>JADMNL010000022.1:240492500-242992500 GCA_016271365.2 Neoceratodus forsteri
GAGGATGGGTGCAGGAAGCTGGGGAACAAGCAGGGGTGCTAAATGAGTACTTTCTCTCTCTTTACCGGGGAGGTGGGGGATCTTTCCAACCTGATGGGAGGGTAGAGGAGCCCACTGAACCAGGTGGTTAGTTGGAGACTGAAGGACTGGATGATACTAGGGAAGGGTTGTATCTAGAAGGGGAGGAGAGGATGCATGAGATTGGGGGAGGGGGATGGGAGGGCAAAATCACAGTGGATAGGTTGAGAGACCCTCCAGTCACTAAAGAGTGAAGGCGCTGGGGCCAAATGGGCAGCATCCAAGGGTGCTGAGGGAACTGGCGGATGTGCTGGCAGCTCCACTGGCCTCATTCTTCAACATCTCCCTGACAGGGTGGGTGCCTCAAGATTGGAAGGTGGCTCAAGTGGTGCCTATCCACAAGGGGAGGTCCAGATATGAGATGGGGAATTGTAGGCCTGGTAGCCTAACATCTGTGGTAGGCAAGGTTATAGAGGGCATCCTCAAGGAGAGGCTGGGGGGGGGGGCACCTGGATGACTGGCAGTATGGTTTTGTTCAGGGGAGGTCATGCCAGACTAACCTGGTGGAGTTTTATGACTGGGTGAAAGGTGCCCTGGACCAACATAGGCCGGTGGACGTTCTCTATCTGGATTTCAATAAGGCGTTTGATTTGGTACCGCACAACGGCCTAACAAAGCTAGGGGGAATGGGGATGGGGGGCAGTTGCTCAGGTGGGTGGAAAACTGGCTTATGGGGCGAATAGTGAGTAGTGGTTGGAGGGATAGTCTCCTCCCCCAGGGTTCCATCCTGGGGCCACTCCTGTTCAATTCCTATGTTCCAGACATGGGGTGGGGGTGTTGAGTAGGTTGTCTCTTTGTGGATGACTCAAAACTGGGAACACTGATGGGCAGGAGGGGAAGAGGCCCTGCAGTGGGATCTGGATACCCTGGGGGGGGGCAAGGAAGTGGGGGTTGAAGTTCAATGCAGGGGAGAAACCCGGGACATGCATACACCCGGGGGGGAACCACACTGCAAGTCGCATTGGGCGAGAGGGACTTGGATAGTGGTGGACAGAAAAATGAATAACGGAATCGTCCTAAGAGCTGCAGCAAAAGCAAACAAGATACTGGGCTGCATAACCAGGAGGATTATCTCCAGGCGGAGGGAGGTGATCCTCCCTCTGTATAATGCTCTGGTTAGGCTGCATCTTGAGTACTGTGTGCAGTTCTGGAGACCCCATCTTAAGAGGGACGTAACACTGCTGGAAAGGGTCCAGAGGAGGGCGACCAGTATGATTCAGGGCCTGGAGGGTAAGACCTATAGGAGAGGCTGGAAGAACTCAATGTGTATGCATTGGAGGAGAGGGACAGAGGGGACATGAGACTTTCAAGTATGTAAAGGGAATAAATTGAGGGCAGAGCCAGGGAAGTGTTCAGGCTTAAGAAGGGGGGAACTACCAAGGGGCACGAGTGAAAGCTGGAAGGAGGGAAGTACAGGGGGAGTGCAGGAGACGCTACTTCAGAGTGGTGGAACCATGGAACATACTGCCCAGGAGTCTAGTGGAAGAGACAACAGTGGAAGGATTCAAGAAGGGTTGGGACAGGTATGGGGGAAGCTGAGGCCAGGAAGGGTCACCTCTTGGGTTGGTGGGGGGGGTGGAGGAGCGAGCTCCCAGTAGGGGGACAGCTTCCGAGCAGACACGATAGACCATGGGGCCTATTCTGCTGGCTTTCATTATACTAGGAGTCATTCATTCATGTAGTGAAAGACTTTGGTAGTCTGATTGTAGATGTGTTTCTTTCAGGTCTCAAACGCTGGTGGAGAAATGTCTATTTCCTTGGTGGCAGCAGAGAACCCCTTTTCACAGGAAGCACTGGAGAGTGGTGACTGCTTTATCCTAGACCATGGCCTAAATGGAAGGATCTTCGTCTGGAAAGGTCTGATCAGCAAAGCTCTACATAGCCTTTATTTGTATGTGTGATGCAACATGGTTCACTAAACGGACAATGACTCTTATGTAATATACATGCATCGTGTGTGTGTGTGTGTGTGTGTGTGTGTGTGTGTGTGTGATATGGAGGGATATATAATATGGAGGGTAATGTCTTCCACTGCAGTAATACCACTTGGTTACCACAGGTGATGGTGTGATTGTAGGGCTTGCAGGTGGGTGGGATGTTGTGGACGTTCAAGTCGCTTGACTTGGCATGCATGCCTATAACTTCTTCCATAGTGGTGTCCCTAAGGGCTGGGAGCAACTTGGGGAAATATTCCATCACAGCAGGATAGAGCCCTGGTACACTTTGACCCTTTGTCCATTCCACACCACCTTGCACCCAGCCCCTGCAGGTGGGGTGAATATCTGGAGAATTGCCCAACATGAGTGGGCCAAACTGGTGCCAAGGTAAGAAGTGCTTTCCCTTCTGGTTTCTCATTGGTCAGATGATTGACTGAATTAGTGAAGGGATGGTGTGCAGTAGGTTACAAGGGGGCTAACTGGTATTGCCTGGCTTGTGACTGCAAATACTCTTCTCCAAATAGGGGGGGGAGAGAGAAGTGAGGAGGGAGCTGGTCTGATCTCATTGGAGCTCAGGAGGACTTTTTAAATTGACAAAAGGTGGCAATGCTGCTGGCTCTGCTGCCCTATTTAACAGGCAGCCTGCAGCAGCACCGGGGAGATAAGTGAGGAGGGAGCTGATCAGAGCTCAGGACTACTTAAACATTTTTTCCTGCTCACTCACCTGCCTATTACATAATCTTGGGCTGACAAGGGAAGGCACTCCTCTGGAGGTGACCAGTCGGAGGGTGGGGGGGTGCTTGGACCAACAAGGGATCTTGTAAAAGGTGCTGCAAGTCCTGTTGAGTGCACTTTGGAACTGATATTATAGCAAGCTGAGGGGTGAAACTTATCTTTAGACTAGTATGGCAAATTTTGTGAATGCAGTTTGGATCTGGGTTATTATAGGCATGTGTGGGGTGAATCCGTGCTAAGATGCACCTTATGCATGCTACAGAATAACGCCCTACCTGATTGTGACTAAACATGCACTATCTCTGTCGGCTGGGGGCATTAGTGTCACTTTGTGGAGGGAACAAAAATTAAGTGGAAGGTGTCTTGTCACTTGTGTAGGGAGCAAACCCATGAATAAGGGCCAGAAACTAAGGATGAGGGCTAGAATGGGGCAGGGGCCACATTTCACTAGGGCTGGCATCTTTGGAAGGGTGGTGGTGTGCATGGGGTGTGGATCTGCAGTGATCTGGACTGGGCTTGGAGGATGGGGGCATGTATCAGTTGGCTAGTTTTAAAGGAGGAGCTGTGGAGGTTGAGGAGGAGCCTAGGAGGCAGGACAAGGATTGGGAGGCGGCTAGGGCATCTGGGGAGAGGTATGGAGGGGTGGGGAGCAAGGGCTCACCCACGGGCCTGCACCAAGTACTAAAGACTAGCATAGGAGAAAGGAGTGCAGGGGAGTGTCTGGGGGTCACATGGCGACCATGACAGAGGGGGGTCCAAAAAGTACAATCCCAAGGAAGCCAGCAGGCATCTGGGCCTGGACAGAGGAACCAGGGTGGGGTGTGTTAGGGTCGGACTTAGCTCAGCAACTGTTTCAGCCCTCTGTCTGCTAGTGAAGGAGGGGAGCACTGGGGAAGTTGATGCAGCCACGGCCAGGCGGTTAGGGGAGGGGAGGGCGAGAGGCAGGGTCTGGAAATCATGAAAATAGGGGAGGCATGGAGTATGGGGAGAAAGAAGCAGGTTGAGGAAGAGGGGTAGTGGGGGAGAAACTGCCAAGAGGACCAGACGTGTAAGGAGGATGCAGTAAATGGGCGGAGGGTTTGGATCATGGGGCATGGTAGGCAAGGAGGTGTTGAATGCAGAAGGGATGGAGGGAGGACTAGCCAGGTTAGGCTAACAGATGGGGTGGATGGACCAGTCGTGAGCAGTGATGGGGGGTAGTGATGCAAAAAAATACTGGGGGAAGAGGAGGAGGCCCAGGATGGTGGCCCTCGGTGAATAGAGGGCAGCATGTGGTGCCCAGTTAGTGGGAGGAGCAAGGAGCTGGTTGGGAGGAGGAACTGGAAAAAGGATGAGGGGAGTGGCCCAGGGGTGAGAATGGAGGCAAGGGGATGGTTAGTGCTCCTGTTTGGGGAGGAGATTCCATGATCAGGGGTATCAAATGGGATAGGAAGGTGAAGCCTGCCTACTTAGAACCAGATGCTTCCCTGGCCTGATGGTGCACAAAGTATACTCGCCAGCAGGAGAATGTGGTGGATCCCCAGACATGCTGGTGCACTTGGGTACAAATATAACATTGAGGGAAATGGTGAAATAGAGATACAGGCAAGGTTTTGGGAGCTAGCCAGGGTTTGCCATTCCATAGGATGCTCTATTTCCTTTATGGAAATCCTGTCTGTGCCAAGGGCTAGTGGGGAGAACAAGCAGAAATTTAGGATGGCTAATCAGTGGCTTGGGGTGTGGTGCAAGGCCAGGGGGTATGGGTTATTGGGGGACAACCTGGGAGAATAAGGGGCTGTATGCTAGGGGTAGGCTACATCTCCATTTGGAAGGAAGGGAAATCCTTAAGCTGAAATTAGAGGGGTTCGTCAGTGAAAGGTGGTTTAAACTTGTGAAGGGGAGGGATGGGAGAAGGGGTTGTTGCAGGGGGTCTGATAAAAGGACTTGGTCTCCACCCCCTAGGGAGCTGGAGGAATATGGGAAAAGGCCAACAGGTTGGGTACAGGGGAGAGGAGTCTGTGCTCACATGGGAACACAAGAGGGGGAAATGGGAGGGTAGGGAAGGGGTAGAGGTTGGTCCTGCTATAAATGCCGGGAGCTTGGGGAATAAGATGCCAGAGCTCCAGGTGATGCTAGCTGAGGGGGAGGTGGATGTGGCAGTAGTCACTGAGATCTGGGCCATCCCAGGGCATCACTGGGACTTGAACTTGGAGGGCCACACTGTTGAGGAGGGGCAGGAAGGATGGAAGGGAAGGGGGAGTAGCACTGATGGTCAAAAATGGCATTAGTCTAGGAGGGGTGGAGGAAGCAGAGGGGACCATGGAGGTGATTTGGGTCACCCTGAAAATGAAGGGAGGGCAAGAGTAAAAATGGGAGTGTACAGGCCCCCTGTGCTGGTGGAGGAACTGGAAGAGAGTCTGGTGGCAAATGTTATGAGACACTCTATTGAGCAAGGGGAAGGGTGATCTAAACATGCCAGGGATGGACTGGGGGACTATGATCGCTATGGCCAGGGAGCAGAGGTTGCTGCACGTCTTCCAGGATGTGTTCCTAACCCAGCAGGTGGGTGAACAGACTAGTGAGGCCTGGATACTGGACATAGTCCTGGCGGACAGTGACCAGATTAGGGGCCTAGAGGCAAGGGACCTATTGGTGGGGAGTGATCATGGTCTGGTTCTGCCTGGACCTAGCTGGGGAGGAAGGCTGCTCAAAGACAATGGTAACTGACTTGAAGGGGGTGGACTTCCAGGAAATGGAAAGGATCCTCGGAACATTTGGATGGATGGGGGCCAGACATGGATGCTGACAGTAGGTTATCAAGGAAAGGCTAGGGGGTACTGGGAAAGTCTGGGTACTTGGATGATGCACAGCATGGCTTCGTCCCGAGGAAATCTTGTCAGGCAAACCTTGTGGAGTTCTACGATTGGGTGACTAGTGCCCTGGACCTAGGGTAGGCTAGTGGACGTCCTTTCTCTACTTTAGTGAAGTGTTGGCCTCTGTTCCTCACGTGGGCCTGTTGGAGAAGCTGGGGGAAATGGGGATGGGGAAACTGATGATCAGATGGATAGGAAACTGGCTCTGTGAGCATACCCAGAGGGTCATGGGGGTGGGGGAAGAGATAGTCTCATCTCCAAGGAGGGTCATTAGTGGGGTCCCAAAGGGATCTGTCCTGGGGACCCTCCTGTTCAATAATGAGTGTAAGGATATCAGGAGTGAATTGAGGCTTTGTGGATGGGGAGGGTGGCCCTGCAGGGGGACCGAGGTGGTCAAGAAAGTGGGGGCTGAGGTTCAATGTAGGGTACTGCACCTGGGCATCAAACCCAGGCTAAGTGTACATCTGGGGGGTGCTACAAGTCTCTATGGCTGAGAGGGACCTGGGGGTGGTGGTGGATGTTGAGATGAGTAACTCTTGAGACTTGCTGAAGGGCAGCGTCCAAAACAAACAGGATGCTGGATGCATCGCTAAGGGATTACCTCAAAGGAGAGTGATGCTCCTCTGTATAACTGCTTGGTTAGGCCGCACCTAGAGTACTATGTGCATTTTGGAGGCCGCACTTAAAGGGACATTGCACTCCTGGAAAGGGTCAGAGAAGGCAACCAAGATCTGGGGCTTGGGGAGAGGCTTGAACTAAATATGTACACATTGGAGGAGAAGGGACGGGGGACATGAGAGGTCTTCAAGTACATGAAGGGGATAAATGGGGAGGTTCAGTTGTGGTGCTCCAGAGGAAGGGGGGGCGCGTAACTAGAGGGCATGGGTGGAAGCTGGAGGTGCTACTTCACTGAGAGGGTGGTGGAACTGTGGAATGAATTGCCTGGTGGACTAGTGTAGGCAGAGACTGGAAGGGTTCAAGAAGGGTTGCGACATGTACAGGGGAAAGGTTGTGCAGGCAAATTCCAATACAAGGGGAATACCCTGGACTGGAAAAGGTGACTTCTTGGGGGGAGAGACAGCATGGTCAGCACCCAAAGTGAGGACTGACCAAATGAGCAGACACACAAGACCGTTGGGCCTACCCTGCTGGCATTTTAGTATATTAGTAAATTAGTGATCTCAGGTTGGGGTGCCCAGGATTAACATAAGATTTCATTTTGGGGACTGGGAGGGTTGGGCTGTGAAGGGGAGGATTGCTTTCAAAAATGTTTGCCTGAATATTGGGGAGAAGAAGAAAAGGGGGGGAAAAAAAAATCTGGAGGATGAGGGAGGGCAGGAAAAGACTGTGGACAAAGGACCAGGCATGGACAAAGCATACAGGATTTTTGTCTCCTTGAATAGGGAAATATTACTGCAGTATTCAGTAGAATTAGTATTGAGGGCATGCCTATTCACATTTCTCTGTACTTGGGCAGGCAAACGTTACAAATATTACAAACATTGGGCCCAATGCATGAGTGGAGTGGCTACACACCACATGTAGCCACTCCGCACCCATTGTGCCCCCACATGGCATGCATAAGGGGGACGTGCAGACCCACTGTACCAGATTCCCCCACGTCTGGGGCATGCCAGCACTATGCAATATTCACTAAATTGCATAGTGCTGGCCGCATGGGTGCAGAGGATGGCACAGGGTACACCAGGGTAGACCCTGCTGTAACCCTCTGTGCCCCCCACGGTCACCATTCTCCAGATGCTGGGGGGACCTGGACAGTGCTCTCCATGCTGCCCCTGCCCACTAGGCAGCCGATGAGGGAAGGGACAGTGGGATGGAAAGTGCCTGTAATGCCAGCTTTGCGGTGGCATGGGGATATTGTTGGGGCGCTTGGGTGTCCCAGTGTGAGCAGGACCTGATGCGGGGTCCTGCAGTGCCGCAGGGCATTGTTCTGAGGCTGGGCCAGTAAACTGACCAGCTGTAGGGGCCATGCTGCACTTGTCCGGGTGCCTAGGCAGTATGCTCAACCCCAGACCCACACAGCACGAGGGATCCACTATTGGACCCAGGATGGGCATCCCATTGGATGCCTGTCTGGATCTGCAACTCCTTCCCCGGCCACCCTGCTGTGCCCTGTGAGCTGGGGGAGGAGCCGCAGACAGGTGGCCAGCATTGGTGCATGCCAGTATGGGCCCACCTGTCCAGGTTGCAGGTGGGGTATGTAACTTTTCCGTGTACCCCCACCTGCTTGGTGCATAGCACCCAATAACTGCACATAAGAGTACATTTCACTTGGCAGGTCTGTGCATGATTTCAGATTCTACTTCAGTGCAGTACAGGAAGTGGCATCTCATGGTAGGGGAAACGGTGTTCCAAAATGGGGCTTCAGCAGAGTCTGTTCTGGCATATTTAAACTTGCATTGGACATGACCAAAAGAACTGTTAAAGCCTTGGGGACCAGAGCCTTTGGGGTGTGAAACATCTACTTGCTCAAATAGATCTGGGGCATTTCTCTACTTCAAATAGGTGTGTGGGTGTGTGTGTGTGTGTGTGTGTGTGTGTGTGTGTGTGTGTGTGTGTGTGTGTGTGTGTGTGTGTGTGTGTGTGTGTCTGTCTCCATCTAGCTATCTAGACTCACAGTGACCCTATATTGGTGTTCAATGGCCAGTTCTATGTTGAAGCCAAACTTTTGAACTTGCTTCGCAACCATTTGACAGATTTGCATGAAGTTTAGAAACAGATTTTGACGGCAGATAAGGACCACTTGACCCACCCAGTCTGCCCATTTCCCTACCTATTGGATAAGCTGCAGATCCTAGTTAACCAGCAGCCTACTTCTTCCTACCCCCATCCCCTAGAATTGCCTTATGACTGTCCCATGCATGCTTGAATTCCACCACTGTTTTTGACTCCACAACCACCTCCTCCTCCGGAAGGCCATTCCATGCATCCACAACCCTCTGTGTGAAAAAATGCTTCCTTAAATTGCCTCTGAGCCGCCCCCCTTCTATCTTCATTTGTGCCCCCTTTTTTTCTTGCACACTTTTTTTTTTTTTTTAAAAGATGCTACCCTCTTGGACTTTGATTCCCTTGAGATACTTGAAAGTTTCTATCATGTCCCCCCTCTCTCTCCTTTCCTCGAGGCTATACATATTCAGCTCCTTAAGTCTCTCTTCATATGTTTTCTGGTGCAGACCCTGCACCATTTTAGTTGGCCTCCTCTGGACAGCCTCCATCCTGTCTGTCCTTGCGGAGATTGGGTCTCCAGAACTGCATGCAGTACTCCAAATGGGGTCTCACCAACCCTCTGTACAGAGGGATAATAACTTCCCGTTTTCTGCTGGTGATGCCTCTCTCTATGTATCCCAGTATCCCCCAAGCCCTCCTTGCTGCCCTCTCACATTGCTTGCCCACCTTTAGGTCATCTGATATGACTACCCCAGGTCCTTTCCATTTTTGTTGTTAGTATCTCACCCCATTGTGTACTCTTCCCTGGGATTTGTTTCCCAGGTGCATTACCTTGCACTTAGCATTGAATCTAAGCTGCCATACATTTGACCATTCCTCTAACCTTGCTAAGTCCCTTCTCATCCTTTCCACCCCACCTTATGCATCAGCTCTGTTGCAGATCTTTGTGTCATCTGCAAAGACATACTTTTCCTTCCAGTCCCTCTGCAGTATCTCTTATAAAGACATTGAAGAGGACCGGTCCTAATACTGAACCCTGTGGTACCCCACTAGTAACCCCCATTTCTTCAGAGTGGACTCCATTTACTATTACTCTGTGTCCTATTCTCCAGCCAATTCTTTACCCAGGCTGTCCTCTTGGGAGCCACTCCCAGGCTGGCTAACTTGTATATTAATCTTTTGTGTGGGACTGTGTCAAATGCCTTGCTAAAGTCTAGGTAGGCCATGTCCACAGCCCTTCCCTGATCAACTACTTTGGTCACCCAGTCAAAAATCTCAGATTTGTCTGGCATGACCTTCCCGCTGTGAATCCATGCTGCCTTGGGTCCTGAGCCCCTCTGGCCTCTAGATACTCAACAATTCTTTCCTTCAGAAGTGATTCCATCATTTTCCCTACCACTAAGGTTAAACTAACAGGTCTGTAGTTTCCTGCTTCTGCCTTGCTCCCACTTTTGTGAAGGGGAATCACATCTGCCCTTCTCCAGTCCTTGGGTACCACCCCATCCTCCCATGATTTGTTAAAGAGGGTAGTCAGTGGTGTCACTAGTTCTACCCTTAGTTCTTTTAGAATTCTGGGATGAATCCCATCAGGCCCCATTGCTTTGTCCACCTTCAGTTTTAAGAGTTCTTTCAGAACCCTTTCTTCTGTAAATGGGCTGGTATCAACTTCTGTATCCAGAGTTTCTACTGTTTGTTTTAGGTACCTCCCCCACTTCCTTTGTAAATACTAAGCAAAATATTTGTTTAGTATCTCTGCCTTTCAGTCACCCTCTGCCCACCCTCCCTCCCTCCTCTTTATTAAGCCTCACTAGCCCTCCTTGGTCTTCCTTGGCTCCTGATGTACCTATAGAAGGTTTTATCCCCCTTAACAGTTGGCCATCGTTTCCTCTGTTTGGGCCTTTGCTGTTCTGACTGCCTTCCCAGCTTCCTTTTGCTTTAACTGATAGTTCCCTGTCCTGCTCATTCTGTGATTCCTTGTACTTCCTGAATGCTTTCTTTTTCTTTTGAACCTTCACTGCCACTTCCTTTGAGAACCATAGTGATTTCTTACATAGTTTCGTTTTAATTTGCTTCACACAAAGGCTTGTTACCTCTGTGATGGCAGTTTTTATTATTCCCCATTGTTCTTCCTGCCCATTTGCTAGTGCATTCCTTAGGCACTCACCCATTTTGGCAAAGTCAGCCCTCCTAAAGTCCAGTACTTTTGCCTTTGTATGGCTTGACTCTATTGCTGTGTTTATTGTGAACCATACTGTTCGAGGGTCGCTAGTTCCCAGATGGCTACCCACTTCATCTGTGATCCTCCATCTCCATTTGAGAGAACCAGGTCTAAGATTGCTCCCTCTTGAGTGGGCTCCAATACTAGTTGTCGAAGGCATGCCCGTTGTAGGGCATCTAGAATAACCCCACTCTTTGAAGTGGCTGCTGCAACTGCATTCCAGTTAACAGCTGGCATATTCAGATCACCCATCAGCAATAGCTCCCCTTTTTCTGCCATTCTAAGTATTCTTTCTATCATTTTCTTGTCCATTTCCTCCCCCTGAGAAGGGGGTCTGTATAAAACCCCTATGTGGATTGTGGTACCATTGCTGGTCTCCAAATTTACCCACAGTGCTTCTTCTCCTCCCTGCTTTCGCTTTTGTTCTGTTGCCTTGATTCCTTCCCTTATGTAAAGAGCTACTACTCCTCTTTTACCCTCCCTGTCCCTCTTGTAGATAGTGTATCCTGGTATGTTTTATGTGCCAGTCATGGTTTTGTGTGTACCATGTTTCTGTGACTGCCATGATAGCCAGATGTTCCTACATCAAGGCCACTAATTCAGGAAGCTTGTTACTCAGACTACAGGCATTGGTACTCATTGCTCTCCATTTTTTTGATGGCTTTACCTTCTTTTGCAGCATCCCTCACTGACCTGTCTGCCTCTCTTTCTCATTTAGTACCCTGTTTTGTAGGGAGAGGCTGGGATTTTCCTGCTGCTTATCAGTGCCTCCCCCCTTGACTAGCTTAAAAGCTTGCCAATGAAGCATTTAAACCGATTGCTCAAAAGACTTTGTTCCCTTCCTGGACAGATGCATGTGGATTTGGGGACGAAAGCTCTTTATGTGGAAAGAGTCTGTCCAGTTGGATGTATGGGTGCAGAAATCAGTTTGTCAAATTTGAAAATTATCACTGTTAAATTCTTTTCACACCACTGCGCAAAAATGGCTTGGTATATTGGTCTGGATTTCTGGGGCATATAGGTTTTGTCAGATGGCCTTTTGAGGGTTTGGTTAAAAAATGTATTGCAAATTTATTAAATTTTAGTTTCCTATGAGACCAGTTAGATGTCTGTGTGGAAAAAGGATCCTTTCCAGGGATGTGGTTATGTTCTAGCTACACTTCTGGCAGTGTCCTTTCCCTTAATCTTGGTGGAAAGTCTTAAAGCTTGCAGCAACAGGGCAGAGAAAAAGCATAGGTAGGTCTCAAATAGGAGTACAGCATCCACAATGAATTGATGATTAGTGTGATAGGTGGATATTGTGGAGGGCCTTGAACTGCAATATATCAGGTAAAGTTTGTTGGAGGCTGGGCTAGGATTAGTTAATTCTACTTGCTGTAGGGATAGTTGGTGTGGAGAGGCTGTATACTGTAGGTAGTGTGGACTATGGGTAGGATTGTTGGGTGCAGTGGTTGTGGGGCAGCAATGCGGATGGATAACTGGAGGCTGAGGGGATACCCAATATGCTACAGGCTAAGGAGGCTCGAGGAAGAGGTGGTGGCTTGGCAGAGAACTGGGGAGGTTGAAGGATGAGGGGAGGATTGCGTCGTTGGGAGGGCTGACATCTGAGTATTGTGGGGGCACCACAGAGAAGGAACAGTGGGTCAAGGGGAGGTGGGCAAACTAGACAGGAAGCCAGATGAAGGGTGGGCTCTAGTAGCTCGCAGGAGGGAGGAGAAAGCACATAGTAAAGGGATAGGGAACATGTTTACTAGCAACACATGGGAAAGGGGATGCAGGAGGTGGTTGCACAAAGGATAGCACTCACAAAGAGGGAGTGAGGTGCATTACTAGTGGAGAGATTGAGCATGGTGTAGTAGGGGAGGGATAATACTCTGAGAGGTGAGGGACAGGTTGTCTGTCAAACGGGAGGAGAGGGAGGAGTCTTAATTGGGAGGGACGGGGGAGGGCACATGGTAAACTGTCTTGAGTGGCTCCAAAAATGAGAACCTGGGTGGGGGGTGGTGACTGGCACAGTGAAAGAGGGGGTGTACTGGTGTTGGGGACCCCATACTCAAGGTGATCAGATGGGGGGAGAGGCACAGTCTGATATGGGTGGAGTCCATACCAGGATTAAAAACGGACATGGCAGGACCGGCAATCCTAAGGTGTGTAAAGAGGGTAGGAGGAAACCACACACTGGTACATGTGGGGACAAATGGCTTGGTGGGAGAAACAGTAGAGGTAACAAGGGAGAGGATTGAGGAAGTGGGAAGGTTGTGCGAGGAGACGGGGGAGTCTGTGTCCTTCTCCGAAGTGCTCGCAGTACCCTGCGCAAGCACAGTGAGAAAGGAGAGGATTAGAGTAGAGCACATGGTTGGTAGAATGGTGTCGAACTAAGGGGTATGGGGTTGTGGGCAGCTGGGGCAGTACCTGTGATAACAATCTGTTTGCAGGGGTAGGCTGCTCCTGAGTGGGGAGGGGAAGGAGGTATTAAAGCAAGGACTGGGGAGATATATTGCGACATGGGTGGGTTTAAACTAGATGGCAGGGGTGGCAAGTGGACAGCAGGTAGACTGGGATCAGATGGGGAGTCGCAGCCTACCCCCCCAGGCTAGCAGGAAAGGACTCGGGGCGGCCAAAAAAGGGAGTAGAGTGGAGGAGATGGAGGCTAGTGAAGGGGGCATTATGGAGGGTGGTCTCATTGAATGCAAGAAGCCTAGGAAAACAAATCCACTGAGCTACAGGCACTCTTCGCAGTGTGGAGGGTGGATAGTGCAGCTGTCACAAACGTGGGCAACTGAGCACCAGGACAGGGATCTGGCAATCCCAGGATACAAACTATATGCAGGAAGGACAATGGGGGGGGGGGTGGCAGTATGTGAGGGGATCAAATGCACAAAGGATGAGGGAGACAAAAGAACAAAGGCAAGCTGGCTGCAGCTCCTGGACTCTAGGGGTAGGAAACTGAGGTTTGGGGTGGTATACAGGCTGCCGTCCCAGTTTGAGGAGCTTGACTGGGAGTTGGCAGGACAAATCAAAAAGGTATGTAGAAAAGGGAAGGTGGTCATCGTGGGAGATTTCAACTTGCCAGGGGTTGACTGTAGCATTCCGGTCACCTCCAGTGCTAGGGAGCAAGTGCTCCTGGATATGATCCAGGAGGGTCTCCTGACACAGTTGGTTACTGTACTTACTAGGCTAAACACGTTGGATCTGGTATTGTCGAATAGTGAGGCAGTGAGGGAAATGGAGGACCCACTAGCTGACAACGGTCACCGAACTGTGGTTTAATATCATGATGTGCAGGTAGCCAGAGAAATAAGTTACTCGGGTGGTAAACTTCGGGGGGGTGGACTTTGGGAGGATGCAGGAAGTACTGAAGGGGAAACTGGAGGGCATAAGGCAAGAGATGGACGTGGAGCAGAAATGGGATATTAAACAGAGGGGGTTACAGAGGCAACGGGAGCCTGCACCAAGGCACAGAGTAAGAGGAGCAGAGCGAGAGAACCACGCTGGTTGAACAGGGAGGTTGTGGAGGTGGTGACAGCAAAACAAGTGGCACACCAGAGGTTTAGGAGGATGGAGAAGGAAGTGGACAGGGAGGAATATGCAAGATGGTCCAGAAAAGTGGGAGAAGCCAAGGCCCAGAGGGAGCTGAGATTAGCACAGGGAATTAATGGGGGAGGGAGGAGGACTTTCAGGTGCATCAGGGAGAAAAGGAAGTGCAGAGAGACAATAGTGAGGATAAAAAGAGGTGGGGAGTGGACAGAAAAGGGGCAGGAGCAGGCAGAAGCACTAAATGAATACTTTTGCTTGGTGTTCATGGAAGAAAAGGGTGAGGGACCGCTACCAGCATGGGCTGGGAGAATGGGGACAGGGGGAGAGGAGGCGATAGATGGAAGAATTGAGGCAACTAGAGTCCTAGAGGGACTGAGGGCACTGAAGGTAGACAAGGCACCAGGGCCAGATGGTATCCACCCCAGGGTGCTGAGGGAGATAGCGGAGGTGTTGGCGGAGCCACTGGTGGATCTGTACAGCACCTCACTGGAGTCTGGATGTGACACTAGACTGGAGGATGGCACACATAGTACCATTACACAAGAGCGGGCCACAGGATGAACTGGGTAATTATCGTCTGGTAAGTCTCGCCTCCACAGTATGCAAACTCATGGAAACTAAGGAAAGGCTGGTGTCGTACCCGGAGGACAATGGCCTCCAGGATGAGAGGCAGCTTGGGTTTGTTTCATGGAAGTCTTGTCAAACCAGCCCCATATGGTATTGTGCCTGGGTGACAGGTGAGCTAGATAAGGGTCACATGGTGGATGTTTGTTTTTTACTTGGACTACAGCAAGACCTTCAATTTGGTGCCTCATGGGCAGCTTGGGGAGAAACTAACTGATGTAGGGGTAGGGACAAAAATGAACTGGATTACAAACTGGCTAAGTGGCAGGCTGCAGCAGGTGGTGGTGAGAGGGGAGCGCTCGACTCCAAGGCTGGTGACGAGTGGGGTGCCACAGGGCTCTGTGTTGGGGCCAGTATTGTTTGGGCTCTTTGTATCTAACTTTGCACAGTGGGTGGTGAGCAAGGCAAGTCTGACACCAAAATCTGAGCAGTGGTGGATGGAGATGGATGGAAGCAGTTGCAGGGGGACCTACGCAAGCTAGAGTGGTCGGAGAGGTGGCAGCTGGGGTTCAATGCAAAGAAGTGCAAGGTTATGCACTTTGGGGTGAAGAACCCAAGGAGAGGATACTGGCTGGGGGGGGGGGTGAAGCTGGGGATCACAGAGAAGGACCTAGGGATAATAACGGGGACCATGAACAACACTGCCCAGTGCAGGAGAGCAGCTGCAAAAGCAAACAATGCTGGGTGCATAGTGAGGGCTTTTGTCCAGGTGAAGGTGATTTAGCCTCTCTACAGGTCGCTGGTAAGGCAGGACTTGGAGTATTGTGTGTAGTTTTGGAGGCCATACCTAATGCGTGATACCCGGCTACTGGAGGGGGGTGCTGAGGAGGGCAACAAAGATATGTGGCATGGAGGGGAGAGACTGACAGCAGGCTGGGAGACCTGAATAAGTACACCCTGGAGGATAGAAGGGACAAGAGAACATGATAGACATTCAAGTATATGAGGGGAATCAATAAGGATGGGGCAGATGGGGTCTTTATGGAGGAGGGAGGGTCACAAGGGGCACAGGCTAAGAATAGAGGGGGGGAGATTTAAGAAGGAAATGAGGAGACGCTGTTTCAGAGAGGGTGGTAACAAAATGGAACACACCACCAGAATGGGTGGTATCATGTAAATCTGAACTGCTTCAAAAGGGCATGGGACAGGGAACAGGGGAGAGTGAGGGTGGGGGTGGCAGTGGGATGACAAAAGGGGATGGGGCAGCTGCAAATTAGGGGTGTTTGCTGCACACTCGAGCAGACTTGAATAGACCGGGTGGTCTGTTTCTGCTGGCACATTCGTATGATCATATGTAAGCTGGCTCCTCCCACTCACCCAGGTGGTATAACCCTTGGCTCCGCCCCATAACACCAGATCTTCCCCTCCACTGGAAGAAGCAGGTTCCCTCCTTACTGTTCCTGCATTGATTAGGCCCTGGTGCTCAAATCTTAGGATTTACTTCCAAGACTTAAACCATCAGAGTTTAGTCTTAAGCTTGACCTTGAATCGCGATCGCAGTGAAGGATAAATCTCTCCCGGATTTTGCCAGTACCCATGTGGGCCGAAGATATTCCGTACCAACCCCCACACCACATGTTTACGGTCTCTGCAGCGATCACGATACTCAGGCTTAAGACTTGCTAGTCGTTTCACGCAACTGTTATTGAGGACTGCACTGTCCGTCTGAAATTGGGTCAGCCAGAGAAACCATCTGTCGGTCAAATCCAAGGACGCCTGTTGGGTGGTCTCCATGGCTGCAGGCTCTGCGGAGCTGTTGGAGCAGTTCACAGCCTTCAAGGAAAAGGCAGCCCAGGCTGCCGTACAATCCTCCATTTCTACTTTCGTTCCGCTCAACTTATTCGGCCTCCTTCAAGGAGCTGTACTAGTCCTTCCCGACTAAGGGGCAGGGCACTTCTGAATCCCACAGTTCCCAATCATGCAAGGAGTCCAAGAAAGATGGAGACTACTCTTTGATCCTGGGATCATGAGTGTTCTCATCTCTTGGGAATCTCTCATTTTGACTGCGATTGAAACTGCAGCCTTGGCTGCTGGCTGCACAGAACCCCCCCCAATCAGGCTAGTCAGCTGAGATGCCATCTACCAGTTGTCATCTGAAGAGCCATAAACTCTTTATTCAGGACTCCAGTTCTGCCGGTGCCTACTGAAGGGTCGGCCCAGCCAGCTGAGTCTGACCCTTCGGTCATTGACCCAGACCAGGAGGAGCTGCGGGTCTTCCTGGCTTCCTCCATGGCCCCCCCGTCTGCACCATCAATGGTTGATCTGTCTTCATACTCTGGGTTGAGAAGGTCCCACTGACACTGGTGGTCTCATTCTCTGCATCATGGGAAGCAGCACCACCGCTATTCATCTTCGTCCTCCTCGGATGAGGAGAGGCTTCGGCACAAGTTGCGTCCACACTACGAAGACCTTATGTGGCAACAGTTAGTGTTGACAAGGCTGAAGCAGATGTCTGTTCCCCTGACCATCATCGGGCTGTCATCCGACATGCTGACACTGCCCCGCTATGGCTAGACGCCCTTCCTCCCCCAGCGGAGCTGGTTCAGTCTGTGTGGGATAAGCCAAAGCTGGCTTCTCCATAGAGCATGGTGGAGTCGCCACCCAATTAACAGACCGGGGCTCCATCAAAGGAGTCTGTCAGCCAAGGGGCTTCTCCATCTGCTGTCAGTCACGCTCACACCTGACCACCCACAATGGGTAGTGACTCTGGTGGTCACCTGCCTTATGCGGACTCCTGAGTCTGAGGATTCCTCTTTGCACTCCTGTTCTCTCTACACTGAGTTAATGGGGGATCTTTCGGAAGAAGGACCCACTTAATTCATGGGCATTCTCTCATCTTGGTCCACTGGGATGAAACTAGAGCCCGTTCAAAAATGTGCTTGCTATCCCCTGACAGATTCTGGATAAAGGAGATTCCCCAAAGGAGGCTTTCCCAGTGACTGAGGCCATTGTTGCTCCTGCCCTGGAGCTGTCTGCATCCTGTCTCTGCCCTGTGCCGTCTGCCTGGATGGCCCACAAGTATGTGGTGCCCACTGGTACCCTTTTGGGGTTCATGGAGCATCCCTCAGCTGAGGTGTTGGTGGCTGACTGTTTAGGTGCTCTGGCAATACTGAGGATATTGATAAACCAGCGGACAAGGAGTCCAAGAAATTGGACCATCGGCTCTTGAGGTCTCTGCTGCTTCTTTGCTCGGCCTCCGCCAGGTGAGCTCTACCATCCTGATGGCACACTTCTCTCATGCCCCTGTTGGGCTCCCTGGATGAGGGGAGTCTTCACCTCTCAGCGGTCCTGCAGACTACAGTCGAGCAGGTCTGCAACCAGGGTCTAGCTCTGGCAAAACAGCAACTCCAGACAGCTCTGGATGTAGGAGACTCCTGTAGCCGCAATAACCATGTGCCATAGGGCTTGGCTGTGGTTCTCTACCTTCATGGCAGACACCCAGCACAAGCTGGCAGATATCCCATTCCTGGGCACAGACCTCTTTGGGCCTGGTGTGGAGGGTCACCTCCAGTGCATTGAAAAGACTGATACCTTGGATTGTGACATCTGCTCAGTAGGACATTAAGCAGCAAAAGCACACACCCTTTCTGTTCTCCTGCGGCAAAACCAGCCCAGCACCAGTCTGACCAGCAGGCTCGGACCTGGTGACCTCTGGCAAAGTGTGAGGCCTCTGTGGTACGAAAGCCCCAAAGGAAGGGCTCCAGTGGCCCCTCTGCCAGGTCCTCCTCCAAGCCTGATCAGCGAGAGGATGAGGTGCCTCTCTCATGCCTGTCACCTCCCCTGGGTGATCCTATGGGGGTCTGGCTCCGCCACTTCCTTTCAGCCTGGTCTGCCATTACCACAGATGGGTGGGTTCTGGAAGTGCTTGATTAGGGTCTGCATCTGGAGTTGGAGCAGTACCCTCCCAGCTGAGCCCACGCCCTATGGGAGGACTTTGTATCTACACTGTCAGCTCTTTGAGATGACATAGCTCAGCTTCTCCTCAAGGAGGTCTTGGTCAGGGTAGTGGATCATTGCAGAGTTTGCCTTCTGGTGCCAAAGCTGATAGGGGGCAGGTGTCCTATTCTAGATCTGCATGACCTGAACAAATTTCTCTGGTCCTGCACTTTCAGGATGGTGACTCTCTGATTATACCATCTCTGAAGCAAAACATGTGGTTTTGCTCCGTGGATCTGCAGGACTTCTTTCCTGTCCCCATCCATCCCACCAAAGGTTCCTCTGCTTCTGAGCTGAGGGAACCCTCTGAGTTAAAGGTTATGCTATTCAGCCTCTCAGCACCCAGGGTCTTCATCAAATGTATAGCAGTGGTGGCAGCTTACTTGAGGCACAGAGGTCTGGATGTACCCCTTCCTGGATGACTGGCTGATAGCAGGTCCCTCCAGGCAGGAGGTGGAGTAGTCCAGGGACCTGTCCCTCCAGACCTGTATCAGCCTTGTCCTCCTGGTCAACAAGACCAAGTCTGAACTCGTGCCCTCACAAGTGATTGGCTTCATTGGGGCAGAGCTTGACACTTGCAGAGCCAGAGCCTGGCTTCCGGTGGACAGGGCAGAGGTTCTTTTCTCATTTGCCTGATCCTTTCTGGCTAGGCACTTGTGCCCTGCCTGGGACTTCCTGCACGACTGTGGTCAGATGGGCCTGTTGGCATGGGCGTGCCCTGCAATGGGAGCTGGCCAGTCAGTGGTCTCTGCACAAACTTCACTTTGACCAGCTGGTCACTGACCCAGAGGATGTGGGCTGTATTCTGGTGGTGGCTCGTCCCAGAGCATCTGCAGGAAGGGATCCAGTTTGTCCGCCCTGAGCCAACAATCATCCTGATGACCACCTCTTAGGCTGGGGTGCCCACCTGGAGGACCAGAGTCCATGGGCTCTGGACCCCTCTGGAGTCCCGATGCCACATCAACCTGCTGGAGCTCAGAGTGGCTTGGCTGGCACTGACTGTATTCGCTCAGTCTGGGGTAAAGTGATCCAGGTCCAGATGGACAACGCCACGACAATATACTACCTCAACAAGTGAGGTGGGACTTGCTCCTTGCCCCTCTGCAAGAAGCTGTCTGCATCTGGACCCTCATGCTCCACCTGGAGGCGGATCTGTTGGCCATCCATGTGGCGGGAGCCTCCAATCAACTGGCGGATGCCCTCGGCTGGGTGGGCGAGGTGTCTCACGGGTGGTATCTCCATCCAGAGGTAGTTGTCCGTTCTCCTAGTGGGGCACCCCTTGGGTGGACCTGTTCACCTCAAGGGAGAATTCAAAGCTGAGGCTGTTCTGTGCCTGCCCCCTCAGCAGGGCCCGTTGCAGGGGGATGCCTTCTCGAGGCCATGGATCCCAGGCCTCCTGTATGCCTTCCTTCCACGTCCCTTGATCCACAAAGTGCTGCTCAAGGTCAGGAGGGACAAGGCACGGGTGAACCTGGTGGCTCCAGAGTGGCCCTACCAGTTTTGATACCCTGAGCTCCTCGGCAGCAGGCCCCCGAGGCATGTTCCCACACACCTGGACCTGCTCTCCAGCAATCATGGGAAGGTACTCCACCCGGAATGTCAATTTCTGCACCTGACAGCCTTGTTCCTGAGCAGCTAGAGTTGAGGCATTGGGTCTCTCCAAAAAATGTCCTCCCTATAAAATTCCTTTCTAGATGCCTCATTATCAGAAAATGCTATGCCTTCAAATTGGACCCTTTGTCCTGTCCAGTGGCTAGCATTTTGGATTATTTGGTCTGTGCTACCTCAGGAAGTGGTGGTCATGAATACTGTGTAGGGCTTCAAACGGGCATGGGATAGGCATAAGGGAGCAATACAGATGAGTGTGAACAGATAAGCCATTGATAGAGTACGAGCCTATGGCACATTCATAAGGTAGACAAAATGGGCAGACTGGGTGGGCCCTTATGTTTCTTTCCCCCTCTCCAAAGGGGGGCTTCAGTTGACCCTAAAGGTGCATTTGTCGGCCATCTCTGCTTACCAGGTGTGGGCTGGACAGCAGTCTATGGCACAGGAGAAGGTGGTCTGGCACTTTTTTCAAGGCCTTGACCACATTTCCCCTCTGGTGCATGAACCACCACCACCACCATGGGACTTGTTGCTGGTTTTGGCAAAAGCTCATGGGCAAGCCATTCGAACCAGTGCACAGGTGTGAGCTGTTTCACCTGTCATGGAAGACCACCTTCCTGGTGGCTATCGTGTCGGCCAGAAGGATCTGTTGGCTCCAGGAGCTTTTTGGTGGAGTCTCATGACCTGGTTGTCCTGAACCCCAACCCGACCTTCCTCCTGAAGGTTGTCCGTTTCACCTGAATCGGGGGATGACTCTTCTGGTGATCTTCCCGAAGCTCACCTCTGAGGCTGAACACAGGCTCTATACTTTTTGGACCAGAGGCGAGCACTCGCATATTACAAAGAGTGCACAGCTGGAGTTCGTGGAGAGGTTCGCCAGCTGTCGCCTATGCTGAAGCTGCACCTGGCAGACCTGCAGCCAAGCAGACTATTGGCAGGTGGATAACATAGCATTGATCTCTACTATAGGTTGGCAGGTAGGGAGCCTCCCGGAGGGCTAAAGGGCTCATTCCACCTGCCATACTGCTGCAACAGTGGCTGCTTCTAGGGGTGTCTCTATCCAGAGAATCTGCAGGGCTGCTACCTGGAAGTCTGCGCACACCTTCATTTCCCACTACTACATTGACCTAGTCATACCAGGATGTGGGTTTTGGGGGCTCAGTTCTCCATTTTTGTTTCCCCAAGTAGGAGATTGTGCACCTAGCCTTCCTCCTCCTAGAGAACTGATGGGAGTCTGCCAGAATTGTGGATAGAACATCTTATCCATGTCCCTAGAAACAGACTACTCCCCTGTAACAGTGCTTTCCACAGGGAGATCTCTTGCAGCAGGTAATGCACTTGGGTCATAGCCAGAGGGCACTGTGGTGCACAGCAGCTCTTATAGCAGTTTTTTGCCAGGGGCTACCCACACACATCAGTTTGCTGCCTGAATGAGTGGGCAGTCCCTGGTATCCTCAGTTAATTTTCCGGCAGTCTTCAACTCTCGCGCAGCAGCTAGTGCACAGTGTAAGCAGTCATTGATGAGAAACTGGGCTACAGGAACGTTGTTTTCCTCCATTAAACTCCTTCATTGATGGATTAGAAGGATCTCCAAGCAAATCATTTTGTTGTCATTGCAATAGAAAATCTACCCTTACGACAACCACGTGGTCTATGCCTGTCTGGGACCCACACACGACTCCAACTTTTATCAAGCAACTCATTGTCTGCTATTGCTAGACATGCAGGCTTACCCAATGGAACAAAAAAGCCCTTTCAGAGGAGCAAGGGGCCCATCCCAAGGACCTCTTCCGCTGCTTCACATAAAAAGCACAAGCAGAACAAGGATGCTTCTACTTCAGCGTCCTGCCCTAAGCATCTGTCGGACGAACATTTGGGGTCATTCCTCATAGACGACCACCCTTGAATACTGCCTCTGTCGACTGCAGAGTTTACTCCCCCTCATTAATGGCGCTTTCTAGCACTATCCACAGTTTCTACTGAACCCTGTACTACTGCCATTGGTGCCTTATCTCTCGACTGCAATGGCTAATTCACATTCAAAATCTTCCTCATTTTCTGCCTCAACAATGAGCCAGGATCATTTGGGACACCCCGTGGATTTCAGTTTTTCTGCTGCCCCTCCTTCTTCGAGACCCTTCATTCACAGGGTTCAGCCTGATTGGAACTGGGATACCAGGATTTATCACCCGGGTTCCAGGCTGGTTTATATCCCACATCCACTTTCCTCTATTGTTCCTTTGGTTTCACAGAAACCTCTTCCCCCTCCCTCCACCACATCAATGGATGTGGCCACAGTGGTACAGCAGGTCCTGGACGTAATGAGGCATTCACAACCTCCCACTAATGGTGAAGGGGTCGCCCATCTTGGTCTCCCACTCCCCCCAACCAAAATGACTTTTTTGGCGAGAGGCCTCTTTCTTCACCTGGTTTCCCATCTGATTATGAGGAAGAATATTATTCTGAGGAGCTAGAATGCTCGGAAGGCATTCCAGACAATCTGGAGGATATTTATCTTCAAGATCTGGAGTCCTATCCTCCATGTCATCTAGGCACAAGGACTCTTCCCGCCATGCAGTGGCCTCTCCTCCTGATGACCCATCGTTTTTCGAACTGATGGTCCAGATACAAAAATTCATGGTTTCTCAACCACCGAACATAAGCAGAGAAGACATGGCGGACTATCTTTAACTGCCAGAGGAACCTGTAGTAGTGGTATCCCCCACTTATCCAACCTACCAAAATGCTGTGTTGGCAGCCTGGAACCAACCCTCTGCTGTTCCAGCTCTCCCCTAGAAGGTAAATCGCCTTTATCTTGCTCCCCTGACAACCCATTTTTTCACATCTAATCCAGAGGCAGATTCGATGGTCATTGCTGATGCTCATGACTGCACCAGATGCCCACAGCACATGAGCCCCTTGCCTCCGGACAGGGAATCTTTCTGCTGGGACTGTCTGGGGAAGAGTGTTTCAGGCAGGCACGATGAACCTAAGAATTTTAAATTATATGGGGCACATGGTGAAATACCAACGTACCTTTTGGTCCTCAGCGATTGACTTGGTCAATAAACTCTCTCCTCAGAAGGATCAGTTGCTGGCCACAATTGCCAGGAAATTCCATTTTTAGGCATATCCTCTGATCGGGATATGATGCGGTGGATACCTCTGCCCAAGGTACGGCTGCAGGGGTAGCCCTTCGGCGCCATGCCTGGCTGTGCATATCAGATTTTCAACCAGACCTGCAACATAAACTGGTCAATGCCCCATTTAATGTCTAAGCTTTTCGGCCTAGGTACTCGAATGCTATTGGATGACCTCCAAGCTTCAGGCCGTACCCTCTGTACTGTGCTTGGTATGTACCACACACACCACAGCCATCATACCAGTACCATTCTCAAACTTTTCAGTCCAAACGGAGAGGCAAGAACAGGGGAGCCTATAGAGGTGGCTTCTGGGGATGTTCCCAAACCACCTCCTGGACCACCACTTCAGCCTCAAAGGTCCCCTGCTCCCACCCCCAGGGTGGGACCGGCCACCTTCCTGCCCAGCGACCCATTAGGTCTTGCCCCCGGCTTCTCGTTCAGGCCTCTGAAGCTGTTGGGGGGACTTTGCCCTTCAAATAGAGGCCTGGAAAGCCATTACATCTGAGTGGGTATGCCAATCATACGTATGGTGCACACTCTGAAGCTATGCCCACCCCCAAAAACATCCTCACCACTGGACCATTATCTACCCAACCATACCCCCATCCTCCAAGAGGAACTTCTGGCACTTTAAACAAACCATCTACCCTGTTCCTCCTCTGGGGTACCATCAGGGATTTTACTCCCATTTCTTTCTGGTCCCTAAATGTACAGGAGACCTCAGGCCTATACTAGACCTCTGGCAACTGAATTTACATATCCAGTACAAGAGATTCTGGATGGTCACTTAATGTTCATTTTACCAATGTTAAAACGGGGGATTGGTTATGTGCCCTGGACATGAGACACATCTGCATATCCCTATCCACTTCACCCACCACCGGTTCCTACACTTTCACCTGCTAGGGCACCACTACCAATTTTGAGCACTCTTTTGGCCTCTTGTCTGCTCTGAGAGTTCACCAAGTGCCTTGTCGTAGTGTCCGCAGCCCAGAGAAGGAAGGGACATTGTTTTCCCATACCTAAATGATTGGCTTATAAAGGCAAGCCCGGAAGCTGCTCTGCTACTGTCCCTACAGGCCACCTTTACTCTCTTCCCAGTTTCTGGGCATTACCATCAATTGGCCAAAGTCCAATCTGACTCCTACCCCAATCACTCCAGTGCATAGCAGTTCTGGACACCATCTCTGCCAGGGCATATCTCTATTGAAAGACCAGACAAAACTCCATTCTCTGGTTTCTCGCATCCGAACCCAGTGATGCATAACAGCCAGAAGTTTTTTGTGCCTTCTGGGGCATATGACTGCTGCCATCCTCATGGTACCTTTCACCAGTCTCCATATGAGACCAGTACGATGGGTGCTTCAGAACAAATGGTGCCTATGGTTGGGTGATTTTTGAGGACATCGGGGTCACCCCTTCCCTTCATTCCACCTTGGAATGGTGAACATATTGGGACAACTTATCACAGGGCATGCCCTTCCATTCTCTTCCCCCACAGCAGACATTAACAAAAGGATGCTTCCCTGGAGGGTTGTTTGGGGGGGGGGGTTCACCTGGGCCCCTACGGAACACAGGACAGAGCCTCAATACTCTGTATTGTCTCTCACATTTGTTGGAGATGAGGGCAGTTCGCCTTGCCCTTCAGGACATTCGCCTCTGCCTTTGCCCAGGACCTTTACCGATCCAATCTCACAACACCTCCATGGTGTCCTATCTTAACAGAGAGGCACCAGATCTCTCCCTCTCTGCAGGGAAGCGCTGCTGGTTTAGCAAGAAGCCATTTCCCAACAGACACTGATTGCCGTCCATCTACCAGGATGCCACAATGCCCTGGCAGACATTCTTAGTCGCCAGTCCTCCACACATGAGTAGACTCTTCTTCATATCTTTCAGTTAGGCTGGGGGACCCTGCAGCTGGATCGGTTTGTGTAACCTGATGATCAGACTCCCCAAATACTTTTCCATTATCCTGAACAAAAGGATGGTCTACAGATGCCCTGTCCAGACTGTGGAGAGGACTCTTCTTACCCCCCCCGGTTCTGCTCCTGCAACAGACCCTGCTGAAACTAACTCGAACCTGCCATGATGATCCTCATAGCCCCATGTGGCCCAGGCAGGTGTTTCCCCTACTCCAACATCTCTGTTGTGGATCCCCTTCTGTTGCTGATCAGACCAGATCTCCTGACTCGGGAGTGGGGCACCCTCCTTCACCCCAACCTGAGGTCTCTACACTTTCACGCTTGGCTACTGAGGACAGTGTCATAGCCCATCTTAGTCTCATCCCCTGTGGCCAATATTTTCTTGGCCTCATGTAAACAATCCACCAGGGAAAGGTATAATGCCAAATGGAAACATTCTTCCATATGGGCTGCTTCCTGTTCCTAAATCAATTTTCGTGTCCTTTAACCAAACATTTGGACTACTTGGCCTCTCTGACCAAGACTGGCCTCAGCTACTCCTGTATAAAAGTTCATCTGGCCTCCATTTCGGCCTTTCATGAACCGTGTGAAGGCAAACTGCTGTATAAACATCTTGCCAAGATGTTTTTAAAAGGCATGCTACACAACAAGCCTCCCATTAAGTGTCCCACCCCTCCTTGGTATCTGAATTTCATACTGGAAAAACTCTTCTCTCTTCTCTCTCTCCCCAAATGTTTTTGGTGGCAGTCACTTGACCATGGAATTTCCACGCTTCATCCCCTGTGTCAAGCCTTACTCATCCCTCCATAAGGATAGTGTTTCTCTGCACCTATCCCTCCTTTCTACCCAAGGTGGTTTTGGAACATACTTTAAATCAAACTATGGAATTGCCAGTCTGCTACCCCAAGCATTCTATTCCAGGGGAACACCTGAAGTACTATATAAACCGTATCAAATCTCTGAGAGAGACCTAAATTTGTCACATTCACCTTGATGAGGGAAGGTTCCCTGGTTAAGAGAACAATTTCCAGCTGGTTAGCAAACTGCATCACGTTTTGTTACATGAAGTACAACAAACCCCCTACCGAGTACCATTTAAGGCATTCCACTAGAGCCATGGCCACCACAGCAGCCTGCTTCAAGGGGACTTCAATCACTGATATCTGCAATGCAGCCACATGGTCCATAATACATACTTTCATGAAGCATTACAAGCTGAATATTGCTTCTCGCTATAGGATGGCCTTCGGCCAGGCTGTCCTACAGAGTCTCCTATCCTATTCCACCCACTTTGGGAACACTGCTTGGGAATCATCCCAAGCATATTACCTGCTGCAAGAGACCACCCTGTGGAAGATAGTACAGTTGCGTAAGAACTTGCCATAACAGTGGATCTTTGAGTGGTGTCTCTTGCATCAGGTATGTTCCCTCCCTCCATCTGCCTCCTTCTCTAACAGAATGATTTTTGCTCCACTTGGCATGTGGGAAAGGACACCTGTGGTACCTCAGATCTCCTCTGTCCACGCTTAGCAAGCTGAATCCGGTGGGGAACTGATACCAGAGACTGATCACTCTTTCATATATGCAGTAGACTTGTGTGGGTGGCCCCTGGAAAGATTGCTAGAAGAGCTGCCTTGCACCACAGTGGCCTCTGGTGATGACCCAAGTGTATTACCTGCTGCAAGAAACACCCCTCAAAGATCTAATGTTACAGTAAGTTCATGCATAACTCTACTTTCTAGGAGTGGTATATGATCCACACAGACCCTCCCGTGGCTCAGGCGCACAACCACTACTTTCAGTGGGCAAGATCTGGCATCATGGGGTGGAGTTGAGGGCTATACCACCCGGGTGGGAGGAGCCAGCTTGAAGAATCTGTCAAGATTTAAAGGGAAAGGATACTGCCAGAAGTGTGGATGAACATCCTTTACCAGTCCTAGAACTACTGCTACAGGTGAGTAACTTATGTTTCACAAATGGGTCATCCTGTGTCACGATTGCGCTACCAACCATATCACGTGATCAACTTTAGTCAATTATAACTGACTAAAAACCTGTGCACACTGGTAATTGTTCCACACATTCCATACTGTGCCACGATATCGGTCAACTTTGCACGATTACTGCTGTATTATAGGGGCTCCATATTAGGATTCAGGGGCCAGTTCTATGTTGCTCAAAATTTTGGACGTTAACTTCCCAACCATTCAACCGATTCCCATGAAATTTTGCATGTATTATCGGGACCAAAGGCCTCTTGATATGGCAAAAACGCATTTCTACGCATTAGTTAGGTTCCACCAGAAAAGCAGGGAAACGTGGTATTTGGGTTTTCAATCTGAACACCCCATCCCTCATCCTGCACAAACCAGTTTGGGGGGGGTGCTTTCTTGGGGTTCTGTCCCAATGCTCACACCATTCTCCTATGCTGTAGCTATGTCACCTAATTTTGTAATGGAATGGGGTGAGCGTTTGGGTTGACTACCCCCAAGAAAGACCCCAACATCTGGTCTGTGCAGGGTGGGAGATGGGGTGTTGGGGTTAGAAGCCCTAATGCCACATTTCCCTACTTTGGTGGTATAACCCTAACTGATGCATTAACAGTTTTTTGCAATATGTGTTATATGTGGAAAACCTAGTTAATGCTCAGGGTTCATATTAAAATGACAATGTATGGAAATGTGGTGTTAGTGTTGGAAACCCTAACACGCCACCCAACCACACACAAACAGGCATCGGGGTGTGCTCTGGGGTCATCTGCCTTAATGCTCACTCCATTCCATGTGTAAGAAGCTGAGATTTACAGTATCTCCTGTCTCTGGGTGGGTCTCTCTCCCAGTGATCTTTCAGGGATTAGAATATGTAAGAGGAGGAAACAAAACATTTTATTAATAAACCTACTTGAGGCGGACTGACGCAGTGAAAATGGACAATTTTGAGTGATTTAAAAACGGTTTGGATTTTTTTAGCTCAAACGTGTAATTTTATAAGTGCAGTAACCCACTGCAGGTCTGGGGTATACTGGGCATTAATGTACTTTCCAGTTGGCTAGAGGTCACTAGGGCTGCACCCTCGTTCCTCAATGCAACTGGGGTGTGAATTAATGCCTAGTATACCTATGGTCTGTCATTGGTTATAGCTTACACCTAGGGTTCAAGTGTCATTCTCCAAGTACTACACTCTAGACTGCATAGTATCCTTGGTGTGCTTCAATCTGAACTCTATTCAAGATGGGTAACCCAAGACTGCATTTGAAGGCTTGATACCCGCCGATCCATGCTGCCAACCAACTACTCAATTTTGGTCTGGATTAGGAGCCAACCTGTTGCACGCTGTTCGGTCACAAATCTCAGATAGCATTGCTCTAACAGCATGGACAAGCTCCTGCTCAGTGCAACTGGGTATTATCTGCTCAGCAGTGAAATCTATTGCTTTACTTCCTAATAATCAGTGTGTGTGTGTGTGTGTGTGTGTGTGTGTGTGTGTGTGTGTGTGTGTGTGTGTGTGTGTGTGTGTGTGTGTGTGTGTGGAGTAATTGTTCCCTATCTGCAATGACTGACCCGTAGTTCACTGTATTAAATACAAATAAAAAATTGAGGATCAAGACTCCTCGCCACAATCCCTCACCACCAGGAAAAGAGTATATCGGACTGACTAGAGCAGCCTCTGACATCTTTTGCCTGTCTGTAATGTCATTAACGTGGTCACAGATTTTAAAATGCCCAGAACATGTCTGCTTGCACACTGCTCAGTGGCAGAATTTCACAGAATTGGTATTTTATGCCAATGCAGTAATCTCACTATAGTAGGTTGCATGCTTGCCTCTAGGACCAGAAGATTGGAAGGTCACAAGTTCTAGTTCCTCACCAGGAACTTGGGCAAAAACCCAGTAATGACACTGTTACAGCCCTAGGGGACACTACTGATGTGGTGCTGTCCTTGGAGATAAGACGTTAAGACAGCATCCCTTGTGCCCATCTATTGCAGCTGTCCAGGTGGAGTTAAAGATCCAGTCACACTTGAGTAGGAGATATTCATGGTGTCCTAGCCAACAGATGGTGGTAGTCGTCGTCGTCCTTCTCCCACAGATGTTCTGGCAGTGTCCTAGTTTAGCATGAGTTCCTAGTCAAATTCCACACATTTGATTTGTATTTATTTTTTATTTGAATCTAGGATTACAAGTACCTTTGAGCCAAGGCTCTTTTACAAAAGTTCCACGTTCAAGGAGATGCATTAGAGTAGACAAGACATTCAGTTACATAGGCATGATAAATGGCACCACACCAAATAAGTGTGTGATTAAGAACATTCTGGCTAAACTAGGCTACAGCACTGAACAGCAGACAGAATAGAACGAGGGAACTAAATGAAGGTGCAGCCAGAGACATTGTCATAATACAGATAGAAGTGCTGGAGTCAAAAAAGGGGGACAGGGTTGTAGTGGATAGAGGAAGTGCAAGGTGAGGACTAGAGAAACTGAGTGGGGGGTGAGGTAGGCTATGAAGTAGGGACAAATTAAAATTAGAGAAGCAATACCTAGTGCAATTCTGGAATTTCAGATCTCTAAAATGGATTTTAATTTCTTTATTTTTGTATGCAAAGGTCTTTCTGGCAGAGAAACTGAAAGTACCTGCCCTTTGTAATCTGCTGGTCACCATTAGAGATGTTGTGAAGTTTCGGTGGATTCGCAAAATTGCTTTGCCAATGGAAACTTTTCCAAATGCTTCGTATTTGCTTTGGGATTTTTAAAGTGCAACTTGAACTTAAAACCAAAACCAAGCGACAGCAGACTTCCATCCCTGGTGTCCAGTTGCCCCCCTTCGATCCCCACACTGTTGCCATGGCCATTCAAGTCTGGTATCCATCCACCCTGACCTGGCAGGCCGTATCCTCCATAAGAAATAATTTAATCCCTGGTGTCTAGAGGACTCCCGCACCATAATGCGGTGGTATTTTACAAACCAAACCCCAAAGTGGCCACCGTAGGCGATAGCCCGACTGAGATGAGTGAATGAGCACATGCTTGTACCAGCACTCTCTCATTCATTGACTGCTCCCGGTCAACTGCAGTTGTTTTCGGGGCTGTAGAGCAGGGCAGTGGGCTTCTCTGGGTCCGCAGTGCCGTTCCCCCCCTTTTGTGACTGGCGAAGCCCCCTGCTTTTCTCTACCCCCGAAATCTGCCGCCGATGACAGGGAGATGTCAATTACAGCCCAGAAAACCATTGTAGATGCCCTAGAGCTGTCAATGAATGAGCATGTTCTTGTACAAGCACGTGCTAATTCATTGAGCTCAGTTGGGCTGCTGGCTGTGGAGGTGCGGGGAGGGCTGTGCTGGTGGCCTGTTTGGGGGGTGGGGGTCTACTGGATACCAGGGATTAAATTATTTTGTTCTGGAAGATATGGCCTGTTGGGGTGGGATGGGTACCAGACTTGAACAGTCATAGCAATTGGGGGTGAGGAGGGTGGGTCTGCAGTCGGGGAACACACCAGGAAGATGTATATATTTTTGTTTGGAATGTGGATGCAATGGGTGGAGGGCACTATTAATAGTGCGGGGGATTGTGGTGGGGTGCCACTAGACGCCAGGGATTTATATTGTTGGGGGGCACCATGGGCAAAATCTGAGTGTGGAGTTTTGCAACATTCCACACTTTGCACTCAGTCTGCACAGCGCAGTCTGCAGATCATGGAGCGCAGGATCAAAGGCAATCTGCTAAATTTTCCATGGATTGAACTCCGTGCACTTCGCACATCTCTAAGCACCATATAACTAGGAGTTGATGGTCTCGCAGTCATGTTACCACAGTGAGGGGAAAGATGACTTAGAATATATAAAAATTATATATTTTTTATAATTCATTGATGGTTAGTCAGTGGCCCTGCATATGAACACAGCACTTGCTATGTTGGCTGCATAAGGGGGGGAGCAATGTATATATTTAAATGTAATAGTCACTTCTTCCATAGGGGAGACTGTGGCATTCAACTCCCGCAGTGCCATTATTATGATGGCTTCATCTCATTGGACCATCAGCGTGTTACAGCGATAATATGGGATCAAACATCTGGAAACTCCACATGCAACCCTAGTAAAGTCTGTCACACATTAGACTCTTACTTCGGTGGTGCTTGTAGAAGACCTCTTGAATCTACATACAAAAATGATAAATTGGAAACTGTGTAACTGGATTATAATTCTGTCTCAAGGCTCTGAGCTTTACTCTTGTGGTTTAATGTCCTCGAAACAAAAACACATGGATGTCCCACTCCTAGTAGCCATTAACAATAGCAGTTCCATTCCACTTGGTAAGAGAACTAAAAAGAACAAATATAGTGTCCTAACTCTATGTCCGGGAAAACTGCGGTAAACTCAGAACACTGTCTTGCACACACTGTGAGCAGAATGTTCAGTGACCATGATTCTTTTCCTACAGAGCAGAGGGGCCACCCTGACTCTCTATTGGTTATAGTTTGCAGTCAAGAAGCATGGATTACCAAGCGGAAAAATGCGGACTATGTAACTTCAGCTTCAGAAAAGAATATCCTCGTCACTGAACATACCTTGCTTGTGTGTGAAACAATATTTCGAGTTTACCACTATTTTTCCCAAAAAAAAAATTGGCGTTTGGGTCACAAAATGTTGGTTTGGTTCTTGGACAAGGTAGAACAATAAAATTATGTTGGGGATAGTAGGAGTTGTGCCTTTTTCTTCATTGTTCTAGTAATTGGTTCCTCTGCCCTACATTTTTTTGCTTGTTTACATAGTAAAGGTGGGCATCCAGGAACCATGCGGCGTTGTCACATCACCAGTATCTTGCAAGAAGATTTGGTTTATTACATAATCCAGGAAAATAGAAGTAGCAACACAATGTATACTGTGTGTGTGTGTGTGTGTGTGTGTGTGTGTGTGTGTGTGTGTGTGTGTGTGTGTGTGTGTGTGTGTGTGTGTGTGTCTATACACACACACACACTCTCAAGGGTGCCTTGCAGAGTGGTGAGAAAATGCCTTTGGAGGTCACAGTACTGTCTTTTTTAACTATTAACGTTGTATACCTAGGCAGGAGTGCTTTAAATACTTTCAGCACCCCTGACACCAGGTGGGAAGTTGTTCCAAATATGGGGTAACCTAAAACTGGTAGCAGCTTGGTCAGCCTTCATTCTGTAGCTCGCAGTGTGAAATCTGTGCCCTAGTTGGCATGCAAGGTGTGCGGCAGGGCAGTGGGAGTTTATTGAAACCAGCACTGAGCACCAGAGTGTGCAGTGAAAGGCATCTAATATCTAGGGAATGCAGACTCTTCTACATATGCATGGAGCAGTGGGGAGTATGTAGCAAACATTCCAGTACAAGATACTCTAGGTATTGTAGAGCATGTCCAGTTTGTCTAGCTGGCTTTTGGCTGCAGATCCTTAAACAACCTTCCCATAGTCAATAGTGGGCAACGCGCATCGTCCCCTATCTACTGTATTATGTTTATTTTTCTGTTATATAATTTTAAGGTAAGGACGCCAACCCTGAAGAAAAGAAAACTGCCCTGAAAGCTGCTGAAGGATTTATCACAAAGATGGGTTATGCTAAACACACCCAGGTAAGACAAAGCCCAGCAATTCAGTGCCTTTTTTATCCCATTGGAATTGTATTTTTCTTACAGCTTTTTGTCCTCTGCTGCCACATGTGCCTACCTTTGGGTCCTTGAGTTGGTGGCTTCAAGCCCCATCTGCCACTTCCCCCACAATCTCATCGGGGATCCTCACAGAGTGGGGCCTGAAAACACCGGGGCTGTCTCATACGGCAGCAGAGACGGGATTTTCTTTTTTCCTGAAGCCAGCATGGTGGGCACATGTTTGTGGAGGTGCACATGCCCTCCTTATACCACCGCCCCCTTCCATCCTCCTGACATTGTCAGCCACCCAGACCTCTGCTACCCAGCCTCCACTGGGTGTCAGCCAAGATTGAGGAAACTCTTCATCCCAGGCTGGAGATGAGCTGCCTAGTGGCAACAGTCATTTCCCAGGTGTGCCCCCCGCCACAGACCTCCAGTGCCCAGAGCTCGCTCCCAAACTCTGGTCGCAGACATGGTGCAAGGTAAGGTGCTTGAACAGCACCTCAACTCTCAGCATGGCCAGATCGACTTTGGAATTGTATTTTTTTAGGCTATCATCATAATACTTCTATTTGTGTTACAATCATTTTATTGATAATTAAATGAAGTGTGTAGCAGTATAGTCTAATAGATCTGTGACCCAGGGGAAAACTGCTGTAAGTCTTGTATGGATGGTGTCTTGTGCAAGCTTGAAAGTTGCTTGAACAGTTTTATGTTCGTCTCTTTCCTGACAATAAAATGAGACAGAAGCATGAGACTTTGTAGACCGGTTGTTGAATCCTGGCTAGGCTGTCCAGGGCAATTTCGGTTTTAACAAATGACTTGAAACACTGGATTTTAATTGCCCAAACAATAACCCTAGGGTAATGGATGGGTTCATATCAAGAACATATAAAGTAAAGCTGGGGGACAAATAAGCTGAAGGTCAGTATGTTACATGTTTGAATTTTTAATACATACGGAGTACATAATGTAACTCTATTGCAGTTTACATTCTGTTACTCACAATTCGCACTGTTATTCCTGGGTATGGTATCATACTCCTGAATAACCATGTGAGTAGTGATGTTTCCATTCATAGTTTATTGGATAATATGGGTAAACTATGTAAATATTTAAGCTTACCAAGGGCAGCCTTTAGGAGCTAAAGTTGGGATGTCTTCAGTCAATAAGATTAGGGTTTCCCAGTTCAGTTGATAGTATGGACGTTGAAAAAAAGCAGCAGCCTATATCTTGAGTAACACTTTCCTTTCATTCTTTCCTTATGAAAGAACCATTTATCATTCTACCTCTTGATTTCCAAATAACTTCTAATCTTAGGGACACCTTTTAGAGCTGGAAGTCAAGTAGCCATTTTTACCCAGTTAACATGGCCTCCCCGCTTGCAGTTTGATCAGCCATATGTAGCGAACCTGAGAGGTGGCAGGACAAGGACCCCACAGTGGTAGAACACACGTGTGCTAGTGCAGATTTTCCTGCTGTACAGATATAAGGATTCCTGCAGTCAAATTCTAGTGTATCTAGTGTGGTCTTTATCCTTTGTCCATAAGTTTTCAGATTCGAGACCCAGGTGACTAGGGTTGCTTTCCAGATGGTTTTACTACCTATTGGATGACACTTGGTGATTGGGTAGGACACAGTGCTGCAAGAAAGCTTGTAGTGATGTCATGTCGTCTTGTCATCAGAAGATGTCACTGCTGGTGGAGGGATCCATTCCAGTATCTCCCACCTTCTCCCCACCGATACAAGGACAATTATCAGCCTGCACGCCACTTGTGTAGTGAAAATGTGGTCTTTGCAGCTGGGTACTATAACTGAACCTTAAGAGCTTCACAATACAAATTATTACACTAGCAGTGTATGGAGCAGTTGTTTCTCAGTGTGGAACTTTAAGTGGTTTTCAGTTTCAGTGCAGATTCAGACAGCATCAATCTTTGTGTTTCCTTACAGATTCAGATTCTACCTGAAACCGGTGAGACACCCCTCTTCAAGCAGTTTTTTAAGAACTGGCGGGATAGGGATCAGACAGAAGGTCTTGGGGTGGCCTATGTTTCCAACCGCATTGCCAAAATTGAGAAGGTGCCTTTTGATGCTTCTACTCTTCACGAATCTCCCGCTATGGCAGCACAGCATGGAATGGTAGATGATGGTACAAGAGAGAAAAAGGTGAGATGCTTTCAGCTTGCTGTCTTAAGGTGTGTAACACAGTTCACTGTTTCAGCTCCTCTGTGGTGTGCAGTGCTGCACAATAGTATCTCTCTCTATGCATAGCAGGGAGGAGTGTTGCAGGCGGATGGACTTCCTCAGCATGACCCAATCATATTACTTTCTTTTTATGTTTTCGTTCCCTCAGCAGGCTGCCCAGTGGCCTGTTATGCCATGCTGGGCTGCATGGTGGGTGATCCTGGTTTGGGATCTGTCCTGAGTCTTAACTGGTTGAGTCCATGGCACTGCCTTGGGCAGCATGTTCTAGCCTGGGGTAGGATAGCAGTGCAGCCTGCTGTGGATCGAGAGTCTGCCACCAAAGTCTCTCCAAATGAACTCTGCTGGACTTAACAGAATTTGGCCTGGGACCCCCAGTTTTTTGAGTCCTGGTCCTTCAAGAGGCAAGCTATTGAGAACCTGAACCTTGTACACAGTATGCTGCTGGCCAGCCTGATATCTGAGTTTACTGAGCTCCATCACAGAACTGGTTCCTGCATCAGATTTTGCACCTTAGAAACTACTAACTTTTGAATCTTAGCATAACTAAAAATTGCAGATCTTGAACGTTTGACACGTGTATATGACAATAGAAAGGGGAATTTGTCACCTGTTGTAGGCAGATTGTGTGAACTGTCATCCTCTGCTAGCTGGGACTGACTGTAACAGTTTGAGAGAAGTGTTAAGACATGCCCCTTCCCAGACTCTGTTAGAATCTGTCCTAGCTGGTACCTGCTTATCAGGGATTTTTTTTTCTTCAGTGTTGCAGCTTTGCTTTGGTTTTGCTTGAAGCTCTTCAAGGATCTATGTGGTGAGGTTTACTCTTACCCTTGCCTAATGCCTGGTTGCAGGATCTAGGAGTTTGAATGCTGGACTAATAACTTGATATATGGCAGCTGAATACTGCGAGGCTGCAGTGTCTGGAAGGGCTGCTATAGCCTCAGCCTCACTTACAGTGCTTGGAAGAGCTGGCAGTCTAGCCTAGAAGTTAGAATAAGGAGCTGTTAGAGTTTGGTACATTCAGCAGACCTGGGTTTGATTTCCACAACCTCCACTTGCATACTGTGACCCTGAGTAAGTCATTTAACCTCCCCAGTGCTCCTGGATTGCCCTTGAAAACCAGCCTTTTGCTTAGTGGGCCATTCTTGGTTATCATAAAAACTAACAAAAATCCTCATCCTAGATGCAGGTAAGGATGGAGAGCTTCTTTAGAAATCTCCCCCTGAGCTACAACATGGAACTGTAAGCTGTATCTGGATCACCTGGAAACTTTTGCTAGCTGGGGACATCCATTTTGACATGCGTTGTCTGCTTCTGTATAACACGTGCGGCTCCATCACACCTCAGTTCCTTCACCCACGGTCAACAGTTTGTCAAATCACTGCAAGAATGTCTGATTCTTCTCTTCTCTTCCCCAAATAGATATCCACTGCTCCATTCATTCTCTTTTCCAAATTTTGTTCCTATTTTTTTTGCACGCATGTGCAGAAACAGTGTTATCCGAAATGCAGTGCCGTACAGTTGAAGGAGAGAGCAGCTTCAGTGAGCACAATCAGATAACTGAAGCACGTGCTCTCTCCCCTTTCAACCGTGCAACACTGCATTTCGATGATCTGAAGCTGCAGCCTCCCGCCTCCCAGCAGCTCTTTTCCAGGTGCCACGCCTGGGAGCCCACCCCAGCATGGCAAAAATTGTTATGGCCAGGGGTGCCCAATCCCCAGTCTGCTCCACGGCACCCCCAACAGCCTTCTAACTGCCACGCTGGGAGCCCAACCCAGTGTGGCAAACGTCCCGCGTCGTCATGCTATTTATATAAAAAAAAAAAAAACCTGAAAACAAAATGGTCCCTTGCAGTCTCCTTGCCCTCTACCCCCACCCTCTGCAAACCCTGCCTCCCCACCCCTCACCCCATACTTGCCTCTGGAGTCTGGCGCGATGATATTGGGTGGACCGGGGACACGTCTGCACTCTTCAAAGCCGACCACGAACTGAGGAAATGCCGGTAAGCTGTATAATGGAATAAATAGGGCTTTTTTCAACTTTGATGCATAGCTCAGGCATTTTTTGAATTTTGGCACCAAAATTTCAACATGGGGTTTTTGGGACCCCTCCTCATGAACACTAACTGTCCTGGCGTTAATCGGCCCCAAAAGGTGATTTTGCGTTCACTGCATGGAATCGCCTTTTGGGACCAATTAACGGAGCGACAGTGCCAGTGTTCTTGAGGTGGGCTCACAAAAAGCCTATGTTGCAAATTTAGTGATATTGTCGTAAAAATGACTTTTATAAGCATGTGTTGCGCAGTTCCTACGCACACCCAAGTTCACAAACTTTTAATATTTGCACTCCAGATTTGCAACACTGCCATTTTACCACACCTCCTTATGAGCAGTACAGCTATAATTTTTCACAAGTCTGCCAAAATGTGTTTTTTGCACATGTAGTGCACAATGGTGCAGTTGGTGTGCAAAATCGATGTTTGGGACTGATTTAAGAAAATCAGTGACGCTGTTCATGAACAGAGGTCTTAAAATGGCTGTTGAAAATTTGGTGAAAACATTCCTACAAATGACTGTTACGAGTGTGCATTGCACAGTTTCCATGCACCCTTGTAAGTTCACAAATTTGTACTATTTTTCAGTCCAGATTTTCAACACTGGCATTTTTCACACCTCCTTATGAACAGTACAGCTGTCATTTTTCACACCCTGCTTGAAATGTTTTTGCACTTCTGGCACAGAAATACGTGGTTGCTGTGGGACATCGGTGTTCGGGACAGATTAAGAAAATTACAGTGACACTGTTATGAGCAGAGGTGTCAAAATGCCTATGGCAATCTGCTGTTAAAAAAAAAAAAAAAAAAACTAATTAGTTGTGCATTGCACAGTCTGTGCACGCTCATGACTGTTTTCTTTATATTTTCCCTCCAGATTTTCAACATTGCCATTTTTTATACCTCCCCATTAACAGTACAGCTGTCATTTTTCACATCCTGTTTGAAATGTTTTTGCACCTGTGGTGCCAAATGGCAGTCGCTGTGCAAAATTGGCTTTCGGCCAATAAACTGATATTGCCACTGCTAATGAGGTGGGGGGGTCTCACAAAAAAGTTGAAAATTTGGAGTGAAAATACCAACGAATGCCTGGGGCATTGGGGTTTCCGACCATAACGCCCCACCCTGTAGAGACTGACGGGCATCAGGGATGTCATTTGGGATTGCCGCCTTTAGTGCTCATGCTATTCCACCCACACCCTACAGACACTGACAGGCATCAAGGTGTGCCTTGGATACTCTGGCCCCAAAGTTCACCCAGTTCTCGTAAACTGCACCCATCTCACTGTATTTCCTGATGGAATGGGGTGAGCACTGGGCCCAAAGACCCCAAGGCACACCATGATACTTGTTGGTGTCGTCAGGGTAGGGTGTGGTGAAATGGCGTGGTTGTTGTGCCGGACGACCCAAAGGTGCACACCCCAGTGTCTCAGTCTCTGCAGGATGGTGGTGGGGTTGGCTTCAGTTCAGTACTTCACTGACATTCCTATTGTGCAACTCTAACTCCTACACTACCAATGCCAGCAAGCAAACATTTGGCATTGACAAATGCTTGTTGGTTTAGATGGACATACATAAAGAACAATGAGCAATGCTGCAAATAGTCTCTTGTACTACCACAAACTGCACAGGCTCCCTTCTGGTCTGCTGACTCCCATGTTTCAGTGACAATAAAATGACAGAACTTTTTGTCTACATACAGTGCCTTGGCATATTGGAAACCAGCCTATAAAGTACAGATATGCATACGATGTTGTAATGAGAAAATGCTGTTCTACAGGTCAAAATATTAACAAAGGTAGCTGCATTCATGGTGTAAAGTCTGGTTTGTGCATCATAATATGGGGCATTTATCACTGCCATTGAAGCTCAAACTTTGGGTGTATAAAGATTCATTGTCATTTTCTCCATACAATAAATTTGATACAAAAGAAATGTATCGGTGGTTGGTACTATCTGCGACTTTTTTTTTTTTTAAGCAAATACCATCATTATAGTCATTCGTTTTTTATTGTCTGAGGTTCTGTAGCCTGCTGGTACATCTAAAAATAACCTTACATTGTCTGTCAGTAAGGATTCGTTTCCCAAGAAAATATCTTGGTGTTGCTGTAGACCTTTATAAAGGTTGAATTTTGGGGCATGTGATCGTGATCTATAGCTATCTTGTACGGGTTAATAAAAATATCCGTTTTCATTCTTTTTCTAAATTACTGTTTTGTTTATTGTGGTGAAGTCTGCATCTACAATGACTCATCTTGCGTGTTCGGCGCTTGTACCTAGTGTACAACGTTCAGTTCTGTGCCATTTACCAAGTCTTCAATCGGTCCCTTGTCTGAAGGCTCTAGAGACCTTCCTTAAGGTAAAAGCTATGGAGGACAAGCAGTGTGCATTGTAGAAAGTGATCCCGGCTTCCCCTGCTCTTTCTGCTCCCAGTCCAAGAGGGTAGCATCTTTCAGAAAAAGATGTGCAAGAACAAGGGGCACAATTTGAAGATGGGGAGGACAATTCAGAGGTAATGTGGGAAGTATTTCTTCAGAGGGTTGTAGATGCATGGAAAAGCCTTCCTGAGGAGGTCGAGAGTCAGTGGGGAATTCAAGAATGCATGGGACAGACATAAGGTGATCCTAGTCGGGGGAGGTTAGGAGGAAGTAGGCTGTTTAACTAGGCTCTGCAGCTTATCCGTTGGGTACAGAAATGGGCAGACTAGGTGGGCCAAGCGGTCCTCATCTGCTATCAGACTTTGTTTCTGTGTTTAGTGCACCATCGTTCCAATGTTCCTTGAGGAGTGGTAGGCAGTATAGCACAGTGGTTTAAGGCTCTGAGCTGTAAATCTGGTGATATCCAGCAGACCAGACCTGGGTTTGAAACACACAGCTTCCACTTGCATACTGTGACCCTGAGCAAGTCACTTAACTTCTCTGTGCTCCCAGGTTGTGTGTCTCTCTGTCTCTCTGTCTCTCTGTCTCTCTGTCTCTCTGTCTCTCTGTCTCTCTGTCTCTCTGTCTCTCTGTCTCTCTGTCTCTCTGTCTCTCTGTCTCTCTGTCTCTCTGTCTCTGTGTCTCTCTGTCTCTCTGTCTCTCTGTCTCTCTGTCTCTCTGTCTCCATCCCCATTTGAGAATCAAAGGTTGGGTCTGGCACTGGCTCTGCTCCTGTTGCAGGTGACTTCAAGACAATACCGCTGTCTCAGACTTTTCAGTCTGATTCCAACGTCTGCCCCTATGGGGGCCATTGACTTACTAGCTATTGTTGCAGACGTCGTCTGCTCTATTTTCTCAGCTGCTGCCGTAGAGTTTCTCTGGGTCTTTAGACAGACATCAGACCTCCCCTGATGCCTTTGCCCTAGACATTGGTTCCTCCTTGGGAACCTCATCTTCTTGTCCCAATGCCAGATACTGACTAGGAGGAACTGAAGTATAATCCAGACATCATGGAGCAGTATTAGAAGGAAGAGGATAATCTGCCTGACTGAAGTGATGGGCTTCAGTTCTACTTCTTGTGTAGTGAGGATGGTGTAAAATAACAATCCTTGCTCTTTTCCAGAGAATAGAGAATATCTCTTCAGGTTTTCTCCAGCAGCTGCAGGAAAAGCTGGGCTTCACTGCTGAGAGGGAGAGGAGACTCCTCCACATGTATACCTGGAGGTCCCTTTCCTTGGGTACTGTAATTATTCCTCCACTCTGCTCAGGAGGATGCCACTTTGGCTGCCTTGCACAGACCTAGTGCTCTTCTGTTGTGCTTCAGAAGGTAGATGACCAGTAGCAGCACCCTCTGCCAAGCCTCGTTATGCTTTACAACCAGAGATAGACCAGTGGTAATTATGGATGTCTACAACTGATCTAAAGCATCTTGTCATATGCACTCTCATCCACCAGACAAATTCAGAAAATTGAATATGATGGGCAAGAGGACATGTGCTTTTTTGTTGCGCTTTTTTATTTTTCCATTGTGTACAGCACAAAATAACATTACATTTGAGTGAGTGATCTCAAATAGAATCATTTTAGTAATGTAAATACAGAATTTGTGCACTCACTGTAGTTGCCTCATAGTGAGGGCTCTTAATTCTCTTAAGTAGATATCTAAATTAAATCCAAGAGACCAATTGCAGCGTGCTTATGGACTAAGACGATAATAATAATCCCTCAATCGCCTAGGTGCAGAGCACCCATTAACACAACTTGTGTTTTATGAATCATATACATTCAATAATTTGCTTCAACATAAACTTGACTGCACTATTACAAAGCACCCTCTTATTTTTTATCTCATTCAAGTTTACTTTCAAAAGGTACTGTGTAGTCCCAATATTAAATCACAGGTTACTGTACTTGAGCATGTGGACTTTAAACATTTTAAGAATGGGATAACTCCCCATCTCCTTTATGCCTGTATGGGTCCCTTTTGATCAATTTTAAGCAGCAAGTTATGCAACTTTGGTAAGATTTAGATTTAAACCAGCTGATAAACTCTAAAATGCTGATGTATTTTTAACTTTTTGCTACTCCTTTAAACCCTAGGAGTATCTCTCTCCCTAATATTGATTGCCCAAATAACGAAAGAAAAAACCTCTTATTCAAACAAAAGGTCCAGCTGTTCATCACAAGAGCGAGTTAGAGACTTATACTTGTAAGATATGGAGTCATTATGTTCCTTCAATCTCCGTTGTCGTTACCAGTAGACCTAGGGCGGTGAGCAAAATCTAGTTTAATCATTTCCAGTCTCTTGCCAGCTTCTGTCAGGTCTGAAAAAATAAGTCTTACTGGCATAATGCGGTCTTGGTCTCACCGGTAATTACAATGCATTGTTGATCCCAAGTGCACGGAGACCCGCTCACACAGCATCAAAACTTTTCCAGCATTGCCTCGTTTAGTAACTTGGGTCTGGGGGGAAAAAGTAAATGCGCTCACCCGATTCCAACTTAAGTGGACCCAAAGCTTTGGCTGCATCCATTAGTGTTACGAATATGTGCCCCAGCAGTTATGACCATGATAGTATGAGGAGTTTCCACCATTGGTTTCCTACGTGGGTTTAGAAGGTAGGTTTTAATGAGTTGCCCATGCAAATCCAAATTAAGCAGCTTCAGTAGCAAATTCTGGACATAATCTCATAGTGATTCACCTTCTGCAGCTTCTGGGACCCCTAAAAGCCAAAAATTGTTCGCTCGCATGTTTTCTAGGGTTTCAAGCCTGAGACGCGTAGACTTATTTTCGGCAATTCCCCGCTACAGCAGCTGCCGATGTACTGGCCGAATCCACTGCTATTGGCATCTGTGGCCATGATATCCATACAGGATTCCAGTGTAGTAAAATGGGTACCCAGACTGTCGACTTTTCTGTCCAGCTTCCTTATAGCCTGAAGAACCACATTGTTGGAGGGCTCAGAGGCCTTGATCCCCTCTGCAGGTAGGCTGCTGCCACATGGCATTTGTTTGCCGTCTCACTTTGCTGGAATCGGCATGTGCCGTCTGGCAAGTTTAACCCATTCCTGTTGACCAAGTGTTGCACCAGCTCTCTATAACAGCACTAGCGTTTTCTTTACTTGAAAAGAAAGTAAATTTCTGAGTTTAGTTTGTTGTTTAGGTGTATTCTGAAGGAGCTTCTGTAAAGTGAGTCTGTTCTGTCTGACTGCTGGCCACGCCCGAGGACATGTGCTTCAGTGTCCTTTGGCCTCCCTGTTGCCAACTATCAGGCTTGAATGATTAAATATCAGAATGGCCATTGCAAACCCATGGCAGCTGTGGCAGACAAGCTGCTTAATGGACTAGCCAAAACTGAAGTCCAGCAGAATATTGCACATGGCTTAGGCTGGTAAGGATCTTCTGAGGTCCACTCACTGTATATTTCGGATACTGCAGCTTCTTGTATTTCCCTTTGCAGGCATTCTTGACTGCGAGTTGCTGACTTTGCAGCAGAAGTACAGTGGTCCATACTAAATACTCTTTCGAGGTAAATGGCCTCCACACTTTGAATCCAAAGCTTCATAGTTGGGCAGGGGTCCTTTTACAGGCCCTGTGTCCACCCTTGTAAGTGATTTCAGAGGTCATGGCCATTGGTCCCAGGGTCCCTGTTGTCCTATCAAGCACTTTTACCTCCCGGTGCCCATGCCAGTCACCAAGGTGTGGGTGCTAGTGGTGTGCCTGCCTTCTCTGGAGAGCCTTTTGACTCTCTTCTGCTTCCCCAGCCCGTGTAGACCAGGGGATCCTTGTGGGAGGCCACATGTCCCTCTTTTCAAAGTGGAGGGAGATTACAACAGATGCTTGGGTACTGCAGGTGGTTCGGTAAGAGTATGCCCTAGAACTCCTTTCCTCTGGTACATCCTTTACCAGACCAATACCCTTTGGGCTGTCTTGCCCTCCTGTTGGAGATGGCTCAAACCCTCCTCTGCAAAATGGCGATAGAGCTATTCGCACGTGTAGAACTTGGTCAGGGATTTTGTTCTTGGCACTTCTAGTTCCAGAGTGGACAGGGGATTAACATGCCATCTTGGATCTTCAGTGCCTTTTTTTGTGCATAGATGAAGATTCTGGTTGGTTTCCCCTACAGTCACTGCTCCCTCTGTTTCAAGGGCATTGGCTGTGTGCCTTGGACATGAAGGATGCCTGCCTTCATATTGAGGTCCTCAAGAGCTACAGAAAGTACCGTCGCATTATGCTTCAAGGCTCCCATCAGTTTTGTATATTGCCATTTGACTACCTTCACCACATGTCTTTATCAAATGCTTTGCAGCTGTGGCACTCCACAGAGTAGGCCTGTATGTATTCCTGTACCCCAAAGATTGGCTGTCACAGGTGGCACTCATACACCCAGTTTAGGACCTGCCAGCTCTTTGAGCAGTTGGGCATCCTAGTGAACGAGCAGAAATCTCTTGTTTCCGTGTCAGTGCCTCCAGTTTATACTTAGATATGTGGTGGACAGGATATTTCTACCAGTGGACCAAGTAACTATGTTGATTGCCCAGGCTCACTTGGTATCTGTTGGTGATGGTTTCAACCAGGTGCCTACTGCAGCTGATTGGCCTCATAGCTGCTGCAACTGTGACAGTCCCACTGGCCTGTTTACGTATGAGGATTCTTTTTAATGGTTCCTGTCCATTGGGCTCAGTGCCTGGACAGTCTGTTTCAAAGGTTACTCCTCCTTCATCACTCCCTTTTTATGGTGGTTGGACTGCTCCATCCTGGAGAGGATTTGAGTTTATACATCCCTTGCCACTATTGGTTATGAGGCTAGACACCTAAGACTCTGGATGGGTCACCAGTCTCAGGCCCTTATGAACACTGGGAATCTGACTGTTCTCTCAACAGCAACTCTGTGGATGAGAGCTATTCTACTTGTAGGCCAAGCCTTTGCTGCCTTTCTCCAAGGGCAACCTCTGTTAGTCCACATTGACAACATTTCTGAGGTATTACATTAACCGGCAAGGCACTGTTCATCCTTATCCCCTCTGCAGGGACTCTGTAAAGGTCTGACACTGAGCCATGGAACAGTGTTATGGCTGTATTTCTGACTGGCATAATTGGCGCCATAGTGGATTGCCTAAACGGGTCCAAGGTGCTATCCCATGAGTGGGAACTCTTGGACTCCATAAGATGAAGTCACCCAGATGGTGACCTTTTTGCATTCTCATACAACTTGTTTAACAATCTCACCCTTCACTGGGAAAGGGAAGTTTTATATGCCTCTCTCTCTCCCCCAAATTCCTTTTGATCTAGAGGGCTCTGGTCAGGCTGAGGGTAGAATCTGCTACCATGATTCTGGTGGCCCTGTTGTGGCCCATACAAATTTGGCTCCCTCTTACAACTGTTGGCTGTGGAACTTCAGTCCTGCTCCCTCTGAGCAGGACTCCTGTCCCAGGAGCAGGGCTGTCTGGTGCATCCGGATCTCTGATCCCTGTGGTTCCATGCCTGACTTATGAGGACAGTGCTTCAAGGTTCCCCCTGCAGTCACAGCTGTCCTGTTGATGCCTTGTAAACTATGGACTCTATATACCTACTTCTAGAAATGGAAACTTTTCATGGTCTGGTGCACCTCCTGTCAGCTGAACTCTTAACATATCCAGTCAGTTATGTTCTGGATTATGTCTTGTCCCTTACCAAAAAAGACCTCCAGTGCTCCTCTGACTGCATTTGGATGCAGTTTCGGCTTTTGATGCATTCTCTAGTGAAACAGTTGCCTGATTACAGGAGTCCATCAGATTTCTTACAGGGATACTGCTCCTTACCCCTACAAGTCTATGACCTGGTGCCAGTGTGGGACCATGGTTCTGGAGACCCTTATGGCATCTCCCTTTAACATGCTGCTACTTGTAAGATGTGCTTCTCCTAGAAAAGGCTACTTTTTGTAGCCATTACTTCTGCAATAAGAATTGCAAGTTCTAGTTGCGGAGCCTTTTACTTTACTTTTTTTTTCTTCCCACTCACAAGGATGGGGTCCCCTAATGAACCAGCCTACATTTTCTGCCAAAGGTGGCTTCTGATCACACACTAAATCAGGCTATTGACCTTCTGATTCATTTTTTGATTCCCACTTGTAGAAGGAAACGTCTAGTTATGCTGGGTGTCTGAAGAATATTATGCTGGTACCTTGATTATACCAAGTGTAACCCCAGTGTTTCGGGGTGTGGTGGAGGGGTTTAGAATTGTGCTGGAATCCCGTGTAGTGTAATGGGTTTTGTAGTTGGGACACTCTGAGTAGCAAATGGGTTGGCTTTCAGGTCTCCCTGAAACCTCTCATCTGAAGAGAGGTTCCATGTGGTGGAGCTTGCAGCAACATACTCCACAGTGGAGTGTTTCAGTGGGTGTACATTACTCATTCAGAGCTTTGAGGAGAGTCTCTGGAGAGGTACGAACTCTTGTCCTGTTTGTCCCTAGTTCAGTCCTGGGGCATCTGAGCACGGCGTCATGGTGGTTGCTTTCTCCTGTGGTGTACCTGAATATGGAATGAAGGAGTTGAGACATCTGGTCATGGGAATCTTGAATGAAATGTGGAAAACGTCTCTGACCTGAAACTTTCTTTGTGATGCTGCCTAATGCTCTCTTCCCCAGGATCCCCAGGGAGAATACCTGTGGATGTCTGCAGGGACTAAACTCAAGTTTGTCTGACCGGATGTTTGACAGATAAGTCGGTCATGCCTTCCTGACAGTTTTTGTAGGGAACGAAGTGGATTACCCTGACTGGAAAATGGAATACTACCTCTCTGACTTGAAGATGGGGAAAATGGCTTCTAGGAGCATGGCTATGTTAATCCACACTCTTTGGCATGTCCCCCCCTTCCACTTTAAATCCTGCTGGAAGTCTTCAAGCTGGCTCCTCCCACTCACCCAGGTGGTATATACCTCAGCTCTGCTCCATGATGCCAGATCTTCCTTTCCGCTGGAAGATTCAGTTTGCCGCCCTCGTCCTCATGCATTTCGTAGGCCCTGGCTTTCAAAACTTTGGTTCTATCGTAATTAGAAATCGTTGGTGATAGTCTTTTCACATCTTTCAATTATGGAAGAAAAATCTTCCCTGGATTTAAGGTGTCCTTTTGTTAAAAATGTCGTCTATGATCCCCACCTCACATGCGTCTAATGCCTCTGTTGGCCATGACATCTTGTCCTGCAGCTTTTGTTTGGCCTTCCATACCAACGTCCTGGATGACCGTCTTGCACGTTTGAAACTGGGGAGACCGGAGAAGAGGAACCCTCGGTAAAGTCCAAGCAGGCTAGGTGGGCAGTTTCCACAGCTGCGGGATCCACCGAACAATTGGAAGACATGCAAACGTTCAAGGAAGAAGACACTCGTGCTACGGATTCTCAAAGCTGCTTCGTTCCGCTCAATCTGGGCTCCACCTTCTCTGGCTTCTTCAGGAAGTTGTGCCAGTCTCTTCTCACCAGGGGAGAGGTACCTGTGGGCTCGCTTCTCATGACTGTAAGCGGGAGAAGGAACTGAGCAAGTTTGTCCCAGCGAAGGCGCTCTTGGGACCAAGAGATCTCGGTCCCAGGAGCATGCGGTCGCTACCTCTATCGCTTCTTTGGCTGCTGGCTTCAAGGACCTTCTGTCAGGCCAGCCGACCGAGGGATGTGACCGATGAGGTATTGTTCTGGACCCAAGCGACCTCGCTGTCGCCGACCACGGTCAACTTTTTAGAGAGGACTCCGGTCCTTGTCCTCCCCGATGAGACCCTGCCCGCTGGTGTCTCCAGAGCAACAGTCTGCCCACCTAATCTCTGTCGAGGTCTAGAACTCCCTCTCCTGAAAGGCCGATGAAGAGCCATAAGTGCTCCAAAAAGAGGCGACTCCATCAGTCGTCCTCTGAGAGACTCAGGCAGAAACTCCAGCGCTACGAGGACCTCATGTGGTTGCTGATCTTGTCTGGGCACAAGCAGACTCCGGCTCCTACCCTGGTCATTACTTGGTTTCCCCCTTCTAGGCCTAAGCTGACCCCTTTGGAGCCAAAATCTTCAGTTCCCCACCTGCGGGGCTGGTGCGATTACCTGTTCAGCCTAAGCCCGTCTCTCCACCGATCGTGGTGGAACCACTGCCTAAGCAGCCTGTGGGAGGGTTTCCTTCCAAAAGACAGACCGGACTCCGGGCTTCCCTGCCATTCAGTCATGGTCACACCGGACTGCCCTCGGCATGTCTAAGGTGATTTGGGCGGCAGGCTGCCTTATCCAGATTTGGATATCAGGCTTCATTCTTATCCTGGGTATGATTTGTCCGTTGGCTTAGAGATGGAGGAAGGCCATTCCTCCTTCCAAGGGATCCTCCGCCTCATCTGATTCCACAGGGATGCCCCTGGAGTCCATCCTGAAAAAGGCAGAGTACTCTTACGGACATCCTGAAAAGAGAGGATACTCGGATGGAGGCTTTTTCTCTGGCCGAGACCATTGTTGATCCGGCCCTTGAACTCTGGCAGTGTCCTGCCTCCTGCTTGGCTCTGTCTGCCAACATGGCCTGCAAGTATGTGGTGCCCATGGGGTCCCTAACAGGGTTCACAGAGCACCCTTTGGCCAAGAGCCTGGTGACCACCTCTGTGTTCAGGCGTACTGGCAGTTCTGTCAACATGGACTGGCCTCCCGATAGTCCAAGCTCTTGTACCATTCGGCGAGGAAGGTCTGTGTGGCCTCCTCCTTAGGTCTTTGTCAGGCAAGTTCGGCCGTCATCATGGCACACTTCTCCCATGCCCTCTTGGTGTCTTTGGATGAAGTTCTCCCACACCTCTCCACAGATTATGCAGAACACGGTCAAGCAGGTCTGAGACAAAGTTCAAGCGGTTTCCAAACAGCAGCTCCAGATGGCCTTGGACATCTGGGACTCTTGTGCCTGCTCGATGGCTGCCGCAGTTGCCTCTTGCCACAGAGATTAGCTGAGGCTCTCCTCCTTCCCAGTGGATACTCTGCACAGATTTAGTGGACGTTCCCTTCCTTGGGACCAACTTGTTTGGCCCAGGAGTGGCTGGTCACCTCCAGCACATAGAGCAGTCCAATGCCACCTTGGACACTACTTCTAAGAGTTCTTTGGGCAAGAACCAACAGAAGAAGCCCTTTTGGCACTCTTCCCTTGCGGTTCAGCAGTCCTCCTGTCAGGGGGGAACAGCAGCATCAACAGCAGGCTCAAGCTTGGCACCCTTGGCCCAAGCCTGGACCCCAACAGGGCCGTAAAGGAGGCTGAGGCTTGGGTCCTGGAGCTTCTTCCTACTCAGTGACTGTTTGGGGGCTGCCACCCCTACTTCAGTCATGCCAGCTCTGGTTCCTCCCATTTGGGGGCCAGCTCCATCACATCCTTTCCACTTGGTCAGTCATCACATCAGACAGGTGGGTTCTCAAAGTGGTCTGTCAGGGACTGCCTCTAGAATTCATGCAGTACCCTCCCAGCTGAGCCCACACACCCCTCTGAAAGAACAGATTTCTGCGTACACCGTCTGCTCTTTGCGACATCGCTCAGCTTCGCCTCAAGGAGGCAGTAGCTCCAGTGGCGCTTCCTCCTGCAGACCCAGGGTTTGTCTCCTGGTACTTCCTGGTGCCCAAGTGAACAGGGAACTGGTGCCCCATTCTAGATCTGCATGACCTGAATCGATCTCTCTGGTCACACACCTTTCGGATGGTCACTGTCCCAGATCATACCATCCTTGGAGCTAAACATGTGGTTCTGTTCACTGGATCTGCAGGACACGTTCTTTCATGTCCCAATCTGTTCATCCCATCAGCAGTTCCTCTGCTTCAGGGTTGAGGATCGGGTACAAGTTCTGAGCCATGCAGTTCAGCCTGTCATTGGCCCCATGGGTCTTCGCCAAATGCATTACAGTGGTGGCCCATCTATGCCGTCGGGGTGTCGAATTTACTCCTACCTCGATGATTGGCTCATAGCAGGTTCCACCCAGCAGGAGGTAGGTGGAGAGGTCCAGGGATCTGGCCCTCCAGACCTGCTGTCAACTTGGCTTCCTGATTAGAGGCCAAGTCTGAACTTGTGCCTTCTCAAGTGATGGGTGTCATCGGGGCAGAGCTCGACTCTTGTCAAACCAGAGCTTGGCTCCCAGCTGACAGGGTGGGGGTTCTTTCCTCCTTTGCCCACTCATTTCTGGTTGGGCACTTGCACCCTGCCCGGGGCTTTCTGTGCCTTCTGGGTTGCATGGCAGTGTGCACCTGCGTGGTCCATTGGGCCTGGTTGCACATGTGCCCCTCCAATGGGAGCTGGCCACCCAGTGGACTCAGCACCACGGTCATCTCGACCAGCTGATCACTATAACCCAGAAGATATGGGACGCTCTCCCATGGTGGACCACCCCAGACCGGCTGCAGGAAGGGATCCCGTTTATACACCCTGAGCTGACGGTCATCCTTACAACCATTGCCTCTCATGGGCTGGGGAGCCCACATGGGGGACAAAAGGGCCCATGGGCTCTGGACCCCCCAAGGAGTCCCAATGCCACATCAACCTGTTGGAGCTCAGAGCAGTCAGACTGGCACTGTCTGTTTTCACTCCTCCACTCTGGGGTCAAGTGGCTCAAGTCCAGATGGACAATAACACTACCATGTACTACCTCAACAAACAAGGCTGCACGCACTCCTGTCTGCTACACAAGGAGGCGCTCCTCATCTGGACCTTCGTGAGCAGAATGGAGGAGGATCTCCTAGCTATCCATGTGGCAGGAGCCTCTAATCTGGCAGATGCTCTCAGCCACTTGAGCCAGACATCCCACAAGTAGTCTCTCCATCCAGAGGTAGCTTACAGCCTGTTATCCCATTGGGGCAAACCGATGGTGGACCAGTTTGCCTCCAGGGAAAACACCAAGCTGAGGCTTTCATGCCCTCCCCAGGCCTCCTACACCTTCCCTCAATCCACAAGGTGCTCTTCAAGGTGAGGGATGAGGTGAAGGTGATCCTGGTAACCCCAGACTGGTCACGCAAGTTGTGGTATCCAGATCTCCTCGGCCGCAGCTGCAGACCCCTGGAGTGGCTTTGTACATGCCCGGACCTGATATCACTCAATCAGGGTAAGGTTTCCATCCTGACCTTCAATCCCTGTACCACACAGCTTGGTACCAGAGTGGCTAGAGTTCTAGGCTTTGGGTCTTTCCGACGATGTCTAGCCTGTGGTGGAGGCATCTAGAAAGGAATCTACTAGGAAGTGTTATACCTTCAAATGGAAAAGGTTTTCCATTTGGTGTCAGGGTGAGGGCCTGGATCCTTTGTCCTGTCCAGTGGCTAACATTCTCTACTACCTTTGGTCTCTCTCCAAAGGGGGTCTGCGGTAATCGACCCTTGGGGTGCACCTGGCAGCCATCTCTGCTTACTGGATGTGGGCTGGTCAGCTGATATTGACACAGGAGACTGTGGTCTGGTGCCTTCTTCCAAAGGCTTGGATTACGTATCCCCTCCGGTGCATGAACCTAGACATCCATGGGATCTGCTGCTGGTATTGACAAAGCTCATGGGCAAGGCATTTGAACCGATGCACAAGTATGCCTTGTCACACTTGTGGAAGATGGCCTTCCTGGTGGCTATCGCGTCTGCCAGGACAGGGGAACTCCAGGCACTTTCAGGGGAGTCCCCTTATCTGGTCTTCCCAGGGACAAGGTCACCCTACACCCCCACCTGAAATTCCTTCCAAAGGTGGTGTCAGTTTCACCTCAACCGGCTGACTCTGCCAGTATACTACCCTAATTGCACCTCTGAGGCAGAATACAGGCTCCATACCTTGGAACTGAGACGTCTTCTCTCCTATTACAAGGAGAAGACAGTGGAAATTCGGGAGACATCGCCAGCTGTTTGTCACCTATGCTGAAGCCGCTTCTGGCAGATCTGCAGTGAAGAGGACTATTGCAAGATGGATTACATCATTCATAGGTCTGCTATGAGTTGGCAGGCAAGGAGCCTCCCAGAGGGATAAGAGCTCATTCTACCCACCATACTGCTTCATTGCTGGCTGCTTCCAGGGACATCCCTATCCAGGAAATCTGTTGGGCTGCTACCTGGAAGTTGGCAAACCTCTTAATCACCCACTACCACATTGACCTCGAGTCACACTGGGATGTTGGTTTTGAGGCCTCAGTTCTCCAATCTCTGTTCCCTATCTAGGGGGTGTGTGCCTTGCCTCCCTCTTCCCAGAGAACTGTTAGGAGTCTGCCAAAGAGTGTGGAAGAACATATATCCACGCTCCTAGAACAGGTTACTCACCTGTACTAGTAGTTTTAGGAGTGGTATATGTTCATCCACATGGACCCACCCGACCACCTGGCTGCGGATGCACACAACCTGGCTTCCAGCAGGCCAAGATCTGGTGTCTTGGGGTGGAGCCGAGGTATATACCACCTGGGTGGGTGGGAGGAGCCAGCTTGAAGGCTTCCAGCAAGATTTAAAGTGAAAGGGGACATGTCAGAGTGTGGATGAACAACATATACCACTCCTAGAACTACTGCTACAGGTGAGTAACCTGTTCTTACCTACTGTAGTACAAAGGGTATACTACATGTTGCAGAAATGTCTTTGCCAGGAAAGGACAAAATCTGTCGTCAGTTGTTGTTTCTGAGGAGAAAGTAGTGCATTTTCCAGTAAAGGACATAAGCTTTCCTTAGTGTTTCTACCTGTGAGGAAAAAATGTGCTTTTGGTGAACCTGAATTTGTTCAAATTCTGTGGGGACTGTCTCTGCCCTGTGTGATCCCAAAAGAGAGATGGACAGACTATTGCTCAATCCCAAACTCTGGGACCCACTGGACTTTTATGTACAGCACTGTGAACTTTGTACCCTTGTACCTTCTGCACCTGTAGCCCCCAATGGGGCGAAACATTTGTCTGTGTTCAAAGCATCTTGTGGCAGAAGAAAGCTACTACTTGATGCTAGCTAAGAGTGGACATTCTTTTGTGCGTGCTGTTTTTTACTGGTGGTTCATGTTTGTGCAGGTCCCCAGTGTCATGACCAACACCAGTTCCCGGGTTACATATACATGTTTTGTTTTGACCTTCCCTTGGAGAGCTAACACAAAGAGCAACCCCTAGCAAAAGGAGTGTTTGGGGAGGAGGGGTTGGCAGCCAAGCTGGATGTTTACATAAGGTTTGTAGAAAATCTCATCTGCTATTTACATCTTTCAACCCCCAGGATGGTGAGCTCCCCTGTTTCTAAGTATTGCCTTTCCACACCGTTTGACATCCTCCATTACTTTCTGTGACTAGAAGCATGGTAAGTGGCTCCTGGTCCTGACTGTTGTAGCATGGCCAATCCCACGGCCTGTTTTCACAATGTGTCCACCGGTGACATCTGCTGCTACCACCTGGAGTACTGTTCACATTAAAGGATACAGGCTGGATGTAGTCTCTACTAGATGTGCCGGCTTTGGCCTTTTGATTTTGCAAGGCCTCCTGTCTCAGGGCCACTGATCCTTCCTACCTTCCACAGTGCTTTGGTACTGCCTAGGAATTGTTCCATGTTGTGGCTCAGTGGACAAGGGGATCTGTGTCCTGTGTTGTATCTCTGGGACTTCAATCTGTACATCGAATGCAAAGTTGCGAATGGTATCCCTACAGGCTCTGGCTCCCCTTCTACAAACTATGGACTGGCTCTGTTCTTGTGACGAGATGTATACCTTCATATAAAGATTTATAAGTCCCACAGACAGTGCCTCTATTTTACACTGGAGGGTGAACACTCAGTTCAGTGTATGTTTGGCTTGTGCTTTGTACCACAGGTCTTTACAGGATGCTTGATGGTAGCTTCTGAGGCCCTTTGCAGGGAGGGCCTGTATGTTTTCCCCTGTCTGGATGATTGACTCCTGAAGGCAGGCTCCAGAGAGGCTCTGCTTCACACCCTGTCTCTGGCATGTCAGTTGTATGATTTGGGATAATCATGAATGTGCCAAAATCTGACTGTGCTGTAGACTACAGTACATAGGGGCAATCCTGGACACAGAAGAAATGTGCTTTCCCACAGGAGAGGGCAGACACCGATTGCTCAGGCACACTTGGTACACAGGAACCGCTAGGTTTCTGCATGAATAGTGTTGCTTCTCTTGGGCTTCATGGTTGCAGCCATAGTAACTGTGCCCCTGGCATGTCTTTGTATGATACCTCAGTGGACACTCTGGGTCCAGTGGGATCAGTTGACTGAGCTGGAGCAAATGGTTCTTGTCACGTCTGCTTTTTGCAGTGTTATGGTGGATGGATCACAATAGCCTACTCAAGGGCATTACATTTTTGTACTTACTCCTATAGAGATCCTCACCACAGATGCCTCTGGTTCTGGCTGGGGTGCTCATCTCTGTTCTTACCAGACACAGGGGTCCTTGACAGAGCTGCATATAATTGTTTTGGAAATGCGTACTGTCCTGTAAGGCTTTTCAGAATCCTCTGCCCCAGTCCTATGCTAATCGAGAGGGACCATCTCAGTGTGATGCATTACATCAATAAACAAGGGGCACTCGCTCATCCCCTATGCAGGGAAGTAATGAGTATGGTACTGGGCTCTCATGACCTTCAGCTGTCTGTTTCTCCCAGGTCTCAAATGGCTTGGCAAACAGTTAAGCAGGTCCCAGTCAGTGGTGACCTTGTGGTAAATGACCTCTTTGCAAGATGGGGTCACCCAGAGCCAGACCTTTGTGGCCCCCCAGTGTAAAACTGCTGCATTTCTGCTCTCCATAACCTGGAGTATATTGGTGAGACATGTTAAACTTCTAGAAAGGGAAATTCCTATGTGCATCCCTCCTCCAATTCCAAATACTTGGGATTCTGCTCAAGCTGTGGGTGGAAGTTGCCACTCATATTCATTGCTTTGTTCTGGCCTCGCCAGATTGGTTTCCACTCCTTGAACATCTCTGTGGAGCCTCCTGTCCCTCTGCCTCTGTTTGGGACTGTGACAGGGCAAGGGGTCACTGGTCCATCTGGACCCAAATCCATGCAAGTGCAGGGACAGCTTCTGAAAACCTAGCCATTGCATGTTTTTGGGGGGAATCCTCTAAAGTTGCTGATATCCTGCTTGCAGCTAGGAAGCCTTCTGCCAGGCATTATTTCCTGAAAGGGAGGTGATTCACTCTGGTGTGCTTCCCAGAATATGGACCATTTTACATGTCCTTTGATTTCTATGTTGGAATATCTGCTTTGCCTGTCTTGACTCTTGCCAGCAGTATTCTATTTAGGTTGTATTTGGCTGCTGTCCGCCTTCTGGCCCTATTGATTGTACAGTTGCCCAGTGTGAGGGTTTATGCAAGTTTCTGTGAGGTATGGTTTATATAAAACCACCTGTCCACAATCCAGTCCTGCCTTGGAACTAGAAAATTTTCTCTTGAGGAAGTGACATTGGCTATTTTGATCCTGATGTGAGTTGTGGCTTAAGATTCCTCGAAATTTTTTTAATGTTGCTTTGACCTTTGCTCAAAGGATTTCCAAGCTTCAGGCACTGAAATCAGTGATTTGATTTTTTTTTTTTAACAAGGTCAATCTGTTTGCATATGAATTTTCTACCAAAGATGGTAACAATTTACACCGAACCAAACAATCCCCATCTCAAGCATACCAACCTGGGTAAGGTGCTGCTCCATACTTCAGATGTACATAGAATTCTGAGATACTAGGTTTATTGCACCAAGGACTGCAGATAAAGTCCTCTGGTGTTTTTTTTTTTTTTTTTTCATTCGCCCTTGAGAAGGGGGGTGCTTCTGTGCCTAAGCAATGCCTGCACAAATGGCCAGCATGCCGAATTACCTCCTGTTAGAGGAGGTACAGTATGGACCTTCCTGGTGCTGTTCATGGTCACTCCACAAGGGGTATGGCCACTTTGGATGCTTATTTCAAAAATGTTCCTGCTGCCGACATTTGTGCTGCAGCCACATGGGGCAATGTTCCGATAAAACATCGGTCTGGACATCATCTCTTGTGGATGTGCTGGTTTTTGGTCTTGCTGTATCAAGGCCTTCTGTCATAATTGCATAGTATCATGCCATCCTCCCTGCAGCTTTGTACTGTTTGGGAGTTATTCCAAAGGTGTGGCTTGATAGAGAGATCCTCTGTGAAGATGGAACAGTTACACAAGGTCATCAAAGTAGATCTTGGAGACTCTCAGGCCATATCCTCCCTCCTTCACCATATTCTGTATCCTGAGTTGTCTGGTGCTGTACCTAAAGCTTTCCTCTATGCATCATAAATTTTTTTTCCAGCCCTATGTCTGGTACTGGTTAACTCTCCTGATCTCTCCCAGTTAGTGGACCTCTAATGCTAATCTCGGACCGGGAACTGAGGTGTGATGGGGCTGCCCTCGCTATATAAGCATCAAAGCTGCATATTATTGTGAGAGGCCCCCAGCTAGCAAAAGTTTCCGAGCAGTCCTGATGCCTTACAGTTCTAAAGGTGTGGTGAAGATTCTCTCTAAGATATGTTAGGCAAGTTCTTAGTAACTTTTTTTTTCAGGTGGTTCTGACACCAATTGCTTACAGTTCAATTTTGTGGCTCTGTGGAGGAAATTCAAAGATCTACTGTTACAGGAAGTAACTGTCCTTTTTAATGTGCAAAAGGATCATTTAACAGTTTGCAGTCAGATGTGGGTTCCCCGTGCACCTGATTGTACACGTGCAGTGGCTGCTGGCTTCTTAATATCACTTGGCCCCCTTTAGAAGCCTCTTGTGAGGTGAAGTGTAGGTGTGGTACAAGCCATTGCCTTTGGGCTGTACTCTCGTGTTTCTGCAATATGCAAGTCTCGCTTTATTACAAAATTTTGTGGTTGCTGCTTACTTGTACCAATAAATTGGGTATGATCTTAATTGCAGCTTGAGCATTTTGATAAGCAATCCTTTGATCTTACTTCAAGACGCAGCTCTTGCAGCAGGTTACACCATTAGGACTGAAGCCGGCAGGCATCGGGACCCCACGGAAAAATTCTAGCTAGCTATCTTCAGCGGGGACGGCCCCCGACGTCTGTCCCGCCTCTGACGTCAGACGTAGTATATAAGGGGGTAGTCTTGCCAGATTCCCCAGTTCTTTCCCGCCGTCGACTTGCATGTCTCGACCCTTCGGTTCAAGTTCTAGCGCGCAACGCGTGCTAGTTTTTTCCTACGGGAAATTCGTTTTCTTAAATCAGCCTTTTCTCTGTCCTCTCCAACCTCCGGTCACTCCTAGACTGCGCCTGGGGAAGCAGATCCTGTTCAAGGATCCACATTCGGCCTGTGTCTGGTGCTTAGGCCCAGACCACGACACCCGGTCCTGCACCTTTTGCCAGGGTTTCAACAGCAGAACCCGGATCAGTCGCCAGTAGGCCCTCCAGGCGTTCCTGCTCGAGGAACAACTGAAGTCCATGGCTTCCAAGGGGGATTCTTCACAGAAGGCCCACAAGCATGCTGGAAAGCATAGGGAGAAGGCTCAGTCTAGGGCCTCTGACTCGCGCTTTTCCGGCTCCAGGTCCGACCGCTCTCCTTCCCGGGCCAGCTCTCATCCTCCCCCTGCTGTGGTGAGAATCTTCAGGCTCCTCTTCTCAAGCCAAGACTCCCAGGCCTCCTTCTTCCTCCAAGGCCCTGGCGAAGTCTGGGGACTGTCATCACCATCATAAGTCTGGTTCCCACCATCCTGAACCAGACGTCGGGTCTGCCTCCTTGCCGCCTCCTCCCCAGCAGAAGACCAAGGAGCTCACCTCACTCAAGAGGCCGTTGGACCCGATGCCGGTTCGCCCGAAGTCAGCTTCTCGCCACAGGTCCCCAGAGCTGGCATCTATCAGGAGACTGTCGCCGGCCAGGCCAGCTCATCAACGGACGCTGGCAGGGGGACCGGCGCCTGTTCCAATAGAGAAGAGGACCCAGACGCCTCCGACCGATGCCGGTCAGGAGACCATCACGGAGGAGTTAACTCAGCCCGAGGACCAAACGGGTGACCCTGGTCCTGTTGAGACTACCAGGGAACCCTTGCCACAACCCGAGCCCACTGTGGAGCAGACGCTGGGACCCGATGACCGTCCACTGGCGCCCGGGCTGTCGTCAGGCCTTTCCTTTTCAGAGGTGAAGGATCTCTTCACTTACTGGTGGGATACCATCAAAAAGGACATGGTCCCCACTCCCTCTGCTTCCTCCTCCTCCGGTTCCTGTGCCCCCTTCTCCATCTGGGTCAGCAGGCCGGTTACCTCCTCCCTGGGAACACAGGACCCCTCCAAGGGGAAGACCAGATAAACGGAGACCTCCGTCCAGATCCTTTTCTAGGTCACCTAGTCCCAAGAGACCCAGAAGATGCCGCCGTTCGCCTTCGACGGAGGACACGGGATCAGAGTTTTCAACATCCAGATCCCCATCTCCCCTCTCCATCCCTTCTCCGGACCCATGTGAGCTGCCTAAGTCTCCTCCGGATGACCCTTCATTCTCTGATATCATGACACATTCAAGAGAACATGGGATGGGATGCGGAAGAATTAGACCCCAAAAGGCTATGCCTTGAGAAGTATCTTCAGCAGAAGGACCCCAAGCCTGTGGTGGTGCCACCCTTGGTAGACACTTTCGTGGACGTCACCAAGGCAGTGTGGAAGCGTCCACATTCGCTCCCGGCGATGCCGAAGAAGGCTGACCGCTTGTACAAGGCTCCAAGAGAAGACCAGTACTTGACTCTACATCCTCAGGCCGAGACTCTGGTCATAACAGCCTCTCATGACCGGTCCCAGAGACCGCAACATTTGAGCACCCTGCCACCAGACCCAGAGTCCAAACAGCTGGACACCATGGGTAGGCGCACATATGCTTCTGCTACCTGCGCCATCAGATCCCTAAATTATTTGACCCACATGGTGCAGCTCCAAAATGCCCTGTGGGAGCAGGGTCTGGATGCGGCTGAGAAATTGCCAGAAGGTGAGCAGGAGGAGATGTTGCAGCTCCTCCGCACGGGTTCGGACGTGGGAACCCAAGTGCTATGAGCCGTGTGCGACTCCGGACTCCTCAGCCTGAGCAGCAGCCTCAGGAGTATGCCTCCGGAGACGCTCTTGGCTCTGCATCTCTGGTTTAACCCCAGACGTCCAGAAAAACATCATGGACGTCCCATTCGAGGGAGTTTTGTTTGGTAAGCCCTCAGAGAAGATAATTACCAAACTCCAAGAGGCCGGGAAGGCAGTGAGGTTGATTCAGGCCATGTACCGACCCAAGTTTAGTTCCTTTCGTAGGAACCAAAGCTGACTTTTCGTAGACGGACGCAGAGACAAGTCCCGCCCGGTTCCACAACAAAAGGGCTCCGGTTTTCGCAGAGCCTAGGGGAAACAACCTGCAGGTTGAAGCCAGCGCACTCCTAAGCCAGTCCAGCCAGCGGGACCCTCAGCCGCCACAGCCTGACTCCTTCCCGGCCCCCGTCCCTCAGGATCAACGGGACGTTATGGTCGGGGGTCTCATTGCAAATTTCCTGCCAGGATGGCAGACTATAATCACTGACAAGTGGGTTCTACAGTTGGTCGGAAGAGGCCACTTTATAGAATTCGCAGAAAAGCCACCCTCGAGGCCTCCGTTGCTCTCCCAGTACCTGGGTCAGCACAAGTCATTGATCAGACAAGAAGTACTCGCGCTCCTGCAAAAGGGAGCGATAGAGTACGTCCTAGAGAACCAGAGAGGTCAAGGATACTATTCCCATTTCTTCCTGGTTCCAAAGAAGACGGGGGACCTCCGTCCGATTCTGGACCTCAGCGACCTCAATTTGTCGGTCGCCTACAAAAGATTCCGCAAGGTAACTCTTCCGGGTCTGATTCCCATGCTGAAGCAGGACGCCTTTTAGCATCTCTAGATATGCAGGATGCTTACCGCACATTCCTATAGCTCAAAGCGCACAAGAGGTTCCTGTGCTTGAGTTTCTCGGCCATCATCTTCAGTTCCGAGCCCTTCCATTCGGGCTGTCATCGGCACCCAGGGTATTTACCAAATGCATGACAGTCGTGGCAGCGTCTCTAAGGAGACGGGGCCATTATGTGTTCCCGTACCTGGACGATTGGCTTGTCATGGCCACCTCCAGAGAGGCGTTGTTAGGGGCGATCCAGAGCACTTGGGTCCTGTTTCGATCTCTGGGTATCCTAATCAACCACAAGAAGTCTCTCCTGGTACCATCGCAGAAACTGCAGTTCATAGGCGCAGTACTGGACACCGTTCAGGGAAGAGCATTTCTTCCAGACAGAGCAGAGTGCATCAGATCCCTCATCAGGGAGCTTTCGTCGAACAAGACCGTCCCAGCCAGGTCGGTCCTTTGCTTGCTCGGACACATGGCTGCGGCCATTCCTACTGTCCCTTTCGCAAGGCTCCACATGTGGGTAACTCTGTGGATGCTCGAGGTGCAATGGGACCAAAGGCAAGACCACATGCAGCATCTGGTCAGAATCACGAACACCGCGATTCGAGACTGGCAGTGGTGGCTAGACCCAGGGACACTCTATGGGCGTCCTGTTCATTGCGCCGTCCCCGGAGGTAATCCTCACCACAAACGCCTCAGGTCTAGGGTGGGGAACACACCTGGACGGGGTGAAGTCCCAGGGTACATGGACCCCTCTGGAGCCCCACCTCCATATAAATGTCCTAGAGATGAGGGTGGTCCTTTATGCCCTGCAGGCATTTCAGAGATCCCGCAGAGTAGTCTCCTGCTTCAGACAGACAACACGGCGGTGATGTATTACCTCAACAAACAAGGAGGTGCACACTCTTACCCCCTTTGCAGGGAGGCCATGAGGGTGTGGGATTGGGTAATCAGACATGGCGCGAACCTGATCACAGTACATGTTCCTAGGGTGGACAACACAATTGCAGATTGCCTGAGTCGCTCCCAGGCCAGAGTCCACAAGTGGGAACTTCTTCAGGAGGTAGCAGAGGATCTGTTTCTTTGATGGGGAACTCCAGAATTGGACTTGTTTGCTTCCCCATCCAACTCAAAACTGCCCAATTTTTGCTTGCTAGATCCAGGGCCTGGTGTTTTCTGGCAAGACACGTTGTCCCTCTCCTGGGCAGACAGATTCCTCTATGCCTTCCCTCACTTCCCGTTGATCCAGAGAGTTCTCAAACTGCACAGGGAGCATGCAATAATGATCCTGGTGGCCCCTTTCTGGCCCAGACAGATCTGGTTCCCTTTGCTAATACAGCTATCCCGGGAACCTCCGCTCCCGCTGCCACTCAGCTCCCATCTCTTGTCTCAGGAGGAGGGTTCACTGGTCCACCCGGACTTGCGCTTACTGAACCTGCATGCATGGCTTCTAGAGACATAGCCATCTTGCGACACGGGGTCTCGCAAGAGGTTGCAGAAGTTCTTTCTGCAGCCAGAAAACCGGCAACGCATGCAACGTATGCCATGAAATGGTGCCATTTTTGTTTATGGTCGCAAGCACGCGACCTTTCCCCTTTAGGTTGCCTGGTGAAAGCAGTGTTAGAGTACCTGCTCTCCCTTTTCTGTTCGGGTCTCGCCTACTCCTCTAAGGTACACCTCTGCCATTTCAGCTTATCACCTCCTGGTGGGACAGCGCACAGTGACACAATTAGATGCCTGTCGAATTCTTGAGGGTGTTGCACTTTAGGCCACCCATTAAGGACCCTGTGCTTCCATGGGATTTGCTCTTTGTCCTGGAGCAACTCACGCCACCCCCCTTGAACCTGCCATGGATTGCGAGCTGCATTTTTCTGTCGTGGAAAACATTGTTTTTGGTTGCTGTTACGTCAGTGAGAAGTTTCTGAGCTTCATGCTCTCATGTGCAAAGGGCCTTATTTAATTTTCCACCGGGACAGAGTATCCCTGAGGACGAATCCAAAATTCTTGCCTAAGGTGGTTTCCACACTTGCTCTCAATCAGGATATTGACCTGCCGGTCTACTTCCCTAATTATTCTAACAGAGGAGAGGCGCTGCTCCACACCCTGGATGTTCACTGCAGCCTAAAGTAGTACCTGAGCAGAACTAAGCAGCTTAGTTCTTCAGAGCAACTTTGTTTCCTTTACTGAAAGGATGATGGGCCAACCAGTATCCAAATAGTCTCTCGCTGGCTTGTCCAGTGCATCTCATACTGTTATGATATTAAACGAAAGCCCCTCCTGGGATCAACCCGGGGCCATTCTACTAGGGATGTGGGCCACCCCTCTGCACTGAACGCTCCACCTCTGCCATTTGTGCTGCAGCCACTTGAGCTCTGTACATACCTTTATCAGGCATTATAGCCTGACATCGCTTCACTGCGAAGAGCAGGTTTCGGCCTGGTGGTGCTACAGGGTCTCCTGTCCTAGATTCAGGATCTGGAATATTCTTTTTAATCTCCTCCTCCGAGTGTTTGCAAGTGCTACTGCTTGGGAATCAGTCCTAATGGTGTAAACTGCTGCAAGAGCTGTGTCTCGAAGTAAGATAGTAGTTACGTAAGAACTTAGTGTAACAGTAGATCTTCGAGAACAGCTCTTGCAGCAGGTATCTTCCCGCCCACCTTCCCCCTTGGAGGAGGCATGGCTTAAGCCTTTACTAACAGGGATTTTAACCCTTTTGACTTCTGACTGTGGATCCTTGGTCTCCCATTTCGATGTCAGCCTGCGGCCGGAAGTCTTCAGTGGGAGAACTGGGGAATCTGGTGGACGCCCTTATATACTCACGTCTCTGACATTCGAGAGGTCCCCATGCGATAGCTAGAATTTTTCAGTAGTCCTGATGCCTGTTCGCCTTCAGTCCTAATATGTAAGAGCTGTTCTCTAAGATCTACTGTTATGGTAAGTTCTTGCATAACTGTACTTTTCTTGTTATGGTAGGATCATTTAGCTGCCTCCTGGTGTCCAGCTTGTTACAAACTCCCCATGCAAATTTTGGACCATCTGCCATCTTGGTGCAGACCACACATGCTCAGTGCCCCATGACTGCCATTGTGAAGGTCACCGACAGTGTTTCAGATTCCACTCCAGCATTTACTCTGCTCAGCATGTTTGGCCCAGAACATTTCTAACCAAGCTGTTAGCCAGATTATTTGAGCCTTTGTAGGCTCTTCTCTTCAGAGGTATTTTGCACATATTTCAGATTGCTTACCTGGGCAACATGGCTTTCATGACAAGGAAGTCTAGAGACCAGGTCTCTTACCCCATCTGCAATGGGATGTGGAGAGCCGATCCAGCTATCAAACTTGCATATCACTGGCTTCACATGAGACAGTAGGCATTGTAGGAAAAAGCAATAAACCATGCTACGATGGAGATCCCAAGGGGCCATGAAACTACTATAAAACTAGCAGGGTAATAGAGATAAAACTCTTTATAGCAAGCAAAGGGAAAGACTCACCATGACTACACACACACAAATCAAAACACACTGCACAACATGTGGCTATGCAAATTGTCTCATGCTCATTTAACTTGTATCATAGAATGGCCACTGGAGGGCAACATAGTCCAAATAGTTACTTCCATGTTGCCATATGTTTATCTCTAATCCGAATATAGCAAGATTCGGAGACTTTTTTGTTACTGTGCACCTGGTTATTGTTACAGGTCCTTAAAAGCCTGCTAGTTACAACTCCTTAAAAGCCGACTATTAAGGGGGAGACTGCTTGTTTCTTCTACACAGAAACTTGGAAGTTGACGGCAGAAAGACCATTGGTTCATCTATCAAGTCTGCTTATAATACCCTACTCTACCTCATATACCTAACGTCTATATGGGGTTTATGCCCAGGCTACCTGATCCCATGCTCTCTCCTTGCTGCTACCCACCTTCTCTTCTCCCCCTCATGACTGAGCAGACTCTCTAATACCCAACCACGTTAGAAGGCAATTATGGTCTTGAGGACCACTGCCACGGCCAACAGACTGTTCCACAGCTTAGCAACTCTCTCTGAAGAACTTCCTGGAGTCTGTCCTGAATTTCCCTCCTGCCTGCTTTCACATGTGTCCCCACGTTCTGGATTTGCTATTCCTATTGAATAGTTCCTCAAAGTTTGCCTTGTTCATTCCTTTAAGGATCGTTAAGGTCTCTGTCGCATCTTCCCCCTCCCTTCTGACCTCCAGCAAGTAGTATGTTCAGTGCCCTATGCTGAGCTTCATAAGATCTGTCCTGCAAGTCATAAATCATTTGTTACTGTACAGTCTCCATTCTGCCCTTTTTCTCAAGTGAGGGCTCCAGAACTGGGTATAGTACTCCAGGTGTGTCCTTATCAGTGATCTATAGAGAGATGGTAATACCTTTTGTGCTATCCAGTCCCCTCCCAATATACCCCAGCATTGTAGTTGACTTGCTGTAGGCCTTGTTACTTTGGTGAGATTGTTTAAGGGAGTCACATGACTCCTATGTCTCGTCAGTAATGGTGCTCAGCTAAACCTCACCCATGTTCATGTTAATAACCTTATGTCAGGCAAACTGGAAATATGTCTGAATGCAGTTATCTATTTTACAGGATCTAATTTGGGGAATAGCTCGGTCATTGGGTCACACTGTAGGAACTTCACCGTTGGTGAAGCAAGATCTACACAGATTTTCCAGCAGTACAACTGGGGCCACCCACGCTGTCACCAATTCTATAAAGGTGTGAGTGGTCCTGCTCCCTCCAGTTTTTTTCTTGCCATCAACTCTGTTAGCATGTGTCCTCTGTAGAAGCTCCATTGCAGTTCGTGCCATTTTCTTAGAATTTTTTTTACCTTGGGTTTAGAATCTTTTTTTTTTTTTGATTCCTTCACATTGTTGAGGGTGACTCCTTCCCCTTCTCTCTTCCATTGCTGCCGCTGTGGAAAGATTGCCTCTTCAGTCAACCACAACCTGTCTGCAGTTTTGGGCATAACATCTCTGACTAAGCTGTCATAAATTCAATCTCATAACCCTTAGGTGATGCAAAAAGGCTTTGAAGAAGTTTCTCATGGCCCAGGTAACAAGTTCTGGGCAGGGGTCCTCTGCAGTCTCTCCGTCCCAGTCGCCAATGGGTTCATCAGGCTCACAGGCTTCTAAGGCCCAGGAAAAGTCACAGGAAAGACTGACGGGACCATTTCTCCTGGCGGTGCTCTTGCTCCCTGACTGCTTCATCTTCCTTGTCTGGCGGTGCCCCGCCTGCTGCTCCGGCACAGACTTCTTCTGTTGTCCAGGACTCTGCTTCTCCCAGGCCTATACTGAAAACGCCATCTTCCGCTTTCAAGGGAGGTTGGACGACAGCCCCCAGGTTGTGTACCATAGGGTTGTCAATGGCCTTTCAGACAGGCCTGATGCTTCTCTAGGCCTGCAGTCCTCTGGACTCTCAGGCTTTTGAGACCCGATGACTGCCTCATCATGCCCTGTGCCAGCGTCTATTTCTCTCCCCCCCCCAAACTCATGAGTCCCTGGCCATCTGCCTCAATACCATTTGGTGGAAAACAGTCCTGGTACCCCAACTGGGCTTGTACAGGCTGGAGTCCCTGGCCCTGTCATTTAGGCCAGTCGGGCCTTCTCAGCCTGAGTCTTTCAGGCCCCTGTCAGTCCCTCACTCATTGGACCTTGAGCCAGTCGTCTAAGAGGAGTTCCACCCTGACCTCATCCTTCCTGAAGAGGATCCCCATTCCTCAGACAGATCTGCTGCTTCTGTCAGCAAGGACTGTCAAACATACTCCCAGGTCCCCTCCTGAAGAACCCACATTTTTCAATGTAATGAAGCGGCTGTCCACATCTATGGGCTTCCATACTGAGAAAGAGGATGCCACCAGGAGGGACCTGGTGGATTTCTTGGAGATACCAGAGTGTCTTCTCTCCTCCCCCCAAGGTCATTCCTCCCATCCTGCCAGCACTGAGGAATGCCACTACTGCCTGGCTCTGCCCTGACATGGTCCTGGCCATGCCTGAGGGCAGACATGACTTCACATGCCCCTCGGGGTCTGCCGTATTATACTGCCCAGCCACATACTAATTCAGTGGTCATTAAGGCAGCTTATGACATGTCCAAGGAGTTGAAGCACCTGAGTTCCCTCCCTGCAGGCAGGGAATCTAGAAGGCTTTACCTTCGGGGAAAAGATTTATGCCTCATTTACTTTGGAGTGGTGTGAGGAGCTTTATTTGACTTTTTCACCAAGACGGGGTGTCTTTGTGCACGAATCCTAAGTTTCTTCCTAAGGTGGTGTCTGAGTTTGTTGAACCAATCCATCCACCTTCCTGTGCATTTCTTAGAGCATGCTAACCCAGGCACACTTAGTCCAAGACTGCTACTGCACCTTCTGGATCTGATGGCTGCAGCTATAAGTGGTGATGCTATTTCTTTGGCTTCCCTTTGGCTTGGGTTGTTCACTGTGGGTTCTGTGAAACTGGCTATCAACCATTTTGGAGCAAATGGTTCTCATTGCACACCCTTCTGCTGTAGAAACATGGAATGTGATGGCAGATAAGGGCCACTGGGCCCACCAAGTCTACTCATTTTCTTTTTTGTTTCAGACCTCACTTGATCTATGGCACAATCTCTTCCCTTCACTTCCTTACCCCTACAGTTCCCTTGTCTGTCCCATGCATTTTTGAACCCCTCCACTGTTTTTGCCCCCACTATCTCCAGGGATATACCACCCTTTCTGAGACCATTCTTGGGGTGATTGGCCCACAGTGCCTTTTTAAAAGGCATTTTATTACGCCGGCTCCTAATCAGTTCCGCACTCTGGTTCTGGGTGGTGTGCCTCTTTGCTTGTACCACACCAGGGTCTTGGCAAGGAGTGGAGACCTGCTTGCACATAAGAATCTTTGTGATAACTGTTCTATACGGCCTTCAGGTGTTCTTCAGACTTGTGTCTGCTCCAGTCTGCTAGTAGTACAGCTGGCACCTCTTTTCTCTTCCCCCTTCTGCTGCTGCAGCTATGAGTGCCACTCTCATCCCTGTTTTGGCCTCACCAGATATGGTTTTCACCCCTGCAACATCTGTCACAGGGCAAGAGTTCTGGTCCATATCTGTCTACACCTGCATGCATGGTTTCTGAAAACTTAGCCATTGCACATTTTGGAGTGTCCCCCAAGGTTCCTGATGTTCTGCTTCTGACTAAGAAGTCTTCTACCAGGTAAGCCTATTCCTCACAGTGGAAACGCTTTTTTTTTTTTTTTTATGATCTGCTTCTGGAGATGTGGACCCTTTTTGTGTCCTGTGAATTCTGTGTTGGAATTCTTACTTTCACTATCTGATTCAAGCCTGCAGTATTTCACTATTTTGGTGCATTTTGGCCATGATATATTGGCTTTCCATGCCCTTATTGACAGTCATATGGTTGCCAGTTAGAGGTGTCCCACGTTCTGAGGCTTGCTACATACAGAACCTCTTATCCGACTTGGGACTTGTAGGTCATACTTGAAAAATTGTTGGCTCCTTTTGAGCCTGCCACAGGTTATGGCTTTTACTGTAATGGAAGAAGTTTTGTTGCTGTAACATCAACAGATTTCTGAGCTTCAGGCTTTGTTGCATTAGTCTCTGCCTTTGATTTTTCACAAAGATGGGATCTCTGCTTTTTTGTTTGTCCCTAGGAAAGGGTGCCTCTGGCAAAACTATGCCCATCAAAGACTGGTGTCTTGTATTATGTGTTTGTTACAGGAAGTATGATAAGGAACTTCCTGGTGCTGTCTGTGGTCCATCCACAAAGGGTGCGGCCACTTCTGTTGTAAGTTTGTGTCCCTGCTGCTGACGTGCTGGCCACAAGGAGCAGTATGCACACTTGACATTAAGTCCAGGCACCATGTCTCATGTTGCAGGAAGTTTGCTCCCCTGACTGGTCAGACAAGTTTCCATGCAACCTGGTCTGGGGCCAGTTTCACTGCTGTTCAGGGCCTTTCTTTGTTGCACTTTTTTTTTTCCTCCTGCACCAACTCCCTTTAGTGTAGATTTACTAAATTATCAGTGCCATGGATCACCACTCTAGTGAAATTTGGGGTCAAGAATTTTAAGGGAAAGTGCAATTCAGACCCAGACTTTCAGGATCACGGCCCAGTGCACTAACCACTACACTATTCTGGCTGCTGCCTAGTAAGCATGTGGTTAGAAAACACATGTGACTAGAACTGATCCCAGACCAGTTCAGCTGGAAAAAGAAACTGGTCTCAGACCAGGTGGCATGGAAACTGATCTAAGATCTGGCAGCTCTGGTCTCAGACCAGGCAGTTCCAGACCAGTCGTCGGAACACTCTTCCTACAGTCTCTCATAGACTAGCTGTTTTTTAGCTTGCAGTACTGCAAGCCCTTCTGTCCTGATGTATCAGATTGTGCCATCCTCGCAGGTTGCTTTATACTGCTTTGGAACCATTCCAAAGTTGTGGTCTAATGGAGGAGGTATCCTTGATGAAAATGTAACAGTTGGATGAGAACTTACCATAACGGTAGATCTTCTAGAGAATCTCCACCATTAGGCCATGCTATACTTTCCCTCCTTCCCCTTTGTCTTCTGAGGTTGCATCAAATTCAGCACCTAAAGCCTTATTGCACGCATCCTGTTTCCAGTCCCATGCCTTTCCTTGTTTTGCCTGGTACTGGCTAATCTCCTGTATCCTCACAGTAAGAGGCCCTCCAGGGGCTAATCTCCAGCAGGGAACTGAGTAGTATTGGGGCTGCCTAAATTATATAGGTATCAGTGCTGCATGTCACTGTGGGAGGCCCCTGGCTAGCAAAAATTGTCATGTGGTCTTGGCACTGATGGCTTACAGTTCCAAAAGTTTAGCCTAATGGAGATTTCTCTCCTAGACCTACTGTTAGGTCTTGCATAACACTGTTTTTGGAGGCTCTGACACACCAAATGTGATAACATTTGAATGAATGGTTTTAACTCAGTGCTGAGTATTTTTGAATGTAAAGTGATTCTTGGTGGGGGTGTGTCCACAGTTTCTTAAAGGTTAAAAATTAGATGGACAAAAGTTAAATTGTGGAAATTTATGCAGTGATTCTTTAGTTATCAAAAATTAAACTGAGTGCAGCACTAGGCTCTTGCCATATTGGTGACCCAGGTTTGGTAGTGAGCCAAGGGCATGGGGAGGGCCATTGGGAGGAGGATGAAGCACCACATAGGATGCGCTTCTCCTGAGAGGAAGGAAGGGTGACCACCCCAACCATGTGACTGCCGCCTGGATGACTGCAGGTGGAGTAGCTTCAGAAGGGGGCATGTAGTCTGTTCCTGCATGCTGGCATGCCTCTTATTTAGAAAAGTTTTCACCAGGAAAGACATGAGCTGTATACGAATATACGAAATTTGCCAGCAGATAAAGGCCTAGAGGTCTATCAAGTCTGCTCGAATGTGCAGCTAGCACCCTTTATTCTGTAGCTGCCCTTCCCTTCCCCTTCATTAACCCTCCCCCTTGTCCTGTCCCATCCTCGTTTGAAGCAGTCCACTGTTCTACTGCATACCACTTCAGCAGGTAACGCTTTCCACCCAGCCACCACCCTGTGTGTTTATATAAAAAAAAAAAAAACCTCCCTCCTCAACCTTCCTTGCTCCAGTCTCGTATCATGGCCCCTGGTGGCCTTCCCCTCCCTTACTTTGAACAGCCCCTCTGCACCCATCTTGTTTATTCCTTTCATGTATTTAAAGGTTTCAATCATGTCACCCCTGTCTCTTCTCTCCTCCAGTGAGTACATGTTCAACTCCTTCAACCTCCTCTCATAAGTCCCCCAGCCCCTTGATCATCTTTGTCGCTCTGCGCTGCACCCCCTCCAGTAACTTAATGTCCCTCTTCAGATACGGACGCCAGTACTGCACGCAGTACTCTAGGTGTGGTCTAACTAATGACCTATACAGTGGAAGAATCACCTCCTCCCTCCTAGAGGATATACCCCTTGCAATACAACCCAGCATTTTGTTGGCCTTTGCAGCTGCCTTCCTACATTGTGCTGAGTTGTTCATTGACCCTGTAATGATCACACCAGATTCTTCTCCTCTGTCTGGGCTAGCTGCATTCCCCCTAGCTGGTAACTCCTCCTTGGGTTCTTCATCCCAAAATGCAGCACCTTGCACTTTTTGGCATTAAAGCCCAGTTGCCAGGTGTCTGACCAGGTTTCAAGCTTTGCCAGATCATCCTGCAACCCCTGCCATCCCCCTAGGTCATCCACCATGGTGCCTACCTTGGTATCATCAGATTGATCTTGCTCTTGATGTCCCATGATATGTCTGCAATGAATATCCCAAACACTGGTCCCAACACTGTATGAACAGCTAGTTTCCAGAAGCGTCCTGGGGAAGGGGGTTACATAGGTGGGAAGTGTGTGTGTGTGTGTGTGTGTGTGTGTGTGTGTGTGTGTGTGTGTGTGTGTGTGTGTGTGTGTGTGTGTGTGTGTGTACACATTGATAACAAGCCATGTCAATAAAAGCTAACATGAGATGTGCAACAGTGAAAGGATACACTTTTAATGCAAGAACAATACATTTAGGATACAGCTTATGAATTGATCATACTTATGAAAACAGTAACAAATACAAGCATACATATGTGAAGTAATTTGTGTACCATGCTAGGTACACGAGGATGCAAAAAAGTAGACTGAAATAATTTGCATGTGGATACAAAGTGCTTAGCATACAGTGGAAAAGGATTATTTGAAGGATTGGAATTATAAACCTTTGAGTCAGACTCCTTTGCAAAGGCTCCACATCATAGGGTTACAAAGACAATAGTGGGAAGGTAAAACGCAACGGATGCGTAGGGTATATCAACCCTGAGTACGTTGTGTTATAACAGTAATAGATTGTCCAACATTTCATGATGGATAGGCAAGTCATTTGTACATCATTGAGTGTGCTGGGTGAGACAACCCTTGGTCAAGAAATGAGGTGTGGTTAGTGTTGAAGTAGAAAAATAAACAGAAGGTAGTAGCAAAGGATGGTGCACAAAATGCGTGGCAAAAACAGAGGCTCTGGTACTGTCAGTGTAATTTTGAAAGGGCCCAGTTTCTGGATGAAAGCAGTAGCAGGGGATAATTCAGTCTGAGCAGGGCCCTATAGTGGAAAGCATGCTGCCCCAAGGACGTTCAGCAGACAGTGGAGCCGAAACTGTTCTAGAAAGGGAGGGGAGCAAGGGCTGTGTGGGGGGGGGGTAGCTGGGGGTTCCCCCACAGCTATACCCACAAGGGTTTAGCAAGAGTGCAGAGGAAAAACAATAAATGCTGTTCAGATGCACACAACTGACTAAGAAGCATAACTTCTTATGTATAAATTAACATTAAATATTCCCAAAAGTTGCGGTGTCACTGGCAAAACAAGTTATGTAAAATGTTTTTTTAAGATGCATAGAATGGGTCATGTTTGTGAATATGGAGGAAGAGGAGGTGGTATAGATGCTTTTCAGCCATGGTTGATCTTGGGTATGATGTCAGCCGTCTAAGGCATGAGAAGCTGTGCTCAGCTGTAGCATTAGACATTGGAACAGTAAGGTAGATTTGTAAGTTTGTCAACTTGTGAAAAAAGGCAGCGCATCTCTGGTTCTAACATTTGTACTATGGTTCCAATTTTTACCTTTTGATGCATGCCGTAGGACATGATGTATTGAGTTGCCAAGAGATCTGGCAGCATGTTTAGCTGTATTGTCTGTCAAACGCTGTCAGTGTGCATCACATATCTGAGGTATTTGATCACAACGCTGACCATTGATAGCATTGAGGAGCACTTTTTCAATACTCATGAGAAATGACGAAGTGGACTGGTCAAACCTTCGGTTCAGTTCAGCTGTGATCAAGTCAATCTGCTCAAAAAACGATTCCAAAGTACTCTTCAGGAGTTGTCCACAGATTAGGCTCTACAGCGTCGTCATAGCAATGTGATGCTCTTCGTCGCTGGGGCATGGTGGAAGGCTGTATTAGTCCATCCACAGTTCGCTGTACGTCTTCAAAGATTGTGTGGAAATCAGTCTTTCATCAGATGAGTCCACAGCATTTCAGTGGTAGAAGTTACAGCCTCTGAAGTAGTATCTTTTGACTGCAGTACCCGGGCCACTTCAGCTGCCGAGAGGACTTTCAATGATACTTTCAGACCAAAAAAAATCAAAGCATGTCATCAGAGCTCGAAGTCCAGGTACTTTCTTTGCTGATGCTGTTACAAACAGCAGCAATTATTTCCCCAAAAGCATTGTAAATGGCTTCGTAATTGAATACTACTGACTCAATTGCCCCAGTTCTTGCCGTCCAGCAAGTGGGACAGATGGGCTTCAGAGAATATTGCAAACCTGATGGGGAGGATGAGCAGTAGGAATCCCAAATACTCTGACATTGCCAGTCTTTTTTTGGGTGATGCCTGAATAATTGCATGAAGTTCGTGTAGTAAGCTCAAAGCACTCCGAATCATGGAACAACTGGTACCAGCTTCCTGCAGAATAAGATTGAAACTGTGGTTCATACAATGAACTGAGACAGCCTTTGGATTAACATCTTTGATTCGTTTAGCTACGCCTGTCATCTGAACTTGAAGGACCGATGCACCTTCGTAAGTCTGTCCTCTAATGCAATCTATATCTAAACCTCAACGTCGTAAAATGTCCATGACCATAAAGAAAATGAATTTCACATCTGTTTTTACAGTCACACATTCCTATAAAGTCTTCCCCGTGACAGTCCTGTGACACCCATCGTATTGACAAAGAAAACTCTTCATGTCCACTTACATCTCTTGTTCAATCAATGATGGAGTACATTTCTGCTTCCTTAATCTGTGAAAGAAGTTGGTTGAGGCACTCTATACATTTCCTTGATCAGCTCATTCAGAATATAATGTGATGTATACTTTGCATTAAAGGTTTGTAACTAAGGGTTATTCTGCGACACTAGGCCAACTAGTTTCCGGATGTTACTGTCTTCATCAGTATGACCTCTTAATACAGAGACCTTGCCTGACCAGAAATTGCAAACAGTGTAGCCCTTCTAAAAGGCACCGCTGGTTCTTTCTTGCTTGGCCCTCTCTTGATGAAGCTGTGAATCCACAGGTACTTCAAGTAAGCATTGCGTTTAAGCAAACTCTCCCTATGAAAATGTAAATTTTTCATGCAAATCGAAATTTGCTGGGCAATTTTTCCAGTCATTCATTTCAACTTTCATGAATGCATTATCTCTGAATTATGAGTCTGACTTTTTTGCTACTGCAAAAGGACAAACTGTGCAAAAAAGCTATCATTCGACTTTTGCACAGGACAAGCAAACTTCTGGTTTTGTACCAGTCACTGTCGAAATATTTCTCACACCTTTTCCATATACTCTAGCAGTATCTATCTTATGGACTGTCCATTGAACTGCTGTACCAGTCATTGCAGGCACAGCATGGTCCATCATAGCAGATTTCCATTCTGCTGCTACCTGACTTAACCACTAGTTGTTCTCCTGGCTCACTCCTATTCTGAGAACTTTATTTAGCTTTTGTTAACCAGGTAAGAACACTAGATAAGATATTTGGCTATTTACAGGTACGATCTGGGAGAGTACAAGGAAATGAGACATAGGATAACAAGATGCACTTTGCGGTTGGAGTCGGGGGGGGGGGACGGAAGCATCACATAGTCAGTAGGTACACACAAATGGTCTGAGGATGTACATCATGTCACAAAGGCTGCAAGCAGTGCATTATACAGTATAGGACCCAAAAAAAGTGGGGGCACAGTTGGACCAATACCCAATGCATAGGGTGTATACATTGTATGCAGGGCAAAAAACATGCAGGCAGGCTATACCTTAGGAAGGATGTTCAGTGAGATTATGGAGGTTGGGACAACCACACGCTGAGGAGGCCTTCAAATGATTCTGCAGGGAGGTTCGGAGGCATACATAGGAGGGGGAGGAGCGGACCTGGCCAGGAAGAGTTCTATAGTCTGGGGGTGCAAGAGGCAAAATCTGTCCCTATTTGAGTGGCAGGAATCCTAAGAACAGCAGGGCCCAGGGATCTGAGGGAGTACAAGGAGGAGGAGGAGGCAGCTGGGACGAGCTCTGCCAATCCAGAGGGGGGTGCAAGTACCAGGGACCTTGCCCATGAAAACAGCCCAGGACAAAATTTAAGTAAATGGGCAGGGAGAGCCAATTAAGCTTGCTATACAGGCCACAGTGGTGGGTGAGACAAGGGGAAGCAAGGGCGAAACGGCAAATGTTGTAGGCAACAGTCCACCTAGAGAGGTGGGCTTGGGAGGTATGAGCAAACGGGAGGAGGAGCCCATAGCAGAGTGAGGGGAGAGACGCACCTCTAGCCAGCGCAAGGCGAGCAGCGGAAGTGAGATTGCACTTTGTTTGGGTCAGACACAGTTTGCGGTTAACGGCTCTGCATACATTCTGGATATGGAGTCTAAGGGCAAGCTGAGGGTCAAGTGTCACCCCAAGGTATTTGATGGAGTCTGAGGACAGGAGCACCGTCAAGACCAGTGATACCCAAAGGGGTAGAGGAGGCCTTTATCTTGTCCAGGGAACCAAAGAGCATGTCCTGTATCTTTTTTTTTTTTTTTTTTTTTTTTTTGAGGTTGAGGACCAGCTTGTGGGATGTTATCCGGGATTGGATAATCAAAGTCCTCGCTCAGCTGGTGGCTTATGACCCCAATGTCCCACTAATGAGTGAGGATGACCAGGTCATCAGCATATAGAATGGACCTACAGTAGGAAGAGGTAGAGTATATTGTCGACAAAGATGGAAAAGAGCAGGGGCCCCAGGACTGGACCCTGGGGAACACCCGAGTACACAAGTGGTGTCCGAGAGCACATTACTGTATTTGATCAGCTGCTGTCTGCCCTGTAGGTAGTTGGTGAACCAACTGGGTACAGGTGACAAGCCAAAGGACCTAAGCTGAGAGCAGAGTCTAGTATGGTCAACTAGATCAAAGGCTTTGGATTGATTGAAGATGGCACCAGAGTTTACCCTGGTCCATGGCAGCTCTAATCCCAGATGTGACCATGACAAGGGCAGAGGATATACTGTGCCCTTTACAAAAGCCATGCTGCTCCGGAGAAAACAGCACGTGAGACCGAATATACTCAGTTGTCCAGCCACAACTTAGTTTACTGATAGCAGACAATATGGCTATCGGTTGGTAGTTGTCAATCTTGGGGTTGCCCTGTTTGAGAATGGGGACAGCCCTAGTCACCTTCCATATGTCGGGGTAACTTGCTCCATCAGGGCAGCGTGGCAATTATGAATACTGAGGGGGAGTCCCAGTGTTTATTTTGCTGGTGCCCGAAGATCGTACACTTTTTTTTTTAAATGGTTCAGCACCAGTTTGTTGGCAGAAAACCACACTTCTGAGAACACTCTGGAGGGCCAGTTGTAGTGAGTGGGGGGGTCACTATGGCTGCAAAAAATAACTGCGTCTGCGTACAGGATCATTTGCTCTCAGCAAGCTATTGGGAGGGAATGAGAAGGAGGCTGAAGAGCAGGCCCTAAAATGGATCCTTGCAGGACGCCAGAATGAACAGAGGTTGTCCGATAGGGTAATGTATGTGATATGTTGGGATCTACCACTAAGGTAGCTCTCGAACCAGGAAATGGGTTCCTGGGTGAAAGTGTTTCGAAGGGAATCGATGAGTAGTTGGTGGTTGACTAACGCCTTTATCAGGTTGATGTATATGAACCTGACAAGATGGCCAGTGTCCAGGGTGTTTATGAAGATAGTATATTCAAGCAGGGCAGTGGTGGTGGTGCTGTGCCCCTTTCCAAAAGCCATGCCGTTCTTTACTGACTAGGTTGTGTCAGTTTAACTGGTCTGCAGTAATATTTTCCAGTGCTTTGGAGAGGGGAGGCAGAATTGAGATGGGCTGGTAGTTAGTTATTTTGGGAGGAGTGATCCCCCAGATTTGTGGATGGGTGTGATGACTCAGTTTCCACTGTGAGGGGAAACTGGCTCAAATGGAGTGAGATTAAGAATAGTGGTCAGTGGGATAAGGACAGTGTCAAGGACCAGGTGAAGCAGCTTTAGGTCTAAAGTGTCACCACTGTCATGACTTACCCAGGGCTTCGGGGAAGCAGGATTTGGCCTCATGAGGGGGAAACTGTCCTGAAGCAGAAAGGGGGTGGCTAGTGGAGGGGATGGTGTGGAGCGACCAGGTGAGGGGTCAAAGTTGGGAGGTAGAACACTACTTAGGTCAGAGAAGGAGGAGGAGTTTAACGAGTTCATGATGTCTAAAGGTGCTTGAATAGTGGCACCATTAATGACGAGTTCAGATTGGTGGAGGAACAGTGATTTTACCATTTAGGGTTTTGATACTGTCCCAGAATTATGGCGGGAACCACAGGAGGAGTGTTGATTGAAAGTGAGCCACCTTAGCTTTGCAAATCTCCCACGTACATTTATTTCTGGCAGCTCTGTACAGCTGCCTGTCAATGGGGTGGCCGGATTAGAGGGCTTTAACACAAGTATTGTGGTGGCACATGAGGTCCAGCAGAGCTGGGGTTATCCAGGGAGTGGTGAGACCCTTGGTAGTCTGTTTTGTATGGGGTGGAAAGGTCAGACTGCATTAAAGTTGCAGATGAAGTGGGAGAGGTATCTACAGACAGGACCGTGGTCTGGGGCGACTAGTCAGTTTAGAAGGAACACTTTGAAGTGTTTTAGGGACCCCTCCTTGAGCCTGCACTGATAATAGACCTTAGGAGGGGGTTTGGTGCCTTTACTAGACCAGCTACAGATGGTGGGAGAGTGGTCACTCAACACATCGGGGAGGACGGTAACCTTGGAGTCTCAGGGTGGGTTGTGAGAATCTGGTCAAGAAGGGCGTAGGAACCAGAGTTCTGATTATGGCGAACGGGAGATGGGACAACTCGTGAGATTAAGTGTGGAAATGGAGTCTTTAAATGGAGAGGCCTTGTGTGATATCCAGTTAACATTAAGGTCCTCGAGGGCTAGGACTTCTGAGGAGTTGGGTATTTGTGAGATGCTATTGAGGACAGAGTCTAAGGCCAGTTTCTGGGTGGGATGTAGACAGACATGATATACAGGGATTTCCCATCTGAGCAAACTGTTGGTTTTTCAGGGTCTGGGCTTGCGCTCCATAAGAGTGGGGATGGAAACTACATGCCCATGCAGCGAGTCGCACATATAGATGGTGCAGCCTGCCCTGTGTAAGAAGTAGCCACTGATGGCCTCTGCGGAGTCTTTGTTGTGCAGGGGATAGCCAAGTTTCAATCACAGCCAAAATGTCTTGTTTGTGTTGCACTAGCCAGCCCTGTAGGGCATATAATTTTTCTGTATGCTACAAATATTGATCACTGCAAATTTAAATTTGCTCCCTTGCATCCAGGAGACGTGGGGAGAACGGGATTTGGGCGTAACATTACTGGAGAGTAGGAGTAGTAGCAGAACCTGTCTGAGGAATACTTTGAAGAGTTTATACAAGAGTGGAGTTGCACTTGGAATGGACCTGCTTGGTGCACACCACTGGTAGATGGAGGTTGTGGACTACTGCAGTCAGTAAGCGGAGCAAGAGGGAGTGAGTGGAAGAGGGGATAGTGCAAAGGGACCTGAGCAAGATTGTAGGGGACGGCATACTCTGTGCCAGAGTGCCTGGAGTTGAAATTGGAGGGTGGCAGTGGGGCCACAGGGGTGGAGAAAGGGGATCAGACAGTGGGGTACTTAAAAGGGAAAGGTGCAGTGGAGGCAAAAAACTGTCCACGGTGAACACGTAATGGTAGCTAATGGAGGGGGAAAACCAGAAGTGGATGTATCTTAATTGAAATGTGGCAGCTGAACGGTGCAGAGGAGGCTGGACAGAATAGCACAGTAGGTAGAGTAGCTGCCCTCAAAATAGGAGGTACTAGGTTTGAGACCCGGAAGGGGGCACTATAGGAACAGGGCAATTTAGTAGAAAGAGGCCTGGGAGTAGCAGAGAGGGGGGGATTGGAGACGAAAGATTGGCATATGGATCAGGGAAAGCTAGCAGGTTAGCTCGCAACTGACCCCTGGTGGTCGAGAGCTGACTGATTGAAAAGTCATGTGACTTTGGTCAATAAAGAGGGCAAAACCTACTTCCCTCATGATAACCCTGCAAGGGGCTGAAAAACTGGCAGGATGAATGGAGAGTGGGGAAATGGAGGAATAGGGGGCATCAGTGGAGTGGGGGAAATTGAGGTAGAGGTAGCAGGGGTGGGACAGGTGGTCAGAAGGAAGGTGGAAGGAGGGTAGAGCAGGGAGGTTGATTGGCAAGGTGAGCTGATGGGGTGGGGACAGGTGGGGGTGGAATTAGAGGAGAGTGGAATGGAACAGGAGAGGAAAAAGGTTGGCAAGGGGGGGAAGAGGAGGCTATAAGGTAGGAGGGAGGCAGAAAAAAGGGAGTAAATGGGGGATGGTTTGCAGTGGGGTTAATTGCAGTTGCAGCAGTGAACAGTGCATCTGCAAAGGAGTGCAAGGGAAAGGCAAGATTGGGCAGAGCGAATTTCGAGGGGGAGAGTCCCAGCTGCTAGGGAATTTGTATGGGAAGGTGGCGCGACAAGATGTACGTCGAGGTGGGAGGGGAAAGTGTTCCATGTGTGGAGGATTGTAGGGAATAGCAGGAGGGACTGATAAGAGGGAGGTTAAGTAAGATGGCAGAGAGCCAAGCCAGCACTTGTCTACTAGGTTGGTGTGCAACAGGTATCTGGCAGAGAGGGAAAGAAAGCAAGGCCTCTTGTGCTTGCAAATGTAATGTGACGGTAGTCTGACATTGAGGTTGGGGAAGAAAACTAAACCACCTGGGGGCCCTGTTCATGACTTGGAATACCAGTTTTGGGGGAATCCTCTCCCTGGGTGGACAAAGGATGGGGCAGTGATATGACCGCAGGCTGGGGTGGGGGCCCAAAAGGATGTGATTTGTCATTGTTAATTTTGGTAGTGGGGGGGGGGAGGAAACCTGGTATTCATATGGTACAAATGACAGGAGACATGGAACTCGTAAGTCATGAAGGCATGGATCCATTTCAAGACAGATAACCTTGACATAAGCACTGAAACAAGGGTTACCTTGGAAAGGTGGTGGGAATGAAGCCAAGTTTAAAAGGAATACAAAATTTCACATACCGGGGGGGGATACAAATCATTGCGGGAAATGTGTGCAAATCCCCAGTTATTGCCAATGCCCTTTCAGGGAAACTCTTGTTTTAGTTATTTTGTGCAGAGGTTCTTTGTTTAAGATTGTTTTCCTGTTTTGGGCTCACCATGACCCAAACTAGGAAGACCACCATAAGGCTCGTTTCCTTTTGCCTCGGGCTGAGACAGAGGAGGCACACAGTCCTGTGAAGGACAATTCTGTCTGTGTATTCAGTTTTCAAATGTTAAATTAAGAGGTCATTTGGCTCCATACTTTCCTATTTAAATCTGAACTGGTCCAAAATCTTTCATGGCGATTTTGCATACATTTCCCATGACGGTGCACATTATTGGGGTATGAGTAATTATGGATCCATTTTGATTTAATCAAATTCTCTCTTAACTGGGCATGTCTTGTTCAAGTACATCAGTGAAGATGCAAATGTGTGGTGCTTTTTTTTTTGGCTGACCCAGTGACAGATTTTAACTTTGAAAATGCTGGCCTGTCAGCATAGCGGTTGGATTTCAGTCCCGGGTCCACGTCGCTGGAGGGCTGGCTGGGGGAGAAGGGTGGAGCGTCCAGTGAAGGCTTACATTCTCTGGGGGGAGGGTGGGGATGTGGTTCGACATCCCCTAGCCCCTGGCAGAGGGAAGGAGCATAGCAGGACGTCCGGCCTTGGACGTCTGGGGAGTGGCGGATGTCTGCGCTAGCTGTGATGTCAGTGGCACACCACTCTTCTCTCCCCCCCCCCCCAGGAGAAGAGCAGAAAATGGTGTCCTGGCCAATTGGGTGACCGCCTCCCTGTCACTGGACTCCTGGACTTCCATCTGTCGCCTCGGCAGCACCCAGGGTCGTGAAGCACGGCTGAAAAAGGCTCATCCCCTACGCAGGTAAGGGACCCTCCTGATGATGGGATACATCGGGGATACCTGGGGCTGGCTGCAGTGGGGTTGGGAGTGGCTAGGACGGGTGGGTCCATGTGGGGACTGAAGGATTGATTGGCCAGGGTGCAGGGTGGGATGGGGGAAAAGAGAAAATCTAAGTGTTTAAAAACATGTTGGTAAACATGAATGTGTCAAATTATAATAGTAATAAGGTACTCCAGGGGTTGGGTTAATGCACAGTTAGAAAATTGAGCTTTTTATTTCTTGGGCTCTGATTGGCTGGTTCCCATTCCAGAGGGGTACATTAACTTTTAATAGATGCCCAGGTAAAGTTCCAGCCTGCCATTTCCCAGTGGCAAGCTGGTATCCTTGTGCCAGTTTGAAATTCAAAATTCAGTAGCCATTTTTTTTCTGCTCACTTAGCAAGAGTGAGGGGGGGCCCCCCACTTAGTCCATAGACCAGTCCCTACACCCACTGATTTAAATAGTGGTATACAAAGAAAACAAACTACCTTTTTTAATTTGCTTCACTTTTGGCCCCGTGCCTGCCGCCGGCATTTCTGCCCTGGTCATGGCATCCCTGTGGCTTCCACCTCCTACTTAAGCCCCCATGTTTTCCTGGTTATCCCTGGCTTACCCCCCAGGGTGGGGTCACGGCATTGTAGAGGGAACTGATACTGCAAACCTGTATCTGTTGGGAGAACTTTTGGGGCCAGGAAGCTAATCGGAGCCCAGGGACTGGGCTTCATCTAGGCAGCAGGTGTGGAGGATTTTGTTCCCTGTAAACTGGGTTGGAGATGTGCAATGCCAGCGTCTGTCCCGCCCCAGAAATATTCTACCTTGTGTTGGTACAGGGCGATAAACTCTGCCTCTGCCAGGGGTCACTCCTGTCCCAAGCACACTGCCCCCCTCCCTGGAAAAGGAGAGCAGTCCTAGGGAACCTCTGTCCCTTTTCTCCCCTTCCCCCCCGGCTGGCCCTCTGACAACCCGGATCCATTCCTGAACCCAGGTCACCGGCATGGCAAGTGGAAATCCAACCGCTGCGCTGGCAGGCCAGCTGAAAAACTACCTTTTTAAATTTTACAAAGCTGGACCAGACTTCGGCGCTGCCACCACTTCCAACCTGCGATCCCCTGCCTGCTGTCAAGTGCCGCTAGCTGGCAACGTAGCTCCATCTATGGGACAGATTCCATAAGTTCTACTCCGGTCTTCAGTGAATAAGCTCAAAAGTTGCACACTTGGTGGTGCTCACACACAGCTTCCCGCTGTCTTTGGTTTAGGCAAAAAAAAGATGTGAATCGCATGATCGCCAGCAGTACTGTGAGTGACTTACTGTCTGCTTCCTTCCTGCACTGAGTACACTGCCCACACCCCTCCCTGCTGTGGGATATTTTTATAGTCCCTTTTGGCAAGAGCTGCAGTCAGTTTGTACCTCTTGCTTTGCCCCAAACTGCACAGTAGTCTACCCAGAGACTCTGGCAGGGGAACTTCTTTCCCTTTTCTGCTTCCCCATTCACTGACCATGGACAGTGCTCCCTCATTGCTTTCCAACTGGTCACTGTACCATACTGGCAGTATTGAGGTCAGCATTAATGTAAATTTAAAATTCCTGCTGTCAGACTACTTTAGACATTAAAATAAACAAGCATTTGTCAATGCTGAATGTTTGCTTGCTGGCATTGGTAGTGTAGAAGTTACAGAGCTGCATAATAGGAATGGCAGCGAAGTATTGAACTGAAGCCAACCCCACCACCACCACCCTGCAGAGTGACAGGCATTGGGGTGTGCCTTTGGGTCATCTGGCATACCGGTAACGGCCATGTCATTTCACCACACCCTACCCTGCAGACAGTGACAAGTGTCACGGTGTGCCTTGGGGTCTTTGGCCCTCATGCGCACCCCATTCCATCAGGAAATACGGTGAGATGGGTGCGGTATAGGAGAATGGGGTAACGCTTGGGCCTGAAGAGTCCGAGGCACACCTTGATGTCTCTCACTGGCTGCAGGGTGTGGAATGGTATGAGCATGACGGGCAAGAATCCCAAGTCACACCCCTAATGCCTGTCATTCTCTACAGGGTGGGGCATTATGGTCTGAAACTCTAATGCCTCAGGCATTCGTTGATATTTTCCCTCCAAATTTTCAACATGTTTTTTTTTTTTTTGATCCCCACCTCATGAACAGTGGCAATATCAGTTTTAGCTGAAAACTGCTTTTGCACAGTGACTATGGCATTTAGCACCACAGGTGCAAAAACACATTCCGAACAGGATGTGAAAAATGACAGCAGTACTGTTCATGGGAGGTGTTTGCCTTTTTAAAAAAAAAAAAAAAAAAAAAGTTGAAAATCTTAAACTGGTGAAGTCACGAGCATGCATAGAAACTGTGCAAAGCACACCCATAATTTAACTAGTTTGGGGATTTTTTTACAGCAGATTAACACAGGCATTTTGGGACCTCCGATCATGAACAGTGTCAGTGTGTTTTTCTTTATCTGTCCCGAACAATGACTTCCCACAGCGACCACACATTTCTGCGCTAAAAGTGTGAAAACACATTTTGACCATGTTGTGGAAAATGACAGCTGTACTGTTCATAAGGAGGTGTGGAAAAATGCCACTGGTGAAAATCTGGACTGAAAATATTACAAATTCATGAACTTACAAGGGTGCATGGAAACTGCATAATGCTCACTCGTAACATTTTATGGAGTTTTGTCACCAAATTTTCAATATAGCCATTTTAACACCTCTGCTCATGAACCGTGTCACTGTGATTTTCTTAATGTGTCCCGTACATTGATTTCGCACACCGACTGCACCATTGTGCACTACATTGGCGGAAATGCATTTTGGGTGAGATGTGAAAAATGACAGCTGTACTGCTCATAAGAAGGTGTGTAAACGGCAATGTTGAAAATCTAGAGTAAAAACATTAAATTTAGAACATGAGTGTCGAGGAACTGCTAACGACATCAGAAATACAGTCATTTTTAGGAATTTTTCCACCAAATTTTCAAAATGGCTTTTTAAGAGCCCATCTTATGAACACTGGCAGTGCTGTTTCATTAATCATTCTGGAAAAGTGATTTCGCACAGTGGCTGTGAAATCGCCCTTCAGGCCCGAGTAACGCCATGACAGTGACAGCATTCACGAGAAGGGGTCCCAAAAACCCCATGTTGAAAATTTGGTGCAGAAATTCCAAAAAATTCCTGAGATATGCAATAAAGTTGGAAAAACCCTGTATATCCCATTATACAGCTTACCGGCATTTCCTCCGTTCACTGTCTGCTTTGAAGAGTGCAGATGTGTTCCCGATCCACCGAAGATCGTACTGGACCCTGGAGTTAGAAAGTATAAGTTGGGGGTGGGGAGGCAGGGTGCGCAGTGGATGGGCGCGGGTGGGGCAGATACAGCAAGGGACCGTTTCCGATTTTCAGGTTTTTTAATTACGATGTGCGCGGGACGTTTACCACGCTGGTGGAGCTCCCAGCGTGGCAGAACGGCTGGGGGGGTGTGGAGCTGATGGGGAATTGGGCACCCCGTCGGCCATGGCATCTGTATTGCCATGTTGGGGTGAGCTCAGCATGGCACCCTGTACTAGAGAGAGAGACACAGTGGAGCAGGCGGGGGATTAGGCACCCTGTCAGCTATCTGACGTGTGGCCCACACTGGGAGTGGGCACCCAGCATAGCATATGAAACTGTTTCGGGGGGGGGGTGCAGCACACCTGATAGGGGATTGGGCACCCCCGTCGACTAGATGGTCTGTGCGTTGGGGGAGGGGGCAGCTGTGTGTGTGTGTGTGTGTGTGTGTGTGTGTGTGTGTGTGTGTGTGTGGCGCGCATGAGCGGGCGATGTCTGATCGCTGCTCACTGAAGCATAGCTCCCCCTTTCAACTGTACTCCACTGCATTTTGGAGCTATAGACAGCTCCAGCAGGCATTGGAGAACTGTGGCCACGCCTGCTAACACAGACTGAATTGGAAGAGGGGGTGACGCGCCTCCGAAAACTCCGATGATGGCACTGTTTCTTGCACATGCGTGCAAGCAAAGTACAAAGCTCCCTTCACAGTACAACCCTAAAGCAAGTGTGCCCTCTACTGGCTGGCAAGTACATCAGCAGCGGGACTACTTAATCAGCAAAACAACTTTGTATTCTCTTATTTTATGAATCCTGCACAAAAATGCCACATGTAGCCCATTTTCTTAAGTGCAATAATACCCTCCAAGGTGGGCAGTGTTGGGCAATACCCAACCGTCCAGTAAGGACCTCTGTCTGAGGTGTCTGGCCTCATTCTATGCCCCTGGGTGGTCCAGTGTATTGCCCAGTACTGCCCACCCTATCTGGTATTGCTTACTTAATCACCCCCCCCGTGGGCATGTGGCTTTGCCTCTTGTCACATCATGCCCACAGTGGTTGATTAACCAGATATTAAGTACCTTATTGCTTAAATAATATAGTTCATGGGGTGTGGTATGTAACGAGCATTCCCCCAGGCACCTCCCCACACTCCCAAGTATGTGACGCTACGAAAGCAAAGCTAGAGGTATTCATCACACACAATTCAGTTACAGCTCTTCACTTCTGTTTATTTTTATTTCTGGTTTTGTTTAGTATCTGAGCACCTTGAGTAGCAGGCTGTCTGGCTTATAGCAGCAGACGTGTGCTCACAGCAGGGTGCGGTTAGGGCGTCTGCATCCTGTGCATCGCAGTGCTGCTACATAGAATAGCAGTAGTAAAACTGGGATTTAAACACTACAGGTTTCAAGGCTTCTGGTGAACCCTGGCTTTTTACAAAACATGCACTCTGGTATTTGTACGTTTGCTATTGGGGCGTGTAAAGTGCACATTATGCTATAAACCCATGAAGGCAGGGGGCTATAACATCTAGGCTCTCACCAGGTGGTGAGGCATGAACCTTTTTAAAGTTGTCTGTATTGTGGGATGTTGCACTGTCAGGATGATGCTGTGCTTCGGAGTTCTGTCGGTTGTAAAATTTAAACAAAAAAAAAGGCATTAGTAGCACCAGCATTTTCCAATTTAGGCCAAATCGGCTGTAAGGGTCACACTTGTAAAGTGACCCAGAATGGTACACATTCCCTTGAAGCTGGACAATTTTTATTTGGCTGTCAAAAAAACATTATACAATTTTGCTTCTGAGCTCAAGTTTCTAATGCAGTTGGGGGAGATAGCATCAGAATTTTCTTGAACAGCACTTTGGTTTGACAGATTCTGAAAAGTCATGTAAACCTTGCTGGTCTTTTCATGCCAATTTTTCTTTTTCTTGTAGATCTGGCGCATTGAAGGCTCTGACAAAGTACTAGTGGATCCTGCCTCTTATGGCCAGTTCTATGGAGGTGACTGCTACATCATCCTGTACACTTACACGCATGCTGGAAGACAAGGACACATTATCTACAATTGGTAAGCACACACTTCCTATTGAATAAAATTGTAATGAAACATCACAGAACATCCTGTTTTACCCCACCAAAGCTCCCATTGTAGCCAATGAAATCTCTAAAAATAAGACCGTTATTTGTGGCATGTTACAATCATTTCAAAATCTGTCTCCCGAACGACGTTCTTGCAGCTTTTTAGGATTTTCCCGTAATGAGAAAGCAGTTTCTATCTTGACTGTATCTGGACTTATTTTTTTGGCTTAATGATTGGTGATAAATAACCTGACAGTTTTTGCAACTGGGAACTTTGGAAGCCAGGTAGAATGTTTGAAAGCTATACCACGTTCATTTATCTGGCAAAGGAATAAAACAAATCATTCAACTTCATACAGATACTCAGTGCTCCAAAGAGGAGTTGAGTATTCATAAGCTGCAACAGGAAGGCAAGGAAACTGTTAAATACTGTAGATGTATTCAAAAATTAATTTGAAATGTAGATGCCTCGCGAGGACCCCCAGTAGAAGCAACGCACTGACGTAGGCAACCCAGGTATTCAGTGACTGAGTGTTGTGGTTGGGGTGAAATCGGCTATTGGTGGAACTTTTGACAGTGCCCTGTCTGCCATCACTGCAAGTACTATCCTGTCTTGCTGTGCCCTGGCATGGGGGGTGGCACTGTATTCCACAGCTACAGTGACCCTTTGGCTGGGTGATGGAGGGTCCATCCTCCTTTGGAGGGGGACCTGTGTACTGTGCACCACCAATGGGGAGAGGAGCATTGGAGGAGGAGAAAAAACATGGTTCAAGTCTGTCTGGGCACTGTGGTGTTAGGGCTGGGAGCCTGAAGAGGACAGAAGTGGGTTGGGAAAGGGCAAAAAAACAAACTGGGGAAATTCTCCAGTTTTCTCTGAAAGCTGTAAATATGGTATTGATAGTGATAAAAGGAAGGAAAGATACTGTAACATGATTACCTCAAGGCAGGGAAACAGTGTGACAAGGCAGCAGGTAAAGCAAATAAGATGCTGGGATGCATAGGCAGGGGCATCACCAGCAGGAAAAGGAAGGTCATAATTCCACTATACAAGACACTGGTGAGGCCGCACCTGGAGTACACTGAAGTTCTGGAGACCTTGCCTACGTAAGGACATAGACAGGGTAGAGAAGGTTCAGAGGAGGGCAACAAAGATGGTGCATGGATTGCATCACAAGTCATATGAGGACAGGTTGAAGGCACTGGACATGTACTCCCTGGAGGAGAGGAGGGAGAGGGGATATGATGGACATACAAGTATCTTACAGGGAGGAACAGGGTGCAGGAATGCACTATTTTTAAGCGAAAAAGATGTTCCAGGACTAGAGGGCATGGGATGAAGTTGGAGGGAGGACGATTCGGAGGAAACGTGAGGAAGAATTTCTTCACAGAATGGGTGGTGGACAAGTGGAACACCCTGCCAGAGGAAGTGGTGGAGGCTGAAACAATCACGGGATTTAAGAATGCATAGGATGGACATAAAGGAATTCTGGAGGTCAGGGGTAAGGGGCAACAGACTTCTTGGAAAACATAAACTGAACTTAGAAACTTAAATGGGCAGACTGGGTGGGCCATAGGCCCTTATCTGCTGACACTATGTATCTGTTATACTTTGAATACTGCAGGTGTTGATGTTTCAATAGTCCTTACAGGACTGAACACAAGTATCATTCTGTAGTATAGCAAAATGCTATCTCTGAAGTTCTAAGCAGGCACACATGGCTTACTGGGCAACAGATTGAGATCAGAGTAGTTGAAGGCGAGATAAACTAATGTAAATTGTGGGACAAAGGTAGTCCTAGTTCCAACTTCAAACACCAGATTTACTTTTTTACAAAAAATTATTATAAAATTTACATTTATCTGTTTGCTGCCACCCCCTGACCACCACCAAAATCCTACATGGAATAATCACCTGAAGAATTTAGAAACCAGCAGCCCATTAAACTGGGGAATAAACTACAATCCTCTCTCCATGCACACACCATAAGAGACTCTAGTATCAACAGGAACCAAATAAAAAATCTGCCAGATTAGGACTGGAGTGCTCGTTCTCAAGCGAGGGGTCTACCTGCTTCTCTGGAAATGTTATCCAAGTTTCAGTTTAAACATGGGCTCCAGAAATAGCTTGTTGAAGCCTGTACATGTAGTACATATGTAACCCCTAAGTGGCACTACTATAAGGGCTACTACCCCTGCCTTGCAGGCCTAAACAAGTTGGAGGGGCCTGGGTTCCCAAACTTACTTTAAACGGGTTCTTTCCATAAGGTTTCATAATGTGCAGTGCCTCCACCCAGTTTTCCTTTTAAGTGGGTTAGCTGTTACCTGGTACAACCCCCTGGGATGTCATACCACCCACTATTACCATTTACTACCCCTAACACATGACCCAATAGCATTTCCCCACATTTCTGAAATGGGACTCTCTCTAATATGCTTGACAACCATTTGCAAAACGGTAATTTAGGGGGCATAGGAGTTAGGAATGGGGAAACGGGAGGAGTAGCGGTTATGCAATAACTATTTACAGAATGTACATTTGATTGGATTAGTTGCTGGTGAAAACCCTCCAACTGGGTAGATACCAGTTAAACTAGAAGCAGCAGTCATATTTGCACCAACATGCATATCTAGAGCATACAAACTCTTCGGGCAAAGCACCAGCCTCTGAGGCAACTCTAGCAGCAATTGTTGCAGAATAAATTACATTTTATTTCATGTGGGGGAAAAAGCAGACTCTTTGGCAAGAGTAACGCTTGACATGTTTCAGACCACACAAGACCCTTTCTCAAGGGCTGAATATTTTCATGGAGCGTCACCATCTTTGTGTGCCCTCTGAGCAGAAAGATGGATATCTAGAGCCCTAGCTATCTAAACTGCATAAGTCAGATGCAACACATTTCAGAGACTATGAAACCCTGAAATTTTATAACCATTTACCCTGGATACCCAGTTACCAAAGTCCTGTAGATGGTTGCAGGCTTAGTGGATGGTGCAGCTCTGTGTTGGCTGGCTTGATTTAAGAGATGGGCTTAAACTTGAGAGCAATCTAATTTAAACCTGTTGTAATCCTTAGGAGAGGGCAGGGGATTGCCCTGCATTTGGCCAACTGAACTGTCAGAACATAACCAGCCAGTTATGTCTATTGGAACATCTGTTAGAGGTTCTGAACATCCATCACATTTGTTTAGCACATTCAGTACATTCATATTTCACACATCGGTACACTCAAATGAAGGGATTATGCCTTCAACCAGGGCTCAGGAGGGCCACCCTGGTCAGATTACTTAAGGAAAATTGACATTTACAAGTTAACCTCGGTGTCTCTGTCTTGCGTGGCTTGCGGCTAGGCTTGTGGCTCCACTGGATGTCTTGACCAGACAGCACAATTACTTGTCAGCACATTTATACAATACTTTGGGCCAGGGCTGCAGCTATGAATTTTGGGGCCCAGGACAAGTCTATCAAAATGGGCCCCTGTTTCCCAAACCAGCTAATGCCAGCTCCTCAGGTGGGCCCCTCCTGAGCTTGGGGCCCCAGACAACTTCCCCACTTCCTCCTATTACTGCGGCCCTGCTTTGGGCTCATTTGGGTCTCCCAAACAGTTGCGGTCAGCAAAAGTTACTACTCTGTCCTGGGCTCACTATGGGTACCCACGGAACAGACACTATCGGCAACAGTTCCACTAAAGGGGTCCACCCTTGCTGGGCTAAGGTTATACGCAGCAGTAGGGTGCAGACCCATGAACAATATCGCATAGAACAGTCACTTGGGCAAGGCTGCCCCAACTTTACAAGGTTTTCTTTCTTGCACCAGAGGGTACAAGAGTACTCACTGAGGCTCCTCGTAGTATAATTCCTGCAGTCAAGGTTCCTGATGTCTTCACTTCTCCCACAACTGAGATGGAATTGGCTCTCTCACAGCTGGCTTGATTTCAGGTTGCAGGTCCACGTCTTTCCCCAATGTAGAAGGGAGTGCTAGCACCTGGGGGACCTTCTGGCAACCCCCAGGCTAGCAAACCCTACAAAAACTAAATCACTATAAACTTTTAAGGCAGCACCCCCTCTGGGAGGGAGAGGCTTGGCTGGATCTCCAGGCTTGGCTGCATGGTTGGGGGCCAGATCCCCAACCCCTGTGGGGGTTCCCGAGAGTCCCGCTTGAATCTGGCAAAAGGCTGAAGGTCTCTTGTAGGATTCTCCTGAGGCTCCTGATTGGCTGGCTGAAGCTTTTGAGTGAATGGCCTCAGATTGGCTGGAGGGCCTGTCAGTCAAGAAAATGAATTGTGCATGAACATCACTCGATGCATAGTTGGTGTGCTGTTTTGACACCTGAAATTGGGTCCCTGCAGTGCCCAATAGAGTATTTGATATTTTTCCATGAGCTTTGACTAATGTCCCACAAGTCCTGTCTTTGTTATCCTAGCTGTCTGGCTGTGGCTGCTTGCAGTTGCTGCTTAACCCACTGTCCTTTAAACAGATTAGGAAGAAGTAATCTCGTTGGACAGTGAGCAGCTTCGAGATGCTGGGATAGGCATATGGAGAAGATGAGAATCATGGATAGGGAGGATGGGAGGAGTGGGGAGGGAGGGCAGGGATATTGGCTCAAGCTGTGGACCCTGCAATACAAGCAGACTTGATGGACCAAATGGCCGCCTTCTGCTGACTTCTTAGTTTGTTCGTATGTACAGTCTCATAGTCCTGGTGTAGCCAGAATAAAATGATTTGCTCAGATGCCCCAAAATCCATTAGCCCTGAGTGTGTACTTGCTGTCGCTGCAGAGATTTTGTCAATTACTCAGTCCGTTGGCCTGTCGCTGCTGCCAACATTTTTGCTCACCGACATGCAGCAGCAGACGGGTTGTTTCAACTGAGTCCCAAACGTATTTTTGGCGCAGCCAGGTTAGAGCACTTACTTCTTTTAAACCCCCCTTATAAAACATGCTTCCCATGCGCACACATTGCAGTTACTATATTTTTTAAACATTTTCTTTTCCTTCCCGTTGGCCGCAGCCAATAAACTTCCTTGAGGGCAGAAGCACCTTCATGAATATTTTTTGATTGGGGCTCTGGCTCATTGATATTCATGAGCTACAATCTGAACACTTTGTGGATCTCCTTTCTTTTTCTGGAAAACTGGCTCTTTGCCCCGTTTGTGATCACCAGGCCCCACTGATCAGGTGGGGACACCAGGACTACTGGAAACTGTCTCCGTTAGACTGCAGTGTGAGCGGTCACAAGATCAAAGGCGCCGGTCACGCCTGCACAATCCCTGTGGCACCAGAGTGCCTGTTTTTGAGAGGGGATCGTGGTTCTATTTCTTGGAGCCCTGGAGGACTCTAAGTACTGGGGTACTTTTGGGGCTAAAAAGCACAGGACTGGCGGGACAGAAAAAATTATGCAGGCATGAGGAGAGCAGGCTGAACCACGAACTACAGAGCTGCATGTAAGCCCTCTATTTGTCGGGGGGGGTTGCACATAAAATTACTGCTGCCATGCACTGTTTGCAGTACTCGTAACCTGTAATTGTACTGTAGCACTGCATTTCTGTCATGTTTGAGACTTATTACTGTTCCCCTTTATTTCCTAGGTGTGGCTGAAACAGAAAAATAGAATTTGATGGCAAAGGACTGCATGGCCCACCTAGTCTGCCCATTTCCCTACCTAATGGATAAGCTGCAGATCCTAGTTAACCAACATCCTACTTCCTCCTACCCCCCCCACTAGAACTGCCTTGTCTGTCCCATGCATTCTTGAATTCCCCCACTGTTTTTGACTTAAGATCTCCTCAGAAAGGTTGTTCCATGCATCTACAACCCTCTGTGAAGAAATAGTTCCTCATTACTTTTGAGCCGTCCCCCCTCTATCTTCAAATTGTGCCCCCTTGTTCTTGCACATCTTTTTCTGAAAGATGCAACCCTCTTGGACTCTTGATTCCCGTGAGGTATTTGAAAGTTTCTGTCATGTCCCCCCCTCTCCCTCCTTTCCTCGAGGCTGTACATATTAACTCCTTTAGTCTTTCTTCATAGGTCTTCTGGTTCAGATCCTGCACCATTTTGGTTGCCCTCCTCTGGACAGCCTCCACCCTGTCTGTATTTGCAGAGATGGGGTCTCCAGAACTGTACACAGTACTCCAGATGTGGTCTTAACTGTCTGTACAGAGGGCCAACAATTTCCTGTTTTCTACTGGTCATGTCTCTCCCTGTGCATCCCAGTATCACCTCAGCCCTCCTTACTGCTTTCTCACATTGTTGGGCCCACCTTTAGGTCATCTGATATGACTACCCCCAGGTACCTTTCCATTTTTGTTGTCGGTATCTCACTCCCCCATTTGTGTACTCTTTCCCTGGGTTTTTGTTTCCCCAGGTGCATTACTTTGCATTGAATCTAAGCTGCCATACATTTGACCATTCCTCCAACTTTGCCAAGTCCCTTTTCATCCTTTCCATCCCACCTTGTATATCAACCCTGTTGCAGATATTTGTCATCTGCAAAGAGACTTACTTTCCCATCTAGTTCCTCTTTAATGTTACTTTTGTAGACATTAAAAAGGACTGGCCCCAGTACTGAACCCTGCGGTACCCCACTAGTAACCCTACTTTCTTCACTGTGGACTCCATTTACTATTGCCCACTGTGTCCTGTTGTCCAGCCAGTGTTTTACCCAGGCTACCACCCTGGGACCCACTCCCAGACTGGCTAATTTGTTTATCTTTTGTGCAGGACTGTCAGATGCCTTGCTAAAGTCTAGGTAGGCCATATCCACAGCCCCTCCCTGGTCTACTACTTTGGTCACCCAGTCAAAGAAATCTATTAATTTGTCTGACATGACCTTCCTGCTTTGAAACCATGCTGCCTTGGGTCCTGTGTCCCACTGGCCTCTAGGTACTAAACAATTCTTTCAATCAGCAGTGAATCCATCATTTTCCCTTCCACTGAGGTCAAACTGATAGGTCTGTAGTTTCCTGCCTCTGTTTTGCTCCCACTTGTGTGTGAAGGGGAATTGCATCCGCCCTCCTCCAGTCCTCGGGTACCACACCATTCTCCCATGATTTATTAAAATGGGTAGTAAGTGGTTACTAGTTCTTCCCTTAGTTCTTTCAGAATTCTGGGGTGAATCCCATCAGGCCCCATTGCTTTATCCACCTTCAGTTTTAAGAGTTCTTTAAGAACCCTTTCTTCTGTGAAAGGACTTAACCCCTTATCCAGAGCGCTTCTATTGACTGGATTAGGTCTCCCCTGTCTTTCCATTGTGAATACTGAACAGTATTCATTCAGTATCCTGCTTTTTCACGGTCTCTCTCTCTCTCTCTCTCTCTCTCTCTCTCTCTCTCTCTCTCTCTCTCTCTCTCTCCAACCACCTTCCTCTTTATTTAGCCTCCGTATCCCTGCCTTAGTCTTTCTTTGCTCCGTAATGTACCTATAAGAGGTTTTATCCCCCTTAACAGAGCTGGCATCTTTTCCTCAGTTTGGGCCTTTGCTATTCTGACTGCCTTCCCCGCTTCCTTCTGCTTTAACTAGTACAGTTCTGTCTTCCTTCTGTTTCCTTATACTTCCTGAATGCTTTCTTTCTCCCTTACCTTCCCCGCTACTTCTTTTGAGAACCATAGAGGTTTTTGGTTTTTATTTGCTTCACACAAAGGCGTGATGGCGGTTTGAATGTTGCCCCATTGTTGCTCCACCCCACCTTCTTGCCTGTTAGTGCTTTTCTGAGCACTCTCCCATTTTGACAATCGGCCCTCCTGAAGTCCAGTACCTTCCCTTTTTTTGTGGCTTGACTCTACAGCTAAGTTTATCATGAACGACTGTTTGGTGGTCACTTGTTCCCAGATGGCTACCCACTTCAAGATCAGAGATCCCCCCCCTCCGTCCCCATTTGAGTACCAGATCTAAGATTGCTCCCTCCCGAGTGGGTTCCAAAAATAGCTGTCTGAGGCATACCCCCTGTGGGGCATCGAGAATGGCTCCACTCTTGGATGTGGCTGCAGCAAAGGTGCTCCAGTTAACATCTGGCATATTCGGGTCCCCCATCAGCAGTACTTCCCCTTTCTAGGGACATGGATATGTTCATCCACACTGGCAGGTTCTTGCCGCTTTAAATCTTGCGGAAGGTCTCAAGCTGGCTCCTCCCACCCACCGGGTGGTAAAATCTCAACTCTCCGCCCATGGCGTAGATCTTCCTTACGGCTTGGAAGCTCAGGTTCCCTCCTTAACGCTCTGCATATAAGACTGGTTCCTAATTCTTGAATTTTGAAACTAAAAAAAGTTTTGCTAAAAAGACTTCGGTCTTCTCTCCCTCGCGGCTGCGATGGACAAATCGACTCCCGGTTTCCGGAGATGCCCTTGCGGGCAGAAGATGTCTCGGACGGATCTGCACTCTACGTGCGTCTACTGTTTGGGCCTTGAGCATGACCCGCAGGCCTGCGACCTGTGCTCTTCTTTTTCGGCCTACGTCCTCTAAAACCATGCTGCCCGTTTACAACTGGGGCGTCCCGAGAAGATTTCCTCTGGTAAAGTCAAAAGAGGCCTGGTCGGCGGTGTCCGCGGGCTCGGCGGATCAGCTCGAGCAGATGATCGCCCTCTAAGAGGAGGTGGCGCGGGCCGCTTCTACCTCGGCTGCGGCATTTGTCCCACTATCTCTCGGTGCCTCTTATTCGGCTTCCTTTAAGGAGCTTTGTCTGACCCTCTCGACAAAAGGTGAGGGTCCAACTTCTTCTGGACCATTTCCTCTGTCCAAAAAGAGAGGAGCAAGTCTCACCGTCGACACTCTTGGGAGCGGGAAAGATCCCCCTCCCCTAGTAGTCGGCCGTAGACTTCGGTCGACCTCTCGGCTTCGGTCACTGGTTTCACGATGTCCCCGTCAGGCCAGTTGACAGACTCCCGTCGACGTGGTCGAGATTTTTTCTTGACCCGTTGGATGGATTGTCAGCTGGAGAAGCTGAGAATCCCCCCCCCCCCGGTTCCCCCGGTGGGAGTTGAGGATCCAGTCTGCTCGTCTGTGCCTCCGGCTGAATCGTCCGAACCGAGGGGAGTGCCGATTCCCAGCGACACCTCCCGCACCGCCTCGGCTAGCCAAGGGTCTTGACGTCTGGCGTTCAGCCGATCCCGCCATCATAGGCGGTCTTGGTCTCGCACTGCGGCAGCGGCGCCACTACCATCCTCTTCCTCCTCCCAGACGAGGGAGGCTCTGCAAGTTGCGCCGGAGGTATGAGGAACTGGTGGCAACAGCTCCTTTTGACCGGGAATAAGCAGACGCCATCGTCTTCCCCAGCCATTAAGTGGCTGTCACCGGAGTGGCCGAAACAACCCCTCGTTTTAGCCGAGGAGCCTGTTCCCAGGCCGGTTGTTCGGCCAATTCCAGCTGCCCCACCGATTCCGGTGGAACCTCTGCCTCCACAGCCATTAGTTGGGGCTCCGACCAAAAATTCTCGGTCGACTCAGGGACTGCCCCATAGGCTGTCACCCTCACTCCCGATCGACCTCAGCAGGTGGAGGGTGACTCAGGCCCGAGGCAGCTCTTTGAGGACTCTTCCGAGTCGGAAGATGATTCCTCCCTTTTCTCCAAGCGAATGGACTTGGAGTCCTCAGGAAGACAGGCAGTGGACGATAGCCCACGCGTCCTTTCTGGGATTACTTGGCTCATCTCGGAGTCCACTGGGATGAAGCTCAAACTGCTTAGCCGGGCCAGGTATCCCTCACGGAGATTCTGGACCCAGGGAGTTCCCTATGGAGGCCTTTCCGGTGGCCGAGGCCATAGTGGGTCCAGCCTTGGAGCTCTGGCGGCGCCCTGCTTCCTGCCCTGCGCCTTCGGTCAGGATGGCCAGGAAGTATGCGGTCCCTACCGGTTTCCTGTCCAGTTTTTCGGAACACCCCTTGGCTGAGGGGTTGGCTACCGACAGCGTTTTCCGGCGTGCCGAGAACGCTAGGGATGTGGACAAACCTCCCGACAAGGAATCCAAGAAATTGGATTATGCTGGGCGAAAAGTCTGTGCTGCGTCCTCTCTCTGCCTTCATCAGGCCAGTTCGGCCGTCCTCATGGCACATTTTTCTCATGCCCTGTTGGGCTCCCTGGATGAGGTCGTCCCTCCTCTTCCCACGGATCTGCAGACTACGGTCAGGCAGGTGCGGGACCAGGGCAGTGGCCAAACAGCAGCTCCAGACTGCTTTAGACATTGGGGACTCGTGTGCCAGGTCGGTGGCGGCCGTAGTGGCTATGCATCGGGCTTCGCTGAGGATATCCACCTCTACTTCGGATACCCAGCACAAGTTGGTGGATGTTCCCTTTTTGGGGACTGACCTCTTCGGCCCTGGGGTGGTGGAAGGTCACCTGCAGAGGATCGAGAAGTCCAATGCTACCTTGGACTCGGTTTCTTCTGCTCAGGACAAAGGCCGCAAACCACAGCCTAAGCCCTTTCGTCCTTCTACGCCACGTAGTGCGTGTCCGGCCCAGCAGCGTCGGGGCCAGCAGGCTCGGGCTTGGCATCCCAAACCCAAGCCCGGAGCTTCCTCTAACAGGAAGCAGGGAGGGAAAGGCCCAGGAGGTCCCTCGGCCAGTCCCTCCTCCAAGCCTGCCCAGTGATGGGCTGAGGGGTGTCGCTCCAACCCAGTCACCTCACCCCAGGTTCCCCCATGGGGGGGACGGCTCTGGCACTTCCTTTCCGCCTGGTCCGTTATTACCACGGACAGGTGGGTACTGGAGGTGGTGGGAAAAAGGCCTGCCTCTAGGTTTGAGCAGGCCCCACCCTTCAGAGCCGTCGCACCTGGGAAGGCCTCAGTCCGCAGCCTCACTGTCTGCTCTGTCGAACGACATCGCCTCCTCTCCAAATGGAGGTGATCAGGAGGTAGCGGACCTCCCTCAGACCTGGGGTTCGTGTCCAGGTACTTCCTGGTTCCAAAACGGACAGGGGGCTGGCGCCCCATTCTCTACCTACATGACCTGAACAAGTTCCTAAGGTCTCGAACCTTCAGGATGGTCACTCTGGCTCAGATAATACCATCCCTGGAACACGGCGTGTGGTTCTGCTCTCTGGACCTGCAGGACATGTTCTTTCACGTCCCTATCCATCTCTCACATCGGAGATTCCTTCGCTTTCGAGCGGAGGGATCCCTCTTAGAGTTCCGAGCCATGCCCTTTGGCCTGTCTCTAGCTCCCAGGGTCTTCACCAAATGCATTGCAGTGGTGACAGCTTTCCTGAGGCGCCGAGGGGTCCGGGTGTACCCTTACCTGGATGACTGGCTGATAGCAGCCCCCTCCAGACAGGAGGTGGAGCGGTCCAGAGATCTGGCCCTCCAGGTTTGCTCTCAAGTCGGCCTTCTCATCAATGAGGCCAAGTCGGAACTCGAGCCGAAGCAGGTGATTCTGTTTATCGGGGCAGAGCTCGACTCTCTTCGAGCCAGAGCACGGCCCAGCGATGAGGGCCGAGGTTCTTGCCTCCTTTGCCCAATCATTTCTGGTTGGGCACCGCGCCTGCCCGGGACTTCCTGCGCCTCCTGTCTTTCATGGTGGCCTGTACCAGCATGGTCCGTTGGGCATGCTGGCACATGCACCCCTTCAGTGGGGACTGGCCAGCCAGTGGTCACAACACTGCGATCCATTGGACCAGCTAGTGATGGTGACCCAGGAGATGTGGAACGCTCTCCGGTGGTGGACAATTCCATCTCATCTGCAGGAGGGCATCCGGTTTGTCCGCCCCGAGCCGACGGTCTCTCCATCGACCGATGCCTCTCTGATGGGTTGGGGTGCCCATCTGGGGGAACACCGAGTGCACGGTCTCTGGTCCCCGTGGGAGTCCCGATGCCACATCAACCTGCTGGAGCTCCGAGTGGTCCGCCTAGCTCTCACCGCCTTTGCTCCGTTTCTCCGGGGTCAAGTGGTCATTGTCCAGACGGACAATACCACAACCATGTACTACCTAAACTGCCAGTGCAGGACGCGTTCCATGCTTCTATGCAAGGAAGCTCTCCGCATTTGGTCACTCGTGTGCAGCCTGGAGGTGGATCTCTTAGCCATTCATGTGGCGGGAGCCTCCAACACCCTGGCCGATGCCCTGAGCCTGATAGGGGCTGCATCTCACGAGTGGTCTCTCCTGCTGGAAGTAGTACAAGATCTGTTCTCCCACTGGGGCACACCTCAGGTGGACCAGTTTGCCTCCAGGGAGAACGCGAAGCTGAGGCTGTTTCATGCCGCCCCCTCAGCAGGGCTCGCTGCAGGGGATGCCTTCTCGAGGCTGTGGACCCCGGCCTCTTCTATGCCTTTCCCCATTTCCTTGATTCACAAGGTGCTTCTCAAGGCAAGGAGGGACAAGGCGCAGGTGATTCTGATAGCCCCAGACTGGCCCGCTCAGTTCTGGTACCAGATCTCCTCAGCCTCAGCTCCAGGCTCCCGAGGCAGCTTCCAGCTCACCCGGACCTGCTCAGTCAATCAGGGGAAGGTGTTCCATCCGGACCTTCAATCCCTGCGCCTGACGGCCTGGTTCCTGAGCAGCTAGAGTTCCAGGCCTTGGGTCTTTCCGACGAGGTCCTCAATGTTGTTGAGGCGTCCCGTAAGGAGTCGACCAGGAAGTGCTGTGCCTTCAAATGGAAGAGATTTTCCATTTGGTGTCAGGGCAAGGGCTTGGACCCTGCCTCCTGCCCTTTGGCAAGCATCTTGGACTATTTATGGTCCCTTTCTAGTCAAGGGCTTAGGTCGACGACCCTAAGGGTGCACCTGGCAGCCATCTCTGCTTACTGGGCGTGGGCCGGGGAGCAGTCGGTGGCGCAGGAGAAGGTGGTCTGGCGCTTTTTCAAAAGCCTTGATCACATTTCCCCTCCGTTGCGAGAACCTCCACCTCCGTGGGATTTACTGCTGGTACTGGCAAAGCTCATGGGCAAGCCATTTGAAGCAATGCACAGGTGTGAACTCTCTCACCTGTCGTGGAAGACCGCCTTCTTGGTGGCTATCTCGTCAGCCAGAAGGATGGGAGAACTCCAGGTGCTCTGCATTGAGTCTCCTTTCCTGGTCTTCCACAGGGACAAGGTTGTCCTGTGCCCCCACCCGAAATTCCTTCCGAAGGTGGTGTTGGAGTTTCACCTTAACCAGGTGTTGACTCTGCCGGTGTTCTACCCCAATCACACCTCGGAGGCCGAATACAGGCTCCATACTTTGGACCCTAGAAGGGCGCTCGCTTATTATAAGTAGCGCACGGCTGAAATTCGGGGAGAGGTTCACCAGCTGTTTGTCACCTACGCTGAAGCCGCACCTGGCAGACCTGCAGCCAAGCAGACGATAAGCAGGTGGGTCACCTCCTGCATAGATCTCTACAAGTTGGTGGGCATGGAGCCTCCCAGAGGATAAGAGCTCATTCTACCCATCATACTGCTGCATCGGTGGCTGCTTCCAGGACGCCCTATCCAGGAAATCTGCAGGGCTGCTACCTGGAAGTCAGCACACACCTTTATTACCCATTACCACATCGACCTTGAGTCACGCGGGATGCTGGTTTTGGGGCCTCGTTCTCCAGTCCTTATTCCCCAAGTAGAGGTGTGTGCCTTGCCTCCCTCCTCCCGGAGAACTGCTAGGAGTCTGCCAGACAGTGTGGATGAACATATCCATGTCCCTAGAAATACAGGTTACTCACCTGTAACAGGAGTTCTAGGAATGGTATATGTTCATCCACACACCACCGACCTCCCCGGCTTCGACGCACAACCTGAGCTTCCAGCGGGCCAGATCTGGCGTCATGGGGTGGAGCTGAGAGTTTTACCACCCGGGTGGGTGGGAGGAGCCAGCTTGAAGACCTTCCGGCAAGATTTAAAGCGGCAAGGAACCTGCCAGACAGTGTGGATGAACAACATATACCATTCCTAGAACTCCTGTTACGGGTGAGTAACCTGTATTTCTCTGCCATCCCAAGGATGCCTTCTGTCATTTTCTTCTATTTCCTCCCGGAGACGGGGGTCTGTATGCAACACCTGAGCGGATTATGGAGCCATTTCCAGTCTCCAGGGTGACCCACAGTACCTCCTCTCCTCCCCTCCCAGTTTACCCTTTAGTTCTGTTGCTTTGATCCTTTCCCTTACATAGAGCTACTCCTTCTTCCCTCCTTGTCCCTCCTGTAGATTGTGTATTTTGGTATGTTGACATCCCAGTCGTGGGACAAATGCCCTAGCTCACTTTCTCATAATAAACAAAATTCAACTGCAGGGAAGTTTTGTGACTGTCAACCTAAAGGATAATACAGTAGCATGTACCACAGCGAATACCAGTCTCCCTCATCACCATGTCAAGTAAAGTATTTGGTGTGGGCAAGGCCCTGCATTTTGTGCAATCTTGTGATTGCAGCAACTCCTGCAGAAACTGCATGTTTGGTGTAAAGCTAGCCACCACCTCTGAAACCACACAACTAAACTGCTAAAATGATTAAGCCTAAAATGGTATTAAGCGAGTTTGCTGGTAGCTCTGTTGTACACCCGACCCCACCCCCCGGGTTGCAGCAGTTAGTGGGGCAACACTTTTCCAATTCAGAGGCACTCATCTGCGAAGCTTATGACTAGTATGGCCTTCTACAAACATTTAGGAAACTTCAGGTAGTCCAATTTCATTGGGGGAATGGTTCTATTGTCTATTGCAGAATTATGCAATGAAACTGTATTAGTAATTACAAAAACACAACTAGTCTCGTGGACCTGTCTAATGTAAAATGGTGCAGCTGCTTTAGCCTTGAATAAAATGTTTACAGTGTGGGAGAAAAGGAAATGTGAAACCAAGTGTCGCAGACATAAACTGCATCACCGATGAAGTAGGCAAGCAGGAGGAAGCGGCTGGAGTGGTGGTACAGCAGGAACCGGTACCACCAGGCTTCAAGCAAGTGGGTGGGAGGTAGCTGTTGGTCCAGCATTGCTTTGCAACCTGCCAGTACTGGTCTTCAAGTAAGTAGGCAGGCAGGGGAAGAGATCCACAGGAGTGTCTGGGGACGGTGGGCACATGGGAGGGAGCCATGGAAGGATAAAACAGGATTGCAGCAAAAACCTATATACTCCTTCCATTCCCCCCCACCTCCAGTCCAACTCATGGGTCCACAGTTGCTTTGCCTGTGCATCTGCTGAACTGTCCCAGTTGCGGTTTCCTGGGCATTCTTTCAATGCAACCAGATTTCATTTCTGGGTTCTGACATCACAATTGCCCCTCATGGTGAGCTGGTGGAATCTTCCTTGCAAGGGGTGGTGCATGCCCAGAGTACAATGAGATGGCCAGCTGTGCCAGCATTGAGGATTGTGGGAGGGGTCTACTGAAGGAAATGTGTGGTGGGAGGATCCATATGTGATCAGCTGTCTCTATTATAGTTGCAGAGGTTGGCCTGTCTGCATAGCAGTAGCACTACACTCAATACCAGTTACCCAAGTTTGGGAACAAGCTTGGGCTGTCTGGGTCCAGTCAGGGGAAAGATGAAGCATCCCAGAGGGTGACCTGCTGCCGCTGTACTGCCAGCTGGGTAACCACAAGTTGGTAGTGCAGTAGGCCACGCTGGTGGAAGGAGGGATATTGGTGGGGGTCTGAGGCACATTTGGGTCCCTCTTGGCCTCCTAGTGTGCTAGGCATCCCAGGTGTGGGGTGGGGGTGTGAACCCATGCTGTTGGAAGTCTGAGGGGTAAGTACCAGACATGCTGGGGGCTGCTGGGCCCAACCAGGTGAGGGGTGGGCCAAAATGAGTAACAGTTATAAAAATGTCAATCATAGGCACCATTGCATCCTGCTGTGTGGATTCCTGCTGGTTTCTATGGGTAGGAACAGCTGGGGGTGGCTAGCATGAACTGACAGGATATATGTGTAGCAGCTTGAGGTCCGCTATAGCTATAGATCAACCGAGAGAGGTCTTAGAGGATATCTACTCCATTAGGCCATGCCTTCATAACTATAGCCACCAGGTACTAGGACCACGCAGAAACCTTTGCTAGCTGGGAGCTTCCCACAATGACGTTGTCAGCATCTATATAAAAGTGGGCGACCCCATAGAAACATAAGTTGATGGCAGATAAGGATCACAAGGCCCATGCAGTCCGCCCATTTCTTTTACCTTATAAATGTGCAATTGGCATTTGCTCTCAGTGGCCTATCTTTTCATACTCATCTGTATTGCTGCCTTATGCCTATCCCATGCCTGTCTGAAGCCCTGCACTGTATTCATATCCACCACTCCTGAGGTAGGTCGTTCCATGCATCCACCACCCTTTCTGTGAAAAAGAACTTCCTCACATTACCCCTTAATCAGCCTCCCTCTAATTTCATGCTGTGTTCTCTTGTCCTGCTATTTTTCTTATATTGAAACATGTTGGACTTTCATCTTGTTAATGCCCTTAAGGTGTTTGAATGTTTTTGATCATATCACCTCTCTCCCTCCTTTGCTCTAGGTTATACATATTGAGCTCCATTAATCTGTCCTCATGTTTTCTGATGCAGTCCCCACACCATTTTGCTTGCCCTTCTCTGGACTGCCTGTTTGGTTAATTTCCTTGTGAAGATGTGGCCTACAGTACTGCACGCAGTACTCCAGATGGGGCCTAACCAGTGTCTTGCAAAAGGGATTATTACCTCCCTCTTCCGACTTGATACCCCTATTAATACACCCTAATATCCCCCTAGCCTTGCCTACTGCTTTAGTGGTCTGCTTGGATGATTTCAGGTCATCAGTGATGATTTTTCTTCTCTTGTGACTGCCAGCAACTCCCTTCCCAGCCTATAGGTGGCTCCAGGGTTTCTCTTCCCTATGTGCATGATTTTGCACTTCTTTGCATTAAACCCCAGTTGCCACTCTTCTGACCATTTTGCTAGTTTATCCAGGTCTCTTCTCATTCTGCCCACCCCATCTGCAAACAGACAAACCTTACCCTCCGGTCCATCTGCAATGTCACTGATGAAGATATTGAAGAGGACTGGCCCCAGGATTGATTCCTGAGGTACCCCACTTGCAACTTGCATCTCTTCTGACTGTATACCATTTACCACCACTCTGTTTTCTGCCAGTCAACCAGTTTACTACCCAGTTGACCAACTTCTGACCCACCCCAAGCCTACTCAGCTTATTAATCAATCTTCTATGTGAAACAGTATCGAAAGCTTTGCTGAAGTCAAGGTAGGCGACATCAACTGCTCCCCCTTGGTCCACCACTCTGGTTACCCAAAGAAATCTGAGATTAGTTTGACAGGACCATCCTTTTGTAAACCCATGCTGTCTTGGATCCTGTGCTCTTATGGATTCCAGGTGTTGCACTATCCTTTCCTTAAAGGAGTGTCTCCATAATCTTGCCCACTACTGAGGTAAGACTGACTGACTGACTGGTCTGTAGTTCCCTGCCTCCTCCCTGCTACCACTCTTGTGGAGTGGGATCACATGAGCCCTTCTCCAGTCTTCTGGGACCTCTCCTGTGCTCAGACTCGCTAAACAGTTCTGTTAATGGCCCTGCTAGTTCTACCCTTAGCTCCTTTAGTACTCTGGGATGTATGCCATCAGGTTGCATTGCCTTGTCCAACCTGAGCTTATTGAGCTCTTGTAGGACCCTTTCTTTTGTGAAGGGACTAGTGCCTACCTCCTTCCCCCCTGTGTCCATGGTGCTGAGCTGTGGGCCCTGCCCTACCTTCTCTTCAGTAAATCCTGAGCAGAACTATCTATTTGGGATAGATGCTTTTACATGGTCCTCCTCCTCACACGCCCCTTTATTTCCTTTGATCTTAGCAATACCCCCTCTGGACTTTCTCCTTTCACTAATGTATCTATAGAAAGTCTTGTCACCTTCTTTTACTGTCTGTTGGTATTTCCTCAGTTTGGGCCTTTGCCTGCCTTACTGCCTTCCCTGCTTCCTTAAGGGAAGTTTGGTATGCCTCTCTGTCTTCATCCTGCTGCATTCCCTTATTTCCTGAAGGCCAATCTTTTGGCTCTGACCACCTCTGCTACTGTTTTTGAGAACCAAAGTGGTTTCCTTCTCTTGCACTTCCTTTTCTCTAACAGTGGGATGTTGCTTCAGGTGTTGCATCATTAATGCTTGCCCACATTGCCTGTACCCGCCTCACCTGTTTCTTTTTGCCAGGGCTAGTTTTACTCTGGCCATCTTATCAAAGTTGGCTCCTCTGAAGTCTCATATTTTTGTCTTGGAATGGGATGATTTAGTTGTAGTGGCCAAATTGAACCATACCATGTGATGGTCACTGGCCCCCAGGTGACCTACCTGAGGATCTGTGATCCTTTCCCTGTTGGTCAGTACTAGATCTAGGCTAGCCCTGTCTCTTGTGGGTTGTACCAGTTGTTTGAGGCCCTCCCTCTGCAGGGAATCCACCATGTGTCTGGTTCTGGCAGATGTTCCTGCTGGTATTGACCAGTTTGTATCTGGCATGTTGAAGTCTCCCGTTATCAGAACCTCCCCTTTAGCTGTCATGTTTTGTATATCTTCTAACAGTAATGTCTGTCCTCCCCCTGGTCTGGGGGCCTGTAGACAACTCCAGTTTGTATGGCTGTCCCATTTCCTGTTTCCAGGGTGGCTCCTTATGTGTATTCTGAATTTCTGTAGCTTTTCATTGACGTACAGGGCCACTCCACCCCACCTTTTTTGCAACTTGGTCTCTTCAGAACAGTACATAGCCAGGTACTGTAGTCTCCCAGGTGTGGTTACTGGTAAACCATGTCTCACTAATTGCTGCTATGTCCAGTTTAGCCTCTGGTCATTATTACCTGCAGGTCTGTGATCTTGTTTCCCAAACTGCGAGCATTTGTCTTATTATTTTCCATTGGCCAGATTTTGGTGTTAGTTGTTGGGTGAGGTCTGGTGTTTCCCCTGTACATCATATAGGGAGCTGGACCCATCACTCCTCAGTTCTTTTCCCACCATCAATCACCCTCGTCGGACCTGCTGCAGCAACTATCAACTAGCCTATGATTCTGATGCTGCTGCTGGGGCTGCTACTTCTGGCATTTGCATGAGGAAATATTCTTGGCTAAGGGTTGCTGTGTTTGCAGATGTGCAGCGAGCAGTTTTGAATGACCCTTTTAGAGGGACAAAACTGGTTATGATGTTGAAAAGGCATTCAGGGGCCTTCAGACATCCAAAATGACACTGTCAAACCCTCATTCTCACTTCTTCTGCTGGGGGACATGGATGGGGATCCTTTTGTCCACCTGCTGCAAGAGGTGGCCATGCCCACCATCAGCGAGGCTGAGGTAAGGGAAATGGCCCCTTGCTGGGCTTTCACCCAAGTGCCTATTCAGAAGCACCTGGAGCAGTCTGTGCTGGTGGCTCTGCCCCACTAGTTCTGCATGACTCCCTTCTGCATACACACCCACCTCTGCTGTTGCCTCCAGGGGTAGTTCTGAGGGGCAGAATCTCCCTACACCTAAAACAATGGTGGGAGATTACAGCAGATGAGTGGGAACTGGAGATGATTGAAGGGGGTATGCTCTAGAGCTGTTAACTGCCCCTCCAGATAATCCTCTTCCACTGTCCAGTTAACCTCCGGGCCATTTGTCCCTTCTGAAAGAAAAAGGGCATTCATTACTCCAAAATGCTGCTCTGAAGAGGAGCACATAAGGGTTCTATTCCAGATATTTTCTGGTCCTAAAATGAACAAGGGATCTGTATCCTGTATTGGATCTTGGGAATCTCAACTTTTACACAGAATAAAACGTTTTCCATGGTGTCCCTGTAAGCACAATTCCCCTGTAGCAGTAGAGGGTCTAGCTGTGATCTCTAGACATGAAAGATGCCTATATTCATATCAAGATTAGAAAGGCTCACAGGCAGTATCTTTGTTATGCTGAAGGAGGAGCACTACTAATTCAGAGTTTGGTTCTTTGGCTTGTCTTCAGCGCCTTGGGTCGTTACCAAATGCTTGGTAGAGGTGGCAGCAGCCCTTAGCAGGGAGGGCCTGTATGTTTTTCCATATCTGGATGACTGGCTACTGAAGGCCAGAGTATAGCCCTTTGGCCTGTCTTCTGCACCATGGGTCTTTACCAAATGCTTGGCAGTAGTTGCAGCAGCCCTTCACAGGGAAGGCTTGTACATTTTCCCTTATGCCTGTTTGTTTTCCCTTATCTGAATGACTGGCCCTTGAAGGCCAGCTTTAGGGGAAATTCTGCTACAGATTCAGTCTCTAACGAGGCAGGGATTAGGTGACTGAGAAGCTGGATCAAATGGTTCTGGTCATGTTTCTTCTGTGCCACAGCATTGCTATTGTGGATGGATTAAAGGGTGTTCTATTCAGTGTACCAGTTCCTGTACTGATTCTCACCACAGATGACTCTGGCTCTGTATGGGGGTACACATCTTTACCCTTACCAGACATTGGGGCCATAGATTAAAGTGGAAGCCAGGTTGCACATAAATGTCTTGGAGATGAGAGCTGTACTGTACAGCCTTCAGGCATTTCAGGAGCATCGGAGTCCAGGTCCTCTGTTGATGCAGACAGACAACACCAGTGTGATGCATTACATCTACAAACGAGGGGACACTCATTCCTATCCCCTATGCTGGGAAGCAGGGAGTGTGGTACTAGGCGTTGTCACACGACCTACAACTGTCAGTTGTAAATCTCTCTGGTCTCCAGTACATCTTGATAGATGGACTAAACAGGTCACAGTCCAAGATGCATGAATGGGAACTGCTGATCTCCGTGTTAGGTGATTTCTTCATGAGATGGGGTCCTCCAGACTTGGACCTTTTGCATCCTCACACAATGCAAAACTGATGCATTTCTGCTAGCTTGTTCCAAGGCCTGGAATTTTCTGGAGGGACGCATTGTTCCTCTCTAGGAAAAGGAAATCCCTGTATGCATTTTCCCCATTCTTCCAATACAGAAAATGCTTCTCAAACTGCAGATGGAGGGTGCCACTCCCATCCTCTTTGCTTCATAATGGCCTTGCAGATGTGGTTTCCACTCCTGCAACAGCTGGCATTGGAACATCGTGTACCCCCATCTGTCAGGATTTGTCATTGGACAAGGGGTCCCTGGTCCATCTGGACCTGAAGTCCCTACATCTGCATGCATGGCTCCTGAAGACATAGCCATTGCACACTTTGCAGTCAGCACATCAGTAACCTTAGGGGATACCTCAACTAGAAAGCCTTCCACCACGCATGCATATTCCCTGAAATGGAAGTGGTTAACTTTGTGGGCTGCATCTAGGAATTTAAATCCACTTACATGCCCTGTCAGTGCTGTGTTGGAATACTTGCCATAACTGTTACTCTGGTCTGCAGTATTCCTCCCTTAAGGTGCATTTGGCTGCCTCTACTGATGGTCGTACAGTTGCCCACTGGAGGTGTCCCATACAGATAGGCTTCATATGAAACCGATCTGCAATTCAGTCCCTCCTTGGGACTCTTATTTTATGCACGAAAAATTGACTGCTCCTTTTTGAGCCTGTCATGAGTGGCGACTTGCATAGACGTAGACTTTAATGGCAGATGACTGCTTGGCCCACCAAGTCTACCCATTTCCCTACCTATTGGATAAGCTGCAGATCCTAGTTAACCAACTGCCTAATTCTTCCTACCCCCCACACCAGAACTGCCTTGTCTGTCCCATGCATTTTTGAATTCCCCCACTGTTTTTGACCCCACATCATCAGGAAGGGCCGTTCAATGCATCCACCACCCTCTGTGAAACGATACTTCCTCACATTGCCACTGAGCCGTCCCTCCTATCTTCAAATTGTGCCCTTTTTTCTTGCACATCTTTTTCTGAAAGATGTTACTCTTGGACTTTTGATTCCCTTGAGGTACTTGAAAGTTTCTATCCTGTCTCTTCCCCCCCCGCCTTTCCTCGTGGATGGGTGTTTTGGGGGGTTATATCTAATACACATACACAATATATAATATAGTGTGTGCGTGCATATATCCTTTAGTCTTCTACGTACGGCTTCTGTTGCAGGCCCTGCATCATTGTAGTTGCCCTCCTCTGGAGTGCCTCCTTCCTGTCTGTTTTTGTGAAGATGGGGTCTCCAAAACTGCATGCAGTTCTCCAGATGGGGTCTCACCAACTGTCTGTACAGAGGGATAACTTCCTGTTTTCTACAGGTGACATTTCCTGTCATGGAGAATGTTTTATTTTTAGTTGCAGTCACCTCTGCTCAAAGGATTTCAGAGTGGCAGGTTCTGTTGTGTGACCTTCCTTTATATGGTTTTTCACAAAAATAGGGTTCTAGGGACATGGATATGTTTATCCACACTTATTGGCAGGTTCCTTGCCGCTTTAAATCTTGCCGGAAGGTCTTCAAGCTGGCTCCTCCCACCCACCCGGGTGGTAAAACTCTCTGCTCCGCCCCATGATGCCAGATCTTCCTTACTGCTTGGAAGCTCGGGTTCCCTCCTTAACGCTCTGCGTATAAGACTGGTTCCTAATTCTTCGAATTTTCGAAATTAAAAGGTTTTTGCTAAAAAGACTTCGGTCTTCTCTCCCTCGTGGCTGCGATGGACAAATAGACTCCCAGTTTCTGAAGATGCCCTTGCGGGCAGAAGATGTCTCTGGATCTGCACTCCACGTGCGTCTACTGCCTGGGCCTTGAGCACGACCCGCAGGCCTGTGATCTGTGCTCTTCCTTTTTGGCCTACGTCCTCTAAGACCGTGCTGCCTGTTTACAACTGGGGCGTCCCGAGAAGCGACTTCCTCCGGTAAAGTCAAGAGGCCCGGTCGGCGGTGTCCATGGTGGCGGGCTCGGCGGATCAGCTCGAGCAGATGATCGCCCTCGAAGAGGAGGCGTCACGGGCCGCTTCTACCTTTGCTGCGGCATTTGTCCCGCTCTCTCTCGGTGCCTCTTATTCAGCTTCTTTTTAAGGAGCTTTGTCTGACCCTCTCTACTAAAGGTGAGGGTCCAACTTCTTCTGGACCATTTTCTCGGTCCAAAGAGACAAGGTAAAGTCTCACGTCGGCGCTCTTGGGAGCGGAAGATCCCTCTCCGAGTGGTGGCAGTTGACTTGATGAGACTCTACCGGCTTGGCCACTGGTCTCACGGTGTCCCGTCAGGCCAGTTGACCGAGACTCCAGTTAATGGCGTCCGAGATTTTCTCGACCCGTTGGACGAGTTGTCGGCTGGAGAAGCAGAATCCCTCTCCCGGTTCCCCGGTGGGAGTTGAGGATCCCGTCGGCTCGTCTGTGCCTCCAGTTCCGGAGTCTTCGGTTGAATCTTCCAAACAGAGGGGAGTGCCGGTTCCCCGCGACACGTCCCTGGCTAAGCCGAGGGTCTCTGTCTCTGTCTTGGATGTCTTCATGGTCCAGCCGATCCCGCCGTCATAGGCGGTCTTGGCGCTGCTGCTCATCCTCTTCCTCCTCGGATGAGTGGAGGCTTCGGCGCAAGTTGCGTCTAAGATATGAGGAACTCGTGTGGCAACAGCTCCTTCTGACCGGGAATAAGCCAACGCCGTCATCTTCCCGGCCATTAAGTGGCTGTCACCGGAGCGGCCGAAACAACCCCTCATTTTATCAGGAGCCTGTGCCCAGGCTGGTTCGGCCAAAACCAGCTGCCCTACCGATTCCGGTGGAACCTCCGCCTCCACAGCCATTATTTGGGGCTCCGACCAAAAAAATTCTGTCGGCTCAGGGACTACCCCATAGGCTGTCTGTCACCCTCACTCCCGATCGACCTCGGCAGGTGGAGGGTGACTCAGGCCCGAGGCAGCTCTTTGAGGACTCTTCAGAGTCCGAAGATGGTTCCTCCCTTTTTCTCCAAGCAAATGGACTTGGAGTCCTCGGGAGCACAGTCGGTGGACGATAGCCCTTCATCCTTCTTGGGATTGCTTCGGCTCATCTCTTCATCCACCGGGATGGAGCTCGAACCAGTTTCTAAACGGGCCAGGTATCCCCTCAGATTCTGGACCGAGGGGATTCCCCTGCGGAGGCCTTGGAGCTCTGGCAGCCCTGCTTCCTGTCCTGCGCCTTGGCCAGGAAGTATACGGTCCCTACGGTTCCCTGTCCGGTTTTGAACACCCCTCACCGGAGGGGTTGGTTACAGACAGCGTTTTCCGGCATGCCGGGAACGCTAGGGATGTGGACAAACCTCCCGACAAGGAATCCAAGAAATTGGACTATGCCGGGCGAAAAGTCTATGCTGCGTCCTCTCTCGGCCTTCGCCAGGCCAGTTCGGCCGTCCTCATGGCACATTTTTCTCATGCCCTGTTGGGCTCCCTGGATGAGGTCGTCCTTCATCTTCCCGCGGATCTGCAGACCACGGTCAGGCAGGTGCGGGACCAGGGCAGTGGCCAAACAGCAGCTCCAGACTGCTTTAGACATTGGGGACTCATGTGCCAGGTCGGTGGTGGCCGCAGTGGCTATGCGTCGTCGGGCTTGGCTGAGGATATCCACCTTTACTTCGGATACCCAGCACAAGTTGGCGGATGTTCTCTTTTTGGGGACTGACCTCTTCGGCCCTGGGGTGGAAGGTCACCTGCAGAGGATCAAAGTCCAGTGCTACCTTGGACTCTGTCTCTTCCGCTCAGGACAAAGGCCGCAAACCACAGCCTAAGCCCTTTCGTCCTTCTGCACCTGCGGCGCGTCCAGCCCAGCAACGTCGGGGCCAGCAGGCTCGGGCTTGGCATCCCAAACCCAAGCCCGGAGCTTCCTCCAACAGGAAGCAGGGAGGTAAAAGCCCAGGAGGTCCCTCGGCCGGTCCCTCCTCCAAGCCTGCCCAGTGACGGGCTGAGGGGTGTCGTCCCCAACCCAGTCACCTCACCCCAGGTTCCCCTCATGGGGGGACAGCTCCGGCACTTCCTTTCCGCCTGGTCCGTTATTACCACGGACAGGTGAGTGCTGGAGGTGGTGGGAAAAGGCCTGCCTCTAGAATTCAAGCAGGCCCCGCCCTTCAGAGCAGTCACACCTCGGGGGGGCCTCGGGGTCCGCAGCCTCACTGTCGGCTCGTCGGGCCGACCTCGCTCTCCTCCTCCAAAAGGAGGTGATCAGGGAGGTGGCGGACCCTCCCTCAGACCCGGGGTTTGTGTTCAGGTACTTCCTGGTTCCGAAACGGATGGGGGGCTGGCACCCCATTCTCTACCTACACGACCTAAACAAGTTCCTAAGGTCTCGAACCTTCAGGATGGTCACTCTGGCTCAGATGATACCATCCCTGGAACACGGCGTGTGGTTCTGCTCTCTGGACCTGCAGGACGCGTTCTTTCACGTCCCTATCCGTCCATCACATCAGAGATTCCTTCGCTTTCAAGCGGAGGGATCCCTCTTCGAGTTCCGAGCCATGCCCTTCGGCCTGTCTCCAGCTCCCAGGGTCTTCACCAAATGCATTGCAGTGGTGACAGCTTTCCTGAGGCGCCGAGGGGTCCGGGTGTACCCTTACCTGGACGATTGGCTGATAGCAGCCCCCTCCAGACAGGAGGTGGAGCGGTCCAGAGATCTGGCCCTCCAGGTTTGCTCTCAAGTCGGCCTCCTCATCAACGAGGCCAAGTCGGAACTCTAACCGAAGCAGGTGATTCTGTTTATCGGGGCAGAGCTCGACTCTCTTCGAGCCAGAGCATGGCTCCCGGCGGACAGGGCCGAGGTTCTTGCCTCCTTTGCCCAATCATTTCTGGTTGGGCAATCGCGCCCTGCCCAGGACTCGTGCGCCTCCTGGGTCTCATGGCGGTCTGTACCAGCGTGGTCCGTTGGGCACGCTGGCACATGTGCCCCTTCAGTGGGGACTGGCCAGCCAGTGGTCACAACACTGCGATCCATTGGACCAGCTAGTGATGGTGACCCAGGAGATGTGGAACACTCTCCGGTGGTGGACCATTCCATCTCATCTGCAGGAGGGCATCCCATTTGTCTGCCCCGAGCAGACTGTCTCTCTATCGATGCCTCTGATGGGTTGGGGTGCCCATCTGGGGGAACACTGGGCGCATGGCCTCTGGTCCCCGCAGGAGTCCCGATGCCACATCAACCTGCTGGAGCTCCGAGCAGTCTGCCTAGCTCTCACTGCCTTTGCTCAGTTTCTCTGGGGTCAAGTGGTCAGAGTCCAGACGGACAATACCACGACCATGTACTACCTAAACCGCCAGGGCGGGATGCGTTCCATGCTTCTATGTAAGGAAGCTCTCAGCATTTGGTTACTCGTGTGCAGCCTGGAGGCGGATCTCCTAGCCATTCATGTGGCAGGAGCCTCCAACACCCTGGCAGATGCCCTGAGCCGGATAGGGGCTGCATCCCACGAGTGGTCTCTCCTGCTGGAGGTAGTACAAGATCTGTTCTCCCACTGGGGCACTCCTCAGGTGGACCTGTTTGCCTCCAGGGAGAACGCGAAGCTGAGGCTGTTTCATGCCCGCCCCCCTCAGCAGGGCTCGCTGCAGGGGGATGCCTTCTCGAGGCTGTGGACCCCGGGCCTCTTCTACGCCTTTCCCCCATTTCCCTTGATTCACAAGGTGCTTCTCAAAGCAAGGAGGGACAAGGCGCAGGTGATTCTGATAGCCCTAGACTGGCCCCACCAGTTCTGGTACCCAGAGCTCCTCAGCCTCAGCTCCAGGCTCCCGAGGCAGCTTCCAGCTCACCCGGACCTGCTCTCAGTCAATCAGGGGAAGGTGTTCCATCCGGACCTCCAATCCCTGCACCTGACGGCCTGGTTCCTGAGTGGCTAGATTTCCAGGCCTTGGGTCTTTCCGACGAGGTCCTCAATGTTGAGGCGTCCCGTAAGGAGTCGACCAGGAAACGCTATGCCTTCAAATGGAAGAGATTTTCCATTTGGTGTCGGGGCAAGGGCTTGGACCCTTCCTCCTGTCCTTTGGCAAGCATCTTGGACTATTTATGGTCCCTTTCTAGTCAAGAGCTTAGGATGACCCTAAGGGTGCACCTGGCAGCCATCTCTGCTTACCGGGTGCGGGCCGGGGAGCAGTCGGTGGCACAGGAGAAGGTGGTCTGGCGCTTTTTCAAAGGCCTTGATCACATTTCCCCTCCAGTGCGAGAACCTCCACCTCCGTGGGATTTACTGCTGGTACTGGCAAAGCTCATGGGCAAGCCATTCGAACCAATGCACAGGTGTGAACTCTCACCTGTCGTGGAAGACAGCCTTCTTGGTGGCTATCACGTCAGCCAGAAGGATGGGAGAACTACAGGCGCTCTGCATTGAGTCTCCTTACGTGGTCTTCCACAGGGACAAGGTTGTCCTGCGCCCCCATCCGAAATTCCTTCCGAAGGTGGTGTCTGAGTTTCACCTTAACCAGATGTTGACTCTGCCGGTGTTCTACCCCAATCACACCTCAGAGGCCGAATACAGGCTCCATACTTTGGACCCTAGAAGGGCGCTCGCTTATTATAAGGAGCGTACGGCTGAAATTCGGGGAGAGGTTCGCCAGCTGTTTGTCACCTACGCTGAAGCCGCACCTGGCAGACCTGCAGCCAAGCGGACGATAAGCAGGTGGGTCACCTCCTGCATAGATCTCTGCTACAAGTTGGCGGGCATGGAGCCTCCCAGAGGGATAAGAGCTCATTCTACCTGCCATACTGCTGCATCGGTGGCTGCTTCCAGGGACGTCCCTATGCAGGAAATCTGCAGGGCTGCTACCTGGAAGTCGGCGCACACCTTCATTACCTATTGCCACATCGACCTTGAGTCACGCCGGGATGCTGGTTTTAGGGCCTCGGTTCTCCAGTCTTTATTCCCTAAGTAGGGGGTGTGTGCCTTGCCTCCCTCCTCCCGGAGAACTGCTAGGAGTCTGCCAATAAGTGTGGATGAACAACATATCCATGTCCCTAGAAATACAGGTTACTCACCTGTAACAGGAGTTCTAGGAATGGTATATGTTGTTCATCCACACGACCCACCCGACCTCCTGGCTTCGCACAACCTGAGCTTCCAGCAGGCCAGATCTGGCGTCATGGGGCGGAGCCGAGAGTTTTACCACCCGAGTGGGTGGGAGGAGCCAGCTTGAAGACCTTCCGGCAAGATTTAAAGCGGCAAGGAACCTGCCAATAAGTGTGGATGAACATATACCATTCCTAGAACTCCTGTTACAGGTGAGTAACCTGTATTTTCTTTGCATACAAATCATTGGTTTCTACCAGAGGTGGTATCTGAAATTACACAATCAAATGATGCACCTTCTTGTTTACTACTCTGAGCATGCCAGTTGGGGTGAGGCACTACTCTGTATTAGATGTACATAAAATACTGAGATACCATGTGATTTGCACAAAGTCCTTTCAGCTTTTTTGTTTCGTTCACCCCTTGGAAAGAGGGCACCTCTGTATCTAAATGGTGCCTGTCCAAATGGCTGGCTAACTGTAAACATTTTTGTTATATTAAGTACAGAAAGGAACTTCTGGTACTGTTTGGTCATCCCACAAGGGGTATGGCCACTTCTGTCACTTGCTTCCAGAATATTCCTGATGCTAACATATATGCTGCAGCCACAAGGAGCGCTGTACATACTTTCATGACACACAACAGTCTGGAGATCTCTTCGAGGCATGCTGACTTTGGATATGTGATACTGCAAGGCCTTCTGTCGTCGTATATCTGACTGTACCATCCTCCCTGTGTGCTTTATACTGCTTGGATATCATTCCAACAATGTGGCCCAATGGAGGAGGTGGCCTCAAACAGAACAGTTCCATAAGAACCCACCGTAACGGAAGATCTTCAAGAGAATCTTCTCCATTGGGCCATAGCATACCCTCCCTCTTTTCCCGTTTTGTTCTGGGGGATAAATTGGATGCTGTGCATAAGGCCTTATTCTATGCATTCAGTTTACAGTCCCATGCATATCCTTATTTGCCTGGTGCTGGTTTGGTGTCATGGTTCTTCATGGTAAGAGACCCTCCAAGGCTTATGTGCAGCAGGGAACTTGGGAGTGTTGGTGGCCCACATTATATAGGTGACAACGCTGCACATTACTATGGGCAGCCCTGGGTAGCAAAACTTTCCAAGTGGTCCTGTTGTTGATGGCTTACAGTTCCAAAGGTGTGGCCCAGTGGAAGATCTTCTCTTGAAGATAAAGTTGTTTTGTAACTGTTTATTTTTTTTCCCCATCGTGGATTTGGTTCACTGTCCACAAACTGGCAATATCGCTGGACATTGCTTGGTTATGAATGTCTTCAAGCTAAGCTCCTTCAACCATGCATGGTGTATATCCTCTGGCTCTGCTCCGGATCTTTTTTCAACTGAAAGGGATAGGTCTCCTTTGACCTCCTGCATGCATATGAGGAATCCAGGTTTTCAAGTGCTAATGTTTTTTTTTTTTTTTTGTGAATTATTAGCTCTTTTGAAGTTTGACTCTGTGCCTCTTGTGATTCCTCATCGATTCTCTTGATGGAATGGCAGTTTCAAATGGTGCCTTTGTGGCCAGAAGATGTCTGCCATGGTCCTGCACGACATGAGTCTACTGCTTGGGGGAACACCACGACATTAAGTCCATTTCCTTTCAGGACATGCATCTTCATCGATTGAGGAACGGAAGGCACGCTTCCTCCTAGGTAGATGGCAATGCTCACAGCCTTGGAGGAGGAGGCAGAGGAAGGCTTTTGCTCACTTACTGTGGTGGTCCTGGCTGGGTATGCTGTTGGAGGACCTTTTGTAGACTCCCCCGCGTTCCATGAGATGTACCTGGCCCTAGAGACCTTCTGTGAGGGCCCTCCCTATGAGAGGAAACACAAGATGTACTTATTTCCTTCAATTTGTGGGAGAGAAAGCACTCAAGCTCTTCCTGGTCTCTGTTTCCCCCAACTGGTCAACCTTGAACAAGCTTCCATTAGTTGAGGAGCAGGTTAAGGCTTCCACATTGGCCCTGTCAGAGCCTCAGACCTAGACTCCAGTTGAGGAATCTGACCAGATGTTGGAAGGGGAATTGGGCAAGTCTTTGTCGATCTTTAAGGCACTCCTTCAGGTGCTTTCCCAGGAGGAGACTGCTCAGCCAGTAGCCCCAATCAAGCTAGCCCAGGTCCTGCCTACTCTGCATAAAGTCAAACACATCCTGTCAACCGAAACTCCTCTGATTCCCACTGTCAGGATCAACTTCCTTCTGGGCTTTTCTAAAGAGCATGTCAGTCCTTGGGATGTCCTCTTGGAGCCGATTCAGAAGCAGGCTAAATACTCCAAAGACATCCTGAACAAGGATGACTTCCTGGAAGTGGCCATCATGAGTCCGGCTTTGGGCCTGTGGCAGCTCCTAGTGTCTTTCTCAGCACTTTCCATCTGCATGGCCCACAACTGTGTGGTCCCTATCAGGAGCACCTCTTGAGTCCTTGGACCACCCCTCTGCAAAAGGACTGGTGTCCGGCCTTTCTGAAGTTGAAGTGTCGGGTGGACTTGGACAAGCTGCCCAATAAGGAGTCCAAGAAACTGGACTTTGTAGCCAGTAAAAGTATACAAGGCTGCCACTCTGGGGTCTCTGGCAGGCCAGCTATTCCATGATGGCTTGCTGTGGCCATGCCTTGTTTGATCTCATTGGGTATTTCCTCCCCATACTGCCAGCTTCTAGGCAGGAGGAGGATGGGGTCATCTGAAGTCATGGCTGCGTGCTTGCCAAGCACCAGCTCAAGACAGCCTTGGACCTGGATGACGTCTGCGCCTGAGCAGTGGCTATGCGCCATTAGACCTGGCTGAGGTTTGTTTGGATGAGAGAGGTTAACATGTTTTTTTTTTTTTTTTCCACCCAGGACAGCCCAGCTGAGATGGTCTCTTTCAGTTAAGTATTGCTATCACTCACTTTTTTATATAACTGGGTGGTCTGAATCACTGAGGGATTAAGTAATTTGTACAGGGTCCCATACTGCATAAGTGAATGGTGGTATTTGAATATGGGTCTTCTGATTTCCAAGTCCATGCTGTAACTCTGGACCACTGTCCCCCATTAAGGGACACAGTGACTGTAGTTACTGTAAAAACAGAAGCAGGCTTGTGGTTTTAAGCCTTTCTTGTGTAAGTTTATTTCTAGCATTGTTCATTTTTTCTTTTTCTAGGCAAGGATCTGATTCCTCTCAGGATGAAATTGGAGGCTCTGCAATCTTGACTGCCCAGCTGGATGAGGAAATGGGTGGAGGGCCAGTGCAGGTAGGAAGTGAACAAGAAGTGGTACTGCAGAAGGGTAAATGTGAATAGTGACTAGACAAAATCTGAGATTTAAAGACCTTGTCATTTTAAAATGTCAGTTTACCAGACACCATATAGCTGGTGTGTCACTAGCTATTGGTATTTTTGTTGGCTTAGTAAAATCCAAAATGAACTCTCCTTAAGATGTTTTTGTTTGTAGCTTTTCGAAGAAGCAGCGCAAGAAAGCATGAATTTGAACTTACTTGCTCCATTATTTAGTTTATTTTCCTGTCACAAAGTGGTTGCAAAGACCACTTGGCAAGTACAGGTTGTCTGTTCCATGCACCCGCAGGGTGTTCTGCAAGTGTATGGAAATGAGTGCAGGAGCTGCAACATGGTTTATCCATAGAACCCTCCTGGGCACATTGCAGGCTAGTATGTACACTGTTATGAGTACTCAGTTATCGGGTAGTAACTGAATTGCACGCATGCAAACTGGTGTAGTAAGACCGCCCTGCACTGGACTTGCGGGGAGGAATTGCCAGACTACTGAGGAGGTGCGGGGAAACTGACAGACCTGAGAGTTGGGAAGGAGCAGCACTCCTTTTGGGACACATTGACTTCTTAAAAGAAATGTGAACTCCAAATAGACTTCCAGCAGGCAATCTATTAACAAAAGCATAAAGCAGACAGCCAGACTATTCACTAATAATCAAACCACAATCCAGGTGCCCTGTTGCGTCACTCTGGGAGATTCATTAGGGGGTGGGTACCTGGAAAATGCCCACCCCTTAAATACTACTGCTAATTCCAGTCTAACGGTTACATTGTGAATCTCAAATAAAACTGGTGCATTATTCTGGAGGTGCTACACAGGGTGTACCAAAGGTTAAAAAAAAAAATTGGGTGAGATATCTGGAGTCGGGAGCACCCCAAATGAAAATACCAGTTAATACGACCTGCTTGGGGGGAGGCATCCAGCGCTCTCCATAATTCCCAAGACTCCTGGGAGAATATAGAGCAGTGCAGAGAGAAGTAACTAAAAAAAAAAAAAAAAGTCACATGGTGGCAAGAGCAAATCCATACATAACTTTTTGTTCAATCCAACAAAAGTATTGTAGAGCTGGGTAAGAGGAATTCTTACCGGTAGCGCCATATGGCGTCTGAACCATTTGCTTAACCCGACCCAAAATGGCCACACAAGATGGACAGAGTTAATTTAACTGACCTGTTTCCGCAGAGCAACTTATTTCAGATTTCAGTAATGATTCACCCAACATAGATGGATCTGACTAAAACAGACTTTGCTAGATTTACTTAATCTTGAGCACTTGAATCATTACAGTATTCTAATATTGAGCGACCTGATGTTGTATTGAGAAGTGGAAGTCTCATTCTTGATGTTATGGGTCATGAATTTCAAGCACTATGTAAATAGCTTTTCAAGCTGAAATCTTACTTCTGCACTCCTAATTGTAACCTTGTTATCCATACCTACAAAGAAGTGATTCTCCAGGAGGTTGTTAAATTTAGTAAGGGACCTCCCTCAAACATTCTGAAACCGCAGGAGTTCAAAGCCCTGGATGACCTTAAATTATCTGATGTGGTTATAAAACTAGTGGATAAGGGAACAATATTATCATGACTAAGGAACTGAGTAATACACTTGAACCTGACTCTGCCATGGGAAGCTGCGAGTCTGTTGCAAAACAAGATCGGGCAGGGAGTGGAACACCCAGTGGGGGAGTAGGGAAGGGGGGTAGCCTGTAGGTTACTAATAGTCTGGGACTGTGGTGTGAAGCATGGAGGGAGTGGTATGTGTACAGGGGAAGGGAGGTGGCGAGATCTCTGCCAGAGGCTGAGACCATGATGGATAAGGACTGGATAGGGAGGTTGCTTAACAGGATGGGGGAGGCCACAAGTCCTAGTGCACTTGGGTACCAGTGACCTGGCAAGCTAACATCTATAGGAAGCTAAATCAAACTTCCAGAGGCTAGGAGGGAAGGTAGTCTTGGTAGCCTTTTCAAAGGTACTTCAAGGGGGGTGTGGGTGGACAAAGGAAGAAACACAGGTTTTCAGTCTGGTTGAAGGAATGGTGTCAAAAGGAGAGATGCAGATTTGTGGTAGTTGGGAGACTGGGGGAACTTCTGAGATAGAAAGCTGTTAAAAAGAGATGGCCTTCATCTCACAAGGCAGGGAATGTGCACACTTGGAGAGAAGTTGAACATCTGTGTACCATCCCTTAAACTGAAAAAGGGAGAAGATGGATGCTGTGAAATTCCTTGAAGGAAGAAGACAGTGAGCCTAGCTGGGACTCCCAGAAATGGGTACGGGGTGCTAGGGATGATATTGTCAAGGAACTGATTCGGGGGGAAAGGAGGGGGAGGGCAGGTGTAATTACAAACCAACAAGTAGAGCAACAGAATGGACAGGAAGAGTCGATAACCAGGGCACAGGTTAGGGAAGAGGGGATTAGGGTGGAAGGCAGTCTGCCTAAATGCCTGAAGCCCGGGTAACAAAATTAGTGAAATACAGGCTATGGTTGCAGAAGTGATGCTAGCCTTGGTGGCCATCACTGAGACATGGCCTCTGGGAATAATGACTGGGATCCGGCAGTTCCAAGGTCTGCCTTATACAGGAGGGATAGTGGTATGAGTAATGGGCGAGGAGTAGCCCCTATTAAGGAAGAAATGGAGCCTGTTGAGACCATCGAGGAAGGGGGGGGGGGGGTGAAGTCAGTCTGGCTACTGTTGACCACTCCAGTGGGGGTAAGATCACAATGGAGTGGTGTATAGATCCCCACAGCAGAAGGATTAAGGAGATGGGGGACTGGGAGAGGACATGAGGGGTGGGGTAGCAAAAGGGAATCTAGTGGTCTTCGGGTATTTGAACCTTCCAGATATTGACTTGGGATATCCCAGTGGCTAAGAGCACCAGAAGTCATGCACTGCTAGTCACGATGCATGACTGCTTACTGGTAGAACTGTTCAGGAATCCCATGTACCAGGATACCATTCTCTACTCCATATTTTCCAAACAGAAGGTGGTGGGTAAAGTGGCAGTCTGGGAACATTTGGGGTCCAGTGTCCTTGGTACTGTGTGGCCTGAACTAGAGATGGGGAACATCTGACCCTTCTGGAGGGCAGTGGTTCTGGACCTCAAAAGGGCAGAATTTTAGCCAGATGCTTGAGTCGGGGAAAACTTGGTAAGTGTAGATCAGATTATGTGGTGGTAGATCAGATGGAGGTGAATAAAGGAAAAGTGGTGAGGAAGCAAGGGAGCCATTCTGGAGGCTACACTCTTTTGCAAGAAAGGTCACCAGAAGAAATAACCACAAGACTTTTTTTTTTTTTTTTGAGAAGGAGACTGGGGGAGTGCAAATAAGATAGACACTAAAGAAGGGGGGGGGAGAAGATGTACTAGATCAAGCTAAAAAGCAAAAGCAGACAGAGCTATGGATTACTGGTGGTGTCAAGGAGAAGAAAAATAATTCTTTACATTGGGTAGAAAAGTAAGACTGGAGGGATTTAGACTAGCAGAGGGTGGGGGAAGGGTAGTAGAAAATGAACAGTTTTTTTTTTTCCTCAGGCCTTATCTTTAGAACATACTCGCATGGAAACTTTCGCAGGCAGTGCCATCAGGGGCTGCCCATGACATTAGGTGTCAGCACCCATATAAAAGTGGGTGGCCCCTCCTATCAGTTCGTTTTCTGCCATCGAAAAGTTGTCAGACTGCTACATGGAAATGCTGTCTGTTAGCTGCTTTATTTCTTGTTTACAAAGTAATCACTTTTTTTAAATGTTTTCTCCCCCTGCCACCAGCCACCCAGTACCTCAGCCCAGTCACGGACCAGGACTTCCACCTCCAACAGTCACTAATTGATCTGTATGTCATCAGAGAAGCCATCAAAATTATTTTGTTGAGTGCAGTGACAAAATATACACCAGTGACTCCCACAACGACATCTGTTGCATAGGCCCTGACCACGACGTTTGAGCCTGCGATATCTGCAGGAGCTTTAATTCTGCGACAAGGCAATGCCACAAGAGCACCTTAGAAGTTTTTGCTTCAAAAGAAAAGCTAGAATAAAGAAGCAGCTCAAACAGGCTGCTTTACAGAAACCCCATGAGAAGTCCACATTGCTTTCCTCATTGTCCAACTCCAAGTCATCAAAATCCAAGGACAAGTCCACCAGGCACAAGCACCAAGACGAGGATAAATGATTCCCGCTCTACTACAATGGACCTCCAACAGGTATCATTTGCTTGCCTTAGTCTACCACCCCAGCGGCAATGACATCCGTCCCCTCCCCAACTGACCTGACATGAAGGTCGGGGCAAGGTATAGATGTACTGGCCTACACATCCCAGTGCGTCACTGATGTCCACCATCTCATCTCAAACTACACACACTCCTACCGCCATGCCTGTTTACCAACCTGGTGCCGATGCTCAAGCAGCTCTCCTTATATTCTATGAAATGTTTCGCTGCCTGCTTTCCTGACCTACCAAACGCTATGCCACTGTTGGGGATAGACATTTCTGCCCCCACTGATGCCAGGTCCATCTATGCCACAGCAGCCTCTATCGTTGCTGGCTTGCTCCCTCTTGCCCATTGACACTCTTGCGATGTCTATGAATAGAATCTGGATCTTAAGAAGCCAGCTGTGATTCCCTATGAACAGGGTACCAGCTCTCAACCTGTAGTGAGGACTTTGTTAATACTCCCAGGTCACCTCCAGAAGACCCCTCCTTTCTTTTCTTGATGCAGCAGTTTGTTGCCATGGGCTTTGCTCTGGAGGAACAGGATGCCACCAAAAACTTAGATTTTTTTGGAGCTCCCGGAGTCTCCTACCACAGTTGTGCCTCTTACTGGCCTTGGAGGATGTCAGGTATGCTGCTTGGCATAGGCCAAACATCCCTGCAGTCCCCAGAAATGCAGATGAACTGGATCTTGCCTCATCTGGGAAACCCATTTTATGCCAGGCAGCCTCAGGTGGATTCGGTGGCTATTACTGCAGCACATGACAGGCCCAGGGCACCTAAACACCTCAGTTGCCTCCGTACTGATAGTCTAGGAAGCTGTAGGCAAATGTATGTGTAACCCCCTCACACCTTCCTTTTTGCAAAATGACAGGTGGTATGATGAAGCTGACAGCAGTACCTGGTGGGGACTGGGTTCGGGGAGGATGAGGTTACTCTGCACCGGGGCCTAGGTTTGGCTACTCTGCACAGGGGCACCCAAGTAAATCCGAACACAGGAAGCAATAACTAATGTTCAAAACCAGGAATGGGATTCTAAAGTGTGGCTCTTATTCACATCCAAACTGAACAAACGAAGCATAGATGGACCCCCATGGGGCTACATTCCTGGTAATGCAGATTGGAGACAACAAAATACTTTCACTATTCCAGCCCTCAGGCTCTGAACCCACCAGGCACACAACCCAGAGTTGCACGCAGCTTTGGGTACACAGCCTGACGTGTACACTGCTTGGGCTTTTCCCATGGCCCGGCTCCCCTGCTGGTCACTTGATCCGCGGTCCATTATGGGAATGAAACAGCTTTCCTGTTGGTGGCTTCCCAAACCACCTTAGAGCCTTCGACTCCTAGAGGGAATTTTCCTTCCAATCCCACATCTGGGTACTTCGCTCATCACTGGCCAAGTGCATGAGGCAAAGTAGAAATCCACAGAGCAAATCCGTAGAGGTGGACCTGGTTACTAAAGATTGGGGGGTGTCCCACCTCCAGCTCCCACAATCCATACCCAGCCATTTCTCTGGAAACTAAACTCTTTTCTGAAAGCTTGGCAATGTAGATTACTGGGTAGACTTGTGTCGCACCTACTCTACAGGTCTTTACTTCCCCTATGTGCTGGACTTGAACATACTTTTACTTTTGGCTAAGCCTATTACTCTAGGCCTCCCACTACTTCAGTAGTCCAATCCCCACTATAACATAAGTCCAGGGTGAAACATGGGCCCTTTAGAAAGAGCAGAACTCGCCCTCTGGTTGCAGGTGCCCCACAGGCGAATCACAATCTTCTCGTTTCCTAGACTCTTGGACAAAATAAGGCAGCTTCTTCACTAGCAGTAGCCAGGGGGTTGCCCCTGGAAATGCAGGCAAAACCTTCCTGCCCCATTCCCTGAGGGATGGGGCTCAGAGACCGAATCAGTGGTCTCCACCACTTTAAAAATAGCTCACTATGTCTCTTTAGGTGGAGAAACGCACCTTTTCCTTGAATGTAGCCCTATTTCAGGGCTGAGGCTCCAAGAGCCTAACACAAGGCTGCTGTGCTCCTCTCACAACAAGCTCCAAACTCCAGCTGACTACAGACTACTGTTCAAACCTCCCAACATTCTACTCCAACTCACTGCTGAAGATTCCATTGTGGCTCATGCAGCTGCGACAGTTCTATGGTGATGTCATCCCTCAGTCTCAGCAGAGACTGAGAACAGAGTGAGACAGTGTGAAATCCATTTAACTGGAGTGTCACAAGCTGCCTTCCCTGCCTACCACTAGGTCTTACTGGGATTCTAGTAACCCCAGGTAACAAGGGGGTTACATATTGCCAACTACCAGGCCCATATTTATTTTTATTTTATTTTATTTATTTTAATTGAATTTTGATGACCAGGTAGGCCCACTGGGCCCCGGAGGTCCCTTTTTCAGGGGCGACCCAGGAGTTGCAGGACAAGTAGGATACACACATAGTAGAGAGGTAGGTCATAGCATGTGCAGGTATCGTATAGCAATGACATTACATAACCGGTTACAGTGACTAGCAAATGTGAACAATGGAGGAAAGCCAGAGTAACACCTGGGTTGCAATTACCAGAGTAGAGTATGTTAGGAGGAGAGCCAGTTAGAAAACGATTCAGGCTTCCAGCTTTAGGAAGCCTGAGGGAAGTGCTCAGGCGGGAGGGAACAGGGGAAGTGTCAGGTAACCTAGCATTGGCATTAACTTGTGGCGAGCATGTATGCCTCGTGTCTTGTTCAGAAGCTCGCGGGTGATGAAGCTTCCTGTACTTCTGGAGGAAGGTTGTTCCACAGGGAAGGGGCAGTGTGGGGGAAAAGGACATTCCCCCTGCCTTGGTCCTTACCCTTGGAACTTTGAGAAGAGGTTTGGCCTGAGGTCCGTAGGTTGCAAGGATTTTGCTTGGCCATTATGAGCCCTGAGAGGCTTGGGAGAGGGGGGTGAGGCTAATTGGCTTATGTGCTAGGCAGAGCGCTGGGTACCTGAGACGGGCTTCGAACGAAGGCCAGCTGATGAGTGCTAGTCACAGTGGTGGCTCCTAGAGTGGGACTGAGTGGTGAAGCGGACCACCTTGTTGTACAAGACCTGTAACTGATTGAACTCTAGCTTGGCCATTCCCTGAAGTATCGGGGCAGCATAATTGAGTGTTGGGAAGACACACGAGGCAATGGCAGTCCTAGCTTCTGGGATCAGCTGATCCTTGAGGCGATAAAGGATTCCAGGTTTACCATGAATGACTTTGGTGACTTGGTCAACATGTTTTGGAGTGAATCCTTGGTCCAAAGTAAGGCCTATGTATTTTGTGGAGGTGACCACTTCTAGTTTACCCGCCCTGGAAGTGAGTTGCAGGTGTGTTCTGTTTTGGCCAAGGAATCTAGGTCTGAACAACATGGTCTTGGTTCTTGTGGTATTAAGAACTATTTTGTTCTTAAGCCGGTCCTCTTGGTGGGATGGGCCTTGGTCCCCCAGGTTGTCGGATGATCTGTAAATCACAGCGTCATCAGCATACTGAATAACAGCACTGCTCCCACAATGGTTGTGCAGATCATTTATAAACAGGGAGAAGAGGAGGGGACCAAGTATGGACCCTTGTGATACCCCCTCCTTTAGGGGCAGTGGATCGGAGATATTGTCCTTCCACTTGACCCTCTGAGAATGACCAGTAAGGTTGCTTTCAAACCACCTGAGAGCATGAGGGTCCAGGCCTATGTTACAGAACTTGTGAAGTAGGAGTCGGTGGTCTACCAAGTCGAAGGCCTTGAAGAGGTTGAGGAAAACCGCTCCTGTGTTGGACTCTGTCAAGTTCCCTAAGCACATCTGCAGAGAACTTAGAGTGGTATCTGTCCCATGTTTAGCTCTCAACCCATGCTGGGCCGGGGAAAGAAGCCAGTGTACCTCTAAGTATTCTCTGAGTTGACTGTACACCATTTTTTTTCCTGGATTTTTGCTAGGGTGCAGAGCAGGGAGATGGGCCTATAGTCGCCAGTGGCTTCCGTAGTCCCGCCCTTGTGAATGGGAACCACGTGAGCGCATTTCCACAACTCTGGGACAGTCCCTTCAAGAAGGGACCGGTTTATGAGCCAGGTGAGGGGCCTTGCAAGTGCTGGAGCACCATTCTTGAACAATCTGGCTTGGATACAGTCAGGCCTCCTGATCCTCTGGTTTTCAAGGACTTTAGGAGGGTGAGGACTTTAACCTTAACTTACCTCAGATGAAAAAATGGGCGGTCAAGGTTAGGAGGTTCCAGTGTGTAGGACTCATTTGGTCACTGGGAGCCCAGCTTTGTAAGCATCAAGGTTAAAGTGACTGTTGAGGGCCACAGCAATGAGGGGCCCATCATTCAGTAACTGCCCATTGGCCACAATGGGGCCTGGGGCGGTCTTGCTTTTTCACTATTGGCTTGTTGATGTGAGACCAGAATAACCTCAGATTGCCTAGGTTATTTTTCTGAAGGTGATTGACGTATGCCCTTTTTGCAAGCTTGACTGCATCCTTACTTTGGTTTCTAAGAGCTTTGTACGTCTCAAGGTCAGCTAGGAATGAGGCACACTTTAACTTTTTCCAGGCTTTGACGCAGCGGATCAGCAGGGCCTTTAGAGGGGGAGTGATCCACTTGTAGTAACTGCCTTTAACTCGATGGGTCTTCAATGGAGCAAAGAGGTCAGCGGCCCTCATGAGAGATTTCTGGTAGAAGGTGATGGCGCCATCCTGGGTAGGGAGGTATCGTAGCGGGCTTCAGTCAGTGTTGCTGAGAAAGGTATTGTATTGCTCGGGTGAGAATTTAGAGTAGTCGTGCGATGTGAGGATTCTAGGTTGAATCTTGTCTGCCCTGTTCTTCCAGACACAGAAGATGGGTGAGTGGTCGCTCAGGGCATCAGACATGGTGCCTGCCGATTTGAATATACTTTGGGTTTGACACCAGAGCCCAGTAAAGGGTGGAGTGCCTTCCCGTTCTGTGATTCATTCTGGTTGGTAGTGATTATCTGGGCAAGATTTGCCTCTTGTAGCAGGCCATTGATAGACTTTGACTCCTGGGCCCAGTTTGGGTTAAAGTCCCCCAGTATGAGTTCAGACGAGACATTGGCTGGGGCTTTAGTGAGTGTCTCTAGGGATTGGAGCGCATTCTTAGGGCTGTATATGCACCCAATGGTAAGGTGCTTAGCACTGCCTAGGGTGAACCGTATAAAGATCGATTCATTCTCTGGGCACATGCTATGCTGTGTGCTGATCTGGGAGGAGATTAGGGTGTCCTTCGCATAGATGAGCACCCTGCCCCCCTTGTTATCCTGTCTTTTTTTTTTTTCTGTAGTGGATGTACCCTGTAGCAGCTACTTCGTGCTCAAGGACATGGTGTTTCAGCCAGGTCTTGAGGCTGCTAGGACATATGAAAAATTCCTCCTGCCATAAGGTCAAGATTACTTTCCCTGACAGCTCTGAGAAGCAAGAATTGCTTAAACTTCTCACTACGGGTGCTGATGCAGGCAAGCATCTATCTTGTCTTTGGTAACCAGGTAAGTGAATTGATCCATTGGACAGTTTTCAGTCATGACCTGGGCCACAAGGTGGCAGAGAAACTGTACATCAATAACAGTACAGTAAATCGTCAAACATGAGGTCATTACACAGTGACGATGCAGTATATGCAATACTATATGAAAGTACAGACCCAAAGATAAAAATATGCAAAACAATGGTAACATTGAAGAGACCAGGAAGTGGAATAGACAGTGGCTGCAGTGCAAATTTAAGCTGTAGTAAGGTTAACAAAGGGTACCTAGCAAAGACTTACTCATTTTCCTGACAACCATGCTTCATGTAATACGGTACATCCAGACAGAAAGGGGAAGAAGATGCGGAAATGTGCAAGGAAGGTAAGGTTGATGGAAGTCGGGAGTGAGGAAGCGACAATAGATCATCCTAGGGCATGGGAGGTTTACGGGCCATGGCGTTGGCCAACAGACAGTTGCAGGTGGACTCTGATAGGAGCCAGGCTTGTAGGTTTGCTTTGAAGGACAGGTGGAAGGGGGAAGAGTGGATGGATAGTGGGAGTATGTTACAGAGGGAAGGGACAGACTGAGAAAGCTTTGCTACCCACGACTGAAGCAATGCATGGAATTTCCAGAGGAGGGACAGAGGATACCTGGAGACTTCTGAAGACCACCCTGTGTGTGAGTAGTCTGGATCAGGGAGACAGCTGGTTGTTCCTGAGTGGGTTATCTGTTAAGCAGCCCATGGCATGGTCGAAATGACCCTGAAGTGGGAGCCACCCAAGGGGACTGATAGAGTGCACAGTGATGGATGGAGTAGGGGGCTTGAGTAACAAAGCAACAAATGGGAGTTGTAAGTTGTGTTTAGGTGGGAGCATGGGAAAGAACATGGAGTAGACCAGTGAGCAATAGTCAAGCACGGACAGAAGGTTGCCTTACGCAATGGCAAGGCTGGCCTCGGGCAATAGAAGTTTCTGTAGGCAGCACCTAACTTTTGGTGGCTTTTCCACATAGTTGTTGTGTTCAGAGAAAGGTAGGGCAGGATCAAGGGTAGCACTGAGATATTTGAAAGGGGGGACATTTTCGAGGGGGGTTCTTGCAGGGGTGAGAACAAGGAGGACCTTGGCAAGGAAAGGTTTTGAGCCAAACAGCATGGCTTGTCTTTTCATTGACTGACTGAGTTTACCGAAAAGGAACCAATTTTGGACAGAGCCATAGTTCAGGGTGAGAGTGGATGAGATGGATTCAAGTGATTTGTCACTGTGGAAGAGGACAGTCATCTGCATAGATGAGAGCTTTACAACAGAGGCTTTCTGCCGGGAGTGCATTAATGAACATGGAGAAGAGTAGTGGGCTAAGTATAGAACCCTGGAGGACACCAGTGTGGATAGGTAGGGGGGAAGAGGGCTCTTTGCCAATTGTCAGACTATGATCTGCCAGAGAACTCTGGAACCATGTTGTAGTTTCCATGGAGCAGGCAAAGCAGGATAGAGTGGAGAAGATGGCGGTTTACAAGGTCAAAGGCCTTTGATAGGTCCACAGATACCACACCTTTGGCCTTGCCCATGTCCATATTTCTATGAATATGGTCTGTGAAAAGGACCAAAGTGAGGAGGTGCTGTGGTGTTTGTGGAAACCATGCTGCAGCAGCTTATATTTCCACCTCTGAGAGTGGCTGTTTCAGGCATCTGCCTTGGGAGATGCTCCTGGCTGAGTTGCAGGTTTGTCTCTGTCCAGCAGGCAATGCTAAATGCTCCTTTTAAGGACCCTCAAATCATTTGGCCCTGATGTGCAGGGTATGTTAAGGGATCTTCAAGCATCTAGTAGAGCCTTAAAATCTGTCCACTCCCTCTACCACACCTAGCCCAGGGGTCAGTTTGGGGAGCTCCTACCAAATCCTGCAAAGGGGGTGGGCAGCATTCCCTACATTCAGACCGTCTGTAGTTAAAATAGTAAACTGCTGCAATGTTTTATTTAAACTTGGATGTTACATTTTCTCTCTTCCTGTTTATGGATGTTTGTCTACCTGTACAGCACCCAGAGCCTCCAGGATGGGGCCCTCTCCTGTTCTCCTTGTTTATTAATGAGCTCCCGCAGCACTGCAGTGGCACATCCATCCAGATGTAGGCCAACCCCATCCTGTACAGGTCCTCCATTGACCCAGCCTCGCTAAACCTCCAACTACAGCAGGATTTCCAGAATCTCGAGGCTTGGTTTCTCAGCAGTCTCCTCATGCTCAACACTAATTCCTGCTATTGTTCTTTCCTTACATAGGTCTCTGCCGGTCCTCCCTTCCCCCACAGAAGCCAGCCTGACATCAGGAAGCTCCCTCTAGGAGCAGGGGAACGAAAGAGTACCTTAAGAGGTAAAGCTACCTCCGACACCAGTGTGTCTCTTGTGGCGTGTTAGCCTGTCGACTGCCACGCCCCAGCCACCCTCCAACCCAAGCATACTTCCTGCCACTTTTTCAGAGTCCCCATTTCTCCATCTGCAGGTTATACTCGCTGGCCACTAGAGGGTTTTCCTGCTTTGCCTCCCTATCCACTTTGAACTCTCTCCCCTTCCTGACCTCCAGCTGTTCTACTTCTGCTACGCCGCTGCCTTCATCCCCATCCCTGCTTAGTTCTTATTCACTGCTCTATACCCCTTCTATTCTTTAGCCTAGTCCACTACACTGCAACCACCCTCCCATACACTTTGCCACCTCCCAGCCCAACTTTTCTTTCCACTGTGACCACTAGGAGTCGCTATTTCATCCCTCCAGTGTCCAACCCCACAAACGCCTGAATTTCCATCTTATCCAGGCCCAACGACACTCACCCCCAAGGGGTCTTGAAACTGGTACCCTGTGCACCAAGGTCCACAGCCCTACGACTACTCCAAAGTGACGGTCACACCCTCAGAAGCACGGTCTTGACCCTTGTATTATCCATCTCACCTGAATTATAGGCATCATGCATGCCAATCCTCTACTACTGCACCTCACTCTTTTAGCTATCCTGGTGCTTGCCTATCCCCAGCCAGACCACACTCTTCTCCCCCAGAGGGCTGCACCCCTAGACCACTCTCTCTGCCTCCCTCCACTTTTGACTAGTGTCCTGGGCCCTGGCACCCACCACCTGGCAGCTCCTCAACCCCTCTGCCTACCTGGGCCCTCCTTGGACTCACCTCACCACCATTCCAACCCTTCACGCCCTACCCATTCCCTGTACCCTTGCGGTTTCACCCACATCTCTGCGTTCAGCTAAGGATGCAAACAGCTATTTCCCTCTGGTTAGAATTATCCCTCTGCTACTCTCGGGGAAATGTCCACCCCAACCTGGGCCCTATACCCACCAGCCCACCCAAGATGCTGTCCACAGGACTCTGCATTGCCTCACTGAACATCTGCAGCCTTCTGAAAAAAATATCTGCTGCACTCCAACATTGGGTCATTCTACACCAGCCAGACATTGCCCTGGTAGAGATCTGGCTTTCCAAATCCTCCCCCGACTCCTTTGTCTCACTCCCTGGGTACACCCTCTATTGAGAGGATAGAGTAGGAAAACATGGGGGTGGCTGTGCAGTGTTCATACGTGACACGATTGTTGGCTATGCGCTCCCTGCCCCCAAGCTCAAATGGAGCGCAGGCCCTCGCTCTCAAAATCATCCTTGATCCTACCAGGGGCCCGCTTTACATTAGTTTCCTGTGTTTTTCCCCCCAAGGAACCAGACCCCCGGCAATCCTGTCACTCAGACTATCTTGCAACTCTCCCATGGAAAGCAGAACAAGTCCTAATAGGGAACCTTGACGTCAGTTGGCTCTGTACCTCTACCTCCCAAGCAAGGGACCCTTTTGCTGTTCTCGACTTGACCCAATTAGTCTCCTAGCCCAGTAGATTCAACCCCTCCAGTGGAACCAGCACCCTCCTGGATGTCTTTCTCCAGCTGCCTCTATTAAGTAAAGGACATCAAAATTCCCCACGATTCTTTAAGTGACCATTCCCCTATCCTATTCCTCTGGTCCTTCCCCACCCCCGAACCAGTGGCTCAAACCACTCTTACCAGGTGCCTCCGCCCTGGTGGCCTGAAAAAAACATAGGCAACACCTTGCCCAGATTGACTGGTCCCCAATCAACCTAGCTCCCAACATTGACACTGTGCTCTACCTCTTTACACAGGCTAACAAAGCCTGTGATCTCTCTTCGCCGCTTACCAGACTCCGCACCAAAAAACAATGTGCCATGCGTCACACTCTCCCTGCTCCAAAAAACTCAAGAAGAGGGACAACCTCTGGCATATAGCCCCAGAGTCCAGCAGGGCAGCGGATAAACAAGCATACAGTGCCACATGCAAGAAGTGCTCTTGGGCCATCTGCAAGGCCAAGGTGGACCACTACCAGGCCACCCTTATCTCCTCCTGGGGGTCAGCCTGGACCTTCTAGGATGATAAAGAGCTAAACGGGAAATCACACTTCCCTCCCCCATCCCAGCTCTCTATTGATGGCTCTATTACCACGGACCCCCTCAACATAGCAAACTGCCCTAATACCACCTTCACGGATCTTGGTTCTGTCCTCCCCAGTAGTTTTTGACCCTGTACTGGAATCTTGGCCCCCTGTCCCACAATGCCCTCTGTTCCACCTGTGTACAATATCAACACTAGAAGCCAGACTGTACCTGCTAAAAGCACTAGGCAGCAATAGCTCAAGCACCGACCCTCTGGACACCAGGATCCTACAACTAGTCCTGGATGAAGTCTTGGCCCCCCAACTGACTTACTAAACTGATCCCTTTGCCTGGGTCAATTCCCCAGTGTCTGGAAAACTGCTGTTGTTGCACCCATTCACAAGTGGCAACTGGTCCACCCCCAGCAACTATCTGCCAATTTCCATCCCCCCCACTCTCCAAAGTGATAGAAAAAGTGGTGGCCACACAGCTCACCAAGTATTTGACTAAATATGCTATCCTCTGCCCTGAGCAGCATGATTTTTGCACAGGCCACAGCACTGCCATGGCCCTCCTAGAATTCTCCAACTTCTTGCACTCCTCCCTAGACTCTGGCAACCTGGCTGGAGCAGTGTTTATTGACCTATCCAAGGCCTTTGACACAGTCTGCCATCCCCTCTTACTTGACTCCCTTTACCAAATCAGTTTCTCCACTGGTCCCCTCACCTGGTGCTCTAGTTCTCTTGGCTCGGTCCCAGTGCATAAAAATCAGTGGGACTTTGTCAGATACCTGACCTATCCGCTCTGGGGTTTCCCAGGGCTTCATTCTGGGCCCCATACTTTTCAGTCTCTACCCAAACACCCTGCCCAGTGCCTGCTCTGGCAAATTTCTGCTATACGCGGATGATGCCATTCTCTACACCACACATCATAAATCTGCCTCCTTCCAGAACCCTCCAGCACTCCTTCAGCCAAGCAGAAAAGTGGTTCAAGGATCATAGACTGGTCATTAATCTTAAGAAGATCAAGTCGATGCTCTTCTCCCATCACCAAAACAAGACCTGCCCCCTTCCTTATCCTCCCTAACACTCAACACCCCCTTGAGCAAGTATCCACCTACAGATACCTAGAGATTACCTTTGACACTGCCCTCACTTTTCATGCCAACATTAATGCCCTCTGGACTGCCACCAACACCTGAATTGGCCTCCTTTACTTCTACAATGACTGCCTCCCACCCAGTGTTCTCCGGCTGGCAATCCTATCCTCTGTCCTGTCCCTAGTGGACTATGGCCTACCTATTTATGGAGCTGCTAACACTGCACTCAGTAAGATCCACCTCTCTTGGCCAGGCCTGTAGACTCCTGACCGGTGTCCCCAGGCTCACCCATACCTACCTTCTTTACTCCACCGCCAATCTCCAACTTCAAAGAGAGACTCCGCTACCAGACCTGCCTACTAGCCAAGAAAATTCTGCTTGGGGCATGCCCCCCCCCCGTGTCTGCCTCCCTTCAGTGTGCTTCCCCACGGTCTCCACCCCCAGCTTAGACAAGGCTACCCTACTGGTGCCTAGAACCAGGACATCCCTAGCTGAGATCCTTCTGCTGCAGGGCCCCCTCCTGGTTTAACTCTTTTCCAGTCAACATGACCAATACTCCCAAAATCTTCCCATTCAAAACTACTCTTTGGAGCCACATTTTCAATACCTGCTGCTGTAATTGTCACTAACCGGTGCCCTCATGCCTTCCAGGGCATGCAAATCTCGACAATGTCAGCTGGACTGCTCCCACACACACCCTCCCATCAGCTCCTCTATCCCTCTCCCCTGCTAGACAACAGTGTATTTGGGGTATCCTATCCTGATTCATATGTAAGTGTATATAGACTACATAAATTGTAACTGTCTATATGCATTCTGTAACCCTGCGTCACTGTCTTCTGTCCTCTCTGAGGTGCCTTTGTAAACGAGTATGACTTAAAGGTTGTAAATATGATTTGTTTAAATAAAATAGATGAGACTAAATCTATGCTTTTCTATCACTAGACCAAGTTGACCTCTCCCCCACACAGGTGATCTACTCCGCCTGTGGTGACCCTCTCGAATTGGTACACTCCTTCAAATACCTGGGTATTACCCTAGACTCCCACCTCTCCTTTGACACCCATGTCACAGCCGTAGTAGAGACCTGCACCAGAAACTAGGAATGCTGTATTGTCTTCAGCCCTACCTGATGTCCTCCTCCTCCTGTCTGGCCATTGCTTCCTTCTCCCTCATCTCCTATTGTGCTCCTATTCTCCACTTCTCCCATGTCTCCCCTCTTACCAGGCTCAAACAAAACTACCATAGTATAGCTCATTTCGCCCTTGGCACCAGCTCTAGGGAGCACCATTGCTCAGTCCTTGACTCTCTTGGCTAGCAGTCCCTTAAAACTAGGTTGCAGTACTCCACCCTTTGCCTGACATTCAAACTAGTTCATACATTCACTCCTCCTTGCCTCAAGTCAATTGTTCAATGCAAAACTGAGAAGGTCCTTAAGGTCAGCAGACCTACCTCTGCTCACTATCCCCAAACCCCACCTTGCTGTGCGTCGGTGTGCCTTCGCCTTTTCTGTGCTGTTTCTGGAACTCTCTTCCAGCTGCTGTCGTAACATGCCCTTCTATAGATATGTTTAAGCATCCTCTTAAAACTCACCTTGCCTCCTCCCAACTCTGCACCTGTTCCTGACCCCTTCCACCCCTAGCCCCTTGCTCATCTTTCCCCTTTTTCCACTCCCCCTCTTGCTCATTCCTCTCCTACCCTCCATATGTGCTTCTCTTGCTCCTGAAACCCCTGACTCACTGCCTTCATTCACGCCTCCCCCATTACCCCTTTTTTACTATGCTGCCCCCCTCTTGCTGCTGTCCCATTTTCCTCTTCTTTGCTTTCCCCTATTAAGTCATCGTTCCCTTATTCTGCACACTGATCTTGCTTTCTCCCACAGTCTTGCTTTTCAACCCTCCTCCCTCTATACTACTCATGAATCATAAATCTGTTATTCTGTGTTTATCATGTGATATTTAGCTGTAACCATTATTTATATGCCTGTAATATGAGTGTTCAGCTGTAATAGCTATTTAAATGCATGTATTTTCAGCTGTAACCACTGTTTGTCTGTATACTTTGCATCATCTGCATCTGTTGCTTGACACTGTACATTCTGTTCATTGCTGTATTCTATTCTGAGTTTGTTGTTTGTAACCTATCTTTGTGCTCTATTTTTCTTTGTAGTATGAATTCAAGTGTTAATATACGCTTTTGCTGTAATCATTTTATTACTGTACCTCCTTTTGTACTCTCTCCGGGATTGGCCCTGAAAAAGGGGCATTGTCTCAGCAGGCTCACCCGGTTACCAAAATTCAAATAAATATAAATAAATTTTACTCACTTGCTACCAAGGAGCAGGATTGCCAGCTCGGGCACACTCCAGGTGCTTGGTCCAAAGCACCTCAAGGAGATGGAACAGGGGAAGCTTCCCCCACAGGTACAGCTCGACTCCCTCAGTCTTCCCCAGCCACTTTTACCTCCAGGAGTGACCATCTGGGGTCTTATCTCCCTCCACTTACCCCAGGAGTGGGGATCACCTCAGATGCATGGGTTCTAGAAATTGTAGTTCTAGGGACATGGATATGTTGTTCATCCACACTCATTGGCAGGTATCCTTGCCGCTTTAAATCTTGCCGGAAGGTCTTCAGGCTTGCTCCTCCCACCCACCCGGGTGGTATAACTCTCGGCTCCGCCCCATGACGCTAGATCTTCCTTACCGCTTGGAAGCTCAGGTTCCCTCCTTAATGCTCTGCGTTTGAGACTGGTTCCTATTTCTCCGTTTGCGGATTTAAAAATAAATTTTGCGAAAAGACTTGATCTTGATCCTCGCGACTCGATGGACCGTCGACTCGGTTGGAGATGCCCATGCGGCAGAAGATGTCTCGGACGGATCCACACCCACGTGTTCACTGCTTAGGCCTTGACACGAACCGCAGGCTTCGCGACCTGTGCTCATCTTTCTCGGCCCACGTCCTCTAAGACCGTGCTGCCGATTGCAACTGGGCCGTCCCGAGCGTTCTCTGTGGTGAAGTCCAAGGAGGCCCGGTTGGCAGTGTCCGCGCGGCGGGCTCGGGCGTGGATCAGCTCGAGCGGATGATCGCCTCTAAGAGGAGGCATGCGGCGCGTATTCTCGGCCGCTGCATTTATCCCGCTCTCTCTAGGTTCTTCCTACACTGCTTCTTTTAAGGAGCTTTGTCTGTCCCTCTCCACTAAGGGAGAAGGGCCTACGTCTGCTGGACCTTATTCTCGGTCCAAAAGGACAGGGGTAAGTCCCTCCGTCGACGCTCTTGGGAGCGGGAAAGGTCCCTCTCCCCGAGTCGTCGACCGTCGGCTTCGGCCACTGGCCTCACGGTGTCCCCGTCAGGTCAGTTGACCGAGACTCCCACCGACGAAGTCGAGATTTTTCTCGACCCGTTGGACGGGCTGTCGCCTTTAGCAGCCGAGATTCCCCTCTCCCCGGTTCCCCCGGGAGGAGTTGAGGATCCCATGGGCTCGCCTGTGCCTCCGGTTCCGGAGCCCTCGGATGGACCATCCGAGCCGAAGGGAGTGCCGGTTCCAGCCGACACCTCCCCGCACCGACCTCGGAAATTCCGGGACTCTCGGTCTTGGTCTCGGACCTCTTCGCGGTCCAGCCAATCCCACCGTCATAGGCGGTCTCGGTCTCGGCACCGCGGTAAGCGTCGCCGCTCGTCCTCGTCCTCCTCCTCGGACGAGGGAGGCTCAGCGTGAATTACGTCGGACGGCACGAGGACCTTATGTTGCAGCTCCTGGCCGGGAGTGCCACCCGTCGCCTTCCCCGCCATTATGGCTGTCACCGGAGCGCCGACACAACCCCTCGACTTATCCGAGGAGCCTATACCCAGGCCGGTTGTTCGCCAAAACCAGCTGCTCCACAGATTCGGTGGAACCTCCGCCTCACAGCCACCACTGGGGCTCCACCAAGGATTCTCGGTCGGCTAAGGGTCTACCCCATCGGCTGTCAGTTACCCTCACTCCCGACCGACCTCGGCAGGTGAAGGGTGGCTCAGGCCAGAGGCAGCTCTTCGAGGACTCTTCAGAGTCTGAAGATGATTCCTCCTTTTTCTCCAAGTGACTGGACTTGGAGTCTTCAGGAGGTCAGTCAATGGACGATAGCCCGTCGTCCTTCCTAGGACTGCTTCGGCTCATCTCTGAGTCCACCGGGATGGAGCTCGAACCCGTTTCCAAACGGGCCAGGTATCCCCTCACGGAGATTCTGGACCGAGGGGATTCTCCGACGGAGGCCTTTCCGGTGGCCGAGGCCATAGTGGGTCCGGCACTGGAGCTTTGGCAGCGCCCTGCTTCCTGCCCTGCGCCTTCGGCCAGGATGGCCAGGAAGTATGCGGTCCCTACCGGTTCCTTGTCCGTTTTTGAACACCCTCTGCTGAGGGGTTGGTTACCGACAGCGCTCTTCCGCCACCGGCAACGCCAGGATGTGGACAAACCTCCTGACAAGGAGTCCAAGAAATTGGACTATGTCGGGCTTAAAAGTCTCACGCTCATGCCCTCTCTCGGCCTTCGCCAGGCCAGTTCGGCTGTCCTCATGGCACATTTTTCTCATGCCCTGTTGGGCTCCCTGGATGAGGTCATCCCTAATCTTCCCCCGATCTGCAGACTACGGTTAAGCAGGTGCGGACCAGGGCAGTGGCCAAACAGCAGCTCCAGACTGCTTTGGATATAGGGGACTCATGTGCCAGATTGGTGGCGCCGCAGTGGCTGTTGTGCCGGGGGCTTGGCTGAGGATATCCACCTTACTCGGATACCCAGCACAAGTTGGCGGATGTTCCTTTTGGGACTGACCTCTTCGACCCTGGGGTGGAAGGTCACCTGCAGAGGATCGAGAAGTCCAATGCTACCTTGGACTCTGTCTCTTCCGCTCAGAAGGACAAGGCCGCAAACCACAGCCTAAGCCGCTCGTCTTCTGGCGCGCCGGCCACAGCGTCGGGGCCAGCAGGCTCGGCCTTGGCATCCCAAACCCAAGCCGCCGGCTTCCTCTAACAGGAGGCAGGGAGAAAGGCCCAGGAGGTCCCTCGGCGGTCCCTCCTCCAAGCCTGCCCAGTGACGGGCTGAGGGTGTCGCCCATTCCAGTCACTCTACCCTGGGTCCCCATGGGGACGGCCCGCACTTCCGTCCGCCTGGTTCGCTGTTACCACGGACAGGTGGGTCTTGGAGGTGGTGGGAAGAGGCCTGCCTCTGGAATTCGTGCAGGCACCACCCTTCAGAGCCGTCGCCCCTCGGGGGGGCTTCGGGGTCCCCAGCTTCACTGGCGGCTCGTCGAGCAGACATCGCCTCCCTCCTCCAGAAGGAGGTGATAAGAGAGGTGGCGGACCCTCCTTCAGACCCAGGGTTTGTGTCCAGGTACTTCCTGGTTCCGAAGCGGACGGGGCTGGCGCCCATTCTCTACCTACACGACTCTAAACAAGTTCCTAAGGTCTTGAACCTTCAGGATGGTCACTCTGGCTCAGATAATACCATCCTTGGAACGCGGCGTGTGGTTCTGCTCTCTGGACTTGCAGGACGCGTTTTTTCACGTCCCTATCCGTCCATCTCACCAGAGATTCCTTCGCTTCCGAGCGGAAGGATCCCTTTTCGAGTTCCAAGCCATGCCCTTCGGCTTGTCTCCAGCTCCCAGGGTCTTCAAATGTATGGCAGTGGTGACAGCATTCCTGCGACGCCGAGGGGTCCGGGTGTACCCTTACCTGGACGACTGGCTGATAGCAGCTCCCTCCAGGAAGGAGGCGGAGTGGTCCAGAGATCCGGCCCTCCAGGTCTGCTCTCAACTGGGCCTCCTTATCAACGAGGCCAAGTCTGAACTCGAGCCAAAGCAGGTGATTCTATTCATCGGGGCGCAGCTCGACTCTCTTCGAGCCAGAGCGCGGCTCCCGGCGGACAGGGCCGGGGTTCTTTCCTCCTTTGCCCGATCATTTCTGGTTGGGCAATTGCGCCCTGCCCGGGACTTCCTGCGCCTCCTGGGTCTCATGGCGGCCTGCACCAGCGTGGTCCGTTGGGCCCGCTGGAACATGCGTCCCCTTCAGTGGGGACTGGCCAGCCAGTGGTCACAACGCTGCGATCCTTTGGACCAGCTTGTGTCGGTGACACAGGGGATGTGGAACGCTCTCCAGTGGTGGACCGTTCCAGATCATTTGCAGGAGGCATCCGTGCTCGCCCGCCCAAGCCGACGGCTCTCTATCGACCGATGCCTCTCTGATGGGTTGGAGTGCCCATCTGGGGGAACACCGGGCTCATGGCCTCTGGTCCCCGCGGGAGTCCCGATGCCACATCAACCTGCTGGACCTCCGAGCGGTCCGCCTAGCTCTCACCGCCTTTGCTCCGTTCCTCCGGGGTCAAGTGGTCAGAGTCCAGACGGACAATACCACGACCATGTTCTATCTAAACCGCCAGGGCGGGACTCGCTCCATGCTTCTATGCAAGGAAGCTCTCCGCATTTGGTCACTCGTGCGCAGCCTGGAGGCGGATCTCCTAGCCATTCATGTGGCAGGAGCCTCCAACACCCTGGCCGATGCCCTGAGCCGGATAGGGGCTGCATCCCACGAGTGATCTCTCCTGCCGGAGGTAGTACAGCATCTGTTCTCCCATTGGGGCACACCTCAGGTGGACCTGTTCGCCTCCAGGGAGAACGCAAAGCTGAGACTGTTCCATGCCCGCCCCCCTCAGCAGGGCTCGCTGCAGGGGGATGCCTTCTCGAGGCAGTGGACCCCGGGCCTCTTTTACGCCTTTCCCCCATTTCCCTTGATCCACAAGGTGCTTCTCAAGGCGAGGAGGGACAAGGCGCAGGTGATTCTGATAGCCCCAGACTGGCCTCGCCAGTTCTGGTACCCAGATCTCCTCGGTCTCAGCGCCAGGACTCCACGGCAGCTTCCAGCTCGCCTGGACCTGCTCTGTCAATCAGGGGAAGGTGTTCCATCCGGACCTTCAATCCCTGCACCTGACGGCCTGGTTCCTGAGCAGCTAGAGTTCCAGGCCTTGGGTCTTTCTGACGAGGTCCTCAATGTAGTTGAGGCGTCCCGTAAGGAGTCGACCAGAAAATGCTATGCCTTCAAATGGAAAAGGTTTTCCATTTGGTGTCAGAACAAGGGCTTGGACCCTTCCTCCTGTTCCTTGGCAAGCATCTTGGACTATTTATGGTCCCTTTCTAATCAGGGCTTGGATCGGCGACCCTAAGGGTGCACCTGGCAGCCATCTCTGCTTGCAGGCGCGGGCTGGGAAGCAGTCGATGGCATGAGGAGAAGGTGGTCTGGCGCTTTTTCAAAGGCCTTGATCACATTCCTCCAGTCGCGGGAACCCCACCTCCGTGGGATCTACTGCTGGTACTGGCAAAGCTCATGGGCAAGCCATTCGAACCTATGCACAGGTGTGCTCTCTCACCTGTCGTGGAAGACCCGCCTTCTTAGTTGCTATCCGTCAGCCAGAAGGATGGGAGGCACCAGGCGCTTTCCTAGTCTCCTTACCTGGTCTTCCACAGGGACAAGGTTGTCCTGCGCCCCACCGAAATTCCTTCGAAGGTGGTGTCAGTTTCACCTTAACCAGGTGTTGACTCTGCCGGTGTTCTACCCCAATCACACCTCGGAGGCCGAATATAGGCTCCATACCTTGGACCCTAGAAGGCTCCGCCTATTACAAAGAGCGCACGGCTGAAATTCGGGAGAGGTTCACCAGCTGTTTGTCACCTACGCTGAAGCCGCATCTGGCAGACCTGCAGCAGCGTGACGATAAGCAGGTGGGTCACTTCCTGCATAGATCTCTGCTGTAGTTGGCGGGCATGGAGCCTCCCAGAGGGATAAGAGCTCATTCTACCCATCATACTGCTGCAACGGTGGCTGCTTCCAGGGACGCCCCTATCCAGGAAATCTGCAGGGCTGCTACCTGGAAGTCAGCAAACACCTTCATTACCCATTACCACATCGACCTTGAGTCACGCGGGATGCTGGTTTTGGGGCCTCGGTTCTCCAGTCTCTTTCCCAAGTAAGTATTGGGAGTGTGCGCTCTGCCCTCCTCCCGGAGAACTGCTAGAGTCTGCCAATGAGTGTGGATGAACAACATATCCATGTCCCTAGAAATACAGGTTACTCACCTGTAACAAGAGTTCTAGGAATGGTATATGTTCATCCACCGACCACCCGACCTCCCGGCTTGACGCACAACCTGAGCTTCCAGCGGGCCAGATCTGGCGTCATGGGGCGGAGCCGAGAGTTATACCACCCGGGTGGGTGGGAGGAGCAAGCTTGAAGACCTTCCGGCAAGATTTAAAGCTGCAAGGATACCTGCCAATGAGTGTGGATGAACAACATATACCATTCCTAGAACTCCTGTTACAGGTGAGTAACCTGTATATCAAGGCCATGCTCTGGAACTCTTGGACAATCCTCCAGCCCATCTGCTCCCTCAAACTAATCAGTGGAACACCTTGCTCTGTTACAGGAGGCAGTTCATTACCTCCACCAAAAACTGGCCATTCAACTGGTTCTTCTCAAAATGGAACACTGGCTTTTATTCCGGGTACTTCTTAGTCCCAAAGTGGACAGGTGACCTGTGCCTCATTCTGGTTCTTGGGTCTTCACCGCTTCATAGAATACAAAAAGTTCAGAATGGTGGCACTTCAGGGTCTCCTGCTACTGCAGCAGGGAGACTAGATGTGTTCTTGGATATGAAGGGTGCATACCTCCGCATCAATCAGGAAATCTCGCAGAAAATCTGAGTTTGCTCCTCCAAAGGAACCACTACCATTTCAGAATATTGCCCTTTGGCTTTTCCTCGGAGCCACGTATTTTTAACAATGCTTTGTTGCAGTGGCTGTGGTCCTTCATAGGGAAGGGCCTGTGTGTTCTCATACCTAGATGACCAGCTTCTAAAAGCTGACTCCAAGGGTAAGCTTTTACATGCTCCAACTCTATTCTGATAACTAATCGACACCAAGTATCCCAGTAAATGTTCCAGAATTGGTACTGACACCTTGCCAATGCCTGCAATACATCTGGGCAGTGCTGTATACCTCTCTTGGAATGGTCTTTCTACTGGAAGACTGGGCCGACCATATAATTGTTCATGCCTGCTTGATTTTACACCAGTAGTCATCTCACTGCCAGGTCATTTCTGTGCCTTGTAGGATATATGGCGGCATCAATTGTCACAGTTCCACTAGCGAGACTGCAAATGTGTGTTCCTCAGTGGACCCTCTGAGTCACATGGCACCAACTGACGGACCATTTTGAACACTGTCCTCATAACATCTCCTGTACACACACTTATCATGGATGGATCATGGCAGCCTTCTCAAGGGCATGCCATTCCTCACTCCTCCTCCCTTTATATATCCTAACCATGGATGCCTCCGGTATTGGCTTGGGTGCACACCTGGGGCCATCATCAAACACGGGGCACCAGGACCCTACTGGAATGTGCCTTGCATATCAATGAACTAGAACTACGTGCTGTCCTGTATGCTTAGTGTTCCTGCCACATCTGTCTTCAGAACCACTGTTAATACAGACTGATAGTACCACACTGATGCGTTGCATCAACAAACTGGAGGGACTCATTCTTGTTCGCTGTACAGAGAGGCCATGAGGCTGTGGTGTGAGGCTCTGGCACAGTTTTCACCTGTCAGCTGTTTCGTGTTTCAGGCATCCTAAACCCATTGGCAGACAAGCTCAGCAGATCCCAGTCCATGATGCACAAGTGGGAACCGCTAACCTGACAAAAAACCGCTTTACAAAGTGGGGTCACCCAGACCAAGACCTCTATGCATCTCTGCGAAAACACTACTGCAAAGTTCCTGCTTGCTCATTCAAGGGCCTGGAGTTTTCTGGCGAGATGCACTGTCCCTCTGGACAGGGAGGTTTCTTCATGCCTTCTCTCCCTTTCCTCTCATTCAGACAATGCTCCTCAAAATGAAACTGGATGCAGCACTAACACTCACTGCCCCTTTTGGCCTTGGCAGGTTTGGTTTCTACTCCTGTTACAAATTGCAGTGGAACTACCACTACCCTTACACCTGTGCCATAGAAACACAAACATAGACTGACGGCAGATAAGGACCACTTGGCCCACCCAGTCTGCCCATTTCCCTTCCTATTGGATAAGCTGCAGATTCTAGTTAACCAACAGCCTACTTCCTGCAACCCCCCCACTACAATTGCCTTATGTCTGTCACATGCATGTTTGAATTCCCCCACTGTTTGACCCAACAACCTCCCCAGGAAGGCAGTTCCATGCATCCACCACTCTCTCCATGAAGAAAAATTTCCTCACATTACCCCTGAGCCGCTCTCTTCCCCCCATCTTTAAATTGTGCCCTTGTTCTACACATCTTTTTTTTTTTCTGAAAGATGCTACCCTCTTGGACTTTGTTGATTCCCTTGAGGTACTTGAAAGTTTCTATCATGTCCATCCTGTCCCTCCTTTCATCAAGGGTATACATATTAAGCTCTGTCTCTATTCATATGGTTTCTGATGCAGACCCTGCACCATTTTAGTTGCCCTTCTCTGGACTGCTTCCATCCTGTCTGTCCTTGTGTAGATGGGGTCTCCAAAACATCACACAGTATTCCAGATGGGGTCTCACCAACTGTCTGTACAGAGAGATAACCACTTCCCTTTTTCTACTTGTGATGCCCCTTCCTATGCATCCCAGTATCCCTCTGGCTCTCCTTACTGACTTCTCACATTGCTTAACCACCTTTAGGTCATTTGATACGACTACCCCAAAGTCCCTTTCCATTTTTGATGTTAGTACCACCTCCTGCTATTGTGTACTCTTCTCCTGGGTTTTTGTTTCCTAGGTGCATTACTTTGCACTTCTTTGCATTGAATCTCCTGACATGATCTCCTGGTTTATCCTGACCTGAAGTCCCTTCACGCCTGGCTCCTGAAAATGTAGCCATTGCTTGCTTTAGTGTCTCATAAACAGTGGTGGCTGTTTCAGTGGCAGCTAGAAAACTCTGTACCAGACACACTCATGCCCTTGGGTGGAAGCAGTCTACCATATGGGCTGCTTCTGCCATCTGAACCCTTGCACATATCCAGTAAAGCAGATTTTGGAATACCTGCTCACACTATTGAATGCAGGCCTTCAATATTCTACCCTTAAGTTGCATTTATCGGCTATTTCAGTCTTATTAACCAGTTTATGGATGGAGGGTTGCTGAACTTGGAGGTACCACCCATGTTCCTCAAGAGTATTCTACCCTTAAGGCCCCCCATATGAAATCCGGTACCCTATGGGACCAAAATTTTCTTTTGGAAAAGCTTATGTTGGCTCCTTCTGACCCTGCCACAAGCTGTGTCTTGCACTTTCTGTCTTGGAAAGTGTTTTTGGTTGCTGTTACTTCTGCTTGAAGAATCTGAGCTGCAGGCTGTCCTGTGTGAGCCTTCTTATTTGATTTTCTACAAAGACAGGGTGTCTTTGCACACTAATCCTAAGTTTCTTCCCAAGGTGGTGTCTTGGAGTTCACTTTAAACCATCCGCCTTCCTGTCTATTACCTAGAGCATGCCAATCCAGGGGAAGCATTGCTGTATACTTTAGATGTACATAGAACTCAGAGGTACTATCTCAACCACACAAAGGACTTCAGAAAGTCCTTTCAGCTTTCTTTTCATTTGCCCCTGGAAAAGGGGACACCCATGTTTCTAAACCATGCTTATCCAAGTGGCTAGCAAATTGTATCCTTTTTTGTTTGCATGCATGCGCAAGAAACATAGTGGCACCATACGACTTTTTGGAGGTGTGCCACCAACTCTGCCAATGCCCTGATCTATTCTGCAGGCATGACCACACTGCACCAATGAATGGCTGAGCGGTCTGACTGCAGTTCAGATGCAGTGGCATGCAGTTAAAAGAACCACCACTGCTGTCAGCAGTGGTAATGTGTAGGCAATTAGCATATTGACTGCAAGCAGTGGCTGTTGTCGGCCGCCTCTCAGTCCTCATGAAAGCTAACTTGGCTGCCCAATCCCCCTGTCTGCATGCCCCTTCCCTAGTTCATTTGCCGATGGGGTAGCCCAATCCCTGTTGGCATAAGGCCCCCCATTTGTTGTGTGCTGAGGGGTGTGGCCAATCCCCCCAGCTCATGTGACCCCCCAAGCGCACTGTATGGCCGGTGCCCAATCCCAGTCTGCTCCAGACCCCCACCATCAAACACCCAGTGGCATGCTGGAGCCCACCCCAGTGTGCTCATGCAGCCCCCAGCACACTGTATGGCCAGGGTGCCCAATCCCTGACGCTCCAGCCCCCTGCCAACACCGGGTGGAAAAGCCTCCCATGTTGTATTCCCGTAAAAACAGAACGGTCCCTTGCTGTCTCTGGTGTTCCTCCTCACCCTCTGCACTCCACACACCCACCCCATACTTGCCTCCGGAGCCCAGCATAACTATATTCGTGGCCTGGGAACACGTCTGCACTCTTCAAAGTTGACTGCGAACTGAAGAAATGCTGGTAAGCTATATAATGGCATAAATGGGGGTTGGTTTCAACTTAGGTGGATCTCTGCCATTTTTGCGAATTTTGGCACCAGATTTTCAACATGGGGTTCTTGGAACCCCTCATGAATTCGGTCACCGTCATGTCGTTCAGTCACTGCGCAGAATCACCTTTCGGGACTGATTAACGAAATGACAGTGTCACTGTTCGTGAGGTGGCCTCCCAAAAAGCCTATGTTGCAAATTTGAAAAAATTCCAAAAAATGACTTGCGAGCACGCAGTTTCCTCTCTCCCTCTCGCAACTTTGAGAATTGAATATTTTCACTCAAAATTTTCAGCATTGTCAATTTTGCACACCTTATGAACAGTACAGCTGTCATTTTTCACATCCTACCCGAAATGTGTGTTCGCATATCTGGCATAAAGTGGCGTGGTCACTGTGGGAAATCGATGTTTGGGACAGATTAAGAATGTTTGACACTGTTCATGAGCAGAGGTCACAAAATGCCTATGCTGAATTTGGTGAAATGACTGTTACAAGCGTGCACTGCGCAGTTTCCATGGACACTCGTAACTTCAAGCATTTTTAATATTTTCACTACAGATTTTCAACATTGCCATCTCTTCACACCTCCCTGTGAATGGCAACTGTCATTTTTCACATCCTGCCTGAACTGTTTTCGCGTATCTGGCACAGGATGGTGTGGTCGCTGTGGGAAATCAACATTTAGGACATATTAACAAAATCAGTGCCACAGTTTATGAGCAGAGGTCCCAAATGCTTGCATGAGGTGGGGGTCACAAAATTGTGCAAATACTAACAAACTCTTGGGGACCTTAGGGTTTCTAACCATAACGTACCACCCTGCATAGACTGATTGGGGGGGGGGGCTGCCTTTGGATTGCCAGCTGTAATGCTCACGCCATTCCACTCCCACCCTAAACCAGTGACAAGCACCGAGGTGTTCCTTGGACTCTTCGGCCCCAGAGTTCAACCCATTCTGCTATACTGCACCCATTTCGGCACATGTCATTATGACATGGAGTGACTGTCAAGCCGAACACCCAAAGGCACACCTCAGCACTTGTCTGAGTCTGCAGGATAGGGTGAGGTGAAATGCTGTGTTATGGGCGATGACCCAAAGGCACACCCCAATGCCTGTCCATCTCTGCAGGGTGGAGGTGGGGTTGTCGTGAGTTCAGTACTTCACTGCCATTCCTATTTTGCATCTGTTACTCCTGCACGCCCAATGCTAATATCAGCAAGCAAACATTTGGCATTGACAAATGCTTGTCTGTCATCAGAAGTATGAGAAGGAACTTCTTGGTGCAGTTCATGGCCACTCCACTAGGGGGATGGCCACATCTATTGCTTGTTTCAGAAATGTCTGCTAAGATTTGCATAGCTGCCACCTGGACACCTGCCCAAACTTTCACTAAACCATACCATCTGGAGCTTCAGTCTCAAAGATGCTGGCTTTGGCCTTGCTGTTCTGCAAGGCCTCCTTTTGATACCACCACCTGGCCTTTTGGTACTGTTTGGTACTCATTCCAAAGGTGTGGCCTGATATCCTTTAAAGTCGGAACAGTTGTGTAGGACCTTACCATAACAGTAGATCTTAAATAGAATCTCTCATCAGGCCATACCATCCCTCCATCCTTCTCCCTACCTCCTCCCCCCCCCCCCTTTTTCTGGGTGCTGCTTCAGAAGATACAGGTGTTGCTGTTTCCATAACTGCTTTCTTAAGGTCTGCATTCTCTCCTGGTTCCCTCGAAGCCTGTCCTCTGAGTATGATTTCCAGCAGAAAAATGAGGGGAGGGCTGCTCATTTTTATAGACGCTGATGCCTGATGTCGTCGTGAGCAGCCCCTGGCGGCACTGGTTAGAAAAGTTTGTGTGGTCCTACTGCTTGACGGCTGTATGTTCTACAGGTGGGGCCTGATGAGATTTTGTTGATTTGCTGTTACGGTAAGTTCCTATGTAACTTTTTTCTGCTTGGTATTCAAGGTTGAGGAAAATGGGCCTCTGTTAGTGGGGTCAAAGCAGTCCAAACTGGGAGGATGGGGGGGCAGGAAATAAGGTGGGTAGTGATCACAGTTGATTGGGGGGAGAAAAAGGTCAGGAGACCATTAAGGTAGACAAAGCACCTGGCCCAGATGGCCTACCCCAGAGGGAGGGGTGCTCAGGGACTTGGCTTCAAGTGCTAATTGAACCTCCCAGCTGAGCTACTAGATGACACTCTAGAGTAGTGCTAGGGGATTAGATCTGCAGATGTGGCGCTGCTCCAGAAGGGCAGGGCACATCCCTGCCACCATACCCTGGTGTGTTGGAACATTGGTCATGACAAGTTGGCTGGCTGGGGCCATACTGTACATCACCCACATATGTGACAGACATAATTCCCAACAGTGTATGCTGGCATCTGCATGCATCTGCCTGTACTGTTCCACCACGGCAGGGTGTGTGTGTGTGTGTGTGTGTGTGTGTGTGTGTGTGTGTGTGTGTGTGTGTGTGTGCCAGTCCTGCTGTCTGGCACCTGCCTGTTGGGTTGCCCTTCCACTGTGCCATAGCTACACTGGTACCTGTACCTGCAGTATGCCACCACTCAGCTGGCTGTGGTGCAGGGGAATGTTCTGCTGCCCTGGGTACATCCCTGCAGCAATCGACCAACACCGCATATCAGGGACTGCGCAAGGTCCGGGTAAGCTGCCAGGGCCAATTGCAGCAGGGAATCTGAGATATGGTCTGTGCATGCATTCCAAGGAGTACAATATCCGTGGGTCTCTACAGCTGTCCAGTACACATCTGCTTGGTGCCACCTCTGTATCTTGCCACCCCTGCTGTGCCCTTGCCACCCACAACAGCACCTCCCAGGTCCAGCTTCCGTGTGCCAGAGCAGAGTCTCCCAAAAGGCTAACAATGGGGCTTCAAACAAAAACCTGCCACCTGAACAGGACAGTTATCACATTCATGATATACTTCAGCTGAAGAGGCAAATGGTGGGCAGATAAGCAGACATATACATGAACAGCTTTACAATCCAAATAACAGCAGTAGCCACCATATTCTATTCTCATCACTTAACTGGCCTTCTAGAACGAGTTCAGTAATAGTGGCTACGGTAGTTTATTTTGCTCACATTCAGTATATTCTCTTTGAATCTAATCCTTGTAGATATTCAGTTGCACGTTTGCAGAAATGCTTTCAGCACTGAGTGGTAACAATTGGGACATCATTTTCACCCCAGAACCTTTGATTCTGTTGTATTACAGCATCAGCTTGTTCAGTGTTTTTCTGTCTTCCCCACTGAAGTGAGATAGAAAAAAAGATGCTTTAACTTGCATACGAACATATGAATGTGCCAGCAGAAACTGACCACCCGGTCTATCTAGAGTCTGCTAGTGTGCAGCTAGCACCCCTAGTTTGCAGCTGTGAATAAACTGAGGCGGTCTTTTGTTTATTAACCATCATAATTTGAACCCTTGAACGGAAGTGGTAACATTTTATGGTAAGGTTTTGAATGTCTATTTTTTTTGGTTGACAAGTTTCTCTGAATGGAAACATTTTTGTTCAAACCTGCAGTGTGCCTTTTGAACTTTATTCTTTCCTTGCACTCTACAAAACCATTGCATCTTTACCTGGTATTTGTATGAACCCTAGACTTCTAAATATAACCATTCATATCTAATGTTTGCAGAGTATTGCCAGGCTCCCAGTTAGCAAGGTATTATGCACGTATGTGGATTTGTGATGCACCCTTAACAATCGTCTGAACTAAAACCTTTGTTTTACTATTTGTTTTTTCGCACTATTAGAGGTTAAACTAACACTACAACCCTGTTATCTGCTGTGCTTTGCTTTGGTTTAAAGAAATTGGAAAGTGACAAAGTATATAAGGGTTTAAAAATATAAATGGTCTCAAACACGATTTGAAGGGTCTTGACTTCTTGCATGTACAGCCGCCCAGCTAAGTAGGCCAATGGTAGGAAGAACCGATGGGGAGCACTGGAAGAAATGAAATCTCTGCCACCGTGCAGTTTTGACAGCAGCCACATTTGATGGCTCTCAGCTTGAGCTCTTCTATGGTTGTCATCAACCTGAGCTATAGCCAAAATTTCTTCTGTGGTTGGGATACCTTAGTGTCCCCCTACTTTTTTTTTTTGTCTTGCTTGCATACACACTAATTCTGCCCCGATCTCCCAGGTTGGGCCCAGTCCTGTGTCCTTGTATCCCTGGCATTTGCCTTCTTAGCTTCCAGTCTCACAGGTTGACCATTGTGGTGGGGCCTGGCTTAACTAGATCCAAACCTCCCACCTCCTCCGGAGTGCAGAGATGGAAGAACCCAGGGTGTGGGGAGTAGCCAGTGACGGGAGGCGCAGGGCTCGAGTGCACTAGAAGTCATCTTGCCCAAACCATGGTATTCCTTTGTCCACACTCTAGGTGCTTGAAGCTTGCTCACACACTGCGTGGTGGAGCAGAGCACAGTACAGTGGACACCACCTCCCACTTCCTTGATACCTCTACTGCTCTGCCAGCTGTGGCCACCCAGGTGGCAGAGTTGTATCTGAAGTAACTACTCGCCTTCCCCAGAGAAAGAGTATCCTTTGAGTCTCTCTTCTCTCCCCCCCCCCCCAAACTGAGGATGGTTTCCAAAACCCTTTTGCCAACATCCCCAAGCGGTAGTGCTTCCATTGAGCCAGTGGGCTAGCCATCCCCTACTACATTCGATGTATGCTGATCTTCCAACAAAGCAAGTACCAGGTTTCCATGACTTGCTCTCATATTTTCATCTTGGCACTTGTAATGCTGTGTTTTCCAGCTGCTTTTCTGGGGAATCAGCAGTACTGTGTTGCCCAGTTGTCTTCATTCTGGGAAATCTCAGTCCAGGCTTAAGCGGAGGGCAAATGAAGCAAAAATCCCAAGTAAACCCCCCAAAAAAATGCCAGCTGATCAGGCTGTTTAAATTTTTAAAGACTGGAATAGTATAGTGGCTAGAGCACCAGCCTGAGACATGGGAGACGCAGATTTAAATCCCATCACAGCAGCTGATGTACTGTGTTCTTCTGCAGATCACTTGGCTTTCCTGTCTTCTCTTCTCAGCTGTAAAACTGGGGTGGCAGCCAGGCCCCACTGAAATGGATGCTGCATCATAGCAAGGCTCTTGAATGAATTAAAACACCAAAACAAAATGAAAACTAGGCCAGACATTCTGAATTCCAATTGGAAGAGTTGGTGCCCGGGTGGGGGTGAAGTCTGCTGATCACTAACCAGAAGGCTTCATTGTTACTGCCACCCTACCAGATGTCCTGCTTGCAGGGCTGTAGCCAGGGATTTCAGATCTGCACACCAAGTGGACTCACTGCTACCCCCCCTCCCCCCAATGTAGCCAGACAATATACAAATGTACACCAGGACTGTTTGTTGCCTCATTTGGCAAAATAAATACAACTTTTATATCTCATGACAGTGGTTGTTGCCATGCATTGTTCCCTAAGACACCCACATACTAGCCCAGAGCCTGTAAAGTTGTATTGTCCTTGGGATGCAAAGACAGTATTAGTGACCAGTCCTTCTAGTTTGACTCCTATGAATCAAATTACAGAAAGGTTCAGTATTTTCTTTGTTAGTTTCATGGAAAAAGGAAGCAGTTCAGAGACTATTTGCTACCCCCCTTAAATAAAATTGCACACCATGGAGTGCTTGGAGTATGCCTGCCTACACCCATGCCTGCTTGGGCATACTGTACCTGGCATTTGACTTACTCAAGTTTTAAAACTTGACATTCTAGCAGGGTGCTCTCTTTCTGTGAATCTGACTCGCTTCCCTCAAGTAGTATGTAGTCCAGTTCCGCACGAAGACGTTGCTATGCAGTCGCTTCAGACCTGGAACAAGTTTAGAACTTAACAAAACATATTTAGGCACTGTCCAGCTTGTACTTCCCATTAGTGCTGTATTCCTCCTCCCCATTTTTTTGTTGGCTTGCACGCATGCAACATTTTGTGGTAGTAGCACTGTATGTGTACTTGCAAAGTTCTCCGTGTTGTGGCGAATCCAGGGGATGCTTGAGCCGGTGCGTCCCTCAGCCGCCAACCACTGAGCATGCTGCTGCTGTCAGCAGTTCCGAGAGCGCGCCAACTTGAAAGAAATCTGCTGCTGCAGTGAGACTGGCTCGTAATTGCAGCGGCAGATCTGACGCACCTCCATTACGTGCCATTCCTGGTGATATTTCAATAAACATGGCAGCGGCTCTTGCTGTCCGCCTCTCGCAATACCTAAAAGCAGACTTCTGGGGTGCCCAATTCCCCTGTCTGCATTCCTTCTCCCCAGTTCGTTTGCCAGTGGGGGTGCCCAGTCCCCCTCATCAGGCTCCCCCAACACTGACAGTTTATTTGCAGACGGGGTGTCCAGTTCCTGCCGGCTCCAGTCCCCCTCAAAAAAAAAAAAAACACGCAGGTGGCACACTGGGAGCCCACACCAGTGTGCCCAAATGTCTTGGTGTCACCTGTAAAACCAAAAACCTTCCCTAAAGTTTTTTTTCCCTATAAAACAGAACTGTCCCTCATTGTCCGGCGCCTCTCCCCAACCTGCACCCACCCTCTGCGCACTCCACCTCTCCACACCCCCCTCACCCCATACTTGCCTCCGGAGGTTGGCACTGTGATCTTCGGTGGAGCAGGAACACGTCTGCACTCGTCAAAGCCGACCGTAAACTGAACAAATGCCTGTAAGCTGTATAATGGCATAAATGGGGGGGGGGCACGTTCAACATAGGTGGCTATCTTGGCAGTTTTTAACTTTTGGCTCCAAGTTTTCAACATGGGGTTCTTGTGACCCCACCTTTTGAAATCTCTCATTTCGTTATTTGGTCTGGAAAGATGATTTCGCAGTCACTGCGCGGAATCACCTTTTGGGACCAATTTAATGAAACAGTGCCACTGTTCTTCAGTTGGGCTCCCAAAAAGTCTATTGCAAATCTGGTGAAAAAAGTCCAAAAAATGACTCACGAGTGTGCATTGTACAGTTTCTACACACACTTGTAACTTTGAGAATTTATATTTTCATCCTAGATTTTCAACATTGCCATTTTTGCACACCTCTTTATGAACAGTACAGCTGTCATTTTTCACATCCTGCCCGAAGCGTGTTTTCACACCTGTGGCACACAATGGGTGCAGTCACTGTATAAAATCAACTTTCAGGACAGTGTAAGAAAATCGCAGTGCCACTGTTCATGAGGAGAGGTCCCAAAATGCCCATGTTGAAAATGTGTTAAAAAAAAAAAAAAAAATCCCAAAATGACCACATTACCATCGTGCAGTATCTACACATGCTCATAAGTTTGCAAATTTCATATCTTCTCTCCAGAGTTTCAACATTGCCATTTTTTTACACCTCCTCATGAACAGTACATTTTTTTTACATCCTGTCCGAAATGTTTCCACACCTATGGCTCCCAGTGGTGCATTTGCTGTGTGAAATCTCCTGTCAGGATTGAGTAATGAAATGATAGTGCCAATGTTCATGAGGTGGGGTCCCAAAAAGCCACTGTTGAAAATTTGAAGTGAAAATACCAACAGACACCTGGGGCGTTGAGGTTTCCAACTATATACCCACCCTGTAGAGACTGACTGTCGTCTGGGACGTCTGCCATAATGTTCGCAGAATTCTACCCTCACCCTGCAGCCACTGACTGGCATTGAGGTGTGCCTTGGGTTCAGACACCCAGCGTTCACCCCACTCTCCTATATTGCACCCATCTTAGCTTATTTCCTTATGGAATGGGGTGAACATAAAGGCCAGAGACCCGAATGCACACCCAGACACCTGTCTCTCTCAGTGAGGTGGAATGGCATCAGCATTATGGCCAACCCAAATCCACACTTCCAATGCTTTCCGGTCTTTTGGGGGGGTTGGCATTACTTCAATAGTTCACTGTCATTCCTAGTTTGCATTTCTAACTCCTGCACTGCCAATACTGGCAAGCCAACATTCGTCATTGACAAATGCTTATTTCTGAGGTCATTTGCATGAAAGCATGATCTTTGCTCCTGAAGAGTTGATCTATTCCTGCTGCTTTCTCCCTACCAGAGGTCATAGAGCACTGCTTCTGATATCTGTTACTCTCATGGCAATATTGTGCTGTCACAACAGAGGATTATGACTTGGAAGTCTGGAGTAAGGAATTGAGGCAGATTAACTCAAAATTAACTAAGGGGCAACAATCATATATTTATCTCCATTTCCTTAGTAATAAATGGAGAGGAGAAATGTATAATATAAACAGAATGCATGCAGGATTGTACCTAATTATGTTACATTCTCTGAGACATCCGTAGCTAAAGGGAACAGCATGAGGCCTCGCACCAAAGTGTTGGGCTCGTCCAGATTTACACTTCATGTGCAACACCATGTTTCTACTTGCTGTTTACTGCAGTGTAACTAGATTGTATCGGGCTGATTTTGCTGCCTTCCAAACTGACATTTGCTTTAACAAGAAATTCCAGAATCCCCTGCAGCTGACATGTGCACGGTAGAGCTTTTAAAAGCTCAGATCAGATGTTTGCCACTCCCACTGTTCTCCCAGGGCTAAGCACAGACCACTAACTGTACTTCACCCTGGGAGGACAGCAGGATGTGCAAACCAAAGATTAGTTTATGTAACATGCGCTGCAGGGTATTGAGTTTCTGTGCTGTAGCCTCTCTGAGGTCCGCTGCAGGGGACTGGAATTTCTGGTTAAAGCAAATGTCTGCTTAGTTGCAAGTAAAAAAACACAAAATTTCCACCCAAAGTTCAGATTGGGCTCAGACCCACACTTGGGTGCAAGGCTGTTAGTACAGACTGTTCCACTTTAAAATGTCTTTTTAAAATTAGCCGGTTTGAATCGTCAACTATAGTACATTTTTTGAGTCTATGCTATTGGCTATAGGTCTCTGCCCTGCTGTGTGGGAGGCCCACTCTCAGGAGCAGGTGCACAACTCCTAGTTGCACATTTCTAGGACCAGAATTATCCATCCCACCCAACTGCTCCCCTTGAATAAGGAAACTGTCTGTTTTTTTCGTTACTTTTATAAACTTGAGACTCGTCTCATTGCAGAGTCTGTCTGAGATAAGTCTCCCATGATTGTAGTCCTACAGTCTGCCTCGACTTGTCCCTTGTCTATCTACCCCCTGTACTGTCCAGAACCACAGATGGCTACAGTATGGCATGCAAATTCCCATTTTTGTACCTTATGTAAACATTAGCATGCTGGTGTTTGAATACGGCAGCCAGGAACAAAGGCACTACCAGTTTGGAAGACACTTGGTCCCCTTTCTTTCTGGTTGCCTGTAGGAAGTGGGGGGGCTATGCTGCATTGCTTGGGGTGTGTGGGGCTACCATAGCCCTGTATTCATACTGGCAGCATGCACCAGACAGAGGCAGTGTGTATACAAATATAAGCTGATATGCCACCATGCTAATTGGCATGTTGTGCTATTATTTGCTCAGCACTGTTGCTGAATATGGGGCCCTTTATACCCCCTCCAGAGCCACCCCCCCCTTTTTTGTCATACAGAGCCATAGTGGCTGCACACCTTTTCTCTCTCCCACCCTGATGGACATGTCCTTGGAAACTTGTGTTCTTTCATACCAGGCCCCCTCTCCCTGATTGTCTTGAGTCAAATCCGGGACATTTGGGTCACAACCTTGTTCTGATAAGTCCACATTGAATTATATTGCCACTAAATTCAAATGTGCTTTAGCATTAGTGTGCAATTTATCTTTTCCATTCCCTTGCATTCATGTATGTTATGAGTTTGCATCCATTAAATCCTTAGGAATCCTCTCCATGTGAGTCTTCGATGGGCTGAATTGTGCTCTCAGAATGTAATGCTGAGGTATAGAAACTGCTTCATCCCTTGTGTTAGGTTTCTTTTTGGTTGCTAATGATTGTGGGTCACCTACATTTGGAAGTGGTAGAAGGTCTTTTGCCCACTGGGATGGTGGGGTAGGGCAACTCGCAGTAGTGAGGTACTCGCTGTTTAGGAGGGAGAGCTAAATTGCATTCTTTACAGCATCCTCTGGATCTGAGCGAGACATGATGGGGTGGTTGATCCACCGGCAGTGACCCTCACAGCCAAGGACCAGTGTTGGTGACATTTGACAGGCGGAGGGTTGGAGAAAGAACTTGGTGTACCAAAAGAATCTGATATTTTTAGACTTTATATTTGTGTGTAATTGCATTCTGTATTTTTGTTGCATTTGCTCTGTTCGCTTGTTTCACTATGAAGCATTTTGAGATCTGATTTCTATTTGACGCAGTACAATAATGCAGTGTATTGTGTTGGACTGAATTTTGTATTTGTGCATGGGTATTAAAACCGCATGTACTTTATGGAAGTGACTGCCTGGGTAGATGCATGTAGCTTTCATTAGTGTGTAAAGAATGGCGTGTATTAGAGGTGACCATCTTTTCTTGTTTTGAATTACAAGTTTTTTCTGTTTTCAAACTATTTTGCTCCAACCCACTGAGGCATCTTTTGGAGGTGTCCAGTCAACACTCTGCCCCTTCTACTCCCCACCATGACACACCACCACTGATGATTTTGTTTTTGTTGAGCCTTCCCAGCACCCTGGATCACCCCCTCTGGGGGCAGGGCCCACCACTTCTACCGTGGTGGCATCTTTATGGGATTAGAGGGTCCATCTCTCTCTGGAGGTCTGCCATGGGTCCTCAGTGTAGGCATCTGGTGTTGGGGTTGTGAGGGAAGTCCCTGGGGCCCTCTTCTCCTCCTCCGTGTGCCGGGGTGTTCAGCTTGGTCCACCCAGACGTAGGACGTGCAGTGCTGCCCTGCCCATGACGTGGATGTTCCACCCACGTCCAGAAGGCAGCCACCTGATATCTTCCCCCTGCTTGCGAGCCCTGGCATTTGTAGTGCCTTCAGTCTCCACCGGGGGCCAGTGTGGTGCTGGGCTGATCCTGGATCCCTACCATAGAATGGAGAGCAGTCCTCCAGATGCTCCCTCTGCTCTCTCCCCTGCCGACCTGGGCTTGTTCCCGAACCTGGGTCACCGGTGTGGCATCCAGCACCTCAACCCTCTGCGCCACTGGGCCAGCTTTGAATTACAAGTTTACATTTTATGAAATGTTAGTCTGACTTTGGCTGGCATGTGATATATTCTTTGTGTTTTTCCAGTATGTTACTATTATATACTAGGTATGGTAAAAACTAGGTTGGTCACTTTAAATAGAGATCAGTTCATCATAATTCAGCCACTTTAGCTGCCCCTGTTTAATTGGTCATAGGACCAAAATTGGTATATTTTGTCAAAACAAATGAGCAACTTTAGGTTAAAGAAATAGTACTGCATCTCTCAAAAGACAAACTCTATACTTGCACAAAAAAAAGTTGCACAGTATAGTGTCTAAAATTGTTTTCCAAGGGGGTGAGGCTGAACTGGGAGTCTAGTTGGAGTTTTAATCCTGATAGAACTAGTAATTTCTTGAATTAGTTTATTCATCTCATGCAAGGGTGATACCCAGTCCTAACCCCCATCCCCACTCGGTGCATGAAGCTCTTAGACATTTTCAGTGCTGGGTGTTCTGATTCTCATCAGAATGATGGTTGTACAATTTGAACGTGCAACTCTGGACAAGAGGCCTATACATAACATGTGCAGCTGAGCAGTTTGTCCCATTTTCTTTTTGTACTTCCACTCCCTCACCTGGCTGCACACAAGGAATGATCACAGGGATGCCTGCTGATCGCAGCAATGCAGCAGCACAGTGTGGCATTCCCTACAGTGGTACCCTGTCAGTGCTGGCTGGTGTTGGTGGCATGGGGCTTCTCGGCATTGACAGCCTTCGCCTTTATTTTCCCAGCCTTAAGAGGGTAGCTTTTCCTAAGCATTTGCTGTGACGCTGTCTTGCCTGCAGCAGTGTAATACTTCCACAGTACAAAGTAACATACCTGCACAAAACAGGCAATTCAAGTTTAAATGCAAAAGTGCTCAAATTATTAAAGCATATGCTAATACTGGGCACAGGACATGCCCAAAGCCCAGTGCTTCACTCGGAAAGGAGCTTAGTCGGTGGCCCCCTCGTGCTCATGAAACTCCTTGCTGAGCAAAGTACTGGGGTTTGGGCACTTGCTGTGTCTAGTTGTAACCCCTAGATGGCGCTATCCCAGGGGCTACTACCCCTGCCTGATTTGCCACTAACAGGTTGAGGGGCCTGGTTCCAATGGCGGGTGCTTCCACCCAGAGGTCAGGGTTTGCAATAGTTAAACTAACTTGGTCACAGCCCTCTGGGACACTGCAACCCCCCTTTCTTCCCACTAGTGGCCCACACAATATATCAGAATTACCTTCACAGTATACACTTACCCCAGGTCTGGTTCCGGCACTGGGACCTCCTGTGAAATGAGATACAGTGCAACAATCACAGTACAGTACTTTAACATAGACAAATACTCAGGCAGTATAACTTTGCTGAAACAAGCAGCTCTGATTTATTTAGGGGATATAACAAGGACAGGGGAAATCAGGTTAATTAGCTTATCACTCTAATAATCTACTATGGCTCTGTGCACAGGCCTATCCCTATCAGTTACTGTCCCTGGGTACCCAAGCCCTAGTGGCTAGTCCAAACCGTGGCAGCTGGTAGGGGCCCTTTTCACACAGAAAAGGAAAATTAAACAGTCAGCGGTACAGTAATTCCATTTGGATTTAATGTGGCAATTCAACAGGGAGCGACCTGAATTAGTACTCACGACCTCCAAATAAGATGGGGTCCTTCAATGTCAGCAGGGCTCACTTGAGGTACACAAACCTCTTCACACATTTATATAAAAGAAAGCACTATACCAGGCAGGCTGCATCTGTATCCCAATCGCAATTACTGCACAATACCCGGGAGAACACACAGCAGATTCAGTTCCTGATAGACCGAGTGCAATTTTCAGCAATTCCTCCAGTCTTCTACAGGGTAAGCCTGGTTTCTACTCTTCAGATATCCTTTGATTCTCTTCACAGGACAGATTCAGTCCTAACAAGCTGTTACACAAGCTGCAGACCAGAACTCTGGGCCTTACACATTTTTGACTAAAACTGCAGACTGAAAAAGCACAGGGCTCCTTCCTTCTTCACTGCCAAAGCTCAACTGAAACTCCAACCGACAAAACCGGCACTTCCTTTGAGTTCCTCCCAGTTCTTGACTGGATTGGCTGTCACTCACAATAGACTGCTGCTGTTGGTCCAAAAGGCACTGAAGTCTAAACTACATCTCCCAGAGTCACTGCCCATACAATCCTCTTGTGGCTGGCTCAGATTATGAGTCCAAGTTCTGATTCGTCAAGGCACCATTTTAGAGCTAGCTTACCCCACACTGATTGGTCCAGTTCAGCAGTTCAAAACTAGAATGGGAACTAGCAGACACAGTTCTGACTGCAAAGAAAGCAGGTTAGACAAACTGTAATTTCATTATTACTCTAAATAATTTCTGGCAAACAGTTACATCTTTCAGATAGGTTCCTTTGCACTCCTAGTGACTGCAAAAATGAAGTGAATTGGCAGCAGCTTGAGTGGTACTCAATCAAAGAAACACACAGTCCCCATACAAACTAATTATGTCTGCAAGCAGACAGCTCTTAAAGAGACAGTACCAGAGGTTCTAAAAACACTCACTGATAAATGGCTTAAATGCCAAACACCATTCAGGCTTGGAGCATTCAAGCAAGCTCCTGGAAGTCTTTTGGGAACCCCCATTTGCAGGGGGGTTACATAGTATTAGATGCTTTAATAAATTATTTGAGCTGTTTTGCATCTAAATTTGGGCTGCATGCTTTGTGATAGTATTTTTTGCTTTGCAAAGTTTGTGGGGCTGGCAGCCCTTATACTGTTCAGTCCCTAAGCTGAGCACTGGCTCCTTCCTCGTAGCTTTTTGGTGCTACCATGGCCCCTTTATTCATACATGCAACATGCGCCAGATGGGGATCTTCTGGAGAATCCCCAATACTTTTTTTTTCTTGCCCATATATTGGGGAAGGGGGGGTGTCAAGGTTTTACCCATAGCTTCTGAATGGAAGAGGAACAACTCACTGGTTCATTGGCATACAGAGGTGCAGCGTGCTTACTAATGAACTGGATTTTAACAAACTATTAGATTTTCAAAATTGAATAACAGTGAAAATAACTGGAGTGTGTGTGTGTGTGTGTGTGTGTGTGTGTGTGTGTGTGTGTGTGTGTGTGTGTGTGTGTGTGTGTGTGTGTGTGTGACAAGCTGTGCTGTGTAATCGGTGAACAGAGGGATGCTATCAACCTGTTGGCCCCAAAGGCCCTAAAAGCCCTTAAAACAGTTTGAACAACCACTAAAATAAAAGGGATACTTGATCCTAGCCCAATGAGACAATATTGGTACCGGTGAACAGTTTGGTTTAAAACACAATGCTGATACTGCCGTGAGCTACTACTGCCCAAATTGTACATGTTCAGAAATAATGAAATATTTCTACTGAAATCGCAAGATTAGAGTCTACATTTTAAGCAGTGAATCTTTAAATGGTGCGTTTCTGTTTGGAAAATTTGTTTTTATGAAAATATTTAAAACACAAGGACCTAGCATTGCTAGCATGCCCCAGTAGTAAGCAAAAGGTTAACTATGTAAGTCATTCAAGATTCTATCGATTTTTTTTTTTTTTTTTTTAACAGGTGAGAGTGGTACAGGGCAAAGAACCCACCCATCTAATGAGTCTCTTTGGTGGGAAGCCTATGGTTATCTACAAAGGTGGAACCTCCAGGGAAGCTGGCCAGACCACACCTGCAGACACTTGTCTCTTTCAGATTAGAGCCAGTTCTTCTGGATTCTCCAGGGCTCTAGAGGTAAGTGTAAATATCGAGATACTACTTTGAAATCCAAAAAAATGGGTTTTGCTACCTGATATAATTGAGTAGATGGAGGGAGTGGCTACAGTATTTCAAACTGATTATAAGAAATTAAGATGGGGAGCAGCAGGTTGATAAGCTAACTAAGGCAGTTCATTCCCTGAAATGTAACTCTTTTTTTAGCTGACAGTTTGGCCCAGCCATGTCTGAAAGATGCTGGCACAACCAGTTTCTCTGACATAGAACAGATCGGGTAAGCAGCCAGCCAGTCTAAGCCTCTGGCAGCCAGTTAATAGCAATCCTTCCCCCAAGCGTTAGATTTGCTGACAGAGCGCCATACAGGAAACATTAGCAGAACAGAATCTAAAAACGATCAGTGATTTTAATTTGATTTAATTGAAGCCACAAGCTAAAACAGGGATGCAAGACTGGATTATGGCACCAATAAGGCAACAATTAGCAAGACTGTAGGCAGGCACTGTGTTCATTAGTATCTCCTTTTATTCGTGATGTAGAAATCTCACATTTGTAACAACCTTTACCTTGTGGAAATTGCTTCCTTTTTTGATTGGGAGACTTGAAGCAGCAGTGTGATATGTTTAAAAATAAATAAAATAAAAAAATTTGCACTTTGACAGTTTATTCCATGTACTCTGAGCATTTCCCTGGTACTCTCTTCCTGCTGGCACTGTCATCCAGTAATTTGCTCAGTTTCCCTTTGCTTTTGTTTACATTTCTGCCTCCCGCTGTGTAGAGCTGGGACCCTCTGCTGCCCAACTGCATGTGTTTAACTGGTAATACTACACAGGGACATTGAATGTTCAGCACAGGGTCCCCTGCAGTAACCAAAAGACATGATGCAACGTGTAGAAGCACAGCTGAAAATTAGGCTGCCGCCATATTTACTGTGGATCAACAAATGAAATGAATTTTAAATGTTTAAAAAAAAAAAAAAAAAAAAAAAATTAAGATTGCTAGAAAGAATTTACAGATATAGAAACCTGAACTCTGGCTGCATGCTTCCAGCCAAAACAATTTTGATAATCACTTCCTGATTATCATGTACTGCTGCTTTAAGATTGTGCTTTTAATTCTTTTGTGTTGTCGCCCTTGGTTTAAACATATAGTATTCTTAGAATTTTGGTATAATGTTTTGTCTACAAGTCCAGTAATTAAAGGAAATAGCAGTAAACCTTTCTGAGCTTTACAAAAACATTATGATGCTGTGGTTGTACTTATTTAGAATGTCTAGGCATTCCACGTTTGCATGCATAGCTCATGATTTATAGATGTTAATGCTGGCAAATATTGAGTGCCATGCTGCTTTTGTAAACTGTTTTAACAACCAACCTAGTCTTCCATTTCAATTGGTTATATTCCACAACAGTTTGTAATGATGGCTTTAGCCTTGATGTCTGATGCACCGCAATAAAATTTGCTTGTGTGCTGGCTGTGACATGGGTTCTATGTCATGGGAATAAGTAATTGCATCATACCTTTTTTTGGGGGGGGGATGGGTTAGAAATTTCCTAGATTTTGATTGGTCAGTTCAAAACTATGCCATTATGAAACTGTAACTAATGGTTTGGATATGCTTTTCCCAGCCAGGAAGCATCACCAGCACTACACCCCAAGTGGCATTCACTTTTCTTACTAAAAACATTTAATTGGGCCCTTTAAATAAAATTATTTAAAAATGCCAGTTTCCCCTTGTTATCCCCTCCTTGCGCACTGACACAAACGCATTTAAAAATGAAATACTGACAGTTTTGATTTCTAGTATTCCCAGACTGACCAGGAAAAATCACCCCTCCTACCCTTACCTGCTTACTAGGGAAATCTCTGCTGCTTTTTCTTGCACAGAAAGCGTGCAAGTACAGATTAAACATTCTGCCACGGCAGTTGTGCAGAAGTTTGAAGTTTTGTATTCCATAGTAAACGTTCTAGTTTTGTTTGTGGGGAAAAGACAGTGAGAAATAAAGTAACATGTTGAGAAAAGGAGGACATGGAGACTGGGAAAGTGAGCAGACTGCGAAAGAGAAGCATGGCTTGGTAAAGCAAAATTTATTTCAGATACCTTTCAAATGCCAAGGTGCTGTACGAAAAGGTAAACATTCAGTATACAAATAAAATCTAAAAACCATCAGAAAAGGCCTGATAAAACAAATGTTTTAAGCTGATTTAAAACTCAAGACGGTCTGGCATTCCCTCAACTGACAGAGAATTCCACAAGGTAGGGGCTGCATGAGATAAAGCACGTGCCCCAGATGTGTTTAACTGAACCCTGGGAACCTCTAGCAATCCCTCATCGGTGGATTGGAGTGAGCAGGAGGGGCAGTAAGGAGCTCTTGGAGGTAATGGGGTCCCTGTTCATGTAGGGCTTTATAGGTCAGTAAATCGACCTTAAAGGTGATCCGCCACTGTACCGGCAGTTTGCGCAGCACAGGCTTTGACTAGACCTAGATGTACCAGTCAGTAGCCTGGCCGCTGCATTCTGCACTAGCTTCAAGCGGCTATCAACCCCCTGAAGCCCTAGGTAGAGGGCGTCGCAGTAATCAAGGCGGGTGGTTATGAAGGCGTGGACCAATGTAGGGAGGTCAGCCGGAGGAACCAGGTGTTTCACCCAGGTGATATTCCTTGGATGGTAAAAGGAAGATTCGACAATGGCAGACTCCTTTGATTAGGGTCAAACAGCTGTCAAAAATAACGCCCAGATTACGCACCCAGGGGTCATGAGTTGGACAGTCAAGCCATAAGCCTGAATAGTGCCTTGCCTCAAATCCCACCTCCGGACAACCTGGGTCCACAGCCAACACCTCAGTTTTGTCTGGATTTAACTTCAGCCAGCTAGTACTCATCCAATTCTTGATTTCAGCCAGACAGTTAAGCAAGGATATCTCATCCTGTCTGGGAATAAAGAACAAATACAGTTGGGTATCATCTGCATAACATACTAACATGCCAGCAGAATAGGCCTAATGGTCTTTCATGTCTGCTCGTTTGGTCAGCCCCCTCACTGGCTTCTCCCTTCCCAGTCCCAGATATTTTGACTGCACTGGATTTTGCTTCCAGAACCCTTCCCTTGTACCTATCCCACCCGCTCTTGAACCCGTCCACTGTCTTTGCCTCCACCAGTCCCCTGGGCAGCACATTCCATGGCTCCACCACCCTCTCAGTGAAGTAGCACCTCCTCCTTTCTCCCCTGAATCCCCCTCAAGCTTCCATCCATGCCGTCTAGTTGTCCCCCCTTTCCTACGGAGCACCCTGACTGCTCCTTCCCGATTTACCCCCTTCATGTACCTGAAGACCTCTGTGTTCCCCCGGTCCCTTCTCTCCTAGTGTGTACATATTTAGCTCTTTGAGTGTCTCCCCATAGGTCCTGTAACCCAAGCCCCAAATCATTTTGGTTGCTCTCCTCTGGACCCTCTCCATGAGTTCAGTGTCTCTCTTTAAATGTGGCCTCCAAAACTGCATGTAGTACTCTAGGTGCAGCCTGACCAAGCAGTTTTATACAGTGGGAGTATCGCTTCCCTTCTTCTGGAGGTGATCCCCCTAGCGATGCATCACAGCATCCTGTTGGCCTTTGCTACTACCCTCCTACAAGTCTGAGTTCATCTTGACACCCACCACCACCACCCTCTGGTCCCTCTCAGCCGTCGAGACTTGTAGCATTCCCCCCACCCCCACCCCAAGGGTGTACTCTTGGCCCAGGTTTCTGGCTCCCAGATGCAGTACCTTGCACTTCCCTGCATTGAACCTCAGCTTCCACCTTCTAGACCACCTTTCCAGAGCATCCAGGTCTCCCTGTAGGGCCACCCTCCCCTCTTCATCCACCACCGCCTCCAGTTTTGTCATCCGCAGAGAAACTCCTCTCACTCCTGATGCCCTTCCTTATGTCAGAGACGTAGGCATTTAACAGGAGGGGCCCAAGGACCGATCCCTGAGGGACCCCACTAATGACTTTCCTTGTGGATGAGGCTATCCTGTCGACCATGACCCTCTGGGTCCGGTCCTGTAGCCAATTTCCTATCCATCTGATCTGGTTACCCACCCCCATTTCTCCCAGCTTATCCAACAGGCCCCCATGAGGAACAGTCAAACGCCTTGTTGAAGTCTAAAGAGGACATCCACTGGTCTACCCAGGTCTAAGGCACTCGTTGCCCAGTCGGAGAACTCCACAAGGTTTGTCTGACACGATTTTCCCCAGGATGAAGCCATGCTGTCTATCGTCCAGGCAACCCAGCTTTTCCAGGTCCCCCAGTCTCTTTGACAATGCCCTCCATCACCTTGCTCACCACCGATATCAGGCTGATGGGCCTGTAGTTTTCTGCCACCTCCCTTGAGTCCCCCCCTTGTGGGTAGGCACTATATGTGCCACCTTCCAGTCCTGGGACACCCACTCTGTCCTCAGATGTGAAGAGCTCCACCAGGAGTTTCGCCAGGACATCCACCAGTTCCTTCAGCACTCTGGGATATAATTTGTCCGGCCCTGGTGCTTTCTCCATCTTAAGCGACCAGAGGGCTTCCTTCACTGTCTGCCATGATTTCCACCTCCGCTGCCTTGTCCCCCTACTTTGCCTCCCCCCCCACCTGCCAGTGATGCCCCCCTCCACAGACCCACCTGGTAAGGGCCCCCCTCCTCAGTTTCAGTCTCATCCCATGTATGATGCAGCCTCATTTTCCTTGGTGAAAACTGAGGTGAAGTACTAATTTAGTACCTCAGCCTGCTCCCCTGGGTCTTGTGCCCATTCCTCCCCTGTTTTAATCCTGCTAATCTGCCCCTTCACCCTGCGTTTTTCCCCAATGTATCTAAAGAACCTCTTGTTCCCTCTCCTAATTTCCCTGGCCAGGTTCTGCTCCTTCCTTGCCTTGGCCGCCCTCACCACCCTAGTGGCCCTTCTGGCCATCGGCTCGTACTCACCTCAATCCCTTTCACTTCTTGAGCACTTGAATTGCCTATAGGCCACCTTCTTTCCCCTCACCACTTCCTGAACCTCCCTAGTCCACCAGCAGGGCTTTTGGGCCCTACCGCATTTCCGGCTTACTCTTGCGCAGATGCTGGTAGCATCCTGCACCCCCCTCCTGATTTCCCACCTACTGTCCGCATCCATGTCTGGTCCAAATCCATCCAAGTGCTCCTTAAGGATCCTTCCCATTTCCTTGAAAGCCCTCTCCCGGAAGTCGGTTACCTCAGTCTTTGTGCAGCCTTGTACCCCTCCTAGGTTCAGGCAGAACCAGACAATGGCATGGTCGCTCCCTGTCAATAGGTCCCTTACCTCCAGGCCCCCAATCTGGTCACTGTCTGCCAGGACCATGTGCAGTATCCACGCCTCCCTGGTCGGTTCCCTTAGCTGCAGAGTTAGGAACGTGTCCTGAAAGACATCCAACATCATCTGTTTCCTGGCTACCAAGGATCAGTCTCCCAGTCTGTTCCTGGCATGTTTAAGTCCCCCAACACCACAACCCTTCCCCTGCCCATAACAGTGTGAACCTAAACTGTATCGCCTAATGTCTCCCAGTGGCAGCATATACACTGCACTTTGAAACTTGGTAGGCAGTGTTTGGGATACCTTGAAACTTGGGTTTTAACTTGTAACAGGAGCTTAATCTTTGGGTGAGTAGATTCAGGAAGCCCTGTGAATCGGATTTGTAATGGGGGAGGGGAGGGGTGCTGACAGGCTTGGTGTCTTTAACAAAAGGAAGATGTAAAAGGTCCAAGTTAGTTGGGGTCCTAAGGTGGAAGACCAGACCTGGCTTACAGTGGAGTGAAAGCACCTAGCTCTTTAGGTGTAATAATTATTTATACTTCTATTCCTGTTGAATGTAGCAAGGTCAGTGGGGAGAAAGAGATGTTACTTAGAGGGGGGGCTCTTGCAGTAGGGAACACCATTAGGACTACGCTGCCAGACACCAGGACCACGTGAAACTTCTAGCTAGTAATATACAACGGGGGACTGCCCCGAATGTCTGCACATTAACATCCATTCTGGTATCAAAGGGACAGTCCCCCACACCCAACCCTGTTCTCTTCCTGCCGTCTGCCTGCGTGCATTGGACGTCAAGGACGTTGCTTCAGTTGACCACCATTTGCTTTTATTCTATTGTTCACTCTTCGACATTATCACCCAACACTTCTACAGACTCCCACAAGTCCAAGCATACATGCAGGAAATGGCTCCCTGAGAAGGACGGCCACTCTGTCATCTGCATAGGCCCGAACCATGACACTGAAGCCTACCAAAAATTCAGTCTGGTCACGCAGATACACTGGCAGAAAGTTCTGGAGACCAATCTCCTGCATCAGAAATTGGCCACCCTAGAACGAGCGCTGCAGTCCTGAAATACGGCAGAGACTTTGGGGGGATTCTTCATCATGAAGAAACGCAAGCATTGGAACCAGGATCAGTATGCTTTGGAGACACTGTCACCTCCTGTAGCCATGACAGTTGGAGCCTTCCTTCCCATGGGAGGTCAACCTCCCTTTCCACTCCAGACCTTCCTTCCTTCGGGGTTGCCAGTATTTCAGCCTTCCACTGTTCTCCAGGTCACAAGTAGTGCTGATGCAGGTCTGGAGGGGTCGTCCTCCACCCGCCGCCTCTGCTGCTTAGGCCTGTTCGGGCAGGCCCCGATGTAGATGTCCTGGTCAACTTGTTGGGTGAGGCTGCTGCTGTTTCCACCCCACCAGCCTTGGCATGTTCGCCGGGTCCCTTCAGGGGGCCTGACTATCTAACAGACCACTGCCTACTGTTGCACTGAAGGCCACAGACTACTTCCCCAGAGCCTTTGCCCTTGGAGCACCGGGCAGCTCAGCTGCTGCTGGTGATTGCCTCCCAGGCCTCACCCCACCATGAGCCAGCATTGCTTTCTCCATCTGAGCTTCCCTAAGGGGACCCATTGCTCAGCAAGTCTCTGGAGATTACAGGAAGCATCCTTGACTTCAGGCCAGACATCACCGAAGTCACCTTCTCTGGACCTGTCCAGGGATCCTCAAGAGCCAACCTAAGCATCTACCCATTGGGGTCTGTCTGATCCAATACGGCCATCAGAATGGCCCTCTGGTGTCATTACGGGTGCTGGCACTGACTCTGCCTTTCAGTCTGTTCCTGCTGGATGTGCAGCAGCCTCTTCAGGGGTAGTGTCAGGCCTGGTTTATGGCCTCTTTACCCTAATGATGTGCTATACTCCAACGGATGTTCCTTTGCTGGATGTCTGCTGACTACAGAGCCTTTCTAAACACCTGGTGAACATCAGCTTCTAGGCATAATGCAGCTCCTTACACCAGCTTCTCCCCCACTATGGGTGGGCTCTCCTTTGGGCATAGAAGCCTCCCCTTCAGTTAGAGGCCAACACTTGGAAGCTGGAGTGGTTACATTTTCCAGCATGTCTCCTCCACCTGGTTCGGTGTCCGGCTCAAAAACATTGCTGCACATTGCATCTGACTTGCCAGAGACTCCCACCTCCCCACCACTTTTGTCAGTGGATGTGTGGATTCGGGACACCAAAATCTCCGGAGGACCCATCCGTTCTGGAAATTAGAATTATCCAGACGTCCCAAGGGTGGTGTGCTGAACAGCACCCCCAGAGATGTTTATTAGCATAGCATCTGTGCCTTCCCGATGATGCGGTGATGTCTCTTCTCTCCTCCCCGCCCCAGTAGTCCGCATGACTTTTCCTCCATGGTCTGGCAGCAGCCTGTGTCAGTGTCTGCTACCCTTAGAAAGGCTGACCGTTTTATAGCGAGCCCTGATACATAAGAACATATGAAATTGCCAGCAAATACAGGCCATTCGGTCTATCTGGTCTGCTCGAGTGTGCAACACTTCAGTCCTTTCGACTGATGGCAAGTCCCACTTCATGGCCCACTCTAGGGCTGACCCTGTTTTAGAGGGACCACAGACAGCTGGTGGTGGCCTGACAGGGAGTCCAAACTCCTGGACTTTTTGGGGTGGAAGGCCTACGCTTCCTCGACTTTAGCCCTGTGTGCTCAAAACTATTTGTCCCACATGCTTACACATCAGAAGTCCCTCTTTGGGCAAATTGGGGATCTGTTCCAGTATAGTCTGGACTCTGCTACCCACTCCCAACTAGAGCAACTCTTGGCCTCAGCTGCTAGTGTTGGATTCTGTACACTCCGTGCTTATGACACGGTTGTCTATGCACATAGTGCAGCATCGGCAGTTTGCCCTGAACGACACGCTTGGCTTTGCCTGACCTTACTCTGGCAGTTCAGGCCTCTGTACTGGATGCGCCTTTTCATGGCTCTGTATTGTCTGGAGAAGACACAAACTTTGTTCTCCTTGCAGGACTCAAGGGGGGAGGGTGTCACTGGGAAGGGGGTCACCCTTCGATTGGAACCTCGGGGTCCACCTCTTCCTCTTCTAACCTACAGGAGTCTCGCCCCTCTCTTCTACAGTAGAGAAGCAAGCCACTGCAATTAAAGCCTGCAGGGTGGGAGTAGCCACGCCAACAGTGCTGGCTTCTTCCTAACTTTGGATTGCCTCCCTCTCTCGCGATAATTTTGAAGAGGGCAGGTGGTTGCTGGCAGCTGCCTTTTTTTGTGGTCCTCTCTAGTATTTCCTATGACTTCCCTTCGGCAGGAAATGCCTTAAGGTGGTCAGACATCTGGTTCAGATCTTTCTACTCTCCCTTTGGGTGGAGCCCTGGGCAGTATCCCTTGTTGTTTGTAGCCTCCAGGACTTTGCTCTGTCTCCCAACGGATGCTCTTCTTGAGGTGTTCCTTAACCCTTACAGGCTGCGGTTTGCCCTTCTTGTAGACTGGGCTTTTGGCTGCAGGGGTAGATGCAGTGGATTAGGTGTGGGGCCTACTCCTCTTTTTTTTTTTTTTTTTTTTTTTTTTTTTTTTTGGGTTTTGGTCTGTTCATCACCCCTTTTTCGATGCTGCTCATTAGTGCGGCATTTTCTTTGCCTGGGCTCATTTTTTTTTAACTTTATTTTATCATATCCTGACAATATATGTAATCCATGTAGTGAACAGACCACAAGTAGATTGAGCACCATTGGGAATGCAAGTTGATCCCTTACAATTCAGGATGTAATAATTTTGCATCCTAGGGTTACCACCTGTCCTGATTTTTGCAGGACAGTACTGATTTGGGCAGTTGTGTCCTGCAAAAAATCATGAAGAATACATGTCCTGAAATTATGGTAGAAAAAAATATTTTCACTTTCCTCTAAATGTTACACAAAACTAATAGCTGAACTAAAATACCATAAAATGATAAACACTTTAAACAACTAAATAGCTAAAATACCAAGTCTTAATTCTGATTTAGAGAAAACAAGTCTGTTGTGGTGTTCGAGGTTACATATTGTCCTGCGAAATATCATGTTTCAGTAAGAAATGTCCCACTTTGGGCTTCTTAAAAGGTGGTAACCTTATTGCATCCACTTTATTTTGTTGCATCATATGAGGGTACATCCTTCATACTAACAAATAAGTCCCAATTATACTGAGTGAGCCCATGAGCAACATGGCTAGCTTAACATTATAGGATTGTCCTTTAGTGTCCAGCATTGTAAAAAGGAATCCAATCCCCATAAGCGACTTAGGGTGCCATGTTAATGCCTAAAGGAAAAAAGACAAGTTCTAAAGATTAAACATTTTGCAGCAGCATCAAAGAACAACCACATTTAACATTTTAAACATCAACCAAGAGCTTCTCCTCCTGAAGAAAATTTCTCCATTTAAATTGTAGGCCTGTTACCCACCCCCTGTTTACTTTAATCTAATGCAACGATTTAAGTACAACAGAGGTTGTATACTAGGCCTCTTCCACTTGTTTAAATGAGCCACAAGATATTTTAAAATAACCCAGCTTTGAATTCAGCCTTTAAATGTACATCTCAGGCAAAATAAAAACATGAGAAAATCTGTCTACAGTCATTTCACTAAAGAGCTGATCAATTTAGCATCATAAAACAGGCATAAAGAGTCATTTAGTGTAGTCACTTAGCTGAAAAGTCTGCAGACAGAATTAAAGCAGCTCATCACCAGAGCCTCCCGCTAAAGTGTCCCCATCGGTATTGTTGCTATTAGCAGCTTCTTTACAGCATCCGGAGGGTGCAGCCATGCGGGTAGCCTATTTCCCAACATCAACAGGGTCTGCAAAAAGAAAGACCTTCCCTTGCTGTGTGATTCGGAGCCTTGCTGGGAAAATCATGGAGTGCACAATCCCAGAGTCCCTTAGTCTTTCTCATCCCATCAAAACACTTGCATCTCTGGTGCGTAGAATAGCTGATGTCTGGAAAGAAGTAAACTTGATGATCCTCTTGCATTATAGGGGTTGCTCTCCAACCATATCAAAGTATGCGATCACGGGCACCAACACTGGACGTAACTATCAGGGTCTGGGGATCCTCCGTGTTCTGTGAGCGGCCTCTTGGATTTATTCTGTGTGCTTTCTGGATATCCCAAGAGAGATTATCCCCTTTAGGTAAAGACTTTTCAGACAGCCATTCCTGGAGATGCATAATAGGGTGGTCTCCCTCACTACCCTCTGGGAGGCCTAATATCTGCACATTCCCTGATCGAACCTGGTTTTCTAGGGCTTCTAAGCATAGGTGAAGATGCTGGTTTTCCTTCACGAGGGCATTGGTAGCATTGGACTGTTTGCTGCTGAACATCATGTAGCTCTATTTTGAGACCATCTACTGCATTTTCCACAACCAAAACCCTGCTATTAGTCCTCCACCTTTTGATTTTAGAGTGGAGACCGAAGCGATTAGGTTTTGAAGCTTGTGACCCTGTGAAGCGGTGATTTCCTGAGATCCAGTTTCTGCTTCAGCCTGCTGTACAGCTTAAGGACACGAGGCCCCACCAGATCCTATGTTTTTATCCGCTCCACTCTGCAGTCTGTCCTTTTTCGGGTTGCCAGTTTTGCTAATTCAAGGATGCTCAATCTGATAAAAGCCCTCAAATCAATGTTACTTTATTTAGTTTAACCAGGTATAGCACACTAAGCTGAAAGCTTTTTTACAGGAGCGACCTGGGAGCACAAGGAGGTTGTGACTTGCTCAGGGTCACACAGTATGCAAGTGGAAGCTGTGGGATTCAAACCCCAGGTCTGGTCTGCTGGATGTCACCAGATTTGCAGCTCAGAGCCTTAGACCACTGTGCTATACTGCCTCCTATGTTACTGGATGGAATAATGTGGTTTTATAGCAGTTTAGCAGAATGATCACAGGAGCACAACAAACTGCTGCTTCTCTGCTTGGGCTCCACAGCACCCCCTCCTGGGCTTGTCTTTTTTATGCTGGTTTTCAGTGGGTCTCCCCCAACCCCCCAGATGGGGCATGTACACATCACCCTATTTAGGATGGGTGGCCATCAGCAGCATTGACAGCCTCCCTGGACAACCCCCTTGTGTAGGGAGGTGCAGTGCACTTGGTCACCAAGGGCCCTGTAGTCTTAAGGAACCTCCTGGTGGCAGACACCTAATCCCTGTTTTGTTCCGCAAGGGTACTACATCGTCCAACACAGAGCCTGGCTCTTTTCAGGCCTTCTTGGTTTGTCTGAGTGTCTGCTCTCCCCTCTGAGTACCTGTTTTTTCCCATAAGGATTTAGAAGGCCTCATCGTGCCTGGCCTCCTAAGGAAGCTCCTTACAAATAGGATTGCCTTCCTTCTGGCCCCAGATTCTTCATTGAGCCCACCCCCTTGGGGACTCCCTGCTGTCAGGGGAGCCTAGCTGGGCACATCAGCCTTACTGTAACTTGGGCATCTAGGTCTTCTGGGCTTTTGCCCGGAGCCCCAGATGGGCAAACTTTTTTTTTTTTGAGGCCTCTAGCCATGGGGACCCCCTGCCCATCTTCACCCCCTTTCCAGGAATTATTCTGGTATAAGTTCTTCCTTGGGGAATGACTGACTCCTTACCTCATCTGTGGGCTCTTCAGCCTTTTTTCATAGGACGACTGAGGTCTGTTCCCCCTCCGCTTTCCTCTGTTACTGTCAGGGGTGTTTAATCTTTGGGGGGGGCAGGGGTTGGAGGCTGCTGCCCCATGGATCAGTCTTTAGTCCTTGACTCGGCCCAGGACAAGAACTCCTTCCCGCCCTACTGCATATGACCTCGTCCTAGCCATCATTTTACAGGTAGGCAGAGGTCAAGGAGCATCTTCATGCAAGAATTTTTCTTCTCCCAGTTAAAAGCATGTTTTTTCTGAGCACCATCCTTGCAGATCGGCCCGGGATCTTATTCCTTATGGCTGGACAGTTTGTAAGGGCTTCTCGGGTGGGTACACTTCTCTTCTCTCCCCCCCTCTTGATTTATTTATCTAAAGGTTGATAACCAGGAAAAGCACCAGTTAGCTGAGACTAGTTTCCAGGTGCAACCTGGAGAAAGGCAACATGGGGAAAATAGTAAGTTTACATGACTAACACATCCGTAACAAGAAATAAGGGTCATGGTTACAAGACCCATAACAGTAGGTAAGATCAAGGTATAGGAGTACAACATTAAAGCAAAAAAAGTTTGTCCATAGATAGCACCACAGTCCAGTTGCAGGACAGGCCGTTGCACCAAATAATGGGTCAGGGCAAAAAGAAATGGAGAGCAAGGCGTAAATTACAACAATGGGGTTCCTATTGGATGAAGAGATATGGCTGTGGGGGGGTGCAACTGTAGGTGATTGGTTAATGCTTAGGGGGTGGGGCTAGGGCACATAGGGAGCACTGTGGATGAGACAGAAGTCTGAGTAACCCTTTGAGTGAGAAGGGGAGGAGGACAGTGAGGTAAGAGGGGAGTTTATTTGAGAGAAGGGAAATGAAAGAAAGCAGATTGGCCAGATGCAGAAGGTGGCAAAAGTACACGGATCCTGGTGAATGAGGGAGTAGGTAGAGAAAACCGCTTGGAAGAGGTGGGCAGAGGTACATGGGGAGGGTTCCAAACCAGAATTTAGTAACAAAGGAGGTACAGTGAACCATTCTGCTGTGGGACACAAGGGTGGAGTACAGGAGACAGTGGCGGGGGTTGGGGGGCAGTGGCGAAGCAACAGAAAGAGTTCAGGAGGGTGTCTGGTCTGGTAAGTGAAGATTGAGAGGCAGTACCACAAACCACATTTGCATAATCGAAGATAGGAAGGATAATTTTGGTAACCAACTCATGGCGGATGGAGAGGGCTTCCCCTTGACCCAGAGAACATTCAGGCGTGACCTTCTGGCCCCCACCTCTTCAGTTTTCCTGAGCATTTCCTTTTGTTCCCTTTTTCAAGAGAAGTGTCTGTCCAAGGGTCATGCAGCTGTCTCCTACCCAAGGAGTGTTGGTACTGGGTTCTGATTCTTTTTGCTGTTCTCTTCCCCCCCCCCTTATGTGGAGGGCGATCGTTCTCTCTCTTCTCTCCCCCACCCCTTGCAGACTGTCCGTGTCAGGGTCTTGCCTTGAAGAACCGGTTTTCTTCACCTTGGTTTGGGGCACTTGGTTTGGCTGGAGCCTCTCTCCCTCCCTAGGTGTGGCCTCGTCCGTGTTTTCTCCCTTGAGTAGATCCTCTAATCACTGATTAGGCACAGTGTTGGGGCTCACACCCCTATGAAACCCACTATGGGTCTATGTCTTCCAGGTCTTTGGCTGAAGACTTTCTCTGTCCTCACACGATGGAAACTCCCTTTGAAGGTTTTTGGGACTCCCCTTCCTTCCCTCTTTATAGGGTCTAGGAGAGGACCCTCTTGTGCATCCTCTTCTTTTCTCCCCAGGGCACCTGGGGACCGACATGACTCTTATTTCCGGTCTGTCAGGTGATTCCTGGTCCTCCTCCCCCCACTCCTGTTGAAAGGGTACACCCCATTGGCAGCAGTGGTCTAGGATACCCCTGGACCCCTTGTCTCCTTCTCCCCTTTCAGGGCAGATTCCTTCCCCTTTAGGAGAGTTGGTTTCTCCCTTTTGGTCAGGATGTCTTTCCTGATGATGGTCTTCTCTTAGAGGGCAGATTTCTGAGGGTGGGCAGATCCTCTTCCCCCTCCCAAATGGTTCTTTCTTTCCGGTACTGCTTGGGACTATGTCCTAATGGTGTTGCCTACTGCAAGAGCCTGCTCAAAGTAAAGTAAAATAATATAGTTACATAAGAACTTAATGCAACAGTAGATATTTGAGGAGCTCTTTCTGCAGGCACTCATTTTACCTCTCTCCATCCTCCTGCTCGCTTTCTGCTTTGGCCTCTTTAGGCTGCAGGACTCTTCTCCTGCTGGACCTTGTGTCAGGGTCTCTGGGGGAACTGAGGTGGCTGTGTGGGACCATACCCTTGTTATACCAGAACAGACATTGATGTGCTGACGTCAGAGGGTGGTCTCCCCATTGTATACTACAAGCTAGAATTTTTCCATGTGGTCCTGGCACCTGGTGGCTGTCCTAACGGTGTTGCCTACTGCAGAAGCTTCTCTCAAAGATCTGTTGCATTCAATTCTTATGTAACTGTACTATCTGTAAGCAGGGCTTGGGGCACTTTGAAACTTGGTAGGCAGTGTTTGGGGTACCTTGAAACTTGGGTTTTAAATTGTAACAGGTGGTGTGAGGGAAGCTAGCTCAGGAGCATAATCTTGGGATGAGTAGATTCAGGAAGCCCTGTGAATCAAGTGTGTAATTGGGGGTTGGGGGGGGAAGGTGGAGCAGACGGAGGCTTATCACCTTATTAAAGCACTATAAAAATACTTCCACTCTAACATGTCCAGTGAGTGAGTGGAACAGGTGACTGTCATTCTAGGCATTGGCAGAAGGAAGCAGAGGACTGTGGTGAGGAAAGGCAAGGAACCTATTCACTGCTGGGGGTTTGAAGATCAAGGGTAGGCCAAAACTGGGAATAGATCCAACACTCTACCTAGGATAGGAGTATAGAGGTTTAAAAGATTGAATGGATTTGAAAGGGTTTAAAAAAAAAAAAAAAAAGCAGATTAGAAGAATATGATGGGAGGAGTGCAGTGGCTGTGGGCGGCAGTTTTCAGGGAGACCTTAAGACCACGGTGCTGCCTCATCTGTGTGCACCTCTCTGGGCTGAGGAGGGAGGTTGCTAGTCTCCAGGCAGTTGGCTAGGATTCGAGGAACCTTCTACCCAACCCATGGACCACCAAATCTGCCTCTGGTAACTCAAAGGATGTCTAGAGGAGCAACTGGACTAGTGGTGGGCTCTGGGGGAGAGGTGAGGGTGGTGGGACAGAGGCACATCTACCCCAATCCAGTAACCCTACTCGATTCCAGTGCCACTGTGGCGAGGAGGGACTGTCCCATGGAAGCACCTGAGGTAGTGACCAGGGAAGGTGTGGGGGTCCTCCATAGTGGAGACGCCAAAGAGGGTGGCAGAGGACCCTAGAGGAGAAGGAAGCGACTCTGAGGGTAAAAGGGGGGCTACATCATGAGAGGGATTGATTGGTGACAGGAAGGAAGGGGGGGGAGAGGGATGTTAGGTGCCTATCTGGCGACATGGTTCTGAAGGATGGAAAGCGGATCCTAGAGATCGCTAGAGCAGTAGGATGGAAGGGGGCACTAGATGTCATTGTCCAACTGGGGACAAATAACCTGGCTAAGGATGGGGAGAGGATAGTTCAATAGGAGTTCAGAGTGGGGTAGGAGTCTTAGGCTGGTAACAAGCTTGGTGGCCTTTTCTGAGGTGTCATCTGTCTGTAATGGGGAGGGGCGGGGATAGGGTACTCCATACCAGGAGCTTAAACCAATGGTTGAAGGAATGGTGCAGAGAGGAGGGGTTCAGCTACATTGAGGACTGGGGTCACACCTGGAGGGATAAAGGCCTGTACATGGGGAGATGGCCTGCATCCATCTAGGAGAGAGATCGCAGTCCTTAGTGAATGGCTTAAATGTTACCTTGGCTATCTCAAACTAGTTGAGGGGTGGAGGAAGGAATCTGGGGAGCCCCCCCCACAAACTGGAGTAGTCTGAGAACCCTATGGAAGACGAATCCCCAAGAGTAGTACCTACTAGAAAGAAAAACAAGTTGGTAATGAGAGATGGGAATGTGAACAGAGGCGATGAGGAGAGGGGGGCAAAAGGGAAAATGGGGGTTTGTCGAGCAAGGTGGCATTAGAAGTTGGAAGGTCATGTTTACCAGCACTCTAAGTCTGAGAAATAAAATTCCAGACTTAGAGGCCATTATGGCAGAGGCTGATTGTCACCATTACAGAAACATGGTGCACCGAGAACTATGACTGGGATATAGTCATACCAGGTTATAGTCTGTTCAGGAAGGACAAGAATCTGGGGGGGGTTGCTATTTTGTGAGAGGTAGCATAAAAGCAACAGATGCAGGGAGGGGTGGAGGTATGGTGGATCAACCTACAGATTGGGAAGGGACCCACCGTTCACACAGGTGAGATACAGACCTTCAGTACAGGGGGGAGAGTTGGATACAGTTCTGGGGGAAGACATCCAAAAGATAGCAAATAAGGGAGGGGGGTGCTGCAGGTGGAAGACTTCGGTTTGCCAGAAGTAGATTGCAGCATCCCAGCTACAGCTAGGAGCAGGGACATCCTGGACTCACTGCAGAGGGTGTTCCTGTGGCAACCAGTTGGGGAGTCCACTTGTGAGGGGGCAATACTGGACCTTGTACTAACTAATGGGGACAGTGTTGCAGATGTTGTAGTGGGTGGCCACTTGGGGCCAGTGATCACAGTACTTTGTGGTTCACTACAAGGACTGGAGCAGAATTGAGCCACACAAGGACGAGTGTCTTAAGACTTCAGGGGGCCTATTTTAAAAAGACGGGGAAATGCCTGGGGCTTGGGTGGAATGGAGGAACTTTGGGTGAAACTAAAAGGGGGACATGGAGAAGGCAACAAACCTTTGCATCAGGCTAGTAAGCAGATCCAAGAGGAAAAGACTGCTATGGTTCTCTGCAGAGGTGGTTGGGAAGGTAAGGGCAAAAAAGTTAGCATTCAGGAGGTACAAGAAGACAGAGGAGGATAGGGAACTGTAGCTGGAGAAAGAGGTTACATGGATGAGGGAGGGGAATAAATGGGAGTATGCAGCTATAGCTAGGAGTCGGGGGACATCCTGGACTCGCTGCAGAGGGTGTTCCTCAGGCAACTAGTTAGGGAGCCCACTTGTGAGGGTGCAGTACTGGACCTTGTGCTAACTAATGGAAACAGTGTTTGCCCAGCTATTTACTTATTTAGCTTTTGGTAACCGGGTAAGTACACTAGACAAGTAATGTGCCTATTTTCAGGAACAACCCGGGAGAATACAACAATGGGAACAGAGGTACAGTAAAACGCACTATTACAGTACAGGAACACTTCATAACACATTGGGAGCATTATAAAAGGGAGAACAGGTCAAATAAAACAGTAGATCAGTTTAGCACGAATTACATTAGAGTAGATGTCATGCCAAGTTAATATGAGGTAAAACTTCAGTCTGTGCATAGGGTACATAACATAGAGCAGGGACAAGCAGGTTTTGGCAGGAGGTCCCACCGTGAGCAACCTAGGATCCAGTGGACAGGCACCACTACGCTAGGGGGGCCTGGGGCAGTCGCACGCCGAGGTGAGTTTCAGGACTCCCCACAGGGATTTACAGAAGCACTGATGTATGGAGGCTGAGCGGACGGACTCTGGAAGAGTTCTAGAGTCTAGGAGCACACATGGCAAAGTCCCTGTCACCCATTTGGGTCCAGGACGGGGGAACCTTTAGCTTTCCCGGGGCCTGGGACCTAAGTTGATATGGGGATGGATCAGCTGGAGGAAGAAGCCAGGCCAGCCCCAGGGGGGTTCTGGTTGTCAGCACTTTGCCCACAAGGCACCTTAGCCCAAAGTCTAGGTATTTGGCTGGGGAGAGCCAGTGAAGCTTTTCATATAGCGCTCAGTGGTGAGTGAGTCGAGGGGTGGCCAGGGCAAAGTGACAGATGTTCTTGTACGTGTACCACCTCACGAGGTGTGTTTTAGGGGAGCGGCCGAATAGGTGCATTCCATAACTGAGTAGGAAGGACTCATCTCGCCAGGGCCAGACAGGCTGTAGGGGTGAGGTTGTACCTGGCCCTATAGGCCAGTCCCAGTTTACTGTTTGCTGCCCTACAGACATTGAGAATGTGACTTCCCAGATCAAGTTGAGGGTCAAGTAACACCCCAAGGTACTTGACTGAGAGCACTGTTGGGAGGGAAGTACCGTCCGGACTTGTTACCGCCAGCAGGGCTGGTATGGCTTTGAGTTTGGCAGCTGAGCCAAAAAGCATGGCCTGAGTTTTTTTTTTTTTTTTTCCAGGTTCAATACTAGTTTGTGCTTAGTTACCCAGGCCAGGACGTAGTTGAAGCTCTCAGTCAAGTGCATGTTGAGTGGCGATGTCCCTGGAGTGGGATAAAAAAATAACCAGGTCATCTGCATACAGAGTGGCTTGGCAGTTAGTAACTGCCTCCGGGAGTTGATTAATGAAGAAGGGGCCCAGGACCAAGCCCTGGGGATGCCAGAGGTGACCAGTAGGGGTTCAGATAGGACTTTGTTGAAACAGGTCCTCTGCGTTCTTCCTTTCAGGTAGTCTGATATCCAAGCCATAGCGGGGGGGGGAGCGGCCAAGCGCCCCCAACTGTGTACAGAGCAGCTTGTGGTAGACAAGGTCAAATGCCTTAAACAGATCAATAAATATGGCACCAGACAGTTTGCCCTGGTCCATGGTGGCCCTAATGCTAGCAGAGACAGACCAGGGCTGTGGTGGTACTATGCCCTTTACGGAATCCATGCTGGGCTGGGGACAATAGTTTATTCTCCTGTATGTACTCAGAGAGCTGCCCCACACTACTTTTTCGAGGAGCTTGCTGAGGGAGGATAGGATCGCGATAGGACGATAGTTGTCTGGAATTTTGGGATTACCTTGTTTCAAGACGGGGACTACCCGCACCTCCTTCCAGATATCTGGTATGATCCCTGTAGTAAGTGAAAGGTTAAAGATATGAGCTACTGGGGGAGCAATAAGGAAGGCCCCAAGTTTTAGTAACTTGGGTTCCATGTTGTCGAGGCCTGGGCTAGCGTACTGGGGGAGGCCAGAGAAGACTCGTCATGGCCTTTACTGACACAGTTCTGAGGTAGAACTGTTGATGAGGGGGATGGTCCACCTGCCCAATGGGAGAGGAGGCCCCCTGTCTGGTGGGAAGAGTGCGGAGAAGACTGATAGGTCAGAAAAGTGGGAGTTTAAGGAGCTGGCGATGGTGAGGGTTGTTGCAGGATACCCCTCCAATTAACATATGAGACCCCCAGGTGAGAGGACCCATAGACCAGGGATTTAATGTTACTCCAGAATCTCGTAGGGTCTCTGGCTGAGCTGAGTAGAGCAGACTTACAGAAGTTGCTTTTGGCAATTCTGATGGCCTTTTTGCATTTGATTCCAAGGTGCCTGTATTGCTGAAATAGGGTAAGATCGCGGGAGCCTTTGAAGTGAGACCAGCACTTGTCTCTAGCCCTCATTAGGGCCAGGAGACTCCCATGCAACCAGGGGGTAGCCGACCCCCTCACCCTCTGATCTTCGGGGCGTGCTTATCTTGTAGGGCACCGAAGGTAGCAAGAAAGTGGGAAGCTGCCACTGAAGGGTCAGTGGATCTAAATACCCCGGCCCGGTCAGTCTTGGGTCTGCAAGAAATGCCACAGGATCGAACCTGGAGAAGTTTCGGATTTGTAGGATTTTGTGTGGAATTTTAGGGGAGGGAATTTTCCAGACACAAAAAACAGGGGAATGGTCGGAGATGGAATCGGATAATACACCAGCTGATGAGATCCTATCAGGGTGGTTTGAGAGGATCCAGTCCAGCAGGGAGTCTGTGGATCCATTTTTTCAACAGCCTGGTTGGTTCCTGTATAATTTGAGTCAGGGCAAGATTGGCAAGTAGGGGTTCAAACTGTTTCACATTTCCATCTCATCCAAACGTTACCAAAGTCTGCACCGAACTACTTAAGGGCACCTGTGACAGATATTGCTATCCATCTCTGTAAGCCAACCACAGCATTTTGACATCCCTCTTGTCCTAAGGGACTCCTACCAACCCAGCACTTAACTGGTTTCCCCCAGCTTGTCCCACCCCTCTATCACAGGACACACCCCTCCCTCCCCCTTTTTTCCCTCCTAACCTCCACTAAATCACCTTTTGTCTGTTACTCTGTATCTTAGAGTAGGTTATAACTCATGGATGCTGACATACACTTGTAGAGAGCTGAGGTATTGTACAATGCATCTCCTGTAAATTACGGTCCTCGCTGCAAATGCATAATTTTTTGTAACGGTTTTCTGTTAACTGACGTGGAACCTACAAAAGAACATCTGCTCACAAGTGTTCTATAACTTAATAAATAAAAATACTTTTAATATGGTATGTACACATCTCCTTTGCAGATGGCAGCAGGCTTTATGCAAACCACATGTATGCATTTAACTTTGAATTCAATAAAGCGGCGTGTATATGTATAAAGACTGAGGGACCTGAATAATGTATGCACTGGAGAAATGTGGGGGGAGATGTGATAGAAACTTTCAAATACCTCACAGGTGTAAATGAAGTTAGAGGGAAGCATCTTTCAGAAAGATACTCTAGGACAAGGGGTCATGCTATGAAGCTGGAGAGGGGTAGACTCTGGGCAGATGAAGTACTTCACAGAGAGGGTGGTGGATGCCTGGAACAGCCTCACAGTGGAGGTGGGGATAAAAGCTGTAATGGTGTTGAAGAAAGCATAGGATAGGCATAAGGGAACCTTGGTGAAAACACAAGGGGGATAAGCCGGAGATCAAATAGGGTCTGCAGTGATCCAGTACATAGGGAAAAACAGGCAGACTAGGACTGCCAAGCGATCCTTCTCTGCTGACAAGTTTCTGTTTCTAAGTGCTTTATTAAACTGGCTCTGCTGTTAATAAAAGCACATGTATTTAACCAGAAATAGGTGAAACCTAACTCTTCCCAGCCTGACTTATTTACTGTGTGTGTGTGTGTGTGTGTGTGTGTGTGTGTGTGTGTGTGTGTGTGTGTGTGTGTGTGTGTGTGTGTGTGTTTATATATAAAAAATATTACCACCTCCAAGCAAATTAGCAGTCCTCCGTGTGTTTGACTTGAGTATTCTGCACTGGTTTAGTGCCACATTACTTGATATATGTGACTGTCTAAGGCCTTGGTGAAGTTCAGATAGACTGTCCACGGCCCTGCTCCCTCCACCTTTTCTGGTCAGCCCCTTAAAGGTGATCAGGTTAGTTTGGTATGAGCTGCCTCCCAAATCCATGCTAAGAAATTAACTTTGATTTCATAGAAATGATCCATTATTCTGTCCTTGATGGCGTCCAGAACCTTGCCCAGCACAGATGCCAGGCTGACCAGCCTATAGTAGCCTGGGTCCAACCTTGCTTTCTTCTTGAAGAGGAAAACATTGCCACTTTCTAATCCCCTGGTACCACATCCATCAATACAGATGTGTGAAAGATTACTGCAGGTGGCACCACTAATGCTTCCTTTAGCTGCATTGTGAGCCTGAGGTGTATCCTGGCCACCTCTTGGGACTTGCCTGGCTTGATCTTTGCCAGGTGGTTGGCTACCAGGGCAAGTGTGATGTCCACTGACTGCATCGTGGCTATATGCTATGGGGTCCATGGAACACTAATGCAAAGTATTTAACCACTTCACCCCTGGATTACATGGAAGTCTGTGCAAAGTGAGCTGTTGCAGTGGCCCTTGAAGTGAGGGTTGGGCATTGCTTCTGGCTCCATCACATGTTTCTTCCCCCCCATTTTAAGGGCCCAATCAATTTCTTCACCTAGGTGTTGTCTGTAGCTCCTGCTGCTAGCTTGATTTCCAGCTGTTGCTTAGCTTCCTTTATTAATTTTGCAGTCCCTTTAGTGCTGCTCTGTTATCCTCTCTGGTGTGTAAGCAACCGGTCTCTTTCCAGTGGTCATAGGCATTCTTTTCAAAATCTGTTGGCTTGGATCTGTGAGCCAGGGGGCCACTTCAGGCCCTTTTTCTTACTGCTTACAGTAAAGCAGGCCCCTACAGTGCTTAAAGTACCTTCTTCAAAATTAACACTTCATGTGCTCTTCATGACCCATCTCTTACAGCTGGCTTGGAGAGACAGGAAGCGCATCCTCAGGATCACGAGAACAGCTGCATGGGAATCTGAGCTGGATGTCATTGTCCACCTAGGGACAAATGACTTGGCTAATCATGAGATTAGAGCAGTGCAGAAGGATTTTGTAGAATTGGGGAGGGGCCTAAGACAAGTAGCACACACAATCTCCTTCTCTGAGGTGCTGCCTGTCAAAGGCATGAGTGAGGCGAGGGTACTTTGCACCATGCAGTTTAATGAATGGTTGAAAAAAATGGTGTGGGGCACAGGGGTTTGGCTTCATTGGGGATTGGGGTTCCACCTGGAGGGACACCGGCCTATACTGGCAGGATGGTCTGCATCTGTCCAGGAAGGGAACAAGTCTTTTGAGCAATCAGTTTAAATGCTTCATTGGCAAGCTTTTAAACTAGTCAAGGGGGGAGGCACTGATAAACAGCAGGAAAATCCCAGCCTCTCCCTACAAAATGGGGTACTAAATGAGAAAAAGACCGAGGTAGACTGGTCAGTGGGGGATGCTGCAAAAGAAGGTAAAGCCATCAAAAAATGGAGAGCAATGAGTACCAATGCCCGTAGTCTGAGTAACAAGCTTCCTGAATTAGTGGCCGTGATGGAGGAGGAACATCTGGATATCGTGGCAGTCACAGAAACATGGTATACACAAAACCATGACTGGGACAAAAACATACCAGGATACACTATCTACAGGAGGGACAGGGAGGGTAAAAGAGGAGTAGCAGCTCTTTACATAAGGGAAGGAATCGAGGCAACGGAACAAAAGGGAAAACAGGGAGGAGAAGCACTGTGGGTAAATTTGGAGACCGGCAATGGCACCACAATCTGCACAGGGGTTGTATACAGACCCCCTTCTCAGGGGGAGGAAATAGAATACTTAGAATGGCAGAAAAAGGGGAGAGATTGCTGATGGGTGATCTGAATATGCCAGATGTTAACTGGAATGTAGTTGCAGCAGCCACTTCAAAGAGTGGGGTTATTCTAGATGCCCTACAAGGGGCATGCCTTAGACAACTAGTATTGGAGCCCACTCGAGAGGGAGCTATCTTAGACCTGGTTCTCTCAAATGGAGATGAGCGGATCACAGATGTAGAAGTGGGTAGCCATCTGGGTACTAGCGACCATCTAACAGTGTGGTTCACAAACACAGCAATAGTCAAGCCATACAAAGGCAAAAGTACTGGATTTTAGGAGGGCTGACTTTGCCAAAATGGGTGAGTGCCTAAGGAATGCACTAGCAAATGGGCAGGAAGGAGGGGGTGGAAGAACAATGGGGAATAAAAACTGCCGTCACAGAGGTAACAAGCCTTTGTGTGAAGCAAATTAACAACAAAACGAAATGTAAGAAACCACTATGGTTCTCAAAGGAAGTGGCAGTGAAGTTTCAAGAGAAAAAGAAAGCACTCAGGAAGTACAAGGAATCACAGAAGGAGCAGGACAGGGAACTGTATTAGTTAAAGCAAAAGGAAGCTGGGAAGGCAGTCAGAACAGCAAAGGTCCAAACCGAGGAAAAGAGAGCCAACTCTGTTAAGAAGGGAGATGAAACCTTTTATAGGTACATCAGGGAGCGAAGGAAGACCAAGGGAGGGCTAGTGAGGCTTCATAAAGAGGGGGGAGGGTGGGCAGAGGGTGACTGGGAAAAGGCAGAGATACTAAACAAACATTTTTGCTCAGTATTTACAAAGGAAGTGGGGGAGGTACCTAAAACAAACAGTAGAAACACTCTGGATACAGAAGTTGATACCAGCCCATTTATAGAAGAAAGGGGTTCTGAAAGAACTCTTAAAACTGAAGGTGGAGAAAGCAATGGGGCCTGATGGGATTCATCCCAGAATTCTAAAAGAACTAAGGGTAGAACTAGTGACACCACTGACTACCCTCTTTAACAAATGATGGGAGGATGGGGTGGTACCTGAGACTGGAGAAGGGCAGATGTGATTCCCCTTCACAAAAGTGGGAGCAAGGCAGAAGCAGAAAACTACAGACCTGTTAGTTTAACCTCAGTGGTAGGGAAAATGATGGAATCACTTCTGAAGGAAAGAATTGTTGACTATCTAGAGACCAGAGGGGCTCAGGACCCAAGGCAGCATGGATTCACAGTGGGAAGATCATGCCAGACAAATCTGATAGATTTCTTTGACTGGGTGACCAAAGTAGTTGATCAGGGAAGGGCTGTGGACATGGCCTACCTAGACTTTAGCAAGGTATTTGACACAGTCCCACACAAAAGATTAATATACAAGTTAGCCAGCCTGAGAGTGGGTCCCAAGATGACAGCCTGGGTAAAGAATTGGCTGGAGAATAGGACACAGAGTAATAGTAAATGGAGTCCACTCTGAAGAAAGGGGTTACTAGTGGGGTACCACAGGGTTCAGTATTAGGACCGGTCCTCTTCAATGTCTTTATAAGCGATATTGCAGAGGGACTGGAAGGAAAAGGTCTCTTGCAGATGACACAAAGATCTGTAACAGAGTTGATGCACAAGGTGGAGTGGAAAGGATGAGAAGGGACTTGGCAAGGGTAGAGGAATGGTCAAATGTATGGCAGCTTAGATTCAGTGCTAAGAAGTGCAAGGTAATGCACCTGGGAAACAAAAACCCAGGGGAAGAGTACACAATGGGGGGTGAGATACTAACAACAAAAATGGAAAGGGACCTGGGGGTAGTCATATCAGATGACCTAAAGGTGGGCAAACCATGTGAGAGGGCAGCAAGGAGGGCTGGGGGGATACTGGGATGCATAGGGAGAGGCATCACCAGCAGAAAACAGGAAGTTATTATCCCTCTGTACAGACAGTTGGTGAGACCCCATCTGCAGTACTGTGTGCAGTTCTGGAGACCAAGTCTCCGCAAGGATATAGAGAGGATGGAGGCTGTCCAAAGGAGGGCAACTAAAATGGTGCAGGGCCTGCACCGGAAGACATATGAAGAGAGACTTAAGGAGCTGAATGTGTATAGCCTCGAGGAAAGGGGAGAGAGAGAGGGGGACATGATGGAAACTTTCAAGTATCTCGAGGGAATCAGCAAAGTCCAAGAGGGTAGCATCTTTCAAAAAAAGGTGCAAGAACAAGGGGGCACAATTTGAAGATAGAAGGGGGGCGGCTCAGAGGTAATTTAAGTAAGTATTTTTTCAGAGAGGGTTGTGGATGCATGGGATGGCCTTCCAGAGGAGGTTGTGGAGTCAAAAACAGTGGTGGATTTCAAGCATGCATGTGACAGCCATAAGGCAATTCTAGGGGTTGGGGGTAGGAAGAAGTAGGCTGCTGGTTAACTAACTAGGATCTGCAGCTTATCCAATAGGTAGGGAAATCGGCAGACTGGGTGGGCCAAGCGGTCCTTATCTGCCGTCAAAATCTGTTTCTGTGTTCCAGTCCCTTGAACCATATCCATCATGGTAAAAGCTCTTTCCACAGTTTCTGGCCCTGGTGGCTGAGGTCTGGATAACGTTTCTTGTCTCCAGGGAGACTTATCTGATTGTGGCCACTACTTGCATCCCAGTCTTGACACTTAACACCAGACCCCATCTCTGCTGCTGAGAACAGTCAAGGGTGACCTTCAGCCTATTACACTGTTGGACTTGCTGCTGTGGGTGGGAAGCTATTCTTGCCAGTGGACAGGAGGGGCTCTCTCCCTGTCCTTCACTCTTTTCCCCCCTGCCCTGTGGTGGCCAGAGAAATGATGCTTGGAACATTGAGCTGATCCAGCCATCTTATGAGTGTAATCTGAAGAATAAATGCCAGGGATTCCAGTTAAAGTAGGAAAGGAGCTCAACTTTATAAATGGCCTAATCACCACCTTTTGTCATTTTGGGGATGTCTTTAAGGTACAGACTGGTAACCCTCTATTAGTTTTCTTAGTGCTCCAGCGTGAAGGGGGAGTGCATTATTTTCCTCCCACTGTGGTTGCCTGTACCTGGATTGTGTACGGTGTCTTGAGCCTCTTAACACAGTCCCCACCATGTTGGTCTCCATTAGAGTTGCCCTTGTATTGAAATCTATTTCGGTATAGATAGGGCTTCCACTCTTCTGTCAAGTACTTCAGCTGCTTGCAGCACAGAATGTAGAGTCTGGGCATCACATTGGAAAACACTGTTGCTGCTAGTGCCTGTACCAACTGCTACCTTCTGCTTTGCAGGCTCACCAGTTGCTCAGTCTTTAACCCACAGTCACTATATAGTAATGGGGGTGGGAGGGAGAGGGTATCCAAGATATTTGAAGAACAAAAGCAAAGGACTTTAAAATCACTGGACTGCATTTGAGGACTTTGTAATCATAACTGCGGATATCGCTTCGAGGGGGCTCTTGCAGCAGGCAACACTGGTAGGACCGAAGCCACTGGGTGCCAGGACCACATGGAAAACTTCTAGCTAGCAGTCTACAGCTGGGGACTACCCACCATTGTTGGCATGCTGACTTCTACCTATCCTATTAAAGGAGTAGGTCCCCCAGACCTACCTTGGTTCTTTTCCCATTGTCAACCCAGGCACACTGGACCGCCACAGACACCTGCATATCAGACGCAATTTTCTTTGCACTTCACCCTTGATTTCATTTTTTTTTTTTTTCAATGCCAAACATTGAATTTCGCCGTTTTTCTCCTTTATCTTCTCCAGCTTCGTCTTCAACCGGCCTTCGAAAGTGTGCCTGTGGCAAGCAGATACCTGCTAAGTATGGCCACTCTTCCAGCTTCCTCTAAGCCCAGTCATGACACCAAGGCCTGCAAGCATTGCCAGGACTTCAACCAGGCCACATGGAGATGCCACTTGAAGACCCTCTAGAGCCACTTGCTGTAGCAGAAATTAGCCATGATGGAGGAGCTTCAGGCTAAAAGTTCTACCTCCCCGGCCTGTGGGGCTTGGTCTTCTTACCAGAAGTCTAGTGTGAAGCAGGCTGTTGTCAGTCTGCCTCTCACTTGCCACATAAACTGGCTTCTCCCTCAGGAGGTCCGGCCTCTCTGCTCTCAGCAGCCCTTACTCCCTCTGTGTTGGCAGTGGCCCCTCCTCTGTCCTGGGTGGCAGCTGTTCAGGGAAGTGGACCCACTGCCTCCCTGTCCCTGACACTCTGGGCCCTTGGTCCCCATGGGTCCTCAGCCAGGCAGCTCGACCAGGGTTAGCTGCTCCAGCAGTGGGTCTTCGCCCATTGTGGGGCGTGCCCCCTCCCATCAAGGCGTTGCTTTTGTCCTCAGATTCTTGGGCAAGTGCCAGCCCTTCCAGGTATCACCCGGAGCAAGTGCTCATCTTCAACACAGGCAACGCCTCTGCCCCATCTCTAGAGCTCCCCTCACAGGCACCAGCTTCTCCTCTGGCTTACATCAGCTCCTTCTCTGGACTGGCACTAGCCACACTTTCTAGGCTGGTGCCAGCTGTACTGATGCCCCCCTAATACATCAACCATCGTCACCTCCACCCCAGCCTGTGCCTCAACTGTCACCTGCTGGCCCTCCTAGAAAACACCTGCTGGACCAACACCAGGGTAACCTACGCCACCTCCCCCACTAATGTACCAGTACTGTCCACCTCATTATTTTCCATTGTATTATCCCCTTCCCCCCTCCTCACAGCCTGGTGGGCCTTTATGAAGGACAAGGACACACCTAGATCACGTTCCTTGAACCCCCAGGGATTTGGACCAGGTGGAACTCAGCAACTCTTATACTAAAAGGACTTCTGGGAGTCATACCAGTGCCTCTCTTCCATGTAATGGAGGACCGCTGCCCACTGACGTCTGCCCCAGATAGTGACTCTTCAGGAGCAGATTCCTCCTCGGTCGTCAAAGGGCTTCTGGCACTCTTCTGATACTTGGAGGGGGTGCACAGGTGGCACACGTCAAATCTCTCTTCCCCTGGAAGATCCCTCCTTCATGGATGTGATGCGCCATATCCATTCCCTCATGGGAATGGATACTGAGGAACTTTACCTGGAACCCCATTGCTTGGCACTTTACTTGCAAAAGATGGAAACATTTTCTTTGGTAGTCCTCTCTTCTCCCCATTGAGGCTGTAGATACCAAGGCAACGTGAAATCTTCCACCCCAGCCTTGGTTAAGAAAGCAGATTGCCTCCAAGTGCTAGTGGGTAAACCCTTCTATGATGAACAGTATGGCAGATTTGGTTGTCAGGAATGCTGCCCATGGCTGTACTAGGCCCAAACATTTAAGCACCCACCCCAGACAAGGAATCTCGCTAGCATGACCAGTTGAGCAAGAGTATATGCTTCTGCTACACTGACCATTCGGGCCCAGAATTTAGTCTCTATGGTGCAGTACCAGAATGCCATTTGGATCAGGCATGGGATTTGGTGGCAGCCCTTCCCCAGTGATTCCACCAAAACAGTTGGTTTAGCTTATGTCTGTCTGATGTATGCACTCATGTACTCTGAACAGCCTATGACGCTGATATTGCTGAACGTGGGGCGGTGGCAGGAGTCTGCATTCGCTGCCATTCGTATCTGCGGTGTTTGTAACGGATGTTCAGACAAGATCATGGATGCCCCTTTTCAGGGCTTGGTCTTGTTTGGGGGAGATGCCCAGGATATCATCTCATACCTCCAGAAATCTGGTAAGGCCCGTAGGTTGGTGCACGTCATGTACCGCTCAGTCACTGTCCTCTCAGCACCAGCCCTTTCACCGGTTCTCCCACCAGTCTTCCAAGGGCCAGCAGTTTTAAACAGAAGACAACCACCCTGCCTTCTGGAGTAACCGCCCTATGGCCCCCAGAGCACCCCCAGCTCTACTGCCAGACTCCTTGTCCACACCTCCCCACTAACACAGAAGCCTTGGGGGAGGCAGTTATGGGTCGGTTCTTGCTATACCTAGACAGGTGGCGCACTGTAACCTCAGATCAGTGGGTACTTCAGATCAAGTAGGGTCACACCCTTGAGTTTCTGGACCCCCCCAGGAAAACCCTCCCTCGCCGTCCCATTACCCACAATCCCACATTCTCTCCAGGCAGAGATTCAGGTGCTCCTACACAAGAGGACCATCTAACCCATCTCCCCCCAGGTCAAAAGGATTCTACTCGCACTTCTTTCTAGTCTCCCAAAAAACAGGGGACTTGTAATCGATCCTGAATCTAAGCCACCTGAACCTCTACATAGAGTACAAGCACTTCAGGATGGTGACTCTTTGGGGACTTACCCCCTCATTTACAAGGGTACTGGCTCTGTTTTCTGGATATGCAGGATTCCCATCTCCATATTCTGGTCTTCCCTGCCCACTGCCACTTCCTTTGTTTCCACTTTCAGGGTGGCCACTTCTTGTTCTGGGCCTTCCCTTTTGGCTATATCTTGGAAGCTTGGGTCTTTACCAAGTGACTAGCAGTGGTGGTGGCAGTTCTGCAGACGCAGGGATTTTGTGTTCCCTTACCTGGATGACTGGCTGCTGACTGCCCCCTCCAGGGATCACTTGCTACAGACTCTGGAAGGCACCTTTCGGCTCTTCCAGCTCCTGGGGATAACTATCAACCTTGCAAAGGCTTGTCTCCACAAGCCAATGGCTCCTATATATAGAAGCAGTCTTGTACTCATCCCAGGGCAAGGCTTTCCTGCTGGAGGACAGGGCAGAACTCTTGAGAGTGCAGGCCCAGCTGGTCTCTTCTAGTCGCTAGGTTCCAGCCAGAGCATATCTTCGTCTATTGGGGCACATGGCAGTGGCCATAACCGTGGTTCCCTTTGCCCACCTGCATGTGAGTTCCCCAGTAGACAATGTGGGCCCAATGGGACCAAGGCACTGATTTGGAACAGCTGGTGCTGGTTTCTGAACCAGTGTGAGATGGTCCTTGGAGTGGTGGCAGAACCCTGCCAACCTCCTGATGGGGTTCCTTTCTGCTCAGTATCCCTGCAGCAGATTTTAACCACTGATGCTTTGCCTGAGAGCTGGGGAGCTCACATGGGAAACCAACAGACCCAGGGAGTTTGGTCTCTGTTGGAACAGCATCTGCACATTTATGTGATTGTGATGCGGGCCGTCCAGGCCCACTACTGATCAACAGACATGTCTGTAGTTTAGGCTTTTTACATCAGTAACCGGGGGGGGGGGGTACTCTTTAACCCCCTTTGTTGGAAAGCCATTAGTCTGGTACTGGGCCATCGAGCATGACATGGAACTCTGTCATCCATGTTCCAGGGGTCCAAAACACCATGGCCGAAAGTCTTAAGCCGGTCGAGGGCGCACAGGCTGGAACTCCTGCCCTCCAGTGGTCGAAGATCCCTTCAACAAGTGTGGATGGCCAGTTGGGATGCAAAAAGTTCCCACTCAGTGCAAAACTACCACTTTTTTTGTTGGCTCAATCCAGGGCCTGGAGTTTTGTGGTATAATGTGTCCTCCCTCTTCTGGAAATGGAGGTTGCTGTATGCCTTCCCTCCCTGCTACTGTAGAAGGTTCTCAAGCTTCAGTCAGAGGAGGTATATGATTCTCATGGCTCCCTACTGGCTGCATCAGATTTGGTTTTCCCTACTTCAGCAGCTGGCAATGGAACCTCCAGTTCCTTTGCCCTTGTGCCCTGGCTTGCCCTCCCAGGAACTGGGCACCCTGGTCACTCCAGACCTCAAATCTCTATCTCCATGTGTGGCTCCTGCAGACTTGGTTATCTCCTGCTTTGGGGTTTCTTCAAGGGTTATTGATGTCCTGATGGCTGCCAGGAAACCTTCCACAAGTCACCTATGCCATGAAGTGGAAGTGCTTTTTCCTTTGGGCTACTGCTTGCCACTTGGATCCATTCACCTACCTGGTGAACCTAATTTTGGGAGTACCTCCTCTCCCTTTCAGACTCTGGTCTGGGGTACTCTTTGGGTGCATCTCTTTGCCATCTCTGAATACCATGCATCTATAGAGGACAAGGCTGTTATACCCAGTTGGACCCTTCCCACATGTTTTTGTGAGGGCAGGCAAACTTTATTTCTGGGGCACCCAATCCCAGACGCTCTGGGTGCCTTGCATTAAAGCAGGTTAATCTGAAATATACAGTTAATTTACAGCAGTGTAGGCAGGATTGTGTGGTTTTTTTAAAAAAAAAAAAAAAAAAAAAAATTCAGAATACTTAATGATCAGCAGTCGGTGCAAATCAGGGCATTCTTCATCTGAAACCTCCCATTCATGACCCTGTCCCACCTTGGGACCTTTTTTTTATTTTGGAAAAGCTCACTCTGCCTCTCTTTGAGCCAGCCATGAGTTGTGAGCTATGCTTTCTGTTGTGGAAAGCATTATTTTAGTTGCTATAACTTCTGCTCGAAGGGTTTCAGAGCTTCAGGCTCTGATGTGTAAAGAGTCTCATTTCTTTGTCACGAAGACGAGGTGTCTTTCTGTACCAATCCTAAGTTCTTGCCTAAGGTGATGTGAGTTTTATACTCCATCCAACTTCCAGTTTATTTCCTTGAGTATTTTAATCAGGGAGGAGGCCTTGTTGCATACTCTAGATGTTCACAGGGTGCTACGTTATTACACTAACCGCACCATACACATTCATAAGACTGATCACTTGTTTGGTTTTTTTTTTGCCCCTAAGAAGGAAGGGGCACCCATTTTGAAACGGTGTTTATCTAAATCGTTGGCAAATTGCATTGTGTACTGTTACTGTAAGTACAACAAACCCTTACCTGGGGCGGTTAAGGGCCACTCTACTAGAGGTATGGCAGCCTCTACTGCCTGCTTCAGAAATGTCTGCAGACATTTGTGCAGCTGCCACTTGTAGTTCAGGTCACACCTTTATTTGTCAGTCTGGATATTGACTCCAGATGCAGGGCCGATTTTCGGACTAGCTGTCCTACAGGGCCTTGTCTCATAAACTACCTTCTGCTTTTTTTTTGCCTCCTCCCAGCTGACTTAAGGTCAGTTCTCATTCTACTAGGGAATTACTCCTACTGGTGTTGCCTGCTGCAAGAGCCCCCTCGAAGCAAGATGGTAAGTTGTGCAAGAACTTACTGTAACAGCAGATCTTCAGGAGGAACTCTTGGAGCAGGTGCTGCCTTTCCTCTCTCCTTCCCCATGATTGCTTCTCCTTTGTGGCTTCACTGCTTTTCCTCAGCCTTGAGGAACCTCCTCTGTTCTCATATTTGCTTTCTGCGCTGAGATCTCCGTTGGGAGAACTGAAGTCTGGGAGACCACCCCTTTTTATGGGCTAGGCGGACATCAGCATGCTGACGTCAGTGGAGGTGGTCCCCTGCTGTGGACTACTAGCTAGAAGTTTTCACTGTGGTCCTGGCGCCTGGTGGCTTCAATCCTACTGGTGTTGCTTGCTGCAAGAGCTCCTCATAAAGATCTGCTCTTATGGTAAGTTCTTGCATAACTGCTTTGTATTCTAGTTCTGGAGCCCCAGTTGCAGCTGGTCTGTAAGTGTGTTGGCCCAACTTACAGAATCATTTTCTTTTGGAAAACCTAACTCTGCCTCCCTCTTGAGCCAGCCGTGAGGCTGATTTTGGTAGATTGAGGCAGATGGTGATGGATAAGTTAAACATCAGAGAAGTCAGACGTGGAGGAAATATGGAAAGATGTTAGGGATACCATTCTAGAGGCAACAAGAGGGTAAAAGACCACTGTGGTTCTCCCTGCCAATAAGAGGCAGTCTGAGCCAAATAGAATGCATACAAGTGGTTCAGGCAACATAAAGGAAAGGGAGTGGGAAGATTACACTATGAAAAGTAAGGAGGCCAGGAAAATAGTGAGTGAGGCCAAGGCAGCAAAAGTGCTGTGAATTGCTCGTGGAGTCAAATTGGGGGGGGGGAGAACCTTTTTCCGCTACATCAGTGAAAAAAGGGGAAGGAATTTTAAAGTTAAAAGTGGGGGATGAGGCTCTGGAGGACAGCGGACAAAAAGCAGAAGCCTTGAAGGAATACTTTTGCCCGGTATTCACAAGGGAGAATCTGGGTCCACTGTCAGACAGCAGTATCTGAGCAGAGACTACAGGGGTTCAGAGAATGTGCACCCAGGAATTCACTACAGACGGGGTCTGGACGGGCCTTACAGACCTCATACCCAGCAAGGCCCCTGGCCCTGATGGTTTATGCCCTAAAGTGCTCTGGGAGCTGGCAGCACCTCTCTGGCACCTATTCAACAGGACACTGGAGTCTGCGGTAGTTCCAGGTGACTGGAGGGTGGCTGACGTGGTGCCACTGCACGAGTGGAGACTGGAAACAGGGTATTAAATAATTGATTAGCAGTTTTTTTTCCTTGGGACAATACTAACTGTACAGAAAGTATTTATATAGGTTTTCTAGAAGTGTTATGTATGTTAAACACAGTGAGGCAACTGCTATGCTTTTTCACAATGTTTTAGCACTTTTTTATGAGCAAAACGCTAATCATTTTTTTTAGAGTTAAAGCCTTGCTGGAAAGATGCAGGTAACTAAGCCAATCTGCCTCACATCAGTAGTGGGTAAACTTACGGAGGCCCTTATCAAACAAGATGTAGTGGAATACCTCAAAGTAAATCACCTGCATAATTACGAACACTGGTTTGTGATGGGCAGGTCCTGTCAAACGAACCTTATTACATTCTTTGACGAAGTATCCAAGGAGTTGGACAGGTCATGCAGTGAACTTGCATTACTTTGACTTCAGTAAGGCATTTTACTCAGTCTTGCATAGACTTCTCTTAAAAGCTATAAGACCTTGGGGTAGCAGAACAGATGATAAAGTGGGTACTGAATTGGCTGAGGGACAGAAAACAAAGGGTGGTGGTAAATGGGGTGAAATCTAATGAGGTGGGTCACTAGTGGGGTGCCTCGGGGTTGGTCCTCTTCAATGTATTCATTAGTGACATCAGCGAAGGCATAAATGACATCACCCTGTTTGTGGACAACACAAAACTCTGTGGAAAACTCTTGTATGGAGGGAGTCTGACAACTGCAGGAGGACCTTAAGACGTTGGAAAGGTGGGCACAAATATGGCAATTAAACTTAAGTGCCAAGAAGTGTAAAATGATACAAATGGGTAGGGCCAATCCCAAGGAAGAATATTGGCTCAGTGGAGTCCAGGTGAGCTCCTCTGCTGAGGAACTTTATCTGGGAGGAGTTATTGGGATGACCTCAAGCAGCAAAGTCAGTGTAGTGAGGCTTGCAGCAGGGTTAGCAGGGTGTTAGGATGCATTGGCAAGGGGATAGACAGCAGGAACAGGGAGGTGATAGTACCACTTCACCAGTCATCCATGAGGCCTCATCTGGAGTACTGTGTACATAGAAACATAGAATTTGATGGCAGATAAGGACCACTTGGCCCACCTAGTCTGCCCATTTCCCTACCTAATGGATAAGCTGCAGATACTACTTAACCAACAGCCTACTTCCTCCTACCCCCACTAGAATTGCCTTGTCTGTCCCATTCATTCTTTAATTCCCTGTTTTGGACTCCATGACCTCCTCAGGAAGGCTATTCCATGTATCTACAACCCTCTCTGTGGAAAAAAAATACTTCCTCGCATTACCTCGGAGCCGTCCCTCCTCCAACTTCAAATTGTGCCTCCTCCTTGCACACTTTTTTCTGAAAGATGCTACCCTCTTGGACTTAGAAACTTTCAAGTACCTCAAGGGAATCAATCATGTCTCATCTCTTCCCCCAAAAAAAAAATCTCCTTTCCTCGAGTATACATATTAAGCTCCTTTAGTCTCCTCTTATGGTTTCTGGTGCAGACCCTACACCATTTTAGTTGCCCTCCTCTGGACAGCCTCCATCCTGTCTGTCCTTGTGGAGATGGGTTCTCCAGAACTGCACACAGTATTCCAGATGGGGTCTCACTCATGTGTTCTACTGGTGATGCCTCTCCCTGCACATCCTAGTATTCCCCCAGTCCTCCTTACTGTCTTCTCGCATTGCTTGTTCACCTTCAGGTCACCTGATAAGACTACCCCCAGGTCCCTTTCCATTTTTGTTGGTATCTCACCCCCTTGTGTACTCTTAACCTGGGTTTTAGTGTCCCAGGTGCATTACTTTGCACTTTGCACTTTGCATTGAATCTAAGCTGCCATGCATCTGACCATTCCTCCAACTTTGCCAAGTCCCTTCTCTGCCTTTTCACCCCACCTTGTGTATCAACTGTGTTGCAGATCTTTGTCTCTGCAAAGAGACATACTTTTCCTTTCAGTTCCTCTGCGGTGTCACTTATAAAGACATTCTCATTTTCTCCCAGTGGCCATTTTGGGTCAGATACAGCAATGGATGGTCGAGACACCATATGGCGTCTATGGGAACAAAGGAGTTGGGGCCAATCTCAGTACTGAACCCTGCAGTACCCCACTAGTAACCCCCCTCTTTCTTCTGAGTGGACTCTGTTTACTATTACCCTTTGCATCCTGTTGTCCAGCCATTTTTTTTTTTTTACCCAGGCTGCCACCTCTGGGCCCACTCAAAGGCTGGCTAACTTGTATATTAATCTTTAGTGTAGGACTGTCCAATGCCTAGCTAAAGTCTAGGTCTGCTATGTCCACAGCCCCTCCCTGGTCATCTGCTTTGGTCACCCAGTCAAAGAAATCTTTGATTCATCTGACTCTACCTTCCACTGTGAATCCATGCTGCCTTGGGTCCTGTGCCCCTCTGGCCTCTAGATACTAAACAGTTCTTTCCTTCATGAGTGATTCTATCATTTGCCCTACCACTGAAGTCAAACTAACATACATATGAAGAAGCCAGCAGAAGGCCATTTGGTCTCAAGTCTGCTCATATTGTAGGGTGCACAGCTTGAACTAATGTCCTTGCCCTCCCGCCCCACTCCTCCTATCTTCTCTACCCATGATCCTTAGCTTCCCCTTAGGTCTGTCCCAGCATCTCTTAAAGCTGCCCACTGTCTTCAACAAGATGTCCTCTTCTGGCCGCGCATTCCAAATGTCCACCACTCTCTGAAATGCTTCCTTACCTCCCTCCTAAACCTCTCACCCTCCAGCTTAAGACTGTCCCCTCATGTTATGGTTGCCACTCAGCTTCGACTCTCCTTATCAAGTACTTGAATGTCCCAATCATGTCCACGCACTCGCGTCTTCCAGGGAGTACATGTTCAGTGCCCTCAGTCTCTCCTTGTATGCCTTACTGTGCTGACCTGCCATCATCTTTGTAGCACTCTTCTGGATCTTCTCCAGCAGGTTAGTGTATTTTTTTTTTTTTTTTTTTGAGGTGTGGGCACCAGTACTGATCTCCATACTCTAGATGCGGCCTTAACAGTGACCTGTACAAGGGCAGTATTACCTCCCCTCTCCTACTACTGATGCCCCTAGATATGCATCCCAGCATCTTGTTTGCCTGTGCTGCTGCCTTTTGGTACTGCGTGGAGTGCCTTGGGTCACTAGTGATCATCATTCCCAGATTCTTCTCCTCCTCCGATGCAGATACTGACTCCACCCAGGTAGTACTCTGTCCTGGGATTCTTTGCTCCAATATGCATAACTTTGCATTTCTTGACATTGAAGCCAAGCTGCCAGATATTGGACCACTTTCCCAGACCTTTCTGTAGGTCTGGTATCCCTTCAGCAGTGTCAACTTTCACAGAGCTTGGTGTCATCCACAAATAGGCACATTTTGCCCTTAATGCCATCTTCAATGTCCTTGATGAAGACATTAAACACTAGCCCCAGCACTGAGCCCTGCGGGACCCCACTGGTCATCTCTCCAGTGCCAGATAACTCTTCCCCCACAACCACAACCACCCTCTGGGTTCTGTCACTCTACCAGTTTTCCACCCATCTGGCTATCTTTTCCCCAGCCTCGAGATCCACCAGCTTCCTGATCAGCCTCTTGTGGGGCACAGTCAAAGGCCTTGCTGAAATCAAAATGGAGGATGTCTTCAACTTGGCTCCTCCCTGTCTTGGTGACAATCAGATTTGTTTGGCAATCTCCCTCTCATGAACCTATGCTGCCTCACAACCTGAAGACCATGCTCCTCTAGATATTCCACAGACCTTTTATTTAGTATGGGGTCGGTAATTCTCTGGGTCATCCTTGGGACCGCTTTTGTGGAGGGGCACTACATGTGCTGTTCTCCAGTCCTGCGGTACCACTCCTGAGACTAGTGACCTATTAAATAAGTCTGCCAGTGGCCCTGCCAGCTCCTTGGCCAGTTCCTTTAGTATCCTTGGATGTACTCTGTCTGGGCCTGGTGATTTATCCACCTTCAATGCCAGCAGCCCCTCCCTCACTCTATCCTTCTGTCACATCTGTGTTCCCCTTCCCCCCCGCTCCTCTCTTCCCTTCTGAAGGCACTGGTCCATCCTTCTCCCTGGAGAAGACTGAACAGAAGTATTCATTTAATGTTTCTGCTTTCCCCTCACTATTCTCCACCAACTCCACCCCTTTCTTAAGCCTGACAATCCCTTCCTCCTTGTCCCTTTTCTCACTTGTATATTGAAAGAAAACCTTCTCCCCTTCTTAATTCCTTCAGTTATCTACAGCTCCTTCTGTGCCTTTGCTCTCCGAACCTCTTAGTTGACTCACTAGCCAACCTTGGGTAATTTTCCCCTATCCACCTCTCTTGGTCTTCCTGAATTTTCTGTAGGCTGATCTCTTTTCCCTTCCTGCCTGGGCAAACCCAGAGCTGAACCAACTGGGCACTTTGACCCTTGTATTCTTCCCCCTGAGCCTAATGCACTCATCTGTGGCAACTGGTATTCCATCCCTAAAGATGGACCACCTGTGGTCCACCCCCATATCTGCTCTGCCTGCCAGATGGCTCCTTAGCACTTAACCAATTTTCCTGAAGTCTGCCCTCCTGAAATCCAAGATTTTGGTTTTAAGCAGGATGTTTTCCTTGCCCATATCCAACTGGAACCCCACACACTGCAATGGTCGCTTCCACCCATTGGCTCCCTGACCATTTCCTGTATGTGCTCCATATTTGTGAGTACCAGATCAAGAATTGCCTCATTCTTGTTGGTTCAGTGATGCCCTGAGTCAGGAACCCACTCTGCAGTCCTTCCAGGATTGCCAGACTCCTAGCATGTTCTAGATGGTATGCTCCAGTCCACCTTGGGCAGGTTGAAGTCCCCTACAATTACCACCTCCTTTCCCTGCAGCTTCCAATAATTGAGTGAGTTTAGTTCCCTGTCCCTCTCCTCATCCTGACTGGGATTCTTGTATTTTTCTGCCTCTGTCTTACTCCCACTTTTGTGAAGTGGAATCACATGCTCCCTCCTCCAGTACCACCCCACCCCCCCCATGATTTGTTAGAGGGTAGTTAGTGGTGTCACTAGTTCTACCCTTAGTTCTTTTAGAATTCTTGAGTGAATCCCATCAGGCCCTATTGCTTTGTCCACCTTTTGTTGTAAGAGTTCTTTCAGAACACTTCTGTGAATGGACTGGTATTGACCGCCCTGTCCAGAGTGTTTCTATTGTTTGGTTTAGGCACCCCCTCCTCTTTTTGTGAATGCTAAGCAGAAGTATTTGTTCAGAATCCTTGCCTTTTCACTGTCATCCTCTGCCCACATTCCCTCCCCTTTTTATTTAAGCCTCAGTATCCCTCCCTTGGTCTTTCTTCGCTCCCTAACATACCTTTAAAAGGTTTTATCCCTTAAGAGCTGGCTATCTGTTCCTCAGTTTGGCCTTTGCTATTCTGACTGGCTTCCCTGCTTCCTTCTACTTTAACTGATATAGTTCTCTTTCCTGCTCCTTTGGTTTCCTTATTTCCTGAATGCTATACTTTTCTCCTTAACCTTCCCTGCCACCCCTTCTGAGAATCAGTGTCTCTTTCCTTCATTTTATTGATTTGCTTTAGACAAAGGCATGTTATCTCTGTGATGGCAGTTTTGATTTAATTTTTCCCCATTGTTCTTCCACCCCTTCTTGCTCGTTTGCTAATGCTTTTCTGGCACACTCCCATTTTGCCAAAGTCTGATCTCCTAAAGTCCAACATCCTTGCTTTTGTATGGCTTGACTGTACAGCTGTGTGTATTGTGAACCACACTGTTTGGTGGTAGCTTGTTCTCGGATGGCTACCCACTTCTAAATCTGAGATCCTCTCTCCAAGCCCGTTTGAGTACCAGGTCTAAGATTGCTCCCTGCCGAGTGGGTTTGAAAACTAGCTGTCTGAGGCATGCCCCTGTAGGGCATAGAGAATGACCCTGCTGTTGGATGTGGCTGCAGTAAAGGTGCTCCAGTTAACATCTGGCATATTCAGGTCCCCCTATTAGCAATATATTTCCTTTTTCTGATATTCTAAGGATTCCTTCCATCATTTCCTTGTCCACTGCCTTCCCCCAAGATGGGAGTCTGTAAACAACCCTTGCGCGGATTGAGATGCTATTTCCTGTAACAGTGCCTCCTCCCCTCCCTGTTTACACTTTAGTTCTGTTGCTTTGATTCCTTCCATTATGAACAGCTAGTCTTCCTGTCCCTCCTGTAGATTGTATAACTTGGTATGTTATCCCAGTCATGGTTCTGTGTATCATGTTTCTCTGCCATGATCTCAAGGTGTCCCTCTTCTATCAAGGCCACTAGTTCAGGGAGCTTGTTACCCAGACTATGGGCATTGGTACTAATTGCTCTCTTTTCGATGGCATTACCCCTTTTATGCCCATCCCTGTCCTTGCTGCCTTTCTCTGGATTTACCCCTGTCCTGCTTCCCATAGACTTCTTTACCTTTGTCTACTTCACAAACTTCCTGGGGGTGGGGGTGGGTGGTGTTGATTTCCTGCTTCTCTTCAGTGCCTCCCCCTTGGCTTGTGTAAATGCTTACCAATGGCATTTAAACCTATCACCTAGGATCCTGGTTCCCTCCTGGACAGATGCGATCATGCCAGTATAGGCCTATATCCCTCCAGGTGGACCCCCAATTCCCAATGAAGCCAAACCCCTGAGCTCTGCACCAGTTTTTCAACCAGTCATTGAATTGCATGGTGCAGAGTACCCTAGCTTCACCCATGCCATAGACAGGTAGCACTTCTGAAAAAGTTACTGTGCGTGCCACTTGTCTAAGGTCTCTCCCCAACTCCTCCTGCACTGCTCGAATCCCATTCCCAGCAAGGTCATTTGTCCCTAGGTGGATAATGGCATCTAGCTCCTTCCCCCTGTGCAGCTGCTCACACGATCCTGAGGATTCAATTCCTGTCCCTCCAAGCCATGGTGCCCTCCCTCCATCTCCCTTCCCTTACCCAGTTCTATCCTTCCCCCTAACAGTTGACGCCAGATTGTATTCTGGAGGTGTCTTCTAAGAAAGGACATTGATAGATTGGAAGTGGTCCAGAGAAGAGTAACAAAAATGATACATGGCCTTCAGAAAATTGCCTATGAAGAGTGGCTTGGGGCTGTGAAATTGTACTTGCTAGAGACTAGGAGGGAGGGGGTGGGCATGTCTGAGACCTTTAAGTTCCTTAAAGGCATCAACAAGGTGCCAGAATCTCAGCTTTTTACCAGGAATGTCCATTCTATTACAAGAGGGCATGAGTGGAAATTGAAGGCTGGCGTATTCAAGAGGGACATCATAAAGTATTACTACTCTAAGACTGTGGTGGAACCTTGGAATACATTATCTCCCGAGGTGGTGGCTGCAAAGTCTGTATCAAGCTTTAAGCATGGATGGGACAAGGATTGGGAACAACCACATGGCACTGGCAAGGGTTAAGCTGGGGTGTCTAGGACAGAACACCAGTGCACAATAGGTCCAGAGATATCTTGCTTGGGCAGACTCTATAGACCAGAGATCCCCTTCTGCTGTCATCGTCTGTGTTTCTATGTAAAGGAGAATCCTCTCAAACATCACTGAAGGTTCTTGAAAGCTGCAATTAAATGAAATTGCTTCAAGTTTGGTTTGTACTACATGCTACTTAACTGTTAATATGACTTTGTTTCAGGTGGATGCTGTTGCTTCTAATTTGAACTCAAATGATGTCTTTGTCCTGAAGACTCCTTCAGCCACACACATGTGGATTGGTCAGGGATCTTCCAGTGCTGAGAAAAAAGGTGCCAGTGACCTGCTAGAAATTCTGGGAGTGGCTGCTTCAGAAATCACAGAAGGCAGTGAGACGGGTAGGTCTGCAAGATACTGCTTTGGTTATCAAAATCTAAACACTAGATATGGTGGGACAGACCTGCATTCTGAATGCAGCATAACTGTTAGATTTCCATGTTGTGCCAAGCCCCTTCGTATAGATAGCCAAAACTTAGATCAGTTAGTACCAGTAATAAGATTTCATCAGCTGGAACACCATTGAGATGAACTTGCTCTTTCTTTAGGCAGACATACAAAGTATGGCATGACCTTGCTTAACTCCATTAAATGGCTCATTTAAAAAAATTTTGTTCGCATTAATCAGTATTTGAAATGGATTAGTAAATGTGATTTTTTTGCAAACTGAGATAGTTGCAGAAACATGGAATAAGACACAGGAGACCAAAGGTTCATAGTCTGCCCTTAATATATTAAATCACCCATACTGTACTAGTGGTCTGTTACCCTCTTTCCCCACTCCCCCACTCCCTCACCTCTCAAACCTGTCTCCCCCTCCAGGGATGGAGTCCCCATGCCCTGTCCAAACCATGTTTAAACCTGCTGCCTCTACCACTTCTATCAGCAGTATGTTCCATATTTCTACCACCCTCTCAGTGAAGTAGAACTTCCTCATATTTCTCTTGAACCTGCTCCCTTCCAGTCTCCAGTCATGTACCCTAGTGACTGCATCCCTAATTTGTGCAAATAGGTCCTTGTTTATACCTGTGAGAAACTTAAATGTTTGGGTCCTCCCACTTCTGCTTTGCCTCCAGGCAATCCTCATAGGATCTGCCCTGCTGACCTTGGATCATCCTGGTGACCTTTCGCTGCACTGATTTAATCTATGTCCCTCCTAAGGTGAGAACTACAGAACTGGGATACATACACTCACATATCTAGGAAGTGGCAGAATTACATTGCTTCAACTGTCAAAACCCCTCCCTATACATCTCTGCATCCTCTATGCCTTTCTGTGTGCTTTGTTACATTAACTCATTTGCTTGAATTGGAGCCCCTGATTATGACCCCCCCCCCGCGATCCCTCTTCTGTTTTAGTGGCCAGTCTAACTCGTAAATGTAAGAGATGAGTTAGTTGATGAGCAGTGCTCCAGCAACATTGTATGCTTGTCCGAATCATTTTTTAATTGCAAGTACAATAGTTTCCTGGATTGAGTGACTGAAGATTGGGTGGATGGATAATTTTACTATCCATGCAATATATTTTCAGCAGTTTGGATCAAATCGTTATTATCCAAAACCATTTGGGGGGGGTGTCAATGATTCATAAATCTACTCTTTAGAGCACTTTCTTTGGAACAGTTTACAGGATTGCAGTGACCTGATCTACATAGATCCGTTGTATCTGATCCAAGATGTTTGAATGTCTATCATAAATTGGATTAGTATGCTGTGTACTCTAAGAACTCTAGAGGTGTATATCTCTGGGGGACCATTTGAATGTGGTGCACCTCCTCAACTGTTTGTAAAATCTGTACGGTTTTGATTCAAAATCCGTACAAGGTAAATATTTACAGTTTACTGTGGAAGAAGTTTCTTCTTTCAGAACCATTATATTAAACCTTTGTTTTGCAGTGCCGAACAAGTGCATGTTTGAGTAGGTTGTCAGTTAGGATATGCAAGGACCATCTTCAGAATGGTGAGTCAGCAACTTGGGTACTTCTGATTTTCTTTTCCACTTTCCTCACCCGTGTTATTTGGAATTTGACAGATGATTTCTGGGAGGCTCTGGGTGGAAAGGCACTGTATCGCACATCTCCTAGGTTGAAGGACAAGATGGATACTCACCCACCACGCCTCTTTGCTTGCTCAAATAAGACTGGGCGCTTCATTGTAAGTCAAACTGCTTCTCTTTATTGTTTTACTAGCAGGTGCATGAGCAGTAAATGGCAGAGAAAATATTCTATACAGCAACAGCACTACAGACTTGTGAATACTAACTTGCACCAACTTATCTTGAGGTGTCTCTCAAAACATAGAGAAAATTAAAGGCTTCTTTGAAGATACAGTAAGGACAGGTCCACAGCAACAGAATTCTGACTTTCAGTATCATGGCATTACTGCTGTAGACCAACTTCCTTAAAGACAATAGAACTCAATGAACATAAGTCGAGAGATGACCTTTTTAGTTTTTATACAGCATCATTTGTTGGGGACGAGTGCCATTTTCAACAGGTCCTATACAGAACATAAAATGGTGATGGTGACACTAAATTTAATTCGGAATAGATTACTAGACAGGATGGAGATGAAATTAACATTGCACAATGAATTGTGTAACAGATGTACAGTAAACCTGGATCTTGCCTCTCTGGGTATATAGCTGTCTCTTGAAAAACTGTTTCTAAGCTTTTTCTTCCAGTCTTCTGGGACACAACTTGTGTGTTTTAAAAAAATTGTTGAGTAGGAAATTTGCACTGAATCGTGGTTTGTTCTCTGGCATGACCGGGGGAACGGGGAGAACAGTAATGCAGTAGTTGACATGGGAGCAAGATACTACAGTTGGTTAAAAGTAATAACTTGTGCTTACTACTGATAGTAATAGAGCAACGACCCAAACAGTGCAATAAGGTACAAAACATGACCCTTTAAAACAGTGGGCAGAAAAAAATACATCAATCCCAAACAGAAGTGCACCAAGCAATTCTGCAGAAGCACTGGGGGTGATGTAAGCAGAAGAGAGGCTGGATCAGAAACCCAATGGGGGGTGATAAGAGAATGGAAGAGAAATGGGTCCTCGGCAGGGTCTTAAAGCCAAGGTAGGAGGGGCAAGTATAAGGGAGCAGTGGTAAGCATTCCAGAGATAAGGCAGTCTTACTGAGAAAGCAGACTGACCAGTTGAGGTAGAACAGTGAGGAACATTAAGGGAGTGATCATTGGAACAGTGGAGGGATTAAGACGGAGCAGAGGGGGGAAAGAAAATTTGACAGAAGGGATGCAAATAAGTACTTGGAAGACTGGAGCAGTGGGTTATGCACCAGGAAGATGAGGCTAAACAAGTAATGCACAAAGCAGTTCAGATAGAGTTGGAACTGTTCTGATTTACCTAACCATTTTAAAGCTTGCCACAGACTACCCCTGCGAAATATCATATTCCATTTTTACCCCATTCCCCCTGTCCCCTACTCCAGCAATCCATACAGTCCAGACTACCATACCAGGCTGTGTTCAGAGACTGGTTGGGCAGAAAAGGAGGGAGTGTGGTGCCTTCTGTGAGGTGAAGGCATAAGCCGACTGACACAGGGATTATTTTTAAATGAAGTACTGTGGTCTCCGTAGACAAGGAATAGAACCACTGTTTGCACTAGTATGAGCTACAGACCAGCACAAGGGGAAGAGTTTGGTAAGGTACTGGTGGAAGGCATTGGCAAGATGTCAGAAAAGGGGGAAGTGCTGCTGCTGGTGGACTTCAGTTTACCAGATGTAGATTGGAGCCTTCCAGCTCTAGCTTTGTCTTGAAAGGGGAAATTGTTTAACCACGAAGAGCACACTAGACCAAAGCTTGTTTCTTAGTATGACCTTGGGAGCACAAGGAAGTTAAGAGACTTACTCAGGGTCACATTGTGCAAGTGAGGGCTGTGGGATTCAAGTCCAGGTCTCCCAGGTTTGCAGCTCAAAGCCCTAAATCACTGTATTATACTGCCTTCTAAGCTCCTAGAATCAGGAACATACTGGACTCCCTGTGGGGGTGTATACTGGACCTGATGCTAACAGGGACAGTGTTGCAGACATCAATGTGGGGGACCATCTTGGGACCATTGATCACTGTACAGTGTAGTTCAATATAAGGACAGCTGTGAAATTGAAGCGCACAAGGGCAAGGGTCCTTGACTTCAGGAGGGCAGATTTTATGAAAATGGTTAAATGCCTCAGGGATGACCTGGCAGGGAGGGTGACCAGGTGGGGTGGAGGAACAGTGGGCAAAGCTAAAAAGGGACATAGTGAAGGTAGCAAACCTCTGTCAAGCAAGTAAGCAAAAGCAAGAGGAAAATGTGACCTCTGTGGTTCTCAAGAGGTAGTGAGGGTTAAATGGGTGGTATTCAGAAGGTACAAGGAGATGAAGAGGGAGAAGGACCGGGAGGTGTATTGGGGGAGACCAAGGGAAGCAGGGAAAGCAGTAAGGAGGAGAGTCCTGAAAGGACTCTCTAATCAAAGTGGACAAAGCAATGGGGCCAGATGGGGTGCATCTAAGGATAGTGAGGGAGCTCAGGGGTACTGGCTTGCACCTCTGACAGTCCTATGTAACAGTTCACTGGAAACAGGAGTGGTTCTGGAGGAGGGCAGATGTAGTCCCACTTTACAAAAGTGGTAGGAGGCTGGCAATTGGCCAATCAACCTGACATTGGTGGTGAGAAAGTTTATGGAATCACTGTTGAAGGGAAAGGATTGCATAATATCTTGAATCCAGTGGGTTACAAGACCCAAGGCAGCATTGATTCACAGAGGGAGAGGGGTTGTGTCCGAAGAATCTAACAGATTTCTTTGACTGGATGACCAAGGAATTGGATCAGGGTGGAGCAGTGGACATGGCCTACTTAGCCTTCAGTAAGGCTTTCAACATTGTTCCACATAGGAGACTGGAAAGCAAGGTGGGTAGCTTATGAGTGGGTCCAAAGGGTTCTGTGTGATATGGACAACTTAAGAGCGAGCCCAAAACCAGCAACATCATTTCAGTGAGGACAAAGGTGTCAACTCCAAGGTTGTGGCAACTCTGGGAGGGTGAAAAGCATTTGTCACAGTTTTGGCTATTGGTACTGTCTCAATCTGTGTTGTTGTTTTTGGGCTTGCTCTTGAGTCACCCAAATTGTAGGATACCAGTCCGGAGGAGGTAAACTGGGTAAGAAATTGGCTAGTGGATATATGACAAGAGGGTAGTCGTAAATGGAGTTCACTCAAAGGAATGGACGGTAACCCACTAGGGTGCCTCGGGGATCAGTTCTGGGGACTGGTCCTATTTAATGTCTTTATAAGTGATGTTGCAGAGGATCTGGAATGGAAGGTCTGCCTCTTTTGCAGTTGCTCCAAAATCTGCAACAGGGTGTGAAAAAAGTACAAAATAATGTACTTGGGGCATAGAAAGTTGGGGGCCAGAGTACAAAATGGATGCAGTAGTAGAGAGACCAGGGGAGTAATCATATTGGATGACCTAAAGGTGGCCAGGCTGTGCAACAAGGCAGTTGGGAGGGCTAGTGGGATGCTGGGGTACATGGGGTGGGGGGGGTGTACCACCAGCAGAAAGAGGGAGGTTGTTTCCCCTGTACAGATCTCTAGTAAGACCTTGCAGAGAGTACTTGTCTGGTTCTGGAGACCAAATCTCCAGAAGGACGTAGACAGAGCAGAGGTGGTCTAGAGGAGGACAACTAAAATGGTACAGGGTTTGCAGCAAAAACCTGAAGAGACTAAAGTACCTTACTATGAAGAGTGGAGGATTTCTGGAACAGCCCTCCAGTGGACGCGTTGGGGGTCAAAACTCTATTTGTTCTGGTCGCCTATATAAACAGGTCTTTGGCCCATGGACACTTCCAGATTTTAAATAAACAAAACCAACAAAACAATATGTACACCCTGGGAGAAAGGAGAGGGAGAGAAAGAGAAGGGAATATGCTAGAGGCCTTTAAATACCTCACGGGTGTAAATAAGGTACAGGAGGGTTCCCTCAAGTACAAGGGTACATGTTATGAAGCTTTGGGGGGGTGGCGGGTGGGTAGATTCAGGAGATGAGAAAGTACTTTATAGAAGGAGTGAATGATTTATGGAACAGCCTTCCAGTGGAGGTGGTAGGGCACCAAATTGGTGCTGAGGTTCAAGAATGCATGTGGTAGGCATAAGGGAATCTTAGTGGAACATAAATGGAGTAGGATAAAAAGCTAGAGATCAAGTAGCATCTGTGGTGATGCTGTAGTTAGTGAAAATGGGCTTACTGGTTAGCAAAGCAGCCGGCCATCTGCCAGCAAATTCTATGATTCTGGGACTACTGTGACTGCACTCTTATACAACTGGGGTGTGCTGAGTGGATTCCTTCAAGCCAGTGACAAGAATGTTCCTTGGTCAGCTGGCATGGCCTATGGAAAAGCTAAATGGCCCATGCCCTCCTTCCAATATGACAAAATCACTGCCTTCCGTGTCCGTATATTTACACATTGTATTATAGTTTTAATAACTAGTCCTTCCACCTTAGTGCAAATAAAAATCTGGAAACATTGAGGGGGAGGGAAAGGCAGTGACTCAAATTTAAAAATGGACAGGTGGGGGGAGAGGTAGTCGTCATTTGCTTAAGGCATTTTCCCACATGGTATGGTGGAATCCTGTAAACCAGGTTCTTTTTTGTATTTGGTTGCTTCAGAAAACATAACCAGTCATGCACAAGGCACCACTGAGAGAATTTAAATCAGAATCCACTTTTTGTGGATTGGGCACCTCACAATTTATGCCTTTAATGCACTGTGCAGATAACATTGTGACAGGTAGTTAATGGTAGTTCTGTATGATGAATTGTAACACTGTGCTTGGAAGTAATGTAGCATGGATCCATTGTCATAGATTCTCAGGGGAAACTAAAGTAATCTGAATTGTTGTGGTTAACACCCCCTCCCTGGATAAGTGCGAACGTTGTTGGATTAAATCCACCTTGTCTTCAGTTGGGAAGTCATCAGCTGAAAAATTCAAGTAGTTCAATCAGTTTTTCCTTTACAAGATATTCTGTATCAAGACTGGGATTTCCTTAAGTGTCCTGTCATCAGATGGTGCAAACCTAGAATTATACAATGCATACCTCTCAACCTCCTGCCTTGTAAATCGGGGACAAAGGACAAAAATCAGGGACATATCTTCAAAATTAGTGCTATCCACCCAGAAAGCTGGTAGAATATGGGGCTTAGTGCTAAATGCATTTTCTAAAGAACAAGTCTGTAACTTTAATGCATGACATTGTTTTGTGCTTACAGTCCCCACTGTTCAGCCACAAAAACACAAATTTTAGGAGGGACCGAGTAAAATTTTGAGGCAAAATCAGGGACACTTGAGAGGTATGAAAAATGGCAAGGAAAGAATCCTCGACTATGGTCAGTGTGTGCCTTGCACAGTGATGTTATCCCCAGTATAACTTCACGGGTCTAGTCTCAACACTGTGAACCTCTTGACTGATTTTGTATTTGCATTTTCTCTTAAAAGAAAACTCTAAATTGACGGCCCTGCCCCGAAAAGCTTACCTTCCTATCCAGCTTTTTATGTAGAAAGTGCATTTCTTTTAATGCTACTTTATTTTTATTGCAAAAGTCATGAACCAGGAATATGTAGTGGATACTGGGGTGCTTAATTTACTGCAGTGGTGCATCATACACTGCTCGAATGTACTGAAGCGAGCAGTGTGAGCCACACCTACAGTAAATGGAGCCTCCCCAGCCTGCCAGCAGTCCCGTGTTCGCAGACTTTTTGCAATAAAATTAAAATAGCAGCATGAGAAAAACATGCTTTTCTACATAAGCTGGATCGGGGGGGTAAACTTTTCAGAAGCAGTAGGCCGTGAACTTAGTTTTCCTTTAAGAAACATATTTTTCCACGCTAACATATTTTGTACATTTTTTTGTAACAAGCTGTTGTATAATAGCAATAATGCCGTGCAGGGATAACGTCACTTCTCAGGTGTTGGACATGCTCTGCCTGTGGCCTCGTGCCCAGCCACTTGAGGCATGGCGTTATCCCAGCACGACATAAACCCTGTTGTGCATTATTGCTTAATTAACAGCTCAACTTTTGCTCCTTCACAAACATTAAAGCATACTTCTCATTAAGGGTTGCAGCTAGCTGGTTATGGCACAGGTCAAAGAACCCAGTGCCCACCATCCCACCTCCGAAGGCAAATCATTCAAATATTAGTTTGCTTTCTGCATCAAATTGCTGCTCACTCATTCTATCCCAGCAGGAAGCGGGGGTCTTTTGAGTGTCCCATTTCAGAGCTCTAATGTGAAAAGCCAGTGCAGCCATCAAATGTCAAAAGTAAACCACCCAGTGGCTGGATCCCTATGCTAAAATGTATGTAATTGCCAGAGTTGGTTCATTTAAATAAGTTGCAGCTCCCAGCCAATGTGCTGGTGACAGGGGACTCGTGCATTCTGCCACTGTGGGTGGACTTTGGTCCATTCATGAGGGATGAGGTCTCATAGGTTCTTCCAGTTATTGCCAAGATCCTCCGGTGTTCCCTTCAGGATAGGTTTTCCCCACAAGCTGAAAAGGGCTATAGTGAAACACCTCCTGAAGAACCATTGTTGGACCGGTTTCTAACTTTTCTTTTTAAGGAGGGTGATTGAGAAGGTGATAGCGGTACAGACTGAGTAGGTGATAGTGGTGCAATTTCAGAGTTTCCTGATATCATATGAGATCTATAAGCCATTTCAGGCTGGATTCGGACCACAATATAGCACAGATGGCTCTCGTCATGGTGTCCCATGATATCACAAGAGACAGCAGCCATTGTTCCATTTTGGTTAAAAGTTACTGGAAAATCTGTCAGTCACCACCTCATCAGCAAATACATCGCTCCGAGATTAAAAGTGAAAAATTTCTAGGATCGTGGATATGTTCATCCACACTCTTTGGCATGTCCTTTTCCCCTTTAAGGATCACCGGAAGTCTTCAAGCTGGCTTCTCCCACCCGGTTGGTATATACCTCTGCTCTGCCCCATGATGCCAGATCTTCTCTTCCACTGGAAGATTCAGGTTGCCTCCCTTGTGCTCTTGCATTTTGTAGGCCCTGGCTTTCAAAACCTCTGTTCTACCTAAATTAACTCGTTCAAGTTAGCGATCGCGCCTTCACGTCTTCATTTATGGAAGAAAAATCTTCCCCCGGATTTCACTGGTGTCCTTGTAGCCAGATGATGTCACGCACCGATCCCCACCTCACGTACGTCTACTGCCTAGGTGTCTGCCATAAACCTCGTCTTGCAGCTTTTGCTTGGCTTTCCGTCCCAGTGTTCTGGATGACCACCTGGCATGTTTGAAATTGGGGAGACTGGAGAAAAGGAGCCCTCCGGTGAAGTCCTAGGAGACTAGGTGGGTAGTTTCCATGGCTGCTGGCTCCGCCGAGCAATTGAAACTCATGCAGGCATTCGAGGAAGAAGCGGCTCGTGCAGCTGACTCTCGGAGCTTCTTCATTCCACTCAACCTAGGCTCCACTTTCTTGGGCTCCTTAAGTTCTGGGAGTTGTGCCAGACTTTTCCCCATCCAGGGGAAGGTGCCTGCGGGCTCGCACTCCTCTCTATCCCATAAGCGGGAGGAGGAGGAAACGAGCAAGTCTTCATCTTAGCGAAGACTCTTAGGAGCGGGAGGTCTCAGTCCTGGGAGCATGCAGTCTTTACCTCAGTTGAGATCGCTTCTTTGGCCGCTGGCTTTTCAGACCTTCCGTCAGGCCAGACTGAAGATCTGGCCAATGAAGTCGAGATTATTGACCCTCTGTTGCCGGCTCCAGCCGATAACTCCTTGGAAAGGACTCCAGACCTCATCTTCCCGATGAGGAGACGCAGCGTGCTGGTGTTCCCATCGGAGACCCAATTCCGGACCCTTGGAAGTCACCGGTTCCACTGGTGTCTCCGGAGCGACAGTCGGCACTCGGTCATGGTCTAGAACCCCCTCTACCAACAAGCAGAGGAAGAGCCATAAGCGCTCTAAGAGGTGACTCCATCAGTCGTCCTCGTCCTCCTCTGATGAGAGGCTCCGGCACTAGGAGGAGGATGTGTGGCAACAGCTGATCTTGTCTGGGCACAAGCAGACTCCAGACTTTCTTCCTGGCCATTACTTGGCTTTTGCCTCCAGGTCAAGCTTCCACCCCCTCCCCCGAGCTCAAATCTTTGGTTCTCCTGCCTGCAGGGCCGGCAAATCCGCTTAGTCAGCCTAGACCCGCTTCCCCACCCATAGTGGTGGAACTGCTGCCTAAGCAGCCCGTCTGAGGGGCTCCTTCGCAGGAAGACAGACTGGACTCTGGGCTGTCCTGGCGTTTCAGTGACTGTCACCCCCTGATCACCACCAGCATGTTGAGGGTGATTTTGGGTGTCAAGCTGCTGTATCCAGACTCCTTGGACTGATGTCACTGGGCTTAACTGTCGTCCTGGGGAGGAGTCATCTGTTGGTCTAGGGATGGAGGAAGGTCCTTCCTCCTTCCAAGGGATCGTTTGCCTCAGAGTCCACAGGGATGTCCCCTGGAACCCATCCAGAAAAAGGCAGAGTACCCGCTTACAGACATCCCTTAAGAGAGGATACCCCGACAGAGGACTTTCCAGTGGCTGAGGCCACTGTTGGTCCGTCACTCAAACTTTGTCAGCCTCCTGCCTCTTGTCTAGCTTTGCCTGCCTGCGTGGCCCGCAAGTACACGATGCCTATGGGGTCCCTTATGGGGTTCAGAGCACCCTTTGACGAGAGCCTGGTGACCACCTCTGTGTTCAGGCATACTGGCAGTTCTGTCGATACGGACTGACCTCCTAACAGAGTCCAAACTTTTGGACCATTCAGTAAGCAAGGTCTATGCGGCTTCCTCCTTGGGCCTTCCTTGGGCAAGTTGTGCCATCGTCATGGCACACTTCTCTCATGCCCTTCCTGGATTATTGGACTAAGTCCTCCCACATCTCCCCGTGGACATGCAGACCAAGGTCAAGCAGGCCCGAGACCAGGGCCAAGCTGTTGCCAGACGCAGCGCCAGACAGCCCTGAACATTGGGGACTCTTGTGCCCACTTGATGGATGCTGCAGTTGCCTCTCACCGCAGGGCTTGGCTGAGGCTCTCCTCCTTCTCAGCAGATACTCTGCTGACAAATTAGCTGACATGACCTTCCTTGGAACAGACTTGTTCGGCCCAGGATTGGTCGGTCACCTTCAGCGCATAGAACAGTCCAATGCCATCTTGGATGCCACTTTTTCCAAGGGTTCTTCAGGCAAGAACCTGCAGAAGCCCTTTCGGCAGTCCTCCTTCCAAGGGGGACACAAGCATCAGCAGCAGGCTCAAGCTTTGCACCCTTGGCTCAAGCCTGGACTGCAACAGGCCCATAAAGGAGGCCGAGGCTCTGGTCCTGGAGCTGCCGCCTCCTCCAAACCTGCTCAGTGATAGGGTGGGGGCTGCCACCCCTACTCGAGTCAGGACAGCTCTGGGTCCTCCCGTGGGGGCTGGCTCCACCACTTCTTTTCCGCCTGGTCCACTGTCACTTCAGACAGGTGGGCTCTCGAAGTGGTAGGTCAGGGACTGCCTCTAGAGTTTAGGCAGTACCCTCCCAACCAAGCCTACACCCCTCGGGAGGAATAGATTTCTGCTCACACCCAGTCGGCTCTTTGAGACAGCGTTGCTTGGCTCCTCCTCAAGGAGGCAGTGGCTCCCATGGCAGATCCTCCAGCAGACCCAGGCTTTGTCTCCAGGTACTTCCTGGTACCCAAGTGGATACAACCTGAATATCTCGGGCCTCGGACCTTTCGGATGGTCACTCTGTCCCAGATCATTCCATCCTTGGAGTGAAACATGTGGTTTTGTTCACTGGATCTGCAGGACACATTCTTTTATGTCCCAATCCATCGGTCACATCAGTGGTTCATCTGCTTTAGGGTTGACGGGACCCTATACCAGTTCCGAGCCATGCCTTTTGGCCTGCCATTGGCCCCATGGGTCTTCACCAAATGCATTGCAGTGGTGGCGGCCCATCTACGGTGTCGGAGGGGGATCAGAATTTACCCCACCTCGACAACTGGCTTCTAGCAGGTCATTCCCTACAGGAGGTGGAGAGAGCCAGAGATCTGGCCCTCCAGACCTGGTCCCAACTCTGCCTCCTAATCAACGAGGCCAAGTCGGAACTCTTGCCTTCTCGGGTGATGGGCTTTATGGGGGCAGAGCTCGACTCTTGTCAAGCCAGAGCTTGGCCCCCGGCAGACAGGGCGGTGGTTCTTTCCTCCTTGCCCAATCATTTCTGGTTGGGCAGTTGTGCCCTGCCCGGGACTTTCTGTGCCTTCTGAGTTGCATGGCAGCATGCACCTCTGGTCTGTTGGGCCCGGGTGGCATATGCGCCCCCTCCAGTGGTAGCTGGCCACCCAGTGGACTCTGCACCACGGTGAACTCTACCAGCTGATCACTGTAACCCAGAAGATGTGGGATGCTCTCAATGGTGGACCACCCTAGACTGGTTGCAGGAAGGGATCCAGTTTCTCCCCCCCCCCCCCCGAGCCAATGGTCATAGTCATGCCCTATGCCTCTCCAGTAGGCTGGGGAGCCCACATGGGGGACGAAAGGGCCCATGGTCTTTGGACCCCCAAGGAGTCCCCAATGCCACATCAACCTGTTGGGGTGCAGAACAGTCAGACTGGCATTGTTAGCTTTCACTCCTCGGCTCCGGGGTCAAGTGGTTGGAGTCCAGAGGGGACAATACCACAACCACGTACTACCTCAACAAACAGGACAGCACACAGTCATTTGCTGTGCAAGGAGGTGCTCTGCATCTTGACCCTCATGAGCTGATTGGAGATGGATCTCCTAGCCATCCATGTGGCAGGTGCTTTCAGCCACTTAGTCCAGACATCCCACAAGTGGTCTCTCCATCCAGAGGTAGCTTACAATCTGTTCTCCTATTGGAGCAAACTGATGGTGGACCTGTTTGCCTCAAGGGAAACACCAAGCTGAGGCTTTCATGCCCACCCCCCTCAGCAGGGCTTGCTGCAGGGGATGCCTTCTCGAGGCCATGGACCCCAGGCCTCCTCTTTGCCTTCCATCCACTTCCCTTGCACCACAAGGTGCTTCTAAAGGTGAGGAGGGACAAGGAGAAGGTTATCCTGGTAGCCCCAGACTGGCCACGCCAGTTCTGGTATCCAGATCTCCTCAGCCTCGGCTACAGGCCCCTGGAGTGGCTTTATACACGCCCAGACCTATATCACTCAGTCGGGGGAAGGTATTCCATCCAGACATTCAGTCCCTGCACCTCACAGCCTGGTACCTGAGCAGCTAGAGTTCCAGGCTTTGGGTCTTTCCAAAGATGTCTACACTGGTGGAGGAATCTAGAAAGGAATCGACCAGGAAATGTTATGCCTTCAAATGGAAGTTGCTTTCCATTTGGTGTCAGGACAAGGGCCTGGACCCTGTGTCCTGCCCCGTAGCTAACATTCTCTACTACCTTTGGGCTCTCTTGCTGTCTCCTCCTCTCCCCCCCCCCGGGGTCTACTATCATTGACCCTTAGGGTGCACCTGACGGCCATCTCTGCTTACTGGGCACAGACTGGTCAGCCAACAGCACAGGAGACAGTGGCCTGGATCACACATCCTCTCCGGTACATGAACCTCCACCTCCGTGGGATTTACTGCTGGTACTGGCAAAGCTCATGAGCAAACCATTCGAACCCATGCATAAGTGTCACACTTGTCGTGGAAGACTGCCTTCTTGGTGGCTATCCCGTCAGCCAGAAGGACAAGGGAGCTCCAGGCACTTTCTGTGGACTCCCCTTATCTGGTCTTCCACAGGGACAAAGTTGTCCTGCACCCCTACCTGAAATTCCTTCTGAAGGTGATGTCAGTTTCACCTTACCCAGGTGTTGACTCTGCTGGTGTACTACCCTAATTACACCTCAGAGGCTGAATACAGGCTTCATACTTTGGACTTGAGACGTGCTGTCTCCTTTTTATAAGGAGAGGACGGCGGAAATTCGGGGAGAGGTTCTCCAGCTGTTAGTCACCTATGCTGAAGCTGCTCCTGGCAGACCTACACCGATGCGGACTGTTACAAGATGGATCGCATCATGCAAAGGTCTGTGCTGAATTGGCAGGCAAGGAGCCTTCCAGAGAGATGAGAGCTCATTCTACCCGCCATACTGCTGTATCAGTGGCTGCTTCCAGGGACATCCCTATCCAGGAAATCTCAGGCTGCTACCTGGAAGTCAACAAACGCCTTCATCACCCACTACCACATTGACCTTGAGTCACGCCAGGATGCTGGTTTTGGGGCCTCAATTCTCCAATCTCTGTTCCCTAAGTAGGGGGTGTGCACCTTGCCTCCCTCCTCCCGGAGAATTGCTAGGAGTCTGCCAAAAGAGTGTGGACGAGCAACATATCCACAATCCTAGAACAGGTTACTCACCTGTAACAGTAGTTCTAGGAGTAGTATTTTCATCCACAACGACCCACCTGACCTCCCTGGCTGCAGATGCACAACCGCTGGCTAAGATCTGGCATCATGGGGCGGAGCTGAGGTATACCACTCAGGTGGGTGGAGCCAGCTTGAAGACTTCTGGTGATCCTTAAAGGGGAAAGGGACATGCCAAAGAGTGTGGATGAACAACATATGCCACTGCTAGAACTGTTACAGATGAGTAACCTGTTTTTTTGGCTTTTTTCGGCACCAAGATAGCCTGACTAGTTTTGGAACCTTGCTCCTTTCTCAAAAGCATGTACTGTAGTTAAAAAGTGGACAGACTTAAATACACACTGAACTATGACATAAAGACACATTAACACTAACAGAGTTCAGAAAATGTGGTAATACATGTAAAACAACTGAGAATTCAATGAACTAATCACTCCTGGCATATCAATTCAATCAATGGCAGTTTCAGGCCCTTTGCAGGGTGCTGTTGATTCCCAGGGTGACTGTCTCTAAATTTGACTGTTACCATCACTCCTAATGATAATTGCTATCCTACAGATGGGGCCTACTCTAACAGCAGTCATTGACGGGGTTCTAGAAGCACACCTATTTCTCCCCCTCAGCCACCACCATTATCATTGGTTCAGCCTTTTATCCCCATTGTCATTGCAGAGTATAATCATGATCTGCTTAATATGGAGGATTTAGAGGATGAGGAAAAGGAACATGATCCCTATAAGGGGATTTTACCTTCCAGTTCCACCCTTTTTTTCTCATGCAGTGAAAACTCCGGTTTACACTGTACACACCCAGGCTTCTGTCTGAGGATGCCTCTTCAGGCATTGAGGCAAATTCCAACTACAGTGGGCTTTGTTGCTGAGGAGGAAGACTCCACCAAAAGGCATTTGTTGGAATGGAGGTTCCTACTTACTCCATCCTTTGCAATACCTCCTGTATATTCTGCCTTGGAGTACACTTCATTTCAGAGTACATCTGCGCTTATACACCTCCTGTACTAACAGTTTAGTAGAAAAATAGACCACTTAAGCCCACCTGCCCAACAGGGTGAGCATTATTACTGTTCACTCCCTTATCTTGCTCTGGGCCACTCTATCCCAGTGTGACTCCTCTTTGCTGATCTGCAAGCCTTACAAAATTGTTGCCTGGAATGATGAAACCACACTACTTTCTACTGCCTGCAATGTAAATCCCTGCTGGTACTATTGCTTGTATTGTCCCTGTGTGCTAATTCTCTAATGTAATCCTTCACTTGTTTTTGCCTGATGTTCATGTATGTACCTTGTAATCTCCCGGGTCGCACCTGAAAATAGGCACTTGGCTGTCTAGTGTGCTTACCCAGTTAACAAAAGCAAATAAATAAATTTGGTGCCTGGCAGAAGTACAGTACCTTGCCTGCACTGTCACAAAAGGCTGATATCCAATGCCCTGCTCTTTCTGCTATGCCTTAGTTTGCCTCACAGCCTGAAACTGATTTTGTGGTTATCCTGGCTGCTTATATTTTAGGGCTTCTAGACGCATGAACTCCCTGCCTCCTGATAGAGAATCTAAGAGACTGGATGTTGGGGGAGAAAGGACTTGTGCATCTGTTCAAGTCTCAGAATTAACTATTGGGCTTACATGATTAAATATCAGACTAACCTGTGGAAGTCTGCTATGTCCACTATTTGAACTGCCTGACAGTATTGCCAAGGCTGACTTAGAGCTGTTTCAGCTGGTATGCATGCTAATGATCGGTTGCGTTCTTCATGTGACATCTCTAATGCTTTGGCCAGGACTGCTGCCTCTAGCATATGCCTTAGCTCAGGAAATATTCCTGGCTGCATGTGGCTATTTTGTGCTACTGATGTACAGCAGTATGTGCTGTGAATGATCCTTTTAGAGGCTCCAGGCTATTTGATGGTGTTGAAAATGCTTTGCATGAGCTTCAAACCTCTAGATTGACCTAGTGGTCTTAAGTCGCTGACCACCCAACCTACTGGAGGGTGTGGTAGGGGCTCTTTTCATAATTCTGCTGCCCTGGTGGTTGTGCCACATGTCAGCAGCCCTGTGCCTGTGGCAGTTTTCTGGGTCCTCTCCCCCTTGGTGTCCACGTCCAGGCACTCAAAGGAATTGGTCCTGGCTGCACTTTTGCCACCCTGGTACCATCTGGCTCATCACCACCTCGCCCTCCACCCTTGCCTGCTCTCCCTTCCTCTTCAAAAGTGGAGGAATGTCACGAGGGACGAGTGAGTCCTGGAAATGGGGGGGGCATGCCATGGAGCTGCCATCTACTCCTCCAGTGCAGCCACTGCCTTCTTGTCATTATCTTCTGGACCACCTGTCCCTTCTGCTAAGAGGTTGTCACTTCTACAAAAGCATGCTGTAAACCTGTCCCCCATGTGGCCCCCCCAACAGAAAGAAACAAAGGGTTCTTTTCCAGGTACTTCCTAGTTCCCAGGTGGACAAGATCTGCATCCAGTACTGGATCTGAGAGACCTAAATGTATTCATTGAATACACAAATGTTTTGAATGGTCTCTTCTGGCTGTCATCCTCCTGCTACAAGAGGGGGATTGATTCTGTGCCCTGGTTATGAAGGAAGCATACCGTTGTCGACTTGCAAGTGCCACAAGCAGTATCCCTGCTTCATCGTAGAGGGCAGCCATTCAGTTCCTAGTCTTGCCCTCTGGCCTATCCTGCTGTATTTGCCAAATGCTTAGTGGTTCTGGCAGTGGTCCTCTGAAGGGATGGACTTTGTCTTCCCTTATTGGGATGACTGGCTTCAGAAGGTCCTATCCTGAAGTGATTTTTTTGCACACACTGTCGACAACACAGCAGTTCAAGGACTGGGTGTTATAGTGAATGTACTGAAATCCATGCTTGTTCCTTGTAATTGCCTCCAATATATTGGTTTGATGGACACTGCAGTGCCTTCCTGCCTGTAAATGGGCAGAGACCTTTCTTGTCCAGGTGCAGCTGATGCACAGAAGCCATTATGTGCCTGTTCAACCAATGTTGCGTCTGTTTGGGCTCATGGCTGCAACCATCATTACTGTTCCCTTTGCCACCATGTGCATACCACATTGGACTCTGGGCACAACGGGATTAACTGACGAACAAGTTGGAACAAATGCTTATCACCATGCTCCCTCTCCACTGTGCCCTAATATGGTGGATGAAACGCCTTAATTTTAGTGTTCTGTTCTCTTCCCCCCCCCAAAAAAAACTCTTGTGCAGATCCTAACAATGGATGCCTCATGGTCCAGTTGGGGGTGCTCATCTCAGATCCTGTCAGACTCTGGGATCCTGGACCTATCTGGAGTCTGAACTCCATATCTGTGCTCTGGAGATGAGGGCTGTTCTGCTTTGTCAGCTGGCATTTTAGGAGCATCTCAGCCCAGTCCCTTCTGATGGGTAGTGTTTGCGTCCTGCCCTACATAAGCAGGGGGGCACTAACTCTTATCCCCTGTGCAGGAAGGCAATGAGCGTGGTAGTGGCTGATATCTAATGGCTTTCAGCTGTTGGCTGTTTTTTCCAGGTGTCCATAATGACTTGGAAGACAGACTGGTGCACAAATGGGAACTGCTGACCTATGTGGTAAATGACCTCTTTACAAGATGGGTCTTCTAAAGTTTGACCTTTTTGCATCCCAGCCCAATGCAAAGTGCTGTTTTGCTTGCTTGCTGCTTCAGGATATGGAGCGTTTGACTCATTGTCCCTCTCCTTGAAACAGGTTCCTTCATGCAGTTCCTTCGATCTCAGTCTCGCACAGAGGGTTCTGCTCAAGCTGTGGGTGGAGCTTGCCACTTTAATACTATGGCTTCCTTCACAGCCTCACCAGATTTGGTTTCCACTTGCACAGCATCTGGCAGTGGTGCCTCCTGGTTGACTACCTCTCTGTCGGGGTCTGCTAGCCCAGTCTTGAGGATCCTTGGTCCACCCAGACCCTCTGGTCTGTCTGCATGCCTGACTCCTGAATATGTAGCCATTGCCCATTTGGGGGCTTCAACTCCAGGTGGCCAATGTCTTGTTTGCACCTAGAAAACCTTTTACAAGATGCACCTGCACTTTGACATGGAAATGAGTCTCCATATGGTGTGCTTTCCTATTCAATGAACCCACTTACATATCCTGTGAATATTGTACTGTATTACCTTCCATCACTATCCAACTCCAGTTTCCAGTAAGAGCATTTGGCTATTTTGACTTTCCATACCCATATTGATGAGTGCACGGTGGCACTAGAGTTGTCCTGTATGTTAAGGCTATTCTGCACATGCATCCCAATTTGTAAATCAGTTCTGCCTTGGGCCCTTTCTTGAAAAATTGACTGACTTTGTTTGAGCCTGCTGTGACCTGTGAGAGGAGTTTCCTTTTGTGGAAAGTGCGTTTTGGTTGGCGTGACTTCTGCTTGTAGAATTTTCAAGGTTCAGGTACTAAAGCATGAGCCTCCATATGTGACTTTCCACAATGACTGGATGTCTTTGAAAACCAGTCCACATTTCCTAGCAAAGGTGGTCTCTGATTTCACACTGAATCAGATGCACCTTCCTGTGTATTAGAGGCATTACTCTATACACTTAATGTACAACATTGTACTTCTACCTTGATAGCATTAAGGACTGCAGAAAGTCCTCAGTTTTTTTTCATTCACCACTAGTAAAGAGGGTGCCCTGTGACTAAATGTGCCTGTCCAAATGGCTGGCCAACTGGTATTCTGTTATAGGGAGTATAACGAATTTCCTGGTACTGTACATACTGTAGCCACTCTGCATGTGTTATGGCAGCTTCTGTTGCTTGCTTTCAGTGTTTCTACAGCTGACATATATGCTGCTGCCATGTGCAGCACTGCGTACTTTCACTAAGCATTACAGTCTGGACATCTCACAGATGAGCTGGTTTTGGTTTTGTAAAGCCTCCTGTGATGTTGGATCAGACTTTGCCTTCCTCCCTGGGTACTTTGAATACTGCTTGGGTAACTTTCTAAAGGAGTGGCCCGTTAGAGGTGATATCCTTGATAGATAACATCTACTTAATGTAACAGTAGATCTTTGAGAGAATTTCTTCAATGCCAAAGTGCACCCTCCCTCCTTTCTCCCCCCCCCCCTACTGAGGTATAAGTTGGCATGATTGTCAACTGCCTTGTTGCAGGTGTCCATAAGTGCCTTGTGTTTAAGTCCCATGCCTCATTTGTGTACTGGGTACTGGTTTGATGTCCTGGGTCCTTGTAAGATTTCCTGTGAGCTCTTCTCCAATGGGAAACTGAGGAGCAGTGGGGTGCCAATGTTGCACACCTCCATGGGCGGCCCCCAGCTAGCTAAAGTTTGAGTGGTCCTGATGCTGACTGCATGCAGCTCCAAAGGTGTGGTCAAATGGGGAGGATTATCTTGATCTGTTACAGTAAGTAACTGTTCTTTGAGGTTTCTTTCCTTCCTCCCACATTTATCTTGGGCTTCTCTGACACCAGTCATTTGTATTTTTTATTTTTTTATTAACCAGGTAGGCATATAGTAGACAAGAAATTGTGTTCTCACTGCCTAGATTCAGTTTACTATCTACTTAAAACTGAAGGTGGGCAAAGGTGGAATTCATCCCAGAACTATAAAAGAACTAAGGGTAGAACTAGTGACACCACTGACTACCCTCTTTAACAGATCCTGGGAGGATGGGGTGGTACCTGAGGACTGGAGGAGGGCAGATGTGATTCCACTTCACAAAAGTGAGTGGGGCAGCAGCAGGAAACTACAGCCCTGTTTAACCTCCGTGAGGGTGAAAATGATGGAATCACTTCTGAAGGAAAGAATTGTCAAGTACCTAGATGCCAAAGGGGCACAGGACCCAAGGCAGTATGGATTCACAGTGGGAAGGTCATGTCAGAAGAATCTAATAGATTTTTTTTGACTGGGTGACCAAAGTAATAGATCAGGGAGGGACTGTGGACATGGCCTACATAGACTTTAGCAAGGCATTGGACACAGTCCCACATAAGATTAACATACAAGTTGGCAAGCCTGGGAGTGGGTCCCAGGATGACAGCCTGAGTAAAGAATTGGCTGGAGAATAGGACATGGAGGGTAATAGTAAATGGAGTCCACCCTGAAGAAAGGGGGGGGGTTACTAGTGGGGTACCACAGGGGTCAGTATTAGGACTGGTCCTCTTCAATAGCTTTTATAAGCAACATTGCAGAGTGACTGGAAGGAAAAGTATGTCTTTGCAGATGACACAAAGATAATCCACAGAGTTGATGCACAAGGTGGGGTGGAAAGGACGAGAAGGGACCTGGCAAGGTTAGAGGAATGGTCAAATGTATGGCAGCTTAGATTCCATGCTAAGAAGTGCAAGGTAATGCACCTAGGAAACAAACCCAGGGAAAGAGTACACAATGGGGGGTGAAATACTAACAAAAATGGAAAGGGACCTGAGGGTAGTCATATCAGATGACCTAAAGGTGGGCAAACAATGTGAGAGGGCGGTAAGGAGGGCTGGGGAATACTGGGATGCATAGGGAGAGGCATCACCACTAGAAAACAGGAAGTTATCTCTCTTTACAGACAGCTGGTGAGACCCCATCTTGAGTACTGCGGGCAGTTCTGGAGATCAAATCTCTGCAAAGACACAGGATGGAGGCTGTCCAGAGGAGGGCAACTAAAATGGTGCAGAGTCTGCACTGGAAGACACATGAGACTTAAGGAGCTTAATATGTATAGCCTGAGGAAGGGGGCACAGAAAAACTTTCAAATACCTCAAGAGAATCCAGCCTAAGAGGGTACCATCTTTCAGAAAAAAGTGTGCAAGAACAAGGGGGCACAATTTAAAGATGGGGGGGGGGGGCGGCTCAGAGGTAATGTAAGGAAGTATATTTTCAGAGGGTGGTGGATGCATGGAACGGCCTTCTGGAGGAAGTTGTGGAGTCCAACAGTGGTGGAATTCAAGCATGCATGAGACAGTCGTAAGGCAATTCGAAGGGGTGAGGGTAGGAAGAAGTAGGCTGCTGGTTAACTAGGATCTGCAGCTTATCCATTAGGTAGGGGAAATAGGCAGACTGGGTGGGCCAAACGGTCCTTATCTGCAGTCAGATTCTGTTTCTGTGTTATGTAACACTTGGGCATCTATCCACTGAGCTTGGTCAATCACTGGAATGGTCTTCAAGCTAGACTTCTTCCACCACCCATGGTGTTGTCCTGACTCCTCCCCAGTTAATGTTGGATCTTTCTTTCCAGTGGCTGGGATAGATCTCCTTTGCAACTCCTGCAGTGTGAAAGGTTCTGTTTTCACAATGCTTTTTTTATACTATTTCTTCAGTTTTCAATTAATTCTCAGCATCTTGTCTTCTGTTTGCCGCTCCATCGACTCTGCGAGATGAAATGTAGAAAGCCTGGGTTCAAGAGATGCTTGCTCTGGAAACAGAAATGCCGGAAATGGACAGCTGTGATGCATGTTTTTTTTTATTGGCTGCAGCCCTACAGAACATCAGCTCCTGTTCTTGATGTCCGACCATGTACCTTTAGTCAATCAAGCTCTGGGTACATGTCCTCCAAGGTATGCCTTAGGAATGGAAGGCCTTGGTGGGTGTAAGTTTAGTAGCACTGCTTCATGCCATGCAGGAAAAAATGGCGCTGGATCCTTTTCAGCCCTGGCGCCTTGGCCTATGGTGTACACTGCTCAGAATGTTCTCCTTCAGGTCTCTCTCGGTCCTGCTCTTGACACCATTGCCATCATGGCAAGTGATCGTTGTCATTGTTTGCTGGCCATCAGTTGAAGTTCTGGTATTTTGGGGCAGTTTGGCAACCATGGGGGCTTTAGGCCAAGGTTGTGCACAACCGATACTGCCAAACTCCTCAACCTCATGGGTGTTGCTGTTTACAACCCCTGTCATGGAGTGTCCTGTGGTTTTTCCCCTCTCATGCAGACTGTACTGCACTGGCCCTTTTGGGTGGAGCTTCCTCTCAATTGTGGGAGGGCAAATTGACTAAGAACCCTAGGCTAGAGTCTGGGCTACAGAGACTTGTCTGTAGTAGTCAGGCAGTCTCTGCCAGTGGGCCACACTCCTGTTTGCCCAGTCACTTGCATGATTTGGACTCTGGTGGCTCCTCTATAGCAGCATCTTGATGTGGGATGGAGTTTGACTGCTTCACTGATGACCTTCCCCACAGATCTTCTGCAGCCTGTAACGGTACCTCTGGATGTTCCCCTAGAGGTCCAGAAGAGGGAGAACCACACCTTGCTGAGTATCCTGGAGCAGGATTCCTCATTTGGGGGCATTCCTGGTAATATATGCCATCCTGGGCCCTGCATTCAATACCAGGCAACACCCACCCTCGTGCCAGGTGCCTCCCAGCAGATGGACTGCAAGTATGGGGTTCTTGTGGGTGGTTTGTGTCTAGCTTCGGGGAGCACCTGCATTTAAAGGGCCTGGTGGTGGATGCAGTTTTTCACAAGGGTAAACTGGATAAGCTGCTAAGGAATCCAAGAAGCAAGACTTCCTTGGTCACAGGGTCTGCAGCTGCTTCCTTGGGGATCAGGCAGGCCAGCTATGGGTCCTCATGGCAAAATGTGGCCATTAGCTCTTTGACAAGTTCAGACGTGTTCCCTCTACTGATGGCCAGACTTGAGGCTTCAAGACATCCAATTGTCCTCTGCTAAGCACAAGCTGTAAGCAGCTTTGGACTTGGCTGATTTATCAGCCCATGCAGTGGCAGTGACTGCATCTCTGCGCTAAAGGGTGTGGCTGTCTGGAGCACATAAACATGTTAGTCAAGGGTTGTGCTCCTGCCCATGGTCTCTCTCTCCTCCCAGTTACAGGATCAAACTGCCCTAATAGACAAGGGAACTACGGTGTATTACATAAACCAGGAGATATCGGATCCACAAAACTCTGTACTGTCCATGAAGGTCTTGGTATCTGGCATTAACTGAATGTAAAGATATCTGCAATATGGCCAACCAGTATGGGTAGTGTAGTAGTAGATTCACTGAGCAGGATAGGTCAGGTGACCCATGAATTGTCTTTGAACCAACAAGTACTAAACTCCATGTCCAGAGATGGGGGAATACCAGAGGTGGACGGAGTGTCATCTTAGGAGAACAAACACCCTCTTTTGTTGCAGACCCCACTCAATGCAGACAGTTTCATTGGATATTCTCTGCCATTCCAGGGAAAATTCTTGTTTCCTTCATTTTCATAGATCCTCACTGTTCTGTTGAAATTCAGAAGTGCGTCTGCAACAGTGTTTCTGATGGTGCCAAATAGGCCAGACAGGCCTGATACGCTACTGCTAATAGTGTTGCAGAAGATGTATATAGCTCTGCTTCTGATGCAGGATCCCCGGACTCTGTCCCAGGGCAAGAGTGAATTGGCCAGATCTCAAAGCACTTCATCCAAGAGCATGGCTCTTGAAGAGTTGGAGTACTCTTGTCCTAACCTCTCAACTCAGATGCTGGACGTTTTAGTTGCCAAAGCCAGCAACTAGGAAAATTTTCAAGTCAAAAGAGAAATGATGCAGCATCTGGTGCACTTCCCACCATGTCACAAACTGGCTATAGATTTGTCAATGGTTTTGAACTGCATACTGCATTTTACAATTGCAGGACTTAAAACCATCTACTTTCAAGGTACATTTGGCAGCTGTTTCAGCTTTCAAGTCTGCAGTCAGACTTTTGTTTAACTGTTCAGAAACTTTTTCAAATGGTTAAACCACTTGTATCCCCAGTGAAGGATCCATTTCCTCATGGTGTCTAAACCAGGTTCTTTCACAACTGATGGAACAGTCATTCGAGTCCTTGTTTTCAGCAGAGCTTAAATATATCATGTGGAAGACTGTTTCTTGTGGCTTGTTACTTCTGCTGAACAGGTGCATGAACTTCTGGCCCTTTATGTAGATCCCAGTTTTGGGAAGAGCAAGGAGGGTTTCTTACCTCTAACATGGTATACCACAGTAAGCCACAGAGTCAAAGAAAGAAACTATGCAGTTTACTGAATAGTGCACTTGAACAAATACACAAGCTGTAGTACTGTTCTACTGGTAGGTGCAATTTTAGCAAGATTAGCAGGGCATACAAAACGCTCAGTGTTTCAGTCTCCATCTAAAAGACTTATCACTCTTGGTCCCTATGACCAGAAGCATCTTTGGGGAAGAAAGCCCAGCTTTAAGGAGAGAGGCATGCAGGAGGAGAGAAGGGGCAGTGGCAGCAAAACAGTAGTGTCTCTATGGGAGACTAGGGCATGCAGTGTTAAGCACCACTTGCATTGCAGGTGTCATACGTTGCCCCTCCAAACTGCAGGTATTGTGATCAGATTCATTGGGCTCCTAATGTAGATATGGTTCAGGACTGAACATGAGGACAAGTAGTAGCATGTGACTGTGCAACAGGTTTGTTCTCTCAAAAGGACTGTCGCCTGTTTCAGCTCCTAGGGTATCTGTGCATTGTCCCTCTGACCAAAGGCACTTTAGGGAAGAAGGCCTAAAAGAACAACTGAATCGGAGCATATTCTTCCAAGGAGAAGAGAAGCATTGCCAAAATGAAACTGACAGCCACCATCCAACTTTGACACTTGGAAAACAATATGAGCTTGGAACAGAAGAGGAACCCCTCCTTCTGTGGAGGAAACCTATGGGAGAACCAAGGCCTAGGTCACCCTCCCTCCAGGCTAAAGGCAGTATTGGTGGTAATGGTGTGGGTGCTGAAATTTAGACTCCAGATTCAGTGGAAACTTTAAAAGGAAGGGCTTGCCCTCTATCCCTGTAATGGAATAATGCAATGAGCTGCTGCTGAGTATTCGGGCAAGGGTAAAGTCTTTTTTCCCTCTTGAAGAGAAATGCCTCCCACAAGACATGAGTTGAGAGTAGCATATGCTGAACAGAGGTCACCCAGCTTAAACAGAGTGCCTTTCCTTGAATGACAACTAAAAGGGGAGGAAAAACTGAGACAAGGTGACTTGAGGGCAAATGTAGGGAGGATTGCTTTGAGGGGTGTTGCCGAGTAAGTCTGCAGGGCAAGAGACCCCATGAAGGTCTCTCTGGAAGCAGAAGTCCTAAATACAACATCTGAACATGCCACAGTCTATCTGCATGGCTAAAAGGGTCCCTGCAGTGAGAACCCTAATGTCAAGTTGCTAAACTGAGGAAGGAGAGAGATGGTAAAAGGTGCTGCCATGTTCAGCTGCATGGCTAACAAGCTCTCTACTAAGTGAGGGCCACACCTCCAGGAGTAGGCTTCAGCGACAGCAACACTGCATCAGGCCATCTGGTCCAGAAGACAGGAGAGCCCAGGAAAGTAGACCACTCCTCTTTACACACCATTTGGTATAGCAGTATTTGTACATACAGCCCAAAATTGTATATATGCAGAAGATTAACCATGCATCTTAAAAGCCTGCAGGAAGAAAGCACTTCAGTTAAGTAAACTCTTGCTTCCAGGCAAGAATGGCTTACCAGGGAGTTTTTCTCCATGGAGAGCACAGTTCTCTTGGTTTTCTCCGTTTGGCAGGTAGCATACTGAGTGTATGTCTCCTTATACCTTTTTTAAGCTACATCTACAAAACCATTTAGTGCCCAATTCCTTCCCAGATGTGAGTACTTGCCACCTCAACCAGGGCAGAATACAAGGAACCGAGACAAAAAGTTGAAAACTTTCTATGCAGATAACTGAAAAATAGCACAAAACAGAAAATGTTTTGATATTGAAAGAAAATGTGCATATAACTGGAAATTGCATACAACTTAGTAGTTGGATAAACTATTGAGCAACTTTTCTGAGGCAGGACAAGGACAGGGCAGAAAAGAAAGCCAAAGGCTGAATAACATGGTACAGCAGTAATGGCATATGGAAGGCAAATGCCTCAGCAGTGATTGAAGTGGAGTTGCCTGAAATGCAGTGCTGATAACTGGCAAGTTAATCGGAATAGCAGGGAGTATAGTAGAAAAGGGGCAGGACAGACAGGAAAAGCGGGGATTACAAATTGGTTGGCCAAACCCAGGGAACGAGAGAGGCCGCAAGAGAGAGCATCAGAAATGGAGAGAAAATGCAAAATAAATAAATGCAGCAGCCTAAAAGGCAGAAAGGATGGCCAGCAGCAAAAGGGACTAACATACTAAAGCCCAAAAGTGGCAAAGGAAATGGACAGCAGCGATATGGCCATGCCAGAAGATGATAAAAGGGAGCAGGCACAAACTGGCAGACAGACCAGGTGAAAAAGGCATAACCACAGAACATACAGGTACCAGAAAGGAAGTAACCAGGACATAATGGGAGCACACTGCGATGCTGCAAAGGTACAGGGAGGGCAGAAGAGAAGCAGCTGTGGGGCAACAAAAATCCAAGTGTCCAAGGGATGCTTATGCATGTGTGGTACTATTCAGAGGGGGGCATGGCGAGTGTTGCCCATGGCATCTCTGAACTGCAGGCTTGGCCTTTAGGTTTCTTAAAATATTTACTCTGAAGAATTTAATCTGTCTTGCACTCTTATTTACATTAGGCAAGAATACTTGGCATAGATTAGATAGGTGGTCACAGCTCTTTGTTTTTCACTATAAATCTACAGTTAGATGACTTGGGGTGTGACCAAAATGAGTTTGAATTTTAACATTCTAAAGTTTTGTCTGCAGCACAACTTGAGGCTTGTGTGATGCAATTTGTATAAATCACTGATAAACCCTCTAGAATAAACAGTGAGTAATTATATTACATTTATTTACTTATATCTGATAAGCTTACCCTTCATTCCATTAGCCTTTCATGAACTCCCTGGTCATTAGTGTATTATATACAAGACTCTATCACATGTACATACAGTACTTTAGATGGCTGTGCCTTGACTTATAGTGCATAGTGGAATGTTATTCTGTATAGAATTCCATTCCTTTCAAAATGCTGTTCTACCACAGTTCCAAGGCCATGGAATGCTGTTCTAATCTACTGTGGTAGAACAGCATTCTAGAACCTCTAGAGACTGCATGAGCCGGTCGTTTTTGAAGGCAAAAACTCACAACACATTTTTCATACAGTACTATACACTATAAAAAATACAGGATGAGCAACTCTATGCACAACCAGTGTGTTGCCACCTCGAGGTTCTGATTCCCATGGACCTTTCGAGCTTCGCTCTGTCAGGGGGAATCTGAATCCTTCTGTGGCAGAACACACTGGTTCTGCATAGTTGCCCATCCAGTATTTTCTATATCTAAGCTGGTTGTTAACCATCAAGCCTTCTCTGATCAACTGATGCCCCCCAATACTGCAAACCAAGATCTCGCTTAGTACATTTTGTACTTGTGACTGTATTATTGCTGCATGAGGTCTCTGGAATAATTTGCCCTAAATTATGTGTCTTTGCAGATCTTGTACTATAATTCCTATGTAAATCATTGATAGAGTTGGCATTTTATGTTTGACTTGAAATGTTAATGCTGTACTAATGTGTGCCTGTCACAAGTGTCCTTATAAAACACCTCGAGATTTTTCAAAGATGCTGCAGAAATGCTGTGTTTTACCAGTTATCTTTTTGCAGGATACATACAAACATACAAAAATGCCAGCAGAAGCAGGCCTTATGGTCTGAGACTGCTTGACTGTGCAGCTAGCCCCTCAACTTGCAGCTTCCCCACCTCTTTATCATAACACCTTATGGATAAGTGCTTTGTGAAACCAGTTAAACTTCACAACCTGTAGAACACTATAAATGCTCCTCACACCACCCACAACTGTTCAAATGAAATAGTGCCATGAAGTTAAAGTAAATGTCAGATATCCAAGTATTTGGGCTTCATAGCCCATTACTGAAGGGAAGCAGTAGCTCATTTCTGTAAGAAGTTGAATTTTTCATCAAATATTTTTCAGGAAGGAAGGGCTCATAAATAAGATCAAAGCCACGGTGAGCCAATCCTTTCCACTTCCCAGTCTGCCTGCTCTGCCTCCGAGCTCTGATTGTTTTGTGATGAATGAATAACCAGGAAGAGTGCAGTGGTGCACCCCGTTGAAATCTCTGCTAGTTTTCAAAACATATTTGCAGAACTTTAAGCAACCCTTCATAAGAAATGAAATCTACTGCCCACCCTTGATTGTTCACAAATTTAACCCTGCGGTCTCCCCAGTCTGTCCTTGTTGCAGCACAGGCTTAGCCTCCTAGTACCACTACTTCAGGTCATGCCCTGTCTTAAAGGAGTTTTAGACGGAGGTGTTGGCGGAGGCTCAGATCCTCATGGGTAGGGGGCTCCCAAGGACACCTATGGTAATGTTGTTTGGAATGGAGGAACTGAGGGAGGTAGACTGGGCCCCTTTGCCTAGATGGCTCAGGGTTATACTCGTAATGACCAGACACCATTTTAAATACATGGATGTCTGCAGCTAAGCCCACTGTACAACAGTGGAAAACACTGGTGTTACAGGCTCTCACTCTTGAAAGGCTAACCTGTTATGTGGGATAGAGCAGAGCAATTTTAGAACATATGGCAACCTTACCTCAGTTCTTTCACCTGCAGGTAATCTGATATTGGGAGAAGGATGGACATGAGGGGGAAACAGGTGTGGACTACTGATGGTGCTAAATTACATAGATTTAGATCAATTTCATTTTCTCATTTTGTGCCCTTGTAAGTAATTCCTTATTGAATAGGTTGAATGGATGTATGTTATCACTGTCTCTTTACTGTCACAATTTATGATAAGCCAAGGAAACTGGATCTTTCTGTATGTAAGTTATGAATTGTTTTTGTATGTTTACCTTTTGTAGGTTATGTTGTATTGTCTATTTTGCAGTTGATTTGTTTGCTTGTTTAATGTAACAAGAAAAACCTGAATAAATATGATGCAAAAAAGAAATTAAATCTACTGCTCAACTAATATGGCCCCTAGTAGTTGAGCGATGGCTTTAATTTTTTATGAAAGGTTGCTTAAAGTTCTGTAAACATTTTGAAAATGAGACTCATAGAAGTCAATGGGGACGGGCCTCCATGCTCTCTTTAGACGTTGCAAAACTGAGTGCAGTTTCGGAGCAGACAGACTGGGAAGTGGAAGGGATTGGCTCACAGTGGTTTTCATCTGGTTTACGATCCCCAAAAATACCTGATGAAAAATTCAATCTTACAGAAGTAAACTACTGCTACCCTAAAGTAATGGACTATGAAGCCCACTACCATATCTTCGAAATTTACTTTAATAAAATGGGCACATATGATGGTATGGGTTCCCCTCTTGGGTGACTCTCCATTTTGAGATGGGGTCTAACTTTTACATGTCTGAGAAAGGAAAGGTGCTGAAAATGTTTAGAACTATGGAACAGTTTTTTTTTTTAGTTTACAGTGCCTCATACTAGAAGGGTTAAGGTTCTAACGCCTCTAAGAACTAGGGCTCCTATCTATTGCTGTTCTAGTGTTTTAAGACGAGAGGTTTTCTCAAGGTCTCTTCTGTCTGCTTCTAATGGTTATGGGAAACCTGAGATCCTATGGAACCAATCAGGAGTATATAATAGTGTCAGGCCAACAGTTCTTTTGAGATTAAAAAAAAAAACAAAAACAAAAAAAAACCTTCTGTTATGGGTCTACAGCTGTGTGCAGATGCTAGAACACAGTGGCCACCATATTTGGTGGCATGTGTTCATTTCAGAGCACCGGCGCTCTTTATTGTAAACATCTTTTGAGTCCAGCTGGAGGAGAGGGGAACGATAGAGGCATGGCTTCCAGAAGAAAGTTCTCCTAACCTGCTAGGCCTGCATATTTCTAGCTGGGGAACAGACTGTTTCGTGTTTTACAGTTGTGTGGGTCAAATGCTTGTGTGATAAGTATTTTTATTTGGACCGCTTTTGTGGTTTTGTACTTTTTAAATACATTTCTCTTATGCTAACATACTTGTTTTTCGCAGAGATTGTATGTGGGTGCTGCTTTGCAGCAGCAGTGTTCTTAATTCAAGTAAATTACCAAGATAAAATAGAAACCAAAGATAAAGAAATGGGATCCTATATTTTCATGTTCATCACATTTCCAACTTTTTTTGGCTTGTCTCTAGATTGAAGAAGTTCCAGGGGAAATGATACAAGATGACCTGGCCACAGATGATGTTATGCTTCTTGACACATGGGACCAGGTAGGGATAAGTTGTCTTGTACTGACAGCACACACACACACACACGTGCATTATAGCAGAACAAGGATTTGTCGTATATGCAGACTAATCATGCATTCCTATAGTTTTTAAAATATACTAATATTCCTCCAGTGCTCATGATAATGTTGGCATTCAAGAGTAGTGTACTCATTTTAACGTGAGTAAAAATATATTCTGAGTTAAAGTGCTTTAAACTTGGAAAAAATGTGCATCTTTTGAAGCACGTGGAGCATTTTCAAGGGTTTGAATGAGTAACAATACTCTAACGAGAAAAGTATTTCTAAAACCTAGAAAATGTTGGAAAAAGACCACTGGTCCATCTAGTCTGCCTGTTTTTTTTTTCTGTTTTTTTTTCCCCTATCCTGCCCTGGGACCTGGGGCACCATATTCAGAGGGTTGGCTAGGGTAGTGCCTCTGCTTACCTGGAGGTAGCATTGGTGTGCCAGTGGGGGCCACATTCAGAGGCTTCCAGGGTGCCTCCAAAATGCAGTAGCACAGTTGCGCTAATGATACTGCTGTACTTGTGCAAATGAGGGATTCCTCATACATAATGGTGCAGCAGTATATTTAAAAGGCTTCGACGTTGCTGTTTACCATGGCCATAAAAACTTCTTAATGCAGCATTAAGGCCATGCCCCCTGATGGTAAGGTGACTGTACTGCAGCCACCCACCCCTTTTCTAGTGGACCCCCTTTCCCTGAATATCTAAGATTCCTAGTGGGCTAGTGCCCCCCCATGCAAGTGACACCCCTCACCTCATTCAACACTCCTCTGAAAATCCATATCAGATTGGTGGCAGGCACAGCCTTTTGCTTACTTCTCAGCCGGCCACCATCTGGCAGTCCGAGCATGATCTTGAGCACTGTCAGGCAGTGGCCAGCTGAGGAAGTGAGCAGAGGGCTGTACCAGCCAACTGATCAGATATGGATGTTCAGGTGAGTGACCTGGCATATTTGAGTGCAAGATGGGGGTCCTCAGGGGTGGGTTGTGCCCCCTCACACTGGAGGGGGGTGTTTGCACTCGATGAGGGGCACTAGCTCAGCAGGGATCTTGGATATACGACATCTTGAGAGGGGGGGGGTCCACTACCCGGGAATCGATAATAAATCTGGGATGTTCGGGGGGTGGGAGGGTCCATTAGGCTACCAGGGACTCTTTGGCTTCTGCCTGGCATGGGCCCTGTGGGACTGTGCACATGAAAATGAGCCTATAATGTGCATGCAGATGGCCTCTTCAAGCTGTGCATGACCAGTGGGCTCATTTTTGTATAGTGCAGCTGAATATGACCCACAGGACCCCTGGCACTATCCTGGTTTGGGAACACTATCTCGTGGGCCATATGCAGCCTTGAACCATGTTGACACCACCTATTTTCACTTGGCACTGTACCATCATGGCCCTATATTTAGTCAGTTAACATGCTTTGTTAGCGTATGACAACATTTCTGATTGTAGCCTAGAGCCAGCCGTGCTCTATTTTTTGGCACATTGCCACAGGTTGCACAGTGCTACCAGTCCTCGAAGTATTTATTTTCCAGTTTTTGGAAATGAGATGCACTAAGCTGATGCTAGTTTCCAGGTGCATCCTAGGAGCACAGGGAAGTAAAGGGACTTTCTCATGGTCACACAGTATGCAGATTGTAGTTCTGGGATTCAAACCCAGTTCTCCAGGTTTACAATTCGGTGCACTTAACCACTATGCTATACTGCCTCCTAGTTGTGGGGCCCTAATATCTAGTCTGGGGGGGGGTTAAGGAGTAGAATAGGTCAGTGCTCATATCTGGAGCCTTACAGCATGTACAGAAAATGAGCCGAGGTCTTTGCTTGAGGTAGACACTACAATTTGAATAGAAGTTTCCTGATCTTTTACCAACTGTTCATCAGTGGCACGATCACTAGTATCTTCAACCATAAACCGTATATCATGCTCTTGTCACCTCAGTGCCATTCGTAAATGTTCTCCCCCAAGCTTGGAGTAATTCACAGGAATAAAGCCCAGTATTCTCCTCCTTACCACTGGGAGATTGTCGTGAAGATGATCCTGGCCCCCTTTGAGTGTAGGGATGTGGGGTAAAGTGTTGCCCCAACCCCACCATGGCTGGACTGGACCCCTGTCATTCCTTCTTTTGCTTAGTTTAACTGCCTTCCATGCATACCTCACTGTCTTTCTTCCTTCCTCTCTCCTGACTTGATAGCAAATGCCTCCCTCACTGCACCCCGCTGTTCCTCCTTTCCTGTTCCCTACCACCTGAAACTCAGCATCCGCTCTCTTCCCCACAGTAAAACTTTTTGCTTTCTGTAATGGACTCTGATGGCTTTGGTCCACCCCCCAATCCGCTCCTCCTCTGCTCAGATTGTCTTGATTTGTGGACTTATTGGCATAATCCCTAACTTTGTTAATTTACTTTGCTGCTCTTCATTCATGTATTGACAAATGAAAAAGTAGTTAAATGGTTTTCTGAATTTTCATGATCTAATATTTGTAACCTTCTGTACCTTCACTTTATACCTTTAATTGCATGACCAACATTTTACTCTACCCTCAAGTAACCCATAATCTTTGTTTTCAAGTTTCTATCCCTACCAGTTCCAAATAGCCATTTTCAAAGAAATAACCATAAGGGTGAAAGGTTTGAGTCAATTGATGTGGATAAGTCCTACTGATTGTTTTAAGTGCCCACATATGTCAACGTATAGCACATTCTGATTAAAACTGTAGTCCTGCATCGATGCTTGGAGAACTGTTGCCCAATCACATCTGTGACAGGATTCCAAACTTTCATACTAAATATTTAAAAAAAAAAAAAACCTAGACCTATAATTTCAAAAATAAAATTTTTTAAATTGTATACAAAAGAGAACAATGTTCTTTTAATGAAAGCAGTCTGATTAACATGGCTTAAATATTAATTGATGCAATGTCTATACTATACGTCACTTTATGGTTTACAACTGCACTTATGTATATAAAGTGTCATCCTGTATAAATGCACAAATATTGCATGTACAAATCACAGCCATATCAACTAATTCTAAGCCTTCATTTATTAAGAATGTACTCCTAATCCTTTCATAAATTAGCCCCCTTCAAAGAGTGTTTACACACCAGTAAACCGCATCACGTTTACTTTTAAATGTAGATTGCTGGGTCATTTCAGGTGACTTGTACTGGATTCAGACTGAATAAGATGAACCCATGCCCATAGAAGATGCCTGGAAATAAAGTTGAGCTTAACTATCTTATTGGGTCAGCACCTAGGGTGGTGGCAGACCAAACGAGCAGACACGAAAGACCATTAGGCCTATTCTGCTGGCATTTTAGTATGTTAGTTGTAATCCATTGGACAAAGCCAAAAGAAATGGTGCAACAATCTACAATGAATGTTTAGGAAGGATTAACTTTGGAACCATTACTTAGAATCTTGAGACCCAATTTGGTCACAAAATAGGGACATTTGCAACAGACTCCCTATTGTGACCCACTTCTCTAGTTGCAGCTGTCCACAACTAACTGCCTTAGTTCCCTGGGGAGGGAGTCTCTCTCCCCCCAAACTATGCTGGAATGCAAATTAGGGTTACCAGTGGTCTGTAAATGGCATGGACCACTGCCATGGCACGGTTATATCCACAGATGGCTGTCTGAGGCATTACGGCCTATATTACCCCCACCCGACCACTTAACGCCCACTTGTGAGACAGTGTTATCTGTGTTTTGTCCTTTTGGTAGTCCAGTCAGTCTCTTATCACCTCCATATGGCTTCATGGAGTCCAGTGTCTCACATGGTGGATAGACTGCACTCTAGTGACACCTGTAGAATAGCCAGTTATGATTCTACAGGCAGAGGATGTCACTAGACTTGTGACCGAGCTTGTGAGGGTAGCCATGCTTTGTGAATGGTACCACTTGTATGGTGACCCCAGCTTCTTTCCCTGTATGGCTACAGTGAAGTTGGCAACCATGTAGGGAAAGGCTGTACCCCCCACACCTTTAGAGCACAGCTCTAGTGGCAACAAGCAACCAACATGTGCAAAACTGTTGAAACAAATTGCAGTAGCAACAAATTTGAGACTGTTCCTTGCAACTGTGAATTTGGTCCTTTAAGAAAGAGATTTTTTTAAACAAGCTTGGTTCCAGCAGAGTCTTGACTGTCTTGATGCATGTTGATATACAAGGGATATGGCATGGGCCTAGTAAAAATATGCCTGATATTTGAGTGGTTTGTGACCCCTAGACATCCCTTGTGATGTCACAGATCACTGATCTCAAGTTAGAATATCGGACATTTTTATTGGGGCCCATGATTTATGCAATAGCATGGCTTTGTGTGGTAAAATGGTTGGCTGAGCTGCTGTCTCAAGGAAGTTACAGCTCTACAAATAGAACTTTCTGAGAACAAGGTCCCAAAATGAAGCACATTTTTGCTTTGTCTTCTAGAATAGGAGTATCATATTCATTGTAGGAGCCAGATGACGAGTACTAAACCTTGATATTTGCAACTTTCGATATACTCTGGCACTGCGTATATAGATATTATAGTCTCACAGTAGGGTCTCTACAGTTATGGTTGCAAATGCTGGTCTGTATTCAGCAACGTCGAGGTCCATAACGGACTACCCTATTTGGCATGTATGTTACTGGTGTCAGGATATCTGGATCTGAACATTTGGTAATGATTGGTTCATCAGTTCTAGAAGCTTGAAATTACATAACATTTTTGCTTACCTATCATTCAACAGCTGAAGCTTAAAACATTCAGGTTAATCGGTTTGACCCAACCCAAGTGCCTTTGGATGGTTTTGGTGAAACGATGTTTGATTTTTAAATTGAGAAAATCCCATAGTTACACAAGCGTAGGTAATTTTTTGTCCTTATTCTATTCATGAGGTGTTTTTTCACATCAAGAGGCTCCTGTTTTCATGACCAATATGTTTAGGTTAGCTGTTTTTATGACTTAGTTGTCACAGAAACAGCCGTATGCCCACTGTTCATAGTTGGCAGTGGTAGGTGCCAGACACTTGTACTGTCTAGTACCCCCTCCTGCCCTATCGGTAAAAGTATTGAATTTTGAGATATATATACAGTATATATGGCAGTGGGTGGCAAAACCCTCTGCTGCTTGCCCAATCTGAATGTAAAACCGCCAGTAAGCCCCCAAGCATCTCCATTATAAAAGTTATTTTGTGTCACGGTGGTTGCATATTGCGTCACACTACATGGTGGGGTTTAAATTGTGAAAACTACTGAACAATGTAGTAAATTAACAAAGCCTTAAAATAATCTGGGGCTCCATCTTTATTGATGGGCTGCACATTTTTAAACATGTCCTTAATTTTGTCTCACTAACATGAAGAAAACCTGAGTTTAAACTTTGAATATCAAATGCACATTTTTTCAGGACTGTACATGTTTCAGTAAACTCTGTTCTTAGAAGAGCAGCTTAATATGGGGAATCCTGTTCTGTTCTCCTAAAAGATGCATGTCTTGCTGAGTTTGGACATCTTTGTTTTAGGTGTTTGTGTGGATTGGAAATGAAGCCCAAGAAGAGGAAAAGAATGAAGCCCTGGCATCAGGTAACTTTGTATATTCCTTTTTGTTGCTTTTTATGACTGACATTACTCAGTTTTGCTAGACGACATTCAACAAAAGGAGCCTCTTTTTTGCACTGGCAAATTAGTGTGATCAGAGAACTTCATATTTTATCTATTCAGTTTTTTCCTACTTTCTTGCCCCAGGAGCCACACTTTCCTGCGCCTTTTGGACTTTCTCACTGACCACTAGTTTTGTCCATCTCAGTGGTGCCCGCCAGTGCCTAGGTCTGCTCTGTCCCTTCCTGAGGCTCCCTTCTCCCATGGGGGTTACAGGAGAAGAGGGAGAAGCATACCAACAAAGTCCTTATCCAGTCATCAGGGGCTGAGTAATGGGCAGGCTGCCAGTAAGGGACTGGTGGCAGGGATTTGTTTAACTCTATTTTTGGAGTATTTGACTTCCAAAGTTAAGGCAAAATAAAGGGGAGGAAGTCACTGACTTCAAGATGTAAAACCAAAAATTAGATGACTTCCAAAATTGCAAGAATGGAAATCAGATGATGTATTTTTCTGAGAAATTGTATTTTATCACTAGTATATTATATTAACATCTGAATTGGTCATTTCTAGAATATTGACTTCCAGACGTGGGATCCTGGAAGTATTTCGATTTCCAAAAAATTGTAATGACTTCCAGATTTTGACTCATGGAAGTTTTAGACTTTCACTAAAAATAAACTGAACCCCTGTCTGGTGGCGTAAGGGACGTAGTAGATGAAGGCATCACCCAGGACAACCTGATAGGGCATTTTTCCCTAATTCTCGGTGCCCCCTATCTAGAGCTTGACCCTGTCAGTATCTTGGGGGACAGTGCTGGCTGCAGTCACTTGTGCTAGCAGTGTTCCCATCTTACCTCTAGGTGCCACTCTCCAAGTGGTGCCATGCCTCCTACCTCCTCAGGCATAGATCATTCTAGTGTACTCTTCCTGCAGACTTCCACTCCTGACCTCTTGGGCTAGGGGCAAAGAAATGTGCAAATGTCAGGTAAAAGATGTGGCATGAAAAATGTGTAGTTGTGCTCCCTTGTTGGTAACTGATTTGCAAAGGACCAGACTCCTGTGCCCAAGACTGTCCTGGCGTCCCCAGGAGGGAGAGGTGCAGCCACAGACTCCCACAGCATCTCCAGTGAACAGGGGCCATGATGTCATTGGTGACAAAGCAACATCAGTCCTACCATGGACCAGCGTGAGCAGATGGCCCGACATGGTGAGTTAAGGGGCGGGACTGGCTAAAACAGGAGAAAAGACCCCATCAGCTGCAACAATGTCCAGCCTCCTGCGCACTCAAGGTCCACCCCAGGCATGGCTCACCCTGTCTCATCCCCTTTTCGAGCAGAGCAATCTTTTGCTCCATGGTCTGCCATTCTTGTCTGATCCTGGCATAGCAAGTGTTCCTGGGACAGGAAATTTGTACAAATTTACATCTGGTCGACATTGAGGACACACTTGCTCCATAGTGTCATGTTTCTGGAACTGTAAGCTGTCCATGTTGGGACCACTCAAACTTGCCAAGCTGGGGCCACCTGTGTTTATGTACATCAGCATTACCTGTATGATGAGGGTGGTAGCTTTCCCCCCCTCAGCCACTCATCTGATCAAGGAAAATGTCTATCACTCTTACCCAGAGTTCCCAGGCTCACTCTACCTGATCTGCTGGTGTGGAACCTCAAGTCCTCAATAGGCCCCATATTCCAATCACAGGAAAAACACCATTACTCAGACCTTTTCAACTGAGCAACGTGACCATTCCAAGTTATCCCTCCCAGTCTATATTGCCACTGTATCCCTTTGAGGATAAGTCTGATTTCTTCTTTGGCCTCTGGTGCCAGCTGGATTTTCAGACTGCATGTTCAGGTGCAGGCCCTAGCTCGGCCTCAGCAGTAGGCCCACAGACCCTTACCAGCATGTTGACAGGCACAGTCCCATGGACACATCCCTCATCAATTCTGCTGGTTTGTGCTTTTTGATGCTAGTGCTGTTGTACTGGCTACTGTCTTGAAATGGTTACTTTTGCCCTCCTTGCCATCTCTCACATTGTCTATGGCTCGTCCTTTGCCATTGCTTCCATTGACATCTGCTGGTGTTTCTAGGACTGCTGTCTCCTACTATGCCACCTCAACGACTTCTCTTCCTGTGATCCCTGTAACCCCTCAGACCCCTTGTCAGTGGGAGGATGGGTACAGGCCAGAGCTACTGCATGTTGATAGAGGGCGAAGACTAAGAGCATCCTACTGACAGGTTTGACTCTAGATCTTCAAGGGTCTCTCTTGCAGCGGGTACTACTCTTGGGAGTTCACCAAGAGGGCACTGTTGTGGACTATAGCTTTCACCAGCAGTGCTGTTTGGGGGCAACCCACCATGATATATTCATTCTGTGCAGTATAAATAAGTGGGCAGCCCTTAGTATCCTCAGTTCTGTTCCTGCTGCACAGTTAGCTTGCACTTCAGTGCTTCGACAGAGGAAAATAGAACACCAAAACCTAGAATGAACAGTTCACCATCCTGCACTCCTGCCTACTCTCTGAATGTCTAATTCGGACTCTTTATTCAGGAAGTGCCCTTGTAGAAATATTTATCGATGCAACTTAACACCCAATCTGTGAGGTGTTCAGGGGCTACCCATAATGTGCTTGCCTGCTCAATCTGTAAGGAATTTAATTAAGCCACCCATCAATGGTGGCTTCAGGACTTTCCAGTATACCTTATGGAACAAAAGATTGCTTTTTCTGAAAAGGGGACACTTCCCCACTCCCAGTCTACCTAACCGTAGTCCTCTCAACCTTCCCATAAGCATGGATCAAAACATAAGGATAGGACTCCATCAGAGGGTAAAAGAACCCGTTCATTGACCACCTCTTCTGGTGGCCCATAATCTACTGCTACTAAATCCTATGTGAAAAAACTGGCCCTCGTAGACTGACGTTGCCGGTCATCTCTATGGCACTGTCCTCTGCATCGACTATGACCTAGTCTCACTACTGCAGCTCATGGTCACTAGTCTATGACCCGGCCCTCTTATAGGGACCGTGCGGATTCATTACCGCCTTTCTATCACGCACACCTTGCCCTTTCAGTCTCCATTGACTGAGCAGGTCTAGTTATTTTGGGAGAAGGGTTTCTCCCTAACAGTACTGCCAAAGTTGCCACCACCTACAGGTGCCCACTCAAAGGGCCATACACTGATTCCAGGGCTACATTGACCCCTGCGTTTGGTGCCCCGTTGCATTCGTAACCATGCCCTAATTATTCAGTAATGCCTCTCGGCAGCTCATAGGCTAGTACTTTTCCAGCCCCTACTGCTTTGCTTCAGGCAACTGCCCCTTCATCCTCTGTGGATGTTACTACAGTGGTCCAGTTTTACAGGTCATGCAAGGCTTGCAGCCCACTCAACCAGCGAAACCAGTCTGACCTGCACCTTCCTAGTCTCCTTCGCCTCCTCCACCTAAGGGACTGCGATAGGAGACTTAATATGTTCCACCAAGGGAACCATTGCCTGCTCCATCCTACCAGTCATTGAAGGAAGAATTTCTGCATGATATAATTCTGTTTCCTCCTCCTTGGATGAGGACCCAGACCATTGTAAGCCTCTCTTTTCTCTCCCCTCCCGCCCCACCGACCCCACTTTCTTAGTGATCATGACTCTGACCCAGAAGGTGATGGGGTTCACTACTAGGGAACTGGACAAGCAAAGACAAAATAAGACTAGCTGGACCTTCCTGAACATCCAGCTATTGTAGTCCCTCCTTTCATCCATGCCTATCAGGATACGGTCCTGACAGGGGCGTAGCCAGGATTTCAGAATAGGGGGTTTCCACCAAGAAAATCCCATTATTTAGTCCCTGTGTACAAACAAATTTTTGTATGAAAACACAATCAAAACAAGACTGGAGGGGGTTTCTGGGCACCCAGGAAACCCCCTCTGGCTACTCCTATGCCTGAAAGCATGGCAACAACCTTCAGCTACGCCTGTAGTTCCTAGAAAGGTGGACCGCCTTTACCAGGCACCAGTGGACAATTCCTCCTTTATTGCAGCTCTACAGATTGACTCTGTGGTGATTAATGCTGCCCTCAATAGAACTAGAAAGCCTTAACATTTGAGCTTTCTCCCACCTGACAAAGAATCTAGATGTATAGACCTGACTGGGGAGGGTGCATCTGGCTGCCACATTGAACTTGGGCATCATTAATTGCATAGGTCACATGCTGAAATGCCAGAAAGCACTCTAGAATGCAGCTTTGGAACTTAACAAACTCAGAAGGACCAGCTTCTATCGACATTTAATACTGGCACTAGCCTTTCCTGCCATCTGTTGTGGGCTGCCTATAATGTAGCAGATACTTCCACCAGAACCTCTGCCATGCTTGGCTGCATGTCTCCGGGTTCACCCCAGATGTTCAACAAAAAATCCTCAACTCTCCATTTAATGGGGATACGCTTTTTGGCTCTGCAGCAGACTATCCTAGATGACTTACAGGCCTCGGGCCGTACCCTTCGGTCGGTACATGGAATGTACTGTACCTCCCAACAGATGGGATAGAAAAGATACTCTCAACCTTTTCAATTTTGCAGAACTGGCCGTCAGAGGTAACAAAGCTCAAGCTTTTTCTATCCAAGCACCAAAATACTGAAATGAAATTCCAACTGAATTGAGAACTGAGTAGTCATAATTCAAAAAGAAATTGAAGCATCATTTGAGTAGCTTGCAATGTCACTGCTATTTTAAATAATTTGTATATTTGTCTTGTATGTCATGTATTTGTACTCCTATAGTAAGTGAATGTAAATGTTATCTTTTGTATAACATCTTGACTGTTTTTTATAGTCTCGGGTTGTATATGAAAAAGGGCCTTGGCTCGTATGTTTACCCAGTTAACAAAAGGAAAAAAAGGGGGGGGGGGGGGCAGACAACAGTCCCAACCGTTTAGTCGAGCCTTCTCTTCTGCCTCTTGTGGAGGTTGTGCACCCCACCCCACAGGGGCATGTCTCCTTTGCAGTCTGACTCCCCATGCCCTCCCCAATGCCCTTCCGCTGGCCTCTGAGGCTGTGGGAGGTGTCACCTAGAGGCATGGCAACAGGTGACACTGGACCAGTGGGTGCTGCAAATAAAATCCAGACAAACACTAGAACTCTCAGCTCGTCCACCAGTGCTCCCACCTCCCCATATCAGCTACCCACAAGAACATGTACCTATTCTGTTGGAAGAGCTAGAATCCCTCAAACTGAAACTGGCAGTTCAACCAGCCCCTACAAAATTGGGACAGGGATTATAATCCCATGTTTTTTTCTCATACTGAAACGTACCAAAGATCAGCTTCCAGTACTAGATCTCTGAAACATCAAGAAGTACATTTGGTACAAAAGATTTCATAGTGACTTTGGCCACTGTCCTTCCTCTTACATCAAGGAGGCTGGCTTTGTGCTCTGGACAAGGAGGGATGCATACATTCACATACTAATTTATCCGGCCCACATCAGATACCTGTTTCTCCAGCTATTGGGGTACCACTACCAATTTAGAGTACTGCCATTTAGTCTGTCCTCAGCTCACGGGATTTTCACTATGCCAGTAGTTGTGGCAATTACCCGGAGAAGGAGGGGACACTTCTTCTTCCCTTACCTGGACTGGCTCATAAGTGTCCACCAAAGAAGGCCTCATTTACTCTCTTCAGACCACCCTACACCTGTTTGAAGACCTAGGGTTTACTGTCAACTTGCACAAGTCTCAGCTGGATCAGTTTCAGTAAACCAATATGTTGGAGCCATCTTGGCCACCACTTGCAGCAGGGCCTTCCTGCCAGCCAACAGGAGTCTCACTCTATCTCTGGCCACAACCATAACAACCCATCAGTTCCTAAGACTGCTAGGCTACATGGCCACAGCCATCTTAACGGTACCTAAGGCATGTCTCCCTACAAGACTGCCTGCATTGCAAAACCAGTGGCTTCAAAGTACCTGAAACTTGGGACGACCAGATTGTGGTTAAGCAAGGGTCTACAGTGGCGGATGGAAAAGTCCAGTCTAGACCAGGGTATGCCCTTCCGGGCACCTGTCCCAACTCTGTGACCATGAATGGACGCATCTTCCATAGGATGGGGTGCTCATCTGAGTCCTCATCAAACCCAGGGTTTGTGGGAAGTCACCACAGCCAAGCTGCACATCAGTGTCTTGGAGATGAGGGCAGTAAGGCTAGCAGTCAGAACATTTCTACCATATTTGGTGCCGGGTCCCCTCCTCATACAGTCGGAAAAATGCTGCCATGGTCCATTACATCATCAAGGAGGCCCAAATTGCAAAGCTTCTGTTGCGAAGCAGCCAGGGCCTGGAGAGATGCTGCAAGACTACTAATGTTCCTGTGGAACACATTCCAACAGTGGGATACACCAGAGATGGACCATCAACCATAGACTACCTCACTTCTGTTCCATTATTCTGGACAAGAAGGGGCATACTAGATGCTCTATCCCTTCCATGGATGGGATGATTTTTATGACTTCCCCGTCCCTCTTCTCCAGTGGGTCCTTCTCAGATTGCAGCAGAAACAGGTGATGCTGATACTAAAAGCACAATTTTGGCCCAGACAAATATGGTTCCTGCTCCTGCAACAGCTGGCAGTCAAACATAGTATTCTCCTCCAACTGAACCTACTAACTCGATGTCTGGGGTCTTCCTCACTGCACCTTCATGCAGAACTCCTGAAAACGTCTTCATAAACAGACATAATGTTTCCCAAAATGTGGCCCATGTCTTACTGGCTGCAGGAAAGCCTTCCACAAGAAAAACTTCAAGACAAATGGAAGCATTTTGTCAATTGAGCGGCTACAAAATTGCTCCATCCTTCCTCATGCCCACTTCCAGACCTACTGGAATACCAGATAACACTATTTGAACTAAATTTAGGATAGTCATCCATCAAGGTTCACCTAGCTGCCATTTCAGCATTCCATGAACCTATTGGAAGGTTGTACAGTAGCCCAGCTAGACCTCTCACGGATGTTTAAGGAAATCTTCACTTGAAACCTCCCATTCGCAGACTGATTCCCAGCTTGGGATCTCAATTTTGTGTTTGAACTCGCATCAGCCCCTTTGGAACCAGCTGATTCTTGTGACATGCGCTTCCTAGCATGGAAGACATTTTTAGTATCATGTCCTCTCGCTGCATATCTGAGCTACAAGCACTTATGTGCGCAGATCCTTATTTGGTATTCCATAGTCTCATTACATACCAATCCAGCTCTTCTACCAAAAGTGGCATCTGAGTTCACACTAAACCAATCTATAAACATTCCTATGTTCTTCCCCCAACCACTGTAATCCAAGTGAACAATTTACTGCATACCCTGGATGTCCATCGTATCCTAAACATATATCTGACGCGCTCCAAGCCCACAGTCGGAACCATTCTTCATAGCATTCGCTCATGCAGAGAGGGACAGCCTGTTAAGACATTATCAAATTGGCTGGCAAATTGTATCATTTATTGTTGCAATAAAGTCCGCAAACCATTACTGGGCACTACGCATGCCCATTCCATGAGGGCCGTCTACGTCAGCTGTCTGTTTCAGAGGTGTGTCCATATGACACTTGTGAGGCTGCTGCATGATCTACCATACAAACCTTTACAAAACACTACAGTATAGACATGGCTTCTAGGTGCTGTGCCACATTTGGACATGCCATACTACAAGGCCTCCTCTCATGATCGACCACCCTTCCACATTATTGCTGCTTGGGAGTCCTCCCAAGAGTAGTGCATGCTGCAAGAGACCCTCTATGAAGATAGTACAGTTTCTTTCTTATGGTAAAGGCAGATCTTTGAGAGGATCTCTTGCAGTAGGTACCTTCCTGCCCTCCTTCTCGGAGCAATTTGTTATACATACTAATATATTCAGAGATGGCACTACTGGTCTCTGCCCTCCCTCTGAGTCATGCTGAGCGAGCTGATGGCCTGCGGGGAACTGAGGATACTGGGGGGGCACCTGCTTATTTATTCTGCAGAGTGGTGACATCACAGCGGGACCCCCCTCCCCCACTGAGCACTGCTGATGAAAGCTGTCCACAAGAGTGCCCTCTGGTGGACTCAAGGGTAGTATCTGCTGCAAGAGATCATCTCAAAGATGTAACATTTTGGTAAGTACAAAACTGTTTTTCACACAGTCTTCCTGTAAAGACACTGGTGTATGCCCCCATCTTGGACAGCCCATTTCAGGCTCTTCTATGCCTCATGCAAAACAAACTCAGCCTTGGTGCTGAAGAGGACTCCACCAACAGGAATTTTTCTGAATCACTGGAGGTCCCCACATCTAATATGATCATTCCTCCTACTTTGCAGGTTGCAACTTTGGCCCCTGGCACAGACCCAGTACACTAGAAGCTGCCCCTTGTAAGGCAGATGTACAATATCCTGCCCATCTAATAAAGCTTTTTATATCACCAAACCTGAAACTAACTTAGTGGTCATTATGGCTGCTCATGACAAATCTAGGGCTTCACATCCCACAAGCTATGTGTACTGACAGAAACCAGAAAATTGGATGTAATGGGCAAATGGACTTATGGGTCTGCTTCACTGTGCCTCTATTTCCAGTTACCAGGCTTATATGATTATATATCAGAATAACCTACAAAAGTCTATCATTGTAAGTAAATTGCCTGACAGTAGTAATGAAATTAAAGTCCAGCCATGTGTTAAGACAATTTGGAGGCTGGTAAGCATTTACTGCATTGAGCAGATGCTTCTACTCATGCCTGCTGCCTTGGGCTTCTACTTCTGTAGGCTGTGTTGCTGGTTTTGCCACTGATGTCCAGCAGTCTTCCTCCCTTTGCTTTCACAGACTAATGTGGTCCTGCAAGTGTGGCCTTACTCGTAGAGGAAGCAGGACAAGGAAGTTCTGCTGCAGACTGCTGTACAGCCCTTCCATCCCTACAACTTCGCACCTGGCTTCTTAGAAAACAGAACTCTCCAATTAGAGGTTTCCCAGGCAGTTTGACATTTTGTCAGCTGCTTGTAAGCTTTCTACATGGCTTTATTCTATGAAATCGGAACATTTCCATAGTTGGTGCTCGTCTCACTCATTGGATTCAGTTTTCATGTCTGGCAGAGTATCTTGGACTACCTCCTGTCTCTATTGGCCTCTGGTACCCTTCTGTGAAGGTACACCTTATAGCCATCTCTGCTTTTCATGCCCTCGGGGGAGAAGCCTCTGAAGGTTGTGACTCATGTGGTGGTACCCACAGATTGCTTTAAAGGGCTTCTGTATCTTTGTGCCTACAATTTGTAGACTAGTTTTTGTATAAGGACTTAACTTAGTTCTGGAATCTTACACAGGCTCCTTTCGAACTGCTGCCATTTGAGTGGTTTCCTTTTTTGGCAAAAGTTTATTCTGGTGGCTGTTACCTCAGATCACCAAGTTTCCGTGTTGCAGGCTTAAGTTGTGTATCCCCAATATTTTGTATTTTGCTAGAGTCTGATTTCACTGCACACCTATCTTTGGTTGCTTCTAAAGGATGTTCTGAGTTTGCACTGATCCAGACTAACCTTCCTGTATTTTTCCCTTTTACTCCAAGTATGGAGGAAGTTATCCTGCATTCTCCAAGATGACCATACAGCCCAACACTTCTCTTTGGGCTACATGCAGTACAGGACCACAGAAAGTCTTCACAGCTTTTTATTTTGTTTGCTGTCAGGATGGTAGGCACCCCTATGCTTTCCAAATGGCTGGTGTGACAAGTTTCTGCCCTGTTGGCACAAGTCTGTGTGTGTGTGTCGTGCACACACACATCTTGTATTTCGATGCTGCCGTTATCTGGCTTGCTGCATGGGTATCTGTCTGGTTCTAGATCCACCACTGGCCGCTGCATTTCCAGTACAAGGCCCTAGTTTAGACACAGAATCTGCCAGTCACTCCCAGGACCTCTCACTTACTCATTATCACACTGATTACGTTATACTTGGTAGTGGTGCCGTTTGGTAGCGGATTCAAGTGAAAGTGTTTTGGATTGTTTCCTTTTTTGAGTGCTCTTTATGGACAACTTTCAACAGTAATTTTCATGGAACAAATAATTTGGATTTTTGACAATGTCCTGTTTGTGTACAGAATACTTATCAGGAGCTGTTCAGAGCAGCACTCTGAGTTCTGCATACAGTGACATAGTCAAAACTCTTACTGGTTCCATGAAGAGCTGTACAGAATGCTGCCCATACAAAGAAAAACATTTGGGTAATTAATGTGGATCATTTGAGGGTATGAATATAATTTCTGGAAAAGGAATTTGAGATTTGCCATTGACAACTAATTTCCTGTCCTGTTAGGACTTTTGACTGCCCTGAGTCCCTGTGTGATAAGGCAGGTCCACAGGGTGATGGCCACAAGATCTGGATTGGCAGGGTAGATAACTGGAACAGTGTAGAAAGTGGGGGCAGAGCAGCCAGATGAGGGAGGCTGGCGATGTTGCCAATCTGGAAAATGGTGTGGATTAAAACAGCAGTTATAGTAGGGATATAGTAAACCCCATTCAGACCTTGAATTATCCTCCTGCACCAGCACTACCACTAAAACTGAACTTAAGGTAACATTTTTATAACGGTAAGTTCACATGCTTCTATCTTCCGATGTCTGTCCTAACACAATGTGAGATTTTTGGGTTAACCATTACTGTCCCTCTATTCTACATTTATTCTCAGTAATTTGAGTCACAATTGATGCTTGCAACGTCATTATAAATGCTATAGCCTCATGTAATTGTGATATAAAGCCATCATAAGCACAGGAGTTACTGCTGTAACATAGCTGATGGTCACAAAATTACCACGAAAACTATCAGATGCAATTAGTTTGTCCAGTTGTACTGTAAGCAGTAGTAATCTTGGAGGATATCTTTGGAACACAACTTGATGATAGCATCTTAAACAGCTGTTTTGAGACGTTCATGTTAATTTTCTTCCTAAATATTAATACTAAAAAAAAGCTGTGCAGTTATTTAGTTGTATCCCCCTCATCACCTCTCTTAACCCTTTGTTCTGTGACTTGGTAATCACTAGTATTAAAAGGGCCATGTTAGTTTGTCAGCGCTGTCCCTTTTAAAAACAGAACTTTGTATTTTCCATGTCTTGCATTTACTGGAGCTATTAATCTGTATAGTAAAAATTTGAAAGATTAGTAAAATCTTGCTTTGGACTGTGTGGACCTTTTCCTGGTTCACTACTTGCTGCTGCCACTAAATATTGCTAAAATGTTCCAATAACAATACTCCCCAGAGTATTTGCATAAAAATATCACCCTGTGATATGAATATCGACTTAATCTCTCCTAATTATTTATGTAGTCATCCAGTATAGTATCTAGCATTCAACCCACTGAGACCACTCTTGTTTACAGGGGGTGCAACTACCAGATGTCTATTACCGCACTTTTCATGATAAACTTAACATAATATAGCTTTGCCATTTAATAATCCAAGAGATTAGTGCTTTGAACTGCATTGTGTATGACAACACTGAAGAATGGTTTCTTGATGTATCGGGTCTAGAATTATTTTCAAAGGAAAAGATTTTGTCAGCCTGTCACTCTGCTATGAAATTCAGATTTGGTGAGGAAGAAAAATGGTTTCTCCTTCCTTTTATCCTGTATTGGAACTATGTCACAGCTATTGATCTATTTATTGACAACACATTATAGATCAAGGGAGCACTCCCAACCAATCGTCGTGCTCCTTTCTTCTGCGCGTGAGATGCGTCTCACATGCAGATGTTGTTCTGAAAATAGGCATGTTCCAACATGGTTTAAAAATCAAAACAAATATATTTTGATGCTGTATATTATTGATAGAGCTCGATCAGTAATATTATGTCCCCTGTTGCCGCTCATTGCTGTATAAGACTGGTTTCACTTGCGTTCAGCTTGAGCCAGAACAGCTCAACTTTGCTGTTCTGGCTCTAGCTTGAACACATGTGAAACCACTCTGCGAGACATATTAACATATATAATAAATGCATATTTTCAGGCACAACCTGGGATAGTGTTAAAAAAAAAAAAAAAAAAAAGCAGTTTATCAGGAGAAATGCATGAAGTATTACTGGCAGTAAGTAGCAATAACTCTACAGTGACATAAATAGTGGCCAAAAATATTACTAGCGTAACACAGTACAGTATAATGGCACAGAGCAAAGTAGCAGCAAACATACTATCTTATTTGAAAAGGTTTCACCAGGAAAGACAACATGAGCTGTAAACAGTTTCCAGAAGCATCCGGGGTTATATAAAATAGAATATGCAAAAACATAATAAAATAAGGTGCATACAATGCAAAATTCAAATACATAAGTGAGGTACTAATGCATCGAAATTTTTTTAGGCAACACGGTATCGAGTTGGAGTATTGTAAAGTAAAAAGCCAGCCAGTAAGTGGGACATAACAGAGGCAAACAGGACAGATATGTACAGGTATAATATAAGGTAGCAATCCTGGAGAAAGTAACCTGCACTGTATAGGCCAGGAGGAGAGCAAAAGTATCAGGCTGAGCACAGGAGTTACTAAGTGCAGTTGGATCCTGAGAGGTAACCAAGTGCTAGGAAGGAGATGGAAGAGTGGAGTTGAACCACAAGAAGTGGAGGTGGTGGGGGAAGGGGAGAGTCAACTAAAGAGCCAGTTCCCTTCAGGATACTGGGAACCCTGCTGGGAGACAGGATCTGGGAGAAAAGGAGAGGAGGGAACCCTGCTGGGAGACAGGATCTGGGAGAAAAGGTGAGGGGGTGGAGGGATGTCGATAATTAGATTCCCTTCAGGATGCTGAGAACCTAGCGAGGGGGCAGGGCCTGGCAGATGTGGAGAGGGGGACCAGAAAAACTATACCCCCTCGGGTTGCTGTTAACCCAGCAAGGGGACAGAACCTGGCAGAAGGGAAAGGGGGTACTATTCTCCTTCAGGATGCAGAGAACCCTGCAAGGGGACAAGTCTCAGCAGAAAAGGACAAAGGGGGGGGGAGCAGTGGGAGATGGGTGGGGGTTGCAAGACAGAACTGCTCCCCTCCAGGATGCTGGGAACCCTGCAAGGGGAGCTTTCCTGAAGTAGAAACAAAGCATCCGAGTACAGAGATGCATGTGATATACTGTAGATTAACCACGGACGTGCATTTCAGGCAGTGGTACAGGCATAAGTTTTAATTCTGCTCTGTGCGCCTTAGCCAGAGAATATGAAGTTACTCCCAGAATTTGCTTTATCCCTTTATTCCAACTGCTCTGTCTTTTAGGAAATGCATTAATACCTCTAGAATTTGCTGTATTGTTGTGGTGGTGATTTTCTGATTGTTGATGACCAATGGAAAAGTAAAATCACTGATAATGAACAAAAGGAACTGGTTGGAATTGAATTTCAAAAATGCTGTTTACTGATTTTTGTACAAAATATTTTTTTTAGCTCAAAGATATATTGAGACAGATCCTGCCAACAGAGATAAGAGGACTCCAACAGTTGTTGTGAAGCAAGGGTTTGAACCACCAACTTTCACTGGCTGGTTTTTGGGCTGGGACCGTGACTTCTGGAGTGTCGATCCTTTGGAGCGGGCCATGGCTGACCTTGAGATCTAGTGAAACGACATACAGTATATCTGATATCAACATACGTGCCTTCACTGCCTTCAAGAGCTTTGCACTTGCTGAAGACAAACGGAACAAAGTTTTGTTTATTGTATACCAAATTAGCTCTTCAATAATCCCAAGAACTGTTGCCATTTAATATTCTGACAGATTTGTGCTGTGAACGGTGTCATGTAATAAAGTGTATATGATAACACTGAAGAACAATCCTGTCCAGAATTATTTACAAGGGGAAAGTGTGTGCTAGAGCATACCACTCTGCTTTGAAATTCAGATTTTGTGGTGGATGAGTGATTTCTCCTTATTGTGGACTGAACCCTGGTTTCTGTAACACAGAACAGTGCATGTGTACAGAAACTAACAGTGTGCTCTAGCTGTTATAGCACTTGCTTGGGAACTTAAATATCACGGGTTCAGACTTCACCAGAGCCAGTACTCACTGTGACCTTGAGCAAGTCACTTACCTCTCCATGCTGCAAATCACCCAGCTGTGGGAGTGGGTAGAAGCAGGACCCTCATAAAAACAAGACGTTTCACCTCAGATGACCTAGCTTGGCTAAATGAATTGCTAAAAATCAATTGATTAAAAAAAAAAAAAAAAACTATAGGCACACACTTTTTAGGACAAGTCTCTATTTGGTTCCAGCTGTTTTCTTTGATTGCTATAAAAAAAAAAAAAAATTTCATGGGACTAGGAAGCAGTATTATAGCAAAAGGCTTTTGCATGGGGGGGGGAGAGACTGTCTCTTTTGGGTGTTCCATCAGTTTAATTCTGTTCTGTTTCTAATTGATCTTTAATTTTTTAATCTCTGCATATAGCAACAGTGCACAGGATCAACCCAGTAGGACGTCCATGTCCTGAGCATTGGTCTGCCAGGTAGGCCAGCAGGAGATTGAAGTTCATCCTAGAGAACACTCCCCTCCTCCAGGGTAGGTGGTGGAGTGAGATTGGAGTGTGACTGCCTCCTGGTGGCCCAAGAAGACTAGATGCATAGTGCTACCTTACCTGGAAATGGGGAAGTCTGGTGACCCCTTATAGGCACAGTATTGGGTTCCCACATTTGAAGTTGGCAAGTCGGTGTCTTCTTGGTGACCAGAACATTGTATAGGGGGAAGGCAAGTCTTGCAACTCAATCTGTTTATGGAGTCACACCATGAAACTGTAACCCTATGCCAGGACCACCCAGAAGCACTTGAGCTTACTTAGTTGAAACTCTTGCAACAGGCAGTAACAGGACTAAGCCGTCGGCACCAGGACCCCATGGAAACATTCTAGCTAGCTGTCTTCAGCAGGGACCGCCCCATCACCGGCTCCGCCAGACATCTGCCAATGATATAAAAGGGGTGGTCCCCAGCCCCACCTCTGTTCTTTTCCCACCGTCGACACATTCGCATCGGCTCCTCTGACGCCTTCTCGAATCAGTGGGACTGCTTTCGCGACATCTGGTTTTTTGATTTTTTCCGACCCAAATCTCAAATTTTCATTTCCCTTTTTGCATTTAGTCTTCTCCGGTGGCGTCCATTTCATCTACTAATCGCTGAAAACGTGTGCCTGTGGCAAGCAGGTACCATCTAAGGACAGACACAAGGCCTGCCTTTTTTGCATAGATCCGAACCACGACACTGCGGCCTGTGAGCACTGCAGGGCGTTCAACTCCCAGACACTGATCCGCTGCCAGAAGGCCCTTAAGGCGTACCTCCTAGAAAAGCAGCTTGCCGAGATAGACTGCCAGCAGGGAAGAGTCCTTTGTCATCTGTCTCCCAACTCCTCCACGTCTAAGCTGCACAAGAAAGATTCAGGGTAGCACAAACACCAGGGCAATGACAAGTCCCGGGGTTGCTCATATTCCAGGTCTCTGCTGAACAAAAAAATCTTCAGTCCAGCTCCTCATCCCCGGGGGGGGGGGGGCTTGGATCACTCCTCCTCATGTCCTACCCACGTCTCCTCTGGGCAGCCGGCTCCGAAGTCTCCCGCTGTCATCCTGGTGAGAGGTAAGTCAGGGTCTGGGTCTTTGGGCCCTACCCTGATGCTCCTTAAGGTGAAGGCCACACCAAGAGGGTCATCCTCCACCTTAGCATCTGGGACCAGCCAGAAGGGCATTAACTCTCCAGCACCTACCAAAACAGTCTCATCCCAGGCCTTGGACAAGATGCCATGTCATCAGGGGCAGGTGTTGGACCTGCCACTGCCCCAGGCTCTGGCCAAGGCATCTGTTGCTTCCCCACCAGATGCTGCTAAGCAGTTGTCTGCTACGGGCACACCCTCTTGGACATTGGGCTGGGCGTCGCCCTCCTCCCCATTGGGTCCCTATCTCTGCCACCCCCTCAGGTGCTTAACACCCTGACAGGTGCTCCAACACATAGAAACATAGAATTTGATGGCAGATAAGGACCGCTTGGCCCACCCAGTCTGCCCATTTCCCTACATACTGGATAAGCTGCAGATCCTAGTTAACCAGCAGCCTACTTCTTCCTACCCCTACCCCCTAGAATTGCCTTATGACTGTCCCATGCATGCTTGAATTCCACCACTGATTTTTGACTCCACAACCTCTTCCAGAAGGCTGTTCCATGCATCCACAACCCTCTCTGTGAAAAAATACTTCCTTAAATTACCTCTGAGCCACCCCCCATCTTCAAATTGTGCCCTCTTGTTCTTGTACTTTTTTTTTTTTTTTTTTTTTTTTTTTTTTTTGAAAGAGCTACCTCTTGGACTTTAATTCCCTTGAGGTACTTGAACGTTTCTATCATGTCCCCCCCTCTCCCTCCTTTCCTCGAGGCTATACATATTGAGCTCTCTTCATATGTCTTCCGGTGCAGACCCTGCACCATTTTAGTTGCCCTCCTCTGGACAGCTTCAATCCTGTCTGTCTTTTCGGAGACTGGGTCTCCAGAACTGCACACAGTACTCCAGATGGGGTCTCACCAGCTGTCTGTACAGAGGGATAATAACTTCCTGTTTTCTACTGGTGATGCCTCTCCCTATGCATCCCAGTATCCCCCCAGCCCTCCTTGCTGCCCTCTCACATTGCTTGCCCACCTTTAGGTCATCTGATATGACTACCCCAGGTCCCTTTCCATTTTTGTTGTTGGTATCCCATCCCCCATTGTGTACTCTTCCCCTGGTTTTTGTTTCCCAGGTGCATTACCTTGCACTTCTTAGCATTGAATCTAAGCTGCCATACATTTGACCATTCCTCTAACCTTGCCAAGTCCCTTCTCATCCTTTCCATCCCACCCTGTGCATCAACTCTGTTGCAGATCTTTGTCATCTGCAAAGGGACATACTTTTCCTTCCAGTCCTTCTGCAATGTCGCTTATAAAGACATTGAAGAGGACTGGTCCTAATACTAAACCCTGTGGTACCCCACTAGTAACCCTCCTATCTTCAGAGGACTCCATTTACTATTACTCTGTGTCCTATTCTCCAGCCAATTCTTTACCCAGGCTGTCATCTTGGGACCCACTCCCAGGATGGCTAACTTGTATATTAATCTTTTGTGTGGGACTGTCAAATGCCTTGCTAAAGTCTAGGTAGGCCATGTCCACAGCCCCTCCCTGATCTACTACTTTGGTCACCCAGTCAAAGAAATCTATCAGATTCGTCTGGCATGACCATCCCGCTGTGAATCCATGCTGCCTAGGGTCCTGTGCCCCTCTGGCCTCTAGATACTCAACAATTTCCTTCAGAAGTGATTCCATCATTTTCCCTATCACTGAGGTTAAACTAACAGGTCTGTAGTTTCCTGCTTCTGCCTTGCTCCCACTTTTGTGAAGGGGAATCACATCTGCCCTCCAGTCCTCGGGTACCACCCCATCCACCCATGATTTAAGGGTAGTCAGTGGTGTCACTAGTTCTACCCTTAATTCTTTTAGAATTCTGGGATGAATCCCATCAGGCCCCATTGCTTTGTCCACATTCAGTTTTAAGAGTTCTTTCAGAACCCTTTCTTCTGTAAATGGGCTGGAATCAACTTCTGTATCCAGTGTGTTTTCTACTGTTTGGTTTATGTACCTCCCCCTCTTCATTTGTAAATACTGAGCAAAAATATTTGCTTAGTATCTCTGCCTTTCAGTCACCCTCTGCCCACCCCCCTCCCCTTTATTAAGCCTCACTATCCCTCCCTTGGTCTTCCTTCGCTACCTGATGTACCTATAAAAGGTTTTATCCCCTTCTTAACTGAGTTGGCTCTTTTCCTCGGTTTGGGCCTTTGCTGTTCTGACTGCTTTCCCAGCCTCCTTTGCTTTAACTGATACAGTTCTCTGTCCTGCTCCTTCTGCGATTCCTTGTACTTCCTGAATGCTTTCTTTTCTCTTGAACCTTCACTGCCACTTCCTTTGAGAACCATAGTGGTTTCTTACATCTTTTTGTTTTGTTTATTTGCTTCACACAAAGGCTCATTACCTCTGTGATGGCAGTTTTTATTATTCCCCATTGTTCTTACACCCCTCCTTCCTTCCCATTTGCTAGTGCATTCCTTAGGCACTCATCCATTTTGGCAAAGTCAGCCCTCCTAAAGTCCAGTACTCTTGTCTTTGTATAGCTTGACTCTATTGCTGTTATGAACCATACTGTTCGATGGTCACTAATTCCCAGATAGCTACCCACTTCTACATCTGTGATCCTCTCTCCATCTCGAGAGAATCCAGTCTAATATTGCTCCCTCTCGAGTGGGCTCCAGTACTAGTTGTCTATGGCATGCCCCCTGTAGGGCATCTAGAATAACTCCACTCTTCGAAGTGGCAGCTGCAGCTGCACTCCAGTTAACATCTGGCATATTCGGATCACCCATCAGCAATATCTCCACTTTTTCTGCCATTCTAAGTATACTTTGCATCATTTCCTTGTCCATTTCCTCCCCCTGAGAAGGGGTCTGTATACAACCCCTGTGCGGATTGTGGTGCCATTGCCGGTCTCCAAATTTATCCACAGTGCTTCTTCTCCTCCCTGTTTACTCTTTTGTTCTGTTGCTTTTATTCCTTCCCTTATGTAAAGAGCTACTCCTCCTCCTCTTTACCCTCCCTGTCCCTCCTGTAGATAGTATATCCTGGTACGTTTACGTCCCAGTCACGGTTTTGTGTGTACCATGTTTCTGTGACTGCCACGATATCCAGATATTCCTCCATCAAGGCCACTAATTCAGGAAGCTTGTTACCCAGACTACGAGCATTGGTACTCATTGCTCTCCATTTTTTGATGGCTTTACCTTCTGTTGCAGCATCCCCCACTGACCATTCTACCTTGGTCTTTTTCTCATTTAGTACCCTGTTTTGTAGGGAGAGGCTGGGATTTTCCTGCTGCTTGTCAGTGCCTCCCCCTTTGGCTAGTTTAAAAGCTTGCCAATGAAGCATTTAAACTGATTGCTCAAGACTTGTTCCCTTCCTGGACAGATGCAGACCATCCTGCCAGTATAGGCTGGTGTCCCTCCAGGTGGAACCCCAGTCCCCAATGAAGCCAAACCCCTGTGCTCCACACCATTTTTTTTTCTCAACCATTCATTAAACTGCATGGGGCTATATTACCCTCGCCTCCCCCCATGCCTTTGACAGACAGCACCTCTGAGAAGGATACTGTGTGTGCTACTTGTCTTGGGCCCCTCCCCTACTCTGCAATGTCCTCCTGCACTGCTCTAATCTCATGATGAGCCAAGTCATTTGTCCCTAAGTGGACAATTACATCCAGCTCAGACTCCCTTGCAGCTGTTCTCGTGATCCTGAGGATTCGCTTCCTGTCCCTCCAAGCCATGGCACCAGGCAGGCACCTTACTTCAGTTTTCCCAGCCCCCCCCAGTTCTATACCCCTAATAGAGTCCCCCACCTGGAGCTGCTTCCTTTCCCTGTGGTGTCCTCTGCCTCCTTCCTGTGGGCCTCTCTTGTGACAGTTGTCATCAGTCTTCTCTGCGGGTGCATCCATAGGGGAGCTGTGGTCCCCCAGAATGGTGTATGGATTGTGGAGTGGAAGAATTGACTGGGTGTGCCTCTGTTCCACCATCCTCTCCCTCTCTGAGCCCACTGTAGTCCAACTGCTGTGCTTTCTTCGCAACCTCTGAGGTGGTGGTGGTGCTAGTGCTCCCTGGATGGGGGAGGTTCCCTTCCTACTGTCCAGTGTGGCCTGGGGGAAGGTTTCCTTACTACTGTCCAGTGCGGCTTGAAGACTGGCAACTTCCTCCCTCAGGGCAGATAGTTGTCTGCAAAGAGGGCAGCATCTCGGCTTCCATAAAGACTCCCGGAAGGCTGCTGCCCCACAGCCATTACATTGCACTACTCCCCACATGTTTATCTAGTTTTGTTTTTAAAACACCAGCTCTGCAGTCGCAGCCAGCCAGTCCCGCAGTTCTCAAAGGACCGGATCCAGGAGCCCTTCTCCTTTTGGTAGAATTGGGTCAAAGGTGGCGTGCTTCTCTTCTCCCCAACCAGTAGTCATTGAACAGGCATCTAAGTTGGAGCCATATGTTGGTGTGGGTCAGGAGCCTAAGCAACTGACCCCTCCCCTCAAGAGTCTTACTCTGTGCCCTGAGGATCACTGCAGTAGACCCTGGCACAAAGTGCGGCATCAATACAGACGCTTCTGTTCGTTAAGTCGTCATAATCGCCAGTCCTCTTGCACTGGGTGCCAGTCCTGTAGCCGACACTCTAGCAGTTCTTCCTGTTCGGTGGACTCCAGCAGTAGTTCTGTGTCTTCGTGCTTGGACCATTCAGATCCAGAGGTGGTGTAGCCATGTACATCCTGTCCTCACTAAAATACTCTACCATTTTCTCAGCCTCCCTCCCTGCTGCTTATGAAGCCCTTGCCATTAGAATTGCCCTGCCCTTCTCCATCCCGATCTTCATTGTGGAAATCTGTTGCCACCCTGGTATCCAGCCCACTGTTGCATCAGAACGTATTACCTTCATAACTTCCCCCTCTCACAAAGGTGAGTGGACGAAGGCAAACTAGTAGGGGCAGTGTTCATAGACTTAACAAGAGCCTTCAACACAGTCAACCTCACCCTCTTACTGGCCCAGCTTCAAAGCCTGGGAGTGGCTGCCAATGCAACACTCTGGTTCTGAAAACCTGTCCCTCTGGTCACAACGGGTAAAAATAGGATAGTGTCGGACCCCAGGGAAGTCTAGCTGGGGTTCCCCCAGGGATCCATCTTTGGACCACTGCTCTTCAGCCTGTTCCCAAGTCTCCCTCAAGCCTGTGATGCCAAGATAATCCTATATGCAGATGATTGTCATCCTCAACAGCAACTCTTGAACTGAGCCACTCCAAGCAGCACTTCAGTACTCCTTCAGTAAAATAAGACTGATTCTGCGAGCACAAACTTCTAGAACTAAAAAAAAAAATACTCCTATCTCTCCCCCAGCTCAAGAAAAGGTTCCCCACCATAAACATCACCAACAATGTACTCACCCCCTTGGAATAGGTACACGTCTTCAAATACCTTGGAGTCTCCCTGGACGGCACCTTATCCTATGCTCAACCTATCTACCAGGTGGTCAACAGTCAACACCAAGCTTGGTGTGCTTTATAAGTACAGAAAACACGGCAGCCATCCGCCTATCAGTCATGAACTCCATCCTCTCCACCATTGACTATGGCCTTGTTGTCTACGGTGCAGCATCGGACTCTGTGCTCAAGAGGGTGCACATAGCTCTCAAGGCCTGCAGGCTCATCCTGAACAGTGATCGAATGACCCACACCTGTTGTCTCTGGTGCAGGACTAAATTCCTCACATGCTTCCTATGCAAAAAAGCACTACTAGGGAAAGGCCCCCCTGGCATAGCAGGCATCTTCTCCCTCCCAGTCTCAGAATATATAACCAGAAACTGAATGCAGGAGGTCCTCGTGCTGCCATTCTGACTCACAGCTCTCGGCAGTGCGCCTTGTTCTACAGAGCCCCTCTCTGGCTTAACGAGGTACCAGAGTCCATTCAGAACTCCACTAGCCTGTCAGGCTTCAAATTGGACCTTAAGTACTAAGACCTCCGGCTCTGTATGCACCTGCTTCTCCAACAGCTGATAGAGCCAGACCTTGTCATCCAGAGTCTAACAGCAACTATCCTCAGTACAAGACAGAAGCCACCCTCCCACACGCCCTAGACAATGCCTTTGAATCACTCTAAGGGGCTGCTCCTGTACCTCAGCCTCCCCACCAAAAATCTCTATGCTAGGATGGGTCTATGCCTCTCTGACCTCAGCCCTGCCTCCTTGAGCACTTTTACTAGAGGCCTCCCTCCTCCCCTGCCAAAATCCTGTCCTTACTGACTCTGCCCAACCTAAACTCTAGTGCCTCTGCACCTTACCTGCACTTGTAATCCACTAAAGTTGACGTCCATATGCTGTTTAGTGTTTTAAATGACTAAAACTCTGTAACCTTTTCCTGATTGTTGTGCGGTTTAGTGTCTCAAATGTCCTAAAACTGACTTTCTTGATTGAATTTCTATACTCTGTTCACATGACATGGAACCTTTGTAAAAGAGCCTTGGCTCAAAGATTATTTACTGAATACCAAAAAAATATTTACTGGGAGACTTTAATTTAAACTGGTTGTTTCCCTCTACATCGAAGACTCCTAACGACGTAACAGCCCAAAATCTTGCCCAACTCATCCAAGAACCCACTTGCCTGAATCCTAAAACACAAAACCATTCCCTGATGGTGGGCACTCGCCTCCCACCCGCACAGTCTTTAACTATGATCTACCAGATGCCCTCAGTGATAATTGCCCTATCTTCCTGGTTAAGGTCCACAGGCTCAACCTCCCCTCCCAAACACCTGCAATTTCATTCCTTCAGCACCCTTGACTGTGAACCCTCTGATTGGGCCCCCTCATCTCTGCCCACCATGCCCTCTTCTACTTTAAAGAAGTATTCCTTGAAATCTGAAATACATTTGCCCCTTTCAAACTAAGTTCACGGCAACCATCTTCCCTGGATCACCCCAGAACTGCTGGCCTGCCTCTGGGTGTGTAACAAACCAGGAGGAAGCAAAAGGCTTCCGGCTTCCCAACTCTCCACTGACTATGCAAAGTACCGTATGCTAAAACTCTTGTACTAAAGCAATCAGACTAGCCAAGTCCAAATATTTCAGACCAGCTTTCCTCTTTAATCTCAGCACACCCCTCCAAATTCTGGAAAGTGGTCCATGCCCTCTTCTCCTCCCTGTACCACCCACCAACCCCTGTGCTTAAAATAAACTCCCTTGTATCTGACCTCTGCCTAGTGGCCAAGGAATTTAACTCCTATTATACCTCATGCGCCTCGGCCCTCCTAAAGTCCTCCCCTCTACCCCCCCCAACCTCCCCCTCCTTCTCAGCAGTACCCCCTGATGAAACACTAAATGTCCTCCTTTCCCTTAACCCTTCTAAAGGTTCCTCACCCGGTTATCTTGACCCAAAGCTCCTTTTCCTCTCGGCCCCAGCAATAGCCTATCCTCTCAATCCTAAACCTTTCTTATCTTCATCTGTCCCTTTGCTCTGGAAACATGCCGTGGTCTTCCCTCTTCCCAAGAATGGTGACCTTATTTCCCCTGGTAACTTTCACCCCATATCTCTCCTCCCCACCCTCGCTAAGCTCCAAGAACACTTGGTTCTTTTCCCAACTCATCACCTTTTTAACTGACTCCACCCCATTCCAATCTGGATTTTCACAAAAGTCACTCTGCCACTATCTCCCTACCCAGGCTTACGACTCCATCCTTACTGGGATGGACAACTGCCTAATCACTGCTGCCATCTTCATCAACCTTGCCACGGCCTTCAACACAGTCTCCAATGACCTCCTTCTTGACTTCCTCTTGGCAGCTGGTCTGTCTACATCTGCCAAAATCTGGTTTAGTTCCTGCCTCACAGGCAGAACCCAATCTGTCGGGGTCCAAGATTCCATCTCCTCCCTATCATCACCGGAGTCCCACAGGGGCTTAGTGCTTGGTCCCATTCTCTTCATCTTCCTAAACTACCTCCCATCAGTCTGTTCCCCTCCTCTAGCTACATGTACGCAGATTATACTGTCTTGTATACCTCTGGCAAATGCCTAGCTGATTTTGCAACCATCGTGCAGCATGACATCCACCAGGTTCAGCTCTGGTTTGCCTTCTATCAGCTGTTCCTAAATGCTAAGTCTCCATGACCTTTGGCACTAGGCAGAGAGACTCAAGCGCTCTGGTCTGCCCTCTTTCCATACCCTGGATGGGGCAGTCTTGGAGGATACCACCTCATTTAGATAATTTGGGGTTTGGTTGGACTAGCACCTCCACTTCTTTGGATATATTGACACCATCCTGAAAAAACTGCGCCCCAAGCTTGGTGCCTTATACTGGAACCGTAGTTGCATCCCTCCTATGGCCAGGTGTGAACTTGTCCAGAAGATGATACTCCCATTTTTGACTACTGTGACGTAGTTTATGGTGCTACTCCCAGGTCCTCCCTGTCCAGATTGGACACTCTAACTCCATCTCGATGCTCCCCCCTGGACTCATCGTGATCTTTATCATGCTCTGTCCTTTCCCCTGCTTGCAAATGGGTGCCTCTCCCACTATGCCAAACTCGCCTCTAAATATTGGCTTGGTGAACTCCCTCCTTACCTCCCCACATCCTGTCTTCTCTACCCCCACCCTCCCACTCCCTCAGATCAGACACTTTTATTTTTAAAGTTCCTTGCCACTCCACAATCGGTCAGTCTTTTTTTCTTGTTGCTTCCCCAAAGTCTGGAACTCCCTCCCCCGTCAAATACCACTCCTACTCCCTCGGATATGTCCGACACAACTACCTCTCCCCCAGCTGCTCCTGCTGTAATCCTTGACTTCCTCCCATTTGCTCCAGTTTATTCACCCCAAATCTCCCACTCCTCTGATTTTTATCCTCATTGCCCCTTCCCATTTTCTACTTCCTACCTCCCTTCTGCTCCCCAACTTGTCTATCTTCTCTCCCTCTCCTCTATCTTTGCCTTTCTTCACCCCCTAGGAGGGTTCTTGGCAACCTGTAGGGGCCAGTCCTTGGTATGTCTCCCTCTCAACCCCATCCCTTGCCTCCCTCCTCCACTGCACTCCAACACTAACTCCATACCACCTCCTGCCCCCACCTGTCTATCTTCTCTCCCTCACCTCTATCTTCGCCTTGTTTCTGCCCCCTGGCAAGGTTCTCGGCATCCTGAAGGGGTCTGTTCTTGGCATTCTCCAACCTCCCTTTTCCCTCCCTCTCCACCCTCACTTCCCTCCTCCACTGCACTCCTCTGCTAGCCCCAAACCTAAAAGGCACTTTAATTTAATCTTCTGCTGTACTGAAGCTTATTGTACTGTTTGTGCTATTGTACTCCAGCTTGCCTTAGACCAAACTGTTTGCACTCTGTTTTATGCACTGCCTGTTAACTCCCTCCTCTTGCTTCCCTTCCCCTTGAATGTCATTTGTATACCAGCTGTCTACTTGATTCGTAATTGTATGCCATTCCAATTGTGTATATTGTGATTCTGTATCTGCTGTGTTCTATCCCCATGTAACCCCCACCCCCGGTCGCACCATGAGATGAGCAACTTGTTCAGTATGCCATCCTGGTGAAACATTTCAATAAATTAAAGATTCTAGGGGTCACCCTTCCTCCCCAGATAACTAGGACACCCCAGATCACCTCCTGATGACCCAACATTCATGGATGTCATGAGGCACATCCAGGCCTCCAATGGATGGGAGTCTGAGGACCTGGAGAGGCGGAGGTTGGCTAAATACCTGAAGCAGAAGGAGCCCAAGCCTCTAGTGATGCCACCTTTAGTGGACACCATCCAGGACCTGACAGTTAACCTGGAAGCATCTTTCCACCTCCTTCACTGTATCCAAGAAGTCAGGCTGTACAGAGTCCCTAGGGAAGAGCCCTTCCTGGTGGAACACCCTACTGCAGAATCGATGGTGATTACTGCTGCTCAGGATGGTTTAAAGAAGCCTAAACACCTAAGCACTCAGCCTCCTGACCAGGAGTCCAGATACATTGACCAGATGGGCAAAAAGGTTTACTCGTCCTCCACTTGCTCCATCGGGTCCCTTAACTTTCTCACACATATGATGCAGTACCAGAATCCCCTGTGGCAGAAAGGTATTGAAATAGTTCAGGCCCTCCCAAATTCTGTGCAGAAGACTGAACTGGACATACTCAGATTAGGGTCTGATGCAGGCACTCCTGTTTTGCATGCCTCATACAACACTGCAGATACAGCAGCCAGAGCTGCGGCCTCTGGCATTTGTCTCTGGCACTATACCTGGCTTAGGATCTCTGGATTCTCCCAGGATCTGCAGTCTGGCATGCTGGATCTCCCCCTTTAAGGGCTGCATCCATTTTGGAGATGAGACAGACAAACTGACTAGTCTCCTCCAAGAGTCCAGGAAGTCCATTTGGTTCTGTTTGTACATTTTTTGGACAGACCAAAACCCCCTTCAGAAAAGGGCCATTTCAGAAGCCCTCAGGACAACGGCCCTGAAATCTGCCTCAGCAGAGGGGTGGATTCAAAAGAAAGGTCACCTCCCAGACACCTGGAAGCTCTGCCTCTTGAGCCACACAGTCCTCCCAGGGTCTCGCTGCCTATTGCTAGAGCATCCCAATGACTCCTTGCCAGACCCCCCCTCCCCCGCCTCCACTGGAGGGAGAAGTGGTAGGGGGTGCTTCTCCCATCTTGAGGGCTGGAGCAAAATCGCATCAAATCTTCTGGGCTCTACAGCTCGGAGAGAGGTCATACTCTGGAGTTCGAGCAAATAACCTCTGGATACTCCACCAGTGTCCTCCTGTTATCCTTCTTCTCATGTCCCCCCGATTGAAGGGGAAATTCAGGTCCTCCAGCAGAAGCAGGCTATAGAGCAAGTCCCCTCTGTTCAAGGAGGAAAAGGGTAATATTCACACTTTTTCCTAGTTCCCAGAAAGACTGGGGACCTTCAGCCCATCCTGGATCTCGGCTCCCTGAACAAGTTCATTGAATACAAGAGGTTCAGGATGGTAACACTTACCAGTTCTAATTTCCCCTCCTGCACCAAGGGGGACGGGCTCTGCCCTCCAGATATGCAAGATGCGTACCTGCACATTCTGATTTTTTTTTTTCCACCCCACAGGAGGTTCCTACAGTTCCTCTTCCAGGGCTGACATTAGCAGTTTTGAGCTTTGCCATTCAGCCTCTCCTCTGGTCCCAGAGTCTTCACCACGTGTCTAGCAGCTGTGGCTCTGCTGCGCCAGGGCCATTACGTCTTTCTCTACCTAGATGACTGGCTTCTGGCAGCTCCCATGAGGAAACGGGTAGTTCGCACTCTGAGACACCTTTATGCTCTTCCGAGAGTTGGGAATCACCCTGAACATTCCCAAGTCATCCCCATGGGGCCCAGTCAGAGACTCTGGTTCATTGGAGCAGTCCTGGACACAGTTCAGGGCAAGGCCTTCCTTCCTTTAGATGGGGGATTGTCTTTGGGATCACACCTGCATGGTTTCATCAGCTCCTCATGTATCGGCCAGAACCTATTTAAGGCTCCTCTGCCACATGGCAGCAGCCATCCCAATGGTTTCTGTGGAGAGGTTGGATGGCCTAGAACAGTTGGTCCTGATCTCCGACCCAATTCGGAGGACACTCACCTGGTGGATGGGACCCGCTCAACATATTGACTGGTCCTTCTGGCAGGAGGCCCCCCCCCCCCAAAGTCTAGTTCTGACCACGGACACCTCTGGCCTTGGTGCTCATCTGGAGAACAGGCAGACCCAAGGAACCTGGTCACCAGATGAGCAATCTCTCCACATCAACATTCTGGAGATGCAAGCAGTCTGGAACACCCTACAGGCCTTTCAAGCAAACCTATCTCCAGGCCCTCTTCTCATCCAGACGGACATGTCTGTAGTCTCCTACATCAACAAGCGGGGGGGGGGGAGGTGCATTCCTACCCCCTCTGCAGGGGGACGATGAGGGTCTGGTATTGGGCACTGGAACATTGCCTTGAACTCACAATCATTCATGTTCCAGGCATCCAAAACGTCTTGGCCGACAGCTTAAGCGGGTCTCTGCCCAAGGCTCATGAGTGGAGCTCCTTCAGTCTGTAGTAGACCAACTATTCAACAGATGGGGATGACCAGAGTTGGACCTTTTTGCATCCCCACTTAATGCCAAACTGTCCAGTTTCTGCTTGTTGGATCCAGGGCCTGGAGTTTTCTGGCAAGACCCATTGTCCCTCTTCTGGACAAGGAGGTTCCTCTGTTTTCCCTCACTTTCCCATTCTGCAGAGGGTACTTCTGAAGCTTCAGGTGGAACTAGCAGTGATAATTCTTATTGCACCTTTTGGCCTCCACAGATTTGGTTCCCGTACTTTGACAGCTGGCAGTGGAACCTCCAATTCTCCTGCCTCTGAGCTTGTACTTGCTCTCCCAGGACTGGGACAATTTGATCCATCCAGATGTCAAGTCCATGTATCTTCATGCATGGCTTCTGCAGACCTAGCAAGGGCATATGGGGTTTCCCATAAGGTAGCGGATGTCCTGGTGACAGCCAGGAAACTCTCCAGTAGATCCACGTTATGAAGCGGAACAAAATTTTGCCTGTGGGCTACCGAATGCCAGCTTAGTCCATTTTCTTGCCCCTGAACTCCATCCTTGATCATCTCGTATCTCTCTGAGCAGGGCCTGAGCTCCTCCAATAAGTTGCATCTGTCTGCCGTTTTGGCATATCACGCACCAGTAGAGGCCAAAACCCTTACTCAAGTGGACATGTCCCGTACTTTTTTGATGGGGCATCTTGCACTTAAAACCTCCCATCAGAAATCCCATGGCTCCATGGGATCATCTCTTTATATTGTAAAGCTCACACTCTCTTCTCTCTCTCCCCGTTTGAACCAGCCGGAATTCTGAGCTACGCTTTGTTGTTGAAAGCATTATTTTTAGACAGTTACTTCTGCTCTAAGAGTTCGGAGCTTCAGGTTGTGACGGTAAAGAGCCCCATTTGTTTTTTCATAAGGACAGGGTATCCTTTTGTACAAATACTAAGTTTGTAACCAAAGTGGTAAGTTTATCCTCAATCAAGACATCCACCTGCCAGTTTACTATCCTGAGCACTCTAATTGGGGGGGATGTGTTACATACGCTACACTTTCTACATCCATAGAACGCTTTGTTACTATCTGAACCGTATGGTTTCCTTTCTGCAAACATATCAGTTATTTGTTTCATTTGCTCCCAAAATTCTGGGGCACCAGTTCCAAACAGACCTTGTCTAAATGGTTGGTTAACTGCATTGTTTTTTTGTTACAAGTACAACAAGCCCTTACCAGGACCAGTAAAAGGCCACTCTACCAGGGGGGTGGCTGCCTCCTTTGCCTCGCTTCGAAACGTCTCTGCCACAGGCATCTGTGCATCGGCTACCTAGAGTTCTGTTCACACCTTCGTCAAGCATTACATCTTAGATGTGGCTTCCAGATGTAGGACTGAGTTTGGCCTGGCGGTTCTCAAGGGCCTTCTCTTCTAAGTCCTTAGCTGGCAGTTTTTCAGCCTCCTCCTCATAGACTTTCAGATTCCTTATCCTTTCACTGCTTGGGACTCTGTCCCAGCTGTTATTGACTGCTGCAAGAGCTCCAATTCAAAGCAAGATAATTGTTATGCAAGAACATTCCATAACAGTAGATCTTAAAGAGCTCTTGCAGCAGGTGTTGCTTTCCTTCCCCCCTGTTTTTTTCTCTGCTGTTTAAATCTGGCAAAGTACCTGCCCAGTTTTCCCATTATACGTACGAACATATGAAATTTGCCAGCAGATAAAGGCCTAGAGGTCTATCAAGTCTGCTCGAATGTGCAGCTAGCACCCCTTATTCTGCAGCTGCCCCTACCTTCCACCCTTCCCCTTCATTAACCTTCCCCCTTGTCCTGTCCCATCCTCGTTTGAAGCAGTCCATTGTTCTACTGCATACCACTTCAGCAGGTAACTCATTCCACCCAGCCACCACCCTCTGTGTGGTAAAAAAAAAAAAAAAAAAAAAAGTCTCATCTCCCTCCTGAACCTTCCTCGCTCCAGTCTCGTATCAAGGCCCCTGGTGACCCTCCCCTCCCTTACTTTGAACAGCCCCTCTGTACCCGTCTTGTTTATTCCTTTCATTTATTTAAAGGTTTCAATCATGTCACCCCTGTCTCTCCTCTCCTCCAGTGAGTACATGTTCAACTCCTTCAACCTCCTCTCATATAAGTCCCCCAGCCCCTTGGTCATCTTTGTCGCTCTGTGCTGCACCCCCTCCAGTAACTTAATGTCCCTCTTCAGATATGGACGCCAATACTGCACGCAGTACTCCAGGTGTGGTCTAACTAATGACCTATACAGTGGCAGAATCACCTCCTCCCTTCTCGAGGATATACTCCTTGCAATACAACCCAGCATTTCATTGGCCTTTGCAGCTGCCTTCCTACATTGTGCAGAGTTCATTGACTCTGTAATGAGCACACCCAGATCCTTGTCCTCCTCTGGGCTAGCTGCATTCCCCCAGCTGGTAACTCCTCATTGGGTTCTTCATCCCAGAATGTAGCACCTTGCACTTTTTGGCACTAAAGCCCAGTTGTCAGGTCTCTGACCAGGTTTCAAGCTTTGCCAGATCATCCTGCAACCCCTGCCATCCCTCTAGGTCATCCACCACCGCGCCTGCCTTGGTATCATCAGCAAACAGACTGATCTTGCTCTTGATGTCCCATGATATGTCTGCAATAAATATCCCAAACACTGGTCCCAACACTGAGCCCTGTGGAACACTGCTTGTCACTGCCCTTGGGTGTGAGAGCTCCCCACCCACCACCCTCTGTTGCCTTCCCTGCAGCCAGTTTCCTACCCATCTCACCAGCTTTGTACCCTCCCCTGTGCCTACTAACTTCCTTCCCAGCCTTCCATGTGGCACGGAGTCAAATGCCTTACTATATTAGACATATAATATATATTATAGATATATAATTACAGACTCAAGGTCTCCGGTGGGAGAACAGAGGTGGGCTGGGACCACCCCTTTTATACCTTTGGTTGACATTGGGCGGAGCTGGCATCGGAGCGGTCCCTGCTGAAGACTGTTGGCTAGGTTTCCATGGGGTCCTGGCATCTGGTGGCTTAGTCCTAATGGTTATTGCCTGCTGCAAGACCCCTTAAGATCTACTGTTACGGTAAGTTCTTACATACTGTACTTAACTTGGGTTCACCCATGTCAATGTGCATAGACTCCACCTATATAATGTGGGTGGGGCCCCATCATGCTCCAGTTCTTTCTTCCTCCATCAGATGCTTGTCGGTACACCACTGCTGAAGAAAACCACCAAACTTTGCATGTACTCCATAATGCTTCTACTGCCTTATTCAAATGTTTATGCCATCATTGCTGGCAGTATAGCCTAGGGGTCAGAGTAATGACCTGTGACTGAGTGAGCTCTGTACATCCAGCTGACAGACCAGGGTTTGATTCCCACAACCTCTGCTTGCATACTGTGTGAATCTGAGCAAGTCATTTAACCACTCTAGTGCTCCTGGGTCACCCCTGAAAACGGGCACCTGTGCCTAGTGTCCCTTACCTAGTAACCAAAGAATTAAAAAAATAAAAATCGGCGATTACTGTAACAGTAGATCAAGAGGATCTCATGCAGCAGGCTATCACCAGTAGGACTTGGCCATGACCACACGGAAACCTTTCTAGCTAGCAGTATACCAGAAGGGGCTACCCACCTCCAATGTCAGTGTCTGACATCAGCCTATTCTCTAAGGTGGGCAGCCCCCAAGCCCTCGTCAGCTCTCCCACTGGAGACCAAAAGCAGGATTCCGGAAGGGGGGGAACTGAGGAGAACGCAGAGGTAACCCTGTAGCAGTGGAAAAGGCAGAAGGTGAACCCCGATAGAAGAGTGAAACACAGGAAAAATAAAGGGGGGTGGAGGGAGGGAAAGCAGGGCCTGCTGCAAAAGATTCTAAGATCCACTGTTATGGTAAGTTCTTGCGTAACTGTACTGTCTTTCTTTGAGGGCATCACTTGCAGCAGGCTATCACCAGTAGGACTGACTTCCAAGCAGTTCCTGTTGCAGAGTCAGTCTGGATGGACTGATAACAGCCTATGAGAGAAGGCCTTGAAGAACCGCCAGGTCAAAGTTGGCACACCACCTGGAGGCAATGTCCAAACTGTAGTGCTTTGTAAAGGTGTGGACAGTACTCCAGGTGGCTGCAGCAAAAAAAATGTCAGCAGCTGACAGATTATGAAAGCAAGCTACAGAGGCAGTTATGCCTCTTATAGAATGGGGTTTGACAGCCCCAGGGAAGTTCCTTACTACACTTATGGTAACGGTAAACGATGCAATTAGCCAGCCACTTAGAGAAACACTGTTTGGAAATGGGGGAGACGTCTCTCCCAAGGGCAACCAAAACAAACGGACTGGATTTATGAGAATCCTTAGTCCAGTGTGTGTAGCATCTCAGAATTTGGTGTACATCCAAAGTATGGAGCAACGCCTCTCTTTGGAGTACTCTGGGAAATGAACAGGCAGGTGGATGGACTGATTTAAAGTGAACTTCGACGCCACCTTAGGAAGAAATGTGATTGTTATGCAAAGATGCCCTATAAGGCTCCTTGCACATAAGGGCCTGAAGCTCTGAGATCCCTGGAGCAGAAGTAATAGCAACTAAAACAGAAGGCATAGCTCTCAAGACATGGCAGATTCAAAGGGAAGCAATGTAAGCTTTTTGCAACACACAATGAAGGTCCCAAGGTGGGACAGGATCCTAAATTGGGGATTTCAAGTGCAGAATTCCCCACAGAAAAGTGCGGGCCACATCAAGCTGGGCCACTATGCGGCCATCCACAGGTACATGGTATGCAGAGATGGGAGAAATATGTGCCATAATAGAAGGGGATCTCGAACCAAAGCCCAAGATGTACTCTAGGATTTGGTCCACTGGGCAGGTGAAGGGATCCAACTGGTGCAAAGCAGCCCATGGAATGTGACTCTGGTGAAGGGCTTCCTGGCTACCACCAACACATCGGCCACTCTGGGAGAGACCCTAGATCTGGCCGCTGCTACATCTTCAGAAGCCATGCATGTCGAAGTGACTTGAGGTTTGGATGGACCAGGGTGCCCTGGTCCTGGGAGAGCAAGCCAGTGTGAAGGGGATACAGAAGCTTCACTGCCAGTTGCTGCAGGAGGGGAAACCAGATCTGGCAAAGCCAGAAGGGAGTGATGAGAATCATCGTAGCCCCCTTCATCTGTCATTTGATTAGAACCCACTGAAGGAGCAGAAAGGAAGGGAAGGCATACAGAAGCCTCCCTGTCCAGCAGAGGGATAATGTTTCTTGCCAGTCAATTCCAGGCCTGGGACCTAGTGAGCAGAGATGCGGCAGTTTTGTGTTTGAGTGGTGACTCTGGTCCAGCTGGGGCCGACCCCATTTGTCAAAGAGGTCTTCTGCTGCAGAGGTCAGAAGTTCACACTTGTGAGCTCTGGACTGCAAGTGACTTGGTGTCCGCCAGGACATTTTGGACCCCAGGAACATGGATGACAGAGTGGTCTGTTCGATGGCCCAATACCAGACCCTCATTGCTTCCCTGCACAGGAGGTAGGAATGAGTCTCTTCACCCCCCCCCCCCGGTTTTGTTTATACAATAAACAGTGCACATATTGTCTGTCTGAAGAGTGGACCTGGGGAAAGCAGAGTCTGGAAAGCCTGAAGGGCATAAAAGACCATCCGCATCTCTAGAATATTGATATGGAGATCCTGTTCAAGTGCGGAGCAAGTCCCCTGGGTCGGTGAGGCCCCATGTGGGCACCCCAACCAAGGCTCAAATCATTAGGGGGGTGGGGAGTAAATGCCACCCCTGAAACAGATTGTTGGGCTCTAGCCACCACAGAATGACCTTCTTGATGGTGCTTCAGCTGCTCCAGGTAGTCTACACGCTGGTCACATTGCACCCTTAGGGTCCATTGAGTGATACTCGTATGTAGCCTGGCTAGAGGAACCATCACAGTGGCTGCTGCCATAAAACCCAGGAGCCTGAGGAATTCCCTCACTTGAATGTGGCTGTTGTACAGCAGGAGGCAGACCTGTGCCATAAGTCACTTCACCGTGTCCAGAGACAGGAAGGCCTTTCCCTCAGCCATGTCCAGGACAGTCCCTATGTAACAAAGGTGCTGGCAGGGGGTAAAGAGACTCTGGCAGGTTGATAGTGATGCCCAGGGACTGGAACAGGCTGAAAGTGCTTTCCAGGGTCTGCAGGAGACTGTCCCTGGACAAGGGCCACCAAGAGCCAGTCATCCAGATAGGGGAAAAAGTGGAATCCCTTCCTCCTCAAGGCTGCCGCCACTACCAGCAGGCACTTGGTAAACACCCTGGGGGCCAAGGAAAGGCCAAAGGGCAGGGCCCGAAACTGGTAGTGTTCCACCATGAAATGGAAGCAAAGGAAACACCTGTGGGACAGAAAACGTTGATGTGCAGATAAGTATCCTGCATATCCAAAAACTATAGCCAGTCCCCCGGCAGAGCAGTTAGTAAGCCCTGTAGCGTGACCATCCTGAAATGCTTGTACTGTGTGTACAAGTTGAGATTGCTCGGGTCCAGGATGGGGCGGAGGTCTCCTGTTTTCTTGGGAACCAGGAAGAAATGGGAGTAGTACCCCCGGCCTTGGGAGGGAGGTACTGGCTCTGTGGCCTTCATTTGCAGCAGTGCTTGAATTTCTGCCCTTATCTGAGGAATGTGGCTTGGTGGATACGCAGAGGCCCTTGGCAGATTTGCAGGGTGCCACTCCAGAAACTCTGAAGTCTGCCCATGCTCTGTGAGCTGAAGCACCCAGTTGTCTGTCATGATTAGAGATGTAGCGAAACAAAATTTTGTCAGCAAAATTGGGAATTTTGCTGTGCGAAATTTGCAAAATATTTCTAGGGTGTGAAATGTGAAATTTCACTCTAAAATTGGGCAGTTTCACATTTTCGTGGTGATATTGCAATTTTGCACGTGCGAAATGCACCAATTTCACAAAATATTTCACATAACAAAATTTCCCTAGTTTGCACAACACTAGTCATGATGGCCCTCCACCAGCCTAGTTGGAAGGACAAGCACCACCTCCTGAAGCTCTGCTGGAGGGGGCAGCAAGGAGTCAGGAGTTTGGGCCAGCCACTGATTGGGCAACAGAGCCACCTGTCTGCCCGGGGAGGGTGCAGGCAGGGCAGTACCTGGCTTGCACTTGCCCTGGGCCTTGGGGGCAGGCTCTGGGTTGCTTCTTAGAGGAGCAATGAAAAAATGGGCCCTATGACCTGCTTTCAACTGCATGTGGTACATGGAGTAGACAAACTTTAATGCCCATCATGTTTTGGAGCTCTGAGATAATGTCCTGGACATCACCCTCAAATAGCTCGGACCCATGAAATGGGGCATCCAGAATACTGGACTGAACATCGGGGGTGAAGCCGGAGACCCTAAGCTAGGCATGGTGCCACAGCTCGTCCAGAGGCATCCACTGCATCATACGCTGCCTGGAGGACTTGGGTATCAATGTCTGACCTGGTTTTCAGGGCCTGGCATCACTGCTACCGCCTCCCTAGCCTGATCCCATAACAAACTCTGGTATTTAACCATGTGAGCCAGGTAGTTAAGGGCCCTGATAGCAAGGGTGGCAGAGACGCAACTGCCCATCTGGTCCAGCTGCCTCAATTCCCTGTCTGGAGGGAGGGCACTGGGGTGCATCAGATGCTTGGTGCGGTCATGTCCTGCATTAATGACCACTGAGTCTCTTTGGATGCTCTCTGAAAAAGGACTTGCCAGCCAGAGGGTGGTATCGTCTGTGCCTTTTTGGGTACCACAGGGATTTTGTGAGGGTGCAACCATGCGGCCCTGGTAATGTCATCATATGACTTGACCATCTGAGGGACCACCAGAGGGGGAGCATCATGCTGGCACAAATAAATAGGGTGTCTATGCTCCAGATCCTGCTCCTCCATCTCCCACCCCATCAATGTCTGGATATGCTGCATTACATCCATGAAGGTGGGGTCATCCGGTGGAGACTTGGGGACATTTGTGGGTTCGCCATCATCCCCCGAAGAGACTGCTTCCAGTGAGGAAGACACAGCATTCATGTGTGTGTAGGAGGAGCGATGGGTGGCAGACGTGCCTCTGGGGGAGCCCTTGCGGTGAGAGGACTGAGGCAGGCCCGGCTGAGGGGCCTGTGACTGCATAAATGTCCAAAGCACAGAGATCAGGCCATAATTCACAGGTGCTGGAGCTGGACTCCCAGGTGCAGGGTAGTTGTATAGTGGCTGTGGTCCTACCGGAGCAAGATATGGGTAGACAGGTGCTGGCCCTGTGGGAGTCTGGAATGGGTAGGCAGGTGCCGGACCCCTGGGCATTGGGTACCCATGCTGTGGTCTAGCAGGCACACCAATGCCAAGGGGGTCCAGCACCTGCCTTACCCATACTGAATCCCGCAGGACTGGCACCTGTGCCTCTATAGGCATTGGTTCCATAGCCTGCAGCAGCAGGAGGCTTGGCATAGGTTCCCTGGCAGAGGAAGAGCAGGGTGAAGGCCCTGCCGGCATTTGGGGGGTAGGACCAGCACCAGATCCATGGGTTGCGGGAGTATAGGGGGTGGCCCAGTGGGCATCTGCCGGGGGATGCCAGGGCAGAATGCACCAGCGTTTGAGACCGGTGTGGGAGAGGAGAGCTCCGCAGGCAATGGCTTTGAGGAGACGGAGCTTGAAGAAGCTGCTATGCCTGCTCCTGCAACTGAGGGATAGGCTCGACAGAGGTCCCAATGACCAAGACCAGTGTCAAAGGTATGGGTGACAGGGCCACAGGGTGAGAACTGGCACCAGCAGCACCCACATCAACCAGAGTAGCTCAAGTTGAGCCTCCTGCTGAAGGGCCCGAAAAAAATTTGATGTTTACTTGGTGCAAAGAAAATAAAAAGGTGAAAATGTGGGGGGGAAAAAAGGCACTTGTCTGTAGCTGGAGAGGAGTCCATGGGCTGATGTGCTCTGGTTAGCGGGAAAGAACTGAGGGCAGCTTGGTGGCTGTCCGCCTTATATAGGATAGGCTGATGTCTGAGGTAGGTGGCCCCCTCTGATATACTGCTAGCTAGAAAGGTTTCCGTGTGGTCCTAGTGCCTGATGGCTGTCCTACTGGCAATAGCCTGCTACAAGAGATACCCTTGAAGTAAGATCTGCTCTTCTAATGTTGTGGTAAAGTTAAAATTTACAGGGACGATGCTCACTTCATGTGTATTCACCGTCTAGGCATTTTCTACAACGTGAAGGCCTGCAGCATTTTGCCAGGGCTTTAACCAGGCTATCTGCAGACAACATAAGCCCTAGAAGTTTATCTAAAACTCAGAGCTATGGAGGAAAAACAGTGCATTGTAGATGACTTCACTGTCATCGCCCGCTCCTTCTCACCACAGCTCACCATTGACCCACCAATTGCCACAGTTAACAGTTCTGGCTGTGGAATTGTCAGAGAGAAAAAGGGCAAGTCTGCTAAATCGGTGGACAGCACTATAGGACAAGCAGAGGTGTAGGGAAAAAGATGCTTCTGCTAGATTATGGTCCCATCTTAAAATAGTTCAGTTCTTAGATGAAGACCGATCCCAGGCAAAGCCTCAAGTTCTGCTACTCCCCCCTGACTGTCCAATGCAAAGGTCAGTCTGGCACTGACTCTCATCCCCCGCCAGGGGGATTCGCAGCCTATTATGCAGTCTGGCACTGTCCTGTTGACTGATCAGTTGTTGATGGCTCCGGGGCTGTCAGTGCTTAGATGTGTTTTCAGACGATGTCTGAACACTCAAAAGCTTCTGCCAATGGCTCCACTGTCCTTGTTAACCCTGTCACTGCTGCAGTCATCTTCATCAATGATGTCAAGGATCCCTGTACTGGTTACCATACCTAGATGGGCTTCCTCCATCGATGCCTCCCCTGTTCGGCCTGCTCCTGCCGTTGACCCACTGCCCATTGTAGTTGAGAAATTGAAATACAATCCTGACTTAATAGAGGAGGAATATGAGGAAAAGGATGATGGTCTAACCCCACCCCCACCCTGACGTGGTGGGCTCCAGTTCTACTTTATCCTTCCATAGCGAGGACTGTGTGCATTACATTCCTAAATCCTCTCTCCAGGACATCTCCTTTCAGGATTTCCTTTTGGAGGTCCAGTCCAATCTGGCTTTTCCTACGGAGGAGGAGGATTCCTCTAAGAAGACACAGTTCTTGGAGGTCTTTGCTCTGCCTACTGTGATAGTTCCTTCTATAATTTGACATTGGAGGATGCCCCTCTGGTCAGTTTTGCATAGTCCTTGTGCTATGCCTGCCATGTCTCTTCAGGTGGATAAGCAATATCCTGCCCCTTTGGATAAGTCCTGTTATTCCTCTCAACCTGAGATGGACTCTGTGGTTTTCTTGGCTGCATGTGACAGATCAAAAGATCCTAAACATCTGAGCTCTCTTCCTCCTGATAAAGAATTGAGGATGCTGGCTGTCTATGATTCAGCATCCCTTGGCTTTTGGTTTGTCATCTGCTCATGTCTGAATCAGATGCTTTGCAGTGGTTGCAGTCAAACTCCGAAGAAAGGCCCCTGTCTTCCCATGCATCAACGATGGGCTTCTGAAAGCCCTGTCAAGGGAAGTTATTGTTTATACTCTGTTCTGCAATAGACAACTCTGCAAACAGTTGCACGTTCCGTTGAAAGAACCCAAGTAGATTCTCACTCCATGCCAGCATCTGCAATACATAGGAGCAGTTCTGGACACAGGGCTGGGTCGAGCTTTTCTTTTTCTCAGACCATGCTACAGCACTGGTTGCTCAGGCTGTGCAGGTCTCTTCCAATGACTGTCTCCCAGCCAGATGTCTCGAGATGAAAAGGCCTCATAGCTGCTGCTATTCTGAATGTCCCACTGGTGCATCTGCATATAAGGACTCTGCAGTGGTTCCTCTGAGCCTAGTGGGCTCAGAATTCTGGCAAGCTGGAGTCTCTCATAGATGTGACCTCTATGCTCCACTGCTCCCAGCTGCGGTGGTTGGACCGCTCCAACCTCAAGTTAGGATCGCCCTTTCTCCATCCATCTCCTCAGTTAATGATGACCATGGATGCCTTGAGTATGAATGGTGTGCCCATCTGGGCCCCTTCCAGACTCTGGGTTAATGGTCCCCTCTGGATGTGGTTCTGCATAGCAACACTCTGGAGTTGAGGGCTGTTCTGCTTGGTCTACAGGTCTTTACCTTCCAGGTTCATCAGCTGTTGATCCATATGGATAACATCTCACTGATGTACTGCATTAAATTGCCAAGGCAATGTCTACTTGTATCCTCTCTGCAGAGAGGCGATGAGAGTTTGGCACTGGACCATGGAACATGTCATGTTCCTGTTGACTGTCTTCTTACCCAGTACCCTCAATGCCTTTGCAGATCATCTCATCAGGTCCTAGGTGCTCTGCCACAAATGGTAGTTCTAGGAGTGTGGATGTGGTGTTAATCCACACACTCTGGCATGTCCCTTTCTCCTTTAAATCTTGCTGGAAGTCTTCAAGCTGGCTCCTCCCACCCACCCGGGTGGTAAATACCTCTGCTTCGCCCCATTATGCCAGATTTTCCTTTCCACTGGAAGATTCAGGTTCCCTCGTGCTACTTTAGCAATTTGTAGGCCCTGGATTCGCAACATTGGTTTTTACCGCAAATCACTCTAAAACTCATCAGAGTTAATGACTCCGATTACTGCACATTGGACATGGAGGACAAACAGTCACCCGGATTTCGCCAGTGTACCTGCGGCCAGCTGATGTCGTGCACCGATCCCCACCTCTTGTGTGTCTATTGCCTAGGTGTGGGACATGACACCATGTCTTGTACTTTTTGCCTGGTCATTCATCCCAATGTTCTGGACAACCACAAGGTGTACCTAAAATTTGGGAGACTGGAGAAAAAGAACCAGCCGGTGAAATCGAAAGAGGTGAGGTGGGCGTTTTGTGCGGTCGTGGGATCCGCCGAGCAGCTGGAGCAGATGAAGGCATTCGAGGAGGAAGCGGCTCAAGCTTCGGCCAGTTGAAGCTTTTTTGTTCCACTCAACCTTGGCTCTACTTTTACGGGCTCCTTCAGGGAGTTGTGCCAGTCTCTTCCCACCAGGGGTAAGGTGCCCTCAGGCTCGCACTCCTCCCACCCTCGGAAGAGGGATAAGGACCCTAAGTCTTCGACTAAACGGAGACACTCCTGGGACCGAGAGAGGTCAGAGTCCCAGGAACATGCGGTCTCGACTTCAGTTGAGATTACTTCCTCGGCCGCCAGCTTTACAGACCTTCCATCTGGCCAAGGGACAGAGACTGAGGAAATGGCTGCACTGTCTGAGATTACTCTCAACGCGATTGAGCCTTTATCGCCGACTCTGGTTGATTAATATTTAGAAAGGACTCCAGTCCTTACTTTTCCTGATGAGGAGACACTGCCCTCAGGTGTCCCAATTGAGGAAACTGTACCAGAACCTCATTTTTCACCGACTCCGGTGACTCTTGATCAACCAAACTGACCCAGTCTGTCTTGATTGAGGACCAGGACCCCTTCGGTCAAACGGCCAAAAAAGGGCCACAAACACTCTGAGGCACCGACACAGATCTTCATCCTCCTCAGATGAGGAGAGGCTTTGACGGAAACTCGGTCGACGCTATGAGGATCTTATGTGGCAACCGCTGATTTTGACCGGGCAGAAGTCTGCTCTGCCGGCCGCCCGGCCATCACTTGGCTCCCGCCTCCAAGGCCGACACCGACCCCTCTGGAACCGAAGGCCTCGGTTCCACTGCCCATGGGGCCGGTCTGTATCCTGGCTCGGACTATTCCGGTCTCTCCACCGATTTTGGTGGAGCCATCACTTAAGCAGTCTCAGGGAGGGGCTCCCTCAAAAGAGGACCAACTAGACACTGGGCTTCAACATCTGTCGATCACGGCCATCCCCAATTGCCCTTGGCATATCAAGGGAGGCCTAGGTGGGAGACTGTTGTATCCCAACTCTTCGGACTCGGATGACACTGGATTACACTGCCATCCTGGGGATGAGCCATCCGTGGCGGGATTGGAGAAGGGCCCTTCCTCCTTTCAGGGCATCCTCTGCCTGATCTCTGAATCCACCGGAATGCCCCTGGAGCTCATCCAGAAAAAGGTGGAGTACCCCTTTATGGAAATCCTCAAAAGGTGGATACCCCAATGGAGGCCTTTCCAGTGACCGAAGCCATCGTTGGCCCGGCCCTTGAGCTTTGGCAGCATCCTGCTTCCTGCCCAGCTCCGTCTGCCCATATGGCCTGCAAATATACAGTGCCCATGGGGTCCCTGGTGGGGTTCACAGAACATCCTTCAGCCGAAAGCCTAGTGACTGCTTCTGTGTTCAGATGTACTGGTAGTTCAGCCAACACTGACAGGACAAGAAGTCCAAGAATATGGACCATTCTGCCCATAAGGTCTATGCAGCCTCTTCCTTAGGCCTTCATCGGGCCAGCTCGGCTGTTATCATGGCAAACTTCTCTCAGGCCCTCCTAGGGTCATTAGATGAAGTCCTCCCTCCTCTCCTGGCGGACATGTAGACCACAGTGAAGCAGGTCCGTGATCAGGGCCGTGCTGTTGCAAAACAGCAGCTCCAGATGGCCCTGGGCATTGGACATTCTTATGCCCACTCTTTAGCAGCCACAGTGGCCACCCGCTGCAGGGCTTGGCTGAGGCTATCCTCCTTCCCGGCGGATATCCAGCACAAGTTAGCTGACGTGCCCTTCCTAGGCACCGACCTCTTCGGTCCAGGAGTGGCTGGTCACCTCCAGCACATAGAGCAGTCCAATGCCACCTTGAATGCTACCTCTGTGAAGGATTCTTCAGGCAAAAACTAGCAGAAGTGCAAGAAGCCTTTTCGGCACTCTTCCCCTGCGGTTAGGCAGCCCTCCTATCAAGGAGGCCAGCAGCAACAGCAGGCTCAAGCTTGGCGCCCCAGGCCCAAGCAGGGTCCCCAACAGCCCTGTAAAGGAGGCTGAGGTGCTGATCCAGGAGCCTCCTACTCCTCTAAGCCTGCTCAGTGATGGGTTGGGGTTGCCACCCCTACACCCATCATGCCAGCTCTGGGTCCTCCCATGGGGGGCCAGCTCTGCCACTTTCTTTCTGCCTGGTCTGATATCACCTCAGACAGGTGGGTTCTAGAAGTGGACGGCTAGGGACTGCCTATGGAATTCGAGCAGTGCCCTCCCAGCCGAGCCTGCGCCCCTCGGGAGGAAAGGATCTCAGCTTGCACTCAGTCGGCTCTTCGAGACGACATTGCTTAGCTCCTCCGCAAGGAGGTGGTAACTCCAGTTGGAGATCCTCTTACAGACCCAGGCTTCATGTCCAGGTACTTCCTGGTGCCCAAGCAGATGGAGGGTTGGTGCCCCATCCTAGATCTCCATGACCTGAATCAATATCTCAGGTCTCGCACCTTCTGGATGGTAACTCTGAACCAGATCATACCATCCCTGGAGCAAAACATGTGGTTCTGTTCACTGGATCTGCAGGACACGTTCTTCCACATCCCAAACTGTCCGTCCCATCAGCGGTTCCTCCACTTCAGGGTCAAGGGGACCCTGTACGAGTTCCGAGCCATGCCATTCGGCCTGTCATCGGCCCCAAGGGTCTTCACCAAGTGCATCGCAGTGGTGGCAGCCCATCTCCAGTGTTGAGGAGTTCGAATCTACCCTTATCTTGACGACTGACTCTTGGCAGGTTCCTCCCTTCAGGAGGTGGAAAGATCAAGGGATCTGGCTCTTCGAACCTGCTCCCAACTAGGCCGCCTGATCAATGAGGCCAAGTCAGAACTCATGCCCTCTCAGGTGATGGGCTTCATTGGGGCAGAGCTCGATTCTCTTCAAGCCAGAGCTCAGCTCCTGGTGGACAGGGCAGAGGTTCTTTCCTCCTTTGCCCAGTCATTTCTGGTTGGGCACATGCGCCCTGCCTGGGACTTCCTGCGCCTTCTGAGTTACATGGCGGTGTGCATCTCGGTGGTCCTCTGGGCCAGATGGCACATGTGCCCCTTCCAATGGGAGCTGGCCGCTCAGTGGACTCGGCGCCACAGTCATTTCGACCAGCTGATCACTGTGACCCAAAAGATGTGGGACACTCTCCAATGGTGGACCACCCCAGCACAGTTGCAGGAAGGGATCCCATTTGTCCGCTATGAGCCAACGGTTGTTCTTATGACCAATGCACCTCTCATGGGCTGGGGAGCCCACATGGGGGACAGCAGAGCCCACAGGTTCTGGACCCCTGAGGAGTCCCAATGTCACATCAACCTGTTGGAGCTCAGAGCAGTTAGACTGGCGCTGTCAGTTTTCGCTCCTCAGCTCCGGGGTCAAGTGGTTCAAGTCCAGACGAACAATACCACGACCATGTACTACCTCAACAAACAAGGCGGCACACACTCCCGTCTGCTTTGCAAGGAGGTGCTCTGCATCTGGACCCTTGTCAGCTGGCTGGAGGTGGATCTTCTAGCCATTCATGTGGCAGGAGTCTCGAACCAGCTGGCAGATGCGCTCAGCCGTATAGGCCAGACATCCCATGAGTGGTCACTCCATCCAGAGGTAGCTTACAACTTGTTCTCCCATTGAGGCAAACTGATGGTGGATCCGTTTGCCTCCAGGCAAAATACCAAGCTGAGGCTGTATCATGCCCGCCCCTCTCAGCAGGTCTCGCTGCAGGGGAATGCCTTCTCGAGGCCGTGGACCCCAGGCCTCCTCTACGCCTTCCCTCCATTTCCCCTTGATCCACAAGGTGTTACTTAAGGTGAGGAGGGACAAGGCGAAAGTGATCCTGGTAGCCCCAGACTGGCCACGCCAGTTCTGGTACCCAGATCTCCTCGGCCTCAGCTGCAGGCCCCCGGAGCGGCTTTGTACACACCTGAACCTGATATCTCTGAACCTTCAGTCCCTGCACCTGACAGCCTGGTACCTGAGTGGCTAGAGTTCCAGGATTTGGGTCTTTCTGAGGATGTCTACACCATAGTGGAGGCATCTCGGAAGGAATCGGCCAGGAAATGTTATGCCTTCAAATGGAAAAGATTTTCCATTTGGTGTCAGGGTAAGAGTCTGGACCTCTTACCCTGTTCTGTGGCTAACATTCTCTACTACCTTTGGTCTCTCTCCAAAGGGGTCTACGGTCATCAACCCTTAGGGTGCACCTGGCAGCCACTTTTGTTTACCGGGCACAGACCGGTCAGCCGACATTGACGCAGGAGACAGTGGATGGGCGTTTTTTCAAAGGCCTGGATCACATATCCCCTCCAGTGCGTGAACCTCCACCTCTGCGGGATCTCTTGCTGGTTTTGGCAAAGCTCATGGGCAAGCCATTCGAACCCATGCAGAAGTGTGAGCTTTCACCCTTGTCATGGAAGACTGTCTTCCTGGTGGCTATCACGTCAGCCAGAAGGACAGGAGAGCTCCAGGCACTTTCGGTGGACTCCCCTTATCTGGTCTTCCACAGGGACAAAGATGTCCTGCACCCCCACCCGAAATTCCTTCCGAAGGTGGTGTCAGAGTTTCACCTTAACCAGGTGTTGACTCTGCCGGTATACTACCCAAATTACACCTTGGATGCTGAATACAGGCTCCATACTTTGGACCCGAGACATGCTCTCTCCTATTACTGTATAAGGAGAGAACGGCAGAAATTCATGGAGAGGTTCGCCAGCTGTTTGTCACCTGTGCTGAAGCCGCTTCTGGCAGACCTGCAGCCAAATGGACCATTGCAAGGTGGATTACATCATGCATAGGTCTGTGCTACGAGTTGGCAGGCAAGCAGCCTCCCAGAGGGATAAGAGCTCATTCTACCCGCCATACTGCTGCATCGGTGGCTGCTTCCAGGGACATTCCCATCCAGGAAATCTGTCAGGCTGCTACCTGGAAGTCAGCAAATACCTTTATTACCCACTACCACATCGACCTTGAGTCATGCTGGGATGCTGGTTTTGGGGCCTCGGTTCTCCATTCTCTCTTTCCCAAGTAGAGTGTGTGTGCCTTGCTTCCCTCCTCCCAGAGAACTGCTTCTAGTCTGCCAGAGTGTGTGGATGAACAACATATCCATGCTCCTAGAAGAACAAGTTACTCGCCTGTAACAGTAGTTCTAGGAGTGGAACTGTATATGTTCATCCACACGCACCCACCCGACCTCCCTGGCTTTAGGCTCACAACCTTGCTTCCAGCGGACTAAGATCTGACATCATGGGCGGAGCCAAGGTATTTATCACCTGGGTGGGTGGGAGGAGCCAGCTTGAAGACTTCTGGCAAGATTTAAAGGGGAAAGGGACATGCCAGAGTGTGGATGAACAACATATACCACTCCTAGAACTGCTGTTGCAGGTGAGTAACCTGTTCTTATTGGACTCCATCATGGGTGACCTCTTCATAAAGTTGTGTCCACCAGGTAGCAACCTCTTTGTGTCTCCATACAATGCAAACTGCTGCGTTTCTGCTCACTGCCAAGTCCTGGATTTGTTTGCCGAGACTGTCCCTGCCTTGGAATGGGAAGTTCATGCATGCATTTCCCTGTTCACTCTAATACAGAGAGTTCTGGTCAAGTCAAGGGCTGAGCCGGCCACTCTGCTTCTGGTGTCCCCGTACTGGCCCAGACCAATCTGCTTCCCTCTGGTTCAGCAGTTGGCAGTGGAATCCCGTCTCGCTCCCTGATCAAGCAGGACTTCTGCCACAGGAGCAGGGCTCTTTGGCACATCCAGATGTTTAATCTGTGCACCTCCATGACTGGCTCCTGGGAGAGCTCTTCATCCTCACTGTGGTGTTTCCCAGCAGTTGCAGCTGTTCTTTTGGTGGCCCAAAAGCAGTCTACTGGATATACCTGCTCTTAGAAATGGAAAAGTTTTCCGATTCGGTTTGCAGCCCAACAGTTGGACACCATTACACATCGTCACTCTGGTGATGGACTACCTCCTGTCCCTTATGGACATGGGACTTGGGTATTCCTCCATTAAGGTTCACTTGACAGTGGTGTCTACTTTTCATGTCCTCACTTGGCAGCAAGATGGTGGTCCAACTTGGGGTTACTTGCAGGTTCTTCCGAGGTATTCTGCTTCTGCACCCCCTTGTCCACAATGGTTCTGGAGAAGGGACTTTTAATTTGGTTTTGAAGACCCTCACTGCATCTCCATTCAAGCCTGCTATTTGTGAGCTATGCTTCCTCTTTTGGAAGACACTGTTCCTTGTGGCTATGACGTCTGCCATACATATTTCCTTGCCCCAATTACTGGCCGCCATCAGCCCAGTCCCATCACCCATCCTCTGCGGACTTGCCTGACTGGGGGTACGCTCTGGCTCCCCCCGAGTGGGGCCACAGGAGGTGATCCCCACCACCTGTTGGACTTGGGTATACGGCCTGGGATGCTTCTGTCCCATGGTTATGCCTGGCTTATCTGCAGTGGGGTCCCCATAAGGGGCTCACCCTCCTGTTAGATGCCAGTATATATCCTCAGTGGTGCCACATACGACCTGTGGTGCGAAATGGACATCATCCCTCATGGCCCAATTTTCTGATAGTTTTTGCTCCAGGAGGCGGGACACGCAATGACGTCAAGGGTGCATACGCTGATGTCTGCCTTGCCTCCCAACACAGTGTTGGGTGCTGGTCGCTATTCCTCCCCCCTCCCTCCACCAGAGGTCAGTTGTGTGCTGAACACTCAATTCCCCTCTCCCCGGAGTAGGAGAGCAGTCCCTTGGATGCTTGATCTTTCCCCCTGGCCGGCCTTCTGTCTGGTCCATTCCCAAACCCAAGATGTTGGCATCGCAGATGGAAGCCCTACCCCGTGCCAACGGGTGGGCTCCTGCTATATGCATTTCCAAATTGCAGGTTCTGGTTGCAGAGTCTCCTTTTATCGTCCACAAGGATTGGGTTACCTTGCGTACCAGTCCTCGTTTTCTGCTGAAGGCTGTTTGAGCGAACACTGAAACACACTGCTGACCTTTTGGTTTGTTTCTCATCTCCCACAGGTAGTGGGTGACATCATCTACATGCGTGACATGCCTCAGATGTTGCATTGGTACCTTGATCATTCTGAGGATTGTAGAGCATACTGTCACAGTGGGCTCCCCTCATTCAAAGCAGGGCCTTCCCATATGGTTGTCTGCTGCATTTCGTTCTTTTAAGTTCATGAGTGTGATAAGCAGCTTCCTGGTCTTGTCCATGCTCACTTCACCCCTGGGGTGGTTACGTCCATGGCTTGTTTTCAGTGTGTCCACTGCTGATAAATATGCTGTTGCCAGTTGGAATACTGATGAATAAGGGTTCCCCTGCTTGAAAGAATCTGAACCTCTGGGGGGAGAGTGGAGTATGCAGAGCCCAAAATGACATTGTGTATAGTAAGCATTACAATATTGCTACGCTTTCCTAAGACCAGTTTAAACATAAATTTGCTTATAGCAGGGAGTAATTGGTAGAGAAATCATTGTGCTTCTCTGATTCACTGCTTTCTTGCTGTAGCAAGACATTTTTTGAGAAAAAAAATTATGGGTTAGTAAAAGGCAGGGGTTTAGACTGTTGAAAGGCATGTTTACACTTACCGCTATGCATCACTGGGAGTGAGGCAGAGTTCTTGAGCTCGTGGATCAGTGAGGACTGGACTGGGAACAGCACAGTCACTCTTGGAGGGCATTTTTGTTCTCTCTGGTGGTCGGGAGTGGAAATACTGTAGGTCTTTTCGGTCTGTCCAGATGCATCCCTCCACCTGCAGTTGCGCAGTCGTGTTTCTGGGTTGGACTTCTGGGAAAGGAGAATTTGTACAGGAGCACACAGTGGGAAATGGTGGTAGGAAATGTTAAAAAAAATGCCAGGATTGGGCTAGGGAATAGTGCAGAGACTGTGAGAGAGATTGAGATTTGTACAACAGGTGTTAGAATAAATTTGCCAAAATAAAGATGCTGGTCATTGAGCATGCAGTAAAATGTATTCACGTGCGCGATGCCATTTTTGTGAGGTTTTATTAATCAATTTACCATACATTTACAGTGCTGAAATTTGTAGGGTCTACAGCCTTGCCCTAGTAACATATTAAAAATAAAGCCAGAACCAGTAGATAACTAACACACATCGATTTCGTATCCAATTACATTTGTCAAATCTTTTAGAAACTGATCACATGTTTCAGGCTACATGAATGGATGCACCTAATCCAAGCCATCCAGTCTGTCCCAATAGCCAGGTAAATGGAACTGTGTAGATTCAAGAGGGATTATCCAGACCGTGTCCACATGGAGACTGTTGGGATCTGATATTCCAGAATGAGACCTGCAGAAAGGACCACAGAACAGCCACCAGAGAGAACGTAAGCTTGGAACCACCCCTTACAGTAGAACATGGGGTGATGAAGCACCTTCCTCTGATTAATTGCCATTTCCTCCCTCCTCCTCAGAAAAGCACACCTCTCCAACTGTACCATAACTGTGCCAGGGTCACAAGGTGTATAAAAGGACATCCACATTTCCTACCTGAGGTATCCTGCGACTCTCCATAGTTTTAATCTCTGACCCTTCTACACCAATGTTCCAGAGATGAGGGTGAGAGCCATTTATTTTTCGTTACCATCTTGGTAACCCCAGGATGCATTTTGTACTTTACGATGCCATTTTGTCACTTTTTACCATTTCTATCACAGAACCTCCAAAACACCTTTTGCATGAATTGAATGTTATTCCCTGATTTAAGATGTTTTGTTTTCCTTTATTTGAGGGTATTAATCTATTGCTAGCAGGAGAAATATACACACCTATACCCTATTATGAAGATAAAATTCATATCTTAAGTCGGCCCATGTCATATTCCCTATATAGACACAAACACGTATGTGCACGCACTCAGCACCAGGATCTGTCTTGGCTGTAATATGCAATTCAGCGGAACAGCAAGTCACAAACTAGAAATGGAATATACAGCTAGAGATCAGGTACAAAGGGGTCTACATGTCCTAAATGTAAACGAGTCCCCAGGGACTGTATGTACCCTTGGGTGTGCAGTTATAATAATCTTTATATAGTGCTCTTCATGGGGTATCAGATTGCTGCACAATAAACAGTTAAAACCATAAAATATTAAAATACAATTCTATATTCAATAATCCAGAATGCAATAATGACAATCCATTAGAAGGTGGTGCCAAAACCAAGTTGGAATACTGTAAATGTCTCTAAGTTCTCCACTGTCAAACACTCTCGTACCCAATGAGGCAGAGAATTTCACAGGGTTGGGGCCACAAATGAAAATGTCCTTGAACCAGATGTTTTTAAATGTACCCTGGGAATCTCCAGCAATCTCTCGGTCGAGCGAAGCAGTTGGAGGGGGCAGTAGGAGTGCAGGAGATCATGCAGGTAGCTCAGTTCCTATCCATGAAGGGCTTTATAGGTCAGCAAGCAGACCTTGAAGGTGACCCACCACTGAACTGGCAGCTAGTGCAGTTCGTGCAGCACAGGCATAATATGGTTGGATCGAGATGATCCAGAAAACAGAGTGGCCTCAGTGTTCTGCACCAGCTGCAAGTGACAGATAACCCCCAGAAGCCCTAGGTAAACAGAGTTACAGTAGTCCAGGCATGAAGTCACAAAAGCGTAGATCAAAGTTGGTAAGTCGCCAGACGGAACTAGGTACTTAATCCGGGTGATATTCCTCAGATGGAAAAAAAAAAAGGACTTAACCATGTCCGACATCTGAGAATGAAGTGTCAAACTGTCATTAAGAATTACCCCCAGATTTTGCACCCATTCAGAGGTCGGTAACTGGGACCCCCCAAGCCAAAGTCCAGAGGGACACACCATCCCTGACTCCTCTATCTGGGGACCATGATCCACCACCAATGCCTCAGTCTTGTCAGAGTTGAGCTTTAACCAGCTGGTATTCATCCACTCCTGGATTTCTACAAGCCAATTATTAAAGACCCAGAGCACACTATCCTGGTCGGGCGCAAAAGATGGGTAGAGCTGAGTATCATCTGCATAACGGTGAAATTTCAGCCCATATCATCTCACAATGTTTCCTAAAGGCAGCATATATACTACGAATAACATGGGGGACAGCACGGAACCCTGTAGCACCCACAGGGCAGAGAGAAGGAATGAATGAAACCATCTGAGGACTGTACCAGACAGGCTGCAGATAGCATGCAGGTGATACAGCAGTACCCCCATGGTCCATGGTGTCAAAGACTGAAGAGAGATCTAGAAATACCAAGATGGTACAGGTTCACTGGTCTCTCGCAAACAGGAGATTACTGAGCACCCGAACCAGAGCAGTCTCGGTACTGTGCCTTTTATGAAATCCAGACTGGAGAGGATCGTAGATGTCATGGATAGTAAGATGGTTCTCCAACTGTAGCGCCACGACCTTCTCAATAACCTTCCCCACAAAGGGAAGATTGGAGATCAGTTGGTAGTTAGCAGGACAGTCTGGGTCAAGTGAAGATTTCTTGTGAAGGGGAGTCACCACTGCTTCCATCAGGGAGCAAGGAAACTCCCCCGTCTCCAGTGATCACCAGACTATCTCCACAAGGACCTGGCCAATAACATCAATACAGCCCAATGAAAGGTGAGTTGGGCCCGGATCCAAACTACAACTGGTCGGGCGCATATTCCTGAGAATCCGCATGACATCCTCAACTGCTCAAACTCCATCCAGCAAAACTGAGGTGAAGCAACATTCCGCCAATCACCGTCCCCCAAAGAACAAGCTGAACGGATTTCCGACCTGATGTCAGCAATTTTATCTGCAAAGAACTGAGCAAACTCCTCCCACTTTTCATGAGAAAATGCTCACCGTAGCCAGCCTGGTGGAGCTGAGGGTTGAGGTACTGGACGCCACACCAGCGACCTGGGTTCAGGAATGGACTCAGGCTGCCGGGGGTTGGTAGGGGAGGGGAAGGATCGAGCATCCTACACCTGCTCTCCTTTCTCTGGGGAGGCCTCAGGCACTGCAGCGCAGTGCAGTGATGACTGGTAGAAGCCAGTAACACTGCAGCAGGGAGCTGTAGAGCGGGGGGAGAGCGCGGTGGGCATTGGCATGTATGTGCTTGCACGCCATTGCACATCTGGCTCTCTGGGGCAAGGAAAAACCAAGCGGAAAATGGCAGCCATGATCTTGGTGGTTGTCCATGCCCGGTGCCCCCTGGTACCCGAGAGGATCCTGCAATGCGATGTGAGTGATTAATGGCCAGCTCTGAGGGGGTGCCAGACCAGGCTTGGGATCACGGAGATCCGCTCTGCAGGGGAGAAAAATAGATGTGACTAAAAAAAAAAAAAAAAGCTCTCCATACTTGTAGACAGGCTGGATTGCACAGTTTGTCCACAGTTTGAAAGAGCTGAGCTAGTCGATTCTGTGCTGCAGCAATCTTCCTGGACAGGAATTCTGCCTCCTTATGGGAGATTGCCGAGTGATGGTCTCTAAAATGTCACATCAGTCTGTCTGCATCCAGGTCAGTTCACTGCCAGCTCCATTCTAACCTTTGCACCTCTCACCTCAACTCCCTCAAGGCCCCATCAAACCAAGGGGACCAAGTGCAGAGGGTGAGAGGACAAACCGGGACAGGAGCCAAGGCATCCAGAGCCCCCACCACAGCCTGATTATAAGCTTGTAGAAGGTTCTCAGGACCCTCGCTTGTACTTGCTAATCCCGATAAGTCCAATTCTGCCAAAAGACCATCTGGGGGGTCACACTCCACAAAGGGTGGTACTGGACCATCTCCACAGGGTCAGGACTATAAGGGGGAGCAAAGAAATTGAACCTTATTGAATGGTGATCCTACCAACTGACCGGTTCCACCACCAAGTCAGAGGTTTCCATCCCCAGGAGGAAAATCGGATCCAAAGAGTGGCTTTTAATGTGAGTCACAGAGGTATCTGTTTGTGTGAAGCCCAATGAAAGCATAAGTTGGAGGAACTCCTGACCAGATAGTGAGAGTCCGTCGTTGACCCAGGCATCGACACGACCAGCCCTGGCTGCACCCCTAGAACTGTTCAAGTCACTTGAAATGAGTGAGTACCAAAGGACTGGAGGGAGGCTACTGTGGTCACCCCCCCACACACAAGGGTGGAGCTAGTGAGAACCTGATAAATTACAGGCCAGTGAGCCTGATATCAATAGTAGATAAAATGTGGAAGAAAATCGTAAAGGAATGGATACTTGACGTCCTGGAAGAACATGGGCTTGTGGACAGGAATCTGACAGTTCATGTCAATGAGCCTGACAATTCAGGGACACAAATGGTTGCGGCTAGGCAGTCAGCATTTTGTACCTGGTTTTCAGCAAGGTCTTTGATTCATTGTAGCATAGGTGACTAGTGAAAAAGGTGGGGAAGGGGGTAAGGACTAGAAGAAGGGCTAACTAGATGTATAGGGGACTGGTTGATGGGCAGGGCTCAGAGTGGTCTGGATGGGAAGATCTTTATAAGAGGTTACTAGTGGGGTGCATCTGAGTCAGTCTTGGGGCCACTACATGTTTATTAACGATATCGGGGGGGGGACTACAGGGGAGAATCCTGCAGATGACACAAAGCTCTACAGGAGGGTGGATAGTGAGGAAGGAACTGGCAGCATGAAAAGGGATGTAATGTAGAGTGGGCGGAAAAGTGGTCTGGAATTTGACATTGGAACTTCAATATGAGGAATTGTATATTTCGCTTCCAATTTCATATTGCTCTAAACAACATTTTCTTGTGCTTCAGTAATTTATCAAGATGCATCGCTTGTGCATTTATTCCTGCTCACTCTTTCACAGTGTTTATGAGAGAAGCCGCTCCCTGGCATTTGAAGTGTTGCCACCACCCACCACATCCTGATGTTGGAGCATTCTTCGAGCAGCTAACATCGCCATGTGATGTCGTTTTTCACTGTACACGAGTGTTGTTGCAACGGGTGAACTACTCTCACAGAAGTGTGTGTCACATCTCCTGGGCGACCAGTAATGTCCTTAATTTTGTATCAGTTGTATACAAAATCATTACATATTACTGTCTCTCAAAATCCACTGTGCCCTTTGATAACTGGTTGGGTGGGAGGTCCACATTTCAGTGCTCCAGGTCACTGTGGGTTTGGAAGGGGCTCCAGAGTGTCCTACTTTTCTACCTGGAACCACAAAGACCCAACATACAAAAACTGCATTGTTACCCAAATATCTATAAACGACATACTTTTATGTAGCATACTAATATATGTATTTAGTAGTGCATTTTACTACTTTCTTTAGTAGTTATTTAAAATGTTGGCTCAGTATTATTACCTAGTTCTTGAACCATTGAGCAACTGAAAAGAGGAAGGGGGTTGCAAGGTTTAAAGGAAAGGGGAGGCGGTGGGAGAGAGAAAAAATTGGATAGTTAGGAAATATTATAATAAAGGTGCCCAACCTATTTCTTCGTTGGTCCCAAATGTTCATCCAGTGCTCCAAATCTGTCTGTTCAGACAGCTTCTTGCTCTAGCGGTTTCCTTTTCCAGTTACCACCTCTGGTATTGGGTTCCCGCCTTTTCAGTACTGAAAAATCATAAGGATGGGATCTGGTGGTTTTCTAATGTAAAATACCATGCCAGGCTACAGGCATTATCCTTCCTCCTGATCACTGAATTGTGTTCAGATAATCATATTCTAAATTCTCTCCTGATTTACTCTATATACCATTTATTACATTTAATCACATATGTAACGTGTGGATGCACATGTTATCAACTGCTTAATTATAGTATGTTCAAGAACGAGAGAATACTGAGCCAATGAAAAACTACAAAAGAATGTAGCAAAATAATGTACTACTAAAAATGTTTTGCATATTTTAGTATGCTACATAAAAGCATGTTTATAGATATATGGCTAGCAATGCAGAGTTTTTGCATAGTGGGTCTTTGCAGTTCTAGGTTGTTATCCATGGTCCAGCACTCCTGATTGTACCCCCACCTCTCGGACACCAACCTATATGTAGGTACATGTACTAACCTTAAAGCGAAGACACATCATATAAACATTAAGTGTCAGGATCTGTGTTCTACTAATGCACATTATGCTTTATGTTTTACTGATATATTTTAGCTATAAGAGATGCTTTTTGCTGTATTTTTACTATATTCTCTATAAGTAAGGCAACAGTGCCATCTTTAGTAATTGTGCACCATTACAAGTGCAAATGACCTTGGGATAATGAGTGGTCCCATTGTATTGTGTCATCTTAGAAACATAGAAGTTGACAGCAGAAAAGGACCGCAAGGCCCATCCAGTCTGCCTGTTTCTTTTTCTACCTTATAAATGTGCCATCGTCCTTTGCTGTCAGTGGCCTATCTATTCATACTCATCTTTATTGCTCCCTTATGCCTATCCTATGCCTGTATTACACCCTTATGCCTATCCCATGCCTGTTTGAAACCCTGCACTGTATTCATAGGCACCACTTCCTGAGGTAGGCTGTTCCATGCATCCACCACCCTTTCTGTGAAAAAGAACTTCCTCACATTACCCTTTAATCGGCCTCCCTCTAATCTCATGCTGTGTCCTCTTGTCCTGCTATTTTTCTTATATTGAAACGTTAGACTCTTTCACTTTGTTAATGCCCTTAAGGTGTTTGAATGTTTCGATCGTATCACCTCTCTCCCTCCTTTGCTCTAGGGTATATATATATTGAGCTCCATTAATCTGTTCTCATATGTCTTCTGATGCAGTCCCTGCACCATTTTGGTTGCCCTTCTCTGGACTGCCTCAATTTGTTTAATGTCCTTGTGAAGGTGTGGCCTCTAGTACTGCACGCAGTACTCTAGATGGGGCCTAACCAGTGTCTTGTAAAGAGGGATTATTACCTCCCTCTTATGACATGTGATACCCCTACTAATACACTCTAACATCCCCCTAGCCTTACCTACTGCTTTAGAGGTCTGCTTGTCTGATTTCAGGTCATCGGTGATGATGATGCCCAAGTCTCTTTCTTCCTTTGTGACTGCCAGCAACTTCTCTCCCAGCCTATAGGTGACTTCAGGGTTTCTCTTCCCTATGTGCATGATCTTGCACTTCTTTGCATTAAATCCCAGTTGCCACTCTTCTGACCATTTTGCTAGTTTATCCAGATCTTTTCTCATTCTGGCCACCCCATCTGAATCATCTACTCTGTTGCAGATCTTGGTGTCATCTGCAAATAGACAAGCCTTACCCTCTAGTCCATCTGCAATGTCACTGATGAAGATATTGAAGAGGACTGATCCCAAAGGTACCCTACTTGTGACTTGCATCTCTTCTGACTGCATACGATTTACCACCACTCTCTGTTTTCTGCCCGTCAACCAGTTTGCCACCCAGTTGACCAACTTCTGACCCACCCCAAGCCTACCCAGCTTGTTTATCAATCTTCTATGCAAAACAGTGTTGAAAGTTTTGCTGAAGTCAAGGTAGATAACATCAACTGCTCCCCCTTGGTCCACCGCTCTGGTTACCCAGTCAAAGAAATCTATGAGATTAGCTTGAGAGGGCCTTCCTTTTGTAAACCCATGCTGTCTTGGATCCTGTGCCACTATGGATTCCAGGTGTTGCACTATCCCTTCCTTAAGGAGTGCCTCCATAGCTGGCCCGGTGGCGCCGAGGGTTGAGGCGCTGGATGCCACATCTCGTGCCGTGCTGGCCACCTGGGTTCAGAAATGAGCCCAGGTCATCGGGGTTGGCAGGGGAGAGAGAGGATTGAGCATCCAGAGTACTGCTCTCCTCTCTCAGGGGAGGGATTTGGGGCTGCTAAGCATCCTAATGACCCTCGGTGGAGACCGAGGGTAATACAGGCATGCCAGCTAGAAGAAGGGGTGGGAGTGCGGCAGATGTCAGCAGGGGGACCGTGTGTGGATGTCATTGCATGCCGCACTCCTGAGGGGACCAGAAAAGAGAAATACCACTTCTCACCTGAGGAGATGAAGGGGGTGCCAGTGACACAGCCTACATCCTGCCAACCAGCACGTTGGTTGGAGAGCTCCAGGGCTGACCCGATTCACTCCAGATCTGATCTCCCTAATTTCAGATAGGCCATCGCGGGTGAACGGGCCTGTTCCTAGAGGGTGATCAAGGGGGTTAGATTGGTCTGGGTGTTTGGGGAAGTTCTTCCAACATGGAGGGTTCAGGCTTGGGAGTAGAGGCTGGTGGTTGAGTGCACACCTCTGAAGGATGCCCAGGCAGGTAGGTGAATAAATAAAGTGTACAAAAAAAGAGGGAGTGCCTCCATAATCTTGCCCACTACTGAGGTAAGACTGACTGGTCTGTAGTTCCCTGCCTCCTCCCTGCTACCACTCTTGTGGAGTGGGATCACATGAGCCCTTCTCCAGTCTTCTGGGACCTCTCCTGTGCTCAGAGACTCACTAAACAGTTCTGCTAATGGCTCTGCTAGTTCCACCCTTCGCTTCTTTAGTACCCTGGGACGTATGCCATCAGGTCCCATTACCTTGTCCACCCTGAGCTTAGCGTAGGACCCTTTCTTTTATGAAGGGAGTAGTGCTCACCTCCCTCCCCCCTGTGTCCGTGGTGCTGAGCTGTGGGCCCTGCCCTACCTTCTCTTCAGTAAATACTGAGCAAAAGTATCTATTTCGGATAGATGCTTTTACAGGGTCCTCCTCCTCCTCACACGACCCCTTTTCTCCTTTGAGCTTAACAATACCCCCTCTGGATTTTCTCCTTTCACTAATGTATCTATAGAAAGTCTTGTCACCTTCTTTTACTGTTTGTGCTAGTGCTTCCTCAGTTTGGGACTTTGCCTGCCTTTTTGCCTTCCCTGCTTCCCTTAGGGCAGTTTGGTATGCCTCCCTATCTTCATCCCGCTGTGTTCCCTTATATTTCCTGAAGGCCAACCTTTTGGCTCTGACCTTTTCTGCTACTGTATTTTTTTTTATATTTTATTTTTATTATTATCCATAATCATACAGATGTTAATTTCCATATGCGAGACATATCAAGTTCTGTCATTACAAGTCAGAGAGAGGAAACAAAATCCCTCCTTTAATCCTAGGATAAGAGCATCCCACATATTGAGATACCACATCGAGGGGTATTCCAGAATATACCTAAAGAATGTTATAATAAAATAGCTGCAAAATAAGCCCAAGAGCAGTGTGATTAATTCGATACTGGAAAAGTTAGAAAAGTATTAAGTCCCAAATAGTCCTTGCCCCTGAATAGGGGCTGTTGGCATCACACTATACACCTAAAGGTGAATATAGTAAAATAAGCACCCTAGATTACATACTGTCCTTGTACGCTTTAATATTCCCCCATACTTAATTCTGCTGAGACTTCAGCTGACCAATAAAGATTTCTATATATGGAACCCAGTATACAATCCTCACTTAAGAGGTTAGTAAAATTACCCAAAATAGGACCTGAATAATTGTAGGTGTCCAAGAAAAAACAATAGGGTATATTATTTAATTTTAACTGAGATTCACTGAGTCCCTTAAATATAGGGGGCCCGCTGAGTCCAAACAAACAGAGGTTTCCCAGTAGGAGCATCGATAGAACTGTAAATTAAGTTCTTATCTCTTTCTCAGTACTCTCAGGCCTCTTCTTGACTTTGAGTCACTGCCCTCAGTTCTCCTTTCCCTGCGACTTCTGTTTCCATCGACAAAACGGAGGGCCCATTTATTCGCTTTAGAGGGATCAGAAAATATCCAGACCTTACTATTGAATACTATTCACAAATGAGCCGGGAATATCATGGTGTGTGGTATCGGGGCTTCCCTCAGTCGCTTCCGTGTTCCATCAAATTGTTTTAGCTTCAAACGAGTGGCATAGCTTATGTCAGGAAACATATGTACTGTGTTCTCATCCTGTAAAATTGCTGACTTTTTCCGAGCTAGGCGCAAAATCTCGTCTCTCGTACCTACCCCATCAGTTACAATGAGCAGAGTATGAGGTTGCTCAGAATCTTCACGATACCCTCGAGGAGTAATCCGGTAAACTTTTTGGAGGGCAAAAGTTACTTGCGAATCTTCCGGAGCCAGTTTATCTCCCAGCCTAAACATCAGAGGGTGATCACCCTCCACTCCTTCAGGCAAGCCTAAGACTCTGCTGTGGGCTGCACAAGCTTGATTCTCTAACGTCTCGAGTCGGGCCCTCAAGTGTGTGTTTTCCTTCACCATCAATGTAGTAGTAGTGTTAATTGAATCAGATTGCCTTTTTAAGTTGACCACTTGCGTTTGAAGCCTCTCCATCATTTTCTCCACCACTGTGACTCTTGTGCCGAATGAATCCAGTTTGGTATTCATTTCGGAGACTGATGTAATCAGACGTTGCAACTTTAGGCCTATTGACGCCATGGTCTCCTCTACTTCTCATTGAGGCACAGCCTGAGCATCGTGGTGTGGTTGTGATGATCCAGTTGTTTTAGCTCCCGAACTGGTACCTCTGTCCTTCTGAGGGTTCCCCATTTGTACTTACGAGTTCCCTCTATCAATTATTATTACTTATTTCAGTCAATCTCTACTTTAGATTTAAGTTTTTTAAGAAATTAGGAGCTCAGAATAGAGAGCTACACCAGAGTGCTGCTTACAGGCTCGGGCTCCACAGCGCCCTCCCCCCCACTGTATTTGAGAACCAAAGTGGTTTCCTTCTTCTTTTGCACTTTCTTTTCTGTCTAACACAATGGGATGTTGCTTCAAGTATTGCATCCTTAATGTTTGCCCACTTTGCCTGTACCCCCTCACCTGTTTCTTTTTTGCCAGAGCTAGCTTAACTCTGTTGGCCATCTTATCAAAGTCAGCTCCTCTAAAGTCCCATATTTTTGCCTTGGAATGGGATGATTTAGTTGTAGTGGCCAAATTGAACCATACCATGTGATGGTCACTGGCCCTCAGGTGACCTTCTACCTGGAGATCTGTGATCCCTTTCCTGTTAGTCAGTACTAGATCTAGGATAGCCCTGTCTCTTGTGGGTTGTTGTACCAGTTGTTTGAGGCCCTCCTCCTGCAGGGAATCCACCATGTGTCTACTTCTGGCAGATGTTCCTGCTGGTATTGACCAATCTGTATCTGGCATGTTGAAGTCTCCCATTATCAGAACCTCCCCTTTAGCTGTCATGTTTTGTATATCTTCTAACAGTAATGTGTCTATGTCCTCCCCCTGGTCTGGGGGCCTGTAGATAACCCCAGTTCTTATGGCTGTCCCATTTCCTGTTTCCAGGGTGACCCACAGTTCTTCTGGCTCCTTATGTGTATTTTGAATTTCTGTAGCTTTAATATGTTCATTGACATACAGGGCCACTGCACCCCTCCTTTTTGCACCTCTGTCTTTTCTGAACAGTACATAGCCAGGTACTGAAGTCTTCAAACTATGCAACTTCTCATATTAGTTACAATAGTTACTTAGGCCACCTGTTTGTGGCCAATTATATACACTTTATGTATCTTCTAAGCCATTGCTATAGTGATTATCAGGGTGTAAGACCCTCTGTAGCACATAGCTTCTCTGAGAAGAGAGACTGCATTACCTAGGTAAGGAAAACTGGTAGTTCTCCCAGTGATTACACTGCTGGTAGTAAGCCTGTACTATTGACCTGTAATAAATTCCATTTATTACATGAGTACCACTTGTATGGTGTCTCTTCCTTTTGTGCTATTCCACCAAGATCCTGAGAAGGTAATTTATTACTAAGTTACATTTGGTGACCATGTGCAGGTTGGAAGGTACAAAGAAGATTCATATTCAATTTATTTTGAATCTCGAGAAGTGTAGTGTGAATTTCACCTACTTGGACCTACTCATGCCTACTCGTGCTTACAGTGGTAGTGGTTGTGGTGGACCCACACCATCTTGGGCATGGCAGACCCACACCAGACCCCCTTACACTCCCTCTGTGAGTGACAGCGTATCACCTTGGCATCACCGTTCACCCACTGGGGACCAGAAAGTGCTTGGTGATGGCGCCAAGGCATTTTGACCAGTTTGCCAACTGTTTATTTGTTTGTATATCCCTTCTTTGTTATGTCTGACCTGTGCACAGAACTGAGACTTGATGTCTCAAACTACCTCACATCCCATGGCGGATGGACAGATTTCACGCTGGATGCAAAATCTGCTGAAAAAACATTGCTGTTCATATCCAGGGCCCCGAGTTTTCCGCGATTCCACGGGTCCGGCAAACCACAGAAATATCCATGGAATTTGCCGTCACCTGTGGAATTTAAACCACCATGAACAATGAGCTTTGCTGGCGGGGTGCCAATCTCCGTCAGCTTCCACCGCCCTCAAATGTCTGTATGCCATGCTGGGAGCCCGCCCCATGGCAAAAGCTTCCTGCTGATGGGGGTGCCCAGTCCCCCGTCAGCTTCACTGTCCCTTCCCCCCAAGCTGCCTGGTGCCACGCTGGGAGCCCACCCCAGCATGGCAAAAGTCCCTCGTTGAGTCTAAAAAAAAAAAAAAACTGAAACAAAAAAAAACTTTTCCTCGTTAATTCTTTTGCCCCTTCCCCAACCTGCACCCACCCTCTGTGTACCCACACCCCCACCTCAACCCATACTTGCCTCCGGAGCCCAGCGAGACAATCTTCGGTGGACCGGGAACATGTCTGCACTCTTCAAAGCCGATCGCAAACTGAAGAAATGCCGGTAAGCTGTATAATGGCATAAATGGATTTTATTTCAACTTTAGTGCATATCTCAGCCATTTCTGGGAATTTTTTCACCAAATTATCAACATGGGGTTTTTGGTGCCCCACCTCATGAACTGTGACACTGTTACTTCATTATTCAGTCCCAAAAGTTGGTTCCGCAGTCACTGTGTGGAACCACCTTTTCAGAATGATTAACAAAATGACAGTGTCACAGTTCATGAGGTAGGCTTCCAAAAACCCTATGTTGAACATTTGGTGAAAATATTCCCCAAAATGACTGTTTTATGAGCGTGCATTGTGCAGTTACTATGCATGCTCGTAACTTCGAGCATTTTTAATATTTTTACTCCAGATTTTAAGTACCGCCATTTTGCCACACCTCCTTATGAACAGTACTACTGTCATTTTTCTCATCTCACCCAAAATGTGTTTTTGCACATGTAGTGCACAATGGTGCGGTTGGTGTGTGAAATCAATGTTCGGGACAGATTAAGAAAATCAGTGATACTGTTCATGAGTAGAGGTCTTAAACTGGCTATGTTGAAAATTTGGTGACAAACACCCATAAAATGACTGTGTTATGAGCGTGCATTGAGTCAGATATGGCAAAAAAAAAGGAAAAAAGTAAGGGTAAAAATGTGCCGCAGAATTGCTGCAGAAATTGGTGTTGAGTGCCGCTGAAGTTCTGTGGCAAATGAGAATCCTGCTGCAGAACTTTGCTCCAATGTGCCGCAGAAAAATTGATGCCCTGCTCATATCTGACCAATACTCGGAGTCCAAACAAACAGCCAAGAAATACAACCTTAAAGGTCTCTTGGTTGTGGCTCTACATACTGCTGTTGAGTCTCACAGAAAGGTATGCTTCCCTTGAACTGCAAAATGCGTCTCTAAAAAAAAAAAAAAAAAAAAAGATGGGCTTGCAGACATTGGAGTTACAGAAAAAGGAACAGAAACTAGTGGAGGAGAGACTGTCACTCCGTGATGCTAATTCCAGACTGCTGCACTGTACTGCTCAATACACTGAGCAAGAGATATGTTTATTAAGACATGATTGTGAAAGGTTGAAATGTGATGAGAAACAACATTGGCACACACACTGTGTCGTCATGTCTTGCCACATACAATGCCTAGATGGCTGCCCCATGACACAGGCAGAGGGCCTGTATTCCGGGGTGCACCTCCACTTGCTCCTATCACTAGAGGAGATGAGTCAGAGCTCCGCAGCATGACTAATGAGGTGAGTAACAGAATTAACATCCTGGAAAATCAAAAGAAGGCCATCCAGGACCAAACTGAGAAAATTCTCAGAGAATCGGTAAGTCAAGACCACACGTACAGAACTATTGCAGATGCGGCAGCGGAAGCTGTGCTTTGCGGAGCTTGGGAGCATGAAGAACTCTATGCACACCTCCAACCCCCTACAGGTTGCTCACTCTGTCCAGCAAATTGCACAGAGCATCAGACAGATGGGCCCCACTGACAATCTCAGTTGCCACTTAGAGAAAGTGTGCTCCCAGTGCGAGAGACTTTCTCTCCAATCTGAGTATCAGGTTCAACTCTTGCAACAAACAGTTGAACCTACCCTCTGGGCTAAGCTCTCGGAGGCAGTACATAACTCTGAGACCCTCACCTTTGATGACATTGCCAAAGCCCTTATATCTGCCAACTCCCCAGGTATTGTGGGATCTCGCTGGGCCTATAAGGTTAAGCAAAGTACAAAAGAAAGTTCTGTGACCTACCACAAATGATTATGGCTTGCATACAGCACTGGCAAAGGCCTCGCAAATGAACATGCAGACAGAGACCAAATTGAGTACAAGGATTTGTACATCTGGAATATAACTCCGGCCTTGCAGGAGAAGGTTGAGCTTAATGTTTACCCAAATACTGATATGTTTGTGGCCATCCTCACTAAGAAGGAGCATGCCTATCAGGTCTACCTTTGTACCCTTACTTCTGGCAAATCCAACAAGGTGGATGCAGTACAGGTGGCTGCAGAACAGCCCGCCCCTGACACCACTACCCACTATATGGTAGAGGGAAATAACACACATGACGCCCCTTCTGATGACAAGCAGTTGCATGGGGGGGACCGGAACTATAGAAACAACAGGAACAGAAACAGAGGCAATTGGAAAAATCCAAATGCTCAGCAGAATAGCTAGAACCACAATGGTCCCAGCTATCGATAGATAAAAGACATTGGTGGAGATCCGTGCTGAGAGGGAAGATAAAGCTACACAAACTATAGCAGCCCTAGCCCTGACCACTAAACAGACAAGTGGCTGAAGAAATCCTTTCCTAACCCCGGTTGTTGAATGTTCAAATGGCTGAGGCAATCCTTTTGCTGCACCAGTTACTGGCCAGGCCAATGCGACATCCAAGGAGGAACCACCAGTGCAGGCTGTCGCAGTGCCTGTGACATCACAGGTCCACTTGTACCCATTGGAAGACATACAGAAGGCCTTAGAAGACCCTGCAGGCCTTCAGTTTCAGGAACAGGATGACGATGCTGATTCTGAAAATACCGATGGACAATTACAGGCCCCAGTCCAGACTGTGAGTGATTTGATCATTGACACAAACGGATGGCCTTATATAAAGGCCACAGTCAGGGGCCACTAACTTACCATGCTTCTGGATACCGGAGCAGCCATGTAAGTTCTCCATGATGAGGACCCAGTCTCATCTGACTGGTCTACTGGCTGGAAGACCAGTGCACAGGGTGTAGCTAGTACCCAGCTACACACACACTGATCTATGCCTCTACCTGTGGTGGTAGGCCACCTCAGAACTGATTTTGCTTTTGATCTCATGATTCTACGTCATCACCCCAGCATCCTGGGAATTGACTTCCTAGCATTACATGGCTGTGTAGTGGATTTAGCCAACAGGCTACTCATTCAGATCAAAGGACAATGTCATGCTGTCACCATCCCAGACTTGCACATGTTGGCAGCCATCTCCCACAACAACAAGCAGTATGATGTCATGGCTTTATTCAAAAGTCATGACCTATTTTCTGAGCTTGCACCCTTGCTGCAAAAATACCTTGACATGTTTGCCACCAACAAGTATGACTGTAGTAGGATGCACACTACCACTGAGATCACAGAGCCTAACCCTGTGAGGCAGAAGCAGTACCATTTCCTGCTGAAGCCTTGCCATCATTGAGGGAGACCATCCAATCACTGCTTCAACAAAGAGTGATTAGGACCTGTGTCTCAACTGTTAACTCACCCATTTAGCCTGTGAAAAAAACAAATGGAGCTTGGAGACCCGCAACTGACTACTGGAAAGTTACCCTCAGCTGTGACCCAACAGTAACATCAGCACCTGATGTACTCAAGCTGTTGACACCTGACAAAAAGTGGTTCACAGCTCTTGACATCTCTAATGGGTTCTGGTTACACCCATTTGCACAGGAAAGTCGATACAAATTTGCTTTCACTTTTGATGGATGTCAGTACACCTGGACCTGCCTTTCGAAGGGCTTCCATAACAGCCCTTCCCTCTTCCATCTCCACATGATGGATGTCTGCAGGGGTTCTCCACACTCCAGTGTTTCCTGCAATACATGGATGACTTGCTTCTAGCAACCACCACGAAAGAAGATCATTTGGCCATTCTAGATGAACTTCTGTCTCTCCTCAAGAGAACAGGCCTCAAGTGCAATCCCTCCAAGCTACAACTATGTGAAAAAGAGGTCATCTTCCTTGGCCTATGCATTATAGACCAAGGCAGGAACCCAGCTGTCAAGAAAATCCAGGGATTACAAGATCTGCCACTTCCTACTAGTGTGGTGACATTCGGACGCTTTTTAGGATTGGTAAACTACTTCAGGGATTTTAACCCTGACTTTGCCTTGAAGGCCACTCCCTTGTATGAACTTCTAAAAAAGGATATCCCATGGACATGAGACCCCACTCATACTGAAGCTGTGGTACAGCTCAGGCAGGCCTTGGCCCCAGCCCCAGCACTGATTAATCCTAACCCAAATCTCCCATTCCATCTGGAAACTGCCACATCTGATGTGGCCATGTCTGCAGTGCTGGCACAAAGGTACAATGAGTACTTCAGGCCCATTGCCTATGCTTCCCAGATGCTGTCCCCAGTAGAGAGAGAATGTATAGTTTATGTGAAAGAACACTCTTGGCAACCTACTAGGCTGTCAAATATTTCATGTACATCATTGGGTATGCATCTATTGTTTTGCATACCTGCCACACCCCACCAACTTCTTGCTTTCAGACAAAGTAAAAGATGGTTCAGTTTCCAGTACCAGACTCACCCACTGGTCTTTGCTTTTTTAGGACAGTGATATCAAAGTGCTGCTTGCAAACATGCCATCCATCTTGGCCCATGGCCTACTCTACACAGGTAAGCCCCATGACTGTGCACTCCAACCTCCTGACTGGTCTCAGCTCAGGTAATTCTTATCAGCCACACCGGATGTTTCAGAAGATACCAGCATGTATCGCATCTTTACACACAGTGAGCAGGTAGCAGGATTTGGGGTGCTTATATTAGATCAAGATGGCGATTTTAGGTGCTTTTCTAGGAAATGAACTGTTGTTTCCTCATGGTATGCTGAACTGGCAGCTGTGGCCTGTGCTCTAGAGGTTATGCCTCGCAGTGACAAGGACACCGTCATCTTTGCAGACTCCAATTGAGTCTGCTCCTCCCTTACTGAGTTTTTACAATTCTGGGAGAAAAATAACTTTATCTTCTGCTGGCACACATGTCAAGTACAGGGATTTGTTTGCACATATACACACCCTGACACAACAGTTTACTCACACACTGTACATCCACAAGGTAAAGGCTCACTGTAAATCTGACCCTTACCATGAATTCAATGACCAAGTGGACTCGCTTGCCAAAGCAGGCCCTCGATAGGGGGAGACATGGTCAATGACCCACCCAGTTGCTGTGGCAGCCTATTTCTTATCTGCCAACACCAGGCAGAAACCACAACCAGAACCTCCACTGGACCTTTCTGCTGCACAGAAATCCAACCCAGAGCTAAAAGATGTGTTCAAATTCCTGGACAAAGGAATTGAACATAAGTACCTACTGGTAGTCCATACAAGAGACACTCTAACAACATACACCTGTCTAGTGATCAGAAACTCATCTGGTATAAAAAGGAAGGTACAGGTGACAAATTGTGGGTAGCACCACAATTTTTGTGAACCAGATTCATTCATATGGTTCATGACACCCCCACTGGTGGACACCAGGGAGTAGATAATACAATCCAGAGACTTAAAACCGTTATCTGGTGGCCTGGTATGACCAACTACGTGAAGCATTATGTGGACAACTGCATAGTGTATGCCCAGAACAACCCAATTTATGTGAAAAGAAACTATTGCCACAAAGGCAATCTGGACCATGGGATGCAATAAAAATTGATTTCATTGCCCCTTGACTAACTCAAGCAAGAACAAGTATGCACTCGTCACAGATTTGTTTTCTAAGAGAGTGGAGGCATTCTCCACTAAGAATAACACAGCAAAGACAACTGCCAAGATCCTGGTGGATCCAGTTTTTCTCCAGGTAGGGCCTACCCCTTAAGGTAGACTCAGACCAGGGAACCAGTTTTTCAGCTGAGCTGATGAAGCAGACACTTCAAATGCTTGAATAGATCAAGGTTATCATATCCCATACCATCCTTAATCGTCAGACCAGGCAGAAAGAGCAAACCAAAGAATCAAACAGATGTTATGCAGATTCATCAATGACAATCCCAGGGATTGAGATCCCCTCTTGCCACTACTACTGATGGCAATCAGGGGCACTCCTGCAGCAACTACCCAGTGCACACCCTATAAGGTTATGACTGGTAGAGCCATGAGATTACCTGAGCACCTATCGATTGATCTCCACACCCGTACTGCAAATAGAGTATCTATGGACAAATATGTTGAAAAACTTCATGATGACATCATGAAGACACGCCTGTTTTCTGCCAATCATGTGGGTAAAGCTCAACAAGTAAAAGCCCATTTTGATAAGCATGTCAAAGAACAATAAAAAAGATCCTCTGGACTGCCTCAATCCTGTCTATGTTCTTGCAGAGATAGTCTCCAGAACTGGATGCAGTACTCCAGATGGGGTCTCACCAACTGTCTGTACAGAGGAATAACAACTTCCTGTTTTCTACTGGTGATGCTTCTCCCTATACATCCCAGTATCCCCCAACCATCCCTACTGCCTTCTTACATTGCTTGCTAACCTTTAGGTCATCTGATATGATTACCCCCAGGTCCCTTTCCATTTTTGTTGTTGTTACTATCTCCCCCTCCTCTGTGTATCCTTCCCCTGGGTTTTTGTTTCCCAGGTGCATTACTCTGCACTTCTTTGTATTGAATCCAAGCTGCCATACTTCAGACCATTTCTCCAATCTTGCCAAATCCCTTCTCATCCTTTCCACCACCTTGTGCATCAACCCTGTTGCAGAGCTTTGTGTCATCTGCAAAGAGGCATACTTTTCCTTCCAGTCCCTCTGCAATGTCACTTATAAAGACATTGAAAAGGACTGGACCCAGTACTGAACCCTGCTGTACCCCACTAATAACCCCTCCTTTCTTCAGAGTGGATTCTGTTTACTATTACCTTCTATGTCCTGTTGTCCAGCCAGTGTTTTACCCAGGCTACCACCCTGGGACCCATCCCCAGGCTGGTTAATTTGTTTATTTATCTTTTCTGTGGGACTGTGTCAAATGCCTTGCTAAAGTCTAGGTAGGCCATGTCCACAGCCCCTTCCTGGTTGACCACAGTGATCACTCAGTCAAAGAAATTGATTAGATCCATCTGACATGACCTTCCCACTGTGAATCCATGCTGCCTTGGGTCATGTGCCCCACTGTCCTCTAGGTACTCAACAGTTCTTTTCCTTAGAAGTGCTTCCATCATTTCCCCTACCGCTGAGGTCAAACTGACATATCTGTAGTTTCCTGTCTCTGTCTTGCTCCCACTTTTGTGCAAGGGAATCATATCTGCCTTCTAGTCCTCAGGTACCACACCATCCTCCCATGATTTGTTAAAAAGCGTAGTCAGTGGTGTCACTAGTTCTCCCCCTAGTTCTTTTAGAATTCTGTGATGAATCCCATCAGGCCCCATTGCTTTGTCCACCTTCAGTTTTAGAAGTTCTTTCAGAACCCTTTCTTCTGTGAAAGGACTGGGATCAACCCCCCCCCATCCAGAGTGCTTCTATTGATTAGATTAGGTACCTCCCCCTCCTCTTCTTTTGTGAATACTGAGCAGAAGTATTCATTCAGTATCCCTGCTTTTTCACTGTCTTTCTCTGCCCACCCACTGTCCCCTTTATTCAGCTTCACTATTCCTCCCTTTGTCTTCTTCTCTTCCTAATGTACCTATAAAAGGTTTTATCCCCCTTCTTAATTGAGTTGGCCATCTCTTTCTTGGTTTGGACTTTTGCTATTCTGACTGCCTTCCCTGCTTTCTTCTGCTTTAACTGGTATAGTTCTCTGTCCTGCTCCTTCTGTGTTTCTTTATACTTTCTAAATGCTGTCTCTTTCCCCCTAACCTTACCGCCATCTCTTTTTGAGAACCATAGTGTTTTTTTCTTTAATTTGGATTTGTTTATTTGCTTCACACAAACGCTTTTTGCTTCTGCGATGGCAGTTTTGATGTTTCCCCATTGTTGCTCTACCCCTCCTTCTTGCCTGTTTGCTAGTGTTTTTCTGAGGCACTCTCCCATTTTGACAAAGTCAGCCCTCCTGAATTCCAGTACCCCTCACTTTTGTATGGCTTGACCCTGCAGCTGAGTTTATCGTGAACCATACTGTTTGGTGGTCACTTGTCCCCAGCTGGCTACCCACTTCTGGATCTGAGATCCTCTCTCTGTCCCCATTTGAGAGTACCAGGTCTAAGACTGCACCTTCCCAAGTGGGTTCCAATACTAGCTGTCTGAGGCATGCCCCCTGTATGGCATTGAGAATGGCCGTGCTCTTGGATGTGGCTGCAGCAAAGTTGCTCAAGTTAACGTCTGGCATTTTCAGGTCCCCCATCAACACTATCTCCCCTTTCTCTGCCATCCTAAGGATGCTGTCTATCACTTCCTTGTCCATTTCCTCCCCAAGGCAGCGGTCTGTATACAACCCCTGTATGGATTATGTGGCATTTCCAGTCTCCAGGGTGACCCACAGTGCCTCCTCTCCTCCCTCTTTACCCTTTTGTTCTGTTGCTTTGATACCTTCCCTTACATAGAGAGCTACTTTTCCTCCTCTTCTACCCTCCCTGTCTCTCCTGTATGTTGTTTACCCTGGTATGATGACATCTCAGTCATGGTTCTCTGTGTACCATGTTTCTGTGACCGCCATGATATCCAGATATCCCTCTTCCGTCAAGGCCATCAGTTCAGGGAGCTTGTTACCTAGGCTACAGGCATTGGTGCTCATTACCCATTTTTTGATGGTCTTACCCCTTTTTTCCCCATCCCTGTCCTTGCTGCCTTTTTCTCCATTTCCTCCTGCCCTTCTCCCTATCAATGTCTCTATCTTGTTGTTTACCTCACTAACTACCCTGAGTTTTTTGGAGGGGTTAGGATTTTGCTGCTCCTTATCAGTGCCTCCTGGCTCCCCCCTTAGCTACTTTAAATGCTTGCCAATGAAACATTTAAACCTATCACTTAGGATCCTGATTCCCTTCTTGGACTGATGCAGACCATCGCACCAGTATAAGCCTGCATCCCTCCAGGTGGTCCCCTAGTCCCCAATGAAGCCAAAACCCTGAGCTGTGCACCAGTTTTTCAACCACTGATTAAATCCCATGGTGCAGAGCACCCTAACCTCACCCATGCCATAGACAGACAGCACCTCTGAGAAGGTTACCATGTGTGTTACTTGTCTAAGGGCCCTCCCCAACTCCACAAACTCCTTCTCCACTGTTCTGATCCCTTTCCCAGCCTGGTCATTTGTCCCTAGGTGGAAAATGACATCCAGCTGCCTCCCTCTTGCAGCTGCTCTTGCTATCCTGAGGATTCACTCCCTGTCCCTCCAAGCCATGGCACCAAGCGGGCACCTTACCTCCCTTTTTCCTCCCTCCCTCAGTTCTGCCCTTCTAACACTGAAATCCCCCATCAGGAGTTGTTTCCTTCCCCTGTGGAGTCCCATGCTACCCTCCTGTGGGTTTCCTTTGTGGAGGTTCCCAGCATCCTCCTTGGTCTCTACTGTGGGTGCCTTCATAGAGGAACGAAACTCTGCCAGAATGGCATATGAATTGTGGAGAGGTACAACTGGATAGATTTGAAAAAACACTTAAAACAAAAAAAGTAGAAACACAAACTTGGTGCTTTTACTGCGTTAAGGACTGCCTTCATTCCCTATATACCGAGAACTTGTCAGCAAACTCATACTCCCTATCATTGATTATGCTGATGTGATCTACAGTTTGGCCCCTTTCACATCCCTTGCCAGATTAGACACCATGTATAGTTTATTTTGCCAATTCTCCTCCAACTTGCCCCCTGCACCCACCACTGCATACTATGTAATGCTGTCTCTCTACCTTCTCTAGCTCATTACTGCTCTAATCAGAGCTATGCCCTCATTGCCAAGTACTGGTTTGATTCTAGCCTCCTACCCATCCTCACTTCTGTCACCCACAGTTGTCTGATTATGCTCTGTGTTCCAGGGACCCTCACACTTTCTCCATTCCCCAATCACACTCTTGTGTAGGACAAACCGCCTTCTTGCATTAGCTGCCCACTCTCTGGAACCAACTTCCCTCCTCCCTCTGGTTCCCCCCTCTCCCCTCTCTTAATGGAATGCTATCTGAGAGAATTTATGGGGGCTACTGTATGCCATTGTACTTACAGGACACTAGAGATGTCCTTAATCTACCTGATATTTAATGGTGAAGAGAAATCTAGAAGGGGCAATACTGACCACACTAGATATAGTGGATTTATAAACTTCTGTACCAAAAGAAGAGGTAACAGAAGTGCTACAAAACATGCTAAATCTACAGAACATTGAGGAAAGACCTAGCACAGATTTCCTGTTGAACTTGGCATCACTGGTCCTAAAAAGAAACTACTTTCACTATGACAGGGATATTTACCTGCAGGTGAGAGGGACCATGATGGGGTCTATGGCACCATCATTTGCAAATCTGTTCATATGCCAGTTCAAGATAGACTACATTATGAACCATAAAAACCTATTTTGTGATAAAATACTCCTGTATAGGGGATATACTGTATAGACAATTTTATTTTGTTATGGTAGGGCACTTCTGAGGAGCTAAATAAATTCCACAAATATTTATTGATTTAAAGTTTGATAACCAGGAAAGGCACACTGAGCTGATGCTCATTTCCAGGTGCAACCCAGGGAAGGGGGGAAAAAGGAGGCAAAATACATAAGTGCATAGTGTCATGCAGGTTACAGAGTTGCCTGGGTAAGAGCAAAGTACAAGTCAATATACCTGTCATACAGTATATACAAAACTAATATATAGGCTGGATAGACAGGTTATAAAAAACAGTGTATAGGCAAGGCAAAAGCAAGGTACAATCAATGTACAGGTCCAGGAAACAAGTTTCAATTTTAATACAGGTGATGAGGATAAGAAACACCAAGAAGAAATTGAACTAAGCAAAGAGAGCATGAGTGTAATTATGCAGATCATTCAGTTGAGCAAAAAGTTGGACTACACAGTTATAAACTTGAAATATGATGACTTTAGTACCGTTGAGCTCAGTAGGGGATTAGCCAGGTTGATAGCAAGAACAGGCAGGAGGTGAAGACTGGTAGAGGGTACGTTTAAAGAGATTTAGCAATGGTAGCATATGGAGCAAGAAGGGAAGGGAGTTCAATATGTAAGGGAAGTGGAAGAAGAAAGCAGCCTTTCCAGAGTTTGAGTGTGGATGGAGAAGGGTGAAGGTATGAGGGTCTTGTGTGCGGAGATGGTAAGATGTGTGGGGGAGGGGGAAGGAGGGAGGTGAGATAGGGAGTGAGTGTGCCAAACTAATATTTGGCTGAGATGCTGGAAGTGTGGTGGCTACAGCGGGAGGATAGGGAGAGGAGCAATAGAGATGTGTAGAGGGTTCAGTGATTAGTCCTGAGGGGACTTTTAAGGTGAATCTATGGCATTGAAAAGGACAGCCAGCCTGGAGATGGTGGATGTCTAGGCAGACCTGGAAACAACGTCGGTGTAATCGAAGAATGGTAGGATTGTTTTAGTGAGTAATATCTCAGGAACGGAGGAGGAGAGGACATCTTTATTTCTGTAGAGAGCACCAAGTTTAGGACGGAGCTTAGAATGAATGTAGTTGACATGTGTTGTGAATTCAAGACGACTGTATAGCTAGACTCCTAAATACTTGCAGGCTGGGACTGTATCCAGTGTTGTGCCATTAAGGGTAGAGAAAGAGGTGGATGAGGGGAGTTTAGCTAGTTTTTTTGGGGTGCGAAAAGTAATGGAAACTGTTTTTGTAGTATTTACTTGTGTTGGTTGGTTTAGAACCATTTCAAGATGTGAGTGAAATCAGTCTGCAGTTGAGTGGTCACCTCGGGGCAGAGGATCCATAACTGTAGAGGATAGAGTCATCAGCATAAAGGTGTATTTGGGAGGAGGAGGAGCATACAAGAGGGAGATCATTAAGAAAGATGAAGAGGATGGGACCAAAAATAGTAGGTCATATGCTGAACTGCCTTGAAAATGAGTTTTGTTCCAGCAACAGGGGCACTACTTACTCTCTGTAGAGTTGTATAGCCAATAACCTGACAGACATTGTGTTAAAAGTTCTCTATAAGAAACCCTGCAGTTTTCTGTCACGGCACGTCCAAAGTTACCTGGCTGTCAACCAATTTTGACACCATACCGATGAAGGGTTCTTGTCCATAATGCATTAATATTTGTACTGTGAAGGACCAAATTGGCTAAAAATTATTGAAATGTATATGGAAATATATTAAAGGCAAGACCGAATGGATTGGGGATCTTAGAAGTTGTACACAAGAAAAGAATATTGCAAATTATACCAAATTTGGGTGAAAATTGTTTTAAATATTTATTGTCAATAAGATGTGCTAAAGAACTAAAAATTATTGCCCTACTGGGGTGCTTCATACATCAAAATGTTCTACAATCATCAGTCTAAAAGATACTGTGCAATAAATTACCATATCTGTTTTTTGGTAGTAACTATAGGTCAAGGTATTACCCCATACCCATAATTTTGTTTTCTTGGCAATACTCATCTTTCACTATAGGCTGAAGTATTTTACTGTTTACTCTCAAGAGAAGTGTTTGTACACTGGCCTAACTACATGAAATGATAAATGTGATACATCTGATGCATTTTTCTATGTAAATAGCTAAAATATTACTATTTTCATCAGCAACAGCACTGAAAAAAATAAAACACAAACCTTTTTACTGGAATCCCCTTGTATATGAGAATTATTTCTCCAAAATTGTAAGTGACAGCTTATCTGGGTTGGTATGAGTTGATGTAATTGTTGATATAAATCAAGATTTTATTTTGTTATTCAAATCCAGTGTTCATTTTGAATGATGTGTCTTGCTGTTAGCACTGTAGTGCTTATTCCCAGAGGAAAATACATGTTTATTTTCCAGTCTGAAAATTATGGCATCCTACTCATCAAAGTCACTCTCGTCGGACACGTCATTATTGTGAATGACAGGTTCAGCAGCTTTTTTTGCCAATGTTCTTGCATTTCTGACATTTGCACATGTCTGTGCAGGATAGCCCAGCAGCAAGACAGCCCCACCTCCCTGTTTGACATTTCACATGCTTGCAGGCACAATGTACTGCCCACAAAATACTATCTGTTGCTGGATTTCTTGTCATCCAGGTGATGGCAAGCTCATTTTCTAAATGCCATCCATGGCCAACAGGGGAAGGAGCATTCATCCTGTTAACAAGAGAGTGCCTCATTATAGCAGCCTGGTAATTTGACCACTTGCTGTGTTGGTATAGAGCATCACATGTTGGTGGCATGCTCTGCTCAGGCAATAAAAATGATGCCAGACAGAACACCTTGCGTCGGGCATCACTGACATCCTGTGCTGAAGCTTAACCATACAGATGGCACACAAATTTCTTAAACACAAGGAATGTTGAATCTTGCAGTATGAAGTATTTTCCAAGGTCTGTGAAAGCATCAAGGAACTCTTCACTCTGAGGCCACAGCAAATGCCTTTCTCTTTCCTTTCCCATAGAAGGCACTTGTAGAATCACATCCTGTGATTGTGTGGAGTCCAATAAGGGAGGTACATACCTTCAGGCCTGGAGCTGAAGTGACTTTCTCCAAATCAATAATGCGGCTTTGATTCCCATCACCAGTGGAGAAATACAAATTGACTGGCAGTTGTGACTTCAGACTGATGCCTATGACAGCAACATCTGTAGCTGGGCTCCTAATTATAACATTCTGATAGTCCCTGGCAGCATGTTTCACATGAAGAAATATACATGTGTCACATTCTTCATGGTCACATCTTAATTCGTCAACAGCACTGACTGTCACTGAACCCTCCTGCATAGCCAGGTAATGACACTCCTCTCCATGAGCTATGTAGAGAGTGATGTCTTGGCCTACAGCTTGCAAATCTGCATCCCTCCACACTGTGTACAAGAATTTCTGAAGTGTTTCCTTATTGTTGTCATCAGAAAGAAACACTTTTAACTGACTCGGGGGTTCTGCTCCTTTCCATAGATTTGTATAGTTTGTGAGCCACCAGCTGCTTAGTGGGACTGTTCCACATTTTGTATGCTCACATCAGGATGCTGATCTGTGACAATGTCCAAACGAGTACACTTGTATTTTGTTGCAAGCTCACCAAATGTTGAAGAAACATCACATAGTGCTTGGATGACAGCCATTCCATCAAAGATTATTGCACCATTCTCTGGAACACGGTCAACAAGGTAGTCTCCATCTTTGGATTGCACAGGATTGAGCAGATCTGATTTGTTGGTTTTTGCCAAAGTACCGTCTGCACTAGCAAGAGAGTAGGAATTTACTCCCAAAGAGTAGAACAAGATTTCCCCAAAATCAATTTCCTACTTTGACCTAATACAAGAAGTCTTGCAAAGGGTTTCTTGTCACTATGAAGAATCATGTTTTTCCCAGCTACTTTTTTTGGTTTGACTTGATCACTGAATGTTTTCGGTTTCTGGCTTTTGATGGGAAAAAAAATGTCCTGAGTAGCAGAAAGCAGTCGCTGGTTCAAGAAGTCCATCAGTGCAATTTCACCTTTCTCTTGAGCAGCTAGCAAGCCATATGTAATCTCACTGGTAGCAACAACACCTGAACTTAAGCACACTAGTCCATTGTAAGGAGCATCAAAAGGATTGATCATGCATTTAATAGTAAACAGAATGCTCATTATCGCTGTCTCATCATTCTGAATTCTTGTGCTATCAAGATCTTTCCATTTATGTACCTCTGGAGTCATGCCTGCCATCACTTCACACTTTCTCGTTATAACAGCTCTCTCATGTTGTGACAAGATTCAGCAATAAACTGCTGCACGGCTTTGTGTCAATCCAATCAAGCCACCTTTTGTTTTTAAATCTTTATTGCAGGTTTGTTCAGTAGCCTAGTCACATGTGATTGAAGAGAATCCATGTCCACTTTGACATTAGACTGGCCACTGTCCTCGAGTGCTGGGTTCTGTGTAACATTCTGGGTGTGTGATGGGCAGGTTCACCATTTCCAACCAATATGATGGAAGATACCTGGCATACTGTAGTTCACCTGATCATAATAAGAAGAACCAGGGTATCATAAAGTGGATAGCTGAACGATGCAACTCCCAGTCAGACTCACAGGATGCTCTCACACAAAGGAGCAAGATTTGCACCTTGTCAATGTAAGAGCAAAGAGCTCCAGAAGGTAAATGTTGGGTTCTCTTGGCTCTTCCTCTTGACAAAGTCTTTATATTTCATGACCACATTGGTGAATTCATCAGCTGTACACAGAACATCAAACAAGTCAACGGGGAATGCTAGCTTGATTTTATTTTTATGACCTCTAGGCACTTGTCTGCTTTGTGCAGTGGTAATGATTTAAAAAAAGTCTGGAATCTCAGTCACTGCACGCTTTCATACAGAAGCTTGTGTGCTGTCATACTCCAGTTATAATGGTGACCATTCAGAACACCATTGATTGATCCTTGGGTGATTACTTCTGACTCTATCAAGATATCACAAAGTTCTGCATTCCCAAAGCTTTTGCCAAGGACACCTAGAAATGACATGCAGGTATGGAATTCACCAAGCCGCACTATCAAATGTCTTGTATAGTCATCATCTTTCCAGAAGATTCGTTGTGCTTTAGCATATATTGCTTGGTCAAAGACCAAGACTACATGCTCAAGTTCAAGCTGATCAGCTATATCAGTACTTCATTTCAGAATAGTATTGACTGTAGACATCTCTGTTGGTGATGCCTCAATGACTGGAAGGTAATGGACAGCTGTCTTCTCGAGAGTACAATCACGTTGAAGAGCAGTATGAAAACCTGTCCAGGCAGGAAGTATACATGAGTCAGCATTGAGAGCCTTCATAAAAATGTATGCCAATTCATTTCTAGGTGCTGGTGCCAGGTTTGATCTGTACTTGTCAGCCTCTAATGGGGCACGTGCATCATGACTCAGGTTCTGCAGACCTTGTCTCTTGTGCTGATGATTCTACTCTATTGCAAAGCTAGCGGGTGCTTTAAGAGAACAAACTCCTTTTGGCAGTGGTGCTCTGCCTGGTGTTGGGCTAGATTCAGTGATGTGGCTCTGCAGCATTATTCCATTTGCATGGTGGGTGGTGCCACACCCAGTTAGGGGTTCTTCTCTGAAATCAATATTGCCCCAGACTAGAACTGTTGGCGTCTTCTTTGCAGAGCCTGGTGGGACCTTATCAGAACATTTAACAAGCTGTAGCTGAGCATGGCTTGTGCCATAGCTAATCACTGTATCCCAAGATGCACAATATCCCAGTTTGTTTAGTATGGTGACCACTTGGGATGATCCTGTCAAGTGTCAAATTGTCAACTCAAGGCAAAGGGATTTAGGTGTCTGTTTTCAACCCTTGGATGCAAGGTAAACAATGTATTGGCAAAGTGATAGCAATTTAAGGTCCACATCATCTGGAAGATCAACATACTGTAGCCAGCCAATATTGATGCCTCTCATGCTCCAATAATCCAGGCCATCAAATTATGAAGTTCAATTGGCACAACAGATTTTACAGCATAAACAGTCAAAGCAATTGATGTTGGTGGCCAAGGACAGCTCATTCCAGGACTGTCATTCAATGTGCTCTTGATGATCAATGCAGCATTGTACAGAGTGCTGGTTAAATGCACACCAGGAGCTGGTGTACTTGCTGTTGATGATCTATGAGATGGCAGTTCAGGTTGTGGCTGAGGATGATTTCACTCCTCTTCACTCCGAGTTGTCTTTGTAGTATCCATTTCTGTTCCTGCCTCTGATTGATAAGGAAGTCTGTCAATAAGTGTACTTGTTGACAGTGTGTCAACAAACACCATCTCACTAATATTTCTGCGGTGTGGCATATGAAAGGTGAGCTGAGGGAAGTCATGTTTCAGGCAATATTTCAGTCTGTCAACTCTGTAACACAGAAACATGCATGATTTCTAAAAACAGGGTTCTCCACAGGGACATTAATTGCAGTTGTAAAGCATGAGTCTTGCTACTGTGTTTTAAGTTTAGATTTTACTATTGTATTCAAGACTAACTACAGACTTAAAGGTTGAAAAATGCTGTGATGTTTAAATTTTCAGTTGTGTCTACCATGATTGTGTCTAAGTGATTATGAAAATGTCTGCCTATACAATGTATCACTTAACCAAATTTTCACTGAGCTTGTAAAAAAGGTAAGTCTTGTCATCCACAATAACTCCTGGTCCACAATGAGCCTCTGGTGGATGACAGTGGCACAGAAAATCTTATAGGTTTTGCTGCACATCTGCTAAGCACAAGTAGGCTTATCCTTATTTAATACCTTTGTCAAAAATCTTGTGTAAACTCTGTAACATTGCTTATGGTACCGGACTTCCACTGACACAAAATCCTGTCCTTGTATGCGAATGACAATTCTCTGATCCTCTTTAAACTTTGCAACTTTTTTTTTGAAATTCAACATCTTTATTTATTTTAACATGTGGAACTGCCAACATACATACAAGTATCCTACAATGAATAAGCTATCCTCAGATAACCTATACAAAATATAACAAAAAAACCCTTAACCTTTAACCCTATCCCCTTCCCACTATCCCACCACTATCCCCCACCACCCCTGAAGTGTGCCAAATAAACCAATCATATGGATAAGGAAACAGGGGTAAATATGCAATCTATAACCAATATACAAAAAAGATAGAGACACAGACGTGTTAGTTACTAGTGCAAATATAAAGCATATAATTTGCGCCATTTTTTATTAAATGCTTTTATGTTATTACGGCAGCTAGCCATCAGTCTTTCAGTTTTGAAATATGTTAAGTCCTTCAGCCATTCAGTATATGAAATGACCAGCTGGTGCATCCAGTGTTTAAGTACCAATTTCTTAACCACTATTGAAATTAATGCCATGTGGAATTTACGTTCTTGAACCTCAGTGTTGCAGAACATTCCCAAGATAAATATCTCTATAGTGAAAAGCTCCTCTAAACCTAGTAATGGGTCTAGACTGAATTGAATTGCTTGCCAAAGGGGCTATTTTTTCACACTGCCAAAATAAATGTATCAAGCTCCCTTCATCTTTACCGCACCTGGTACAAATAGAAGTTGGAAGTCTGCCCATTTTTGCCAACCTAACTGGCGTGTAATACATATTATTCAGGATGTGATATTGGGTGAGTCTGAGCCTGTCTTGGGTGAGGTATTCATGAAGATCTCTCCAAATTTGACCCCATATAGGGGTGTTATCCAGCAAAAGAGAATCCCAGACTTTGGAACCTGAAAGGGCAGCTGGGAACTTGAGATCCAAAAGGTAAAAATATATCTTGGAAACCCCATGAGGTTTATTAGCATATTCCTGCAGCTGTTCTAGGATGGGCCTAACCTCGGCCCCTTTAGGTGTAGTTCCAAAGTGAGAACAAATAAGATATCTCAATTGGAATATTTTGAAGATGTACTTCTGAGGTATCGTGAATCTGGCCAGAATATCGGGAAAAGAAAGCAGACAATCCTGGGTAAACAGGTTTTCTATAAGAGCTCCTTGCAGTTGAGGAAGCCAGTCCGGGGAAAGTTGTGACCCTCCTGTCTTTATATTGGGATTATGAATAAGGGGTTGACCGAGGTCTAGCTTAGGGAAGATCTTGAAGTAAGACCAACATTGGGCCAGGACTTTAGTCGTGGTGCTCTGCAGCTCTTTTTAACTTTCCTGCAGCTACAGTTCTGCCTGGACTAGTTGATCCTTCCGGTGTTTATGGGCCACAGTGATGTATCAGTCCCTTTTCTTGCATATGATGCAGATGGCAGGAAGGAGAGATCCAGATGCACAGACAGGGAGACCAGATCTTGACCAAAGTTTCTTCCTGGGGCTGGGCAAAGGTGTGGAACTGGTGCTAGAAGAGGTAGGCTGTCCATCATTCTGTTTTCCCTGCAATATTGACTGCTGAGCACAGCATTTTCTTGCACTCTCTATGTGCTTTTTGTCCATAAAACACCTATAGTAGGTGGGATGAAACCCTGTATCACTGAGGATGTCATCCAATTCTTTTGACAGGTGCTGCTGAAATGATTCAGCGATGTATCGATCATCACTATGCAAGTCCAACCATGCTTGAGCACATTCACGGTATTCATCCAACCTGACACGTGTAAATGGTTGAGTGGACTCCTTTTTGATTCAGTCTAGATGCATAGAACAATGAAAACCAGTTCTAAAACTGGATTTCTTGTTAATCTTATATGATTGACAAGGGCTTTTCTGATCTTTGCTACCATCCTTGAGCATGGCCATTTTGGTTCTGTATGAATGCACTTGTTGACTGGTCAAATCCCAAACCTCCAAGTTTTACTACTGTCCCTTTTTATGTTCTACAAGGTGCTGCCTCAGTACTGGGTTTACTTTCCAATACTTGCACACTGGATTCTGAAAAAACAAAACAAGGTTTAGGAGACAACACTGAAGTCATGAAAAAGGCTCATGTTACAAAGACCGAATCGATGTCACCAGGACAAACACCTTTTATTGTGCTCCTACCCTGTCTTCTTTTTGTTTGAAATTAAATTTATCATTTGAGGCATCAAAACCTCCCTGTAAGATGGTTGTGTACTGTAAAGATTTTATGTGCTATATTTTTACAATGCTGCCACTAAGTAAAATATGCTGTTTGGCATGAAAACACATGCTATTATAAATATTTAAGAAGAAATTAATTTTAAATATCATGTATTTATCATCCAAATACTTTGCATGGAGTTAAAATGGAACATATTTATAGCTATAATGAGCTATGAGTATTGCTGATGGTAGATAAATTGGGGGGGTAATGTTTTGCCCCACCACTTTTATCAAAATAGTGATATGGCTGTTTGTTGCACATTATCTGTTTGCAAGATAAATGAGGAAAATGTTGTTGTATAATACGCACTAGATGGGCAAGACTTCTGGGCTCTATAAACAATTTCATGCATAATTCAAAGATAAAATGCAAGGATTTTTTGTGCATTTTAAACACATTTTCCACCATGTATTATGTATAAGCTGAATGATGCTTTCACTAACCATTTCAATACATTTTTGGATATGTTTCAATCATTTTGAGCAATTTTGGGCCCAAATTAGACAAATATTGTTGAAATTATAGCCAACAGTTATTTAATGGGTATGGTGTCAAAACTGGTTGATAGGTAACTTTGGATGTGCTGTGACAGAAAACTGCAGGGTTTCTTGTGGAGAACTTTTAACACAAGATCTGTCAGGTAATTGGCTACATAAAATTGCATAGAATAATTAGTGCTCCCCATGTTGGAATGAAACACCACAATAATGGGCCTCACCATATGGCCTATAGATCCTTGTGGTACACCTGCTAGAATTAGGAGGGGGGAAGGACATCTCCCACCTGGACACATTTGGAGTGACCAGAGAGGTAGGATCTGAACCATTTGACTGAGTGAGGGGAGAGGCCAGCAAGTTCTAGTTTAGTGAGTAGGAGAGGATGGGAGATAGAATCAAAGGCCTTGGCTAGGTCTATGAATATAGCTGAAGTAAAGTGGCCTTGGTCCATGCCTGTAAGAATGGCATCTGTGACCCAGAGAAGGGAAGACACTGAATGATTTTTCTGAAAGCCAGACTGGTAGAGAGACAGGAAATTTGAGGAAGTGGGTGAGTCTGGTTAGGACAAGGGATTCCTCGAGCTTGGCTAAAACAGGGAGGAGGGAGATGGGACAGTAATTACCTGGTGAGGAGTGATCACCACCTTTCTAAGGGGAATCACTTTTGTAGATTTCAAGGAATGGGGTACTATGCCACGGGTGAAAGAGAGGTTAAGCAGATGGGACAGGGAATGGGTAGTGACTGGGGCTGAGATCTGCAGTAGGAGAAGATCAAGTCCATCAGAACCAGATTTGTGAGGTTTCAGTGACTGAAGGGCACAAAGCACCTCATGGGCAGTGATGGGAAGAGATGAAATGTATTTGGAATTGGACGAGTATGCATTGAAGTGTGGGCATTTGTAGGGTGGAGGGTAGGGCACAGGTTGTAAAAAATTTGTGTAGAGTGGTGGCAACAGTGAGGGGGTCCAAGACTAGTTTGCTATCAATGAGGAGGGAGGGGAGGAAGAATTTGATGGGGGGTTAAGAAGGGAAGAGAGTGTTTGTCAAAATTTATGAGGGGAGTTAAGGTTTTCCTGTAGGGTGCTCTTGGAGTAGTGAGATTTAGCTGTCCTAACTGCTTTGGTACATGCATTTTTCAGAGTGTGGTGGGTAGAGAGGTCATTGAGGGAGAGTGATGCTTTGTTGTGTGCCCATGTTTGGTCATGAGAGTTACAGAGCTTGATGATGTCAGCTGATATCCAAGGGTGGTGAAAGTGTCTCATCCTGTGGCGATGTGAGGGGGGTGTGAGTGTTTCAGAGTTTATTTCATATGTGTCAGAAGAGGGAGAGTGCAGTGTTGACATCATTGGAGGAGTAGAAAAGGGACCAATCAGGGGAAGCAAGATCATGCAGGAGATTTGAGGTGTTAAGGGAGCATAAGGAATGAATCCAGTGGTAAGTTATGGGGGAGCATGGTAGCTGTAATTTGTATATGCAGTAAGTCATTAGATGGTTGCTAAATATGTCAGGGAGTGTACCAGCAGAGGAGATCTGATGGGAGTGTGAGGCCAGAATCCAGTCCAGGAGGGTGTGGTTGTGGAAGTATGGGTTGGTTCTGGGGGGGGGGTTCATTTATGAGCTGGTAGAGGTTTAGTGACACTATTTTGTCTATGGTAGGTTTTAGGGCAGAGAAGACCCAGTTCAAATTGAAATCACCAAGTAGAATGAGTTTGCTGGAGCCAGTGGTGGATGATAAGGAAGAGATAGTGTTGAGCATGGGGGGGGGGGGGGGATGGTTTGGGAGAAGAATATAGCACATCAATGGAGATGGGGAGAGAGGAAAAGGGTAACAATTTAATGAGGAGAAGTTTGTGAGTCTTTGGAACTGCCTCACTTGTAGAGAGAGAGACCAGTAGGTTTTGACAGTAGCAGATGGCTACTCCACCACCACCCATGGAGTGGTCTTGCCAGAGGAGATGATAGCCGTGTAAAGACAGAAAGGAGTCAGAGATTCTGCATGACAGCCATGATTCAGTGATGCACAGAATGTTGGGGGAGTGTCATGATACCCAAACTCTGAGGAGGTCTGTCTGATGGAGTAGGCTTCTGGCATTAAGGTGGTACATGGTAAGGCCTTTTGGGAGTGGGGAAGATATGAGGTTGGGCTGGGATTTAGTTGGATGTCCCCAGCTAGTAAGAGGAGTAGATGAGAAAGAAGAGTGTGTTAGCAGATCTGTATAGTTTTAACTGACTATAGTGAATGTGTTTGTGAGAAGGTGTGTGGGAGAGGTGGAGCATGTGGATAAATTCAATGTTGAGAGAGGGGAGCAGTAAGATGCTGGGTGGAGGAGAGGGGTGAGTTCAGGATGGGTGTTGTGGGGAGAGGAAGAGCTGGTTGTGGATGGGGGTCTTAGTTGTTTGGCACAGGGAGAAGGGAGTAATGTAGGAGTGTTGAGTGTGTTGAGGTTGAAGATGAGGAATAAGGGGTGGAGGGGTAAGTGGAAGAGAGGAGGGAGAGTAGAGGAGGAAAGAGGGCTACTACAAGCCAGCAAGTGGGTACATTTAGTATTTTGGGGTCTGGGAGTGGTTAGCTGTTGGAGTTGGTATTAGGGTAGTGGAGAAAAGTATCAGTCACTGAATTGAAAGAATGAAAATGTTGTATCTGAGTCTATTTAGGAAATGAGGTTGTGAATTTGGTGTAGTGTTTTCCAAAGTGCGAACAGCAACCAAGTTTTAAGAGTAAGCACCTAGGTGTCAGTAGTTTGCGATTCAGACACACATGTCAAGAAAGCAATGGCTATGAATTCCTGCGACAAGCTACACCCATCATGTACTGATCAGGCAGTGTAAAGCAAGGTAGGAGACTGTTTAGCCAGTTCCCAGACCTCAGGGTTGGGAAGTACCACAGCTAATTGTGAGGGTCCTTTAGGTGTGTGAGCTGAGTTGGGCCCAACCAAGTTAATGTATGGAAGAGGCATGAAGAAGTTGACTGATTGGTTCTGGCAGAAGTAGTTACCAATAAAGGGAGTGCCACCTGTGGGTGGGTGGGTGGATGGGGCAGTTGGATGGGAAGAGCATAGAGCAGTGCTGCAGCAGCTTGTAACATCACTGCACAAGATGGCACTGCATGCCAAAGTTAAATAGTCTGCACTACAAAATTACCTGGTTGTGGAGGAGCAGTAAGCCAAGGGTCCAAAGGGATAAGAATTGGGGAGGGAGGGCTTCAGTGCTGATGCCCTCAATGACCTAAATGCCATGGTCTGGAAGTGCTGCTAGGGGCTGGAGTAGGGGAGAGAGCTGGGGGGGGGGAAGGGAGACAAATGGTAATGAGCTCTGTGGGTTGTCCCAGAAACATGAGATGGGGTTTGTCTGGGTTGGGGAGTCACCAGCTAGGCGAATATTGAATGGGCTTCACGATACAATCAAATTCACACTGCAGTATGATACACAGAAGGACAATTTACTCTATACTTAGACCTGGATGTCTATAAGAAGGGGAGCTGACTATGTAGTCGACTTTATAACAAAAATACAGACAAGTATACCTTGCTGAGATTTTAACAGTGCACACCCAAAGAATCTCCTAGAAAACATCCCCTCTGGACAGTTCCTTAGACTTACAAAGAACTGTTCCAAGGAGAGTATTTTTCAGGAAGCGGCAGCTGAGTTGGAGAAAAGGTTCAAAATGACAGCTTATAATGAAACTGACCTAAGTGTAGCAAGACAGAAAGCATATTTGAAATCTAGACATGACCTTTTGACCTCAAGACCTATTAGGCCTAATACATCAGAAAATATTGTCTTTTCAATGCTCTTCAGTTGTGCCTTCAGTCATAGCAATGGCGTAATAAATAGGAATTGGCATATTCTCAAGTCAACCCAAAGGTGCACAGCAGCTTTCAGTAACGTGCCCCCTCCCCCACAAGAATAGTAGCTAAGAAAAGTCAGACATTAAAAGACAGACTGGAATATTCAGAATTTAAACATAGAGAGGTTCAAAAAAGTGGGTTTAACTTTGCACCTATGCCACCGGGTAATTACATGTGTGGATACTGTGCACAATGCAGTAATACACATCACACATCAGAAATTTACAACCCTAAACTTGATGAAAAAATCAAAATTAGGCAGGTTGTGATGTGTGCATCCACACATATTATATATTTGATTAAATGCCTGAGTGATAAATGGTATATAGGGCAAACCAAAAGGGAACTCAGAATATTAGTATCTGAACATAGTTTGGTGATCAGGAGGAAGGATAATGCCTGTAGCCTGGCACAACATTTTTCCTTAGAAAACCACCAGATCCCATCCTTACAATTTTTCAGTATTGAAAATGTCGAATCCAATAGCAGAAGTGATAACTGGGAAAGGAAACTGCTAGAGGGAGACGCTTTATGTCTAGATAGATTTGAAGCACTGGATGAAAGTTTGGGACTCGACAATGAAATAGCTTGGACACCTTTACTGTAGCATTTTCCACTTTATCCCCATTTTCCTCCCCCCGCCCACTCCCCCTCCCTTTCCTTTACCTTACACGCACCCTCATTTTCAGCTACTCAATAGTATGTTCTAGAACTAGGCAATAATACCGAGCCAATGTTTTAAATAACTGCAAAAGAATGTAGTAAAATAATGAAGTATTACTAAATATTTTTCGCATGTATTAGTGCACAACATTAAAGTATGTTGTTTATAGACATTTAGGTAACTATGTGGAGTTTTTTTATGTTGGGTCTTTGTGGTTCCAGGTGGAACAGTAGGGCACTCTGGAGCCCCTTCCAAACCCACAGTGACCTGAAACATTGAAATGTTGACCTCTCACCCAACCAGTTAGCCCGACTGCAAAACACTTGAAGGAATTGTAATGTGCAGCTATACACATCAAAGGGCACGGTGGACTGGAAGACAGTTTTATGTAATGATTTTTTTTATAAAAATTATACAGAATAAAGGATATTACTGGTCACCTGGGAGGTTGTGACACTCTTTTGAGAGAGTAGTTCACCTGCTGCAACAACACTCATCTAGAGTGCAGAACCACATCACTCGATGATGTCAGCTGCTGGATGCATGCTCTGATGTCAGGACGTGGTGGGTGGCAGCAACACTTCTAATGCCGAGGAATGGTTTCTCTCAAGCACTGTGAGAGAGTGAGCTGCAGCAAATGCATGAGTGTTGTGTCTAGATAAACTGTTGAAGGACTAGAAAATGCTGTTTACGGCAATATGAAATTGTGAGGGAAATAAACAATTGTTCATATGTTATAGAAACACAGTTGTTGATCTAAGACAGTGTAAGTATCAATGACTAAATTAAATGTTTTGAATCTTTTTAAATGCCGGACCACTTTCCCTTGATAAAGCTGGGGCTAAGCAGTGAAACACCTTCATGGAAATTATAGTGGCCACAGCATAAAAGCATGAATTTGATGAATTAAAAAGAAATCCATTTTTGGAAGCTATCTTGTTCACTGGTTTTAAATGTTGTCCATCTTCTCTGCCTACAATTGACTTTGGTTCCTTGTAGACAAATCTCAGTGGACATTTTTGCACATACTTTCTGGGTGTGATTGAGAATGGATTATTTTCTTAAAACTGAAATTCAGTGCCTAAAAATGTAAAGTCATGCACATTGATTCAAGAATTTGCAGATTGATTATTACATCAATGGGGTAAAGGTAGAGCCCTTGAAAGAAGAAAAAAAATTGGGGGGGGGGATAATAGACTAAAAACCTCTTTCCAGTGCAGTACGTGTACAGGAAGGAAGGAAAATGCTATGTTAGCTGCATCAGGTGGGAGGTTCACTAGTAGAAGTGAGGTGATACTGCTACTGTACAGATCACTTGTTCAACTATATCTTGCCTATTGTTCACAATTTTGGAGTCTGCATCTGAGGAAGGAAAGGACTAGGTTAGAAGCTATTCAGCATAGTGAATCTACAAAGTCCAAGAGGGTAGCATCTTTCAAAAAAAGAGGTGTGCAAGAAAAAGAGGGCACAATTTGAAGATGGGGGGGGGGACGGCTCAGAGGTAATTTAAGGAAGTATTTTTTCACAGAGAGGGTTGTGGATGCATGGAACAGCCTTCCGGAGGAGGTTGTGGAGTCAAAAACAGTGGTGGAATTCAAGCATGCATGGGACAGTCATAAGGCAATTCTAGGGAGTGGGGGTAGGAAGAAGTAGGCTGCTGGTTAACTAGGATCTGCAGCTTATCCAGTAGGTAGGGAAATGGGCAGACTGGGTGGGCCAAGCGGTCCTTATCTGCCATCAAATTCTATGTTTCTATGTTTCATAGGGCTGCAAAAAGATTCCAGGGGCAGCAGGTTACAGTAGGTCCTATGAGTTGAGACTTCAAAGTCTGCATATGTACTCTCTGGAGAACAGGAGAGAAAAGTGTATGATGGAAACATACTGCATACAACTATACAATAGGTAGGCTCAACAAAGCTGTTAAGTAGAGAAACATCCCATCTACCACAACCTCATGCTGGAAGGAGGAACATTTGAAAGACATTAGAAAGTATTTTTTCACAGAGCTGGTGGTGGACAGGTGGAACAGTATTATCAGTAATATGGTCACTGCAGGGACTATATTGGATTCAAACTGCAATAGGACATTCATGGGCGTTATTAGGAGCAAGAGGGAGCTAGAAGCAAGTGAAGACTCTGAGGGGTCGATCAATTCAGAGCAACACAGTTCTAGGTCAAGGCTGACTACATGGGCTTGGTCAGTTTCTGTCGTTATTTTTGTAGGTTTTGACAGTTTGAGAGATGGGAGTGTGCAGAGGGAGCAGTTGTATTTTTTTAATTAATTACATTTTCTTTCTGAAAATATAACAGAGTGTAGTGAAGGAACCAACTGCCAGTCCGCCTGTGTCGCTTCTTGGCTCCTATGTGTGGTCACTGGATGCAGTGGTGCACTGCACACATGGAAGTTGCAGTACTGCCACATTGCAGCATAAGTATAAACAACTGGAGCCAGATTTTCAGTCCCTCGTGGAGTCATCACAAGCACGGGGGAAGAACTGCCGCAAGTGGGGCTACACTTACGATGCTACAGGTTTTCCTGCACTGTCGTATTTTCAAAGTAGGAGCCAGTTTATGACTGGCTCACTGATTTATGTCAGCCTGTGGCCATTATTTCAATGCAGCTGGACCAAAATCTTACACCTGGTGGGACCAGGTGTAACATTTCCTGCACCTGTGTGGAGCTTGGGCTGAAAACAGTAAAATTTGTAGGTATGAATTCATTCCACACCAGCTGCTGGGGAGTGGGGCTTTTCCAGAATGGCTGAAAATCTGGCCCTCGAATTATTAAACTAGTTCATCACAGCTCTAAACAATACTTGTAAATTGGTGTAAAGTGGATAAGGAATAAAGTAGGAGTGAATGAGACAACAGGGCATTGAGCAACATGAGGGACGGAGGGAGGAGGGCAACTATACGAAACTGAAGCAGGAAAATAAATAGGGTAGGACATATGAGTGATTCAGTGAAGCTATGGCACAAGCAGGGAACACATTGTATAAAGAAGGGGTAACATTTGTTCCTGTTTCAAAGAGCTGTTCCTGCTGCCAGACAGAAGTGATGTTATTTAAACGGACTCCACCAGCTTTTAGCTGTTTTTTTTAACCCCATTTAGAAGGCTACCTGCACACATCTCTAGTATTGCATTTCATATACATAGTGTCTTCTTACCGTAAAATGCTCGTGTATCAATGTTTTATTGCTATTTTGACTTTTATCCATTTAGACTGAATCATGAGCGGCCTGCCACTCCTATGTATACACTTTTAATATAGCGCTGAAGCACTTTTAAACTCCTTCATGGGTGATATCTGATTTTTTAAGCCAAGTCTGCTAAAATGATTGTTTAAAAAAGGATGGTTTGCTGAGTTCCCCAAAGTGACCTCCCTGTTAAAAAAAGCACCGTAACATGTTTACATTTGTTTCTGAAATATTAAGTCATGACTCTGGGCTTACGCGTTAGCATTGAGCTATTGCGTTTACCTCAGTCATGGCTTTATATTTTAGAGACAAATTTAAACATGATACAGCCCTCTTTTTAACAGAGGAGTCACTTTGGGGAACTCTTGAAACAGTCCTCTTTTAAACAAGCACTTTAACCGATGACTTAAAAAATCCAAACTCGTCCATGCACAAGTTTACAGGCATTTTGGTGCCATGTTAAAAGTGCATGTGAGGGAGCGGCAGGCCATCCTGGATTCATTCAGCATTTATTTTTAAGAAAACATCAATAATTGAGCATTTTATGGAAAGAAGACACTGTGTATATGAGATACACTACTGGGGATGAGTGCAGGTATCCTTATTAAATGGGACTAAAAAAATCAGCTAAAACCTGATAGTGTCCCTTTAAGAGTGAACCAACAAGCAGATCATATATACAAGGATTAAATATCGAATGCATTGATGGGAAATACAAGATTAAAAAGCAAGCAACTGACATGCATGTGGGTACACAATGGTGCTGCTCCAAAAAACATAGACACGGGGACCCAAGCACCCGTATGTAGGACAGCTTACTGGGTGTCAGAGACAGTCCTCAAGGACATTAGGAGGGAGGCAGGGGAGATATTGGATCTAGGGGTGATGCGGAACTCCTACAGCTCCTGGGCCTCACCTGTAGTCCTTGTACCAAAACCGGTTGGGTCTACATGATTCTGCATAGATTATTGTGGACTTAATACCATCACGAAATCTGACTCCCACCCAATGCCATGCACAGATGAACTGCTTGACAAACTGGGAGGGGCAACATACTTGACTACAGTAGATCTGACAAATGGGTACTGGCAGGTGGAACTGACTTACAGGGCTAGGGAAAGGTCAGCATTCATCACCCCAATCAGCCTGTTCAAGTTCAAGGTCATGCCCTTTGGGATGAAGAATACTCTTGCTACATTCCAGTAGTTAGTAAATCAAGTGTTACAGAATACAGAGGGCTTTGCAGTTGCCTACCTGGACGATATTTACAGCAATAGCTGGGAAAAACACCTGATACACCTGAGGGAGGTGCTGGGCCGAATACAAGCCACAGGTCTGACTATTAAGGCAGAAAAGTGCCAAGTGGCCATGGAAGAGGTCGTTTATTTGGGACATGTGGTGGGGCAAGGCGAACTTCACCCAAACCAAGCAAAGACAGAGGCTATTGCATCATGGCCTACACCTGAAACCCAGAGGCAAGTCAGGAGCTTTCTTGGGACAGCAGGGTATTATAGAAAATGTGTTCCCAACTACAGCTCCCTGGCCACTCCTTTATCTGGGTTGCTAACAAAGAATAAGCCTAGGAAGGTAAAATGGGACACAGCCTGTGAGCAGGCCTTCACACAGCTGAAAACCTCGCTGTGTAGGGCCCCAGTGCTGGCTAGCCCAGACTACAACAGGCCATTTGTGGTTCAGATGGATGCCTCAGATGTGAGAATAGGGGCAGTCCTCCGCTAAGTATCCAGTCAGAGGACAGAGCACCCCATTGTATACTTAAGCAAGAAGCTGCTTCCAAGGAAACAAGCCTATTCAACAGTAGAGAAGGAATGTCTCGCCTTAGTTTGGGCATTAAAAAAATTGGAACCATACCTTTATGGGAGGTGTTTTAAGGTCCAAACAGACCACAACCAGTTAATATGGTTGGGCTAATGGGGAAAACAAATGGGAAACTTCTGAGATGGAGAATTGCCTTGCAGGCTTATGACATGGAAATTTCACATAGGCCTGGATCCAAGAATGGGAACGCAGATAGCCTATCATGCATACTGGATCTATAACAGAACTGAGATGGACCAGATGTCACTGGGGTTGACACAGAACCACAGTGACACCTACAGGGAAAGGTAAACTGTTGCACCCCATCATGCTGTGGGTGTGACTTGAAGATGACCAGCCTGTATGTATAAGACACACATTTTGAACTCAGAGCAGTTGAACAGTTTGTAGTTTTGAGTCGGGTAACATGACCAAGCTGGTATATACTTCTGCACCAGAAAGTATATGTGTAGGCCTGGAAAAATCTCTAAAACCAGACCTGAGTGTGTGGAAATCTGACTCTTCACATACTGAACAGAAAATTCTGTTTTTAAGTCAGGATTTGGAAACCAAGACTTTTCACCAAGGAGAGCACCTGAAGACATCTTTTAAAAAAAGGACATTCAGAGGAACTGACTTGGAAAACAACCTTGATACAAGATTGTTGCTTAACGACTCATCTCTACAAGGACATTTAAAACCTTGTCTGGACTCTAACATCAAAACAAGGGGCCCGATTACAAGATGAATGGTGCAATTTGTGGGCGTATGCGAGTTGCGCCATGTGGTGCTATGCTGGGGACCCTGTGCCATATTCCAGGACAAGCAGAGTCCCTGGCACCTATGCCCACAACTTGTGGCAGCTGTAGGCTAGCACCAAAGGAATGGTGCACTGGACCAGGGTGCCGAAAATTGAGGCATGTAATTTACTTCCCCGGAGCTCCCCTTCCCAAAATGCACCTGGGGCATTGGGGGTTGGCCAGTTGGCACAGGCAATTTAGGGGCACATCTGAAAATGGACCTGGGGTCCATGAAGTTTGGGGGTGGGGGCATGACAGAGTGGGGGGGCATGGAGAGCACATCCATGTAATTTCCACGGTGCTGTGGGGGGCATCCATCGCTGTGCCAATACAGATGCCCCTTAGACCACCTCCTAGCTGGTCTAACACCACTACATCATACTGGGTCCTGGAATGGTGTAAGTGTGATATGGCAGCCACCCTTCTGGAATAGGGCACAGTTGCTGCCATAACCCACTCTTGCACCATGCCACTGTGGGTTGTGGGCATAGTGGGTGGATTAGCCCACCTTTGGTGCAACCTGCATACAGCATGGTGCAAGGCACCCTTTGGAATTGCAACTTGCATTATGCCTGGCGTAAGGTGTGATTTACGCCATGGGGTTTGACATAAATCGCCCTGCGCCAGGTGTAACATGTCTTGGAATCTGTCCCAAGGTATAGCTAGAATAACAGTATCTAGTGTTTTTTGTAAACCATCCAATTTTACTTTTGTTATTGTCTGCATTTCAAAGTTCTTCCAAACTGTAGATTTTTCTGTATTGCTTTTTATTTAAACTAAACTTTTATGATTTTCTTATCAACTCTGCCTGGGGGTCTGATTGTGTGATTTAACATTTTAACAGAAGGGTTTTGAAAAGACTGTGTGCCTTGACAGATAGTACCACTCAGCTATCGTACTCAAACTACTTAGGCAAGATGTAGCCAGTTATCATGGTGGGATTCAAATACTGAAAGTAGTGCAGAGTATAGGGAACTCAAAACTACAGAATCTACCCTCCCACTAGGAAAAGGAAGGTTTGGTGGTTAGTCTTACTGAAACTCTTACTCCTGCTCATGAGTTCTTAAAAAAGGGGATCCTCTCTGCAAACAGGAGGTCCTACCGGGCTGCCCAGGGTTTGGGGGCCAGGGGCTTGTGACAGTTGCATGCGCCGTCTTTGCAGTGGAACTGTTTTGTTAAAAAGCTGCTACCTTCTGCCTGAATGCTATGCAGGCTTGCATTGATCTCATGGCTCTTCTGGCATTTCTTCAGTTTCTACAGGTGGCCGAGAGGCCAGGACTTCCGTGACTTCCTTGTTGAGGTGGTGGTTGGGTGGGGGTAAGTGGTGCACCCAGATGGCACAACATGAAGTGCTCAGCATGATGGACAGAGCAGGGCAACACATCTTTGATGTCTGTGGTGTTTTTTTTTAAGTACCTGTAATCAGCAGTAAATAAGGGTGTCCCAGCCAAATGAAAGAGACAACAAGCTGGCTACAGCGAGATTTCCGGTTCACTTCCTGGATGCAGTGAAGAAGTGAAGCCTGGAAAATCAAGGAGTCTTTGTGAGAGGCTATTCACAGATCGATGTGAGCACTGTGATAGGATTAAACAGCTCCATGGAGTGGTGCAAAACAACAAAACGCAAGAGCGAACCAAGAAAAACTGGGAATGCCAGGACAGCAAATGCTCCCCTTGGATATGGTGCGTCTCACCTGTAGACCACAACAAAGGTAACATTCCAGTTGCTCTGCACTGCTGGCTGTGGTGCAGAGCCAATTGTGTAAGAGGGTCTTTTATTGTGAAAAAGTGATTCTATTTAGTTTTTTTTTTTTTTTTTATGCTAGACACAAAGCAAGTCTTCAGGGTGAACTCATTCAGACATCTGTGCCTTCCTGGCCTATGGCTACAGGGAATTCATCTGTGGGAAAACAAAAAAGGTCCCCTCCTATGGCCATGTGGTGCTACTCACAATTATCAGAACTGTTCAGAACCAGAGGAGTGCAAGGCATACAATAATGCAGATGTTGCAGACTTACTTATAACTTTGAGGGGGCTAGATACAGGCAAAAACAGTTTGCATGTCAGACTTCAGCTGAAAGGAGGTACTCCACAGACTTCACCATATTGCACTGCTGTAACCTCTGGCAAAGGGCATGACATGTGCAAAATGTTAGGGTAGTCTGTGGAAGTACCTCTGTCCATCTGAAGTCTGGAATATAAGCTATTTTTACCTGCAACCTGCACTGTTTGCACCTTAATAAAATCATAAGGAATGTGTAATCATCAGTTACAACTGCATGCTGACCTTTAATGGGCAGCTAGATGGGCAGGTATTAAGGTGGGTTACAGCTTTATTGACAGTATGCTGGAATGGGCTATGTTTGATGAGAAGAAGAGAGCAGAAGAGGAAGAGACAGGAAGGGAGGTTTCTTAGATCTTCTTCTAGGACATCTCCCTCCATAGTGCCACACAGTTGGAACTGTAAGCCATTGGTGTCTGGACCATCCCGATGTACGTCAACATTGCTTATAGAATCACTACACAGTATTGTACAGTATGGTTCAATATAAGGACGACTGCAGAATTTAAACAACACAAGAGCAAGGGTCCTGAACTTCAGGACAGCAGATTTTATAAAGGTGGGTGAATGCCTCAGGGATGTCATGGAGGCATGGAGAAACAGTGGGTAAGGCTAAAAGGGTGTAGCTAAGGTGATAAACCTCTTTGTCAAGCAACTGAGCAAAAGCAAGAGGAAAAAGAGACAGCTATGGCTCTCAAAAGAGGTGACAGAAAAGTTAAAGGCTAAAAGGGTAGCATTCAGAAGGTATAAAAGACACACTTGGGGAGGAGAGTAGGGAGGCGTATCAGGAGAAACAGAGGGAAGCAGGGAAAGCAGTAACAAACACAAAGGTGCAAATTGAAGAGAGAATAGGATCGGTGGTAAGAAAAAAATTACCTTAGTAATTGTGCTTCTTCTAATGGAACCTTGCTATATTCTGACTTATTGCAGTTAGCCCCGGCACTTGAACTGCTCCGCAGAGTAAAGAGTTAAATTCTATGCAGAGCATAGTATGTTGAGCTCGAGCTCGGTTCAGACTTCTGTCTGCTGCACTTTGAAGTGTAACCGTCAGATTCTTACAAGCTAATACTAACTAACCCATTATGTGGAAATTGTAAAACTTTTACTAGCCAAATTTCAACCAAATATTTTGGATCCCCCAAAAGACTCAAGTTGAGAAATCCAAAGCCAAAAACCAGGTAGTGAACAACTTATGACTACTGAAATAAAGAAACATAACCCACTCCCCTTCCCCCTCTCTAAAAAGAGGGCGTGCCCAAATGCACCTCTGGGGTGCAACACTGCACCTGCCAGCCCACTTCCCAAAACCCAGGTTCTGGGAGGGGAGGCAGGGAGGGAGGTCAGAATACAGCAAGACTCCATTAGAAGAAACACAATTACTAAGGTGAGTAATTTTTTTCTTCAAACAACATGAAATCTTGCTGTATTCTGACTTATTGCAGACTACCAAGCAGTACCTCCATGGAGGAGGGATTCAAACCTATTTGGGGAATAGGCTCTGCAGTACTACTGTACCGAACCGAGCATCACTCCTAGCCTGGATATCCAGAGAGTAATGCTTGGTGAATGTATGGACTGTTTTCCAGGTGGCTGCTTTGCATATCTCTAGTAAAGGAATATCCTTGGCAGCAGCCAGGGAAGCAGCTGTACCTCTAGTTGAATGAGCCCTCAGGCCTGAGGGTGGTATCTTGCCTAGCTTCTCATAGCAGAATTGTATACAAGAGACAATCCACCTGGCAATAGTTCTCTTAGTGGCAGGTTTGCCCTAACCCACTTCTCCATAAGTGAGGAACAACTGGAGGGATTCAAACCTGTGTGCCTTAGTACACTGAATGTAGTAACTAAGGGTCTTTTAACATCCAAACAGTGTAATCTTCTCTCTCCCTAAGAAGAATAATCAGTGAAGAATACAGGGAGAGACATGGATTGGTTCAAATGAAAATCTGAAACCGCTCTGGGTAAGAACCTCCTATTGGTTCTAAGGATCACCTTATCTCTATGGAATGAGATAAAATCGGGTTCCACTGACAGAGCTTGTAATTCACTGATACGTCTTGCAGAGGTAATAGCTACCAGAAACACAGTCTTCCAAGTCAAGTACTTAAGTTCTGCTGAAGACAAAGGTTCAAAAGGGGTTTGCATAAGCTGGGCAATGCAAACATTAAGGTCCCAAGCAGGGGTAGGATCCCTAAAGGGAAGATTGGTACGAAGCAATTCCTTGAAAAATGTGCAGAAAACAGGATGAGATGCCAGTGAGGAAGGCTTTCCTACTGACAGAAAAGCAGAAACAGCTGACAAATGTACTTTGTGAGTAGCTGGTCTGAGGCTTAGGCCATTGAGATTAACCATATAATCAAGAACTGTACACAGTTCAGCAGTGTCTGGGGATATATGCTTTTTGGAACACCAGATGCTGAATCTTTTCCATTTGGAGTTATAAGTTTTTCTGGTGACAGGTTTTCAAGAGGCTTTGAGAATGTCCAGAACCCCTTGAGACAGATGCAAATTTGCATACTCTAACTCTTCAAGAGCCATGCCTTGAGATTGAGAGACCGAAGGTTGGGATACCAGATCCTCCCCTGAGAGGAGATTAACAGATTGTGATTCCTGAGAAGAGGTGGGGAAGATGGACTGCTAGGGACAGCAACAGGGGGTACTAAGGCCGCCTGGCCCAATCTGGAGCAATCAGGATCACTTTGCAGGACTGTGATCTTATCTTGACCAGAACCTTGAACAGAAGAGTGAAAGGAGGAAAGGCATACAGAAATGTCCCTTCCCAGTCCAGAATCAGAGCATCCAGAGGGACTGAGCCCAAGACTGGGGAAGGGGGGTCTGAAACAGAAGAGAGGAAGTTGGTGATTGTCTGGGGCTGCAAAGAGATCTCTTTCTGGAGTGCCCCACCTTGAAAAAATTTATTTTAGCACTAGGGGATCCAGGGACCATTCGTGATGGCCCTGGGAGATCCTGCTCAATGCATCTGCTAGTACATTGTCCTTTCCTGGGAGGTGGACTGCTACAGGAGAAGTCTGTAGAGAATAAGCCAGGGACCATAATTTCATGGCTTCCATACACAAGGCCGTAGACTGAGTGCCTCCCTGCTTGTTGATATACCACATGGTGGTGGTGGTGGTGTTGTCTGTCCTGATCTGAACCACCTTGTTTTGCACTGATTGTGAGAAAGCTTGCAGGGCCAGGTAAACTGCCCTGAGTTCCAGGAGACTGATGTGGAGAAGAGACTCCTGAGTGGACTATACTCCCTGGGCTGTCAGAGTCCCCAGGTGAGCTCCCAACCCCAGGAGAGGAGCATCTATGGTTAGAACCACAGAATGAGACTGAGTGATGAATGGGACCCCTTGCCTGAGATTGTCCTGATCCTGCCACCATTGAAGATCAGGGTCAGGGATCAGGATCTGAGTCACTGGAATAAGTTTGGTTAGAGGAACTTTTTTCTGAGACCAAAAGGCCCTTAGTTGAAACTGAATGTCCCTCATCTGAAATCTGGCCCCTTGGACACTGCAGTGGAAGCTGCCATGTAGCCCCGAAGCTGAAGGAAGTGCCTTGCTGGTCGAGAAACCAGAAGGCAGAAGGAAGAAGCCAACTCTATGATGGCCTCTACCCTTACCAAGGGGAGAAATGCTCTTGCTTTGACAGTGTCCAGTTCTACCCCTATGAAGGTCAAAAGTTGTATTGTCTCAAGAACTGACTTGGGAAGATTGAGAAGGATTCCTAAAGAAGTGAGCACTTGCTGGTTCACTTTAAAATCTGACTTGACTTGGTCTGGAGGCTGATCCACTATGAGCCAGTTGTCCAGGTATGGGAATATGTAGATATATGTTTTCTCCTTAAGAATGGCACTACTACTGCTAGGCATTTTGTAAACACCCTTGGAGCTGATGTTAGGCCGAAGGGCATTGCTTTGAACTGGTAATGGCCTAAAGGTAGTTCAAACCTGAGGTACTTTCTGTGGGAGCACCTGATGGGAAAGTGAAAGTAGGCATCCTTTAGGTCCAAGGAGGCTAGCCAGTCCCCTAGCGTTAAAAAGGGAAGAATTATCCCCCGAGTTACCATTTTGAACTTTGGTTTTAATAGATGCTTGTTCAGGTATCTTAAGTCTAGGATGGGCTGCCACTCCCCTGTTTTCTTCGGGGTAAGGAAGTACCTGGAGTACAGACTTTTGCCCCTGTGGATTGTAGGAACTCTCTCTATGGCCCTTAAGGCCAGAAGAGATGAAACCTCTGCCTCTAGGGCAATGGTTTTGGAGATGTTCACAGGTGGAAAAGATCTGGCTCTGAGCTTTGGAAACTTTTTGAAGCTGAGAGCCAGTCCCAGGCTTACTACCTTCAAGGCCCACTTGTCTGAGGTAACAGACTTCCAGTCTTGGATGTAGTAAACCAGCCTGCCTCCTACAGGAATGGGGGGGTCAACCCGGGCTGACATATCAGGGTGTCTGCTTGGCAGGAGCCTTAGGCTGAGAAGTGGATGCAGCCCTGCTAATCCCCCTTTTGCCTCTCCCTCTAAAGAACCCCCACTGGGGAAAAAGGAGGGGAGGCCTGTGCTTGGTAGAAAGGCCTATGAAAAGGCCAGCCCCTGCCCCTAGCTTGCTGCCTTTGAGGAGTTGCCTGCCTTTCCTTGGCCTGTGCACTCCTATAGGTGGTCCTGTATTCATCCATCTTCTTCATATAATTCTCTGTCTGCTCCCCAAACAGAGAATTATTAACTACAGGGAAATCCATAGCCTTAGCCTGGGTATCCTGAGATAGGCTAGTACACCTGAGCCAAGCTAGTCTCTGAAGAGCCACAGATGTAGCCATGACTGGATGATACATCATTGGAGTCTACAGCAGCATGAAATTGGATCATTGGATCGTTGATGCCTCAATCCCATCAGCAGCCACCTCCTCCAGCTCTTTGGCAAGCTGGGGAGAGGCCTACTTAGCCAGTGCCAGTACAGTGTCCCACCTGGACTTCTGTTACCTGGCTGTACAGGCCATGTAATTAGCCTGTCTGAGTCCCAAGGAGGATGCCATGTACTGTTTATTTGCCATGGCATCCAGCTTCCTGGAGTCTTGATCTGGGGGGTGTGAAGCCGAGGGTATGTTAGCCTAATCACAGGTTGCAGCCTGCATGACCCCAACATGGCTGCATTGCTGGTACAAGTACTCCGTACCTGAGCCTGACAGCATATACCTCTTGTCCATCCGTCTGTCCACGGGAGGTAATGAATTTGGAGTTTTTAACAGCTTTTGTGCCTGTTTCCCAAAAGATTTGTGAAGAGGAATAGACAACCTCTTGGACTCTGGGATGTCCATTATCTCCACAAAGTCAGGCTCCTCTTGTTCCTCAACAACTTCCTCCATAGGGAGCTGGAGGGTTTCTGCCACTTTCCTGTAAAACATAAAGTGGGAAGGGGACTCAGAAAGCCTAGAAGGGGAAACACCAGAAGGCCTGTCTGGGGAGATGTTCGGTTCTATGGGCTCATCCAGACCTTCTATTCCATCATCATCATCACCTTCATCATCATAATCCTCATCCCCCTCCAGGTCCGGTTCATAAAAATCTTCAGGGGCATAATCTTGAACTAGAGGAACTGTCCAAACTGAACGCCTGCCAGAAGGCCCCGGATCAGTCGGAACTGAACAAAGCGATTCCACTATGCGAATCGCTCGGGCAATTTCCTCGGCAGTCGGATGGTGTGGTTCTGGATCTGAACTGGCCGATTTGTCTTTTCTTTTTCTCTTTGATGGAACCGAGCCCTCAGAATCAGCTCTCCTTTTGCCTGAAGGAGTCTCGCCCTGGTCAAAGGGCACTCCTTCTGGTTCGGTCGGAACCGAACCGGGCTGGCCGTCCGGGTCAATGGAATTCTCGGCCTCCCTTTCCCTAAGCCTGCTCAATCTTTTATCCAGGGTGGCTTTAGGGAAATTCTTGCAAATGTGGCAGTCTGAATCAAGGTGGTCAAACCCCAGACAATAAACACAAGTGTTGTGGGGATCAGCCTTAGCAAAGGCCTCCCCACACACACTGCAGTGTTGAAACCCAGTGGGCCCGGTTTTCTTTCTGGGTTTCTCAGACGTAGCCATCCTAAATCAAAAACTTACCTTTTACTCGGCTTAAGCCAGGCAAGACACCCTTATCGGTTTCTAACCATGTCACGGGTATTTGAAAAACTGCAAAACACGTTTTTTAAACCGATACTGACCGGTACCACACTAAACTCAAGAAGAAATAAAACCAAACACTCTCTACAAAGCAAACGGTTCAGCCGAACTGGCTGAAAATATCAGTTTTACAATTTCCACAATTTTTCTAACTTTAATCTACTATCTACATACTTACTGTACCACAGACAGGGATCTGAACCAAAAAAACAAAGAACTTATCGGTAAAACCGACGACTTTAACCGACCAGGAACCATGAGCAGAGGAGAAATCTCTGGAACGATTGTTCAGTTAGGCGGAGTAAAGAATCTGATGGTTACACTTCAAAGTGCAGTAGACAGAGGTTTGAACCAAGCTCGAGCTCAACATTCTATGCTCTGCATAGAATTTAACTCTTTCCTCTCCGGAGTAGTTCAAGTGCTGGGGCTAACTGCAATAAGTTAGAATACAGCAAGACTTCATGTTTGAACAAAAGGAAACTACATTTTTTAGGTTATGTAGGCAAAAAGAGGAAGACTAGAGGAGCGATTGTGAGGTTAAAAAGGGAAGGGAGGGACTATACAGAGGGGGACCAGGTTAAGGCAGACATCCCAATAAATACTTCTGCTCATTGTTCACAAAGGAAGGAGAAGGGGAGGGGCCTCAAAAAAGTAACAGCAGCTTTGGAGAGGGGGAGGTGGATACTAGTCCTTTTTCAGAGGACAGAGTCCTAAAGGGACTCTTCAATCTGAAGGTGGACAAACAAATGGAACCAGATGGGGTGCATCCAAAGATATTGAGGGAGATCAGGGAGGTTCTGTCTACACCTCTGACAGTCCTATTTAATAATTCACTGGAAACAGGAGTGGTTCCAGAGGACTGGAGGAGAGAAGATGTTGTCCCACTTCACAAAAGTGGTGGCAGAGAAGAGACTGGCAATTAGCCAGTCAGCTTGACATCGGTGGTGGGAAAGGTAATGGAATCTCTGCTGAAGGAAAGGATTGTGTCATATTTTGAAACCAATTACAAGACCTGAGGCAGCTTGGATTGTGGAGGGCAGTCATGTCAAATAAATCTGATAGATTTCTTTGACTGGGTAACCAAAGAATTAGATCTGGGTGGAGCAGTGGATGTGGCCTACCTAGATTTCAGTAAGGCTTTCGACACAGTTCCACATAGGAGACTGGTAAGCAAGCTGGGTAGCTTAGGAGTGGTTCCAAATGTGGTCAACTTGATAAGAAATTGGTTAGGGGATTGGCAACACAGAGTGGAGGTAAACAGAGTTCACTCTGATGAAGGGAGGATGACCAGCTGGGTGCCTCAGGGATCAGTGCTATCAGTCCTCTTTAATGTCTTTATAAGTGACATTGCAAAGGACGTAGAAGGGGTGTCAGCCTCTTAGCAAACAACACCAAAATCTGCAATAGGGTGGACATTCCAGCGGGTGGAAAGGATGGGCAGAGACCTGAGAAAACTCGAGGAGTGGTCAAGGGTATGGCAGCTGGGTTTTAATGCAAAAAAGTGCAAACTAATGTACTTAGGGCACAGAAACCCAGGGGTGAAGTACAAAATATGTGAAGTGGTGTTGCTGGCCATCAAGCAGGAAAGATACATGGGGCAGTCATATTGGATAACCTAAAGGTGGTCAAGCAGTGTAACAAGGCAGTTGGGAGGGCTAGTGGGATGCTGGGGTGCATAGGGAGGGGTATCACCAGTAGAAAGAGGGAGGCAGTATTGCCCCTGAATAAATAGCAGGTAAGACCCTACCTAGAATACAGTGTCCAGTTCTGGAGACCACATCTTCGGAAAGACATAGAGTTAAGGTGGACCAGAGGAGGCAGCTAAGATGGTGCAGTGTCTGCACCAAAAGCCCTATGAAGAGTGACTAAAGGACCTCAATATGTACACCCTGGAAGAGAGGAGGGAGAGGGGGAATATGATAGAGACCTATAAATGCCTCATGAAAGTAAATATGGTACAGGAGAGAAGTATTTTTCAAAAAAAAAAAAGGAACTCAGGAGCAAGGGGACATAATATGAAGCGGGGGGCAGATTCAGGAGAGATGTAAGGAAGTACTTCTTCACAGAAAGAGTGGTGGATTCCTGGAAGAGCCTTCCAGTGGAGGTGATGAGGGTGAAAACAGTGGTGTGGTTCAAAATTGGGATAGGCATAATAAAGAAGTCTTAGTGGATGGGGAAGGGGGGAGACTGGAGATCAACTAGCCATGGTGATGCTGTAGATGGGGATAAATGGCCAGACTAGGTGAGCCAAGTGGTCCTTATCTGCCTTCAGATTCTACTGTACAAGACAATGAATTCATGGCAGCTAAATTTCATGGTTTCATCCTCTCCAACATTTTCACAGCAGTTTGATTTAGTGCAAGCTAACTTGTCAATTGTAGCATATATTTTCACTGACATATAATTTTCACTGGATTTTCAAAATAGTGAATATAGAAAAAATGTTATTCCCTTTTTTAAACTTTATTTATTTATAAGGGGGTGGGGGAACCCCCTTTGTTTTCTCTTTAAAAAAAAAAACAACAGTACATACAAAACATAGTACATACATAGAAACATTAAGAGCCACTTAATACATTGTTTGTATGTTAAAAGGTACATCCTGATGTGAGATAATTTAGAGTCCAAGAGACCCTATGTTAAGCAATTAATCCAGTGATGAGCTCTGTTGTCAGATTACTAATTCATTAGTAATCTTCTAAAGGTTGTAAAAGGGAGGTGGGTTTAGGGTAAAGGAGTTGGGGTCATTGTCCATATAATGCTCCCTATTTAGGTATTCTTCAGTTAAGGGACGAACTCGGGTCTTTGAGTACTGATGAACAAAATCAATGTCTGCCAAATCAGCTCAAAGTGAGTTTGTCTTTTGTTCAGCACTGCTGTCAGAGCCTCCGTTCTGTAGATTGCTATCATGATGTCATGCCAATTATTAATGGTAATGTTATGGGTGGAGAGCAATCTTTTAGTGATCGCCTTTTGGGCTGCTAATAAGGCAATCCGCAGTAATTTTCCTGTTAGGGGATTTCTATGGTTTTTCATGGTGTCCAGGAAAAAATAGAGCAGAGGAGTCAGGAGGAGATCAGGGCCAAAGATAAGAGTGGAGAGCTCCTTGCAGGCCCTGAAAAAAAGGAAGATAAAACCAGGAATTACCATAGTATATGGACTAGAGCTACAGGGAATACCTCACATTTGCGCCAGCAGCAGTATGACTGATGTGCTTGAAATTTTACCTGTATTATAGTTCTAAAATATCTGGTAAATACCTTCCAAGAGAATTCTTTTCAGCTCACTGCAGATATACCCCATTGTATCTATCCCAAGTTTTGTCAGGAATAGGGCTCCCAGGTCTCTCGTCCAAACTTGTCTGATGGTGTGAGGGGTATCCCCTTGCCAGGAGATAAGAGCTTGATACAGATATGAAATTATGTGAGCTCATATTGGTCTGCCATCTATTGCATCTTTCATTAAGACAGCTATCTGTGTCTGTGTGTGTGTGTGTGTGTGTGTGTGTGTGTGTGTGTGTGGGGGGTTCTTCTTCCCATTCATCTAATTGGAGGGACCTGATGTAATTTCTGATCTGGAAATATTGGAATCTATCCTGCCACCGGATTCCATATTTTTCCACTAAATCTAGGAATGCCAGAATTTCGTTACCATCTAAAAAATTTCATATTAGGTGAAGGCCTCTCCTCTCCCAGTCTCGAAAGCCCGAGTCCATCCTTGCCGGTTCAAAGGCTTCCAAGTATGGGACTGAAGATAGGCAGGTACGCCATCTTCTAAATTTCCTCTTATCCAGCACCCCATACCAAGCTCTCAGTGATGGAATTGTATAGGGGTTTCCCCCTCTATTTATGGGGTGGATGTAGAAACATAGAAGTTGACGGCAGATAAGGACCGCAAGGCCCATCTAGTCTGCCCATTTCTTTTTCTACTTTATAAATGTGCCATCGGCCTCTGCTCGGTCAGTGGCCTATCTATTCATACTCATTTGTATTGCTCCCTTATGCCTATCCCATGCCTGTTTGAAGCCCTGTACTGTATTCATAGCCACCACTTCTCGAGGTAGGCCATTCCATGCATGCACCACCCTTTCTGTGAAAAAGAATTTCCTCACATTCCCCTTAATCGGCCCCCCTCTAATCTCATGCTGTGTCCTCTTGTCCTTCTATTTTTCTTATATTTAAACATGTTAGACTCTTTCACCTTGTTAATGCCCTTAAGGTGTTTGAATGCCTCGATCATATCACCTCTCTCTCCTTTGCTCAAGGGTATACATATTGAGCTCCGTTAATCTGTCCTCATATGTCTTCTGATGCAGTCCCTGCACCATTTTGGTGCCTTCTCTGGACTGCCTCAATTTGAGTTAATGTCCTTGTGAAGGTGTGGCCTCCAATACTGCACAGTACTCCAGATGGGGGCCTAACCAGTGTCTTGTAAAGAGGGATTATTACCGCTCTTACAACTTGTGATACTCCCTACTAATACACCCAACACCCCTAGCCTTTACCTACTGCTTTAGGAGGTCTGCTTGGATGATTTCAGGCCATCAGTGATGATGATGCCCAAGTCTCTTTCTTCCTTTGTGACTGCTAGCAACTCCTCCCAGCCTATAGGTGGCTTCAGGGTTTCTCTTCCCTATGTGCATGATCTTGCACTCTTTGCATTAAATCCCAGTTGCCACTTTCTGACCATTTTGCTAGTTTATCCAGATCTCTTCTCATTCTGCCCACCCCATCTGGATCATCTACTCTGTTGCAGATCTTGGTGTCATCTGCAAACAGACAAGTCTTACCCTCTAGTCCATCTGCAAGGTCACTAATGAAGATATTGAAGAGGACTGGCCCCAGGACTGATCCCTGAGGTACCCACTTGTGACTTGCATCTCTTCTGACTGTATACCATTAACCACCACTCTCTGTTTTCTGCCGTCAACCAGTTTGCCACCCAGTTGACCAACTTCACCACCCAGAGCCTACCCAGCTTATTTATCAATCTTCTATGTGGAACAGTGTCAAAAGCTTTGCTGAAGTCAAAGTAGGTGACATCAACTGCTCCCCCTTGGTCCACCACTCTGGTTACCCAGTCAAAGAAATCTATGAGATTAGTTTGACAGGACCTTCCTTTTGTAAACCCATGCTGTCTTGGATCCTGTGCCCCTATGGATTCCAGGTGTTGCACTATCTTTTCCTTAAGGAGTGCCTCCATAATCTTGCCCACTACTGAGGTAAGACTGACTAGTCTGTAGTTCCCTGCCTCCTCCCTGCTACCACTCTTGTGGAGCGGGATCACATGAGCCCTTCTCCAGTGTTCTGGGACCTCTCCTGTGCTCAGAGACTCACTAAACAGTTCTACTAATGGCTCTGCTAGTTCCACCTTTAGCTCCTTAAGTACCCTGGGATGTTTGCCATCAGGTCCCATTACCTTATCCACACCGAGCTTAGCAAGCTCTTGTAGGACCCTTTCTTTTGTGAAGGGAGTAGTGCTCACCTCCCTCCCCCTGTGTCCATGGTGCTGAGCTGTGGGCCCTGCCCTACCTTCTCTACAGTAAATACTGAGCAAAAATATCTATTTAGGATAGATGCTTTTACATGGTCCTCCTCCTCACATGCTCCCTTTTCTCCATTAAGCTTAGCAATACCCCCTCTGGACTTTCTCCTTCACTAATGTATCTAGAAAGTCTTGTCACCTTCTTTTACTGTTCTGTGCTAGTGTTTCCTCATTCTGGGCCTTTGCCTGCCTTACTGCCTTCCCTGCTTCCCTTAGGGCAGTTTGGTATGCCTCCCTATCTTCATCCGCTGTGTTCCTTATATTTCCGAGGCCAGCCTTTGGCTCTGACCTTTTCTGCTACTGTATTTGAGAACCAAAGTGGTTTCCTTCTTCTTTTGCACTTCCTTTTCTGTCTAACACAATGGGATGTTGCTTCAGAGTATTGCATCCTTAATGCTTGCCCACTTTGCCTGTACCCTCACCTGTGTTTTTTGCCAGGGCTAGCTTAACTCTGTTGGCTATCTTATCAAAGTCAGCTCCTCTGAAGTCCCATATTTTTGCCTTGGAATGGGATGATTTAGATGTAGTAGCCAAATTGAACCATATCATGTGATGGTCACTGGCTCCCAGGTGACCTTCTACCTGGAGATCTGTGATCCCTTCCCTGTTAGTCAGTACTAGATCTAGGATAGCCCTGTCTCTTGTGGGTTGTTGTACCAGTTGTTTGAGGCCCTCCCCCTGCACGGAATCCACTATGTGTCTAGTTCTGGCAGATTTTCCTGCTGGTATTGACCAATCTGTATCCGGCATGTTGAAGTCTCCCATTATCAGAACCTCCCCTTTAGCTGTCATGTTTTGTATATCTTCTAACAGTAATGTGTCTATGTCCTCCCTCTGGTCTGGGGGCCTGTAGACAACCCCAGTTCTTATGGCTGTCCCATTTCCTGTTTCCAGGGTGACCCACAGTTCTTCTGGCTCCTTATGTGTATTCTGAATTTCTATAGCTTTGATATTTTCATTGACATACTGGGCCACTCCTCCCCCCCTTTTTGCACCTCGGTCTCTTCTGAACAATACCTAGCCAGGTACTGAAGTCTCCCAAGTGTGATTACTGGTAAACCACGTCTCACTAATTGCTACTATGTCCAGTTTAGCCTCTGACATTATTGCCTGCAGGTCTGGGATCTTTATTTATTTATTTATTTAGTTTTTGTTAACCGGGTAAGTGCGCTAGTCAGCAAGTGACTGTTTTCAGGCACGACCCGGGAGGTACAATTACAATGCACAAGGAGTACAGCCAGATTATTAAGACGATGAGTACAAAAAATGCAGAGAGAAATACATATGGCAATGTAACATACATTAGTAAACAAAAATATACTTTAGCACTTGATCATGGAACATACTCAAAATGTGAATAGTAGAAGGCAGAAAATAAGAGAGGGATAGGCATCAGTAGAAAAGACACAAGGAAGGAAACTGGCAAAGGGCCAGGAGGAGATTAAGTGGAAAGGAGGTGCCGTCAGATACGGCAACAGCGGGTGGTACCAACCTGCGGCCGGGCCTATGGAGCGAGGCGGCAGAGGCGAGGAGGTGGTGGGGGGAGTGGCAGTAGATGGCAACAGTGGTAGGAGGTAGGAAAATACAGCGGTCTGGTGGAACCGATGAGCGGCAGGGCGAGAGTGAGGATGCCGGTGAGAGGGGATAGGCGGAGGAGTTACGGCAATAAGCGGCAAAGTGTCAAAGTCAAGCCGAGCCAGTGGAACCAAGAGATGGCAGGGCAGGGAAGGGGGTCGGTAGATGGTGGGAGTAGGCAGTAGTAGGTGAGAGAAGTGACTAAGCACAGCCAGGAGGTGGGGACTAAGGAGGGCATGGATGAGGTGGGAACAGGTAAAGGTGAGTTTGGTGGGAGTGGCAAAGGGGAAGAGGATATAACAGAAGGGGAAGAGCAGCAGTGGGGTTAAGTGAGGAGAGGCTGTGAAGTGAAGATAAGAATGTCATGGAGTAGAATAGCGACTTACAATTGTCAACAGCTAACATTAGGCTTATAAAGAAACAGGTTAAGGCAACATTAATTACAAGGCACAAAATAAAACATTAATTACAAGGCACAGTATAGAACACCCATTTGGACAGGCAAAAGTGCTAGCAATGAGGAAACAGTACAAATGCAGTGGATCAGGTAGGGTCAGCAAACACATTTGTCCATAGTAGTGAGGAAAGTCCTGAGTTTGCTCTTAAAAGTCACATGAGTGGAGACATCTCTTAGATCCTGAGTAGTAGGTTCCATAGGTGGGGGCAGCATGATGGAAGGAACCCATGCCCTTTTTAGTCCGACAAAGGGATGGATAGTAAGTCTGATCAGCCGATCTAAGATTCCTTGTGGGAATGGCGGCCTGAGGAGATCAGACAGGATAGCAGGCTTGGGCGTCCTTAGGATGGAATCAACTAAATTGTACAAGTAGTACTGCCTGGTAGAGGAAGGAGAGAGCCAACCAAGGTCCTGATATAAGAGACAATGATGCTGCAGCCGAGGTGCTTTGGTTGCATACCTGCACACATTATTGATGGTAGTATCCCATAGTTGCAGTGATGATTTGGTGGCCAAGGACAGGATGGGACACCCATATGTAAGGGTTGGCAATAGAATGCCTCTGGCTATAGCCAATTTAGCAGCAGGGGTGAGCAGGTATTTGGTTCTATAGGCAACCCCAATTTGCAGTTAATTGACTTGCAGGTTTCCTGTATATGTGCTTTCAGGTCCAAGGTTTGATCCAGGTGGATGCCAAAGGTGACGAGAGGAAGTGACAGTTTCTATAGGGTCCCATTGATATCAGAGACAGAGATGGTCAGAGGACAGGATCTAAGCTTGTGATTGGAGCCAAACATCATAACTTTTGTTTATTTGTATTTAAAACCAGGCGTTGAGAGTTCAACCAGTGTTGTACAGAAAATCTGCAGTGAGGGGAGCATTTAGATCCAGGACCTTATCAGAGTGATAATAAATTACCAGGTCATCCGCATAAAGAAGTGAGTGACCTGTGGTGACCAGCTCAGGAAGTTTATTGACGAATAATGAGAATAGAAGAGGGCCAAGTATAGACCCTGAGGGACCCAATGTTGATAACAGCACTGTCTGACATGGATGAATTAAACTTAACAGCTTGTGTTCTGTTGGAGAGGTAGCTTTTGAACCAGGTAGTGACTGGGGAGAGAAGCCCAAGGTACTGAGGGCGGATAGTAGCAGAGAATGGTCAACCAGATCAAAGCTTTGGTTAGTCAATGAAGACTGCCCTGTTAACTTTCCTCTATCCATATTGGTAACTATATCTGAAGTGAATTTTGCAAGTGCTGTCATGGTGCTGCGATGCTTTCTAAAACTATGTTGTGCTGAGCTTAGTAAATTGAATTTCTCAAGGTATTCAGTGATTTGCATGGATACTACTTTTTCCAGGATTTTATTCAGAACAGACAAAATAGCAATAGGCCGGTAATTTGATATGTCATTTTTACTGCCTTTCTTAAATACAGGAGTGACTCTGGCTGCCTTCCAGACTTCTTATTTCCCAGGCTGTGAGCATTTGTGTGCATGATTTTCCATTGGCCAGATTTCGGTGTGTTAGTCGTTGGGTGAAGTTTGGCATTAGCCCTGTGCGTCGTATGGGGAGACAAACCTTTTTTCTTACCTGGTGATGCAAATGTACTGCAAACATGCTGAATCCCTGTTTGACCACTAGCTGAGGGGGGAGGGGTGTTCTTCCCATTCGACGTATGGGGTGTTTATGGGGTGCTGCAATTTTATTGAAATTTACCAGATCCTCCTCCCTACACTCCAAAGTTTTCCATTTTGCCACAAAACTCTCATTTCGCCAATAAAATACTGTCCTGATTTGAGCTGCTAGGTGGTATAGTTTCAGATTAGGAAGGGATAGCCCCCCTCTCTGTTTAGGCATTTGCAGGACTGATAATCTGACCCTTGGTCTGGATGTCCCCCACAAAAAGCAGCCCACCCTTCTATTTAGGCCCGAGAAATAGTTATTGGGCAGTTGGATGGGAATAGTTTGGGATAAATATAACAGCTTAGGGAGTAAGACCATTCTGACTGCTTCCACATGCTGCAAAAGAGGGACTGGTGCCAAAGCCCATCTCTCTAGGTCAGTCTTTACCTTTTCCACGATAGAAAGAAAGTTAAGGGAGAACAACTGAGAGCTGTCCAAAGTCAGGTAGACTCCAAAGTATTTTAAACTTTTTAGATTCCATTTAAAGGGGAAGATTTTTTTTTCAGAGGGTTCATACTGTAATTGAAGAACCTCTGTTTTGGCCGTGTTCATTTTATAACCAATTATCATACTGAATTCTCCTAAGCAGTTCCATAGAGGTTCTAAGGACTGTTCTGGGTTTTTAAGGTGTATTAGGAGGTCATCTGCATATAACGCAAGCTTATGGGTTTCTCGCCCCAACATCACACCCTCCACCTTCATCCTCTGTCTCCAATGACTGTACCAGGGGCTCAAGATATAATGCGAAGAGGAGTGGCGACAGGGTACAACCCTGATGGGTGCCCTGGTGTAGAGATATGGGAGTAGATGTTCCTCCATTTATTTTAATATAAGCCCTAGGCTTGACATAAATATAATTTATAAGTTTACAGAAGGTGTCAGAAAAAACAAAACTCCGGAGTGTTGCCCCCAGAAAGGACCATGCCACCCGGTCGAAGGCTTTCTCTGCATCCAGGCTCAGCAATAGGAAGGGGGACCCCAACTGGGTGGCATGATGTAGCAAATGCAGGGTTCTTTTTATATTGTCTTGGGATTGTCTTCCCGGGACAAATCACATCTAAGCATAGTCAATCAGTCGTGGCAGGATCGACTCCAAATGTCGGGCTATTATGGTTGCATAAATCTCATAATCAATATTTAAGAACAATATGGGTCAATACACTGCACATTGGGTGGCGCCCCTTTCCAGTTTTGGTATGCTGGAGATGACAGCATAATTCCAGGACTCTGGAATTGGTTCTCCTGTTTGTGCTGCTCTACACCATGCCTCTAGCAGTGGTTGATCCAACACCTCTTTAAATATTTAAAAAGATTCTGATGTGTACCCTTCCGGGCCTGGGGATTTGTTAGTCTTCAGATTCCGGATTGCAGCTTCTAGTTCCAGTTGAGAGATGCGCTCATCTATAGATCACTGAAGCTCTTGCATGAGCTTCGGTAGGTTCAACTGGGGCAGAAAAGATTCAGTCTGGGGACAGTCCTGCGACTGTTCTGGGGTATATTCGTTTGATAGAAAGTCCTAAAGGCATCTAAAATATTTTTAGGAGTTCTCAATAGCTACCCACTCCCTGGATCTCTGATCTGGGTGATCGAGGCCTGAGAGGTCTGTTGTCGTAATCTGTGGGCTAGCAACCGAGTTGCCCTCAGACCACTCTCAGAGTACCTCTGGCAGAGACATTGGAGGGCCTGTTCTGTTTTAACATCTAAGAGGTTTTGAATTTGTTGTTTCATAGCCTGCAGTAAAGGATATATAGCCCCATCTCCATTGACATGCTGTTCTTGGAGTTCCCTCAGCTGTTGCTGTAAGTTCTCCAACAGGAGGTTTTGTTGCTTCTTCTGGTGGGCTACATATTTAATAATGTCCCCTCTAAGAACGGATTTTACCGTATCCCATAGTAGGGCTCTGAGGGTTTCTGGGGAATCATTCTCCTGTATTATTTGGGGTATTCTAGCCTGAACCATGTCCATAAAGTTTTTGAATTTAGCAAGTAATTATTGAATTTCCAAAGAGTGTATCCTCTCTCCATTTTCCAGTCTAGGTTTAATGTTAGCCGAGAGTGGTCGAAGAGAACTGAGTGGCGAAAATTTTTTATTCCAATGCAAATAATGTCTTATACAGTATGTTTCTATGTTACTGACGGTGTCCTTGTTAAGCTTCATTTCTTTCTCTGGCCGTCAACCACTTGTCGTATCACAAGGGGAACATCAAAACTCACTGTCATTCACTGGTGTTTTATAAGAGTGTATGCCACCATTGAAAGAAAAGGAACTACTATTCTATCTCTGTCATTGCAGTAAAGTTACAAGGACGATGCTAATTCCTTTTTTGTTTGCTGTCTAGACCTCTCGCAGACTGTTAAAACTTGCAAAATCTCCCTAGATTTTAACTGGGACATGAGACATCGACAGAAGGCTTTAGAATTCTTCCTTTAGGACAGGGCTATGGAGAATGCAAAGTGTTCCTCGCTGACTCTGATGCTGACCATACCTGCTCCCATTGCTCACTTTGTCAGGTGGCAGCACTGGTGAAATTTCTGCCATGAACTTCTAAGTCTTTAGAGAAATTAAAGAAGTCATCCAAGGATATAGAAAAGCCTCTCCAGAAAATATCAGGACTCCTGGTCGGAGGCTTTCCTGCTTGTTCCCAGTCTCCATTAAAGGGGAAACATGACAAAGGTTGGCCTCAGAACAAGACCCAGGCTAATAGAATCTCAGGTTCTATTGCCTCTAACTGTCTCTGTGTCACCAAGGTCAGGGTCTGGCACTGGCTCTGTTCCAATTAAGGGGGGGCTTCTCAGCCTATTCTGCCATCTGGCTTTGGCCCTTCAACTGTGCCCTCATCGATGCCCACTGCAAGTGTTGATGATGCTCAGGTTTTGCTTCAGACCATGTCAGCTGCTCCTGCAACTCCTTTCACAGACTCTGCCATCAGTGCTGCCGGTTGTCCGTTCGACACCGCCTAAGGGTCCTGAGCTCTGCTGCCAGCTCTCTTCCTCTATTGACACCTGCACCATCAATGTCTGTTCCTGTTTGGGAGCCAGTTCAGCCTCCTAATAACTTCCCTAATGATGAAAGGGAGGAAGAGAAGTGTAATCCTGACATCTGACCTCGTGGAGGATTATGTGGAGGAGGAGGAGGAGGAGGAGGGTGACTTGCCCCTGCCTGAGAATTTGGGTTCCACCTTCACCCTCTCCTTCCTGCAATGAGGAGAGTGTGGTGTTTACCCATCATTCTCCTCCTGATGATGCCTCTTGTCAAGCACTCATCACACAAATGTAGGAAACACTTTACTTCACTGCTGAAGAGAATTATTTCAAGAGAACTCAGCATGAATTCCTAGAAGTTTCCTCCTTCCCTACAGTGATCATACCTCTTATCCATTCGGCTTTAGACAATACCTCTATGGCTGCTTGGCATATACCAACATATGAAAACACCAGCAGAAACAGGCCTAATGGTCTATCAAGTCTGCTTGATTGTGCAGCTAGCCCCTCAACTTGCAGCTGCCCCTTCCCTCCAGTTCTTCTTAATTATCCCTCCCCTCACTCTGTCCCACCCCCTTTTAAACCCCCCACCATACTACAGGCTACCACCTCCTAGGGGCAGGGCATTCCACTTATCCGACACCCATTTAGTGAAAAAGTGTCTCCTGATTTCCCTCCTGAATCTTCCCCCCACCAATCTCAATTTATGCCCCTCATGTCCCTCCTGTTTCTAATCTGGATGATCCTCTCTGTGTCAATTTTGTTAATCCTCTTTAAGCATTTAAAAGTTTCAATCATATCCCCCCTATCCCTCTTCTCCTCCAGTGAATACATGTTCAGCTTGCCCAGCCCATCCTCGTAGGACATACCCTCCAGACCCTGGATCATTTTTGTCACCCTAAACTGTACCCTTCTAATAATCTGAGGTCTTTCTTCAGGAATGGGTGCCAGTACTGCATACAGTATTACAGTTGCGGTCTGACCAGTGACCTGTACAGGGGAAGGATCACCTCCCTATTCCTGGAAGAAATACCTCTTGCTATACATCCCAGCATCTTGTTGGCTTTTGCTGCTGCCTTCCTGCACTGTGCTGAGATGTTCATATTCCTCATTATAATCACCCCGAGATCCTTCTCCTCCCTGGAGCTTTCCAACTGAACCCCCTACAAGCTGATAGCTCTTCCCCGGTTCCTAGTTCCAAAGTGCAGTACTTTGCACTTCTTGGTGTTGAACCCCATCTGCCATGCTTCCAACCATTCCTGTAGTTTGATCAGGTCATCCTTCAGCCCTTTCTACCCATCTATGTCATCTACCACAGCTCCCATTTTAGTATTGTCTGTGAACAGACTGATCTTACTCTGGATTCCATGTGAGATAACTGCTATGAATATCCCAAACAGCACCTGTCCCAGTACCGATCGCTGTGGCACTCCGCTTGTCACATCCCTTAGTGATGAGAGCCCCCCCCAACTACCACCTTCTGCTGCCTTCCCTTCAGCCAATTGGTGATCCATTTGACCATTTTTGTTCCCACACTGGTATCTCCAGCTTCCCCCTAGCCTCCCATGCAGCTCCGAATCAAAGGCCTTGCTGAAATCCAAATAGAGGACATCTACCGCATGGCCCTTGTCCAGTTCCCGGTCACCCAGTCATAGTGCTCAATTAGGTTTGTATGGCATGATCTTCCAGAGACAAACCCATGTTGCTGAACATTCTGGAGTCCACTGTCCTCCAAAAATGCCACCAGCCTCTCCTTCAGAATAGTCTCCATGAGCTTTCCCATGATCGATGTGAGGCTCACTGGTCTGTAGTTCCCTGGATCATCCCTAGGGCCACTTTTGTGACTGGGCACCACATGGACCATCCTCCAGTCTTCTGGTACACATCCTGTGTCCAAGGAAGTACTGAACAGGTCAGCCAGTGGTCCTGCCAGGATCACCGCCAGTTCTTTCAGCACCCTAGGGTGAATGCCATCTGGACTCAGTGCCTTGTCCACCCTCAGTGCCCTTAAACCCTCCAGAACCCTGGCCTCTGTAATCCCTGTATCAATCACCCCTTCCCCTCCCCTGCCTGCCCCTTCCTCCCCCACGGTATGTGCCCCCTTTCTCTTTCGCGAACACAGAAGTACTCATTTAGTGCCTCTGCCTGATCCCCTTCCTTCTCTACTTAACCTCCCCGTCCTTTTTAATCCTCACAATCTGGTCCTTCTTCTTCCATACTGTATCTCCCTAATGTATCTGAAGAAGTCCTTTTCACCATCTTTGATACCTTGTGCCAGCCTCAGCCCTCTCGAAGCCTTGGCCACTTCGACCAGCCTGCTTACCTCCCTGGACCTCTTCGTATACTCCTTATCTCCTTCCCCTCCTAATTTCTTGAGTCTCTAAAATGCTTTTTCTTGCCCCTCACCCCCTCCATCACCTCCTGGGTTAACCAACTTTGCCTTTCCTTTCTTGCTACTTCTTTACACACGTCCCAGTAGCCTCCACCAGACCTGTTTTAATAATGTCCCACTTTTGACAAGTATCCATGTTAAGCTGAATGCTCATCAGGTGCCTACCCACAATCTCCCCCATCATTTTAAAGTCTGCCCCCTTGAAATCAATCGCCCTGGTTCCCGTATCACCTTTTTCCCTTCCCATATGCTCAGTGCCATGCCTGCTGTGCCTCATAATGCTAAGCAGCATTGTGCACCAAGCACAAAGTCTTTCTATTCCCCTCAGCCATAGACAGATTCAGTGGTCATTGCTGCCCACGACAGGTCCAAAGCACCTCGTCATATGAACTACCTGCCTCTAGACAAAAAATCTAGGAGGCTTGATATGATGGGCAAGAGGACCTGTGTTTCAGCATACCTTGGCCTTTGTATTGCCAAATTTCAGGCTTTTATTTGGTTAAATATCAGAATAACCTCTGGAAGTCCATCTCGGCTGTGGCTGACAAGCTGCCTGAAGGCCCATGAAACATGAGGTCATGCAGACTGTCGCCCATAACCTGCATGCTGGTAAGCATCTTCTGCATTCAGTGTATGACATTTCTGATGCTTCAGCTCATGCTACTGCCTCTGGAGATGCTCCTGACTTTGACTGGCTAAGCTTGCCACTGATATTTAGCAGCTAATACTTAGTGCTCCATTTTGTGGCATGCAGTTGTTTAGCACAGATGTTGAATCTGCTTTGATAGAAATGAAATCTTCCAAAATAACTGTTGTCTCCATGCTCTGAACCCTAAGCCTTGTGCTTGTAGTCAGGGGTCTTTTAGATCGTCCTACTCTCACCCTGGCTGAAGCTACTCCCGTGGTCCTGGCCATGGATCCCAGCAACCCCCTGTGGCCCCTCAAGCCCCTCTATCTCCTGGTACCCATGCCACCAAAGGTCCAGGAGCTGGTGGCACCTTTGCCAACTCCAGAGCATTCTGACTCCCTTCATCCTACCCTGATCGCTTCCAAAAACCTGGGATCTTGGAGGGAGGCTGCATCTCCCTCTTTCTACCAAAGTGGAGGGAGATGGGTCTTATACATAGTTAAGTGGGGGCATGCCCTGGAATTGCTGTCTACTCGGGTGCATCCTCCCACTCCAATTCTGTACCCTCCAGGTCACCTTTCTGTTCCACTGGATGAGGTTTAGATGCTTCTACACATCTGGGTCATAGAACTGACTGTTGTGGAATGGAACCAGGGTTATTATTCTAGAGACTTCCTGGTTCTGAAATGGACAGATGATTTAGGTTTTCTCCTGAACATATGGGACCAGAACCTGTACATATGGTTCTGCATGGTCTCTCTTCAGTCCTTCTTGCTGTTACAGAGAAATTGGCTCTGTGCCCTAGATATGAAGGATTGCCTACTTTTACATCAGGGTACTGCACAGCCACAGGCAGTAGCTCTGATTTAAGCTGCGGGGCTCTCATTACCAATTTCATGTCAGCTGTGCCATGTGTCTTCATCAAGTGCTTCATGGTGGTGGATGTGGTGCTCAGGAGAGAAGATCTATATGTGTTTCCATACCTGGATGATTGATTCTTAAAAGCCCCGTCTAAGGACATATAGAATAGTGGATGGATGAACATCCACAACAAGGCTGTGTTTCCTTCGAGGGAGTTGATGACATCATAGAGACCCAGGCAGGCTCGAGAGTCTCCTTGATGTCATCAACTGCCCAAGAAGGAAACGCAGCCTTAGTTGTGGATGTTCAGCCATCCACTGTTTTGTATAGTATATGACTACCTTCGATTTGGTTTTTATTATTTTATTTCTGAAGTTACTTGCTGTGGGTGCTGCTCCGTTTCTACTGGTGCTCCTGTTCACTCCCGTTCCCGCTGCTGGCACTTCCGCTCAATCTATCCCGCTTCGCACTTTCACTTCTACGCACCGCTTAGTTTTAAAAGTTAAAAAAAAAATAGATTTTTCCGAAAGGGAGCCACGTATTGGTCTCTTTGTCCCGATTCTAAATCCAAAAATCAGTGGCTCCACTGCCCGGCACTCGCTAAATTGCGCCGCCATGTTTGTTTTAATTTTTACATCGACGCTCGGCTGAGCCAATCAGGTGGCAGGTCAAGGTTAAAAAGTTGTTGTACTATCGATGTGATGTCACATCGATAGTACAACAACATATTTGACCTTTGAACTGTACTACAACAAGTTTTCAGCAGTTGCTGAAATCCATGTAGAAACAAGGTTAACCATATACTATATGGTCATTTATACCCTGCTTCAGATGCGCCAGCTTTTTGAACAGGTGAAAACCATTGTTAATATATCTAGGTTGGTTCTGACTGGTATCACATCAATTCTGCACAAGCATTTCAGCGCAAGCATAATAGTGCAGTAAAATTAGCGCAAAATGAATAGCGCTAACAGTATATTTTGCCGAAATGCAATTACATTGCAGAAAGTGATCTTCAATGGAAAGCATAATCCAAGTACCCTAGAAACTGCAGCTGGATCTGATTTTTTAGATGTACGGCTATAAGCAACAATTTTCCCGACATTTGTAATCTCGGCACCGGTAGCCCGACTTTGCACTTGCTCAACATGAAAATTTACCGACTACTGAAACCCCAACTGAGTAATCATTAAACTGTTATCGGAGCAATCACATAATACACAACCTGGTAACCATTGTGGAAGGGTGGGTGGAAGTCCATTGACCAACAGTAGCCTGGATCCAGATACATATGAAGAAGGAGCCTCACTCCCTATGTGCAAGGAGTGATGGTGTATTTGAGCATCCTGCCAGACAGGATTATTTTTTCAGCTTTATAGTTCACTATTACTTGCCGCTCTGCTCATCCACAGATGGACAGTGATGTTTCAGAAAACAACACCAGCATGGGCGACCATTAGGTAACAAGGCACACAGCAAGGTAAGAAGTGGTTAGGAAGTGAAGGCCAAAAACAGGTAGCACTCAGGAGGTATAAGGAAAGAGAAAGAGAGAGAGAGAGAGAGAGAGAGAGACAGAGGAGGAGAGAGTGAAAGATAGGAAGGAATATCAAGAGAAGCTGAAGAAGGTAGGGAAAGTTGACAGGAGCACAAGGGTGCCAGTGAACGTTCAAGTAGCACAGGCAGTATAGAAATTACAGGCCATTCAGCAGTCTAAGTAAAGAAAGTTGGAATCAACTGGCATGCAAGATTTGAGGAAGGATAAATTCACTGGTTGGGGGAAAGGTCACATCAAACAAACAGGATATATTTGTTTGACTGGGTGATGAGGGAATTAGATTAGGAATGGAGCACTTGATGTGGCCTAACTAAAGTTCAGTAATGCCTCTGACACCGTTCCAAATGCTGTGCTGTGATTTAAATGCTGACAGTGCTGATCCCGGTGCCCGGATTTTAATAGTCGATAATTTAGCGTGTCGGGAAAATGAGATGTTGGGCAACCGGTGAGTTGATTTTGCAATGCAACGCATTTACACTGCTGTTCGTATCGTCTGTCAGAGATCGCAAGGTAAGATACATTTCATGCAGCACAGTATTGGTTGGGGAGGTGATTCTGATTTACAAGTGAGCTCTTGACAAATAAAGAAGCTTGAAAACATGACAGCTAAAGGAGAGGTTCTGCTAATGGGAGACTTCAACTTGCCAGATACAGATTGGTCAATACCAGCCAGAACATCTGCCAGAACTAGGCACATAGTGGATTCCCTGCAGGGGGAGGGCCTCAAACAATTGGTACAACAACCCACAAGAGACAGGGCTATCCTGGATTTAGTACTGACTAATGGGGAAAGAACCACAGATCTCCAGGTAGGCAGTCACCTGGGGGCCAGTGACCATCACATGGTATGGTTCAGTTTGGCCACTGGAACTAAATCATCCTATTCCAAGGCAACAATATGGGACTTCAGAGGAGCTGACTTTGATAAGATGGCCAGCAGAGTTAAGCTAGCCCTGGCAAGAAGAAATACAGGATAGGGGGTACAGGCAAAGTGGGCAAGAATTAAGGATACAATACTTGAAGCAACATTCCATTGTGGTAGGGAGAAAAGCAAGAGCAAAAGAAAGAGGAAACCACTTTGATTCTCAAAAACAGTAGCAGAAAAAGTTAGTCAAAAGGCTTGTCTTCAGGAAATATAAGGGAATGCAGCAGGATGAAGATAGGGAGGCATACCAAACTTCCCTTAGGTGAGCAGGGAAGGCAGTAAAGCAGGCAAAGGCCCAAACCAAGGAAACACTAGCACAAACAGTAAAAGAAGGGGACAAGACTTTCTATAGATACATTAGTGAAAGGAGAAAGTCCAGAAGGGGTATTGCTAAGATCAAAGGGGACAAGGGGCCGTGTGTGGAGGAGGACCTAGGAATAGCATCTATCCTAAATAGATACTTCTGCTCAGTATTTACTGAGGAGAAGGTAGGGCAAGTCCCATAGCTCATCACCAAGGACACAGGTAGGGAGGTGTACACAAGTCCCTTCACAAAAGAAAGGGTCCTACAAGAGCTCGCTAAGCTCAGCATGGCCAAGGCAATGGGACCTGATGACATACATCCCAGGGTACTAAAGGAGCTGAGGATGGAACTAGCAGAGTCATTAGCAGAACTGTTTAGTGAGTCTCTGAGCACAGGAGAGGTCCCAGAAGACTGGAGATGGACTCATGTGATCCCACTCCACAGGAGTGGCAGCAGGGAGGAGGCAGAGAACTACAGACCAGTCAATCTTACCTCAGTAGTGGGCAAGATTATGGAGGCACTCCTTAAGGAAAGGATAGTGCAACACCTGTAATCCATAGGAGCACAGGATCCAAGACAGCATGGGTTTACAACAGAAAGGTCCTGTCAAACTAATCTCAGATTTCTTTGAATGGGTAACCAGAGTGGCGGACCAAGGGGATGCAGTTGATGTCATCTACCTAGACTTCAGCAAAGCTTTCGATACTGTTCCACATAGAAGACTGATTAATAAACTAGGTAGGCTTGGGGTGGGTCAGAAGTTGGTCAACTGGGTGTGAAACTGGTTGGCAGACAGAAAACAGAAAGTGGTGGTAAACAGTATACAGTCAGAAGAGATGCAGGTCACAAGTGGGGTACCTCAGGAATCTGTCCTTGGGCCAGTCCTCTTCAATATCTTCATCAGTGACATTACAGATGGACTGGAGGGTAAGGTTTGCCTGTTTGCAGATGACTCCAAGATCTGCAACAGAGTAGATGATATAGATGGGGTGGGCAGAATGAGAAGAGATCTGAAAAAACTGGCAAAATGGTTTGAAGACTGGCAACTGGGGTTTAACACCAAGAAATGCAAGATCAATCAATCAAAGTCTTTATTTAATCAGGTGATCACCATTGAGCAAGCTCATTTTCGAGGTGGACCTGGGTTTGTTAACAAGGAACAAGGGACAATATACATGGGATGCAACACACAAGAAAATAGTAATAATACAAATAAAATGAGATACAATACTACAGTATATACAAAGTATCAGCAGGTAGAATTGACAGTAGTATATGTTTGGAACAGAAGATACAGCTAGTTTTGAGTAGGACACATTTTTTCATAAGTAAAGAAATATACATCTCAGGTGCACTGAACACAAATAAAACCTAATATAAAAAGATATATAGTGATATGGTATAGAGAATTTAGAGCTGGAACCAGGGTCAAAGAAATGTGGAAGGGACAGATATGGGGTAGAAAAAGGGGAGAGAGAAGAGTCAATTATAGATGTGATCAGTCTTTTAGCAGTAGTAATTAGAGTGTGCTTGGACTGATAGGAGTCACTATTTAGGGTAGACAGGCACAGGATTCCTTATTATGATGTAGATACAGATATTTAAAAGCTGCTAGGCTGATGGGGTGAGTTAATTTCAAAGTTTTTTGTAGCTTGTTTCACAGTTGAGGGAGCACAAAGCTGATGGCTGCTTTGCCAATGCGAGATTTTTCTTTGTAAACATAAAGGTAGATATATGAGGTGCTTCTTAGGGCATACTTCCTCAGAGTGCACAAAGGTAAACAGACAGAGATATACTGGGGCAGTTTATTTGCGACAGCTTTGTATGTCCAAACCACAGCATTTTTTTGCCATCTGTAAGAAAGGGATGACCATCCCACTGCTGTACACAATGCACAGTGGTGGGTTGAGTATGGAAGACCTGTGATAAATCTTATGGCTCTGTGATAAAGCGTATCGAGTTTGGCTAGGGTACCTGCAGGTCCCTGACTATATAGAAAGTCTGCGTAATCCAATAGAGAAAGAAAGGTAGTTTGAACCAGTTTCAGTTTAGCGTCTCTTGTGAGGAGATTATTAATCCTAAAGAACAGATGAAGTCTTTGTCTAAGTTTCTTTGCCAGTTCTTCTACGTGATCTGTGAAAGTAAGTCTATGGTCTAACCAGACCCCCAGGTACTTGAACTTTGGTACGTAGTCCAACCGCTCACCTAGAATGGTAGTGATCTGTGGGAGTATCCCAGCAATTGCAGGATTTATTGCATGTTGAAGGGGCGAGAAGGAACATTGCTTTGGTTTTTTTTGCATTTAAGAGCAGTTTCTGGTTTATAAGTTGATGTTACAGCAGATTAAATTCATTTTGAAGGACTTTACAGGCCGCTTCAGGTGTGACTAGCATAGAGTACCATATCATCCACAAATAGGTGTATTTGTGCTTCTTTGATGGGGACATCTACATTGTTAATATAAATGGTGAAGAGCAAGGGACCAAGAATGGAACTTTACGGTGCACCCCTCAATAGTAGTTTTGGTGGAGAAACTTCCCCTTCTGCCTTTACTTGTTGAAGTCATCCTGAGAGGTAGTTGGAGAACCATTTAAGGGACAAGGAATCCAAACCAATGTTCCGGAGGGACGACAGAAGCAGTCTGTGATTAACGGTATTGAACACCTTGCTTAGGTCCAAGATAACTGTGCAAAGTTTTTTTGTCTAATTCAAGCTGCCAGTTGTTTGTCACCTTGGCTAGAGCAGAGATTGTACTGTGCTGTGCTTTAAAACTGGATTGTAATGGATTGAGCAATTTTTCTGATTCCAGGTACTTCCGAAGCTGGGAGTTCACTATTTTCTCCAGCATCTTTGACAGGATTGGAAGTAGGGAGATTGGCCTGTAGTTATTGAGGTCACTAGGATCTCCTGACTTAAACAAAGGGACCACAAGTGCATTTTTCCAAATGGGTGGTAGGTCACCCTGGGACAAGGATAAGTTGAAGAGATGAGTAATTGGGACTGTAAGGACATGATAGCCGACCTTTAAGAAGTACGGGTCAATGAGGTCGTCCCCAGCACTTTTCCTAGTGTCCAGCTGAAGGAGAAGATCTTCGACTTCTTTCAGGGATGTAGGCTGCAGAGAGAAGAATGGACTGGGGATGGGTTTTTCTTGTGTATCCAATCTAAGTTGTTGGCGGGAGAGGAGTCAAAGGCTAGCCTTGCAGTGGCAAAATGATTATTGAGAGCATCAAGGATAGATGGTCTGTCAGAGATGACAGTATTGTCGATCAATAATTTAGTAGGTAGGGAATTTACAGTGGTGTGACCTTCAATGTCTTTGATAGTCCTCCTGAATTCGGAGGCATTTCTTGAGGAGCTCTCCAGCTGAGAGTGGTGGAAATTAGCTTTGGCTTCTCTGACCATTTTGGTGCAGAGGTTCCTTGCCCTCTGGAAAGAATTCCAGTCATTTATTAAATTAGTTTTCCTAGCAGTTCTCCAGAGTACATCCCTACTCCGCAAAGCATCTTTCAGGTCTTCTGTAAACCACTGACGGGATTTGTTTCTGGCACAAACTTTTACTATGGAAGCATACTTGTTGAGAGCCCCTAGCACAATTTCTGAGAAAATATCATAAGTCGTAGTCAGGGACTTGGCTAGATAGAAGTCCTGCCATCACATGGAGTCTCTTAGGTCTGATATATACCCATGGAGATCAAAGTTGCATATGCACCTTTTAAAGGAGAATTTTGGTGCAGTTGTGGATTTAAAAGTGGTTCTTACACACGCGATGAAGCAATGGTCGCTAATATCAGAGAAAAAGCATGGGAGAATAAATGGGGTTTGTTAACTAAAATGATATCCAACAAAGTACTGTTATTAAGGTTGAGCTTGTTAGGATGAGTAGATTTGTTTATTAGCTGTGACAACCCAAGGGAATCACAGAACATTTTAAGTGGGGTGGATGCAGTGGAGAGCCAGTCTAAGTTGAAGTCCCCTAGTATGATACATTCTGAAGATGCCAAACTCAGGATATTTCCAAGATGTTTTAACAACTGTAGTCCAGCTGTTGGGGGTCTGTAGCATCCTATTATACATAATGAGACGCTGGTGGCAATTTCAATCTTTAATAACAAGCTTTCAAATTCTTTTGGGACAGAGGTTGAGTCAATTATCGAGGCAGGGAATTTATCCTTGATGGAAATAGCTACCCCACCACTAGGCTAAGGGAAGTTAGAGCACATACAAGTTCTTCTACTTGATAGGAAAAGTCCCGGTCAGACAATGTAAAAAGAGAGCCATTCTCCACTCTAGGAGTTATTTTTTGGTTCACGTTCAGGTCCAATACATGTAAGATAAGCAGAGACAAGCATAGAAGCAGGCAATATGTCCTCATTATGAGACTATCACCCAATGGGCATTACAAGTGCAGGCAAGAGAAGGGATTCTCAATGGAGGATAATTTCTTAATCCCTGCAGAATACTACTATAGGCAGTGGAGCCTGAAGCAGTAATCCTTAAGTACAGCTCTTAGTCAGGCTAATAAGAAAAGAGTTCACCTGACTATAGAGTAGTACTAGGGGCAGAGAGGCTTTGAAGCAAATTTCTTAGCTACTACTCTGGAGCAAACTAAGTACTAGAGAGATCACCTGACCTAAATCAACTGCCTTAGCAAGACAGGATATGCTAGTGAGCAATAAGCAAACCTAAAGTAACAAAATGGTATGCCTCAGCAAGACAGAATGAGATAAAGCTGCTAGAAGGCTTAGTTGCAAAAAGGGGATGGGAGGAATCGCAGTTGTTGACAGTAAGTAACAAATGTAAACATCAAATAGGAGTGGGCCGAGACTGTGTGCATTTAAAGGAGGACTGGGGGAGTGGGATGAAAAATCAAGGGGAAGTTTGCAGAGCTAGCACTGAAACAGTGCACATACAGTTGGAGAGAAACTGCAGTGGGGGGGGATGGTAAGTTACTTTACAGAGGCCGAGCAGAACAGGCTAAATTAAAATATATAAATTTGGAGCTGAGTACAGGGATTCAGGCTTACATTAAGCCACACGTCTCGGGTGCTCCTGTCTGAGGTGAGTGAGACCAGCCAATCAGGGAGCGCTACACAGGCATGGAGCCAACAGCGCTAGCCTGAGAAGGCTCCGAAATTGAAAACAGCAAATTGCAAGTGATGATCTGGTTCAGCATTCACACAGCCAAGAGGAATTGTCATTTTTCAAGTGTCCTACCTTATCTATCTATTTGGGGGGTGGGTGGATCAGGCTCCTTGCACCGTAGTGGTGCTATGGCTGGATTGTGATCGCTGCCCGTGGGGGAAAGTGACACCTGTAAGGAAGGAGACAGCAGATTAAATAGGAGCAGATGGGGGGGATGTCTAAACAGAGACACACAGAGAGAGCTGAGCACCAACTTGAAAGACAAAGTCAGGGGGTGGTCTCAGACAGAGGCAAGGTGCTGGCTAACTCAGGAATCCAAAACAAGCACAAAAGAACAGACTGATGGGGGAGGGCAGGAGGGACAGAACAGAGACAGAGGAGGACAGGGGGACAAAGGAAGATGATTAAGAATGAAAGTCAAGGGCAGGAGCCTTAGGCTCAAGACAGAGGCTACACAGATTTTACAATTCACTGAATTTTCTAAGTCCATAGCTGTAAGCATGTAAAACCAGTACAGTCTTAAATAGGATAAAAAATATATATATATATATATATTAACAAAGCCAGTAAAACTTTTTTACAAACTCAGTTAAAGGCAGTGTACAGAGTGAAAGCTTAATTGGGGAAAAATCAAGGGGAAGTTTGCAGAGCTAGCACTGAATCAGTGCACATAAAGTTGGAGAGAAACTGCAGTGGGGGGAATGGTAAGTTACTTGACAGAGGCCGAGCAGAACAGGCTAAATTAAAATATATAAATTAGGAGCTGAGTACAGGGATTCAGGCTTATATTAAGCCACATGTCTCAGGTGCTCCTGTCTGAGGTGAGTGAGACCAGCCAATCAGGGAACTCTACTCAGGTGTGGAGCCAATAGCGCTACCCTGAGAAGGCTCTGAAATTGAAAACAGCAAATTGCAAGTGATGATCTGGTTCAGCGTTCACACAGCCCAGAGAAATCGTGGCAATTTTTCAAGAGTCGTACCTTATCTATCTCTTTGGGGGGTGGGTGGATCAGGCTCCTTGCACCGTAGAGGTGTTATGGCTGGATCGTGACTGCTGCCCGTGGGGGCAAGTGGCACCTTATCTATCTCTTTGGGGGGTAGGTGGATCAGGCTTCTTGCACCGTAGAAGTGCTATGGCTGGATCATGACCGCTGCCCGATCATGCACATAGAGAAGAGAAACCTTGAAACTACCTATAGGTTGGGAGGGGAGTTGCTGGCAATCACAAGGGAAGAAAGAGACTTGGGCCACATCATCATAGATGACCTGAAATCATCCAAGCAGACCACTAAAGCAGTAGGTATGGCTAGAGGGATGTTGGCATGTATTAGTAGGGGTATCACAAGTCATAAGAGGGAGGTAATGATCCCTCTTTACAAGACACTGGTTAGGCCCCATCTGGAGTATTGTGTACAATACTGGAGGCTGCACCTGGACAGGGACATCAACAAAATGGAGGCAGTCCAGAGAAGGACAGCCAAAATGGTGCAGGGACTGCATCAGAAAACATATGAGGACAGATTAACGGAGCTCAATATGTATACTCTAGAGCAAAGGAGGGAGAGCGGTGATATGATTGAGATATTCAAATGTCTTAAGAGCATTAACAAGACATGGGATAGGCATAAGGGAGCAATACAGAAAAGTATGTATGAATAAATAGGCCATTGACAGAGTAAAGGCCTATGGCACATTCACAAGGTAGAAAAAATGGGCAGACTGGATGGGCCTTGCGGTCATTACCTGCCATCAACTTCTATGTTTCTATGAACTTTGACAACAGGTTTGTTTGGGGGGGCAATTCCAGGTGAGGAAAAATGTAGCTAAATAGAAGCTTGTGTGACCCGTAGATGGCACTATCCCAGGGGCTACTACCCCTGCCTGATTTGCCACTAACAGGTTGAGGGGCCTGGATCCAATGGCGGGTGCCTCCACCCAGAGGTCAGGGTTTGCAATAGTTAAACTTACTTGGTCACAGCCCTCTGGGACACTGCAACCCCCCTTTCTTCCCACTAGTGGCCCACACACTATATCAGAATTACCTTCACAGTATACACTTGCCCCCAGGGCTGGTTCAGGCACTGGGACCTCCTGTAAAATAAGATACAGTGCAACAATCACAGTACAATACTTTAACATAGACAAATACCTCAGGCAGTATAACTTTGCTGAAACAAGCAGCTCTGGATTTATTTAGGGGAATATAACAAGGACAGGGGAATCAGGTTAATTAGCTTATCACTTTACTCATCTACCTATGGCTCTGTGTATAGCTATCCTTACCAGTTACTGTCCCTGGGTACCCAAGCCCTAGTGGCTAGTCCAAACCGTGGCAGCTGGTAGGGCCCTTTCTCACAGAGAAAAGAAAAATTAGTTTAAACAGTCAGCAGTACAGTGATTCCATTTGGATTCAATGTGGCAATTCAACAGGAGTGACCCTGAATTAGTACTCACGACCTCCAAACAAGATAGGGTCCTTCAATGTCAGCAGGGCTACTCTTGAGCTCCACGAGACCTCACATTTATATGGCAAACTGCAACAGGCAAAAGTCCTTTAATGGCAGCAGGATTCACTTGAGCTAACAAGCCTCTTTCACACATTTATATGGTGAACAGTAACAGGCAAAAGTCCTTTAATGGCAGCAGGATTCACTTGAGGTACACAAGCCTCTTCACACATTTATATGGTAAAACAGAAAGTACTATACCAGGCAGGCTGCTTTCTATCCCGATCGCAATTACTGCACAATACCCGGGAGAACACACAGCAGATTCAGTTCCTGACAAACCGAGTGCAATTCAGCAATTCTCCAGTCTTCTACAGGGTGAGCCTGGTTTCTACCCTTCAGATATCCTTTGATTCTCTTCACAGGACGATTCAGTCCTAACAAGCAGTTACACAAGCTGCAGACCGGAACTCTGGGCCTTACACCGTTTCCGACTAAAACTGCACACTGAAAAGCACAGGGCTCCTTCCTTCTTCACTGCCAGAGCTCAACTGAAACTCCAACAGACAAAACCGGGCACTTCCTTTGAGTTCCTCCCAGTTCTTGACTGGATTGGCTGTCACTCACAATAGACTGCTCCTGTTGGTCCAAAAAGGCGCAAGTCTAAACTACATCTCCCAGGTCACTGCCCATACAATCCTCTTGTGGCTGGCTCAGATTATGAGTCCAAGTTCTGATTCGTCCAAGACACCATTTAGAGCTAGCTTACCCCACACTGATTGGTCCAGTTCAGCAGTTCAAAACCAGAATGGGGATCTAGGCAGACACAGTTCTGACTGCAAAGAAAGCAGGTTAGACAAACTGTAATTTCATTATTACTCTAAATGATTTCTGGCAAACAGTTACATCTTTCAGATAGGTTCCCTTTGCACTCCTAGTGACTGCAAAAATGGAGTGAATTGGCAGCAGCTCGAGTGGTACTCAATCAAAGAAACACACAAGTCCCCCATACAAACTAATTATGTCTGCAAGCAGACAGCTCTTAAAGAGACAGTACCAGAGGTTCTAAAACACTCACTGATAAATGGCTTAAACGCAAACACCATTCAGGCTTGGAGCATTCAAGCAAGCTCCTGGAAAGCCTTTTGGGAACCCCATTTTCAGGGTTACACCCTTCCTGGCCTTGGGAAACTTGACGTCCACGCCAAGCAAGTACCCCCATAAGTTTTAACTGCAACCATATACATTTGCATTAGGCTCACACATGTAATCATCAGTCAATATATCATTTTACAAGAACACATTTCTGAAACATTGCAGTACATCACTCTTTACACAGTATTACACACATTGTACCATAACTCAAGTTATTACCTCTTGTACATGAAACCTGAAGAGAGGGGCCCTTCCTATCAGTTACCTTGGGGCTGGACGGGCAAGGGCACCATACTTAGAGGGCAACACAAGTAACTTGGAGTTAGCACTGACGCTCAGTTTGGGCAAATGAGCTCGGGACATACACTCCTTTATGGACAACATTGAGAGGCAAATCCACAGGCCTCCCAAGGGAATCATAACTGAGGTGCACCACAGGCTTTACAGCTCGACCAGTCTTTCTAGGGGAACTGTTACAGTATCTGCACTCTGAGCCTCATTTTCAGCATTGTCCTCACTTGTCAGGGAGTCTCCATGGGGTAGAGAGGCTAGAACTTGGGGCACTTTCAGCTCCAGGAGTTACAGTTTCTGAGTCCACAACATTTGGCTCGCATGGAGAGCTTTCGGACACTGGCAGTGGACTGTCAGGGCACTCAAAATACTCTTCTTGTTCTGTGTATCACCAGTCTGACCCAATCCATCATTTTCCTCCCTGAAAGCTCAAACAGTTCAACCATGCACAATGATTCCATTTCATCTGATCTGATGTGCACTTCACTTTCTGGGAGCATTGGCTCCAGGGATGAAGCTGGGGGCTTGGACAGTCCAGAAGGCCCAGCTTCATCTCCAGTATTGACTAGGGGATTGCCCTGAAACAATTGACTCAGTTCGTAAGAAGGATAGTATTCAAAGTCACTCTCACTTTCTTCCAATATGGACTGACAGTCATGCTCAACTGGGACTTGTGGAGGGGAACACTTTAACTTTGCTTCTGTAGGTGCAGACTTTCTTGATCTTTTCTTAGCAGCAGCTCTAGTCACTGGTCCAGAGGGGCATCTTCTAGGGCTCAGACTCAATTAAGATTTGTCCAATGGGCAGTAAATGATTTCTATGCATTGTTTTTACATCTTTTGAATTATTCTCAGGCCTTACTTTGTACACTGGCAGATCATCTAGTTTGCCCACTACAATGTGAGGGAGATGGTGCCATCTGTCAGCAATCTTGTGCTTGCCATGCAGTCCCAGATTTCTTAGCAATACCCGATCTCCCTCCTGGAGTTCCTGTGAACTTTCACCTTTTATCATACCTTTCTTTGTTGGCCAGATTTCTTTTGGCAGCCATGGTTTGAGCCAGTTGGTACGCATGAGTTAGCTGGGCCTTTAACTTTTGCACATACTGTAAATAGTTGTCAGCTTGAACCCCATCAGAGAGACCCCAAAACACACATCTACCGGTAGTCGAGCTTTCTTCCAAACATCAGGTGGTAGGGGAGAACCCAGTGGCATCACTTTGGTGCAGTTATAAGCATGTACCAGGGTGCTAATTTGTTGGCTCCATCTAGTCTTGTCCTTTGGGTGCAGGGTGCCTAGCATATCTAGCAAAGTGTGGTTGAAACGTTCAGGCTGTGGTCCCCTGGGGTGGTAAGGAGTGGTTCTGGACTTTCTCACTCCCACAGAGAAAGCATCTCTTTGATCAGACGACTCTCAAAGTCTCTCCTTGATCAGAATGGATTCTTTGTGGAGCCCATAGTGAACAAAAGTTTTCTACAAGTACTTTGGCTACAGTGGATGCTTTCTGGTCTTTGGTGGGAAAGCTTGGGCATATCTCATGAAATGGTCAGTGACCACCAGCACATTACTATATTTCTTTGATCTGACTCCAAACTCAGAAAATCAATACAGACCAGCTCCATGGGTGCACTGGTGGTTATGTTAACAAGGTGGGCAGCCCTCTGGGGCAAAGCTTTCCTGTAAGCAGCGACTACAAGTTTGAATGTGTTGCTCCACATCAGCCCCCATCTTAGGCCAATAGAATCTGGATCTCACCAAGTCAAGTGTTCTGTCTATACCAAGGTGCCCCATGTGGTTGTGCAAGGACCTCAATACTGAGTCTCAAAGGCAGTGGGCAGCACCAGTTGTTGTTTGTCTACTTGCCCCCTGTCTACTGTTCTCTGTATAACAGTTTATTGATCAGTTTCAACTTATGACCTTCTTTGTATAACAGTGCAGTTCTCAAATTAGTGGAGCGTAATTTGGACACATCTTTTCCTGCATAGAGGGCTTCTAAAGCTGATTTGATCATAGGATCGGGATTGAGGCCCATGAATACTGTCATTGTCCAGCTGAGGCAGTGCACCAATGTCTATTGCAGAAAAGTGGCAATAAGCAGGTATGCAATTCTCAGAGGGTCCCAAGCAATCCACCATGCAGTCCATCATGCCTGGACATTTGTTCCTCCCTGTCAAACTTCGGCAGAGTGCCCAATGTCAGGTTCTGCCAACCGGACCCAATCATTCTAGGGAACAGGCCTCCGGGAGAGAGCATCAGCATCTATGTGGTTCAGACCTGCTCGGTCTTGAGAGCATAGTCATATGTAGATAATGCAGAAAGCCACCTGTGGCCAGTGGCATCCAACTTAGCTGAGGTCTGCACATAGGTCAAAGGATTATTGTCAGTTTTACTAGTATTTTAGCCCCATAAGTACTCATGGAATTGGTCAACAATAGCCCACTTCAAAGCTAGGAACTCTAACTTATGTACAGGATAGTTCTTTTCGATGGGGTCAGGCTTCTACTGGCAAAGGCCACTGGTCTCAGGCCATTCTCGTGCTTTGGTACAACACAGCCCCCAACCCTTGCAAGCTAGCATCAGTGTGCAGGACGTAAGGTTTTCTGGATCGGCATAGGCCAGCACTGGAGCATGGGTAAGTTGATATATGATCTCATGAAAAGCAGTCTCATAATCAGGAGTTCAGCGGCCCCAAATACTTCACTGGATGAAAATACACTCTTTCAGTCTTGAGGGACGCTGACTTTGGTATTTTTGTGGGTTGGGGATACCCTTGAGTAAGGTTAAGTAAAGGGCAGATCACTCTTGAATAGTCCTTGATGAAACGCCTGATAATAACCACAGAATCCCAGGAATCTTTGCAGTTCTTTTAGATTTTGGGCTGTGGCCAGGTGGTCAAGGCCTCAGCTTTACTTGGGTCGGTCTCTATTCCTCGGTGGATACTATGTGTCCCACATACTTTACTGATGTTTGAAAGAATTGACACTTATCAATGGACAGTTTAAGGCCAAAGTCCTCCAGTCGGTCCAATACCTTAAATAATCTGCTCTCATGTTCCTCCAGTGAGCTGCCAAACACACAACATCATCTAGGTATACCAGGCACTCTAGTAAGTTCATGTCCCCCACTGCACGCCCATCAATCGTTGAAAAGTGGCTGGGGCACCTGAAATCCTCTTGAGGCATCCTTATGAATTCATAGAAGCCAAGCGGACAGATAAAGGCTGTCTTCCTCATGGTCCTTCTGGGGCCATCGATCTGTAGTTCTTAACAAGGAGATCCGCCACAGAGAACCACTTGCTCCTGCTTAGGTAGTCCAAAAGATCCTGAATGCGGGGCATTGTGTACTGATCAGGATAGTCCGCCGTTTAAGGTGCGATAATCCACACACATCCTTACTGTCCCATTCTTTTCCTCACTACCACAATGGGGAAGCATAAGGGCTTCGATTCTTGTATTACACCAGCAGCTAACATCTTGCAGATGCCGCCTCACATCATCTATGTCAGCAGGTGCCAGGTGTTCAGACCTCTCACGAAATGGTCTTCGTCATGCAGCCGGATATTGTGCTCAGCCTTGCACGCATCCTACATCCCATTTCTTTAAAGAAAACACCTGGTCTCTCTGGGCAAGCTTCTCACTGATCCTCACTTTCCATTCGCTGGCAATGGGGAGTCGCCAAATCAAACAAGTCAGGCTACTCTGTCATTCTTCCTTGAACTCTTGCTGCTGGGTAGCACTGCAGTGTCTGCACAATGCACATTAGCCAGGATGCAACCTCTATTTACTCGAATGTCTCTTTCAGACACATTATGAACTTGGACCATTACCCTTCTGGCATAAGCATGGGCTCCTAGCGGCAAAATACTAGGCTTGACCAGCAGTCCCTCTGGCAATTTTCCATCGCCTGGTGCATCCAACATTAATATTTTATTCTTAACATCCTTTCTGATACGGACCTCTCCTGTAAGGTACACTGGGCATTTGGCGCCAGGATCAGAGACTCAGGATCCTTCTTCCATACAATTCCGACCAGTTCCTCTGGTTCTATTTTTTTAGCATCTCTCTGTGCCTCATAGGCCTTCTTAATTAAAGCTGGAACTCTTAAAGCTCTACTAGTCTTTGACCCTGTTTTTCATAACATAACTGTGCCAGCCTTCCAACATATGAGCATTTGTTCCAATCAACAAAGGGACACCATCATACAGTCCAGTGGGGACACACTAAGGCTAGGTCTCTACTTGTTCGGCCACTCCAGCCACGGAGGTGGAAAGACAGCCAAATTCAGATGTACCCAGAATAGGGTAGGCCTTCTCACTTAACCCCATACATGCAGTCCTTCTAATGGTTGTAAGGGTACATCTGACAAATGCTTCTGATACCAATCTTGGAACATAATTATCACTTGGGAGCCACTGTCTAATACAGCTCTGTAGACACTCCATTCACCTTTACAGTGGTCTCCATGGAGGGACCCACTATTCTGGACCAGTCTGGAGAGGCGGTAGGGGGGCCTGGGCAACTGACCTTGCACAAAAAGACGTGAGTTAGCATTTTTGGTGCCCTCACTGGGATCATTTTGTGCACCTCTTAACCACTGATTTGTTCTCCAAGCCTCCTTGTAGCCTATATGCAACTTTGTCAGTGTCTTTTGGGACCGTATTCTCTTCATGTGCCCATCCTTCCCTAATTATAGCAAAACATACTTTCTGGAGTTTGAGCTGGCCGAGGAGCCACACTGGGAGCCAGGGCGGGTACTACTAACTGGAAACCTTGGTGCCATCTCTGTCTCGTGCGTGATAAGCATTTGGAGACATCTCGCAGTTTCTCCACTTCCATGGTCAAGGAATTGAGTTTGGAGCTGTTATCAGTAGGAGATACATGGTGGGTACCCTCACCCCCATAGCAGATGCAGTCGGATATAGGTCAGGCCTGCACTTTGCAGGTGTGGCCTTCATAAAGGGACTGTTTTTGAATTCCCGGATCTCTCTCAACAGTTCGCCCCATTGTGACATATCTTTTTCCTTGTCAGAGCACTCATTGACTGTCAACCTCTGCCCCTGAACTTCACTTGATGGGTCACCCTCAGTCGCCCGGGTCGTAGCCACAGCTGTTGGTGCAGATCCCTCCCGAGGTCGCCTTTTCTCAACTCCTCGAATTTCTCTCATTAACTCATCATAGGAGGGTGGGGATTCCAGTCGACTTGCCAGGTGTAACTGAAGCAACAGCAGTTCTGAGAAGGGGGCAGACTTAAGGATTCTGTCTAGTCTGGTTCAGTCCAGTTCAATCGCTGGCAAACTACCCTTTCTGAGGCATTCTTGCAACAATTTTTCCAGCTGAGCTACATACACAGACAACTCCCCTTGGTACTGTTGTGCATTTCTTACTCTCCACCATAGGTCCTCATCAGAATCTGGGCTCCCATACACATTCTCCAAGGCCTCAAGATAGGCCTGTGCAGTCGCCCAGGGTTACTGGCCTGCTTAGCATGGATGGTAGCCAGGGCAGGACCTCGGAGGCTCTCACTAACCCTCTTTCACTTTTCAGCTTCGAGCATTGCCATTCTAGCACTTGGGGCAACATAGTTCATCCAGGTCTCCCAGTCATCCTCCCTTGGGGTGGGAGGGTGCCAGAGAAGATCCTCAACCTTCGGTAAGAGTCGTGACTAATGGCAGGTGCAGAAATAGGAGTCTGCATTGGTTCAGCCACCATTCACGGCACTGGAGCGGAGAGGGTGTTGGGGAGGAACACTCCCAGGTGGCAAGAATAGTTTCTTCAAGTCCTCCACAGTTTTCCTTCTCCCAGCAACCATTTAGCAAATTTCTCCTCAAAAGTTTCAGATAGTGGTGGGGCTCATTCTCCCGGTCTTTACTGTCCTTAGTTATCACTCTCCAAGCAGTGAGGGCTCCCTCTGGGGTAATGGTCTGTGGCACTTTGGAGCTATCTATGGGATCCTTAAACTCTACTAGGCCAGAAAAGTGTGGGTGAGCAGATTAGCATGCCGACCCACCACCACAGGGTTTTGTAAACCTTCCACCTTGGAAAGTACTCCTGTACAATGTCCGTATTGATACCCAAGGGGATGTCCAGTATAAGATAGCATTTTGGGGTCGATCTCCTCTAGTACACCACTCCACCAGCCGGTGCACAGCCACTTCTGTCGGGTACCCATTTTTTCTTAACAGTGGTTCTAAATATGGCTACTAGAGGACACACAACCCCAGCGGTGAGCCTCCAAGATGTAACCCCTAGATGGCGCTATCCCAGGGGCTACTACCCCTGTCTGATTTGCCACTAACAGGTTGAGGGGCCTGGATCCAATGGCGGGTGCCTCCACCCAGCGGTCAGGGTTTGCAATAGTTAAACTTACTTGGTCACAGCCTCTGGGACACTGCAACCCCCTTTCTTCCCACTAGTGACCCACACAATATATCAGAATTACCTTCACAGTATACACTTACCCCCAGGGCTGGTTCAGGCACTGGGACCTCCTGTAAAATAAGATACAGTGCAGCAATCACAGTACAATACTTTAACATAGACAAATACCTCAGGCAGTATAACTTTGCTGAAACAAGCAACTCGGATTTATTTAGGGGGAATATAACAAGGACAGGGGGGAAATCAGGTTAATTAGCTTATCACTTTACTCATCTACCTATGGCTCTGTGCACAGGCCTATCCCTACCAGTTACTGTCCCTGGGTACCCAAGCCCTAGTGGCTAGTCCAAACCGTGTGCAGCTGGTGAGGGCCCTTTCTCACAGAGAAAGAAAATTAGTTTAAACAGTCAGCAGTACAGTGATTCCATTTGGATTCAATGTGGCAATTCAACAGGGAGCGACCCTGAATTAGTACTCACGACCTCCAAACAAGATAGGGTCCTTCAATGTCAGCAGGGCTACTCTTGAGCTCCACGAGACTCCTCACACATTTATATGGCAAATTGCAACAGGCAAAAGTCCTTTAATGGCAGCAGGATTCACTTGAGCTAACCAAGCCTCTTCACACATTTATATGGTGAACAGTAACAGGCAAAAGTCCTTTAATGGCAGCAGGATTCACTTGAGGTACACAAGCCTCTTCACACATTTATATGGTAAAACAGAAAGTACTATACCAGGCAGGTTGCTTCTCTGTCCCGATCGCAATTACTGCACAATACCCGGGAGAACACACAGCAGATTCAGTTCCTGACAGACCGAGTGCAATTCAGCAATTTCTCCAGTCTTCTACAGGGTGAGCCTGGTTTCTACTCTTCAGATATCCTTTGATTCTCTTCACAGGATGGATTCAGTCCTAACAAGCAGTTACACAAGCTGCAGACCAGATCTCTGGGCCTTACACACGTTTCCCGACTAAAACTGCACACTGAAAAAGCACAGGGCTCCTTCCTTCTTCACTGCCAGAGCTCAACTGAAACTCCAACAGACAAAACTGGCACTTCCTTTGAGTTCCTCCTAGTTCTTGACTGGATTGGCTGTCACTCAAAATAGACTGCTCCTGTTGGTCCAAAAGGCGCCAAGTCTAAACTACATCTCCCAGAGTCACTGCCCATACAATCCTCTTGTGGCTGGCTCAGATTATGAGTCCAAGTTCTGATTCGTCCAAGGCACCATTTTAGAGCTAGCTTACCCCACACTGATTGGTCCAGTTCAGCAGTTCAAAACCAGAATGGGGAACTAGGCAGACACAGTTCTGACTGCAAAGAAAGCAGGTTAGACAAACTGTAATTTCATTATTACTCTAAATGATTTCTGGCAAACAGTTACATCTTTCAGATAGGTTCCCTTGCACTCTTAGTGACTGCAAAATGGAGTGAATTGGCAGCAGCTCGAGTGGTACTCAATCAAAGAAACACACAGTCCCCCATACAAACTAATTATGTCTGCAAGCAGACAACTCTTAAAGAGACAGTACCAGAGGTTCTAAAAACACTCACTGATAAATGGCTTAAACGCCAAACACCATTCAGGCTTGGAGCATTCAAGCAAGCTCCTGGAAGTCTTTTGGGAACCCCAATTTGCAGGGGGGTTACACCTGATTTTGAAAGATTTGTCATATTGCGATGAATTGCTAAGCATTAACATTGGTTAGCTCTGCTTTTGGATGTGCCAATATTACCACGCTTAAGACTGCCGTGATGAATTTTCTTGCACGCACTTGACATGGAACCATTCTGACTCTGTGCCAGTGCCTTCAGGCACTATCACAGATATGTCGATTGCCAGGGCATTCCTCCCAGTGGACTGGGCCATTGTTCTAATGGCCCAGGCTAATCTACTGTTATCCAGTCACTTTGTCTTAGCAAGATGTCTTCTCTGATTCATTGGCTTGATGGCTGCAGCCATCCTAACAGTCCTGCTAGCATGCTTGCAAATGAGCATTCATAGAAACATAGACTTTGACGGCAGATAAAGACCACTTGGCCAACCTAGTCTGCCCATTTTCATACCTATTGGATAAGCTGCAGATCCTAGTTAACCAACAGCCTACTTCCTCCTACCCCCCACTAGAATTGCCTTTTGTCTGTCCCATGCATTCTTGAATTCCCTCATTGTTTTTGACCCCACAACTTCCTCAGCAAGGCCGTTCCATGCGTCCACCACTGTCTCTGTGAAAAAAAGACTTCCTCACGTTGCCCCTGAGCTGTCCCCCTCTATCTTTAAATTGTGCCCCCTTGTTCTTGCACATCTCTTTTTCTGAAAGATGCTACCCTGTTGGACTTTGTTGATTCCGTTGAGGTACTTGAAAGTTTCCATCATGTCCCCCCTCTCCCTCCTTTCTTCGAGGGTATACATATTAAGCTCCTTTAGTCTTTCTTTATATGGCTTCTGGTGCAGACTCTGCACCATTTTAATCTTCATCCTATCTATGTCCTTGTGGAGATGGTGTCTCCAGAACTGCACACAGTACTCTAGATGAGGTCTCACCAACTTTCTGTACAGAGGGATAACAACTTCCTGTTTTCTACTGGTGATGCCTCTCCCTATACATCTCAGTATCTCCCCAGCCCTCCTTACTGCCTTCTCACATTGCCTGCCCACCTTTAGGTCGTCCAATATGACTATACTGGGTTTATACTGGGAAATGTATGGAAGAAGGCATTACTGCCCATATTAACCATCCACCCGCATTAGTGGGTCCAAATACACTCCCTGTTCAGAAGATATTCATCCAATTTCCTCTTGAATAAGGCTACATTACTACATTCAATTAAAGTTTCAGGTAATTGATTCCAAAATCTGCATGTTCTTTGTGTAAAAAAAATTAAATCTCCCATTTTTTGTTGAGTAATCACATTTTAATTGTTGTTTATTCTTAAACCACTAGGTTTCTGTTGAAATTCAATTTCTAACTCCTGCATCAATTCCCCATATTTTATACTATTATACAACAACAATAAATCACCCCTTAATCTCCTAGGGTAAGATATTCAAAGCTTTGCCCCGGCCTAAATTAGCACTGCCCGTCGGGCAAACTTAGCCTGGAGCACAAAGTGAGCTATATTCAGAAGGAATAGCCCGGGGCAAACAGCTTCTGAATATAGCATGGGAATGAGGACGGGCAAACTTAGCCATGGAATAAGACAGCTCTGAATATAGCAACCAGGAAGTGCAGACCACAACAGCAACACAGTGCACAGTGATGTGAAGGTAACCAGAGGCGACTAATGTGGCCAATGTGTGTTCCAACAAATGCGTGGACCCAGTACAGCTGTAGAGAGCAGCCTATGGGAAGGTTCAGTGTGCAAAACAGTATAATATTCCCTGAACCATTTGCGTGGAACTAACATGTTTGCACGGGATTAGTGTGGAGCTGTTGTTTGGTTCGGTGCAAAATACGCCGGCCTAGTGCTAAACATTGTCATATTCAAAAGTGACATGCAAATGAGCCTACTCAGGTAGTCTCTGGGCAAACATCCAGATTAGCATCTCATTATGCCCTGATTTGCATGCAGTTTGCCCAGCGTTACTGCAGGGTCCCACAGAGCCACCTGTAGGTCGGTCTGGAAGTACAGGGGTTGGCCAGGTCTGACCACAGCTCCACCTGTAGGTCATCTGGCAGTGCATGATGATAGCAGCAGGCTACATGTACACAGTACAGCATAGCATAGCATATTGTACCCCAGGGGACAACAGAGCATAGGCACAGGTGGTGGTGGTGCTGCATGCAACTGTAACACCGTAGGGCATGCTACAGTGCACAGCAGACACTACAGTAGCAAGGGGGCCAGTAGTGTGTGGGACACAGCACTGCCTATGGTGTGTAGGGCAGTGATGCTGACTGCACTGTACACAGTGACAGGTCCAACTTGCAGGTGTTTCCTGACAATGGATATTACTGTTGTGCTGTTGTGTGATTCACAGATGCTGCACCTGTGGCATGGGAAGCACACAGTAACATATACATGGTCGGCTATGCGTGCTGTGGCATCTGTACAGTTGTGCTATATGTGGCTGGGGGGGCACGTAGGATCTGACAGGCACACAGGCAGTGGGGTATTCCCAGTACTGGCCCATGTGCACTGCGTGCTGTGTCCCAGTCTGGTGGCCACACCTGGGCTGTGGTGAGGTCTGGCCACCCTTACACCCTCCCCTCAATTACCACCATGCCCACAGTGCTGCCTGTGTGTGCTGACATGTGTTGGGCACCACAGCCGCATGGTCTGCAGGTGTGTTCTATATGGCCACACTACCATGATGTCCCCTGTGGGCCAGATCACCCCTTACTACCTGTACATGGCTGGGACCTGTGGCAGCTGTTGGCATCACGGTGGTGCCATCAGTGAGCAGCATGTGTTCTCTATGTCTGGCAGGTTCTAAATGTCATACTCATATGTTAGGGTTGCACAAGCTGCGCTAACACAGTGCAAAGCAACAATGTTGTGCAAAGCTGTTTACCCAGGGTTAAGACCAGCTTTTCCTGGGCGGTAATTTGTACTGCGCTATGGACCGCACTAAGTCGCGCTAAACACCTTAGTGCAGCGCTAGTTGCTGAATATCTCATTGCACCTGTATTCATGTTCACTTTGCCCCTTGCATATAATTATGGTTTGCCCGGCGCTAATGCAGTTTGCCCGCGCTATTTGGCCTTTTGAATATAGCAAACCCATGCTAATCCTGCGCTAAACCCGCACAAATGTTTTTTGACTGGTGCAAAGCTTTGAATATCTGGCCTCTAGTTTCTAAACTAGATAATTTTGATTTCTGTAGCCTAGTTTTATAATTTAATTTCTTCCAGCCTGATACCATTTTTGTTATTCTACGCTGAAGTCCCTCCAATTTATTTATCTCACCCCTATGATGGGGCTCCATAACTGGGACCCATAATCCAAAAGTGAGATAGTAGCATATAATAGGCATGTATGATTGGCAGAGTAGATTTACCACTCCTGGTGTGGTTCATTCACGAGGTGCAGCCGAGTGATTTAACTACACCAGAAGTGGTAAATCCACCCATATACTCACCGCCTGTCATGGTATATTGCTATTATACAATGTTCAACTTTTTTTTTGTTTTTGTAGTGATATAAAACTTTTACAGTGCATGTACTGGAGGATTTACCACAGTCATGTGATGTGTTTTGACCAATGAAGTTACAGGATTTTCATACCCCATTGTATAATAAAAGTTTTGTATAGTGAAAGTACCAAAGTAACCAACCTACTCATAAAGGATCTTTTGATGTTTCTAATCATAAAATGTATCTTCCTAATCATGCCTGAGCGATGCTCTTTAAAATTTAGACAGCTATCAACCATAACTCTACAATCCCTTTCCATGCAAACTTTCTTAATCTTTATCCCTTTTAACCAATATTCATGTTTATTATTTAATTTACCCATGTGTGTAACAGAGCATTTATCCACACAAAAATGCATTTCATTTAACCTTGCCCACTCCTCCACTTGTACCAAGTCTTGTGATAATTGATCCAAGCCCCTAACTGTATTTACTATTCCACCCAATTTAACATTGTCGGCGAATTTCACTATCCAACTATCCACATTTGTGTGCAAATCACTGATATAAACAGAAAACAATACAGGGCCCAGAACAGACCCCTGGGGGACCCCACTCATTACATCTACCTCATCAGACAAACAACCCCTTACTCTCACCCTTTGTTTCCTACCTGACAACCAATTTCTGATCCATAACACTAATCTGGAATCAATCCCTATCTTAATTAGTTTATTTATCAAAAGATCATGAGGTACTTTATCAAAAGCTTTTTGAAAGTCTAACATAATTACATCTGTTGGAATATTATTACTCATATTTTTATTTATCTTATTATAGAAACTAATCTGATTTGTAATGCATGACCTATGCTGCCTAAAACCATGTTGAGTAGTATCACAATAATTGAGAACTTTTAGATTTTCTTCTAATTTAAGTTTAAGAAAAGTTTCAGCCAGTTGACATACAAGCGAGGTCAGACTAATAGGTCTGTAATTAGAACATAAAGACCTATTTCCTTTTTTAAACAAGGAATAATAATAGCTTGCCCAATCACCTGGCATTACATCTACCTAGCACTAATCCTGTTCTAAATGATGAATTTAATATATAGGATAATGGACCCATGATAGTTATAATAGTTTTTTTTTAACATCCTTGGGTGTACCAAGTCAGGCCCAGCTGATTTATTCAATTTTAATTTCTTAACCATCTTGAACAAGCTTCCATTACTTATTCTCAAATCCAAACCTGTATTATTACTATTAATAATATTATACCCTGATTTCAATAGGGAAAAGACTGAAACAAAAACATCATTAAACTTATTAGCCATCTCTACAGAATCACCAATAATCTGTCCATTATTCATTAGTGGACCTACATTTGTATTCAATATATTCTGACTATTAATATATGCAAAAAAAAACTCTTCCCACCATCCTTCCTATGTGCAATGTTGAATTCTACTCTTGTCTTTTCTTTTCTAATATGCTTCTTTAGTTTTTTATCTCAATCCTATAGTTTTTCAATGATACTGAAGATTGACATTGTTTCATTAATCCATATGCATACCTTTTCTTATTGATCTGTCTTAACATCTTCCTGGTACACAATGGGGGTAATTTACCTTTTTTTATATAGTTTTTTTATTTGGCATATACTTATTTTCTACGGCTCTAAGCTTCTTTTTAAATATATCCTATATTTCATATGTATCTTTATTTCGGAAATCACTTTCCCAATCCCATATCTTTAGTTCGTCATTTATTTTAAAGAAATTGGATCTATTATCATTTTTAATTACTGTCTTACCTATTATTTTATGAAAATCTGGTTTATAAATACGTCACAAATTTATGATCACACCCAGCTAAATTTTCCCGTAATACAATATTATTCACTTTATCATTTATGTTAGTTAACAACAAATCTAAGATATTATCACCTCTTGTAGGTTTCTTAATCATTTGTTCCAACCCTGCAGTTGACAATGCATCCAGAAATACATTTTCCATTATACCATTAATTGTAACATTTACCCCATTTATGTTAGGGTAGTTAAAATCACCCATGATTATAACATCTCCCTTTTCGGACATTTCAATTATCTGTTGGTTGATTGCCTCCATCATTTCTACACTTGAATTAGTCAGTCTATAAAACACACCTAAATAAACTTTTCTCCCATGTCTAGATTCAAGCACAACCCATAATGATTCAATATCCTGATTTTTCACATTGACCAAATAACTCTGAATGTTATCTCTAATGAAAACAGCAACTCCCCCCTTTTTTATTTTGTCGATCTTTAGTATACAGCTTATAACCCTCTACGTTTTTATTCCAGAACACATTACTATCCCACCATGTTTCTGAAATCATACAGACATCTATATTCTCCTGGTATAATGCAATCTCTAATTTGGCTTTCTTCATACAATTTAAGCTGCAAGCATTCAATGTCCATATTTATATTTCGCATTTAGTTTTATGTTCCCTAGTACCTTCATTTTTTACTTTGGTTATTTTTGGCAAATGTTCCTCTGATCCCTTTCTCCCCAGATGTTTTAGTTTAAACAGTTATTCACAACCTGCCTCAATCTAACTCCTAATTTCCTACTTCCCAGCTTATTCAAGTGTAGACCATCCCTACAGAAGTATTGATTGTTATTAACAAAGTCTTCCCAGTGTGGCACATATCCTATTCCTTCTTTTAAAGTCCAACCCCTCAACCAGTTGTTTATTGCCTTAATTTTAACTGTTCTATTTTCATTTGCCCTAGGGTCTGGTAACATTTCAGACAAATACAATTTATAGTTTAACCTGTTGGACTCATTTTTAATATCTTTAAGCTCCTCCGTTATTTCAAACTCACTTTGGTAGGGAAGAAAAAATTACTCACCTTAGTAATGTTGTTTCTTCTAATGGAGTCTTGCTGTATTCTGACAATTGCAGTGAGGTCCAACCTTTGAACTGCCCCAGAGATGAAAGAGTTAACTTTCCATGCCAGGCATGGAACACTGAGCTCAAGCTCGGTTGAGACTCTGTCTGTTGCTGTTTGAACTCAAACCATCAGATCTTCATGAGCTAAACTCACTGAGTGTCCTGTGTGGAAGCTGTAAACCTATAGTAGCCAACTGGCTACTTAAATATAATAAGCAGATTTTTTGGTCCCAAAAGAAAGACTCAAGTCAGGAAACCCAAAAAATAAAACAAACACAACACCCACTCACCCAAGTGAAAGGGTGATAAATAACAGGTGGGGCATCTCTTGAGTGCCAACATTGCTACTGCCCACCCACATCCCAAAACAAAGGTTCTGAGAGGGGAAGGCATGGGGGAGGTCAGAATACAGCAAGACTCCATTAGAAGAAACAACATTACTAAGATGAGTAATTTTTTTTTCAAACAACATGAAGTCTTGCTGTATTCTGACAATTGCAGACTACCAAGCAGTACCTCCATGGATGAGGGACAGAACCTACCTAGGAAATAGGCTCTGAAGCACTGCTGTGCCAAACCGAGCATCACTCCTAGCCTGGATATCCAGAGAGTAATGCTTGGTAAATGTATGAACTGTTTTCCAGGTAGCTGCTTGACATATCTCTAGGATAGGAATATCCCTGGCAGCAGCCAGGGAAGTAGATGTACCTCTGGTACAGTGAGCCCTCAGGCCTGAGGGTGGAGTCCTGCCTAGTTTCTCATAGCAAAATTGAATGCAAGAGACAATCCACCTGGCAATGGATCTCTTAGTGGCAGGTTTTCCCTTACCAACCTCACCATAAGTGAGGAACAGTTGGAGGAGTCAAACCCAGACCCTTGGTGCACTCTATGTAGTAACTAAGGGCCTTTTCACATTCAATCTGTGCAGCCTCCTCACCAGAGGAGGAATGGTCAGTGAAGAAAACAGGAAGAGACATAGACTGGTTAAGGTGGAAGTCTGAAACCACCTTAGTAAAACTTCCTGTTAGTCCTGAGGACCACCTTATCTCTATGGGAAGAGATAAAATCAGGCTCCACTGACAGGACTTGTAACTCGCTTATGCGCCTGGCAGAAGTGATGGCCACCAAGAAAACAGTTTTCCAAGTCAAGTACTTAAGCTCTGCTGAGGACAAGGGCTCAAAAGGGGGGGTTGCATAAGCTGAGCAATGCAAACATTAAGGTTCCAAACAGGGGTAGGGTCCCTGAATGGTGGATTGGTATGCAGCAATCCCTTGAAAAACTTAGAGAATACAGGATGAGCTGAAAGGGAAGAAGGCTTACCTGCTGAAAGGAAAGCAGAGACAGCTGCCAGATGCACTCAGTGTAGCTGGTCTGAGTCCCAAGCTATTACGATGAACCATATAGTCAAGGACTGTGGGCAGGCCAGCAGACTCTGGGGAAATATGCTTCCCAGAGCACAACATGGAGAATCTTTTCCATTTGGAGTTGTAAGTGCTTCTGGTAGAAGGCTTCTGAGAAGCCTTCAGGATATCCATAACACCTTGGGAGAGGTGTAGATCAGCAAACTCTAACTTTTCAAGAGCCAGGCCTTGAGATTGAGAGATTTGAGATTCGGATACCAAACCCTCCCCTGAGCACAGGTTAACACATTGTAATTCATGGGAAGAAACAGGGGAAGGTGGACTGCTAAGGACAACAGGAGAGGGTACCAGGGCTGTCTGGCCCAGTCTGGAGCAATCAGAATCACCTTGCAGGGTTGAGACCTGATTTGACTAACACCTTGAACAGGAGAGAGAAGGGGGGCATACAGGAACTTCCTTCCCAATTGAGAACTAGGACATCCAGGGGACTGAGCCCAACACTGGGGCCTGCAGCAAAAAAGGGGAAGCTGGTGATTGTCTGGGGCTGCAAAAAGATCTATCTGTGGGGTGCCCCATCTGGACGAGATCACCTTCAAAACCAGGGGATCCAGGGACCATTCGTGATGGCCCTGAGATATCCTGCTGAGAGCATCTGCCAGGACATTGTCCTAGCCTGGGAGGTGTACTGCTGTAAGAGAGGTATTCAGGGAATAGGCCAGAGACCATAACTTCATTGCTTCTGTGCACAAGGCCGTAGACTGAGTGCCCCCTTGCTTGTTGATATACCACATTGTGGTGGTATTGTCTGTCCTGATCTGAACTGATTTGTTCTGAACAGACTTGGAAAAAGCCTGAAGTGCTAGAAACACTGCTCTGAGTTCTAATGTATTGATGTGAAGCAGAGATTCCTGAGGAGACCACAACCCTTGGGTGGTCAGGTCTCCCAAGTGGGCTCCCCACCCCAAGAGGGAGGCATCTGTAGTAAGGATTAGAGAGTGAGACTGAGTGACAGAAGGAACTCTGTCTTAGATTGTCCTGATCCTGCCACCACTGCAATGCCTGGATCAGGGTTCGAGTCACTGGAATCAGTTTGGTCAGAGGGTCCTTTTTCTGAGACCAAAAGGCTCTCAAGTGGAACTGAATGTCCCTCATCTGAAATCTTGCTTCCTGCACCACTGCTGTAGAAGCAGCCAGCCATGTGCCACAGGAGCTGTAGAAAATGCCTTGCTGGTCGAGACACCTGGAGGGTGAATGAAGAGGCCAGTGAAATAAGGGTCCTTGCCCTGTCCAGGGGAAGGAAGGCTCTTGCCTTTACTGTATCTAGCTCTGCACCTATGAAGGTGAGGAGCTGTACAGGCTCTAGAACTGACTTTGAAAGATTCAGAAGGAACCCTAGAGAAGTAAGCAGTTGCTGAGTTATCTGTAGGTGTGACTTGACTTGGTCTGGGGACTGGCCTACTATGAGACAGTTGTCCAGGTATGGGAAGATGGAAATATTTTTCCTTCTCAGGGAGGCAACTACTACTGCCAGGCATTTTCTGAACACCCTTGGAGCAGAGGTTAGGCCGAAGGGCATTGCTCTGACCTGGTAGTGGCTTGAGGACAGCTTGAACCTGAGGTATTTTTGATGGGAGCTTCTGATGAGAATATGGAAATAGGCATCCTTGAGGTCCAGGGAGACTAGCCAGTCCCCTGGCCTTAGAGAGGGTAGAATTATTCCCAGAGTCATCATTTTGAACGTTGGCTTTAAAAGGTGCTTGTTTAAATATCTGATATCCAGGATGGGCCGCCATTCTCCTGTCTTTTTGGGGGTGAGGAAGCACCGAGTACAATCCTTTCCCCTATGTGTAGGGTGGAACCCTTTCTATAGCTCTGAGAGCCAAGAGGAAGTGATCTCTGCCTCTAGGGCAAGAGCCTCTGAAGGATTTGCAGGTGGAAATGATCTGGTTCTCATCTTTGGGAATGAATTTTTTGAAGCTGAGAACCAGTCCCTGGCTTACTACTTCCAGGACCCACTTGTCCGTTGTTAAAGACATCCAGTCCTGGACAAAGTAAGCCAGCCTGCCCCTACAGGAAGTGGAGAATCGGCCCTGGCAAACCCATCAGGGTGTCTGCTTGGCAGGGGCTTTAGGCCGAGGGGTGGAAACAGGCCTGCTTGTACCCTGTCTGCCTCTTCCTCTAAAGAACCCCCTATGAGCATAAGCAGAAGATGAGGCCTGGGCTTGGTAGAAAGGCCTACGAAAAGGCCTGCCTCTGCCCCTGGGATGCAGCCTCTGAGGAGTGGCTTGCCTTTCCTTGGCCTGAGCACTCCTATTGGTGGTCCTGTACTCATCCATTTTCTTCATATAGTTCTCTGTTTGCTCCCCAAACAGAGAATTACCCACAACAGGAAAATCCATGGCCTTAGTCTGGGTATTCTGAGACAGGCTAGTATATCTGAGCCAAGACATCCTACGAAGGGCCACAGATGTAGCCACGACCCTAGATGAAACATCATTGGAGTCCACTGCAGCACAGAATTGCACTTTGGATGCCTCAATACCATCCGCAGCTACCTGCTCCAGCTCCTTGGCAAGCTGGCCAGGGAGCTGTTTAGCTAAAGCCATAACAGTGTCTCATCTAGATTTCTGATATCTAGCTGTATAGGCCATATAATTAGCCTACCTGAGTCCCAAGGATGCTGCCATGTACTGTTTCTTTGCCGTGGCATCGATCCTCCTGGAGTCCTTATCTGGGGTGTGTGAAGCCAAGGGTATATTTGCCTTATCACAGGCTGCAGCCTGCACTACCCCAACATGGCTGCATTGCTGGGTAAGGAACTCTGTATCTGAGCCTGAGAGAGCATACCTCTTGTCCATTCTCTTATCAACAGGAGGTATAGAATTAGGAGTCTTTGAAATTTTCATTGTCTGTTTCCGAAAGAACTTATGAAGGGGAATAGACAGCCTCCTGGACTCTGGGATATCCATCATTTCAACATAGTCAGGCTCCTCCTGGTCATCCACAGCTTCTTCCATAGGAAGCTGAAGAGTTTCAGCCACTTTCTTGTAAAACATGAAATGGGAAGGGGACTCAGAAAGCCTAGGAGGAAACACTCCTGAAGGTCTGTCTGGGGAGATGTCCGGGTCAATGGGCACATCCAGACTTTCATAATCGCACTCACTTTCTTCATACTCTCCTTCCTCCTCCTCCCGTTCATAAAATTCCTCCAAATCACAATCTGGAACCGGTAGAACTGACCGAACCGAGTGCCTCCCTAATGGTGCCGGTTCGGTTGGAACCGGGGATAGTGACTGAACAATTTTTATCGCTTTGGCTATTTCATCAGCGGTTGGAAAAAGAACTTTTGGATCTGCACTGGCTGATTTATCCCTTCTTGTTCTCTTAACCGGAACCGACTCCTCGGAATTGGTTCTCCTTTTGCCTGAAGAAGTTTCGCCCTGGTCAGAGGGCACTCCTTCTGGTTCAGTTGGAACTGAACCAGGCTGGCCATCCAGGTCAGCGGACTTCTTGGCCTCCCTTTCCCTGAGCCTACCAACTCTTTTCTCCAGGGTAGCTGCAGGAACATTTTTACAAATCTGGCAGTCTGAATCGAGGTGTGCAAACCCCAGACAATAAACACAGGTGGTGTGGGGATCAGCCTTAGCAAAAACTTCCCCACACACACTACAGTGTTGAAACCCAGTGGGCCCGGTTTTTCTTTTGGGTTTCTCAGACATGGTCAGTCCTAACAAAAACTTACCCTTTTTTCAGCAATCCACCAGGCAAGACACTCTTATCGGTTCCTGACCGTGTTACGGGTTGTGGAAAAAAACGTAATAAAGTCTGTTTTTTTAGAACCGATAAGAACCGTAACCACACTCTAAAAGCAGAAATAAAGCTTTTTAAATAACCTGATCGGTTCAAACTGAACCGATCCCACATTTACAAGTTCCACACAGAAATAATAACAAAAAAATAAACCTATCTAGTACTCACAAAACCACAGACAGAGACTGAACTGATAGGATACGGTTTAAATTCGGTCGAAAACCGAGAAAAATGGTACTTTAACCAACAAATTGAACCGAGCAAAGGAGAAATCTCATGAGCGACTGTTCAGTGAGGCGTAGTAAAGAATCTGACGATTTGAGTTCAAACAGCAACAGACAGAGTCTCAACCGAGCTCGAGCTCAGCGCTCCATGCCTGGCATGGAAAGTTAACTCTTTCAGCTCCTGGGCAGTTCGATGGTTGGACCTCACTGCAATTGTCAGAATACAGCAAGACTTCATGTTGTTTGAATATTGTTTATACTTAAATGTAATAAAAGCACATGTGACTTATCCCTTTCTTTAACAGTATCAGTCAACATGAATTTGATATCTCTTATTTTAACTCGAGGAAAATAACTAGTAATTACAATCTCCTTATTATCCTTAGAGGTGTACCTATCCATCTATTTTAAGATAGTCTCCTAAAATGTATACCTGTTTAAACTTCATTACTTCCTGATTGATTGTTTCTACATTCTCCTCAACAACTGTGTCCTGGGTTGAACCACTCTCCCTACCTAAATTAATATTACCGTGCATAAATGTACTACCTCCAGCAATATTTCCTAGTTGTTCCACAGGGTCTGATGTCATACCTTTGGATGATACCATCTGGTGCATCACATCAACTAGCTCCCCATTACCTGTTTCTGATGGTATTGCATACCTATTTACTGACTCTAATACTGCAGCTTACTGCTTCTCATGTTGCTCATGTATATGTGCTGATTGTACAACATCAATCCCCTTCTTGCCTGTCTCTGAATTGTCCAAGCTGTCCTCATTAAGATCAATTAGAGGTGTAAAAACATTTTGCAAAGGAGTATGCCATTCCATGGCTCTGCGAACTTTCTTATATTTTCTGGTTTCTATCATCCAGGATCCATCGTCATCATTTTGCCTGACCCTTTTTCTGGTTTCCACTCTCTTATCACTCAATGACCCCTGTTCACCAGTACGTTTGCCATTTACTTCATTTCTATCATGAGCTACCCCTCCTATATTCACTTGGGCATCTATACCCCGCTCATTTCTAATTTCCTTTTGTTGTCCCAATAAACTAAGCTGTCTTTCCAGACTTAGAATTATGCCATTCCATGGCTCTACAACCTTACTTATATTTTCTGGTTTCTACCATCCAGGATCCATCATCATCATTTTGCCTGACCCTTTTTCTGGTTTCCACTCTCTTATCTTTCAATGACCCCTGTTCACCAGTACGTTTGTTGTTTACTTCATTAATGCTTGGTGTACAATATGGAAAGTGCATGCTTGTCTTGCTAACATTATCTTTACAGGGGGTTCCAGGGGAGCTGCTGAAGACCAGTCCCTGGTGGTAAGTGCAAGGGGTGTGTGCATATCATTAATGCTCATTAACTGTGTGGCAACTGCTGCAAAGGGTTATCTCTTATTACAAAGTATTTGGTTGCTAGGTGGGTATGTGGATGGTTAAAGCTTCACAGAGGGCTATACCAGGTTAGGTAGATACCCCCACTATTATTACTCTGGGTGGAGGCACCATAATACCGAATCCAGGCCCCTCAACCTGTGGTTAGAAATACAGGCAGGGGTTGTAAACTTAGAGGTAGTGCTGCCCAGGGGTTACATCTTGGAGGCACTGCTGGGATTAGAGCCCTCGATGGTCAAATAACATTTTAGATAGACTCCACCTGGAGCCCACTGTTCTTATGGGCAACTACCTGTGGCCTGCCACCAGTATAGACAGTCTTACTAGCAACGATTCTGACTCTCTCTCTCGTGAGTGACATGGCTGAGCAGACATTAATTAATTGGTGTATGGGGAGTGACATTGACCCTCACAATGCCCTCTTGTTGCTTGGTATACCTCTGGGCACTGACAAGGGTAGTATTGAGGAAGCACTCGTGACAATTCAGTGTCTTGGCGAGGCTGTGATAGCAAACTGCCTGACTGACCCAACTGCCCAAACTTTAATGGCTTTAGTGGAGTGTAGCAACCCAGTGGAAAGTACTAAGGTGCCTAAAACTATTGCCATTGATGGGTCGCCAACAGCCTGGATGGTATTGACTAAGAATAGTGAGGATCTCTTAGAGCCAGAACCCCCACCCTTATCTGAAAGTTTTTTTTTATTTCCTTTTATTTAGTGGATGTGACCACAAATCTAGTACAGTCAACTTTGTTGGCTTATAACAGAGCAATACTTTACAATACATGTAAATATGATTAATAGATTTAAGTTCAAGCCACTGTTTCTGAATAAAGTAACTCTTTTACAATATGACTGAGCTTATCATCTCACAATCTTTCCAGTCCCCTCTGTATTATATATTAACAGATCTTTTCCTGTGGCAACAGCTATTATTGCAAAGGTGAAGGTTGTCCCTGTACATGTAATCAGAACTTGAGATTTCTCAAGCAGCTAAAAACTTATGTTAAATAACATATCAAGGGAAAAGAATCAGGGTCATGTCTAGATATGTAGAACACCCATGGCCTCCAGAACACCTTATTCACAGGGATTTTATTATGCAATTTGGCCATAAGGGATTCCATACAGCAAATATCAGAAACCACCCCCATCCCGTCTTTAACAGTAGGGACTTCTGGTGACATCTATCTTCTTGTTATAGCCTTTTTTGCTGCCAAAATATAAATAGGTAACAGAGATCAATGCCAAGATGGTCGGCGGGGGGGGGTATAGCCAATAAAATAATCTCGGCAGTTAACTCTATCCTCTCACCCAAACAATCTGATATCTCTTGTTGTAGTATACACCAGTAGCATGTCAAATGAGGACACATCCAGAATATATAAGCGAGATCTGCATGTGCACACATGCAATTCCTCCAACACCTACCATATGAGGAGGGGAGGCACTTAGTGAGGATGGCCGTAGAATGAAAGAACCTGATTCGGCATTTCCAGGTGAATTTTTTATTTTACTTATTACAGAATCAGAGTGTACCTTTGAGTCACAGACTCATTTACAAAGGTTCCACGTCACATAGGTTATAAACAGAGAGACATTACAGTGACTACAATGATAGATCACAAGGAAAGATACAGCTTGTTAACAGGGAATCACAGGGAAGTCACGCCATATAGTAGAATGAGTTATCCTGCAGGCCAAAGGGGAAGCTTGCAACCAATCCTGTTCTGGGATTTCTATTTCCAGGTCTCTACACCAGCTCTTTAAGATGGAGAGTGATGAATTGCCCATCCCTTCCCTAAAAATCCGATATAAATTTCCCACCTGGTGTCCCCATAAATTACCGGCCATGTTGTCTTTGAGGTATTTCCAAAACACTGGGATAGGATCTGGCTGTATAGGCACTATATCCCTCTGTCTCAGAAGGTAGTTTTTGACTTGCGTGTATCTGTAAAGGTAACTATTAGGTAAGCCATAAGTTGTTTGAAGGGTTTCAAGTGAAACAATACCCTCCCAAGACAAGAACTGCCTGAAAAATTGGAGTCCCACCCTTCTCCATTTTGCAAAAGTGTGGTCGGTAGAAGCAGGGAAAAACTTATCATCCTCTGAAATTAGTGCAAAAAGGAAAAAAAGTCTCTGAAACCCTGGTGCCTTTTTAACCTGTACCATTGCCTCAAGATTTGGGCAGTGAAGGGTGTAAAATCCCACAAACAGGGAATTTTAGCTACTGAGGCTAAAGCTATCCTTGCTGTATCATATAAATCATTTATCACAAATTACAGATTCTTCCAGGGCGCTTTGAAAGTTGGAGCCAGCCAAAGGGACAGTATTTTAAAAAATGCTGCAAGAGCATAAAATTTCAAGTTAGGCAGGTTGGCTCCACCCTGCGAAAGCGAGAGTTGCAGTAAGGGCAACCTAATCTGAGGTTTCTGGCCATACCAGATGAAACTGAAAATAATTTTGTCCCACGATTTAAAATAAAAGTTGGAGGGAAAAGTAGGAATATTCTGAAATAAATACAATTTTGGCAGAATAATCATATGAATGGTCTCTATCCTTGGAAAAAAATTTAAAGGTAATTTGGACCAGGCGGATAGGTCCAACTGAATTTGTACTGACAGGGGTTCATAATTCAGTAACTCCAAATTGTCTAAGTTTTTGGCAATATTAATGCCCAACTATTTAAACTGTGTCCAATGCCATTTTATTGGATATTTAGTTTTAAGAAATTGGGATGGGATAAAATTTAAGGGGAGCAGGTCTGTTTTAATTATATTTAGTTGGAACCCGGAAACTTCAGTAAAGAGTGCCAGAGTTTCCCATAAGGCCAGGAGGGAGGACTCTGGGGAGAGGGCAGACACCAGAATATCATCCGTGAACAAGGCCACCTTATGTTCTCTCTGACCAATGGGAACTCCCTCTACCTGGACATTTCTCTGGATAGCCTCTCCCAGGGGCTCAATGTAAAGGGCAAATAAAAGCAGGGATAAAGGACATCCCTGTCTCATGCCCCTTTGTATAGCTATCGATTGAGACAAGGATCCATTAACTCGAATATAGGCCTTAGGAGATGCATAAATGTTTTTCAGGCATGTGAGGAAAGAGTCCGGAAAAGAAAATTTGGAAAGGGTAGCCCATAAAAATTCCCACCCCACCTTATCGAACGCTTTGTCGGTATCTAGGCTTATTACTATGGAGGGGCTTTATCTGGTCTGAATGTATTCCATACTTAATATGATTCGATGAAGATTATCTGAGGTATTTCTCTGCTTTATGAAGCCAGATTGGTCTTGGTGTATTAACTGAAGGAGTATTGATTCTAATCTTTTGGCCCATATGGCCATGAATATTTTGTAGTCCACATTTAAGATTGAGATTGGGCGATACGATGATGGGAGAGTGGGATCCTTGTCTGGCTTAAGTAAGTGGGCGAGGACAGCATAGCTCCAGGAAGGAGGGGGGACTTCCTCCTCCGTCACTGCACCACATACCAGTAGAAAACTAGGGAGTAACAGGGGGATAAAAGTTTTATACCATTCTGGGCTGAATCCATCTGGGCCAGGGCTCTTCAGGGACTTGCTATGCTTAACCTGTTGAAGAATCTCTTCAGGTCAGATAGGGCATTCTAACTGGCTGATCAGGAAAGCAGATAGTTTAGGTAAAGGGAGCCTATTTAAGAAATCTGATATCAGGATATTTTGTTCCTGGGGTGAGTGGGGGACTGCATACAAAGTCTCATAAAACTGGGTGAAGACCAGTTTAATTAGTTCCTCCTTATAAGTGGTAGTGCCTGTTATGGTAGATTTTATTTTTAGAATCGTAGATGCCCTTTTGTTGGCCCTTAGCTTCTGGGCAAGTAATCGTGCCCCCCCTTGCACCTCCCTCGTAATTATGTTGGCATAGGTAAGTCAGGTTTTGGAGGGTCCTATAATCTAATAATTTTTGTATTTCTTGTTTTAGACTTCTAATCCACCTCTGGAGATCTATGTAACCTTCCTGAAATAAAAGTTGGTACAAAGCCAAAAGGTCCGTTAAAAAATTAAGTCTAGCATTCTGCTTTTTTTGTTTCCTGGAGACGTATTCCAGTATCTCACCTCACAAGACAGCTTTCAACGCATCCCATTGAATTGAGTGGGACACCTCTGGAGTTAAATTTTCCTGAAATGCTTGTGGAATTTGTTCCCTCATGAAATCCAGGAAATCCTGATTCCCTGAGGAGGGACACACTGAATCTCCAGAACCTAAATTTCTTCTGTTTACCCAAATCTATTTTAAGGATTAGTGGGTTATGATCAGATAGTACCCTTGGCTCTATTAAGATGTCTTGAACTAATGTGAGATGTTCCCCAGTTACAAAAAAGTAGCCTAGAATACGTTCTATGGCATCCTTAAAAAAAGGTATACCCCGCTACAGAGGGGAATTATCTCCGCCAGACATTCTCTATGGCCATAAAAGCCAGGTTTCCTTTGAAATATTTACCTGCTTTAGGTAACCTATTCAGTTTAGGGTTAGAAGAGTTGAAATGAGGATTAAATGCAAAGTTGAAATCCCCCCCCCCAATCAAAATCCCTTTAAGTCTCTACATTACCCGACATAGGAAGGTCTGTACCACCGGTAGAGAAGTTTGCGGAGGGAGGTAGGTATTAACCAAAGTTATTGTCTGGGAATATAATGTGCCCGTTAAAATTACATATCTACCCTGTGGGTCCAAATAGATGTCCTGGACCCTCAAGGGCATTGTGGAGTGGATTAAAATAACTGTGCCCCTCTTATGTCCCCTCGGATGAGAGGAGGCCACTACTTTATATTCCCCCTAGTGTAGTTTTGAATGTTCAAGGGGAGAAAGGTGGGACTCCTGTAAAAAATATAAATCCGCTTTCTGTTTTCCCAAATGCTGCATTATCCTATATCGCTTAACAGGGGAACAAAAACCATTCACATTTTGGGAAAATATTTTTACTGAAACATTAACCATTGGCACAAGGAGGAAGTGTTGTCTTAAACAGGCTGGGGCATTGTCTGGTCTCCAGTGGGCTTAAAAGGCTAAGATATGTGCCTTGCTGGAATCCTCTTCCCTCTGGTGGTCTTAATGGACCAAACACAGCAATCCAGGGTGGGGAGCATCCACGTGAACTGCCCTGCAGACCACAAGTCGCCAACCAGTGCAGGAGTATGGAATCTCAAAGTTGAGATTGTATCACCATCCATTTTCAAAGTTAACAAAACTATTAGATCTAACCAACTAAATAACCTCAATAACCATTGAAAATAACCTGTCTCCTAATGGAGAGAACTATGTACATGCAGTCTTCCATTTGTGGGGGAGACAAAACCATCTCCCGCCCTGGTCCTAGGGCCTAGGAACCCTTTGTCCTAGAAAGTGGGGCACCACCCACCTGAAGGTGGGTACAGACCCACTCCGAGAGGGACACCCTCTGGGAGCAGTCTCAAAAGCCACAGAAACTGCTCCTGTGTTGATTAGGATCTAAACACTAGTAGATAAAATAATACCTAGTTCCAATTATTACTTGGGGAAATATCTTCCACCCCACCAAGCCCATGTGGCCCATTAAGGGCTAAATGGCACCCCTGGGAGCACTTGGGTAGCCAAGAAAACTAGGGACCAATACCTAGGCTAAAACCTTATGAAATTAGGGAGGAGGGACCCCTGAACCACTAGGGGAGTTAAAGTATTCTATCTCTTGTGCAGCCCTTATAAGGTCTTAAAATCTTTTATTATATCTCCTCCCATATAGTACCTAAAACTATAAACTAATCGGGAAGAATTGTCATGTTTCCAATGGGGTTTATATGACTGGGTGCACAGAAACCCAGCCTTGTATATGAGCCCCAGCTAGTAAAAGCAAGACCTGGGAATGGGGTGTCTCCTCTGACTAAAAAGGGGACAGCATATTTTACCTCCAATTCCTCCTTCTGAAGGAGATGTTGTTATTGCACAATGTCAGGTCAGGAACCCTCCAATCACCTTAGGAACAAAATCCCCCCTTTTAAAACCAAACAAAACCTTCTGATGTCTAGGTATCAACTGGGAGAAAAGGAAAGAGGGGAGGGGAGCAGGAAAGTATATCCTTCCTTATCTCATTCCGCTCTATATGTGATCCCCTAGGAGTCGAAAGAAAATACATGGCTATGACCATTATCCTTATGGGTCCTACCTGGGTCACAAGTCTCAAAATCAATGACATTATACTCTCTTAGAGTCTCACTGTGGAAAAAGGAGATATTTATAGTCCATCACCAATGTTAGCCCTCGCTGGTGCCCTGGAGTAGACTGAAGCTGCAGTTCATAGTATTCTTTGAAGGCGGATGCCAGAGCTTTTGAATTGCGGGGCATGAACACTTTTCCTTCTGGTTGAGAAGGCACTGTGGGAGGGGAGGGGAACAACCAGCCTGGTCACTGTGAGGAAGGGGGAGAGAAAGGCGCTCTGGAGGCCTCAGTCATGTATAATAATATTATGGTGAAGCCTACACCAGAGCAATAGCCCTCCCTCCCTCAACCCCTCTCACAACACCGTGACCTACCTCTCTTGTCCCCCAATATCCTCCCCCCAAATTAGCCCACCAGTAACTGAGATGGAGTTCTGATCTTATTCTGCTAGTAGAGTAGGGTTTCCATAGTGATCACACTTTATCCAGGATTTTCTGTAAATCCTCTTCATCTCCATCTCCAATGTCTGCTCTAGGTTTATTTTGGAAGCCATTTCTGGAAGATGCAATCAAGTCCCTTATTGCTGGTTTAGGGTCAGTTTTTGATATAATCCCTTGTTGGAGCAGATCTAATCTGGCCTCCGCTGCTGTAGTGTATGTCGAGATCCACTGGGGAACTGAACAACCAATTTGGCTGGATAGAGGTGCGGAATCTCAAATTCTTAGCTCTGAGGGAGGGAGTAATGAAGAATATTCCTGTCTCATGTGTTGAGTGGCCGGTGCATAGTCATTATCAAAGATGATGCGCTGCTCTCCCCACATCACCTTCTGCTTGCACCAGGGTTTTAAAAGTAGTTGATCTTTCTGATAAAAGCTAATGAAGCCCATGACAAATGATCTTGGACGTGCCTCAGGTTTGGAAGGGCGAAGACCCAGTGCCATGTGCACTCTTTCAGCATCTATTTGAAAGGCTGTGCCCAAATCCAGGGCTTGGCACAGCAAGTAATCAACAAATATTACTGGGTCGTTCCCCTCTTCCCCCTCAGGGATACCATATACCCTTATGTTCTTTCGCCTTCCCCTATTCTCCATATCCTCTAACCTTAAAGATGTGTAGAGTTGTTCCTCAGCTAGTTCATGTACAGCTCTCTCTAGGACCACAATTCTGTTTGTGTTATCTGTTATCTGTCCTTCTGCCTCTGCGACCCTTGACTGTAGCTCAGTGAGGTCTGTACGAATTTCTTTTAGCACATCCCTCATTTTGGTGCGAAACCCCAAGATTACGATAGAATTGCTTCCGAGTTTGAAATTTCTGGCATTTGTTTCTTTTTGTCCCATTTCTGTTTACTATCAGATAGAGGGGAACTTGCAAGGCAGAATCAGGGCTCTGTAAGCCGCTTCCTCCTCATTGTCAGGCAGGTCCCCAGCGGTTGAAACGATTGCGATCATGGTGAGCCATTCCCTGAAAGTATGTTTTAAATGCAGCTGTATTTTAGGTTTAGTTCTCCTCCCCAGACTGTCAGCACTTGAAATCGAAGGTTTGATAGAGGTTTTGGGGATGAAAATCCTGAAATGGCTCTGGTGGGGTGAGAGCGCTATTCCCCCATGTCTTTACGCCGCTGTGTCTCAACCGAAGTCCCTTATCTGAAAGTTTTGAGGAGAAGCTTGCCAAGTTGTTACTGGATGAGGGCCAAACTGTCGAGGACTTAAAAAAGTTCTTTCAGCCTCCTGGGAGTACCTCTCCCCCGGCACCTGCACCAGTTCTGGCACCTGCTCCTGTTCCAGTACCCGCACCTGCTCCTGTGCCTACACCAGTACCGACACCTATGCCTGTACTCTCAGTCAGTTATGATTATTACCGCAAGGTAAGGGTTTTCTCTGGCACTTTGCCCATGCCTAATGGGGAAGATGATTGGGAGACATGAGTAGACTATGTTGCTCCTCTGGTGCGAGAATGGCAGTATCCCAAGGCAGAGAAGCAGACATGGCTCATGGAAAGTTTAAAGGGTCCTGCACTTGAAGCCATTACATTTTGAGATCCACAAACCCTGATGCTTCGCAGAAGAATATTTGTCTGCACTAGAAGGTGTCTTCAGTAGTATTGAATCTGGGGAAACTTTAATGTAAAAATTCAAACCCATCAAACTGTGAAAAGGTGGATGTTTGTCTGCTTATGTTACTCAGTTGGAGAGGGCATTACAGAGAGCTCACAGAAGGTGGGGTATTGGCAAGTGATTTGAATCGTGTGATTCTCGATCACACTACAATGCGAAAATACTCTAGATTGCTAAGTCTCCAGATAAAGTTCCAGGATAGAAGGGATACTCCCCTACTTAATGTGAACTAATAAAAGAACTCAGGAAGGCTGAAGATGAAGAAGAAGTTTGGGATCCTTGTGCATGCGCTGCTGGAGTAGTTTCAGCGTAGGGAAGGCCTAGTGAGGAAGAGACTGTTAGGTATGCCCCACCCTGGACAGAGATACTTAAGGAGATCAGAGAAGTAAAAACTGGTGTCACCATTAAGCCAGTCACTGATAAAGATCCCAACACCCCTCAGAAAGCATCTGCTGTGGGAGTGGAAGTGCTCGCCAGACACCCCCTGTAGATGGCAGCATAAGGACTGAACTAAGGAATTGTCTGCCATAGTGAAAGAATTAATGGGACATAGTGTGTAGCCTCCGGCATGGCAAAAAGAGACTCTGAACCAAGACCATCTGCTGTCAGTGCTCCTGCTCCAGTGTCAAATGTGAGTTCTATACTGCCCTGCAGCCATGAATGGAGACCAACTTCTGATGCAATGTCATAGCCAAAGCAGACTAGAGAAGGTATATTTTGCTACAAATGTGGGAAGAATGGTCACCAAAACAAGGAATGCCATCCTGAGAGGACCCAGCCAGGATGAGAGATAGACTGCTTGCAGAAAAGCACTCGAGGCAAGGTAGCACCAGGGAAGCCCTAGTTTCATCTCGACACAGCTCACTTGTGGCTAAGTCATTTGTTCCAGCTCCTGCAAATACTCCACTGGATTGGGAAAAAGGTCGCAAAGGAGTGCAATGTAATGCACTTGGGAAACAAAACCCAGGGCAAGAGTACACAATGGGGGTGAGATACTGACAACAAAATGGAAAGGGACCTGGAGGTAGTCATATCAGATGACCTAAAGGTGGGCCAGCAATGTGAAAAGGCAGTAAGGAGGGTTGGGGATACTGGGATGCATAGAGAGGCATCACCAGTAGAAAACAGGAAGCTGTTGGCCCTCTGTACAGACTGTTAGTAAGACCATATCTGAGTACTGTACAGTTCTGACACCCCATCTCTGCAAAGACATAGACAGAGTGGAGGCTGTCCGGAGGAAGGTGAACCAAATGGTGCAGAGTTTGCACCAGAAGACATATGAAGAAAGACTAAAGGAGCTTAAGATGTATAGCCTCGAGGAAAGGGGGGGGCATGATAGAAACTTTCAAATACCTCAAGGGAATCAACAAAGTTCAAGAGGGTAGCATCTTTCAAAAAAAGAGATGTGCAAGAACAAGGGGGCACAATTTGAAGATGGGGGGACAGCTCAGAGGTAATGTGAGGAAGTATTTCTTCACAGAGAAGGTTGTAGATGCATGGAACAACCTTCCTGAAGAGGTCATAGAATCAAAAACAGTGGGGGAATTCAAGAATGCATAGGACAGACATAAGGCAATTCTAGTGGGGGGTAGGAGGAAGTAGGCTGTTGGTTAACTAGGATCTGCAGCTTATCCATTAGGTAGAGAAATGGGCAGACTAGGTGGGCCAAGCGGTCCTTATCTGCTGTCAGATTCTGCTTCCATGGAGACTACTGTACATGCTGATGGTAGCCTGGCCTGAGGCATGTTAGAAAGTGGGTCCCAGGTCACTATAATATTTAAAGACTGGTATGACCAGCACCTATCTGACCACCCTCTATAACCCATGGATGGGCTGCATGTATGGAGGTTGTGATAAATCCTACCCTCCCCTTGGTTTCTTATGAATATGGCTATCCTTTCCATCTACTGTAGCAGGCATGGATAAATCTATGGAAACATTGGCTTTGGTTTGCCCCTCAACCAGACTATATGAAGGGATTCCCATGTTGATTGGCTACCTGGCACAAATGTGCCAAAAGAAGCAAGCTCAGAAAACTGGATGAGCTTTACCTGTTCACGCAATGGTACAAAAAGCCTATGAGATGCAAATGCAGAGCAAAGAGAGTGATAAGGATGAGCCAATGGGATATGTCTCGAAGAAGGACCCATCACCCCTTGTCTTGCCACCTAATACACAGTGTCACATCAGTGGAGAGGTGCGTATCAAAAAAGACGTAACAAACAATGCCCCAGAGGAAGGAAAGCTGCCTGATGGACTCCTAGTTAAACCTAGTCTGCTACCTGTTACAGCCCATGCCTATGCTAGGACAGTAGTAGTGCAACTCTGTAATGTAACCGACAGAGACATTGAAGTCCCCCAGGCCTGTACCCTGGCCACAGTATATTGCACAGATACTGCTGTGTTACCGAACAAGTGCTGCACAGAAGAGGATGGTGAAGTGACTTCAGATTTGTTTGATTTTTGAGAAGCCCCCCATTCCCAGCGAGTGGAAAGATAAAATCAGCCGCAAGCTAGCCCAGTGAAGTAAAGTATTTTCATTAAAGGAATGGGATGTCGGATGCATCACTGGCATTGAACACCATATCAGGCTCCATGACGAGAGGCCATTTCGAGAAAAGTCATGCAGATTGGCGCCTGCGGACATTGATGATGTTCGTTGCCACTGCCAAGAGATGTTAGACACTGGAATTATTCAGGAATCCTGCAGCCCGTATGCACTCCCATTGTGGTGGTTTCAAAGAAAAATGGCTGAGTGGGATGTGTGTGGACTACCAGACACTTAACTAAAGGACCATACCAGATTAGTATATGATGCCTCGTAACCAGGATGCCCTTGATTATCTGAATGGAAGTCAGTGGTTCTCGGTCTTAGATCTCAGGAGCAGTACTACCAAATCCCGATGGTGCCAGAGGATCAAGAGAAAACTGCATTTATCTGTCCCTTGGGCTTCTACTAATTCTGCGCATGCCCTCAGGGCATATCTGGAGCATCAGCCACCTTCCAGAGATTAATGGAGTGAGCTGTAGGAGATATGAACCTTCTTGAATGTCTAGTTTATTTGGACGATATTGTATTTGGCAAACACTCAAGAGCATGAGACTCGTTCATTTAAGGTCCTCAACTGGCTGGAAGAATTTGGATTAAAATTGTAAATTGACAAGTGCCAGTTTTTCCAGCAATCTGTAAAGTATGCGGGCCACATTGTATCTTCTGAAGGTATCCAAACAAACCAAAGCAAAGTAGAAGCCTTAACCACCTGGTCACAGCCTAAGAACCTTAAAGAACTGCAAAGATTCCTAGGTTTCTGTGGATACTATCAGCACTTTGTAAAAGATTATACAAAAGTAATTCACCCCTGCTGAGTCTGACCCAAGGATACCCACCTACCAATCAGAAACACAAAAAGAGTGCTATAAAAGAGGATGATAAAGCCTACTTCAAGCCTAGTGAACCATTTGGAGCTCGATGGACCCATGCTTGCAACATAGCCTTTTACAACATCATCCATCAGCTCACACATGTGCCATTCCTCGCCTATGCAGTTCCAACTAAACCATAAGTACTACACACAGATGTCAACCTAAGTGGACTTGGAGCAGTGCTTTATCAAGAGTATGAGGAGGATTACGCCAGTGGTGTTTGCCAGTCAAGCTTGACACCATCTGAGAAAAACTATCCTTGTATAAACTTGATTTTTGCTTTGAAATGGGCAATAGTTAACCAGTTTCATGAATATCTATATGGCACCAAAATTCTGGTAAGAACAGACAATAATTCCTCACGTATGTCCAAACCTCAGCCAAGTTGGATGCCACCGAGCACAGGTGGCTAACTGTTCTTTCAATGTATGATTATTCAGTGGAGTACTGTCCAGGCCTAAATCACATTGATGCTGATGCCCTGTCCAGAGGGCCTGTGTGAAATTCTGAGTGGTGTGAATGTCAGAACAGTTTGTGAAGGCCCATGCCACAAGTTTGACAAAGATGACCACCCGCCTTCTGAGACTGTAGATTGCCTAGTCGATTGTCTGGGGCCTCCAGAAACTTGTGTTCCTATAGCCTATTGTAATTTTGCAGCTTTGTATCTGAGCACTCTGCTCCAAATCACTCTGGAAGACATCCAAAGGGAGCAGTATCATGATACTATGATCAGATCTGTGCTGGAGGTCATAAACAAGAAAAAAAATGTTTTTAAGCTATGGTCAAAAGATCAGAGAACTGCCTTGTTGTTCAGAGAGGGACCTAAGCTTAAACTGTGAAACAAACTACTGTACAGAGAGGTTACTGATCAACAAGGCAAAGTCACTAAACAACAATTAGTGTTGCCTTCTACTGTACATTTAAATGTGTGATTTTAAGAGCAGTCCACAACCAAATGGAACATTTGAACAGTGAAAGGCCAGCTGACTTAGCCAGAGTCCAGTTCTAATGGAACTAAAATGAATGCAGATGTCGGGTAGTATATTAAAACCTGTAGCAGATGCCTTCAAAGAAAGGCCCAGCCACAAAGAGCAGCACCCTTGGGTAACATCACCACAAGTGCACCCATGGAGCTTGTATGTTTTGATCTTTAAGCTTGGAGCCCGATATGAAGAACATTGGCAATGTGCTTTTCAGGGACTCAATCACTTCACCTGTTAGGCACAGGCCAATCCAACAAAGGACCAGAAAGCAATCACCGTGAGCCAAAGTGCTTGTTGAAACATTTTTCATCCACTTTGCCCTACAATGGATCCATTCTGACCAGGAAGAGACTTTGAGAGTCGCTTGATCAAAGAAATGCTCTCACTCTGGGGTGTAAGAAAGTCAAGAACCACTCCATATCATCCACAAGGAGATCTGCAGCCCAAAAGATTTAATAGAACATTTCTGGACATGTTGGACACCTTCACCCAAAAACAAGTCAAGATGGAGTCAGCAAAAAGTACTTTAGTGCACGCTTACAATTGTACTTGTAACGTTGCAACGGGTTCCCATAAATTGATGTTTGGTCGAGAAGCATGTCTGCCTTTTGATATTTGTTTTGGAGTATCATCAGATGGAATCCAAGCAGATAATTATCAACAGTATGTACAAAAACTCAAAGCCCAGCTTAATCATGCATATCAGCTTGCTTATATGATGGCTGCAAAGAAAAACTTAGCCAACAAAGACACATGACAAACGTGTTAAAGCTCAAGTGTTACAACCTGAGACCATGTATTACTGAGAAATTCGGCTTTCAAGGAAACACAAAATTGCTCACCGGTGGAGTCACACCCCATGCATTATCAGCAATCTGGATGATTTGCCAGTCTGCAAAGTGTGTCCTGAAAATTACCCACGAGCTGTAAAGACAATGCACCAAAATCACCTTTCACCCATTTGCTAGATTTTTATAGACTCTGTACCTCAAGCTGATGTTCCCCCTAGGCCTTTTACTAGATCTGCTGCTCAAAGGAAGCAATCAAATCAGCCAAACTGCTGTTCCTGCTCTCCCACCACCAGAGCCTCCATCACGTCCTGTTGCAGTTAATAAAGACAATCATTCTGAGTCCGATGACAGTGAATATAGGGCTATGTATTATCCTTCTTTCGAACTAGCTCAGTTGTTCCAAGGTAATTTTATGTAACATGGGAGATGATGCTGAACCTTGAACTGTCTGGCATCCAGCTCTCGACGAGCCCTGTGCCACATGATAGTGAGATACACAGTGTAACTCCAAAGTAGCTGACTTGCTATGTCTTGTGGAACTGTCTGACACTGCAATAGCTAGTCCCAATCAAGAAAGTGTGGAACAAAATTGTTAATCTTCTGTTAATGTTGAGATATCTGGACCTAGTGAACCTGAACTCACGTTAACCTGTAGTGCTAACTCTGAAAGTGCAAACAGTGTACTAAATAAGTCAAACTTTGTTTAACTATCTCTTATGGATGACCCAGAGCCAGAGTCTACAGAACAAGCAAGTTCACATACTGCTACCGATGCAAGTTCTATGTCCAATGCTGAACAGCAAAAGAATGCAGATGCTGAAAGGACTGTGCCACTGCCTACTACACCCAGCAATTCTGAAAGAGCTGTTAAACTTGTAGTATCCCTCACGTATGATTCTCCAGGAAAGCCTGTAGACCTCTTTATGAATGTGGTCCATAAAGGGGTTTATATTACAGCCAACTTCCTTCCTAAGATAGGTTACACTGCAGCTTCTAAGTTAGTAATAAAACCCTCCAGTCAGTATTCCCAAGGTCATTTTGCAGAAAGTCCAAAGTTAGCTGACAAGGTCAGATCATCACCATGTGGGTTAGTATACAAAAGTGGTACAGACAAGGGTAATGCATATAACTCACTAACTGTGCTAGAATGAAAAATAAGGTATTTAGAATGAAACTGTAATTGCTTAAGTGATATCTGTATTTATAAATATGTTGATTATGAATAAAGGACGTTATTATGAATCATAACACTAATACTGTGCAGTAAAGTATATATTGATTTATGTGGCCACCTGTACATAGTATAAAGTAGTATCTTGCTAATGGAAAAATGTTTATGGTGTTTAGACTTGACGCAGATGCCAAGTTTCCTAGGCAGTGGAGAGTATAGCCCTCCCCCCCCAATTTTGGGGCTTATCTTAAGTGTCTCCCAGGGCTCCATCAATGCCCACTGTCAGGCAGACATCCAGCAGAGGTAGTAAATCCATGGTTATTTGTTTGATTCTGTTGATTTGCATAAGAGTGCCATGATGTGCCTCTGCACCTGTCCCTTTAAGACTATAAACAGTGTCTATGCAGTAAATGGCCTGGGCTGGGGCTGAGTGTCTCAAAACTCATAACCGACCAGGCACTGCTCTAATTTGCTCCACTCTGCGGTCGATAGTGAAGCAGAGGGAGCTCTAGCTATTACTGTAAATGTTTATTTCTAACTTGTTATAAGTAAATTAGAGTGTTTACCTTAACCTGCCTTCTTACAGCTTATCCTCCAAGTGGGAGCCACCATGTTTCCAGGAATTTGGACCAACTGGGACACAGGGGACCATAAGTGGTCCTTAGTTTAAGTGCCTCATGGGAAGGAAAACTGTAGTTCTTGTAGTTTTACAGGCTGGCACCTAAACTGACTAATGGGAACACCAGAACTGTGATGGACAGCTCCACTAGCCAACTGAATGGCTAGAAAACCGGGTTAGTTCAAGAACTGTTAGAAAAAAAGAGTTCAGTTGCTGTTAGAGCTGGGAGACTGAGCAGCTTGAGTCATCAAGAGGCAGCTCCAGAAAAGGAGCTGTGGAGATTTGGCAGGGAAAGGCCTGACTTGCCTTGTTGTTTTCCAGTATTGGACTGCTTGATAGCAGTAATCGGACTAATCTGAAGCTTATCTTTGAACTGTGGTAGTTTGTCTGAGACTTTGGAGAAGTGCAGCTTGACATATTGGACAAAGAAGAGCTCCTGTGAAGCGTTTGGCCCAAGAGTTGTGTGAGAGACTGCTTTTGTGAATTGAAAGGTTTGCCCAGGGGGTCGACTAAAATAGTGAACCAGCCTGAAACTGAATTGAAGAGGTAGAGAAGTGAATGCTGTTCTCGTTAAATGTGCTGAAAGTTTATTGTGGGTCTCAGCTTACTGTTCAGGGACTCCTGCTTTCCAGAAAGGAGCCTTCTTTACCAGTGATCGAACTGTCTGTCAGCTGGAGGTGTTCACCAGCAAACAAACTGAACTTTGCCTGAAATGTTTATTAAGTGTTTATGCCAAACTCAGCCCAAGCCATCCATTTCTGCACCAGTGACTGTTTTCTCGGCAAGAGACCAGAATGGGGATCAAGCCCCTGTGCAGCAAGAAATTGCAGGTTGTGTCCACCTGGAGGGAAAGGCCGTGAAGCGGAGGTGAGTCGTGCAGGCCCAGGTTCCCCATGCTCTTCAGTTTCCAGAAGCAGGTTTTCATATCACCAGCCCATCCTCAACCAACTGGCATTGTGAGTAAATTCAGGGTAGCTCCCTGCAACTTTTCTTTGAATCTTTTGTGGTACCATCTAATTGCTTGGTGTGTTTCAGGGTTACAAAGACTGGCTGACCAGCTTTGGATAGAAATACCCAAAACCTTGTTTATGAACGTTTAACTGCCTTTTCTTTCCATTGAGGGCCTCAACAACAGCTGCAGTGCTGGTCACCCCAGAGCACCAATACTGGCCAGCCAGCATAACAATCTGGGTACCCAGTGCTGTCAGACTGTTTCTTTAGGACTAGCGCAGTATGCATGCATGGTAACCCAACTCAAATCAGTAAAGTAATCCGGGTCCGGTTGCACTCTGAAATGAGCCTCGCTCAGTGTGCTTTTCCTAATTACCAAATGTTTAAATAAATACTGTATATAAATCATTCTTCTAGATTCACGCCCCTATCCTTGTTCACGTCCCCTTAATAAACCTGATTTGCTGTTTCATGTTTAAACTGGCTTATGAGCACATTCTTAGTTGGTGTACAGTATTGAAAGTGCATGCTTGCCTTTCTAACATTGTTTTTACAGGGAGTTCCAGGGGAGTTGCTGAAGACCAGTCCCTGGTGGTAAGTGCAAGGGGTGTATGCATATCATTAATGCTCATTGTTAACTGTGTGGCAACTACTGCAAAGGGTTATCTCTTATTACAAAGTATTTGGTTGCTAGGTGGGTTTGTGGGTGGTTATAGCTTCCCAGATGGCTATTCCAGGTTAGGTTGATACCCTCACTATTATTACTCTGGGTGCAGGAACCATATCGAATCCAGGCCCCTCAATCTGTGGTTAGAAATACAAGCAGGGGTTGTAACCTTAGAGATAGCACTGCCTAGAGGTTACATTTGCATTGAATCTAAGCTGCCGTACATTTGACCATTCCTCCAACCTTGCAAAATCCCTTCTCATCCTTTCCCCCTCCCCTTAGGTATCAACCCTGTTGCAGATCTTTGTGTCGCCTGTAAAGAGGCATACTTTTCCTTCCAGTCCCTCCACAATGTCACCTATAAGGACATTAAGGAGGACTGGTCCAAGTACTGAACCCTGCAGTACCCCACTAGTAACCCTCCTTTCTTCGGAGTGGACTCCGTTTACTATTATCCTCTGTGTCCTGTTGTCCAGCCAATGTTTTACCCAGGCTACCACTCTGGGACCCACTCCCAGGCTGGCTAACTTGTTTATTAATCTTTTGTGTGGTACTGTGTCAAATGCCTTGCTAAAGTCTACATAGGCCATGTTCACACCCTCCCTGGTCTGCTTACTTTGGTCACCCAGTCAAAGAAATCTATTAGATTCATCTGACATGGCCTTTCTGCTGTGAATCTATGTTTCTCAATGGTTTCTCCATATCCAGTGGGATCTGTACTTTGACATGGAGTGTCTCATCCTAGGCACTACTACTCTTCATTGTTGCCCTCCTGTGGAAGTTGGATTGCTCCAACCTTGACACAGGGTCCCTGTCTCTACATCCCTTGCCCCCACTGTTAATGATCACAGATACCTTGGGCTCTGGCTGGGCTGCTCATGTCGAGTCTTTCTTGATCCAGAGCCTTTGGTCCTCACTGGATTGCACAGTAACACTCTGGATATGAAGGCTGCTTTGCTTGGCCTAGTGGCCTTCACTGTCCTCTGGGGTCAGCCCCTTGAACAGGATGAATATAACCTTCCATAGCCTAGACCCTTTAACCTGTATAGTGAGTAGTGTTCTGGATTACCTCTTATTCATGTCAGAACCGGGCCTCAATACTCCTCTGTGAAGGTGCATTTACAGTAGCTGTTGCAGCCTGTCATGCCCTCATGAATGGTGATAAGCACAGTGGAGAAACATCTCACTTGCCAGTATACATTTTAGTATTTTTGTCATATCTTTTTACATAGTCGGCGTTTCCATGGTCTTATAATACTACTGACAGTATCTGGTGAACACCATGTCAGAAGAATGTTATGTGTTGAAAACTGCTCTGACATTACAGTGTGCATGGTTTTGGATTTGGTTTATCTTTGTGCAGTTTTTGACTGTGCCTGTTTTTCCGATGCAGTTTTGACCTAGTCCCTACTGACCATGTCCTCTGGACTGGTAAGAATGCCCTCGAATTCACAGCAATTCATTCACTTTCCTGAAGCTGCAGATATATTCTCATAAGCCAAGAAAGCATATAGCAACCATTATTTCTTGTGTAGCCTTCTCTCAACTCTGTTTTTTCATTCCATTAGGTTTTAATACAGCATGCCCCTGTGCTTTAGACTGTAGGGTCCCTGCTTCAGTGACAACTTCCTGGACATTTACTCTTCTGGAGGGGCTCCTACAGCTTCAGGAACGTGAATGAACTGCTGTGAATTTGAGGGTGTATCTTACCAGTCCTGAGGAAGTGGTCAGTAGTTCTGTAAGACCACAAAACATCAACTATGCGGAAAAGATATGCCATATGTATGGCAATTGTCTAATAAAAAATACTAACAAAGTATGCTGGTGAGTGAGACATTTCCTACACTGTTCTGGTTGTATTTGGGTGTGTGGAGCATATCCCTCCCAGTCTGTGTGTTGTATTCTAGATGGGCCACACTGCTACAGGTGACTTGGACTCATGAGTGGTAAGACAGTTGTCCAACTTGAGATGTCCCCCAGGTTCCTTAGATGCATGTTGCACCTTTGTCACCCAGTCCACAACTTGGTTCCAGTATGGTACCTTATGGAGACTCTTATGGTGCCTCCCTCTGAACCAGCCACTACTTGTGAGATGTGCTGCCTCTCATTGAAGATGCTGTTTCTGGTAGCTACTACTTCACAAAACATTTTTTCTAAACTGCAAGCTCTGGTTGCAGAGCCCCCCCCCCCCATACCTTTTTGTTCACAAGGATCAGGTTGCTTTAAGGACCAATCATCATTTTCTCCTGAAGGTTGTTTCTGACTGCATATGCTTGATGTCTGTTGGACTCTGCATTGGTACCTGGATTGTAGTAAGGACTGTAGGAAATCCTTCTTTGTCATTCACCCTAGGGTCTCCTGTTTCAAGCAATGCCTTTCTGTGGTTGGCTTCCTGCATTGTTTTCTTATTAGATGCATGGTAAGAGAATAGTTCAGTGATTAAAAAACAGATGCTTTTGTACAGTTTTTTCAAAACCAAGTTTATGACCAATGATTAGATATCTTATCCATGAAACAGAAGAGAAACAGAAAAAGGGGGACACCAGAGAGCCATCTACCTGGTAGAAGCTCCTCCATACGATACTTAAATACAGCACAAACAGCAATATTTTTCTATTTTAACTGCAAAAAACCAACAGAATCTGTTTTCTGGAGATTGTAGAAGCTAATGACACCAGGCTTGTGATGGTTCACCATAAAGCCCAGCAGCATGGAACATCGAAGGATTCTCAGCAATCGAGCATGAGCAAGGCCTCAGGAGCGGCAAGCAGTGGGGATGCGGGCATAATGGCCTTATTGGAACCCCCATGGCAGGCGATGCTGGAATCAATGAAAGCTATGGATAACAAGAAAACTCTACAAAAATTAGAGTCTCATGATACTGACATTAAGACCTTAGCGGGATCAGTAGCTGGAGCCAAAAATTGGACAGTATTCACTTTGGCAACGGTCGCTACTCTTACCTGAGAAAATACACAGCTAGGGAGCAGAATGGAGGCAGTGGAAAACAAGTTCCGTTCAGGGAACGTGTGACTAGTGGGAGTCTCAGAAGGCACTGAAGGTGCAGGACTGCTACAATTCCTTACAGAGTGGTCACAGGAAAACTTGAATGTACCTGCAGATTTCAAATTGTCCTCGCCAGGAAGGCATACAGGCTGAATGCTAGAGTAAAACTGGCAGGTCCTGCTCAACGTGCACTATTCTACTGCATACTCTGGGGCCTGAGGTGCGGACCTATTGATTGCAGCAGCCAGAGTGACTTATCCCTTAGACAATAATGGTTTGGACATAAAACTCTATCTGGACTTATGTTTTCAAACTAGAGCTCAAATGAAAAGTTTCGATGTAGTTCATCATTGCCTCAGAACCTTGGGCATCATATAGTCTTTTTTGCTACCAGCCTGCCTGAGAATCATTTACGGGTTGAAGACCTGGAATTTTAACAATCCCCAGAATGCTGGTCGCTTGGCCGAGAAGGTGGAGGCCAAGTTTTCAGGCAGCAAGGACATTTCAGAGCAGCAATGCTCGGGATCGGACACTGAAGACTGAACTGGGACTTTTAGAAGAGCTGGGTGTGGTAAAAATCATTGAATCGGCAATGAAGTGATTAAAAGTGTGGGATTTCAAAACTTTGAGGAGCTGGGTCTAGTAAGAGGCTATGGGATTCACTTAATTCTTTAGTATCTTGAGTTCTGGGAAAAGATTACAGGGCTCTGTATATCCAATTTAAAGTGCTCCTGCAGTGGGAGCATGGGTAGAATTACCAATTAGCCACTCTTACAGAGCAGAGCAATATCAATAGTTTGTTTTCGCTAGTGTTAAATAGGAAGTTCATTGGGCATCGGCTTTTTAGATAGTGCACGTTCTGAGTAATACTGAACCAAAATGTTAACAGTTAAGATAAAGATGCAGTTAAAGAAACAATGATATAACAAACTATAATGCTGTTTATGGGATATATATATATATATATACTGTATATACATGATATGTATACTGTTTAAATGTGGAGGGGCTCTAATGGGGTCTATATTACTGTTGTTCATTTCTCCAGTTACAGGTTAAACAGCTGTCACTAGACTGTATACTGCCTAATTTTGTCATTCTCCCTACAGGATGTACTTTAGCCGATGAAGAGGTCAGCAGTTTATTGGTCATTTATGGACTTAGTTCTTAGCACTGTTTTTGGAACCTCCATTTCCTACTGTAAATGATTATAGGATCAACATCTGTTGTAAAATAAGCTTTACCTACTGTACACTGGTATCCTATATGAGATCTGTACCTGTTAATTATTTATTACCATGAAACTTAAACATAAAGTACAAAAACAAAAGAAGTGCAAAAGAAAAGCCAAGTGCCAGTGTGAATCAATAGTCAATACAATACATACAGTAGGGAGATTATCACAAGCAGTACAGACCAAAAGAATTATTTAGCACTAGGAGAGAAAAATATGTAAGTATTTATGTGCATTACAAGCAAAGAAAACGTTAGCCTGCCTTATCTTGCACTTGTGTTCTAGCTGGCATATCTGAGAGATCATTCATTGTGAATCATTCACATCTTCCTGTGTGTAATCCTTGTTCTCCAGTGGAGATTCCTGATCAGGTTTTACAATCTTGGCAGCTGGGAATAATCACACACCCAGCAGACTACTTGGTAAAGATTACCTTCATTATTTTGCAAATTTCATTCCAAAATGTCCTTCAACTAAGCTGGGGGACATTACTCTAAAACTCAGACTCCGAAAGAACTAAAGTTCTCTTTGAAATGTATCAGTCTCTTTCTCCCTTCATTCCTCTTGCATAGTCTAGGTATTGCAATACTTTATTGTCATCCAGTTTAATACCTTTGAAGAGCAACTGATGCCTCAAGAAAGACTTTGAAAACCATAATATTTGGACACAATTTGGTATATGTTTTACATTAGATTTATATATCTCCTCCGATTATTTATTACTGAGGTCTTGTACATGACAATAGAATCTTTGTTCTTTGCAAATTCATCTGCTCTTATTGCCTAATCCCAATCTGGGGCCCGATATGTAAACATTTGTACGAGCACTAACGGGTCTTTGCCCACACAAACCGAGGTTTTCACCGATCCCCATATTCAAAAGGGGGTGTTGCACTGGTAAAGACGGTTAGTGCCCACGTAAAACATAATGTGTGTGGTTGAGCAAGGGGATTGACAGGGCCATAAATAGTCACACTATCCCGTGGCTTTGCACTGCCCAAAAGGGTTTAGTGAGGTCCCTTTGTGCAGCACAAATATCACCACACAAAACCCCAGACTTACTCTAGGCAACCCTAGCAGCTGCTGGAAGTAATACAGCTACCTAGTTGGTTGGCTGCTGGAGGGAGCACACCTGCCTTCAGTGGTCCCTGGCACTCCCCTACTGATCACTAGCCCCTACTGTACAAATAAACTCCCTGGTAGTAGCGGTTTGCCTCAATTGTCAGCCCATCATGCAGTATAAAAAAATCCTTTTGTGTCTAGTGGTTCCCTCCACATAGCACGAACCCCACCCCAGTCACCTTACCATTCCCCATGGTGCAGGTGCATATGGCAACCAGCACAGCCTTCTCACACCTCCTCAGCCGGCTGCCACATGTCCAGGCAGAGGCATGCCCTTATTTATAGTACAGGGTATATCAGCCTGTCCTATAAATATGGGGCATACTCTGCCTGGACATACAGTGGCTGGCTGGAGGTATGAAGAGGGCTGCACTGCTGCCATATGCACCGCAGCACCGAAGGGAATGGTAAGGTGAATGGGGGGTGCTTGATGCTGGGATGTGGGGCTGCTTGATGCCATGGAATTTTGTATACTGCAGGATGGGCTGGTAATCGAAAGTGGGGGGACCACTAGCAACAGGGATTTTTGTATACTATAGGACAGGCTGGTGATTAGGATGAATGAACCACTAGCACCAGGGAATCTGTTAGTGACAGGACAGGCTGGTGATTGGGGAGGACCACTACTACCAGGGCTTATGTTAATGACAGCATGGGCTGGCAATTGTGCGTGAAAGGGGAACCACTGTTACCAGGGCTTATGTTAATAAGAAGATGGTCTGGCGATTGGGGAGACCACTATCACCAGGTCTTATGTTAATGACAGTACAGGCTGGTGACTGAAGGGGACCATTAGTATCAGGGATTTTTGTTTACCACAGGATGAGCTGGTGATTGGAGGAGGAACCACTAGCAACAAGGATTTTGTTAGTGACAGGATAGACTGGCAATTGGAGCGGGGGGAGGGAATACTACCACCAGGGATTTTTTTGTACTACAGGAGGGGCTGGTGACTGAAGGGGGAAACACTACCACCATGGACATTTACACAGCTCTAGGAGCGGGGCAACTGGTGGGGGTGGCAGTGCTCTAACCTGCCTCCCTACCCATGCAAATGAGCCCTTAATGGGCATGCAAATGGACCCTTAGTGCCTTGCATGCCAAGTGGGCTTATTTGCATGGGTCCCTTTTTAATACTGCAGATAGCACTCCGGCACTATCCATTCTGGCAGCGCATCGGGATCCATGTTGGGGTAGTACTACTTGATTTAACACTGTGCCAACATGGCCCTGTATTCAGCTGAATAGCACCAGTGTGCTATTTGACTTTAATATAGCATTCTCTGGCTCCTGAGCAATCGCAAGGTGCAGCGCAAGGTTTTGCCCTGTGCTTTGCACTCTTTTGAATATCGGGCCCCTGATGTCATAATATTCTGCTTGTTACATCACAGTTATTACCATGACAACAGACTGTGACATCACAAGAGGATTATGATTTCAATTGAGGAATCAGCGGTATGTGTAGATGAACTCTGAAGGATAGAGATTCTGTTTCCATGCAAATTTCCTCTATAATAAATAATTTGGAGGGGAATTCTATAAAAGATATGTGTTATATTGTACAATCTGAATTGTGTCTAAATAATACATTTCCAAAGTTTTCCCAGAGGCGTCAGCAGCTCTTTAAGCTCTCTGGCTGTTTTCAAAATTAGTTATTTTTCAGTTGGCAGTTATAATGTCATGATAACTGATGGGATACTTTAGGCCATTTCTTTCCAGTGGCATAAGATTTTGCTCAAATCTAAGAGTTGGGACCCACAGGTCTCTTGAAAGTGCAGATCACTGCATTCTGGACCTCAAACTTTTTAAACAACAGAGAATTTAACACTTCAACAAAATCCCCAGTCCTACGGTCCTCTGGTGGACGTAAGACCCATTTTTTCACTTTCATTTTTTTCAATTGTTTCCATTTTGAGGTTAAGCTGTAAATTATCTTGAACAAAGGCTGATTTTGTGGCCTCTAGAGAGCTTTTATTAAATTTTGTGTATGACGATCTCTTGTGGTTTCTATAGCACCTCACATGCAAGTAAATCCTAGTACTGATGGGTCTTATCAACACTCAGAACAGTTAACTAGTGCTACTCTCACACTTTTCTCTGACCAAAACCACTCAGCTGGACAAATCAAAGGACTTTTGAGAAGCACCCACATTGTGACAATGAATGCAGGGAAGCAGTAGAATAAAACACCCCAACAGGATGCCAAAGACAAGGGCAGAACTTTTCAAAAGGCAGAAATGGACACAAATGCCTGCTGCACCTGTCTGCATCCACCCAAAGGTGTCCGAGCAGCTCTGCTACTGTTTCAAAAGATGTGTCCATTTCATAAAAATGTAATTATTTATTGCAAAAAATCACACACATGCAATTTGCATCGTATTTTGCTGCATTCACATCTTTTGATACAGAATTTGACACAGGCAATTTATTAAATGGTCTAACAGTCTGGATGGATTTCTCCTGAAAATAGCAGCTGACAGATCTTGGACAGATCCTTTTGAAAATGTTGCCTAAGGAATTTACACTCAAAATGGCTCAGATGAAAGCACTTGCATGCTGAAATACAGAACTGGCAACATTTTATCTTTTTTTTTTTTAAGCTGTACTAAGTGACCGAACTGTATGCTGTTTGAGAATGGGTGTCGGATTTTTAAAGATTCGACGCTGGTCTTGCAGCCACATTTCCACACTCCTGTAACACATTACATGGGCCTGAATGCGTGCATCATATTTTCAGAAGATTTGCCACATTTGCAACAGTTATGCTGTTTTATGACAGCTAATGTCATGCCAATTGCGTGCATATGTTAGACCACCTTTTAGGTGGTCTAACTTATATGCACAAGCATCTGGGATGCAGCACAATTATGCCACAAATCTCTGATGCATAGCTGAAAATTGTGCCCTGGATTTTAATTAAGATTAACTGTTTTTTTTAAATTCAGTGTACGTTATTGATTTTTCATTTTCAGGGACATCACAGACAGAGACCTTGAAAAGACACTATAAATACAGTCTCCCCAATGATGTAAAATAAAGCTTGAAACTCAGCAGGTTATTTTAATTAATACTCATAACTATGCAGAGATTGCACAGTTCATCATCTGCTCAAAGTCATCACTAGCGTAGTTGAGATCTGTCCTTCCCTTCCCTTTACTAAAGGTTCATTCTCTATGGCTTTTAACCTTTAGCTCATTAGTTGAACTAAGGTATGCAAGGTTTCCAACTTTTTAGAGTAAGTGTGGTATCTGTTAGCCATGCTGGCTATCATACATTTGGCTTTAAGTGCTGTATTTCCTGATGCCATTCTTTTTGGTGGGGAGCTTAGAATCTACCAATGCCCCAGGATAGTAATTTTAACAGCTATTGCTATTAGCACAATATAGTGTTCCCTTGCTCAGTAATCTTGCCCTCATAGTCTCCCACAGTACATATTTTGGGTGTGAATGCATTCTCCAGCCCTAGTTGATCCATGCTCCTTGTAATAGTTTCCCACAGTGGTTTGGGCTTTCTTGCAAGACCCCAGCATGTGTAGATGTTCTACTGGGACCTTGTGGCATATTGAGCATGTTTCATTCTCAGCTATACCCATTTCAAAAGAGCTTAGTGGGGTAAATATACATTTTGTAGTATTTTTGTTGTATTAGTCAGTATTTTATCGAATTTTGTAAACTTATAGAGATTTTGCCATATTTTCTCCTCTCTCCAACGTGTCTTCTACTGGTACAATATGGGTCCAAGATTTGCATATACCAATTAGCCTGTTGAGGGTTTAAATCATGTAGTCTAGCAAATATATTAGATATGGCATGAGGCTGAGTAACAAGCATCAGTAACTCTAACATCTTGCTCCAGCCTTCCGTTGTCCAAGGAGCTGGGCATAAAGTAGGGATGGGTGAACCAGTTTGTTCAAAATATGAACCTACCATAGCCAGCCCGGTGGCGCTGAGGGTTGAGGCACTGGACGCCACACCTCACACCACATCAGCGACCCGGGTTCAGGAACGGACTCGGGCCACCGGGGGTTGGCAGGGAAGCGGAAGGATCAAGCGTCCTACAACTGCTCTCCTTCCTCTGGGGAGGGTTGAGGCACTGCAGTGCACTGTAGTGGCTACTGGTGATGGCCAGTAGCACTACAAGCGAGCAACAGAATGGGAAGGCGCGGTGGACATCAGCATGTATGTGCTCGCATGCCATTGCATGTCCGGCTCTCTTGGGGCAAGAAAAACCAGGCAGAAAATGGGCGTGATCTCAGCGGCTGATGGCCATGCCAGTGCTGTACAGGAAGGATCCTGCATTCAAAGCGCATGGCAATTAATGGCGGCTCTGAGGGGTGCCAGACTGGGCCTTAAAAGGGTGTCGCGGCTGGGGGATCGTGGGGATCCACTCCACGGACAAGAAATAGAGATGTGATATAAAAAAAATTACTAACCTACCCAAACATGCTGAAGTGTTCATAAATGAATGACTTCTGAGCACTTTTGTCTGTTAGGATCAGTTTTGATGGCTCTGTATCACGGAAATGTAACACAAGAAGTGCTAGAGCAGAAGGAACCCTCAGGAGGGACCAGAGACAGGACTCTGCTTCCTCATTGGATGGCTGAGCTGTTAATCTTTCTAAGGTGGCACCTGGTTGGGTTGCTGCTCTAGCGATCCATGTGGTCCACCTTAGATCCATGCAGAGGAATCAGGACAGAGAAGGAGCAGCAGCTTCTGTAGGCTGCTCCATCCTGCAGATTCTGTATGCTTGACTTGTGCTGCTAGCATTTTTTGTGCCCCTTAGGCAAAAAAGAAGATGTCGACTCTAAAAAACAAAAATGAAAGAATATATATAATATATATAGTGTATATATATATATATATATATATATATATAGTACTAAAACAAAACAAGTGAATTGGAAGAGGAAGTCGGGGTGGGGAGTAGGGGACTAGGTGTTGGGGACTCAGGAGGGGATTGAGGCAAGGATGTGGGAGTTAGGGATTGGGGTGGGGACGGGAGTAGCTATTGTTGGGAGAGGAGACTCAGAGAGGAGAAGAGAAACTTGGAGGAGACTGGAGGAAACTTGTTGTGAGAAAGAACTTGAATGAAGACAGATTAGTGCAGACAAGAAAGAAGAGAACAAGAGATTGATGAGACTTCACTTTAAGTGCCAGAGTCAGACTGCCCATTTATTTTGGGTAGCAGTTTAGCAGAGGGAGTGGAGTCTGTTGCACTGTGCCAGTGTGCCACCCAATACCACACCACTCCCAGTTAGCCTTCTTGCTGTTTGCCCAATTGCCGCTCAACAAGTCGGCTCTCTCAGTTCTTTACCTGTACTTAGTCACTTCAGTGGGATTTCTGTTTAGTGTGTGTGTGTGTGTGTGTGTGTGTGTGTATATGAAATAAAAAATCTGTCAGCCAGTAGTCAGTGCACCAGTGCCACTTGTTGTAAACTATGTGACCCCCAAAGAAGTCCGTCATCTGTCATCTTCCTCCCTGTGCTCACTCAGTGGGGTATAAGCTTTGGCTCAGTGGGCAGGGCATTCCATCACATCATGTGGACTAAATTAAAAAAAAAAATCCTTGAAGGGAAAAATTATGGTGTCAGAAAGGGTTAGGCCAGGCAGGGTCCTTGAATCTGTGCGGGTAGCAGCAGTGCCTGCAGACTCGCCCTTAGCATAGGCGGTGTGAAATAAATTCGTGTGTGTGTGTGTGTAATAAAATCTTCCAGTCATCAGTGCACCAGTGCCACTTCTTTGCATACTGTTTGACCCCCCCCAATAAGTCAGTCTTCTGTTATGTTCCTCCCTGTGCCTGCTCAGTGGGGTATAAGCTTTGGTTCAATGGGCAGGGCATTCCGTCAGATCACGTAGAATAAATAAAAAAATACTAACCATTTTTTGACCCTGAAGAAGCAACAGACTGGCATTATGAGTACTCCAGAAGATAATAAAGCAAAAACCAGGGGCAAAGGAAGTAATAAACATAAAAAAAGCTTATTCAAGAGCCCAGTAAGAAGTGGCCTAAAAAGTATAGCATAATAAGCACCACAGTCTGTTGAAGGGGCTGAACTAAATGCTACTACTATCCATGTGCAGACTAACTCTCAAAATACTGAAAACCCAGAAAGGGTTGGTGGGCTGTCTGTGTCAGAAAGGCAAAGCAGTACAGCCAACAAAGTGTCGAGAGACAGTGGCAATAGCAAGTCATCTGAGAAAAAAGTGCAAAAACAAAGAGTATTCCAATTGTACATCAAGTTAAAGCACTTACAGATAAAACTCATAGTAGAGTTGCACGATTTGCAACACATGCATATCGAATAACTCAATCTGTGACTGCAAATGTTAGCTCTACTGAGTCTGATAATGATGATGGTGTTGACCCTGGTCATGGTAAGCCTGACGATCATGAGCTTGTGACTTTATCTTTAGCCATGTTTCATTCTGGTTCTGACAGTGACTATGTGGATAAAAATAATGACAGTAGGAGAGTGTCAAAAGGGAAAAAGGAAAAGTCAAAGGCACATGTCACACAAAGTGAAACAAAGTCTGACAGTAGTGATGATGATGATGATGCAACGGTGCTGCAGAGGATTCTATGATTGTCTCACCTGATGAACCTGAATCCTCCGCTGATATGTCTTCCCCATGTAAACTCAGCCACTTGACTCCTAGTCCTACTGAGGTCGTTACTAGACATAGACAGTCCACCTCTACTGTTTGGAACATTTTTTAAGTAAACCCCAACAATGCTTGCCAAGCTATATGTGTGCATTGCAACACGTGTTAGCAGGGAGAAAAAATAAAGGGCATCTTAGAACCACTACAATGATGTGACATCTTTCACGAATTCACCCTGTCATTGTATATAGTTCAACAAAACAGTCTAACATTGGTAGCTGGAAATCTAGCAGGGGTCTCAGTGAACAGGAACATTCTGCTGAAAAGTCCACTTTCGCCGCATGGTGATGGTCGCAATAATTCTATAAGATCCTCTGTTTTACCAGGCACAGCATGTAGTCGTACAAAATCCCCAGCCAACTCTAACTCCCCCCGCGATAAGAGGCAGTTGAAGTTAAAGGAAGTTTTTGAAAGAAAGTCTAAATATTCATGAAACCATCCCATAACACTGGCAATAAATCATAAAATAACAGAAATGATTGTACCTGATTTGCAGCCATACTCTACTGTGGAAGATATGGGTTTCAGAGGGCTTATGGAATACTTAGAGCCATGATATTTAATGCCAAGGAGAAAATAATTCTCAGTAACTGCTGTGCTCAGGATGTATGATAGCTTAATACTTCAGATAAGGCATGCTCTCCAAGAGGCTGAGGACAAGGGAGTTCACTTCACTACTGATATGTGGTACAGCAGCCAAACCATTGCCTATTTTTCTCTCACTGCAGACTGAATAAATATTGCGGGAACTCATCATCATCCTCATGTGCTAGTCTGTCTGCTGTCACTTCAACCAGTGCTACTACTACTATCTCTCTCAGAACTCAAAAAAACCTGTCACATTTCAGAAAATGGCAGTTCTCCATGTATGTCACTTTCAAGACACGCACATAGCACAGCACATTCAGCAAGAACTGGAAAGATTACTTACTGCTTAGGTCAATTCGCAGGGTTTGAAAGTTTTTTTTTTGTGTTGCTGACAGTGGTTCAAATATTAAAAAAGCACTTCACGATGGAAAGTATTATAGTGGCGCGGTGGCGCTACTATAGTTAGGGTTCAGCGGTCACTTACATACTAAAGTCAAACGTTTACACATTAATAACTTTGGACCCGTTCAACGGATTTGTCTGAAATTTGGAATGCATGGTGGGGCATGGTAGATTTCTTGATCTGCCAAATTTTGTTTTGGTAAGACTTATGGTCTTTGTGTACAAAAACGTTGAAAAATGCAAAATTATCCAAATTTTGAGGCAGCTTTTTGGATTTTGGATGTGGCCCTGTACAGCCATCATGTGGCATGCCACTCTGTGAGATAGCTTGTTTGAAAGAGCTTTGGTGGCCAAACATGTCGCTTTTTGTTTGGTGAAAAAATATTAAGGCATTCAAAAGTTATGCCACTTTTAAGTTCCCATTATAAGTCAATGGGAAAATTTATATGTATGTTTTGCGAACAAAGAATGGGGTTCTGGCCATCTCGTCCTGCCTGATGATCAAAGAATTTACAGTCTTGCGGTTCAAGAATCTTTGTCCCTTAGAATTTTTAAAATTATTTGATCGCAAGGTCCGCCATCTTGTTTTTTAATTTCCGATAGGAAAAACACAAATATCTCGGCTCAGGGGTCACTTCTGAAGTAAAACTTGGATGGGTTTTACTCAGGGGGCTCTGATCTATCAAGCCATTCCTTTGGTTTCATCCAACTCAGTCAAAAAATAGAGTTATAAGCTTTTAAAATTTTTATTCGTGGCTCGTTAACGATCTTTGATTGCGAGCATGCAAATTCTTTGATCGTGAGATTCTTTGATCGCGATCTTGCATCACGACCTAAAAACACTAATATCTCGGCTCAGGGATGGGCTAGGGACACAAATGAGGATGGATTTTGCTCAGGAGGGTCTGTTCTATCGAGGCATGCCATTTGTCTGGTTCAAATCAGTGAAAGATTTTCGTTTCACCCTTTTTTATTCTTTGATCGCAAGCATGCAATTTCTTTGATCGTGAGCCTGCAAATTCTTTGATTGTGAGATTATTTGATTTCGATTGTGCATCGCAAGCAAGGGATGAGCTGGCCAGATTACAAAATCAATTTTCTCAGCCCAGGGGTGCCCTAGGAAGTCAAATGAGGGTGGGTTTTACTCAGGGGGCTTCATTCTGTCGAACCATGGTGGAGGTTTACCACAATTCCTTCAATTTTTTGATTTATAACATTTTTAATTCTTTGTTCTGTGAGCATGCAAATTCTTTGATCATGAAGCCTGCAAATTCTTTGATCATAAGATTCCTTGACGCTGATCGTGCATCGATCAAGGACGAGATGGCCCAATTTAAAATCTATTTTCTCAGCCCAGGGGTGTCCTAGGAAGTCAAATGAGGATGGGTTTTACTCAGGAGACTTCGTTCTGTCGAACCATGGTGGTGGAATACCTCAATTCCATCAATTTTTTAATTTATAAGATTTTTAATCCTTTGTTTGTGAGCCTGCAAATTCTTTGATCGCGAGCCTGCAAATTCTTTGATTGTGAGATTCTTTGATCGTGATCTTTGATCGCAAAATAAGGACAAGATGGGCAGATTTTTTATAATGGAATAGATAGGGAAATTTTACCAATCTTTGACATTTCATATCTTGGAAATGGTTCTGTCTTTTTACTTGAAATTTGGAGGGTGTTTACGGCATGTCATGTGGATGTAAATTACAGTGTTTACATGTCGGAAATTTTTTTTTATGGAGATATGGCATGGCGCAGTTTACGTTCTGTGGACAGCGTTTTGCTTGTGGTGGTGGCTTGAAATTGATTGGATACCTAGTCTTAGTGTCATGGATGTAGTTTTCAGTCATTGTGTGTGTTACATGTGAACAGGTGCGGAACTGTGCCACTCTGACGAATGAACATTTCAAACTTTGACATGCTATATCTCGGGCATGGTTTGGTCTTTTAACTTGAAATTTGGAGGGTGTTTATGGCATGTCATGTGGATGTTAATTAGTGTTTATGTGTCGGAAAATATTTTGTGGACAGATATGGTGTGGCACCTTTTACGTTCTGTGGACAGCGTTTTGCTTGTGGTGGTGAGTTGAAATTAATAGGGTACCTAGCCTTAGTGTCCTGGATGTAGTTTTAAGTCATTCTGTGTGTTAAATTTCAACAGGTGTGGAACTGTGCCACTCTGATGAATGAAAATTTCAAACTTTGACATGTTATATCTCAGACACGGTTGGGTCTTTTCACTTGAAATTTGGAGGGTGTTGATGGCATGTCCTGTAGATGTGAACTGCGGTGTTTATGTGTCAGACAGTATATTTTTTGTGGAGATATTGCGTGGTTGCAGTTTACGTTTTGCGGACAGCGTTTTCTATTGTTCTACTACATTAACATTTGTTTGTTGGCTGGCCTTGCTGTTGTCAATGTACGTTTTAGTCATTAGGTGTGTAATGTGGCCCGACACTTACAAGTTGGTGGGTCAGGGGCCCTTCCAACTTGTAAATTTCTACTTTTCTATTCTTTCTTAAAAGTAAGGAGATAGTATGCAAAATCGTCATTAATGCATCAGTTATGGTTCTTCTACAGTGACAAAAGTGAATTTGACATTAGGGTTCCCACCCCTCACCTATCCTCACCGCCCACCAACAGGCATTGGGAGTGTGGTGGGGTCGTCTGTCCTTTCACCCCATTCTCCTACACTGCACCACCTCAGCTTGTTTACACATGGGATGGGGTGAGAGTTGGGCTGATGACCCCAACACATACCCGATGCCTGTTGGTGGGGTGGGGTGCAGGTGGGAACCCTAATGTCGATTTCCTCACTTTTGTCACTGTAGAAGAACCCTAACTGATGTATTAATGAAGTTTTGCATAGTGTGTATATATATATATATATATATATATATACTGTATATATGTATGTGTGTGTACACAGATATATATATATATATATATATATATATATATATATATATATATATATATATATATATATATATATATATATATGCTGTTTTGCCCATTGTCTTAACCTAATCGTTCAAAGCTTCCTGAATAAAACCAGCAAGTATCAACCACTGTGGGTACAGTGCACAAAGTGTGTGGCCACTTCAACCATTCAGTAAAAGCCCTTGACATCCTCACTGATATCCAGAAGGACAAAGGTCTTCCTCATCTCCAGCTTGTTCAGGATGTAGCAACAAGGTGGAATTCAAATTACTTTATGATTGAATGCATCCTTGAGCAAAAGGTAGCTATCACTGAGTATATCATGTACAATTACACTGGGAAGGGTATTGTACTCCATTCTACTCAATGGTCTCTGCTGGAACGTTGTCAGATTCTGAAACCATTCATGAGTGCTACAAAAAAGGTCAGTGCAGAAAAGGCATCTCTTAGCCATGTTATTCCACTCATTCTACTTCACAAAAAAAGGTTAGAGAAAATGAGGATCAGCTTATGTATGAACCAATCTCTAGTCAATAACATGCTTACCAGACTTAGCAATGATGAAAAATTATCAGCCATGACATGGAGCAAGGAATATGTCTTACCAACATTGCTAGATGCACATTTCTGGAACAGATAAATTCCTGATGTGGCTTCTGATGATACGGAGGAGTTGAGCTACAGGCAACTTTTGATTGATGCAGTAGATGAGGTTTCATTAGGAGGGCTGGCAAGCAGTACTACAATGACCCCACTTCAAATTTAAAAGACTGTTTCAAAAACCAGTACAGAAGCAGACAATGAGGAGGATGACATTTGGGGCCAGCTGCAGGACACTGAAATTTCACAAGGAGAAAATGCATGCTCAGTAGTAAGCATGGTAGGCGCATATCTGTCTGAGCCCAACAATAGTATTAAGGATGGCCCTTTAGCTTACTGGCAAGAGAAAAATCATGCTGGCCTAAGCTGGAGACCTAGGCTTGTAAATATACTGGATGTTCACCCTCCAGTGTCTGTTCCAAGCATTTATTTAGCTCTGCTGGGGATGTTGTGACTGATAAACTAACAAAATTAACATCAATGTGGAGAAACTAACATTCTTGAAGGTTAACTTGCCAAACTTTGGTTACATATGTGATGCTGATCTTGAAGAAGATGACACTGACAGCAGTACCTGTGCTGCAGCTGTGGAGTGTCACATCAGCTTTCAATTTTTAGACTGGACTGCTTAAAAGTAGAGATCTGCAATTTACCTGCCTTTCGACCACATCATCGTCATCCTGGGGGTGGGAGGGAGGTGCAGCCAATACATCACATCATCACGTACTAGTAGCAAATGTGGCAGACAAGTCCTTGATCTCACACACAGTTGTTTTCTCATTTTGGCAAGATAATTTATTTTATTACCTAATGCACCTAAGAATAATTATTTCTTATATAACCGTAGCTCTGCTTTTTCCCGATAGTAGTGGTAGTAGTAGTAGCAGTGGTGAAGTAGTCACTTTGGACTGCCTGGTGCTCTTGTTCTTTCATATTGCTTTGCATTCCATACTGAGACCCGTTGCTGTGCTAAAATAATTGGTGACATATAAAACACACTGACCCTTCTACAAAAGTCAGACTCAGGAGACTGGTTAAAAACAAAGATAGAGATCTGGGACTTACCTGCTTTTTTGTGGACCGTATCATCGTCATCCTGGGGGTGGGTGGGAGGTGCAGCCAGTACATCACATCACCATTGTACTGGTGCAACTGTGGCAGACAAGTCCCTGTTCTCACACACACATTCGCGTTGTCACTTGAAGGAGATCATTTGCCTAAATGTGCACAATTAAAAAACCACATTGATAAATGCTGCTAGCTCTGTTTTTCCCTCCTGGTAGTAGTAGTGGTAGTACTATTACAAACTAGTACAATTATTAAACACGCTATTATCCCCTTCTAAAAAATCAGACTCAGGAGGAGACAACTTATTTACAAACTAAAGATCTGGTCTGGGACTTTCTTGTCATCACAGTCACTTTCTCATTCTTTTCTAAGCAGTCATTTTTGGTAAATGTGCCTTAACCATATTGATTTCAGGGCTGGTAGACTACTTCTGGTTTTCCCCTGATTGTAGTAGGTAAGGGTAGTAGCAGAATGCGGTCTTGAAGTGGTAGCTGGCTGACTGTCTCTCTCTGTGGCTCTCTCTGACTGGCTGTCCTCTGCTCTGGCCTGGTGCTGTTTTTGTGTTCCTGGCTTCTTTTTCATCTCTTAACTGTCTAAAACACATCTGGTGCCTGTTTGTACCTGTTGAGAAATAGAAATCACTACTGTTAATAATATAACTTATACACAGTATTAGTATTACTTTCTTAAATGTCAGAAACAGAAGAGTGATTAGAGAGCATTCTGTACTACTAAACCGTGGTTTAATTGTTTTTTTCCTACAGATATGCTGATTAAAAGCAGTTTAAAATGATTTTTTATTATACGATTACCATAAAACAATAAAGGTCATAAAAGGTTCGGATAAGGATCCAAACCTTTTTTTGCTTATCTGAACCTTTTAGAACCTTAGAACCTTTTGAGGTTCTCCTATCCCTAGCATAAAGCCTTAGTAATTCCATGTGTGACCTGGAGGAAGTGGAAACATTCAGAGTTCTCAGCACTATGATGTCCCTGTAATGTAGTGAAAGGGATAAAGCAACCATCTAGCATTAGGTGTTCAGCTGATGGTGGATCTAGTGTAGTCCAAAAATTGGAGCACATTGGTTTTCCCCATTTGTAATATTTGGGTTTCTAGTAATGGACTGGGCACAGTCTCCAGCTAGATGATGTGCAGGAATCTACATAACTGCGGAATTGCGGGGGCATGTATGGATTAGTGGATGGGGAGACACACATAGTTTTGGAAGTGTTCTGGGTGGGACAAACAGCAGTGCCTTAAGATTAGCTCCAGCTTGCCTCACTAGTTCCTGTTCAATTTGTAGCCATTGTGGACCATAAGCTTGCAGTTTGGTGTCCTGTTGTAGTACTCACCATCTGAAGTATTTAGAACCATACAGAGCTAGATAAGAAAGAAAAATGTTGGGGAGCTTTAAGCCTCCCACTTCTTTGGGGGTGGACAAATTATTATATGACTGTCGGGCAGGTTTCCCACCCCATATGAATTTGGTAAATACACCACGTTGCATTTTAGACCATCTCACAGAGAGTGTTGTATAAGGCATACCCAGAGAGTAGAGAATGCAGAGGAGGACATTCATTTTAAGAATGTTAATTTTGCCCCACAAGGAAAGTGGTAACTTTTCCCACCTCTGTAAATCCTGCATGATGTGGACAAGTAGTGTCCACATCGTGCACATATTGTCCATGTTCATGTTCTGGGATCTCTATAGACCACTATACCTAGTTACCCGATTTTCTTTGGTGCAAGTAAGGTCCAGTGTGGTTATCTCATTTTGTCTCACCCACTGTTTAATAACAGAACTAACATTTTTTCTATATTTAATTTACAGACCGAGATCTGACTAAACCGATTTATTTCTGGAAGTACAGCGGTATGGATGTATCTGGGTGGATAAGATGCAGGAGAATATCATCAGCATATGTTGATAACTTCAACTCTTGGTGTCCTACTTTCATTCCCTGTATTTATAGACTTGTTTTAATTCTGTGGGTCAGGGGCTCAAGGTATAAATGAAATAACACTAGGGACAGGAGACAACCCTGGTGTGTACCTCTAGCAAGATGTATGAAATTGGACAATACCTCATTGCAGTAAATCTTAGCAATGGGGTACTGATACAGCACGCGTATCCAATCAATAAAACACATGAGGATGTCATATGCCTTCAGGATCATAAATATATAGGCCCATGAGACCATGTCAAAGGTTTTTCCCATGTCTAGGGAGTCCAATACCACTGGGGTGATGGGCTCCCTGGATGTGGAAACAAGACGTCCAAATTTGTCAGGAGGTCACTGGATATCCTGTTGTGCATGAACCCCACCTGTTCAGCTCATATCAGTCCATGCCATACCATGTCTAAATGTGTCACCAAAACTTTGGCCACATTTGTAAGGTTTAGGTTGACTGAAGATATACAGTAGGCCTATCATTTTGCACCTGGGTCTGGTCTTTATCTGACTTGGGGATCAAAGTAAACATGGATTCCGTTAGCCCTAGTGTTTGTATTCCTTTAGTACCTATATGGTTATATGAGTGATAAAAGGGGGGGGGCCTGTTCACCACAATATTTATTATAAAAAATTGGTGTAAAACCATCTGGCCTGGGCATGATCCAGACTAAGGGTCGTTGTTGCTCTTTGTGCCTCCTCATCTGTAATATTGCCCTTCAGACACTGCTGCTCTGCTTCTGTGAATTTGGGGAGTGTAACCACATTCAGATATGCTTCAATGAGTGAGTCTACTTCTGTGAATGTTTTCCACCTGATGGAGTTTCTGATAAAATATTTGGAAGCAGTTTGTTATCTCCTTAGCCTCAGTGATTAGTGACTGAGTTGCCTCACTCCTAACAACTTTAATATTTTTTTTTTCCCCGATTGGTACAAATAACGAACCTTGGCTCTGAATATACTGTGTTCAGCCTTCTCTTGCATCAGCTCAGCATACTGGGCTCTAAGTGCATTCAGTTTTAACCATGTCATTTCAGTTGTTTTTGTGCTAAGTTACTAGCAACAAGGTGTTTGCTTTTTGTTCCCTGTCCCTTTTTCTTGTGGTTGCTATTCTAATTGCTTCCCCCATGGAGTCTACATTTCTCTGCTGCCCACAAGATATCCATGTTTTGGGTAGTCCCCTGACTTTCTGCTATAAAGTGCAGTATCTGTTGTCCAAGTTTGTCAACAATAACCTTATCTTTAAAGGGGAACTGTCAGCAATAAGAGCCTCACACCCAAGTGTGAGTCTCATCCCAATTTGCACCTTGTGTACAAAAATGATTTTTTTTACTTACTGTTTACTGCAGTATAGTAGAATGTATTAGGCTAATTTTGCTGACTTCTAAGATACCATTTTGTGTAACCAGAATCCCAGAATCCCCTATAGCTGACATCAGAGGAGGGGCTGGGGCTGGGAATTTAATAACCTTCAATAGCTCAGTATATACATCAAATAAATATATAATATTAACCCGGTTAACAAAAACTAAATAAAAAAATAAAATAATTTTGTAAACTAAAATCAGATGTTTGCTGGTCCTGCTGTGCTCACGGGGCTTAGTACAGTCCTCTGTGACTATATTTAGCCCCAGGAGAACAGCAGACCAGCAAACAGAAGATTACAGTTTACAAACAACTGTGACATTCATTAAAAGCTATTGAATCTCTCACTGCTGCAGCTCTCCTCTGATGTCAGCAGCAGGGGAGGCTGGCATTTCTAATCACAGAAAATGTCAGCTTATAAGGTAATGAAATTGGCTTGATACAGTTTACTATATTGCAGTAATCAGTAACTAAAAAGTGTTTCTGCACACAAAGGCTAATTAGGATCAGTCTCACACTTGGGTGTGAGGCTGTAATACTGACAGTTCCCCTTTAAGGATTACCTACAAAAATCCTGACATTAACGCCCAGCAAAACAAGACCCCAATTCCAACTTCCCTGACAGTGAAAGTGCCTGACAGCCTAACTTCCTGACATGACACTGCCCGACACTGGAAGCTTGAGTGCTGTGCTCCTGTTGAGGGAGGCTACATCCCCCTGCATCCCCCATAATTAATATAATCAGCTCCATGTTGCGGCAACTTGTAGTGTTGGACAGTGTCATGTGGGGAAGTTAGGTTGTCAGGCAATTTCACTGTCAGGAAGTCGGAGTCGGGATCTTGTTTTGTCGAGCAGTGGAATGTCAGGATTTTGTAGGGGTTTGTCCTTAAGGAAATGGTTATTAAAGCACCTTACCTTATCCGCATGTAATTCCCTTTCAAAGCAAATGTTTCATAGGGCATGGTCAGACAATACCTGCGTATCATACTCACATTCTTGCATACCATATAGGCAGCAATAGCTTACCAAAAATAAATCAAAGGTGGAATAAAATGTGTAACTACACTCCGGTGGGTGAGTTATTCAATATGGATCTACCATACCCACTGTATATATGAGCTCTTTCAGCACTATGGAGTTAACCCCCACCTTGCTTCACTTCGATCTATATCAGGGTTTGGGACTATATTCCAGTCACGTCCAAGTACTATGGGGATGTTAGCATATGGTGCCAACAGTACCGGTAGTGAGGTAAGGAAATGTGGACTGTCAATGTTGGGCTGCTACCATGCTCAGATAAACTGTGGTAACAGTGATGCTGCTCACCCAAAATCTTTTGAATCTTAACAAATTTATTATTTTTTAACAAATCATCAGGTCTCATACTATACACACTCAGCATTTCTCAGTTCACGCATTGCTTCCTCAGGAGTGATACAGACCTGTTATACAATTTGTAACATAATATCACTCATTATATGAATTAACAGTAACATACATATTTTTTATATTCATAATTTTTATTGATTTTCCAATAACACATGTAACAGACAAAAAACTATGCCAAGGACAATCAATTAAGACAGATCTAGGATGAACAATTATCTCCAATTTCACAGTGCAGTGCCATAAGGTTTTACAGAACTGTGAATACAGATTTTCCATGAGAGAAAAAAGGTGTAGAGGGCAGGGCCCAAAACTAGTGTATGTGGATTACAAGCCACCCATTTCCCAATATACAATTGGCCATTGTGCATGCTGGATGCTCTTTTATGGGACAGAACTGGGGTTTTTGCTAGAAACATAAATAACTCACCTACTCCACCTGTTTCTCCCCCTATCTTCTTGCTGATGTATTTGATATGTAAGTATTTTTAATATCATAGATAGTGTTAACTGTAGCTATCCATGCACTTTGGGAGGTCAAGCATAATGTCAACCTACATGTTAAATGGACACATTCTTAATGTAATAACAGAGGAAAAGGATTTGGGTGTCATTGTCACAAATGACCTGCAATTTAATAGACAGTGTCAATCTAGTGCTGCGACTGCATCTAACATTTTAAACAGCATTAGAAAACATATCATATCTAGGAAAGCCAAGGTGATACTGCCACTCTATTCTTCACTCGTGCACCCACATCGTGAGTACTGCATGCAGCTTTGGTCACCCAGTACCATGACAGAGGCAGCAATTCTGGAAAGGGTACAGAGAAACACCACTAGAATGATTATTGGACAAACGGATTTGAGTTATAAGGACAGACTGGAAAATCTTAATCTGTATACACTACAGTATAGGAGACTTAGGGGTGACCTTTGCCTATTTTTCAGAGCATTTATCAACAATGACCTTTGGGATTGTTTAGGTTTAGAACTTAACAAAAAAAAACTATAATATGAGAACTCATTGTTTGCAGCTAAAAGAGGAAACATGTATCTGATGCAAGGTGAGCCTCATGGTTCAACCAGAGGGCAATATCAGCCTGGCATAATCTATTGCATGAGGGTGGGTTGTAAGGATATGGAGACATTTAAGACAAAGCTAGATGAAGGATTTTTACCAGGTTTCCTCTTGCGTAAAGGGTTGAGCGATAAATGGGCCACAAGGCTCTCCATGTTTGATCAATTCTATGAGATATCCAGTCTTCTATAACCAGAATCCCGCCTTTAAGTCATTTTCTTTTTGAGTTAATATTCCCAATAGATATTTTGCAAGGTCCTTTAAGTTGTTAGAGTATATCATAAAAAGGAATAAGTGCTCAGTGAGTTGCAGCTATGGTAAAAATATTTCCTGTAAAGCTTGCTGTACTGAGGTTAGGAATGGGGAGAGTCAAGAGCAGGCCCAGAATACGTGGTAGTGCTCTGCCTGTGTTTCACCACACTGTCTCCAGCAGTGGCTGTTCAGTACCTCAGTACCATTCCCCTATGTACCTTTTGGTTGGGGTAAGGAAATATCATACTAGACATTTACAACTATACTCTCTGGGACTAAGAGGAAGAGACCCTGTGAGAGTTCTGACACTCCACTCTGCAGCTGCTCTGGGATGAGAGTCTGAGTAATCACTTTGTTACATTTATAGAGGACTGTGATAGGAGGAAGAGTTCTAATCTGAAGGAGAGCCTTATAAAGACAGCAGATCATATGTGTCATAGGCTCTCCCTCTAGAGCTGATATGGTCAACCTAACCAGTGGGTTGCCCATATCTAGGAGTGGGCCCCAGCATATCCAGGAGGACAGGTAGGTATGAACTTGGAAGTAACAGAACATATCTGTCTGCGACAGACCTAGACTCTCCCAAATAGACTGAAATGTTTGGACAACATGACTGTCTAAGAGCTGATATGGATAGAGGGCTCCTCTGTTATACCACATCTTATAGCCAATATCAGTTCTGGCTGGCAGGAAAAGTTTATGAAAATGTAGGGGAGGCAACAAGAGCATCTGCTCTCAGAGACCCACACTCACCATCAACTCTCTCCATACCTTAAGAGCTGCGGAGACTTAGAGGGAAGAACAGTTAGTCAGCACACTGGGTTGTTGAAAGTCTAGGATTGCTGTTTCTGGAGAAATAGTTGGTAGGACTGCTCTTTCCAGCTGAGCATCCTGCTGCTTTGGTCAATTCCTCAGCCAACATAAAACTGGCTATATCTGTGCTGCACCAAAATACAATGAGAGAGATCAAGGAGAGCAAGCCTTCCCTGGTTCTTGGGTCTGGAGAGAGTGGAGTATGCTATTCTCGGCAGTCTGCTCTGCCATAGGAATCTACTAATCATCTATGCCACCTCATCCAGTATACCCTATCTATAGTTGTAACCCCCCCTGTGGGGTTATAGATGCCTTATTTGTGCATTTAGATGTGCACCTTTGGGATTCTGGGGAGGGACATTTCGTCCTTGTAAAGGGTTAATAGTTTTGCCACCCCAGAGAGCTGCTGGCATCAGAGCACCCTGGAGGCAGTGTGGATATAAGTTGGGAGCGTGGGAGAGAGGGGAGTGAGTGGGACCAGGATCAAGTGGGGTAGCTGCCTGCGTGAATGTTGGTACAGTTTTGGTCAGGAAGGAGAAATGAGATGGCAGTTGTGGTACATGGTGGTGGCCACTTAATTTGGAGAACCCCCCCATGGGGAGGGGGGGACAGTTAACAGTAACCTCCACTGCAAAAGGGAGGTCAGTAGATAGGAGGCCTGAGGGAGAGTGAAGTGGCAGATGAGACAGTGATGGGTTGACGTGAGGTTCCATGAGGCCATCATCTGAGGATCGTGGTGAGCCTGAGAATGAATGTGCAGTGGCCTATGTGGTTAGCAGAAGGCCCCAACTCAAAGTATGGACCAGTGGTGTGAGGGAGCAGTAGCCCTGAGGTGAAAGGCTGACTGAACTGCCCCAGTGATTGATGTGGACCCAATGGGAGAGTAAAGCATTGGCCCTGAGGTAAGAGGCCAAGCTGAGCTGAGGAAATGTGGACAAAGGCGTTTTGGAACTATGGGGAGAGCAATTCTACAGTACTATGTGTTTTTCGTTTACTACAGGATGAACTCAGCTGCCTGAGTTTTGGGGTTGTCTGGATCACGCCCTATGAATGGATTTATTATGAAGGGACTAAATCAACTGTGTGACCTTCTCGATCAAGAAAAATATCCTGCCCATTTTGTTATCTTAAGAATTGCTCCATGGAGTAGCTGTACTTCTATTAAACTATGTTTATTAGATTTGGGATCCTGTTGTTCTTAAGCCAGAGAGAGTTGCCTCATTCTTTCTAAGTTGCTGATGTTGTTAAACTACTGTTTTTCTCCCAGTCCGGCACTGATGGGGTTGAGTGGCACCCCTCCTCTCCTTCTGCCATGGACTAGGGTGAACGAAGCCATCTTGGAAGGTGTTCTGCTGATGTGGCCGCCCCCTCCCCATGAACATGCAACATCATACCTCTAGACACTGGGGTGGGGTGGGCTTACATAGAGATAGACAAGAACTGGAAAAAATAGAGAAATTTAGGGAGCACCATCATTTTGACAGTAGCTATGCAACGTTCCAAGGAGAGTGGTATTACATTCTATCTATCAAGGTCTATTTGCAATTGTGTATGTAGGGGAGAAAAGTTAGCAAAGAAAAATTGTGAGGCACTACTGGTCAGATCGGTTCCTAAATAACGCATCCATCGGAGATCCCAATGAAAGGGGAACATTTATCTCAGTTCCAGGGAAGGAGCAAAGTTTTTTTTTTTTTTAAACTCAGCATTATTACTTCATATTATGCCACAGTGCATAGAATACTACATTGATATAATGTTTGTCATTCAACAGTACAGAGTATAACATAAGAACATGAAAGCAATGCAATTAATTATACCAACTGTTAAAGTCTATAATAAATCTTGTAGTCCAGCAGCATCTCTAGTTATAACAATAAAGTCAATTAATTGACATAAATGCTAGTACAATAACAGGCAGGTGTCTAAAAGCTTAGCATCTGGAGTACAAGAGAAGAAAAAAAGAACAATCTAACCTTATAAATGGGGCTTCTGAACATGCCCCAACATATAACTGCACGCCTTCCCCCATGCAGCTACGCTTAAACAGTAAGATTAAAGAACCCCTTGTAATTAACACTGGGCTCCTGTGCCTGGGCCTATACACTGTTTTATTATTAGGTCAAGCCTTTATCAGAAGTGGGACCAATCTGGGTCCACTGGGCCACATCTATGTTCAACCTTTAGCTTAATACATGGAGGACCCATGGAGTCAAGTATGATTCAGCCCCTGGCACATACCCAAGATTTCCAGTTCTGCTATCTCTGGATGTGTTTGTCAAGTTGAAGTCACAGTTTGGCTGTCAAACTTCCATTGAAACCACTTCTCTCATTCTTTCTGCCCAGTCCTGCAGCGTGGGTGGGTCAGGCCTAAGCCATTTAGATATAATACATTTTAAGCCCTATGCTAACATGGTTAATCCTACTTTGCATCGGTCCCCTTTAAATGTACAATTGTAGAGGTACCCAGTATCCAATCTCAAACTCAAGGGGAAAGGACTCCAAGAATCTCATGGTGGCCAATTGTAGGTCCCCCAGAAACCCAGTAGGATTGGGCAGGCCCAAATGTATGGGTATGATCTCCTACACACCCCACACCCTCTCCAACAACTGTCTCCTGTAGTACTGAAATGTTTTGTGATTGTGGGTACCTGGAAGTAGCGCACTAGAACCTTCCAGAAAAATTCCCTCCATATGGGAGCAGAAGTGTCCTTCCAGCCTACCTTCAACCTAAGGTTCCAGTCTTCCATGGTTATATTAGAATGTATCTACCATGCCCAAGCCATTTTTTGAGCCAGCAGGGTGCCCCCCTTCATGCTGAACAAGAGCCTGTATAGACCAGCAATCTGCCCTGTGTTCGTTGCTGTCATCACCATGCCATATAAATAATTTTCCCATTCTGAATATGGTCTGTTTAAATTTTTCCAGATGGTTTGTAGTGCGTATGAAGTTTCTGACCTGCATATATCTGAGGATTCAGTGTTTGCCACTAAATTTCTTCTTTGCCCTTTGAAAGGACATGTAGAGACCATTTCAATAAATTGTGTAAACCTTAAGCCCTTTGCTTCCCTGTGCATAACCTGGGTCCGGAGTAGGCGGGAAAAAGTCAGGTTCATGTAGAATAAGAGACAAAGGGCCTACCCTCTCGGGAGTGGCCATAAGTCTTCTCACCTTGGAGAGGATATACAAGCCATGCTTCACCCATCTATTGGTCACTAACTTGTAATATTCAGGGGTGACTGCCATGAGGGCCAGAGTGAACAGGGAATTTCCCCCTGCTGTTTCATTCTCCAGCTCATACCACCTTGAGGACACCCTCTGTTTGGCCCAGGACAGCATCGGCCCCATCTGAGCTGCCAGATAGTATAGGTGAAAGTCTGGCATTGCTAGCCCATCCGTCTCTCTGGGCAAATGTAAAAAGTGTTTTGCTATTCTTGGTTTCTGGTAGTTCCAGATAAAGCTCTGGGTATCCCTTGTGAAGTTTTAGAGGGAGGCATTGAAACAGAAAAAGGAGTCTGGGCAAGATATTCATCTTTACCACAGAAATCCTACCTACCAGGTTCAGAGGCAGCTGCTGCCATCTAGCCAAGTCTCTGGTCACACTATTCCACAGTTTGGAGTAGTTAATGGTGAAAAGCTTGGAAAGATCAGTAGAAATCTGAATCCCCAGATATTGGATTTGGTTATTATGTGCTCATCGGAAAGGAAGGAGTCCTTGAAGCCCTGAGTTGGCCGACTGCTCAGGATCAAGACCTCAGATTTGATTAAATTAATTTTGTACCGAAACCTCCCTTGAATGTTTGGAGCTCATTCAACAGTAGTAGTACTGATGTTTCTGGGAAGGTAAAACAAAAGAAATCCATCTGCATAAAGGAAACTTTATCTTCAGAGCTCCCTACCGTAATGCCTTTTACTCCTGTGTTCTGTCGTATCTTAATTGCCTGGGGCTCTAAAACATAGGGCAAACAGTAGGGGAGAAGGTATCCTTGTCTGGTGCCTGGGAGAGTGGAAAGAATTTGCAACTTATACCATTAACCCCCACCAATGCTTTGGGGCTCTTGTAAAGTTGTGAGATAGATTCTAAACATTTGGGTCGCTTTTAAGAATAGCCAATTAACCCCTCATCCATGGAGATGGCCAGTTGGAACTCACTGTCTTGCCCAGCTGAGGAAATTATGTTTAACAGATGACGGATATTATTTGGCAAGTATCTTTCTAAAATGAAACCTGTTTGGTCTTCATGTATCAGGGATGAAATAACATTTTGTAGTCTCCCAGCAAGGATGCCAGAGAATAACTTCAGATCTACATTAAATAAGACCCACAATATGAGAGTCCTTGTGGAGAACAGAAATGTAGGCCAACTGCCAAGAAGTTGAGGTCACCCCCCCCCCCATGATTTCATTGAACACAGGCAGGAGAAGGGAAGGAGCAAAGTTAACTGGCAGGGCCTCTTTTGTTTTCATTCAATTTATATCCAGAAAGTGTGCTAAATTTCCTCAGTAAGGACCAGATCATGGGGAGATTAATGTCAGAAGCCACGAGAAACAGCAGCACATCATCTCACATAGAGGGCAATGCAATGCTCATCTCCATCCAGACCCTTGTGCTCTGTTATAGTAGGGTGCTGGTGTATAGCCTGAGCACGTGGCTCAATGTAAAGAGCAAATAACAGGGGTGACAGCAGGAAGTCGTGAAGGGCCCCATGGAAGAGAATGAAAGATGAGGAAAGATGGTCATTAACTCTTACTTGTGCTTGGGAGGACGCATATACCTTGGAGATGAGGTCCAAAAAAGGGAGAGGGAATGCGAACCCCTGTAAAGTGGCACAGAAAAAGGTCCATGATACACAGCTGTATGCTTTCTCCACATCAAGACTAAGGGTCAAGAGAGGATGTCTGGTACTGGATGTCTGATGGAGGATTGAAAGAGTCCGATGTATACTGTGCATAGTCTTTCGTGTACAGACAAACCCTGTTTGGTCAGGGCGAATCAATCGAGGCGGTATTGCACTCTGTCAATGTGCTAATACTGTATGGATATAAATAACATATAGTTGGTGTTCAATACCAATATTGGCCGATACGAGTCACATCAGTCCAGGGGTTTCCCCTGTTTAGGGTCTACCAAGATTATGGTGTAGCACCACAATGGGGAAGGGGTAGTCTCCTCCCTAAGCAAGTCATTTACCATGCAATGGAAAAGGGAAGAAGGATAGCTGAGAATTTTCAGTGGAATTCTGCTGGGTAGATATCTGGCCGCAGGCATTTATCGGGTTTTAACCAGTGTAGGGCCGTTTGGATTTCTTGCACAGAAATCAGGTCCATTAAAGTGGCTCTTTCTTCTTCAGACAATCCTGGAAGATGCAAATCATTAATGAATGTTTTCACTTCGGTTTGTGCCGGGTCTGGGTCAGCAGAATATTAGTGCTTATAGTACACAGCTCAGGCCTCTGAGATTTAGTGTAGGTCTCTACAGACTTGATTAGTGATTGCGTGGCTGATTTTTGTAATGGTTGCCCTCTGTTTGTATCCGTGGACTCTAAATAGTAACGTACATATTTAAACCCCCCAAAATGTACTTTTCCCTAATTTACATATACAACTTTTACCATTTATGATTATAATACTTCATATTTGCCTCACAATTTTCCATACATTCAGCTCTGATTGCTTTTTTTCTAAAATAATACGTAACTCAGTTCAAATTTTTATGTCTATATATCTACTAAAAAAATTTTTAAGAAAATCTTGTGTCTGTAACCCCCCCCCCCCACAAATGGAGGTTCCCAAAAGTCTTTCTCGAGCTTGCTAAATGCTCACTGCCAGGCTGGTGACCTGTGTTTTAGCAGTTTAAATGTGATTGCCAGAGAGTGCCTGTATAGCCTCTGTGTACTGTCTCTTTAAAACTGCCTGGATTACAGTCATAAGTAATCTGAGAGGAGCTCTGTTGAAAGATATAACTAGTTGCTGAAAATCATTTAGAGTGATAATGATAATGTCGTTTGTCTAACCTGCCTTCTTTGCAGCAAGGACTGTTTTGTTTATCCCCACCATTTGGCCTGTGACTGCAAATTAGATCAATCAGTTCTGGTGGAACCTAAATGGAGCCAGACTACAGGAGCTGTCTGGAGTCAAAATCTGTAGGAATTGTAGTTTTGGGCTTTTGCCTTTTGCACCTGAAGGGAGCCTTTGTTGTGACTGACAGGAGGATCAGCCAACCGAACCTTTTGGATCTTGGGGAGTTTCCCAGGCTGCTGCAACTAGTTTCAGTTTTGAGCTGAGAAGTGAAGAAGTAATAGCTCAAGTGATTTTGAGCAGCAGTTCTGTGTAGTTTTGCATGGGAGAACTGTGAAAGGGCTGAGTTTTGGCCTGCCTGTCTGCCTGCTGTCCCTGAGAGGGAAAATAGAGTTTATTCAGACTGAATCTGAGTTGTGAGAACTATTTAAGCCACTGGAATGTGACCAGGCTTTAACCTGAAGAAGACCGAAGATTTGCTGAATGCAATCGGCCTGTCAGGATTTCCAGCTGCTTTGGAATCCGTGGTTTGTGCAGAGACTTTGCAATCGTGACCGGAGATCAGTTTGCCTGGTACAGTATAATTTCCTTACATGTAAATGTGCTATGTATTGAAAGTGGGTCGTGATTTGGTTCCCCACTGTGTGAACTGTGTTCTGCTTGCTGGTACCATAGACTCCTTTACATGTAAATGTGCTGTGTATTGAAAATGGGTCGTGATGTGGTTCCCCACTGTGTGAACTGTGTTCTGCTTGCTGGAAGCTTTATCCAGCCTAATCGGATTGAATCCGCATTCATCTCCATTCGGCCTGGGCCATGCCACGCTGGCGAATTGTGTGGGCCCTGCTTCTCCTGGCACTCCAGATCAACCACCTGCTGTCTCGATTTTCGTCCAGCCTGTGTCCAGTCTTGGGTATCATGAGTAATCATCAGGGTAGCTCCCTGCAACAACAGCATAATTTAAAAGTGTGTCATCTAATTGCCTTGTTTTCTTTTCACAAACTGAGCCCTCCGGCTCTGGATTACAAATAGTGTGTGTTGTGCATGTTGTTTTCTTCCATCACAGGGCCCCAACCAGCTGCAACGTTCCTGGCTAGCCCACCATTCTCCATCTGGGTACCCAGCGTGTGATTGTTTATGGACCCTCAAGTGCTTGCATAACTATTTGATTGATAGAGTCTTTAAGCAAATTAACCTGATTACGCCCCTCCCTTGTTCAAGTCCCTTAAATAAATCAGATCTAACTCTTTTTTGCATTTACCCTGACTGTGGTTCCAGTTTGTGCAAGAGTACTGTACTGCTGTTATTTGCTGCGTATAACCTTGTTTTACAGGGGGTCCCCAGGGTCATGCCTGAGGAAAGCCCTGGTGGTAAGTGCAAACAGTGTGAGTACTTGTATGGTGCATCAGGGGTATTGCAAAACTGATTATTGTGTATTGTTCCAGCCACTAGTAAGGAAAGAGGGGGTTACAGTGTCCTAGAGGGCTGTGCCCAGGTTAGCTTGACCACTACCAACCCTGACCTCTGGGTGGAGGCACCAGTTTCAGAACTCAGGCCCTTTAACCTGCTATTAGCCAAGCAGGTGGGGTAGTAGCCCATGGGATAGCACCACCTAGGGGTTACATGTCCATATTCCATGCGTCTTATGTACTGGACTGCTTCTAAAATCCTTTTACTCTTGTGTTTATTATGCCTCAAACCCTGAAGATATATTTAACACTCATTAACCATTTTTGTATTTATTTATGCATTTTTATTTCAATATGATAATGTTCATCAACCAACTTGTTAACTGTCTCACTGATAATTGACATCACAAACATCATGGGATGGATTTTAAGCTCCGGGATGCTGCAAGCCCTAGTGTGCCAAACATATGACAGAGCATTGGCGAAACTGCCATAAATCATGGAAACTATCGCAAATGCACCCGAGAATGGAAATTCAGGGGGTTGGCACACTGCAGATTTCTAAGTCCTGTGGTGCAGGGCTGGATGCAAGCCCTGCAGGCCCTTTTGAAAATCCAGCCCCATTGCTTTCCCCTTGTCACCTTCATAGTTGCTTGAGGGATATTTCATTTTATCTCTCCCTGAATTGACTTTCTCTGAAGCCCCTCCATTCCAAGTGATTGCCAAATCAAAACAAAAAACAGTTATCATTTAGAACAGCACTAGTGTTCTTAGCTCTGACAGTCTCTACCAAACATGTTGAGAGCCCTAGTGCGAGGCAATCTTCATACAAATTGTCATAGCCCCCGCCCATGGTGATCCAAACCCACAGAGGTCTAAAATGTATCATCTCTCTAGAACGGTATCAGCTCCTGTGCATAAGAGTAGTATAGTGCTTAACAGCCTCAAACATGTTATCTGTTAGCAAAAAAGTCTGACAACAAACAGCCTGCACCATTATAATGGTCGCATCTGTTTCCATTGCCACTTTCTTGACAAGTTTGTGCCGCCATATAAAGGTGCTCACAGATCCACGTAAATGATGGAAAAGTACCTAAAAGCATGGAGTGGCAGCACCACATGTGGGTGATCATGAGACTGTTCTGCTTTTGGCACCATGGTGTAAGGCCAGTTAGTAAACGGTCTTGAAACAAGTTTAGAACAGCATCAACTAATAACTAGTAAGTAGTAATGTATCATAAAAGTTAATAATAGCTGTCCTCATGTTGAGCAGAGAAAATCCTGTGTTACTTGCTCAGGCTCCCTACATACTGCTCTGTGTGTTGCAGTGTCCGCAATGACCATTTATCCATATGCACTGGCCATTTCGTCCACTCGAAGTAAAATCAATTTGCATTCCATTTGCTTCACGGATTGTCTCCAACTCCACTCCTACTGGTGGAAATAGGTTTGGGTACAGAGTGAGTAACTTTCTTTATCTCCACTGCTTTGTTGAACTGCGTTTACCATTTTCGGTCTGGATAACCAGTTCGACGGGTAGGATACTCAAACTGAATATCTGCAGCATGTGATTTCTTTATTTCTTTGCACTGAACTTGCTTCTGACAAACTTGGGTGCCTGTGTCACTGAATTCAAAGATTTTGCCCTCCCAGAACATTTTTCTAGTCTCATGCTCCATGCACTGGATAGGGACTCTGTCAAACAAAATTCAGCAGCCTGAATATTACGGGTTTGGTTTCTCATTTGGGCCAGGCATCAGGTGTTGGGCTCAATGAGCTTTCTCAATAATGTAGTGGGGCCATTAGGTGATGGTTTCACTATTTTTGTGCAACGGTTTTGTACACACGTGATGGTGTCCCCGCCTCCTTCTTCTTTCTCCGGCAGTCCCACAGTTACAATTATTTCACCTGGTATGACCCTCCTGCCCACCAAGTTTTCATCAAGGTTTACCACCTTTCTCTTCAATTTTATAAGCTCTGGTTCTGTCCATGTCAGACAGTCCTCCACAGAACTCACTTGGACCTGCGCATCCCCCATCCTCCGGGTCAGAACTTCCATCTCTGGGTGGATCGTATTGATCTCTGATGACAAATCCACCAACATGTCTTTTATGCCACTAATTTATTTAAAAATATTTTCTATGGAGTCAATTGTGCAGTATCTGCCTTAGCTGGTTTTGTGCTGTGCTGGTGCTCTGGAAGCAGTGGTTGAAGTCCTCCATTGGGGATTCAGGATCTGTTCAAATTTGTCTCCATCTATCTTCATTGTTCAGAAAGCTCCCTGCACCAGTACTACTGTTGGTGTAAGTTTGTTGGCAGAAATTGCTAGATTTCTTTGATTTAAAAAAATTAGTTTGTCTGGAGCAGAGCTCGAGTGCCATGCAGACAAAGGCATCATGTGACCTCCCTATTTTTTCTTTTTTTACTAAATACAATATTTTTTAAAGCACAGGAAGACAGCACTGCTTAGTATACTTCTATTGATAAATAATTTACCCACTAGAAACACTATGTCAACTCTGCATAAATTACTATGCTTTTGTGTATGAGTTTTTTTTTTTGAAGGGGTCAGTGTTTTTGGTTTTATACACAGATCTGTTAGATCTATTTTTGAATGAATAATTTATTGCTTCTCAACTGTAATTTTCATTAAAAAAAATGTCAAACCTGAAGGAATGAAAAGTAGGATTCATAGTACTAAATGTATAATTTTAGAAAGGTATAAAATATTTCCTCTTAATAGCCTGCTAGTTTTTCTTTTACAGCAGGGATTTATACAGTGCATATTTATGTGCTGAAGGTTTAGATTTATCACTGGAGGACATGTTAGTTATAGTTATTTAATAAATTACTATATTATGTGACCTATTGATACACATCATTAGAAAAGTGATTGGCACAAGCCCAGTGACATTTTCATTTCATTCATATTGTATTATATTATTTTTGTCACCACAATAGAAATGTGTTATTATTTACTGTACTTTGTACCAGATGTGCCATAATAAATCGTACTACGAACCCTGTTGGAGCTGTAATTATAATGTATTCTTTTACTACTAAACAGCAGGGCATCATTGTAAATTAGCTTCCGCTAAATGAATACATTCCTAGACAAATGATAACTAAATAACTAGTAAATAAATCAATTTCCAGGATGACTTTAACAATCTTCCATTCTAAAATACATCCCTTTCCCCTTCTGTCTCTGTTGTCTAATTGTGTTTCTGCTTTCAACCCTAATTTACACATTAATTTCAGTTTTTCTCATTTTCTCATTAATTACCTAGGCTCTTCTTTGCATTATAACCACAAGTGTTTCCTGCTCTAGTTTTTTTTAGATTGTGGTACAGAAGAGAATCTTTGCAAAGCAATTCTCTCTGCTTTGCGCTCTTCCTTCCAGGAAAGCAGAGCTCATCGGTATTACTTTTTACCACTTCACCCCAATTAACAAGCACTTTCTACTGAAATAATCAATATGATGGCATTGGAGGGTTTTTAAGGACTTTTTTGTTTCTAGCTAATGCAGAGCAACTGGTAATCAAGAGGATGACATTTAAGGATTTGAGCGTCCCCTGGGTTTAGAATCTTGGCATTCTACTTACTGTTTGTGACTTGCATTCTCTAATTTTCATAAGTTGCATTCATTCATTCATTCCCACTTTATTGCAACCAACAGATAGTTTTGTTGAACTTCATACACTATAAATAACAATAGTAGTAATACAGTGTCCATACCAACAGGCTCTGGGTGTTTTACAGAGAAAAACAGGTGCAGTTAGCATCAAAGAATGAAAGAAAATACATTTAAATAACTAAATATATATAACTGTAAAAATGACAGGTGGCAGACTCACTGATCTGGATTATTTTCTTAATAGGTCAGGGCAGGCCTGGTGAAAAATATTATATTACAATCTAGTTTTGAAAGAGACCAGTGTGGGGATGGGCTCTCTGAGGCCCCATGGGAAGGTGTTTCAGAGGCTCAGGGCTGGTATCACAAATGTACGATCCTCAAATTGTTTCTGTCTAGCTCTAGAGACCTTGACACATCCCATGTTAGCAGATCAGAGAAGGTAATTTGATTGGTAAGGAATCGGAGCTTTGATGGGTAATCCTGGCCTATACTGCATAGAGATTTATAGGTAAGCAAGCCTCCTTAAAAAGTGATGCACCAATGAACAGGCAGCCAGTGCAGTTCACAGAGCACCGGCATGATACAGTCGGAGTGAGAAGTTCCAAAAATCTGTTTTGCCATCGCCTTTTTCACCTACTGCAAGCAGCCCATCAATTCTGTGGATAGCCCAAGATGCAGAGCATTGGTTTGGTTTGGCTTATTTATTTAAGATCTGGTAAATCCATGAGTAATACTGCCCATTTTCATGGGTGACAAGATAAACATTACAGACATAGTTTACATACATCAACAAGACAAACAGAATAACCTATTACAACATTCACTGCAGTAATTCAATCATGTTAGGAAGTTATGCACTAGGGCCTTCTGGTCATCCAGTGCCAGGTAAGGTTTAATCTGGAAGATGTTTCTAAGATGGAAAAGGCCACCGTGAACCACTGCTGACACCTAATACTTATGAGTCAAGCTGTGGTCCACAATGACCCCCAGATTTTTTACCTTCTCATTGACCATAAGCAGAGAGTTGTCAATTGTTACACAATGTTCCACTCATGTTGTGGGGCCTGTGATGACTTGAGATGACCACCAGCACCTCCATCTTGTCTGGGTTCAATCTCAGTCAGCTAAAGGTCATCAGTCCTGAATTTTTGTCATAAATGTAGCCAAGGACACTATCCACAATCCTACACACAAAGGACAAGTACATCTAAGTATTATCTGCATAGCAGTGAAAACTCAAAGTTATTTTATTTATTTATTCCAAATGTGTTACCAGGAAAGACATACTGAGCTAGTAACAGATTGTTTCAGATGTGTCCTGGGGCTTTGAGGTGGGAGTAAACAATACAAGATGCAAGAGAAGATAACACAGTAAGGTGCAATAGTAATAACAATTACATACATTACAGTTGCATAGTCACAATGTTAAAGCAGGTAGACCAGCACAACACAAATAAAGAAGCAATACAATACAAAAGAGTTACAATGCAAAGTAATACTCAATTTAATGATGTCACCAAGGTCAGCATGTGCAATGCAAACAGCATGGGGACAGGATCAAGCTCTCCTTGCAGAACACCACAGCCCAGGGAGTTGACTGCAGGGTAAATGTACCCAAACATCCTGCTGCAATCTGTCTGTCAGGTAGAACTCAAACCAGGCATATACCATCACAGTGAGTCCTCCATAGTTCATCAGATGGTACTACAACAACAACCCATGGTGCATGGTATCAAATGCTAAAGAGAGACTGAGAAGGAGGATGAGGATGGAATACTCCCCTCGATTCCTTGCCAAGAGGAGTTAATTTTTTTACCCTGGTCAGTGATGTCTTAGTGCTATGCCATGATTGGAAATCAGACCAGAGGGGCTCACAGATATCAAAGGCCTTGAGGTGTGCACTGGGCTACAATGCCACCACCTCTCAATAACCTTCCCTAAAAATGGGAGGTTAGAGGCAGATCTATAAATTGCAAGGAGCACAGGGTCCAAAATTGGTTTCTTGAGAAGAAGTCTCACCAGCCCCCAAAGGAAGAGGTACAGAATGAATGTGCACTAGAACCAAACATTTAAGATAAAAAATAAAGGTTTAGGCACTCGTCAAACCCATAAAGAGGGATGCTCAAAGAATTACCACACATGGTCCTTATTTCCACGTTTTTGCATCTTTATTCCACCATAGACAAAAGTTTGTCTATGGTGGAATAAAGATGCAAAACATGGAAATAAGGAACCATGTGTGGTAAATCTATGAGTGTCCCTCTTTATGGGTTTGACGAGTGCCTGAGCCTTTATTTTTTATCCCCCTAATGAAGACCATCTTTCATAGAAGTAAAAGGGGCTGGGCTTGGTTCAGCATACTGCCTGTTACCTGCACTACATTTACAATTTAACAAGGCATTTGCATTATACCTTTATATCATGGTTGGTTCCTGGAGTGCTGTATGACTATTGTTCTCTTGCGATCTCATTGTACCCTCTTCAGGGCACTAGAAAGACACTCTCCTTCCAAGGAACATCTGACAATCTCAGCAAATACCGGGGCCAGTGACACATGACAGGCTACCAAAAATCACATAGGCACAGGATCCAGGTCACTGTAAGTAAGTTGCAGTCCAGCAATCACTTCAAGAATCTCCTTTACACTAACTGCTGAAACTCACCCCAGGCAGGCAAAATGCTCATGGTTGATTGATGCTGGAGACTGCTGGGCCATGACAGTCCACCTGTGGAGATCCCTGACCCAATGGAGGACACTTTATCAGGGAAGAAAGTACAAAATTCTTCACCTTTTCTGCCACCAGTGCACCTCTGGACTGAAGGCTGGTCAATGTACCTCAGGACTGAAGGCAGTGCAGAAGACAACTTGAAAGTGCAGAAGAGCTGAGCTGTATGATACATCTCTACCATAATCACCCAATCAAAAATAATCATAAAACATTTAAATTCTGTAGCCACTTCATTAAATATGTTCTAATCTAGAACACTACCTACAATTGGAATAAAGCATAAAAATCCATACTAAAGATGTCACGTACATGATGATTTCATTTTACCTATCATGGGCTATTTCCCTTTAAGCATTCAAGTCCATTGCTGGTTAGATCAGCACTAAACTGCAACTTCACATACCTCTGGAGTTTGCACATTATTTGTTTATTTGTTCACCAGGCAGGTACACTTGTCCCAGGGATCATTTTCAGGCATGAGCCAAGCCATAAAGATGGCACAAACTGTACAGTATGACTGCAGTGCGTACAAGATTTGGTAACAAATTGTATGTAAGATTACTTATTGGGCAAGGTATCAGAATAATTTCTCATCCTATCCCCTCTGATCTCCTGCCGCCCCTGACCTCCCCACCCCAATAAGCTGTCCATACTTGGTGGCAGCCCATGGAATAAGACCGGTATTGAATCTCTTTGTCTTGCTTTGCTTATAACACAGTGCCTCTTAGCCCTAGTGCAATTCTTAACACTGTTAGGAGTTCAATTAGTTGAAATCTGGAATGAAAAAGGGAACTCTTCAAAAAATGTTTTGCAACACTTTGTAAGATGAGGAAAATTAAGCCATGGGTATCCTTGAAATACAGTGGCAAGACCCCACCTGGCAAGAATACCTTGAAATATTTTAAAAAGCTAATTGAGGCATATAAGGGATATACAGCAAAGAGCAGTAACCCCTCTTTTCTTGTAGTTAAGTGGCTTGGATCTTTTCTAACTTAATACTTTAAACTTCTCTCTCTCGCTCTATCTAACTTTCCTGTCTTCCTTTCTATGCATGCCTTTACTGAACTTGGATACTCTGCTTCATGGAGATTAGCTGATGCAGAATTTCATGTATTTACAATTTAGATTTAATCTTAACATATGAAACTATATTTGTGTTTTATTGTCAGTTCGATGTTTCAGGTATTTAATTCTGCTGCATACTATGTGGTTTGCCAATTCTGATTAAAAAAAACCCAAAAACAATAAAATAGTTATCACAAAAAGTTGGATGAAATACCTTTGCGGTTTTAGAACCAAGGTATTGGAACATGCTACCAGCTTGTTGGACTCTGACTGATAAAAAGTTCCATGCCTCAACCTTTGAAACAAACTATGGTCAGAGCCAAAAATGACTGATAATGCAGAGAGCTGACAAGAGACATAGAATGAATGTGTAGCATGGACATTTACCTACTTGCATGATTGTGATGTAATAATTCCACACTTACATAACAGTAATGGAAGGAAAACAAATCTTAATGGGATAGAAATTAAGAAAAAAACATGTATAGTGTGCCTGGAGACCTTGTGCTAGAACTACGTAATCTGAACCAGTGGTTTGAGGTTACCCAGTTTAACTAGTTTGCACTAGTCACAGCAAAAGTTGGGCTTTGGCCCCAAATGTTAGCTAGCATCTGTGAGAATGAAACACCAAAGAGTTGAGGTGATTCCCTCTCCGTGGGTCCCACACACAGGATGTTGGTACAAAGAAATAACAAACATCACAAATTTTACTTTTAAAAATAAACCCCATACCACCCACACCAGTAAACTGATTTTTGGACCACAAAGTGACCTAGGGATTTTACAGGCCCATGGAGGCTGTGACTATAACGCAGCAATATAGGTGAGTAAATGAGAATCTCAGACAGCAAACTGAGTGCAGCCCTTCTGTTGGATGAAAAAGATGTGCATATCCTATCTGTTTAGAAATCAGGTGTCACTGAGATTCATGAAAAGACTGAGCCTGTAAACAGTGTGACTTGGTGCCAGCAATTGCTGTTTGGTTGCCTTCTGTGTGGGCGATTCAAGTTTGTGGAAGCAATGACTTGTGATTAAAGCAAAGAGCTGTGAATCTGAAGACCTAGGTTTGAAACCCATTGTTACAACTCACTGTACTAAATGGGGGACCTTGAGCAAATCACTTAAACTCTCAGCTTAATTTGCACACACACACACACACACACACACACACACACACACACACTCTCTCTTCTCTTTCTCTTTGTTCTTAAATTAGCTAAACTTCCTTTAATCTTCTTCTGTCTCTTTTAGGCTCCCTGCACTCAACTAATGACTGATGCAACTGTTTATGACTTGTACAGGGCTTCGGACACAGTGTGGATGAAGAGCACTACAGAAAACCCAATTCCTCTCCTGCCATTGTCGCTTCACTCCTCTTCTTCTGCAGTGGTTTCCCCATTAAAGAGGGAATACTGTATGAGATCTTGTTATCATTGACAGGCTATCAGTAAAAGCTATCAGGGAAAGTTATAGCTCCTTTTACCAGCAGTCTGCAGACACTGCTGCAGTTGCCAATCGGTGAAGGGGTAAGAGAGCTCAGAGAAGCAAATTCTTACTAAGAACAAAACTAAGTCTGACTCAGTAGTACAGTAGTTGGGGAAATGCTTACTCTCCTGGTGACCCATGTTTGTGTCCAGAATCTGGGGACATTAAAGGACTGACTGACTGAGGCAGGGAGGATATCTACCTCAGACTACTTCCTTGGGGAGAGAGTCTCCTGTTGATGCATGACTGCCTCCTAATTGGCAGGAATACATGCCTCTTAGACAAACCCAACCACTGACCTGAGCAATTATATATGCTTGGTGCCACTGTATAGTCAGGGACTGTAGAGCTCTTTTAAGACATAATTTATTTTGCTCATCTTTAAAATTAGGACATATTTCAGCTTTCATTGTATGCCCACCCTTTAGGTGGTGTAGTGACCAACATACGTGGATGTCCTGGATGGGGTGGGCATGGCCCAGGAAACTTCTGTGTTGACAGTGTACTGATGTTATTCTTGCTTCAAGCCCCTAGCTCTCACGCAACTGCTGGTTGCTCTCTCCCTGGAGGGACTACTGAAATGCAAACAAAATTGGTTTAAAACAAAGGCACAGATAATGATGGTTTCAAGTGCTGACCCTCTCTATTGGAGTTTGTGCAATTCATTTATACATTGCATCAGTTCACTGGCCCAGAGACCCCAATACTTTGCTGCATGGTTCATTTGGTAAACCACTTTATTCAGACCAATACCACATAAGCGTCTTTTATTCCAGGTCCTAATCTTGCAACTGGTATTCCTGTTTCCCGTATTCTTGCTGCCCTTTTTGTGCAGTGGGCATCACAGCTCCTGGTGGATTCCTGTCCCTTTCCCTGTCCTGTACTATCGGCATCACCATACCTGGAGGACCTTTGTAACAATATTGTAGTAGGTGAACTCCACTGCTGCCAATTTCCTGTAACTGATTTTTCCTGATAGGGAAAACTACTTGGCTGGGATGGTGTCCACAGTTCAGGGTATGTGTGCATGTCTGTGTGGGTCCACCAGGCTGGTAGTCCCTTACCAATGTGTGGCACCCTAAGTTCTTCTAAAGGCCCCTGCTTATTCATTCACTTTGAGTCCTGTCGGGGCTGGCAGGTTGGGACCTGTGTCTCCAGGTGGGAGCTAGCACTAGGAAACCTTGTGCCTCTAGCCCAAGTCCTGCAGCCAGCCACATGCTGTGTGCCCACCCCTCTAGGCACATCAGGGTCCCTGACACCGTGAACCCTGCTGGTGGTTCTGCCTGCTCCTTCCCTCAGTGGGTATTCCTGACCAGGGCAGCCTGACAGATCCCTCGCTGGTGCTGGAGACACTTGCCCGTCAAAGGCTCATAGGAAATTATTTTACCTACCACCCTCATAAACATTCACGCTTTAACCATCTTTCAGAACTCTGGACTCTCCTCTTAACTTTTGGTACCACAAGCGTACCCTCCTTTAAGTTCTGACTACAGCAACTATTCCCAAGAGGGTGATATCAAGACACTCATTCCCTCTGCTGCTATTCCAAATCCATTAAGTTATTACATACATACAAAGACACTGACTCTTGGCCCATCCAGTCTGGCCACCCTACCTAACTATTCTGCCTAGCTATTATTGCATATGATAATACATTACGCCCCCTCCATGATTTCCTTCAGTGCTTTTCCCCTTGCTCATTTTGTAATGCCAAAATTGCCAGCAGATACAGGCCCTTTGGTCTATGTAGTCTGCTCTAATGTGCAGCACACTGTTTATTAAACTCTAGCTGCCTCCTCCCCTTGCACACCCTTCTGATATAATGCTCCCTACCTCCAACTTCTCTCCCCCATCTTTCCCAATCTTGACTCTCCCTTTAGCCATACCCCACCCTCTCTTGAAGCTTCCCACTGTGATATCACTTTTTCTGGCAGTGCATTCCAACCTGCCACCACCTTCTATGTGAAATAGTGCCTCCTCATCTCCCTCTTGAATCCTCCTCCCTCCAATTTCAGACTGTGTCCCCTGGTGTACCTCCCCTCTTTTAACTTAAATAAACCATCAGAATGAACTCTGTTTATGCATTTTAGGTACTTGAATGTCTCAATCATATCCCCTCTTTCATTTCTATCCTCAAGGGTGCACATGTTGAGCTCACTCAATCACTGCTCATATGTTTTGTCCCCCATCCCCAGGATCATCTTCAGTGTCCTCCGCTGGACCCCCTCTAGTAGTTTGATGTCCCTTTTCAAATAGGGGAACCAAAACTGCACACAGTATTCCAAGTGCACCTCAAAAGAGACCTGTATAGGGGCATAATGACTTCCTCCCTCCCTCTAGAGATGATTCCCCTGGTGATCCATCCCAGCATTTTGTTCGCCTTTGTAGCTGCCTTCCTACACTTTGCTGAGTGTTTCATGCCCCTGTCCACCATCCCAGATCCTTCTCCTCAGCCATAGCAGTTAACTGCACTCCCCCAACTAGTAGCTGTTCTCTGGGTTCTTTGCTTCCAAATGCAAGACCTTGCATTTTTCACTGAACCCCAGCTACCATGTGGCTGACCAGTGCTCAAGTGTCACCAAATCCTCTGTAGTACCTTACCCCCTTCCTCCATATCTACCTCAGCACAGATCTTAGTGTCATCTGCAAAGAGGTTGATCTTGCTCCTTATCCCATTAGATATGTCAGCAATGAGTATGTTAAATAATACCAGTCCTTGCACCAACTAGCGGGACCACTGATCACAGCCTTGGGTGCGAGGCTCTCCTCCAACTACCACCTATGCTGCCTACCCTGCAACCAGCTCTTAATCCACCTGACCAGTTTCCTCCTTGCTCCCAGGCTATTTAACTACTGGTCAGCCTTCCATGGGCACCAAGTCAAATGCCTTGCTGAAGTCCAGGTAAAGGACATCCACTGCATGGCCCCTATCCAGTGACTGAGTCACCCAGTCAAAAGTCAGGTTTGTCTGACATGAGCTGCCAGATACAAACCATGTTGCCTGTCATCCTGTTGACCATTCTCTTCCAGGAAACTCAGCAGCCTTTCCTTAAGGATAGTCTCCATCAGCTTTCCCACGATGACTGTAAGGCTCACTGGTAAGTAGTTCCTAGATTCATTCCTTGGTCCACTCTTATGGATTGGCACCGCATGTGCCATCTCCAATCCTAGGTATGCATACAGTACTCAGGGAAGTGTTGAACAAATTAAGCCAGTAGACAAGGACACATAAAGCAGATCTTTGTCCTTCAGAACTCCTCTGGGCTAAACTTTCCTGGTTCAACTTGTCATGAGTATGATTTTGAAAGGTACAGTACTTCTTTGACCCCATTTTTTGAACCAAGAGATGTGCGTACGCTTGCATATTAGTTATATCGTGCTACAGTGGTAGCCAGAGAAAAGCCATGATAAATCTTTAGCTATATCCAGATATATAATTGGCAATAGGGGGATTTCCTGTGAAACAACCAGGTGTATCTAGATGAACAAGGAAATCTCTCTGGCAAACACTATAATTGCAGATTTGTATTTAAAACACTCAAGCATTTTGAAAGGTACTTTTTTTTTTATATTTGAATTTTATCAAGTCAGCAAGTATGAATTATAGCAGGTACATAATAGCAGGAACAAAAGGTAAGGTTTTGGTTTTTAAATAGACCTTAGTGATATCTTTAATCAGTTACTTTTAATTTTTTTGCATACATTTTTTTTTTTTTAATCAAATTGTTAATCTGGAGACATATCCAGCAAAACTACAGGATAAACCAATTTATTTTAATGGTCTAGGAAAGAGAGCTGCTGTTCAAGGACCACTGGACTTTGTGAGCCTCATGTGCTTGTTTCATGGGGGCTGGGTGAGCAAGGAGGAAGTGTGGCTCCAGCCACAGAGAAAAGAAGAAGGCTCCTGCTGTTCGTGTTATCCTCACTGCTCCCAAGCCCCAGTTGCCAGGTTCATGGGGGCTGGGTTAGCAGGGACAACCATGCCATGTACCAGCTGCAGATAAAAAAGGACCTCTGCTGCTTGGTGCTCCCTGGCCATGGTTTGAAAGTTCATGGGGCCGAGAAAGCAGGAATGAATCATGGCTCCCAGCTGTGACAGACATCTGGAGCTCAGGGAAAAAGACAGCCTGCAGGACTCCAAGGCAGGAGCTAAGGTAAGCTCCCCATGGCCTGCTGCGGCAATGTCGTTTTGTACGTGGATGATGCAGTAAGCCTGTTTCTCAACAATCTCTGCATGCCCTACTGTGGCAATGTCCTTTTGTACATGGATGATGCAGTAAGCCTGTTTCTCAACAATCTCCCCATGCCCCACAGTGGCAATGTCCTTTTGATGCAGTACTATTTTCCAGCCATCACAACCCCCACATCCTTGAGAATCTAATTCAGAAAGACTTTACCGATATCGAAACTTGGTTCATGAACTCCAAGCTACTCCTAAACTACAAAAAGACGAACACAAAGCTCTTTGCCTCAGCGCAGAATAAGCATAGTTCATACTGCCTCAACATCCAAAACAATCAGAATACTCCGCTCAAAATGGTCTACAGCTTCAAATATCTTGGGGTCACCCTAGGTAGTGCCCTTACATTCTCGGTGCATATTGATCATGTACCCAAGGCTGCCAATGCAGGACTAGGTCAGCTACAGAGAAATAGACACTGTCTAAATGACGCTGCCCTCAAGCTTGCAGTGTCTAGCTCTGTTCTATCAGTCATAGACTATGGACTTACAGTTCACGGCGCTGCCAACCATACCGCACTCAGAGGATAAAACATCACTCTTTAAAGCTTGTAGGCTAGTACTTCATGCTCACGGGTTAACTCACTCTGTGAGCTCTACACTCATACAGGGTGGCTCAACATATAACAGAATCCAGTACCAGACTTGCCTCCTTAGCAAGAAGGCCATCCTTGGCCTCCCCAGGGTACTGAACCTCCTCTGCCCATCCTCTCGACCTAGAAATACAGGAGCACAAGTGAAACTATGCTGCTAGTCGTCTCCGAAGAACATCCCTAGGGCAATGTTCTTTACAGAACCCCAAAATGGTTTAACTCTCTCAATGCCAACCTACAAGCAATGCAAAGAATTGGCTGCTTAAAACCCATCTTCATAAACACCTCATCGCCTCGGTACATGCGACTGTAACACCTATCTCCGCTCACCCCATCCTCTACACTCCTCCTCTCATGGCTTTTTCCATCTCGAGCACTTCATCACCCACCCCAGCCCTTCCCCCTCTACTAACCCTCCGCACTCCCCATGGTATTCTCCCTCTTCCTCTCCCTTGTGTGATCATACCCATTCCGTCCACCTTCCATCACTAGCACTTTCTCTCTTTTCCCCACCATCAATCTCTAATTTAACTCCACTCACTGTGCCTCCTCCTCCCCTACAACCTTTGGCACCTCATCCCTCCATCCTCCCTCCCCAGGCCTCTACTAACTTCATCCTTACCTCTTATCCTACAGTACACCCTATCACCTCCTCTGCACAGACTGTCTCTACCATCTCGCTGACAAGGCCCCTCTGGGGCAGCTACTCCCATTTATCTTCAACATCCCTTCTAGTCCCCCTCCTCCCCTCTGCTACCCACTACTTGACTCTAACCTTTCTGACCTCTACCCTACATCCTCAAGCTATTCTCCCAGTCTTTCTCCCCTACTCTATCTCTTATGCTACATAATCGCATTTCTTAAGCTCCAGCTTGTCAACACTTGAAGTTTTTTGTTTTTCTGCTGTAATGTTTTTCTGCTGTTATGTTAGTACTAATTTAATATGTAACTCTCTGGTTGTGTGAATTGTACACCTATTGCAGCACAACCTGTAAATTCTGCTATGCGAATTATCACCTCTGTTGTAATTAACTGTAATTGAGCTAGGTGTCTGTACTGTACAAAATGACGTGGGACCTTTGTAAACAAGCTTGTAGCTCAAAGGTGTTAATCCAAGATGCAAATAAACAAATAAATAAATAAGCCCCCCATCATGAGGGGGTTATACTTAGTATAAACAAGTTACACATTGAAGATTCCATGCAAGACAAGTTCTAGGTTAGATAATATAATAATTTATATTGTTCAGTTTGTGCTGGCTTGGGTTCAAACCTGACCCCCTGCATGCCTTCTTGGGTTTACTCCATGTACGTGGAATGGCCTTTTGACCACACCAAGACCGTCAGGAGCAACCACCCCATTCAGAAATTTAGCTTTTATAGAATAAGTCTAACCAGGTGAGCATGATAGCTTGCACATGGCTGCGTGTTCTGTTACAACCACACTACCTCAATCATGGTCTAGTCTATTTGTATGGTTAAAATTACCTTATCCTAAACCTGTATAGTTATTTTTCTTTTAATATTCTTGTACCACTTATATATACCAATAGTTACAAAAGCTTTAACCCTGTATTGTAAGTCTACAACTTTATAAGTAAAATGATATAATGGCATGAAAATTTGTTCTATCCTGATTGGTCAGTGTGTGTGTGGAACAGTGATGTTATTGAACAATAGCATCAGTGTATGAAGTCCAGACACACACATGACTGCATGACAGAGCATGAAATCATGCTCCTCTCCAAAGTTGCAGCAGCTCCAGTTAGCCCGCTTGAAATTATTTCAGCCCCCCCCCGAGAACATCACCACGCCACACGGAAACACCACTTTCACCAGCAACAGAAGCAGTCACAGTACAGTGGGATACAAAAAGTACTTAACTGTCATGCCTGTTTTTACTGGGTTTTGTTTTTTTTGTCTCAGAAGCGACCGGCTTCATTGAACCGTGAAGACCGTAACTGCTGGTCACGTGATTTAATGACATCACTCACTTGAAACACACACTGTCTGTCATCCAGTATAGTAGAAAGCTGAAAAAATAAAACGAACTCACAAAAAGATAGAATACACTTTCTCTCCCAGAAAAGGAGTAGCAGGATGAATTCCTCCAACCATGCACTCTTCATGATTTTGGCAGCATGTGTGCGATCGGTCCTTAACAGTCTGTTGTTCCCACACACACACAGCTATCGAAAATCAAGCAAAAGTAAGCACCAAAACTGCCTGTTAAACTGTGTGACCACAGACAAGTCTGTGTGTGTGTGTGGGGGGGGGACGCACTCAAAGTAAGACCCACAATGATAGAAAGACTGGGGGTCAGCATGAAGTACCAGCACCACCTACTGGACTACTTTTCCTTGTACCTACAATACATGCCTCCAACTAATGCATAAATGTCACCATTTTATTTTACTTTTTATTATTATTTTATTTTTATTTTATTTATTTAGTTTTTGTTGACTGGGTAAGTGCACTAGACAAATCCTGCCTATTTTCAGGCACGACCCGGGGGAGGGGGATACAGATGAATGCCAAGTGACCTTGAACCAGATTAAGTTGTTGGTGGTATTTTTAGTGAATGAGGGAAATTTGTCCAGGACACTGGGGAAATTCCCCTACTCTTTCTGACAGAGGGCACTGTGCCTTTGCGATTCTCCTCAATGTGTGGGAGTCTTTTGGACAAGTCAGACATGTGGGAGGCTGAGGAGCCGATCACCTCCTCAGCTCCCGATGGATGCTGTGATCGAGACGGTTTTGGATGTTGACATGGAGTACGTTACTGTTGCAGCTGATGTACAGTTACCTGCTGCTGCTGATTTTGGAGGGGAACACTCGGAAGAGGGAGAGTCCTTGTCAGCTGTTCCTGTTTCCGATATTCGCTTATGGCTCGCGGAGTTAGAATGCCAATGGAACCTCTTGCTCACGGAGTTGCAGCAAGTTTGGACAGATGATTCAAGCATACCAGGACAGGAAGGGTCATGTACCCCTGTTGCACCGGCATCTTCTTCGATGACACCAGTCATGGACTTTACGGGGCAGTTGCTTGATACTCCTTTGTGTGCCACTGTCGAGTTATGCTCAGAGCAGGGTGAGTCTGCAATTCCTTCTGCTACTGTTTCACAGCTACCTTTTTCAAACTCTGGAGATTGCTACTACAAGTAGCTTGACTACTTCTGAAGGTTCCAATGTGGGATTTTACAATAGGCCTTTCCCCAAAGAACAACCGCTGGGGGATCAAAATGTGGTCCCTCTTGGAGGTGTGTCCCCTCTTCCAGACTAATGCGACTGCTTTTTACGCCTAGGTCTTTGCTGACTGGGGACTTGGAAGCCCCTGCTCCATGGTTGCTACAGTCCTGGAAGCTCTGGGTGGGTTAAATCCCAGATGGGAAGTCATGGAATGCAAATGTAGCGTCTGGTGAGGGTATTGCTCTCTCCGCCCCAGCTGCAGACTCAGGACCTCCTCCAGGACAGTTACTTAATGACATCTGCTCCTGTCTCCTTTGTTTCCAGTCCAGACCTAATGGAGAATATTAGGCAGTTGGAGGATGATGGCCAGCCACTTCCCTCTGACCCCCCCCCATTCTGAGGCCTTACCTGAAGGTCTTGCATCTCAGCCATCCTCTTCTGCAGCACCTTTGTTGCCTGAGCCTGGAAAGACTAATACCTCATCTGTGTGGCATGACAAGGTAAATGAGAAACTATTTCCTGCTACTTTTGGTTTATTGAATGAGCCTGCTGCTAGATGTAACACAGTGCATTTGAAGTTTTGAGGTTCAATGGATCATATTCCCAATAGACTTTTCATTGGACGAGAATTGTTGAAAACGAGTAAGAGGTTTTATGCATATGAAATATATGCGTTAATTCATATGCCTGGGGATACCATTTTTGACATTAGTTTCAAGAATCCAGCTGGATTGGACAGATTTTGGAAACAATATCAGGCTTTAAAAAGCACTCCTTTATGGAAACCTTTTTCAGCTATTCCTTTGACAAAGCCAGTTTCAAAGAAAATTACGATACTGTTTCGGAATGAAGGGCTTAATGTTGCCGATATAACCTACTGGTTACAGCAGCACTGTACTGTTAAAGGTCCCCCAAACCCATTCTTGATGATGAGCATCTCTGGACAGGGGGCTGGCATTATTTAATTGATTTATGTTTGGAGAATGGGTTAACTAAACACCTGCCTAATTGTTTTTTTAGGATGGGACAGGGGTGTTCTCTTTTATCCGGGACAGTCAAGGGCTTGTTATAAGTGTGGGGCTTTGGGACACTTAAGCAATGTGTGTGACCAGCAAAAGTGTGGGCTTTGTGGGGATTTAGGTCACATAGGGGCTCACTGTAGACATCCGATGAGATGTAATTAATGTGATGAACAGGGACACACCTTCCGCTCTTGCTCTTGGGCTTCTCTTAATCAGGCTGATCCTGCTCTTTGGGCTGAACAAGATGTCTATGTTGCAAATGCACAAAAGGAGCATCAAAAGATGCAGGATTTACTTCTGCATCCTGATGTACCTGCCCCTGTTTCTCATCTGTCTTCTACTCCTTCTTCAGTTCTTGTTGAAAAAGAGATGATGCAGGTTCCAGTTTTAGATCACATGGATACTAATGCCCCGGTTCCACTCTCCTCTTCTAATACTGGTGTGAGTGCTGACCCTGATTTTGTTCCCCCTTCCTCTCCTATAACTGCTGCAAAAGGAGCTCTTCCCTTGGTTGATAAGTCAGCCTCTTCATCTGATATTTTCTGGGTTAGTGTGCCTATAGGGAAACAGGAGACTCCTTGTATGCCCCCCCCCCAGGAGTGCAGAATGACATTCCTTTCAAAGTCACTCAATCTAGGTCAACAAAACTGGTCCTGCAGCCCCTTCCTCTTGTCCTGAGCCTGATTTAGTTATAGCTGCTAATCCTTTTGCCCCTTTACTGGATCATGAGGAGATGATGACGGGTGGAATCAGATTTCTCCTTGGTTGCCTCCTCTCTATCAGACCATGCCCCAGATACAGAGGTTAAAGAAAAACCCAAACCGAAAAAGAGGAAAAAAAGGAAATGTCTTGTTTCTAGTCCTTGATTTTCTTCTTTTTTTTCCTCTGGCAAAGGTAATTTCTTTTATTACTGTTAACGTAAACAGTATTAAATCCCAATCAAGGCGATGTCTCACTTTTGCCAGTCTCAGTGAGCATTCTGGCTCTATCATTCTTTTGCAGGATACCAGATTGGGCTCCCTGGAAAGTATAAAAGAAGCAGAAAAGGACTGGCAATGGGGTGCTTCCTTTGGTCACCGGAGAAGATGTGTGTGATGGCTTGAGTGTCTTATTCTTTCTAGCATTGCTATTCAAGTTTTACAAGTCCTAGACATTCTACCTGGTAGAGCTATGCTTATGGATATTGTGCATACGCTTATAATATCTATGCTCCTCAGTCTAAGGCCGACAGATCAGCCGTGTTTCATCGTATATCTCCATATTTACATACTTCAAAGCTGGTTTTCTGGGGTGGTGATTTTAATTGTGGATTAGCTGCTCGGGGTTGGGGACGTAAAACTCAAAAGATGTTTTGTGACACCAATGCTTTATTGCAAGTCTTAAAAACTAATAATTTGATGGATGCTTATGATTTATTGCAACAGAAGCCAGAGCATATCTTTTATAAAGGGTCTATTTCTTCTAGGATAGATTTCTGTTTTTTGTTCAGGAGACTTTCCTGTTTTACTATTGTAACCCTGCCATTAGAGAATTCTGACCATTTAATTCTCAAACTGACCATTTTTTTTTTCAATAACTTTTGCTGGGCCGTGCCTATTGGAGATTAATACACCCTTATTACAAGATGAGGATCTTTCCTCACAGATACATTCCTTTTTTTCAATCAGGTCAGATATAGCTTTTTTGTATGATAGTTCCTGGATTGGTGGGAGGACACAAACAGGATCTTAAGATACTTTTTCTTTAGGTCTCTCGGACAAAGCCCGGAATCTTATCTTACCTATCTGGGTTATGGAGCTCAGTATTTGAATTTGTTGTCACAGGCATGTTCTTCACAGGGTACTAAGCCCCAACAGGTTTTAGATATTAAAGAAAAAATGCTTGATTTTCTTAAAACACGAGAACGACGATATAGACATCAACAAAAATGTGTTGTTACTGGTACTCATGAGCAGGTCAACCCTTTCGATCTTTCTGACCAGGAATTGCCACACTTGTGTATGTCTGCTTTACAGACTCCAGATGGATCACCAGTCCGTGATACCAGGGGTTTACGGACTATAGTTCAGTCTTATGTTACTCAGACTTTTAAAAAGCCCAATTCTGTTTCTTTTTTCTTCCTTTTATCACCATATCAAAATCCCGTCACTTTCAGCTCTTGAAATTGAAGTACTAGTGTCCCCTATTATTTTAGATGAAATTACTCAGGCTATAGGTCATTTGTCTACGTATACTAAACCAGGGATAGATGGCCTGCCAAATGAATTTTATAAAACATATGTAGATATTTTTGCACCTTGGTTGCTTGTTGTTTTTCAAGCTGTTTGGACAGAAAAAAGACTAACCTCTAGTATGACAAATGGTGTCATAATTTTTGTATATAAAAAAGGAAATCCTGCTCTTTTGCAAAACTGGAAACCATTGAGTTTGTTAACCTCAGACTACAAAATTTTGGCTAATATTTTAAATCACCGTCTCTCAAAGGTTGCCAATAAGTTGTTAATTTCCACACAATCCTGTGCTGTTCCTGGCAGAAACATTTCCTAGAATTTAATCTACAGTATGTCAGGGAATTGATAGACCAAGGTCTTCAAAATAAACTATCTGGCTATTTGTTAGCCTTAGATCAGGAAAAAGCTTTTGATGCCATACGCCATGATTATCTTTGGGCCATTCTAGTATATTATGGTATCCCTATTTATTTTCTAGATTTAATCCAAACCCTTTATAGCTCAGCAAGAGTAACGCCTATGGTTAATGGGCATTTGGGTGTCCCAGTTCCTTATCAGGTTGGAGTTCATCAGGGCTGTTCTCTGAGCCCGTTGTTGTTTGTCTTTGACTTGGACCCCTTGTTGCGTTCCATTGAAATGGATAAAGACATTTTGGCTATTGTTTCTTTAGAAGGCTATCATTTTTCTAAAGTTCTGGCTTATGCGGACGACTGTATTTGCTCTATTGCTGATATTGATTCTGGGAGACGAGTCCTTGTTTTTTTAAATTCAGTACAACTTAGCACTGGAATTAAAATTAGTACCTCTAAGTGTTCAATAATGCCTTTAGGTATGGCTTCTAGTATTCACATTTTTGGTATTCCAGTTGTTGTCAAAAAATTGAAGCTCCTTGGTATATATTTTGGTTCACCAGAGTCAGTACAGGATAATTGGGATATGGTTTATGACAAAGCATCTCACAAGGTTAAAAATGGCAATCTTGGAAAATGACATGGAAAAATGTGTGTTTTTGTTGAAATCTTATATTGCTCCTCTTTTTGTTTATTTCCATATTTTTCCATTACTGGTTAATATGCATTCCAAAATTTTGAGTCTTTTTTTCAGCTGCTGTGGGTGAGTCGTTTGAACCCAGTGAAGAGGGCACACACCTAAAGACCCGGAAATAAGGTGTACTGGGTATGATACATCCAATTGTTCCATTTTTAGTAACTTTTATAGTTCAATTAGGCCTATGTTGTTGGAACAAAATGTCATGGGTCGCATGTGTATGTTCCTGTGGGATGGCCTGGGATGGGGAAAGTGGCATCCTATGGATAAACAGCTACCCTTATATGTTCAGCAAATGTTGAAATACATTAGATTGTGGAAAGTGGAGCTCAGTTGTTTTGTTTCACATGAGGGGAAATCTTTTTACACTTACGTTGTTTCTACTTGTTATTTTGAGGACCCCTTTTTTTCCTGTTCCCACTAATGTGAACACGGTTTCTTTATTAGCAAGTGTGATAGAACCTAGAATTCCACAAAAGATGCGGGATGTAGTTTGGTTGTGTGCACATCAAAAGCTTAATGTGAGGGCTAATCATAAGCACAAGCAGCTAAGTGATAGAGTTTGTCAGGAACCCTCTTGTCAGGGGCAGCTTGAGATGATGCGGCATTTATTCTTTGAATGTTCTCTTACTCAACCCTTTTGGTATGCTCTGGCACATTGGTGGGAGAACCACTATTTGAGTTCATTACCTATGATATTTTGGTGTTAGGACAGATTCCTGCAGAGTGGAACAAATGGCACAAAAGTACAGTGATTGTTTTATTAGCCTGTCTTAAATGGCATATTTGGCAGGCTCGGTGTTGAGACTGCTCCAAAACAAAATGTTACAGTTGCAGGAGTTTTTTCATATACAGGAAGAATTGGATGCTCTCTATATCTATGAATTTCTGTACTTTTGGGAAGCTGTAGGTACTTTTCTTGGCGTAATGTTGACTGGGTAGGTTGAATTTCCTGCTCTTCCTTTTTTCTGATTATTGTTTCTATATATTGTTTGTAATTAATTTCTTTGTTTTTTCTATTGTATTATGTTCAGGTGGTTATTTACTTTGATGTATTTGTTTTCAATAAAATTTCCCTACTCTTTGCGATAAGTGCCATGGAATCTTTAACATCCACCTGAACTACCACCAATCCAGGTAGATGGGACCTCGGTTTAACGTCTCATCTGAAGATGGATTTTAAAGATGAGCCATGGTATAATAGCAATAAGACACTTCAGGGTGTGTGTGTTACTGTGTAATAACTTCACTCCTCAGGTGGTGGAAACACTCAACCTACTGGTGCTTCAACCCACCAGGAGTGATGTTATTACACAATAACACACACCCTGGAGTGCCTTATTGCTTAAATATTTAACTGAAAAGAAACACCAGGAAATGTCATCTTGTCTTAATTCTTTACTTAAAACTGGTATGCAGAATTAACATAATTTAGATCAGCAGTGCAAGCAAACAATATATGATTAACTCGAGAGGAAGTCTCTCCTACTTTTAGATACGATGATACACTAAAGTAAAAATAAAGTAAAATAACATAAAATTCAAGTATCATCCTTCCATTGTCCATATCAGAGATAATAGCAACTCATAACACACAGTGCCATACCTTGATGTCTCAAATGAAGTCCTAGGCAGAAGGACATGCTGTCATAGCTCCTTCCTGTCTTCTGCCCTTCTTTAGCTTAAATGGGGTCTAAATGTATACTGTATGTTTTCTGGATGGAAGGCACCTGCTGTACCTCATGTTACAATTTTGCAAAATTATGCAAGGTGGCAACAAAAATATCTTAGTTTAAAATTATTTTTGCTACAGAGGAAACTGTGGTTTAGCCTACACTTTGTTAAACACAAGCCTTATTGAAATATGTTCTTTTTCACTTCCTCAAATAAAATCTCCTCATTCTACAGTTAGTTTCAAACAAGACATGCAGATATATATTTTTCTTTTAAATTGTAAACTGTTAATAGCACAAAAACCTATAATATATCTTTAAACTATTATAAGTAATACACACTCAATGTTTATAAGATAAACAGAAACTTAAGGCTAAATTATGTTTGCAACTTAAAAATGCTAATGATACAACATATTTGCTATAGAGGAAACTGTGGTTTAGCCTGCACTGTTAAACATGGAGCTTTCTTAAAGTGTGTTGTTTTTCACTTCCTCAAATAAATTTCATCCATTCTACAGCTAGATTTAAAACAAGATATTTTCTTTAAACTGTAACTGGTTACTGTTACAACTAAATATTGCAAAGAAGCTATAATCATTCTTGTTTTCAATGTATCTTTAAACTGTTTTACTATATTACTATACGCAGATGGTGCAGTCCTGTTTTCTAGCCACCATGACACTTAGTCCTTGAATCCCAGCTACAGTTTGACTTCAAGCGTGTTGAAGACTGGTTCAGCTCTCATAAACTTGTCCTGAACCACAGCAAGACCAAAGTCATGACCTTCTGTAAACCACAGAGCAGGCACAAATCTCTGTTCCTCACCATCAAGAACTGCTCTGGGAACTCACTCGAACATGTCCTGGAGTTCAAGTACCTTGGTATCATGCTGGATAGTACCCTCTCCTACACTCAACATATATACACTGTTGCTAAGGCCGCCAATATATGGATTGGTCTGTTACACAAACACAAGCACTGTATGTCTGCGGATGCCCTTAAACTAGTCATCTACAGCTCTGTCACCTCTGTCATTGACTACGGTCTTGCCATCTCGGCTTTGCCTCTACAACTGCCCTCCGAGGATCTCAGTTTCACTCAACAAAGCATGCAGGCTATTAACGGGTGTGGCCTGCCAAACACACACCTGTGACCTCTACGCACAGGCTGGCTGGCTACCTCTACTCAGCAGAATACAATACCAGACCTGCCTAGTTACCAAAAAGGTTCTCCTTGGACTCATGCCCCCTGGTGTTGGTACACTCCTTACTGCCTTCAGTGGCACTCAGCATACTCACAGTGCCCTATATCAAACCTTCCAGGTTCCCAGATGTCGTACCTCTATGGGTCAGCGGTCCTTCACCCATAGGGCTCCACTATGGTTCAATACCCTCAACAGAGAAACACTTTCCTCTGCTATGCTTGGACCCTTTAAAGGAATCTCTGACTTTACCTCACCTCTACCAATCAATGTGACTGTTTCTCCTAAAGGTCTACTCCAAACACCACTTAATTGCTCATATCCAGCGACCCACCCCCTTCCTGAGTAGCATTCTCTCTGGCCCATGCCTTGACTGACCCCTTCCTGCTCCCCTTCTCCCAGGTACAAGACACCCTCCCTTGCCATCCCACTGACAGTGGCCCCTCAGCCTGCCTACTTCCTCCTCTCCCCCTCCTACCCTAAAATACGCTTAAAGTTCGATTGCTTCTTAATCGCTCTCTCTCTCTTACTGTTACCTCAGCCAGCTGCCTACTTAAGTTGCTTGCTAGTATGTATACTATTTCTAAAGTATGTCGTAACTGTAAAAAAACAAAAAACAAAATTGCCAACCTTGACTGGTGTTAAGATTGTACATTCTTTGACAACCTTTGTATGTATGTTGCTCCAATCATCTGACGTGGAACCTTTGTAAACGTGGCTAAACAGAATTATGCTTGGCAATAAGGTTGAATTTAATTCAGTGCAGGAAAGGCAGACGTAAAGCATTTTCAACTATCATTATTTAATTTACAGAAGAGTCAATATGTCAGACCTATTTGTTGATTTGTCTCTGGGAAATGCTCCATCATGTCCTCTAGTTCTAGGAAAATCTGTTTCTTTGGAATATTTGGATCAGGCAGTCAAATAGGGACTCAAGGAGATTGCAGGTTCTGCAATTTAGGTATACACATTGTATGCAATAGGAACATTGGACAGCCTAGCAGATACAGTGCTTTGTTTTCTAGGTGTTCAGGGAAGTACAATGACTGAGTAAAAGCAGCTCTGGGTTGTTACAAAGTATCAGACAGTGCATAAGTATACTGAGTTTCAATCAGTAAGAACAAATTTACTTATTCATGACAATTAATTACTTTACTAGGGGTTTGGAGATGATTATATTGGTACAGAAATTGTTCCACTCATGGGGAGCAAATGGAGCACTTGTCCCCAGTTGGATGTCACAGGGTTGAGAGGTGTGTTCTGTACTTTGATTATTTTTTCTTTGATAAACATGATACAGTTAAAATGTGCTCTCTAATAAAGGGAGCTAGTAATAAAATTTGGACTTGGGCATCTCCATCAGCAAACTTGGCATCCTAATTGGAGTTTAAAAAGCTTGGAAGATATGCCACAACACCACTTAAGTAAATGAACAGCATAGTGTTTAGAGTTAATGGACTCATTCAGTTAAGAATCAATTCTTTTCTTGGCTTCTATCAGTAAAAAGTAGCCTTAATGTATGACAATCTGCATATCTGCATCCTTCATAGCCCGTGACAGCTTTGAATGAGTCCTGGATTGAGACTAGAGGTCTTAGGCGGCAGACATACAAATCGAGACAGCCCTGCTATACTCAACATGTATTGATTTCCCCGGATCTGCCACCAGTTAATATACATAATGCATAATAATTCTATTACATTAGCTCAGTCTCATATCTGATTACTACTTCAGTCAATCTCTCTGACTCTCAATAGGATGTCTAATAAATCATTTTCCTTCAACCGACTCTAGCTGGCTTTGTACAACTCGAGCACATCACATATCCAGAGACTTAACACCATTACAACACACAATAAATTAAAGATAATTGTCAACCCCAAATGATGACAGCAGATGAGAAGTTTAGATCATTCAGACAGACACTCACAACTGTGGGATAGCTGACTCAATACCATAAATTTGTTGCCAGATTCTGGTCCACCACCTCTAAATTTCAAGAATTCTACAGGGCCGCTGACACTGTCCTAACTGCCCCTCCCTCTGGCCAATACCTACCATCCTACTATTATGCTGGTTGGAGTACCAACTTGATAATCTACACACTGTTGTCACTTTTCTGTACATCCTTATGACTTATGTTTTAAACACACTTACATCCCTGTATGTCTGTTGTTTACTTATGCATTTTGCACTTCTTGTTATTGTACTCACTGTTGATTCATTACCTGTTAATCCTTCTCTGTGCCCCACTTCCCCAGACATAACTGGAAACAAGCCTCTTGGGCTCTGCTTGTTTAGCCGACAAAATATGTTTACATAAAATAAAAAGTCAAAATATGCACATGCTAATAATTCTGAGCCTTTGAATAGCAAGTCAACTCTTACCTCCACTGTGTTAAATGGAGTTGATGAGGTTATTTAATTTTGAAATATTATGTTATTTAATTTTTATTTTTATTTTATTAAGTTTTGGATTACAAATACCTTTGAGCTGGCAGCTCTTTTACAAAGGTTCCACATCACAGAGTTACATACAAACATACAGGCATTGATTGTAGAAGGAACACTGGTATTGTACAGTTAAAATAGGGAACAGAACAATTAAGCAGAATGAGTATTCATTGCAGGTTCAGGAGAATGCAATGGTTGTGGATTACCAGTTAAGTGCAGTAGTATATCAAACATTTGAGACTAAGTGCTGTCCATAGAGTGATGCAGCCCAGAGGCATTGTCAAGAGAAAGGTAGGTGCAAGGAGGTGCATAAGGGAAGTAAGAAGTGAAAGAGGGCGGGGAAGAAAAGGTAGAGGTTAGTGACCAAGTTGGCAGTCACTCAATCTGCTAACTGCACCAAAGTGTGTGGTATGATTAGTGACACGATGTCTGCTTATGAAGGGCAATTGCAGCCACAGACTGCTGAGAGGTGTAGCTGAAGCTTCTGTTTGAAAGGGCCAAGCTTGTTTCACTCAGGATGTCATTGTGAAGGGAGCTGAGCCAGTCAGGGCATGGTATTCAAATGATCTTTGCCCTCGTGAGGTGGTGGAAAGGTACCTTGAAGGTTGACAATTTGTGCTCCTGGAGGGTGTGGATTAGAGGTTTGGCAAAGGAGGTTCTGTATGCTTGAAGGGTTACACCAAAAAGTTTTTGGCAAGCAGGCAGGTATGGTACTGCACTCTGCTTTTCAGATGGAGCCACCCCATTTGAGCATATAAGTCACAGGTGTGCGTGAGCTGGTGGGCTCCGTGATTAGCCTATAGGCTTTATTTAAGGCTGTAGTGATCCTTTTGAGGATGGTGTCTGATGCTGCTCCATAAACAACCAGTCCATGGTCAATTATGGAGAGAAATGAGCTAGTGACTGCCAGGCTGAGTTGCCTCAGCAGTCATACAGGGTTTGTGCCTGTAAAGTAATCCTATTCTTGCATTGACAGCTTTTGCCACATGATCAACATGGATTGTAAAGGACAGTGTGTTATCTAGTGTAACTCCAAGGTATTTAAATGAGTGTACCAGTTCTGGGGGTGTTCTGGTCATTTCAGATTGTAAGTTGATATGTTTTGTGCTTGCTGTGAGGGATGCAAATGTCATGATTTTGTTTTTTGTAGTTCATTCATAACTTATGCTTCAGGATCCAAGCCTCGTTGGGGAAATTCTGCTAAAGCTGCTTCTCTCAGTATTGTATCAGTGTTGCTTGTAATGATGACAGCATTGCCTACATATAGATGAATACTGTCATGGCAAATGAGGGGGAGGCAGTTTAGGAAGATGCTGAAAAGTAGGGGGCCTGATATGGATCCTTGGGGGACACCCGTGTGCACTAGCTGTCTGTCTGATAAGACTCCACTGATCTTTACCTGCTGTTATCTGTCTGTTAGATAGCTACTAAACCAGCCCACAGTGTCTGCTGAGAGCTCAGAGCTGGATAGTTGTTCGAGCAGTAAGGCATGGTTAACCATATCAAACACTTTGGTGAGGTCAGTAAAAGCCGCCCCCACCAACTGCCCTTGGTTTAGAACCTTGTTTATGTACTTGGTGAATTCTATTATTACGGTGCTGGTACTATGTGATTTTCTGAAGCTATGCTACTGGGGACATTGGATATGGTATTTATTGAGTTATGCAGCGAGCTGATCAGAGGTGATGTGCTCCAGTGCTTTGGAGAGGGGAAGCACAAAATTGGTTGATCAGGGCTCCAGATAAAGGGTACTGATCTGTTTTACTCACCTCATTTTAGGAAATACACCTGAGAAAATTTTTAATGAGTACCAATACTCACCCAACATTTGTAAATACTCTACACCAAGGAATAGTGCTTCATAACATAGCTGGTGATTCAAAAGGAGCAGTATTTTTACAGATTTACAGCACTCGTATGCATTCTAATTTGTTTTACTAACTATATTTTAAAACTGGTGAGTAAATTACTCCTACCTGCCAGCATTATCTGGAGCACTGCTGGCACTTAATCAGTTCTTATCTAGAAAAAAAAACTACACTGTTATGTTGGCTTGCGCACACGCGCAATCAACATCTTACGGTAGTAGCACTTTCAGAGGTGTGCCAGTGTTGTGGCCAATGCAGGGAATGCTTTAGTGGGTGCGTCCCTCAGCTGCCAGTCAGTGAGCATGCTGGTGATGGTAGCAGTTTCAAAGAGAGCCATGGAGCTGAAAGAAATCTGCTGCTCCAATGAGGTGCAGTTTCCTCATTGGAGCATCAGATGACAAGGCTCCATTACATGCCTTTCCTGGTGAAACATTCCAATAAATATGGCAGATCCTGCCACCCGCCACACAATCCCCACAAAGCTGACATCAGGAATGCCTAATCCCCGTGTCGGCATGTCTCCTCAGTTCAATTTGTTTGCCGATAAGGTGCCCAATCCCCATCGGCATCATATCCCCATGGAAACATAGAAACATAGAAACATAGAATTTGGGGCGAATAAGGACCACTTGCCCACCCAGTCTGCCCATTTCCATGCTTACTGGATAAGCTGAAGATCCTAGTTAACCAACCAGCCTACTTCTTCCTACCCCCATCCCCTAAATTGCCTTATGACTGTCCCATGCATGCTTGAATTCCACCACTGTTTTTGACTCCACGACCTCCTCGGGAAGGCCGTTCCATGCATCCACAACCCTCTCTGTGAAAAAATACTTCCTTAAATTACCTCTGAGCCACCCCCTCTATCTTCAAATTGTGCCCCCTTGTTCTTGCACACCTCTTTTTTTGAAAGATGCTACCCTCTTGGACTTTGTTGATTCCCTTGAGGTACTTGAAAGTTTCTATCATGTTCCCCTCTCCCTCCTTTCCTCGAGGCTATACATATTAAGCTCCTTTAGTCTCTCTTCATATGTCTTCCAGTGCAGACCCTGCACCATTTTAGTGCCCTCCTCTGGACAGCTTCCATCCTGTCTATGTCTTTGTGAAGACTGGGTCTCCCAGAACTGCACGCAGTACTCCAGATGGGGTCTGACCAGCTGTCTGTACAGAAGGATAATAACTTCCTGTTTTCTACTGGTGATACCTCTCCTATGCATTCCAATATCCCCCAGCCCTCATTGCTGCCTCTCCATTGCTTGCCCACCTTTAGGTCATCTGATATGACTACCCCCAAGTCCTTTCCATTTTTGTTGTCGTTAGTATCTCACCCCCATTGTGTACTCTTCCCTGGGTTTTGCTTCCCAGGTGCATTACTCTCACTTCTTAGCATTGAATCTAAGCTGCCATACATTTGACCATTCCTCTAACCTTGCCAAGTCCCTTTTCATCCTTTCCACCCCACCTTGTGCATCAACTCTGTTGCAGATCTTTGTCTCATCTGCAAAGAGACATTTTTCTTCCAGTCCCTCTGCAATGTCGCTTATAAAGACATTGAAGAGGACTGGTCCTAATACTGAACCCTGCGGGTACTCCACTAGTAACCCCCTTTCATCAGAGTGGACTCCATTTACTATTACTCTCTGTGTCCTATTTTCCAGCCAATTTTTACCCAGGCTGTCATCTTGGGACCCACTCCCAGGCTAGCTAACTTGTATATTAATCTTTTGTGTGGGACTGTGTCAAATGACTTGCTAAAGTCTAGGTAGGCCATGTCCATAGCCCTCCCTGATCTACTACTTTGGTCACCCAGTCAAAGAAATCTATTAGATTTGTCTGGCATGACCTTCCGCTGTGAATCCATGCTGCCTTGGATCCTGTGCCCTCTGGCCTCTAGATACTCGACAATTCTTTCCTTCAGAAGTGATTCCATCATTTTCCCTACCACTGAGGTTAAACTAACAGGTCTGTAGTTTCCTGCTTCTGCCTTGCTCCCATTTTTGTGAAGGGGAATCACATCTGCCGTCCTCCAGTCCTCGGGTACCACCCCATACTCCCATGATTTGTTAAACAGGGTAGTCAGTGGTGTCACTAATTCTACCCTTAGTTCTTTTAGAATTCTGGGATGAATCCCATCAGGCCCCATTGCTTTGTCCACCTTCAGTTTTAAGAGTTCTTTCAGAACCCTTTCTTCTGTAAATGGGCTGGTATCAACTTCTGTATCCAGTGTGTTTCTACTGTTTGTTCTAGGTACCCCCTCTTCCTTTGTAAATACTGAGCAAAAATATTTGTTTAGTATCTCTGCCTTTTCACAGTCTCCTCTGCCCACCCCCCTTTATTAAGCCTCACTATCCTCCCTTGGTCTTCCTTAGCCCCTGATGTACCTATAAAGGTTTTATCCCCTTCTTAACTGAGTTGGCTATCTTTTCCTCGGTTTGGGCCTTTGCTGTTCTGACTGCCTTCCCAGCTTCCTTTTGCTTTAACTGATACAGTTCTCTGTCCTGCTCCTTCTGTGATTCCTTGTACTTCCTGAAAGTTTTCTTTTTCTCTTGAACCTTCACTGCCACTTCCTTTGAGAACCATAGTGGTTTCTTAACATCGTTTAGTTTTGTTTATTTGCTTCACACAAAGGCTTGTTGCCTCTGTGATGGCAGTTTTTATTATTCCCCATTGTTCTTCCACCCCTCCTTCCTGCCCATTTGCTAGTGCATTCCTTAGGCACTTACCCATTTGGCAAAGTCAGCCCTCCTAAAGTCCAGTACCTTTGCCTTTATATGGCTTGACTCTATTGCTGTGTTTATTGTGAACCATACTGTTCGATGGTCGCTAGTTCCCAGATGGCTACCCACTTCTACATCTGTGATCCTCTCTTCATCTCCATTTGAGAGAACCAGGTCTAAGATTGCTCCCTCTCGAGTGGGCTCCAATACTAGTTGTCTAAGGCATGCCCCCTGTAGAGCATCTAGAATAACCCCACTCTTCGAAGTGGCTGTGGCAACTGCACTCCAGTTAACATCTGGCATATTCAGATCACCCATCAGCAATATCTCCCCTTTTTTTGCCATACTAAGTATACTTTCTATCATTTCCTTGTCCATTTCCTCCCCCTGAGAAGGGGGTCTGTATACAACCCCTGTGCGGATTGTGGTGCCATTGCCGGTCTCCAAATTTACCCACAGTGCTTCTTCTTCTGCCTGTTTTTGCTTTTGTTCTATTACTTTGATTCCTTCCCTTATGTAAAGAGCTACTCCTCCTCCTCTTTTACCCTCTCTGTCTCTCCTGTAGATAGTGTATCCTGGTATGTTTACGTCCCAGTCATGGTTTTGTGTGAACCATGTTTCTGTGACTGCCACGATATCCAGATGTTCCTCCATCAACGCCACTAATTCAGGAAGCTTGTTACTCAGACTACGTGCATTGGTACTCATTGCTTTCAATTTTTGATGGCTTTACTTTCTGTTGCAGCATCCCAGACCTTCTACCTCGGTCTTTTCCCATTTAGTATCCTGTTTTTGTAAGGAGAGGCTGGGATTTTCCTGCTGCTTATCAGTACCTCCCTTGACTAGTTTAAAAGCTTGTCAATGAAGCATTTAAACCGATTGCTCAAAGACTTGTTCCTTCCTGGACAGATGCAGACCATCCTGCCAGTATAGGCTGGTGTCTCTCCAGGTGGAACCCAGTCCCCAATGAAGCCAAACCCTGTGCTCACACCATTTTTCAACCACTCATTAAACTGCATGGTACAAAGTACCCTTGCCTCCTCATGCCATTTATAGGCAGCACCTCTGAGAAGGATACTGTGTGTGCTACTTGTCTTAGGCCCCTCTCCAGTTCCACAAAGTCCTTCTGCACTGCTCTAATCTAATGTTGAGCCAAGTCATTTGTCCCTAGGTGGACAATGACATCCAGCTCAGACTCCCGTGCAGCTGTTCTAGTGATCCTGAGGATGCACTTCCTGTCCCTACAAGCCATGGCACCAGGCAGGCACTTTACTTCAGTTTTCCCTGCTCCCCCCAGTTCTATCCCCCTAATAATTGAGTCCCCCACCAGGAGCTGCTTCCTTTCCTTGTGGCATCCTCTGCCTCCTTCCTGTGGGCCTCACTTGTGACAGGTGTCCTCAGCCTCCTTAATCTCCTCCGTGGGTACATCCATAGAGACTGGCTCCCCAGAATGATGTATGGATTGTGGAGTGGAACAACTGACTGGGTGTGCCTCTGTTCCACCCTCCTCACCCTCCCTGAGCCCACTGTGGTCCAACTGCTGTGCTTTTTTTGCAACCTCTGAGGTAATGGTGGTGGTGGCTCTGGTGCTCCCTGGATGGGGGGTTTCCCTTCCTACCATCCAGTCTGGCCTGGGGGAAGGTTCTCTTACTGCTGTCCAGTGTGGCCTGAAGATGGGCAACTTCCTCCTCAAGGCAGAGAGTTGTCTGCAAATAGGGCAGCATCTCAGCCTCAGAAAGACTCCCGGAAGACTGCTGCCCCACAGCCATTACATTGCACTACTCCCCACATGACTATTTTTTTGTGTGCTTGTGTGTGTGCTTGTGTGTGTGATTGGTTTGTTATATAGAAATATATATATATTATACAATGTGTATGCATGTATTTTCAGTGCTGTGTGCTAGAGAGGATATGACATTGATATGCACCTTGCACTCTGAGAAATGATGTCAGAACCCCAGGTATAAAGGAACTATTTCCAGGGGTGGGTGGGGTGAGGGTGGGAAGGGGTTGGGCCTAAACTGTGCCCTCACAAAACAATCAGCTAAGAGCTCTGACCCACCGCTGCGATGAGTGCCTTCCTGTCTACAAGATACTATCCACAACAATTTGACAGAGAAAATCCCTGCTAATCAAACAGAAAAATCCAGACATCCAAGTCAGACACAGGTAAACCTCCCAGCCCCAAAACAGCCTGGTGGTTTGTGCTTTGAAAGCAGTCAGCCCCAAAATAAGTCAGCTGTGCTTTGAACTCTTCTTGCACTGAAAATGTTAAGAGATAGTTTGACTAGGAAAAATATTAGCTGTTCTGATGAGTTTGCTATAAACACTTGCTTATAATACTATTGTGCTCAGGTCTGTTACCAAAGCTATTGGCTGATTAAGTCTCTGTGATGTAATCACTTCCTGAGAAAGTTTGGAATTGCCTTTTAAGGCAAACAAAGATAAACCAGAAAACAGTTTACTGTCTGGGTCAAATACACAACCTGTACCTGCACTTTTTTCAGGATTTGTGACAAATGTTTCGCTCAGAGTTTAAAATCTTCCTGCACTGAAAATGTTAAGAATTGAAACAAGACTGTCTTTTCCTGATAATTGTAAATTCCTTATTTTACCTTTCGGTTAGAAGCAGCCTCCACCTGCAGTATATCTGCTACAAACCAAGACAATTGAAAGGTTCCCCTCCCTCTGTTGTGAGCACAACTAGCTTTCTTGCAAATCCTATGTTCAGTATTGCAGCTCCCAACAAGAAAGAGTTTGACTAGGAAAAATATTAGCTGTTCCCCACACACACTTTCTTTGTTGACGGGGGTGCCCAATCCCCATCAGCATCATGTCCCACCCCTAAATTCATGGCACACTGAGAGCCCACCCCAGTGTGTCCCAAATCATTTTTTTTTTACATGTAAATAGAGAAAACCTTCCCCCAAAGTCCTTTTATTACCTGTAAAAAAAAAAGTCCTTTGTTGTCCCGCCACTCCCCTTCCCCACCCACACCACCCTCTGCACACCCCCCTCACCCCATACTTACCTCCAGAGGGCCAGCACTGTGATCTTCTGTGGGCGTCTTCAAAAGCCACCGGGAACTCAACAAAATGTGGTAAGCTTTATAATGGCAGGCAATTGGGGTTTCAACATAGATGGATATCTCAGCCATTTTTGGGAATTTTGGTACCAGATTTTCAACGTGGGGTTCTTGGGACTCTACCTCATGAACACATGCACTGTCATCTCGTTACTCAGTCCTGAAAGGTGATTTTGCGGTCATTATGTGCAGTCACCTTTGGGACTGATTAATGAAACAACAGTGCCATTGTTCATGAGGTGGGGTCCCAAGGAGCCCATGTTGCAAATTTGGTGAAAAAATAAAAATAAAATGACTGCGTTAAGAGCATGCATTGTGCAGTTTCCACGCATGGTCATAACATCAACAATTTTTAATATTTTCACTCACATCCTGCCCAAAATGTGTTGCACAATTATTGCAAAATTGCAGTGTCAGTGGCTCAGTAGGTAGCACACTTATCTCTGAGGCCGGGAGATCAGAGGGCTGTGGGTTCAATTCCCACATCTGGCACTTGGGTTAATATCCCAGTACTGACACTGTAGCGCAGCGTGAGAGGGTGTTGCACTTCTGAGGTGCCGTCTTTTGGATGGACGAGTGGCGAGGTCCCATCTGCCTGGATTGGTGGTAGTTCAGGTGGATGTTAAAGATCCCATGGCACTTATCCGAAAAGAGTAGGGAATTTCCCAGTGTCCTAGCCAAATTTCCCTCATTCACTAAAAATACCACCAACAGCTTAATCTGATTCAGGGTTAGTTGGCATTCATCTGTATCCCCTTCCCCCAGGTCGTGCCTGAAAATAGGCAGGATTTGTCTAGTGCACTTACCCAGTCAACAAAAACTAAATAAATAAATAAAATTATTTATCTATTTAAGAGTTTAACCAGGAAGGCATACTGAGCAGAGTATTGCTCGATTCCAGATGTGACCTGGGGTGAGGGGTGCAGGGAGAAACAATGGAACAAAACAAAACAGTGCAATCTGAGTGTAGACAGATGAAAATTGCAGAACTATTTGGCATCCATGTACAGACTGGCAGACTGCAAAACATAGAGGTACTAGAACATAATTTACAAATTATATATATTATACACACAGAATTGAGATTAAACATTTAGATAATTTTGAATTTAGGGCCTAAGCTCGCATGCACCTAAGAGCTGTAAATTGGAGGTTGAGCTAGTGGGGCTAGCTGAGTGTCAGAAAGACACACACAAAATTGAAATTTGCAAAGTTTCGCAAACTAGCATGAGCCGGACTCTCGGGCTGAGACAAATTAGCCACAGGTACAGGGGGTGGAGAAGTGGGCAATGATGTGGGTGTTGAGGAGAGGAGAAGGGGGCATGTGCCAGATGTTTGCAGGAAGGGAGTTCAACAGTTTGGGCATGTGGTGTCTAAAAGCTGTCTGGCCAGCAACAGTGGACATACGTGGCACAGACATGAGGTTGGGGTCTATGTTCCTGAGTGGGAACACAGGCAGAGACTGAGATGTTAGGACTGAGGTGAGGTACTGGGGTAGAGATTTATGCCAGAACCTTGCCAGGATACTAGCACAGTGTGGCAGTCTGCGATCATGAAGCGATGGGAAATTGAGGGCACTGTAGAGGTCACAGTGATGTGTTGAGGGAGGGCAGTCTAGAGCAAAGCAACAGAAAGAGTGGAAGAGGGGGTCCAGTCTGGCTAGGATGGATTTGGGAGTGGCACTGTAGACTACATCACCATAGTCAGAAATAGGGATTATCATTTTCTGAACAAGTGCGAGGCGGGCTGGCAGCGCGATGCACCCATGGTTGCGATATAGGGTACCCAACTTGGGGTGGAGTTTTTGTGGATGGCATCAACATGTGCGGAAAAGTCAAGGTGTTGGTCAAGCCAGACCCCGAGGTATCTAAATGAGGAGCAATCCTCTAACAAGGTCCCGTCCAGGGTGGAAGAAGGGGGTGGCATGGAGCCGAGAGAGTCTCTGCCTTGTGCTGAAAGTCACTGAGACAGTCTTCTTGGCATTTAGGAAAAGCTGATTTGCATGAAACCAGAGCTGAACATCTTTGAAGTCCTGCTGCAGCCTAGTTGCCACATCAGCAGGCGTGGGGCCAGATGTATACAGAACTGTATCATCCACATACATGTGGATGGATGTGTGGGGATAGGCCATGGGCAGGTCGTTTAGGAAGATAGAGAAAAAGTGGGCCAAGGAGAACCCTTGGGGTACACCAGTGGTGACTGGGGTGGAGAGGATGTGGTGCAGCCAATTTTGACAGATTGGGACCAGCCTATTAGATAGGAGTGGAACCAACTGGTAGCCCTGTGGAGAGTCCTGCAAGAGAGAGCTCATGCAGGAGGAGGGAGTGAGACACAGTGTTGAAAGGCTTTGCTGGGTCAACAAAGATGGCCGAGGTGATGTAGCCCTTATCCATTTCAGAGACAACAGAGTCCGTGAACTGGAGTAGGGAAGTGGCAGTGGAGTGGGACTTCTTAAAGCCAGGTTGGTAGGGGGTGAAAAAGGAGGAGGAGTTGAGAAAGGAAGTGAGTTTAGCGAGCGCAAGGTGCTACTGGAGCTTTGCCAGGATGGGGAGGAGGGAAATGGGGCAGTAGTTTCCTAGGGCAGAGGGGTCGCCCCCTTTGGGTAGCGGAATGACCGCTGGCTGCTTCTACTCAGACGGGATGGATGCCAGTGTGAAAGAGAGGTTGAAGAGGGAAGCCAGGAGGAAAGTGATGGCAGGGGCAGAGAGGGAGAGCATCTTGGAGTCAAGACCAGTGGGGCATTTACCCTTGGATGGGTTAAGGGCAATCAGTGCTTTGAATACTTCAAGGGGATGACCTTATGGAAGAGGAAGGAGGAGCAGATGGGAGTATGTTTTGGGCAGGGTTTGAGGTGAGGGTGGTGTTTGGCTGGCTGGGTGGGAGAGTGGCCAATAGTGATGAGGTGCAGGCTGTAAAACAGAGTTAAATTTTGTGGCTACTGTGAGAGGATCCATTAGGGTGGTGTTGCCCTGGATAAGGACTGGGATGGGAGGCTGGGAGGGGTGGGAGAAGGGGGTTTACCACCTTCCAGAATTTTGCCAGGTGGTTTATATTGGATTGGAAAGAGGTATGGAAGTAGGATGCTACTCGCTGGATTTCTTAGTATAGGCATTGCATAACACGTGGTAAGTTGCTTGAGTCTCGTGGAGCCAGTGGTTTTGTGAGCTTTCCAAGCCTGGTCTCTGGCTCTGATGAGAGCCGTGATGTCAGCTGAGATCCACGGCAGGTGTGCTCCCTTACAGGAACATCGGAGCGGGCATAGAAGTCCCACGCTGCTAGAAATTTGGCCTTGAAATATGTCCATGCAAAGTCAATGGTGGTAGCCCTGGATATGAAGGACCAGTCCATGTTTACGAGTTCATTTTGTTGTACACTAAGGTCCAAGGATTTGTAGCAGTGGGTGTGTATGGTTTTGGTGGGAGAGGGCCTTTGGTCTAAAAATTTTCCTGACAGAGTAAATCATGTGGTGGTCACTTAGTGAGTCTGATAACAGACCAGAGGCAATTATCTGGTGTGGGTGTGAAGTAAGGAACCAGTCTAGGAGAAGTGGTTCAGTGATTTTTGGTTTAGATGTGTGGGTTCGGAAATCATTTGGGTCAGGTTCAGCGCAGCCACCTAGTTCGTGATTCTTGGAGCTGGTTGGTTAGAGCCAGTTTGAATTGAAATTCCCAAGGATGTGTACCCCCCCCCCCATGGCATAGGATTTCAATTCCTGTAGGATATCCTGGATAGAGGATGGGTGGGAGTCAGGGGAACAGTAGGTACCAGCTATGTAAATGGGGATGGTGTGGAGGGTGGATAACGTGATCAATAAGGCGTCGATGGTCGCCACAGGCAGCCAGAGATTTACTGGGGAGAACTGAATGGAGGAAGATATGTACATCGCTAAACCGCCACCTCGTTTGTTTCCGGGACGGCCATACCAGATGGCTGTGTAGCCTGGAACAGAGATTTCACTGTCCTTGTTATGAGACTTTAGCCAAGTTTCAGAGATGATTAATATGTCAGGCCTAAATGATAAGGCAGTAAGTTGCAACTGAGCTAGTTTGGGCAGGAGACTGCGATATTTAGGTGAAGTATTTTAGTCCCGTAGAAGCTGGTGCAGGGTGGAGGTTGTGTATGTGGCCCTGGGTTTGCCTCAATGTTGCCTGATAGTAGGAGTAGCAGTATTAGCAATCGCTAGTAAAGGGAATTGACCCTGCATCCTGCTGGTGGGGAAGAAGGGTGCAAGCAAAGCCAGGGGTGCTCTGAGAGGTGATTTTAGGTGGTATTAACCCACCGCACAGGCAACGCGGCAAGATTTCTGGGCGGTCACCAAGAAGTTAAAAGAAGGTATTGGAGGTAGGGCCTCAGTGGGGGTAACACAGGCAGGGGTGATTTTCATTGGGATACTCAATTTCTCAGAGCTAGACTGAATCGCTGGGTAAATGGAGAGGGGGAGATAAGCCAGAGGGACTGATGTGGTGAGTAATGCTAAGCATAGGGACAGCATGGTGGAAATGTTGGAAAATTGGGTTTGGGTAAAGGATTTGGGAAAAGCAGCGCCCACTAGTGGGAGGAGATGATAGCCTGCAAATGGGGAAGAAGGCTGATAGGATTTTAGGCAGCACATGACCCACACTATATAGTAGATGGTTCCACATTGGCTGCCCCAGAAGCACAATTCCTTCTAAGAGCTCCGGTGCTTTGTCTGATTATGGGAGCTTCAGAGAGGGCCGAGATGATGAATGGCTGTCAGTACCTGCGTTCTGGTGGGGTAGCAGCTGCGTGGGAGGGCTGGACAGAAGCCGTCACGGCCACCAGGGTCGAATTTGTAGAAAGCTGTTTCGGAGAAAGGAGAGTGGGGAGTTAAGAACAGGTACTGGAGGCAGACCTTGTGGGTGGGGGGGGGATATTTTGCAGCAACTGAAATGTGAGCCTTTTTTAGTTTGGAGCTGTTTATTTTGAAAGCCAAAAAACAGGGCCATGCTAAGGCTTACAGAGCACAGAATTAATTTAGCAGCTTCAGAGTGCAGTAAAACAAATAGTAACAGTAAAATGAAGGAGCTGCTAGATGCCTAAAATAGCAGTGAACCAGGGCTGCACTATATAACTAGCAAATCGTCTCACTAAAGCACAGGCTCTAAATTTGCAGAGTACTGAGGAACTTTGAAATCTGGCTAAAGGTAACCTCAGGAGAGTTAATTAAACACCTACTAAAGCACATACATTTAAATTTCCCTCTTAAAGTAACCATGAAGGAGAACAATTAAATTCACAGACTGCAACTAAATTTATACAGTGTAACAACTATCTATAGTGCTACACCGACTAGAAATGGCAGTAGCAGCCAACGGTTTTACAGTTTTTAAAACTGGTACCAAGTCCAAAAGAAACACAATTCCTTCTGAGAGCTCCAGTGCTTTGATTATGGGAGCTTCAGAGAGGGCCAAGATGATGAATGGCCATCCTTACCTGCATTCCAGTAGGATAGCAGCTATGTGGGAGGGCTGGACAGGAGCTCTCATGACCACCAGGGTTGGATTTGTAGAAAGCTGCATTCTCGTGTGGGTAGCAGCTGTGTGAGAGTGCTGGACAGAAGCCATTGTGACCACCAGGGTCAGATTTGTGAAAGCTGCATTCCAGCGGGGGTAGCAGCTGCATGGGAGGGCTGGACAGAAGCCTCGCGACCACCAGGGTCGGATTGTAGAAAGCACAATGATGTGGCTGCTGTGGAAAATCAACTTGGGACAGATTAACAAAATCACAGTGCCACTGTTCACGGGGAGGTCCCAAAATGCTTATGTTGAAAATGTGGTAAAAATCCCCAAATAATTGCGTTAAGGCATCGTTGTGCAGTTTCCATAGCAGCTCGTGACTTCACCAATTTTTATATTTCACTCCAGATTTCAACATTGCCATTTTTCACATCTCATCATGAACGTGTACAGTTGTCATTTTTCAGATCCTGCCCAAAATGTGTTTTGGCACCTGTGATGCCAAATAGCACAGTCGCTGTGCAAAATCACCTTTCGGCTAATGAACTGATAGTGCCACTGTTCATGAGGTGGGGTCTCAAAAAGCCCATGTTGAAAATTTTGAGTGAAACTACCAACAAATGCTGGGGGTGTTAGGGTTTCCAACTGTAATGCCGTACTCTGTGGAGACTGACAGGCGTCAGGGGTGTGACTTGGGATTGTCGGCTGTAATGCTTACTCCATTCCACCCCACCTCCACCCTGCAGCCAGTGACAGGCATCGAGGTGTGCCTTAGAGTCTTTGGCCCCAAAATTCACCCCATTCTCCTGTACTGCACCCATCTCAGTGTATTTCCTTATGGAATGGGGTGAGCGTAAGGCTCCAAGATCCCAAGGCACACCATGACCCTTGTCAGTGTCTGCAGTGTAGGGTGAGGTGAAATGGCATGAGCGTTATGGCTGAAGACCCAAAGACACACCCCAACACCTGTCAGTCTCTGCAGGGTGGGGGTGAGGTTAGATTCAGGTCAATACTTCACTGCCATTCTTATTAAGCATCTAACTCTTGCACTACCAATGCCAGTGCCAGCAAAACAACATTTGGCATTGAGAAATGCTTCTTTTTAAAATGTACCCCTCATTCCACTCTGTCCAGACATTTATACGCATCTGAATTTGGTTTACTAACGTCACTTTCAAAATGAGGAGTACAGTACTCATCCAAAAAATCTTATCTGGAGCCCTGGGGTCAATAGTTAGAATGTAGTCCCTGTCACTTTTATGGATAGGTGCAACTACAGTGTCTTTCCATTTTGTGGGGAACTTGACAAATTTTAAAGTTCAGAATTTTCATTAGGGGTGATAGTATCTCATCCAGGGTGAGGGCAACCAATTTAAGGTTGAGACAGTCTCCACTGTATCTAGATTTTCTAGGATATGTTTAAGACACTTTTTGTTTCCTACTTTGAGATGATTTTAAAGTAGAAGGGGCAGTTGGGGGCCCTGTGGATGACTTTCAGTAGTGACATTGTTGTTGCTGTCTGTTGCCAACAAACTGTTGGGCGGAGGATGCTGCTGAGATTCATAAATGCAGGGTTGAAGGTATCGGCTATGAGTTTCGTGTCTTGATGATAACCCCATTTATGTTTAACATGGAAGGTGTGGATTTGTTAGTTTTTCCTGTTAGGACCTTCATATTATCCCAAAACTTCCTTCCATCACCCAGGCATTGGTGAGTTCATCCTTGAGTGCTGACTTTTGGAGGAAACAAATTGCCCGTGTGCAGTTGTTTCTGCGTTTTGTAGTTCTGAACATCTGAATGTTTACCTGTGACTTGAGCCCAGTGCCATAGATTGTCTCTGTCATTCATACGGTTAATAAGGGAGGGTAAAGCCATGATTTGCTGTACCCTTAATTTTTAATTTACATTTTATCCTCCTGGAGCTGGCAGGTGGCTCTGACTCCTCCTCAGAGGGCTCATCTTTCTGATCCTGGCATCCCACACCATCTCCATCCAGTGAATCCCCACAGGTTATCCTCCTCTGTGACAGGGTGAGGAGCATCGTCTTCCCCTCCACGGAAGCCAGTATCCAGAATCTGGAGGGCTGGTGCGGATACAGTAGGACCATCATGGAGCCTGCCAGCTTCATTTTTCCACCTGTTTTCTTCCCAGGCCCATGAACATGCAATGGGCTGGAGCGGCTGTCTCTGCCTCTGCAGAGGCAGCCTTATGCCCTGGATGTGGGCCTTCCTGTTCTTGGCAATGTGCCTGTGCCGACACCCAGCCACCACATGCGTCAGTCTACAGCATGCTGCACTGTCCTCCCTCCCTCCCTCGAGGAAGGAGATCTATCAGAGAGCTCAATCCTTCCTTGTCCCTGCTAACCCCCAGACAACCTGAGTCAGTTCCCAAACCCAGGTCGCCGGCATGATGTGAGGTGCGGCATCCAGTGCCTCAACCCTCAGTGCTACAGGCTGGTGCTTGTACCCTTCATTTTATGTTTTCTGAGGGGGGACATATATATCACAGGCATTATTAAGTCTGGCAATGAAGAAGTTGAGGGCTTGGTCAGCATTCTCTGTGGAGTCTACTGGGGACCAGTCCTGCTGCCTGAGGTGGGAGTTTAGGGGTTCGAGTTGCCCTTTTTTCAGTACTCATAGTAATCCCATGATTAGGAGTAACTGCAAATCATTCATGTGCAAAACAATGTCATACAAAAGAAACATAAGAAACATAAAATAAGTATTTCATGCATACCCTCTATACATAAACTTCACTATTCACATCTTAAACCAAAAAACTAAATACAAAAAGGAATTGAAACATCCTACTAACACAACTATATAATAATTCATAATCCAGTCATATTCCCTTTTCCTACAAAACAGATCCTTATATACTGGTACTATCAAAATTAAATCATACAGTAATTCACCTTTAGCATTAGTATCTATATTGCCTTCTTTGTTGTGTTAAAAGAGCTCCCAATAATAAGTTGAGTGATATCATCCAGTGTCTAACCATGTTATATTGGACCACCACTGCTTATACACTTTCTGTGGTACTTCATTTTTTCCAGTTCTCTCAAAGCTATAACATGCCTATGAATAATCCAAAAGGTTGTTCGGGGTAGTGTAATATTTCTGTGAAGACCACTTACACCTGACTTGCCATATATAATATTTAAAACAAATCAAATTAAATGTATTGTGCCAGCATTAAATTTCTGCCATGCGAAGGTAGAATTCTTAATAATAAAATGTCTGAGGTTATTAAAGGAGAATTGATCCAATTTTATGGACTTGTGGCCAAAATTGTAAATTGTATGGACAATCAAAATATAAATCATCCATGGTTTCGACCTGTCTATCACAAAGTATGTCCTAGGGTATGCCCTTTCTCCCATTCCTTTTGTTTGAGATTCCCTCAACATTCAGCCTTCCATAGTACCGAGCCACAGGACCACCCCCAACCATGGATTAATTCCACAGTAGACCCATACTTTCTCATGGCTTAATCCTTACCTGTATGTCATTGTAACCCCCCTATAAATGGGGGTTCCTGAAAGCTTTCCCGGTGCTTGTTTGAGTGCCCCATGCCTGTCTGGTGTTCGGCGTTCAAGCCGTTTAAATATTGTAGCTAGTGAGCGCTTTTGAAGCCTCTGTATACTGTCCCTTTAAGGGCTGCCTGTTGCAGTCATAATCAGTTGAAATGGGGGGGTTGTGTGATTGTATGCCCGAGTCCTGCCGGGCTGCAGTATAGCGCCCATTCTGCCGTCTACTTGTGCAGAGGATTTCCTGGAAAAGATGTAACTGTTTACTGATAATTGCTTAGAGTGGTAATGATATTGTAGTCGTTCTAACCTGCTTCCTTTGCAGCAAAGACTGTTTGATTATCTCCTCCATGTTGGTCCCGAACTGCAGATATGGACCAATCAGTACCTCAGGACTCTCGTGGGCCGCCTGACCAATAGAGGACTGCTTGTAGCGTTGGAGAAGGCATTATGGGCTATGGCGCTTTTCAGGCCACTGAGGGCCAGAGTAATTGACTGGCAGGTGGCGCCAGCCAATGGGATCGGGTAGCACCGGTGGAGGAGTGCCCATGCTGCTAGGGGCAGATTGCGTTGTGTGCGAAGGAAGGGAGCTCTGAGCTTCTGGCCATGTGGTGTTGCGGGAAGCGCGTGAAAGGCCTGAGTTGGCCGTTTGACCTGTCTAGTGCTTCGGATTAAATCCACCGGTGTGCAGTCGGAGGAGGCTGTGTAGGGACACAGCTACCTACCAGGCTTTACCTGAAGAGGACTGGAGAATCTGCTGAATCCTTTTCGGTCCATTGGGACGGTTGGAGTGGCTGCTACTGCCGAAGTGGTCGTGAGTTTGTTCGGGTCCTGAAAGCTGCTGCCTGGTGTGATACCCTCTGTGTTTTGCCATATAAATGTGTGAGGAGGCTGGTGAAGCTCCGGTTCCAGCCTGCCAGTGGTAAAGGAAGGGTATCTGCTGGAGTCATGAGTATTGGATCAGGGTAGCTCCCTGTTTAGCTTGCCTTCTCGTTATACCACTGCCTGCATTAACTGAGCCTTCTGCTCATTCTGAGCTGCTCGGGACAGTAAATGTTTCATTTGTGTCAGGGCCCCAACCAGCTGCCATGAGGGACTAGCCATTAGGGCTTGGGTACCCAGAGACAGTAACTAATAGGTTTAGGCCTGTGCACAGAGCCCTAGGTAGATAAGTATAGTGATAAGCCAATCACCTTGATTTCCCCCTGGCCTTGTTATCCCCCCCCTAAATAAATCAGATTGTTTGTTTTGCAACTACACCCTGGCTGGATTGTGTTTTGCTGAAGATATACTGTACAGTGAAAGTGTAATAATGGTACCTTACTTTACAGGGGTCCCGGGTGAACTGAGAGATCTGAGCTGGGGTAAGTGTGCTAGGGAGAGTATTATCGCTACCTCTTGGGAGCCGCTAGTGGGACCAAGGGGTCGCAGTAACAGAGGGCAGTGTTGGAGTCAATCTTGACTGTCTTACCCCAACCTGGGTGGAAGCACCGATCAGCGGATCTGGGCCCCTCAAGCTGTCTCAGGCGAGGCAGGCAGGGTAGTAGCCCTAAGGAGTGCCCCTGGGGGTTACAAGTGGAGGCACCGCTGGGATTAGCGTCCCCTAGTGGCCAATTGAGTGAAGTGCATGAGAGATGGAAAAGTTGGAGGGATATATTGGCGAAGATTAAGTTGGGTCCTATTAAGACAATGGTACACAAACTGATGGGGTGGGGTGAAGCTGAAGAGCTGGACTCCCAGAAAATTGTGTTACTGTTGGATGTCCCTCTGGAACCCCAACTGTTGACATCATTCCAGCAGAGTGAATTAATTGTTTAGGCAAAGTGGAGGTAAAAGGCGTGTGGCTGACCTGCTCGACCAGGCGTTGCAGGTGCTACTCCTGTGCAGTGTTGCCATCGACCCGAAGAGTACCTCCAGTGATTACCTGAAAGATGCCTCACAGGGATGGAGGCTAGTTCATATTGAAGTGGGTCAGTCACTCCAGGGGTCCCCAGATGAATAGCTTTAAAGATAAACTGCTTAAATTGCTGGCTGTGGAGGGAGGACTACCAGGAACTGCTGCAAGCATTGGATTTGTCTAGTGATGCTACCCTCAGGTTTCCCAGGTACCTTCCCTGTCCCTCAAGAGTTCTATTTTGGCTCCACTGCCCTAGTAGTCCCTCCTATATAGCTTGATTCCTACTGTAGGCTGAAACTTTTTCTGCACCGGTGCCAGTGCCCACCGGGAGGATGACCTGGAAGCTTGGATGGACTATGCCACCCCTTAGTTCAGGAGTGGCAATGCTCTGAGGGAGAAGAGGAAGAGGTTGATGGAGAGCCTGCGGAGCCCCTTTTGAAGCCATTAGGGTTTTGAGGCCACCAACCCGGAGGCCACTGCATGAGTACCTTTCTGCTTTAGAGGGGTGTTTGGGAGCACAGAGACTGGGGAAGATTTATTATGGAAATTCAGGTTTGCCAAGCAGTGGAAAAATGAGAAGCTCTCTGCCTTTGTCACTAGGGTGGAGTGGGCTTTGCAAAAGGCCCATAGAAAGGGGGGAATCACGGCCACGGCCCTGAATCAAGTCAGGTTGGAGCATTTAAAAAAAAAAAAAGAGGTTGGAGCATGTTTTAAAATCTGCTAGATTCTCTAGTGTAATACTGTTAAAACTTAAGTTACATGACCGATGGACTACCCCGCCAGAATACTGTCAATTGATGAGGGAAATTAGAGAGGTGGAGACCGATGAAGAGGGGTGGGAACCCTATGTGGGGGTGATGAACCCTAGTGGGACCCCTGAGCCTAGCTCCCTCGAAGAGACCCGCCTGTCAGAAAGGACTAATGGGTCTCCGTATTTTCCGGATGATGTGGGAATGCGGGCTATTTCCTCCGACTCCCACATAGAGAGTGAGTTGAGGGCCAAGGTCAGAAATCTGCGGGAACTGGTGAGGGACTTGATGCAATCTACCATGTACCCTGTTAGGTCGGGAGAGCCTGAGCTATCCAGAAACCAGAACCCTGGCCCAGGGGAGCCCCCTTTTCCCCCTCAGGGTCTCCAACAGATAAGGTGTTCACCGCCCAGTAGAGATCCCCTGGACCCCAAGTTCTGTTATCATTGTGGGGAGGATGGGCATTTTCAGCCTGAATGCCAGATGCCGGAGAATTTAAGGAAAGTCAATAGCAGACTAATCACTTGGCATCGCAGGGTCCACACTCGGCCCCCCAGGAAAAGCTTTGTGACCCGGGCCCATGCTCAACCAACTGTCAATACTGTGCCCCCCGAATGGTCTGATGTGGTCAGGTCTTCAATGGAGACCCCAGTGCGAGTAAATGGGATTCCTACTTGAGCTGCATTGGACAGTGGCTCTCAGGTGACCATCATGTTTCAGGACTGGTATCAGACACACTTACCTGAGGTGCCCCTACAACCCTTGGATGGCCTACATGTGTGGGGATTGAGCGACAAGGCTTATCCATATTTGGGGTATATCTGGATCTGGGAGTCATTCTCTCATCTGCGGCTGGAATGGATGAGCAGGTGGAAACCTTAGCTTGGTTGCCCACCCACTGGACTGTATGATGGAGTGCCCTTGTTGATTGGGATGAATGCTCATATGTTTGGACGATTGGCTCAATTGTGTTCAGAAAAACAAGCATTTCAGACGGCGATGCTTAAGCATACCTGCTGTGATCAAAAGCGGTTGCAATCCAGGAGAGGGGTAGTCGGGAGGAACCTGAGGGTCTGGTGGGTGTAGTGTGGAAAAGGATCCGGCTCCAGTGATACTTGAATGCCCAATGTGTTCTGCATGGAGAAGTCCGACTAAAACTGATGTTAAGAACAAGTTGTTGATGTTGGATGCACCTGTGGAGGGAAGATTACCTGAGGGACTGTTGGTCAAACCCAGTATCTTGCCAGCTAGGGCTCATGCTTATGTAAAGAGGGTGATGGTTCAAGTACATAATGTGTCTGACAAGGAGATTCAAATAAGAAGAGGGTGCATGTTGGCAAGTGTATATTGTGCAGATACTGCAGTGCTGCCAAATAGTAAGGGTTCCAAGGCAGCTGACAGAGTTACTCCTGACTTGTTTGATTACGGTGACTCCCCGCTGCCAGCTGAATGGAAGCAGAGGATCAGTGAGAGGCTTGCCAAGAGGGACCAGGTTTTCTCCCTGAAAGAATGGGATGTGGGATGTGTGCAAGGGGCTGAGCATCACATTCGGCTGCATGATGAAAGGCCTTTCCGAGAGAGATCCCGGCGCCCGGCCCCGGCTGATATAGATGATGTAAGGCGGCATCTGCAAGAGATGTTGGCTGCTGGTGTGATACAAGAGTCCAGGAGCCCCTATGCCTCCCCCACAGTAGTAGTAAGGAAAAAGAATGGGGTGGTTCGGATGTGCGTAGACTATCGCACCTTGAATTGGCGGACCATCCCAGACCAGTATACCATGCCACGCATACAGGGACCTTTGGATTGTTTAAATGGTAGTAAGTGGTTCTCTGTGTTGGACATCCAGATGGGTACTACCAGATCCGATAGCCCCAGAAGACCAGGAGAAGACTGCATTCATTTGCCCCTAGGTTTCTATGAGGTTATTCAGATGCCTCAAGGGATTTCAGGTGCCCCAGCCACCTTTCAGCATCTGATGGAGTGGGCCGTGAGGGACATGAATTTGCTCGAGTGTTTGGTCTACCTAGATGATGTCATAGTGTTTGGCCGCTCGTTGGAAGTGCACGAGCAACAATTATTCAAGCTTTTGGATTGGTTGGAGGATTTCGGCCTCAAAGTGTCTATAGACAAGTGTCAATTCTTCCAGACTTCTGTGAAATATGTGGGTCACATAGTGTCCACTGAGGTCATAGAGACTGGCCCTAGCAAAGTGGAGGCTTTGACTACTTGGCCTCAGCCCAGGAATTTGAAAGAGCTGCAACGGTTTCTGGGGTTTTGTGGATATTATAGGTGGTTTGTTAAGGATTATTCCCGGGTGATTGGCCCCCTCCTCAACCTCACTCAGGGGTACCCTCCTACGCACAAAAAGTATAGGAAGGTCATGCACTCTGAGACGGAGAAGAAGTATTTCCGGCCGAATGATGTGTTTGGGGATTGTTGGACTGCTGAGTGTGAGAAAGCTTTCTATGACATCATATATCAACACCATGCCCCAGTGTTGGCCTATGCTGACCAGCCAGCCATACATTCTCCATACGGATGCCAGTCTACAAGGACTGGGGCTGTGTTATATCAGGAGCACTCGAATGGTCTGAGACCTGTAGCCTTTGCAAGCAGAAGTCTGGCCCTTCAGAAAAAATTATCCAGTGCACAAACTAGAGTTCCTGGCCCTGAAGTGGGCCATTGTTGATCAGTTTCATGACTATTTGTATGGTGCCAAGATATTGGTAAATTGATAACAATCCTCTGACTTATGTACAGACCTCAGCCAAGTTGGATGCCACTGGCCACAGGTGGCTCTCTGCATTGGCCACCTGACTATGCTGTTGAGTACAGAGCAGGCCTAAACCATATAGATGCAGATGCCCTCTCGGAGACCTATGCCCCATCCGATTGGGTCAGGTTTTGGATCCTGACATCTGAGCCTTTTGCCAGAATTTGACAAGGAGGAACAGGTGTCTCCTGATGCTGTGGACTGTATAGTGGATTGCTTGGGGTCATCCGAGAATTGCATACCTGCTGCCTACTGTCATTTTCTGCATTGGACACCAGTTCACTGCCCCAGCTTAACAACATTAGTCTTCAGGGCTCAGTCCGAGACTCAATGATAAAAGCGGTTGTGGAAGCTTTGCAGGCCGGGCGGATGTATCCAAGTTGTGCTAAACCGATTTGAGAACTGCCTTGTTATACAAAGAAGGGCCCAAATTAAGGCTGATCAACCAACTACTATACAGAGCGACTGTGGATAAGGAGGACGGTAGTCAAACAACAACTGGTGTTTCCTGCAGAATTTAGGGAACTGGTCTTGAGGTCCTTGCATCATCATATGGAGCATCTTGGCATAGACTGAACTCTTGATCTGAGTACGGACCTGATTTTACTGGCCAAAATGAGTACAGATGTAGAGCATTATGTCAAGACCTGTAGCCGGTGTTTGCAGAGAAAAGCCTTCCCCAGAGAGCTGCCCCCATGGTCAATATTGCCACTAGTGCCCCTATGGAACTGGTCTGCATTAATTTCTTGTGTCTAGAACCAGATCTGAAAAATATCAAGTAACATATTGGTGGTCACTGATCATTTTACCTGGTATGCACAGGCTTTCCCGCTAAAGATCAGAAAGCAACCACGGTGGCTAAAACACTTGTTGAAAACTTTTTGTCCACTATGGGGCCCGCAGCAGATCCATTCTGACCAAGGGAGGACTTTGAGAGCTGCCTGATCAAAGAGATCTTGTCTTTGTGGGGAGATCTGAAAATCAAGAACCACCCATATCACCCTCAGGAGATCTCCAGCCTGAAAGATTTAACCGTACATTGCTTGATATGTTGGGCACACTGCAACCCAAGGACAAGCCGAGATGGAGCCAGCAGATTAGCACCCTGGTTCACGCTTATAACTGCACCAAAAGTGATGCCACTGGGTTTTCCCCGTACAGACTGATATTTGGGAGAGAAGCTAGATTGCCCATGGACGTGTGTTTTGGAGTTTCCCCTGATGGGGTGCAAGCAGAAAATCACCTACAATATGTACAGAAGCTGAAGGCCCAGTTAAACCATGCCTATCAGCTGGCCCAGACCATGGTGGCTAAACGGAACCTGGCCAAGAAAGAGAGGTATGATAGGAAAGTGAAGACCATGGAACTGAGAGAAGGGGATAGAGTGTTACTGAGAAATCTGGGACTGCATGGCAAACATAAAATTGCTGACAGATGGTATCACCTTCCCTCACATTGTTGTGGGAAAACTGGCAGATTTACCTGTATATAAAGTGCGGCCTGAAAACAATTCCAAAGATGTGAAAACTATACACAGAAATCATCTGCTGCCAATCGGGCAAATTCTGATCGAAGTTGAACCTCCAGCTGCCCTCCCCTCCAGGCCTATGACTAGATCGGCTGCCAGGAAAAGAACCAGACCAATTGATTCTTCAGCAAGCCAACCAAGAGGGTCCTGTCCAAATCCCTTTGATGAAGATGAACGCCAATCTGTGTCTGAAGACAATGAAAATGATGTTGAATACTATCCCTCTTACGAACTAAGCCAACTGTTGTGGGCAATCCCTTGTTAACACTGGAGATGAGGTTGGGTCTTCTGGACTATTCGAGCCCCTACTTTGTCCCCAGAATCAAGACTTCTAGAAGGCAGGCTGGGTAAAACCCGGGGGGTCATGAGCCTGGCTGAACTGTCTGGCCTGGCTGAACTATCTGACTTTTCAGAAGAAGACAGTGATATGGGGAACCAGCCAGTGATATGCCAGAACCTGAAGAATATTTTGAATGACCTGATGGTTCCTTACTGGTGTCGAGCAATCCTCAGCTAGCCAAGTAGTGTGGTTCCTGATATGAGAGTCATGCCCCTGGGAGTACCATGAGCACTGGGTTCCTTTCCCCTATGGGGTTTCCTACTAATCCCAATGAGGCTGAATTGGAATGGGGTCTGTAACTGGGTTTTCCGAGATTCTAGATGCTCCAGCTGAGAAGTACGGCCGGTGGTAAAGTTGAGTTATGAGTCTCTGGGTCAGCCTGTGGACTTGCCTCTACATGTGGTCCACAAAGGGTGTATGTGTCTCCGAACTCCTTGCCTAAGCTAGCCTTGGGGGATAACTCTAGTCCGTTAGTCTTGCCTGTCGAGTGTGGTGCCTCATTGAGGTAACCCACCAGTAACTGATGGGGAGGGTCTCCTCTGCCCAGGTGTCATGGGCAGGAACTAATGATTTGATTTAGAAGGGAACAGGGCTGTGTGTGTGTATGCAGTTCCACAAATCATAGTGACCTGTGAATACAGTGTTCATATATGTATTGTAAAGTGTGCTATACTGTTAATTGAGCTGTTTGCCTTAAAGTGATTTAAGGGTAACTGCTTGTGACTGACGCAAGTTCTTCCAGGCCAGGAAGGGTGTAACCCCCCTACAAATGGGGGATCCTGAAAGCTTTCCCGGATCTTGTTTGAGTGCCCCATGCCTGTCTGGTTTCGGCATTTAAGCCGTTTAAATGTTGTAGCTAGTGAGCGCTTTTGAAGCCTCCGTATACTGTCCCTTTAAGGGCTGCCTGTTGCAGTCATAATCAGTTGAAATGGGGGTTGTGTGGTTGTATGCCCGAGTCCCGCCCGGGCTGCCGAGTAAGCGCTCCATTCTGCCGTTGCTACTTGTGCAGAGGGATTTCCCTGGAAAAGATGTAACTGTTAACTGATAATTGCTTAGAGTGGTAATGATATTGTAGTCGTTCTAACCTGCTTCCTTTGCAGCAAAGACTGTTTTGAGTATCTCCTCCATGTTGGTCCTGAACTGCAGATATAGACCAATCAGTACCTCGGGACTCTCGTGGAGCCGTCTGACCAATAGAGGGACTGCTTGTAATGTTGGAGAAGGCATTATGGGCTATGGTGCTTTTTCGAGCCACTGAGGGCCAGAGTAATTGACTGGCAGGTGACGCCAGCCAATGGGATCGGGTAGCACCCGAACTGGAAGGAGTGCCCCATGCTGCTAGGGGCAGATTCGTTGTGGCAGCGAAGGAGAAGGGAGCTCTGAGTTTCTGGCTGTCTGAGTGTTCGCGTGGGAAGTGCGTGAAAGGCCTGAGTTGGCCATTTGTCCTGTCTAGTGCTTCGGATTAAATCCGCCGGCATGCGGTCGGAGGAGGCTGTGTAGGGACACAGCTACCTACCAGGCTTTACCTGAAGGGGACTGGAGAATCTGCTGAATCGCGCTCGGTCCATTGGGACAGTTGGAGTGGCTGCTACTGCCCGAAGTGGTCGTGAGTTCATTCGGTTCCTGAAAGCCGCTGCCTGGTATGGTACCCCTCTGTGTTTTGCCATATAAATGTGTGAGGGGGCTGGTGAAGCCCCCGGTTCCACCCTGCCAGTGGTAAAGGAAGGGTATCTGCTGGAGTCATGAGTATTGGATCAGGGTAGCTCCCTGTTAAGCTTGCAAGCAGTGGTCAAGGTCCTTCTCGTTATACCACTGCCTGCATTAACTGAGCCTTCTGCTCATTCTGATCTGCTCGGGACAGTAAATGTTTCATTTGTGTCAGGGCCCCAACCAGCTGCCATGAGGGACTAGCCATTAGGGCTTGGGTACCCAGGGACAGTAACTAATAGGTTTAGGCCTGTGCACAGAGCCCTAGGTAGATAAGTATAGTGATAAGCCAATCACCTTGATTTCCCCTGGCCTTGTTATTTCCCCCCCTTAAATAAATCAGATTGTTTGTTTTCCACCTTCACCCTGGCTGGATTGTGTTTGCTGAAGATATACTGTACAGTGAAAGTGTAATAATGGTACCTTACTTTACAGGGTCCCCGGAGTGAACTGAGAGATCCGAGCTGGGGGGTAAGTGTGCTAGGGAGAAGTATTGTCGCTACCTCTTGGGAGCCACTAGTGGAACTAAAAGGGGGTCGCAGTAACCCAGAGGGCTGTGACCGAGTCAATCTTGACTGTCTTACCCCCAACCTCTGGGTGGAGGCACCCATCAATGGATCTGGGCCCCTCACCCTGTCTCAGGCGAGGCAGGCAGGGGTAGTAGCCCTAAGGGAGCACCCCTTGGGGGTTACATCATGTTATTGTGATCTCCTTTACTTTTATTGTATCATCAAACTCAATTAAAGTATGATTTACAAAAAAAGAACGAAAGAAAGAAATGATCTCTGGTTTCTTGCTTACTGTGCTGGGGGTGGGCACGCTGGCGGGGGATGCACTCACTCTTCAGCTGAAAAGGACCGAACTCCCTAGGCAGTGCCCTCTGTAGCTAAGCTCAGAGTGGGAATCGGCAGGGTCTTGGTATAAACTTTGAAGACAGACACAAAAGCTGGTGCACTGAAACCATAAAATGAGGCAAAATCCGAAGTAGCTTGAACATTTAATTAAGAGTGCAGCAAGGAGACTATCTCAGATAAGGAGCCACACTAGGCTTGAAGCGCTGGAGTAATTTCCTGGCTGCAGTCTTAAGTACATGTTTAAGCTGGTTTAACTTTGGATTTTGCCTAATTTCCTTTTTCTTTTTGTTTCAGTGCACCAGCTTTTGTGTTTGTTTTCAAAGTTTGCTCTCATTTTTCTGGCCAGCACCCATCTTCTCTCAGCAAGCAGGAGGTTCCATTATGCTCCCAGTTCGTGGTGTAGACTGCTGCCCTTGCCCCTTGAAGTCAAGTGCCATAAAACAACCAGAACCAATGATGTGCTAGGACAAGCAGTGTAGGAAAAAATATCATTAATAAACAGCATATTCATGAGGTCTCTCGACCTGACATTCAATGCATGCAAGCACTGCTGAAATAACACACCGACTTCCAGAATTATAGCTGAGACAACTGCATTACAAGAACTGAATAAAGAAATGGAATGTGCAGTTTTGGTTACAGTGTGTTATCTGTATGCTTACAAATATTGAATTTAACCTGTTCCTTTGAGACTGCACACACACACACACACACACACACACACACACACACACACACACACACACACACACACACACACACACACACACACACGAACACACTTGCTTTTCCCTTTGTGAGCCTGCATCTTTAAAGGCAATTTGATTAAAGTGCCATTTTGGTTCTGAATGCAAGCTCTGTTGATGTTGTCTACATTTGCAAAAAGACTAACCTTGACATCTACTGTATGAATATATGTAGCCAGTCCGTGGAGATCGGTTCCAATGACTCCCACCTGCTAGATGGGGAGTTGATCAGGATTCTTATTTATATTTGGGCACCGGGGGGCTATCTGGAGGGTCCCTAATAGCAGCTGTATAACTATAATACAGGGCAGCAAAGTAATAAGTCCGCTCTGCACACAGCTGAGGTAATCTGCACAAACAACATTTATCGGCATCATCACACATACAATAGCTTGTTCCCAAGGGAACACATATGTTTACACCAGAATGCCGTATGCAGTGGACTTTCCTACTGGCTGTCTAGGTTACCAGGAGCTCCTTACATAATTAACAACCCTTGACACATGACGCACACTGTACAGTGGATTCCCTCAGGATGATAGACTTGTATCACAGTTTCTGCCGGTGACGGGCTGCAGAATGCTGCAGGAACACAATATAATCCAATGCCAGTTACTCCAGTTTGCAAACAGTAAAGTGTGCCATGCTTATCACAGATAACTGCCTCCTGGCTGCCTCTACTGGACTTCTGTTTATATCCTATGTACTGTACTCACATTGGATTACTCAGACTGCCGCATCCAGGGTCAGGCATTGTGCTGCACAGGTGCAGTGACCCACCCTATGGGTGCTGAAGGATACAATGGTCTGCTTCCCAAGGGAAGCCCAACATTAGTGGGTAACATACTCAACTACACAACCCACCCACAGCTCGCGTGCACTGTGGAGCACACATTCTACAAAGACATGATGGGGCACAGACACATACCTGGAGGGCCACACTCAGCACTTATGTATGGCCTCCATTCTGGAATGTACTAACCCAATGTGACAGGATTTTCTTCCATGACTATCCTGTGGCTCCATTTACATGGCCCAAGGCTGCTCTACTTCACCACCCTGAAGTGGGAATGGGCTCATAAATACCTCGAGTGATTCTGTTGAGGAAAGGCCCCCTACTACAACTCTTCTTCAAGACCTTGGGGTCTCCTTAGACTCTCATGTTCTATCCTCATATCTTTCTGTTCTCAGGTCTCAGATCTTATCACTGGCACCTTTCTCTCACATCACTCTGGGCTGGTTTTGGCCAAAGCAAGGCACCCCCCTTGGGGGGGGGGATAGCTACACTCTTCTCTGCTGTACTTTCTTGGGCCAGTTCTCTCTACTCATCTGAGCTCAGGTACAGTTCTAAACTCAAGAAAAACTCCAGTTGAGGATGTATAATGTGCCCCTCCTTTTATGAGGGGAGGGAAGGGCAGGCAGCAGCCACTGAGCCCACACATGGAGCAAGTGCAGTGGCTCAGCAGTTCACTCCTGGTGACAGGAAGAAGCCTGGATTGTTCCAGGCTTCAGGGCTGTGGTATATTAAATACTGGGTGACTGGGGTCGAACAGTCAGGGGGTGAGAGCCCGGGTACACATAACTGTATCCCATGTACTTGGGGAAAGAAAAACAATTTAGCATATGCAGAAACCATCATTATAAAAAGGGTTGGTGAGAGAGAGCTCCAGATTATCTGTAAACATTCTATTTTTCTTATGTCAGTCATAGTAAAAATATATATGTAAAGTCTAATCAAATCCTAACCAGGGTAAAACTCCATTTTAAAATACCCATTTTTATGGCTGTGGGCAGAGCCTACAGTCATCCTGCTGAAGCTCAGCTGAAATGGCTTATCATGGAATACATTTTATGGAGTTTTCAGTGTATCTTTCCACAGATGCAAATCACTATGGCATTTGAATTAAATACTCCCTTCTTTCTGTTTAAAAATTATGTGCAACATTTTATTTTTTACTGCACATGGTAGTGTTAATAAAGAAATGCACTTAAAGCACCACCCTAGTTGTTTTTTAACCCCTCTGCTTAATAAATACTGTAATTGTGCTTTCATGTTCATAGCTCCGTTTTCCTCTGAGTGCTGTAATTTGTTCCAGATGTTCTGCTAAGCTAGGCTGCCGGCATCTGCAGCGTCATCTTGTCAGTGTGTGGTCCGTGAGCACTGCCTTCTGTCAGAGATGCTCTTCCAACTTAATATTTCCTGGTCAGCAACAGGCTGCAGTCACGACATTTTGGTTTGACTTAGCACACTCTCCTTATCCTTACACTGACTTCATCATAATTTCTTTTAAGTTGTCACATTTATGTTCTTTCCTCTAGAATCAACTGAGTTACTGTCAGGCGACGTGATAACTTATTTTTGGCTCCTATGAGCTATGTTGTCATGCACTGACTCTTCAACAGTATAGTAATTATGTATTACTCTGTGTATTTATTAGATTAGTGAATTTCTGCAGTTGTCCTAAACAAATATTCTCATACATCAGTGTGTGTGTGTGTTTGTATGAGTGTGTGTGTATATTATTGTGTGTGGGGGGGAGTTTGACAGGTCTGGACCAGCCCTTCTTTCCCTGCATTTATAATGCTATCAACTTGTAAAGAAAATTTTTTACAGTATTTTTTTAACTGACTTTAATAACTGTCTGTGTGGTTACTTTTTGTTCAATAATTTTTTTGTTCTTTTGTTGTTTCCTGTTTTAATTTTCTGCTGATATGAAGCACTGGTGTGCCATTGGTTGTGAGAATGGGAAAGGGTATGCACACAGTTCCTATCACTTTCCTAAAGATGACCATCGGTACAAGCAGTGGGCACTTGGTGCTAAACATGCCCGCTAGGAATCAACTGATCATAGTGTTTTATGTGCTGGACACTTTACAAAAGCTCAATTTACAATTTCACAAACTCTTTTAGATACTATTGATTTTACTCTAACTCAGTGTTGTTTGAAACCAGATGCATGTCCCACCACTTTTTTCATTTAAACAGGAAAAACCAAAATGCCAGAGTAATGTCATTCAACATAGGAAAAGGATTGAGGCAAGTGATAAATATAAGCCATATTACAACTGGTAATATGTCAGTTGCTGCTGAATGCTAACAGTGTGTCTGTAAACGTGGTTGAAAGAGACAGGTGTTTATTTTACTGTTACTGGCAATGTAGCATCTGTTTATGGGTTCATGACAGTGTCACAAATGTATGCATTGCTGTCTGCTTTGCTGGTTAATATTACGTAGAGTGTGTATGTTTGCAATACATTATGCACATGGATTTCTGTGACTGGTGCTCTTACGTGTCTCTGTGTTGTTGCAGGGTACTTTTAGATCACTTCTCAAAGTCAGTGGCTCACTACTCTTACGTCAGTGTATAAGGGTGAATGATGTGGCGATATGGGTGCATGACAGTTATGCCTGGTTTATAGTGCGCTGCTCAGTAATATATCTTTGTATGGATGAAGTATTCTATTATGCAGGAGTGTGTGGGTGAAGGGTAATAGTACAAATGTGTGTAAAGTTGCAGGGCACTGTTATCTGGACCGATTTTTGTGCCCAGCATTCTTATAAATGTCTGCATGGGTGCACAGTACTATTATAGGGGTGTATATAGGTACAGGGCAATGGTACAAATGTGCATATGTGTGCAGGGCACTTATGTACTGTTATTTTAGTTCAGGCCATGGTTGCATATCTTTGTATTGATGCAGGGTACTGTTATATATGCCCCCCTTTCAAAACCTCGGACGGAACCCCCCTGGACAATTGTACTTCCTTCAGATATCTAGGTGTCTGGCTAGACCAGCACCTAGATTTTACCTCTCATATCGACTCGCTACACAAGAGACTACTCCCCAAGCTAGGTGCTCTATTCCGCAACAAAAAAATGCCTCTCTACACAAACTAGGCTCGCCATTGTCCAAAAAATGATTCTCCCTGTTTTCGACTATGGCGACATAGTCTACTCCATTGCCCCCGCGCCTGCTCTGGCCAGCCTAGATACCATGTTCCACTCCTTTTGCTGGTTCATTCTAGATTGTCTGCAATCCACTCACCATTGCAACCTATACAGCTCTGCTACACTGCTGTCCCTCCATGATCGTAGACAAATAAACTGCATTAGGTTCGCTGCCAAATTTTGGTCCCTCCCTCCCCATCTGGCCTCTACCCTCTCTAAACAATCCCTCCTGCATACTCCCTCAGGAACACAGATCCCAGACTGTGGCACATCCCATTTATGCATACCTCCAAAGGCCAGGCTGCCTTTAGTTTCCGAATCCCACAGATGTGGAATGCTCTGCCAGCCTCCATAAGACGTGCATAGAACACATATCAATGCAACCCTCTACTTACAGCCCATTTCTCTTCCAGCTGCTCCTGTTATAACTAATTACTCTAATTAGTCCTGCTTGCTGTACTATAAAAGTATATGCAATGTATTGACCCTGTCACTCTGAACAATGTATATATGAACCCCTGTCTGTATTCTCTAAACAAATGTTTATAGGAAAGTCTTGACTTCCCAAAAATGTTTCTGTTTATTGTTTATATCCATGTATTGTAATTATGGGTCTCGGCCCCAGGTCGCATCTGGAATTGAGCTTTTAGCTCAGTATGCTTTCCTGGTAAATCTCGTAAATAAATAAATAAATATGTGTCCATAGGTGGAAGGCAATGGTACTAATGTGTGTATGGGAGCAGCACACTTATGCCTGGTTATTGTAGTGCTAAACACAGTTACATATCTTTGTATGATTGTGGGTTACTGCTACATGACTGTGCATGGGTGAAAGATCATGGTATAACTGTGTATGTGTGCAGGACACTGTGATGTCTAGGGATTTGTTGAAGCACATTGATATGTATCTATATCAGGGTTTTTGGTAATGGTGTATTATTGTGCATGAGTGAGGGATATATAGAAACACAGAACTTGACTAAAGGGAGACTGAATATCTATTCTGCCCTTGCTATACTAACTCACTCCACTGGCCCACTGAGCTGTTGTACTGTACCCCTTCCCCACTACCACACCTCAAACCCTTCTGCCCTCTTGGGACTATGATTCCTCTTGCTCTGTTCCAGTCCCATATAAACCCTTGAAGAGAATTTGCATCCTACCAACCTCCCTCAAGCTGACTAGTGACTGCATCCCTATTTTGTACAAATAGGACATAACCATTTTCCTTCTTTATATCACAGAGAAACTTGTATGTTTCAATCGTGTACCCACACTCCCTTCTGGATTTCAGTGAATAGATGTTTAGAGCCATAGTCTGTCTAGGTCTTTCCTCAGGTGAGGTCTCCAGGACTGGTCATGGCACTCCAAGGAAGCCTCACTAGGGATCTGTGCAGCGACAGAATCACCTTGCTTTGCCTACTGTGAAAATCATTCCCAATAAAACCCATCATCTTCAGTGCCTTTCTGTATGCTTTATTGCACTGACTTGTTTGCTGCAGGGAGTCACTGATTATGGCCCACATATCTCTATCCTCCGTGGAAGTGGGCAGTCTAATTCCTACTATCAAGTATTCTGTGCGTGGATTATGCCTATCAAAGGCACTTGTGCTCACAAATGGGGAGCATGTACAGGAAATAATGGCCAGGGAGCCATTGGGTGGGACCACTAGCATGTATATTGTTCAGGACAAAAAGACCTTTTAAATGAGGGTAGTCACTAAACTAAATTCATTATGTATTTTTTTAAATATAGCCATCCAAAAGGTGAAAACAGTGAAGAAAAATTTAAATTCAGGTAATCAGATGGCCATACTTAAAAAAATATAATAAGTGCAGCTTAGTGATAGTGAATAGGCTCATTTGAAAGATCTTTTTGTCCTGAACAACTATTATGCTACTTGTTTATGTGTAACTTAAATACTTTCCGAGAAAGTTACATTTGTTCTGCATAACTCCTACTGTGTTGGCTCAGAGAGAAAAAAATGTGGCTGCTAGGTAAGACATTGGTTAGAGGATTGCTGACAGAGGCTGTTAGTAAATGGAGTTCACTCCAAGGAAGGAAGGGTGATGAGGGGGGAGGGATCAGTGCTGGACCCAGTCCACTTTAATGTCTTTATAAGTGAAATTGCAAAGAAGCAGGAAGGGAAGGTTTGACTCTGCATGATGATACCAGGATCTGAAGCAGGATGGAAAAGTATGAGCAGAGACCTTAGAAGACTTGAACAGTGGTCAAGGGTATAGTAGAGGTTTCAACACAAAATGTAAAATAATGCTCTTGGGGCACAGAAATCCAGGGACAGAGTATAAAATGGGTGGAGTGGTATTGACAACATTAAGAAAGCACATTCAAAAAAAAACAAGCTTTTACATACAATTGATTACTGTTGAACAATATTATGCATCTATGAAATACAAAATCACACATACCCCATTGTGCATCTGATACAAACCCATAATTACGTTCCTCACTTGAAGCAAAAAGGGGGGGGGTGGAGGCCATAACTGACTCCTTGTTTTTGTATTAAAGGGGTCAGATTTTTTTACAGCAAAAACAAGGAAAGGGGTAATTTCTAAAATGTGCATACGAGCATAGGTGCCCCACTTGGTATGCCTGCCGAATGGTGATACCATCAGAGCGAACACGTCGATGCTGACAACATCGACAGTTTGCTGTAATGGTCTGCCTGAGACCCTAGCACTCTGTCTCCCGGTCCTGCACCCCCTCCCTGATTCAACTCCGACTCTGAGTTAGAATCCTACAGAGATCGGGGTTGCGGGGGCGAGCCCCCCGCATGGGGAGTTCTGGAGGTGAAGCACCCCGATAGAGAAAAACAACCAGGGTCTCCTGCCGGAATTATGTTGACTGCAACTTGTGGTCGTATATACTTGTCATTGTGATGTTTGTTGACAACTTAGTTGTCGAACTGCATCGAGAGCTGGTACCACTGTTATTCAGACAGTGCCACCACTGGCAACTACCACTTCAAGACTGCTACTACCCCCACCTACTACAATCAGGGGAAAATCAGAAGTAGTCTAGCAGCACTGAGATCAATATAGTTAAGGCACATTTACCAGAAATGACTGCTTAGAAAAGAATGAGAAACTGACTGTGATGACAAGCAAGTCCTAGACCAGATCTCTAGCTTAATAGTCTCCTCCTGAGTCTGATTATTACGGCTGCATGGGCCAAGCTCCATAGATGTTATGCCATCATCAGATTTATATAAGAGCACTTTGGAATCATGTAATCAGACCATTGTCTGATGTGCTGCCACAGTACTCCGGCATAATTTCCATCGATTCTATTTATGTAGCCCTACCCCTCCACGGGCTGCATAAACACCCCCCTTCCTGGTGCACTACTTCTCCTTTCCACAACTGCGAAGTGACAACTGCTGTGGGCAACATCACGGCTGCTTAAACTGCATATGCACGAGTATCGTGCATAAGTAATCCATGTCAGTGTTGCCGCTGTTACGTGGCTGACTCCTGTGCAAACCGATACGCGCGAGCATCATACGCGCAGTACCGTAATCGCTGCAGTACTATTTACGACTGACTCCAGTCTGGCGAGAGCACCACATATTCTTTTCAACGCCTTGCCACTCCTGAATGCTCTCCACGGCCATATCGGCTCTGATCCAGAACTTGTTATAATAGAAAGAAGGCACACACAGGGGTTATGTTAATGTTCAGTTACTCACTCTCTGGGTTCATGATGCAGCACTCAGCTATGGCTCATATCAATTTACACACTGGGGGGGAGGGTTAACAGAACATTAACATAACTCTAATCTTGCTTTTGCTTAAAAAGGTGGGTTGAGTTTAACCTGAGAAACACTGTCAACTCAGCCAAGTACCTGGGGTCCCCTTGACCTCCCTAGACCTCCGTACATATCAGAAACACTGTAATGCTACCAATGGCAAACTTGGCCTAGCTTATAGGGCAAAGACTGCCTTACCCTGCCGCTCGGATGGCTATAGCCAAGGGATATTACTTCCACTCTTTCTTATGGTCTCGTTGCCTCTGCCTTCCCAGCCTCTAACCTTGCTAAATGGGACACAGCTACAACAATATCTGCCGTTGCCCTCTCAGCCCCCGTCCCACACACTGGCTGCACGCCTACTTGAACTGGAATGGCTCCACCCTGAAAACATCGGACCTATGTCATGGGGAACTTCATTGACAACATAATTCGTACAGCCACTCCTGCCTCTCTTGCCTCCCCTCAAACTTCCCTCCCCATCTACCACCTCAGGTCTTGCACGTCCCAGACCGCGGGTCCCCAAGACCCGTGCCCTATCAGGGACTGGGCGTTCTCACCCTATGCCCCCAAACTGTGGAACTCCCTTCCACCACAAGTTTGTGCCTCCCCCTCCCATTCCACCTTCAAAACCTCCCTCTGGAATTTCCTGAAACCAGCTGCGCACTGCATGTGTGCCACCTAACACCTAGTCCTGCAGCCCTCCCTCCCACATTGGAACCCCCAGCTAGGCTCTTTCTGCCCCATGTGCACCCTAGCTGAGGCGATGCTATGTATTGTCTACTATTCAACCTAGGGAGGTACTATGCCTTGCTGCCCCTAGGCCTGTATGTATCATATGATTTGTGACATATGCTCATCTCTATACTATGTACTGCTGCTTTAATTAATCACTGTTGTTCCGCTTTGTGCTGGAGCATGCCACTCCATGTTTGTACTGTGACGTAGTATTTCTCTCATGTATACCTTGCAACTAGGTAATTTTCTATGTACACCTTTGTCACTATGTATTTCTATCATGTATACCTTGTAATTCTCCCGGGTCGCATCTGAAAATAGGCACCAGCTGTCTAGTGTGCTTACCCGGTTACCAAAAGCAAATAAATAAATAAATAAATATAACCAACATGAATAGAAGAACTGTAACTTCAAAATAGAGTTGAGAAATATGTTTAGTGCCCTTCCCCCCCCCCGTGGTTGTATACACAGATACCCTGCTTGTTGTCTTTCAAATGCATACTCAAGTGGTATTCTTGAAACAGCAGTTTATGTAAAAAATTAAGCATGCACTTCTCAGCAACCCTCACCCCATTAACCCCTGCTGTTTACTTTTGCTCCCAAATCTACATGGTGTTGCATTTGATTTTGCATTCCATTTCAGCATTTGTGTTTTGTGGCCTGGAGTTAGTTCTGATATCGTCAGTGCCCCAGTCAGAAACAATTATTGTTACATTCTGTTCATATTAGCCACAAGAAAACTGATGGGCATTCACATACAGCCACAAATAGAGCAGTCATATGTATGGGATATCTACTTTATTTTAAATCTAATAATGTCTAGAAAGAAATAAAATGGGGTGCATGACCTCCTACATGACAGGAGAAAATCTTTTTATGGTCCAAGAGAATAACAAGATGTATGTACACACTTTCATCATAACATGAACTGCTGCTTTATAGAACGCTTGTCCTCCAGCACCCCAAATCGCAACCCCTGTATGATTCTCCTTAACTATGCACATCACAATGAGAGAAAAACTATAGCAGTCTCCCAGTTTTATGCATAGCATTGTGATTTGTTCACATAGTGCACAAAATCATGTTTTCATAAGGAAGTGTAAACGATGCCCTTCAAAAATAAGCCTTTACACCACAGAGTTCATAGTATATACAGTTTTCCACCCGTGGCACACTTGTGCCTGTCTTATTGACGGTTTTACAGGAGATTTTGGCCTTATGCCCCTGATGTTTTTGATGCTGCTACTGCATCTTTAACTTTTACCTGAATTGCGGTGCCAAAATTAGGCAGAGAGGACCATGACTTAATGTCCCACATGAGGATACTGTAGCACCTCCAGCTGTGTAGCCACCCCAATTCTACCTACAGTGTCAACACTGGGCATAAGCCCAGTTTTGGTGTTTAACTCAGGCCCATGACCTTTTGTCCTAAGGTTTAGATTGCAATCACTAATTCCATTTAGAAAATGGCCAGAAAGCATTCTCTATCCTGATTGGCTGAAACTAACTATAAACTGGGCATTTATTTTCAATAGATGCCCACTCAAAAGTAAGTGCCAGTCCAAGTGCCACTTCACTGCGCATGATTCTACAGTGGTGCCCAGCCTGCATTTTAATTGGCTGAATACATAAAGTAAAAATTGTAAATGCCAGCCATCTTTTTCTGTCGCTTAGCGAGATGTACTGATCTCCTTCAGCCGAACACAAACACTTTTTACCTCAATCTGCTCCCTGTTTTTCACATCAACCAAAAGCCACACAAGTTATCTTACAGTCACAAGACTAACAACCACGATAATGGTACCACTCTCCCGACTGCACTTCCGTAGTACTATGCTGACATCTCCCGACCGCGGTCTCTCACTACAGTTCTGACCGCAGACAGAAGGTAAACAATCAGTCAGCACAATGCCCCCACAGTTACTGAGCCTCACAGAGAAATATAAAAATGTACCTTGCAAGTTCAGGAGAACAATAAAACCAAGAGGAAGTCATTTTTCTTGTTCCTACTAAATCGCTCTCAAGCGTCACAGGTGTTCGGTCATGTGACCTGAGAAGTGATTTGAGCAACGACACCGCAAGTTAGTGATCTGCAAGCTATTCTGTGAACTCAGCTGTGAGAACATGTGCTGACGGTGCTACAATCAACCGTAGTCGCGTCAAACATATCCCAGTGCAGACCGGCACCGTCCCGTCTTGTTAAAACAAACAAACAAAAAAAAACGATTGTGCACTGCCAGAGAGTCAAACAGAAAATTTTCAGGGCACACTGCCTTTCTTCTTTATGAAAGTGTGTGTGTGTGTGTGTGTGTGTCTCTCCCTCTCTCTGCCTGGGGGGGGGGGGTGCCAATCCACCAGAATGCTACAGGGTATGGACTACTTTATTAATAAACTTATTTCTAATACTTATGTTCATTTGTCAGTCATTTATTATTATACAACTTCAAGAAAGTATACACAGATGGTCATTTCTAAAGCGTAATACTCCTCCAGGGTGGGCATTATAGAAATGCCGGACCTTCAGGGCTATAAGGCCCTCCTCTGACGTCCGGACCTCGATTACACCCTGGGTGGTCGGTGTTTCCAATAATGCCCACTCCTGTCGTATTATTGCTACATAGTGTATGGTGAACTGCTGCAAGGAATTCTCGCTGGAATATGCTTGCCAAAGCCTCAGTAGTAGCATCAAAATCTTGATGTGCTACAGATACGGATGTCACTACTGCAGCACAACACAGAGTGCTACCACATGGCTATACAGGACACACTATAGCTCCAGTTGCTGACGTGGCCTGTCTTCTTAGTTTAAAAAAAGAAAATCAGCTTAGGTGATTGAAGAAACCACAGAACTAGAAAAATTAACTCTCTTCTAGTTCTGTAGTTTGGCTAGAAGCCACATTTTCTTTTATCGTTTAGGCTAGGGCAGGCAGCATAAACAACCTTGATATACACTCATGTTCCTTCCTTTTGACTTCTGCTGGTTAGCCCATCAACATACATGGTGCGGATGGAGATGAGAACACAGTCCCAAACCAAGTGACCTGAATTTACATTTAAAAAAACAGGATTGGTTTGCAATAAGACGGCATGAGATGTGCTTGAGTGGAAAGAAAGTGGGACCAGCATTCAGTCAGCACAGATCGACTAAACCGTAGTGTGTCTTCGTGCTGGGCAAACTGGTAAAAAAATGTTAGTTGAAAGTACAGGCACCCATACACCATAAAAGACAATGTATGGCCAACAATGAACAGACAAGCCTGTGTTGGCATCTCGAGGTTAACATGACAACCAAAACTTCTCAAACGTTATGCTGGAGGTTAAGTGGTTGCCATGGCAATCTCTAGATGCCAACACAGGCCGTTTGTGTGTGGCTGCCCATGCATTACCTTCTATATTATATTCTACTCAGCTGTGAAGTTACTTTGCATAATAGAAACATAGAAACATAGAATTTGTCAGCACAAAAGGACTGCTTGGCCCAACCAGTCTGCCTAGATGTTGCCTGACTAGTCTGTCTTACAGACCCTGACTGGTCTCTGGCAGTACTCCATCCTCCTGCCTATTTACTGAGATTCTCCTATGTCTATCCCCTGCATGCTTGAAGCCCCCCACTGTTTTCATCTCCACCACTTCCTCTGGCAGTCTGTTCCAAGAAGCTACCACTCTTTCAGTGAAGTAGTATTTTCTCACATCCTTCTTAAACTCCACCCATCCCTCCCAGCTTCATTGCATGCGTTCCAGCCCTGGTGCATTCTCATTTGAAGGAGACTCCTGTCCTGCACCCCGTTTACCCTTGCTAGGTACCTGTAGGTCTCTATCATGTCCCCTCTGTCTCTCCCCTCTCTTCCAGGGTGTACATGTTGAGATCCCTCAGTGTATCATCGTAGTGCTCTTGTTGCCACCTCTGTTCCATTTAGTTGCCCTCCTCTGGACATCTTCCACCCTGTCCATGTCCTTTCTGAGGTTCGGCTTCCAAAATTGGACACAGTACTCCAGGTAGGGTCTCACTTTTGAGTGATACAGTGGCAACACCAGATACCTGCTTCCACTGGAGATACCCTTCCCCATGTACCCCAGCATCCCACTAGCTCTACCCACTGCTTTGTCACATTAACCTACCACTTTGAGACAATCAGTTATAATAACCACAAGGCCTCTTTCCTGCTTAGTGACTGTCAGTACCTCCCCTCCCATTCTATACTGTTACTAGGTTCCAGTGCCCTAGGAGCATGATTTTGCACTTTTTGGCATTGAAAACCAACTGCCATGCTCTTGACCAGTGCTTGAGTTTCCCAAGAGCTGAGTATTCTTTCCACCCTCTCTGAGTGTCCACCCTGTTACAGATTGTGATATCATCTACAAAAGGCATACCTTTCCTTCCAGTTCTTCCTCAGTGTCACTTATGAAAACATTGAAGAACTGGTCCCAGTACAAACTTGGCACCCCACTGGTTACTCTCCCATCATTAGAGTGAGTGCCTTTAACTACCATCCATTGATGCCTATCCACTAATCAGTTTCTAATCCAACTTACCACTTTGGATCCCACCCCTAGATGGCTCAATTTGTTCATTAGTCTCTTGTGCAGCACAGTGTCAAAGGCTTTGCTAAAGTACAGATAAGTCACGTTCACTACCCTCCGCTGATATTTTTCCTAGTCACCAATTCAAAGAAATCAATCAGATTCATGTGACATGCCTCCCCACCCGTAAATCCATGCTGCCTGTGGTCTTACAGCCCATTGGATTCAAGATATCTACTAGTCTTTCTTTAGCAGAGCTTCCATTAATTTCCTTGAAGTGAGACTGACTGGCCTATAGTTGCTACTCTCCTTCCTGCTGTCACTGTTACGTAGAGGGACCACATTTGTTCATGTCAAATCCTCTGGAACCACGCCTGTTTGCAAGGATGATCATTAGATTTCTGATTTCCATACAATTACATCAAGGTCTGAGATAAGTTGTAGTTTAAGGATTACCTACAGAATCAGCAAATGGGAAGCTAAAGACCACCCTTTGGGTGCAATAATAAAAGCAGAATATCTGCTCGACTCAGCAGCATATAATTTAGGATTGGAGAAAGCTGCATCTGTGGTAAGTGGTTTAGGATGTACAATGCTTTTCTGCCAAGTGAAATTTCCTGTTAGCTTGTGCCCGTGTTATGTATCCTTATCTGTAAATGCATTACTACAGCAGGATTTTCTGATTAAAAGTACTGGCTGGCTGGCAGGGTAGCCTAATATTAAAATGCCTGCTTACCGCGTGGGGGATCCAGGCTCATATCCCAAGCCTAGGGTTCACTGTTTCGGTTGGGCTTGTGGCTGTGAAACATTGTCCCAAGGGGATGAACAGTGCCTCTGGGGAAGCTCTGTGACATCTGCCACAGACTGGCTGCCTCCTGGTGGCCCAGGGGAATGAGAACCAAGCAGCATAAAGCACAGAGCACCCTCTTACCTTTCCCCTACCTGGTGTTTAGTGTGGCTTGGTGTGTGGTCACAGAGGAATTGCATACTATGTCCTGAATGTGCTGTTGTCATACGAAAAGTGCTGTCGTCTCACTGACCTCACAGACTGCCAAAACTGGATATGTTGTGTCCCTGATGGGTCAGCTTCCACCTAGGGGGAGCTTTGCTGCAAGGGGAAACCACTGGGTTATTCTGGTCATGATTAGAGGTGGCAAGTGTGGTATTTACTGAGCAAAGGTAAGAGGGCTAAAGGAAGGGGGAGCCATGGGGATGTGTGTGGTGCCATGGGGCATACGAGGGGGAAAATCACTAATAAAATAATATTAAGAAAATACAAAGTCAAGAAGCTCACGCTGCATGAATTTTTTTTTATTTTTTTTTTGCAGTTAGTATTTTTATTGGAAGATTTCAGACTTTGTTTCAGAAATTTAACCATTAAATTAAATGGCTGCCAAAGTGGTTTACAACATTACCACTCACTACACATAGCCGAAGCTCCTGGACTACATCACAGGACAGGCATATCTATAAGTAATACAACTAGTTATTCAAACATCTTCTACAGGATGATTATACACCTAATTAATCATACAACGGAGATAATAAGAGGCAACATAAGAGACAATTATATACTCATTGTTCAAAAGGATGGCAACAATAGTAGTTGGGCTTCTTCCCATACAGTGAGAAACCAATAGTGGGGGGGGGGGAGCCACAGATTGACCATCCGGAAATGGAGCACTTATGATAGCTATATAAAGAGAAGCAATAACAGTGTTTAATAACCAAACAACCATTTTACTAGGAAGTCAGGGGGGTTTCAGATTGTCCTTCAGATATCTGGAGGGCAAGGCTCGCTTATTAGGGTCAATATGCAGCATGTAGGGGGCCCATATCTCAGCAAATTTCTTTAGACACTGATTTTTATAGCATGATATCCTAGTCAAAGTGGCCATCCTTTCCAAATGCACTAAGCCATTCTGAAATGGAGGGGGCCTCTGCAGTTCTCCATTGTCGTATAATAAGTCGTTTACATTCTATCGAGGCTTGTATGAGCCATAATAAAGAAGCTTTGGGCAGGGTAAGAGTTTCAGGGGTTAGACCCAGTATCCATAGACCCAGATCTGCTGGGAGGGTCGTCATTAGGATTGTAGAGCAGTGTTGTATTACTGCCTCCCAATAAGGCTTCAGAGGTGTACATGACCACAGGATGTGGAGCAGATCTGCCTCTGGGGCCTTACACCTCCAGCAATAGTCAGTGGAAAGAAGACCCAACCTTTTTAGTTGGAATGGAGTGTAGTACCAAAGGTGCAGTATTTTGTTCTGTAGAAGGAGACTTTGGGGGATGCAGCATGCCTGGTGAGTTCTTAGCCAGCACTGTCGCCATTGTAAATCCATAATGGTAGTGTCAATGCGGTAGCCCACTTGCCTTGGCCGGCAGAGAGGATTAGGAGCACTTTTCTTAGGAATCTCTGTATAAGACCAACCCTACCTTTGGAATGCGTAAGCCATTTTGTAAGAGGAAGTGGAGGGGATTTAGCAGTTTTGCATTTTTTACAAGAAACACAAGTGCATCTTCTCTTGACCCAAGATTGGTAGAGGCTTCTCATTTGAAGGTATTTCCGAAAGTCATTATGGGGCAGGCCGTACCTGACTTGTAAACTTTGGAATGAGTCCATATCGGAGTGTCCCAGGGATTCTAGATCCCCAATATTCCTTATCCCTTTAGAAGCCCATCCCATCCAGTTCAAGGGGGAGCTGTTAATACAGAGGTAGGGATTCTGCAAGAGTGGAATGTAATTCCCCAAATCAAGACAGTGGAGGATCTAAGCCCCAGTTTTTGCCATGCCAAATGAGCCTGTTGAATGGAAAGCCAGCTCTTATGTTGTTTGGGTAGGGGATATGGCACAAGAGCAGATACCGAGGGGCCCTTCATAAGGTCTCTTTCTATTTGGATCTAGGCTGGAGGGTGGTCGGAGTGTTGGAAGCCTTCGTCTTTTAATGTCTTTGCTACGATAAACGCAATGGAGTACTGATAAAAATCTGGTAAATTCCACCCCTCTCTTAGATTTTAAGCCCTTCGTTTGGCTCTACTATATCTTGGCCTGGTAGAACCCCAGAGGAAGGAACTAATCAGCATGTTTAGCTTTTGGTTCCATATATCGGGCAAGAGGAAGGGAATGTGAGATATTAAGTGACATACTCTAGGGGCAAGCAGCATTTTAATCGTGGCGATCACGCTGCATGAATTGTTAACAATAATGTATAAATGTCCTTCTAATTCTGCCATTTTTACAGAATAAATTACCCTAGTAAAGAGGTCGATTTGCAAAATGGCCAAGGGGTGACTAAGCAAATTATTTTCTAACTACCAAATGCAGGTGAGTGAAGCTTCACTGAAGGCTACACATTCAGTGGTGTAAAATATTTGTTGGGCGTAGTATCAAGCCTTCTATTAGGTACACAACATTTACTTTTGTGGGTCCCTCTGTTACCAGCCTTCACAGCATCTCTCACATTAAGTATCTACATAGACGTTGCCACTTTCCAAAGCTTTATTCACATTTCATGATATCATCTCTACTATTTTCCATTTTTAGTTCCTGCACATTTACAAAACCATCTACGGACCTTACTCTAACACAGGAAAAACTGCTGCTGATTTACTAGCTCCAAAACATAAACCCCAACACAATAACCAACTCTAAAATGGATTACTTCTGACGTATACCAAGCTTTGGGATATTATTAGAATAAGCAGGAACAGAAAATGATACTGGGAGCTCTGAACATGTCTTTTATTGGCTTCAGTCAGTGACATTTAGTGCACTCTGCATTCTTCTGAAATTACAGATATTGTGCAGGATTTTAGATGACACATATCCTGTTTGTAGCACAATGTCATGCAATGGCACCAGACCTTTAATCATAGCTAGACCACCTACATTTTATTGCAATTGCAACAATAATAGTGGGGCTTGCATCAAAAACAGAAACAAAAAAAGAAACATGCGTTATTTTTTTGGTGCAAACTAAATAGTGGGAACTACTACAAAAACAGAAGTGCTTTAGAAAATAGGGTGCTGTGTTTTGGCGCAACCGGTAGGATGCTGACAGATGTGAAAACAGCATCTGTGTCAGTGTTCTCCACTTTTTAAACTGATGCTCATTAAGTTTACATCATGGTTGTTAAAGAATTATTATTAGAACAACTATTTAATTCATAGTTTACCTTTAACTATTACACATCCCGTCCTTTTATTCTGGAATAAACAAATCAAGTGGCTCAACCTTTTATTTTATTGTCTACTTTGGAACAAACTCTAGAATTATGAAATGCAGCTCAAATACAAACCTATCACAAATTTTGGACTTCCGTTGATCTGTTTTTCTCCCAGATCTCGGTTTGTCTTTTGAGGCAGATGTGGATGTGAAATAATAAGTAAGCAATAACCCACTCCAGGGTATGAGGTTATTGGGGATTAATCAACGTCCCAGGTGCATTGTGTGGCACAGCACCCAGGGTGTTAATTAATCCCCAATAACCCCATACCCTGGAGTGGGTTATTGTGCTTATAACATGGGGTCTTTCACCAAACAAAAATAATTAACAGAAAGTGTTTAAAAACATTGCAAATATAAGAAATGTCCCTGTATCCTGCCGAGGTATCAAATAGTCATGAACGACTACTGCATATTTCAGTTATGTTATGAACACAGAAATGCCAGAAAAGAGTATTACCATGCTTTCTGACATGTTCTGTTCATAACATACATGGCAATATGTACAGAAATGCTTTCTTGTAATTCCCCCCACTTCTCCCAGCAGATCCCACACTGGGTCTGTCTTTCTCCGCTGAAGTGCTGCAAACCCGTACTCTCTACCGACTGATTGTTATGTAGAGACACACACACACACACACACACACACACACACGAGTGCAGCAAGTTTGAATTAAACACTGTCTGGGTGTGTGTCTCTCTTTCTGATTTATACATTGTGTTGCTCTGTATCTCTGTCTGTCTCTGGTGCCCGCTATAGAGATGGGAGACAGCCTAATGTGGGGTTGGTAAAAAAAAAAATATATATATCATAAGTGATGTGGTCTGTTGCTGCCACTGTTTGTGTCTCTTCCCCTGAAGTGCTGCCAAACCGCACTCTGTCCCAACTGCTCGCTATGTCCAGGAACTCTTTTTTCCATCATAAAGTTTTTATTAAATTAATTTCAGAAGAAAAATACAATTAAATACAGATAAAATACATTAACAAAACCTACATACAAAACATATGTATTTTTCCAGGAAAAGCAACATTATAATGCAGTAAAAGTCCCTATCCAACGACACCAATTAAACATGTAGTCCATTACACAGCATAATATATTTACAGCATTCATTTCCAAACTTAGCTCCACATTCACTTCTTTTGCAATGAATCACTGTCTTCCAAATTGCTTGACTTACAATATCATATCTCTAAGTTCTGTAACAGGATCTTTCCTAGCCCAGTAATTCTATAAAGGGGACCATATTTTAAGATAAACATCAATCTTGTCCTGCAAAAGGTAATACATTCTCTTGTTGCTAGAAACTCAATACAGGGAGAAAGAGAGACACACCGACAGAGAGAGTGCAGCAAGTTTTGTTTGATTAACTGTTTATTTATTTTCCCATCCCCCCACCCTCCCATCCTTGGCAGAGCGTGCACATAAGAAAACACGTGCACATCATGCACTGTGGTGCGTCCCACCCTACCAGTCACCTCTAGCCACCTGCGCCACCACCAGGCGTCCACCCGGTGATGGCGGGACTGCAGACGGGCAACCTTCCTCCTGGAGAGGAGAGCAGCCATGAGGCTGCCCAATCCTGCTCCCACCCTTCACCCCCCATGCCGGCACCCCAATGACCCAAGATCATTCCTGAACCGGTCACTGACATAGCGTGATTTAAGGCTTCCAGTGCCTCAACCCTCAATGTCACCGGGCCGCCAGCAAGTTTGAATTGCACACTGTGTCAGTGTGTCTCTCTCTTCTGTGGAGTCAACACTGTGTCATTCTGTGTTGCTCTCGCCCGGTGCTCAATGCAGCCCACTCGCCACTCCAATTCCCCATCTCTTCTTAACTACCTTTGGCACCTGGTGTCTCTGTCTCACAAAACTAACGGGAGACAATCAGAATCACATGGTGAATGTCAGAGACAGAAGACAGTGCAGCACGTCTGGTGTATGGTGTGTCTCTCCCGCTCTCTCTCTCTCTCTCTTGCTGCACCAGACACACTGGGGACACACCTAATTGCTGAGTGACAACGTCAGATTCTCACTTCAACAAGGTATCATGGGTACTGGACATCTGGGGGGGGAATGTACCTGAGCACGTACAGGGGAATCAAGGTACCATGGGGACTGGACATGGTCGGGGAGATCATCGATTGTGGCCATGAGGTTGAGATTCTCTGCTGCTCATGTGTGCAGGGTTCCATGTCATACCAGCAAAAATATCACTGTGACATGGAATTGGCAAGTGCATCGCTGAAAACAAAACCGTGACTGTGCACAAACACGGACCCACAATGAGCGAGGGTCTGCAATACTGTACAGGTGCAACAAAATATAAAACTTACATGAGGGGCTATTACCTCCTGCACCACCCATGCAGGGGCTGAGCCCCCGCACCCTATCTAATGATAATCAACTCCGGGGGGAGGGCTAACACTGGGGTAATGGAGAAAGCTTGAGGGGGGGCTATTCGCGGGGACAGGGGCTCTGTTCACCACAAAACTGTGGGAAAAAAAATACAAAGTCTAACAACCACATACAAAAACAGAATACCATCCCCGAACCCGGTACCTCTCGCACTTCAGGCACCCGCCCTCACCACCAGACCACACAGCCAGCTCGGCCCTGCCAAACAACATTCCAAATGCCGGTTTCCTTCACCTTCCTCTTCCGGTTGCTATCCTGATGACTCGCTGTTCTTCCTCTGTACCCTCACTATATCCGCTCCTTGCTAGCCTTCCACGTTCACTAAAATCATGGGTACTCAAATTGAGTCACCCAGAAGTAAGTCGCTCAGTTTGAGTCACCCACATAATGGAATACCTGTGTGCCAATTTCAATGGCTGCTGTGTTCTTTTACTTTGGCTCAGGAGGCAACAAGTCCCGATTGTCATGAGGGATCTTGCCACAGGGACATTCTACAGCAACTGTGTGTATACCAGTGATTAATGCCCAGTCACTTGATGCTGTTAGACCAATTGCATGTCTGCTTTTCCCAACCCCATATTATAATCATCATTAACTGATGGACAAGGCAGGTCCTCAAATATAATTCTTAAGGTAACTCCTTTACTTGTGGTCCAGAGCTTTGTTCCTTTCAAATCTGATTACCTGGCTCCTTTCAGTTCCTGTCTGGTTCAGATTTCTGAATAATTAATTTTTCCATGTACAAAGCATTTAAGTTTTCACCCAGGCTTACAATCCCGAATTAAACTCTCAAATAGCTTTGGGGAGCTTGTCATGAAACAAACTTTAATCAGGTTTTTTTTAACAACTTCTGCTCATCGTTAGGATTTAGAAAATCAGTTCGATCCAGTCCTCTATTCTAGCATAAATGCAGTGGGTGAAACCCTGGTAGCTGAATGTGGGGTATATAGTCACACCTCAACTGCTGAAAAGTTTATCACTGTCAGTTTCCAGTCTAATTTCTACTACCACAAACACTCATTAAGACTGTTTCTCCATTTGATGAGATGGGGCAGAGTGAGGCAAGGCTCTACTTTATTACATTATTTGTGAGCGAGGTTTCTTTTGAAGCCTTGTGAAGTAAGTTGAAGTCCACTTTGGAAATGTTTTTTCAGGTAAGTTAACAACTATAAAAAAAAACAAAGAATTTGTCTGCAGAAAAGGACTGCTTGGCCTACCCAGTCCGCCCAGATGTTCCCTGCCTAATGTGCCTGTGCAGACCCTGTCTGGTCTTTAGTGGTCATCCTGCCTCACTGCCTCTTTTCTAGAATACCCCTATGTTTATTCCCCCCATACTTGAAACCCCCCACTGTTTTAGCCTCCACCACGTTCACTGGCAGTCTGTTCAAAGCATCTGACCCCCATTCACTGAAGAAATAGACATTACCCTTAGACACACTGTGATGTTTGATAAACCATTATACTCTTATGCATGCTAGTCATACAGAAGTACTTTATTTATTTTTAAAATCAAGCTGTTTCTTGTCCCCTGGCACCGACGGCACCCCAGCCCCATCAACAACATCCTTATGTACTTATACGGGATCATGACAGTGGTGAGTGGCCTGCCCTGTCATTCATATATGGACCAGTGGGGGGTGCTGATGCAGCAGCAAACCAAGGCTTTTATCTTCAGCCCCTTGCTTTCTTCCCAAGGGTGCCATCATGCAATGACATGCACACATGCAAGCCGGGGGCGCAGTGTCCAGGTGGAAGACCAGCAGTGGGACACTGTGTCCCCACACCCTGAGGAAGGACAGCTGTCCCTGGGTGCTTGATCCTCCCTTCACTGACACCGGAGTGACCTGGGTCCGTTCCTCAACATGGGTCACTACCACAGTGAGGGGTAGTGTTACTGCTGCAGTAAACAGGCCAGCAATATTCATGCAACAGTCTGACTTTATCACCAGCGTGAGTGACAAGACAATGAAACAGGTCTGATGTTGGAGTGCTTTCTGCATGTCTCCACTCTACTACATGATCAGAGTTTCTGGTAGGCTAAATGGGTAGCTTGTCTGCCAGAAAACACAAGCTTAAACCGCTACAGATATTTTTTGGGGTACAGGTACAACAGCCACAGACTTCTTTTCTTTTACTACCTATCCATGTCCATTCTTGTAATCTTTCAGTTTACAGTGCATGGGGTATTGTCAGATATCATAACAATTTGGCATATTTCTGCAAACAAGATGGCACCCTTGAGACCATGCAAGTATTTATTTTAAGAAGAAATGCCACTAACGTTCTATGTATCTGATAGGCTTCAATGACAAGTTAACCATGTGTTACTAGTTTATTCTTTTGATGATTGCTCTTGTTGAGCAGAATGCATTATGGCAATATAATAATTTCACTGCTTAAGTATCTTGGTGCCTACATTACAGATGCAGAAGAAACAAGATTAGGTTTGGTATTAGTATAGCAGATTTTTCTTTAGAAGAAAGTAAATTATTACTGCGCACGTAGGATCAAAGTGTTTTTTTCAATGTAACCCAGCCTTGCTCTGGTCTCGCAAGATGTGTGACTCCATTTGTCTGTGACGTGGATGAGGTTTGGGCCTTTTAACCCTTAGTGGAAAGGCTTGGGTTCGGCTGTTATTGGTTAGGCAAATAATTACTGACATAGTGCCTACTCTTGCAGAAGTCCCTTAAAATACCTGCTAGTACTTAGGATGTTACCCCACCCCCTGGGAAATAATATATATCTTGTTTGTTTTTATTATTCTTTTGGTAACAAGGTAAGGCCCACTGGCCCAAGGCCTGTTTTCAGGGGCAACAGGAAGATTCAGTGACTTACTCAGGATCACACTGTATGCAAGAGGAGGTTGTGGGAATCAAAACCTGGTCTGCTGGATGTATTAAGCTCATTACTCTAACCTCTAGGCTATACTGCCAGCTTAAGCAGTTATTTAACAGTTCCACACAGTCCCACCACACTGTGCAATAACACAATGAGCAAGCAGTTATGCTGAAAGACTCCAATTTAAAATCAATGAAGCTAAAAGCCAAGAACTTATATTTGGCTCTAATAAAAAAATCTAATCTGGGAAGCCAGACCTAAGAAACTTACAACGGTCAAATCTTAGAAGTACTTGGGATTAACATTTGTAAATAACGGTTCCTGGGCCGAACAACTGAACAATACTGCTATAAAACTAAAACAAACAGCAGGGGCTTTGCTAAAATTCAACAGACAATATGGTGGCAATAGTGTAAGACCTTTATTGGAAGTAAACAGAGTCAAGTATATCTCTCAAGTGCTTTTTTGTATTGAAATTTGGGAGCCCAGTAACTCTAATATTCTGGAGAGTCCCCTAAACAATATGTGCAGATCATTACTTGGTTTGGGGAAATCTGTCCCTGCATATTTTTTGAGAGCAGAATTGGGTACCACAAATCTCAGGGCCATTGCTTCTATTCGTAAAATACATTTTTGGCTTAGAATCATATAAATGCCGGAGTACAGATTATTGTACTGTATAAATGTATGAAAGAAAAACAGAGCTGGCTGGTTTTGGGTTGTAGACACTCAGCTTGGCTTAAGAGGTTATTTTGGACCAGATTATAACTTGGAGTTATTGTACAGTTATGTAGTGAAGGGTATTATTCTTAGCCTAAAGTACAAAGCACATATCAAAGAACAAATTGTAAACTCTGTTAAAAAGAAGATATGGATAAAATTAGATTTTCTACATGCTCACCTTGGCTCGCTCCAAATGATATTAGACACTGTTTTAGATACTATTTGGACTATTTGACAGATTCTCACAAAAGAAAGCATTCTACTATGCATCGATTTGAGTTGCTTTATAATATTACTCAGTATCACTCAGTTGTATTAGGGCAGAAGTAGGCACTTGGCCCATCAGGACTGCCCTCCCCATGCTTGTGGGGAAGATTTTAGCTATCTTTAATAAGGTACTTGTCAAGTTCGTTTTTGAATTTCTTGAAGTTACTAATATTTACCAATTGCTGATGTAGTGAGTTCCATGGTCTGCATGCTCGGATAGTGAAACAATGCCTTCTTTTCGTAACTGTTTCTTATGACACCTTAAGTTTTTATGTTGTCTTGTGCACATGCAAGCAACATCTTGCATTAGTATTAGCACAGTGAGACGTGTGTCAGTGTTGGCGAATGCAGGATACGCCTTAGTTGGTGTGTCCTCATTCCACAATTAGCCAGCATGCCTAGCGCTGATGCAAAAATATGTCAAGTGCCACCAACTTGAAGAAATCTGCCGCTGCATTCTGAGACAAGCTTGTCATGCAGCGGCAGAAGACACCCTCCCATATGTGCCTTTCCTGGTAAAACATTTCAATAAACACGGCGGCGGCTCCTGCCGCCACCACACAATCCGCAAACAAAGCTGACATCAGTGGTGCAATCTCCGTGTTGCCATGTCCCCCACTCCCACACATTGTGTGGCACACTGGGAGCCCACCCCAGTGTGCTGCCAGTCACACAAAGCTGACCATGTCAGCACCCCACATCTTTACACTGTCAATGACCTATTTATCCATATTAGGCATAAGGGAGCAATACAGACAAATATGGATAGATAGGCTGGCTGATACAGTGTAAAGATGTGTACATCTATAAGGTAGAAAAATGGCAGACTGGATGGGCCTTGCGGTCCTTATCTGCCATCAACCTCTATGTTTGTGTGGCACACTGGGAGCCTACCCAGTGTGTCACCAGTCCCTACAAAGCCGACCATGTTGGCATGTTCCTCCCCACCCCCTTGTGTGGCACACTGAGAACCCACCCCAGTGTGACCAACAAACTGTGTCACGATGTCCATTTTTTTTCACCTGAAAACAAGAAACGGTCCCTCATGGCTGTAGTGCCCCTCCCCAACCCGCACCCACCCTATGCACACCCACCTCCCACACACCCCTCACCCCATACTTACCTCTGGAGGTCCGCGCGTGATCTTTGGTGGAGCGGAACACATCTGGACTGCTTAAAGCTGAACTGCAAAATGAAGAAATGCCGTAATCTGTATAATGGCATCAGTGGGGGTTCAACTTAGGTGGATATCTCACCATTATTTTGAATTTTGGCTCCACATTTTCAACATGGGGTTCTTGGGACCACCTCATGAACACATCGCTGTCATCTCGTTATTCGGTCCCAAAGGTGATTTATGGTCACTGCGTGGAATTACCTTTTGGGACTGATTAACAAAATGACAGTGCCACTGTTCACGAGATGGGGTCCCAAAGTTTGCAAGCGTAAATCTGGTGAAAAAATTTAAAATGATTGTGTTATGAGCGTGTATGCTGTTTCAAACACGCTTGTAACTGCAACAATTTTTAATATTTTCACCCAGATTTTCAACATTGCCATTTTCACACCTCCTTATGAACAGTACAGCTGTCATTTTCACATCCTGCCCAAAATGTGTTTTCGCGCATGTGGTGCACAATGACTCGGTCGCTATGGGAAATCAACTTTTGGGACAGATTAACAAAATCACAGTGCCACTGTTCATGAGCAGAGGTTCCAAAATGCCTATGTTGAAAATTTGGTTAAAAAATCCACAAAATAATTCCATTACGGACGTGCGTTACGCAACTTCACTAATTTTTCATATTTTCACTCCAGATGGTCAACATTGCCATTTTTTTAGACCTCCTCATGAACAGTACAGCTGTCATTTTCATCCTGCCCGAAATGTTTTTTGCACCTGTGGCGCTAAATGGCACAGTTGCTGTGCAAAATCACATTTTGCTAATGAACTGATAGTGCCATTGTTCATGGGTGAGGTCATAGAAAACCCATGTTGAAAATTTGGAGTGAAAATACAACAACACCTGGGTCATTAGGGTTTCCAACTGTAATGCCTACCCTGTAGAGAGACTGACAGGCATCAGGGTGTGACTGGGATTGTCGCTGTAATGCTCACCATTCCACCCCACCCTGTAGCCAGTGACAGGCATCGAGTGTGCCTTGGACTCTTCAGCCCCAAAGTTCACCCCATTCTCCTATATAGCACCCATCTCAACGTATTTCTAATGAAATGGGTGCACAAGGGCAAAGACCCTAAGGAACACCGTGACACTTGTCAGTGTCTGCAGGGTGGGTGTAGTGAAATGGCATGGCCATTATGCCTGACAACCCAAAGGCATACCCCAATGCCTGTCACTCTCTGCAGGGTGGGGGTGGGGTTGGCATCAGTTCAATACTTCACTGCCATTCCTATTATGCATCTCTCTAACTCCTGCACTACCAATGCCAATGCCAGCAAGACAACATTCGGCATTGACAAATGCTTGTTTGGTTTTGGGGCAAGGGTAAAATTGCATTCTTCGGCAAGCTTTTCATCTTTCAGTAAGTTGAAGAGCATGAGCACATCTCCTCTGTCCCTAATGCAATTCTAGGTTGTGTAGATCAAGTGCTTTAACCCTGTCATGAAAGGATAGCATCCTGACCGGAACTAATTTGATTAATCTTCTCTGAATGCTCTTGATAGGTTTTATATCCTTAGACAAGTATGGAGACCAAAGGAAACAGGATAGTGTAAGTGAGGCCTGATATATGATTTATACAGAGGAGTTAAACACTGTCCACTTCCTCTAACAAAGGCTCGTCCGATTGCTGTCATGAGTCTATTTGCCACAAGTGCCACTTTTCTACATTGATCGTCTGTGTGAGGACACTGTTAACTAAAATTCCTAGATTTTATTATATTACCATTTAAAAGTAATCAGTTTCTGGGTTTTTGTTCCCAAATGGATGACCGAGCATTTGTCTCGTTAGAGGCCATTTTGTTGTTCGATGCCTAGTGCTAAATGGTTCCAAATCTTTGGTTAACTGATTGATTTTTATGGAATTAGTCGAACCTCAGAGACAATTTTGGTATCATCTGCAAATTTACTTAATACACCTTGAACCTCCTTGTGTAGATTGCTGATGAAGATGCCAAACAGTGATGGTCCCAATACGGAAACCTGTGGAACCCCGCTTTTCACCATAATTTCACTAGAGCAAGTGTCAGATATTTTTACTGTCTGGCTTCTATTGAGCAACCATTCCTCAACCAATTTTATTGTATCGCTATTTAGATGTAATTATATCATTTGTTCAACTAATAATGAATGTGATACTAAATCAAATGCTTTTCTAAAAGCAAGAAAAACAACATGCACAGGAATGCCCATGTCAATGGTCTTACTGACTTTTTCATAGAAGCAGATTAAATTTGTTGTACAAGAGTGCCCTGTAATGGATCCATGCTGTGTGCTATCTTGTAAACCCAGATTTATTATTTTCTCATCTAGCCTAGACTTTAATATTTTTCCATTGTTTTACAAACCACAGAAGTGAGGCAAATGGACGGTAATTGTCTGTGAATTTTTACTTCCCTTTTATGGATTGGGACAACATTTGCTTTCCTCCAATCATCTGGGACAGTTCCTCCCCTATATGAATTATTAAAAATGATTGTTAAAGGTATATTTATTGCATCAATGGTTTCTTTGAAAAAGGTTGCATTCAGACTGTCAAGCCCAGGGGTGGAGTTTATCTTCAATGTTTTTTTTTTTTTTTTTTTGCTTTTATTACTTCATCCTTTGTGATGTCAATGTAATTCAGATTCATTAGCGTGCCTTTGTTGAATATTTATCTGTAAATACAGACCTGAAGAATCTGCTAAAAGCATTTGCTACTTCCTCTTTGACCTTTATTTCAACCCCATTATCTAATATACTGTAGCAGTTATGGAGTTATCAAGTTTTTTTTTTATTATTAATGTAAGTGTAAAATGCCTTGTGGTTGTCTTTGGCGACTGACAATTTGAGTTCTAATTTTCTTCTCTCCTTTCTGCTAAGCTCTTTAATTTTTTTTCAATTCTAGCTTATATTGGGCTTTATTATGATCTGTTGTGGATTTTTTAAAATTTTTGAATGCTCTTTCTTTTTCTTTTATCTATTTTGTGATTTTCTAAGTTAACCAGGGAGAAATTTTGCCTTTTATCTTTCTAGATTTTTTTATTGGTATATATAAACTTTCAAGATAATTTATAATAGATTTGACTATATTCTAGCATTCATTAGTTGGTAGATCAGAAAGTAGAGAATCCCAGTTATAAGCTCATAGGGCTGTCTTGATTTTGATGTAGTCCTTTAGCATAATAATATCTGTAGTTAGTTTGACTTTGATGTTAGATACATCTATCAACTGTAAATACTATTGAGTTATGATCACTATTCCCAATGGTGTAGTTATATCAATTGTTTTTATATATCGAGGGGCGTTAGTAAGGATGATACCCAGGATGTTGCTACCTCTAGCGGGTTCATTATCATCTCCTCAAGGCCTAACATTAATATTGTGTCTAGATATAGGATTCTGTTATTGTGTTAGTGTTGAGGCTGTTCCAGTTGATCTCTATCAGATTGAAATCTCCAACTGTAAGTACATCTGTATTTTTAGCAAGTTGTGATATATGTTTTATCAATATCTGATCATATTCTTTGCCTACAGATGGAGGGTTATAGAAATTCCCCATGATCAGCTTTTTACCCTTTCGGTGATCTATTTGGATGCATATTCCTTCAATTTGTTCTTCTTGACCGATATTTAGATTACATTCTGCTGATTTTAATATTTCATTAACAAAGATGCAAACCCCACCACCCTTTCTATTAGTTCTATTCTTGAAATACAATGAGTAACCAGGGATATTGTTATACCATGTAGATACATCACCCCACCAAGTCTGAGTTATGGTTGCAATATCCATTTGTTGTTGCATCAGTAGACATGTTAGTTTGCCAATTTTTGTTAAGTTCAAGCTTCTTGCATTTGAAATAAGAATTTGATACCCAAAGGATGTAATTATGTTTTTGTCTGTTACATTACCCAGTTGCCCCCGACCAGTTAGTTTAAATGACATTCAATTGATTTTGCTATTTTCTTTCCAAGGAGTGCGCTCCCTCTCTTACTCAGGTGTAAGCCATCCCAACTAAAAAGGCTTTGGTCATTAGAGAATTCTTCCCAGTGAGTAATACAAGTTATTTTCTTCCTAAGAGTCCATTTACATAACCATTCATTTAATTTTTATTTTTCTTGTTTTGTCCTGCTGGCTCAAGGGACAAGTAGCATTTCAGACACACAGATATCACAACCTTTATTCTCAAGTGTAGTTACTATAGATATAAAATCTTTCTGGGTGTTATCTAGAGTAAGTCTGTTTATGTCATTTGTGCTGATGTGGAGTACAACCAATGGGTTCCTACCTCCATTTTCTACGATGTTTGGAATCATACACTCAATGTTTCGAATCCAAGCAACCCTGGAGCTAGAACAGCTTTAATTTGCTTTGTCTTGGTTGCAGATGTAGCTGTCTACATATTTTAGAATGGAATCCCCAGCACAATAACTTGTCTGGGCTTCTCAGTTGTATCAGACCTATCCAGCTGGGTTTGATTTTGGTTAGTATCCATCTCTGTCTCTGATATATTCTCATCAGTGTTTTCACAGCCAAGGGGTTTGTTTATTTTTTTAGACTGAGTAAGGGCTTTATCAGTTTTGTTTTTCCTGGGTGTGGGGGCACTTACATGCACTTGTGCCCTGGTATTAATGGTTGACTCTACCTGCCTTGAGGCAACCTCAAGTGCATGTTCCTCAGAAGTTAATGAATTGCATCCTGGTTGGTTCTCTTTCACATGTGCTGCTTGGTTAACCTCTACTGAGTTGTGAGGCATAGCTTAGCTCATTGATATTGACTACAACATTGTTAATCTGGATTAAGGGTCATTATTACTATTACCCTCTGTTTGTAGATCACTTAGGGCAAAAGTGTTCTGTAAGGAATTTCAAATTCCATGGCTCTTCTACCCTTTTTATTTTTATTTTTGGTTAAGACAGGGCTCCAATCTAATTCATCCCCACTATCTTCTTCCCTTAATCTTTTTAACGAATCCTCGCTGGGTTTGTTAATGGCTGCTCTAGTATGGGTAGTGTTCTGACCTTTTTTCCTTACTGGTAGGCATGTTGTACTCCTATGTAGTTTTTAATCTTTGCAGTTCTTTTTTTAATTCAGTAATTCAGCCTTTAAGATATTAGATTTCTTGGCACTGGTTGCATTTTAATCCTTCAAATCCAGTGCTTGCCTCTAGGCTGACGTTATTGCATATTATACACACCATGGCCACCTCCCCAGTCTTTAAAGTAACAAATCAATCATGAATATCCATGTTTTTATAATTATTGACTACCCCCTTTTTAGACAGAGTAATCAGTAGTTATTACCTTTGGTTAATTTCAGTGTCTTGCCCTGTCACCCAGTCATCCCAGCAGACACAGCAGAGACATGCAGACACGCTTGTCTCTGCATGCAGCTCCACACTGACTCTGCACACACTGCGCCCCACTTGCTATGGGGGACCAGATGTAGTCTTGCGACGACGAAGTGACTCACTTCCTGTTTCTGGTTTGGTGCACCCTGTTTCAGCCCAGTGGTAACCTTAGCAACAGTGGTTAAAATAATTAAAATACCACCTCATGTGGTGGATTTGCCTCACAGTGCAGCTCTCAACTGCAAGAGTGCTCCCCAGGTGCTAAATTCTTTCCGTGAGGAAAAGTTAAAACAAGGGCTGGGACAGTCCTCAAGTGTCCCAGAATGCCCTACAAGAATCATGTAGTAGAACAGGAGAGGTTAGGATCACCTGCCTCATACCTTCTTCCTTCAAAGTGCAAGCTGCCAAATGATTCTATAGGAATCGAGAGCTGCCTCTCTCAGAGCTGGTATTACTCCAACTGGTGCAGAGAACAATCAATATATTAATGGCTAGATATAACAAATCCACTGATCCCAAAGACAAAAATGTACTTGTGACAATCCTGACTATGAAAATTTGTTTCATGTCAAATTTGATTGTACTTTTATGACAGACCTAGGAGACAGAGTATGGTTAGCCCTTTATAGCAAATGATACAAACCTGTGATAAAAATGTATTACTGCATGTAACCCCCTACAAATAAGGGTTCCTATAATGTCTTTCTTGGGACTGCCTAATGCCCTCTGTCAGGATGGTGTCCTGTGTCTGCAGCAGAATGTGTGTGACAGCATGAGGGTGCTACAGTAAGCCTCCATGCCTGTCTCTTTAAGACAGCTGTATTCTGTGTGAGATAATTAGTCTGGACTGGGTCCAAGTGAATTAAAGCTCATGACCAGCCTGACTGCTAATATTTCGGCTCCATTCTGCAGTCACTAATAGTATAGAGGGAGCTCTGTTAGGAGAAGTAATTGTTTGCTGTTTATCTGCTTTAGTAATTATAATATAGGAGTTTGTCTAACCTGCTTCCATTTGCAGCACGAACATTTGGATTAGAGCCACCATTTTGGTTCTGGAACTGCCAGTGTTGGACCAATCGAACCTCAGGGGACCTAAAACGGAGACTGTCCCCAGAGGTCTTGTGGGACTGAATTTCTGTAGAAATTGTAGTTTTTAAGGTTTGGCACCTAAATGGACCTAGAGGGCGAGCCCTTTCTGTGAATGACAGTTCCATCAGCCAACCAAACCTTTTGGATCACTGGGAAAGCCCAGAACTGCCTGCAGCAGTGGGTCAGTCGAGAGTTGGAGTAAGGAGAGTGAACAGCTTGAGCCAATTGAGCAACTGCTCCTGCATAGTAGCACAGGAAATCTGTGGGAAGGCTGTGTTTGCCTTGCCTGCCACCATCTTCCAGTGTGAAGAAGTTCTGTGAGAGTGAATTGGACTTAAATCTGGTAATTTTGATTGAGGCCTAAAACCTGATGCGAAAAGAATGATCTTGCTGCCTGCGAGGGACCAAAGACTTGCTCCAGAAGCGATCGGCCTGTCAGATACTGAAGTGAGCCTCAGAACGAAAGGTTTGTGCAGAAACTCTGCTGCATTACAAACAGACTTTATCTGAACTGTGGCTAATAGTTGTGTTGCTTATAAGTGTGCTGAATGTGTAGTGTGGGTCGTGATCTGGTTCCCCACCACTGTGTATGTTATGCTAGCTAGAAGCTGCTCCAGCACTCATTACGGACTAAATCTGAACTGCCTGCTCTGTCTGGGCCCTACCATCTCGGCCTAGACTGCCGGGTCTGCCGCTCCCACTGCAGAGACTTTTCCAATGAAAGACCCGCTTGGGGATTCGGCCTCCTGCTCAACACCATCGAACAGGTAGCAACCACCATGGTGAGTCATGTAGGCCCTGTTTCCCCTGGCAATCCAGTACAACATCCAGAGGTCTTCATCCCGTCAGTCCTGCCTCCTGGTCTGAGTATCATGAGTATTAAACAGGGTAGCTCCTCAACAAAGCTACAATCATGTGTCATCTGATTTACTTGTTTGAGTTTATTACCACAAACTGAGCCATCCAGCTCCAGATTACAAATTATGGGTTGATGTGCATGCTAATTGTTTTCTTTCTAAGGGCTCCAACAACAGCTACAATGCTGGCCTACCCCGGCAGTGCTTCAGACTAGCCGGCTTAACAACTGGGTACCCAGGGTTGTGTGACTGTATACAAGGGACTCCCTGTGCATGCATGTTCAGCCTGAATTAATCAGATCTAATTATCATCTGCTAGATTCCTGCACCACCCTTGTTCACATCCCCCTGAATAATTCTGTTTGTGGTTTTTCTGCATTTTATCTGGCTAGTGTGTACCTTCTTGGTGGGAATATTGTACTGCCATTAAACTGCTGCATTATGAGTCTTGTTTTACAGGGGGTCTCCAGGGCAGTTGCAGTGGATTCAGCCCTGATGGTAAGTGCAGAGAGTGTGGGTTCAGTATTGCTATCATATGATATATGTGAATGTTATTTTATTGATCTGTGTAGGCCACTAGAATGGTTGGTGGGTGGTTATAGCATCCCGGAGGGCTATTCCAACAGCAGTTACTGTACCCCAAAACCATACCTCCGGGTAGAGGTATCCGTTCACTGAGCTCAGGCCCCTCAACCTGTGCATAGTCAAGCAGGCAGGGGTAGTAATCCATAGGACAGCGCCACCTAGGGGTACATCTTGGAGGCACCACTGGGATTTGTGCCCTCTAGTGGTCAGAAGTAGGAACTACAACCCAGAGAAAATTATGGCACAAGCTGAAATGGAGGCGCTTACCATGCCTGTTAAAAATTGCCTCATAATGGGGTGGAATGAGGCAGAGGGGTAGATCCCTGACATGCTATATTGCTACTTGATATTCCGCTAGGGACCACTAATGATACAATTGTGGAAACTTTGGGGAAGTTAAATGTTTAGGAAGGTTGAAGTGTGGGGAGGGACTCGGATCTGTTTGATCAAACCCTGGTGGCCCTCCTCTCACGTAGCCTCCCCACGTATCCTGAAAAGGTACCTCTTGTTATCATGCCCGAAGAGTCCCAGAAGGGATGGAGGGTTATCTATTTGCATAGTGACCCCTCTTCCCTTGGGGGATCTTCGAAAGTGGAAGGGTTTAAGGACAAACCATTAAGGTTGATAGCTACTGAAGGGTGAATAGCCAAGGAATTGTTAAAAATGTTGGACCTTTTGGAGGAGACCACTCCTTTACAGTCTCCCCTGGCTTCTCCGTCTACTCCTAGAGCATCCCCTGTTGTCACCTCCACCATAATGATACCATCTTTACACCTGGACTCCTACTGCAGGCTCAGACTGTTCTCTGGTGCAGTGCCCATGCCAGTGGGGGAAGATGATTTGGAAACCTGGATGGACTATGCTACCCCATTAGTCCAAGAGTGGCAATGTTCAGAGGGAGAAAAGAAAAAGAGACTTATAGAAAGCTTAAGGGTCCTGCATTGAAGCCATCTGATTTCTTCGATCCACTAGCCCAGAAGCCACTGCAGCTGAGTACCTTTCTGCTTTGGAGGGTGTTTGGCAGCACGGAATCTGGGGAGGCCTTAATGTGGAAATTCAAATCCACTAAACAATGGAAGAATGAGAAACTGTCTGCTTTTGTCACCTGAATTGAATGAGTCTTGCAGACGGTCAACAGAAAAGGGGGGGTAACTGCTAGCGAACTGAACTGAGTCAGACTGGAGCATATTCTCAAATCTACTAGATATTCCAATGTGCTCATGCTGAAATTGAAATTCCAGGATCATAAAGGCAACCCTTCCGAATATTGCTGGCTCATGAAAGAAATTTGAGAGGATGAGAACGATGAGGAGGGATGAAAGCCCTACACTGGGGCCGCCTGTACCAGCCAAGTCGCTGACTGGTCTGAAGAGCAAGTCAAAATTACTGAAATCCAGCAAGTAAGAGAACTGCTTAAAGAAGTAAAGGAGATGCGAGCCAGCCAACAAGCTGCAGCTGAAGCGGCTGGAAGCTCATACCCTTTGCCGGTCGCCAATTCAGACTAGAAGCGAGGTTTCTCCCAGGGATGTGGGGGTCCACGCCATCACCCCCAAGCCCCAGGTTGAGGCTGAGCTGATGGAAGAAATGAGTGAACTGAAAGCTCTGGTGGGAGACCTCATCCATGCTACTTGTGCCCCTGGCCATTGGGAAACAATGAAGATAGAGACTGAGTCTACATCAAAAGAGGACCACAGGACTTCTCCCAATTGGCCCAAAGTTCAGGATGAACCCCACCATTACTGAGACCCCAAGGAGCAAGTGTTTTGCTACAGATGTGGGGAGGACGGACATACCCAGTGAGGCTGCACCTTCCCAGAGAACTTGCGAAGGGTCACCGCCAGACTGCTAAACTTGGTTTATCGGAGTAATATAAAGCCTCAGCTGGGCCTACCAAAAAAAATCTTATTACTCAAAAACTGCTGTGGGACAGACTGCTAAATCAACTTCCTGACTGGTCGGAGATGGTGGGTCCCTCCATGGAGACTACCATGACTGTAAATGGCATTTCCACTCCTGCTGTGTTGGACAGTGGCTCAAGTGAATACTGTATTCCAAGACTGGTATAACCAGCATTTATCTGACATCCCACTGCAACCCCTTGAAGGACTACACATGCGGGGCTAAGAGAAAATCCTATTCCTATCTAGGATATGTCCAACTCTGGTTGTCATTCCCACGGCTGTGCAGTGTGTGGATGAGCAAGTGGAGACCCTGGCCTTGGTGTCCCACCCACAGGACTATATGGCGGTGTCCCGCTACTAACTGGTATGAATGCCCATATGTTTGGGAGGTTAGCTCAACTTTGTCCAGAAAAACAAGCCAAGCAAACCAGATGGGCTTAGTGATCCTGGCCTTAGTGAAGCAGTCCTATGATTTAAAACTGCAAAACCAGGAGGTGGAGAAAGATGAACCGTGGGGGTAGTATGGAGAAAAGATCCTGATTCACTAGTGCTACCTCCAGTGCTCAGGTACCATTCATCATGAGGTGTGCCTCAAAACTGATGTGAAAAACAAGATCCTTATGCTCGACGCCCAGAGAGGAGAAACTTGCATGAGGGACTGCTGGTCAAGCCCAGCATTCTACCAGCCCAGGCCCATGCCTATGCCCGATGGGTAGTAGTGCAGCTCCAGAATATGTCGAATTGGGAAGTCTGAGTGAATCAGGGGTGTACTCTAGCCACTGTGTACTGTGCGGACACTGCCATGCTGCCCAGCAAGAAGTGTCCCATCAAGAGTGATGAGGTGACTCCTGACCTGTTTGACTTCAGGGAATCACCCCTCCCTGCTGAATGGAAAACTAAGATGAGCCAGAAGTTGTCCCAGAGAAGCCAAGTATTTTCTTTAAAGGAATGTGATGGGTTGTGTCACTGGGGCTGAGCATCACATCCGACTTCATGATGAGAGGTCATTCAGGGAGAGATCCGGTCGCCTTGCTCCGGCTGACATAGAAGATGTACGGAGGCACCTTCAAAAATGTTGGCTGCTAGAATCATTCAAGAATCTCGAAGCCCTTATGCTTCTCCAATTGTGGTAGTTTGAAAGAAGAATGGATCAGTAAGGATGTGTGTGGGCTACTGGACCATAAATCAAAGAACTGTACCACACCAGTACACCATGCCTCATATCCAGGGTGCCCTTGATTGCCTCAATGGAAGCCAGTGGTTCTCAGTACTTGATCTCCGGAGCAGGTACAATCAAATCCCGATGGCCCCGGAGGACCATGAGAAAACAGCCTTCATCTACCCTGGATTCTATTGCTCCTGTTCGTGAGCGCCCTCTTTCCCGTCACCCCAGGGCCCCTTGGTTTGATGGGACTCTGAGGGAGATGCGGAGACAAGGGCGAAGGTTAGAGCATTGCTGGCGCAAGTCCGCCCTTGATGCCGACCGACTTAGAGTGATTAAACATTATACTAGCTATCAATCTGCAATCACCCATAAGAAGGCAGAATTCCTGTCCAGGGAGATTGCAGTTGCTCAGAATCGACCGGCTCAGCTGTTCCGAACTGTAGACAGACTGTGCAACCCAGCCTGTCTGCAAGTTCGGAAAGCCTTTTCGCAAATTGAGTGCGAAGAGCTTGCTCGATACTTTGCAACTAAGGTGGCTGACATCAGGGTGGACTTGTGTCCAACAACCTCTAAGGGTGATGTGGTGGGAGTATGCGAGATCACAGGACCTCGCTTCTCCTGGAGTTCCTTTTGTCGACCTGAGTTCGTGGATATTATGAGGATTATCCACAGTGTGCACCCTACAAGCTGCGGCTTTTATCCTGGACCTACTACCCTAATTCTGGGTTGTGTAGACATCATAGGTCCGGTTCTGGTGCAAATTGTCTGGTGCTCCTTGGAGTCGGGGGAGTTTCCTAGCTCCCTGAAAGAGGTGGTGGTGACATATCTCTTGAAGAAAGCTTCCTTGAACCCAGATTGCTTTTCCAGCTATCGACCCATCTCTAACCTTACCTTTATTGGGAAGGTTATTGAAAAGGTCGTAGCTGCTCAATTGGATGACCATTTAACCATCCATAATATCTACGAATCCTTCCAGTCTGGTTTCCGTAAAAGACACAGTACCGAGACTGCGCTGGTTCGGTGCTAAATGATCTTCTGAGGCGAGAGATCAAAGGAGATGTTCTATCCTGGTTCTCCTTGATCTCTCTTCAGCTTTTGACACTGTGGATCACATGGTGTTGCTAGCACACCTGGGGCAAATTTAGGAATGTCTGGAACCGTTTAAATGGTTAAAGTCATTCCTCACTGGGAGATCACAAAGAGTTGTGTCTGGGATTTTTTCCTCCAGCCCAGTCTCTTTGTTGTGTGGAGTGCCTCAGGGTTCCGTGCTGTCGCCCATGTTATTTGCAGTGTACATGCTGCCCTCGAAACATTATAAGATCGGTATGGGCTGAGGTTTCACTGCTATGCAGATGATACCCAGCTATACCTGTCTTTTGCATCCAACCACAATGGAGCTCTCTCGGTATTTAATAACTGTCTGGGGAGATCCAAGACTGGATGGATTAGTTAACTGAGTTGAACTCGGAAAACTGAAGTTTTGATCGTGGACCCGGGTGGTCAGATTGAGAGGTCGTGTGCTGGCGCCGTCTGAATTTTCATCTCGGCAGTGTGTCGCCGACCTGTGGTGGGTGCGCAACCTTAGGGTGATTCTGACGATAGGCTGACTTTTCAATCCCAAGTGTCAGCCATCATCAAGACTTCCTTTTATCATCTTAGGAATATTGCCTGGGTTAAGCACCTTGTTCCGTCTGACTCTCTGCCAACATTGGTCCTCGCTTTTGTGTCCTCGCGCCTCGACTACTGGAACGTCCTTTACTTTGGGCTTTCTGGGTTGAAATCCACCGCCTACAGCTCGTGCAGAATGTGGCAGCCCGGGTTTGACTGGGACAAGTAGGTCCTGTCAAGACATCTCAAAGGCAGCTGCACTGGTTCTAATATGGCGATGGATCACCTTTAAAGTCATTTTATTGACTTTCAAAGCCTTCACGATTGGGGTCCGGCCCTATCGAAAGACCTTCTGTTCCTTACATTGCCCTGGCGATCACCACTCGGCCACATGATAGTTAGAGATTCCAAGAGTGAGTTTGAAATCTTCGCAGTAGAGCATTTTCTTATGTCGCACCCACTCTTTGGAATTCTCTACCATGCCGGTTACGGGAATGCTCCTCCGTGGAGATTTTAAGAAGGAGCTGAAAACCTATCTTTGGAGAACGGTCTTCTTGGAAAGTTAAATGCACTGTCTAGTGTGTGAAATTTTATTGTAATTTATTATGCTTTTAGAACATATTTTATAATCTTTATGGTTTTGATGTTGTATTGTGTGTTGAAGTTTTTATTGATCTGTTCAGTGCCTTGATATAGTGAAAGGCGCTATATAAATAAAATTATTATTATTATTATTATTATTACCCCTTGGGTTTCTATGAATTCCTATGTATGCCTCAAGGTACTCCGAGTGCACACGCCACTTTCCAGTGATTGATGGAACAGGCAGTGGGACATATGAACTTGTTAGAATGCCTTGTGTATCTTGATGACATCATTGTGTTTGAGCGGACATTAGAAGAACATGAAGCTCGTTTGTTCAAGGTCCTTGACCGACTGGAGGATTTCGGATTAAAGTTATCCATAGAGAAGTGTCAGTTTTTTCAAACGTCTGTGAAATATGTTGGGCACATAGTATCAGCTGATGGGACAGACCCAAGCAAAGTGGAGTCCTTGACCACCTGGCCTCAGCCTGATAACTTGAAAGAGTTGCAAAGGCTCTTGTGGTTATGCGATTATTTATCGCCGGTTCATAAAAGACTATTCCAAAGTTATCTGCCCTTTGCTCAGTCTAACTCAGGGCTATCCCCCTACCAACAAAAGGTATAAGAAAAGCACCATTAAGGAGGAAGACAAGGTTCACTTCCGGACACATGAACCTTTTGGAGCTAGGTGAACTTCTGAGTGTGAAGCTGCTTTCTATGAAATCATTCACCAACTCACCCACGCCCCGTGCTCGCCTATGCCGACCCTACCAAACCCTATGTACTGCACACTGATGCCAGCTTGAAGGGACTTGGGGCTGTTCTGTATCAAGAGAGTGAAGAAGATTTATGCCCAGTGGTGTTCTCCAGTCAGAGCTTAACACCCTCTGAAAGAAATTACCCCGTACACAAGCTTCAATTTCTTGCCCTCAAATGGGCCGTGGTGGACCAATTTGATGATTATCTCTGTGGTGCCAAGATCCTGGTCAAGACCGACAACAATCCCCTTACCTATGTCCAGACCTCAGCTAAGTTGGACACAACAGGACATCGCTGGTTGTCTGCTCTTTCTACTTACGACTATGCAGTGGAGTATCGACCAGGCCTGAACCACACTGATGCGGACGCCCTCTCCAGATGGCCAAACTCCAATGTAAATTGGGTAAAAATGTTGAAGCAGTCTGTCAAAGCCCTCTGTCAGAAATTTGATAAGGATGAACACCCCTCTTCCAAAACAGTTGATTGCTTAGTAAACTGTTTAGATCCTCCAGACACCTATGTCCCCATGGCCTACTGCCACTTTGCAGCTTTAGACCTTAGTGCTCTGCCTCAGCTCAACCCTGAGAACATACAGTGGGCCCAGATGCAAGATCCCATGATTAGACCTATGCTTGATACTTTGCATGCTGGTAAGGATGTGTCCAAGCTCGGTTCTTCAGACCCATGGACTGCTCTCTTGATTAAATAAGGTTCCAAACGTAAGTTGCACAATCAGCTCCTGTATCAAGAAACAGTAAATTGGCAGGGCCAACCTGATAAACAGCAACTGATATTGCCCACTGCCTTCAAACAATTGGTCCTACGGGCCCCCCGTAATCAAATGGGACATTTAGGTTGTGATCAAACCACAGAATTAGCCCATGCCCGATTCTACTGACCAAAAATGGGAGCTGTCATTGAGGCCCATATCTGGACATGCAGCTGATGTCTTCAAAGAAAAGCTCCACCCCAAAGGGCTGCACCCATAGTCAATATCTCTACCAGTGTGCCCATGTAGCTGGTGTGTATCGATTTCTTGTGTCTTGAATCTGACCAAAAGAACATTAGAAATGTGCTTGTTGTAACTGATAATTTCACAAGGTATGACCAAGCTTATCCCACTAAGGATCAGAAAGCATCTACTGTGGCCAAGTTCCTTGTGGAGAAGTTCTTTGTCCATTATGGTGCACCTCAGAGAATTCATTCTGATCAGGGGAGAGACTTTGAAAGCTGGCTGATAAAAGAAATACTCTCACTTTGGGGAGTGAGAAAATCCAGAACTACCCTATATCATCCTCAGGGGGATGCACAGCCTGAATGGTTTAACAGAACGCTACTTGACATGCTGGGCACACTTCACCCTAAAGACAAGTCTAGGTGGAGCCAACAGACCAGCACTTTAGTACATGCCTATAATTGCACCAAGAGTGATGCCACTGGGTTTTCCCCCTACCGTCTGATGTTTGGTTGGGAAGCTTGGTTGCCTGTGGACATATGCTTTGGGGTGAACTATTTACAGTATGTTCAAAAGTTAAAGGCCCAACTAAACCATGCCTACCAACTGGCACAAACCATGGCGGCCAAAAGAAATCTGGCAAACAAAGGAAGGCATGACAAACGTGTCAAAGCTCAGGAACTGTTACCTGGAGACTGTATGCTATTACAAAACTTGGGACTACATGGGAAACATAAAATTGCTGATAGGTGGCACCATCTTCCTTATATCATTGCCAGCAAGCTGGATGATCTGCCAGTATATAAAGTGCGCCCTGAGAATGATCCTTGAGCCACCTAGACAATGCACAGGAATCATTTGTTTTCTGTTGGTCAGGTAATCATCCATTCCGTACCTCCAGACACTGCCCCTCCCGGGCGTGTAACTAGAGCTGCAGCCAAAAAGAGACAGATTCACCCTTCTCCAACTGTCAAGGATTCAAAGCCTTCTCCCAGGCAGGCCCAAAATGACAGTGATACCCAGTCTGATTTTGAGGACAGTGAGTGTGAAGCATCTTATTACCCATCTTACGAACTGAGTCAGTTGTTTCAGGGTAATCCCATGTGCAATTTCGGAGATGAAGCTGGACCTTCAGGACTGTCTAAACCTCCAGCCTTTTCCATAGACCCTGTGTTCCCTGAAAGTGTGGTACAAAGTGTGACCTCTGAAGTAGCTGACTCTTTGTGACTAGTTGAACTGTTCGAATTGCCATAAGGAGAGCATACAACATAAAGCTTCCCTGGTGACATACCACATATTACAGAACTGTGTGAAAGCAATGATTCCCCACCTGCTATGACAAATAGCCATGAGGAGATAAATGATATTGAGAGTATTAGTCAAGTGTTTCAAGAACTACATTCTATAGAATTCCCCCTGGATGGTGAATCCAGGCCTTTGTCAGAAACAACCCATGAAAGTAATATTGTGGAGTCAGAGTCAACAGAGCAAGGAGCAGAAAGTGCTTCCAATGTTGAACCCTCAGCCAGTGCAGAGGTATCCCTCCCTATAGGAGCCAAATCCAATGCAAATGTTGACAGTCCTGAACCTATGCCTGTTCCTCCAAGAAAGTCTGGAAGAGCTACCAGGTCAGTGATACATCTCAGTTGTGACTTCCCTGGAAGGCCTGTGGACCTCCTCTTACATGTTGTCCATAAAGGAGTCTACATTTCTGAAAGCTCACTTCCCAAACTGAGCTATTCTGCTACTTCTAAGTTAATTTTCCACCCATCAAAACCTGGTGCTCCTGACCCATCTAGACCCAATGAGGCTGATAGGGATGGGCCCCCCACTATGTTGTTTAGAGTACAGGAAACAGTACAGACCCGAATGGTCAGAATAATGTGGTTATCTGTTTGAATCATTTCAAAGAAGTGTATGTGTATGACAAATGCATAAAAACTGTTATTACAGAGAGTTAATGCTATCATGAATCAGGTGTAGCCAGAGATGTCAGATCTGCACACCAAGTGGACTCACTGCTACCCCACCCCACCTTGTTAGGGTAAGCTACACCCCCCCCCGTGTACCCAGACAATATACAAATATTCACCAGGACCGTGTTTGTTGCCTCATTTGGCACAATAAATACAACTTTTGTTTCTCATGACAGTGGTTGTTGCCATGCATGGGTACATACAAATGCAATGCATTGTTCCCTAAGACACCCACAAACCAGTCCAAAGCCTGTAAAGTTGTATTGTCCTTGGGATACAAAGACCGTATTAGTGACCAGCACTTCTAGTTTCGACTCCTATGAATAAAATTACACACCATGGAGAACTTGGAGTATGCCTCCCTACACCCATGTCATGAATTGGTAGAGTAATGCTTTAGTTATTTGCTTTTACTGATGCATCAGTCTTCTTTTGTATGGTATACCAGATGAAACATGCATGTATCTTTTCTTATAATGTTTTTATGTCTGCAGTGGGCGTAGCCTGCTGACGTTTTACATCCAAAAAGGACCTACGTCATGTTTTCCATCCGTACAACATGATGAAGTGTTAAAATAGTTTTTTTCCGCAGAGAGACCAATTACTACGCAGACTGTATGAGGTATGGTAGTTGAAGAGCCCTATTTTTCTCGGCACTTGATGTCTTGAGAGGTCCCCTCCCCTGAGAGTATGATTAACCCACCCCAACTCCACCCCCCACCACTCACTGTATTTTTCTTGGCGCTTGGAAGAGGTCCCCACCCCCAAATCTCACATCCGACTGTCCCAAAAGGGAAAGAAAAGTACTGTCCACTTAAAATTCAACACAAGATCATATTTAACTATTTGTAATGGGCCATCAACGGCAAACAGAAAACCCAGAGGAACTGCTTATGTCTGAGCTTACATCTCCTTAATTTAAGAGTCCCACATGTTGAAGGCCAGCCCCTTCCCCCTCCTCCACACACACCTTTAGGTGACAAAGGGTTGAGAGGCATGACGGAGTGCCAAGCTTGTTATTGTGCTTAATGTAAAATTCCAAAGATGATAGGAACACTTTTTTACTCACTTATGGCAAATTGCAGACACCGCAGCATAAAGTGCAGCAACAGAACCCTTTCAGTGGGAACTTCTTTAGTAGTAGCGATTCCTCTCATATTTTGCGACAACCGGCTGCAAAGATGAGTGCAAACAGCAAAGCCGCCTTGTTCACTGTGTCCAAACCTGCATGTTGGCCGAGAGGCGAGCTGATTCTGGAGTTAGTGTGGCTAAGGAGTCAGGTTTTGCTAAAATAACTTCCATTTACTGCCATAAAGAGGTGCTGGATATAACGTGGGCTACCATACACTATGCAATATTTTAAAACTATGGTTTTTCATGGAAAAAAAAACACATAGACATGTGTTGGCAGTACAGGCCCCTCCTGGCCCGTCATGTCTGCTCCTTACTCCATGGTGTCCTGCAACATGATTTGTTAACAAAAAGGGAGATTTCAGTTCACTGTATATTTTGAAATGGCTGTTGTAAAATAAATAAAAAAATCTACAAATCATATCCATTTGCGAATCCACGTCTTAAACGAAAACAGCAGCTCATCTCTAAAATGCGCTCTTAAGTGGAGCTTATAGGTTTTATTGCGAACGCTCAGCCAGGATTGGGGTGAACTTACAGCTTACTTACCCAGAATAGCTGAGAGGCAACACCTCATTTCTAATGGGGACCATCGTCTGCCCGTTCCACTGCTGGGTAGATTGGAGCATTGGGAGGTTAAGTGACTTGCCAAAGGTCACACAGTAGCAATTTGGCTCTAGCAGGAGTTAAACCTGTGATGCTCTTACCACTAGATGCGCAGCATACTAGTGTGCACAGCTACTGTTACATGTACTTACCTACCAGGGAATGAGTAGCGCAGCAGACAAATGGGCAACTTCCGTAAAAGCAGCAAATTATCAGTATATGTGAAAGGCATTGCAGGAATCAGACATAGCGAGGATGTCTGACAGACTGGGTGCTAGAACAGGCATTTCACGCGCTAAATATCAAATAATACATGCCTGCATCCCATGCATTTATGAAAAGTGCACATACAGAGAAGTAACTTGATACGTTGGTGGCACAATAGACAAGAAAACACTACTCAACCGTTTTGCTGTTGTATGGGTTACTGTTTTGATTTCTGCTACTACCATTCAGACCAACATACATAGATACATAGACAGTGTCGGCAGATAAGGGCCTATGGCTCACCCAGTCTGCCCATTTGAGCTTGTAAGTTCAGTTTGTTTTCCTAGAAGTCTGTTGCCCCTTACCCCTGACCTCTAGAATTCCTTTATGTCTATCCCATGCATTCTTAAGTCCCGTGATTGTTTCAGCCCCCACCACTTCCTCTGGCAGGTGTTCCACTTGTCCACCACCCGTTCTGTGAAGAATTCTTTCTCATGTTTCCTCTGAATCGTCCTCCTTCCAACTTCATCCATGCCCTCTAGTCCTGGAACATCTTTTTAGCTAAAAATAGTGTTTTCCTGCACCCTGTTCTTCCCTGTAAGATACTTGTATGTGTCTATCATATCCTCTCTCCTCCCTCTCCTCCAGGAGTACATGTTCAGTTCCTTCAACCTGTCTTCATAGGACTTGTGATACAATCCATGCACCATCTTTGTTGCCCTCCTCTGAACCTTCTCTACCCTGTCTATGTCCTTACGTAGGTATGGTCTCAGAACTGTACACTGTACTCCAGGTGGGAGCCTCACTAGTGTCTTGTATAGCGGAATTATGACCTCCCTTTCCTGCTGGTGATGCCCTGCCTATACATCCCAGCATCCTATTTGCTTTACCTGCTGCCTTGTCACACTGTTTTCCTACCTTGAGGTCATCAGAGATGACAACCCCAAGATCTCTTTCCTGCATGGTGCATGCTATATCCTCACCCCCCAACTGATATATTGTGCCAGGGTTTTTGTGCCCCATATGCATTATCTTGCACTTCTTTGCATTGAATTTCATCTGCCAAACCCCTGACCATTCTTCAAGTTTCTGCAGGTCGCTTCTCATTCTGTCTACACCCTCTGGTGTGTCTACTCTGTTACAGAGCTTTGTGTCATCATACAGAGCTTTGTGTCAACATGTGTCTTATCCCCGCAGTGTCACTGCTACCAAAATTACGAAGTGTATGGTTGAGACATTCAGGGCAAGAGTGAGGGACGAGTCAATTAAAAATATACAGAGTAGATCACTTTGACAGTTCTGGTGGCTGGGGAAAAATGCCTTTCTCAAAAAAATGCTTAAAAAAGGAAAAAAGGCAATGCAGACAAGCTATTACTTTGGTTCAAATCCCACCATAGTCAGCTACTATATTAGTCGACATACCATCCTACAGGAAAATGTTGTCACCTCAGCATGTCATTTCTAAATTCTGACTGAAAATGAGACTTTAAATTACAAAATCAACAGATAATAACATTAATGTCATTGAAGCTGACTCATCAAGAATCAGTCCGCCCCCATCACCATAAAAACAGGGTAAAATGTTCTTTGTTGGATCATGAGTGTTTTTTACTCTATGCACTGCTGAGCTGTCAGACTACATACAGCCATGGTCACTGATGAAGTCTGTATTTGTAACATGGCAATCGTATCAAGTCTACAGGCATTCATTCTGTTGTAAATGTACTGAAAATAGCCCTTGATGTGCAGGCACTTGAAGGATAAAATTCACAGGCAGGCTGCATGCCTTGAAAGTACTTGGGTGAAAAATCTGGAGCAGACAAGACTACACTAAGGGCAAAGTATATTCCCAGCCTCGTCCAGCCATGTGTACCACATATATCCATACCTCATGCAATACACACGTCTCAGGTGCTGCTGATGTGCAGAGGCACTGTTCATTTTCTGCACTGCAAGGCTGCAAGAATTGTATCACAACATGTCGGATCCAATCTGGGGCAGGGGAGTGAGAGGACTGAGCTCTTATTTTGCCATAAACTTATTGCAGTGTCTGCTTGCCTGCTGTCCATGGGATATGCAAGTGCAGCATTTGATGCAATAACAGGGGCTTACAATCACCACCGAATGCAAACTAACATAATGAAAGACGTCATCATTCCTGTCCAGAGTAATAGGCTTATTGAGGGCTGTGTCTCATCATAAGTGTGTGTGTTGGGGAGTCTCATTAGTTAGTGTGTGTGTGTGTGTGTGTGTGTATGCATTTGCGTGTGTGTTGGGGAGTCTCAGTTAGTGTGTGTATGTGTGTGTGTGCGCACGTGTGTGTGCATGACAGAGAGTGAGAGTGAGAGCGTGAGACAGGAGTAACAGGCCACGTGGGGGGGTAGCAGTCCCACATCCAGTGTGCTCACATCACAATCCACAGAGCTTGAAATATTAACTATAAGATCTGTATCTCAGGCGATGCTTAGATTGTATAACAACCCTCTCAGAGAAATGTTCAAGCTTTATTTGCTCCACTAATTTCGCTTAACTTAACATGCTGCAATGTCTCGCATCACCCATATTTTAACAGCAAAGCAGGGTCTGAACCATAGATTATTTGATGGTTTATGGATTCGCTGGCTAAAATGCGCTTCACTAACAGTGGTTGTCTCAAATGCCCAAGTTTACTCAGCCCAACAGTATTTGTGCCAAAAGTTTGTGCTCGGAGTGGAGAGCAGCAATAAATGAACAGTTGTCGGCTTAAGCTGTATGTACTCTAAACAGCCAAGCACAAAAATGTCACTCACAACAGCTGAAACCTAGACACACTCTGAAGGAGTCCTGTGTTTATAGTTCAGCGTTAGAAGAAGACATGACTGCATACAGGCGTAAATTAAGGTACTAGATTGACTACTCTGCACTTGACACCAACGGAGATACAACATGGGGGAATGATCTTTCCTATGGTAATGCAAGTGCAATCAATCTTTTTTTAAAGTTATTTATTGTCACTAGCGATCTGGCTGCTGTATAGCCCAGATGTTAGAGCAAGGAGCTACGAATGAACTTGGTGCATCCAGAACACCTGGGTTTGATTCCTATGATTTCCACTTGCATATTGTGTGACCTTGATCAAGTCACTCCCACATCCTGCTTCTGTATGTTTTCATATAGCCAGGCATTGACTAGATAAATGATCTCCCTACGCTAAAGTCAGGATCCCTTTCTATCCTCCGACAGCCCAGTTCTTCTCATTTGTGCTCTGAGCACAGAAACACAGTATTTACAAGATAAACAATCTCCCTATGCTAGCACCAATTTGCAGAGAAAGGCATTTTTACATCTGAGTCTGAGTATCCTATTGCAGTTGGAAGCAATGCGTGCAAGAGTGCAGCCTGGGCGGTGCATGCTGTGTGAGCAATTTCCCTCTACGAAATTGCTGAAAGCACACAAAGGTAGAGTAAGAAAGTTAGGATCCCCTTCCATCCTCTGGCAGCCCCATTCTTTTCATTTGTGCTCTTAGCACAGAAGCACAATATTTACAAGATAAACGATCTCTCTCTCAATGCTAGCACCGATTTGCACAGACAGGCATTTTTACATCTGAGTTCGAGGGTACTGCTTCCTCAAGGACAGAACACAGAGCTGGCTTCTGCTCAGACTTGCCAGTTATTGAGACCGAGCTGACACTGCCAAGGGTTGTTGCTGCAGCAACTCATACGTGATGGGGGTAGGTGCCCGGGGTGCGCAGCTAGCCAGAAAAGACAAGTACTGTCAGTGTTCAAGGTTTTCAAGATTAAGCATAGTATTTCCTATATCTAGTTAAATAGCCGAATTACAAAGGCAACCACGGGGTGAAATAGTGTGCCCGCAAGGGGCTGGGGAACAGACAAGTACTGTAAATGTTCAAGCTTTTTGAGATCAGGTGCAACATATCTTCTAAATAGCTGAACAGCTGAAATATGAAGGCAACCGCAGGGTAAAACAGTGCACCAGCGGGGGGCTGGGAGTGAGCGCACTGTTTTGGCATTGCAGATGGATTGTTCTGAAATTCCACAATGGAAGCATTCCCCAGTGTCAATCCAGTTGCTCATTACGTCTGCAGGGATCTGCAGATCTTGTTTGCTTTCTGTTTCTGGAAATAAACTTTTACTTTTCGATTGTAAATTTCATGAAGGGGCACTGTGTCAGAGAATTTCAAATAATTTCTGGAAATGGCATGCCTGCTTAAAGCTTAGCCTTTATTTTCTTGTTCATTTTGGAGTGCATGTAACATATTTGTGTGTGGGGGGAGGGGTTACAACGAATTCTGCAAATGATACATTTGACATATTACTGTGTTGAGTCAATTAGTAAGATAAGATTTCTAAAATAAGCACACAAGATACAGAACCTCAACACAAAAGCACCGAAAGGAGAGTTTAGACAGCTATCATAATGATGACTTTACAAATGCACATTTCACTCAAACCATAACAGTGGCTGCCATTGTTTTGTCTTCCTTTGCACATGCTGAGTCTGCCACAGCCTCCACTTGCATACTGTGTGACCCTGTGCAAGTCACTTATCTTCTCTGTGCTCCCAGGTCACACCTGTAAACAAGCTTTCAGCTTAGTGTATCTCTCCTGGTTAAATAATTGAAAAAAAATTTGCATTGATTTGGGGTTTTCACATTTCCACAGATGATTTGTATGCTAATTCATTTGTCCTCCATATGCAGTGTGTTGCCATGTTATCTGTACTGTAGTCCATTACTGTATTCGGTCCCAGTTCTCTTCTAGAGTGATGCACTCTTGCCCTCAGTGCAGAGATCATTGGTGGTGTGTGTTTTCCTGCCCTCCCTCTATGGCTGCAGTTCCTCTCTGTGGTCAAGCCCCCCAGTGCACTTCTTTAATGTTCTACTTCCACATTTTGCCATGTCACGCATGTGCAAGCGGCTCCTGGCAGAAATGCTTGCTATGCCCAAGATGGCCACTGCACATGTGTGAACTCCATTGACCATGTTGGACACAGCAGACATTTACACCCTGAAATCCGTAACATGGAGACCATTTCCGCCATCACCTCCATGCTCTAATAGCTTCATGCAGACGTGTAGGCTCTGACCACAGCTTGTTATATAGTGTCATAGTAAGTATAGACTTGACATGGATGCCAAGTTTTTCCAGGCAAGGAAGAGTGTAATCCCCCTACAAATAGGGGTTCCAATAATGTCTTCCTGGGACTGCCTAATGCCCACTGTCAGAATGGTGTCCAGTGTCTGCAGTAGAATGTGTGTGCCAGCATGAGGATGCTATAGTAAGCCTCCGTGCCTGTCTCTTTAAGACAGCTATATTCTGTGTGAGATAATTAGTCTGGACAGGGTTTGAGTGAATTAGGACTCATGACCAGCCCGACTGTTCATATTTCATCTCCATTCTGCAGTCAATAATGACACAGAGGGAGCTCTGTTAGGAGAAGTAATTGCTGTTTATTTGCTTTAGTAATTATAATATAGGAATTTGACTAACCATTCCTAATTCCATTTGCAGCACAAATATTTGGATCAGAGCCACCATTTTGGTTCTGGAACTGCCAGTGTTGGACCAATCGAACCTCAGGGGGCCTAAAATGGAGACTGTCCCCAGAGATCTTGTGGGACTGAATTTCTGTAGGAATTGTAGTTTTTAAGGTTTGGCACCTAAATGGACCTGGAGAGGGAGCTCTTTCTGTGAATGACAGTTCCATCAGCCAACCAAACCTTTTGGATCACTGGGAAAGCCCTGAGCTGCCTGCAGCAGTGGGTCAGTCGAGAGTTGGAGTAAGGAGAGTGAACAGCTCGAGCCAATCGAGCAGCTACTCCTGCATAGTAGCACAGGAAATCTGTGGGAAGGCTGTGTTTGCCTTGCCTGCCACCATCTTCCAGTGTGAAGAAGTTCTGTGAGAGTAAATTGGACTTAAATCCGGTAGATTTGATTGCGACCTGAAATCTGAAGCGAAAAGAGTGTTCTTGCTGCCTGTGAGGGACTGAAGACTTGCTCCAGAAGCGATCGGCCTGTCAGGTACCAAAGTGAGCCTCAGAATGAAAGGTTTGCGCAGAAATCCTGCTGCATTGCAAAAGGACTTTATCTGAACTGTGGCTAAAAGCTGTGTTGCTTGTAAGTGTGCTGAATGTGTAGCGTGGGTCATGATCTGGTTCCCCTCCACCATGTATGTTATGCTAGCTGGAAGCTGCTCCAGCACTCATTACAGACTTAACCTGAACTGCCCGCTCTGTCTGGGCCCTACCATCTTGGCCTAGACTGTTGCTCCCACTGCAGACTTTCCCAACGAAAGACCCGCTTGGGGATTCGGCCCCCTGCTCAACACCATCAAACAGTTAGCAACCACCACAGTGAGTCATGTAGGCCCTGTTTCCCCTGGCAATCCAGTAAAACATTAAGAGGTCTTCATCCCATCAGTCCTGCCTCCTGGTCTGGGTAGCATGAGTACTAAACAGGGTAGCTCCTTGCAACAAAGCTACAATCATTGCGTGTCATCTGATTTACTTGTTTGAGTTTATTACTGTGAACTGAGCCAACCGACTCAGGATTACAAATTTTGGATTGATGTGCATGCTAATTGTTTTCTTTCCTTAGGGCCCCAACAACAGCTGCAATGCTGGCCTACCCCGGGCAATGCTTCAGACTAGCTTGTTTAACAACTGGGTACCCAGGGTTGTGTGACTGTACAAGGGACTCCCTGTACATGCATGTTCAGCCTGAATTAATCAGATTTAATAATCGTCTGCTAGATTCCTGCCCCACCCTTGTTCACATCCCCCTGAATAAATCCGATTGTGGTTTTTCTGCATTTAATCTGGCTAGTGTGTACCTTCTTGGTGAGAATATTGCACTGCCATTGAACTGTTGCATTATAAGTCTTGTTTTTTAGGGGGTCTCCAGGGCAGTTGCAGTGGATTCCACCCTGGTGGTAAGTGCAGAGTGTGTGGGTTCAGTATTGCTATCATATGGTATATGTGAATGTTATTTTGTTGATCTGTGTAGGCCACTAGAATGGTTGGTGGGTGGGTTTAGCATCCCAGAGGGCTATACCAACAGCAGTTACGCTATCTCAAAACCATTCCTCTGGGTGGAGGCACCCGTTCACCAAGCTCAGGCCCCTCATCTTGTGCATAGTCACGCAGACAGGGGTAGTAGCCTATAGGATAGTGCCACATATTATGTTTACCTCTGAAGATGAGAACATAATAACCAAGGTTGGTGGATATTTCAAAGTATATATAAATTGCATTTAAAGCATTTATTATTTTGAGGCAGTGGCTATAGTACACTTGTTTTTATAACATTTATAAAGTTTGTGATATTTTACTGTAACCCCTCACCTATGCCTTTTTAGCAAAATGACAGGTGGCATGCTGTTGAAGCTGACAGCAGTACCTGGTGGGGACTGGGTTCGGGGAGGATGAGGTTACTCGGCACAGGGGGCCTAGGTTTGGCTACTCTGCACAGGGGCACCCAAGTAAATCCGAACACAGGAAGCAATAACTGTAATGTCCAGAGCCAGGAATGGGATTCTCCAGTGTGGCTTTTATTCACATCCAAGCTGAACAAACAAAGCATAGACGGACCCCCATGGGGCTACATTTCCTGGTAATGCAAATTAGAGACAACAGAACACTTTTTCACTATTTCCAGCCCTAAGGCTCTAAACCCACCAGGCACACAGCCTGGACTTGTATACTACTTGGGTTTTCCCCACTGGCCCGGCTCCCCTGCCGGCCACTTGATCCATGGTCCATTTTGGGAATGAACCAATTATCCATGTTGTGGCTCCCCAAACCACACTAAAGCCTTCGACTCCTAGAGAAATTTTCCTTACAATCCCGTCTGGGTACTTCCCTCATCACTGGCCAAGTGCCTGAGGTAAAGTAGAAATCACAGAGCAAATCCGTGAGGTGGACCTGGTCACTAAAGATGGGGGTCTCCCACCTCCAGCTCCCACAGCCCACACCCGGCCATTTCTCTGGAAACTAAACAATTCCTTTACTGAAAACTTGCAAATGTAGATTCCTGGGTAGACGTCTGTCACATCTCCTCTACATATAATTTTCATCCCAACAAGCTCTGGACTTGAACCTACTTTTACTTGTTGCTTAGCCCATTACTCTAGGCTTCCCACTATTTTAGTAGTAGTTCAATCCCCACATTGTCACACAAGTCCCAGGGTGAAAAACATAGGCCCTTTCAGGAAGAGCAGACACTCATCCTTGCAGGTTGCAGGTGCCCCACAGGCGACTCACTAGTCTTCTTGTTCTCCCAAATAAACTCTGGAACACATAGGCAGCTTCTCCTTTAGTAGCAGAACTAGAGGGTTGCCCCAGGAATCTGCAGGGAACCCTTTCCTGCCCCATCCCTGAAGGGAGGGGGCACTGAGACCCGAAAACAGCTGTCTACACCACTTCAATTATCTTCTGTGTCTCTCTTTTGGTGGAGACACACACCCTTTTATACCTAAAAGCAGCCCTCTGTCAGGGCTGAGGCTCCTAGAGCCTAACTGAGCTGCTGAGCTGCTTTCTCAGCAAGCTCCCAACACCAACTCCACACTGAACTGACTGACTCTCTTCAAAACCTCCCAACGTTCTATACCAACTCCCTTGCTGCAGATTCCAGTGTGGCTCATGCAGCTGCGATAGTTCTATTGGTGATGTCATCCCTCAGTCTCAGCTGAGACTGAGAACAGAGTGAGACAGTGTGAAACCCATTTAACTGGAGTTTCACAAGCTGCCTTCCCTGCCTACCACTAGGTCTTACTGGGATTCTAGTAACCCCGGGTAACAAGCGGGTTATACTCGCCCTTGACCAGGAAAATGACTGTCCACAGTCATTATTTACCCAGCCTTAGGCCATCCCACCCTATGTGCTACCTGCGGAGGGAAGTGATCAGGCCCCCTGCTACCATGTGCAAGCACAGGCAGGCAACACTAAGGGCCTAGAGGCCTTTAGCTGACATATCAGCCTCTACACTATCCACTTACTATGGACACCTAGTGGTTCAGGTAGAACTATCCAGAGCATAGCCCTGATAGATCAGCACTGCGGTCCTAATGACCATTCAGGACCACAGCCTGTCTATCCCCCCTAACGCTCTAGGGAAAACCTATCTGCCTTTAACCTAATACCCCCAAAACAAAAACAACCCGGGGACCTCTCCGACCTTGGGCAACCTGCAACCACACACACCACTGAAATACCACATTTTATACCATTTTACTGCCTCCTCCCTACCCCCACAACCACACCTGTGGAAGGAAAGGGTTAATACAGCAACAACAGCAATAACACCACAGTACTTTAAATTTCTACACACTAAAGTACTGATGAGGAACTCCGATGAGCCCCTCCTCCTCTTCATGTTTTCTCTTCTGTCTTCCCAGGAACACCTGTAAGAAAAAGAAAGACAACACACACCCCTAATTTGCGTACACAGTCTACCTAGACCCCTACCATCAAAACATTGGAGAATCCCAAAAAGATTTTTTTTTTTTTAGAAAAAGGTAGAAAAAACAGTATATACATTAGAAAACAACAACATTATTTACAATACATATTTGGGGGGGGGTGGAGTGCCTTAAAAGTCCTAACTAGTGACCACAATGCCCGAAGGCTAGTCCAATAAAGAGTCTGTTCTGGGCTGGAGCCCGGTGAAGCACAGTTCTAACAGGCCAAAGTCCCAAAGGGGAGCGTCTTTGAGGACAGTTCACACATTTTTGGAGTCTGCTAGTGTAGGGTGTGTACTGCAGTGTCATAAAGATAGAAAAGTTCAGACTTACCAGCCCCTTGTAGAATGGAAAATTCTGGACCGACCTGCACCTCTGACAAAGACTCTCCCTGGCAGCATTTCTTCCAATACAGCTGGGCGGACATCTTCCGGGAACCACAGGAGGGCACATCTGGGAACAGCTGGGCTGCTGTCATCTCTGGAGATGTGACCTTAAAACAGGAACAAAAAGAAAACAGCTGGTCCGATGTCATCCGATTACCAGGGGATGAACAGGATACAGCTGGGTTGGTGTCCTCTCTGGATCTGAAGTCATCTGGTGGGCCAGTCGATGGATTCTGGAAAGGCCAGTACACTGTAGAACTGATGAATGTGGGGCATCTGAGTCCTGGATGTCCATATTGGCGAATCAATAAAGGCACTTCACAGTCTGGTGTGGCAGTATTGACTACCACTGCTCGGCTTTCCATTTTGTGGGCACGGGCACATTTGCTGAGAGGTCCTTGCACTGAGGCCAATAGTACCGGGGTCAGGAGCTTTAATTATTACCCTGGCTGGGCACACATAATTCACACAGTGGAAGATTTCACGTCCCTCTCCATCCACCACTCTCACTCTGTCTATAAACAGTGTCCTGCCTCTCTTCCACTGGGTATACTTTTCGTGAAACAGTCTGTTCTTTACATGCTTGTTGGCCCTAGGCTGCACACTTTTCATTGCTTCGTCCCAGATCCAGGATTTCCTGCTGTTCTCAATCTCCTCCTAGACTTTCCGAGGAAAGGTAGGAAAGGTCATACCATAGATCTCATTTGCCTTTCTATGAACCAGTCTCTCCTCTTTACTTGCTTTGGTCAATCTGAGACCGCTGGCCTGGCTTGGGGGTGGCCAGTCCTGGTTCTGCTAGCTGTGCATCCTTAAAGAAATTAGAAACGGACCCTGACTTCTTCCTCTTGCAAAGCCAGGGCAGTGGCATCACCACTTTCTTTCATGCATTCCTCCGAGGCAAGATCTTGAGGCTGTGTACCCGTTCCTTTTTCACAAGACCACATAGGTTCCCCCTCATCTTCCTCTTCACTGAGGATCTGAGCCCAGGAGTGAGCAGTCATTCTCACTCCTGAGACTATCCACTCATCACTAGGCATGGAGGTCGACACCTCCCACTCAAAAGCCTCCTGCAACTCATCTTCACCTAAGAGACTTGGGCTAGGCCCCCCTCCAGGGGTTTATTGATGCTTTATCCAAACTTTCCTTCTGGGATCCAGCATCTGAAACTTCAACTTCTGATTCTGTCTCTAACTCTGCACCCTCTAGCTTTGTGCTACACTCCCCCGAGGGGCCTTCCTCCACAGTCTCCGCCTGGTGCTGTGTGCTGCCAACTGCAGATTCTTGAACCTTTGTCCATGTGGGAGCCAAACGAATTGGAGGTGCTTTATACAAGACATTTTTCTAGGCATCCCGCACAGTGAGGAATCATGAAGATGTCCTTCCAGCTCTCAAGCATATTTGACATACATGCACTGGATATCAAGGAACTGCCACATGAGGAGGCAGTTGTCCTCCATAGCACCACTTTTCAATGTCCTCAGTCTATTCACTGCTGCTGTTACTGCAACCCGGGCATGATCCGGGTAACGAGCTGGTCCTGAGGCCATAACTGCAGAAAAACAAACAAAAGTTCACTGTAACTGAAAGTCCCACTTTATTGAACACTCTCTTTAGTTTTAAAATGGCTCCTCTGCTGCTGTGTTTACTTTACTACCCCACCCTATAGTGGCAGCGGCAGCACTCCTGTGCATCAACATTTAGAAATTGGGTCAAGCCACTGCGCACCCGATTTACACAAACTACTGATAACTTTTGCTCAAACTACACAACTTGCTCTGTTCTTGCTTTAAACACATTCACTGGATTTTCCACGGACTTTTTACATGCTGGAAACATTTATTTGATTACCAGTCCCTTAAAGCTTCAGGTTTTTAGCACAGGATTGTCTGTATAACTAGTGCTGCACATTGTCTACAACTCACAGTCTCTCTGGCTTCAAACTTTAAACTGAGGCTGAATTTATTACTATGCACACAGTCAATGGCTTAACAGACTTGCACTTGCTGGCAGGACTTGACACAGTCGTTACTTGCTGAGCGACTACAATGCTGCACACACATTTATATGGCATAGGGCAGAAAATCACTATTTGAGCAGTTTCCATGTTGTTACTTACTGTTATCAGTAGCAGTTTGCTGCGATGGGGAAAATGGCCTGCAGCCAGTTCTTGGAGGCCTCAGAACAGAAACAGGTGGGCAGTCCTGCCGGTTGTCTTCTCGACCACCACACTTGCAATTCCGACGATCGATTAAGCGGATTGAGCCGGATTTTAAACTAGAAAGTCTATTTTTATAAGTTTTTCACAATTTTAACACTCTGCAATGCTCCTCCACTAGCCAGTACACGCACTCTACTCACACTCCCTCTCAAATGCTGGGGCGGTCACTGTAGAGCTGGCTGAGGGCCGGGACTGATCTCAGCCTGACCAATCACACAACGCCATGCAAATGAGCCTCTTCTTCCTCGTGAGGTGCTCTTCTCCTCACGGCGATCGTCAAGCAGGCAAATTTAAACTGCAGAAATGCAACTTTTTTCCTTTTTCAACTGACTCCACGGCAGGAGCCCATTTCAGCCATTTAACATAGCCATTACATCTACAAGTCTCTCATTCATTTCAAAAAGCATTTACAATGTCCAGGGCACAATTTTCCTGTTGCTACCCCTAGTCTTCCACACTTTTCTTTACCACAGTTCATTTTAAAAGCATTTCCAACGTCCAGGGCACAATTTTCCTGTTGCTACTCTTAGTCTTTCACACTTTTCTTTTACCACAGTTCTTTTTAAAAGCAGGCAAAAACGCTATAAACAATTGATGCAGGACAAGGGCACACTCTTTGGCTTTACTGCTCCTTGGTAAACAGTTGGCATTTTAAACAGCAGCACAAGATCCACAGCACACAGCAACACACTAGTTAAATTACTTCAGCTTTTTTGGGCTACCCACTGCCAGATAGCCAAAACACTAGCCCCTTGCCTGAAAACCTTCCTCCCAGAACAAAATCCAAAGCAGTGCCTCCATTTTTGTAACCCCTCACCCCTGCCTTTTTAGCAAAATAACAGGTGGCATGCTGTTGAAGCTGACAGCAGTACCTGGTGGGGACTGGGTTCGGGGAGGATGAGGTTACTTGGCACAGGGGACCTAGGTTTGGCTACTCTGTACAGGGGCACCCAAGTAAATCCGAACACAGGAAGCAATAACTGTAATGTCCAGAACCAGGAATGGGATTCTCCAGTGTGGCTTTTATTCACATCCAAGCTGAACAAACAAAGCATAGATGGACCCCCATGGGGCTACATTTCCTGGTAATGCAGATTAGAGATAACAGAACACTTTTTCACTATTTCCAGCCCTCATACTCTAAACCCACCAGGCACACAGCCTGGACTTGCATGCAGCTTTGGGTACACAGCCCGACTTGTGCACTACTTGGGTTTTCCCCACTGGCCCGACTCCCCCGCCAGCCACTTGATCCATGGTCCATTTTGGGAATGAACCAATTATCCATGTAGTGGCTCCCCAAACCACACTAGAGAATTCGACTCCTAGAGAGAATTTTCCTTACAATCTCACGTCTGGGTACTTCCCTCATCACTGGCCAAGTGCCTGAGGTAAAGTAGAAATCCACAGAGCAGATCCGTAGAGGTGGACCTGGTCACTAAAGATGGGGGGTCTCCCACCTCCAGCTCCCACAGCCCATATCCGGCCATTTCTCTGGAAACTAAACAATTCCTTTACTGAAAACTTGCAAATGTAGATTCTTGGGTAGACATACATCACATACACAGAAACATAGAATTTGTCGGCAGATAAGGACGCTTGGCCACCAGTCTGCCCATTTCTACCCTACTGGATAAGCTGCAGATCCTAGTTAACCAGCAGCCTACTTCTTCTTACCCCACCCCCAGAATTGCCTTATGACTGTCCCATGAATGCTTGAATTCCACCACTGATTTTGACTCCACAACCTCCTCCAGAAGGCCGTTCCATGCACCCACAACCCTCTCTGTGAAAAAATACTTCCTTAAATTACATCTGAGCCACACCCCCTCTATCTTCAAATTGTGCCCTCTTGTTTCGCACACCTCTTTTTTGAAAGATGCTACCCTCTTGGACTTTGTCGATTCCCTTGAGGTACTTGAAAGTTTCTATCATGTTCCCCTTCCTCCTTTCCTCGAGGCTATACATATTAAGCTCCTTAAGTCTCTCTTCATATGTCTTCCGGTGCAGACCCTGCACTATTTTAGTTGCCCTCCTGGACAGCTTCCATCCTGTCTATGTCTTTGCAGAGACTGGGTCTCCAGAACTGCACACAGTACTCCAGATGGGGTCTCACCAGCTGTCTGTACAGAGGATAATAACTTCCTGCTTTCTACTGGTGATGCCTCTCCTATGCATCCCAGTAACCCCAGCCCTCCTTGCTGCCTCTCACATTGCTTGCCCACCTTTAGGTCATCTGATATGACTACCCCAGGTCCCTTTCCATTTTGTTGTTGTAGTATCTCACCCCCATTGTGTACTCTTCTCCTGGGTTTTGTTTCCCAGGTGCATTACCTGCACTTCTTAGCATTGAATCTGAGCTGCCATACATTTGACCATTCCTCTAACCTTGCCAAGTCCCTTCTCATCCTTTCCACCCCACCCTGTGCATCAACTCTGTTGCAGATCTTTGTGTCATCTGCAAAGAGACATGCTTTCCTTCCAGTCCTTCCGCAATGTAAGCTTATAAAGACATTGAAGAGGACCCGTCCTATACTGAACCCTCGGTCCCCACTAGTAACCCACCTTTCTTCAGAGTGGACTCCATTTACTATCACTCTCTGTGTCCTATTCTCCAGCCAATTCTTTACCCAGGCTGTCATCTTGGGACCCACTCCCAGGCTGGCTAACTTGTATATTAATCTTTTAATCATCTCCTCTACATATCATTTTCATCCCAACAAGCTCAGGACTTGAACCTGCTTTTACTTGTTGCTTAGCCCATTACTCTAGGCCTCCCAATATTTCAGTAGTTCAATCCCCACATTGTCACACAAGTCCCAGGGTGAAAAACATAGGCCCTTTCAGGAAGAGCAGACACTCATCCTTGCAGGTTGCAGGTGCCCCACAGGCGACTCACAAGTCTTCTTGTTCTCCCAAATAAACTCTGGAACACATAGACAGCTTCTCCTTTAGTAGCAGAACTAGAGGGTTGCCCCAGGAATCTGCAGGGAACCCTTTCCTGCCCCATCCCTGAAGGGAGGGGGCACTGAGACCCGAAAACAGCTGTCTACACCACTTCAATTATCTTCTGTGTCTCTCTTTTGGTGGAGACACACACCCTTTTATACCTAAAAGCAGCCCTCTGTCAGGGCTGAGGCTCCTAGAGCCTAACTGAGCTGCTGAGCTGCTTTCTCAGCAAGCTCCCAACACCAACTCCACACTGAAATGACTGACTCTCTTCAAAACCTCCCAACGTTCTATACCAACTCCCTTGCTGCAGATTCCAATGTGGACTTGAACCTACATTTAATTTGCTTAGCCCATTACTCTAGGCTTCCCACTATTTTAGTAGTTCAATCCCCACATTGTCACATAAGTCCCAGGGTGAAAAACATAGGCCCTTTTAGCAAGAGCAGACACTCACCCTCACATTGCAGGTGCCCCACAGGCAACTCACAAAATCTTCTTGTTCTCCCAAATAAACTCTTGAACACATAGGCAGCTTTTCCTCTACAAGCAGAACTAGGGGGTTGCCCCTGGAATCTGCAAGGAACCCTTTTCTGTCCCCCATCCCCGAAGGGAGGGGACACTGAGACCCGAAAACAGTGGTCTCCACCACTTCAATTATCTTCTGTGTCTCTCTTTAAGGTGGAGACACACTCCCTTTTACTTAAAAGTAGCCCTCTGTCAGGGCTGAGGCTCCTAGAGCCTTACCGAGCTGCTGAACTGCTTTCTCAGCAAGCTCCCAACACCAGCTCCACACTGAACACACTGACTTCAAAACCTCCCAACGTTCTATACCAACTCCCTTGCTGCAGATTCCAATGTGGCTCATGCAGCTGCGATAGTTCTATTGGTGATGTCATCCCTCAGTCTCAGCTGAGACTGAGAACAGAGTGAGACAGTGTGAAACCCATTTAACTGGAGTTTCACAAGCTGCCTTCCCTGCCTACCACTAAGTCTTACTGGGATTCTAGTAACCCCGGGTAACAAGGGGGTTACGTTACAGTTATAAAGTTTATGATTTTTATACCAGCATATATGTAATTCATTTTGCACTGTTCATATTTATTTGTTTTTTAAAAATTTTAATGATCCCTTTATCAAACAATAAAGCTGAAATTAACAAACTGACTAATCAACTAACAATGACCAAGCAATGGACAACAGTATACAGGAGTAAAACACAAACAAGGGATATGGGCTAAGTTTTATTATTGTAACACCCCCCCACGCAGGAGAAATGCAAAGTTTGTGCCATCAATTCAATGGTTGACTTTGCCTCTATGCAGTGGCGGGAGCTGCACGGGTCAGAGGTCAGCGCTGATGTGCAAGGTAGTAAATTTGGGGTTTTGGTGCCTGGAAAGAGGCACGTGGGGAGGAGTGTGAGCAGCAGAGAAAGGTGGGGGGGAGGTGGTAAAGGAGAGCAGGGCCATTTGCCTGCTGTCAGGGCCAGCAGTTTCATGTGTGGGGCATCCAAAAACCAGTCTGGCGGTGGACACAGAGGTGGCCGCTGTTCTCAGCTATCAGAGTTACCCTTTCTAATGCCACCCCGATGGGGATGTTTGGTGTATAGCATGGCTCCGGTTTGTGCTTGAATTTTCTGGGAGAGAGAGACCTTTGGGGAGGATTGGAACCAGGGAGAGAGAGAGAGAGCAAGAGAGAGAGAGCAGTAGCCACAGAGCAGATATGCCAACCTGGTTGTGACAGCTCCGTTGGGGCCTTGAGATAGAAATGGGTCACAGCTGTGCCCGTGGTCTGAGATTTGGAACCAGTTCCAGTTCAATAAGAGTAGTTCAGCCGGGGGGGGTCTCTGAGAACCTGGGCTTGAAAGCCACAGCCCGAAGTTCAGTGTATCTTTCCAGAGAATGCTGGTCTGTGGGGATGTCTGCCTGTGTGCTTGGGTGGAGTTGCTCACTATGGCCAGCCTGTATAGAGATGCAGTGGTTGGGACTGGAAGAACTGTGTTAACCCAGTTTGGAGTGAGAGAAAGGTTTTGGGAGCCAAGATGTGGTGAAAGGGGAAGAGAGATATCTTGCTGTCAGTTAGGGCCTAATTCAGTGCCAGAAATTGCCACCTAACTGTATCAGAGGCCAGCCCGGCCCAGAAGCAAGCCACCCAGGATTAGTGGGGCCATTTCAGCCACCCAATGCATCCACTAAACCCTGTGTAAGGACCCTTGTGATCCCGATGTACAGTATTAATTGTTTATGACACCAGTGAGATTGTTCATTAAATGGGATCCCCCTTTGTTACCGTTATGCTTATGTGAACTTCAGTTATTTCTTCATGGAACTTCTTTTGCCTACTAACATGAATTACGTTAGAACCCTGCACCAGAAGATGGCACCCCCCAGTGCTGTGGACCCTGCTAACATCAGCCATCCTGGTAAGGTACAACTGTTTGGTTTATGCTGCTGTGAGTGCCCCCTTCCCATGGAAAATCCTCATACCCCTAGATGCCAGTGACGGGGGGGGGGATTACAAAATGGGGCTCATCTGGGATAGCATTTTTGGGGTGCCAGGACACTTTTGAGCCACCTAAATGGGTGCTGGGTGAGGCACGAACGTTGTGGACTTTTATTCTGGCATATGGACTTAAAGACAATATGGCGCAGTGGTGAGGAATTTTGCACCTTCTTGCAGAACAGTAGTGCCAGTGGCTGTGAAGCTGGTGCATTTCACAGGGCCAGAACAAGTGCAGCTTGCGCAAATGCCCTGGGGCATCCATGCTGATTGGAGTTGGGGAGCGTTTGGGGTGGAGTTAACTGTTGCTGGGCATGTTTGGACCATGAGAAGGGAGACTGCAACAGGTTCTTAGAGAGTGAGCAGTGGTGCTGAGTGAGAGCCAGCAGGATTTTCACGTTTCAAGATGGCTAAAGCTTCAGAGACTCCTGAGGTCACCAACCCCTGTGCCATATTTAGGTGGATGTGGGATGTGGTTGAGAAATCCACCATTTTCAAATGCGTGCTGTGTCAGTTTGAGGGCCTGGGAGTGACTCTTGCCAGTGTGTACAGGGTGCCAGCTGAAGGCTCTATCGATGGTGGAATGGCTGTATTTCCCCAAGGCAAGTGGATCTGTGGTGTCAGAGGAGTCAGCCCTTGAAAGCTGGGAGGAGATGAGCAACCAACTTGGTGTGCCGGCAGTGAAAAAGATTGAGGAAGCCATCCATTCACCTTCTAGCCCCAAGGATTCCCCTGTGCCAAGCGGAGTAGCACAGACAAAGCCTGCAGCTCTGTTTGAAGAGCCAGTACCCATGGCCCATGGAAGAGGTTAAGACAGGAGAGCACAAATTAATCTTTAAACCCCAGGACTTTTTGACATCAGAGAAGCCATCTCTGAACGTGCTTAAAGCACCCATGGGTGCAGCTACACTGGAACCAAAGTGGAAGCCTAAAAAGCCAGTGGCCCCCCTCTTTCAATGGAGATGGCAAGAGACCCTGAAATTGTCAACCAGCCTGTGGAGGGGGCTGATTATCTCAGTGACAACAACTTGGAGAGGGACATTCCATCCCGGTAGGAATCGGTGTGCTTGACTCCTTGGAAGGACCAACCCAGCCTGGCCGCCAGATGCTGGAAGAGGCACAAGCAGTATGAAAGGGTTCAGGATGAAGATCCGCAGGTGCAGTGCTACTGAGAGGGAATGTGGCTGCCAGACAGTCAGGCCCCAAGGACCACAGTGCGAAGCCTGCCTGAATGGTCATAGGACAAGAGGATCATCCATAGGAGGATACGCCAGGACTACCCCAGTATGTGTACCCATACCTGCCTGAACAGATATGGGACATTATCGAAGAGAACTGCCAGGATTGGGTGCATTGGGGCACCCCTGACAAGCTGTACAAAAAGCACAAGCTGGTTTCTGACAGTACCAATATGGCCCTGCAGAGGATACAGCAGATTGCCAAGGGAATGTGTTCCAGGCATGTCTATGAGGGACTTACCATCTTCAAGACTTTTGCATTGGTCCAAGACCTTGGTGGGAAGTGAACCAAGCACTTTTTGGCAGGAGTGGACTTGTTTGGACAAGCAACCACCAGACCAAATCCTCGTTATTATTACTCTAGGCAGTGAGGTGACAGTTGTGGCCTGAGGACTCTGTGCAATGTCATCACTCCCTTGTTTCTCATGTTTCCTTTCCCAGAAGGTGCTGCAGCAAATGAGCTAAAGGACTTGGAGTGAAACTGACAGCTTAAATGGGTGAGATAAACCCTTTTCTTTGTTTTATTTACAGTAATGGCAGAGACTTTTGGGGCATTTGGATATTAGTATTCTGAGATTGGACTCTGCATCTCGGTGCTGAGAGGTGGGGGGTGGGGTTCTGTGTTACTGTTTAAAGCTGCATAAAATAGTGTTCTGTGTTTCTTGTTTATAAAATGTTTGTAATAGTGAGACTTACTATGCCGGGCTATATTAATCTTGTATAATGTTGGGTATGGTTTGGCAGCATGGCAGTTGTTTGGCAGGTGGGCAGTGTTTTCAGCATGGTGGGGTTTTGGATTAGTGAGAGTTTAGAGTTAGGACACTGCCTCTGTTGCCAGGCAATCTGTCTAGAGCATTACAGGTGGTGGATCACCAGAACAGATAAGTTGGAGCACCCGTATTTTAGGTCCCAAAAGATGTGTGGGGGTGGGTGAATCCACCATCTCAGCCGTGCTGCCAGTGAAGCTGAGTCACAGGGTGTGGTGCAGAAGTGTGCATACCTCTTCGTTGCCCATTGGCAAGGTAGCCGGGTAAACACTCACCGGGATCGGTGAGTGTTTAAGTCGGGGGAGAGATGCAACACCCGCATGCGGGGAGTGTACATACAATTAGGGAAATGTTAAGTTTGGGCCATCAATTAAATGGCTAACTTTGCCTCTGGGCACTGTCAGGAACTCCACAGGTTGGAGGTCAGTGCTGATGCGCAAGGTTATAAAACTGGGGTTTTGGCACCTGGAAAGAGGTGCATGGGGAGAAGGAGAGTGAGCCACAGAGAAAGGTGGGGGGATGCAGTAGAGGAGAGCAGGGCCATTTGCCTGCTCTCAGAGCCAGCAGTTTCATGTGTTGGGCATCCAGAAACCAGTCCGGCGGTGAACGTGGCAGTGGCTGCTGTTCTCAGCCATCAGAGTTACCCTTTTTAATGCCACCCAGGTGGAGATAATGTTCTGGGTGTAGCATGGCTCTGTTTTGTGCTCCAATTTACTGGGAGAAAGAGAGAGAGAGATCTGGGGGGGGGTGGAGAGAAGTAGCCCCGGAGTAGATATGCCAACCCAGTTGTGGCAGCTCCGTTGGGGCCTCAAGATGGACATGGGTCATGGCCATGCCTGTGGTCTAAGATTGGAAGCCAGTTCCAGTGCAATAAGAGTAGTTCAGCCAGGGGGGTCTCTGACAGTCTGGACTCAAAAGCTACAGCCCAGAGTTCATTATGTCCTCCTAGAGAGTGCTGGTCTGTGGGGACGTCTCCCTGTGTGCTAGGATGGAGTCATTCACTATGGCCAGTCTGTATAGAGATCCAGTGGTTGGAACTGAAAGAACAGTGTTGACCCAGTTTGGAGTGAGTGAAAGGTTTTGGGAGCCAAGATGTGGTGAAAGGGAGAGAGATAGCCTGCTGCCTCTTAGGGCCTGATTCAGCGCCAGAAATTGCCACCTAACTGTATCAGAGACCAGCCTGGCCTAGAAGCAAGCCACCCAGGATTAGTGGGGCCATTTCAGCCACAAAATGCATTCACTAAACTCTGTGTAAGGACCCCTGCAGTCCAGATGTACAGTATTAACTGTTTATGGTGCCAGTGAGGTTGTTCATTAAATGAGATCCCCCTTTGTTACCGTTATGCTCATGTGAACTTTAATTATTTCTTCTTGGAACTGCTGTTGCCTACTAACATGAATTATGTTACAGCCCAGCGCCAGAAGATGGCACCCCACTGCTGTGGACCCTGCTAATGACAGCCATCCCAGAAAGGCACAACTGTTTGGTTTCCACTGCTGTGAGTGCCCCCTCCCCATGGAAAATTACCACCTCATACCCCTAGATGCCGGGGAAGGGGGCTTACATTAGGGAAGGCAGGAACAAGGCTCTGGGAAAGGAAAGGGAAGGGTTAAACAATATACAGATGACAACTGCCAATCCCCGCCATCCCCTCTATATCTCAACCCCCACCCCTGTTATTCCCACACAGTCCTAGCTAACAGTCACACCAGTTATACTACCCCTCCCCCGTCCCTAGAAGCTGCCCTATATGTTACTGGGTAGCACAGTTGTTGAATCATCATAGGCCCAATATTTAATGTAGACATGGCTATTCACCCCGCTCAGTTATTAAACAGCAGTACAATGAAATTGGGTAAAAAATTGACCCTACATTTTTTTACTATAAAAGATTTCAGGCATCGTGCAGTTTTATTTGGTGGTGCAATTTTATAATTCCACCAAAATTTGAGTATTTTATAAATGTTTTAATTTAGTTTTATCTCAAGAAGAAAAGATGGCTGCCACATTTTGCATAGAAATAGCACCGTAGGCCTGGCAAGGGATAGGATTGAACAAATAAAATAGACTCGTGGTGCACAGCATAGAAGGTACCGAGATGAGTACATTTGACAGGTATGCTAATATTGGTCTTAATTGTAGCTGAAACTACATTTTTGGAGAACAATATTTTTTGTTGCACTGCTACTTTAAGTTCAGAATTAAATGGATCACTATTTGTAATCCAAAACAAGACCAGGTGGCCGAAATGCAGGTCTTCTACCTGGGCACTCCCAAAAGAGACAGTCCTGTCCTACCCTAACTATCTGACTAAAAGGACCGTAGGGACAAAGCTCTGAATCAGTACTCATGGTTGTATGCAGACCAAATCAGACCCTGAAAGGCTTCAGGTATAGGATGCTGGTCTCTCTGATGTGCAGCAACTGCAGGTTGCATGCTGTCACTCTTTACTGTGTCACGGCGGGCACAGCCACATGAGAGGCTTGCAGGGGTGTTGCTCTGGTTTAGCAACACCCTTTTTTCCTATGGCTTCCCCCAACAGGGGACAAAGTTCTTAACCCCTGTAAGAGACTTTTTTTTCCTCCTTGTCTGTCTGCATAGGGACTTCCTTGACAAAAGAGCTGATGGCTGGGATCAGTTGCTTTCACACAATCTCTTCCCTCTCTCTCTCTCTGGATGGGATCCATCTGGAACATACTTTCTGCAGCATTGGTCCTAATCGGAATTGGTCTCTGGTAGTTTGGAAAAATACCCTGCTTTGGGAAAGTCTCATGGGCAAACTTGCCCAGCTCCAAACAATTTAGCCTGTCTTCTTAGCTCCTGCTGAAGCTACTTCCTCTTTGTTAATTGACTGTGCACACTCATTCTGGCCTACCAGTCTGTCACAGGACACTGGCAGCATGTCTGGTTCCACTTAGTCTGGAGCAGAAACAACACAGATTTCTTGGCTCAACAGACTTTTATAGACTCATGCTGCTGGATCCTGACTGCAAGCACACTCCCTATGTTTTGTGCATGCATGCTGTAATGGAAAAACTCCTGAGCTCATTGCTGCCTGCAAATGGGGTTTCCAGAAGTCTTCCAGGAGCTTGCTTGAATGCTCCAAGTCTGGAGGTGTTCAGCGTTTAAGTTACCAGGTGAGTGCTTTTAGAGCCTCTGGTACTGTCTCTTTAAGAGCTGCCTGCTTGTGACCATAATTAATTGAGGAGGAATTGTGTGTTCTAATGCCCGAATCACGCGGGCTGCTGCCAATTTGCTCTGTTTTGCAGTCGTTAAAAGTGCAAAGGAAGCCCATCTGAAAGCTATAACTGTTTGCCTGTAATCATTTAGCAGCATTTGTGAGATTGCAGTTTATCTAACCTGTTTTATTGCAGCTGGTACTCTGTGTGTGTTTTCCCTCTGTGTTGGAATTGAACTGCTGAACTGGACCAATCAGCATGGGGAACCTTTAAAATGGAGCCTGCTGCTGGCAAATCAGAACTTGGACTCTTAAATTGAGCCAGCCACAATGGGACTGTATGGCAGATGCCTCTGGGAATTGTAGTTTGGACTTCGGCGCCCTTTTGCACCAACAGGGGGAGTTTATTGTAAGTGACAGCCAGACCAGCCAACTGAACTAGGAGGAACTCAAAGGAAATGCCCCGCTCTGTCTACTGGAAAGATCAGATCAGTTTGGGCAGTGAAGAGACAAGGAGCTGTGTGCTTCTTCGGTGTGTAGTTTTAGCGCGGGAATCACGTGTGAGGCCCTAAGTTTCGGTCTGCAGCTTGTGCAAGCGCATGTTCAGACTGAATCCAACCTGTGAAGAGAGTCAAGGAGATCCAAAGAGTAGAAACCAGGCTCGCCCTGTAGAATACTGAAGAAATTGCTGAATTGCACTCGGTCTGTCAGGAACTGAATCTGCTGTGTGTTCTCCCGGGTATTGTGCAGTAATTGCGATCGGGAAAGAGAAGCAGCCTGCCTGGTATAGTACTTTCCTTTTACATATAAATGTGTGTAGTGCTTGTGGGGAATCGCGTTTCAAATCCCCTGTACAGTGAATTGAGTGTATGAAGCTGGAAGTAAACCCCATCTTAATCCAGACTACATCCATTTGCTCTAAACTGCAGTGGGGTCCAGTCACAAGGACCTTGTCCACATGGTCTGCTCCTCCTGGCATTCCAGGACAATCTGCCTTCCATCCAGTTCCCAGAATTGAGTTTGTGAGTACAAAGCAGGGTAGCTCCCTGCCATCTGTTTATCGAATTGCAAGTGTGTCATCTAATTGTTGAGGTTTTTTTTTATTTCTTCACGAACTGAGCCAACTGGCTCTGGATTACAATTTGGGTATTGTGCCAATGTTTTTCCATCACAGGGCCCCAACCAGCTGCACCGATCCTGGCTAGCCCCCCCATCCTGGGTACCCAGTGAAAATGACAATTTGGGACTCTGAATATGCACACAGTACTGTGATTATTAATGTTCTTGACCTAATTAACCTGTTTTCCCCCTTCCTTGTTACAGCTTCTTAAATAAATCAGATCTGTTTGTTTCAGCAAAGTTACACTGTCTGAGGTATTTGTTTATGTTAAACTATTGTACTGTGGTTTTTGCACTGTGTCATCTTGTTTTACAGGGGGTCCTCAGAGTCCAGTCAACAGAGCCAGTCCTGGGGGTAAGTGTACATTGTGAAGATATTCCTGATGCATTGTGTGGGCCACTAGTGGGAAGAAAGGGGGGTTACAGTGTCCCAGAGGGCTCTGACCAAGCTAGTTTAACTACTGCAAACCCTGACCTCTGGGTGGAGGCACTCGCCATTGGACCTAGGTCCCTCACCCTATTAGTAGTTAAGCAGGCAGGGGTAGTAGCCCTTGGGATAGCGCCACCTAGGGGTTACACTTCCCTGCAGGGATAAGGGGCAAACAAGATAATGGACGCCACCATGTTTGTTTACATTCTTCCTTTTTATTGCTGGCAGCTTTGACTGCATGCCTAGGTGCCCTGGAGTGTTGTTATTTTACATATTGACCTACTGCTTGCCCTGGGGCCAGGAATCCATCCCCAACTACAGGCTGCATGTCCACTGTCTCTTGCCGGCAGCACAGAACTGCAATGTGCTGCTCTGCTGCCAGTGGCACGAAGATCAATAGCAACTGCAGCACTCTGCTACTTCTACCAAGTCCCCACTAATAAAATATAAAAATAAAGGGAGGCAGTATAGAGCAGTGGTTTAAGGCTCTGAGCTGCAAACCTGGAGATCTGGGTTTAAATCTCACAGCCTCCACTTGCATATTGTGTGACCTGGAGCAAGTCACTTAACTTCCTTACGCTCCCAGGTTGCACCTGTAAACAAGCTTCCAACTTAGTGCGTCTCTCCTGGTAAAAAAAAAATAAAAAAATCCCAGGATGGGGACCGGGTGAAGATGCAGGCATCCATGGCAAGTGATGCAGTACTTGGAGCCCTGAGAAGCCTAGTGTAACAAGTCCCCAACTTGGGGGGGGAGGGGTACATAAAGATTTGATCATTGTCAGCTGACAAGGACTACGTAGAAGCTATAGATTACCCTTTACTTCACAGATTATTCATAGGATAGCAAACTTGGCTTTCAGTGAAACTGAATGGGACTGCTATTCAGAGATTTCCCCACTGCTGATGGCAATAGTGTCTCTAAAGGCATTACATTTCCATAGAAATATGTACTCTAGCAAAACTCCACACTCACCAACCAACTGAGAACAGGGGAAGAATAATGCATTCTTAATAAAACAAGCACAAACAGGCAAGTGGTTTTAAGTGCAGGAAGTACCAAAGTCATTTTGGCTATTACAGCATTTTGCTGTTTACATAGCTCCATTTAGTTAGACTGTAATAAAGATTTCTGTTCTCAGTGTAATGAGGTTTGGCAATGTTTAACCTTAGTTTGCCATTTACATAGAATAACAGATGATAAAACTCATATGACACCAAATAAGATCCCAGGACCTAGCCCTTTATATTTTTTTAAGCTAATCATGGCTGGGCAAAGCTTGCATGGGTTCTTACTTCCTCAAGGCTGCTGCCATCTGAGACTCCCCAACCCTTGCCCTGTGGCTCCAGATGGGCTACTGCTCCTGTTGGACAACTCATGGCATTCCCTCTCCATGGTGTGATCTGAGTTAAGGCACTGATAGCCGAGGAGGGTATATGCTAGCTTGGCAGGAGCCAAGCCAGTACCATGCCTATTAACATGGGAACCACAGTTACATGTTATGAATTGTCTCCAGTGGTGCTTTTTCCCTCTTGCGGATGGTACCTGCACCAGCCCCCAAATCTGCACATGTCTCCTGTGGCAGGAATGAACACATGGCACAACTTCAGTGAAGAGCTTCAGTTTCAGAGGGTGTGTTTGCACTGCAATGATCATATTAAAAACCATCACCATCAGAATGGTAGTACAACACTAAACAACAAACCCACACTCATCTTCATGGCTCATTTTCATTTTAATTCTGTGTTAATAAGCAACATAAACCTCGGCAGCTCTAACTGTTATTGTATTTTGTTTGGCAGCTGCATTGCCCAGGGGGGAGTCTTTATTTATTTATTAGTTTGGACAAACACCTTTGAGCTGTAACAACTCGTTTACAAAGGTTCCTCGTCATCAACAGAGCACAGCAACAAACATCAAGTCTTGTGCTAAATGACATAAACAGTGGGTTTACAGCAACATTCAACAAGATATACATGAATTATACCTAGAATGTACATTAAGCTTTAACAGTGTGTTGTTAGCCACAAGCAGCTTACAGCAAGTTTTGTCAACATGAAAATATGTGGCGTTGGTAATACGTAGATAGACACAGACAGCTTATAATAGGCTTTATCAACATGATTATGTGTCATTGGAGGTGAAGACAGCTGTAGAACAAGCAACTCAAGAGAGCATTGTCTGGTGCAAAAGCGGGGAGAGGTCAGGGGCAGTTACAGAAGATCTTAGAAGTAAGGTATTGTTTGAGCTGTCTCTTAAACTGGCCAATTCTGCTAAGATTTGTGAGTGAATTAGTGAGTTCATCAGCCCACAGAGGGGTGCAAATAGTGAAGAAGCATGGTGCCAGCCCAGTCTTATGGAGTAGAACTTTGAAGGTGTTTTTGGATATGGCCCTAGTGGGGTAGGGGTTAGTGGAAGTCTGCAGTAGGTTCTGTAGTACAGTGGGAGTGAGATCCAACTGAGCCTTTTCGGACTCTTCTTTTCAAAAAGCAAAATAATGGGCACTCAGAAAAAAAAACAGTTCTTGGGGGTAGTGTGTCAAATCCTCAGCCAGAAAGAGACAAACAAACAGTTCGCTGGTACTTCAAGACGCAGAGGTTCTTTGTCAGGACCCTTAATACAGAAATGTTGTCGTCCGAAGTACCATGTTACCTTTTGTTTATCTCTTTCTGGTTGTGAATCCATTTGACTTTGACACACTACCACTGTGTACTGTGGGTTTTCTTCTGTGCTCGCTCCGTTTTGCTTCTTTTTTTTTGTAACTTAGCTTTATTGAAAAAGTTCACAACACCACAGTACAAGCATACATTTCAGGAAATGGAGGACAGTGACCTTGTATATGACAATGCATGTTGAAGTAAATATTGCAATATTATGTAGTATACATCGAGATTAAAAGAGAACCCAAATAGATACTGAACTGTAGCCATCAATGAGAAAATAAAGAATATGAAACCGTTGTGTGCCCATACTAAGCCTATGGCATCCATACATCAGTTTCCCCGAGACTCTTTTGCTCAGATCTGCAGTTGGGTTGGGGGAGGCTGCCTAAATCTGCCGTAAGATAAAAAAAAAAAAAAAAAAACAGGAGAAGGTGGAGCAAAAAGTCACTGCCCCTCCATGTCCCTACTTTTTGTAAAATTTCTTTATTGTAATAGTCACACAAACCAATATGCATAGACAATCACAAAAGAATAGGACATTGTTATAAAAAGTCAACTCACAAAATACTGTAGTATAGTTTCTGTACATAATTTCATGACCAACTCTCTTACTATATTAAACAGTACTGTCCCAGTTAGGAGTGAGTTAAACCCATAGTCTGTATGCAGTAGAAATAAAAGTCCAGCGTAGCTTCTAGTCTCTGGTATCATATGATTAGCTAACATAAGATACAATAGTTTTCAGGTATGGTTTAATAAGCCATAGTGTGTTGTTAACTCTGATAAAAGTATATGACTTGTGCTATTGTGAAAGCAATGTTATACCAGGGCTATAACCCAACAAAGATGTACACAGTAAAATTACAACCAAAAGGAAGCTGAATGCATATACTCAGGCCATATTGTCATGAAATGATACCAGCTGCTCAGATGACATCACTGGGATGAGTCAGTACCCCACTGCCTGCTGAGAGAGGACGCATCGCCCCTCCAGTTCCTCAATGAGAAACATAAAGATAGCCATACCCTCATAATTTTGACTGTTTGGGAATAGAGTTCAATGGTGATTTCACACATTTGCACACCCTAGAATGCTCAGGGGGCTTGCAGAAGAGCTGGCAGCGCCTCTCGCACACCTATTCAACAGGTCACTGGAGACAGGGGTAGTTCCAGGTGACTGGACGGTGGCTAACATGGTGCCACTGCACAAGAGTGGAGACAGAGAAGATACAGGTAACTACAGGCCAGTCAGCCTCACATCAGTAGTGGGTAAACTTATGGAGGCCCTTATCAAGCAAGATCTAGTGGAATACCTCGAACTAAATCACCTCCAGAACTACAAACAACATGGGGTTGTGATGGGCAGGTCCTGTCAAACTAATCATATTATGTTCTTTGATGAAGTAACCAAGGAGTTGGGCAGGGGTCATGCAGTGGGCTTGCTTTACTTTGACTTCAGAAAGGCATTTGACACAGTCCCGCATAGACGCCTCTTAAAAAAGCTAGAAGACCTTGGGGTAGCAGAACAGATAGTAAAGTGGGTACGGAGTTGGCTGAGAGACAAAAAACAAAGGGTGATAGTAAATTGTGTGAAATCTAACTAGAGGCAGGTCACTAGTGGGGGTGCCTCAGGGGGTTGGTCCTGGGGCTGGTACTATTCAATGTATTCATTAGTGAGATCAGTGAGGGCATAAATGGCAACATTGCCCTGTTTGCAGACGACACGAAACACAGCGGAAGAGTGGATAGTATGGAGGGAGTCAGACAACTGCAGGAGGACCTTAAGAAGTTAGAAAGGTGGTCACAAATATGGCAATTAAACTTCAATACCAACAAGTGTAAGGGGATGCACCTTGGTAGGGCCAACCAGAAGGAAGAATACTGGCTAAACAGAGTCCTACTGAGCTCCTCTGCTGAGGAACCTGATCTGGGAGTCATCATTAGGGACGAACTCAAGCAGCAAAGTCAGTGCAATAAGGCTGACAGCATGGCTTGCAGGGTGCTAGGATACACTGGCAGGGGGATAGACAGCTGGGACAGGGAGGTGATACCACTTTACCAGGCATTAGTGAGGCCTCATCTAGAGTATTGTATACAATTCTGGAGGCCTCACCTAAGAAAGGACATTGATAGATTGGAAGTGGTCCAGAGAAGGGCAACAACTATGATACATTGCCTTCAGGAAATCACCTATAAAGAGAAGCTTGGGGCTCTGAAATTGTACTTGCTAAAGTCTAGGTGGGAGAGGGGGGGATATGATTGAGACCTCTAAGTTCTTTAAAGGTATCAACAATGTGCCAGAAGCATAGCTTTTTACCAGGAATGTCAATTCTACCACAAGAGGACAGGGGTGGAAATTGAAGGGTGGAGTGTTCAAGAGGGACATCAGAAAGTATTACTTCTCAGAGAGGGTGGTGGAATCTTGGACTAGATTACCTTCCGAGGTGGTGGCTCCAAAGTTAGTATCAAGGTTTAAGCATGAGTGGGACAAGTATTGGGAGCAAACACATGGTACTGGCAAGGGCTAGGCTGGGTGTTTAGGAGGACAGAACACCAGTGCACAACAGGTCTCGAGATACCTCACTTGGGCAGACTCGATTGACCACAGGTCCCCTTCTGCCATCATCTTCTAAATTTCTGTGTTTCTATGTGATAGATATCTTTCACTATAGAGATTCAGTTGCCTAGTGCAGGAAGAGTTGGGGTTAATCATCTTTTAGGGATTGCTTTACCTGCTGCCGCCAAGAGGATACCCAGGAAAGATTTTTCTTGATTCGGATGTCTCCTTTCGGGACTTTACAGAGACTCAAGTGTTTGAAACCTGTTGTACCTGATATTCTGGCTGTTACCGCGCCCCGAGTGGCACCCTCGCACATGGCGGAACCTTTTCTGGCCATTTACCGGGCCGCCACCATCACCGAAGCAACCTCTGGCTCCTGGCCGCCCTCCTGGTCCTGCTCCCTGGACCTTTAAGCAAGGTACAGCCGCTGATCTGTTTTTCTCTCCAGAGCCGACGGCGGCGCTTTCTGATTGGTGCACCTTTTAGCTGGTGACTCCCGATTGGACAGCGGGTGGTGCAAAGGCTTCTGATTGGGGCGCCTCAAAGCTGGCTCTCTGGACTGCAATTTTTTTCTCCGCTCCGGGACCTTACTTGAATTTTTCTGAATATAATCTGTGATTAATAGCTCCTCGGGTGAAATTTTTAAGTGTTTGATATGTATCTATTTTAAAACTGTAACTGCATTTATTTGGAAGTGTTTACTAGGCCATTATGGCACATCACACCAAAATTGTTTGTTAACCTGCAGACTGCTTTCTTTTCCCAACTTTCTGCCTGCCTTGCCATTTACCCTTATTTGTTTTCACTACTCCCTCTGACCTCTGTACTTCCTGCTGTGTATCTTTGAACCTGCACTTGGACTCAAACCCATCCCCCTTACCTAAGCTGAAACTGAACTCACTGATGTATCTCTACCTTTGTCCCTCTGAAACCCCTCCCTATCTCACTCCTACTTGTTAATTTTACTGTCTTTTGTTCTAACTTAAGTACCCCCACCCCCCACTGACTGTCTGTCACCAGCCTCCTGTCTGCTCTGGTTTTTCTTTTGTTATCTCTCTCTCTCTCTCTCTATATATATATGCAGTATATATATTCTCAGTGATCTCTCCTTTCTCCTTAGGCTGTTACTGTGCCCCGAGCGGTGCCCTCGCACATGGCAGCACCTTTCCTGGCCACTGCCACCACCGCCGCCATTACTGAAGCAACCTCTGGCTCCTGGCTGCCCTCCTGGTCCTGCTCCCTGGACCATTAAGCAAGGTACAGTCGCTGATCTGTTTTTCTCTCCAGAGCGGGTGGTGGCATTTTCCGATTGGTGCGCCTTTTAGCTGGTGACTACCGACTGGACAGAGGGTGGTGTAAAGGCTTCTGATTGGGGTGCCTCAAAGCCAGCTCTCTGGACTGCGATTTTTTCTCCATTCAAGGATTCACTTGAATTTTCTTTCCACCCCCCCACCCAGGCCTCCTATTAAATACACTACTTGCCCCCCCCACCTCTATCATTTCACTGTAACCCTATTTGCTCTCTAAATTACTCCTCCCCTGCCTGCCACCTCATTGCACTTTCATGTGCCATATCGTGGGTACTCTATGTTGTGTTTTTGGATCTTTCACTCCCTCTCTTCTGACCTGCTCCACTTATATCTCAACAGTAACCACAACCCTCCAGTACTTGTCTTGTTTCTTTTTTTTTTTTAATTCCTTTTTATCAATAAACAAGACATATCGATGAGAACAAGCATTGCCGTTTACATGTATCATTAAGTAAGATTATTACAGTATTTTTACTATAAAGGCAATTTGGATTACTGGTAGTAATTACAGACATCATATACATCTTTCTTTTTTCTTTCTTATAGTTTTATCCCTTTTAGTTACAGTTTCTATTCCCTGAGGCAGTCGGCCGATCCCCTCTATAGATATTTACAGCCATTAAGATTTCAGTAGCAATTATCAAGGCACCTTCCCTGATATGTAGAAGGGGGGACTGAAGTTCCTCAGTTATTTCAGCCTGAGTATATTATAGCTACTCGAGTCATGGAATAAACTCCGGGTCAGATTCTGAGACATAGAACACCCACCTATGCCATTTTAGTTCAAATTGGGAGAGCCTATCATGTAATTTAGCTATAAGCTGTTCAGAGTAATAGATTTCTTTTATTATATTATACCAATCTCCAATTGAGGGTATCGTTGGGGTCATCCATCTTCTAGTGATGGTTTTTCTAGCTGCTATAATGAACAAAGGGAGCAACGGTTTGTCCCAACGTGGTCTGTGGGGAGGGTAGATAGAGAGGAGTGCTATTTCTGCAGTTAGTTCAATGTTTTCTCCAAGGTACCCCATTAATTCTCCATGCAGGACGCTTCCAAAAGGGTGTCAGCTTGGGGCAAAACCAAAATATATGTCCTAAATCTGCCAAGCTATTTTCTCTTGTTTCTGATTCCATCTTTCTTGTACCTGCCCACCTCTCTAATCTAAAAAACAAAAAACAAAAAAAAAATGCCCTTTCACATAGAGCTGCCCCACTGCTGCCTGACTAAGCTTCTGCTCAATATTATCCAGGCAGTCAATACCTCTTCTAGTTTTCTAACTAATCTAATTTCTTCTCTTGCAGTTTTTCCCCTCAGCCCCCCTCAGGCACCTGACAGCTCAAACCTCTCGGTCTCCCAAACTCCTAGGGCAAATTGTTGGCTGCTTCTCAGCTGTCCAAACCCTAAACACCCATTAGTTTACAATCTTTTCCCTTCTTCGGCTGCAGCTTCTCCCCGAGCTCCTTGCAGGCGCCTACACTTCTAATCCAACTACCTAACCACTGTATAAGAGATACGCTCTAGGTTGCATCTCTCCCCCTCACAAAGCTCTAAGTCTTCTTTAGTCCCTCACTATATTTTAAGCTACTAGCTTTGGAACCTGAAAAATGAATTATAAATTGCTACTACTTCTCCTCATAGGCACACTGCCTCTGTTACACATATCAATGATCTATGTCCCTCATGCTGAATCCGCTCTCCCACACTATCAACAATATGACTTCACATTTTCTAATCTTCTTGTGGGACCTGCATTTTGCTGTGATCCCACTCAGTTACTTCCTAGCAAGATATGGGTCCATTTGGATGCCTATGCACACAACTACAGCTCCTTTTGAGCTCATGCCCTATCCCTCTTCCTGCATCGCAAGCTCTGGTACCTCCTCTTACTGCCTATTCTGCTGTCTGGAGACATACAACCTAACCCTGGGCCTCAAACTCCCACAGCTGCTCCTAGTCCAAACACTAAAGGTCTGCTTATCACACACCATAATATTAGGAGACTTTTGCGGAACTTTGCTGACCTCGAATCTTAGGCAGCACTCTATAAGTCAGATATAATGTGCCTCACTGAAACATGGCTGAAGCCATCCACCCCTGACTCTTTGTGCTCCCTACCATCTTATAATCTCCTAAGAAATGACAGATCAGCCCATAAAAGGGGAGGTGGCACAGCTATCTATTTCAAGTCTCACCTTCAGCTCTCTATTATTAGCTCGACTCCCCTAGGCCACTATGAGGCTCTTCATGTCCCCCCTCACACTAGGCTCAAAGAAGCTGCATATTGTCTGTGCCTACAATCCCCCTACTCATGGCCAAAAAGGACTGGATGAGTTACTTGACCAAACTGCTTCCCTCTCAGGAAATAGTGAAGTTCTTCTATTAGGTGGCATTAATATAAACTGGCTCGGAATCTCATAAGTGACAGCTTTGACCAAACTGCAAAGCTACAACCTATATCAGCTTATCTCCTTACCCACCAGAACCGCTCCTCAATCAAATTCCAGTACACTTCTGGACTATGACAAACCACCCTGAGAACATTACTGACTCTGGCATCCAGCCTGACATCATAACTGACCACTCCCCCACCTTCTGCATCTGGGGAAAAGGCAGGCCTACTCTTATGAAGCCCCGTTACATTACCTTCCATAATTATACAAATTTTGACTTCAGGCCTTTCTGTTTGATGTCACTTGCACTGACTGGTCCTTCCTCTACAGCTCATCTGATGCTTGGTCTGCTCTAGACATCTTCTTGACCAAATTCCTAGACATACAAGAAAAACACAGCTGTTTGGTGACTAGGCGTGTTAGAAATAGGCAGACCTGATGGCTGAAATCTGACCTTCTCTCTAAATTATGACAGAGGGACAAAAGCTGGTTTTGTTACAAGAAATCTGGTCTACTAGAAGACTTTCATACCTACCAAACCATGAAAAATGCCTGCAAAAGAGAAATCAAACAAGCAAAAAGCTGCTACTGTAAGGATCTACTAACAGATTCCCAGGGGGACCCCCAAAAATTTTGGTCCCATATTAAATTCTTCCTGGGTTCAAACCAGTCCACCACTCCCAATAATATGTCTCTAAAAGGCATCCACTGTAACAATCCCATCACTATTGCTAACTTCTTTAATGAGCAATTTGCTGATCTTACTCAATACACCTCCACTTTCCCTATCCCATCAAATCCAGTCTTACAAGCAAACTCCACCGGGCTCTCTCTCCACTTCAAATCTATCCAGAGAAATGAGGTTCTCAAACTTCCACGAAACATCTCAGAGTATGCAGCCGTGGGGTCAGATAACCTGGAACCTAAGCTTCTAAAATTAGCTGCCCTATATATAGCTGTTCCCTTGCTTACATCTTTACTCTCTCTCTCTCTCTCTCTCTCTCTCCTCTCTCTCTCTCTCTCTCTCTCTCTCTCTCTCTCTCTCTCTGTCAAAGCTCTGACCCTGAAATATGGAAGTCGGCCAAAGTTACTCCTGTGCTTAAAAAGGCAACCTGCCAGACCCCACCAACTACAGACCCATTGCCTTTCTGTCTGCACTCAGTAAAATTCTAGAGAAACTAGTTGCCATCCAAACCACTGACTTTCTTCTGAAACATGACCTCTTAACTGACGCTCAACATGGTTTCCACAAGGGTCATAGTACCACTACTGCCCTGCTCAAACTTACGTCTGACACTCTAGCGGCCATAGACTCTGGCAGGCTCACAGGGGCCATTTTCATTGACATGACTAAGTCATTCGATCCCATTGTCCATTCCATCCTCACCACCACTCTCGACTCTCTAGGCTTCTCATCCAATGTTGTGAACTGGTTTAATAGCTATCTGACTGATAGGTATCAATATGTGAAATTTAACTCCACCCTCTCTGACAAGGTTACCATTAATATACAGTAGGTGTTCCCCAAGGGTCTATGTTAGGTCCTCTGCTTTTCTCAATTTTTACAAATAGCAGCACCTCTAATCTCCATAAAACATCCTCTCTACTATATGCGGATGACATTGTACTGTATACCAGTTCCAAGAGTACTGAGGACATAAACTCCCATCTCTCTGGTGATTTTCAGCTTAACCACCAGTGGCTTACAAATCACAAACTTATTCTAAACAAATCTAAAACCCAAGCAATGTTATTTGGTTCCAGTCCCAAACTCAGACATGCCCAGCCACATTTTAGTGTCTCCTCCCCGATGGCACATCTGTTAGTGTGGTAAACTCCTTCAAATATCTAGGGGTCACTCTTGACCCATCTCTGAGTCTTGACCTTTACATTCAATGTACCTGTAAGCAGGTAAACTCCAAACTCGGTATTGCCTATCATACCTGCTATGCGCTCACCCCCTCCGCAAGGCTGACCATAGCCCATGGGATACTACTTCCCTCTATCACATATGGGGTTGCCATGTATGTATCCACCTGCAACTCAAGTCTACGAAAGTGGGATGTTACCTACAATAATATTTGTCACTTCGCATCATGCTACCCTTGTCTGAAACATCACTGTCTCCTCTACTTAGACCTGGGTTGGCTTCCTCCCCAAGAACTAAGGTCTTACGCATTTGGATCCATTACTGAAAACATCATCAGATCCCACTCACCTAAACCCCTGGCCAATCTCTTTCTATACCACAAAACCAATTATGCCTTATGCTCTGCAGACCATGTCCCTGTCTTATCCTAAGACATCGTACTTCGAAAGGTGGTCGTGCCTTTGCCTGTCATGCTCCACTTTTCTGGAACGCACTCCCTTTAACCCTATGTCAAAATGCATCTCACATCTTTAAGAGAGAAATACGCCACTATCTCTTCTCCTTTTAAGTATGCTCCTGCTTCAAACCGCCGTAGCCCTAACTCTCAAATCCCACCCCTCTCTCTGTTTGTCCACTGGGTGCCTGGGGTGTACTCCAACTGGGAGCACTTTTTTCAATCTCATTTCCAAATTTCTTGTACCTTCTCCTTCCTTTCTACTTTTCCTTTCCGACTGATTTCTCTGTTTGTGCTCCTCATTTTAACTGCAGAGCCCTCCTCCTCCATCACCAGCTGAATCCGTTTTTGGGGTAACCAGCACTTACCTCACCATATCTATTCCTCCCCCAATCTATTGCCCCTTCCACTCTCCACCTTTCTCTCTATCTCCCCTTCCACCAAACTCTGGCTGGTTACTACTTGCTCTCACAGCACTGTATTTCTTTCACTGTCCGAATACTGCTCAATTCCTTAAAAATGACCTGGTTGCTGTCTCTTACATGTAAACTTATATACTGTATTATTTTTTGTAATTTTAACCGCTGTAATAGTATTCAAACATTTACATGTAACTTGTATTATGTACAAATACGTTTCTATTTTGAAGTTTTGTCTCTGTACCCTCCCGGGTCATGCCTGAAAATAGTCTTTTGGCTAGTGCACCTTACCCGGTAAACAAAAACTAAATAAAATTCCTGCCTTGGTCCATATTTCCTCCCCATGTCAGCCCAAAAATGCTGAATCTGGGGTCAGTCCCGAAAAGTGTGATACAGAGTTCCCTCCTCCCTGCATCCCCTCCAGCAGTAGTCTGTGGGCCCGATTCTCAAAGAGGACTGTGTTGGGCGCAAGCTGTGGCAAACTGCAGCTTGCACCAAAGCCCCCTGTGCCAGGGACCCTGCACCTGATTCAGGTACGGGATGCATCCCAGCGCCTAAGTCCCCTTACGGGTGGTAGCACCCCCCATGCATCCAATGCATGGCGCATGGACGGGGTGTGCTGCAAGCCCCTTGCGGCAATGCCCAGCTGGTACCCCCTATCCTGATGGCCCCAACGCAGGCCAGTGACCCTCCCATTGGTGGTCCAGCCCCCCACCCCAACAGATAGTGCCCACACCATCCCCAGATAGAGCAGGGGACCAGCATAGCCCTTCACACACCTCCATGGAGGTCTCTGACTGCCCAGAATGTGCAGCAGACTGACCAGTGTACACTGGACAGTCCATTGAACATTCTGGGCAGTCAGGGACCTCCACAGAGGTGTGTATGGAGGGCTATGCTGGTTCCCTGATCTATCTGGGGATGGGGTGGGCACTATCTATTGGGGTGGGGTGCACTATTCCACCATGTGGGTGGCACTAGCGGGAAATGTATTGGGGCAGCATCAGGGTGGGATGGGGACAGTACTAGTACCATGTGCTGCATAGGGGATGGGGGGTGTACATTACCATGAGCATGACATGGGCCCTGGCATCACTGGAGGACTGTGGCATAGTACTGCATACAGGGTTTGCACCCAGCAGATCATTTTCTAAGTCCCCTTAGACCAGCCCTAACTGGTCTAAGGGTACTTTGAATTCTGCCTTCAGGGCGCAGTTTGTGAATCCCGTGCCCGGGCTGTGGCAGCTTGCGTCTGCAGCAGTGCCTCTTGCTCCTTGTTGTAGCCCAGCTCTGGGTGCAGGGACAGTGCAAGCCCCATTTGGGGCAGGCGGCCTGCGGTCGACACAGGCCACCTTTGTTAATTGTGCGGAGGCAGCCCTAGACACAAGGTGCACCTTGCATCATATCTGTTCAGTCCAAGCACCTTGCGTCAGAGGCAGGGCTTTGAGATTCAGGCCCAGTGTGTCCACTTGTGTAATGTTTTGTCCTAGAAAGGGTGAGAAAGTAGCAACGTACCACATTCCATCTAAATTCTTTCCAATTATTAGAAGCTGAGATGCGATATACTCCTTCCCAAACATACTTCCACTCTTGAAGGGAGAGACTTGTCCCCAATTTTGTCTCCCATGCCAATGGATATAGGGGTGGGGGGGATCCCTTCTGTGTTGTTGGAAGGCTTCAACCAACCTTGAAATGTGCTTGTTGCGCAGTCGTCCCTCTGCTGCCTGTTTAATATGTTTTGCTTTTTGTGTGCTTGTGTTTTGGTGGAGTGTGCTACCAGCTCTTATGTGACTGCAAGTTTGTTTTCTATTTTCCCTGAGTCTCTCTTTCAAAACACTGCAGCAGAAAGACAGATGGTTATGCTATATTGAGCTCTACCTATGCCAGTGGCAGGTGAAGGTTGGGTATGTCCCAATATCTGGCTTAATAGCATCCTCTTTATAAGCCATCTCTTAAATTGCTTGATCTTCTGGATTGCAGCAGATTTTCTTGATTCCCCTCGGTGAAACAGATTTCTTGACCCCCTCCCCTCCAACTAACCAGATTTCCTGATTGCCCCTAGCTGTACCAGATTTTCGGATCTCCCTGACTGCACCAGATTTCCTGATTCCCCTGACTGCACCAGATTTTTTAAACCCCCAGGCTGAACCAGATTTCCTGCTCCCGTTGGTTGCACCAGATTTCCTGATTCCCCCTGGTTGCGCAAGATCTCTTGATCCCCCAGGCTGAACCAGATTTCCTGATCCCTCTGGTTGCACCAGATTTCCTGATCCCCCCTGGCTGCATGCAACCTGCACCAGATTTCCTGATCCCCTTGACTGCACCAGATTGCCTGATCACTCCTGGCTGCACTACATTTCCTAATCCTCCCCACCCTGCAACATAATTTGCCTGGAAGGGCCAAATCAGTGGCTGCTTCAGGGGCAAAATTCAATCCCACTCCTTTGACTGGCTAGCTGGTTGCTTGTGTGGTGCAGGAGGGATCTTGTATCAGACAGACAGTACCCTCCCTTTGAGACCATGTACAGTAAATCAGTGCCATAATGTATCTTAACTTTGGTGGCCTGGAGTGGAAGTCATGAATCTATGCATGCCATGCGACCTCTGTCTAATGCACTACAGCCATGTCTTCAGCTTTCGGAGGCTTTAACTGCACAGCAACACAGAACAACACTGTGCTCTATATCATAAAAAATAATCTGACTTGTTAGTTTGGGTAACTATTTTTCAGTAAGGGAAGCTCTGCAAACTTTATGAGAGAGAGAGAGAGAAACGGAAAGGAGAGAGAGAGAGAGAGAGAGAGGAGAGAGAGAGAGAGAGGGCATAGCTGTAGAACTCTATTCAGTACAGTGTCTTATTTATAAATATCCTATGATATAAATACATTTGATAACATACCCCCATTTGGTATCGACAGTGCATTTGATTTTATTTTTAGTACATTTCAGTCCTCGTTTCCCTTAAGGTATCCTTCAGGCTAGTCTGCTGTTAGAGGAGGGCATTTGTAGCAATGGACAAATCTAACTATACTGCAAAAGAGACTCCAGCTAGCTGAGCTGCTCATAAATAGTAATCATTTACAAATATAAGCAGTACATGTACAACTACATGCCTCATTCAGTGCCAAAGCACTTATACACAGAATTAACGTTTTATATCAGTCTAGACAGGTTCATTTACTCTTCCATTGTTTCAGAAAGAAAATACACTTTAAAAGCAGTAGCTACATAAAGACTATAAAACTATGCTCTTTGCAATTATGTGTTGTGTAAGGACGCTTATCAAACTATATTCTTGACAGTTGTGTGCTGTGTAAGGAGCAGTTCTTAGTATGGGAAGGTACCATTAGTCTTGAGAACTTGTTTAGTTTGTGAGTTATTCTTTAAAGAGCTAGTGACACCTCAAAGGAAACTTTAAAAAACATAATAATTAGGTACAATTCTGCTTGCATTCCATTTATATTTTATATATTCCTCCTCCCCATAATTTATTACTAAAGAAATGTGTATGAATATATGATTGTTGTCCCTTATAGTTCATTTTGAGTTCATCTGCCTCTATAACTTACTCCCTACTTCAAGTCACAATTCTCTGTTGTGACATCACAATCTGTTGCCATGGGAGTAACTGTGAGGTCACAAGCAGTGCTCTGTGACTTCAGGTAGGGAGAAAGCAGCAGAAATAGATGAACTCTTCAGGAGCAAAGATCCTGTTTTCATGCAAATGACCTCACTACTAAAAAATGGGGAGGAGGAATACAAAACTAATGGGAAATACAAGCTGGACAGTACCTAAATATTATGTTTTGTTAACGTTATCCTGAACATGTCACCAGCTCTTTAAAGGAAAACTACACCCTCATATTTTGTAAATGTTGTTTCCATGTCAACAGACAACTCTTCGTGTAGCTGTTGGGGATATATGTGATTGCTTTAGTTTATTTTTACTCTTTATACCAGGCCCTGCAACTATCCTGGGGGGGGGTCTCCATTTTCTGGTTGTTAAAATCTCATTGTTCCTGAGTGCTGCATTAGCTTATAAGAACATATGTGTTAGCCCACTTTAGGCTCTGTGTATGCCTAGCTGCTTAACTAGAGTTCAACAAAACAAGCTGCAGCAAGGTATGAAATACCACATTTACCTGCAGTTAGCTTTTTAAACTGTCTGAGTTGTAGTGCAAGGTCTTTCCCCTTTAAAGCGATACTACAGTCAAAATTTGTGAAAAAAACATATGTTGGGCAAAGTGTTTAGATTTCTGTTCTTAGTCCTGGTATGTTCTTTCCTTTGTCTTTCTATTAGGAGTTTTTTCTAAATGTGTGTACTAGTTTTATGGCCTCTGGGGATCTCCATGCTAGCATGGTTTATCGCTCTTGTTTGTCTTGTAATGATTCCTGTCTCATGTGACAGTGCTACATCCGGGACCACTGACTGATTCAGTGAGGGAAAGTACTGCAGCAGTAATCTGAAGATAGAAGCCTGGGGCCAGATATTCAAAATTTGGCCAGTGAACAAAGTGATTGTGTCCTGTGTTCCCAGCGTTCGCACCTGCATGCAGTATTCAAAGGGGGCTGAGGGAGGGGCAGGGACCTGAATACAGGTGTAGCACAATATTCAGTGCATTTGTGCTGCACAATAGGGTTAGTGCACACTACATTGTGCAGTGCAAATACTGCTGAGAAGAAGCCCAACTTACTGTGGGCAACCCTAGTGGCTGGCAGAGTCACTGCAGCCAACAACCACGTTGGCAGTGGGGGAGCACATCTGCCCTCTGGTGGCTAGTGTCTTCAATCCTACTTGGACCAAGTACAAATGTTGAGAATTAACTATAACCCACCATGCACTTGTACCTTTCACCTACTATGAAATCTGCTGTAGAAATGTTGTACAATGTATGATTTATTGTGTCTTGCACTGTTGTCATTACCTGTCTGCACTGTAATTGTATTTCCCACATTGTAATATAATGCCTGCTATAGATAGGTATGGAATGTTCTGTTCCCTGAGTTACCCTTAAAAAAGGGATATGCTTGTCTCAGTTGGGCCCACTCGGTCATCAAAATTCTAATAAATAAATAATAGTGGTTCCCCCTCACCCTCCAATTACCATCCTGTACATTTGTAAAATGTTCCCTGGTGTCTAGTGGTCCCCCCAACCTCCCATCGCTGGCCCCCATATAAAATAATAAGTCCCCGATTTCCAGTGGTCTCCCTGCCCTCTGATCGCCAGCCCTGGCAGTACTTCATAACTCTCTGGTGTCCAGTGGTCCCACCACTCTCCAGTCACCAACACTAGTAGTAAATCATAACTCCCTGGTATCTAGTGGTCCCCTCAGTGGTTTGTCCACCCTCTGTTTGTCAGTCCCATTATAGAAAATATGTTCTGTGGTGCCTAGTGGTTCCCCCACCCTCCAGTTGCCAGCCCCAATATAAAATAATAACTCCCTGGTGTCTAGATGCATCCCTCACCCACCAATCCCCATCCCTGTATACTACCACATATTCCCTGGCATCTAGTGACCCCTGGCACTGAAGGGGCACTGACCATGCACCCTTCCAATCCACCCTTACCTGAAGTGTCGGTGCCACGGGAGCCCTTACAGTGACTGGCATAGCCCTGTTCTCACCACCGCGACTGGCCGCTGTATGCGATGACAGAGAGTGTGCGTCCCCTGTTCTGTAAAGGGAGTGTGTGTTCTGTCTACTGGAGACAGTACGTGCGCTATCTTTACAGTACAGAGGATGCGTGCTCCCTGTCATCACATATGGTGGCCAGCTGAAGTGGTGAGGGGAGGGCTGTGCCTGTTACTGTATGGGATTCCATGGCACCGGTGCTTCAGGTAAGGGGGGATTTGCAGGGTGGGTGGTCAGTGCCTGTGGTGTGGAGAATGCTAGATTTTTTATTTCATTTATTTAAAACAAAAGCCTTTGTACAAAAACTGTCTATTTTCATGGGCAACCGTAGTCAAGGTATACAAATTACAGACAGACAAATCAAGAAACAGTACATACAAAAAATATATGAGTTATTTCTTATAAGAAGTACAAATGTCAATAGTACTAATGTAATTTTGAGTTATTGCAAAAGATTTGTAACTCATCAAAAGCCTGATCTTTTGAGTTAGTGAGTTCCAAAAGCTATGAATTTGATAATAAAAAGCAGCTTGACCAATAGTTTTGTGACTTTTAGGCAATTTAAGAAATAATCATCCATAGACCTAGTCTTTACATTTGTGATAGTTGTTTTTTCACCATAGATTTTAAATTAGTTGGCACTTGTCCGTTTGCCACCTTCTATACCCAGGATCCCAATTGTTGATTAATTGTTTGAAGTAATGATTGCCAATTTGAGATACTATAGAGAAAACAGGTATAGTAGTCAAATGAATAGTCAAAAGCAAACCTACAGGATTTGTTCACAAAAGTGCAGTCCTTTGTGTAACTCCACCCAGGTATGCTGTTTCCATCTTGACAGCACAACCTGGTGGGTTGGATTCGGGGAGAAATAGGTCAGTCGGCACATTGGCTAGGTTTGGCTACTCTGCAACAAGGGCACCCAAGCAACTCCAGACAAAGGAAGCAATAACTGTAGTGTCCTATACCAGAAGTGGGATTCTAAAATGTGGCTTTTATTAACATCCAACAGAACAAAGCATAGATGGGCTCCCACAGGGCTACACTCCTGGTAATGTAGATTTATGGAGATCAGAACACATTCACTTTCACGTTAGCCCTTAGGCTTTGAAACACATTGGGCACACAACCCACACTTGTACTCCATTCTGGGTTTCCCTGGCTCGGCTCCCTTGCCAGCCACTTGGACTACCTTCCTTCCATGGCTCGACTATCATGCCAGCCCTTTGGACACTTTCCATATAGCATGGAAACATTTACTGGTGGCTCCCTAAACCACCTATGAGCACTTCTGGCTCCATCAGGGAATCTTCCTCATCAATCCCACGTCTGGGTACTTTCCTCAGGCACTGGTCAAGTACCTGAGAGAAAGCAACAGGTGCTCCAAAGCAAACCCGTAGAGGTGAATTTGGTTACTACTGATGGTGGGTCTCCCACCTCTCGCTTCCATAATTCATACCCGGCCATTTCTCTGGACTGTAACACCTCATCCTTGAAAACAGTCTGCTGTGTACATTCTCTTTAAATGTATTCACATTCAATCTACTGTCTTTTCATCCTATTTGTGTTGAACTTGAACATACTTAATAAGTGGCTGTGTCCATTACTCTAGACTCCCCACAGAGTTAAGCAGTCCAAATCCCCACATCTTCCAAACTGCACTTGGCTGTCTTTTCCCGACCCCACAGTAACAGTCACTTTAGTTTCATCTTGTTTCAGGTGAAAACACATTGGCCCTTTAGCAGAGTGAACTCACCCCTTGGTTGCAGGTGCCCCACGGGACTTTCCTCCTCAAGAAATCTCGTCCAGAACTTCTGGTGCCTCAGTACAAACTTAATTCAGGCAGCTTCTTTTTCCCTAGCTGGACCAGGGAGGTTGCCCCTGGAAGCAGGCTGATTCCTTCCCCCCATCCCCGCAGGGATGGGGCCCTGAACCACTGAAAGTGGTCTCTGCCACTTCACTGTGCTCTTCTTGTGTTCCTCTTCAGGTAAGAACACACACCTATACAAAAAAAATTGCTCTTTGACATAGCTTAGGATTCTGAGGGCCTGCTTACAGCAGAGCACCTCCTTCCTCTACTACAGACTACAACAGACTGACTTCAAATTCCCCAATGTTGTACTCTAACCTCCAACTGCAACATTCCAGTGTGGCTTAATACAGCTGCGACAGTTCTAAAATGATGTCATCCCTCAGTCTCAGCTGAGACTGAGAACAGAGTGAGACAGTGTGAAATCCATTTAACTGGAGTTTCACAAGCTGCCTTCCCTGCCTACCACTAGGTCTAACTGGGATTCTTATAACCCCAGGTAACAGGGGGGTTACATTTGCAAAGATGTTTTGCTTGCTGAGGAGTAAATGACAAGACCATAACCAACCAGTGACAAAATATATGTCTTTACAACCAGTTTTTTAGCATCAGATGTAAGAATAAGTCTGTTTTTGTGCAAGGTTCTGAACCTTTGATTCACAAACTTTATTACGTTTTCAATGTGTTGTTGATAAGTAAGACAACTATGAAGGATCAAGCCAAGTTATTTATGTTTATTAACTTGGTCCAGGATAGTTCCATCTAGAGTTTTTATAGAAAGAGATTGTAGTGAACATGATAGTTTTCTAGGACAAAACACATAGGCCCCGATTCTAGAAGGTTGGCGCAAGTCACCGCCAAATGTGACTTGCGCCAACCGCAACTGTGATAATGACCCTGTGCCCTATTCTAGAAGGGGCAGGGTCTCCAAGACTAAGTTCTGCAATTTGCCACATATGGCCAGGTACACCGAACAGAGGGTGCACCTGGCAAGCATGTCGCAAGCCGCAACGCAGGTCACAAGTACCCCCTATGCCCAGCAAGCCACAGTAGGTGCCCCACAGGCTACCCACACCCCCCAGCCCCCTGAATCCCACATTAACTGCCCCACAGGGCTACCCACACCCCCTGCCCCCTGAATCCATCAATAACTTCCCCGCAGAGCTGCCCCACCAACTGCCTCCACCGAAGCATCCAGTAAGTGCCCCACAGGGCTGGCCACACCTCCTGTCCCCTGAAGTCACCATAGATATGCCCTGCAAGCCTGCACACACCCCCTGCCCCCGAAGCCTCCAGTAAGTGCCCCACAGGGCTGGCCACACCAACTGCCCCCCAAATCCACCATAGATATGCCCTTCAGGGTGGCACAGTCAACCCCCCCACCCGTGCCCTGACCCCGAGTCGCCCACCACAAATGCAGTATACACTCAGACATGCCCTGGTAGTCTAGTGGCCCTCCACCCCTCACCCAGCCGTGCCAGTCCACCCAGCACCCCCCTACCCATCCCTGGCTGGCGACTGGCACAGCCCACTTCTTATCTCCACGGCCAGCCGCTGACTGAGTTCAAGGAGCGCTACTGTAAAGACATGATCAGAAATTAATTTCTGAGCATGTCTTTACTGTATGTGCTCCAACTGAATTCAATCGGTGGCTGGCCATGGAGGTGAGAGGTGGGCTGTGCCAGTCATCAACTGGGGACAGGTGGGGGGTGCTGGGTGGACTGGCACGGCCGGTTGGGGGGCCAGTAGACTACCAGGGCATGTCTGGGTGTATACCGCATTTGCGGCAGGCGATTCGGGGTTGGGGCACGGGTGGAGGGCTTGACTCTGCCACCCTGTGGGGCATATCTATGGTGGATCTAGGCGCAGTTGGTGTGGCCAGCCCTGTGGGGTGCATACTGGAGGCTTCGGGGCAGGGGTGGCAATCCTGTGGGCTGTTACACTGTGGGGGTACGGGGTATGTACAGTACGGGAATGGGGCAGGGGTGAGATGCCCATTGACGCACCAACGGCAGTGGCCTGGGCATGGGGGGAGGGCAAATGGACCGGGATCTACAGGACCCTCGGAGGATGTATGTAAGTTACACCAACTAAATGCCGGTGTAACTTACGTTGCCTGTTCTCCTCCGGGGGTTCTTGTAGAATCCCAACATTGGGGACTTTGTTGCTGCCCTTCTGGAATGGGGCGCAACTGCTGCCATAAACTCCCTAGTGCCATGTCGCAGGGGGTTTATGACGCAATTGCTGGCGTAACAGCTCTTCGGCGCAAGTGGCCTGTGACATGTCGCAGGCCACTTTGTAGAATCGCGCATGTCGCAACTGCTGGTGTAAGTTGCTACCCGCTCTATTCTACTTGGCACAAGTGCTATGACACCAGACATAATGTTTCTAGAATCGGGGCCATAACTTTTGTCTTTTTTGAATTTAAACATAACTTACTTATTTTCAACAAACCAATTTTGAACAGCATAGTACTCAGACTGCAATCTGTTCACCAAATTATTTAAATCTCTGTCCCGAAAATAGACTACTGTGTCATCTGCATACAACAGAACCCTTGAAAATTTAATAACACTGGGCAAATTATTCAGAAAAAGACTAAAGAGCAAAGGTTCAAGAATTGATCCTTAAAGAGGCAGTACTAGATAAAAAAAATCAGATTTTTTGCAATAGTCCGTTTCCTGTGCTCTGTTGAGTACTTACCTGGCAATCTTTCTTGTTTTTGCTGTATTATTACCCCATAATTTGCTCCATTTTTCTTTGTTTTTGTTTATATTTCTCCCACCTCCCATGCTGAATTGGAACCCTTTGCTGCCAACTGCACTTGCCCATGACTTGCAGTATTACACAGGGACAGCAGGAATGTGCAGTACAGGGTGCTGCAGAAGTAAACAAAAGATGTGATGTGACGTGAGGGGGGAGTTCAGCTGCAAATTAGGAAGCAGCCATATTTCCCGTGGAGCCACAATGGAAATACATTTTAAATACCTAAAAAACTAAAGATCACTAGAAAAAAATATTTACAGATATGAAAACCCGAACTACGGCTGCATGCTTCCAGACAACAAACATAATTTTGATAATAACTTCCTGATTATCTAGTATTGCTGCTTTAAGGAACACTTAAATTAACTGGAGGAATTTGAGAGAAAGTATTATGTATTTTTACCTGTTGTACGCGGTTGGTTAGGTAGTCTTTAAACCATGTTGTAACTGATATAGAGAAACCAAGTTGACTTAAACTTTCAATCAAATTTGAATACTGTACCAAATCAAACACTTTGGATAAATCAATATAAACTGAACCAACTAAGTCACCACTGTCCAAGACCTCATGAATGAAATTTGTAAATTTCACCAATGCTGTAATATACTACTATAATTCTTTCTAAAACCATGTTACTCAGATGCCTGTACATTGTATTTTTGCAAATAACCTGTAATCTGATCATGTATTATTCTTTAAAGGGCATTGGACAATGGTGAAAGAACAGAAATTGGTCTGTAATTAGAAATTTCTTGTCTATCTCCATTTTTACAGCTGTCCTGCAGACATCTTGCTATCACTTGGGGAAAAAAGGGCACTTTAGACTCCCACCAAAGCACAATTTTGTAGTTGGAGTATGATCCCTCTGCCATCCGAAATCACTACACTTGGGGGGGGGGAGAGTTCCTTTCCAACAAGGAGCATACTCATGCTAGCTCAAATTACTATCAGTGGATATGCTCAGTGTAAACAGCACAGGCAGCTTGTTAAACTAAGTGTCATTGGAGAAATTCCTCTCTGCTGTCTTCAGTCTTAAAGGACATCTAAACCATCTTTTACACATTTTTATCTAAACAATGTTCTATTGGTCAAAATTGAGTTTGTAATGAGACTGCAATGTTCCAGCAGAGATTAGAATTACATTTATCTCCCAATTGTATGTTTGTGTGTGTGGTGGTGTACAATGATTTACTGCTGTCTATAGGATTTGTTAACCCTTTCAGGAAAGAACAGTTACATAAGAACTTACCATAACAGTAGATCTTTGAGGGGCTCTCAGTCATCACGTCACACCATAGGAACTTCACAGTCAGTGAAGCAGGATCCACACAGAAGATTTTCCAGCAGTAGCACCACTGGGGTCACCCACGCTGATGTCACCTGCTGATGTCACCAACACTATAAAAGCATGAGTGGCCCTGTTCCCGCCTCAGTTCTTTCCCACGGAGACTAGGGAGCAAACTTGTGCCATGGAGGACTGAGGAGAGAGAGAGGTGCCCAGGCCAAAATAAAAAACTGAAACACCAGTAAGCCATTTCTGAAAAGAGAACCCCATAAGAGGTGGTTGGTGGGAGGGAAGGCAGACCTGATGACTGTGATCCTCTCAAAGATCTACTGTTACAATAAGCTGTTATGAAACTGTTCTATCATCTTCAGGGGTATCTCAGTCATTAGGTCACACCATAGGAATGATTCCCAAGCAGTTACAGGTGCAGCAAGACAGTCTGGGAGGAAGGCCAACTAAAGCCTAGGACAGAGACCCTGCAAGACAGCCCAGCCAAAGCCTGCTCTGGCTCTAGAGGCAATGTCCAGATTGTAGTGCTTAGTGAAGGTATGGACAGTACTCCAGGAGGCAACAGCGCAGATGTCAGTCATTGAGACTCCCTTGAAACAGGCCACAAAGGTAGCAATGCCCCTTATGGAGTGGGCTTTCACCACCCCGGCAACTCTTTGCCATGCTTGTTGTAGGAGAACACAAGGGGAAGGATCAAAGGAGGGAAGGGGAAGGGTAGGATGGAGGAGCAGCTGCAGAATAAGGGGTGCTAGCTGCACATTTGAGCAGACTTGATTGACCACTAGGCCTTTATCCGCTGGCAAATTTCGTATGTTCATATGTTCATAATGTGCCAACCTGTTGGACAAACATTGCTTAGAAACCTGAATGCCCTCTCTTCATGGGGCAAAAGAAACAAAAAGCTGCTTTGACTTTCTGCATTCCTTAGTTTGGAGCAGATAATACTTCAAAATTCTGCGCACGTCTAATGTTTGGAGCAGTGCTTCCTCTGGATTGACACGCTCAGGAAAATAAACAGGTAGGTGGATAGACTGATTCAGGATAAACTCAGACCCACCTTGAGGAGAAACTTAGGATTCAAGTGTAAAGCACCCTGTCTTTATGAAAAATCAAATAAGGCTCCTCACACCATAGAGCCTGAAGTTCAGAAATCCTTCAAGCAGAAGTAATATCAACCAAAAACAACGCTTTCCAAGAGAGAAAGCGTAGTTTGCAAGTCACTGCTGGGTCAAATGGAGACAGGGTCAACTTCTCCAAAACAAAATTTAAGTCCCAAGCTGGGACAGGGGAGCAGATTGGAAGTTTCAGATGCAGGTTGCTCCTGAGAAAGGTACAGGACACATCTAACTGAGCTATGGTGGAACTGCCCATGGGCTCATGTAAGGCAGAGATAGCCAAAAGGCACACCTTGAGGGAGGAGTACTGGAGACCAGAGTCTGACAGCAAAATCTGGTAGTCCAGAATCTGGCTCACTGGACAAGTGAAAGGGTCCAGATGATGTTTGGCAGCCCAGATGGCAAACCTCTTCCACTTCATGGCATATGTGGCTCTACTGGAGGGCTTCTGAGCTGCCATGAGGATGCCCACCACTCTCTCGGATACCCCAAACTGGGTGATGGCTATGTCCTCAGGAGCCAAGCATGCAGATGAAGGGACTTGAGATTGGAATCAACCAGGGTCCCCTGAGCCTTTGTCAGCAGATCCCTGCAGAAAGACTGGAGGTTCCTCTGCTAACTGTTACAGTAATGGAAACCATATCTGCTGTCGCCATTAGGGTGTGACCAGGATAATGCTGTCCCCCTCCATCTGCAGTTTGATTAGCACCCTCTGAAACAGAGGAAATGGAGGGAATGTATAAAGAAAATCCTCCCACTCCAGGAGAGGGGACAATGTGTCTTGCCAGAAAACTCCAGGCCCAGGAGCTAATGAGCAGAAACTGGGTAGTTTTGCATTGACTGGGGACTCAAAAAGGTCCAACTCTGGATGACCCCCATCTGGTGAACAGACCTTATGCAATAGATGAGAGAAGTTCCCATTCATGCATGCTGGATTGAGACCTGCTGAGGATGTCCACCAGGGTGTTTAGTACACCTGGGATGTGAACTGCTGAGAGGACCAGGCTGTGGTCTAGTGCCTAGTACCATACTCTCATGACCACCCTGCACAGTGGGGTATGAATGTGTCCCCCTGCTTGTTGATATAGAAAACAACACTGAGATTGTCAGACCGAATCAACAGCTGACCTGGGAGGAGATAGTTCTGAAAGGCCTGCATGGCATACAGGATCACCAGCATTTTCAGGACATTGATATTCAGGGAGGTTTTGATCTAGGACCATGTTCCTTGAGTTTGAAAGGGACCCAGTTGCACTACCCAACCTAAACCGGAGGCATCCATGGTGAGGATCTGCTGGGGGAAGGAGATCTGGAATGGGACCCATCATAACAGGTTCAGTGGTTCCATCCACCACTGGAGCACCTTGCAGACCAGGGAGGAGACCAGCACTAACTGATCTTAGTCATCCGTTTGTTGGTCCCACTGCACTTTGAGCATCCACTGGAGGACTCAGATGTGTAGTGTAACCCCCCTACAAATGGGGATTCCCATAAAGTCTTCCTTGAGCTTGCCTAAATGCTCACTGCCAGGCTGGTGTCCTGTGTTTTAGCAGTTCAAATGTGATCGCCAGAGAGTGCCTGTATAGCCTCTGTGCACTGCCTCTTTAAGAGCTGCCTGGATTACAGTCGTAAGTAATCTGAGAGGGAGCTCTGCTGAAAGATGTAACTATTTGCTGAAAATCATTTAGCGTGATAATGATAATGTAGTTTGTCTAACCTGCCTTCTTTCCAGCAAGGTCTGTTTTGTTTATCTCCACTATCTTGGTCCTGGACTGCCGAATTGGACCAATCAGTACTGGTGGGACCTAAAATGGAGCCGGACTACAGGAGCTGTCTGGAGTCAAAATCTGTTTTGGGCTTTCAGTGCCCTTTTGCACCTGAAGGGGGAGCCTTTGTTGTGACTGAGAGACAGATCGGCCAACCAAACCTTTTGGATCTTAGGGGATTTCCCAGACTGCTTGCAATTTTCAGTTAGTTCTGGGCTGAGAAGTGAAGAAGTAACAGCTCAAGTGATTTGGGCAAGAGTTCTGTGTAGTTTTGTATGGGAGAGCTGTGAAAGGCCTGAGTTGTGGTCTGCATGTCTGCCTGCTGCCCCTGAGAGGGAAAGAAGATAATTATTTCGGACTAAATCCAAGTTTGTGAGAACAAAGTACACCACTGATTTTTTTTACCAGGCTCATACCTGAAGAAGACCAAAGATTTTGCTGAATGCGATTGGCCTGTCAGGATTTCCAGCTGCTTTTGAATCCCCGGTTTGTGCAGAGACTTTGCGATCGTGACCGGAGAGTGGTTTGCCTGGTACAGTAGAATTTCCTTACATGTAAATGTGCTGTATATTGAAAGTGGATCGTGATCTGGTTCCCCACTGTGTGAACTGTGTTCTGCTTGCTGGTACCATAGAATCCTTTACATGTAAATGTGCTGTGTATTGAAAGTGGGTTGTGATTTGGTTCTACATTGTGTGATCTGTGTTATGCTTGCTGGAAGCTTTATCCAGCCTAATCAGACTGAATCCACGTTCATCTCCATTCGGCCTGGGCCATACCATGCTGGCTCTGCCAGACTGCTCCACTGCACAGAGCAAGCCACCGATGAGAGACCTGCCTGGGGATCAGCCCCCTACTCCATGCTTGAACAGGAAAGACGCCTTGGTGAATTGTGTGGGCCCTGCTTCTCCTGGCACTCCAGATTAACCACCTGCTGTCTTGATTTTCATCCAGCCTGTGTCCAATCTTGGGTATTGTGAGTAATCATCAGGGTAGCTCCCTGCAACAACAACCTAATCTAAAAGTGTGTCATCTGATTGTCTTGTTGTTTTCTTTTCATGAACTGAGTCCTCCGGCTCCGGATTACAAATAGTGTGTGTTGTGCATGTTTTCTTTCATCACAGGGCCCCAACCAGCTGCAACATTCCTGGCTAGCCCACCATTCTCCATTTGGGTACCCAGAGTGTGTGACTGTTTTTGGACCCTGAAGCGCATGCATAACTGTTTGATTGATAGAGCCTTTAAGCAAATTAACTTGATTACGTCCCTCCCTTGTTCAAGTCCCTTAAATAAATCAGATCTAACTCTTTTTTGCATCTACCCTGACTGTGGCTCCAGTTTGTGCAAGAGTACTGTACTGCTATTATTTGCTGTGTATAACTTTGTTTTACAGGGTGTCCCCAGGGCCGAGCCACAGAAAAGCCCTGCTGGTAAGTGCAAACAGTGTGGGTACTTGTGTGGTGTATCGGGGTATTGTGAAAGTGATTATTGTGTATTGTTCTGGCCTCTAGTAAGGAAAGAGGGAGATTACAGTGTCCCGGAGGGCTGTGCCCAGGTTAGCTTGACCACTGCGAACCCTGACCTCTGGGTGGAGGCACCTGTTTCAGAACTCAGGCCCCTTAACCTGCTACTAGCCAAGCAGGTGAGGTAGTAGCCCTTGGGATAGTGCCTCCTAGGGGTTACATTTTGGAGGCTCACCACTGGTATTTTGTGCCTTCTAGTGGCCAAAAATTCCGAATTATTGTTAAAGATTAATGGCTACCCCAGTAGAAATGGCTGTACACCAATTGGTGGGGTGGTGTACTGGGCAGGAGATTGAACCCCAAAATGCTCTGCTTATACTGGATATTCCCCTGGGTACCAGTAAGGACACTGTAGAGGGAGTACTCTCCAAAGTTGAATGTTTAAAAAACCCTGTGGTGGTGGGTCGACAGGCTGATTTGATCACTCAAACTTTCATAGCCTTAGTAGAGTGTAGTAACCTTGTGGACAGCTCTAAAGTGCCACAGACTATTTCCCCAAAAGGGGTCCAGCTGCCTGGAGAGTGATAACTAAGGCTGAAAGAAAATCATGGCATGCACGGATTTCACGATCTCTTCGATTTTCAAGCTGTACCGTGAAAATGACTCATTTATTCGTTTTACCGTGAATTCGTTGTTATGCACCAGGTTTTGCTATGATTTTCTTATAGCATTAATAATGATTACATGTTATTCATACTGGTTTTGGGCAACAGGTCTAAGTAAAGAAGATGTTTCTATCATAACTGCAGAGGAGATACAGTCTGCTGCATTGAAGTGAACGTTCTCCACCAGGCTCACTAGCTACCATGTCTACTGGTATAAACAGAGTGCCAAGGATAGCATTTATTTTTCAGAAAATATACCGATGGAGATCGCTATGACTTTAATCAAGCCGGTGACCAATTTTCTTCGTTCTTAGAAAAGCCAAAAGTTACAGCACTTTGACCATCACAGATCTGCGGAGCAACGACTCTGGTACTTACCTCTGTTTTGTAGCAAGCCAACACAGTGAATCGAAACATAGGAGGGTTTGTACAAATACCATACAGGGAACCAAGTCTGCCATCCACCTGCAACATACAGTACTGCTCCTGCTGTTACATTTTAGAATACATTGTTCCAGTTTGTTACAATTGCCAAGAGTTTAAAAGTTTATAAGATTCATTTAATAGGGATCTGATGATAGTACACACATAAATCCATGCATATGCTGCCTTAAATTTTACCATGAAAATTGGCATTTTTTGCCTTGCAGATGCCATGAAAAACTGCGATTTTTGCCGTGATTTTCTTACAGCCTTAGTGATAACAAAAGACAATAAAGACCCCGGGGAAGATGAGTTCCCACCATTATCTGAGACTTTTGAGGAGAAATTTGCTAAGTTGTTGCTGGAGGAAGGGAAAACCGTAGAGCAGTGGTTTTCAACCAGGGGCATACCTCTCAACCTCCAAGGCCGCAAATCAGGGACACTACCCTTTATAATCAGGGACAAATGCTCAAAATCAGGGACACCATTTTTCGTGCCACGTAAAGTGCTGCATCACAGTGTTCACATCTTTCAAATGCGTGAAATTAAAAGTTATTGAATACTACATTAAGAATACAACATAGAGCATGATAGTTTTACTTTTAAAACTTTATTTTGGGCTATTTATAGGGTAATATTACATATATTTAATTACATATTACAAAAAACAGATTCAATGAAAATCTACGTACCTATATACAGTATTGTACATGCTAGCTAGTCTATGCACTTTGTCCAAAGTCCAAAGTCTTTACATTCGATGATTGTCTTAGCTCAGTCTTCACTTTTCGCACCATACTGAAGGCCCGCTCTGGCTCTGCATTGGAGTGAGGGAGGCATAAGACTGTCTCCATCAGACACCTGAATAGGGGCAGATTGACACCACTGGTGCATAGCTTGGAAAGCATCATGCCCCAATACTTTAGAGCAGAACTGTTCATTTCAAAGGCCTGGGCAGATCCAGTTTCTGCAGACTGGTATGTCCCAAACGCATCCAAAAGCTGGTGACACTCAGAGTGTGAACTGCATACACCAAATTCCTTGGCAAGGTTCACCACAGAGCGTCCCCTTACGTGTAGTTTTAGTGCTGGGTTCAGCAACGTGCAAACCTACTTCAGGACACTGCATTTCAGTGGGAGCTTTGTTAACATTTTTTGCAGCACAGCACAGTAAAATGATTTGTCCTTTTATAAATACTTTGTTCCACTGATGTCCCTACCATATCATCATGCTTGCAATGGATTCTTGCACTCGGGCCAACATGTACATCTTTAGTGGAAGAAAGTTTGCCTCGCTCTTTAGGTCCAAAACACCTTCTTTGTACAAGGCGACTGCAGCCTGAGGTTGCAAAACCCTGCTGGCATACAACTGTATGACTTTGCTGATGTCACCCTGCAGAGTCATCAGCTGGCTCTCTCTGCTCTGCAGTTTCTTATTAAAATTGCACAGTGGCTCAAGGGCATATTTTAGAAAAAGAAAGGTCATTTGAAGTTCTTGGTTGCCCAGGAGGTCACATATTAGTTTGACTTTGGCACCTCTGGGTTCAACAGACCCAAAATAAGACAGCAGAGCAGGCCACATATCAGTTATTCATTTAACAACCTTACTCAAACTGAGCCATCTTGTGGATGCATGTTTAATGATTTTTAATAGGTCAATATCAACAAACAGAGCAAACACTTTCAGCTGCTGTTGCCATAATGAGCTGGAAGAGAAATGGCAATAAATGTCAGAAGTTAGTTCCTTAACAGGCAAGGACAAGGCCTTGACCCCTGATTTGGAGCACAGGTCTAGTAGATGGCACAAGTATCCCATATTTATGAGGTTTGGGTTCACCTGCTTTAATCTTGAAAACACAGAGTTGTGTTTTCCAATCATTGCTGCAGCATTGGCAGATGAAAATGCCACCAGGTTTGTTACAGGGATGTCCAGCTGCTCCAGAGTTTTCATCATGCAATCAAATACTGCTTGTCCAGTCCCTGAAGTGCATGCTGGCATGTCAAGAAACTGTATGACATTTTTTCCCTGTCGAATGTCATAGCAACCTACAAGGATGGCCAGAAGTTTCTCATCCCCCATGTCCGTGCTTTGGTCAACATACAGGCAAAATGGCACTCGACGGCAAAGGGAAGCTGCAGTCTCCTGGTGGCTGGGACCAAGCACATCTCTGGCAATATAGGTGGATTTGTTTGCTCCACAGCTCATCTTCTTGACTACCTCTGGATTTGTGCAGTACTTCATAAATTTCAGGAGGTGGTCTGCACAAGAAAATGACAAGTTGTGCTCCGCCAACATGTTCACAAATGCCACCTCTGCCTCCAAAACTTTTGAGGTAGTCTGTGCTTGGAAGAATTGGATCAGCTTCTTCCTTCTGCATGTTTCCTACTCTGGAGATGCTTCTAAGATTCGTGTCTCTGTATATTGTTTCATCCTGCATGGCTGATGCTGATGTCACATCCACAGGACTTGCAGAACGCATACAGTGGCCCTTTCTTGCTCTGTGCGATCCACTCAAAGGAAGTCTTCCAGGAACTTTGGAACACTGAATTCCTCTTCTTCTTGGTTGGTGTGGAGTTACCACTGGCACTGCAGTCTTCTCGCATTTGAAGCATCTGTTCGCAGTCCATCTCCTGTTGAGGACGGCAATCAAGAAAAAAATGTAACACTGACTTCAGGCTAGATGGACAGGTGGTCCATGACATTTCTTTGGCAGAGGCAGAGAGGTAGAACAGCATCAGTTCTAGATTGCTGGATAACACCTTCAATGTCCACCTTTGAGATACAATACCAAGTATACCTAAGCAGTAGTTAATGAGTCCAAATCAAGCTTAAGCTGTCCCCATTATTCATTTTTTTTTTTTTTACGTATGTCCTACAAATTCTACCAGGTGCACATAATGAGCTGCTAATGTATCCTCATCTGTATGCATGTTTTCCATCTGGCCTGGCTCTAACACATTCTCTCAGGCACACATAAAGAGCTGCTAATGAGTCATTACTTAACTGAATCGCACTTCTGTAAAAATCTTCCTGCCAGATCTCGCTTAATGGTTTGGGTCATGAACCACACTTTTGTAAGAGTCCTCCTGCCAAGTCTGAAACTAGTTTAAGCATGCTATTTTAAAAGTCCTCCCACCAGGTCTGAAACCTCTAGACCCTGTCAACCACAGCATAAGGCAGACAAAACAAGCAATATACATTTGTATTTTAACCAGTGCCCACAGGGGAGGGCTTTGTCGTAGTGGCACTGCTTTTAACCAGCGCTCCCCTACCCAGTTCACAATCACAGGGCCTGAGTGAGAGGTCCCTCCTCTACGCTTAGCCTGGCCAACACATTACATTTGTAAAGAGATGCTGTACTGCGGAGTCAACAGGCTTATACACACACACACACTCTCTCTCTCCTTTCAGCCTGATGACATCTCTTTTCAGATGTAGTATGTGGAAATAGTTAAACATAAGAAAACCAAAGAGTCTGTATTTTTGTCTATTGCTACTAAGTAGCTGGGTGGTATTGTGACAACTCCATCCAGACAGTAGCAAATAGCAATAGACAGAAATACAGGCATTTTCCCTTCTGATTTTTTTGTCCAGTAAAAATGTTAGGATTTGTTTTTTTTATAAATAGGGTCCAGTTTACATTAAATAAACAAACATGCCCAGTTTGATAGTGACAGTGCAAAAATAAAAAATAAAAGGAAAGTTACTAGTTTAGAGGATGGATACAAATTTAAGCTATAGTATCCCCAAGCTGATCCCCAGCCAGTCCAGCCACTTTTGCTGTCAATGTGGCAAAGTTCTCCTTGGAATGTCAACAGTTTTCTATGATTGTGCTTCATGCCAGTAGATACACATATTATATACAGAATTTGTGTTCCCAGGTTTGAGACTACTCTGCTGCAAGGACAACAGCTTCAAATGCATATTTTTGTCTGGCTATTGCACTGAGAGTTATGGGTTACTTAGCTCCAATTATTAAAATCATTGTGCAGAGAGAGATCAGTATCAAAGAAAATGAATTATAAAAGTACCAGATACAATGTACCACAGCAGCTGCAGAAAGTGAGAGAGACGAAGCTCAGATCATTAGCAACATCCTTAAAGAGCTGCAGGTTTGCTTCACAAAATTAATTAGATTAGAACAGCAGTCATCAGAATAGACACAAATATGTATTTTAAGTTTTGTTCTCACTCAGTGTCAGTGGCTCAGGTAGCACACTGGCCTCTGAGGTCAGGAGATCAGAGGGCTGTGGGTTCAGTTCCAACATCTGGCACTTGGGTTAATATCCCCAATACTGACACTACAGTGCAGCATGAGGGTGGGGTGCTGCGCTCCCGAGGTGCCATCTTTCAGATGTGACATTAAACCAAGGCCCCATCTGCCTGGATTGGTGGTAGTTCAGGTGGATGTTAAAGATCCCGTGGCACTTATCGTAAAGAGTAAGGGAATTTCCCCGGTGTCCTGGCCAAATCTTCCTCATTCACTAAAAAAAAATATCACGAACCGCTTCATCTGGTTCAATTTCAGTTGCTTATCATCTGTATCCCCCCCCAGTCACTCTTGGAAAAGGGACTTCTAGGCCCAGTGGGCTTACTGGGTCAACAAAATTCAACAAACAAATTCCAATTAATAGGCAAGGCAGTAGAAGAAAAATAGGACAGCATTACTACCTCTCTTTTTTGGTTCTCTTCAGTTATATGTAGGTTCTGACTTCTCCCTGCCTCCCCCCCCCCAATTTTAAGTGACTGAACTGTATTTTAAATTTCACAATACAAAAATTAACTTTCCCCAGAGTAGAGCAGGACAGAACCTACATATAAATGACTAAGACACTTCTGTTCTGACTGTCCCACCCAGAGTGTGGACAGAAGAGAACACAGAACCAACTACATACAAAAACTTAAGGAAAACCTTTCTGTGTGCTGTATCAATACTTTTACAACATAGGCAGGTCATTCATCAAATCACCACCTCAATTTGTCTTGCCATGCCATCTCTTTTTAGGTTCTCTTACTCAGTTATATGTAGGTTCTGACCCCCCCCCCCGTCCATTTTAAGTAACTGAACTGTATTTTAAATTTCACAATACAAAAATTAGCTTTCCCCAGAGTGGAGCAGGACAGAACCTACATATAAATGACTAAGTGATGGCTGTCTAGCTCTCAGGGAAGGAAATATCATAGGTATCTGCACTTTGATACCCCACATGTGTTGCTGCATAAAAAAAGGGGGGCCTTTACAGTTATTTATTAACAATTCATCTCCTTAGCATAGCCATATACATAATTATTAGTTAATTCTTCACCCTCCGTTTTTGTGTTTAACACTTACTTAACTGTCCCAGACAGAAGAGAACACAGACATAATACTTCTCTAGTCTGGCCAACAGACCAATAGTCCTTCTCCTTCTCCTATCCCCCATTCCCCCTGTTTACACACACAGTGACTGGCACTGGTCTGATACTGAGTACTGACAGTCAGACTCAGACAGATGACAGATAAGACTTGGCATTAATTTGTGGCAACCAGACAATGATATGGTGGCAATCATGATTATTTTACATACCTTGTTATAAAGGCAGGCATTGGTGTGGTGGTAGTCTCTCTGCTGGCAGAGTTTCAATGGCACTGGCACACTGGGTCAGTCAGGTCATCGTCTTGCTGTGTTTTGCTGCTCTGCTCCCTCTGTGCTGCTCTGTGATCTCACTCTCCAAGCAAGGCTCCTGCTGCTGGTGCTGGCAGATGGCATTTTTACTAGCGCTGTAATCAATCGCGATCGGTACCTGCTGCTGCTTAGTTCTTTTGTTTAGTGAAATACTAACTAAATAGTGATTTATAGCAGCAGGCAGCAGCAGCAGCAGCTAGGCAGAACAGAAGAAAACCAGGCTGGCTGCCGGCGGTGGCGGCGGCGATTCAATCGGTGGGCGGCACACTTCTTGCACTTGTCCCTGTCTCCCTGATGCACCTAGGCATCTCTGTCTCTCTCTCTCCAGCGGTGATCAAGCAAATTCTTCCCTGGTGCTCTGGAACTCTTCTCAGGCTCAGTTTGTGTGAGTTCAGAGTGCCAGAGTGGTCCTGTTTTATGTTCCTCATTCGGACCTGAGGGGGGACACAAAAATCAGGTCTGTGTGGGTGGGGGTGCTAAAACAGCAACGGACAGCATCGGAGTCATACAATTGACTACAAGGGCAGGCTATGTCACTGCTGCATCTAGAATATGGGGACATTGGGATTTTTTCAGAGAGACAATGGCGAACGTGACGAACCGGCGATGGTGGCGTGGACCGCATGGGCTAAAAATGAAAAATCATGCAAATGGCCAGTCAGTTCAGGACGGCAGGACAAATGGCAGAAAATTGGGATTTTCCACAAAATACAGGACAGTTGAGAGGTATGACCAGGGGTTTGCAGCCCAAAAGGGGTCTGCGAGCACAAGCTAGGGGGTCTGCGGAACAGTCACAGAAATTTAAAGCACGGTAACATTTTGATTTTTTTTTACAGTTTACAAAATAACCATGACCACAAGAACCATCTCAACAAAAACATTACTTAGCACCACATTTGTTTAGTAACCTGCTCTACTTGCTTCACTAATTGAGCATTAATTGCAGTAATTACTTTAATTGCTATCAGTCTGTAGGAGTTAAGACACTTAAGTAAATTCAAAGCGCGAGTACAAATTACTGCAGGAGGTGACACGAAAGTTAACTTCAAAATGCACGAGAACCCCTTGCTTATATATTTTTTTGATTGACCTGATCATTCCCCTGATTTGTCTCAGCTTGCCTCACTTGCCTTTCTTAGCGACTGAACTGTGGTCCAAATTTAGTTTCTCTACTTGGTCATTATCTGCTCCAGCTCGTAGATACTGTTGTGTCTCTGCTCTCCTCACTCCATCAGTCTTCACTTGTCTGACTTGCCCGACTTAATTATTTCTGCAGGTCCTTATTCACTCTCCACTCATCACTGCATGCATTCTGTTCTGTTCTCCTCGCTCCTCGCTACCAGCACATTTATTTTTCACACGAAGTCAGTCTCTCCAGTCACTGCAACAGACAATTTGGTTTCTGCATTCCCTGCTCCTCGCTACTGATTAATCGTGTTAACTTTTTAAAAAATTATGCTACAATTTCACCGCTTCTGTTCTTGCCAGTGGACTCATGGAATTACAGTCTGGGTAAGTAAGTTATTCCAGGTTCTCAGTAACTTAGCAGAGTAAGAACTACTGCTGACATAAAGCTATTGTAGTTTCCATTGGCATTAATGCAGTCAGTTGAATGCTTTGAGAAGCTGTTTCTTTTATTTAATTTTACATGGTTCAGTGGTCATATGGCTCAGTTATTGTCACTCCCCCCAGCACCATACAGCCATTGTAGTATCCCTTGGCACTAATACCGCGATTTGAATGGACCACAATGATGCTTCTTAGATTATTTTTTTATATATAGTGTTCAGTATTTATATGTCTTGGTTACCACAGCAAGCAATTAAAGCAGGTTCTCAGTTATTTAGCAGAGTAAGAAGTACTGCAGAAATACAGCAGTTGTATGGCTCAGTTAACACCGACAAGAATTATCCCCCCCCAGCACCATACCTACATGACAGTAGCTCAATGAAGCAGGAGCACAGAATGATTCTAGTGTTATGCTAGTTATGTCATTGGTAATGTTCACTACTATTAAGGGCTTTTTCTCTTTTGATAATTCGCTTGATGTTGTTTAGTGCTCTACCACTAAACGCGGTACAATATATAAGTATTTTTGGTAGGGGGTCCCTGACATGACTAACAGGTGGCCGGGGGGTCCCCGGACCAAAAAAGGTTGACATCCACTGCCGTAGAGGACTGTAAGAAACTATTCCTGCCACCTGGGGGTGTTCCTTCCCCAACACCTCCTCCCACACCAGCACCTGTTACTGCCCTGCCTTCTGTGCCCATGCCAATGCTGGCCCCTATATCTGTACCTGACATCAGTCATGACTCCTACCAAAGGCTGAGAATCTTCTCGGGCACCCTTCCCCCCCCCGGGGAAGGATGATTGGGAGACCTGGAAAACTGTGTTGCCCTCTTGGTACCCAAGTGGCAGTGTGTGGAGGCTGAGAAGCGAAAAAGAATCATAGAAAGTTTGAGGGGCCCTGATCTTGAAGCCATTACATTTTTGAGGTCCACGAACCCTGATGCATCTGCTCAGAAGTAGCTATCTGTACTTGAAGACAATTTTGGGAGCACTGAGTCAAGGGAGACTTTGATGTGGAAATTCCAAGGTGCCAAGCAATGGAAGGGGGAATGTCTGTCTTCGTATGTTACACGCCTAGAAAGAGCTCTGCAGAAAGCTTGCCGGAAAGGTGGGGATAGCCACTAGTGATTTAAACCATGTGAGACTGGGGCACATACTGCAACATGCCAAGCATTCTAAACTGCAGATCATCCAGTTAAGGCTCCAGGATAGGAGAGGTAACCCACCTGACTACTGTAACTTGATAAAAGAACTCCGGGAGGTAGAAGGTGAAGAGGGAGATTGTAATTATGGGGTGAGTGCAGCCCAAGTGATCATGGCACCAGAAGGCCCTTCCGAAATGGAGACCATTAAGAGTGTCCCACTGTGGGCCAAACGGTGGGGGGAGGAGTTGCTGAAGGAAGTCAGAAAAGCACAACCAGGTGCATTTGCTGAGATATCCCCTGCTGACAGAGACCCTGGTCCCTGTCAGAAAGTGACTGTTATGGGGGTGGGGGTGCACCCTTAGGCATCCTCTACTGGGGGTGGCTTCTCGGCTGAGCTCAAGGAATTGACTGCCACCCTAAAGGAACTTTTGAGACATGGTACACTACCTGCAGAAGTCAGATCACAATCTCCCATCGAGAGACTTTCCCAGAGAGACCAAGTGTTTTCGTTGAAGGAATGGGATGTGGGATGTGTCCAGGGTATGGAGCATCACATATGCCTGCATGATGAACGGCCATTTGAAGAGAGATCCCGATGTCTAGCCCCAGCAGACATAGATGATGTGAGAAGACATCTGCAGGAAATGCTCGCTGCTGGCGTGATACAAGAATCCAGGAGCCCATACACCTCTCCCATTGTGGTTGTGCGTAAGAAGAATGGGTCTATGAGGATGTGTGTTGATTATCGAACCCTGAACCAGCGGACCATCCCAGACCAATACACTATGCCCTGTATACAAGATGCCCTGGACTGCTTGAATGGGAGCAAATGGTTCTCGGTGTTGGATCTTCACAGCGGATACTACCAGATCCCGATGACCCAGGAAGACCATGAGAAAACAGCCTTCATCTGTCTATTGGGGTTCTATGAGTTTCTGAGGATGCCACAGGGCATATCGGCACCCTGGCCACCTTTCAGCGATTGATGGAACATGTGGTGGGAGGTATGAATTTGCTGGAATGCCTGGTGTACTTAGATGATGTCATTGTGTTTGGGAGCACCTTAGAGGAGCATGAAAACCGACTGTTTAAAGTCCTAGACCGACTGGAAGACTTCGGCTTCAAGCTGTCTACTGACAAGTGCGAGGTTTTCCAAACCTCCATGAAGTATGTGGGCATATAGTATCTACAAAAGGGATAGAGACTGATCCCAGTAAGGTTGAAGCACTGACTACTTGGCTCCAGCCCCATAATCTGAAAGAACTACAATGTTTCCTGAGGTTCTGTGGCTACTACCGCAGGTTCATTAAAGACAATTCCAAGGTGATTCGCCCACTCTTGAACCTTACCCAGGGTTACCCTTCTACCAATTGTAAATACAAAAAAGGGGCTGTTAAAGAACCAGAAAAAGTATACTTCCTCCCAGGTGAACTCTTTGGGCCCCGCTGGATGCCCGACTGTGAAGCAGCCTTCCTTGAGATCATATACCAGCTCACCCACACCCCCATCCTCGCCTATGCTGACCCCACCAAACCCTATGTGCTGCATACTGATGCTAGTCTGCAGGGTCTAGGAGCAGTGCTGTGTCAAGACCATGAGGATGGCCTGAGACCAGTAGCTTTCACCAGTAGGAGCTTGACCCTGTCCGAACAAAACTACCCTGTGCATAATTTGGAGTTCCTTGCGCTAAAATGGGCCATCGTTGACCAGTTTCATGAATACCTCTATGGGGTAAAGATATTGGTGAAGACTGACAATAACCCGTTGACCGATGTATAGACTTCAGCTAAGTTAGATGCCACTGGTGGCTTTCTGCATTATCAATCTATGATTATGCTGTCGAATACAGACCGGGCCTGAACCATATTGATGCTGATGCCCTGTCATGAAGTCCCACTTACAAGAGTGATTGGGTCAGGCTGTCTGAATCTGACATTCGAGCATTGTGCCAAAAGTTTGATAGAGATAAACAGATATCTGCGGACACAGTGGCCTGTTTAGTAGATTGCTTGGGCACCCTCTGATACCTGCATACCAGCTGCTTATTGCCACTTCTCTGCTCTAGATATTAGTGCACTACCTCAATTTTTTTTTTTAACTTTGTATTTTCTGCACTTTACTTACCCCTTCTCTCCACTCAATCAGGCTTCCTCATACAGACACACCTCAACCTCGGAGTCTTCCCCTAGAGTACTTGGTCACACTGCCCTTGACCCTTGATGCCCAGTTAACCCCTGGTGTGGGGTGAGGAGGGGTTCCCCCTAGTCCTCCCCAACAGCTATTTTCCCTGCAGTGTGTCCTGTACAGTGGAGTCTACCCCAATGAATCACAGGTGCCTGCAATGAGGAGCCATCACCTAGGAGCGACAGGGGGTGTTTTCCTATGTTCAACCCCAGACGTCTGCATGCAATGAGGGTCTAGGAGTGAGAAGACACGTTGAGATGTGCCTCCTGCTCCACCCCTCTGCAGATGTCCGCCTGTGCCCTTTTTCCACTGCTATTTCCGCCTACCGCACCTTCCACCCAAGCACCCCCAGGTGGTGGTATCGCAGTGGGAGCTTGCAGGTGACCCTCCCCAGAGAAGGAGAGCAGCCATCGGGCACGCCATCCTTCTCCTCCCTGGCCGACCCCCGGCGGTCTGTGCTCGTTCCCGAACACGGGTCGCCGGCGTGGTACGAGGTAAAGCATCCAGCGCCTCAGCCCTCTGCACCACCGGGCCAGCTCACTACCTCAATTTGACAATGACAGCATTCAGTGGGCTCAATCCCAAGATCCTATGATTCAGCCAGCACTTGATGCCCTGCATGCAGGGAAAGATGTGTCTAAGTTACATTCCACTGACTTGGGAACTGCTTTATTGTTTAAAGAAGGCCCCAGATTGAAGTTACTCAATCAGTTGTTGTATAGAGAGACAGTAGATCATAGTGGCAAAGTAGACAAGCAACAATTGGTCCTGCCCACAGCCTTTAAAGATTTGGTACTGAGGTCCCTCCACAATCACATGGGGCACCTCGGTATTGACAGAACCCTTGACCTGGTACAATCTCACTTCTACTGGCCCAAAATGGGGGCCGATGTTGAGCACCATGTAAAGACTTGTAGTCACTGCCTGCAAAGAAAAGCCCTGCCTCAGAGGGCTGCCCCCCTTGTTAATATTACTACCAGCACCCCCACGGAACTAGTCTGCATAGACTTCTTGTGTTTAGAACCTGATCAGTGGAACATTGGCAATGTGTTAGTGGTAATGGATCATTTCACACAGTATGCATAAGCTTTTCCCACCAAAGATCAAAAGGCATCTACCGTGGCCAAGGTGCTAGTGGAAAATTTCTTTGTCCACTATGGTGCCCCCCAGCAAATTCATTCTTATCAAGGCATTGACTTTGAGAGTCGGCTAATCAAAGAAATGCTCTCTCTATGAGGGGTGTGAAAATCAAGAACCACCCCCTATCACCCGAAGGGAGACCCTCAACTAGAACATTTTAACTGCACCCTTCTAGACATGCTGGGCACCCTCCACCCAAAAGACAAGCATAAATGGAGCCAGCAGATTAGCACCTTGGTACACGCATACAATTGCACGAAAAATTATGCTACTGGGTTCTCCCCCTACTGCCTCATGTTCGGGAGGGAGGCCCGGCTGCCAGTTGATGTCTGTTTTGGGGTCTCTCCAGATGGGGTCTGAGCCAAAAACTACTTGCAATGTGTACAAAAACTGAAAGCTCAATTGAACCATGCCTAACAACTGGCCCAGACAATGGCTGCCAAGAGAAATCTAGCCAACAAAGAGAGGCATGATAAAAAAGTAAAGGCTCAAGAGCTTCGACCTAGAGACCGTGTGTTGTTATGCCATTTGGGACTGCACGGTAAACACAAAATTGCTGATTGGTGGCACCATCTTCCCCATGTAGTAGTTGGAAAGTTGGATGATTTACCTGTGTACAAAGTGCGCCCAGAGAACAACTTAAAAGCTGTCAAGACCATGCACCGTAACCACTTGCTACCTATTGGCCAAGTCATGATTGAGGCTGAACCCCCAGAAATTGAGCCCTCTGGGCTGGTGACTCATGCTGCTGCAAGAAAGAGACAGTTGACCTACCCCAGTGATCACAGATTTAAGATTTCCTCCACAGCAGGCCCAGAATGATAGTGACTGTCAGTCCACTTCTGACAAAAGTGAGTGTGACTATGCCTATTACCCCTCCTATGAATTGAGTCAGTTGTTTTGAGGAAATCCTATGACTAATTGTGGGGATGAAGCTGGGCCTTCTGGACTGTCTAACCCCCCAGCTTCATTCTTGGAGCCAATGCTCCCTGAAAGTGAAGTGCAAAGTATCACGTCTGAAGATGCTGAGTCCCTGTGTATTGTGGAACTGTATGATTTTCCTGAAGGAGGGGCTGATGGTTTGAGTCTTTCTGGTGACATACCAGAACTTGAAGAACACTATGCGAGTGCTGACAACCCCCCTTCCGTGCCTCAAAGTTTGATTGTGCCTGAGCCTTCACAAAATGAGTCAAGTGTTATAGAAGCAGAGCCTGCAGAGCAAGGAGCCAACAGTGCCCCAAGTTTGGACATTCCCATCTAGGCAGAGGCACCCCTCACAAGTGATGAAAGCCCCAAGACTGTTGCTGAAAGTACAGAGACTGTGGTTGTTCCCCCCAGAAAGACTGGCCGAGCTGTCAAGCCAGTATTGTGTTTCAGCTATGATTCTCTGGAGAGGCCTGTAGACTTGCCTGTCTATGTAGTTCACAAAGGTGTTTATGTTTCACCAAGCTCACTGCCCAAATTGAGCTTGATGGCCCATTCCAGGTTACTTGTTCTGCCCTCTCACCATGGTGCCCTTGCCCCATCCAGCCACAAGTTAGCTGATAGGGAAGAGCCCACTCTTGCATTGTTCAAGGCACAAGAAGTTATTACCTGATTTGGTATAGTAATGTTCAACTGACCTGTGTGAAATATGCAAAATGTATTGTCAGAATGGACAAAGTATTGGGAAATGTAGTGAATATGCACAACAAAGTAATAAGTTTATGTTAACTGATGCATGATGGTACAGACTTGACATGGATGCCAAGTTTTCTCCAGGTAGGGAAGGGTGTAACCCCCCCTACAAATGGGGGTTCCCAAAAAGTCTTCCTTGAGCTTGCCTAAATGCTCACTGCCAGGCTGGTGTCCTGTGTTTTAGCAGTTTAAATGTGATTGCCAGAGAGTGCCTGTATAGCCTCTGTGCACTGTCTCTTTAAGAGCTGCCTGGAATGCAGTCATAAGTAATCTGAGAGGGAGCTCTGTTGAAAGATGTAACTATTTGCTGAAAATCATTTAGAGTGATAATGACAATGTAGTTTGTCTAACCTGCCTTCTTTGCATCAAGGATTGTTTTGTTTATCTCCACTATCTTGGTCCTGGACTGCCAAATTGGACCAATCATTACTGGTGGGACCTAAAATGGAGCCGGACTACAGGAGCTGTCTGGAGACAAAATCTGTAGGAATTGTAGTTTTGGGCTTTTGGCACCTTTTTACACCTGAAGGGGAGCCTTTGTTGTGACTGACAGAAAGATTGGCCAACTGAACCTTTTGGATCTTGGGGGATTTCCCAGACTGCTTGCAATTTTCAGTTAGTTCTGGGCTGGGAAGTGAAGAAGTAACAGCTCAAGTGATTTGGGCAAGAGTTCTGTGTAGTTTTGTATGGGAGAACTGTGAAAGGCCTGAGTTGTGGCCTGCATGTCTGCCTACTGCCCCTGAGAGGGCACGATGAGAATTATTTCGGACTAAATCCAAGTTTGTGAGAATGAAGAAAGTCACTGATTTTTTTTACCAGGCTCATACCTGAAGAAGACCGAAGATTTTGCTGAATGAGATGGGCCTGTCAGGATTTCCAGCTGCTTTTGAATCCCCGGTTTGTGCAGAGACTTTGCAATCGTGACCGGAGAGCAGTTTGCCTGGTACAGTAGAATTTCCTTACATGTAAATGAGCTGTGTATTGAAAGTGGGTTGTGATTTGGTTCCCCACTGTGTGAACTGTGTTCTGCTTGCTCGAAGCTTTATCCAGCTTAATCGGACTGAATCTGACTGATGGAAGGGGTTTGCCTGGATATTGTGGCAGTCACAGAAACATGGTACACAGAGAACCATGACTGGGATGTCAACATACCAGGATACACAATCTACAGGAGGGAAAGGGAGGGTAAAAGAGGAGGAGGAGTAACTCTCTATGTAGAGGAAGGGATCAAAGCAACAGAACTAAAGAGTAAACAGGGAGCAGATGAGACACTCTGGGTCACCCCGGAGACAGGAAATGGCACCACAATCCGCATGGGGGTTGTACACAGATCCCCATCTCAGGGGGAGGGAATGGACAAGGAAATGATAGAAGGCATCCTTAGAATGGCAGAAAAAGGGGAGCTATTGTTGATGGGGGACCTGAATATGCCAGATGTTAACTGGAGCACCTTTGCTGCAGGCACATCCAAGAGCAGGGTCATTCTTGATGCCCTACAAGGGGCATGTCTCAGACAGCTAGTATTGGAACCCACTCAGGAGGGAGCAATCTTAGACCTGGTACCCTCAAATGGGGATGGAGAAAGAATCTCAGATTTAGAAGTGGGTAGCCATCTGGGAACAAGCGACCACCAAACAGTGTGGTTCACAATAAACACAGACATACAATCAAGCCATACAAAAGCAAGAGTATTGGACTTTAGGAGAGCTGACTTTGGGAAAATGAGACAGTGCCTCAGAAAAGCTCTAGCAAACAGGCAAGACGGAGGGGTGGAGGATCAATGGGGAGTAATCAAAACAGCCATCACAGAGGCAACAAGCCTTTGTGTAAAGCAAATCAACAAAACACAACGAAGGAAAAAAACGCTATGGTTCTCAAAAGAGGTGGCAGGGAAGGTTAAGAAGAAAAGGATAACATTCAGGAAATATAAGGAAACACAGAAGGAGCAGGACAGAGAACTTTATCAGTTAAAGCAGAAAGAGGCTGGGAAGGCAGTCAGAATAGCAAAGGCCCAAACTGAGGAAGGGTAGCCAACTCTATTAAGAAGGGGGATAAGACCTTTTATAGGTACATTAGGGAGTGAAGAAATACCAAAAGAGGGATACTGAGGCTTAATAAAGGGAAGGGAATGTGGGTAGAGGGTGACAGTGAAAAAGCAGGAACACTGAATGAATATTTCTGTTCAGTATTCACAAAGGAAGAGGAGGGGGAGGTACCTAAACCAAACAAGAGAAACTCTCTGAAGACGGGGGTCGATACCAGTCCATTTACAGAAGAAAGGGTTCTGAAAGAACTAATAAAATTGAAGGTGGACAAAGCAATGGGGTCTGATAGGATTCACCCAAGAATTCTAAAAGAACTAAGGGTAGAACTAGTGACACTGCTGACTACTCTCTTTAACAAATCATGGGAGGATGGGGTGGTACCTGAGTACTGGAGGAGGGTGGATGTGATTTCTCTTCTCAAACATGTGAGCAGGACAGAGGCAGGAAACTACAGACTAGTTAGTTTGACCTCAGTGGTAGAGAAAATGATGGAATCACTTCTGAAGGAAAGAACTGTTGAGTACCTAGAGGCCAGTGGGGCACAGGACCCAAGGCAGCATGGATTCATGATGGGAAGGTTGTGTCAGATGAATCTAATAGATTTCTTTGACTGGGTGACCAAAGTAGTAGACCAGGGAGGGGCTGTGGACATGGTCTACCTAGATTTTAGCAAGGCATTTGATGCAGTCCCACACTAAAGATTAATACACATGCTAGCCAGCCTTGGAGTGGGTCCCAGGGTGGTAGCCTGGATAAAAAATTGGCTAGACAGCAGGACGCAAAGGATAGTAATAAAGGGAGTCCGCAGTGAAGAAAGGAGGGTTACTAACAGGGTACCACATGGTTCAATACTGGGACCGGTCCATTTTAATGTCTTTATAAGTGACATTGCAGAGGAACTGGAAGGAAAAGTATGTCTCTTTGCATATGACACAAAGATCTGCAACAGGGTTGATATACAAGATGGAGTGGAAGGGATGAGAAGGGACTTGGCAAGGTTGGAGGAATGGTCAAATGTAAGCAGCTCAGATTCAATGCAAAGAAGTGCAAGGCAATGCACCTGGGAAACAAGAACCCAGGGGAACAGTACACAATGGGGGGTGAGATACTGACAACAGCAAAAATGGAAAGGGACCGGGGGTAATTATATCAGATGACCTAAAGGTGGGCAAGCAATGTCAGAAGGCAGTAGGGAAGGCTGGGGGTATACTGGGATGTATAGGGAGAGGCATCAATAGTAGAAAACAGGAAGTTGTTATCCCTCTGTACAGACAGTTGGTGAGACCCCATCTGGAGTACTGTGTGCAGTTCTGGAGACCCCATCTCTGCAAAGAGATAGACAGAGAGGAGGCTGTCCAGAGGAGGGCAACAAAAATGGTGCAGGGTCTGCACCATAAGACATACAAAGAAAGACTAAAGGAGCTTAATATGTATACCCTCGAGGAAAGAAGGGAGAGAGGGGACATGATAGAAACATTCAAGTACCTCAAGGGAATCAACAAAGTCCAAGAGGGTAGCATCTTTCAGAAAAAGAGATGTGCAAGAACAAGGGGACACAGTTTGAAGATAGAGGAAGTATTTTTTCACGGAGAGGGTTGTGGATGCATGGAACAGCCTCCCTGAGGAGGTTGTGGAGTCAAGAACAGTGGGGGAATTCAAGAATGCATGGGACAGACATAAGGCAGTCCTAGTGGGGGGTAGGAGGAAGTAAGCTGTTGGTTAACTAGGATCTGCAGCTTATCTGTTAGGCAGGAAAACGAGCAGACTAAGTGGGCCAAGCGGTCCTTATCTGCCATCAAATTCTATGTTTCTATGTTCTATGTTTCTGTGTTTCTATGTTTCTAATCCACGTTCATCTCCATTCGGTCGTGATTTGGTTCCCCACTATGTGAACTGTGTTCTGCTTGCTGGTACCATATAATCCTTTACATGCAAATGTGCTGTGTATTGAAAGTGGGTTGTGATTTGGTTCTACATTGTGTGATCTGTGTTATGCTTGATGGAAGCTTTATCCAGCCTAATCGGACTGAATCCGTGTTCATCTCCATTCGGCCTGGGCCATGCCACGTTGGCCCTGCCAGACTACCCCACTGCACAGAGAAAGCCACTGACGAGAGACCTGCCTGGAGATCAGCCCCCTGCTCCACGCTTGAACAGGAAAGATGCCTTGGTGAATCGTGTGGGCCCTGCTTCTCCTGGCACTCCAGATTAACCAACTGCTGTCTCGATTTTCATCCAGCCTGTGTCCAGTCTTGGGTATCGTGAGTAATCATCAGGGTAGCTCCCTGCAACAACAGCCTAATCTAAAAGTGTGTCATCTGATTGTCTTGTTGTTTTTTTTTTCATGAATTGAGCCCTCCGGCTCCGGGTTACAAATAGTGTGTGTTGTGGATGTTTTCTTTCATCACAGGGCCCCAACCAGCTGCAACGTTCCTGGCTAGCCCACCATTCTCCATCTGGGTACCCGGAGTGTGTGACTGTTTTTGGACCCAGAAGTGCATGCATAACTGTTTGATTGATAGAGCCTTTAAGCAAATTAACCTGATTATGCCCCTCCCTTGTTCAAGTCCTTTAAATAAATCAGATCTAACTCTTTTTTGCATTTACCCTGGCTGTGGTTCCAGTTTGTGCAAGAGTACTGTACTGCTTTATTTGCTGTGTATAACCTTGTTTTACAGGGGGTCCCCAGGGCCGAGCCAGAGGAAAGCCCTGGTGGTAAGTGCAAACAGTGTGGGTACTTGTGTGGTGTATCAGGGGTATTGTGAAAGTGATTATTGTGTATTGTTCTGGCCACTAGTAAGGAAACAGGGAGGTTACAGTGTCCTGGAGTGCTGTGTCCAGGTTAGCTTGACCACTACCAATCCTGACCTCCGGGTGGAGACACCCGTTTCAGAACTCAGGCCCCTTAACCTGCTACTAGCCAAGCAGGCAGGGGTAGTAGCCCTTGGGATAGTGCTACCTAGGGGTTACAGTAGTCTGTCCAAAAGGACTGTGGCAATGGCCGCAGCCATAAGACTCAATAGTCTCAGATATAGCCTCACAAGAACATAACAGCTCTGGGCGACCTCCTTAGCCTGAGCAATTAGGCACTCTACCCTGCTAAGAGGCAGGAAGGCTTTGCCCTGCACCAAGTCCAGGACCACCCCTATATATTGCAATCTCTGGGATGGAATTAGGATGGACTTGGGCAGATAGATAGTGATGCCCAGGAAAAGGAACAGCTGAAGGATTCTATCTTGGGTTCAGAGGAGCTGTTCCCTGGACTGAGCCTTTAGGAGCCAGTCATCCAGGTAGGGGGAAAACAGAGAGCTGCAGCTACCACTGCTACGCATTTTGCAAAGACCCGCGGTGCAGAGGATAAGCCAAACAGCAATACTCTGAATTAGTAGTGCTTATCCTGAAAAAGAAACTGGAGAAATCTTCTGTGCGGAGGGCACACTGAGATATGGAGGTAGGCGTCCTGCATATCCAAGGAGCACAGCCAACTGCCCTGCTTGAGTAAGGGCAGCAGGTCTGACAGAGTGACCATATGGAATTTCTTTTAATGGATATAAAGGTTGAGGTCCTTGAGATCTAGAATAGGCCTCAAATCTCCAGTTCTTTTGGGGACCAGGAAGAATCTGGAATAGAAACCCTTGTTCTCCATTGATTGAGATGAAAGGAGAACTGACCACTGACCACCACCTCTTGGGGACCGGAAGATGGGGCGGGTCTGGCAATGAGTCAATCTGATATGGATCCAGCTAGTGGGGCTCATCTGTCACCCCAGGACACTTTGCTACATCACCAGAGGAGGAGGAGGGGGTAGGCAAGGCAGCGGAAGCCTTTCTTTTGCCCCATGGATGGAAGGCTGCTCTGGATTTGTGGCACACCTTGTGAAAAGGAGGGTGCTGTCTGCTCCTAGGCTGTGTATGACAGAGTGAGTGGACATATTTGATAGCCCTGCCAGATGCCTGTAGGTCATTAATGATGTCCTGAATATCTGGCCAGAATAATTTGGAGCCATTGAAAGGGGCATTGAGCACCTTCTGCTGGACATCTGCAGCAAAGCCTGAGATCCTCAGCCAGGAGTGCCTATGAAGGCTGATGCCTGTAGCAGCAGCCCTGGCATCAGTGTCAGAGAAATCGTGCAAGGCCCTGAGGAGATGCTTACTGATATCCTCAGCATTCTGCAAGCATTTAAGAACCTCCTGTTTCTGGGAGCACTCTGAAAGGGCTTAGGCAGCCACCTTTCTCTTCTTCCAGATGGCATTTTGGTATTTAGCCATATGTGAGAGGTAATTAGCAATTCGCAGTGCCAAAATAGAGGAGGTATATACCATCTTGCCCCAAAGGTCAGTCCACCTACATTCCCTATCGAGGAGAGGGAGTTAAGGTGCTTGGGCACCTTGGACCTGCCTTGTGCTACTTTAATGACCACAGAATTGGTCTTGGGTTGGGAAGCATAGTAAGGTAGGCCCTGAGGGACATGATACAACTTATCCACCTGGTGAGGCATGGCAGGGACCATGTCAGGCCTATGCCAGGTAGCAGTAGTGGCATTCCTCAAGGCTGGGAGAATAGGAGAAATGACTTTAGGAAGAAATTCTGGGATTTCCAGATAGTGCACCAGCTTCCGTCTGGTGACATCCTCTTCCTTGGTATGAAAGCCCATTGCTGTGGACAGCTGCTTCATAACATTAAATAAAGTAGGGTCCTCTGGAGGTGACCTAAGAGTATGCTTGACAGAGTCCTCACTCACTGAAGAGGCAGTGGCCCTATCAGAGGAAAGAGGTTCCTCCTCTTCCTCAGGTTGGATGAGGTCTGAATGGTACTCCTCCTTGATATCGATCTGCTCCAGCTCGAGGTCCAATGAACAAAGGACTGATGACAGCCCATGGAGAATAGCCTGAGGAGGCCGAAGCGGAATCAACGATGATGGGGCCATCGACGGTGCAGGGGACCCAGGCCTGTAAGAGCCCAATTCGTGGACCAGGACTGTAAGGCCAGGCTATTATTAAGGTCAATGACAGAAGACTGGTGTGTTGACGGAGGAGGGGTCATCAGCATGGAGTGCGACGACCCATCTGTCAGGGCCTGGGAGTCGAAAGAGCCCAATGGCCATGGGCCTGGAGAAGTGTCAGGCCACAATGGAGGGGCTGTCATCAATGACTCAAGCATCAACAAACTGGGGGCTGATGACCCATGAGTTGATGACCGGCCTCCTTGAGAAGCGGGAGGAGGTGCTGTCTGTAGGGATCTGGGAGGAGCAAAGGGCTGAACAGCAGGGGGTGTCAGTGCAGCCGCAACTGAAAGAGTTCCCCCAGAGGAAGATGAAGAGGCCATCAGGGACTGGTAACACCACTGGGGTGAGTGATTCCATTCACAGTCTTTCTTGTGACTTTTCCCTGAGGACTTGTCTTGGGCCTTTGCAGCCTGGGAGCTCGATGAACCCACTGGTGACTGGAAGGAGGAACCCCCGAGGACCCCAGCCCAGAACTGGCTGCCTGTTGTTCCATCAGGAATTTTTTGAGAGCCCTTTTGCATCACCTAAGGGTGCCTTGATTGAATTTCTGGCAGTGCTCACAATCCGAGACATCGGGGTCAGGCCCAAGACAGCAGACACAGAAGATATGGTCATCTGAAGAGGCGATCTTCTTTTCGCAGTGGCAGCAATGGAAGAGAGAAGTGGAAGGCTTTACTCTTGACATAAACAAGGTAAAGGAATCTCTTATTAAAAAGAGATTCTAAAAAAAACTAAGTAAAGAAAAGTCATATGCGAAAATGGCACGGAACTGCATCGGAGCTTCTGCAGAGACCCATGTGAACAGGGTCGATGATGGGAAAGAACTGATGAGGGAGCAGGGCGGCTCACACCCTTATTGGGTTGGTGACATTGGCAGGTGATGTCAGCATTGGCGGCCCCAGTGGTACTGCTGGAAAATCTTCCATGTGGATCCTGTGTCTCCAGTGGTGAAGTTCCTACAGTGTGACCTGATGCCTGAGATACCACAGAAGAAGACTGATCTGTTTCCAGCCTTTTACAAATAAAGCTTACTATGTGCACTGAATTGCCAGCTCAAATTACTATCAGTGGATACACTCAGTGTAAACAGCACAGGCAGCTCGTTAAACTAAGTGTCACTGGAGAAATTCCTCTCTGCTGTCTTTAGTCTTAAAGGACACCTAAACCTTCTTAAACCTTCTTTTTACACATTTTTATATAAACAATGTCCTGTTGGTCAACACTGAGTTTGTAATGAGACTGAATTGTTACAGCAGAGATTCAAATTATCTCTCTCCCAATTGCTCGGTTGTGTGTGTGTGTGTGTGTGTGTGCATGTGTATAATGATTTACTGCCATCTGTGCTATCTGTAGGGTTTGTTAACTCTCTCTCAGGATCGATCTATTCCCAGTCTTTTATAAATAAAACTTACTATGTGCTCTGAATGGAGGCTGTTGGCTTGGATAAAAAAATATGTATTTCTGAAATCACTGGCTGTAACCTACAGAATATGTATGTAATGTTCATCACTGCTGGGCTTGATGGAGTGCATAGTACTATATGACACAGGTATTTAATTTTTTTTGGATTGCTCCCTGGATTCCAGCACTCAAGCACTTCGTAACATAGTATAATGCTGCAAAGAATTTGTGTAATTGTGGTCAATGTGTGTGTGTGTGTGTGTGTGTGTGTGTGTGTGTGTTCTCCATGGGGAAGGGGAGATTCCCAAGAAAAGATCTGTCCCTCACACAGGAATGCTCAGTGAACAGTAACTTAGTATGCCTATGACAAAATAAAAGCCTGTGTCAAAATAAAAACCATGTTAGCACTTTCTGGCTGGGACAATCTCTGCTCTCCTGATTTCCCTAATGTGTCATCATGATTTCTGAGAAGACTTACAATTGTTTTACCAGGAGTAGCACACTAAGCTGAAAGCTTGCTCACAGGTGTGACCTGGGAGCACAGGGAAGTTAAGTGACTTGCTCAGGATCACACAGTATGCAAGTGGGAGCTGTGGGATTCAAACCCAGGTCTCCAGATTTGCAGCTCAGAGCCCCAAACCACTGCACTATACTGCCTCCCTGAGCTGGCACGGCATCTACAGCACATTCTTGTGGATAAATCAGAACTGCAGCTACTGATGCTTCTAGAGCTAAACTTTAGAAAGAATGTGTAACTTTTGCTACATTGCAGTAAGTGATTTTTGTGTCTTTCAATGCAAAGAAGTGCGTAATCCAAGACTAGCATAGTGTAGTGGTGCTGTGATATGCACATCCCGGGGTATACACTGCTGTACATGGATCGAACCATATTATGCGCTTATCCGGGTTTTCAGGCAGAGGCAAGTGTATTAACATAACAAAGGTGAGCATATATCAGGTTGATCACACAAAAGTGACACAAGGTTTGCAGAATAACTGCACTCAGAATTGTACATAGTGATCGAACAAAGGTATGCAGTAACCTGGGTAGACACTAAGGCACAGTTCAGATCCCAGTGTGTTCATGTAACCAAGGTGAGTGTATATCAGAAGCTGACCTCACCAACTGACTAGGTCTGCAGAATAACTCCACTCACAAATGTACATGGTGATGGGGCCATGGTATGTGCTTACAAAGATATGTATGATATGCTCATATATGACCTGTACTCATATACATATCCTCCTAACTTACTCACCTACACATCTATTTCTCTTAAGAGATGGCTATAGCACTTAATGCCCTACCAATGGGGTAATTACGCACCCCCTACTCACGCCTTCTGTCCTTCTGTCTATCCCCCTCACTTTCTCTTCACTTTAACGTCATGTCTGTCCCACGCCCTAACGTTACCTCCTTGCTCATCTCCCTGGATCATCACTCTCTTATTCTTTTCTTTTCTTTTCTTTCTTCCTCTCTCATGCTGTAATGTGTCCATTATTCAGGTTAAGGCTTTTATATCATACATTTTCAGTACTTATGCCTCTGCTCTTGTCCCTAACAGTAATGCGACTAATGTGACTGTTTGGATATTACTTATTTATTTGCTTTTGTTTACCAGGTAAGCACGCTAGACAGCCAAGTGCCTATTTTCAGGAGCGACCCGGGAGGTTACAAAGGTAGCAGATATAAACATTACAGGGAACAATACCATCAGCATTTGACAGATCCAAAGATGACATACAATGACATCAAACACTTACAGATACATTGATAGATAAATAACAACATCTATACAGGCATGGTTGGTCAGTATCATACAATCAGGGATTCAGCCATAAATCCTAGGGGTGAGGAGGGTATAGGGAGGTTTAAGAGGAGTGGGGAGTGGACGGAGAGAGACAGGGGGAAAAGTGGGAAGGGAATTTAATAAGTAAACCCTCAAAGAGCAATCAGGGCAGCGAATGTCAAAAGGACTTCCTTCCTATACAGCCATGCATCTAATTTTGTTCTATCATGTTGCCTATTGTAAAATTCTAATGTAGTATTGTGTCGTATGTTTGTGCCAGCTGTATATCTTGTACCTAGTTGTCCATTCAGGACCTCCTTGTAAATGAACATGCTCAATGGAGTTATTCCTGCTAATAAACTTGAACTTGAAGATATGCAGCGGGACACAAGGCAGAGCAACGTGTATTCACATAACCCAGGTAAGCATATATCAGAAGCAGATCACACAAAGTGATAGAGGGTTCTCAGAATAAGTGCACTCACAATTGTACATAGCAATCAAGCAACGGTATGCACTTACCTGAGTAGACACTGAGGCATGAGGCAGAGCCAAGTGTGTTTATTTAACACAGGGTAGTGTATATCAGAGGCTGATTACACAAAGTGAGACAAGGTTTGCAGAATAAGTGCAGTCACATTTGTAAATACTGATGGAGCAATGGTATGCGCTTTCCTGGGTATGCACTGAAACATGAGGCAGAGCCAAATGTCTTAATACAACCTAGGTGAGAGTATATCTGAGGCCATTCACAGAAAGCGAGACAAGGTTTGAAGAATAAGTGCAGTCACATTTGTGCACAGTGATGTAATCATGGTATGGTCTTTCCTGGGTATGCACTGAGGCATGAGGTAGAGCCAAGTGTCTTCATGTAACTGAGGTGAGTATATAGCATAGGCTGATCACACACGTGACACAAAATTTGCAGAATAACTGCACTCACAATTGTACACTGTGATAGAGCCACGGCATGCAATTACCGCTGTATTCAGTGAGGTATGAGGCAGAGCCAAGTAAGGTCATGTAACCCAGATGGGCATATATCAGAGGCCAATCACAGAAAGAGAGAGAAGGTTTTCTGAAGAACTGCAGACAGTTGTACACTGTGACAGAGAAAGGTACCTTGGTAGACACTGAGGTATGACGTAGAGCCAAGTTTATTCAATGAACACAGGGCAGCATATGTCAGAGTCTAATCACACAAAGAGAGACAAGATTTGCAGAATAAGTGCAGTCACATTTGTACAGAGTAATAGAGCCATGGCATGCACTTTCCTAGTTATGCACTAAGGCAAGAGGCAGAGCCAAGTCTGCTCATGTAACCTAGGTGATAGAATGTCAGAGGCCGATCACACAAAGTGAGACAAGGTTTGCAAAATAACTGCGGCCACATTTGTACATAGTGATGGAACCATGGTATGTGCTTTCCTGGGTATGCACTGAGGCATGAGGCAGAGCCAAGTGTGTTCAAGTACTCTAGGTGAGCATATGGCAGATGCCGATTATAGGAAAAGTGACACAAGTTTTGCAGAATAACTGCAGAACCAATTGTACCTTGTGATCAGGGGTGTAGCCAGGGATTTCAGATCTGCACACCAAGTGGACTCACTGCTACCCCTCCCCACTTGTTAGGGTGATCTCCCCACCCCGGGGTGTAGCCATGCATGGGTAAATACAAATGCCATGCATTGCTCCATAAGACACCCACATACCAGCCCAGAGCCTGTAAAGTTGCATTGTCCTTCGGATGCAAAGACAGTATTAGTGACCAGTCCTTCTAGTTTCGACTCCTGTGAATAAACTTACAGACAGGTTCAGCATTTTGTTTGTTAGTTTTCATGGAAAAAGCGAGCAGTTCATAGCCTATTTGCTACCCCCTTAAGTAAAATTGCACACCATGGAGTGCTTGGAGTATGCCTGCCTATGCCCATGCTTGTGATGCAGCCATGGTATGCAGTTACCAGGGTATGCAGTGAGGCATGAGGCAGAGCCAAGTGTCTATTTATTTAGATTTTGTTAACCGGGTGAGTACACTAGCCAGACAATGACTATTTTCAGGCACGACCCAGGAGAGTACAAAAAGAGTGGTGATGTATCCCAGGTGGGCATACATCAGAGGCCAATTACATAAAGTGACAGAAGATTTCTCAAAATAACTACACTCACAGTTGTACATCGTGATCAAGTAAAGGTATGCAGTTATCTGGGTAGACACTGAGGCACAACTGGCAGAGACAAGTGTTCATTTACACAGGTTAGTGTATATCAGAGGCTGATCACGCAACGTGAGACTCAAGTTTGTAGAATAAGTGCAGTCTCATTTGCACATAGTGAACAAGCCATGGTATGTGCTTTCCTGGGTATGCACTGAGGCATGAGGCAGAGCTAAGTGTGTTTATGTAACCAAGGTAAGCATATACCAGAGGCCTATCACACAAACCTGACACAAGGTTTGTAAAATAACTGCACTCGCAACTGTGCATTGTGAAACAGCCATGGCATGCTCTTTCCAGGGCATGCAGTAATGCACAAGCAGCTCATTTCCAGATGTGTCCTGGGGAAGGGGTATGAAGTATAGTACAACAGGAGAAAAATAAATAGTAATTATCAGCATTACGAAAATAATACTCATATACGGCAATACAATACATCAAAGGAACTCACTGTAGAACTATAAAGTTTCACTGTAAACATATTTTCACTATCTTCGCTGATGACTCCATCTGTGAAAATATTTTTTCAGCGATATTTACTGTATGTTACATGTACAACATGTGTCATCATGTGTCACTGCAGCATGCACAAGGAGGCAACAGGGACAGTGATAAAACAGATTCTGCTTAACATCAGCATTAAAAGTAGAAGTACTGTATTTAAAATTAAAAGTAAAATAAAAATGGAGAACAAAAAAGCACCGATGATGAGCTGACTTCCCAGTTCCCTGCTCGGTATCAAGGTCAGCATGTGGTAACTTACTGTCTCACAGACTGGCACTGTACTGTATTTGTGAGGCTGCTCTAACTGCTCTCACTACTAATAGTTGAGATGGATGGATGGAAAGTGAAGCTGGAAAATCCCAGCAACTCACCAAGCATTGCTTTTTGTTGCTCAACACATGACTAATGATTGTGACAAGAGAGTCGGCAAAACTTACGTTTATTTCTGGTTTGTGGTTTCCTTGCTCACTCATTCTGGCATGCATGTTTATGTGTGCAGCAGAGGTGAGTAAATGTGCACTGTTTATTGAAAAAAATGGTGGGAAAAAATAAAATAAAAAGGCAACCACAAAGTTGGAATTCCCAACTGCATTCTGGTCAAATGACAGTGATCAGCTGATTTATGAAGCCTGAAGAGCGCAAAAGATTATGGGCACAATCAAGTCATAGGGCAGCACAGTGCGGTATAAACTTTACATGGTTATATCTAGTTCTTCAGTAATTATAAATGTTGCAAATATATACAGGTTACTCACCTGTAACAGGAGTTCTAGGAGTGGTATATGTTGTTCATCCACACTTACTGGCAGGTTCCTTGCTGCTTTAAATCTTGCCAGAAGGTCTTCAAGCTGGCTCCTCCCACCCACCCTGGTGGTTAAACTCTCGGCCTCGCCCCATGATGCCAGATCTAGCCCGCTGGAAGCGAGGTTACGTGTCGAAGCCGGGGAGGTCGGGTGGGTTGTGTGGATGAACAACATATACCACTTCTAGAACTCCTGTTACAGGTGAGTAACCTGTATTTCTAGGGACGTGGATATGTTGTTCAATCCACACTTACTGGCAGACTCCTAGCAGTTCTCTGGGAGGAGGGAGGCAAGGCGCGCACCCCTACTTGGGAAATAAGGACTGGAGAACCGAGGTCCCAAAATCAGCATCCCAGCGTGACTCAAGGTCGATGTGGTAGTGGGTAATGAAGGTGTGTGCTGACTTCCAGGTAGCAGCCCTGCAGATTTCCTGGATAGGGACATCTCTGGAAGCAGCCAGCGAAGCAGCAGTATGGCAGGTAGAATGAGCTTTTATCCCTTTGGGAGGCTCCATGCCCGCCAACCTGTAGCAGAGATCTATGCAGGAGGTAACCCACCTGCCTATCATCTGCTTGGCTGCAGGTCTGCCAGGTGCAGCTTCAGCGTAGGTGACAAACAGCTGGCCAACCTCTCCCCGAACTTCAACCATCTGCTCCTTATAATAAGATAGCGCTCTTCTAGGGTCCAAAGTATGGAGCCTATATTTGGCCTCTGAGGTGTGATTGGGGAGAACACAGCAGAGTAAACACCTGGTTGAGTGGCTCGACACCTTCGGAAGGAATTTTGGGTGGGGCGCAGGACATCCTGTCCCTTTGGAAGACCAGATATGGAGACTCGATGGAAAGCACCTGGAGCTCTCCTATCCTTCTGTGATGGATAGCTACCAAGAAGGCGGTTCTTCCACGACAGGTGAGAAATATCACACCTGTGCATCGGTTCGAATGGCTTGCCCACGAGCTTAGCCAGTACCAGCAGTAGATCCCACAGAGGTGGAGGTTCTCGCACCGGAGGAGATATGTGATCAAGGCCTTGGAAAAAGTGCCCGATCACCTTCTCCTGCACCACCGACTGCTTCCTGGCCCATGCCCGGTAAGCAGAGATGGCTACCAGGTGCACCTTAAGGGTCGTCGACCGAAGCCCTTGCTGAGAAAGGGACCACAGGTAGTCCAGAATGCTAGCCAAGGAACAGGAGGAAGGGTCCAACCCTTATCCTGACACAAAATGGAGAATCTCTTCCATTTGAAGGCATAGCATTTTCTGGTCGACTCCTTACGGGATGTCTCAACAACGTTGAGGACCTCGTCGGAAAGACCCAAGGCTTGGAACTCTAGCCACTCAGGAACCAGGCCATCATGTGCAGGGATTGAAGGTCCAGGTGGAATACCTTCCCCTTGTTGACTGAAATCAGGTCCGGGCGGGCTGAGAGCCGCCTCGGGAGCCTGGAGCTGAGGCTGAGGAGATCTGGATACCAGAACTGGCGGACCAGTCTGGGGCTACCAGAATCACCTTTGCCTTGTCCCTCTTCACCTTGAGAAGCAGCTTGTGGATCAAGGGAAATGGAGGGAAGGCATAGAAGAGGCCCGGGGTCCACGGCCTCGAGAAGGCATCACCCTGCAGTGAGCCCTGCTGAGGGGGGCGGGCATGAAACAGCCTCAGCTTTGCATTCTCCTTGGAGGCAAACAGGTCCACCTGAGGTGTGCCCCAGTGGGAGAACAGATCTTGTACTACCTCTGGCAGGAGAGGCCACTCGTGAGATGCAGCGTCTATCCGGCTGAGGGCATCGGCCAGAGTGTTGGAGGCTCCTGCCACATGGATGGCTAGGAGATCCGCCTCCAGTCTGCTCACGAGAGACCAAGTGTGGAGAGCTTCCTTGCACAGAGGCAAGGAGTGCGTCCCGCCCTGGTGGTTTAGGTAGTACATGTTCGTGGTGTTGTCCGTCTGGACCTGTACTACTTGACCCTGTACAAACGGAGTGAAGGCGGTGAGGACTAGTCAGACTGCTCGAAGCTCCAGCAGGTTGATGTGGTATTGAGACTCCTGAGGGGACCAGAGGCTGTGCGCTCTGAGCTCCCCCAGATGGGCATCCCAACCCATCAGAGAGGCGTCGGTCATTAGAGTGACCATCAGCTCTGGGCAAACAAACAGGATACCCTCCTGCAGATGGGCTGGAATGAGCCACCACTGGAGACCATTTCACATCTCCTGGGTCACTATCACAGGCTGGTCCAGAGGACCGGAGCGCTGTGGCCATTGGCGGGCCAGTCCCCATTGCAGGGGATGCATGTGCCAGCGGGCCCAAAGGACCATGCTGGTGCAGGCCACCATGAGGCCCAGGAGGTGCAGGAAGTCCCAGGCAGGGTGCAATTGCCCAACCAGAAATGATTGGGCAAAGGAGGAAAGGACCTCGGCCCTGTCCACCGGGAGCCATGCTCTGGCTCGAAGAGAGTCGAGCTCTGCCCCAATGAACTGAATCACCTGCACTGGCATGAGTTCTGATTTGGCCTCATTGATGAGGAGGCCAATCTGAGAGCAGACCTGGAGGGCCAGATCTCTAGACCACTCCACCTCCAACCTGAAGGGGGCTGCAATCAGCCAGTCATCCAGATAAGGGTACACCCGGACCTTTCAGCGCCGCAGGAATGCTGTCACCACTGCCATGCATTTGGTGAAGACCCTGGGAGCTGGAGAGAGGCTGAAGGGCATGGCCCAGAACTCATAAAGGGATCCCTCTGCCCTGAAGCGGAGGAATCGCTGGTGAGACGGACGGATTGGGATGTGAAAGACGATCCTGGAGGTCCAGAGAACAGAACCACATGCCTCGTTCCAAGGATGGGATGATCTGAGCCAGAGTGACCATCCTGAAGGTACGAGACCTTAGGAACTTGTTCAGGTTGTGTAGGTCTAGAATGGTGCACCAGTCCCCCGTCCGTTTTGGGACCAGAAAGTACCTGGACACAAACCCTGGGTCTGGAGAAGGATCCACCACCTCCTGATCACCTCCTTCTGGAGGCAGAGGCAATGTCGACCGGCGAGGCCGACCAGAGGCTTCTTGGGACCCGTAGCCCCCCGTGGGGTGACGGCGAAAGGGTGGGGACTGCTCGATTCCAGAGGCAGACCCTGCCTACCACTTCCAACAACCAGCGGTCCATGGTGATAGCGGACCAGGCAGAAAGAGTAGGCGGGCCGTCCCCATGGGGAACCTGAGGGAGGAGGATGAGGTTGGGGGCGACACCCCTCAACCCGTCACTGGGCAGGCTTGGAGGAAGGGCCGGCTGAGGAGCCGCCTGGACCTTTCCATCCCAGCTTCCTGCTGGAGGAAGCAGCAGGCTTGGTTTTGGGGTGCCAAGTGCGAGCCTGCTGGCCCTGATGCTGGTGTTGCTGGACCGGACATGCCACAGGGGCTGAAGGACAAAGGGCTTACGCTGCTGCTGGCAGCCTTTGTCCTTCTGGGCAGATGTGACTGAATCCAAGGTGGTGTTGGACTTCTCGATCCATTGAAGATGGCCCTCCACCCCGGGACCGAACAAGTCGGTACCCAGGAAGGGAACATCTGCCAGCTTGTGCTGTAAAGGTGGAGATCCGCAGCCAAGCTCTGCGGCACATGGCCACTGCGGCCACTACTGACCAGACACATGAGTCAGCAATGTCCAGGAAAGTCTGGAGCTGCTGTTTGGCCACCTCCCTTCCCTGATCCTGCACCTGCTTGACCATCATTTGAGGTCAGCTGGGAGATGAGGAATCACCTCACCCAGGGAGCCCAAAAGGGCGTGTGAAAAGTGTGCCATCAGGACAGCCGAGCTGGCCTGATGAAGGCCTAGGGAGAAAGCAGCATAAACTGGAGGCTTGTCCACGTCCCGAGTGTTCCCGGAATGCCAGAAAACACTGTCAGTCACTAGCCCCTCCGCAGAGGGGTGCTCCGAGAAACCAGAGAGTGAACCTGTGGGAACAGCATACTTCCGAGCGATCCTGGCCGAAGGTGCTGGACAAGAAGCTGGCCGCTGCCACAGCTTCAGGGCTGGGCCAACAATGGCTTCAGCTACCAGGAAGGCCTCCATAGGGGGAATCCCCTCGGTCCAGTAGCTCCGTGAGGGGATACTTGGCCCATTTTGAAACGGGTTCGAGCTTCATCCCAGTGGACTCTGAGATAAGTTGAAGCATTCCAAAGAACGAGGATGGGCTCTTGTCTACTAACTGACCCCCAGTGGACTCCAGGTCAAGCGGCCTGGAGAACAAGGAGGAGTCATCGTCAGACTCTGAGGAGTCTGTGAACAGCTGCCGAGCGCCTGAGCCACCCTCCACCTGCCGATGTCGATCGGGAGTAAGGGTGACCGACAACCAGTGGGGCAAGCTCTGATCTGACCGAGAATCCTTGGTCAGAGCCCCAGTTTTAGGTAGTGGAGGCGGGGGTTCCACCACAATGGGTGGCACAGCTGGTTTCGGGCAGAATAACTGGTGCCGGCTTCGGCTCCTCGACTACTACGAGGGGTTGTTTCGGCCGCTCCAGTGACAGCCAATTAATGGCCGGGGAAGGCGATGGAGTCGGCTTATTCCCAGACTAAAGGAACTGCTACCACATTAGATCCTCATAGTGCCGACGCAATTTGTGCCGGAGCCTATCCTCCGAAGAGGACGATGATGATAATGAGCGGTGCCGCTGCTTTCCATGGTGCAGAGACTGAGACTGCCAATGTCGGCGGGATCGTCTGGACCTGGAAGAGGTCCAAGACTGAGACCAAGACCTTCGGGATTCCGAGGGTGGTCTGGGGCCCTCCTCCCTCGGTTCAGGGACCTTAACCAGGGTCTCCAGCACAGGAGGCACAGGCAAGTCCTTGGTTTCAACCAGGGGAACCGGTGAAGAAGGGTTGTCGGCTTCTCCAGTTGACAGACTGTCCGACGGGTCGAGAAAAATCTTGACTGCGTTGACAGGTGTCTCAGCTGGCTGACCTGACGGGGACACTGTGAAGCCAGCGGCCTTAGCCGCAACCTCGACTGAAGTCGAGTGTCGACTATCCGGGGAAGGGGACCTCTCCCGTTCCCACGAATGTTGACGGTGGGATTTACCCTTAGAGTCCTTCATTTTGGACCGAGAGGAATGTCCCGAAGGCCCTCCTCCCTTGGTGGAGAGGGATTGGCAAAGCTCCTTAAATTAAGCCATGTAGGAGGAGCCCAAGGAGAGTGGGATAAATGCCGTGACCGAGGATGATGATGATGCTGCAGCCTGGGCTGACTCCTCCTCAAGGGCGATCATCTGTTCGAGCTGTTCAGCTGAGCCCGCGGCCGTGGACACTGCCAATGGAGGCCTCCTTGACTTGACGAGGATGCGTTTCTCAGGCGCCCAAGGTTGTAATCTGGCAAGCATGATCCTGTAAGACCATAGCCGAAAAGGACTTGCACAAATTGCAGGCCTGTGAATCGTGGCCAAGCCCCAAGCAGTAAACGCACGTGGAGTGCGGATCGGTCCGGGACATCTTCTGCCCACAGAGGCACCGACGAAATCCGGGAGTTGATTTGTCCATCGCAGCCACGAGAGAAGATGAAGACCGAAGTCTTGTAAATTTTAAAATTAGTTTCAGGTTAACCGAAGAGTTTGGATCCAGGCCTAAAACGCAGAGCGCAAAGGAGGGAACCTGAGCTTCCAAGCAATAAGGAAGATCTGGTGTCATGGGGCGGAGCCGAGAGTTTTACCACCGGGTGGGTGGGAGGAGCCAGCTTGAAGACCTTCCGGCAAGATTTAAAGCGGCAAGGAACCTGCCAGTAAGTGTGGATTGAACAACATATCCATGTCCCCAGAAACATATTTACAGAAATGATGTCTGTGAGATCCTTATTGGGTGCAGTTTACTTTTGGGACTGCATTTTGTGTAACACCACTATCTTTGTTGCTCTGATGACATCATCCTACAGCAACGTTGATGGAAAAATGGAGGAGAAACACAATGATAACTTCTGGAGGCTGTCATTTGTTATTTGAAAACCAGATCTGGACAGAAGTAGGACTGCTGGCAACCAGAGGAGGCACACAACACTTACACATAAGGAGTTAGGAAAATATTGCTGTGAAATGATGTGAGACTTTCCCTCAACTCGTTTCTGGTTACTGAATTTTCAATAAGGCAGAGGGGATCACTCTTTGAATTTTCAGTACCTGCAGTACAACATGTAATATTTTATTATGTACCAGATCCACAGCAAAGTGAAATAACTGTGAGACTGATGCCAACCATAATAAGAAAAGTCATCAGCAGCCTTATAGTATGGTGACTGGGGAGTGTTCAAATGCAGGAACCAACCAAAATCAAAGGAATATTTCATTGGAGTAGGAGTGATTGCTTGCATCATAAACCATTGAGCACCATTACTGATGTTGTCCACCAAATATAAACATTACTTCTTACATGCTTTAGCTACAGTGATCTCTCAGTCACTGCTGCCATGCAGTGCATTATTAGTAGTAGTTTTTGTTGACCGGGTAAGTGCACTAGACAAATCCTGTCTATTTTCAGGCACGACCCGGGGGAGGGGGATACAGATGAATGACAACTGACGTTGAACCAGATTAAGCTGTTGGTGGTATTTTTAGTGAATGAGGGAAATTTGGCCAGGACACCAGGGAAATTCCCCTACTCTTTTCAATAAGTGCCATGGGATCTTTAACATCCACCTGAACTACCACCAATCCAGGCAGATGGGACCTCAGTTTAACGTCTCATCCAAAAGACGGCACCTCAGAAGTGCAGCACCCCTCTCATGTTGCACTACAGTGTCAGTACTAGGATATTAACCCAAGTGCCAGATGTGGGAACTGAACCCACAGCCCTCTGATCTCCCGGCCTCAGAGGCGAGTGTGCTACCTACTGAGCCACTGACACTGCATTATTATGGACATTTGCATGCTTTTAGGATCCTGCTTTGAAATCTGGACATTTACAATTGCAGAACATTTCCACATATTAAGGACCGTATTATAAGGGTCTCCACAAGATGCATGATACACAGGTACATATCAAGGCAGGTTAATGAACAGGACAGTAAAATGACATAAGTAGTAGCAAGGAGTACAAAAAGAACCCACAGTAAAATGTTGATAAATTAGTGTCTCAAAAAGTCATATTCTATCAGAAAGCCCATAAATATCCCAATGTTCAAAATAGAATTGTAAAGATATGCAAATGTATCACAATTATGCATGTCCAGATTTCAAAGCAGGATTCTAAAATCATGAAAAGTTCCATAATAATAGCTTACATGTCCTAAATGCATGGAAATATCCAGCAAATATGACAAATTACCAAAATGTACAGCAGGATGCAACATACGTGCAAATGTCCATGATAACAGGCAAATAATGTCAAGATGTATTACTCAGTACGATTATATCCTTTCACCTTCCCCTGTACCCACTGTCTTTGTGTTCTCCCCTCTATCATTGCACTGCACTTAATTGAAATTACAGTTTAAAAGAATTATGTATTAATAATGGTATTGCTTACATCGTAAACTGTGGAGTGCTATGACTGATGTTGTCCACCAGATAGAAACATTACTTCTTACCTGCTTTAGCTACAGTGATCTCTCAGTCACTGCTGCCGCACAGTGCATTATTATGGACATTTGCATGAATTTACAATCCTGCTCTGAAATCTGGACATTTATAATTGCAGGACATTTCCAAGCAGTGTTGCTTGGATAGTATCCTATGAATTAGGATACTACCAGATACCTGACGTTTGGCCAGATAGTGAATCAGGTTGGATAGTAGCGCTGTCCAACGTGGATCTGACCATCCCAGATCTGTGGTTGGATCCCTGTATCCGACGTTGGATCCTTGTATTTGACCGCGAATCCTGGGATCCGACCGTGGATTCCTGGATCCCACTGTGGATCCCTGGATCTGACCTGGGATCTGACCTCTGACTTAGGCCAGATCCCAGGTCCGATACTGCCACTATCCAAAGGATCACAATTGGATCCACAAAGGCACAATCCAAGCATCACTATTTCCAAGTACTTAGGATCCTATTATGAGGATTTCCACAAGATACAATATAATTTCAGTAAACCACAGCTGCTCTTAACTGATTCATTCATCATTCCTCTACTGCATCTTCTCTAAACATCTCTCACCACCATCACTACAATCATTTTCCAGCCATATTGGCTCTGACCAGAGTTTTTTAAATGTTGGTGTAACAAAAGCATGCTTCCAAATTAAAGGGACTTCATTATAAATCAAAGAAAAATTAAATAATTTTGTTATGGGACAACTAATTCCTCCAATGCAATTTTTTACAATTTCAGATCTAATCCATCAGGGCCAACATGAGTTTTTAAGTTTAGTTTTTATATTTCAAACAAGAAGATGCCAGGGAATATGTAATAATGTCTGGGGATGGGGATCAGTAGGTGGAGGGTGCCATTAGACACCAGCGAGTTATTATTTTATACCGGTACTTGTGGTCAGAAGGTGGAGGGGACCATTAGGCCCCAGGGAATGTATTTTCTATATGAGGCCAGTGATCAGAAGGTGGGTGGAACCACTGGACACTAGGGAATGTATGTTTCAGACCAGAGCTGGTGATTGGAGGGTTGGGGGGGGACCACTAGGTACCAAGGAATGTATTGTCTATACCATGGCTGGCTATTGGAGGGTGGGGAGGAGCACTGGACACAAGGGAGTTATGATTTACTACTGGGGCTGGTGATCGGAGGGCAGGAAGTACTGGAGACCAGAGAGCTATGATTTCCTACCAGGGCTGGCAATTGATGGGTAGGGGGAAAACAACGGACACCAGGAAGTTATGGTTTACTACCTGGGCTGGTGATCAGAGAGTGAGGACCACTGGATACCAGGGTGTTATGATTTACTGCTGGGGTTGGTGATTGGAGGGCCGGGGGACAAGTAGGCACCAGGGAAAGTTTTAGTATGATACAGGATGATGACCAGAGGCTAGGATGTTCCACTGAACACCAGGGAATACTTGATTTTTACAGGACTGGGCAATCAGGGTACGGGCAGAGCTGGACACGGGGGCACAAACCTGCAACCACTTCTCATGAAAATGTGCCCATAATGGGCATGCAAATGGCCCTTTAATGCCTTGCATTCCCAATGGGCTAATTTGCATGGTGCCATCTGAATATTGCACTGGGCGCTACCAGCGCTATTGGGTCTGGTGGTGCTGCTTCCCACACTGCCGGAATCTATGCCGGGGCAGCAGTACTCAGCCTAGTGCTATACCAATATGCTCCTATATTCAGTTAGATAGTGCCAGATTGTTATCTGACTGAATATAGCATCCTCAGGGTCATGGGCAATGGGCAGGTGCAGTGCAAACCTTTGCACTCTGCTTTGTCCATTTTTGAATATCTGGCCCAGGTGTTCTGGCCTCAGCTAAATAATTCTAATTCAGTATTTTTGTTTTCTATATGTTTGTCTAGGTCTAGCCAGCAGGAGTGAATGTTTTGCTTTTAAAGCTTTTAATTTCATCAAACTACACCCAGCCATAAAAAGCACACAGATTGCCCTAGGTCATCAATGGTATAATTAGTAAAGATTCTAACTGTTTTCTTACAGAATACCCACTTAATTAGACCTAAGCAATTGCCAAGTTGTAAATACATCCTTCAGTGCCCACTGGATAAGGAAAGTGACAAAATCACGGCTGTACTGCTATAAAATTGACTGTAAACCAGTACTTGCTGAATCTATGGTCCTGGGCCCATCACTATCACATGGGACAGGAGACAGTGTAGAAAAAAGAAGAACAATAAAATCATGGTAATATGAAGATCCCCAGAGGCTATACAACTAGTAGGAGAGGCAATAAAACTAGTAGGCAGATTGAGAAAAAAATCCTAATAGCAAACAAAGAGAAGGACACACCAGGACTAAACACACAAATCAAAACAATCTGCACAACATATGTTTTTGCAGATTTTCACTGTAGTACTCCTTTAAACTGCATTCCTTTTGTGTGTTTCTACAGCATTCTTTTAGGATATTTGTACTTTCAACAAAGAGATACATGGTATAAGTGGGTGCTGTGACGCCATGTTCTCATATGCTAATGCAGCTCTCACTGACAATGAGATTTTAACAACCACAAAATGGGGACCCCATGATAGTTACAGGAACTAGCATGAGCAGTGACAACAAACTAAAGCAAATGCATACATCCCCAACAACTACAGGAAAAGAGTTGTCTGTTACATAACATTTGATGGCAGATAAGGACCGCTTGGCCAATTCAGTCTGCATGTTTCTCCCTACCTACACTATTACATCAGACTGTGCCCAATCTACTGCTCTTTCTCCCTCTCTCCCTCCCTTCCTTTCCATTATGATTCCTTTGTGCTTATCCCATGCATTCTTGAACCCCACCACCTCCAATGGAAGGCTGCTTTGGGAATCCATCACTCTTTCTGTGAAGACATACTTCTTCACATCTCTCCTGAATCTACCCCTTCCAGCTTCATAGCTTGTCCCTTGTTCTTCAGCACCTTTTCTTCTGAAAAATACTCACCTCATGTATCTTATTTACCCCCGTGCGGTATTTAAAGGTCTCTATCATATCTTCCCTCTCCCTCCTTTGTTCCAGGGTGTACATGTTGAAGTCCTTTAGTCTCTCCTCATTGGGCTTTTGATGCAGATCCTGCACCACTTCAGTTGCCCTCCTCTGGACTGCCTCCACTCTATGTCCTTCCGGAGATGTAGTGTCCAAAACTGGACACAATACTCTAGGTGGGGTCTTACCAACAATCTATACAGAGGCAACACCACCTCCCTCTTTCTGCTGGTGATACCCCTCCCCATGTACCCCAGCATCCCACTTGCCCTCTCTACTGCCTTGTTGCACTGCCTGGCCATCTTTGGGTCATCTGATATGATTACCCCCAGGTTTCTTTCCTGCTTGGTGGTCATCAATACCACTCCGCCCATTTTGTACTCTACCCCTGGGTTTCTGTGCCCTAACTTCAAACTCCGTTAGAGAATCTGGCATAACCACACTAGGAGATTTTAGAAGGGTTAACTTTAGAGCTATACTTGATGAACTGTACAATTGGGATTGGATTTCAAATAATACCTCTGCCAACCACCTTTGGCTTAAAATTAAAAATAAAATCACTGAGCTCAGTGACAAACATATTCCAAACCATAAATTGTAAAATAAAAAGGGGAAAATGCCCTTGTGGTATACAAACAAGGTTAGGAAACTAATCTCTGTCAAAAAAGGGCCTACAGAGCACTCAAAAGAGACAACAATGATTATAACAAACATAAGTATAGGGAGGCATTTAGGATCTGCAAATTGAATATTAATGAGGAAAAACACAAAACTGAATTTAAATTGCCACATACGAATGATGGTGGAAAAAGCTTTTATTCATATACAAATAACAAGAAATGTTCTTCTAGGAAAATAGGCCCAATCAGAATTGTCTCAGATATAATCACTGACCCGAAGGAAATGGCTTGTCAATTTAATAATTATTTTTGCTCCACCTTTACCCCTAAGAATACAACTTATAAATCTCTATTCAGGAATAATAAATGCCCCAAATGACCCTGCAAAGATTACTCAGGAGGAGTTTATATCCAATTAAAAACATTAAAATAATGTCTCCGGCCCAGATGCTATCCACCCACAAATTTTGAAAGCTACTGAACCATGGTTGGTGGAACCTTTGCATATACCATTTAATATGTCTATAGAGTCCGGTGAAGTCCCCAAGGAGTGGTGCCAAGCTGTGGTAGCACCTATTTATAAAAAAGGTGAATATAGTAGTACCACCAACTATCGACCAATTAGTTTGACTTGTATTTTGGGCAAGATTCTTGAGTCAATAATTAAAGATAGGCTAGAAGCAGAAATAACTTTCAAGAATATTATGGATGACTTACAACATGGTTTCAAAGCACAAACGTCTTGCCTAACTGCTAACTTAGTTTTCTATTAAAGAGTTAGTGCTCTTCTCGAGAATCATAAGTCTGTGGATGTTGTCTATCTTGACCTCTGCAAAGCATTTGACAAGGTCCCCCATGATACTTTTTTTTTTAATTACTTTATGTTTATTGTATTGACAAAAACATACAGCTTCAATCACTTACAGTGGATGTTACATTTTCATATTTTAGAACTGGGAGAGCACCACTTCTCTTAATACATAAAATATATCCATCCACAGTAATAAGATACGTCATTGGAGAGGATCCTTATAAAATACAGAGATTTAAATTTAAACATTTTAGACTGCGTAGTGAGCCCAAGAGCTGCATAGTAAAACAAAGTCTTAAGTCCCGGAATCCTTTCCCTTCAAAGGGAACAAGGAAAGTTCATTATGCTTTTCCAAAGTATTTGCACTAATGTGCCATCCTGAAAAGAAGATACAAATAGCTCCTTCCCCAAAAAACTCACATTAAAACATAAATGCAGCAATATTAAAATCGTAGTACATAGTCCAGTCAGTCACTTTATGCCATCAAGTGAATACCCTCTTTCATTTATTAAAGCGCCTTCATTTCAAACTAATTAAACCAAGCCTTTAATTACCTCATAACAGATTACCATGTAAAGTTTCAGACCTGTGTTTTAAACTATGCACTGTAAATATAGCAAGGGACAGTAGAAATACAGGAAACAAACATTTTCAACTTTTCTATTGCAATATTTCCAACTCTATTTTTAAGTAACACAGGAAATAGACAGATTAACCTTAGATTAACTTTAACTAAAAGGTTTTCTTAGTGAGTTATTCTTTTCACTACCCAAGCATTTATGATAGATCACTTAAATTAGTACTTTACAGTTCTTTTCAAGTGTGGTCTTCCTCTGAGGAGGATTCTTCTGCAGTAGCGGTATTCGATCTTCTGGGAGTATTTCTCTGACACCACTTCATGGCTTCGGTTGGGTCTGAAAAGACATAGACTCGCCCTCTGTGTACTTTCCAAAGTAGGGCCGGAAAAACAAGGCCACGTGGAATCCCCGACTCCCTCAGTAATGCTCTGGTACCATCAAATTTCTTGCACTTTTGGCGTGTTTCATAACCCAAATCTGGAAACATTCTTATCTGCTGTCCTTCATGTAGTAACATTTTCTTCTGCCTGGCCATAGTGAGGAGATAGTCTCTGGATCCCATGCCATCTGTAATGATTACCACAGTTCTTGGGGTTTTAGGATCATCGGGTCTGCCTCTCGTCACAACTCGGTAGGCCTTTTGGAAGCGCTTCACCGTGGGGGCTATCTCTTCACCCAATTGGTGTGTTAACCACTCCTGGACAAACAACAATAAGTGATTTCCTTCAGATTCTTCTGCCAAACCTAGTATCTGCAGATTCTGTACGCGAGCTTGATTCTCCAGAGTCTCCACTCTATTTCTCAAGTGTGTATTTTCTTTGATAATCTGTGTATCGGCACCCATTGCTGCATCTGCCCTTTTAGTGGCTTCATGGGAGGCTAGAGTAATCGATTCGACTGATGTCTCGACAGTAGTTACTCTATTTGTTAGCGTGTCGAATTTGTTTGAAAGTCCGGTAACTGAGGCAGCCAGTTTATTTAGTTTTGCTCCAACTGTTTGTAAGGTTTCCTCACCGGGAACATCATCCTGTATTGTTTCCTGGCCTACTGTAGCCCTCGTGGTGGGAGTTGTAGGATTTGTTTTTTGCTTAACTCCATCCCCCATTGCTCTATCTTTTCGAGGGTTGCCCATAGTATTGCTTGAGTCTTTATCTCTCAACCTCTGTTGTGAAGAAGGCACTTTCTTCCGATTTAATTTCAAATTTCTCGTATAAATGAAGATAATGGGGCAGAGCTATATCTTCAGACATCCATTTTGCTCGGGCTCCACAGTGCCCCCCCCCCATGATACCTTGATAGAAAGTATGAAAAGGCTAGAACTTAATAGGTCTCTTATTACTTGGGTTGAAGCATGATTGGGAGATAGGGAACAGATAGAATAAGAGGACACTACTCTGATAAGGGATATGTCACAAGTGGAGTTCCCCAGGGCTCAGTTTTGGGTCCGTCTGTTCTCCATTTTCATTTCAGACCTCAATAAAAATTTAAATAGTTTCGTAATTAAGTTTGCCGATGACACCAAACTAGCAGCTGATGTCAGTACTATGGATAGGTTCCATAAACTGAGAGAGGACCTTTTAAGATTGGAATGTTGGGCTAAGTTACATGGTATGATGTCTAACCCTGAAAAATGTGTCATTATGCACCTGGGCAAAGCCAACCGGTGCATTGATTATTATATGGTTGGTAAACATTTAAAAAGTGTTAGTAATGAAAAAGACCTTGGAGTTCTTATCAGTAATGATCTTAAGTTTAGTAATCATTGCACAGAGGTAGCAAAAAAATCTACCAAACTTATAAGTTGTATAAAGAGGTCAATCTCTTCCAGAAATAATGCATGTATTATACCCTATATCAAGCAATGTTTACGCCTTACTTGATTACTGTTACCCATTATGGAACCCTTTTTTGCATAAGGACATTAACAAACTGCCGAGTGTGCAGAGGAGAGTCACCAAAATAGTGGATGGCCTCCAACATGTGGTTTATGATGATAGATTAAGGGTATTAAAACTCTTTCCCTTGGAACTTAGAAGATCAATAGGTGATCTTTTGCTAGTGTTTAAAATTATTAGGGAACATGCTCTTTTGTCAGAACTGGGATTCAGTATTAACCATAGAGAAACCAGTCTTAGAAGTCATAGATTCCAGCTTATGCTCACTAATCCTAAGGGACTTTTAAGAAGAAGTTTCTTTACCCAAAGGATCATTACCCTATGGAATTCTCGTCCAAGAGGCATCGTTGAAGTTGGTACCTTTGACACATTTAAATTGAAATTAGATAGATATTTGATAAAAGACTTGGCATGGGATCATTAACCCACATGCAGGAGAAGTGCTCTATGGGCCAACTGCCTTCTGCACTTCTTAAAATTCTAGTGTGAATCCTAGTATGAACTGCATTATTTTGCACTTTTTGCATTAAAATCCAGCTGCCATATCCTTTACCATTCCTCTAGTTTTCTCAGGTCTCTGTTCATCCTTTCCACACACACCCTTTGGAGTGTTCACCCTACTGCATATTTTAGTGTCCTCTGCAAAGAGGCAGACCTTCCCTTCCAGCTCCTTGGCAATGTCACTTATAAAGACATTATAGAGGACCTGTCCCAGCACTGATCCCAGAGGCACCCCATTGGTCACCCTTCCTTCCTTGGATTGAACTCTGTTTACCACCACTTGCTGTCACCTATCCCCAGCAAATTTCTTATCCAGTTTACCACCTTTGGATCCACTCTAAGCTACCCAGCTTGCTTGCTAGTCTCCTATGTGGAACAGTATCAAATGCTTTACTAAAATATAGGTAGGCCTAGGTAGGCCACATCCACCGCTCCACCCAGATCTAGTTCCTTGGTCACCCAGTCAAAGAAATCTATCAGATTCATTTGACATGACCTCCCCATGGAAACCATGCTCCCATGTGTCTTGTACCCCACTGGATTCAAGATATTCCACAATCCTTTCAGATATGAGATATGAGGTTATAGTTTTCCTTTAATCTTGATATAACTGGCAGTGTTAACTGGCACATAAATATAACCATTCTGGTATGGAACCCACGTGGTCCTGGATGTCTGACTTACTGTAGCACTGAAAACAAGAGCACCCACTTAAACAAGGTTACTCAAGATAGCACTGCACATGTAGTGTACTGTAAACCACGTAAGCGATGATTCCGATTCCTCCTTCACTCCTTGAATCATCTTATCCCTTAAAGAGCGAATAGCACCAAAAAATATCACGCTGAAGATTTTAGCCTTTTTAAAAGTAGTTCCTTATTACTTTTTGTTTTTTTATGTGCTCATTAGATGATTTTTTAACTAACAGTATTGGGTGTAGTGAAAAAAGCAGTGCTTTACATGGAAGCAGACATATCTAGTTCTATTCCTCCCACCACATCATCAGCATGTGACCTCACTCCTGGCTACATCATAAGCTCTGCTGCGTGATTGGTAACATGTTGTCACATGTTACCAACCAAGCAGCAGGAAATTGGCTCTTCTTGGTTACTAGTGATGTCACAGTCAGCAAGGTCACAATGCTGATGATGTAAAGGAGGAACAGAATTGAATTTGTCAACATCCAGATAACATGCTGTTCCACATCACACCCAATACGATCACACAGAAAATCTAATTAGCAAAACAGAAAAGAAGTGATGGCTGACTCGTACTACTTCTGAAGGTTATTACTAACTCCAGGCAGTGCACTAAATCTTTAACACTGGTTGTACTATGACTGCTGAAAGAGGAGGCAGGAGGCAAGCTCAGATAGAATGTTAGACTTATTTTAAAAGTATAGATGTCTTTTAAAAGTGGGTATGTTCATCAGAAAAAATAATTATGTTTGACACCAACAGGCCTGAGTTACACAACCTTCCTTCCGCACAAAATAAACATGAATTTCATTCCATCCTGTTCCTTGTCATTAGTAACATCTAAATAAAAAGTGGAGCCAGGTTTACTCCTGATGTGAAATCACAATCCCCTGACTGTGACATCAAAGCCTGCTGTTCTGGAAATGGCAGTGATGTCAGAAGCAGGGCATTATTAAATTCAGTTCTGGAAAAGGCCTCAGGTATAAATGAATTGTAACAGACAAAGCTCCTATTTTCATGTAAACACCCTTTAGTATAGGGAATGGAATGGCTGTAAATTCAAGTTTTTCTGAGGTAGTGCCACTTAATTCTGCTAATGCCAAACTGTGTTTGGCTGGGGGACAGCTGACAGAGGGTGGTGGTAGACGGAGTTCACTCAAAGGAAGGAAGGGTGACCAGCAGGTTGCCAAAAGGATCAGTACTGGGACCAGTCCTCTTTAGTGTCTTTTATGGCATTGCAGAGGGGCTTGAGGAAGGAATGCATTTTATAGATGGCACCAACATCTGCAATAGGGTAGACACCATGGGAGGGGTGGTGGAAAAAATGAAAAGGGATCTAAGAAAGCTTGAAGAATGGTCAAGAGTGTGGCAATAACGTTTCAATGCGAAGGAGTGCAAAATCATGCACATTTATTTATTTAAATCTTGGATTACAACCTTTGAGCTGGAAGCTCATTTACAAAGGTTCCACATTATGACAAAACAGGGATAGAGTGGTTAAACTATACAAGTCAAAACAATGTTAACAAAGAAAACAAACAGGCAATTCAGATACAGCCATTTAACATGTAGGATTATAAAAGTACAGATATTATGGTACAGTATATGCAGCAACAAAATCACGTGTAACATAAGTGCACTAATAATGCAAGGCAGGAGAAGGAAGAAGACCATGGATGGAAAGAGACTGGTAGCAGGGGTGAGGGAGGAGAAGGATAGTGAAGGAAAGACTAAGGGAGGGGATGAGGGGAGGACTGGAGCAGTCAAGTAGGCCTTGTCAAAATTTAGCGGATGAGGGGAGTAGATAGAGGGGAGAGTGAAGGGGGATGGGGAGGGGGCACATAGATCTGGGTGGGGTGCTGGGGAGATGGAGGGACATGTCTGTGGAAACTGAGGGAGGAACTGAGAGAAATATGAAGGCAGAGGGGATGTGGGAGGGGAAAATGGAGGTGTTGATAGGAGCTTGACCAGGTTAAAGGCAGCAGTCACAACAGCTTAGGGTTGCAGACAATCACGAGCTTAGTTTTGAATGGGCTGAGTTTAGTATTGATAGCATGTCCTCACTGAGAGAGTTCAGCCAGAGGAAGACGATATAAGAAGAGCGCTGGACTCAGGGGTGTGATGGAAAGGGATTTTAAGGTCAGGGATGTTGGACTTCCCAGTGGTACAGGTATTGTCGGTGGGGGAAAGAAGGCTTTGAACACCAGGAGATGCAAGCCCTAGCACAGACATTTTAGCTAGAAGACATACCTGATACCGAATTCAATAGTCCAAATTTGGCCACCCTGACTAGGAATGGCGGTCACAGATATGTGTTTGGTGGGGAGCATCAAGGACAAGCTGGCAGACTTTGTTGAGGGCCACTTTGATCCTCTTGAGGGTTGTATCAGCAGCAGCACCACCATATACTACTAGTCCATAATCGGTCACAGATAGGACAGAACTGGTAATGTCTAGGTTTAGGGCATCATCTGTTAGGCAGTGTTTGTGCCTAAATAGCTGGCCAATCCTAGCACTGGCTGCTTTAGCTACTAGGTCAATGTGATGTGTGAAAGAAAGGAACTATCCAAGATGACCCGAGGTATCTGAAACACTGAACCATCTCTAGGGGCATTTTGAGAGTTCACTATGTACAATTGGTAGGATTTGTGCTGGTTATGGGGGGAGGCACAGTTTTGTTTTTTTGCAGTTTAATATAGGAGCTTAGAGCTAATGAACCAGGACTCGGTGGCAGCGAAATTAAGTTGCATCTGTTTTTCCAGCATCACTGGGTCTGATTGGCTGGAAAGAAGCACCGCATCATCAACATAGAGGAGGACCATGTCCAGACATGCTCAAGGGAGGTGGTTCAAGAACAGACTGAAAAGCAGGGGTCCCAGAACTGATCCCTGGGGTACCCCTGTAATTACATCCCAGCTTTCGGAGAGGACGTCAGCGATTTTCACTTGTGTTCTCTTACAGAGGTTACTCCCAAACCAACATACAGTTTTGAGAGAGAGTCCCAAGTGGGTTAACTGGTCCAGTAGAAGTTCATGGTTGACTGTGTTGAAGACCTTGGTGAGGTCGATATAAGTCGCCTTCACCAACTGGCCCTGGCCAAGAGCATCATGGATGTAGCCTGTGAACTCCACCAAGGCGGTGATGGTGGTGCTGTGTTGTTTTAGGAAGCCATGCTGCTCTAGGCATAGCAGCTGATATTTGTCAAGGTGGTCAATGAGCTGGTCATAGACAATTCGTTCTAGTGCTGAGAGAGGGGGGGGAGAATAGAGATCGGCCTATAATTGGCGTGGCTTGCTCTATCCCCACTTCTGAAGATGAGGGGTGACTACAGACTTCTTCCATGCCTGAGGGAATTTGCTGTTAAAGAGTGAGAGGTTCAGAATTCTGGTAAGGGGTGACAGTACCTCATGTAGGGTTAAGGCAACAAGCTTGAGATTAAGTGCATCACTGCCCACTCTGGTTTTCCTGAAGACTTGTGAGAGGTATTTTTTTGTTTTGTCCTGAGAGATAATTTTAAAGTGGAAAGGTGGGGCGGGGCCAGCCGGGGAGACCGATGGGTTGAGGGGGTTGGAGACATCTGGAGGTAGAGAGAAATCTGGAGGGAGTACACTACTTAGGTCTGTAAAAGCTCTATTAAAGGTGTTAGGTATAGTTACAGAGTCCTGGGTTATTGTACCATTTAGATTGAGTAAGGTTGGGGGGATTTGTTGGGTTTACCAGTGAGAGTCTTCAAATTATCCCAGAATTTGTGGCTATCTTCCCAGTTGCTAGACAACTCATTCTTAAAGTAACGACTCTTTGCTAAGCGAAATAGCCCAGTTATTTTTAGCAGTTTTGTAGCTCTGGAAGTCTATGAAGGAGCCAGTATTTCTGACTTTGTGCCAGAGACTGTCACTACGTTTCATCTGCTTGAGGAGGGCCAAGGTGATCCAAGACTTACTACACCCTTTAGTTTTGTGCTTAATGGGAGGGGCATAAATATTACAGACTGTATTGAAGGTCTGGATGAAGTGATTGAGTGTGGAATCGATGTCATTAGTTGCAAAAAGTTACGACCAGTCCAGTTGCAAAACGTACGCTCTGAAAGAAGCCAGCTGCCCTTTTTTTAGTACTCTGGAAGTGTGTGTTTTAGCAGGGGTTCTTGGGGATTTATTTGACCAGGTACAGATTATAGGTGAATGATCACTGATAGAGTCAGGGAGGACAACTGGGTGGGTAACTCTCTCAGGCCAATTCATAATCAGCCAGTCCAGCAGTGGAATGGAACTGGTTCAATAAGTCCTTCTCATGGGAGAGCCTACTAGCTGCGACATGTGTAGGGAGGAGATAGCATCTTTGTATGGTGCTGCATCAGGTGAATGCCAGTTGATGTCGAAGTCACCTAAGACAAGAACCTCTGAGTTCTGGTCCAGGTTGGAGTGGCAGTTGAGGATTTCAGTGAAACCTGTTGATTGCTCTTTGGGGGAGTATCTCTACCATAACAATTGCTAGACCTTTGCTGTGAGCGTCTAGCATAAGTTTAATTGCCAGCATTTGTATATCTCTGCTGGTGGAAGGGCATGGAGGACACATCCTAGGATAGTGTCCTTGGCATTAATGACACAACCCCTAGCCTGCTTCCCAATCCTATCCAGCCTGAAGGAGGTATACCCCTCCAGCTGAATGGCCATGTCTGGAATTCTTGGTGAGAGCCACTTTTCTACAATGGAGAGCATGTTGGGGTTATGTTGCAATACCCAGACTTGTAGCAGTCAAATTTGTCCATGAGGCTGCAGATGTTAATGGATGCTATTGTCAAGCCACCAGATCTCTTTAGGGAGCTGGTGTAGAGAGTGAAGGCGGGTTGGGATGGATGTTACCTGAGAGTAACAGGGTAGCCAGACCATCCTACTGCATGCCATTTAAGGAGCTTTAGCATCTGTGTATGGTTTTGGACTGTGAGATGAACTTTGCTGCCTTTGTCTGAGATTATGACATTGAATAGTGCAGGAGGAAGGAGGGGAGGGGGCAGCCCGTTGATTGCCACATTGTAAAGAACAGTGCAGGGCTGAAAGTACTGATGACAGGGGTGGAGGTAATTTTTGGCATAATATGAGGTCAGGTGGTGAAACAAAAGTGGCAGACATCTTAGAGTGGGATGCAGTTTCCAGGAGTGGTTGGATAACTGATAGTAGAACTAACAGGAGCCAGACGCTGAGTGGACCCATTATAAAAGAATTACTGAATGGTCATGTTGTCTAGAGCTACTGCCACAGATAAGGTGCTATGGACAACCCTGGTTTTAGCCTCAGGTGTGAGGATAGTTTACACCTAGAAGGGGGGGCAGGCCTAGTGCGAAAACTATTTGAAGGTGAGGCAGGGTAGATGCAAGATTAAGAAGGGAGATGAGATTAAGGTGAGGGAGGCTGCCCAGTTAGCGCAGTGGTAGGAGCCTCGCCTTTGGTTTCAGGATTTCCTTTAAGTTTATGAGGGATACTAGACATGCGGGTGTTACAATCCCTAAGGCAATTAACTCAGTATGGCACTATTAGATCATCCTGACAGCACTGAAGTAGTGAGTAATCAGCAATTAACCTAGTCAGAAAGAGATGTAGTAACAGTGCTCTCAAGTGGTAGAGATGTATAACTTGCAAATGGGAAAGTGGAGAAATATATATATATATATATATATATATATATATATATATATGAAGGAAACAGCTCAAAATATAAAATACAATAAAATGGCAAGCTGATAATACAGGGATTAAATTTAAACAGCACCTCAACAAAATACAGTAAAATGCAACTGATAATGCAGGGAATAAGAATTAAAACAGCATCAGTGTAAAAAAAGCAAGCGAGACAGAGTACACAGTACACAGAGGGAGTTTGGCAAAAAACAGGCACCAAGTTTAAAAGCCTGAAGCAGCTAAGTCCTGTACCTTGCTGCAGGGAGAAATCAGCATCGGCTCAGTTGGGGGCTGGGTAGGACAGATGGTGCAGTTGAATTTGAGCCCTTGAACCCTTGCTGCAGGGAGCACAGGAAACACAGTGGCAGAATACAAGATGGGGGCATGGTACTGATGACCACCAAAAAGGAAAGAGACCTGGAGGTAATCATATCTGATGACCTAAAGGTGGCCAAACAGTGTGACAAGGCAGTGTGGAGAGCCAGTGTGATGCTAGGATGCATAGGGAGGGGAATCAACAGCTGAAAGATGGAGGCAGTGGTACTGCTGTATAAATCATTGGTGAAACCTCATCTACAGTACTATGTCCACTTCTGGAGACCACATCTCTGGAAAGAGAAAATCAAGGTAGAGGTAGTCCAGAGGAGGGCAACTAAAATGGTGCAGGGTCTGCACCAGATACCCTATGAGGAGAGACTACAGGACCTCAATATGTACACCCTGGAAGAAAGGAGGGAAAGAGGGGATATGATACAGACTTTCAAATACCTCATGGGTATAAATAAGGTACAGAAAGGGAACATTTTTCAGAAATAAAGATGCTCAAGAACAAGGGGGCATGCTATGAAGCTAGAGAGGGGAAGACTCAAGGGAAATGTGAGAAAGTACTTCTTCACAGGTACAGCAGAGTAGTGGATGACTGGAACAGCCTCTCAGCAGAGGTGGTGGGGGCAAAAACAGTAACAAGATTCAAGAAAGTGTGGAATAAGCAAAAGGGAACCTTAATGGTTAGGTAAGGGAGGGCTATGCCAGAGATCAAGTAGGTCTGCGGTATTACAGTAGGCAGGGAAAATGGGCAGACTAGGTGGGCCAAGGGGATCTTATCAGCCATCAGTTTCTATGTTCAAGTTTCAGGTGTCTGACCCTCCCACTTTAATTTTATTTTATTTTTAAAGCCAGCTGTTTGGCCCCCAAGCCACCATCTGAATCTACATTAAGGTCTCACCTGCCAGTGACCACTGAGACATGTCCACCCCTCCCACATCTGTTGAAGCAGAGTCTGAAGATATGGGTGACCCTGATCTAGATAGCCTGGTGCACATCATTTTTCAGGTTTTCTCCCTGGCACCCCCCTCCACCCTCTCATTGTGAGGCATTGCCACTGCAGGCCATGTAAGCATGCCACATCACCCTGTGGAAGAGACAAGTTCCCTGGCCTAACACAGGAGTTGTTGCAGTTGCAGAACCACAGTGTTTTCCCTCCCCAGCTGCCACATGGCAGCTCCACCCCAGCTCCCTCACCTATCAGAGTCACTGATCAAGTCTTCTCACGAACCCAGGTCACCCTCATAGAAGTATGATGGTCTACCCACTGAGCCATCAAGTGCCCTCCCCCAAATGGAATCTCAGTGCTTTCCAGTACAAAGGAAAAGGAAGAGAAACATATGGTTTCATATGTATGCAGTAAGACGTGACAGGTATGTTGGTAGTCTGTGGTTAATGCACACCAGGTGTATAATGAGGCACGAGGTGCTTGAACCTTTTAAAAAAAAATTCTGAGAGGCATGGATATATACGGGTGCTGTGTCCTGGTTGACAGAAGGGTTCCTGACCTAGTGGTTGTCTGTCAATAAGAGTATGGGTCTCAAACCCTTTCAGCCAATGGAATGCCAGATTATTCATACCCATTTTATAAATCAGGTTTCTTTCGTTCTATATTCTAGAGTGCCTTACTAGCCATGGGCAATAGGCAGCAGTTATTGGACCTACACGAGAGGTTAGCTTTGAAGTAGAAAAGAAAGTAGAAGCAAGTTAAGCAGAGAGAGAGAAGAAGAGTGGGTGGGATAGAGAGGGATAGACAGAACAGAAATGTTCCAAGTAATTGCTGCAGGGCTGAATTAGGATGATTCCTTTGTTTCTATACACACAGACATGAATAGTTTAATTGTGGTCTCATCTTCAGACAAGTGAAGAAACGTTCTACCATTTTCAAGCTCACAATCATTTTAAGTGGAGCACAGTCAAAATCTCAGTATACTCTTTTATGATCACATCGTGGTTACAGTAATATTGGCATCAAAATGATGATACAGTAGCTCTAAACATGATTGTTTCTAATCCAGAACACTAGAGACAGCCCTGAAAACACAATACATTTTATACTGGAAACAACGAATCAAAACTGCAACAAACCTAGATTCCAAAGATCTCTTCACAGATACTCTTACTTAGTTAATGATATTCATACAGTTAAAAATGCTAAACACATTAGCCCACCAAGTGGACACTAAGGGTTGAGGCACTGGACACCACACCTTGCACCATACTGGTGACCTGGGTTGAGGAGTGAACTCGGAGGTCCTGGGGGTCAGCTGGGAGGAGAGGATGAGGACTGAGCATTCTGGAGGACTGCTCTCCTCTCCTAGTGAGGGATTCCTGCTGCACCACTCCCAGACTGCTATCACATGAGGTGTGGTGGCAGGGCAGCAATGTGACACATAGGGGATGGCTGGTAGCAGAATCCGTGGTGATTGTGTGCCTCCACACACGTGCATTGCCGCTCACTGCACGCCACCGGGATTGGGGGAGAAAATGGAAAAAAGCCAGTGAATGATGAAGCGTTCATCCTCCACCATGGGGCTCCCTGAGTATATGGATAAGTGTGCTCTGGGGGTAGTACGGTCCTCCCCCACTTCCTGGCCTCACCACAGGGAGTAATCCATGGGGGAACTACTGCAGGTGAGTTGTGAGGGAAGTGGTAGTCATCTGGGCTTGGTCTAGGGCACAGCAAGGCTGAGTGGTTGTGGGAAGAAAAACCTTTGTGGCAAAAAAAAAAAAAATGCTAACACAGCTGACCCATTAGTGCAGCAGTACCGTTACTGCTCACAATGCCAGTGGACCCAAGTTCAACAAGCTTGATCTGCTGTGGGCCGGCCAGGGGGAGAAAGATCGAGTGTCCTAAAATATACTTTCCTCCTCTGAGGAGGGACAGCTACCACTACCACTGCATGACTTATTTATTTTATTTTTATTTATTTCAAAATGCGTTAACTGGATGGGGAAGTATTAGGCCACATGGCCTTTTCACAAAGGCTTGATCCGCTACAGCTACAGATACAGACAGACACAAACAAATACATAGCTAATTTATAAACTTTACATAATTTTTGTACTACATCACATACACTACAGGACAAAGTGTTAATACTTAAGTAAATAAATCCTATATCCACACATTTGTTAGGTCTGCTAAAAACAATTACATTTATCAACCGTAAAATATTTTTTGTATTTAATTTTAAAATGATCAGTACTGACTGTTTTTCTAATCCTTAAGTCAATACTGTTCCAGAGTTTGAGTTTTCAAACAACATGAAGTTTTGCTATATTATGACATATGCAGTTTGTCCCAGCCTTAGAACTGCTCTGGAGGTGAAAGAGTTAACTTCCATGCCAGGCATGGAATCTTGAGCGCGAGCTCGGTTGAAAAAAACTCTGTCTGTTGTTCTTCAAACTGAAACTGTCAGATTCTTTACTCCACCTCACTGACCAGTCGCTCCGGAGATTCCTCCTACTGCTCGGTTCATTTCTCGGTTAAAAAAGTGTTATTTCTCGTTTTTTTAAAACCGCAATTATATTTATTTTAACCGCAACTGGTCGGTTCAAGCTCTGTCTGTGGTATCGTAAGTAATAGATAGGTTTTACATTCTCTGTGTGGAACTTGCAAACGTTGTTATCGGTTCGGTTTGAACCGATCAGGTTGTTGTTAAAACTTATTAAATTACATTTAGAGTGTGGTTCCCGGTTCTTATCGGTTCTAAAAAAAACGGATTTCATTACGTTTTTCCACGACCCGTGACACGGTTGGGAACCAATAAGGGTGTCTTGCTTGGCGATTTGCCAGAAAAGGGCAAGTTTTTGGTTAGGCTGGCATTATGTCTGAGAAACCCAAAAGAAAAACCGGGCCCACTGGGTTTCAGCACTGTAGTATCTGTGGGGAAGCCTTTGCCAAGGCTGACCCACACACCACATGTGTTTATTGTCTGGGGTTTGACCACCTCAATGCAGACTGCCAGATTTGCAAGAATTTCCCTGCAGCTACCCTGGATAAGAGAGTTGGTAGGCTCAGGGGCGAGAGGCCAAAAGTCCCCTGACCGGATGGCCAGCCGGTTTGGTGCCAACCGAACGGAGGAGTGCCCTCTGACCAGGGCGATACTTCCTCGGCAAGCGAAGAGCTGACTCGAGGAGCCAGTTCCAGCAAAGAGGACTAGAAAATCAGCAGGTGTGGAGCCAAAATTTCCTTCTCCAACCGCTGCAGAGATAACAGCGATCCAAATTGTCCAGTCGCTTTCCCGGATCCGTCCGGAACCGCCACCATCAGGTAAGCGGTCGGATTCGGTCGGTTCCACCAGTTCAAGAATATGATATAGAGGAATTTTATGAACCGGAGGAGGGAGGATTATGAAGAGAGTGAATGTGATTTTGAAAGTCTGGATGTACCCATTGAACGGACATCTCCCAGACAGACCTTCAGGAGTGTCTCCCCTAGGCTTTCTGAGTCCCTTCTCATTTTCTGTTTTATAAAAAAGTTTCTGAAACCCTCCAGCTCCCTTTGGAAGAAGCTGTGGATGAACAGGAGGAGCCTGACTATGTGGAAATGATGGATGTCCCAGAGTCCAGGAGATTGTCTGTTCCTTTACATAAATCTTTCAGGAAACAGACAATAAAAATGTTAAAAGCTCCTAATTCTTTACCTCCTGTGGATAAAAAGATGGACAGGAGGTACACATTGTCAGGCCCTGATACGGAGTTCCTTTCACAACAATGCAGCCATGTTGGGGTAGTGCAGGCTGCAGCCTGTGATAAGGCAAATATTCCCTTGGCTTCACACCCCCCTGACAAGGACTCCAGGAGGATTGATGCCATGGCAAAGAAACAATACATGGCAGCATCCTTGGGACTCAGACAGGCAAATTATATGGCCTATGTTGCAAGATACCAGAAATCCAGATGGGATACTGTTATGGCTTTAGCGAAACAGGGTCCCTGGCCAGCTGCCAAGGAGCTGGAACAGGTGGCTGCTGATGGTATTGAGGCATCAAGGTGCAATTCCATACTGCAGTGGACTCTAATGATGTATCTTCAAGAGTCATGGCTATATCTGTGCTTTTTAGAATGGCTTGGCTCAGGTGTACTAGCCTGTCACAGGATACCCAGGCTAAGGCCATGGATTTTTCTGTTGTGGGTAATTCTCTGTTTGGGGAGCAGACAGAGAATTACATGAAGAAAATGGATGAGTATAGGACCACTTATAGAAGTGCACAGGCCAAGGAGAGGCAAGCCACTCCTCAGAGGCAGCTCTTCCAGGGGCAGGGGCAGGCCTTTTCACAGGCCTTTTTACCAAGCCCAGGCCTCCTCTTCAGCTTATGCCCAGAGGGGGTTCTTCAGAGGGAGAGGCAGGCGAGTGCGAGCAGGCCTGCTCCACCCCTCAGCCTAAAGCCCTGCCAAACAGGCACCCTGATGGGAAGCCCAGGGCTGATTCTCCATTACCTGTAGGCAGGCTAGGCTGTGCCGTCCAGGACTGGGAGTCTTTAACATCAGACAAGTGGGTCCTGGAAGTAGTAAGCCAGGGACTGTTCTCAGCTTCAAAAATTTCCAAAGATGAGAACCAGATCTTTTCCACCTGCAAATCCATTAGAGGCTCTTGCTTTGGAAACAGAAGTCTCAACCTCCTGGCTCTCAGAGCTGTAGAAAGGGTTCCTCCCCACCAGGGCAAAGGACTGTACTCCAGGTACTTTCTTACACCAAAAAGATAGGAGAATGGCGGCCCATCCTGGATCTAAGGTACCTAAACAAGCACCTTTTAAAACCAAAATTCAAAATGGTGACTCTGGGATTATTTTACCCTCCCTAAGACCAGGGACTGGCTAGCATCCCTGGATCTCAAGGATGCCTACTTCCATGTTCTCATCAGAAGCTCCACTGAAAGTACCTCAGATTGAACTGCCCTCAGGCCATTACCAGTTCAGAGCAATGCCCTTGGCCTTACCTCTGCCCCAAGGTATTCACAAAATGCCTGGCAGTAGCAGTTGCTCACTCAAGAAGGCAAAAGATTGCCATCTTTCCTTACCTGGACGACTGGCTCATAGTGGGTCAGTCTCCAGACCAATCAAATCACACCTTCAGGTTACCCAGCAGCTGCTTACATCTCTAGGTTTTCATCTCAATCTTCCAAAGTCAGTTCTAGAGCCTGTTCAGCTACTCACCTTCATAGGCACAGAACTGGACACAAAGCAGGCCAGAGCTTTCCTTCCTCTAGAAAGAGTAAAGACCCTGGTGGCTCTGGCCTCCTCCTTCACTCTGCAGGTCTCTCGACCAGCAAGGCACTTTCTACAACTCCTAGGGCACATGGCTGCTTCCACAGCTGTAGCGCAAGGAGCAAGATTTCAGATGAGGGACATTCAGCTCCATTTGAGAGCCTTCTGGTCTCAAAGGAGAGATCCTCTAACCAAATTGATCCCAGTAACTCGAACCCTGATCCAGGCCCTGCAGTGGTGGCAGGATCAGAGCAATCTGAGACAGGGGGTTCCTTTCATCCCTCAATCTCATTCCTTGACCCTTACTACAGATGCGTCCCTCTTGGGATGGGGAGCTCACATGGGTGACCTCACCACCCAGGGATTGTGGTCCCCTCAGGAATCTCTGCACCACATCAATCTGTTGGAACTCAGAGCTGTTTTTTAGCACTTCAGGTTTTTCTGCATCTGTTCAGAACAAAGTGGTACAGGTCAGAACAGACAACACCACTACAATGTGGTACATCAACAAACAAGGGGCACTCGGTCTTGACCCTTGCACGAGGCAATGAAGTTGTGGTCTCTGGCTTATTCCCTGAACACCTCCCTCATGGCAGTTCACCTCCCAGGTAAGGACAATGTCCTGGCAGATGCTCTCAGCAGGATTTTCCAGGGTCATCACGAATGGTCACTGGATCCCCTAGTACTGGGGTTAGTACTTGCCAGGTAGGGCACCCCTCAGATAGATCTTTTTGCAGCCCTAGACAATCACCAACTTCCGCTTTTTTGTTGCAGGCCCCCACTGTTGGGCTCAGTCCCTCTGGATGCCTTCCTTCTTGATTGGGAAGGGAAGTTCCTCTATGCCTTTCCCCCCTTCCCTCTCTTGTTCAAGGTGCTAGTCAAAATCAGATTTCAACCTTGCAAGATGATTCTGATTGCTCCAGATTGGGCCAGACAGCCCTGGTATCCACTCCTTCTGTCCTTAGCAGTCCACCTTCCCCTGTGTCTCCCCAGGAATCACAATCTGTTAACCTGTGCCCAGGGGAGAGTTTGGTATCCGAATCTCAAATCCCTCAACCTCAAGGCCTGGCTCTTGAGGAGTTAGAGTTTGCTGACCTACACCTTTCTCAAGGTGTACTCGAAATCTTGAAAGCTTCTAGGAAGCCTTCCACCAGGGCTACTTATAATTCTAAATGGGAAAGGTTTTCCATATGGTGCTCTCGGAAGCATATTTCCCCAGAATCTGCTGATTTGCCCCAGTCTTGGACTATATGGTTCATCTAAATACTTTGGGGCTGAGGCCAGCTACCCTGAAAGTGCATTTGGCAGCTGTCTCTGCTTTTATTTCAGCAGGAAAGCCCTCTTCTCTTTCTGCTCACCCTGTATTCTCCAAGTTTTTCAAGGGATTGCTTCACACCAACCCTCCATTCAGGGACCCTGCTCCTGCCTGGGATCTTAATGTTTGCATTGCTCAGCTAATGCAACCCCCCTTTGAGCCTTTGTCTTCAGCAGAGCTTAAGTACTTGACTTGGAAAACTGTGTTTCTAGTAGCCATCACTTCTGCCAGGCGCATAGGTGAATTACAAGCGTTGTCAGTGGAGCCTGATTTTATCTCCTTTCACAGAGGTAAGTTAGTCCTCAGGACTAACAGGAAGTTCTTGCCTAAGGTGGTTTCAGATTTCCACCTTAATCTATATCTCTTCCAGTGTACTTCACTGACCATTCCTCCTTTGGCGAGAGGAGGCTGCACAGTTTAGATGTAAAGAGAGCCCTTAGTTACTACATAGAGTGTACCAAGGGACACAGGTTTGACTCCCTCCAACTGTTCCTCACTTATGGTGACGTTGGTAAAGGGAAACCTGCCACTAAAAGATCCATTGCCAGGTGGATTGTCTCTTGTATCCAATTTTGCTATCAAAAACTGGGTAAGGTTCCCCCTTCAGGCCTGAGAGCTCACTCTAGCAGAGGTACAGCTGCATCCCTAGCTGCAGCCAGGGACATCCCTATCTTAGAGATATGTCAAGCAGCTACCTGGAAAACAGTACACACTTTCACCAAGCATTACTCCCTGGACATCCAGGCTAGGAGGGATGCTTGGTTTGCTTAACTATTGCTGGAGCCTATTTCCTAAGTAGGTTCTGTCCCTCCTCCATGGAGGTACTGCTGTGTAGTCTGCATCTGTCATAATATAGCAAGACTTCATGTTGTTTGAAGAAAAAAATTACTCACCTTAGTAATGTTGTTTCTTCTAATGGAGTCTTGCTATATTATAACCTCCTTGCCTGCCCCTCTCAGAACCTCTGCTCTTGGGATGTGGGTGGGCAGTGCAGTGTTGGCACTTAATGATGCCCACCTTGTGTTTTTCACCCCTCCTTTTTGGGGTGTTTGGGTGTTGTATTTTATTTTATTTTCTGGGTCCCTGACTTGAGTCTTGGTTTTGGGACCAGAAAATGTGTTAATATTTTAGTAGCCAGTTGGCTAGTGTAGGTTTACAGCTTCCACAGAACCTTAGTGAGTTTTGCTCGTAAAGATCTGACAGTTTCAGTTTGAAGAACAACAGACAGAGTTTTTTCAACCGAGCTCGTGCTCAAGATTCCATGCCTGGCATGGAAGTTAACTCTTTCACCTCCGGAGCAGTTCTAAGGCTGGGACAATCTGCATATGTCATAATATAGCAAGACTCCATTAGAAGAAACAACATTACTAAGATGAGTAATTTTTTCTTGTTGTTCTGTAAAAGGGTATCTGAGTAGATACTGAGTCATCAGACCTCAAGGGTCGTACACAAATGTTTGGAGGAAACAGATCTGCTAATGGGCTGTTTTTACTGTTTTGCAAAAATGTAAACACAAAACAGCTTTTGAATAGTTTATCTTGCTGTTCTACTGATAACCATTTCAACTTCTCATAACGGCTACAATAATGTGCTCAATACCTAGCTCTAAAGGCAAACCTAAAGGTGGAATTATGCATACAAACATGTTTCTTTAATACTTTCTCTGAAGCTCCTCCCCACACTAGGCTCCCATAATCCATCGCTGGCAACTGGCAACTATGGGATAACATTTTCCTGGCCTTGTTGGTCAACAAGTCTATAACTGCGTACAAAGCTCACAGTTTTGTATTCAGCTGGGTAAAAGTTTGTTCTGTATGTTTTCATAATTTAGTTAAGAATCTAGAATAATACCCAAGTATTTAATCTGCTGACTACTTCTAATGTTTTATCCTTCGATGGAAACTTGAACATTTTTAACAGCAAGCCACTTTTTTAGCCAAGCAGAACACCATTGCTTTGTGTTTTTTATGTTTGTGTTTAACAAGAGTCTGTTTTTTTGGAACCATTCAGTCAGAATTTTGTATTCGGCTAGTATTTTTTTTTTATTTAAAGACAGTATATCATTGTCGACTATATACATCACAGCATCATCTGTGTATAATACTGTTTTGGAAGCAGTGAACACTTGGGAAAGATCATTGATAAATAATGGGAATAATAAAGGCCCGAATACTAATCCTTGGGGAACACCGTACTCGACCTTTCTTGATTGGGACGGTACAGTACCCCATTAACCCTGACCTGCTGCAATCTATTTGTTAGATAATCACTAATCCAGTCAATCACCGCTGCTCTGAAGTCTATTTTCCCCAGCTGCAACTTCAGGAGGGAGTGATCCACCAGGTAGAATGCCTTGGTCAGCTCCACAAAGACTTGCACCTAAGTGACCACAGATGGTAGTGTGCTCAGGTAGTACATGTGGAAGGGGAGGATTGGCTGAGGCCTCTGGAAGCTCACATTGCATGCACACACTTGAGCCTTCCAGCATGCTGATGTCCCATGGCTGGGGCTTGAGGGGAAAATGGCCGTGCACCTTGAACCTCCGGCACACTTGGGTCTCAACCTCAGCCACTGTCCACTTTGGGACACCTAGTGAACCTCAGCCTCTGTGGCAGTGAGGAAGTGGAACTGGTACCAGCTCAGCTGGTCCCCACCATGAGGGGATAAGCTCGTGGAGTTGAAAAGTGCCTGATGGTAATGGGCAGGGATGCTGGGGGTTGGGTCTGGGTCCACCCAGGGGGGGAGGGGTCAGGCTGAACTGCAGGAAGTATGAATTTAAAAACAGTGCTAATCACAGGGGCTGCTTGATGGCCCAGAAGATGTACTTCCATGCCAGCAACCCAAGTTTTGGAGTGGATTTGAAGACCCTCAATCAGTCGGCCTGGGAGCTGGGATGACACTGCCATAGAGCAATGCTCTCAGCTAGAGGAGGAAGGTTCCTAGGTTCTGCTGCCATAGTGACCCCAACAGTGGCCAAGGGAGCTTGTCTCCCCCACAGTGTGTCACTATGTGTGTGCAAGGGCTCATGTATGGGGACTCAGGGGGGGAAGAAAATCTTTGTCTCCCTGCCGCCATGTATTACAGCTACTGATACTCTCTGGATCCTCATCATGTGGATCCCCACCAGCCTCGCTAGTGGAGGTATCAGCAGGAGGGGCTTGAAGGTCACCAGGTCAACAGGTCAAAGGCAGGAAAAGGCAGCAACAGGGGAACGAGAAGCTATATAAAAAAATTACAAAACATAGATGAATAATAACCAAATGCTGAATCAGTGACCACAATTTAGAAACAGAAATAGAGAGTTACAAATTACCATATGACCACTTTCAAAATACACCATAGATGTATTGATTTAAGCGCACTGTAGTTTGTTTATGTTGCATGAACTGTTTGATGTAAATGCTTCGGTAATACCTGTATATCTTGTCATGGCAAACAAGTTATCTGAATTTAAATTTTGAAAGAGAGAGAGAGAGAGAGTTATTACTGTGACTCTGGAGCCTGCTTAATAGCACAGTGGGTAGGGGATCTGCTTGCCATACCAGTGTTCAGGGTTAGCACTCTGGTCCAATAAATCCCTGCAGGCCATGACTGCTGGAGGACTGAGCCTCCCATAAAGTGCTGTCCTCCAGGGTGGGAGGGTTCCAAACCCCACTGCAATACTGCCTCTTGGGTGAAAACAGTTGGTGATGGTGTGACTTGGGTTACTGCGGAGGGAAGGGAGACATACACGTGATGCATCAGGCTTGCTGGCACCAAACATTATCATGATCTAACAGTTGCAGTGTGTTGCATGGAGTGCAAATGCACTGCAGCAGTGGTGCAAAGCCTTGAAAGTTTAGTCCTTAGTCTGCTGCTACCCTAAGCCATTGATATAGCTATGCATTTATATAGCCTGAAAGGCTTGCTGCCGTTGTAATACTGTTCGACAAAATCAGTAAAACACTGCTCTGCTAACAATAATTTATCTGAAATACATCTGTGCTCCCCAAGGAGCTCTGGGAGTCACGCATCTGCTACAATATTAACATCTTACAAGAAACTGGCCTGCAGTACAAAACATGAAGATACTGGAGACGGACTGTGATATTAACTTCCCTTTTAAGTTCTTTCATAAATAATGTACATTTTGACAGCTTTAACTACTGTATGTAGTTCACAAAAGAGGAATTCTCACAGGAACTGTGCATGGCACAGTGCCCATTAGTTTCTCAGTAAGAGACGACTAGGACACACACACACACACACACACACACACACACACACACACAGATGGCCAGTTTCCCAACTCCATGTACTCATTGGGGCCTGAACTGGGTGAAAATGAAATTTTGTTCTAAGTCCGAAGTTTGCTCAGCCTCATTATTTAAAGCAGTAGTGTCACTTTAAATTGTTTTAATTAAATTCTGCAGTAACTAAAATTATTGAAATTATGTTATAAACAGGTCTCGCTGAATCTGCCTGGAGATGATAGTGGGTCTGTTGTATTCTCTGTTGGAAGACCTATTTTTTATTTCTGCAAGGTCTCAAAATCTGAGGTGTTAAAGTTGCTTTTAACAACGCCATACAAGTATAGTGATTGTGGGAGTGGGCTAGACGGGTGCTTTCTAAGGCTGGCTGCCCCATTTATAGCTGGCCTTCTCTGTTCAAGTTTCAGTCTTTGTTTGATCTCAGGCCAATTTCCTACAGCTTGGAAATGTGCTAGAGTGGTACCGGTTCCAAAGGAATCGAACGCTGATTGTGCAGATGATTTCAGGCCTTTCTCTATTTTAAATCCGTTGATTAAACTCCTGGAGCAAACTCCTTGAGAAAACAGTGGCTAATCAAATCATTAGTTACCTTGAGTCATACAGTGTTATTTACTCACAAGATGGATTCCACAAAAATCATGGGACTGGAACTTTCTTGGTCAGGTTCACGGATTTTGTCCTCACGGGGCAGTTTTTGTGGACCTGACCAAGACATTTGATCTCACAGATCATTGCTTGCCTTGTTCTAAGCTAGGCCACTTGGGTTTTTCAGAAAATGTTAATTGGTTTAGGAGTTATTTGCTGGACCATGCCCAGTTTGTTGGTATTGGATCAGCCAAATCTACTACTTATGCTATGAATTATGGGGTACAGCAGGGGTCCATTCTGGGCCCCTTGTTATTTTCTCTGTTCATTAATCAGTCACCTTCTTTTTGTAGCCATTGTGACTGCCTCTTTTTACGCTGATGACTTTGATTCTTTTTTAGCAGGCAAAGTCAATATCACAGTTGACATTCAATCTGGAACATGTTTTTCATGATGGTTGTTGTTTGTTTTGTAAAAATTCTCTAGTTTTGAATGCAAAAAAAACCCTCAGATCATGTTATTTGGTACCGCATATATGTTGAAAGATAACCTGAGCATTTTGTTACATGATGTTACTGGAACTGCAATTTAACAAGTTTTCCAGTTTAAATGTCTTGGGGTATTGCTCGACTCTGGATTCACTTTTTTCCTCTTCAGGTTAGAGCTGTGTTTATGAAATGACTAGGAAATTCAAAACAATGTGATTGGCTGTTCAGTATATGTTAAAATGTCTAATACAAGTCTGGCAGTGACCAGCTGGGCACTGATACTGGTGAGGATGCCCAGTAGACATGGTGTACCTGGACTACTCGAAGGCCTTTGACTCTACCTCACATGGAAAACTAAAGGCTACTCTAGCTGATTTAGGACTGTGTACCAGCTTGGTTGACTGGATAGGGTCCTGGTTGAGAGGGAGAAAGCAGAGAGTAGGTTTTCGGGGATACAGGTCTGACTGGGGGGACATGGGTAGTGGGGTCCCGAAGGGGTCAATTTTGGGACCAGTACTGTTTAGGATATTTGTTGCATCAAGTCAAGTAGAAGACGAGGCATGGCTCTGCAAATACGCTGATGATGCAAAAGTAGGGGCCATAGTTAATGATACTGAGTCAGTGAGAAAGTTCCAAAGACAACTTAATAGGTTGGAGGCATGGTCAGCAGAACATAAATTGGCATTTAATAACATCAAATGTAAGGTCATGCATTTCAGTAACAATAACATCATGGCTAGCTATATCTTAAATGATAAGGTAATCATAAAAACGGAGAGTGAAAAGGACTTGGGGGTATGGATGACTAACACTCTGAGTTTTGCTACACAAAGCAGAGAGTGTATAAAGAAGGCAAGCAGGATCCTGAGAAACATACTTAGGAATACAAGGAGTAAGAGGGAAGAGATGTTGGTACCTCTTTATGCATCTGTTGTGTGGCCAGTGCTCAAATATGGTGCCCCTTTTAGTGGAAAAGATACAAAGAAAACTGACTAGAAATATAAAAAGGGTCAAAGAAATTACCTATATAGACAGACTTAAGGAGTTAGGAATGTCCTCAATGTCATATAGGAAAGTAAGAGAGGATTTATGCTATGTATACAGAGCCTTTCATGATGAAATCATCTGGGAGACATCTGGACTTGCAAAAAAAGAAAATCAAGGTAGAGATTGTAGGGGGCATTCCTATCAGCTAAGAGGGGATTTGTACAAGACCTCAAGATGAGGGAAACGGTTTAGCCGGAGAGTGGTGAATCCATGAAATGGGCCAGTTCTGTAGTGGGTACCACTAATATGGCTTCATTTAAGAATCAGTTAGATAGGTACATGGGGGAAAAATTAGAATACATCCACTGTTAGTGGCAAGTCTAATGGCTTTATAAGCTACTATGACTTGAAATCATTACCTATGAACCTATATAACGTTAGCAAAAAAATAGCAGCCATCTTGGTTATAGTAGTACTGGCATCAGAGTAACTGGCAAAGCTGTAATGAAAACTAACCTGTGAAAACAGTGTCAGATCATCAGGATATCAATTTTTTTGTTAGCCTGCCCGAGGAAGATCTACATTTCCTTCCGCCAGAAAATGAGCCCGTGGACACAGAAAATGAACACATTCAACCTCAGGTGCCCAGCTGTCAAAACGTCCTGCCAACCATCATCTCCTCAAGCGGGTGTGAGTAAACAGTTTAAAACTTACAGTGATACTCAACTAGAGAATGAGAAAAATGAAAAAAAAAATACAGCAAGGGCCACAGCTTGGGCATTAAAGGTCACTGGGGAATGGGCTGCCTCCACCAACACTGCTACAGAGTGGCAGACCACCACTAAAACAGAGCTCAACAAAATCTTCAGCAAACTTTATGCTGAAGCATGGACGACCATATGGCAGGAGTATGCTATATCCAGCTTCTGTGGTCTCAGCGTGGCATCAAACCGCCACCTGGGGTCTGCATCTGTGGCTGCTCCATGAACAAAATTACTGATGCTGAATTTCACTGCGACAATGCTGTGTTTACTGCAAAAATGAAAATACACCGTCAGTCACAAAAAGACACAGCACAGCATCACGATCCATTAACTTCATCAGATCTCTACAAGTTAAGACATTCCACAGCCCTGTCACATCTGACTGCACCTGGCTTAGTCTGTAAAGTCTGGACAGACATTCAGATCTACGTGGCCTGGTGTGGCAGGGAAGGACTCTGCCAGCTCAAACCCAACTACTTCTCACCAAAGAAAGATGAAAATGGGCTTGAATATCTTGTTCTCAGTTTTAACGAGCATACTAAAAATCACACAAATCCACTTCAAAGTGGAAAGCAAGGGCACAGGGGCTTCATGTACTCTCAGCCTGGAAACTTCCTGTGCCCTGCAGCAAGTTTTAAACTCTATATTAGCAAACTGCCAGCGGACCCTAAAGTGCTCTATCTCCACCCAAGGAGATTACCAAGTGGCGGAGATAGAAGGGGAGCTGGGGGGGGCAGTCGCCCCTCCTGGCTGCCCCAGTGTGAGTAGTGGTGCCCCACCACCATCTTTATTCAATGTTTAGTGCCCATTGTGGAGCCCATGATTGACTGAATGGCCCCCCCGGCTTCCAAATGCTCCTAAACCTGGCTCCACCACTGAGATTACCCAGAAGATACTCCTGGTGGGGGACTCCACTGTCTGGGGAGTAGAACTAGGAACAGCAAGAGATGGGGAGGGGAGGGAGGGAGGTAAAGTGCCTGCAGGGAAGCTCAGCTCAGAGGGATGGAAAGTGGATCCAGGGGATTGCTAGGGTGTTAGCAAGGAGGGGGAAGCTCAATGTCATTGTCCATCTGGGGACAAATGACCTAGCTGGGAACAAGGCAGAGTTAGCAAGGGTGCAAAGAGAGTTGGGGAACTGGGGAGAGGCCCTGGGTCAGATAGCAAACTCTGTGACCTTCTCAGCAGTGCTGCCTGTCCATGGCAAGGGGAAGGCTAGGGATCTCTGCACTAAGAATTTCAATGCTTGGCTGAAGAGCTGGTGCAGAGTGCAAGGTTTTGGTTACATTGGGGACTGGGGGCCTGTCTGGGGGGATGCAAGCCTGTACGGGGGAGATGGCCTGCATCTTTCCAGCAGGGGCAGTAAAGTCCTTAGTGGACAGTTTCAATGCTCTGTTGGCAAGCATTTAAACTAGCCAAGGGGTTGGGGGTGGAGATAAAGAGCTGGGTCAATCACATTGCCCACCCCACAGGTTAGTGCATCCAGCAAAAAGAACACAGGTTTGTAGACAGAAAATGAAGGTAAAATATGGAAAGGGACTCCAGCACTGGATACAAGGGGAAAGGCAAGGGCTGGAAGGCAGTTTAATAAGGGAAAAGGGGGTGGCGGAAAGAAGCAGGAGGACAAACACAAAGGGAGAGGGGGGACAGGAAGCAAACAATAGAGGGCAATGGTTACAAATGCCCGAAGCCTGGGAAATAAAATCCCAGACCTGGAGGTCTTGATAGTAGAAGCAAACCTGGAAATAGCAGCAATAGCAGAGACCTGGTACACTGCCGAGCATGACTGGGGCACAAATGTTCCGGGTTATGCTGTATTCAGGAGGGATGGGGGAGTAAAAAGGAGGGAGGTGTCACCCTGTACATAAGGGAAGGTATCAAAGCAACAGAGGTGCTGGATAGACAGGGAGCGTCTGAGGCACTGTGGGTCACTCTTGAGCCAGGCAGTGGCACAGCAATCCACACAGGGGTGATCTACAGACCTCCAGCGCAGGAGGAGGAGATGGATAGGGATCTAATGGATCAGATTCACAACATGAAGACAAAGGGTGAGGTAGTGCTGCTTGGGGATTTCAATATCCCGGACGTTGCCTGGACTATCCCAGCAGCTGCTTCATCCAGGAGCCTAGACATCCTGGATTGCTTACAGGGGGCAGGCCTCAGACAGCTGGCGAGAGATCCCACCAGGGATAGGCAATTCTTGATCTCATACTGTCCAATGGAGACAGAACTAGAGATGTCCAGGTGGAAGGTCAGCTGGGATCCAGCGACCACCACATGGTGTGATTTAACATGGAGACAGAGATACAGACAAGCCACACTAAGGCAAGAGTCTTAGACTTTAGGAGGGGTGGATTTTGATAAAATGGGAAGTGGTATCAAGGAGGCTCTGGCAAGGAGGGAAATAAAAGGGGGGGGGCACTGAAGAGCAGTAGGAACACCTGAAGGGAGCCAGAGAAGGAGGTGACCAACCAATGCGTTAGGATGGTAAGCAAAGGCAAGAAAAGAAGGAAACCACTATGGTTCTCAAGAGAGATGGCAGACAAGGTAAGGGCCAAAAGGAACAGTTTCAGGAAATATAAAGAGACTCAAAGGGAGGAAGACAGGGAGATGTACCTAAAGAATCTAAAGGAAGCAGGGAAGGCAGTTAAGAGCGCAAAGACACAGAATGAGGAAAGACTAGCACAGATAGTGAGGAAAGGAGACAAGACTCTCTTTAGGTACTGTACATAAGCAAAGAAGGAAAACTGGGGGAGGTCCATAAGACTCAAAGAGGATACAGGGAGTGCAAGGAGGAAGACCTGGAGAAGGCAGAAATACTGAACAAATACTTTTGTTCAGTATTCACTGAAGAGGAGGAGGAGGGTCAGAGACCACAGCTGAGTAACAAACACGAAGGGAGGGGGGAGGTGGACACATCTCTTTTCACAGAGGGGAGACTCCTGGAGGAGCTCACAAAACTAAAGGTGGGTAAAGCAATGGGGCCAGATGGCATGCACCTGAGGATATTAAGAAAGCTGCGAAGGGTGCTAGCAGCACCTCTGGTGACCATGTTCTCTGACTCACTCAACACGGAAGAGGTTCCAGAAGACTGGAAGAGGGTACATGTAGTCTCTCTTCACAAAAATGGTAGTAGGGAAGAGGCAGGGAACTACAGACCAGTCAGCCTTACCTCAGTAGTAGGTAAGATCATGGAGGCATTGCTTAAAGAAAGAATAGTGGCATACTTAGAAGCCATCAATGCCCAGGATCCAAGACAGCGTGGATTCACTGCAGGAAGATCATGTCAGGCGAATCTGATAGATTTCTTTGACTGAGTGACAAAAGTGGTAAATCAAGAGGGGGTGGACATCGCCTATCTCGATTTCAGCAAGACCTTTGACACCGTCCCTCATAGAAGACTGGTTAACAAGATGAGTAGTCTGGGCATAGGGCAAATGGTGGTAAACTGGGTGAAAAACTGGCTAACAAACAGGAGGCAGAGGGTAGTGGTAAACAAGATCCAGTCAGGGGAGAAGGAAGTGACCGGTGGGGCACCTCAGGGATCCATCCTGGGGCCAGTCTTATTCAATGTCTTCATTAGTGACATTGTGGAAGGGCTGGATGGGAAGGTCTGCCTGTTTGAAGATGACACCAAGATCTGCAACAGGGTGGATACACCAGACAGGGTGGAGACAATGAGGAGGGACCTAGGGAAGCTTGAAAAATGGTCAGAGACAGGGCTCCAGATAAGGTGAGTACTGACCTATTTTACTCACCTCATTTTAGGAAATACTCTTCAGAAATTTTTTTAATGAATACCAATACTCACCCAAAATATGTAAATGCTTCAACACTCCATAGAATAGTGCTTCATAACATAACTGGCGATTAAAAGAAACAATGTTTTCCAGATTTACTGCACTCATATGCATCACAATTTTGGTTTACTCACTATATTTTAAAACTGGTGAGTAATTTACTCCTACCTGCCAACATTATCTGGAGCATTGGTCGGAGGTGTGGCAACTAAGGTTCAATTTAAAGAAGTGCAAAATAATGCACCTGGGAAGAGGGAATACTAGGGAGAGCTACAGGAATTGGGGGGGGGGTGGAATGGGGTTGCTGACTATCACCAAGGAAGAAAGGGACCTGGGGGGTTATCATTTCAGTTGACCTAAAAGTGTCCAGGCAGAGTGCGAAGGCATCGTGAAAGGCTAGTGGCATGGCTGGGGTGCATAGGTATCACAAGCAGAAGGCAGGAAGTGGTGATGCCATTGCACAAAACACTGGTAAGGCCTCACCTGGAATACTGTGTGCAGTTCTGGAGGCCTGGCCTTCGTAAGGACATCAACAGGGTGGAGGCAGTTCAGAGAAGGGTGACAAAGATGGTGCAGGGCTTGCACCAGAAAACATATGAGGAGAGACTAAAGGACCTCAATATGTACTCACTGGTGGAGAGAAGGGATTGGGGTGACATGATAGAAACATTCAAATACCTCAAGGGTATAAACAAGGTGCAGGGTGGAGGCATCTTCCAGTATAGGAACAGTTCAAGAACAAGGAGTACGATATGAAATTAGAAGGGGGCAGGTTGAGGGGAAATGTGAGGAAGATTTTCTTCACAGAGAGGAGGGTGGATGCATGGAATAGCCTGTCACAGGAGGTGGTGGGATGGGAGCGAGGACAGTAGAAGGATTTAAACATGCCTGGGACAGGCATAGGGGAACCCTAGAGGTGGGGAAGAGTGGGTGGAGGCCAGTGACCAGGTAGGGTCAGTAGCCAAACAACTGTAGGGTTATGGGCAGACTGGATGGGCCTAGTGGTCCTCAGCTGCCGACAATTTCTTTGATTCTATGTAAGAGAAGCTAGACCAACCACCCCTGTGGTATTCTTCAGAACTCGTGGGTTTAAATTACCTTGCAACGATTATGGTATAATTAAGTCAGGAAACAAGTCTCAGCCAACGGTACACCAACCACTGCCTCTGTGTGATGGCAGTCCAACATCTTTCAAATGCAGGTTTAGAAAGTCAGGAGATCATGAGTATTACCGGCCACCAGAATGAATCCAGTCTCCAAAGTTATTAGAGACCCACGCTTGACAACCGGAAAAAATGGTGCAACATCCTGGCACCGAAGAACCATTAATCAACAGCCAAAGAGAATCCATTTGCCAGCACTAAATTAGAGAAGCAGCAAGAGAAGCTCCTCAGTACACTAAAAAAACCATAAACGCTGAGCAGTGAACAGTGACCCCCGGAGGCAACCCAAAAATGCAGTTTGAAGGAGTGACGATGCAAATGTGCACTCTGAATGTTAATGCTCCTGTTTACTTTGGAAAGTAAATGTGCACAGCTGTTGGCAGTTTACAAATAAAATGTTCTCCAACTTATTTGCTGTTTAGTTTGCAAAAAACATTTCACGTGTTAGCACCTGACAAAATGTGCAACAGGATTTTAACTCATTTTTAATGATCCTGTCTTCTTTAACAATTAACAGTGCTTGCCAATTGATACATTAATGTACTGCACACTGTTCCTGTTTACTTTTTAAAAATTCCACGTGTTAGTACCTGAGAAATAAAATGTGCAACAGGATTTTCACTTATTTTTAATGATCCTGTCTTCTTTTACAATTTACAGTGTTTGCCAGCTGATACATCAATGTGCTGCACAATGTTCCTGTTTACTTTTGCAAATAAAGTTAACAGTCTTTGACCACTGATAGATAAAATGTTCAACTAAAGGTTACCTTTGTTCATTGTTTTACACCCCCCCCAAAAAAGGGACTACTTTATTCAGCGTAGTCTAATTTCCCGTCATAAGTTAATATTTATTGAAATGTAAAAGTTGTACTCTTGTTATTTTTGTGTCAAAAATTTCATAGCTATTTCATAAGCACAATAAGCCATTCCAGGGTGTGTGTTAGACATTTTAACGCACGGCTATGAGGCTGGACACACTTTCGACCTCTTGACGCATGCCCTCCACTATGTCCCCTAGCCATGTGTTAAAACGTCTCACACACACCCTGGTGTGCCTTATTGCTTGTGTAAGTCCTCCAATCTTGTTGGGCTTACCATGTGGTTGGTGTGGCTTTCATTTGCCCTACATCCTCACCACTGCCTGGCCTGAGTACCCTGGTGTTCTGAGGCTCTGTGTCGGGCCCCTGGCATATTTTCTGTTAGAATGGGGTTTAAGGAGCAAGAGTCGTGGACCCACTGCACTGCTGCATGTGTGTGTGAGCATCTGGTCGCGCATGAGTGTTAGAGTGCATTTGTTTTCTCGTTGCCATTGTGACGATCCAAAAAGCCTTTCTGGTGCTCCCAGGCCCTCAGATCAGTAAATCAGGGTCCAGAGACATGGAAGAGGCACATAAGGAACCCTAAAAATAACTTATTTTAGGAGTGTCAATGAGTGTTAAGGAGTCCTCCTAATAAATAATTATGGACGCTCATGGATATTAATGAGCCTGCCTGCTGCCTTAGGAGCTGAGATTTTTGGCAGCAGTGATAGGCGGGAACTGTGCTAAACTCAGCAAGGTGACTAAAGGGCAAAGTTTCTGTAACAGAACTGTGGGGGAAGTAAAATATAAAACTGTATTGTGGTTACACAAGACTTCCAAAGTTGGGGGTTTTGATTGGGACTGTAATGGGACTGTAAATCAGCAGCCATAATGGCCACCTTGAACCTCTGCCAAAGCCAATTGGAAAGCAGGAATCTGGCAGAATGGACTTATGGACTGCCTAAAGACTTTTGGGAGAAAAAACAGGGACATCTCTTGGCACCCAAATGAGCAGCCAATAGGGTATCAAGTGTGCCAAATTAATATTAATTTGTTCTGCGGGACAGTTGCTGCAGCCAATCAGGAAAAGGCAGGAAAAAAGGAATAAAAAGGACTGCTTTGCCCAGCAGAGGGAGACTGAAACAGGATCCCAGAGTGAGCAGATGGCAAGAGCCACTGCTGGAGGGCATTTCAGCCCAAGGCTTACATCTGGTGACTTCACAGTCAGCTTGGTTCCAGCAACTCACCAGCATTCCAGACGCTGCTGCCGAGTGAAGCAACTGCATAGGGCATAGACAGAGAGAGAGAGAGAGAGGAGGGAGGGAGGGGGAGAGAGAGGGAGGAGGAGAGAAAGTGAGGCGAGAGAGAGAGAGAGAGAGAGACAACAAGCTGAAGCACAGTGTGAAAGCAAGTGTGGAGGGCAGCAACAGCAAGTAAGGGACTGCGTGCTAAATTTTACCCCCCTTGACTGGGAAGATTTGAAGCCTGTGCTGCTGTGCCCCGAGAGAACCCCTGAGTGTGGTCTGTGGCTAGGAACTGTGCAAAAGCCCAGTCTGCAGCTTGTGTGCCAGAGGATATGCTGTAGAGAGGTCTGGGGACCATGCCTGATTTGTCCCTGAATCAAAGACAAAGAAGACCAGCGGAGGAAGACGTCGAGAGGCCTGCCTGGTGAACACTGCCTACAAAGGCTCTAGGGGCGAAGACTGGAAAGGCCTGGCAGGTGAAGACCAGCTTCATCATTTCTTCAGCCAGCTGCTGCTTTTGCACCAACTCCTGGTACCAGCACGGTACCGTGAAACCAGTTTCTGCCACCCCCCTTAGAACTGCTGAATTGTAAGTAACCTGAGCTTTGGGGAGTCTTTATTTAGCTAGCTAGTTGGGTGGAAATTAAAGGGAGTAATTCCTTGGCAGGACTATTCCAGAAAACTGCACCCAGGCCTTACAGTTACAGTTAAGCTTTGTGAATCTAAAGTTTGGGCCCCAATAAAAGATTCCCACGACGATTTCTGCGACATGATGAGGTACTCACCCAAAAGACTGCATAGACTTTCTGGGCACTTGCCAAGGGAAAGATGGGTGCACCTGCAAATGGGAGGTGGGAGGTGGGGATTTTGGAGCCAGAATTGATAGCCAGTTGTTGTTGTTGCTGTTTTATCTCCCTTTTCCCCTTCCCTTACAATTAAATACTGTGGTTGTTCGTGTTAATTGCTGTCACGGGAGTGTTTCTGCAAAGAAGGGGGTGTTGTCAATGTGTGTGGGGAACTGTTTCAGGGGCTGCTAATGTATTTTCCTAGGGGAGGGTGGTAACCTGCTATTTACCCACAGGTATTCCCTGCCACTTCCTTAGGTGGAGGCGCCGTGCCATTCTACATCCACCTATCCTAACCCAGGCCGGCCCCTCGGAGGCGAAAACTGTGAGGACCTCAAGGGCCCAGGAACAGCCAAAGGTGAGTCAAAGGGCTGTTATATGTGAGTAGGGTAATTAACCAAAAATTGGGACTGTTGTACAAATTTAAAAGCTAATTTTCCATGGAAACGCATAAAACCACTGCTACTGGATCACTTTTATCTTATTTTAACTATGTGGCCATTCTGTATTTTATTTATTTTACTTTGGGGGGGGGCTGGCTTCCCCAAGCCCCTAGGTGGGCTCACCAGGCTCTGGCAGCCACTCCCTCATACTCGGGCTTACCCCCCCCCCCGAGTAGGGCCACTGATAGGCGCACTCTGGTGCCAGAGGGGACAGCGACGGAGCCGGCTCATTAGCGGGGGCAGGCATTTTTGTGTACTGTAAACCCCATGGGGGCAGGGACATGTAATGATGACCCACATCCGCCTTGCCCCCCCAAATGTGCAGGCGCTAACCTCAGCAGAACTCCTGGCTTCTGCCAGGGGTCCGTCGTGTGTCAGACACTCAACCCACCTTCCCCCAGAGTAGAAGAGCAGTCCACTGGATGCTCAATCGTACTCCCCCTGGCCGGCCCTCTAACTCCTGGATTGGTTCCCGATCCCGGGTCGTCGGCACCACAGACGACAATCGTGCCTCTGTGCCAGCAGGCCGGCTGGCCAGTCTGTATTTTAACTTGGGTAGTAAAAAATGTAATATTCTTTCTGTGGTTTATAATAACATTTGCCATTTTGTTTTGGCCTCTCCCCTACAATCTCATCATTGCATACGTCACTCTAAATTAGGTTGGCTATCCCCCTGGTCTAAGATTGCATATTTGTTTGGTTGTCAGAGTTTTAAGCCCATTTTTCTCATTCTTTTTTTCCTCATACTGATTTAGTCACTTAAGCAATAAGGCATGACAGGGTGTGTGTTATTGTCTAATAAAATCACTCCTGGGGTGGGTTGAAGCATGAGGCATAGCCGTCTGCTTCCACCACCCCAGGAATGATGTTATTAAAGGAGTAATGCCTGACAGGGTGGGTGTTATGGTGGGATAACATCCCACCTCGGGTGGTTATGCCCGAGGCCACTGGCCGAGGGCGTCCAACACCCGAGAAGGGATGTTATCCCAGCATAACACCCACCCTGGAGGGCATTATTCCTATTATACAATGGCTTGTTGTTTTATAATAAAAAAAATAATAATTTTAAAGAATGTTTTTGTTAGTGTGCAAAAATATTTTTGTTTCTTAAGAGGAGGATATCCTCATCCAAATCATCCAAATCCAACAAACGATCAGAAGGGGGGTTATGCCAGGATACCATCCCTGCTGTGATAGCCAAATGACCAATCAGAAGTCAGGATTCTTTCTTGCCATTGTATAATAGCAATAAGGCACTCCAGGGTGTGTGTTATTGCCTATTATACACTGGCAAGAAAAAATCCTGGACTCTGATTGGTCAGTCTTGGGCTGGACCTGTGATGTTATCCCAGCACAACATCACAGGTCTAGTCTCAGCACTGTGAATCTCTTGATGGTTGTTTGGATTCCAGTCTCTTTTTTTGCATCTCCTCTTAACAAAAATAATTTTCCACACTAATAAAACATTCTTTAAAATAATTTTTTTATTTTATATATAACAACGAGCCATTGTATAATAGCAATAATGCCCTCCAGGGTGTGTGTCGTTTGGGAAAATGTCACGCTCAGTTGTTGGACGCACTTGGCCTGCGGCCTCGTGCCCAACCATCTGAGGCGTGACGTTATCCCAGCATGACACACACCCTGTTGGGCATTATTGCTTAAATAACACACACCCTGGAGTGCCTTATTGCAATTATACAATGGCATGGTGTGTAATTTTTAGTGGGACAGTTGTGGAATTGACAGGCACACACAGATTGCTTTGTTTGGAAATATTTTTACTTTTAAAACCTGTGTTTCATGACTCAGACATAAAGTAGTCCCTAACAAGCCACTGTATAATTGTAGTTATTGTGTGAGCATATTGTCTTCTGCACCCCCACCACGCATCTCAGTCGTTTCTTCAAATCTCTTCATTTAACTGATCTCTGTTGTGGAACTGCAAACTGTCGAAAGATGTGTTTACTGGGAGAAAGTCGAGCAGAGAATTTTGTGTTTCGGGTCACAATCGCAGGTCAAGTCAGAAATTCACCCCACGACTGGAGAAGTTTTTGGCAGGGATGAGGGGCTGGAACTTTGATTTGAATGATCTGCTGAATGCAGCTTTGAGAAGAAATATTGTGTCAGCAAGGAGTGGGGACGAGTTGCATTTTAGCACTGATGCTGAAGTGGACGACAGATACGGCTGTTTAAACTGAGCGTGCGACCGGCAGTTCACTGAAGCTGCTCACTTCTATGGCCAGTTTCTGTTTGGACTGCCAGTAAACAAACAGTTTGAAATTAAGTGGGACACAGTAGGGCAGGCAGAAACATTATGGGGTTATATGTGAGGAAGTGAAAGTTAAACAGAGCAGAGTGCCGGTTTGCAGCGCTTTCCTTAAAACTGAATTAGGAATGGTGCCATGTTTTTTTTCTCTAGGGAACGGAGGGTCAGAACTAAATTTTGTATTTGCCCCAAGTGACTGAGAAGAAGTAAGAAATTACAGGCGGGGGGGGAGCGGGGGGCTTTCATTGCCGCTTCATTGTCCGGTAATGTTTTGCTCTGTTTGCAAAAAGCAGTGTCGGCTTTGCGGTGCCTTGCATGGGGAAGGAGAGATTTCTTACTGTTATCCGGTCATCTGTGTGGCCTGGCCTTCATGCAGTGATGTTGTTGTTCAATAACATCACAGTATCAAGCACACACTGACCAATCAGGAAATGAGAAAATGTCTTGCCATTGTATAATATCCAATACACCTCTACTAAGTTGAGATCTACAAAACGCATAGTTTTACAAACAGTTTCTCATACTGTAAGTCCAAGACTGGTTCCCGTGCTTTTTCAGTTGCAGCGCCCTTTGTATTGGAATGGGTTTCCGGATGAGCTTTGTTCTACTCTTTCTTTACAAAGTTTTAAATCAAACTTTAAACAAAATCTGCTGGTACAGGATGTCTGTAAATGCTTTAATTAATAGGTTGGTTGTTTTTATCTTGTTCTATGTTTACTGTTTGTATTTTACGTTGGGTCAGACCTGAAAATGGACCCTTGGTCCAGTGTCCCTACCCGGTTAACAAAATTTAAATATTTTTAGCTTGGTTGTGAAATTATATTTTTTGGGTGCTCACTATGCTGTGCAGTATTTGTTTTCTTTATTGTCTTAACACTACTTATTTACAACACCTGCACTGGCATCCTTAAGCAATTTGGGGTGGTGCACAGCTGGTGCAAACATCTAAATAGCTTAGGGAACATTGCATGGACTGTGTGAACGTTTTTTTTTTTTTTTTTTGGTGCCGCCTGTCCCATATTATTAGCCCTACCTTCTGAACCCTTCCCCCATAAGCGTTCCCCTCTGGCTTACCCCCCCCCCAAGGCAGGGCTGCTGAGACGACCCCACCCCATGGAGACAGGTCCAGGTTACCAGCCACATGATCAATGACTTGAAGGGCTCCTTAGGCTTACCCCCCCGGGTGAGGCCATGGGGGAGGGCCATCAGGGTCGGGCACTCTGGGGAGCTTCGGTACCATGATGCGGCATCATCCCTGGGACAGGCAGCATTTTTATGGATGCTAATCCCCTCAGGGGGTGGGACGTGCAATGATGTCAATGGGATGAACCCGACGTCCATCCCGCCTCCTCCCATATCAGGCACCGGTCAAATCGGATCCCCCAGCCTCCGCCAGGGGTCCACACTTTTGCACCGGACACTTGATCACACACCCCCTGCCCCCAGAGGAGGCGAGCAGTCCATTAGATGCTCAATACTCCCCCCCGACTGACACTCCAATGGCCCGAGTCCTGATTTGAACCCAGGTCACTGGTGTCACAGGCAGAAATCCTACCCCTGCACCAATGGGCTGGCTATGTGAAAGCTTCTGTCAACTAACTGAAATGGTTGCCAGACAGAAGAAGACAAGTGCACGATGGAGAAGCCATCAACTCTTCATTCTTTTTTCTTATCTACACTTTCATCTTCCAGTTTAGGACCTGCACATGCCCCCCCCCCCCACACACACACTGCTACTGGACTCTACCTTTGCTTTACTTCAGGTGGGTGTTTGCTGGTTCCTTCATCCATGGTACTATTTTCCTCCCTTTGACTTTCTTTTTAACTGAAGGGAAACAAGGGCTTGTGTGTGGCACACATTCTATGTGGCTATTTTAAAAGAAGAGTCTCTAAGTGGACTAATAATATTTAGACAGTTGTATCTTCCCCACCTTCCTACGGCAGCATCCCCCCCCCTACCCTGATGTCAGCGGACCATGAGCATGGTGCACCAGTACTTACCTCCCAGTACTCCCCTCCCTGAAGTTGAGTGCACTTCCATCAGAGGGCTGGCCCTGCCCCTGCTGGCTCACGTGGGTGACCTGGGATCATGACATTAACCTGGGATACTGGCATGGCAAGAGAATCTCCAGCGACTATGTTGTTGGGGGAGGGGGTCCTCATCCTCATTTGTAACATGGCAGAAATATGAGGACTCCAGGGAGGGAAGGTGATAGGTCTAACAGGGTCAGGTGTCACAAGAGCAACACGGCATTATGGCACGATAATGCCGTGTTGATTTAGAATGCTTAGACAGATAATCCCTGTTCAGGCGTGAGCAGCTCACGAAGTAGGGAATCAATGAATCTGTTAGAAATATGTCCACCAATAGTGTGGCCTTGACAACACAGCAGGAAAAGAGGTATTAGCAGGGAAAAAGAGGAACAGGAGAAATGCCTGTGTCAGTGCGGACACCGCAGAAAATGGGAAAGAGTAGACAACGGGGAAGTGTGCAGTCTTGGAGGTAGTAAGCGAGTGATGGCATATTGCTGAAGTCGCCGAGGGATGGAAAAGAGCACATGACAGCAGAGCTGAGTAAGAGATCCATGCTAGGGAGACGCGAAGCTCTCAACAGGTGAGAAAGCGCCACCTGTAGGTCGGATACACGAGGGAGATGTGAGGGAAAATTAGCTGCGTGGGCAAGCATGTGAAGTGGGAAATAGTGGAGAGAGGAATGGGTGGGAGAGAAGAAGCATAAAAGGACAAACCGGCCATGCAGAATGCTGTGAGGCACAGAACGGTAGTGGCAGCAGATGTGATCGCTAACAGAAGGCGTGTTGAAAAATGCATGAAGAGGGAAATGGAGGAGAACTGCTGTGCTGCTCTGAAAGTGCCACCTATTGGTCGTAATCGACAGGTGAACAGGGAGCGGAAAAGACAACTGTCAGGTTTGGGAGATCATCAAGGTATGTACGGACATATTGCCCAGCATGCAGTGGAGCATGGATGAAAAAAACAAACGACGGTAGTCAACTGTAGTAGGCAGCAGAAGTACCAAAGTCGCAGGTGCTAACAGAGCTGCATGCGAATAGTGAAACACACAGCAGAGTTCAAACGGTAAAAAAAGTTGTCGCCACTATATTACTTGAGGTGGGGCGATCAACATGCACACGCACCGATCCAGCAGCAGAAAGGCAGGAAAAGTAACAAGAGATGTACCATAATTGGAAGCGCTACATAAGTATTTTTGGTGATTACTGTTGAACAGCACAGAAAAGACCATCTGAGAAGTAGTACAGTCGCAGGTGCCATGTTACAAGCGCATTAATCCCTGATGAAGGTGGCATCTAATGGGGAGTTAATGCATGGTTGGACCACTGTACGCACTCGGCCTCCGGCCTCGGGCCACAACAGTCCCAACCATGCATTAATTCCCCATTAGATGCCACCTTCTTCAGGGATTAATGCTTATGTAAGAGTTTCCCATTAGTTTGCTGCCCCTGGGAGGCAATATGTGGAACACATTAAAACATGATGCTAAGAATATTGCATAGCTTTGTGTTCCTGCTCAGAAAATCAGTTGTTCATTGAACAGAACTGAACCATTCAATTTTGTTTATACTACTGAATTTGAGACAGCCCTCTCCATGTGTGACAAATGGCTTCTAAGTTGTAAATGAGGGGCTGTCTGCGTCCCTGAGGGTGAGTTGAGAATTGTAACATGGCTCAAAACTAACCAGTGAAATAAGGTAAACTTATTGGAGGAACTCCAACATGTGATCACTGAGCAACCATGGATTTATTCTCTTTATTAAGCCATGATAGCCGTCGGGAGCACGCCCAAAAACAGACCACGGTTTGTATTTATTCTTTGGTAACCAGGTAAGGCCCACTAGGCACAAATGCCTGTTTTCAGGGGCAGCCTGGGAGCACTGGGTGGTAAGTGACTTGCTCACAGTCACACAGTATGCAAGTGGAGGTTGTGAGAATTAAATCCAGGTCTGCTGGATGTACCAAGCCCGATCACAGCTTGTTACTCTAACCTCTAGGCTATACTGCTAGCCCATTGTATCATGGGTGCACCACAGAGGCGTGCCAAGTAGCAAGCTGACCAAGCACTACCAAATTGTAGTAAGTAAGGATTAAGCCATGTTACAATGAGCATTGGTTGTAGCAGTACTTAACCATCAGTTGGTGGGGTGTTGCTGGCATACACAAAAACAAGGGAGGCAGCTGGCAGATGTACTTTACTAAGCAGAAATCCGCGGTTCGGGCGCGACACAGAGTGAGGTACCCAAATTAATGGTCCAGATAGTCCTTATATGCTGTCCTGATTTATGCAACCTAACCAACAGATGGGTACAAAGACAGGCAACAGAGCAGCGATGTCTCCATGTTAGAGTGTCGCTCAGTTAATGGGCACTAGTGGGAACATTGTTATTTCCCCACCCACCCAGGGGACCTCGTAACATTACCCAGCAAATCACTCCATTCAATGTCAAGAACTGTTAAGCTGTATATAAATCTGTCCCTACCCATACCTGTTGCACAATGTGTATGTCAGCATTCAAATGTACGGACATACCCACAGTGCAACAGCAAAGTACCGCATATAGACTGAACAACGGAGCTCACACAGAGAATAAATACAGATAGAAAATAAACTATGGTACACTGAGTACTATGTATAGGTGTGCTGGATATTTTATGCATTTTTGTATATTTGGGAAAAACAACATTAGTACAGTATATTAATAGATGTCAAATGTTCAGTGTGCACGTGCACAAGTGTATAGAACCTTATAGAGAGATTAGTAAAACAGAAAACTGTTTTCACTGCAGTTTCTGTTAATATTATTTTAATGTAATTATAATAAACAATATTAACCTCTTATATCGCTTGCCACATTACAAGTGGATTAAGCCACTCGAAAGTATGGGTCTACTGTGGAATTAATCCATGGTTGGGTCATTGGAGGCACCCCCACCCCAATAGTGGATTAATTCCACAGTAGACCCATCCCTTCTTGTGGCTTAATGCATACGTAATTCCCGCTGCCGCTGTTGCAATACCTGGCACTGTCACATCAAAGTAAGCATTAATCACCGATGAAGGTGGGATCTAATGGGGAGTTAATGCATGGCTGGGACCGCTGTGGCACGAGGCCAGAGGCCGAGGGTGTACAACGGTCCAACCATGCACTAACTCTCCATTAGATGCCACCTTCAGAGGGGATTATTGCGCTTATAGTTTTCTTGAGAAACAGTAAGTTTAAGAATTTTAACCGATACTTAAATGTATATGGAATCAGAGGAGCATCATGTAAGTTAATGACATTGGCAGAGGTCTGTAAGGTTTTACAGTAAGAAAAATTGTGCTCAGATAGTTTCCCACCAAAAAATAGTACTGCTTTTTAAAACACATCTTCATGGAATGAGGACTCTGCTCTAAGTGAAAGTGGTATTATTTACTTAAAAATGGCCCCCTGCCAAAATAAAACTTTTCTCATAGGTTTCAACAAGAAAACTTTGTAGAAATTACTTGATAAATTATATTAATTTGTGGGCTTTCAAAGGGATCCATGGAACCACTGTGGCATAACCCTTATCTCACTATTGACCAGAGGCAAGTTTACTGGGCCTTGTGGGCTTCCAAAAGGATCCTCATGCTGGGTCAACTACCGCAGCCAAGAACAAGCAGGGGAGACTCTTTCCAAAATCTTGCCACTAGATTTGGGCTTCTCCAGACACTTTTGGGGATTTCTCCAAATTTGTAATGCTGTGCAGGTGAGGGCAGCAAATACATCAATTATTCTGGACAGACTTCTTCCGGTACAGTTAGGCAAGTGAATGAAATTCTTATGAAGACTCAGGGGTTGCATCTGTGACTTCATAGCAGACCCACATATTCCCACCTTATTGAAGAGTAGAAAAGTTTAGGAGGCAGAACTGAAAATAAATGTCTCTCTGACCACTTGGGAAGCTATGTTGAAAAGTGACCACTTGGACTTTAGGAATACGCGTTACCAGCCAATCTAAAAAAAAGGATTCTCCACAATGGTATCGTACACCTGAAGTGCTCAGAACGATGGGCCTTATGTCCATGTATGTTTGCTGGAGATGCCATCAATCGGTGGGAACCCTTATGCATATACTACGGCCATGATCCTCACTTGCAGGGTTCTGGTCCCAGGTTTGACAATTTAGCAGGACAGTCACTGGCCTTGCAGTGCACCCAGACACATTATTCTTACTTTTGGGAGGTCCCCTCACTGACCTGATGGTATTCCACTGCCAGAAAAACTGGCTACAGCCTGCAGCATTGGAATCTAAAATGCAAATCCTCTTTAAATGGAGATCTGGCTCCCCCTCCCTCCTGTTCAGAGTGGTTGACCTCTCTCACAAAACTGGCAGAGTATGGGAGATTATCGCACCTTGCAAGTGTAAGTATGTGCAGGGCTAAGGATATATGGGAGTGACTGGGACCCTTTTCTCTAACTCAGGGGTTCTCAAATGGTGAGGCCAGCCTCCTTGGGGAGGCCCCAACCTGTTCCAGGGGAGGCTCAAGCAAGTCTGAAAAATTACTGTATTTAAATTTTGAGTTTTATATATTTTGTGTGAAGAGATGAAGCAAACTGAAAGAGCATAATAGTGAATTTTATATATTTATGTACTAACAGGTGACAAGGGAAGGTGAATGAGTTAAGGCGGTAGGGGAAGGGAAGGGAGTGAATATATTTCAAAAGGTAACTGCAAAACAATCAAGAAATACACAGTGAACAACAATGCAATCAAATATGAACAATAAAATAAAATGAGTGGTTAATCAATTTGTAGACTGATGGCAGAACAACCCATATACAAGGGTTGAGCATAGAAGTGCTAAGAGCAATAACAGGAAAGAGTAAAGCAATCCCAGAGAAGTTGCTTAGGAGCAGGGATGAAGGGGGGAGAGACAAAGTATGTAGGAAGGTTATTTCATATATAGAGAGAGGAAACAGAGAAAGTAGTCTGACTCATGAAGGTACTGCAACAAGGGGTAACAATGGTTCAAGAATGAAAATAGTGGAGCAAGTAGGCTGGCCGGGGAGGGGGAGTTTAGAATAAGCTGAATAATAATATGTGTTTATTTTATTTACTTGTTATTCAGATAACACCTTGGAGCACAGGAGCTCTTTTTCAAAGGTTCCACATCAGTATAAGACAAAGAACTGAATGTGAGCCAAGTACTCAAAAGGGTTGCAATGTATTCATGGTGTACTGTGCAAAATACAGTATGTTATATTTCTTTGGGGGGCCCAAGATTATTTCAGTTTTTGGGGGAGGCTCAAAATCTTTTCCATGGATTTGGGGAGGCTCACTGTGACAAAGTCTAAGAACTATTGCTCTAACTCATTCAGGTATAGAATACTATCATACAACAGTCCTGAACTCTTATTGAACATTATAGCTCATAAAATAGTTGGATATTACTTTGTTTAGTTGTAAATTCATTTAGTGACTTCATACATATGTAACCCCCCCCCTTCGGGTGGGGCTTACCTAGTGCCCGGAAGCCTGTTCTTGCTTCTGCTCCTCCTGCTGCCCCACCGCCAAGTCCTGGTCCTGTTGTCCCCTGGTGTCTCTGTCCAGCCACCATGCTCTTTCTAGCTTTAAAGAGTCTGCAGAGAAAAGCGGCCAGTGCGCATGCGCAGTAACACCAGCCTGTTTCCTTGCCACTGCATTGGCTAAAGTATTGCCTCCCTGGTGATCCTGATTCCCAGAATGGCTTAGTTGGGTATCAGACACATGAGGGAGGTACGTCTAAAGTGGTGCTAGTATTTTATTTAGAAGCGCCAATAGCACAACAGAACGGGGCAGATATATGAATATTAATGAGAGTCTAAATAGTAATGAGCGGCCTATGTGCTGCTTGTGGGGGGGGGGATGTATGAAATGGGAACCGCAACAGGCTAACCATGATGTTTTGAAATATGAATATGCAGCTGGATAACAGGTAACAAAGGCTGCTGCCAGACTATGGGGCATATTGTTGTAAATACTGTGTATTGTGGATGCAAGAACATTCTAAAGTGGGGACTGTCATATAAACTGTGTGGGACTGTTATGTTGGCATCCATCTTTGCTACTTTGACCCCCTGTAGCAGCCAATCAACAGTTTATGCATCCGAAGACTGGTGAACTGCTTTATGGGAGAGGTGTCAACCTACCTATTCCAGGCATCATTAGAACAGGGAGTGGTGGTAGGTACATGGAGAGAGGTGAATGTGGTCCCTATTTTCAAGAAGGTTACCAGGCAGGAGGTTGGTAACTCCTGGCCAATAAGCCTGACTTTGGTACTTGGCAAAGTACTAGAAAGGGTTATTAAGGACCATATAGAACAAGGCATGCAACAGAGAGGTGACAATGATGATGCATAGCATGGATTCAAACATGGTAGATCACGTCAGACAAATCTCCTAGGATTTTATGAAAATGTTACTAAGGCCTTGGATGATGGTAACCCAGTGGATGTTGTCTTTCTGGACTTTTCCAAGGCCTTTGATAAGGTGCCACACGGGGAACTAGTGGACACCCTGATAGATCATGGTATCCAGGGAAACATAACACGCTGGATTAGTTCCTGGTTGCATGATAGAAAACAGAGAGTGACAATCAGAGGATGCAGCTCAGGATGGTCGGGGGTGATGAGCGGGTTCCACAGGGGTCTGTATTGGGTCCCTGTCTTTTTAATGTGTATATTCACTCAATGACTGGTGGAGGGGGCGTATGGGAAGCTAAGTTTGCTGATGACACTAGAATTGGCAGTACGGTAAACAGCAGTCTGGATACTGCCAGATTACTGGAAGCCTTGACTAAGCTACAAGGCTGGGCACATGATTCAAGATTGACATTTAATATTGATAAGTGCACGGTCATGCACTTTGGCACAAACAACAGGGTGGCTACTTACACTCTGAATGAGTATTTACTTAGAGAAGTAAGAGATGAAAGGGTCTTGGGAATCAGGATCTCAAATTATCTTAAATTTAATCAGCATTGCAGCCAGGTTGTTAAAAAAGCAGGCAACATATTGAGCTACATTAATAGACATATTAGGAGTAGGGAAAGAGAGGTTTTGATACCCTTGTATGGGTTGCTGGTGCGACTGCATGTGGAGTACTGTGCCCAGCTCTGGTCTCCGGACTACAGGAAGGAGATAGTGTCATTGAAAAGGGTTCAGAAAAAGGCTACCCATATGATTGGAGAGGTACAGGGTATGGATTATCAGGATAGCGTGACTGAATTAGGGATATACACGCTGGAGTATCACAGACTGCGTATAGATATGTGCTTGGTCTTTAAGACCCTTACAGATTTGAGTCTAAGGGAAAAGCTAGGACTTAGGCTACGAGATCAGCAGTATCAGACTAGAGCACATCCATTACAGCTAACAAGGGTAAGATATAAGACTACTAAGAGAAAACATTGGTTTAGTGTAAGGGTAGTACCAATCTGGGACAGACTGCCACTCGAGGTGGTAACCAGCAGTAATATGCAAGCATTTAAAACTAACCTAGATACATTCCTGATTAGAAATAACATTCTGCGGTATCAGTAGCTATTTAGTGGTGAGCGGTATGGACAGAAATGTCTTCTGCACTCTGTATAAACCTATGTAACCTATGTATGTATTCCAGGTGCCAAAACCCATTTGCTAATCAATAATCGAACTGGGTTAATGATTATTAATATTTGTGATTGTCAGCAGACTCTAACCAATCAGAAGCCAGGATTTTTGTGTGAACCCCGAGGGACTTTGGGCAGTTTGGGCAGTCTGGTTTAGGCTCTGATTGAGTCAAGAAGGGCTCAGGCTGTGTGTTGTAAAGGCAGGAGGCCTTTTTCAGAACTTAATTGGTCAATCGGTCAATGGTCCGAGAGTTGGAAAAAGGGATTTTCTCTGGCTGAAAGAACTGTGGTATTGCAGTGGAACATCCACGGAAGTTTGGTGAAAGCTCCTGGTGGTTTTGGAGCTCCAGTGTTGCAGTTAGCCTGTATCAGAGAGGAAAAACCCTGAGCCAGTGAAAAGGGTGGTTTGGAACTGTGTGTGCCAGAACTAAAAGTTGGCACTGTACCTGAATCTGAGGACATTGGAGAAAAAAAAAGGTTTGCAGGTATCCAGAGTTTGGGAGCCTGTTGTTTTGCTGAAAACCAGCTGTGGAAAGGTGGAGGTCAAATCCAGAGCCTGCAAGTCACTAGCCAAAAGCCACTGGAAAGATAGAAATCTGAGAACTTGTTACTGCACACCAGAGCGGTTTGTTCCTGCCCAGGAGAAAGGCAAAAAATTAAAATCTTCACAGCTGCAACTTGGAGCCAGGTAGGGAAACTGAAAATCCCTCATGAGTGAGGCGGACTTGGCTGCAGGAGGCTGCAGGGGGCCACAGGTGTGTGCCTGAGTGATAGGGCACTTTGGACCCATTAGGGGAGCCGGACCGTGGGGTCACTCCTGGGTCTGGGTTCCTTTTGGCCTAGTAGGCCTTGCATCTGGCCTTCATAACCTGGCCTACTAGGTGGGCTGAAGGTGACAAGCTGCAAGAGTCTTCAAACAAGTCAGAAGGTGACAAGCTGCAAGAATCTTCAAACTAGTCCAAGGTTGACTAGTTGCTAGCCATTGATTCATCTTCCAGACCAGCAGTCCTTGCCTCTTTGCTTGCTGCCCTTCAGAGCGGTTGATCCTGAAGTGCCTGAACCCACTGTGCCAGGAGCCGAGTTCCATCATGCAGGACCGTGAGTAACCCAGGGCTTACCCTGCCAAAAGGGAGTAAAAGTTTAAAAATTGCTAGCATCCTAGAAAGAGCTACTTCAAGGGCCCCAATGCCAGCCAACCCACAGCATCTAGTGGCCTTTGTTAAATCTGGGTACCCAGTCAGGACAGTCAGGACATAGGGGGTATGCACTGGTACCAGTGGGGGTGGACATTGTTAATGTTCTGGCCTATGGGCTCTGCTAACCTTAATCAACCCTTTTTCTCTTCCTCACAGCAATCCTATGTCCTGGTACCCTCTTCCCTAGCCCTTCCCCTAAAATAAAGCTGTGTTTTGTTCTTTGTAATTCCTGTGTCATGAGCATATCATTAGTTATAGCTGTTAAGTATATGTGTTGTACAGTATTGGTGAACACCGGGGTGTTCAGCATGTGGGGTGACTGCAAGGGGAGGTGGGTAGGTACAGCATCCCAGGCGGTTGTACCAATCAAAGACCTGGCCCACTGTTACTTTACTCTGGGTGAAGGCAGTGTGCTACTTTCTTTCTATTTTGGGATAGAACCCCCAACCGCCATCACAACAGAACCCATACCCCTTAACCTGTGTGGTAGCCAACAGGCAGGGGTAGTAGCCCACTGACACATGGCATCTGGGCTACACATATATACTAATTTAGATAGAAGACCATTATACTAGTCAGGACCTTTTGTTTTATCTGTAACACTGTAAATGAAGGATTGCTGGAAAGTCATCCTGTTCTTGTGATGTATGTTTGTTATTTGGCATTTCCTCAATAAAAACTATTCAAAAAAATAAATTATATTAATTTGTCATCACTTTATTCTGCGTAATCATGAACATTCTGCAGCCTGCTGCATCTGTCTTTATCACAAACGGTTGCTAGTTACCGATAGCTACTCATGCTGACTTGTGGTACTGTATATCACAGTCCAGCTGACATCTTGGTCAAAACTGCAGTACTGTTTAGTGTCTGCTCTTTGCCTACCAGTAGCATGCCGGAACACAGATGCCTGAAGTTTACTTGAAGTGGTGCATAATGACACTGAATGTGTGCATATTAATTAACTTGGCAAAAACACAGCAGCACTGCAGCCACTACAGACATGAAACAGGCACTGTCTGGGGACTGCAGTATGCTTGTTTTAGCCTAATGCCTGAACAGACAGAATCTAGTAGATATAGACATGCCATGCCTGTTCAGATACTGAAAAGGACTGATTTCATATTTCAGGCATGAAACAATGAAAAAAACAACTATTTTTTCAGCAGAGTAGAAGCATGTCAGCATACAGTACCTCTCAACTTACACACATAGAATTTGATGGCAGATAAAGATCACTTGGCCCATCCAGTCTGCCCTTTTTTCCCTACCTACACTATTACCACAGGCCATACCGGATCTACAGCTCTTTCTCCCTTCCCCCCTTCCTTTCCACTATGAGTCCCTTGTGCTTATCCCATGCATCCTTGAACCCTACCACTGTTTTCGCCCCCACCACCTCCACAGAAAGGCTGTTCCAGGAATCCACAACTCTTTCTGGGGTCATGTACTTCCTCACATCTCTCCTGAATCTACCCCCATCCTGCTTCTTAACACGTGTCCCCTTATTCTAGAGCACCTTTTCCTCTGAAAAATACTTCCCTCCTGTACCTTATTTTTATTTATTTAAAAGTTTCACCAGAAAAGGCATACTGAGCAAACTGCTCATTTCCAGATACATCCTGGAGGAAGGGGGGTAGATAACAACAACGAAAACATGGTATATAGGTAAATGATAGGTACATACACAAATAACACAATAATACATGGTGAAGCATTACAAAATTGCAAGTGCTTAGCTGATAGGTATTATACAACAGAAATAGCAATGGTAGAAGGGGGCGGAATAGGGAGGAAGGAGGCCAGAAATTAAGAACAGTTGCAGGTGGGGTAGAAAGGTGAAGAAAGGTGAAAAGGAGAGGTAAAGGGGGGGAGGAGCTGGTGGGGGAGTGGGGAGGGAGGAGGCCAAAGGTTTTTTTTTCTTTAACTCTTGGCTTTCTCCAGTGGCCCCCTCTGGACCGACCCCCCCAGCTCCGTCACCCGGCTCCCCTGGGACTTACCTTCACCGCGGTCCTCTGGCACTGGACCAGCCGCTGTGCCCAGCCACTGGTGAGGCGCCTGCGAGGAGTCAGTCTCTCATCCTGCTGCATGAAGGGGTTTTTCCTCCAATTTTCTCCTCGGGCCCATGGATGTGCAATGGGCGCAGAGTCGGAGCTCCACCTCTGCGGAGATGGCTCCAACACCCTATATGCGGGATCTCCCCCGTGTTTGTGGTGTGCTAGTGCTACCACCCAGCCACCGCTGGGTGGCAGCCAAGCAGCGCGCCATGGCATCCCCCCCTCCATGAAGAAGGAGAGCTGTCCTGGGATGCTCCATCCTTCCTCTCCCCACCTGCCCCCGAGCAACCCGAGTCTGTTCCTGACCCCAGGTCGCTGGCGTAGCGTGAGGTGTGGCATCCAGTGTGTAACAGGGAGACCTGTTATGAAGAATGAAGTATTAAAAATTATAGGAGGCAGCACAGCGCAGTGGTTTAAGGCTCTGAGCTGCAAATCTGGTGACATCCAGCAGACCAGACCTGGGTTTGAATCCCACAGCTTCCACTTACATACTGTGTGACCCTTAGCAAGTCACTTAACTTTACAGGTGCTCCCAGGTCGCACCTGTAAAAAAACTTTCAGCTTAGTGTGCTACTCCTGATTAAACAACTAAAAAAAAAAAAAAAGATGTATAAATTATACAGTACACACCCCTAATAAGATGCAAATCCCACCCCCCCCCCATTTCCTTTTCACTCTATTCTGTCTCCTAGTACTAATTCATATGTATCCTAACTTTTCTTGTCAGGGTGGCCAACCTGGCAATCTTTAATTCTTCTTTACTGTCCCCTTTATGCCCCTTATTATCTTGCATCTGAATTAATGGAGGGATGTTTATAGTTTGTGTCCTCATGGGAATAAATAAGAAAGCCCAGTAAAGTGCAGTATTGGAAGAAAGACATTGTGAATTAAAGAGCTTTCTGTATGTTTTCATTGCTCTCTGCCTTGAGACATTTGCTGGTGCCCTGTTTTAGTCCTGAAAACAAAAGAAAAGTGAATAAAAAGCTGTGTTGCTAAAGAAAGCACTTAGCGCTATGTTTTGTTGGAGTGAGTGGCTGTGGCAGTGAAATGTGCGCACATTCGCACGCTCACACCCTTGCAAAGAACCCTGTGCATGTTCGTGCAGCAAAGGGTCCGAATATCAGAGCCGCTGAGTCCTAGAATCGCAAATGCTAGTTGCAATTTGTTAAAGAACTGGCGCACCTGCAAAGCGGCCGAATAAGGAGGCAACTGTGTACTGTTGCCATGGGACTGCTCTCCTGAAGCCTTGAAGTGCTGAAAATATACCCACTCCTCGGATACATACAAAAGGGGCTGAATTGTGGAAATAAACTGCAGGACACCACAGGCAAGTGGAAAAGGCCCTGTAGTACCCAAATAAATCTATCAAAAAGGAGCTGCTTTCACTTATATCTGGAGCCCTCTGAGTAATAGAAGGCTGGGTGGTTCAGAAAGCTGTCGGCTGCAATTTCAGCTGATGGATAAAATGAAAATGACTGTCAGATTTTGAAATGTAGTATCAGGCTTTATGCAGCAAATAAAGAATAAAGGTTGCAAGATTTGATTGTAGAAAGTAATTCAAACAAAAAAAATGAAGGCATTACAATTGTTTGATTTTGCTGTTTATGAACCTAGGCAAATAAAATTCTGGAACCTTGCATGAAAACAGATAGGGAGCACGCCCCTCATCTGTCCTTCCATGCCAAGGTTGTAGATTTTTATTTCTATCATTAATCTATGTCTTTTACTTTCTGTACCAACAAATAAAAACATTTTTTGCTTTTTACCTGTATGTCTTTGTTGCTGTGAGGTCCTGCTATAGGGCTGGCAGCCCACAAAATGGCTGCCTTTATGGGACTGGAGAGTATGATGTCAGAAAAGGGGGATGACTAAATTTTTAAAACCATGCCCCCTCTTTTAATTAAGGTCTAAGAATGTATTTTCAGAGCCTTTAGTGTGGTTCATGCTAGGAAATAATGCACCTATTGAAGACATGTTTTCTTTGTACCTCATAGTCAGTGTGAGAGTTAGGAGCCATAAAACTTGCCAAGGTTTCCTAAATTGATATTCATGTGACTATGAGGTCACAGAATAAAATATATATAAACTCTTCACCAGGGGGTAGCAATAGAGAGGTGGGTCAGTAGTCAACTGACCACAGTGCAAGGAGGTTGTGTGTGTGTTTTCACATAAGTGCTATTCAAACAGAGGAAAGGAAAATACATTTTCAGGAGTCTGTGAAAGAAGTATTTCCTGTTTATTCTTGGATCTGGAGTTAACACCAATTTTTTCCTTTCTGTGAACTTTAATTTGATTTTTTTAAATAAATTGACAAATGCATTTACTTGTGTTTTTTTAAGCATCTTAACCAACGGTCTGGACATCTGTTATTTCTTACACTTCTACACAGTGCCTCAGCCCTCAGCACCACTGGGCTGGCTCAGCAGGCAAAAAGGTAAGAACAGTGTGGGTGGGGGAGAAAAAAGAAAGGCAGAGGTAAAAGGGAGAGGAGCTGGTATAGAGCGGGGAGTAGGAAGGGAGGGAGGAGGACAAATTAAAAACATTTAGAAGTTAAGAACAGTTGCAGGTGGAGGAGGAGCGGTCATGAAGGAGGGAGGAGAGGACACAAGTTGAGGAGGCATTACGGATGGTATAGGAGAGAGAATTCCAGAGTCTGGGAAACAGTGGCAGAAAGCAGCTTGGCCAGTGGACATTAAAGTAGAGGGTACAGCCAAGGTGAGAGCATTAGAGTTCCTGAGGGAGTGTGAGGAGTGGGGAGGTAGAGAGTGAGAGAGGCTGAGAGGTGGGGGTGGGGGGGGCAAACCAGAATTTACTTACAAGGCTACCACAGTGAGCATGGCGTTGGTCCTTGAGAGAGGGAAGGAGAGAGAGAGAGAGAGAGAGACTGATTCAGAGAACAGTGGGGAGTGCGAGGAGGAACTCAAGTGCAATGCGGCAGAAAGAATTGTACAGAGTGTCCAATCTGGCTAAGTAGGTACCAGGGGTGGCACTGTAAACCACGTCACTATAGTCAAAGATTGGGAGGATCATTCTCTGGATTATTGCATGATGTGCCTGCAATGGGATGCAGTCATGGTTTCTATACAAGGCACTGAACTTGGGGTGCAGTTTTTTGATAATGGCATCCATGTGGCCAGAGAAACTGAAGTGTTGGTTGAGCCATACCCCAAGATACCTGAATGAGGTGATATCCTCCAGTGGGGACCCATCTAAGGTTCTGAATGAAGGGAGGGATGGGAGCCTAGAGAGTCTCTGCCTCGTGCCAAAGGACATGGAGATGGTATTTTTGGTATTCAGGAGTAACTGGTTGGAGCGTAACCAGAGCTGAACTTTATCGAAGTCGAGCTAGAGTCTGGATGCCATGTCAGCAGAGGAGGGGTTGGAGGCGAACAGGACCGTGTTGTCCATATACATGTGAGTGGATATGGATGAACAGGCTTAGGGGAGGTCATTGAAGTGAACACAAAATAGTAGCGGTCCAAGTACTGAGCCTTGTGGGATCCTTGTGGTTATAGGGAGGGTTGGGGAGATGGTGTCTCTAATTTTAACAGAGAGCGGAACCAAGTGGAACTTATTTACACCATGAGGTATTTAAACATTCCCCCTTCTCCCTTCTCTGTTCCAGGGTGTACATACTGAGGTCCTTTAGTCTCTCCTTGTAGGGTTTTTGATGCAGACCCTGCTCTATTTTAGTTCCCCTTCTCTGGACTGTCTCCACTCTGTAAATGTCCTTTCAGATATGTGGTCTCCAGAACTGGACATAATACTCTAAGTGGGGTCTTACTAGCGATCTACACAGAGGCAACACCACCTCCCACTTTCTGTTGGTGATGCCCCCCCATGCACTCCAGTATCCCATTAGCCCTCCTTACTGCATTGTCGCACTGCTTCGACATCTTTAGGACATCCAATATGATTACCCTAGGTCTCTATCCTGCTTGGTAGTTGGTAATACCACTCCACCCATTTTGTACTCCATCCCTGGGTTTCTGTGCCCTAAGCGCATTATTTTGCACTTTTTCACATTGAAAACCAGTTGCCATACCCTTTACCACTCCTCTAGGTTTCCCAGGTCTCTGCTCATCCTTTCCACCTCCTTCCCCCAGAATGTCCACCCTATTGTAGATTTTGGCGTCATCCACAAAAAGCAGACCTTCCCTTCTAGCTCTCTGCAATGTCACTTATAAAGACATTAAAGGGGACCAGCACCAGCACTGATCCCTGAGGTTCCTCACTGGTCAACCTCCCTTCCTCAGAGTGAACTCCATTTACCACGACCCTCTATCACCTATCCCCTAACCAAATTCTTATCCAGTTTACCACCTTTAAACCCACTCCTAAGCTACCCAGCTTGTTTATTAGTCTCCCATGTGGAACAGTGTCAAAAACCTTATTGAAATTTAGGTAGCCCATGTCCACCGTTCCACCCTCATCTAAATCCTTTGTCACCCCTTCAAAGAACTCTATCAGACTGGTTTGACATGACCTTCCTCCTGTGAAACCATGCTACCTCAGGTCTTGTAACCCACTGGATTCAAGATATTCCACAATCCTTTCCTTCAGCAGTGATCCCATTAATTTTTCCACCACCGATTTCAGGCTGACTGGCCTATAATTGCCAGCCTCCTCCCTGCTACCACTTTTGTGTAGCGGGACTACATCTGCCTTAATCCTGTCCTCCAGAACCACTCCTGTTTCCAGTGAGCTGTTAAACAGAACTATTTAAGGTGCAGCCAGTATTTTCCTGAGCTCCCTCAATACCCTTGGATGTACCCTATCTGGCCCCATTGCTTTGTCCACTTTCAGATTGTCCCTTTAGGACTCTCACCTCCAAAAAAGGTCTAGTGTCCAACTCCCTCCCTCCAAAGCTTTTGTTACTTTTTTGTAACCCCACCCCAACTCCTTCCTCTGTGAACACTGAACAAAAGTATTTGTTCAGGATGCCTGCCTTTTCCTGGTCCCCTTCTGTACTGTCCCCCCCCCCCCTTGCCATTTTCAATCCCACCCTGGTCTTCCTCTTTTCACTTATATACGTAAAAAATGGCTTGTCCCCTTTTGTTACCTCCTGGGCTATTCTCTTGTCAGTTTGCGCCTTTACGTTCTTTACTGCTTTCCCTGCTTCCCTCTGTTTCCCCTGATACACCTCCCTATCTGCCTTCCTCTGCATCTCCTTATATCTTTTGAATGCTACTGTTTTAGGTTTTACCTTTTCAGACATCTCTTCTGAGAACCCTAGCATTTTCTTTTTTCTCTTGCTTTTGCTCACTTGTTTAACACAGAGGTTTGTTGCCTTTACTACGCTCCCTTTTATCTTTGCCCACTGTTTCTCCACACCACCCAGCCCCCCCCCCGACCAAGTCATTCCTGAGGCATTCATTCATCTTTATAAAATCTGCCCTCCTGAAGTCAAGGACCCTCACCCTTGTGTGGTTCAGTTCCACAGCTGTCCTTATATTGAACCACACTGTACAGTGATCACTGGTCCCCAGGTGGTTTCCCACCTTAATGTCTGTAACACTGCCCCTGTTAAATAGTACTAGGTCCAGTATTGCCCCATTACGAGTGGGTTCTCTGACTAGTTGCCTGAGGAATGCACCCTGCAGAGAGTCTAGGATGTCCCTACTTCTAGTAGTAGTAGTAGTAGTAGTAATTCATTTTTATTCAGAGAATACGGGAGACATTCCATTGAGCAGAGCTCATTTTCAGTGAAGTTCCAGGTCAAATAAAGTGCAAAGTTTCACATAAATTAGACAACACTTACATACACTTAACATAATAAATAAACAACAATGAAAAACATAACCAACATCAACATACATGATCAATAGATCAAACTTTAAATTACATTACATTGATTGCAAATATAAGCAGTCTTTGTCCAAGTGGTACACCATTGAACAAACTTAGGAGCACTGATTTTTAACCCCTGGACTTCTTAAATATTGAGGTGAATCATTTCAGAGGGAAACTCCTCTAAATGGGATAGAAGATCTTCCACTATTCAGATTACAGCTGGGAATACAAAATTGGGCACCATGTGTCGATCTCAGGTCCCTTCCAGTTTTCCTAAGCTTAAACAGCCCAGCTGAAGCCACTGCTTGGAGGCTCCAATCTACATCTGACAGGATGAATTCCCCCACCAGCAGCACCTCCCCTTTTCTGCCATCTTGCCAGTGGCTTCCACTAGTACCAAACCTAATTCCTTCCCCTGTACTGCAGGTTTCTAGATCCCTCCAGTGTGAATAGTGGCTCCATTCCCCATCTCCAGGTCCAGGGTGACCCACAGTACCCCTTCCTCCCCCCATATTCCCTGTGTTTCTGTCACTTTTATGCATTTCCTCACATAAAGCACCACACTTCTTCCTTTCCTTCCTACCCGCTCCTTCCTGAACAGAGTATAGCATGGTATAGCCATGTCTCAGTCATGGTTTTCAGTGCACCATGTCTCGGTAATGGCCACAATGTCCAGGTCAGACTCTGCCATGATACCCTCTAGGTCTGGAATCTTAATTCCTAGACTTCAAGCATTCAAACATGCAGCTTTCCAGATTGTGTTTCCACTCTACTTGTTGTCCCCTTTTTACCTTTTTGCTTTCCTGCTTCTCTTTTTAATGCTCCTGTTCCTTCCCCCTTTATCTCTACCTCCCTGCTTCCTTTATTAATTTTCACCCTGGGGGATTCCTCTCCTCTCAGGTTCTCTTTAGTCACTACTTCAGCCTTTTGGAGGGGGGCAGTTTCTAACTTCCTGATTCCTTCCACCACCCCCTTGGACTAGTTTAAATGTTCATCGAAGTAACATTCAAACTTTTCATGGAGGACTGCAGTTTCCCTCCCAGATGGATACAGGCCAACACACCTGTATAGACCCTTATTGTTCTAGGTGGGCCCCCAGTCCCCAATGTAGCCAAACCCTTCCTCTCCGCACCATTCCTTCAGCCAGGAGTTGAAGCTCCTGATGCGGAGATCCCTCTTTTGTCTCTTGTCATAGACAGGCAGCACCTCAGCAATAGCCACTGAGTGAGCTACCTGTCTAAGACCTTTCCCCAGCTCCCTAAACTCCCCCTGCACTATCCCAGCCCTGTCCCTAGCCAGGTAATTAGTCCCCAGGTGGGCAATGAGATCCAGCTCCCCCTTCCATCCTGCTGCCCTAATGATCCTCAGGATCTGCTTCCCATCCTTCCAGGCCATGGCACCAGGTAGGCACCTAACTTGCCTCTCCCCTTTCCTATTCCCAAATCTATTCCCCTCACAATCGAGTTCCCCAGCAGAAGTTGCTTCCTTGACTCCCACAGAGCTACATGTTTCAATGTTTGTGATGAATGTGCTGTTAAGCATCTGCAGTCACCTATCACAAAGTTGTTAGAGTTGTTTCCATTAATTTATTTTGCACAAGTCGAGAGGTACTGTACAACAGTCAATATGCAGAGAGCAATGTGAATGGCAGGAAAGTCCAAGCAGCTTATGTTAAATGGGAGTGTTGGTTGCAGTGGTAGATTTAATCATATAATTATGATATTTAGTGACTTTTTATGTGATTCACATTTTTATTCATAGACACTACACGTGCACAAATCCATATGTTCACTGTGAAGGGAGATCTCCCTATGCCTTCTGTATTTCCAGAATCCTCCATCCTTGTTAGCTGCACAACCTATCACTGCACCGTTCTCACCTGTGAGGGGCACTAGACAGTCTCTGTTTGAAACTTTCCATGCTTGGAAAATTTTTGCAATTTTGCACGTCAATGTATTTGCAGTACTGCTGGTGTGTGGCATTTTTTTTCTTTTGAGGGATACTAGCCAGTAACCCCCTCTGAGACCAATGTCATGTTCCAGTTGTGGGCCAGCTACCAGGTAGTGCAGATTAGATATGCATGCTAGGACTTCCTACCAGAGCGTGAATGAAACACATGTATGGTGCTTCTGTCCTCTGCTGACATGGAAGATTGCAGACCAAGGCCACTGGTGAATGTGGCAGTGAATCTCTCCTAGTCCTCTAACCTGAAAAGTATTAGAACACACATCATGGGGGTCTGAACCCAACGTGATCCTTAATCCATGACTTTTAGTGCTGATGGATATAAGGATCCACTCAGCCAATTTCTTGAATATCAAAGCATGATTTAATTTCTTCATAGCATATCATTTAGATACCAGACCTGTCTATAATACACTCACCAATATTTCAAGATACAAGATACAATAGCTTCTCCAAGGTGATAAGTTCTAGAATAAAATAATTTAAAAATATAGCACATTTTCCAATATCCTGTGCCAAGGTACATCCTCCCAAATTGCTAAGGACCCGTTTCTAGCTGAGCAATCAATGATTCTATCTGGCAGTGTTTGATGGTGCACTGAGAAAAGTCTCAATGCTGTGCATAAGTTTGTTTTTGACAACACTGTAGGAAATGTATTACATGCACAATTAAGATATCATCCAGATGTGAGCCAGTCTATAACATCCAACCTCTCGGAATTAAATTAGTTGAATATCTTCCATAATTTAACAATATATCTGAAAATTCAAACCAAACTTTAATTTTCCCTTAGTAATATAAACAAATGATTAAAGACATTCTTAAAACTAAATTTGTCTTATTTAAGACCAAAGGCTTCTACAGTATTATATAGAGTATAATAACCCCCTTAGTCTTCAAGCCTCTACTAATCAATTAAACTTCATTGCATTGCCCATTACTGACTCGCCCACAAACAAACATTAATACAGTAACAAATGAATACTTACATATATATTTTAATATTGACCTAATCCTCTTATTTAAAATAACTTCTGGGCTTCATTTTTTTCAACAACAAACTAGAAATAATTAGCACTGTATAAGTTCCCAAGGGCTCTCTTCACATGGCCTAGGGTAGTAAATAGTACTTCCGTACACAATTTACACATGAATGTGAGCCAAAACAGCATGATGTCACTTACCAGTGCTATCTGTCAGTGTTATATGGCTGCCTCTATATATTTTGGTATGTGAGTATATTTGTCAATAAATTGTGATTTTTTTATGCACCTAGCTGTTCTTGTGATTCTTAAGCCACTTTTACATTATGTGCTTTATACTGTTTCCTTTCTCACTCATCACAGGTAGCACCTGAAAAGTGCCAGAACGTTGTATTTTATCCGCCTCCTGGAGCAGAGTGGGGGGGGGAGTTGACTTTGTGCTTCCTGTGGTGCAATGTTTTGCTAAAAAAAAGACTGTATGGCAGGCTGCATAAATTCTTGAGAGAAGGCAAACAATAAATAATAAGAAACCAACAGTACTAGTATTTTAGAGATACACAAAAGTCTAGAGACCCTTCCCCACACACACCTGGCTGGCTAGTAAGGGCAGGTATATTTTTCCTTGCCCAAACATCTGTAGAGATTCATTCATGCTCAAATCTCAAAATGTATCAGACAGAGAAAGCCTCTTATTTAAAAGGACTTTTAGTTTTATTTTTTCAACAACAAAATACAAATAATCTCCTGGGTCTCAGATGAACTGCTAGCCGCCTGTGAGCACAAGACCTAGTTTAGAAGGTGCACAGGTCCTCTGGTTCCCATGTGGATTTTCTGAAGTACTGGGCCCTTCAAAATACCTGCGCTAGGGCCATCAGACTCGCCAAAGCTGAGCATTTTTCCTCCACCGCTCAGAACAACATTAACCGCACCTCCAAGTTTTAAAGGGTTGTCCATGCCTTCTTCTACCCCCCTGCCTAGTCCCCATCCCAGTCCTCAAGGTAAGAGATACCACTATTTCTGACCCCTTCTCAGTGGCTTCTGAGTTCAATACTTTCTTCACCACCTGTGTTTCCTCCCTTCTCTCCTCTCTTCCCCCTCCCCTCCTCTCCCTCACCACCTGCCCCCTCACTCCCCCACCCCTCTCTTTCTCCTTCTCCCTTCTCCCCCATCTCATCTGCAGACATCCTAAAATGCCACCTAAAACACCACCAACAGCTTAATCTGGTCTAATATCGGTTGGCATCCATCTGTATCCCTCTCCCCCGGGACGAGGCTGAAAAAAGGCAGAATTGTCTAGTCCTCCTTTTCTGGTCAACAAAAACAAATGAAAAAAGGCTCATTTAGCCCCTAACGCCCAGAAGAGCAAGAGCCCTGATGGTCTCGACCCCAAACTTCTCCATCTCTCTGCCCCCGCCATTGCCCTCCCACTCACCTCCCTTATAAACCTCTCATTCTCCCTTGCCTCTGTCTCCAGTGCCTGGAAGCTTGCCACAGTCATCCGCCTTCCCAAAGGTGTCAACTCCTCCAATCCAGGCAACTACCACCCTATCTCCCCGCTCCCCATCCTTGCCAAATTTCACCCTTCCTTGACTCCTCCTCCTTTTTCATTCCTTTCCAGGCTGGGTTTTGCAAGTCCCATTCTACCTCTACCTCTACCTCCCTCCTCAGGCTCACTGACTCCATTCTCTCTCTCCCTAGCATGGATCAGGGATGTATAACCTCTGCCATCTTTGTCAATTTGGCTAAAGCCTTTGACACCATAGCCCACCCCCTTCTTCTCGACAAACTTGCTGCAGCAGGGTTCTCCATCCCAGCCCCTAACTGGTTCCATTCTGATCCTGTAGGTAGGACTCAGTCAGTTAGAATAGGCCACTTCCTTTCCCCCCAACCACCGTCGTCCCTCAAGGGTCCGTTTTTGGCCCATTACTTTTCTCAGTCTTTCTCAATTACCTCCCTGCTGCTTGTGCCTCTGTATCTATGCATATGTACACAGATGATACTGTTCTTTATGCCTCCGGTGCCTCCCCCTCTGATGTGGCGACCAGTCTCCAGCTGGATTTTGATAAACTTCAGCTCTGGTTTCATTCAAATCAGCTGTTCCTCAACGCCAAGAAGATGGTCTCCATGACCTTTGGCTCAAGGCAAAGGCTCTCTAGGCTTATTGCCCCATCATCCTTCCACGCCCTTGATGGGACCACGATCGAGAATGTCACCTCCTTCAAGTACCTCAGGGTCTGGATAGACTGGCACCTCCACTTTTCTGGACATGTAGATTCCATCCACAAAAAAATGCACCTCAAGCTAGGTGCACTGTACAGGCACCATGGTTGCATCCCCTGCCAGCCTGCCATGTCATTTATTTATTTAAAGTTGATAGCCGTGAAAGGTACACTGAGCCAAGGCTCGATTCCAGGTGTGACCCAGGGGATAGGGTTACAGGAGGGATAAAATAAAAGGTTACAACTAAGACACATGAATTATAGTACAAAACAACAAGAGTAGCATAATACAATAAATGAAGAGCAATATGTACATACTATGATGAGGCAATAGTAAGACAAAGTCTAAATACACAGTATTTACAGCAGAACTAGCCTTGTGGTGGCAGATGGGTACCTAAAGGACAGAAACTGAAAGGTGCAAGGGGAATTAGGTGTTAGGTGGGGAAGAGTGAGGGGAGATGGGTGAGGCTAAACAGCTACAGGGTGGGGGAGAGATATGCTTTAGTTACCACTTTATGGCATGGAAAGGGGGGGTCATGGAGGGGGATGGGTTGCTGTTTCCAAAGGTGGGGGAGATGGGTGGAGAAGGCTGAAGCTCTGGTGAAGGAGTGACAGCATGAGATTGAGAAAGTATGTGGGTGGCTGGACCTCAGAGGGTAGGAAGGTTCGGAGGCTGGAGAGAGGAGGGAAGAGAGAGACAGTGCGGGAGAAGCTTGAACCAGTCTTTGGCAATGACCGTAAAAGAGTGGATGGATCTCCTCTATGGGGGAGGGGGAAGATTCGGAGAGGGGAGTAGTGAGCAGTGATGAGTTTGGGAGGGAGTTTGTAGCGAAGTTACAGAATGCGTTAATGGTGGTGTCAAAACAGGAGAGGGAGGTGGCAGAGGCCATGGCATTGATTAAGTCACTGTAGTCAAAGATTGGGAGTATGGTTTTAGCTACTAGGACTTGGCATAGGTACAAAGAAAGGAATGGAGTTTTTGTTTCAGTAAAGCACACCAAGATTAGAGCAAAGCTTGTTGCACATAGAATCGATGTATATCAAGAAATAGAGGTGATGATCTAGCCACAGGCTGAGGTATTTGTAAGATGTTACTGAGTCTATGGTGGCTCCATCCAAGGAGTAGAAGGAGGGACTAGGTGGGAGCTTTGCCAGTTTTTGGGGAGTCCTGAAAACCATGGAGACAGTTTGTTTGGTGTTTACTTTAAGGCTATTGTCCTGGAACCAGTGGAGGACCTGGGTGGAATCAGACTGGAGGGTAGAGACAACATTGTCAGGAGAGGGACCGGAGGCATAGACAATGGTATGTCTGCACATAGGTGAATGTTTGTGTGCAGGCAAGCTTTGGGGAGGTTGTTAATGAATACAGAGAAGAGAACTGGCCCTAGAATTGATCCTTGGGGGACACCTGCAAGGGTTGGAAGGGTGGGCAACATGGAGTTGTCCACTAAGAAAGATTGCAGTCTACCATTGAGATATGAGCTAAACCAGTTTATTGTGGAAGAAGCAAGACCAGCAGAGTGGAGTTTTTGAAGGAGAAATGGGTGGGAGACAGAGTTGAAGGCTTTGGCGAGGTCTATGAAAATCGCCGCTGTTATGTGCCCATTGTCCATAGCTGACAGAATGGAGTTAGTGACACGGAGAAGGAAAGAGATTGTAGAATGGTTTCTGCAGAATCCATATTGATAGTTAGAGAAGAAGTTAGATGATGAAAGAAAGTCAGCCAGTCTAGACAGAACTAGGGGCTCATGAAGCTTGGTGAGTGAGGGGAGGAAGGATATGAGATGATAGTTGTTAGGGGAGGTAGGATCCCCTCCTTTGGGGAAGGGGATAATATTGGCTAGTTTCCAAAGTGTGGGAACAGTGTTTGTGGAAAAGGAGAGGTTGAGGATATGGGTGAGGAGGTCAGTTATACCTGAGGCAGAGAGGTGTAACAGTTTGGGGTGGAGGCCATCTGGCTGGATTTGTTTGTATTTAAGGAGTTTAAGGCTTGGAGGAAATCTGTGGAGGAAATAGGAGGGAAGGTAGAACCTGTGGAGAAAGAGGGGGAGTACAGAGGGTGGGCAGTGTCCGGGAATGCACAGGTTGTAAAATACTTGTTGAAAAGGGAGGCTACGTCTGTTGCATCAGAGATTAGTGACCCGTTGTCCTTGAGAGAGGGGATGGTTGCCTGGAGGGAGGGGCTGAGTAGGGTTTTTATTGTTTTCCAGAAGAATGAGGGGTTTGGGATGGAAGAGAGGAGCAATTTGAAGTATTCAGTCTTAGCAAGCTGTATAGCGTTGGTGCACCAATACCTGAGGGATTGATATTGCTAGAGGTTTTTGATAGTGTTGGAGGCTTTGTAAAGGGACCAGACTTAGTTTTGGGCTTTGCATTGGGCTTTTGTATCAGGTGAAATCTACGGAAGGTGTAGGCATTTTACCTGGGAGGTAAGTCCCAGATGTTAGTCAGGATGGTGTTGAAGTGTTAGAGGGCCTCGTTTACATCTCTAGCTAAGAAGACAGGTGACCAGTTTGCTGAATGGAGGTCAGAGAGAAGGGCGTTTGGGAAAAGGTTCTTGAGAGAATGGTAGGTGAAGTATTTGGGAGGGGGGGTGAGGGAGGTGTGTCTTCCTGATACAGTAGGTGAAACAGTGGTCACCAATAGTGTCTGGCAGAACTCCGGACACCAAAACTTGATGGGGGTTGGAGGAGAAGATCCAGTCAAATAGAGAATGGATGGAGGAATGGGTGTTGTAAGAATGGGATCTGTGATTAGTTGGGTGAGGTTGAGTGTTTCCATAGTGAGTTTTGTGTGAGTGGAGGAGGGGGAGGGCCAGCTGATGCTGAAGTCACCCAACATGAATAGCTCGTTGTTAGAGGAGAGGGAGGAGATAGTGTTAATGCATGAGATAAGGGTGTTGGGAGCAATTTTTGGTACGGCATATACGACACATATGTAAATAGAGGCTGTGGATGGGAGGGTGAGGCATACAAGGAGGGTTTTGTAGGATTTGTGGACTACTTTTTGGTAAGAGGTGGAGCGAGGGATGGTACTTTCGACATAAATGGCTACTCCGCCTCCTCTCTTGCAGTGGTCCTGGCGATGGATAGTAAAACCTGGGAGGGCTAGATAGGGATCTGAGGTTTGAGAGGAGAGCCTAGTTTCTGAGACACAAAGAACATCCAGAGGGTTCTGGGATAGCCAGACTTTTAGTGAGTTGATTTTTGGGAGAAGGCTACATGTGTTGACATGGTAGATGCTGAGCCCTTTATGTGGAGAGAAGCTTGTAGGGGAGGAGTTAGGGCCTGGATTAAGTTTGATGTCGCTGGAGATTAATAGGAGGAGGAGGAGGAGGAGAAGAGAAGGTATGAGGCGTTTTCTGGTGGTGAAAGGAAGAGAGAGAGAGAGAGAGAGAGAGTGGATAGTGGGCTAAGGGTGGATGGAAAAGAGAGATGAGGAGGGAGATATGCTTCCAGAGGGGAACCGGGAGAAGTCCAGAATGTGGGATAGACATTGAGGGGGATGAGACAGGGTGATAAAGAGGGAAAGGAGGGGGCATGGGGGGGTGATTAGTGGCGAGGAGTTACTTGGAGGTGAGGAAGTACAGGGGAGTATGGAAGGGAGAGGGAAGGAGAGGAATAGAAGCAGAAGGTTAGTGAGGAGAGGCACTATAAGAGCGGGCAGTGGGGGTGGTCAAGAAGGGGGGGGAAATAAGTTACTTATGGGATATGAGGTGCCAAGGAGCGAGACCTACAGAGGAGCTTCTGTCAGATAGGGGCTTGATAAGCAGTTTTAAGTGTAACCCCCCTGCAAATGGGGGTTCCCAAAAGACTTCCAGGAGCTTGCTTGAATGCTCCAAGCCTGAATGGTGTTTAGCGTTTAAGCCATTTATCAGTGAGTGTTTTTAGAACCTCTGGTACTGTCTCTTTAAGAGCTGTCTGCTTGCAGACATAATTAGTTTGTATGGGGACTGTGTGTTTCTTTGATTGAGTACCACTGAGCTGCTGCCAATTCACTCCATTTTTGCAGTCACTAGGAGTGCAAAGGAACCTATCTGAAAGATTTAACTGTTTGCCAGAAACCATTTAGAGTAATAATGAAATTACAGTTTGTCTAACCTTTGCTTTGCAGTCAGAACTGTGTCTGCCTAGTTCCCCATTCTGGTTTTGAACTGCTGAACTGGACCAATCAGTGTGGGTAAGCTAGCTCTAAAATGGTGCCTTGGACTAATCAGAACTTGCACTCATAATCTGAGCCAGCCACAAAAGGATTGTATGGGCAGTGACTCTGGGAGATGTAGCTTAGACTTCGCGCCTTTTTGGACCAACAGGAGCAGTCTATTGTGAGTGACAGCCAATCCAGTCAAGAACTGGGAGGAACTCAAAGGAAGTGCCGGGTTTTGTCTGTTGGAGTTTCAGTTGAGCTCTGGCAGTGAAGAAGGAAGAGCCCTGTGCTTTTTCAGTGTGCAGTTTTAGTCGGAAACGTGTAAGGCCCAGAGTTCCGGGTCTGCAGCTTGTGTAACTGCTTGTTAGGACTGAACGGTCCTGTGAAGAGAATCAAAGGATATCTGAAGAGTAGAAACCAGGCTCACCCTGTAGAAGACTGGAGAAATTGCTGAATTGCACTCGGTCTGTCAGGAACTGAATCTGCTGTGTGTTCTCCCGGTATTGTGCAGTAATTGCGATCGATAGAGAAGCAGCCTGCCTGGTATAGTACTTTCTGTTTTACCATATAAATGTGTGAAGAGGCTTGTGTACCCTCAAGTGAATCCTGCTGCCATTAAAGGACTTTTGCCTGTTACTGTTCACCATATAAATGTGTGAGGAGGCTTGGTTAGCTCAAGTGAATCCAGCTGCCATTAAAGGACTTTTGCCTGTTGCAGTTTGCCATATAAATGTGTGAGGAGTCTCGTGGAGCTCAACAGTAGCCCTGCTGACATTGAAGGACCCTATCTTGTTTGGAGGTCGTGAGTACTAATTCAGGGTCGCTCCCTGTTGAATTGCCACATTGAATCCAAATGGAATCACTGTACTGCTGACTGTTTAAACTAATTTTATTTTCTGTGGAAAGGGCCCCTACCAGCTGCCATGGTTTGACTAGCCACTAGGGCTTGGGTACCCAGGGACAGTAACTGGTAGGGATAGGCCTGTGCACAGAGCCATAGGTAGATGAGTAAAGTGATAAGCTAATTAACCTGATTTCCCCCTGTCCTTGTTATATTCCCCCTAAATAAATCAGAGCTGCTTGTTTCAGCAAAGTTATACTGCCTGAGGTATTTGTCTATGTTAAAGTATTGTACTGTGTTTGTTGCACTGTATCTTATTTTGCAGGAGGTCCCAGTGCCTGAACCAGCCCTGGGGGTAAGTGTATACTGTGAAGGTAATTCTGATATATTGTGTGGGCCACTAGTGGGAAGAAAGGGGGGTTGCAGTGTCCCAGAGAGCTGTGACCAAGTAAGTTTAACTATTGCAAACCCTGACCTCTGGGTGGAGGCACCCGCCATTGGATCCAGGCCCCTCAACCTGTTAGTGGCAAATCAGGCAGGGTAGTAGCCCTGGGATAGCGCCATCTAGGGTTACATCTTGAGGCTCACCGCGATTGTGTGTCCTCTAGTGGCCATATTTACAAACCACTGTTAAGGAAAAAAAAATAATAAATGGGTACCCCAACAGAAGTGGCTGTGCACCGGTTGGTGGAGTGGTGTACTGGGAGGAGATCGACCTCAAAATGCTATTGCTTATCCTGACATCCCCTGGTATCAATATGGACACTGTGCAGGAGTACTTTCCAAGGTGGAAGGTTTACAAAACCTGTGGTGGTGGTGGGTCGGCATGCTAATCTGCTCACCCACACTTTCCTGGCCCTAGTAGAGTTTAAGGATCCCATAGATAGCTCCAAAGTGCCACAGACCATTACCCCAGAGGAGCCCTCACTGCTTGGAGAGTGATAACTAAGGACAGTAAAGACCCGGGGGGGAATGAGCCCCCACCACTATCTGAAACTTTTGAGGAGAAATTTGCTAAATGGTTGCTGGGGGAAGGGAAAACTGTGGAGGACTTGAAGAAACTATTCTTGCCACCTGGGGGTGTTCCTCCCCCAACACCCTCTCCCGCTCCAGTACCCGTAATGGTGGCTGAACCAATGCAGACTCCTATTTCTGCACCTGCCACTAGTCACGACTCTTACCGAAGGTTGAGGATCTTCTCTGGCACCCTCCCCACCCCCCAAGGGGAGGATGACTGGGAGACCTGGATAGACTATGTTGCCCCCCAAGTGCTAGAATGGCAATGCTCGGAAGCCGAAAAGTGAAAGAGGGTTAGTGAGAGCCTCCGAGGTCCTGCCCTGGCTACCATCCATGCTAAACGGGCCAGTAACCCTGAAGTGACTGCACAGGCCTATCTTGAGGCCTTGAGAATGTGATGGGAGCCCAGATTCTGATGAAGATCTATGGTGGAGAGTAAGAGATGCACAACAGTACCAAGGGAGTTGTTGTCTCGCGATGTATCTCGGCTGGAAAATTGTTGCAAGAATGCCTCAGAAAGGGTAGTTTGCCAGCAATTGAACTGGACCGAACCAGGCTGGACAGGATCCTTAAGTCTGCCCCTCTCAGAACTGCTGTTGCTTCAGTTACGCCTGGCAAATCGACTGAACTCCCACCTCCTATGATGAGTTAATGAGAGAAATTCGAGGAGTTGAGAAAAGGCGACTCGGGAGGGACCTGCACCAACAGCGGGGCTACGACCGAGTGACTGAGGTGACCCATCAAGGAAGTTCAGGGCAGAGGTTGGCAGGAAGAGTGCTCTGACAAGGAAAAAGATATGCCACAATGGTAACTGTTGAGAGAGAGATCCGGGAATTCAAAACAGTCCTTTATGAAGGCCACGCCTGCAAGTATGGGCCCTGACCTATATCCGACTGCATCTGCTATGGGGTGGGGTCCACCCATGTATCTCCTGCTGATAACAGCTCCAACTCGATTCCTTGACCATGGAAGTGGAGAAACTGACGAGATGTCTCCAAATGCTTATCACACGCAGAGATGGCACCAAGGTTTCCAGTTAGTAATACCCCACCCTGGCTCCCAGTGTGGCGCCTCACAGCTCAAACTCCAGAAAGAATGTTTTGCTATAATTGTGGGAAAGATGGGCACATGAAAAGGGAATGCCGTCCCCAAAAGACACTGACAAAGTTGCATATAGGCTACAAGGAGAGCTTCGGAGAACAAATCAGTGGTTAAGAGGTGCACTAAATGATCCCAGTGAGGGCACCAAAATGCTAACTCACGCCCTTGTGGCAAGGTCAGTTGCCCAGGCCCCACTACCGCCTCTCCAGACTGGTCCAGAATAGTGGGTCCTCCATGGAGATCACTGTAAAGGTGAATGGAGTGTCTACAAGAGCTGTATTAGACAGTGGCTCCCAAGTGACAATTGTGTTCCAGGATTGGTATCAGAAGCATTTGTCAGACGTACTCTACAACCATTAGAAGGACTGCATGTATGGGGGTTAAGTGAGAAGGCCTACCCTATTCCGGGTATATCCGAATTTGGCTGTCTTTCCCACTACACGTGGCTGGAGTGGCCGAACAAGTAGAGACCTCTAGCCTTAGTGTGTCCCCCCACTGGACTGTATGATGGTGTCCCTTGTTGATTGGAACAAATGCTCATATGTTCGGAAGGCTGGCACAGTTGTGTTATGAAAAACAGGGGTCAAAGACTAGTAGAGCTTTAAGAGTTCAGCTTTAATTAAGAAGGCCTATGAGGCACAGAGAGTTGCTGAAAAACAGAACCAGAGGAACCGGTCGGAATTGTATGGAAGAAGGATCCTGAGTCTCTGATCCTGGCGCCAAATGCCCAGTGTACCTTACAGGGAGAGGTCCATATCAGAAAGGATGTTAAGAATAAAATATTAATGTTGGATGCACCAGGCGATGGAAAATTGCCAGAGGGACTGCTGGTCAAGCCCAGTATTTTGCCCGCTAGAACCCATGCTTATGCCAGAAGGGTAATGGTCCAAGTTCATAATGTGTCTGAAAGAGACATTCGAGTAAATAGAGGTTGCATCCTGGCTAATGTGCATTGTGCAGACACTGCAGTGCTACCCAGCAGCAAGAGTTCAAGGAAGAATGACAGAGTAACGCCTGACTTGTTTGATTTTCGCGACTCCCGCTGCCAGCTGAATGGAAAGTGAGGATCAGTGAGAAGCTTTCCCAGAGAGACCAGGTGTTTTCTTTAAAGGAATGGGATGTAGGATGCATGCAAGGAGCTGAGCACAATATCCGCGCTGCATGACGAAAAGACCATTTCGTGAGAGGTCTCGATGCCTGGCACCTGCTGACATAGATGATGTGAGAAGGCATCTGCAAGAGATGTTAGCTGCTGGTGTAATACAAGAATCCAGAAGCCCTTATGCTTCCCCATTGTGGTAGTGAGGAAAAGAATGGAACAGTAAGGATGTGTGGATTATCGCACCTTAAACCAGCGGACTATCCCTGATCAGTACACAATGCCCCGCATTCAGGATGCTTTGGACTGCCTAAACGGGAGCAAGTGGTTCTCTGTGCTGGATCTCCACAGTGGGTACTACCAGATCCCGATGGCCCCAGAGGACCGTGAGAGAAGACAGCCTTTATCTGTCCGCTTGGCTTCTATGAATTCATGAGGATGCCTCAGGGATTTCAGGTGCCCCAGCCACTTTTCAACGATTGATGGAGCGTGCAGTGGGGACATGAACTTACTAGAGTGCCTGGTATACCTAGATGATGTTATTGTGTTTGGCAGCTCACTGGAGGAACATGAGAGCAGATTATTTAAGGATTGGACCGACTGGAGGACTTTGGCCTTAAACTGTCCATTGATAAGTGTCAATTCTTTCAAACATCAGTAAAGTATGTGGGACACATAGTATCCACCGAGGAATAGAGACCACCCAAGTAAAGTTGAGGCTTTGACCACCTGGCCACAGCCCAAAAATCTAAAAGAACTGCAAAGATTCCTGGGATTCTGTGGTTATTATCGGCGTTTCATCAAGGACTATTCAAGAGTGATCCGCCCTTTACTTAACCTTACTCAAGGGTATCCTCCAACCCACAAAAAATACCAAAGTCAGCCCCTCAAGACTGAAAGAGTGTATTTTCATCCGAGTGAAGTATTTGGGGCCCGCTGGACTCCTGATTGTGAGACTGCTTTTCATGAGATCAAATATCAACTTACCCATGCTCCAGTGCTGGCCTATGCCGATCCAAGAAAACCTTACGTCCTGCACACTGATGCTAGCTTGCAAGGGTTGGGGGCTGTGTTGTACCAAGAGCACGAGAATGGCCTGAGACCAGTGGCCTTTGCCAGTAGAAGCCTGACCCCATCCGAAAAGAACTATCCTGTACATAAGTTAGAGTTCCTAGCTTTGAAGTGGGCTATTGTTGACCAATTCCATGAGTACTTGTATGGGGCTAAAATACTAGTAAAACTGACAATAATCCTTTGACCTATGTGCAGACCTCAGCTGTTGGATGCACGGCCATCAGGTGGCTTTCTGCATTATCTACATATGACTATGCTCTCGAATACGAGCAGGTCTGAACCACATAGATGCTGATGGTCTCTCCTGGAGGCCTGTTCCCAGAATGATTGGGTCCGATTGGCAGAACCTGACATTCGGCACTCTGCCGAAGTTTGACAGGGAGGAACAAATGTCCACGGACGCAGTGGACTGCATGGTGGATTGCTTGGACCCTCTGAGAATTGCATACCTGCTGCTTATTGCCACTTTTCTGCAATAGACATTGGTGCACTGCCTCAGCTGGACAATGACAGTATTCAGCGGCTCAATCCCACGATCCCATGATCAAAGCAGCTTTAGAAGCCTCATGCGGAAAAGATGTGTCCAAATTACGCCCACGGATTTGAGAACTGCACTATTATACAAAGAAGGTCCTAAGTTGAAACTGATCAATAAACTGTTATACAGAGAAACAGTAGACAAAGGAGGACAAGTAGACAAACAACAACTAGTGCTGCCCACTGCCTTTCGAGACTCAGTACTGATGTCCTTGCACAACCACATGGGGCACCTTGGTATAGACAGAACACTTGACTTGGTGAGATCCAGATTCTATTGGCCTAAGATGGGGGCTGATGTGGAGCAACACATTTGAACTTGTAGTCACTGCTTACAGAGGAAAGCTTTGCCCCAGAGGGCTGCCCCTTGTTAACATCACCACCAGTGCACCCATGGAGCTGGTCTGTATTGATTTTCTGAGTTTGGAGTCAGATCAAAGAAATATCAGTAATGTGCTGGTGGTCACTGACCATTTCACGAGATATGCCCAAGCTTTCCCACCAAAGACCAGAAAGCATCCACTGTGGCCAAAGTACTTGTAGAAAACTTTTTGTTCACTATGGGGCTCACAAAGAATCCATTCTGATCAAGGAGAGACTTTGAGAGTCGCCTGATCAAAGAGATGCTTTTCTGTGGGGAGTGAGAAGTCCAGAACCACTCCTTACCACCCCAGGGGACCCTCAGCCTGAACGTTTCAACCAACTTTGCTAGATATGCTAGGCACCCTGCACCCAAAGGACAAGCCTAGATGGAGCCAACAAATTAGCACCCTGGTACATGCTTATAACTGCACCAAAAGTGATGCCACTGGGTTCTCCCTACCGCCTGATGTTTGGAAGAAGCTCGACTCACCGGTAGATGTGTGTTTTGGGGTCTCTCCTGATGGGGTTCAAGCTGACAACTATTTACAGTATGTGCAAAGTTAAAGGCCCAGCTAACTCATGCGTACTAACTGACTCAAACCATGGCTGCCAAAAGAAATCTGGCCAACAAAGAAAGGTATGATAAAAGGTGAAAGCACAGGAACTCCAGGAGGGAGATCGGTATTGCTAAGAAATCTGGGACTGCATGGCAAGCACAAGATTGCTGACAGATGGCACCATCTTCCTCACATTGTAGTGGGCAAACTAGATGATCTGCCAGTGTACAAAGTAAGGCCTGAGAATAATTCAAAAGATGTAAAAACAATGCATAGAAATCATTTACTGCCCATTGGACAAATCTTAATTGAGTCTGAGCCCTAGAAGATGCCCCTCTGGACCAGTGACTAGAGCTGCTGCTAAGAAAAGATCAAGAAAGTCTGCACCTACAGAAGCAAAGTTAAAGTGTTCCCTCCACAAGTCCCAGTTGAGCATGACTGTCAGTCCATATCGGAAGAAAGTGAGAGTGACTTTGAATACTATCCTTCTACAAACTGAGTCAATTGTTTCGAGGCAATCCCTAGTCAATACTGGAGATGAAGCTGGGCCTTCTGGACTGTCCAAGCCCTCAGCTTTGTCCCTGGAGCCAATGCTCCCAGAAAGTGAAGTGCAAAGCATCAGATCAGATGAAATGGAATCATTGTGCATGGTTGAACTGTTTGAGCTTTCAGGGAGGAAAATGATGGATTGGGTCAGACTGGTGATACACCAGAACAAGAAGAGTATTTTGAGTGCCCTGACAGTCCACTGCCAGTGTCCGAAAGCTCTCCATGCAGCCAAATGTTGTGGACTCAGAAACTGTAACTCCTGGAGCTGAAAGTGCCCCAAGTTCTAGCCTCTCTACCCCATGGAGGCTCCCTGACAAGTGAGGACAATGCTGAAAATGAGGCTCAGAGTACAGAGACTGTAACAGTTCCCCTAGAAAGACTGGTCGAGCTGTAAAGCCTGTGGTGCACCTCAGTTATGATTCCCTGGGCCGCCAGTGGATCTGCCTCTCAATGTTGTCCATAAAGGAGTGTATGTGTCCCGAGCTCATTGCCCAAACTGAGCGTCAGTGCTAACTCAAGTTACTTGTGTTTCCTCTAAGTATGGTGCCCTTGCCCCATCCAGCCCCAAGGTAACTGATAGGAAGGGCCCCTCTCTTCAGGTTTCATGTACAAGAGGTAATAACTTGAGTTATGGTACAATGTGTATGTAATACTGTGTAAAGAGTGACGACTGCAATGTTTCAGAAATGTGTTCTTGGTAAAATTATATATTGACTGATGATTACATGTGTGAGCCTAATGCAAATGTATATGGTTGCAGTTAAAACCTATGGGTACTTGCTTGACACAGACGTCAAGCTTTCCCAGGCCAGGAAAGGTGTAACCCCTGCAAATGGGGGTTCCCAAAGACTTCAGGAGCTTGCTTGAATGCTCCAAGCCTGAATGGTGTTTGATGCTTAGCCATTTATCAGTGAGTGTTTTAGAACCTCTGGTACTGTCTCTTTAAGAGCTGTCTGCTTGCAGACATAATTAGTTTTATGGGGACTGTGTGTTTCTTTGATTGAGTACCACTTGAGCTGCTGCCAATTCACTCCATTTTGCAGTCACTAGGAGTGCAAAGGAACCTATCTGAAAGATGTAACTTTGCCAGAAACCATTTACAGTAATAATGAAATTACAGTTTGTCTAACCTGCTTTCTTTGCAGTCAGAACTGTGTCTGCCTAGTTCCCATTCTGGTTTTGAACTGCTGAACTGGACCAATCAGTGTGGGTAAGCTAGCTCTAAATGGTGCCTTGGACTAATCAGAACTTGGACTCATAATCTGAGCCAGCCACAAAAGGATTGTATGGGCAGTGACTCTGGGAGATGTAGTTTAGACTTGGGCCTTTTGGACCAACAGGAGCAGTCTATTGTGAGTGACAGCCAATCCAGTCAAGAACTGGGAGGAACTCAAAGGAAGTGCCCGGTTTTGTCTGTTGGAGTTTCAATTGAGCTCTAGCAGTGAAGAAGGAAGGAGCCCTGTGCTTTTTCAGTGTGCAGTTTTAGTCGGGAAACGTGTGTAAGGCCCAGATTTCCAGTCTGCAGCTTGTGTAACTGCTTGTTAGGACTGAATCCGTCCTGTGAAGAGAATCAAAGGATATCTGAAGAGTAGAAACCAGGCTCACCCTGTAGAAGACTGGAGAAATTGCTGAATTGCACTGACTGTCAGGAACTGAATCTGCTGTGTGTTCTCCGGTATTGTGCAGTAATTGCGATCGGGATAGAGAAGCAGCCTGCCTGGTATAGTACTTTCTGTTTTACCATATAAATGTGTGAAGAGGCTTGTGTACCTCAAGTGAATCCTGCTGCCATTAAAGGACTTTTGCCTGTTACTGTTCACCATATAAATGTGTGAGGAGGCTTGGTTAGCTCCTAGTGAACCTGCTGCCATTAAAGGACTTTTTCCTGTTGCAGTTTGCCATATAAATGTGTGAGGAGTCTCGTGGAGCTCAACAGTAGCCCTGCTGACATTGAAGGACCCTATCTTGTTTGGAGGTCGTGAGTACTAATTCAGGGTCGCTCCCTGTTGAATTGCCACATTGAATCCAAATGGAATCACTGTACTGCTGACTGTTTAAACTAATTTTTCTTTTCTCTATGGAAAAGGGCCCCTACCAGCTGCCACGGTTTGGACTAGCCACTAGGGCTTGGGTACCCAGGGACAGTAACTGGTAGGGATAGGCCTGTGCACAGAGCCATAGGTAGATGAGTAAAGTGATAAGCTAATTAACCTGATTTCCCCCTGTCCTTGCTATATTCCCCCTAAATAAATCTGAGCTGCTTGTTTCAGCAAAGTTATACTGCCTGAGGTATTTGTCTATGTTAAAGTATTGTACTGTGTTTGTTGCACTGTATCTTATTTTACAGGAGGTCCCAGTGCCTGAACCAGCCCTGGGGGTAAGTGTATACTGTGAAGGTAATTCTGATATATTGTGTGGGCCACTAGTAGGAAGAAAGGGGGGTTGCAGTGTCCCAGAGGGCTGTGACCAAGTAAGTTTAACTATTGCAAACACTGACCTCTGGGTGGAGGCACCAGCCATTGGATCCAGGCCCCTCAACCTGTTAGTGGCAAATCAGGCAGGGGTAGTAGCCCCTGGGATAGCGCCATCTAGGGGTTACATAAGCACCGGTGGACAGGGTTGGGAAGAGGTCCTGTCTAGACACCTTGTCGAAGAAGTTACCTTGGGAGAGGCCAAGATGGGGACGGGGGTGGTGGAAAGGTGGAAAGGAGGTTGTGAACAGTTGAACGTTTCCTGGAATAAACCAGGACATGGGGGTGAAGAATAGTTGGTAGAGCCCTCAGCCTCTTTGTGGCTACATAAAGCACACTAGCTCATGGTGGAGGGGGTGGCTGGGGAGGGTTGGGTGGCTAAAGCAGTACAACAGTGTGATACTGCTGCACTCTGTTTCTCAATGAAAGTTGGTGCCCTGAGATTGCTGCAGCTGCGTGCAGAGTTAAGATAGCACCGGACGCCAAACAACTGGATTCTCTATACCTGGGGGTGGATTCCTCTGTCCTGGGCAGTGGCTGGGGCCAGCCTTGCACCCACTCGATCCTTAGGGCTAGTAGGAGAGGACTGAGGGAGAAAGAAGAGAGACAGGGTAAGATATCTGGGAGGACTGAGGAGGAGGGGGGAGTGAAACATGAGACTGGTGAAGGAGCAGAGCTCACTCACAATGAGCTTCCTAGGTCTTTTGTTGAAATGAAAAACACAGAAACAGTTGATATTCAGGTTGAAAATAGGGCTGCACTAATAGTCATAAATGTACTGACTGTAACATTAACTCCTAGGATAGGCTGCTGTGATATTAAATGTCAGTTGGGAACTATGCTAAGTAAGCTAAACTAGCTGCATGTACTCTAAAATTTAGCTGGTTACACTGTTACATGTACTTTACTTCAGCTGGATAAACAGGTAAATGCACTTTGAAATTATGTTTGGTTACACTGTTAAATTCCCCGAGTCATGCTGCCATTGCACTTTAAAACTTGGCTAATTAAACAGTAGAGCTCTGTGATCAGACTACAATAGCACTGTAAGCAACGGATGGATAAACTGAGCGTCTCGCTAAACAGGCTGCTGACCTAGAGACTTGTGGTTAGGCTGCAGGTTTAAAACTCTGACTGAACATGCTGCAACAATTGAAAAGAAACTTGGAGTAAAACATGCAATACTGAACATATGAGATATTAAACTTTCTAGCAGTAGAGCTATGCTGACAGAAAAGTCCAGTGCCTTAATGGTACAACAGTGTGGTACTGCTGCACTCTGTTTCTCGCTGAATGCTGGTGCCTTGAGATTTGCTGCAGCTTCGTGAAGAGTTAAGATGGTGCTGGATGTCAAATAACTGGATTCTCTGTACCTGGGGGTGGGTTCCTCTGTCCTGGGCAGTGGCTGGGGCCAGCCTTGCACCCGCTTGATCCTTGGGGGCTCGTGGGAGAGGACTGGGGGTGAGTTCCTCTGTCCTGGGCAGTGGCTGGGGCCTGCCTTGTGCCCGCTAGATCCTTGAGGCTAGTGGGAGAGGACTGGAGGTGGGTTCCTCTGTCCTGGGTGGTGGCTGGGGCCCACCTTATGACCACTCGATCCTCAGGGCTAGCAGGAGAGGACTGAGAGAACAACTGCCATTGTCCAGAAAATGATTCTCCTGACTTTCAACTTTGCTGACATATTCAATAGTGCAGCCCCATGTCAGCCCTAACTAGACTGGACACCCACTTTCACTCCTTCTGTTGATTTGCTCCTGACTGTCTGCCCAGCACTCACCACTGTGACCTTTATACCTCTCTCTCCTTCCCCTTCCCTTGAAGCCAGACACTTCACCCACTGTTCCTCCTTTGTCATGAAATACTGGCTTGGCTCTCTCTCCCCTCTTACCTCACCTCTGTCCTCTCCACCCCCTCTCCTTCCACCTGCTCCCTTTGAAACTTGGGCTGCCAGGCCCTTACTCTTCCATCTAGGTCAACCACTACTCATCATTCTGCTTTCTCTTACCGTTTCCCTAAACTCTGGAACTCCCTTCCCTTATCCATCTGCTCTGTACCTTCCCTCTGATCTCTATCCTCTCTCCTTCTCAATTTTATCTCCCCCTTCCTGCAATTGCACCTGATCTACTTCTCTCCACCACTGACCTCCCACCCCTCCCTCCCTCCCCTTTCTCTCTAGCCATCCCCCAGCCCCTCTGCTCTCCCTCCCCTAACCTCCGATCTTTATCCACTAACCTCTCTGCTTTCCCATCTGCCACCTCTCGTAAATCTTCTTGTGCTACTTTCTCTGCTTCCCCATACTCTGTTGCTGGGTCTCCTAGTCGCAGCCCCTGCTCTTTCTCCTCCTACCCCTTCTTCATCTCCCTTCCCTTTTTCTCCCTTGTAATCCCACTATTTTCAGCCTCCCACCCATCCCTTCCACTTTAACAAAGACACTTCTGTATAATGTCTTGCACCCACTGATGCTACATGAATAGCTTTAATCTTACTGTATCTAATTTCAATTGATTGTGACCAGAAATGTTACATGTCATACCTGTTGTAATTGTACTTTTACTATTTCTTGGCCTTTGTTTACCCCTCACCCCCCAGGACACATCTGGATACGAGCTGCTACCCAGCTCAGTATGCCTTTCCTGGTGAAATTTTGAAATAAATAAATAAAATAATTAGCACTGTATGAGTTTCAAGGGGCCCCCTTCACATGGCCTAGGGTAGTAAATATTACTTCCATACACAATTTACACATGCATGTGAGCCAATACAGCATGATCTCACTTAGCAGTGCTATCTGTCAGTGTTATATGGCTGCCTCTATATATTTTGGTATGTGAGTATATTTATCAATAAATTGTGATTTTTTTTTTTACACACCTAGCACCTAAAACAGCTTGGGCCTGTTTTCTCTCCTTTCGCCACACTCTACCCCACCCTTCCTCCACCCTACCATCCTACCCATGCTACTACCCTATAACTTACCTGCCTTCCTGAGGTCCCCATTAAGGAATCCCAGCATCAAAATAGGTTTGCTGCTCCATAGAGGGCATCATCAGTTCCTGCACTGATTGCCCCATTGAAATGTACTCTTAAACTGAATGACACAGCCCACGTTTGTCTGCTGATATTCCCCTCCTGACAATGCCCCCCTTTGCCCAGACAGTGCCTTTGGCTGTATCCCTACTCTGGAACAATGTTAGGCCCTAGCCCTTAGCATCTGTCTATCCTGTAAGACCACGTCCCTAGTTGTTGTCTTTCCCTCATTTTGTCTCTGACAATGCCACTTGGCTGCATCTTTTTCCTCCTGTAGCTGGATCCCAACCCTAATGCCCTTTTTGCTAGTTAAGCTTACTCCTAGCTGCTGTATGTCTGCAAAATACCTATTTTTGTAACTTAAATCCACATGTGCTTATTTTATAGTTACCTTTACTCCTAGGATCACTATGTATTTTCTCACTATACTGTTTGTTCTGTTCTTTGATATGATGTGGAGCCTATGTAAAAGAGCCTTTGGTTCAAAGGTATTAATTCTGAAACTGAAATAAAGAAATAAATAGCTGTTCTTGTAGCTCTTAAGCCGCTTTTACATTATACTTTACTTGGAGCATTGCCATCTTGAATCTGCTTGCTCCGCTTGCACCACCACCCTTTCCTTTTACACGCTGTGGCTATGCAGCATTCCCGTTGGCCTTCCCCTGTTTTGGGGACATTTCCGGTAGAGGGGTTAGTGAATTGGAGTGCACCAGTGCAGACAAAGCAGCGTTTTTACATGGTTGTGAAAAATGCCCGCACTGTTGCACTCCGCTCCACTTTTCCATCAAACCAGGGAACGTGTTTTGCCACAACGGAGCAGCTTGCAATGCTCCAGCAGCTCTTTACACTGTGGATCTGCACTGGTGCAGTTGATCAGCACTGCTAGCATTGGTGCAGATCCGGTAGTGTAAAAAGCCCCTTTATACAATTCGATTAGGGGGTGAGCTGTGCAGCTCTCTGTCTAATACATTTGGTATTTTTAGCCTTATGGAATCTTAGCCAGTGGGCAACCTGGTGGTCAGTCAAATCAGAATAGCTGCTCCAAAGTCAACTCCTAATGTCTGTGCAGTCAGGCTTCCACTCCAACCATTCCACTACCATTGCATTCCTCAATTACAAAGCGTACAAAACTACAAACATACCACTTCACTGTCCCACATTATGAGGAACTGTTCCTCATTTTACATCATAAAAGCCCCCTGTTCCAAATTGATAAGGTCTGTTCCTCATTGCATGCTAACACTGTAAAGCAAAAATCCATAGTAATCAATGCACAAATGGTATTATACAATTAACAGCAAACTGTGTGAACATGAAGGCATACATTTCAAAAGAGTTCTGAGCTTCTACATGTAAGGTTCTCTGTAGTGTCCCTCATTTTGCCTATTTTTTCCACATCATGTGGGGCGATGCTCCACAACTCGGAAATGGAAGGTTGAGAGGTATGGCTGCAAAGAAAGGTCACATCGCTGGATCAGTCTATACCGAACTGACCAAAGTTTTTGATTTGATTGAGCAACATTCCCTCCACAGAAAACTGAGCTGGCTGGATTAGACTGCATTATATTGCAGCTCACAAATTGCCTTGAGGCCCCCATATAGAAGGTTGCTCTTGGCACTACCTCAGGGTTTTATCCTAGACCCCTACTTTTTTCAAGGTTTGTTAACCAACAGCTTAATCTGGCTCAGTTTCAGCTGGTTTGCATCTGTATCCACCCCCTCCCTGACTGGAATGTGGCTAAAAATAGGCAGTATTGTCTAGCCTTCCTTTCTCTGATCGACAAAAAGCTAATTAAATAAATTACTTACCCAGGACTTCTGGTGGAGCCGAGAACCAAGATGGCAGTCTAGTCGTGAGCTCCACGATCCCCCCTCACTAAATCCCTAGCAATCATCAAGTTTTACTGCCTTTGGATCCAGAAAGAAGTATAATTGCGGAGACTATGGCTAAAACGATACAAAATCTGCTTACTTGTACATGGAAGAAAGTGGGAAAGAATAGATCCAGAGCTAATAAAATGTGGGTCTGGAGGCCTCCGACTCTGAGCTATATGTGGCCCCATCTGAAATCACGGAACAGATTACTGCAGTCCGTGGTAAAATAAAGAACAAATGAGTGAAGCTTGATACAATATACAAAGAATTGCTGGCATTTCGAGTGGAAATAAAAGATATGTATGGGGAACTGCGAAGAGATGTGGTGAATTTAGAGCAACGGACAGATTACACTGAGAGACAGATCACTGTAGTAGAAAATAGGGTGGATGACATCGAGGAGTCTTTACACAAACTGCAAGATTAATATGCTCTCCTCCATTCCAGACAAGAAGATGCAGAGAATAGGGCTAGACGTAACAACATTCAAATTTATTGTATTCCGGAGGGCTCAGAGGGTCAGGATCTCCCTGATTTCATCACAACTGTTCTGAAAACAGCCCTAGAATTGCCCTCAGATATGCTGCTGGAATTAGAGCGAACTCACAGGGCATTGGGCCCACGACCTAACAATCCAAATGCTAGACCGCAGTCTATAATACTCCGCTTCCTCAGTTATGCAGTAAAAGAAAAGTTATTGTCAGCAGCATGGCGTAAAGGGAAGATTTTCTATGGAGAGACTCGAATCTATTTAGATAATGATTACGCCCCCCAAACCATGAGGAATCAGAGGGCATATGCAGACATTCTCCCAGTTTTAAAAGAGGCAAATATTAAATTTTCCACCCCTTACCCTGCTCGCCTTGTTGTGCAGCACCCGACAGGCAGGAAGGAGTTTCACTCTGCAGAGGAGGCCAGGGAACAGCTTCTCAAAATGGGGATCCAGATTAAGAAGAGGGCTGAGTTAAGACCTACGGTCTCACCGAGGGTACCTAGATGGCAGACAGTGACTCCACGTGAGGAATGTCGACAAGTGGGAGAGCAGAGACTGGACAGTCTGAAGAGCCGACTCGCTACATTTCGCAGATCCACTCGTGGCAGAACCTGACTTAAACTCAGAAAAACACGGAGAAGTGTTCAGTGAATCTAGTCTACAGATAGACTTTTGGAGATTTTTAACTGCAGAGACTAACGTAACTGGGGTCGATGCCCGAATCCAGGACGTTGCGCAGGGACAATCTCAGGCCGGTATAAATAGGCCTATAACAGATCTCAGTTATTTCAGTTTCAAGCAAATATATATGGCTTTATAACTATAAGGAGAAGTAAATGAAGGTGAAAGAAGGAGGGTTTAGTGTACAAGTAATAGAAGATATGTATGACAGCCTAATGTTTACAAAAGAAAATTACAATCTGAAGCTGAGGGGGGAGCCTGAGATTACCGCCAGGCTATTAGGCTTATGTTTAAGTTAGAAGGACAGCAAAACATTATATTTTGTTTTATTTTTGGAATTCACTTTAACATTCTGCCCATTTTTTGTTTTAACCTTAGAGGGAATTTACACCCTCTGGAGGCCCGAGAGCAGCATGCACCCGGACTACCTCCGGTTCCTTCTGTTGGTCTGGAGGAACATTTAAGGAGAAGGCAAAGAATCTCCCGTACCTTGGAAGTCGCAGTAGATGTACATAGTTCAAGTGTTGAGGTGGTGTTTCTCCTCGACTTTTAGTCCACACAGTTGGCTGTACAGTTAGTACAGACTAACACATTTAAAATATGTAAAAAAGTAGTTGCTTCATTTTTTCAATTGCATTTACAGCTACAGCAGGACAGCAGGGTTGACAGTAATGTTCAAATTAAAGATGCACATGGGTGGAATCGTTTTTGGGGGAGGTGGTGTGGCAAGGTGTTAAGGGCTATGAACCAAGCTTAAAGAAAAATATTATAATGTTCCTTCGCAGTAGATCCTAATTATATGCTTCTATTTTACAGGTGGAATGGAAGGGGAGGAGGTGCAGGGGGAAGGTCCAAATGCAACATAATTTTTTATAATGGCAACTCAATTTATTAGGGTGTTGTCCCTTAATATAAACGGGTTGAACAACCTGATTAAAAGAGCAAGACTGTTACAATACCTATGGAAACATTTATCTGATGTCATATATTTACAGGAGACCCATCTGACAGACGTCAAACATTCCAAATTATCGGGAGGGGGGAAATATCAGGTATTTGCTTCGTCTTTCCCTAGCGGAAAACGACGTGGGGTAGCAATTATGATTCCCAGGACCTCCCCTTTTCACCTATCCTCACAGCTCACTGATCCTCAGGGAAGGTATGTGATCCTTAAGGGGACATTGTTTGGGAAACAGGTAACACTGGTGAACGTGTACTTTCCTCCAATGATGGCAGTAGCAGTACTGAAACGATTCTTTGGCAAATTAATAGACAATCTTCATGGATGTTTGATTATGGGTGAGGATCTTAATCTTACCTTGAACCCCCATTTAGATTCATCAGCCCCACATAAACATAGATCGTCCCCGGCCCTGAAATATTTCAGGACTAATATGGAAGCAGTTGCCATGACCGATGTCTGGAGTTTTTTTTATCCATCAACAAGGGGTTATACTTTTTACTCTCCTCGTCATGACTCCCATTCCAGATTGGATTATTTTTTTATTACTCGGGAACATACACATTACTTATAAGATCTGACAATTGGTCCCAGATTCCTTTCTGATCATTCACCTCTATTTTTGAAACTAGATTTTAAAATTCCTAAGAAAACCACTGGGTGGCGTCTGAATACTTCATTTTTAGAGGATAAACCCATTAGAGATAGCTTCAAAGCTAAAATGTCCCAGGTAATTGCAGAAAACTCAGGAGGAGAGGTCTCTACATTTATACTCTGGGATACAATTAAGGTGGTGATTCGAGGGGAGATCATAGCTTATACAGCGGCTAGGAAAAAAAACTGGGAAAAGCAATATATTAAGCTTCATGGTGAATTGAGAGACCTACAGGCCCATGTCCCTATAACTGAAGAGATTAGGACACAAATGAAACAAACAAAAGCTAGTTTACAAAAGCTTTTATATGAGAAAACACAACAGACTTTATTTTTTTTTAAATCATATAGGTTTGAGGGAGGGCCAAAAGGGGCTCGGAACCTGGCTAGAAGATAAAGAGGGCAGAGGACAGCTACATACATTTCACACTTAACTGATTCTACATGTAATACCCGAGTAACTCACACAGAACAAATAAAAGTTAGCTTTAAGAATTATTATTCCCAGCTATATACCACCCCTGTACTAGCTGATTCAAGTACGTTGGAGAACTTTTTTCACTCCCTCACTCTTCCCTGTTTGCCAGAAGATGTGGCAGAGAGACTGAAGGCCCCAATTAGGATGGAAGAACTTAGAAGAGTGGTAAAAGATAGTAAAACCTTAAAAACCCCAGGCCTGGATGGAATGCCAGCGGAATGGTATGAAACTTTTTACAAACAAATTGCTCCTGTATTAGTTAAGTCATTTCAAGAGATTCAGGAGGGAAGTCTCTCCCCCCCCCCCCCCGGGATTATACTAATATCTCTCCGGTGATGAAACAAGGTAAACCCCCAGATTTAGTTACTTCATATAGTCTGATATCCATACTCAATATGGATCATAAGTTATTTATGTCTATATGGACTCACAGAATAGAAGAATTGATTCCCGAGCTAGTGAATCCAGATCAATCAGGGTTTGTCCAGAATCAACAAACTTCGGACAATATCTGAAGAACAGTACATCTCCTTGATTATGTGAATAAGAGAAAAGTCCTGGCAACCTTTGTCAGCCTGGATGCCGACCAGGCTTTCGACCAGGTCAGCCGGATTTTCCTCTGGAGGACCCTCTCTGAGTTTTGGGTTTCCAGGGGAATTTATTTCCCTGCTAAGAAGGGTATATGCCTCTCCAAAGGCATACAGTATATCAAGGTGAGTGGTCAGCTATCAGATAGGATACATCTGGGCAGAGGGACTAGGCAGGGTTGCCCACTTTCTCCACTTTTGTTTGCTCTATATTTTGAACCACTGGCAGAGGCCATTAGGCGAAATCCTGACATTCATGGGATACCTCTGGGGGGAGAGAATTTATTCTCTCATTATATGTGGACGATATATTGCTGACCCTATTAGACCCTGAAAGCTCAGTGCTGGCCATTCTAGAGGTGATAGAGAGGTTCTCAGAGGTTGCTGGATATAAGATTAATATTCAAAAGATGGAGATTCTTCCTCTCAACTTTGTTCCAACCCAGGGTCTGAGTGCTCTGTTACCAGCTAGATGGCAAACTAACAGGATCCGATATCTGGGCATGGTAGTTCCCAGAGACCCGGACCTTTTAGAACTCCTGAACCTGGAGCCTGTGACTTTAGCTATAGAACAACTAATGGGAAGGTGGGCACATTTGCACTTATCATTCCATCAGCGTATCCAGACTATCTGAATGATGGTCTTTCCGAAGATCTTATACTTTTTTCAAACTCTACCTTTAATTCCACCCAGATTTTATTTGTTTTCCTGGGATAGAATATTCTCCAGGTTTGCCTGGGCCGGGAAACACCCTAGGATAAAATGGTCATCTATACAATTACCTCTCGCCAAAGGAGATTTAAATCTCCCTAATCTAAAAGAATATCATAGAGCCATGACATCTAAAGTCATTCTTATTTGGCTTAATAGGCATACTATGCCCTCAAGGAAATTAATTGAATTTACCCTGAATGACCTTCATGATATATTCCCTGTTTTGTTTTCTCTATTAGACTCTATTCCATCTTTAAGGGACTTCATGTGGGGGACCCATAACATATTAAAAATATGGTATGAAATTAGGTCAACTTGGGAACTTGCAGAGCTTTTTTTTTTTTATTTTCGACTGGTGACTAGGGAAAAGCAGTTCACAGCAGCCAGCCAAGACCATACATCTGAGGAGTGGCATAAATTAGGCCTTTCAATGTTTTACCAATTTCTAGATATACATGGGGTGATGCCCTTTGCCTCCCTACAGTCTAAATTTGGACTCCCTTTCACACATCACTTTAGATTTTTGCAGATACGTTCATATCTGATGGATTTGGGCTCCACTCGATTGGCCTTTCCCTCCCCGAAGCCTAACTTGATGAATCTGATAATTGAGGCAATTGAGGGAAAACTCCCAACACAATTAATTGGTCAGCTTTATAGAACCTTGAGGGAAAATTGGAAGCAGATCACAGACAATGTTCTGACTAAATGGAATAAAGAATTAAAAACTCAGATTACATATGATAAATGGCTAGAGCCAATTATTCCATCCATGAAGGCTTCTTCAGCCCCCTATTGGCTCAAATATATTTGGAAATGCCTCATGCATTTCTTTATGTCTCCAGAGAAACTAGCTAAATTCCTACCTGGAAACTCAGGAAAGTGTTAGAGAGAATGTGGGCAGGTGGAGGCTAATACCTCCCATATTTTTCGTTCATGCCCGCAAATTTCCCAGTACTGGAAAGATATTGCCAGGAGTCTTCAAGTTATTAACTGATACAGATTTGGTTTTAACAAATCAAATGATTCTGTTATACATAGGGGAAGAAGGTTTAGTACCTCCAAAAAAAAGCAAACTTTATTTATATTTGGCTACAGCTAAGAAGGTGATCACCCACCTATGGCGGAAGTCTACAGTCCCAGCTTTAACTCACTGGCACTCTATAGTGTCAGAGATCTATTACCTGGAATGACTCTTTGCTAAAAGAGCTGACCGTATTCCCCAGTTTGAAATTTATTGGAGGTCTTGGGTCCTCTATATTTCCCCATTAGATGATTCATTTATCCCCTGATGTGATAAGCCCCTTCATATCTACATCTCTCTTCCCACATGTAGTCCATTATCAATTGTATGATGCCAATAAACATTATATGTCTGAAGTGATTTGTACAAATGGCTTAAACTGGATAGAATGTCCTGTAACATATGAATTTCCACTGTATGTGTGTAACCCCTAGATGGCGCTATCCCAGGGGCTACTACCCCTGCCTGATTTGCCACTAACAGGTTGAGGGGCCTGGATCCAATGGCGGGTGCCTCCACCCAGAGGTCAGGGTTTGCAATAGTTAAACTAACTTGGTCACAGTCCTCTGGGACACTGCAACCCCCCTTTCTTCCCACTAGTGGCCCACACAATATATCAGAATTACCTTCACAGTATACACTTACCCCAGGACTGGTTCCGCACTGGGACCTCCTGTGAAATTAGATACAGTGCAACAATCACAGTACAGTACTTTAACATAGACAAATACCTCGGGCAGTATAACTTTGCTGAAACAAGCAGCTCTGATTTATTTAGGGGATATAACAAGGACAGGGAAATCAGGTTAATTAGCTTATCACTCTAATAATCTACCTATGGCTCTGTGCACAGGCCTATCCCTATCAGTTACTGTCCCTGGGTACCCAAGCCCTAGTGGCTAGTCCAAACGTGGCAGCTGGTAGGGCCCTTTCACACAAGAAAAGGAAAATTAAACAGTCAGCAGTACAGTAATTCCATTTGGATTTAATGGCAATTCAACAGGAGTGACCCTGAATTAGTACTCGACCTCCAAATAAGATAGGGTCCTTCAATATCAGCAGGGCTACTCTTGAGCTCCAAGAGACTCTTCACATATTTATATGGTAAAAAAAAAAGGAGTACTATACCAGGCAGGCTGCTTCTCTATCCCATCCAATTACTGCACAATACCGGAGAACACACAGCAGATTCAGTTCCTGACAGACCGAGTGCAATTCAATAATTTCTCCAGTCTTCTACAGGGTGAGCCTGGTTTCTACTCTTCAGAGATCCTTGATTCTTTTCACAGGACGGATTCAGTCCTAACAAGCAGTTACACAAGCTGCAGACCGAACTCTGGGCCTACACACGCTTTTTTGACTAAAACTGCACACTGAAAAAGCACAGGGCTCCTTCCTTCTTCACTGCCAAAGCTCAACTGAAACTCCAACCGACAAAACCGGCACTTCCTTTGAGTTCCTCCCAGTTCTTGACTGGATTGCCTGTCACTCACAATAGACTGCTGCTGTTGGTCCAAAAGGCACTGAAGTCTAAACTACATCTCCCAGAGTCACTGCCCATACAATCCTCTTGTGGCTGGCTCAGATTATGAGTCCAAGTTCTGATTCGTCCAAGGCACCATTTTAGAGCTAGCTTACCCCACACTGATTGGTCCAGTTCAGCAGTTCAAAACCAGAATGGGGAACTAGGCAGACACTGTTCTGACTGCAAAAGAAAGCAGGTTAGACAAACTGTAATTTCATTATCACTCTAAATGGTTTCTGGCAAACAGTTACATCTTTCAGATAGGTTCCCTTTGCACCCTAGTGACTGCAAAATGGAGTGAATTGGCAGCAGCAGAGTGGTACTCAATCAAAGAAACACACAGTCCCCCATACAAACTAATTATGTCTGCAAACAGACAGCTCTTAAAGAGACAGTACCAGAGGTTCTAAAACACTCACTGATAAATGGCTTAAACGCCAAACACCATTCAGGCTTGGAGCATTCAAGCAAGCTCCTGGAAGTCTTTTGGGAACCCCCATTTGCAGGGGGGGTTACATGTGTATATCATGAACAATGAAATTGCTGTACATATGTATTCCTGCTGTAATACTGACCTGTAAAATAAAGAATAAAAAAAAAAAATACTTACCCAGCACCCACTCACTGAATCAAGGGCAAGGTACACATGTAGGCTGGTGATATGATTCTGTATAGCAGTGTGCCCCCACTGTCCTGAAGTCTGGCTGAACAACAACCACCTCATTTGCAATGCAAACATGACCAAGACCCTGGATTTTAGCATTCACCCACAAACTCAATAACTAGATTACTCACTCTTCATTCACATCAGGTACGACCTTGCTCTTGAGCAGGTCATATCCTTCAAATACATGGAGGTGTGGCTCCACCCCAATTTTAACCCAGAATTTTGATCATGCTTTTCTCATGACTCCAATCTCATGAACTTTTCAAATCTCGCCCAAAAGGTGATTTCATGGAGCGACAGCAAAAATCACCTTTTAGGCAGACATGAAACATTTCATCTACCCTGTTCATGCAGTGAGGTCCCAAAAAGGCCATATTGAAAATCTGGTAGACAAACATTTAAAAATGACAAAGTTATGAGTAAACGTTCAAAACTCAGAAACATAGAAGTTGTTGGCAGATACGAACCACTTGGCCCACCTAGTCTGCCCTGTTTTCCCTACCTACAGTGCCACCGCAGACCCTACTTGATCTCTGCCCCCCCCACCTTACTTCTACAGTCCCCTTGTATCTATCTCATGCATGCTTGAATCCTGTTACCATTTTAGCACCCATCACCTCTGCTGGAAGGCTGTTCCAGTAATCCACCACCCTTTCCGTGAAGAAGTATTTACTCACATCTCCTCTGAGTCTCCCCCTGCAGCTTCATAGCATGACCCCTTGTCCTCAAGCATCTTTTTCTTTGTAAAATGTTACCCTCATGTACCTTATTAACACCTGAGACATATTTGAAGGTTTATATCATGTCCCCCCCTTTCCCTTCTTTCTGCTAGAGAGTACATATTTAATTTCTTGAGTCTTTCCTCGTAAGGCTTTGATGCAGGCCCTGCAACATTTTGGTTATCCTCTTATGTACTGCCTTCACCCTATCCATGTCCTTCCAGAGATGGGGCCTCCAGAACTGGTCACAATACTCGAGGTGAGGCCTCTTCAGCGATCTATACAGGGGGTAATACTACCTCCCTCTCTCTCTCTCTGCTGGTGATACCCCACCCTATGCACCCGAGCATCCGCTAGCTCTCTCCACTGCCATATCACGCTGCTTTGCTACCTTCATGTCATCAGAAATGATTACCCCAGGTCCCGTTCCTGTTTTGGAGTTGCCAATGCTTCCCTGCTCAATTGTCACATTGCCCTGGGTTTCTATGCCCCAAGTGCATGATCTTGCACTTTTTTGCATTGAAACTCAGTTGCCAAATTCATCCCCCCCCCCCGGTGTGTCCAGTCTATTGCAGATTTTTGTGTCATGCCCAAACAGGCATACTTTACCATCCAGCCCTCCTGCAATGTCTCTAATAAAGACATTTAAGAGGACCGGGCCTAGTACAGACCCCTGTGGTGCCCTGCTGGTCACCTTGACTTCTTCAGAGTGAGCACCATTTACCACCACCCTCTGAGTCCTGTTGAGTAGCTAACTTCTTACCCATTTTACTACTTTTGGACCCACTCCTAGGCTGCCCAGCTTGCTCACCAGGCTTCTGTGTGCAACAGTGTTAAAGGCCTTACTGAATTCCAGGTAGGCCACATCCACTGCTCTGCCCTGATACACTTCCTTGGTCACTCAGTCAAAGAACTCGATCAGGTTTGTCTGGCAAGATCTGCCCCCTATGAAACCATGCTGTCTTGGATACTGTAATCCACTGGTCACACGGTATTCTCCAATCCTTTCCTTCAGTACTGATTCCATTACTTTACGCACCACTGAAGTCAAGCTGACAGGTCCGTAATTTCCTGCCTCCTCCCTGTTACCACATTTGTGAAGTGGGATCACATCTGCCCTCCTCCAGTCCCCCCGAACTTCCCCCATATCTAGTGATAGGTTTAACAGGACTGTCAGAGGTGCAGCCAGCACCTCCTTGAGCTCCCTCAATATCCTAGGGTGTACCTCGTCAGGCCCCATTGCCTAGTCCACTTTTAGTTGTGCTAGTTCCGAGGATCTCTCCTCTATAAAAGGACTAGTGTCCACCTCCCTTCCTTTAATGCCCTTGTCCCTTATCTGTGGTCCATCATCTACCCCTTCCTCCATAAATACTGAACAAAAGTATTTGTTTAATATGCCTGCTTTTTTGGTCCTGTTTCACACAAACCCATCCTTCCCTTTTTAGCCTTACTGTCCCTCCTTTGGTCTTCTTCTTTTCACTTATATACAGTGAAGCCCCAATTTTTGCTGACTTCGAAATATTCTCCTCTGTTTTCACCTTTGCTCTCCTAACTGCTTTCCCTGCCTTCCTTTGTTTCTTCTAATATCTCTCCCTATCTTCCTCCTTCTGTGTCATCTTGTACCTTCTAAATGCTAGCTTTTTTGCCCTTACTTTCTTTGCTACTTCTCTAGTGAACCACAGCAGTTTCTTTTTTTCTCTTGCCCTCATTAACCTGCCTGATACCGAGGTTTGTTGCCTTCTCAATGCCCTCCTTTATTTTTGACCACTGTTCCTTGACTCCACCCAGTTTCCCTATCCTTGCTAGGCATCCCATAGGCATTCTCCCATTTTCTTAAAATCAGCACTCCTTGAACTCACTGAAATACATTAACTGGACTTACCTTATATCCCCATATTGCAGTCGTGGTTCCTGGAGGACTTCTTTTGAACTGGATAGTGGATCTATGATGAGGGACTCTTTTTAGGTGAGTGATGGTGTGTGGGATGTGAGGGTTGGTGGTTGCTGAGGGGGGTTAGGGTAGGGAGGGTGGGAGGTGGTGTTTGGGGTGCAGCAGAAATTGACGAGAGACCATTTCTTCTTTTCAGGTTAACAAAAAAAGGGCAATGAGGGAAAGTTTTCTTTTTTATGGGGACTGGACTGACACTGGGGACTGGGCACCACAGTGTCAGCATATAGTGTTCAGTGTCACCAGGGGTGAGCATTCCAGTGACACCACCTATATGTTTGGGGGGGGCAGGTGATGTGGAGGGAAGGGGGACTGTGAGCAGTATTGGGGGTGGGCGCCATAGTCCGCTTAAGGAAAACAGATAATGAGGCATCAGGAAGGACAAGGGAGGCCTGGCTGAGCTGGGAGGGTGAGGCAGCATACAAATATCACAGGAAAGATCATCAGAAAAGACAAGGGAAGGATGGCTTGGAGGGGAGGGATAATACATTGTGTCAGTACTAGTGACGTTTTGGGTGTGAACGGAAAATTCCCCTGTCACAGCACTTTGTGTGCAACAGGGGAATTCTTGGCTCACGACTAAAAAATGGCTCCTCTTGCTAAGCTGGGCTCCCAGGATTTTGAGGAGCCCAGAAAAGGTATTTCTGAGCCAAATTTGAAAAAATTAACACTAGAATCTAGCTAAACTGGTCCAGTTTCCCTAGGTTCAGGTGTTTGTTTTTCTCAAAAAACTTAATTTTTATGTATTTTCCATGTTTTTTGTTTTATGAAGAAACAAGAGGGTGGCTGTCACCACCGTAAGTTTTTCTTACAACACGAAAAACATTGTCACAAAAGGAAAATGCTCAGGAAAGGAAAGTTTTTGTGTCATATCAGAGGGTTATCCTAAAACCCTACTAAGCATGCTCAGAAGAAAAATTTGAAATCCTTATAACTCTGGTACCGATTAATCTTTTTTTTATGACACCTTTGAAAAGCGCTATTTTTGGCACATGCTTCTTCAACCTGAAAGTTTCAGAACAGGATTCCATACTATCTAGGCTATAAGGGAGAGCAAAACACAACTTAATAAAGTAGAAAAAAGTGGGATTGTATCATTTTTCGACATACTGGATCTCAGAATCAGGTTAACCAACTGTCATGAGACTTCTCACATCTTGAGACCTGCCACCCACACCGTGTATGACAAATTTTGCACAATTTCATCAAATGCCACCAAGGTTGTTAAAGTGGTTACTGAGGTGCAAACTTGAGGTTTAACATTAAACACCCCAATGTATTGCATTATAATCCATTTTGGTACAATTTAACATGTACTTTTTCACATGATTCTATTATAATGCAAACTGATCTAAACATAAGGTATGCTAGTACCACCATACATGTGCTGTTTGTTGTTTTCCCCATTAGTATTTTTCTGTTTTGTACCCTGCCCAGCATACCTTTATGACATGGCTAACTCCCAATAAGTCTCATCATGCGATTCTAGGTATCGCTTGCGAACTATAGTCTCTCAAATGGCATCACAAAATGCTGCTGCTGTGCCTCTGGGGTGCCCTATGCTCTGTTTTGAACTCTTTTTTTTCTCACTTGACGAAACTGATATATTCAATGGTTAGATCTCAGCATTTTGTAAGGGGGGGGGGGAAGTTATCTGGGACGTGCACCCTCAAAGCAGAGCCATCTAACACATGCAAAAGTCAACATTTGAAGCAGTAGTCCATGCTACAGACAGTGCCTTGCTCTACCTTCTTATTACAGTACATTGTGCCACTAAAGACGACAGTGCTCTGTTTACTTGACTATCCCTTCCCTGGTCTCTTCTGACCCACTTCCCTTCCACAGAGAACAACTCAGAGATGGCAGGGGGGGGCAGCAAGAGCACAGACTTTACTTTCCAGGAACAAGCCCTGCCACCTGAGCCTACTTGGCTTTAAACAGGGTAAGCGTTTGTATCAGTGTAGAACTGAATTTATCCAAGAGGAGCTGTGTGACATAATGTGTTTTTGAACTCTCCCTGAGCCATTGACCTGCAGCAAAACATAACCAAGTTTGGTCTTGAGCACTCACTTGATCTTTAATGTACAAACAACATACTAATGCTATGTTTAGCAACATTAAGTGCTCCTGCGGGAGCCATGAGCCATGAGTAATTTCAGATTTAATTTACTAATGTTGTATGTGCTGTATATCAGCAAGTCAGTATTTCCCGAATCCATGTTCCCAGTGTTGGGGAGAATCTAATGCCATCCATCATGAAGTATTTTAATAATTTGACATGCACTGCAGAAAATAACACAGACAAGGAGAGGGACCTGGAAAATACTCATACCCATTCTGCCCAGTGGTTGCAGCTTAGTAGTTGCTGGGGGTGGCGGTATCTAAAAAGCATATGGCCTTTTGGAATATAGCATGCCTAACCATGGCTCATTCACTTAGCTCTAAATGTAATCACAGTTGTATAGCTTCTTGTGTTTTGCAGGGGTGCTTTGTGGTCAATATCAGTTAAACAAACAAAATCCAGTGCAGAACTCCCCCCCCCCACTCAAAAGAGGTTGCCAAGCACTGGATTTTGCGTATTAAATAAAAGGCAAAAACCTACATGGGGGTCATATAAAGGGTAAAAGCTGCTGAGAAGGGGAAGTGGGAGAGATTGTGGACCCACATGGGTGGGAAAAAGTTTGGCAGAACATATACCATACCACAGCCCCAAGCAGCTGGAGGGCATTTTGGCAGAAGGTGCCCGTGAGATAATTTATTACTCTGGATAAATATAAGTACTTCAAGATCACAAATTCAGACAGCTGCTGGACAGGGTGTGATAACAGAGGACCCCCTGACACATTTTCTGGGACTACCCTCAGATTAGCCCACTATGGAAGCAGTTAACATCCCATAAAAAAAAACATTTTGGAGGTAGATGGGTAACTTGGGTTTTAACACCTAGTCTTAGGATTACCACCAAAAGAAGTAAGGCCCAAAGATAAAAGATCTGTTTTTAACATACTCATGGCAACCGTTGGAAAATTATCACAAATGGTTGTCCCAGGAATGCCCCTCAGAAGCGATTTGGACAGACTTGTGTACGAGGATTCAGCTTACGGAAGGCATTACTGCAATGGTTTGCTTGATGGCTACCATACTGGAACTGACTGGAGGCACAGGGGGACCAGTAGTTCTTGATCAATTGCTGAAAGACTCACCTCATGTTTAAATTCCAGGCAACTAGAAGATGAACTGTCACCCAATCCCAGGATGATAGGGACTCAAAAACTTTCTGGACTTTTCTGAGTACAAGACATTTGACATCATATGAAAATATGGACACACTGAACTGGTCAGGGCCCTAATTCTAGGGCTAAGATTCTTTATAATTGTTTTTATCACCATTGCATTAAATTCTGCAATGTGCAAATCAGGTTTGCAACAGACTCTAAACTCGTGTACTGGAGATGTTATTCACTGTAATTTGCGCAACTTTTCAATAAAAAGACACTTAAAAAAACTATTATAAGACATATACTGTACACTAACATGTAGAATACATGAATACATTTATCATTTCTGTTTATAGTATTATCAGCAAAAGCCAGCTAGAGCCACCTAGGTTCCACAAGCCTGTTTGGCAACACCATGATGTGTTCTGGAAAACTGATGCTAATGAATGAAAGTAGATAATAAGTGCCAAAAGGTATTTATAGATTTTTATCTAACTTTTCACCACTCTGGTGTCTGTGATAATACTATGTTTATTCCCTGTGGTTTAAGCCCCACCACCACCACCAATTTGAGGCTAACTAACAGTTCCATCACTGGTTTCCAGCATGGAACCTGAGACTACGGGGTGAGGTGTTGTCATGGATGCATGCAGCACACTATCACTACCCAGGTGCAGTCATTCCGGACATTTTCTTAAACACAGGTCACCAACATGGTAGTGCTACTGTATGTACTATATGGCCCCATGTATTTAAACCTTTATACAAGCAGGGGACAACTTGTACTTTGTTATGTCACAAGTCCATTCCCGTGGGATGGATTCTCCCTCTTGTGACCGGGGGGGGGAATGGGGTCAGAGATACCCTTTCTCTGTACAAGGGGATATAAATACGGTCTTGAGTCTGTGTTCCTGGGGTAGAACTCTCTCAGCCACTGTACCATGAACCAGAAAATCCACAGGTGTGTATAGGCTTCAGTGGGGCCCTATCCACCCTATTATGTGTCTTTCCCCAGAAATGCAATGTTTGGTTCAAACCCCTCACAGGCTCCTCTTGAGACCCTTTGTATTTCCTCTCCACCTTTCATCATGAAGTCCCTAGTGACACTTCACTATTGGTAGTGTTAGGCCTTAAAACAGTCACACAGGTGTGGGATCAATTGAACAACTCTTACCAAGGCAACCCTCACAACAGACATAGACAGAATTATTTTTAAAATAAGCCAAAAGCTTGGTTCATTATTGTCCATTTGGCCTAGCACCTCATGCCCTTTACCAGTAAGTAGCTGGGATAGCTGAAAGCTCCAGGACTCCCTGGGTATTTTGGCCTGCATACAGACCTTTTCAAACAAATTCAAAAATGAATCCATATTCTCCCCCTCTTTAAACTGAGCTATTAATTTTGAATTTAACTTATACCCCAGCCCTGGAGTTTCAGGTTCAACCCTGCCACTTACCTCCTCTGGCACTGGTCATTGGAGTCTTAGCTTCTCCAGTTCAAATTCCCTCTGAAGCTGCCTTTCTTTTCCCTTAGCCTCTCTCTGAAGCTGCCTTTCTTTTTCCTTGGCCTCTCTCTCTGGCATTATTTTTCCTTGACCTCTCTCTGATGCTACCGCTCCTGCATCTCCAGTTCAAACCTCTTCTGCTCTCTTTCCTGCTGGATTTTGAACTTTTTCTGCTCCATCTCCAATTTCCTCAGCTCAAATTGTAGCCTGATCCCTTCCAGCTCCAGCTCTGTGGTGACCTTCCCCTGCTGCTGTGGCTCTGGATTCCTTCTGATCTCACTGTCCTCCTCCCTGGGACTAGACAGTGTGACATCCCTTGGCACCCCCACGCCCAAGGTCTGGTCCTTCTCAGTCACCGGCTGTGACTCGAGGTCCAGGGAAGTAACTTGCTCATCAGCTTCCACAAGAGCCTCCATGAGGTTCTTTTTGCTTCACCCCTCATAATGGACCCCTCTTTACTGACACAGCTGCTTTAGCTCTTCTACAGTGTAGTCACTGTACTTGGAAGCCATCTTTCTTCCCTACACTACCACTAGTCTGTCTTTTACTTGCAGCAAAAAACAAAACCAGGGTGAGGAACTATATCATGTAACCAATTTTCTCTTTAAAATTTTCTGCCCTCTTGTGTGTGGTTGTTCAAACAGTTTGCCAGTTGCAAATCTGCCATAAATCCACTCCCATGGGGTGAGATTCTCTGCATCACAGAGAATCCATCTTGTGATGGGGGATGGGGTCAGAGATGTCCTTTCTCCATGTGAGGGGATATAAATACAGTCTCGGGTCTGTGTTCCTGGGGTAGAACTCTTTTTTGCCACTGCACCATGAACCGAAAAAGCCACAGGCGTATACAGGCTTTGGGGGGCTCTATACACCCTATTATGTGTCTTTCCCCAGAAATGCAACGTTTGGTTCAAGCCCCTCACAGGCTCCTCTTGAGACCCTTTGTATTTCCTCTCCACCTTTCATCATGAAGTCCCTAGTGACACTTCACTATTGGTAGTGTTAGGCCTTAAAACAGTCACACAGGTGTGGGATCAATTGAACAACTCTTACCAAGGCAACCCACACAACAGACATAGACAGAATTATTTTTAAAATAAGCCAAAAGCTTTACTTGTTAAATTAATGAATGCAGTAAATAACATGAGGACAAAAAATTTTAGTCATTGGTTACAAGGTATTGAAAATAAAATGGAAAGTATACAAAAAAAAAACTTTGAGGATTTTAGTTTTTAAAGTTCTACCTCAGTATCCTTAGTTTGCTGGAATTCTGAAGTGCAAAGTCTTTACAAAGGCAGATGAAAATCTTGGTTCTTGGTAAAGCAGAATAATTCTTGAAGAAAGTGTCTCTGTTCTCCAAAGCAGATAGTGAGGGTCCCAAATGCAACAATGGCAAGGCATCAAGCAAAAAGGCAAAAGCTAAAAAGGCTCAGATACCTGTCTGCATCCTGGTTTTAAGGGGTTTCCAAAGGGCAGGTCCAGTGGATAGTGGCTGCCCTGCAATTGGCTAGCATTCTGTTTCTATGGTTACCCAACCAATCCGAGTTTAGTATTTTATAACAATATCACCGATATGAGGTTCTTAATATAAGAAAAAAGACTCAGAGGTCAGCCAGTTCAAACCAGATTTCTAGGGGAACATTCCAGCCTTCCTGCTGAGAGATAGCTGCAGTTAAACTGTACTCAATACAGTCATTTACTTAAATGGTAGCCCATGTTTTGGTAACGAGACTAGCTGAGAGTAGACCTCTGAAAACAAAAGAAAGGTAGACGAAGAGGCACACAGATGACACTGTGGTCCATTGAGACACAAATGGACCTGTCTGCTAGCCAACTCTGCTTAATTAGTCTTTTGTCTCCTTTTAGATAATTTAATTAACTCTAGCCTCTGCTAGCAGAAAACAGTGTTTTTTTGTAGTAACAAAAACATCACATCCGTCTACAGGGCCCATGGACTGTACCTATGATTCCTTGCACTTACATTGGGCCACCCTGGCATCTGTTGCATTTCTCACATAAAAATTATATAAAACATGCCCAAAACAGTAAGGTATGGCCTTATCTCACCACATGTTACATGCACGAACAATGGATTTTTTTGTAAAAGAAAAAAGACAGGCACATTTTGAATAACACACGGGAGTGCAGCTGTAGTGATAACACCATTTGTTTGTACTGCAGTACTGTAATGCATGGATTTGTTAATATTTGTTGATGTTTAATGTAAGACCTAGCATCAGGCTAGCCATTATGGTTTATTCAGCAAGTCTACATAGATAGAAACCCCATAATAAACTCCCACAATGAAATTAGCATCCTTGATGAAAAGAACCTACCCAACTACTCACAGAAGCTTTAGAGATAATTAAGCAATAAGGCGCAACATGATGTGCATTCTGCTGAGATAATGGCATGCCTCGGGTGTGTTGAAGTATGATGCTGAAGGCGGTGTGCTTCCATCACCTGAGAAATGCCATTATCCCAGCACAACGTACATCCTGGAGTGCCTTATTGTGATTATGAAATGGGACCATTAGCAACATAAAATAAAACAGATTTTAAAAAGAAGTTTTATTTGAGCCCTCCTCTGGGAGCTTACTCCATGTCAGGCCCAGGGTTTTGCTTGCCTAAGGGGTTGGGAGGCAAGGGGCTGTATAAGGGAGGGTTTGGGCACCTTTTGGTGGAGAGCAGGTGGGAAGAGGAAGGAGTTAGGAGTCTCAGCCAGTTTTCAGCCAGAGAGCAGAGGTTCGGGGCCAGGGTGGGGTGTTTGCCACCCCAGCCCACCCCCTAGTAAGAGAAGTGCCTGGAGTCTTCAGGACCATTTAATGGGGCTTCTGTATCTCGGCCTGTTGTTAGGGACCGCCATGCTACTTTGGGGAGCTAGGGCCCGGGAAGTAAAGGAGCCTGCAACATGACCCCTGGCACTGGGGCAGTACGGTATGGAAGGGTCCCTGCATGTTAGGCCCAGTGGTTGCCACAAGGTCCTTGGTGCATGGGTTGGTGGTGGCAGCCTGGCTCACTGGGGATACAGTGGTGGCAGCTTGTGTTCTGTCACCATTTGGATGGGTCCTGTATCCACCTGTGTGTCCGTTTGGGAGGCCCCTCAAAGTCCCAGTACTGTGGTTTCAAGACCACACAGAGGAAAAAGCTGTGGTGTACTCATTGCAGTGTGTGCAAGATTTAGAGTGGAGTTTTGTTAATCAAACATGCTAAGCACCAAATTTAATAAACTAAAGGACCACACATATACCCACTGCTTTTGTGGAGGAGGTGAGAGAGAACTTAGCTCATGTTATTCTGAAGTGCCCCTGGTATGAGGGGGCAAGAAAAAATTGGCTGGGAAATATTCTATTTTCTTTGGAAGGTTGTGACAAACAAGTACAAATTAATATACTGTTAACAATGGAAGATGATTTTATAATAAGGAGAGTGGCGAACATTTTAGTAAATATAGAAAAAATCTGGAAAATGAGAGTGAAAATAATAATCTGAATATGGCATGCAGGTGTATCATATTATTTTAAGTATGATTTATGTAATTTTAATGTTAAGTGGAAGGTTTTACATGGCGTCCATTGTCTTATACTGTATTGTATGAAATTGTAATGATCTCTTATTTTTGAACAATAAAGACGATTTACCATACCATTGCAGTGTGGTGTAAACTGGAAGACATGGAGGGAGACATTCAGCTGGTTTGTGAAGTTTCCTTGTTGAGAGCAGGGTAAAATTTAGTGCTGGAGGGAGTTCAGGAGCCGCCTGCTATAGGCCAGCTGGTTGAGAAACAAGCTTGCTGCCATCACTTATATAGGAGCCTGATTTGGCTCCCTGGAGAACCTGCATCAGCTCTCTGGAGCAAGTATGCTGTACCTTGGTTTCGGCCATGTAAAAGAAGGGACTGCCCACTGTACACTATAAAAAGGTTCTCAGAAATGCCACAGTCTGATTGGCTGTTAGGATTCCAACAGCCTTACATTAATCCATGTTATACTGTCATGTACAGCCTGATCACAATGGCACATGGATTCTTTCTGTCAGCATTCCATCCTCTAGCACTGCTGAATGACTGGAATGATGCATTCTGATTTTGAACCAGCATTCTTAAACTGTTGGTAGAAGAACTATTTTATTAAAAATATCCCTCTAAATGAGGAAAACATTCAAGAAGTATTCTTTTAACCCTCTTCTTTTGGAACAATTTCTATAATAGCAATAAGGCACTCCCAGTAGTTAGATTAACAGTCAATCACCCCCTTGGGGCAATGTGGCACTTGGTTGCGGCACTTGGCTGCGCCTCGTGCCACATTACAGCCCTAGGGGGTGATCAACAGACTGTTAATCTAACCCCTGGTCATGCCTTATTGCTTAAGTGATACCACTATGCTCCATAGAGTGACTGTTATTAATTGTTTTTATACAATTAAATTAGTTCTGAACCTTTTACTCAGTTGTGGATAATGGCTTCACTTTTGGTTTTGCTGGACAGTGTCTTAACCAAGCTTAAGCCCCCACAGCCACAGTGCCCCTCGAAGACTCTCCATGCTGCCAGACCTTCCATTGCTGACCCAGGAAAGGAGCAGATTTCTGGACTGTGTTTCTGGCTGTGCAGTGCCCTCTCCCCCTACAACACTAGACATACCCCTAGACCTCGGGGGGAGGCTTACATTTATAGTAAAATGTGTTAATAATAATAGAAAAACACAAACAAACATAATAGCTAAATGAAACAGTAGTCATTTTAACTCTTGAAGTATTTTGAGCTTGAGCAGTAGGTGGTGCCCATGCTGCATGTTTTCTGTCCGTATTGAGTATGGGCACTGTTCAAGTGTATAAGGGCATGGCACTGGCAGCTTCAGCACTGCAGCTTAGAACAAGTGGTCGGTTGAAGTTTTGTTAGTGTGTCATTTTGGCCATGATTACACTGAAGCTGTGGCTGCACTGGGCTCCATGTTACAGCTCGGCGGATAGTGTGTGGTACAGACTCAGAGGCAATGTGCCTTTCGGTGAGAATCATTTCACCTGGAAGCAGACTGTGCAGGCAGAAGCCCCCGGGACCAGAGAGGTAAGCTAAGTAAAAGAAAAAAAATGTAAAAAGACTTGCCGGGGGAGGGGGGGGGCGATGGCCTATGTGAAGTGCAAACAAGATGCCACAGTTAGCAGTTTGAATAGATGCAGGCAGGTAGGGGGCAGCTGTAGCTTATTTTATTGAATTTTGTTGACCAGGTAGGCTCACTGAGACTAGAAGTCCCTTTTTCAGGTGCGACCGATGGGGGGTACAGATGGTAACCAACTGAAATTGAACCAGATTAAGCTGCTGGTGGTATTTGTAGTGAGCTTGGTCACTGGTGTGCAGTGTTTGGCGGGTGAGCTGGAGCTGAGGCATATGATGACTCATGTCGATGGTGGGGAAGCATAAGGAGCCAGTCAGTGGCATCTTTGAAAGTGACAGGTTGTATTGTGTTGTGAGGGAAGCAGCCAGTGGCATGGGGGATTTTACAATACAGGAACAGGATTGAGGCCATTTGATGACCCTCAGTTAGGAGAGTTTATGGTGAGTGAGCACGAGCAGGCAGTTGGCTGCATAGGTGATTCTTTTTGTAATGATCCAAGGTTGCTTGAACAGTCACACATAGCTTAGAGCTTTTGTTCTTTTTATGTAAAGGGATCTCAGCCAAAAAATGAGAGATTGTAAGAGAGAGAGATGATTTATATAAGTCTTTACACTTACTGATGTGATGTCAGGGCAGTCAGGCTGAAGTTGCAACCACGTAGTGATTTTTAGGGTAAACAGTCAAGACAGCTGACTGGATCTTCTTCCATTGGTGGTGTGCTGGGATATCAACACAAGGTTCTGAGGTCTTCAGCCAATCAGCTTTCTAGATTTTTTCTGACCATTTCATAATGCTCCATAATGGTGAACAAAGGGTATTATCAGCTTTGCTGCTGCCCATGGAAGGAACACACTGCTCCTTAAAGTCTAACTGAATATAGCATCTGTGCGTTAATTTATATGGGGAGGCAAAGTTTACAACAGAAAGGACTAGTAATCTCCAGATCCTACACTGGAGCTGGTTGGAGGTTATCTACATTGTTGTGATAATGAACACAGCTCCTGGAGAGGGAGGACACAGGCTGCCTTGTATTTATGCACCCCCACTACCCAGGCAAGGAGCAACATTGCCATTAATTGTGATGGCAGATGTCCATACCCCTGTGAAGGAAGAAAGGTGTAGCCATGGCAACCTGAGCATCAGGTGGGGAACCAGGAGAGAAACAGGGAAAAAAGAGAAATAAGGAAATGGACCAAATACCATTTTTCCACATTTACCATGCATCCCTACCCGATCATCAGGGTTGCCTTGGTTACATCTTTTCCTTTCTGGTAAACAGTAGGCTTTATAGCTGCACCAACACTGTTCCATGCTTGTCTGGCAGGGGTGTGCAAACACTGCGTAACCTATGCCCTCACTGTCCAGGACCAGAGCACATCACCTCCATGATCCTTCCAGCCCTGGCCAGTCACAGGCTGGGGCACCTGAGTTTGCATGGAACTCCAGGACTCCCAGATGGTACCACATGACATTTGCTTGGCCAGGAAATGCTTTTTGTTTTTTTGTTCCTTTCATGCCCACCATCACCCCACTCCTTCAGGCCTGCCAAGCACACTGACCCCTTGCTGCTACCCAAGTGCCATCCTGGCCCACATTGCCTCTGACATGCCAGATGGCTGGCTTGTCCCTGTCAGCCCTCCCCCCAAGTCACAGGGAGGGAGTACTTTGAAACTAGAAACAATGGCTAGAGGGGCCCTGTTGGTGTGCTGGAGTATAAGTACTGTACTGTAATCCCCATCCCCACAACACATTACACACAAACCCATAAATGCTTGTGGCTGGACAGGGGGTGCCTCACAGCAAGTGGTCACAGATGGAAGGGAAAAGGATCTGTAGGGATTACAACACGGTAGGGCACAATAAACTCTTAGCTGCATGTGGACCAGTACCCCATTTCTTGACAACCGGATTTGTTTACTTTGCTAGCTGGAGGAGAAACTATTCAATAACATAGACTTGTGACAAGCTTATCGACAAGTGAAATGGATGATACATGCATGCAGTATCTCATTATTATTACATAGAATTACTTATATCAGAGTAATTGTTGCCTTATGGGATAGTCAGTGGCCCTGCTGTGTTTCAATGGATTATGGACCACTTCTTGCAGGGACTGACTGGTGTGATGTGCTACCATGATTTTATTTTAATCACAGGTGAAGTTATAGTATTTGCACAATCTGACAACTATTTTCAGAAAAAAGCAAGAAGCAGGGTTACATGTTACAAAAATGCAGACTCCCTGGCACCAAGCAGTAAATGACTTTTTTTGCATGCTGACAGTACAGGTTCATACCCCAAGCCCAGCATGGCAGGAGCAGTGGCTATCATCTGATGATTCCCCACTTTAGTGAGGGAGAGATCACTTTGTTTACAATGTGAGTGACTCCTAATTTTTGACTTAGGACCACACATAAGACATGGTCAGTATGAAAGAGGTGTGGAGGGTGATACTGAGCAATATCCAGATATCACAGATTCATGCCATGCTTGCACATCCCAGGGGCTCAGAAAAGTATAAATGACCATCACCTCCATCAGCTGAAGGCTGCCCTGCCCCATCCTTCCCACATCAATGGGTTCATGCTCTCCAGAACCCATCTTTTTGCAGTCCCAGGCCTGCCTCCTGGCCACACAGTTCATTATCTCCTCCCCAGCTACTCTTTATGTACAGTCTATATCAAACTTTGCTACCCAGAAAAAACTTTTGACAAAACTATTAAAGAAATACAGTACCAGAAATTGGTTTAGTTGAAAGAGTGTCAAGCAGTTTTTCAGTTGTTTAAAAAGTAGCTGTCTCCGGACGCTATGTCAAGACTACGCAGGCAAAAACAGCATGGTTGAGAACCACGCCACATCAGTACAAATCTATGCAGTCCAAAAAATGCTAGATTAGATATACTAACTCTGAAACTGCTCGGTGCTGTAATGACTGCACAGTTTTTGACCATGCGTATTTGCTGTCGTGGTTTTGACCGGACTCCCTGTCTCCCTGTGTTTATGAATTTTAATGCTATGCTGCCTATAATGTTGGCCTGTGATGCCTCACCAGTCAGTGCTGGTGCTGTAGTTTCTTGTAAAATGCCAGAAGGTCAGAGTTGGACTGGCCCACCAGTATACCTGGAAAAATCCAGGTGGGCCCTCCTCAGTCGAGTTTCTGTCCACCTTCCAAACTCTGAAGTTCTTTACATTTGTCTTCTTTTTTCCTAATTTAATGGGGGTACTGGAGCACTGTAGGTAAAAGCAAGATGCAAACACAGAGCTATGCATCAAATTTAAGATGAAGTACTGAAGTGTGTCACCCTGCCCACCCATTGATTTTCCAGGTGGGCCTCTGTATCCACTTTCCAGGTAGCCCCCCCCCAATAACGCAACCTGATCCTGCAGAAGGTAGGGGGAAATCTATAGCATATGCATCTCATACCCTAATCAACACAGATCAAAGAAATGTTTAGAATGAAAATTAGGCTTTAAAGCCTGGTCTGTCAGTACATTGGAAATGTGGTTGCTTGCAATGCCAGTGACTCAAGTTTGGCAGCTATCTTGAGCCATCAGAGGTCAGCCAGGAACAAGGATTGAATGTCCCAGAGAAGGCTCTCCTTCTTTGGGGAGAGAGGGAGGGAGGGATGGGATGTGATTCCACCACTGCTTAACTACCACCTTGGTGACCAAATGTGGCAATGCAGTGGCTGGGACATAAAGTAAGTGAGTGGACATTGGCTGGGCTTTGCATGGCATGCTTCTGTGTACACGCTAGAAGCTCACTGCATGCCAATGTATTGAATGAGTAGGAAAGGGACTGAAGAAAGAGCAAGCCCTGGAAGGAGCAGGATGATTCTGGGAGTACTCAAGCTGTGCCCCCACAGTGTACAGTAAGTGGAGGACTAAGGATCCCACTAACTGTTTAGCGAACCACTAGGCGATCAGTCCTGTAGTACTCATAGAACTACTGTAATTGAGTGCCTATTAGTTCTATAGTTGTACTATAGGCAGCTAGTAAATGCACATGCTGTGCTATGCTACGCTGTGTTACTGTGCTAGCATTAGTGATCATAGTGGCAAGAACTGACTACCCATTTAAAAAATAAACAAACCAGGGGGTGAGGGAAAGAATCCCCCATTTCTAACAAAAGCAATTGATACTTAGTTTTTTTGTTTTGTTATATGGGAGGCTCTGCTCCCACCCCCCTTAAATGGGTAGTCAGAGCCTCGGACATATGGTGGTACACACGTTCATGTAATGTCTATGGTGGAGTCCTTGGTCCTCCACTTATGCCACCTCCACCCTATTAGTTGAGCAGTGGCTTTTATATTTACCAAAAAGGTAGCTGAAAGGTCTTCAAAAAATTCTAAAAACTAGCCCCATAGACTTGTATGGAGAGCGTCCCCATGCTCTCCCTGGTACCATGTCACAAAATAAGAAAGTGCGGGGGCAGAGCAGGCAGATCAGAAAGTGGAAAGAAATCTACTAGCTGGCAGTTCAGCCAGGATTACAATCCCTTTCCCTCCCATATAAGATTGAATTAAAATTTCTTATTTTTACACAGAGGGGCTATCCCCGCCCCAGGGTAGTGGGCTTTGAAGCCCAAAACTTTATTAATTTACATCACACTCTCACTTTAAAACATAATTTGTATAAATCTAGTGTTTTAAGCTTTTTATTATAATAGAGAGTTGCTCTTTAATAGGGTACTGGTAAGGCCATGCTTGGAGAGGTGCATGCAATTCTGGTTGCGGCAGTACAAAAAGAGCATTACAACAACCAAAAGGATGTAGCAGACAGCAACGTGAATGATCAAGGCGATGAAGAGGTTAAGCTACAGGGAATAACCTGACAGTATAGGCATGTTATCCTTGAATAAAGAAAGCTAAGAAGATACTGGTTTCAGTTCTTAAATTTTTTTAAATGATAGGGTTCAGTGGATTGAGAAAACCTTGTCAGTTTGTTCAGAGCAGTAGAACTAGAGAGCTTCCCTTCTGATTAAGGGAGGATAGAATAAGGGGTAATGTGAGGAAAAAACGTTTTCACCCAGATAGCGGGTCAAGGTTCATGGCTGATGTTATTTGGCTACACCATAAGACGTCTAGCCATTGGGTTTAAAAATCAGACATAACAGTTCACATAAACAGATAGTTTACAAGGTAAGTTGTACAAAAGGAGGTCAACAGCCCATCGTGATTGTCTCCCATATCAATGGGAAAATTGAACCAATTTATTCTTAGAAAAATATGTTATATCGAACCTTTTTTTAAAGAGTTTGAAACTCTTTATCTTGACCAGATCTTGTGGCAGTCTATCCCAGGTTTTAGCCACTTGTATTGTGAACAAATTACCCCATTTCTTACTATTAACTCTTAGTACTATTAGTTTCCTATTATGGGATCTCATGTTATCCCTACAGATGCTAAATTTTATTTCCATCTGACCACTCAACATGGGATCTTGCAGAATTTTGTGCAACAGCAAAAGGTCCCCCCTCTGTCTCCTACACTCTAATGAAAATAGTTTGGTTTTGTGTAGCTTGTCCTCATATGTTAAGCCCTTACAATTGGGAATGAGTCTTGCTGCGGCTCTTTGCACACCCTCAATCATTGCTTTATCTTTTAATATACAACGTGACCATATCTGGGAAGCATAATCTGTAAGGGGCCTAACAAAACTCCTATATAAGGGTAGAATACATTGTTGAGTTTTACAGATAAATGTTTTCTGTATTCTTTTAGTAAGTCACATTGCTTTCCTAGTTATGATTTTACATTGGCCTGAGGAAGAGAATTTATTATTAATTGTTACCCCAAGATCAAAACGGATTTACTGGATTTAATTATTTTGTTATCCAAGACGTATTTATAGTTGGGGTTATTTATACCAAGATGCAGAACAGTACACTCCTCAGTGTTAAAAAGCATTCCATTATTTACTGCCCAGTTTTCTATTTTAAGTCATTAAGAAGTGTCAGGTGCTTGGCAAAAGTATCGACCTCCCCACCCAATTTAGTATCGTCTGCAAACTTTACAATTATATTATTGGTGTCCAAATTCATGTCTCCAACAAATATTTCAAACAAGATGGGACCCAAAACTGTTCCCTGTGGGACATCACTACTAACTGGCATTTCCTTGGATAGGTGACCATTCGCTTTTACCCATTATGTACAATCTGATAACCAGTGATCAATCCAGTTAACTAACCTTTTATTGAAACCTAGCTGAAACATCTTATCTATCAGTATCACATGTGGCACTTTATCGAATACTTTTGCAAAGTCTAACATAATTACATCAGTTGCTTTTCCCAAATCAGTACTATTGCTAATGTGATTATAGAAGGTGATAAGGTTTGTGACACATGAACAGTCCTTTTTAAACCCATGTTGGGAATCATCAATCAATTTAAGGAGTCCCTTTCATTATCTAATACTGATTTTATTAGTTTTTACAGAACCTTGCAGGGCACCGAAGTTAAACTAATCGGTCTATATCTTTTAATTTTGCTTCTGTTACCTTTTTTGAAAATTGGAATCACCTCTGCTGTTCTTCAGTTTGAAGGTATTTCTCCAGAGCACAAGGACTTGTTAAACAAATATGTTAAAGGATATGCCAATTCCTCTGCTCCTTCTTTTAAGAGCCATGGGGAAATTCCATCCAGACCCTCACTTGTATTAGGTTTTTAAATACATGATACACCTCATCAATAGTGAACTTAATGTTGTTTGTTGTGTCAATTACAGAGCGGTCTTTATTAATTCTAGTAGAAAACACTGAGCAAAAATACTGGTTAAATGCATTAACAAAAATGTTGTCATTATTTATGGTTGCCCCATTATTTTGAAAGGCCCTAAATTCCCACCTTTTGATCTATTCTCTGAGTTTAAATATGAATATAGTAATTTAGTATCTTTGCTATGGGTAATGTTGAATTCCAAGTTATATCATGATGTTCTTATCATACTTTTCAATTTATTTTTGTTTTGTCATTGCTTAGTAAAGTAAGTTTGTAGTTTTTATAAGCTTGCTTTTCCTTTTTTAATTGCTTCTTAATTCTATGGTTTAACCATCCTGGCATTTTACCATTTTTATTGTATTTAAATTGCATAGGGACTAGGTCATCCACTATGTTAGTAATTTATTTTTTAAAGCATCCCCATGCCCTTTCCATAGTGGACTGGCTGATACAGTCATCCCAATTAATTTGTTTAAAGTTAGCTTTATTATAGTTACGGACTTTACTTGTGCTCTTAGAGGCTAATGCTTTTATAGTTAGTGTGCCTGTAACTACACTATGATCACTATTCCCAACTGGACAATTTATTTGGATATTCGATACTTCATCTCCAATGTTAGTTAGTATAAGCTCTAGGATATTAGTTTCTCTCGTTGGTTCCAGGACCATTTGATTTAATCCTTGGTTAGCAATCATGTCAGTAAACATATGTTCCACCATACTTTTTGTAGTGAAGAGATTTCAATCGATGCCTAGGAGATTAAAATCCCCAAATATAACAGCTTCACCAGTATCTGATGCTTGTATGACTTCATCAACTAAAGGCAGTATTATATTGTGTATCAGAACTAGGTGGTCTATAACAGTTACCAGTGATTATGGGGGATCTACCTGGTTGTTCAATTGACACCCATAATATCTCAAGGTTATTTTCTGGGCTTTCAAACATCTGTAGTGACTATGATCTTATTGAATCCTTGACATACATACACACTCCCCCACCCATCCTATTAATGCGGTTTCTTGAGTTTAATGTATACCCTTGAATGTCCTTAGACCAGCTAGAGCTATCATCCCACCAGGTCTCAGTTATAAAGGCTACAACAATACTGTTTTGTATTATCAGGGCTTCTAGTTCAGCATTTTTTGTTATATTTAGACTGCGCATAGATCAGAAGGAATTTAAGATCCCTAACTCGCATTTCCCTAGAAGGACCCCAGAACCCTCCCCCCTTGATTAGTTTAAATGTTTCTCTATAAAAACAACCATTCTTTTTCCCAGTATCTTATTTCCAAGCTTGCCAAAATGCAAACCATCCCAGCAGAAGAGTTGGAGTCTGCCTATAAAATTTTCCCAGTGGGTAAGACATGTTATTCTTTTTGTCAAGTACCATTTTCATAACCAATTGTCATATTTAATGCTCTCCATCATAGCATAAGTTGCTCTCAGGACGAAGGTATTTCAGAAAAACAGATAGTACAACCTTTTGCCATTAGTAGTTCACTTAGGATTTTAAATTCTTGGATAATATCTTGTCTAGAGGAGTTATGAACATTATTTGTACAGTGGTGTGAAAAAGTATTTGCCCCTTCCTGATTTTCTCTATTATTGCATATTTGTCACACTGGATGTTTTCAGGTCTTTAGACAAAATGTAATATTAGATAAAGGGAACCTGAGTGAACAAATAACACTTGTTTTTTTTTATTTCACTTATTTAACGAAAAAAAGTTAACCAACACCAATTGGCACTGTGTGAAAAAGTAATTGCCCCCTTACACTTAATAACTGGTTACGCCACATTTAGCTGCAATGACTGCAACCAAACACTTCCTATAATTCAATATCAGTCTTTCACATCGCTGTGGAGGAATTTTAACCCACTCTTCCTCGCAGAACTGCTTTAATTCAGTAACATTTGGTAGGTTTTCGAGCATGAACTGCTCATTTCAGGTCCTGCCACAGCATCTCTATCGGATTTGAGTCTGGACTTTGACTAGGCCACTCCAAAACTTTAATTTTACTTCTTTTTCACCATTCTGATGTGGACTTGCTTTTGTGTTTTGGATCATTGTCTTGCTGCATGACCCAACTACGCTTCAGCTTCAGCTGATGGAAGGATGACTGGACATTTTCCTTAAGAATTTTCTGGTACAGAGCAGAATTCATGGTTCCTTTAATTATGGCAAGTCATCCAGGTCCTTAGGCAGCAAAGCATCCCACACCATCACACTACCACCACCATGTTTGACTGTTGGTATGGTGTTCTTACTGTGGAATGCTGTGTTTGCTTCTGCGAGACATTATGGGATCCATGTTGTCCAAAAGTTCCACTTTGGACTCATCTGTCCATAGAACATTTTCCCAAAAGGCTTGTGGATCATCCAGGTGCTTCTTGGCAAATGAGAGATGAGCATTTATGTTCTTCTTGGTTAGCAGTGGTTTCCATTGCTACTCTCACATGAAGCCCATTTTTGCCCAGTCTCTTTCTGATTGTGGAGTCATGAACACTGACCTTAGCTGAGGCAAGAGAAGCCTGCAGTTCTTTGGATGTTGTTTTAGGATCCTTTGAGACTTCTTGGATGATTTTATACTGCGCCTTGGAGTAATTTTGGCAGGCCGCCCACTCCTGGGAAGGTTCACTACTGTTCCAAGTGTTCTCCATTTGAGATTATGGCTCTCACTGTGGTTCGATGGAGTCCCAGAGCCTTAGAAATAGCTTTGTAACCCTTTCCAGACTGATAGAGGGCAACAAAATGTTTTCTGATCTTTCAGGAACTTCCTTTGATCATGGCATAATGTGCTTGTTGAATCTTTGTCCTGACAATGTGACTCTGATGGTAAGGGCCAAAATAAGTGAGGTTTATATTGAGCAGGGCTGGCTGTAATCAAGCCTGGCTGTGTTCAATCAGCTGACTCTAATTATCCCTTTAATTGGGTTGATTTAACTAGGGGCAATTACTTTTTCACACAGTGCCAGTTGGTGTTGGTTAACTTTTTTCATTAAATAAATGAAATAAGTAAAAAAAAAAGTGTTATTTGTCCACTCAGGTTCCCTTTATCTAATATTATATTTTGTCTAAAGACCTGAAAACATCCAATGTGACAAATATGCAATAATAGAGAAAATCAGGAAGGGGGCAAATACTTTTTCACGCCACTGTACCTATATGGACTATTGCCAGGGGATTCTCTCCTGCATCATTTAATATGCTAGTGGCCATAGCCAGGGCCACTGGAAAATTGTGGAATATTTTCCCAACAATGAGGGGACTTTTTTGCAGAAATTGTGGGAAAATTGCAAGAGTTCACTATACATCCCCACTGCCCCCTAATAAATCTTTTATTGTTTGCTGTAGCTTGTATTGATCACATGAACTGTTAGATAAATGTATTGCCACTTGTAAATACTTTTAATCTGAAGAAATGTGTGCTTTTGAAATGCACTGCAAATGAATCAATATGCAGCATATCTTTGAAAAATCAAAATATCTAAGTCATGCACTGCCAACTAGATTTTATTCAGTAATTTACAGTTAGGCTGTACTGAATACATCCTGAAACAACATATTTTGCTAGTTTCTAGATGTTAAATAATGAAGCCCGTTTAAACTACTTGCTTTGGCACAAGAAAAAAATAAACAGATAACCAGGGTGCCTAATAAAGGTCTAGTAAAAACAATGTTTATTTTGTTAAAATAATTAGTGTTCTGAATCAGCACTATAAGTACATTTTTAAAATCACATAATAAAAATATCAAATCATACCAGTATCTTTTCATTACATCAAATAACAGTGTTCAATACATTGTACTTTTGTTCTACTTGGTTTGCAGTGATTTTACTTGGGTTACAATTATTGTGTCTATTTGAAGGTAACTGTATAACTACACTTAACCTGTTCAGCATGTTTTCAGAAATGTTTGCTTTTTGTAGGCTTTGTGAGTATGCAGTTGTGTCAGATTGACATGTAAGAAATCACAGTCACCAACCCCCTCAGAAGCACATTCAAGTTTATAATCAGCAGGGCCACCCAAACTCCTGACACATTTGAATCAGAATCCTTTCAGACAAAGTATTTATACAAGGAAAATCTACCCTACCATTCAAAAACAAGCATTTGTCAATGCCGAATGTTTGCTTGCTGGCATTGGCAGTGGTAGTGTAGAAGTTACAGAGCTGCGTAATAGGAATGGCAGTGAAGTATTGAACTGAAGCCAACCCCACCACCACCCTGCAGAGAGTGACAGGCATTGGGGTGTGCCTTTGGGTTGTCAGGCATAACGGCCACACCATTTCACCACACCCCACCCTGCAGACACTGACAAGTGTCACGGTGTGCCTTGGGGTCTTTGGCCCTTATGTGCACCCCATTCCATCAGGAAATACGGTGAGATTGGTGCGGTATAGGAGAATGGGGTGAACTTTGGGACCAAAGAGACCAAGGCATACCTCGATGCCTCTCACTGGCTGCAGGGTGTGGAATGGTATGAGCATTGCAGGCAAGAATCCCAAATCACATCCCCGATGCCTGTCATTCTCTATGAGGTTGGGCGTTATGGTTGGAAACCATAATACCTCAGGCATTCATTGGTATTTTCACTCCAAATTTTCAACATGTTTTTTTTGTGACCCCACCTCATGAACAGTGGCAATATCAATTTGTTAGCCGAAAGCTGCTTTTGCACAGTGACTACGGCATTTAGCACCACAGGTGCAAACACATTCCGAACAGGATGCAAAAATGACAGCTGTACTGTTCATGGGAGGTGTAAAAATGGCAATATTTGCAAATCTGCAGTAAAAATATTAAAAAACTGGTGAAGTCAATGAAGGCATGAAAACTGTGCAACGCACACCCGTAATGTAATTAGTTTGGGGATTTTTTACAGCAGATTGTCAGCAGAGGCATTTTGGGACCTCCGATCATGAACAGTGTCACTGTCATTTTCTTTATCTGTCCCGAACAATGATTTCCCACAGTGACCACGCATCTCTGCGCTGAAAGTGTGAAAACACATTTCGGCCATGTTGTGAAAAATGACAGCTATACTGTTCATGAGGAAGTGTGGAAAAATGCCACTGGTGAAAATCTGGACTGAAAATATTAACAAAGTCATGAACTTACCAGGGTGCATGGAAACTGCGCAATGCTCACTCATAACACAGTCATTTTATGGACTTTTGTCACCAAATTTTCAACATAGCCATTTTAAGACCTCTGCTCATGAACAGTGTAACTGTAATTTTCTTAATCTCTCCCAAACATTGCTTTAGCACACTGACTGCACCATTGCGCGCTACATGTTCGAAAACATATTTTGGGTGACGTGAAAAATGGCAGCTGTACTGTTCATATGAAGTGTTATAAAATGGCAATGTTGAAAATCTGGGAGTGAAAATATTGAAAATTCATAAACTTATGGCGTGCGCAGGAACACACGCTACACTAACATAAAACAGTCATTTTTAGGAATTTTTCACAAATTTTCAACATAGCCATTTTAAGACCTCTGCTCATGAACAGTGTCACTGTAATTTTCTTAATGTGTCCCATACATTGATTTCTCACACTGACTGCGCCATTGTGCACTACATGGGCGGAAACACATTTTGGGCAAGATGTGAAAAATGACAGCTATACTGCTTATAAGAAGGTGTGGTAAAATGGCAATGTTGAAAATCTGGAGTGAAAATATTGAAAATGCGTGAACTTACGAGCTTGCCTAGGAACTGCGCAATGCACGCTCGTAAAACAGTCATTTTAAGGAATTTTTTCACCAAATTTTCAACATAGCCATTTTAAGACCTCTGTTCATGAACAGTGTCACTGTGATTTTCTTAATTTTTCCATACATTGATTTCGCACACCGACTGCGCCATTGTGCGCTACATGGGCGGAAACACGTTTTGGGTGAGATGTGAAAAATGACAGCTGTACTACTCATAAAGATGTGGTAAAATGGCAATGTTGAAAATCTGGAGAATGAAAATATTGAAAATTCGTGAACTTACGGTATAATAGAAACTGCATAGCCTGCGGCTAAATAAAACAGTAATTTTTTGATTTTTCCACCAAATTTTCAAAATAGGCTTCTTGAGCCCACCTTAGGAATGCTGTCAGTGTCGCTTTCGTTAATCAGGCCTGAAAGGTGATTTCACGAGTGACTGCGAAATCACCCTTGGCCCCGAATAACACCAATGACAGTGACATCATTCATGAGAAGGGGTCCCAAAACCCATGTTGAAAATTTGGTGCAAAATTCCAAAAATGCCTGAGATATGCAACAAAGTTGAAAAACCCTATCTATCCCATTATACAGCTTACCGGCATTTCCTCAGTTAAGGTCGGCTTTGAAGAGTGAAGATGTGTTTCAGTCCACCGAAGATCGTGGCGCCTGACTCTGGAGGTAAGTATGGGGTGAGGGTGTGGGGAGGCGGGGTGCGCAGTGGGTGGCTGCGGGTTGTGGGGGCATGGAGACTGCGTGGGACTGTTTTTCTTTACAGGGTGTTTTTTTTAATGACGACGCGGGGCGTTTGCCACGGTGGGGTGGGCTCCCAGCTTGGCACAAGGATGGCTGGGTTGGGGGAGGCGTGGAGCCCGGCCGGAGTTGGGCACCCCAGCGGCCATAGGCATCAGCGCCGCATGTTGGGGTGGGCTCCTCAGCGTGGCACCCTGTACCTGGGGAGGACAGTGGAGCTGACGGGGATTGGGCAACCCGTCGGCTATACAATGACTTGCCACACTGGGGTGGGCACCCAGCATGGCATGTGGAAGGCTTTGCGGGGGCAGCACAGCCGACGAGATGGGCACCCCTCGGCCATAAGCAGCATGTGCGCAAAGGGTACAGTATGCGGTGCGCAGGTGGTGTAGGGGGGAGCTGCACAAGGAGCAGACGATATCTGATTGCTGCTCACTGGCGTAGCTCCCCCTTTCAACTGTACGCCACTGCATTTTGGAGCTGTCATAGACAGCTCCAGCATGCATTGGAGGACTGGGGCCACACCTGCCAACACACTGACTGAATTGGAAGAGGGGGTGACACACCTCCAAAAACTCGGATGCTGGCACTATGTTTCTTGCACATGCATGCAAGCAAACATAACAAGCATTGTGGTCAATGCTTCATTTAGGTGAATGGGGCACTTTGCTCCTCTTCTAACAACTATTGTTTCAGTCTCTGTGTCAGTAAAAAGTTCTCTGATAGTCTGCTTTAACACAGATTTTAAGTGTTCAAGTCTACATATGCATGACCAGAGGATTTTGAAATCAAAGCAAGGAAATGAATCACATGAAAACAGAGTCACATTTGACCCCTTCTCACCTCACACTGTACTGTTTTGGTCAAATCCAAGTCTGTGTACTAAATTGTTAGCATATCTGAGTAGATTCCCTTGAGAATTAAAATATTTTTATACAATTTCAGTCACAAATTCCATAAATGTAAGAAATTGCAAGAAATTGTGGATTTTGTGCGGAGAAGGGTGAAAACTGCGGAAATTGTGGAAAAATTTCACCCGCAATTTTCCAGTGTTCCTGACCATAGCCATCAAATCTGAAACCTTTGCACCCTTGTAAGAGCAGCATGCTCTGTTAACTTTGTCAGGTCCACAAATTATTCTGTCAAGATGTTTAATCCAATAACATATATCTGGCGTTTTCTGCTAGACTCCGTATGAGGTGTTGCGTCTTGTATCCCATTACCTTCCCCGGATTACTTATATTCTCTGTAACTTCAATTGTCATATCTATTACCTGATTATTATCCATAAGTTCACCAGGGATGGTTTCAAATACTTGAAGGGCAGTGTTAACACACTGTGTATTAAGCACAACTGTGGTGATATTTGTTTCATTAGTATTCCCTGTGGCTGTGTCTCCCACTAAAGACAGCTGTTCATAGATTCTGATGGATCCACATCCTTTGATATATCAGACAGAGCATAACATTGATTAGTGCAATTAATTTCAAAATGCATGGCTCTTAAGACTCTTTTTGCCTTTTTCCCTGGTTTAACTAGTGCCCAATTTTCATCACTATCATCCTCTTCTAGGCGAACTACTTCCCTATCCCTTTTCTTCCAAGACATTGGACCTATAATGGTGTGTAAAGTACTCCCAGTTGCATCTACTCCAACTGAAACACCTTTGCCTGGGTTTAAGGTAGGGGGTGGTACAGTATTCACTTGATCACACAACTTTAATTTCAACTGAATATAATTTTGACTTTCAATGATAGTGTTTAAAGAGCCCCTGACACCGTTATAAAAACTTGGAAAATATATGAGAGTTGGACAGTTCAGTTTGTATTTCATCTATTTTCTATAATTATTTACTTTTTCTTTATTACCAAGGACAGCTGTACGAAAGAGGCTTACTGTTCCATAGACTTTATCTGCTCTTTCCACTGTCCTACATATGACATCATAATCCAGGTTGCACCAGGAAACAAACTTCTGGTCATGGTGCTTTTCCCGGTTACCAACTTTTAAATAAAGAAATAAATAAAATAAAGAATCCCCTGTTTATGGCATCATAATTATCCCCACAACAACAGACTGTAATGTCATAAACAGAACTGTGATATCATATGTAGGCAAACAGCCAGAACAGATAGGGTAGTGATCCTGTTTACATGCAGATGTCCTTAGTGATAAAAAAGAATGAGAAATACAGAAATAACAATAAAATATAAACTCACTTGTGCTAAACATTACATTTTCTCAAAGTTGTCACAATGGTGTCAGGGGCTCTTTAACTTAACTCTAAGAGTACCAAGTTCCGACTCCAGTTTCGTAATAAGGGAACATTTATTGCAAACAAACTCTCTACAAAACTCCTCACTATTAGTCATTATATACATGCCACATCTTGAACATTTATGCCCCCAATCTCTATCTACGGTTTTAATGGCATCAGCCATATTTCTAGGGTACAGTGTATACACACAAGGATAATAGCCAGTAAGTGGATACCCACAATATAGATATATAATGTAAAACACCAGATACAAACCTATAGTGTGGTTAGCCCTGAATCCATGATGTCACTGTTGACCCTGCAGACATGCGCAGACATGCTGCATGTGTCTTTACATGCATCTTTGCACTCGCTCACCCGCATGCTCACCCTGCTCGCAGGGTGTGCCGTTTTACAGTATCTGGACCCAGAAGTAGCGTGGGTCATGTAATGATAGGTCTCAGATTTCAATCTCACAAAAACCTCCTTAAAAATATGTACTGCTGCAGTAAATGCTGTTTCACCCCTCAAAAAAGAGAGTCTACTGCAGCATTCACTAAAATAGCTTCCCAAATTAAACTGCACTCGCTGGACAGGAAGATGTAGTTCTTTAGAGCTAGCCTCCAAACTTCAGCTCCCAGACTACTCCCTGTCTGTAGCACTCGGTTCACAGAATAATTCACATACACAATGCACAGTTGTAATGAAAGATAGGCACTTCACTCCTGCCAAAGCTGTCTCACCACCTCTAGAGTGGTCTCACAGTATGTGGGCAGGAGAATTGAAATGCCTGCTTGCAGGGCAAGCTGTTTTACAGTGCCCGGACCTGGAAGTAGCGCAGGTCACATGACACTAGGCCCTGAGATTACAGTCTCACAAAACCCCCCCTTAAAAATATATACTACTGCAGTAAATGCTGTTTCACCCCTCAAAAAGAGAGTCTACTGCAGCATTCACTAAAATAGCTTCCCAAATTAAACTGCACTCACTGGATAGGAAGATGTAGTTCTATAGAGTTAGCCTCCAAACTACAGCTCCCAGACTACTTCCTGTCTCTCTTTCTGTTTCTGCACTCGGTTCACAGAATAATTCACACACACAATACACAGTTGTAATGAAAGATAGGCACTTCACTCCTGCCAGAGCTGTCTCACCACCTCTAGAGTGGTCTCACAGCATGTGAACAGGAGAATTGAGACCTAACATATGAGTACATCACATACTAACTGACTTACAATAACAAAAAAGTGCAACGTGTTAGTGGGAAATTGCCCATGCAAGTTCAGGCAGCATATCACCATGTACAATTTGCAAAAAATGCTAAGACAAACACTATGATTCTTCAGTGGAGGAAAGCAAATATACCATGTTTTCTGAATCTGAGGACAAATGAACATTATACACAAGTGGATCAATTCATTTCTAATGAGGTTGAGCAAGGCAACTACATTGCAATAGATGTTCTATCTTACAAGGGTATCAGTTCGTTATACTCACACATTAGGGGCTGCTTAAAATATAAATAATACACATGTTTACATGACAACTGCAAACAAAATCTGGCAAAAGATGTGCAATATTCAGCATTAGTGTAGAATTCTAAGTACTGCTCATGTCCCTAAACATTTATGAAGAGTCTATAAATAAGAAATGGGCATTCATTTATCCTTGCCAAATGTTTTTATACACGTGTCTAAGATTCTTTGCATGACATTTGAAACAAAAACATTACTATCCAGAGATCACATCTGAGGTTTCCATACATATGCAGTCCCATTTGTTGAACTTTTGAATTAATTTGCCCCCCCCCCAGCTAATTTCATTACTTGAAAAATCTAAAGAACCAAATTCTTTAGCAGAAATTTTCCTGGGAAGATGAGCTACATCCATTTTCATTATTCTTGCCAAGTAATGGACTGCACATAAAAGACACTGAACTTGAATAGAAGCCAATCCTGATTCTGCTCTTTGGTGTGCCCCAGGGATATAAATGGGCAGGCCTGGAGTCCTTGTCCTCCTAACAAAATAATTTTGAATGCTTTCAAGACAATCACACCATGATACAACTCCCCATCTATCACCCTAAGATAAAGGACACTACACCAGGCCATGGAAACATAATTTTACCATTCAGATTTCACGGTGTCCTCCCATTCATAATCATCAGATTATAATCTGAGGCAAATTTCAGAGGGCTTTACCCATAAAGTTTATACATTTATCCTGTGAAGCTCTTAGTAGAGTACTGAAAAAAAAAATCATCCATTGTCCACCAACATTTATATTTCATTTATTTCCTTTATTTTCCAATTGAAGTCACCAAATAACATAATATAGACCCCCCAGCAAATTTGTCAAGGAAAAATTCAAAATTTCTATAAGAACAGTAAGCATGCATATAGCCCATTCTTTACTGACCCCTGGAAGAATATACATATTAATTTGCAAAAAGCATGGTTTACTCTTCTAAGATAGTAAACCACGCAGAAAATATTGTTCTCCCATGTCAACTTTTTTAATAGTAAAGTGTAAATGTACCACCCTTATGTCTGTCAAATCTAAAACGCCTCACAGCAAGAAAAAGAAACTGCCAATAACCATTGATAAAATCAATAGTAGAACTCACCAGCCATAAAACAATAGTGGATGATACTTCCGGTGAGAAAGCAGTTGGGGTAAGAGCTCTGCTGTGGCACTACGAGTGCCAGCTACTTTTCAAATCCATATTGGGCTGATATATTTAACTTCTTTTCAAAGAAATATATCGAAGAGTACCTTCAATCTACACTGAAACTAAGGAAAGTGTGACAGTTTAAGAATTATGAATGTTGAAATGAAAAACCTGATCAAGCATACACCTCCTCCTACTCCAGATCGATTGGGAGGCCCGGAATGCTCCAAACAAGCTCAAACTAAATTTACAGTATCCTCCTCAGAAAATAATTTTCTTACTGAAAAAAAAGTTATTGGAAAATATATTACCTCTCAGGAAACTAATCCTTATTCTGGTGGAGGAATCTAAATTAACTAGCAGTATGATCGAAACCAGGCATAAAAGACTTACCAACGTGGAGACAAGAGTTTCAAAGAAGAATGAAGAAATAGGCTTGAACCAGAGCTGCCGGTGTTAAGGAATAAAATTTCAAAATTAGAATCCAAACTGGAAGGCTGTTCCAGGAGAAACAATAATGTGATCTACGACATTCCAGAAAGTTCTGAAGGATCACATCCAATTAATTTTGTGCAGGTACTACGCGAAAATATTGCAGAGTCTTTGCAGAATGGTCCCATCTTTCTTGTTAATAGTTCGTAGAGTAAAGCTTCAGGTTAAATAACTGCGCAAGTGTGAATACAGGAGTTCTGGAACGTTCGACAGGTTAGAGGTAACGTTTTGACTTGCTGCTCATCTTTTGAAGGTTGCCTAATTTTTTAAGGATTTTTCTTTAACAGACAAGATGTACGTCTTTCTTCCACGGTGTTGAGGGCTTGGATTTTTTGGTTTTTTGCTGCATTATCTCATTTTGTCTAGGAGGATATGATTTTTGTTTGTTTATCCCAGGAAACTGAACTGAATGGTCTATGCACATAATTCTGTTATTAGCATGACTCAATGACTTTTGGAGGACATTCTTTTTTTATCTGGAGAGTTAGTAATAAGTCAAGGCTAAACATAAATTATAAGCTGAATTGATATGCAGACCTGGGATTTACGACTTTTTCCTGAATGAAAGATATGTTGCATTTAATCCTTTATTGTTGGAAGTTTCAACTGTCTTAATAGATCGTTTTTGGTTATGCATGCATTCTAACTGAAGTGATGTTAATTCCGCTTCTGCATGTTGATTTAAACTTGATTATAGTGCGTAATAAGGTTAGAGTATGAGGATAAATAAGTAATAGGTACTTGTTTAGTATTTAACTTTCTGAGGTTACAATTGGAGCTCTTCTCCTTTCACTCTGTTATTTCTGGGGTGTTGCATGAGAAATAATAATGTAGATTTTCTTTTGTTTTCAGAGATGCTTTTTAGATATAAACATAGTACCTTACTCTCTCAACTACTTTATTAATCCCTTCTTAGTAGTTACAGTAAGGATCCGATACATGGTGCCCCCTAAAGATTTAAGTCTGTTTTGGTATATTCATAGATATGTTCTAATGAATGATATTGGGATGACCTTTCCACTTAACTGGGGAGCTTTTAATAATTTTGGCCATCCGAGGATACGATAATGGGATCTTTGAATAATCTTTGAATAATCATATTGAAAGGCTTACTTGGATAGTAATCTGTTATCTAATTTATTTATAAGTCATGTAAATCTATATACCTTCTGTTTACTATTTTAATTTTCCCTTGTCTTTTTGTTCCTCTTCTTTCTTGTTTCAAAGTGGATTAAGGAATTTAATAAATTAAACCAATCAGTCTGACAACTATTTTACAGAATGTCTCTAGGTTTCTAATATGGCTACTTTGAAAGGCAGTTTAACATTTTGTTAAGATTTGTCAATATTATTCAAGTGGGGGCTGTCATGTATTTTACATTAGCCCTGAAATGAGTTTTATGGCTGGCTGGTAAAGGTGTTTAGCGAAGCCAGGGACTGACTTTTTCACGGTAATAATAAAGTTAGGAGTTTAGGACTAGGGGCAGCGTCTTATTTCTTTTTTCCTTTTCTGGTTGTTTTTTTTTTCACTTAATATACATTATAGGTCTTTTGAGGCTAGGTTACGTTTAGGGACTGGGAAGGGAAGTATTTCAAGGGATCCTAATACTTATCTTTACATGAAGGAACTAATTGCTATATGCCACACTTTATTGAAAATATCTATTTTATAATTATTATATTTAAATGAAGGATTTTAATACTAAAATAACATTGTGGAATGTTAAGGGACTGTGCTCCAAAGCTAAAAGGATGCAGATTTTGCAACATATACATTCAAAGGGTTACAATATCATTCTATCATAGGAAACTCATATTTTAGTTTCTGAATCTGATCTGCTCAAAAGATTGAATTATAAAATGGTTCCTGGGGAAGGAAAATATACTTCCAAACAAAGGGTTGCTATTTTGATTGATAGTTCCATCAACTTTCATTGTAATAAGACTGTATTAGATCTGGAAGGAAGATATGTTTTGGTTGTGGGGGAAGTTAATCAAGTTAAAATTTTATTGGGCTCAATTTATGGTCCCAACGCAAACTCTGCATCCTTTTTAAGGCAGCTAGTTGCAACAGTTTCTTCCTTTTTGTCCTATAACATTATACTAGGAGGGGACTATAATATTCCTCCAGACCCCATTCTAGATAAGTGCACAGCTCCAAACCAAACAAGTCAGGTGGAGAATAAAGCTTTAATTGACCTGATATAATTATGTGAGCTTGCAGACCTGTGGAGAACTTTATTTCCCAATACCAGACAATATTCATTTTATTCTTCTGTACATAGATCTTTCTCAAGAATAGATTTTTTCTTGGATACCAAATCGATTTTACCCTTGGCTTTAGATTACCAAAGTTTACCCAGATTATTCTCTGATCATTCTTTAATAGATCTGCGTATTAAACTGACCTCTCCCATTGTAAAACATTCAATATGGAGACCAAACAACAGTTTACTAAGACAAGATTACATTGACAACTTTATTCAAAACTCTATTAAATATTTTGTGGGAGATTAATGTAAGGTCTTCTGACAAATTAGACATAGTATGGGGTGCGTGTAAATGCTATATTGAGGGGACTTCATAAGGTTTACTGCTAAACAGAAACAACAATGGATAGAAAAATTAAAAGATTTGGGGCCAGTTATTCAAAGCATTGCACCTAGCGCAAAACCATAGTGCTGGATTTGCGTGACACTGCAATATTCAAAAGCTCTGTTAGCGCTGGTGCTGTGTGGCAGCGCCAATGCTACTAGATAATGGTATGCAGGGCCAGGGTTAGGGGAGCACCTAGGAATGCCAGCAGTGCAGCATATTCAAAGGTATAGTGCAGTGCTACAGGCATTAGCGTGACCTGTAGCACAGCGCTAGATACCACCAAAAAAAAGCGGGAGTAATGCGATGGTGTCCCCCCCACATCGTGGACCCCCGTAGCCATGGTAATTCAGTAATCCCCCTGGTAGTCTAGTGGTCCCCCCACCTCCAGCACAAATCCTGACCCCATGCACCATAAAATAAAAAGTCATTTCCCTGGTAGTCTAGTGGTCCCCCACCCCCAGCATGAATCCCAACCCCATTCACCATAAATAAAGATCTTTTCCCTTCTAGTCTTGCAGTCCCCCACCCCCAGCTCGAATCCGACCCTGTTCACCATAAAATAGTCATTTCCCTGGTAGTCTAGTGGTCCCCCACCCCCAGCATGAATACTGACCCGTTAACCCATAAATAGTCTTTACCCTGGTAGTCTAGCAGTCCCCCAGCCCCCCAGCATGAATCCCAACCCCGTTCACTGTACAAAAACAGACTGGTTCCTGGTAGTCTAGTGGTCCCCCACCAGGCAGTAATACCCCTGCTCAGTCCGAGAACAATCCACGAACAGAGCCGGCGACTGGCTCAGCCCTCCTCTCACCACCACAGCCAGCCACCAACTGAGGTACAAAAGAGTGATTAGAGCTCATTCATACCTCAGTCGGCGGCCAGCCATGGTGGTGAGAAGAGGGCTGAGCCGGTCACCGGCTGTGTTCATGGATTATTCTTGGGCTGAGCGGGGGCATCACTGCTGGCTGGGGGGACCACTAGACTGCCAGGGAACAGTTTGTTTTCATATGGTGAACAGGGTCAGGATTCATGCTTGGGGGTGGGGGGCTGATAGACTACCAGGGAAAGGACTCTTTATTTATGGTAAACGGGGTCAGGATTCATGCTGAGGAGTGGGGGCACTGCTAGACTACCAGGATAATGACTCTTTATTTACGGTGAATGGGGTTGGGATTCATGCTGGGGGTTGGGAGGATCACTAGACTACCAGGGAACTTACCTTTTATTTGAATGTGAATGGGGTCGGGATTTGTGCTGGGGGTGGGGCTACCACTAGACTACCAGGGAAATTACCTTTAATATGCATGTGAATGGGGTCAGGATTTGTGATGAGGGGTGTAGGGACCACTAGACTACCAGGGAAATTACCTTTTATATGAATGTGAATGGGGTTGGGATTTGTGCTGCAGAGTGGGGGGACCACTAGACTTCCAGGGTCACTTAAGTGTCTCAGGCACATATGTGCATGGGTGCATTGTATGCACCCATACCTCCTGCCTGTCTCTGCTTTTCAGGGAGGTCCCTGATTTAGCCTCCACATGTTCCTCTGTTCCTCATACAACATATGTGACAGAACAGCATACCTCTCACCCATCCGTGATGTTCAGGGACGTCCCTGATTTCACTTCAAAAGTTTATTCTGTTTACTCAAGTTGTGTTCCCATGACTAAATGGTGGGGATTGTAAGAATAAACTTATGTCACCCAATAAAGTTGCAGACATCTTACTTTTCAGGAAGTATATTATGCACTGGGTCCTTTATTCTACCAGCTTCCTGAGTGGATATCCCCATTTTTTAAACTGTGTCCCTGGATTTGATCCTTTGTCCCTGATTTTTTTGAAGCCTTGTCCCTGATTCAGGAGGCAAGGGGTTGTGAGATATGTATGCAGCGACTGTACCTGGCAGCACACAGTTCCTGCTGCTTTCGGCCTGTACTTCTGTTCCAACCAAAAGGGGGTGTTGTGGGCATGCCTTGGCCTGCAGCATCCAGCCTGTAATTCCATTCTGACCAAAAGGGCTTTGTGCTCCATGCAGTAGCACTGGACAAACTGCATTGTAATGTATGCTAAGTAGCACTTAATGAGATGCAAATGTACCTGTTTGCCCATAGATTACCTACGTAGGCTCATTTGCATGGGAGCTTTGAATATAAAGTGTTAGCACTGTGCAATCAGGTTAGCCCCAGGCAAACCTCACTTCAGCAAGCACAGTTCTGCAGTGTGTGGCTTACATTGTTGTTTGCAGTAGATGTCAGACATCTCTGTGCAATCACACACAATAATCTCCACCTGCAACACTGGCTTTCTCCAGGGTCTAATGAGCTGCAGTAGCAGTGTGTACTCCCCTGTTGCTATATTCAGTGCTGTTTTATTCCCGGGCTATTTTTGCCCTGCACTCCTGGCCCTGTTTGCCCGGCTTCCTTTGCTTGCTATAGTCAGCTGGTTTTGCACCGGGCTATTCCTTTTCAATATAGCTTGCTTTTTGCTCTGGGCTAAGTTTGCCCACCGGGCAGTACTAATTTAGACCCAGGGCAAAGTTTTGAATAACTGGCCCTTAGAATCCAAAATAGAACACTTGGAAAAATTAAATCAGAATTCCTCATCAGATAAGGAGAGTTATGAGTTTCAATTACTTAAAGAAGATTTTTTTTTACTTACTAAAGAAAAAGCTGAATTTACTATTCTTAGGACCAAAGCTAAATATATAAATTTAGGGGACAAATCAAGTAAAATCTTAGTTAATAAACTGAAGCACCTAGACCAGTCTAAGTATATAGAAGCTATCACTTTGAATGACAGTAATCATGCTATAACTGATCAACATGGGATTTTGGCAGAATTTCTAAGATTTTATAGGAAATTATATGGCCCTATTCAAAATCCCCCTTCGGCTAATGATCTTAACCTACAGTATATTTGAATAACTTTATTTGTCCCCAAATTAAGGAAGAACAGGTGCAGAAATTGATATTACCAGTGGCTGAACAAGAAATGATCATGACCATTGAAAATCTTAAACCAAATAAATCCACTGGCCCTGATGGTCTCACAGCAACTTTTTATAAAACCTTCAAGGACACATTAATTCCAGTTTTGAAGATGTTATTTTTATACATCCTAGAAGAAGGTATTACAGATGTTTCTTTGCTAGAAGCTGTCATAATCCTACTACCTAAACCCAACAAACCAAAATATAAAGTTAACAACTATCACCTCATCTCCCTCATAAATTATGACATGAAAATAATAACTCTTATTGTAGCTCAAAGAATTAAGAAAATATGGCATCCACTAATATGCAATGACTAAGTGTGCTTTATTTCCCACAGACAGGCATCTGAGCATCTTAGGAAACTCTCACATATTTTCTCCTCATCCAGGGATTCCAGACTGCTGGCTGCGCTGATGTCCCTGGATGCAGAGAAAGCATTTGATAGGGTGCACCACAATTGTTTATTTGCAGTGTTACACAGATATGGTTTCCAACTCTTATTCATTGATTGGCTTAGAATTTTATATTCTTCCCCCTCTGCAAGAATTTACTGTAACAATGTTCTCCCCCTTTTAGATTATTTTGTGGGACTAGACAAGGATGTCCATTGTCCCAAATTTTATTTAATTTTTATCTAGAACCTCTTTTATATTTTTTAAATAAAAATCTCTCTGTTAAGGATATAACAATAGGTAACAAACACTTAAAATTATCAGCATTAGTGGATGACATTCTTTTGCACATTATTAACCCAACTATTTCTTTCTTTTTAAATAAATGTTATTAGTTATTACTGTACATTATCTTCTTATAAGTACATACAATCTGATAGGAGGTAAAACAGTTACATAAGAAGTCGATACATGTATAAAATAGCAATGAATCCTTGTGGAAAAATGTAGGAAAACATTATTGGGTACTTTAGAAAAATCCATTCTTAAATTTCACGTACATCCTTAAAAGTCTAACTGGACCCAGTTCTGTATATCCTTATTAAAAAGGGTTCCAGACTTGTTCCCAGTTATCAAAAAATGTATTATTAAAAAGATAGCTAAAAAAAACTGTTTCCACTCCCATTTAGGAAAAGGCATCGTAATCGATGGTTCTTTCCAATTTTTAAGTATAAGTGTTTTTATTGCCATAGAATTAACCTTTATTACTGTACATTGTTTCTTATCAAAATGTGCATTGCAGTACATTTTTAATATTGCAGATCTGCAGACATTACAATTCACAGGTCTGAATCCTGTTTGCTGTAAAAGTGTATAAGAATGGGTCCACCAGTCCCTGCACAGTTGGCAGCCCCAGAAGGAATAAAGCATAACTGTATCTGGTTGCCAGCAATGCAGCAAGTTGGAACATTAATAGAATTCATTTTGTATAGCCTATGAGGTGTGTAATACACCCTGTTGAATATTTTGAATTGAATGGATTTGTCTCTGGACAAACTGCAGTCTTGTATAGCTTTGCAAGCTTGTAACCATTGAATTTCGGTGCATTTCCCTTTAAACTCTGATTCCCATCTATTTATTACCTTATTGTATATAATATGTACTGGTTCTGTAAATAAATCAATTAACCAAGAAAGATTTTTTGTTCTAGACTTGTTTTTGTTACTCTACGTTTTGAAATTCCAGTTCAATTTTCTTATTATTGGGAGCTCTCTTCCATCTATTAAAGTCATTTTTATACAGGCTACATATCTGGTAGTAATATATTCCACATATTTGGCAATAATATATTCTACCCTCCGCAGTTGAATCACATTTATTACAGTTGTTAAATTCCCTTATACATAAGGATCAATCAGGGTTTATTCCTGGAAGATCTATTCAAGAAAGACTTTATAAAATTAAATTTTTAATAGAATATTTACAAAACTCAGAGACAGAGGCCATCTGTCTTTCACTGGACACAACCAAGGCATTTGGCATGCTTGAATGGGATTATTTGTTTAATATACTTAAAATCTATAGGATACCAGGAACATCTATTAACCATATATGGGTATTGTACACAGAACCAATGGCAAAAATAAAAATAAACAATACATATACCAAATGATTTACATTGAAATGGGGAGTCAGACAGGGTTGTCCCCGCTCCCTGACCTTATTTTACTGGCTCTGGAGATTCTGCTTAATGAAATAAGGGACAACCACAAAATTGAAGAAATAAAAATTGGGGAAGAAGAAATTAAGATTAACACCTATGCGAATGATTAATTACTTACTTACATTGCAAAATCCAACTGAAAGTTTGAAGACAATGAAAGAAGTTATAGGCAGATTATCCAGAGTCTCTGGGTACAGGATAAATGAAACTAAATCACAGATAATCTTTGGTTCCAGTCCACCAGCAAACATAAAAGCCAGTTTTGATGTTAATATACAGAAAAAGGGATGAGCTATTTGGAAACAGTCATATCAAACCAGATACAAAATTATTACCCCCTGAATTTTAATACTTTGGTGACCTCACTAAAAGATACATTACGAGGTTGGACTAAACTACCCCCGTCCTTATTGGGAAAAATCCAACTAATAAAAATGACAGCTATTCACTTTTTGTCTTACAGATTACAACCAGTTATAACTCCTATTTCAAAAGAATGGTTCAAAAAATTAGGAAAGCTTTTTCACAGCTCATATGGAACCATAAAAATCCAAGAACTGCATGGAATAAATTATGCCAGCCAAAACATTTGGGAGGCTTAGCTTGTCCAGATATCTGGAAGCAATATGTAGCTTACACGTCAAAGTTGTCAATTAAATGGTCCAAGATGGACTTTGAACAGGTTAAAACAATTAATAATATAATAGGTAAAATAACAATAACAATTTTTGATTTAAGACCGCTGTTTTTCTCAGCAAATAAGAACACAAACTCTACTTGCTATATAATTAAATACATGTCAGGGATACTAAATTATTTTAGTGAGAAATCCAAGTGGCTCACATGATGCTCCCCAAGGGCAAGAGTATGGGGGAATCCTAATTACACAATAAATGGAAAAATAATTGAATAACAAAAACTGGGAACAAAAGGAAATTCATACTTGGCATGACATAATAAATAACAACAAAGTACTGCCATGGGATACGGTCTTAACCCAACTATTTCTATTAAAGCCACTCTTGAAACTATCCAAGAATTTATTTTATTTTCTCACTATAAGTTAAATAGAAATAAGACAGAAGTGATGCCTTTAAATGATTTATTATTGAAGAATGACATTACACAATTAGGACTCACATGGATTCAATCAGATTTAAAATATTTAGGGATTCACTTGTCTACAGAACAATTGCAACTTATCAAGTTCAACTTACAAGATTTAATTACTGCTTTGGCTCAGGAGTTGAAAAGATGGCAAAATCTACCAATTTCATTCTGGGGAAGAGTGTCAATAATCAAAATGAACTTTTTTTCCCAGGTTGTTTTATCCACTCAATATGCTAAATATATTCCTGCCTTTAAAATGGTTCAAGCATATTCACACACTCATAAATTTATTTATTTCAGTTTGGGATTAATACCTTTGAGCCAAGGGCTCGTTTACAAAGGCTCCTAGTCAAAACAAAGTATAGAAATAGAGATTAACAGTACAGCAGTATACAAGCAGAGACATTTGCATGCTATGATATGATTACATGGTTTTACAGCAAACAAGGGTTTTATAGCATACATAAAAAATGTAGTGATGTTCTTAACAGTCACTTTCCCATTAGGTTATAGATTAGCCATATAATTTAAAGTGATTACTTCATTGTCAGTTATACTTGAGGAAACAGTTCAGAATTCTGCACAGGACAAGAGACACATTTCAGGTAGCTAGTGCATGAGAGGGGTAAGGCCACCAGAAAGAATTTTTTTTTGTTGACGTTGAAACATAGTGGCAGCCTGAGGAGGCTTTGTTGTTGTGACAAGGGGTCCCTGGAGTGGACTAGGGGGAGAGAGGGTCGCTGTGGGTAGGAGGTGAGAGTGGGGGGTGATTAGGTGGGGAGGGTAGGGTGAGGGAGATAGTAAGCAGGGTGTAGGGGTGGTAGCCTGAGGGGCATTGTCTTATGGATAAGAGGGTCCATGGTGCAGACTGGGGGTAGGGAGTGAAAAGAGGAGTGGTTTAGGTGGGGGGGTGACATGGTGAGGGAGATAGTAAGCGGGGTTTGGGGTGGGGTAGAGGGGGACAACTGGGCATGGTGTGGTGATGGTGGTGAGTGGAGAAGGGGGATAAGTAAGCAGTATAAATAACTTCACACATTGCAAGGGAAAATCCCCAGGATTATGATAAATAAATTGATGCTCCCTACATTTCAAGGGGGATTTAAATTACCTAATTTTCTGTTATACTGTACTATATGGCGTCTCACCTTAATAAATATTTAAATGGTTTTTAAATTCCTTGAGTTTGGGAGCATATACTCCAGCATGGTTGGATATTGAACCAGCACTCTTAAAGAAAAATAAGCTTACACCAGATACTATATTTTATGTAAAATTAAAAAGCATACCTAAAGTACTGAAAAATTCAGTAGTTGGTACATCTCTGAGAGTCCATAATCAAATTTGCAATTTTTTAGGCATTGAGTAGCATCAGGATATTAATCTATTTTTCTGTAATCCTAATTTTACCATTAATGGTAAAGTTCTTTCTCCATATTGGTTACCTGGCAGAGGTAATCTTACTGTGGCCTCCTTTCCGAGACAGGGTCAGTTCAGTTCATTAAGTATAATTCTTAATGACCTTGATATGAATAAAAAATGTATTAATAACTTACTGCTTATTAAAATTGTTTTAAAGGTCCATTTAGGCACCTTCCCTTGGAAGTCAGATTTTCAAGATATATTTAACTCAAAATAGCTAGTAATAAAAAGCACCTATTGCCAATATATATTTAACTTTGTTAACTATTAAATTTACTTATCATACCTTACAGTCAAACTATTGGCAAAAAGAATTTGAGCAGACTTCACTGAACTGGCCTAATCTTTGGAGGAACATTTATGATTACATACCACTATATAATCTTAGGTTAATTCAATTTAAAATACTACACAACGCATACTGGACCTCTGATACGTTACACGAATTTGGGTTAACGGACTCAGAAAAATGTCCAAGATGTAGCTCTGGACCTGGCTCCCTTTCTCACTTCCTTTGGTTGTGCACTGAAGTTCAGAAACTTTGGGAGGAAATAAAAGATAAAATTCTCTGTAAATTACATCTGACTTCCTTCTTTGATATAGACAATTGTATTTTAGGAAAGTTCAGTAATAACATCTCAGTTTCAGATAAAGCAATGATCTCTCTAATTGCTATCTCAACTAAACAATTAGTCCTTAAACATTAGGTGGATAAGGATACTCCAGCTTTCAAGGAATGGGTCATTGATATTAGACATAACATACAAACTGCGTATTTGATCAACTGTTTTTATAATAAACATAATTTCTTTTCCATTTGTGGGGAAAACTCCATTCTCTTTTTTCTAAAGTTTGATCATTCCCCTGTTTATATAGACCTTTTGAGGGGAACGCAGTCCTATTAGAAGTTCACAAATCTTTATAATATAGTTTTCATGTAAAATGGATTTTGCTTCTTGATTTTTATCTTATCTCCTTTTTCTATGACGTGTGGTTGTTAAGTTCAATTTATGTATTTGACCTGTATAAATCTTTACATCTTCCTTTTTTCCTCATTATTATAGTACAGGATAATACTACTCAGGGTTTCCCTCCTATAGCATTAAAGGTTAAACACAGAACATACATTTTCTCTTTTTTCCTGTTGACGATATAGTCTGTATTTATTAAGATCAGTACTGCCTTTTGTATATACAGTATATTTTTTTTTAGATGCATTGGGATCTCAAGGGTTTTAGGACTTTTGGGGGTAGGGTTATAATAACTATTTTATTTTGTCTGTGGTTTGCAGTGTCTGTATTTTTTAGACATTTTGATGATGTTTATCTGTATGTTTTATAGTGTTATATTCTTTACTAAATTTAATAAAGAAAAGAAAGTTAAAAAAAAGAACTCACCAGCCATGTCTCATGGAAAAGGAAAGTATCACAGTGTTCGATGAAAGACAAATTGTCATCATTATTACATTTTGATTTCAAATCAAAAGCATTCCATGACAGTATTTTAACAGAACATGAACAGTGATTTTTATTACTATCCAAATGCAGTCATTCAGTTGTTTCAGAAGAGTCCAACCCCTCAAACATGTTTATAGTTTCCACTAAAATTGACCCATTTGTTCTTAGACTGTCTTCTCCTTCAGTAGATGAACATCATGGACCTCAGCACAGTTTATACATTTCCCCAACTTTCTTCTATCCTTGATTCCGACCTCCAGTTCACTGTCTTTACCTGAAAGACACCACGTTAGAGGATCCAGAAAAATATGTGTTGGTGCTGTTTTTTTTTTTTTTTGTTTGTTTTTTAGTTTAAATATCATTTTCATTCTCAGTTACCTGAACTGCCTGGTCTTTAGTTACTGTTGATCCATTTTTTATCTCGATTGTCCACCTGACACAAGTTTACTTTTTATACTATTACCCCAATTTCTCTTAACTCCTTATTTCCCATTTCATCTGCTATTTATGTATTTGTCTGTATTCTTATTTTTTCTCTGGGTTGCTCTAATCCTGCCAGAATAGAACTCAGTGGTACACCTTCCTCCTTATGGTGGATCATGCAGTACTCCCTATTAAGCTCAAGGCCCTAGGTTTCAGCCAACCAAATCATCAGATCATTCAAAAACTACCTGAGTAACTGTACCCAGTTAGAGTCCATAAAATGCATTAATTCAGACCTTGCTGCCCTAAATCTTGAGGTTCCTCAAGGCTCCATCTTTGGCCCACTGTTGTTCACCATTTTTCTTGATGACCTCCCAAAGCACAGTGGAAGTGAGGTGTAATCTACATGTGTATGCAGATGACAGCATAGTCTACTACAGTGTAATGACAATGTCCAAGGTCAATTCAGCACTCCAATTTGATTTTAATGCAGTCTTCTACTTGTTCATCAACTGGCTGATCCTCCGTACAACCAAAACTAAGCCTATGGTGTTTGGATCTGGGAACTTGCCAACTCATTTAACGGATCCACTTGCAGTCATAACATCAGGTGGGAGCACCATGAGCAAGTCAACTTATTCAAATATCCTGGAATCTGGCTTGATGTATCACTTACATACAGTAGGCACATTGATCACATCTTATCAACTGTAGGGCCCAAGTCCATTTTTCTGTACAGGTCTAAATGTTACCTCAGTACTGACATAATGAAGCAGGTAGTCTCTCACTTCCTTCTATCTCTCTTCCATTGACTATGGAGACATCACATACTACTGTGCAAACAAAACCACACACTGCTGCCCTTGGATCATTTGTACAAGAAGACATGCAGGTTCCTGCTCTCCTGTAAATGGTCTACCCATCACTGTCTGCTGTATGAACAGCTTAACTGGACAAGTTCCTCAAGCAGACATGACTACCACAGGATTTCTTTGTTGTACAGTTGTGCACAAGGAAAAGCCCTTGAATATATTCTAGTCCTACTCACACAGTCAAGCAGTGCCTACTCACTCCATTCAAGAGCAACACTTACCTTCTCAAGTTACAGGATGAAGCATGCATTTGGTAGAAAGGCCTTTTCATTTGCAGCATCAGACACCTGGAACAAACTCTGTCTCCAGCTGAGGAATGCTTCTATCTTGCAAGTGTTCAAGTCCAGTCTTTTCAGCCACCTTAGAACTCCCTGCATTTATTTTAGTCCGGAATCCCCATCCAACTGAATATGATCATGTTGTATAACAATGCTCTTTGTTTGCAGTGAATCTACTTCGTTAGCTTGTTTTGATCACTGTTTGTATGTACTTTACCTTTACAGTTAGTTTTTCCTGTGTATATTTTAACATGTACAGAAGGTAACTATTCCTGCTGGACTGTGTTAATCAGCTAACTGCTACTATCCTCCCTGGGACCCCCATGAGAATGAGATGCTGCATCTAATGGGGTTATCCCAGTTGGAGTAATTACAACTAACTAACTAATATGTGGTTATTTAAAATATCAATACTGGGGCATTCACTGTTTCTTGCTCTGTAGTGTATTGCACTACAACAATTTTCTGATAGAACTGTCAGAATCTTTTTTCAACTAAATATTAGCCCTAATTAAGAGAAATTCCAAATGATTACTTCCTGATTTATTATAAGCTGATATGTCTGTGCCAGGCATGAACCCCCCCACCCCCCACTAGGTTTATCTTGGATAGACTTTATAGGAGAGGAGATTTCCATTGTACCTTCCTCTGGCCACAAAAGTGGAATCTTTATCAGTTGTCTATTTTTTTCTAGCTCTAGTCTCTACATAAGAGGTGTAAAAAATTGATCAAAGACCTTAAAAACTCATTCCTTGAACACTGATTGGTTTCCTTGATTTTTTTAAACACTAATTGTTATGTCCCTGTCAGTTTGAATATTAGTATCAACCTACGTGTCCTCTGTTAGCTTGTTCCCATCATTTACAGTTTCCTGACTTTTTAAATTTTGTCTTTCTATTATCTGGTGCACTAAGCTATCACAAATCTCTGTATTCTTTTTCTGATGAGAGGACTTATTCAATTTATTAAACTTGTCTGGTTTCTGATGAGGCCGCAAGCTTTCTATCTTTGACCCTGCCCCCCCCAAAAATTCTCCAATCATCTAATCATATTTAGAGTGGTGATCCCTCTCTGTTATTAAAGGGGGAGGGGGAGAGAGAGATAGAGAGATACTGGTGAGTTTGGCTGATTGCAAATCAGCTTTTGCAGAGCCCCTCAAAAAGAGTATGATTTTCTTGTTACCTATTCATTTGGTTTCTTATTTTCTGTTATATTCTTTTCCTTTAGTTTACTTTTTTGGTCCACCTATAATTATTGCACAAACGGTTTTGCTAACAGGGTGTGCATGTGTGGCGCTGTGAGTGATAAATGCTTGACCTGCTGCTCTGACCAAGGGCTCCAATTTTTAAAATAAAATCGAAATAGAATCCATGTATTGTCACAGCTTTTAGTCAGAATTCATTAGATTTTGTTCTGGTGTAATGAATTATTTCATTTTTGGAGGGGTAATTTTTGATTTTGAGGAGGCAAACGTTGAATGAAAATTGATGGCTTCCCATCACATATTTAACCAGTCTCCTCAGCTGCTCACCATAGCTTTTTTCTAAACAACAACGAGACACCAAACCCCAAATACAGACTTCGAGACTCTGAAGGACCCTAAAAAGTCGGAGAATTTAAGTAATTTGGCTTATACAACTAATCTCCTTGAAACCCTCAGTGCAGATATGACAGATGTTAAATTGTCAATCTCTAATATTAACAAAGATATTCACAGTGTTGGCACCCACCTAGATTTGGTGGCATGTACCTATGACAATTTGGAACTGACACAGCATGGACTTCCAGAAAAAGTCAACTTACATGACAAGCAATTAGAAATACTTTGGAATAGAATTGAAATGTTGCAGTGTAGAGGGAGAAGGAATAATCTACTTATTGTGGGTGTCCCAGAGTGTGTGGAGGGACCCAACATGACTCAATTTCTACAGGTTTTTCCAGGAATTATTTGGCTGCTATACTCCCAGACCATCTCAAATTGAGAGGGCACATCACCTTAATGGTCTGGCTAAAGTTAATGGAAACCACCCTAGGACCATCATTGTCTACTTTTTGTGGTTAACCATAAAATAAGCTATTCTTCAGTGTGCCAGGGAATGTGGTCTCTTCCAACGGAAAGCCAACAAAATCTCTTTTTATCAGGATTACTCTGTGGACATGGTGGCGCAAAGAGACAAGTACACCCCGATAAGACACTGACTCAGAAAGCTCAATGTTAAATACAGACTGCATTTTCTTGCCATTCTTAATCTTGAACTGAACGGGGTACACACTGTTGCAAGGAACTACAGTAGGTCAAAACCGCACGGAACAAAATAGTGATACTGGGAGTTCAACTGGTGATCGTTCTACAATTTCAGTAAAAACTTGTAATGTTTAATCTAGAATTCATTTTAGAAGGATTTTTCCTAGTGAATTCTGTATTAAACATTAGAAAATTCTTCACCGTGGAATTATATTCATTAGTTTATGTAGAATACACTAGAGGACTTAGAGCACGCTGACTGCGCACAACCTGAGACACCTCATAAATTAATTATTTTGACTCCACGGGGGATGAATCTCTGAGGAGTTAGCCCAGAATTCATTAGGGATGCCCCCTGTATGGAATTCTGTAAGAAACATTACAAGTTTTTACTGAAAGTGTAGAACAATCGCTGGTTGAACTCCCAGCATTGCTCTTTTGTTCCATGTGGTTTTGACTGCCTTCTCAGTTTCAATACTCCTGAGGATGCTTGGAAGTTTATTAAACACAGATTCCCAGATGCAAAGCTTGGGCCTGATTCTAGAAGGCCAGATATGTCTGATGTAAATAACACAAATGCACAAAGTACGCCAAAACAATTGCGACATGTGCGATATGCCAAATTCTAGAACATGCGAGACATACGCCAGTCAGAAATGTGCATGTTGTGAACCACAACTTATGCAATATAAAAGGGCACAACACGCAAGACAGGTGGAAGATATGCCACAGAAAACCCACTGGAAAATGCAACAGAGACATGGCAGAAACAACAACAGAGAGGCAGAGGCAGAAAACGAACTTCAGCCATGATGAAGTAGACATCCTGGTGGCAGAGACAGACAGACATCATGCCCTACTCATGAGTCAAGGAGGAGAGAAGAAGAAGAGGGAGAAAAGGAGGAAAGTATGGGACAAGGTTGCCCGCAAAATTAATGCAGTAGCACCACAGAGAAGAACAGTGCATGACCTCCAAAAGAAGTACAATGACCTGAAGTGCCTAGTGAAGAGGAAGCTGGCACAGAACAGACGTAGCACCCAGGCCACAGGGAGTGGACCCATCCAGCAGCAGCCATTCACCAGCCTGGAGAGGAGGCTAGCCACACACCTGAGCCAGCAGATCATCAGTGGGGACACAGACCTGGACTCCTACAGACATCAAACACGCACAGGTAGGGACACCAGGGAACAACACATGTGACAGTCAGGCCATGCCCACCGCAGTGTTGTCTGCTGCAGAATGGTGGCGTGGATGATGGGAAAATGACATGTAGCCTGCTGCCACCATGGGGTGAGGGGCCTTGGATACTGAGATGAAGCCCTCTGCCATTAGTGGGGGCTTGGGGCAATGCTGTATGGCCTGCTGCTGGGGGGGCTTGGGTAATGCTGTGTGGCCAGCTGCTGGGGGGGCATGGGTGATGTTGTGTGGCCTGCTGCTGGGTCTGGCATGGGGTAGGGACATATACCTGCCACTGCTGGGGGAGTACTGGATAATATTATGTTGCCTGCTGCTGGGGGGGCTCACGGGGTAATGACATGCTGCCTGCTGCGTGGGGTTGAAGGGGTAATGTCATGGGAACAGCTGCCAGGTGAAACACAGGTGTCCTTAGGGCGGGATGTACCTGGCAGCACAGCAGGACACAGGGCAGTGAGAGGCCACAGTGGCACTATGTAGCAGGGATGCAAGCAGGACAGCAGTATCATAAGCAGGATGGCACCACACACTGATATGTTACCCATCCAACAGATGCAGTGTCCGCTGGTGACACTGGGACAACAGCAGCAGGACATAGTGGACAGCAGCAGCACAGCCAGAGAGCCCTAGGCACAGCCCAAGACACTGGCACAGCAGCTAGTGGTGGGAGCAGTACACCAACAAGTGGCAGAAGCTCAGCTCACAGCACCCCATTGGCCAGCACACCCGATCCTGAAGTGGAGCTGAATGACAGAGAGGCCAGTGACAGTCCCACGGATGAGGAGGTGGACAGCAGTGTGGAGGGTGCAACAAGCCAGCACAGCCAACAACAGGTGACCGATGAGGATGCCACCATGGTGACTCCACCAGCAGAGATGGAGAGAGGGAACGATCCCCGCATGCATGTGATCACACCTGTGGCATCACACACACAAGGGACAGTGGCTGGGGCGCCGAGTCCGTTGAGTAGCCATGGACTGGAAGAGCAGCTGAATGAGGCCATTGGGGAATTACAAGAACAGCTGCCCCCACCACCCTATATAGGGGATTACTGCCAGTCTGTGCTGTCTGGGCAGGGAGACATGAAGCAGGAGCTGGACACCATTAGGCAGGCCATGCAGGAGCAGCAACAGAGCCTGGACGTACACCTGTCCACCATATCCAGTAGCCTGGAGGCATGCACCAGGGAGGCCACCGTGTGCATGGGCAACATGGGGGATGCAATCCAGGGTGTATGGCTCTGTGCACAACGGCCATGGACCACATTCTGGTGCAGCAACAGAACCACAATGCAGCCATGGCCATGGCCATGCAGGCAATAGTGTGCACCCTGCAGCCACTACACCTGCAGCATATGCCTCAGAGTGTGGCACCACCAGTGAAGGCAGATGCATACACACAGACACAGCCACCATCACCAACGCCAACCCCCGTGGCCACAACACAGTCAGTGGCAGCAGACCCAGGTACACTGATGCAGCCGGAGGCACATGACCAGCAGAGCATGGCAGACACTGACACAGCCCATAGCTGTACCAGCAGGGCACCTGCTGTGATGCACATCACTGCTATGCCCAACACTGGCACACCTCCACAGGTGCATGCAAGCACCACATACCCAGACAGGCCCGCAACCACTGTGACAGATCCTGTACCTACACAGCACGGCATACATCCAGTGTCCACTGCAACACAGGCCACAACAGCAGCTGGATAGTCCACACAGGTGGAGTGTATGCGCAGTGTAGCTGCAGCACAACTGACACTGCCCATGGCAACGAGGCATGGAAGAGGTGCATCAGAGCCATTGTGGGGACTGACACAGAGCCACAGGGTGCACCACCAGGAGAGGCCCAGCAGGGCAGGGGACAACCCACAGGCACAGCGGGGGCATCCACAGTCGAACACACGTCCCCTGACATGTGTGCATGCATGGCATGGCCATGGTAGATGGCTGTAGGATGCCCATCTGCATGGTACATACAGGGTGGGTGGGTGGGTGGGCAGTGTAGTGATGGATGGGCAGGGGCCAATGGCATGTATGTCCAGTATCATGGGTTGGGGGCACTGTGCACGACACAGAGGTGTATGTGTGTATGCATGTGTGTGTGTGAGCATGTGTGTGTTTTGGGTATAACACAATAGCACTGTGTGTAGTGCAGTCAGCACTGAATGTATATAGCATGAATAAATGCCATCCCATCACACAGTGTAGTCATGTGTTGTGTCTGCATAACCTTGTGATGACCAGCAGTGGGGGTCACATCCATGGATGGGCCCACACTGTGGGTCCAGTGGTAGGCTCTGTGAATGAGGGGGCAACCTATCACTGGGATAGCAGATCTCAGCAAGGGCACAGTGTGTACACAGCATGCACTGGGTCACAGCTGTTCAGATCCCAGATGGTGGTAGCTGGGCCAGGTGTGTGGGGGACACACGTATAGCAGGATGACACAGACCAAGGCATACGGTGGCCACATTGGGGTGGAACACAATGTCCGCAGTTAGCAGAGGCTACATGGGCAGGGGCTGTCATGTACCAGTGGCACAGACGGGCAAGGTGCCTGGTGGACATGGGCTGGCACATGCAGCAATCACCAGTGCCCATGTACACAGCCAGTGGTGTGCATGGGAGGGTACTGGCAGGGAGCTGGGGCAGTGCAATGACCGCATACTGCACATCCACTACACTGAATGGCACTGCACACATGGACGCACACTGACACAATGGCAGATGCTGCACAGCCCCAACATAGAACACAGGGCATACACACCAGTGACAGATGACAAACATGCAGGACCACATGGTCCAGAGGTCCACTGCATGCTGGCCGTGGCACTGCATCAGGCCTGGACAAACAGCCGCCACACACACACACACACACACACACACACACACACACACACACACACCCCACATGTGCCAAGCAGTACAGCAACAGGCAGATGCCCTGAGCTGTGTGTGCCCAGCTCCAGACCAGGTGTGCCCAGCAGATGGCACGCAGAGACCAGTCGCACATGTCATAGATGTTGTTGCCGCCAGGCACCACACACCGACCATGGACACCAGGATGTTTATACAGTGACATCATGGTAGGTGAGCAGCACCGGGCAGCACAGCTCCAGTACAAGGCTGTTGCCTGGTGGCCCCAGACTCATGTACCATCGGTTCTACCACCAGGGCCAGGGATGCCCCAGGATGGTGTGGTACCAGACAGGCCCACAGCTAGCACAGTCAATGGCAGTACTGAATGGAGGGGTCTGGGAACATGACACACATCTGTGCACCACCAGCACTGATGGCGTACACTGCATGTGCATGATTCCTGTGGTGTGACAGTGCTGGGCACTGCATCCCATACAGCCGTGCCATGTGCCTGCACCAACACACACCAACAGATACCGTAGGGCAGCATGTATTGCACTATCGGTGTCCACACATAGCAGAACACACACAACACACAGGTAACATCACAGTGAAGAACACAGGGCCATGGAGCAAAGTTTAATTAACTAACAAATGTCACTTGTACAATGCCCACATAGTACAACAAACAATGTACGCACAGAGCAATGGCATGATTGTACAGGCATGCACTCCACCTGGGCATGCAGCACTAACATTGTACACACGTGTGACCCAGACACACTACCACCCACCAGTACTGGCATCCAGCACATTCCAGAGCTAAAGAACACCACCCCGTGGACATGAACATGACTTGTACAGGAATGCAGTTATGACACAGCCAGCACAGGGTACCACTGTGTATAGTCTGTGAGATCACTGTTCTTGCAGGGATGCCATCAGTGCCCTCAGTGATGCATGTAGGCAGCCCACATCCTGCATGATGGCACCCACAAGGCTCACTAGCACCTCATTGTGCTCCCTTTGTGGATGGGGTGCTGGTACTGGGATATGCTGTACACCCCATCTGCCTTCACTGGTGGTGCCACACTCTGAGGCATGTGCTGCAGGTGTTGTAGTGGCTGCAGGGTGCACACTATTGCCTGCATGGCCATGGCTGCATTGTGGTTCTGTTGCTGCACCAGCATGTGGTCCATGGCCATTGTGCAGCGCTCCAGGAATGCCGCCTGGCATTCAGCAGAGTCGTATACCCTGGATTGCTTCCCCCACATTGCCCATGCACATGGTGACCTCCCTGGCGCATGTCTCCAGGCTACTGGATATGGTGGACAGGTGTACATCCAGGCTCTGTTGCTGCTCCTGCATGGCCTGCCTGATGGTGTCCAGCTCCAGCTTCATGTCCCCCTGCCTGTACAATGGTAATATAACTTCTCTTTTCCTACTCATGATCCCCCTACCAATACATCCCAGCTTTCTGCTAGACCTTGCCACTGCCCTCTCACATTGTTTTGACACATTGAGGTCCCATGAAATGATAATACCTAGGTCCCTTTCTATCTTAATTGTCTCTAAGACTTGCCCCCCGTCATGTACTCTACCCCTTGTTTTTTTCTCCCAACGTGCATGATCTTGCACTTTTTTGTACTGAAGGACAGTTGCCACTCCTTTGACCACTCCTTGAGTTTTTGCAGACCACTGCACATTCTTTCAACCCCCCTCCAGAGTATCAGTTCTATTGCAGATCTTCGAATCATCCATGAATAGACATACCTTCCTCTCCAGCTCTTACACAATGTCCCCTATAAAGATGTTACACAGGAGCAGTCCCAGCAGCAACCCCTGTGGTACCCCACTAGTGACCATGCCCTCCTTTGAAGACACCAAATTGATGATTACCCTTTGTCTTCTTCCCCTAAGCCAGTTTTCCACCCACCTCACTCCTACTGGCCCCAGCCCTTGGCACCTCATTTTGTGCAAGAGTCTTCTGTATGGCACAGTGTCAAATGCCTTGCTAAAGTCAAGGTACTGTATGCAATATCCACTCCTCACTCCCCAAAAATAACTATGTTAGGTATTTTCCCAATGCATTGCAAACTTCCTATTTATCTCCAAGATTGGGTTAGAGTGGCTTTAATTCAAGCAAAAAGGTTAATTCTTCTGAACTGGAGATCTCCAACCATACCCTCCTCTGATGCTTGGGAAAATGTGCTCCTCATGTTAGCTGAAGATGAATGATTATCTTATATATCCCTTGGTAAGTTGGAATTTTACAATTTGAAATGGGAGAAATTTCTATCCTCACATTTGTGTCAAGCAAATTTTTTACATAGTATATGACAATAGAAAAAGATAACTTGGATTAATTGTTTAACTTTAGGCTATAAGTAATTTATTATTATGACCTGCAGCACTGGAAACAAACTTATTCATTTTAGCTTATTATTTAATGTTCTTAATGTGGTAATTAGAGTTGTTCACCTTTTAGGTCTGACATGTATTTTTTTTCAACTTATCCTGCTCTAGAGTTAATAGAACTGTTTGTTACCTTTTAATGTTTCTTTTTTTTTTAACTGTTAATGTTATAGGTAGATTTGTTTAGTATTATATGTTTACGTGTTCTATTATTTGTATAGCATGCATAGCATTGTAATATGACTCTTTCTAGTTGTTTTCTTCCTTTTTTTTGCATTTCAATGTTATTCCTATATTGTTATGAATTTATTTATTTTCTGTTATTTATTAGCTGTTTCTTTTAATAGGAAAAAAGTTAATAAAAAGTTTGAACGCAAAACAGTTTTGCTAACCAGAAAACAGTACACAGCTTAATTTAAACCAAACAAACGGGGACACTGTAATAAATTAGTATAAAAAATACAAAATAGAAAGTCTCCGAATTGCTAGATTGCCTTGTATCTTCAAAATATGCCTTTTCCCACGAGTCAGAAAAGTGCTTTGAGTTTTTGACTCCCAGGATAAATACGGATAGATTTCACCAGGCTTAAATTTGAAACCCCTATAAAAGATAAAATCAGGCAAAAAGTATCTTACAAATTACAAAAGTACAACCACAATAAGAGATAAAATAAGGCTAAAAAATATGTTAAGCATTACAAAAGTACAAGAACAGAGCACAGGCTGTTTTTGACAATAAAAAGAAACTCAGTAAGCAGGCTACCAAACCTACGTGGAGCTGTTTTATATATAATACCACAAGAAATTATTTATTTTGCTTTTTGCAGCCAGTGGGTTTACCTTCCTCGGTGCATTTGGGGATAACAGGACTCTAAACTATTGGTACTGCAAGGCAGAAAGAATGGAATACAGCACTGTTATTCCCACAGAGCCTGACTTGTAAGTAAACACCACAACTTGCGTCAAGAATGGGGAGAAAATTAAGCAAGTCAGATTGGTGACATCCCATGTTATAAGCACAATAACCCATGACAGGGTGTGCAGTTATTGGGGATTAATCAACACCCTGGGTGCTGTGAGGACACTCGGCCTGCGGCCTCATGCCTCACAGCACACCCGGGGTGTTGATTAATCCCCAGTAACTGCACACCCTGTCAAGGGTTATTGCTTACTTACTTACTGTTTCACTGACGTGCTATGGCTATGAGAAATATCTGCAGTAGTGTTCTGGCATTCCGTGGCCGTGCTCCTCCAAAGCTAACCCTGACTTCTTTCTGGAATTTTGAGAAAGTCAGAGTGATATGTCTGATGACCTACAATAGTGGTTATCCTGGTCATGTGCTCAAAAAGCCCACCACATTTTTTTAATTTAAAATATTAACTTCTGAAAAATGATAAGCACCATTAAAAAGTAGTATATTATCAAGCCACACAGTAAACACACAGATAAACTTCAGTTGTAAGTGACTTGTGATATCCTTAAGAGATAAGAGTACCTAACAAAAAAAGCACAGTGCGCAAGCACCAGGATAAAACTGTGGTGCTCCGTAAAATATCGAATAAGAAAGAAGGCACACTCAGCATCTGACAGCAAGGACGACAGTCACAAAAATAAATATTTAGCTTACCAGTTTATTCTAGCTTTGCACCATAGTGCACCTGAAAGGAGCACATAGCAAAAGGTGAATGCAAACACCATGCCAGTTTGCGACTAGTAATGTGCAACACTAATGTTTCGCTCAGGTGCCCCTAAGCTTCACCTTAGTGACAGTGTATCTGTTAGCCACTCTTTATATACCATGTGGTTACCACAGCAATCATCCACAATGTATTTAAATATATGCAAAATGATGAAGTGCTCAAATTATTGCCACACCACAATATATAAATGGAAAACTTGTCCAGAAAAAAAAATGGGCAGGCACTATGCTTAACAGATGTGAAATATTACAGGCTTGCTAATATAAGGACTAGTAGAGACGATACGATCCAACCACATTATGTATTTGATAACAGCTTTAAGATTAATATCCATCAGAGGTAATCTCTCAAACAGCCTGAGACATCTGTTATATTTTACTTCCTCACACATATATAGTGTGTTAAGAAAGGGTAGTTAGAAAATAATAATAATACTTTATTTATATTGCGCCTTTCACCAACCAAGGATCCTTAACAGTAAGATAAAACAGGAACAATATAAAATCCTGTTAAATACAACATCTCATAAAAATCCATATCAATAAAATCAAAGAGGGTAGGCTAAATGCCACAAGTGTGTTTTTAGTGCCTGTTTAAATCCCTCCACGGTCACGCATTCCCAAAGCTGATGGGTAGAGAATTCCAAAGGGCTGGGGCGGCTTACACAAATGCATGGGCCCCTGAAGATTTTAGAAATAATCTTGTAGTCTCTAGTAACCCCTCATCAGCCGAGTGGAGTGATTGGCTGGGGCAGTAAGGAACCAGAATCTCTTTCAGGTAGTCTGGGACCTGTCCATGTAGAACTTTATAAGTAAGAAGTCCGACTTTAAAGGTGATCTACCACTGTACCGGCAGCCAGTGCAGTTTACGCAGCACCAGAGAGATGTGACAAGTCCAGGGAGTTCCCCTCAACAACCGGGCTGCTGCGTTCTGCACCGGCTGCAAGCAGCAGATATCAACCTCAGGTAGCCCTAGATAAAGGGAGTTGCAGTAATCAAGGAGCGAGGTCACAAAGGCTTTGACCAGCATAGGAAGATCACCAGATGGAACTAGGTGCTTAACCCTGGAGATGTTTCTCAGATGGTAAAAAGAGGATTTGATGACTACTGACACCTGTGATTGCAGTGTCAGCCCATTGTCAAAAATCACCCCAGGTTTTGCACCCATTCTGAGGTGGGGAGATGGGAGCCTCCAAGAAACAATCCCAAAAGCAAACCATCTCCCATCCCCTTTATCCAGTGACCTGGGTCCATGACCATCACCTCAGTTTTTTCCAAGTTCAACCTCAGCCAGCTTGAATTCATCCAACCCTGGATTTTAGTGAGGCAGTTATTAAAAACTGAGAGAGCTCTATCCTGGTCAGGTGAAAAAGACAGGTGGAGCTGGGTATCACCAGCATAGCAGTGAAGCCTCAGCCTATGCCATCTTACAATGTCTCCGAGGGACAGCATGTACACTGCAAACAGCATTGGGGACAACACCGAACTCTGAGGGACCCCACATGACAGAGGGACTGGGTCGGAGGAATAAATCCCCAATACCACCCTCTGAGTTCTGCCAGTGAGGAAAGATTTAAACCATCCGAGGACTGTACCAGACAGGCCAGAGATGAATCGCAGGTGATCGAGAAGAACCCCATGGTTCACAGTGTCAAACACTGATGAGAGTTCCAGAAGAATCTGGATGGAACGGTTTTTCCAGTCTCTCACCATCAACAGATCATTGAGCACCCGAACCAAGGCAGTCTCAGTGCTGGGCCTCTTTCAGAAACTGGATTGGAGAGAGGTACATAGATGTCATGGATGGTCAAATGACTCTCCAGTTGTAGGGTCACTACTTTCTCAATCACCTTCCCTACAAAGGGGAGGTTAGAGATTGGTCTATAGTTAGCATGGCAGTCTGGGTCCAGAGAAGCTTTCTTCAAGAGGGGTGTCACCACCACCACCTCCTCTTTCAGGGAGTTAGGAAACTCACCCAGCTCAAAGGGGCACCAGACTATCCGTGCGAGGACCGGGCAAATGATGTCACAACAACCCACAATCAGGGTAGTTGGGCCTGAATCCAAACTACAGCACATAGGGTGCATATTTGGCCAGTCGAAGATACTCCAGGAAAACTGAGGGAGAGTGCCCAAGTATAGACCAACAGCGTCTCCCATAGAGTGTGCTGGTTGGAGCCCCGCCCTGATGTTGGCCACCTTAGCTGCAAAGTATTGAGCGAGCTCATCACACTCCACTTGTGAAAAGGCTCTTCGACTCTGCAGGCAGGCTGGGTTGCACAGTCTGTCTACAGTTAAAAAGAGCTGAGCTGGTCGGTTCTGAGAAGCGGCAATTTCCCTGGACAGGAACTCTGCCTTCTTACAGGTGACTGGTGACTGATAGACTTGATAATCTTCCATCAATCTAAGGTGGTTGGCCTCCAGGGTAGATTTCCACCAGCAACGCTCTAACCTTTGTCCTAGTCACCGCATCTCTCTCAAGGTCCCATCGAAGCAAGGGGACTGAGGGCGAAGGGAGAGGGACGAACACGAAAAGCTGTATACAAGGTGTTATATGTAATTCCTACATGAATATGTACACTATCACACCATTGTGAGGGAAAACACATATAATTTATCACTGCAATATAGATAACCATGTTATTATATATAAAACAAGGTCTGGACAGAGCTGATAGGGCTGTGACGAGCTGCCAAGTGAGCAAAGTTACACGTGTGCATAAAAATTATTTAACACTCAGGTGTAACTTGGCCATTTTTTGGAGGTGTTGCACCAAATTTTCAATATGGCATTTTTGGGACCCCTCTTCATGAAGAGTGCCAGTGTCATTTTGTTCACTCATCCTGAAAGGTGATTTCGCAGAGTGACCGTGCCATTCTGTGCCACAGGTGCGTAAACATGTTTCGGGCAGGATGTGATAAATGACAGCTATACTGTTAAAAAGGAGGTGTGAAAAAATGGCAATGTTGAAAATGTGGAGGGAAAATATAAAAAATTGGCAAAGTTAGGAGTGTGCGTAGAAACTGCGCAATGCACGCTCGTAATGCAGTCATTTTTTTGATTTTTTCACCAAATTTGCAACATGGTCTTTTTGGGACCCCACCTCAAGAACAGTGCCACTGTCATTTTGTGAGTTGGCTCTAAAAGGTGATTCCACACAGCGACCGCAAAATCACCTTTTGAGACTGAGTAATGAAATGACAGTGAATGTTTTCATGAGATGGGGTCCCAAGAACCCCATGTTGAAAATTTTTGAACAAAATTCCAAAAAATTGATTATTTATCAACATAAGTTGAAAACCCCATTGAATGGCATTATAGCATGCTTACCTTTGATTCTTCAGTTTGCGGTTTGGCTTTGAAGAGTACAGGCATGTCCCGTCCAGAGAAGATGACAGCACTAACCTTCAGAGGTAAGTTGGGGTAAGGGGTGGGGAGATGGGTGCTCAGTGGGAGGGGGATTGGGGAGGGGACTGGGGCAAATACGGCCTTTTTTTTAACAGATTAAAAAAACATGTAAAAACACTTTAGGGGACTGTTTTCTTTATTTACAGGTGACAAAAAAAAAAAGCAGACATTTGTGAACACTGGGGTGGGCTCCCAGTGTGCCACATGAGTGGAGGGTGGGTGAGAACATGATACCAACACGGAGATTGGGCACCTCGATGTCAGTAGGGGAAAAAATACATTTGGGCACACTGGGATTGGGCTCCCAGTGTGCCACATGAGTTGGGGGGCTACATAATGGTGACACGGGGATTGGGGACCCCAGTGTCGGTGCATTTGCTTTGTTGCTGGTGCTGATGGCAGCGACGCAACTGCACATGCATGGCACTTATGCATGTGAGTTTCGGTGAATTGCACTTTGCTATTCACAACATGATGGCGCCAGCAGATCTGCTCATGTGCGCGAGTTACGCATACTCAGTTCATGCCACGGAATACAGAAGTAACAGCCGAAATAGTGTGGCTGTTGTTTTGTAGTGGCCAATCATAGCGGAGAGTTTCAAGCATGCTTCCAAAAGTTCAATGGGAAGTTCCAAGATCAGCCATTTTTAGAGCTACTGAGTGATCCCAAAACAGCTGTAGGCTCTGCCCACAGTGCTAAAAAGAAGAGAAGAAATATCCCACATACATAGCCACGAGATAGCCCCACAAAGAGAAAATAATTCATACATTTTTCACTTCTTCACACATTGTTAGGCATTTAAAAAGAAAGAAGGTACACTGAGCACCCAACAGCAAGGACAGCAGGCACACAAATAAGTATAAAAATAGGTACCTTAATACAAGGTGGGGAGCAGGTATGTTTAACAAACAACACAATTTGGGGGAATAAATGCTCCTCAAACCAAAAAAGGGACAGCAGCCCCAAACAAGACCTAATGCCTGAAAACACCATCAATAAGGGGCAGTCTAACAGAAAGTTTTGTAGGAGACTCCACCACACTGTGTATGGCTTACTGTGGGTAGTTCTCAGTTCCAGTCCAACACTCCAATTCTGAGCACAGGCCACACGCTGGGGTTCTTCTCCCCATCTCCGTTCATAGCTGCTTTCAGTTGCTTTTCCACCTCTGTGGTTGCTGATTCTGCCTTCCTGCTCCTCTCACTCCTCATTACCCCATTCTCCAGCACCATTCGCTCTGCCCTTTCGGGTACTCTCCAGCTCTTTAGAATCCTTGCACAGCAAACCACTCTACAAAGAAAGAGGAAAACAGAGCACAAAAGGGAAGCCTGGAGCAGCAAACACCACACAGAAGGTATCTGTAAGATTTCTTCTGAAAAGTCTGGCAACAGGTAGCATATCTCTTGTAAAAAATAGTACATCATATAAATATCAAGCCAGCAGCTCCTCCACAGCACTAGCGTAAATCCACCATCTCAACAAAACAGCACTAAAACATTTCTGAACCCCTAACTGGAACTGCTTTTAAAAATGGAATTTGAGTGGTAAACCTATGGAACAAGCTCCCAAAGGAAGCAGTGTAATTGGTGAGTGTGAACTCTTGTACACTGAAGTTGGAACAATTTCTCATGGAGAATAACATTGCTGGACACAGCGTTTAATTTACTGAGGAAAAGAGGGTCATGAAAAGTATACCTCATAACAATTTATGCCCAGGAGGAAATGGTGTCTCATGTGATCTTGGGTTCTTGAGGTTTCTGTCACAGGCGTTTTTCCTTTTTAAAATGCCAATGTCCATCATATTAACCAGTAGTAGTTCCCATTTAAAATGGCTACAGGTATTTAACATATACAATAGTGTATGGGCAATGATATACAACAACTCTGCATTTCCATCCAGGAGTTAGTTAACAGCATATGAGCCTCAAGCAACGTTTGAGAGGTCCTTGCTGTCATCTCAACCTTGAGATGTAAACATGTGCTGAGTTGAGTTTGGTTGTGCAAATATGATTTTAAATAGTGTGTGGTTCAAAAATACTGCTGCAGCTGCCACGAAACTGTATTAAACGCCACAGAGGAAGTGGCACTTCCGCAGCTTGAATGTGCTGCATGATAAATGACTGAGCTGCTATTTTGTTGTGCCATAGTTGTGACATCAGAACTATGGTAGAATGACTTTTGAAAGGTCAGTGTACCATAGTTCTGACATCATAATTATGGCACAGTGGGGCTTTTTTTTTAATCAAGATTTTTATCTTCCAGGTGTGTCACAGGTGACTTCCCAGCCCAGTCCATGCCCCCCCACCTGGCAACTGCCTCCCCAGTCCACCTAGCCCTATATCCCCAATGGATTGCCCCTATGGTGGGGCCAGGAAGGGTAGGGCAATCCTCCCTCCCCCACCCAAAGACACAGCATCCAGATTTGTGGGTCGGTGAACCGATGGCAGTGCTTGGTGAGGGCAGACAGACAGAGAGCTTCATGAAGCCTGTGACTGTCATTTTCTCATTTTCTTCCCTTATGACCTGGGGGCCTTAGCAAACAGGATGCACATTCACATGCAGGCATTAATGCACTCAGGAACCAGTGACCCCATCCCCCTACCCAGCCTAGAGCCAGCCCCCCCCCCATTTGCCAGATGTTACCACAAGCCTCCACTCGGTGGCAGCCAAGACCCAGGAAGAACTTACCTCCCCAATGTGGTACTGGAGAGCTGCCTATCGGCCACTCAATCCTCTCTCAGCCACCCCCCCCATCCAACCCCCGGTGGCCCGAGCTTGTTCCCGAACTGGGCCGCTGGCGTTGGAGTGGCAATGCCCCTGTGCCACCCGGCCAGCTCACAGTGGAGCTTTTGACTGCATGACTCTCCATAAATAATGAACAGTAACCATACACTATATGATTATTAATTCTGCAGCTGCCTGGCGGGCAGAAGACAAACACAGAAATATAGAAAACCTGATGGCAAAAGAAGACCTAGTGGTCTGTATAGCCTGTCCGATTACCTATATAGAGTTAAGTATATTTCATGCACCTTATTTCAGTCATTCCTCCCCCAGAGCCTCTTCCATGTGCTCCTCATAAAAGCTGTGTTGTTGTTTTAGAATTTTTGGCTGGGAAAGGCACACTGAGTCAAAGCTCATTTCCAGTTGCATCCTGGGAGCACAGTGAGGTTAAGTGACTTACTCAGAGTCACATAGTATTCAGATGGTGGTTGTGGATTTCAAATCCAGGTCTTCTGGGTCTCCAGGTTCACAGCTTGGTACTCTAACCCTCATTAGGCAGCCTGTTACACTTGTCTACCGTCTGTTCCATGAAATAAAAAACACTTTCTGTTATCACTTTTATACCTCCCCCCGTCAATTTCTTCATGTTACCCCTAGCGTTGCTGCTGACACTTTTGGTGAACTATCCACTTTATTTATTCCCTGCACAAATGTGTATGTCTTAATAACATCCCCCTCTACTTCTGGTCTCCAGTGTGTACGTTTGTAGACTTTTCTGTCTCTCCATAAATGACCTGCACTGTTGCCCCTGAATCATTTTTGTCACCCTTCTCTGAACCCATTCTAGCCAGTCCTTGTCTTTTTTTTAGGTATGAGCTCCAGAGCTGCCTGCATTACTCCAGATGCAGCCGCACCAGGGATCTGTGCAGGGTCTGTATAACCTCCTTTTTGTCTGCTACTAAATCCCCTATCTGGGTACCCACACGTCCTATTTGCTTTCCCACTGTTCCCACTATTTTAGTTAATTGTGCAGGTGACTTTAAGCTTTCAGATATAATTATCCCCAGATCCCTTTCTTCCTCTGTCTGTGCCATTTTTAACCCCCCCCCCACACACACATACACACACACATATTGTGTATTTGGCCTTTGGGCTTTTGATACTCACTGATATGGCTTTGTATTTTTTTGCATTTAACCCAAGTTGTCAGACCCTGCACCACCTCACCAAATTCTCCAGAGCTTCTCTCATATCCAGAATACTCTCTTCACTGTCCAAACTTATATTTTTAATTTATTTATTTAAATGTTTTACCAGGAAGGCATACTGAGCAGACTACTGCTTGATTCCAGATGCGTCCTGGGGAGAAGGGAGTAGGGTTACAGCATATTACACACATCAATGTACACAATATGCACCATATACAAAGTCCATAAACATGATACACGCAGCATAATATGCACAATATACATGCTTAGTGTCATCAGGAAAGAGACAGATTTCACCCCATTTCACTGCCCAGTCTGCCACAAAACTTAGCATCATCAACACAGAGACAAATTTTTTTTTTTTTTATATTTAACTTTTTACTCCTCCGGAGCCGCCCGCCGCCCTATCCTTCCGCCCGGTCACGGGCCGCAGGCTTCTGCTTTCCAGATCGGCCATGCCCCGATACCCGTGGCTTACCCCGCGGTGGGGCCCTGCACCCCTCATATATGCCGCGGGCACTGGATCTTAGGCCGGGGCCTGGCCTGAAGCACAGTGAAGCCCATAGCGAGCTTCATCCATGACGGGCGCAGCTCCTCCTCCTTTTCTGTTTTCTCCATGCGAGGCGGGGTTGTGCAATGACGCCAGCGTCCGCCCACCTCCTTCCATGCTGAGTATCGGCTGCGTGGAACTCCTGGTCTCCACCAGGGGTCCCCAGCGCCCTGGCATCAGCCCACCCTCCCGGAGTAGGAGAGCTGCCCATCGGACGCCAATTCTACCTCCCCGCCGCCCTCCGATGATCCGGTCCGCTTCGAACCGGGTCACCGCGCCGCAAGCGGAAATCCAACCGCTGCGCCGACGGGCCGGCTAGAGACAGATTTTACCCCATAGCCCCTCATCTGTGTCACAGATAAAGATGTTAGAGTAATGGTCCAGGACCAACCGCAGTGGTAGCATGCTCATTACATCTCTTACTCTCGAGTGTTCCCCATTTATTACAACTTTCTGCTTCCTCCCTCCCGCCCAGCCAGTTTTTGACCCACTGTGTCAGTCTGTCTCAAACCCATAGGTCTCCCAGTTTCTTTACTATGCTCCTGTGCCGAACTGAGTCAGTAGCTTTGCTAAAGTCCAGATACAGTATGTCTACTGCCTGACCCTTAAACAGCCTTCTTTACTCTGCTGAAGACATCAATCAAACTTGTCTAACTTAATCTTCTAGTGACAGATTCATGGTCTCTGGACACAAGAATATAGGGCAAGATTCACAAAGGACTTGAGCTTGGTGCATCTCAGATGGCCCGGCACAAATGAGATGCGCTGAGCACAAACTGTGGCATTCTCAGAAGATGCACTGGGGATGCTCCTGGCGCATCCCCTCTGTGAATACCACATTTGCACCCAGCCCTGAATGCACCAATGCAACCCTCTGGTCAGACTGTGTAAGCAGTGGGGCAGCCCATCCCCGATGTGCTGTGCCAAAAGCCGTCATTCACAGCCACAGACATGCAGATGGGACCATTAGGCATGCAAGGTGCAGTGGGGCCATTTGCATGTCATTATGGCACCATTTGCATGCACCTAGCAGGGTTGTGCCTGGCAGAATGTGCTGGGTCCCCTGCATGGGCTGTGTGCTATACAGTGCACCCACGACTGCCAAGACATCTGGCACCCATCCTGCACCCTGCCTGCATCCCCATTATATTGCTGCTGTCTGTGGTGAATATGTTGTAAATCAGAACCCCTTCCCCCCTGCATCCACTTTCACAAGCTGCTCCCTGCAGTGAATATATTGAAAATCAGAACCCTCCTCCCTGCCCACATCCACTTTCACAAGCCACTCCCTGCTGCAAATAAGGTGAAATATCAGAATCCACCCTTCCCACCCCGACCTGAAAGCACCAGTGTTGGCAGTCCATAAACCCCCCTGGTAGCCCAGCAGACTCCCCCTCACCCACTAAGGCACCTCCAACCCACCCCACTCCTCCGTCCCAGCAGAGTCCCACCGTTGGCAGGCAACACAACCCACCCTCATACAACCACGGCTGCCCAACGACAGAGCTGTCTGTGAATGACAGCTACTGTACAACTCTAAGTCCATTGGTCAACTGTGTCAACCAATGGGCTTGCAGTGTGTACTGTAAGCTGTCATGCACAACTTTGTGAATGATACACAGTCAACCAATGGGCTTACAGTTGTATAGTAACTGTCGTTCACAGACAGCTCTGTTGGCAGGCAGCTGTGGTGGTATGAGGGTGAGTTGTGCTGCCCACCGATGGTGGGACTTTGCTGGGACAGGGACTGGGTGGGTGAAGGTGCCTGAGTGGTGTGGGGAGGTCTGCTGGCTACTGGGAGCTTATGGATTGCAGACACTGGGTATCTGGTTGGGGTGGGAGGGTGGATTCTGATATTTCACCTTATTTACTGCAGGGAGCGGCTTGTTAAAGTGGATACAGGTGGGTTGGGGGGCTTCTGATTTTCAACATATTCGCTGCAGAAAGCGGCAATATAATGGGGATGCAGGTGGGGGGCACACTGTTTTGCCAGGGTGGACAGGCTGCTGTGCTGCTGTCTGCAGTACGGCAGCCTGCCTGTGGGTGGCAAGAAACTTAAGTCTCTTTGTTGTAGACTTATCTTTAGGAGGTGCATCTCCGGACTTACCCTGGAGATACGTCCTCCTGGTAGGGCTGTGAATGGGGCTGTGCTCCATATGCATGGGCACACCCCCTTCACAGCCCCTCCAGATGTGCAACATATCATTATGGGTGGTATGTTCAACGCCTACATATCTGACATAAGGACAGGAATCAGGAGTGAGATGAGTCTCTTTGCAGATGACTCGAAACTGGGGGCGGTGGTGGATGGGGAGATGGGGAGGGTGGCCCTACAGGGGGACCTGGAGGCTCTGGAAAGATGGTCTAGAAAGTGGAAGCTGAGGTTCAATGCAGGGAAATGCAAGGTACTCCACCTGGGGGCCAGAAACTTGGGCCAAGTGTACACCCTGGGGGGGGGAATGCTACAAGTCTCGATGGCTGAGAGGGACCTGGGGGTGATGGTGGATGTCAAGATGAACAACTCTGAGACTTGTAGGAGGGCAGCAACCAAGGCCAACAGGATGCTGGGATGCATCGCTAGGGGGATCACCTCCAGAAGGAGTGAAGTGATACTCCCTCTGTATAACTGCTTGGTGAGGCCGCACCTTGAGTACTGCGTGCAGTTTTGGAGGCCACACTTAAAGAGGGACATTAACCTCCTGGAGAGGGTCCAGAGGAGGGCAACCAAAATGATTTGGGGCTTGGGGACAGGACCTATGAGAGAGGCTCAAGAGCTAAATATGTACACATTGGAAGAGAAGGGACCGGGGGACATGATAGGGGTCTTCAGGTACATGAAGAGGGTAAATAGGGAAGGAACAGTCAGGGTGCTTGAAGGAAGGAGGAAGGGGCCACTAGAGGGCATGGGTGGAAGCTGGAGGGGAAGATTCAGGGAGAAGAAGGAGGTGCTACTTCACTGAGAGGGTGGTGGAGCCATGGAATGCACTGCCTAGGGGGCTGGTGGAGGCAGAGACAGTGAAGGGGTTCAAGAGGTGGGACAGGTACAGGGGAAGGGTTCTGGAAGCAAAATCAATGCAGCAAGAATATCCGGAACTGGGAAGGGAGAAGCCAGAGAAGGCGAGGGGGACAGCAAGGTCAGCACCCAGGGTGGGGGCTGACCAAATGAGCAGACACGAAAGACCGTTAGGCCTATTCTGCTGGCATTTTAGTATGTTAGTATGTGGTGCATCTGCGATGCGTTGGTGCATCAGGGATGCGCCGGTGCATCGGTCCCCTTGCTGAATCACACCAGTGCGCAAGTCAGGGACGTGCCGGCGCATCTCAAATGCAGTGGGTGCATCCCTTTTGAGAATCCTGCCCATAGTCTTTTTTCACCAGCATTTCCACTTCTCCTATGTATTCCCTCAGGGACTTTCTTCCAGAACAATTTGGGACTAGTTTGTCATCAAGGAAGGAGCATGGACAGAAATAGATCCTTGGTATTTTAAACATATTGGGTTCTATAACATGCTTAGCTGAATTACAGGAGAGAAGAAGGAAGACTTAAGTAAATCAAATGGGTTAGAATACCTATAAGTCCGAGTCACACGTAGAAGAAATGTCAAATGATTATTAAATGCCAAAAAGTTCAGGGGATGGAAATATACAGATAGATGGACATATTTCTAGAAATATATCTGAAGAGTAAAGAATTTTGAACCTGTACCAGAGCCTGTGCTGGTACACACATATCTTGACCTCACTAGAGAGACACAAAAGATTTTTAGGAGCTTGGCAGAGTGGTAGTATTTATTTTTCTTTTATCAAGTATGCCTAAAAGTTTCCCTGATCAACTGTACATGTTCAATTAACCTGAGATTGCATCAAGTTTTCTACACTAATGTTGATTATTACTCATTTATTTTCATTCTTGTCTAATCATTTCATATCAGTCTTCAAAGGACTTTTAAGAGGATTACTGAATTAAATATGGTTTCTTTGTGGGGTCTCAGGATGGGCCAGCGGCAGCACACTGTGCTTCTGCACCAGTGACCTGGACTCAGGAGTGAACCCAGAAGGCCAGTTCTTGGGGGGGAGAGGAAGGATGCCCATGGCAGTGCTTCTCAGCCAGGTAAGGACAATTGGTATATTCTGCCACCACAACAATCTCTCATGGTGGGCCGGGGATCCTGCTTCTCCATTGGGGGAGTTGTGTGTGCGGGAGCCTGCTTCTCCATTGGGGGAGTTGTGTGTGCGGGAGCCTGCTTCTCCATTGGGGGAGTTGTGTGTGCGGGAGCCTGCTCACTGCAGGCTGGTCATAGACATTACAGTCAGGGGTGAGGGAAACTGTTGGAGGGCAAATTCTAGGGGACGAAAGCTGACATCCCCTCCATTGCTGTCAGGAAAATGGTTGCCAGCATACCCTCCATGTATCTCTGTTGGTCTGATGGCGGAAGGAGTGACAGAAAGAGCTGGGTGGCCACCAGAGTGCCAACCTGAAGAGGAAAGAAATGTGCATCAGGCAAAAAGTAAGAGAGAAAGAGAAAAACAAAGATTTTTTTTGGACATAATATTATGACAACATTTGTGCGATGAAGTAAATATAATTTTTTCATGAGCTTCCTACTTAGCAAGATAAAACTGAGTAGCTTCGCTTTGTGAGTGATTGAGAAACTAGATTAAAAAGTTCAGGTTCAAAATGCATTACAACTATTTATTTTTAATATGTGAAGATCAGAGTTATGTATTTGTAACTGATATTTTCCCTTTTAGCCAGTGTCACTGCATAGTTTTAGGTTTAAACCTTCACTGCCACCACATATGCTCCTGCAGGAAAGGGAGGAACTGCAATGTGGGTATAGGTTGACAGATGGAATAACATTCTTTCCTAGTTTCCTATATTCAGTTACATCATGCCAAATGGTATAAAATATATATTTCTCAGCTGTATGTCTGTATTTTTCAGAATCCAACTCAACTCATAACACGCCCCCCTCATGCTAGGAACACTGATAGTTGTTTAGGAGAAATGCTATGCTATTTTTTGTCATTTATGGTTTTGAAGCTACATGTTAAGCTGTATATTGTTTCATATTTAATTAATTGTATTACTGGTATGATATTTTGTGTATGTTGTGAAGAGCTTTCCAGAAAAGTTGGTTGTCTCAGAAACACTAAAGAGGAAGTCCGGCCAAAAGTGCTAAACTGCAGAATTAGAATGTGCATATCCCCAATAAGTTTCATACCAAAAATTAGATATCTAAGTAGTTTTGTTTAAAAGTTACAAGCCATTTTGTAATTCTGATTTCATGTCCTGTGCAAAAAAGCCAGTTTCAGTGAAGTACTACTGATGATGTCATAACCAGAACTCGCATCCTAGTCCTCCAGGTCAGCAACATTATTGGACTTATTTCTCCAAAGTTTAAGAAACTGCAGTTGTAATAATCATTTGAAAAAAAAACAAACAACTGACAGCACTGAATGCAGTTAATGTATTTCCAAACTGTTTAGATGCATGCTCCTGTGCTTTATAATGTGGCAGGAGGTGGTTTTGGAAGGCAGCACCAGACACAGCTATGGAATGTCAAGGTGGGGCACAATTTCAGAATGTTGTGGGGGAGGACATGCAATATTGGAATGTGGCAGGGATGAACAATCTTGAAATGTGGTTTGGACACTTAATCTCGGAATGCAACCAGCACACACATCTAGGAATTTGGTAGAAACTGACGATTTCTGAGTATAGTGTGGCTGCACACTATCGGAATGTGACAGGACACACCATTTTATTCTAAAATTGCTTGTCCCTGCCACATTTCAGAAACATATGGACCCACCATATTTCAAGATTGCACATCGCATCCCCACCCCACCCCATTCCTGCTTTGCATGCTCCTGCAACATTTGGACATTGTGGCTTCTGTCGCATGTTCAAAGCACAAAGCACAAACGTAGCACCACAGAGCACAGTGAAAAAATACTTTGTTGGTGCAAAATCAAACCGATATAACAACCACCTGAATAGCTCAGGATGCCACCTTAACCAGTTTCACAAAACATGCATCTCCAGGAGGTTGACTGCCCCTAGTGTCCACTTCATTAAAAGATCTTTGTTAAAGTGACAGTGCATAAATATCATCAATACATTAAAAATAGCTATAACATGTTCTATATGTATACAAAACACATAAATATCAATATCACACGTATCTCTCCCAATAAAGGGGGTACCTAACTTACTAATCAATTCATCTTTTCCACAACTTCTTATTAATATGCCATTTTAAACCCCTAAAAAAATGCTTATTAATAAGTAGCTGAACATATTTATTGATGGTTCTGAAATATTTCTATGTTTTGTATACATATAGAATGACCTGATGACTGACATAGAACTGAACTGGTTGATGTGGCATCCTGAGCTGTCTGGGCAGTTGTTATATTGGTTTGATTTTACACCAATAAAGTCTTTTTTCACTGTGTTCTGGGGTGCTACATTTGTGCTTTGGACTGCTTGTGTCACGAAAAGCACACAGAGCGTTTTGGAGCCTGAATTGCTTTTTTTCGATCTTCTGTCACATGTGCACTTCCCTGCTATGTTCCAAAACTGCATGTTTCCATGGCATTCCAAAGTGGCATGTCAATGACACATTCTAAAATTGTGTTGCCACCATATTCCAAAATTGTGCATCACTGCCGCATTCCAAAATTGCTTGCCCCCTGACCACCATATTCTGAAACTGTGCATCCCTGCCACACTCTGAGATTCTGTGTCCACAGCACATTGTGAAATTGCATGTTGCCAGCACAATTCAATAGGAAGTATTCCCACCACGTCTTGAAACCGTATATCACCACTACATGCCAAAATAATTCAGGAATGACACATTACAAAATTGCATATCCCTGCCACATTCTGCAACTATGTGTCTCCCGCATTTCAAAACTGAGCATTTCTGCCACATTCTACAAATTGATGACACTGCTACATTCTGAATTTGTGTCCCTCTCACATTCCAACACATTGTGTCCCAGCTCCTTTCTGAGATTGTATCATTGCTGCACTTCACAGCTGCAATCTGGTGGCATTCTGAAATCTCATCCCTGCAGTATTCTAAAAATTATACACAATTTTGGCATTCTAAAGCCATATTTGCCACTACATTTAAACACCCCCATCACATTCATAAGTACCATGCATTGGCATATTATAAAAATGCATGCCCTGTGTCCACTCAAGTGTCAGCTTTCCTTTTTCAAATGTTTACTACAACTGAGACTTTATATAACATGAGACATATAAGTCCTATAAGGTAGCTTGCAGGGAGGACTAGGCTGTCCGTTCTGGTTATGACATCATCATCAGTAACTCCTCACTGAAACTGGCTTTTGAAATTAGGTTACAAACTGACTTGTAAATTTTAAACAAAGTTACTTAGACATTTCATTTTTGTCATAAGGTTGACTGGGGATTTGTTGATCCAGATTCCGAATTTATTGATGCTAGAATTTTTTTCCAGACTCCCTCTTTAAGAAAAAGGTACTTCAAGAAGAACAAGGCCTCAGCATGTCTGTGTTTTTGTTTAGAGTGGAGGGGATGTTATATCATAAAGAAAAATGCTGGCCAGAAAGTGCAGCAGCTGCTGCAGAAATACCTGATTAGGGCTTTTAGCATGAAATGGTATTCTTTTATTTACCTGCTGTATTTGCATTTTACTTTTGAAGAACTGTGCCATACATAATGGGTGCAGAGCTGCCCGTAGCTATTTTGTGCACTCCAGGCAGCTTTTGGCATGCAGGTTATGCTAATGAGGGCTACCAATTCTGCCATTAGTTGGTAGCCCTCGTTAGCATAACCCACATGCTGGAAGCCACCTGGGAAGTGCAAGATGGCCATGGGCAGCTCTACAGACATTATAGATGGCGTTGTTCTTTAAAAGTAAAATGTAAATGCAGCAGGTAAACAAAATGTTTTACCAAATGCTAAAAACCCTAACTGGGCATTTCTGCAACAGCTGCTGCACTTTTTGGGTTTTCTGGGGTTCCCATTGCTGCTAACACCTTTGGAAAACATAATATTTATATGCAGTTCAGGCTCATACTTTATATATCTTCTATAGCTTTCTCCTCTGCATTATTTATTACTGAAGAAATTCCCACAAAATCAAGATATTGGTCCCTTAGAGTTCAAATGCATCTATAGTTTATTATGCAATGGCAAGAAAGAATGATGGCCTGTGACTGGTCAGTCTGGGACTGGAACTGTGAGGTTATCCCAGTACAACATCATGGATCTAGTCCTAGCACACAAAACACCGCATCAAATCTTTAAAAAAAAAAAAAAAAAGAATCACTCCACGACGTGATTGCCTGCCCCAGTACCCTCCTTGCTGAGACCACGATCAGCCTCACTACCTGGTCTGCCCCTACACTGACAACACTCTGTTTACTGAACAGGGAGTTAACATCTGCTCCTAAGTTACCAGAGAAAAACAAAACTACATCACAAGCACTGTCATTTCAGACGTGAGTGAGCGTGCATTTTAAACAGTGACCATGTGGCTCTAGTCAGAACGCTAGCTGGGTCCTCTCTTGTCATAACGCTCGCTGGGTCCTCAAATACATTTCTTTCTTTTTCTTGTTTCTTTTTTTTTAAACCCAAACTAACCTTCCTACCTGAAACACCGTGGCCCTCCTCACTTCAGGCTTGACACCAGACTGAGCGAGTGAATCACCACATTGAGCGAGTGAATTAGCAAGGGAAAAAAATGAAACACCAACATCTTTACAAGACGCATACAGCGTCTCTACACTGTCTCTCTCAGTAACAGGAGGGGGAAACAGCAAAAGGACAAGGTGCACAGGGGTCAAAAAAGACAGAGCCACAAAGATAGACATTAAAAGGAATGTAGAGAAACCATGTAGGGGGCAGCACCACCTCCTGCACAAGACAGGAACTGTGGACTATTTTTTCAATACGTATGCCTGCCGAAACAAAAAAATGAAATAAATTAATATTTTAAACAGGTTTTCCCATCTTTTTCTTCTTAAAATAAAATGAGCCATTTTATAATAGCAATAATGCACTCCAGGGTGTGTGTTGTGCTGGGATAACATCACTTCTGGGATGATTAGTCATACTTGGCCTGCGGCCTCGTGCCTAATCACCCCAGATGTGACGTTATCCCAGCACAACACACACCCTGTCGAGCATTATTGCTTAATTCCATACTTGAAATCATAATGCACTTTTATGACATTACAGTTGACTGCCATGGGAATAACTGTGATGTTATAAGCAGAGTATTACAGCATCAGCTTAGGAAGAAAGAATAGGAACTGATGAACCTGTAAGGAACAAACATCCTATCATCCTATTTTCATGCATACAACCTCAGTAATAAGTAAAGTGGAAAATAAATACAGAGCTAATGAGAAATATAAGCTTTTTATCCAAATATTATGTTTTCAAAATTATATTGTAGGGGTCAATGACTCTTTAAAGATATTAGAAGTTTTAAAAAGATCACTTGAATTGTTGATTACACTGTCCTCCTGGCTAAACAGCCCCCACCAGATGGAAGAAAGTGGCTGTCCTCAAGCACCCAATATGGCTACACACACTGTAAGGCAGCTCCAGCCAAACCAACCTGATTGCTATCTTGAAGGAGGTAACCAAGGTGATAGATTGAGGCCATGCACTGAAATGTAGTCTATCTAGATTTCAGCAAGACCTTTGATTCAGTACCAAATGGAAAGGGTAGCACAATATAGGGCTTTACGAAATATCGTATCTGGGCAATGGATGGTAAATTGGAATACCAAAGAGGTCGGGTCTGGGTCCACTGCACTTAAATATATTCATCAATGATCTGAGGATGGAGTCAATGACAGGCTGTTAGATTTTACTGATGACACTATGCTGGCTAAATCAGTGTACACATCAGAGGAAGGTGAAGTACTGCAGGGGAACAACAAACACTGGAGGAAGGAGGCGAGGAAAAATTGGGGCTTAGGTTTATTGTGGAGGAGTGAAATGTACTTCCACTCTGTGCAGTGTAGCAGTGGACAGCACAAGAAGAAAAAGGTCCAGGAGGGTAGTTATGGACAGTAAACTGAACCCAGGCACGCACAATATTGGGATGTATTAGGAGAGGTAAAGGAGCAGATTAAGAGAGGTGAGGGCCTAGGTTAGAGTACTGCATCTAGTTTTTTTTTCGCCATAATACAGAAAGCACATTAATGGGGTCAGGGGCATGGCTTGGCAGCCTAACATGGTGGACAGGTGTTAGAGCGACTCCATAGGGCATCATTGAATTTTACGGAATAAACAGCATTTAAAGTTAAAATTTCGAGTATAAATTGGAAGGACTATCTTCAACAGTGTTACGGCTTTGCAAAAATCTACAAAGAAACAGTCCACCCCCCAGTTTGAATCGGTGGAGAGACCCACAGCTGGCACCTCGGAGGGCTGCACCAGATCTCATGCTACCAGCACCAAGGCGGGTTTGCAAAAACCGCTGCAGGATGCGGGAGTGGCAACGCTTCTAACTTTGATCACCAAGCTACAGAATGAAATGATGGCTGGATTTATAAATGTTTTTACTCAAATTACTCACCCAGAAACAGTTACATAGAAACATAGACTTTGACAGCAGATAAGGACCGCTTGGCCTACCTAGTCTGCCCATTTCCCTACCTATTGGATAAGCTGCAGATCCTTGTTAGCCAACAGCCTACTTCTTCCTACCCACCACCAGAATTGCCTTATGTCTGTCCCATGCATTCTTGAATTCCCCCCACTGTTTTTGACCCCGTGACCTCCTCAGAAAGGCCATTCCATGCATTCACCACCTTCTCTGTGAAAAAAATACTTCCTCACATTGCCACTGAGCTGTCCCCTCTCTATCTTCAAATTGTGTCCCCTTGTTCTTGCACATCTCTTTTTCTGAAAGATGCTACCTTCTTGGACTTTGTTGATTCCCTTGAGGTACTTGAAAGTTTCTATCATGTCTTCCCTTCTCCCTCCTTTCCTTAAGGGTATACATATTAAGCTCCTTTAGTCTCTGTTCGTATGGCTTCTGTTGCAGACCTTGCACCATTTAAGTTGCCCTCCCCTGGACTGCCTCCATCCTGTCTATGTCCTTGCAGACTTGGGGTCTCCCAGAACTTCATGCAGTACTCCAGATGGGGTCTCACCAACTGTCTGTACAGATGGATAACAACTTCCTGTTTTCTACTGGTGATGCCTCTCCCTATACATGCCAGTATCCACCCAGCTATCCTTACTGCCTTCTCACATTGCTTGCTTACCTTTAGGTCATCTGATATGACTACCCCAAGGTTCCTTTCCATTTGTGTTGTTAATACCTCCCTCCCATTGTGTACTCTACCCCTGGGTTTTTGTTTCCCAGGTGCATTACTTTGCACTTCTTTGCATTGAATTTAAGCTGCCATACTTTTGACCATTCCTCCAGCCTTGCCAAGTCCCTTCTCATCCTTCCTCCCACCTGTGTATCAACCCTGCTGCAGATCTTTGTGTAGTCTACAAAGAGGCATACTTTTCCTTCCAGTCCCTCTGTAATGTCACTTATAAAGACATTAAAAAGGACCAGATCCAGTAGTGAACTCTGTGGTACCCCACTAGTAACCCCCTTTCTTCAGAGTGGACTCCGTTTGGTTGTTAATGGTCTAGCTGTGACTGTGGCTTGCTACGGAGCGCATCATGATAAGCAGGAGAAGGGGGTTCGTGAAATCAAGGATCGAACTGAAAATTTAACCCGAAAGAATAAAATGTTAAAGAACACCTTTTCCAGTCCTTTTAACTTTCATGCATAAATTACGCCTTCTTGCATTGATTCTGGAATTGTATTTCATTACTGTCCTCTGCAGTTAGTTTTTACATTCAGAGTGGTTAAAAACTGCAGGGTGTACCAGAGCTTCTACAGCAAGCCTGATATTGCTGTGGACCCAGGGCTGTACTGCTGACATCACTATAGGGAAGAGGAGTGACTCACATTGTGCAGGACAGTGCAGTCACAGCAGTTTTGCAAGGGAAAATTACCAGTACTCAGTATACATACAGTGTTCTCCCTTCCCCAAGACACCACATTAGCAATGCATTATGCCAAAATCCAAATGCCTTGTCAGTATGTTTTTTGTAAAACTGACTTACTTCTGCCTCTGTAAAAAAGCATGGGGATTGAAAGAAGATAAGAGCTGCTGTCAGCACCTTTCCCAGTCCTTTTCACATGCATGCATAAATTACCCTTTTCTTGCATTGACTCTGGAATTGCATTTCATTACTGTCCTCTGCAGTTAGTTTTTGTATTCTGAGCTGCTAAAAACTGCAGTGTTTACCAAAGTTGCTATAGCAAGTCTGTTGTTTCTGTGGACACAGGGCTGTACTGCTAACATCACTATATGGCAGTGGAGTGAGTCGCACTGCAGTAAAGTGATGTTGCAGCAGTTTTGCAAGGGAAAACTACATTACTAGGTGTACATACGGTGGTCCCTCTTCACCAAGAAACCCTGTTAGCAATTCATCATGCCAAAATCCATATGCCTTGTCAGTATGTTTTTTTTTTTTTTTTTTGTAAAACTGTCTTCTTTCTCTGTAACAAAGCACTGGGAGTGAGAGAAGGTTGAGTTGCTGTCAGCTGAGACAGCTGTCAGTTTATGCATCAGTGTGATTAGTGTCCATCATTTGAAAGCAGTAAAGCCTCCTTACCCATACCATTCTGGTGCCTTCCATGTCTTTCTGTAATAAAGTGCCTGGCAGTCACCCCAATCAAAAATCCCTTACTGATCCTCCATCCTGTGCCTCCCCGACATAAGCATGGCACCGTGGAACACTGAAGACTAATTTTGGTACCATATAATACAAACAATGTGTTTAGAGGTGCTATATGCACTGTAGGGGTGATTTTACAAACTGAGGGCTATTTCCAGAGAAATTCATGTTTGAAAGGTGAAACTGGGATTCAGCGTATGCGTGGACTGGCAGTATTATATGGCACCAAAATTAGTCTTTGGCATTCTGTGGTGCCATGCTGATGTTGGGGAGACATGGGACGGAGGTGCAGTAAGGGATTTTCAATTGGGTCAACTGCCAGGCGCTTTACTACAGAAAGACATGGAAGGCACCAGTAGGACATGGGTAAAGAGGCATTACTGCTTTCTAATGATCAAGGTATAGACATTAATCACACCGATACATAAACTGACAGTTGACTGTCTCACCTGACAGCAACTTGATCTTCTCTTACTCCCAATGCTTTGTTACAGAGGCAGAAGTCAGTTTTACAAAAAAAAACATACTGACAAGGCATATGGATTTTGGCATAATGCACTGCTAAAAGGGTGTCTTGGAGAAGAGGGACCACAGTATGTACACTTAATAATGTAGTTTTCCCTTGCAAAACTGCTGCAACATCACTGTACTGCAGTGTGAGTCACTCCTCTGCCATATAGTGATGTCAGCAGTACAGCCCTGGGTCCACAGAGACAACAGGCTTGCTATAGAAACTCTGGTAAACACTGCAGTTTTTAGCAGCTCAGAATGCAAAAACTAACTGCAGAGGACAGTAATGAAATGCAATTCCAGAATCAGTGCAAGAAGGGTAATTTATGCATGAAAGTTCAAAGGACTGGGAAAGGTGCTGACAGCAACTCTCAGTCCCCATGCTTTGTTACAGAGGCAGAAGTAAGTCTATTTTACAAAAAAAAAAAACATACTGACAAGGCATTTGGATTTTGGCATAATGCATTGCTAACAGGGTGTCTTGGGGATCACAGTATATACATTGAGTACTGGTAGCTTTCCCTTGCAAAACTGCAGTGACTGCACTGTACTGCACAGTGTGAATCACTCCCCTGCCCTATAGTGATGTCATCAGGAGCCAACAGCCCAGCAGCTGAACAGCAAAGGCAAGTACAGTAGGGCTAAAGCAGGGCTCAAAAACAAATCCAAATTATGGAAGGCAGAGTAAACCTTGGCCAAAAATAACAAATGCACATACCCTTTCAGGCCTAGTACTGCATATAATGACTACAAGCTGTAACTTTTTGGAACATAATGAAAGGTGCTCTTTAAAAGACAATGTAGCTCAGCTGTTGGTCCGATCAGATGATCAAGAAAACTGGACATGCAGGTCAAACCTCAGGATTGTTGGGCTACCAAAGGGACTTGAAGGGAGAGCCAGAGGCCAGGCAGTGCAGAAATGGCTCGTGGAACAGCTTGGTCTCCTGGAGTCTGCAGCCACCTACGAAACCCAACAAGCACACTGGACAGTTCTGTCTCTCAAACCAGGAGATAGATCCAGACATTATTGATCAAGGAGAGCCTACTAGTAATCAACAATAAAAAAAAACAAATTGATGCTCTTCTTCAGTCGTCAGAAGAGGAAATCCACCACACTATTCTCTATTATCACGGACTCTTGTTCAGCCCTGGAACAAGTGTCCTCATTCACGTACCTCGGGGTCACAGTTGATGAATCCCTCTCCTTTGATGAGCACATCTGTAATATTACATCTGCTGCAAAGAGAAAATTAGGGGCCTTATATAGGTTAAGGTTTTGCCTCACTCCAGAGGCGAGGCAACAGGTGGTTAGGGGAACAATCCTGCCTATCCTGGATTATGGGCTATGGTGTCACCATGGAAACCAGCCTGCACAGAGTTCATGTTGCATTGAATAAGGCCTGCAGAGTTGTTTTAAGTGCCGATTGTTTTACACACACGTGTGACCTGTACATCAGAACAAAATGGCTCCGTCTTATGGATCGGATCAAATTCCACTCCTGCCTACTAGGCAAGAAGACACTTCTGGGACTTGCACCTCTATCACTACAAGCCTTTTTCCATCCCACCCCCACTGTACATGTGACAAGAAGTGTCACAAACCAGACGTTAGCAGTGCCTTTCAGAAGAACTGCGCTGGGGAATTGGGCTTTTGCAGTCAGGGTGCCCACCTGGTTAAATGAAGTTCCCCATGCACTACAAGCCTCAAGCATCTTGGACTCTTCAAATCTGAGCTTCATAAATTTATCTCGTCCTCCCCCATACGCTGCTACTGTCTCACTTAAACCCACCTAGCACCAGCTAGCAGGGGACCTATGACTATGCTGAGGGCCACCTTGCCCTACCCAGCAGGGCATTTTAAGCCCTGCCCCCTTCTGCTCCCACCACCACCACCCTTGAGGCCCTACCTCCTTCTCCCTCCCTGTCTCACCACATGGCATGTCTTGTTTATCTTAACCTATACCTTCTACTGTTCTCCCTCACCTCTACTAGCCTACAGCCTACCCCCCACAACCATAGTACCCTCTTTTCCCTCTTGGTTATGGACAATGCTATCCTAGCTGCTACTAATGAATTCCTAATTAATGCTGAGTTGTTCCTGGTTATGGGTTCCTGGGTTATTGGCAATGCTATCTTAGCTGCTACTAATGAATTCCTAACAATGATAATACTTCTGAGTTGTTCCTGGTTACGATTACCTGCACTATGGTTTTATTATGTTCTAACTTGCTTGATTTCTGACAATGCTTCCTAGTTGCAACTGTATACTCCTGTATATGTTTCCTCCTCCCATTGTCTGGCAAGAATCCTTTGTAAAGGAGCTTTTAGCTCAAAGGTTGTAATTCCGATACTCTAAATAAATATTTGAGGTATCCGGAGAAGGAGATAATGCTAAAGGTGGCCCGGATACATGGCCCCATCAGGGTAGAGTGAGGATGGGTGTTCGTGTACCAGGACTACTTGCGGGAGCTACAGATCCAAAGGCAGAAGTTCGCAGGTATTAAAACAACTTTGCACCAGTTAGGGTGGAATTTTGCCTTGCTTTACCCTGAAAATCTTAGAATCCCCCAATCCAGGTGGGGAACCGAAATTTTTCTCCAAGCCCCAAGAAGCAGATAATTATGTGAACCGTGGAATGGCAGCTGGTGAGAGAAGATCCCAAAACAGGGTGACTGTTCTGGCCAAATAAATTACCTATGAAACTGTCAGGAAGCTAAAACTGGTGGGGCTACTTGGTCTCATCGATGGGGCAAGAGACATTTTCTGTAGTCTGATTGGTGAGCTGTGGGGTTGTCTGTGGCTTTACTATCTCACCTCAAGATGTTTTGATTCTGTTATTTTTTAATTTTTTTTATATATTCTTATTTCTGCTCCTTGCAGCCCGACCTGCTTACATCCAGCCACCGCCTTCACCCCCATTCAGTCCACAGACTCACTCACATACTGGCTGGTGTGCTGTGCCCACGGAGGGGACCCCCTATTCCCCTGTGCCAGGCCAGGAACCACTACCACAGTACGATTCCATGACAGGCCCCCTGAATGGAGAAGTGCGGCCATCAAGCTGCCTGGTCGTCTGCCATTATCCTCCGTTTTTACTCCTTTGAAGTGTGGACGTGCAATGACGTCTAGGCACTGTGTGCTGATGTCCGCCACAAAACCCACAAGTGAACTGCTCCTGCAGTGCCCCCGATTTCCATTGGGGGCTGCTGCAGAGCAGTGAAGGCCCCAATCCTTCCCCAGAGAAAGAAGAGCAGTCCTCCAGACACTCAATCCTTTCCCTCCCCAGCCAACCCCCAATGGCCCGAGCATGTTCCCGAACCCAGATTGTCGGCGTGGAGCTAGGTGTGACATTCAGTGCCTCAACCCTCAGCGCCACTGGGCCAGCTGATGTTTTGGTACTGTTAAACTAAATGTATAATTTCTTGGATGTTCCTGTAACCAAGCCATTAATGGAGAGCTGCGGAAAATTAAAAAAAATCTGATGCTGGCGCTATGGTGAAAATTATTGTGGTTTTATATTTGGCTCCAGTAAATTAATATGAGGATTTTTAGCAGCAATGTGGCAATACAAATTGCTAAAATGGCCATCAGTGCTGTTATCTTTACTCAGCCCAGCCACATTGCTAAAGAGGGGCTGCTTCATGGGCGTGTTTCTCATTGACATTCTGGTGGCTTTCTGACTGCTGCTAATCAGTGAAACTGACTAAGGGGAAATCCATCAATCAGCTAGCAACTCTGGTGGTATCTTAAATCACGCCCAGTCTGAGCAATGATCTGGCAGCCACCTAGATCCCTGACACAAGAAGCCATGTAGAACTTCAAATTTGTGCCTACTATCATTATCAAAATCACTTGGTATCCCGTTTCTGATTGCCTCTTGATACACTACTCTTTTATTGCACCTGTTCAGGACTATTATGAGTAGCCAGCTTAGTGTTTTAATGGGTTCCCTGTGTTCACAATATGCTGTATGGGAACCCCCTGATACAGAGGGGAAGTTCAGGGATGGAACGGGTGTCCTGGTCAGCTCGTGGGGGAATGTAATTATAGATCTTGTGGGCTGGAATTATGCAATGAGGGACATTTCCACGAGTACTAATGTCAGCTCACACCTTACAGCTGTGTTGCCTTTCTCCAGGAGCGAGCAAGTCCTGCTGCATATACTGACACTCATTCTGGCTCCTCAACAGTGCGAATGCTGTATGGCAGACAATCTGTGCTTACTTGAAGGGCTCAGAACTATATGGGTGTTTGATGGAGGCTGGAATTGCTTTAGGGGACACCCCACAGACTCTGCTCTGGACTGGCCCCATACAGGAATGCTGGCAACAATGAATGTTGCCTGACTGAGTGCTTAACCACTCAACCACGATAGGGGCCATGGGTAACAGCAGGTCACCCAACCAATGAAATACATAGTAGAAATGGGGACTAACCCACAAGGGCATTGATGTAATGGCATAACCTAACATACTATACTTCAACCAACTGGGGAACTGCTATGTTCAATTACATTAAAGACTCTAAGTGACACCAGTAAATTACTTAATGTTTCCATGACAAAGCAGCTAAAGAATAAGACACAGTATTTTGATAAAGTAAATATTTTACTCTCCTCATTTGTAGGCGTGTGGGTGCAACAGACACCCAGTCACACAACTGATGACAAATATGGGGGCCGTTGTGGCCATGCTATTGCCTTGTCCAGAAGTATAGCAGTCACCCCTTCCCCTGGGGTGGAGGTGGGTGTGCTGGCCTATAGCCAAAACCAGTTAATAAGTTTAGTTATGATATGTAAGTTATGATGAGATAATTTTATAGCATTCATTGTTCTGCTGTCCAATTGATCTTTTAAAGATAAATTTATCCTGTTTAGGTGCCTTAGCAGGTTAAGAGGTCCACCTAGCAAGAATGGGAACGCTGCACACTAGATGTGCTGAAGTTTGAGGGGAGAGATAGAGTAGCCTAAGTTATGTTGTGGTTATTGGTTACACTGTGGGGGGGAGGATAGAGTGAAGTTAAACAAATTTTTATGTTTTATGGTTGGGTATGTTTGCCCTCCACATGAGGGGGGGGTTGTAGCCTCACAAATGTTGCCGAGGCAAAGGTTAAAGTTAACTGTTTTTATACAAATAATTAGGTATCAAACCTTTGAGAGTTGTGTTGGCAGACAAAGCACTGGGGGTCTCAGACATGTAGAATTACTAGCAGACTGATATAATGGATAACAACTTAAAATTAAGTTCATGGAACATTCATAGGCTTCAGTCGCATACAGAAAGGAAAAAAAAATTAGGTAGGCTTAAATCTATAAAGGTTGATATCACTTGTCTGCAGGAGATGGATATGACACCCAAGGAGGGTGAAAAGATGGCGAAGAACTGGGAAGGGGAAGGGGTGAGTTCCTATTTTACATACAAGGCCAGAGGAGCAGCAATATGGTTGCAGCCCAGGTTTCCAGCAGTGATCACACAAGTTGTGACTGACAAAGGTGGAAGATTTGTGTTGCTGCAAATACAATCGAATTCTGGGCAATCCATTGTGGTGGGCTCAGTGTTTGCCCCAAATGTGGATAACACAGAATTCTTCACATACTGTTTCTGTGCTTAGAAATGATCAAGTTCCGTGGGCCTTGGTTGTTAAATGGGGATTTTAATTATGTAATGGATAACACCCTTGACCGGTCAAATAGGCTGGGAGGTATGGAAACAAGAAGCACAAAAACTCTCAAAGAACTTTTGAGAGATCACAGACTGATAGACTCTTGGAGGCACTTTAATCCCACAAGTAAGGATTACTCCCATTCTGCCAAAATGTATTTCCAGATCTATATGGCCCTTATATCCCAAGACATGGCACTGAATGTAAATTCTGTAATATGTGACCCAATCATGATCACAAATCACTCCCTTTTACAGGTAGTATTGGCAACGGTAGGATCACCCTCAACTCGATCCAACCCTGCTGAAAAAGAAGGCTTTTAGGCAGCGTGGTAGGCTTCAGATTGGAGACTTCCTAATAAATAATTCCCCTGGGGCTACATAGGCGTCAACAAGGTGGGAAGTGTTAAAAGTTGTCTTGAGGGGGTTCAATTATATTGTACGCCTCTTACCAAAAAAAAAAAAACCTAGATACCCAGCATTTAATACAGCTAGAGGCCAGGACTGCATTGGTTGAGAAGAGGCACAAGGAGTGCCTTTCTGCAATGGGATATAACGAGTTGCAAAAGCTCAAATGGGAGTTTAATGCAGCGTACAATACCAAAATAAAAAAAAAATCTGTTGCTCACACAGGCAGGCAATGATTTTGAAGGTGATGTGGGTGGGTAGGTGGTTGGCGTGGCAGCTAAGAAACAGGCAAGGAGCAAGGAATGTAACACAGATGCAAAACGCCGAAAGCAAGTTATGCCATGGGGATAAGGAAATAGGTGATTGTTTTAGCTCCTATTATGAAAAATTATATTCCTCTGAAGTGGTGCCATTGCAGCTTCAATATGACACCTTATTTGCTAAAGCCCAGATTCAGACTATTAGTAAGCAGGACAGGGAGATAATTGAGAGTTCTGTCACTTGGGAAGATATTGCTAAGGTAATCAAGCACTTGAAAGGAGGGAAAGCCCCGGGCCTGGATGGTTACCCTGTTGATTTTTATAAAGTCTTCTGTTATGAACTTCAGGCCCCACTTCAGGATATGATTAGCGATTCCTTATCAGAGGGTACCCTGCCCCCATCCATGTCCACAGCCACAATACCATCCTCCCTAAGCAGGGCAAAGATCCGAAACTCTGTGCTTCCTGTAGACCCATATCACTTCTACTGTGTATTATAATATCCTGGCATGCATCCTAGTGGATAGACTAGAGGGGGTGCTCCCATCCTTAACATGCGAAGATCAAGCTGGGTTTATATAGGGCATACAGGGAAAACTCATTGTTTGGTGCACATTAAATGTGATATGGAGGTGGACAAGGAAAAACATGCAGGGAAACCCAGGAAATTTAGCCCTAGATGCAGAAAAGGCATTTGATTGGGTGGAGTGGGGATATCTCTTTGAAACTCTGTGCAGATTTGGTTTTGGGGAAAATATGCTGAGGTGGGATGGGGCACTATATAGGAAACCCTCTGCTCAAATTCTTGTCAACGGTTTGCTCACGTCCTCATTTCTGCTGATTCGGGGAATAAGGCAGGGTTGTCCGCTACCCCCCATATGTGCTTTCATTGGAGCCACTCACAACAATGCTTAGGGGTGATGAAAAAGTACAGGGAATAGTGCTGGGGGAGGAGGGAACAACATAAGGTAGCACTGTTTGCTGATGACCTGCTGCTTTATTTGCAAGACCCTAAATCCAGTATACCTGTATTGCATAACATTTTGTGGGAACATGGAGAACTGGCAGGGCACAAAATTAATTGGTCAGAAAGTGAGCTGATAGTGCTGGGCCACAGATATGAAAGTTACATTCAATCCTCACTTCTAAAACTAAATGTGGTAGGAATGCTGAAGTATCTGGGAATACTGATTCCAAAAACTTGGGGCATTTGTATAAAGAAAATTTTAACCAGCTGCTGAGTGCAATGAAAACAGATTGTGAGAGGTGAGAGAGCCTGCTGTTCAGTTTGATAGGCAGGATCAATACCATAACAAACTGCCTAGAGCCAGCTGATGGGGCTGGGCAATTCTGGAGCACCGCCGGCTCTCCGCCGTGTCTAACATGGCCGTGGGCGCTTACTGTGCATGGGCAAGTTCCCGCACATGCGTAGATAACACCAGTGGCCATCTTGGACATGGCAGACAGCCAGAAGCAGAGTCCACTGTGCCCAAGATGGCCACCGGAGTTATCTGTGCACGCGTGGGAACTCACACATTCTCCATAAGCACCCATGGCCATGTTGGACATGGCAGACAGTGCTGTGTTCTGGCCAGTGAATAAAGTAGTGTGGTGGATGTGCATCCACCTTCACTAATGGAACGCTAAAGAAAAAGGAGCGTATGGTATCCAGTCAGCTCCTTTTTTCTCTATGATCCCAAAACAGCTGCAGGGCTCTACCCACTGCAGCCATAAAAAGGGACCTTCTTCAAAGATGTCTTTATTTATTTCAGAACATCCCAACCAGAGTGCCTGAGAGCTTCTTTAAGAAATTAAATGGTATATTGCACAAGTTCCTATGGCTAGGTAAGGCAGCTTAATTAAAACCAAAAATTTATAATTGCCTATCAGGAGTGGGAGCCTGGCCTTGCCTAACTTTAAATATTATTACTGGGTGGCACAGCTGGCATATTTGGATACCCATGGCACTGTTTGTAGCCCAGTTTGGCTAGAGATGGAGGAAGAAAATAGCCTGGGTGGTCTGGTGCAAGGAATTCTATCTCCTACTTTGGCGAGACTATGCTTTACAATGAGTAAAAACCCAATAACCAGATCCCTCATTAGATTATGGATAGGGGTACATAAACATATTAACTAACCCTGTGGGTTATTAACCAATACTGCTCTACATATGGGTTTTCATGAACTAATGGGGCACAATGTATTCATCCACCAGGCATTGTTAAGATTTTGTAAGGTAGGTATAGCCACAATACGTGATTTGTTCCACAGAGGCAGATTGAAAACCTTCGAGGAAATTAAACAACAATATGGGATACAAGTGGGTGAGTTTTTTGCATAACTAAGAATTAGACAGATAGCAGAGGGTCAGAATCTTAAACCATCACCAACTGAGGAAGCGATTTGCAGCCTTCAGCCCAACACCAGGCTTTTGGCTGTTCTGTATAAGTTCCTCTTCCATGCCCCCCCCTTTCAATAGGGGCCAGATGTGCATGGGAGGAGGACCTAAATTTAGTGCTGGATGACAATACATAGAGAGAAGCTATTAAACATGTACATGGGTGCTCAGTCTCCAATAGACTGCATGGTCCAGCTAAACTATCTTTGTAGGACATACCTCATGCCCAGCAAACTACAAAGGTTTACCCTATCCAGACAAAACACATTCCCTAAATGTCAAATTGCTGATGGGAATTTTATATACATGGTGCTCACATGTGGCAAAGTTGCCCCTTTCTGGTTTGAGGTCCATAATATTATGCAGCAGATGGGGATGGACCTCCCAGATACCCCACTGGAGTACATGCTGGGAGCTGAACAGCCTCCTAGCAGGAGGAATAAACACAGGCTGTGGGCAGTGGCCCTGATAACAGCCAGGAAAATTGTTGCTCAGCACTGGATTAGTGACACCCACCCAAGCCTTGCTCACTGGCTCAATAATCTAGGGCAGTGTCTGCATACAGAGAGGATCTAGTTACAAGCCAAAGGCTGGGAACCAACCTTTCATAGCACTTGGCAACCTCTAATAGAAGCTATTGAAACAGGGATGGTGTATCTGTGAGGAACACCTTGGATCCCCTGTTTTAAGATCTGTGTATATCAATGGCATTGATGCTAAATTGGAGAATATGGATGTGCCAATGGTGGCTTATGGTCTCCTGTAAATCGTTAATTGTTATTTGGCTATGTAGCAGGGGTCCTAAATAGCTGACAAGTTAAAACTAGTAAAATGTTTATGCCAGGTAGAAATGGAAGGCCTGGAAATAAGCTTATTGAGTAAAGGGATACCAGAGTATACAAATACTAAGAAAATGTTATGTAAAAGTGTCTTGTGAACCCTATCAAAATGCATGTTGTACTGTTGTACATGACAGTTCAAGAAATGTTGTGAAAGATTGTTTGTATGTATTTATGCCACCTTTTCAATAAAACATGTTGTTTTTTTTTTAAAGAAGGAGTTGAGAGGGTTCAGAACTGGTTCACCAAACTACTTAGTATCTCAAGGGAAAGAGCTATGATGAAAGACTGGTTATACCCAAATTATTAAGCCTAGAGAAGAGACGGTTGGGGTGCATGATCACAGTGTTCCAAATACTGGGATGTATAGACAGAGGGAAGCATAAATAGCTGTTTGAGATAGATGAGTGTATTGAAAACTAGAGATTATACACTCAAATATGGGTGGAGAGGGCAGGATAACAGGAAACATAAGAAAGCATTACTTCAGTTTATACAGGGGTGGGTAACATGGAGTAGCTTAGACAGTGAGGCAGAAAAAGCTGGCATTGTTCAGCCTTTCAAGGCAGGACTACACTGGTAAGTAAAGGTGAACAGAATTGAGGACTACACAGCATAAGCAGGAATAAAAGGTCAGCTGTTGTGCTTGGATGTTTGCCCATACTCAAACTGTAGTACTGTATAATCATAGCTGCAGGGTAAGATGTCTCTAATGTCACTAAGGCATGAAGGAGCACAAAAAGGTCAAGGCCCATAATCAGCTCCTTTAGAATACTCTGTTGTAACACATGTTCCTTCCCTCAGCATTGTATTTATCTCTGTTTCTTTTAAGTATATCTTTGTTTTTGCTTATTATTATGTTTTCTGGAAGTTTGTTCCATAAACCTGCAGCCCTCTGTGTAAATAAGTCCTTTCTTTTATTGGTTTTAAAATGATTAATTTCAACCTGTAAGGGGTGTTCCCTTGTAATTAAATTTATATCTTTAAATTCAATATTTAGTTTATCAGGTATGAGTCATTCATAATGTTGTAGAAAAATAGCATGTCACCTCGCTTCCTTCAAATCTCCAGGTTATGTCATTCTAGTTGTTTCAGTCTGGATGGATATGGTGCAGATTTTAGTTCCCCAATGGATTTTGTGAACATTCTCTGTACTCTCTCCACTCTGTTCACCTCCTTCCTTGTGTAAGGGCACCAAAGCTGGTTACAAAAATCCAGCTGAGATCTTACATGAGACAAGTACAGAGGCATAAGTGCGTCTGCTGTCCTGCTGTTAATATTTGTTTTAATTGCCCCCAGAGTTCTATTTGCCCTTGATACTGTACTTCTACACTAATCCTTAAAAATCGACTTTCATGTCAATTATTATACCCAAATCTCTTTCAGTTTTGTTTGCTTTTAAGATGCTATTGTTTATTACATATTTGCTAACTGGATTATATCTCCCCATATGTGGAATGCAGCATTTATCAGTATTTAGCAACATTCCCCACTTATCTGCCCAACTAGATATAGCATCCAGATCTTTTTGAATTCTGTTTCTTTGCTCTGTGCTTCTACATAGCCCGCCTAGTTTTACATCATCTGTATATTTAACTAAAAGATTATGGATGTTGTCTTCCATGTCTACAATAAATAGCTGAAATATAATGGGGCCCAGAACCAACCACTGTGGTACCCTACTTGTAACCCTTCCTTCTGCAGATAGATAACCTTTAAAGTGATTTACCAACTTCCCCCGATATCATGTTTGCAGATCACCTTCCCTTCATTGAGTGATGCAAAGCTCATCTGCCCTGAAGTTAAGTATTGAATATATTCAGATGCTTAGTTTTTTAACATTTTTGTGCTACAGTTGTCTCTGCATGTTTTTTTCTTTGTTTGAAGTTCGCACATGAGCAGTGCATAAGTGACATCAGCACAGGGAAGGTGTTCCCACTGCACCTTTATCACTGCTCGTTCATTCATCTTTCCTGGACTCGGCCTCAGTGAGTGCAGATTCAAAACCGAACTGGCAAAAATTACAGCACTGATGACTGAAACTGTTTGTTATATTGGCAGCTGTTATACTTGCTTTTGTGATTGCAGAAGTGGTGATTTCTCCTGATTTTGAATTTTACTCATCAGACTAAGCTCTGCGTCCTAGGTCCATCAGTTCTAGGAACCTCACAATCTACATTGCTTGAGTACAGTGTTACAGTTTTAGTAAGTGCTGCAAGTACATAATTATAACAACAAGTCTGTTAAAAAAATAAATTTTTTTAACTGAGTGGAGCTGTAATCTGTCGCGTATTGGGACACAAAAGGACGACTTTTGAACTGGGCAGATCTATAAATTGCAGTAAGCTTTTCAGTATTGGTACATAGAGGTCTGTGTTAAATGGATGACTTTTTCAACAGTTCAGAATTGTAATGGGCAGTAAGAGTATAAGCACTGAGCTGCACAGTCCAATCCCAGGAGAACAGTGCAATAAACTGTGTATTTTTGGCAAGTGCTGCTTCTAGTGTGATTTCTTCAGTAAACTGCCTTTGCTATTGCATTTCTGATTGTCACCATCATCATAAACAGTTTATATTTTTTCCTGTGCTCCTGTGTTTTCTTGGGCTCATTTGGTGTTCTCATGCAAGCACCATAACACTGATCACCAAAGTATGCTTAGATGTGCATGAATAAAGGGACATGGTGCACTGAATTGTTTCTCCAGCTTGCCAGCTCCTTGCTAAGTTTATAAATGAATGCAATAAAACCAGTTATATACTGTACATAGTTTACAGTGTATCTCAAAATTAAACACTTAGTTTTTTAACATTTTAACATACAGTCTTTATTTATAATTAGGATTATGGCATCATTGTATGTGCTCTGGAGCATCAGCAAAAGAAGAGACTGCAGTTGCCATCCTCTCCCAACACTGTGGTACCAATGTACGGCTTCTATGGTGTTATATTGCAAAGTGTGCTAGTCAGTTCGGCATTCTTAGGGAATAATGTCTGAACCAAAATATGGGCTACACAGCAATGAATGCAGGGAGTCGACACAATGCACCATGACATCGGTAAGACATGGGAGACAGTATAGTGCAGCATCTGTTGTATTTGCTGTACACTTTACGCATGTGCATCAGAGATCCACTGTAATGGAAAAAATGGGAAAACACAAATGGCTTGACACAGACCGAAGTGGTAATGAAGTATGGTGACATAAGTGAGGAAGAGTGGTTCAAATACAGTCTAACACTTGAGTACCTACTGCAAGGATATGTCCCTTTTTGTAGTGGACCAATCAAACAGTACTTAGGCTTTCTGAACATAAATGCAGTCTCTTTCTCCATGAGAAGGCTATTGGCAGTGTCATTTTTAACCTTGGGGGGGGACGATCACTGACTGTACTGTGTATTTTTTGCTCAATTCATAATGCACCTGGAGGCACACATGTAGCGGCAATAAGCCAATGCCAGGATGGTATTACAGATGCTTATGCAGACACTAATGACAGCTGCAGTCTGCATAGTTCCTGAGTGCTTAGAGGTAACACAAAGCTGGTGCAATAATTTGTAGTTTTAAATTTATAACATGCTGTAAACAGGGGAACCGGTGACTTCAACACATTACTCAATCACTGATACCTCTAAAGGGGAAAGTACAAGCAGGTCCCCCACCCCCAAACACACACATACACAGAGAAGAAAGCTATAGTGTAGACCAGTTGGCGGTAGGGCAAAGACAGACCCAAACAGTATAAATAATTTACAGATAATAAAAGTTCTATGTTGCAGCATTTTTCTAAGTGTATGTATGCAGCTGGGGTTTGAAGTGGTTGGGGTACAAGGTGCCTGCTTGTAATTTCCACCCTGTGCTCCATCAGAGTGAGTGACTGATAAATCAATCAGCGGGAGGTCACTACTAACTGGTACCAGGTGAGGTATTTGGACAAATTGTGAGCCATTTATCCTGCTCAAGCAGTGCCACCAGATCGAGCCGTGCTCTCAGTGTCAAGCTGGAGTGGCCAACAACTCGTTGGCATAAGGAAAGCAACCCCCCCCCCCCAAAAAAAAGAAATATAAAAACCCAGGGTACTATCATTAGCATTTGTGTGGGCAGATCGATGCTGGGAGTAACAGAACACACACCATACCTCGATTTTGCACAGTAAAATGACAGCAATGATGGGAACCAAACCGTAGCACTAAGTAGCAAAATATAATATTAACAGTCCGTGTTGCTAAGTCTGCTCTCGCTGCTGTACTGGAATGGATTGGTACTACTGCTGTGACTGCCTGAGCTACTGCCCACATCATTCTCACTGCTGTCATAGGGTCATCCCTATGGGGATCTACTATGCAGCGGCTGTCAAATTGTGGCACTATGTCAGTGTCCGAAAGATCACTGTTAGTGCAGGACAACATAATGCTTTCATCACCGGACCCTGAAAATGAACTGTTTGACATTGCCATTGTCATGCTGCATGCTGCGACCAAGAGCTCTGTTATCAAGACAGAATTGCTGTGACCAAGAACTAATTTTAATTGCAGAGCACAGATCTTCGTGTGGTGACATTGCAAAGGTAATGAGTGTCAAAGGTCACCAAATACAGGCTCCAATACACAAAATGACACTTCTTGGTTTGTGAGAGTGAAAACCTGATTTAATTTGCTAAAATAGGCTATGCATCTATCAAAATACATTGTGAATCAGTTCTACATGCAGTCACCTTGCAGTATATGTGTTCATATATCAAAACTTGGTAAATCGCTTTAATCGATACCCTTTGTGTTCTATTGTATAACCGACTGGTTGTCCATATAACAAGGTGTTTGTCAATGCCGTATGCTGAGAGTTTATTTACAACTGCCTAGTGTGGCACACAGTCGAATGCTTTCCTGAAGTCCAATAAAACCACGTCCATGGGTTCTCCCCTGTCCAGACAGTAGCTAACATGTTTGTAAAAAATACCAGATTCATGGCCCAAAATCGGCTGCTTGTGAATCCGTGTTGTAATCTGATCTGTTAGCAATATTCAGTTGTATTTTTTTCTGTAATAATGGACTCTAGTATTTTGCATGGCACAAATGTCAGGCTTATAGGTTCTGTAATTACTTGTATCTTGTTTGGAACCCTTTTTATAAATCAGTGTGATTTTAGCAGCTCTCCAGTCATTTGGAATTTCTCCTGAGTTTAATGACTTTTCAAAAAGGGAAGAGATAAACTGTTTTTAATGAGGTTCAACATCCTTGGTGTTATGTTATCCAGACCCAGGGCACCATATAATTTTAGCCCCTTAAGTTTTGTTACAATTACTTCTATACTAATTTCATAGTTTCCAATCTCTGGTTCGGCATTTGTGTTGTTATACCCCTCTTTAGGGGTTGTGTAAATTGAGCAAAAATATTTATTGAAACTATTTGCTAGCTCAACTAGCTCTGTTAGTGTATTATTTTCCTTTATTGCAATTAATGTGGTATCTGTATTTTTGAGTGAATTAATATAACTGTAAAATTGTTTGATATTATTTTTATTGACTGTTTTTGCAAGTTTCTTTTCATAATTCTGTTTTGCCTTATTTATTTCGTTTTTACAAACCTTCTGAACGGATTTGAACTTCTCCCAGTTTTCCGTATATGGCATAGGCCTTGTTCTTCCTTTTGATTAGCTTCGCTATTCCTTTATGTAACCATTTTGGTTTAATCCTGTGCCATTATATTAATTCATCTGACATGCTTGTTTATTACAGAGAACATTGTGTTCATTATATAAAACCAGCTATCTTATATTGTTTTGTCTTTCAAGATCGCGTTCCAATCAATTTCTGATATGTCAGCATTTATTTTTTTTCTGCGTTAGCTGTTTTATAAAGGTATATCTCTCTGCATCCTTTCTGGCAGTTATATTTATTCTCAACAGTGAACATTACACATGTGTGATCACTCTTTGCCCAACGGTGCAGCAACCTCACAGTTAGTTATATTAGTTCCTTCTGAGCTAATTACTAAATCTAGGGCATTTCCTCCTCTTGTAGGAGTATGGACATGCTGTACCAGATTGTTGTCCATGCATGTATCTAAAAATATGACACTGTTTCAGGGTCGTTGTGTTACTATTCCAGTTTATGTCCGGGTAGTTGAAGTCTCCAGCCAATACAATTTTTCCAATTTCCATAGCCCTTGTTACTTCCTCCAATAGTTCTTGGTTGGTCTTTTCTGTAGTATCAGACGCTCTGTAGATAGACAAACAAGATGAATCCTAAGTCTCTTTCACTCCCCAATGCTTTGTTATTCTGTTACTATGTTTGCATCCTAAACAACAGCAAACATTCACAAACTGGAGTTATGAACAGAGTGCAGCATGATTTAAAGAGATTGAAACTTTTTACATTTGACCCATAATGCTCACAGGTTTTACCTGCCAGAGGTCCATGTAGCTCCAGACAGAAATGGAGACAGACACTAATAAATCAACTCTTTCCCATTTCACATCCAGTAAGTATGACAGCCATCATCTCTGTCTGTACCCTCCAGGAGGGATGCTGGATAGGAAAAACTAATGAAAAGAAGCATGTCTGCTTTGGATACCACATGTCTCCTGGATAAAATGATAAACACGCAGGACTTGATGGTTAATTCACAAAAATCATAAGACCAAGACGAGGAGCTGCCTTTCTGAAGGGGGATACACTATTAATAACTGTTGCACTTTAAATTGAGACTCTGCACACAGCAACTGTATGCTAAAAAATAATTGCATAAAAAGTGAACTGTCAGAGTTTTCTGTCTTATGCTGCACTAGTCAGAACAAAGTCTGGTAAATGTAATTTAAGTCATTTCCCAAAGGCTTTAGCTAAAAGCTGTAATTTCCTTCTGTAGAGAAATGAACCAGAGTGATTAATGCTGTATGGGTTATTTCCTTATTAAGGTCAATGACATAAATAGGTAAGCACCAAAGCATTCTGAAGTACTGTATTTGGGTGGTGATATTCCCAACAAAGAGGGGCATTTCTGTCTGATAGGCAGTGCTAGAAAAGATGTGTGTTCCGAGCATAAACGGGGCATATAAATGAAAGAAGCATCGGCCACTGACAATAATAGAAACATAGAAACATAGACTCTGATGGCAGATATGGACCGCTTTTCCCACCCTCTCTGCCCATTTTTTTTACCTTCATTTTTGCTGCAGACCCTGCTTGATCTACGGCACTTTACCCCAACCCCACCCCTTATCCTTGCATATATTCAAAATTAAGCTGTTATGCTTAATAGGTGATGGGGGGAGAGGAAGACCCATGCACAAACTAATGTTGCATGGGGTCCTGTATCTACCATAAGTGCTTTACATTCATTATGAAATTTGGTTACAAATACAGAGTACATACATTTAGTTGCTAGTGTTTCACAATAACTATTGGGTATACCACCACAGTGCCAAAACACATATATACAGACAAAGAACAATGACCTTGAAGTATCATATATAGACAGAGAGCAATGAGCTTGAAATATAATATATTCAGATAGACAGCAATGACCTAGAAATATGGTCACATTTCATATGGAAGGGATGAGTTGGTAGAATTGCTGATGTTCTCACGCTATGTCTAAAAATTATTTTGTCCACTTTTAAATAACACCTATAAAAATGTTTGAAACTTCCTTTTAAAATGTAAATTAAGATTGTTAGACTTTAAAACCTGATATATTACCACTTTTCCATGACTTGGACCAAATAATAAACATGGAAATGTGCAGTATAGGGCGTCATAACCTGACATTCAGATGCTTGGGGCTAGATACAATAATAATAATATTTAGAGCTGGTTATTCAAGACATTCTTCGCAAATCAGCTTTAGATGTGTTTGAAGTTAGCATGGTGATGATAAATCGAGGAAAGCCAATGTTTATGTGACTGGACTGTGCGTGCTTGATCCCACAAGGCCTGCATGTATTTACATCAGGAGGGGAAGTAGCCAGAGTAATAAACTGTAATAAACTAGCAGTGGACAGCGAGGAGCAGAAACCCTGTGGGGGCTTGTAGAAGCCACTGAAGGAAGCACTAAGGAAGCTCCATGGGGGGGGGGGCTAGGAGCAGCCACAGAGGACAGTGAGGAGACAAAGCCCCTTGGGGGCTCAAGCATGAGGAGCACAAACCCTTCAGGGACTCACAGTAACTGCAGCAGTAGGCTGGGATGATCAGAAGCCCTGCAGGGTTTCAGAGCAGCCACTGCAGCAGGTAATGATGATCAGATGCCCCACAGTACTCAGAGCTGCTGTTGCAGGGGGTGGTGAGGAGTGGATGCCTGGCAGGGGCTCTGAGCAGCTGCTGCAGCAGGTGGCAATGTTCAGAAACCCCACAAGGGCTTGTAGCAGCCATCACAGTGAATGATGAGGAGTGGAAGCCCTGCAGGGGCTCAGAAAAGCAGCCATAGTGGGCAGTGAGGAGTGGAACTCTTTCAGGGGCTCAGACATTAGGAACAGAGGGCCTTCAGGTGCTCAGAGCAGTCACCTGCAGTGGTCAGTGATGATAGAAAGCTGCATGAGGGCTCAGAGCAGCTGCTTACATAGCAGACAGCCATAATCAGGAAATCATGCAGGGGCTTGATGATTTGAACCTCCTTGCAGGCTCAGAGAAGTCTCTCTGAACTACGTGTGGAGAAGACAGAAAGTGCCTCCAAGTGGCTTCACAGATCAACATTGCTGGTGAATTGGGGGGGGGGTAAATAATTGCCACTGATCAGTGGGCGTGCCACTGAGTGGCTTCAACAGACAGATATGCAGTACAAAAGTCTCATGCAATGTTCCTAGTAGGAACCTTAGAGTTACATGACCACAGCAGCGTCTGTTTTGTATATTACAGCTCTGTGATTGGCTATGTTTTTCAAAATGAAAAGGAAATGAGATGGACGGTATTGTAGTGGATACTGCCAATTTCTGATTGGTGGAGAAAGACAACCTGCAATAGGTCTCTCTCAGAGTGATTGCAATATGCTCACTATGCCATTGGCAAGCAAACATAAAAAAAGAGTCATTATCAGATCAACATTCCTGATAAGGAGGGAATTATGGCTAATGTAACATGGACATTTTCATTTAATTGTTTAGAAGTATTTGTCTGTCCAGGCACTGTTTAAAGACTATGGATATCATGGTATACAATATTATGGTTTCTGTAACCTCCACACTGCCTTGTTGATATACTAATATCTTTATGATTTGTATTGTAAATGAATGTCTGAATGTGCTTCATTTAATAAAAATTATATTTAAAAAAAAAGGAATTTTTTTTTAAGTTTATTTCACAGCTCACAGTCTTCTGCTGTGGTATAGATCCTGCTAGTTCACTGATGTGATTAGTTAGATGTCTAATGTGACATCATAGAGCTATAATACAGTGAAGCATGACTTAGTGAGGCAAATAATATATATAATAATACATCCCCTGGAGCCACTCGTTGTGGGATAAGAGTGGTTTCACATGAGTTCTGATCGAGAGAGAACAGCAAAGTGAAGCTGAGCTGTTCTGGCTTGAACAGAACGCAGGTGAAGCCACTCTTACCCACAATGAGCGACGACGAGGGATGTATTAAAATATTATAGATCAAAGATGGCTCCATGTAATTAAAAAAAAAAACTGTCCCAGAATGTGCCCGTTTTCAGGGCATCTGCTCAAGAGACGCTCTTCACAGAATAAGAGTGTCTCACACACAGGGTAAGGGAGCACTCCTTCGATCTATAATAACAGTGAGCCCTATGTACTGTTCGGGTGTAGGTACTCGCAACATGCACGTACCCCACCTGCATAGCTGCACACCCATGGACAGGTGTGCACTGGCAGCATTCACGACCACTGGCCACCTGTCTATGGCCCTGCCACCCCAGCACGCTGGACTCTGCAGGGTGGCCAGGGGCGAGGGCATTGGTCCAAACCAGGTCCCACACCAGATCCCTTGTGCAGCGGGACACGTGTTGGCAGCACACCCCATGGACATCTGAAGGCCAGCGGCTGTAGCAGGTGAGGGATGGCAATGCTGCTGGCCCCTGTCAGCACCATGGGACAGGTGGGGGGCATGCCTGCAGCCAGAGGGGGTCGGGTGACCATTAATGCTGGTGGGGTTGCCATGTGGTGCAGCTGGGGAGGGTGGCAGCCTTGTGCCAGTGCGCCTGTGTGCGGTAAGGGCAATGTGGGGTTTGGGGGGTCACCACATGCACCGCTGTGTGCTAGGGCAGGTGGGTGGTTGTTCCTGTGACCCTGCAGGGTCAGTGGGCTGTTCACCCTGTCCACCAGGGTGTGCACGAGGTGTGTAGGGGGTATACAGCAGGATCCTCCCTGGCATATCCCGCACCCCTATGCACCTCTGCGGCCAGCACTATGCATCATAGTGCATGGCACATAGTACCGGCCCACCCCGCTGCCCTGGCATTGTTCCTCGCACAGCTGGGGGATCAGGCATGTGTGTGCTGTGTGCCCCCCTCTGTGCATCCCACGTTGGGGGCACGTAGGGTGCAGAGTGGTTGCACACCTCTGATGCGCATGCATAGCCACTCTGTCTGAACAGTGCATAGGGCCCATTGTGTGCCATTTCATCAGGGCAACATTTAAAACTTATCAGGATTGATAATATCTCCTACTACTGCAACTTAAAAATATCACCACAATTTCTTTTCAATCATAGTAGCAACAGTGACTTAAATATCACTGGTTAGAACATGTAAGGTCCCAAAGGAAAAGAAGTTCTTTCTAATCTCTAGTTGCCTACCACATACGATTTTTTTTATTTATTTAAACATTTGATAACCAGGAAAGGCACACTGAGCCGAGGCTTGATTTCAGGTACGACCCGGGGGGGGGAGGGGAAATGGGAGTACATACAAACTGCACAAAACAGACAACAATTACAGTAATATTTCATAAACAGATACAGCAATATTGAATCAAATGCAGGTCATGAGACAAGGTGTGCAAATTTTGAGAGCATAGTATAGCAAGTGCATTGGAGGCAGTAGTCAGGAGAGACTGTGGAATGGAAAAATGATCACCTGGGACAGAGGCAGGGGAAGGCAGTAGGGAGCATAGTTGTTGCTTGCAGGCAAAGTAAGAAGAAAAGTTCCTAATTTGGGGGTGCTAGTTTGTTCCAAAAACTGTGGAGCCGGTAGGAGAAAAGGCTTTGCCAGATTGGATGGTGGCGGTAAGCTAAAGAATCTTTCATTTCTGTGTCTCAGTTCATAAGGGGAGTCAGAGACCAGGGAGAGATTATCCGACAGGTAGGAGGATAGCATGCTAAACCAGAATTTAGAATTTAGATATGAGGTTGAGGGAGTGGATATAACATCTGTGGGACAGCGGAGTTAGTCCTAGATGGGAGTAAAGATTACAATGATGAGTTCTAAGGGGGGAGTTAGTAGCGAAGCAGCAGAAAGAGTTCAGGAGGGTATCAAGCTTGGACACGGTGGTTACAGGGGCAGAGCAGTAGACCGCATCTGCATAATCAAAAATGGTGAGGATCATTTTAGTTAAAATTTGGCATCTGGCAGGAAGTGGGATGGAGTCTCTGCGCTGGTATACCATACCAGATTTGGGGCATAGTTTAGAGACGGTTACATCTATGTGAGATGAGAAGGATAAGTGGAGGTCTAACCAAACACCCAGGTATTTGTATTTAGTGACCTGGACTAGAGGGGTACTGTCTAGGGAAGTGATGGGGGGAGGATCTGCTGAGGATTGTGGCATCTGCATACATGTGCATGCTGGATTTTGTGCAGGAGGATGGAAGGTTGTTTATGAAGAAGGAGAAGAGGATGGGACTGAGGACTGAGCCTTGTGGTACGCCTGCTAAGATGGGGGGGAATAAGACATTAGAGAGTCTGCCTGACTGTAACCTGTTGGAAAGGTAGGATTTGAACCACATCACAGTGATAGGAGCTAGGCCTTCTGCTTCTAGTTTCCATAGGAGGACAGGGTGGGATATGGACTCAAAGGCCTTGGCCAGGTCGACAAACACTACGGCAGTTAGAAGGCCTTGGTCTGAGCCAGTGTGGATGTGATTTGTGACATACAGGAGTGAGGAGATAGTGGAATGATGTTTCCTAAAACTTGACTGGTGGGGAGATAGGAGATTTTTTGCAGTGAGATAATCCAACAGCCTAGAGTGGGCCAGGGATTCCTGTAGTTTGGCAAGGGCAGGGAGGAGGGAGATCAGCCTCTAATTTCCAGGCGTAGAAGGGTCACCATCTTTGTTGAGGGGAATAATGAAGGCAGATTTCCAGGCCTGAAGGACAGAACCTGAGGAAAAAGAGAGGTTGAGGAGATGGGTGAGAGGCTTAGTAATTGCAGGAGCCGAGATCTGCAGGAGCTTAGGGTAGATCCCATCTGGGCTGGATTTGGTGACATTTAATGAGCAGAGGGCTGTGAGTACCTCTTGTTCGGAGATGGGTGCGAATTTGAAATTGTTGTGAACAGGGGTGGGGGTGGACAGAGGATTGAGAGGGGAACCGTGTGGCACGGCGCAGGATGTGAAAAATTTGTTGAGGGTATCAGCAATACTGATGGGGTCGGTAGTACGTTGGCCATGTTGCATAAAGGTAGGGGAACTGGGTTGTGCTGGAGGGTCAAGAAGTGAATGTACAACATTCCAGAATTTGGAGGGATGAGCATGAGCAAGTTGTGACTTGAAATAATCCACTTTCACCTGCCTTATGGCCTTGGTGCATGCATTGCGTAGGGTGGTGTATGCTTGCCTATTTAGAGGGTTTGGGTGGGATTTGAAAACAGGCCAGGCTTTGTCCCAGGCCTTGCATTTGGTGGGGAAGGGAGCAGATATCCATTGACAGTGGCGTTTCTTTGCTCAGAACTTTTTTTTGGGGGGGGGTGGAAGTCCCAGATTGTTGTGAATGTGTGCAGGAAGCTGGAGAGGGCAGTGTCAATGTTTGGGGCTGAGTACACCTGATGCCAATCAGCATGGCTAAGGCTGGTTAGCAGGGATTCAGTGTCCAGGGCATTTAGGGAGCGTGTATTAATGTACTTTGGAGCAGACTTGGGCATGCAAGTTTTTGTGATACAATATGTAATGCAGTGATCACTTAGTACATTTGCGAGGATGCCAGAAGAAGTTACCCTGTGCAGGCGGGAAGTGAGGATCCAGTCTATTAGAGAATAGATTTGGGAGTGAGGGTTGTAGCGGGTGGGTTCATCGAGCAGTAGGGTAACATTAAGAGACTCTATTTTGGAAGTGTGGGTCTTGGAGGAGGGGGCGAGCCAATCCAGGTTGCAATCACCTAGCAGAACTAGTTCTCCTTTGGATAACAGGTCAGGTAAGTTAGCTAGGGTGGAGACTAGAGAATCACGTGCTAGACGGGGTGAGGTATAAAGCACCCCTTATAAATAAAGGGAAAGTGGCAGATAGGGTGAGTTGGGCCAGGAGGATTTTGTGGGAGCTAGGGCATGATTTCTGAAAAGTGACCGAGCATAAGAGGGGTTATTTTGTGTAGATGGCTACACCTCCACCTCTCTTGCCATGGTCCTGTCTGAGTAGAGAGTAGTTAGGAAGATAGAGGGAAGAGATAGGGGTCCTTGCGGACAGCCAAGTTTCAATCAGGCATAGGATATCAGGAGAGTGCTCAGTCATCCAGCAGGTTAGTTGATCAATTTTAGGCAGGAGGCTTCTGATGTTAATTTGGGCAATAGAGAGACCTTTATGGGAGCTTAGTGGTTGGGGACCGGCCTGGGGACCCGGATTGGGTTCGATGTCTCCAGCGAAGAGTAGGATAAGGAGGAGGAAGGACTAAGCAGCAGGGAGTTTGTATCTCCTGGTGTGTAGGGTGGCTTTGGGGGCTGGTCTGACAGCCCTGATAAGTGATGTGAAGGTTAGCATCAGGGGAGGCAGGATACTGGGACCAGCAAGGGGGGAGGTGGGCAAATAAGTTACAGGTGTGGGCTTGGTTGAGGATAAGAGGAGCTTGTTGGGTGGGGGGTGGGGGACACCAGGTTGGGGGGATAAATGTAACACAATCAATGTGTGCTCACTCTCTCTAACTGTATTTAATGGCATTTTCAACATTTCTACACGATATCTTGAAGTCAGGAACAGCCCTCCACTCCCACCAAATTCAAAGGAATTGATAATTTTTTCATTTTTTCAAATGTGTTGAATATGTTAGAAATTTGTGTAGAAATCAAATCTAAGAACGCATACTTCCTATTACTATTTTCAGAAATTATCTCATTATAAACATTCATATGAAGGAGCTAAGGACCCGATTCTTAGTTGCAATTCTTTACACAATAAATGGTGTAAAAACTGTACCTCACTATGAAAGACAGAACAAGTGAGGCTCAAAACGGACAGCTAGGCAAGTTAAAAGAGAGAAACCAGGGTCTTGGCTGTAGAATAATGAAATATTTTATTTTGTACAAGCTAAAAGGAGCTACTCACCCTGCTGACCACTCCTAACATTTCACACAGCCTCTCTGTGCACTTTCCCCTCTCCCCTGGACTCTAACCCTCATTCTGCCAATGTAAAAATCTCCTATAGTGAGAACAGGTTATCTGGGCCAGAGTTGGAGATCCTTTGGTGATATCCCAATATTTTAAATTTAGACACCCAGATATTTGAAGTAAGATTTGCGTACAGTACTCACACAAATTACTGCCACACATGCATATAGATAGTGCAGTGCCATGAACATGCAGGTATGTGTGGTGTGCATGACCAAGATATCCTCCCACCCCCCACCCTTGCCTTCAGGATGCCTCTGATCTTTTCCTGAAACTCTTTTCATGGTCCTCCACTGGTGTTCTCCCTGGTAATCCTTGGGCACCCGGCAAGTTGTAAACTTACTTTAATTCCTCTGTAGCCTTATGGATGCCCCCTTGTTAGTCCTAATTGCCAGCATGCTCTGAACATGCACCCAGTCTCTGACATCAATATGCACCCAGTACCTCTGTCTGACTCCTCCTTACTACCAGTAAAACATGGCAGAAGTAATGGTGCATTGCAAAACAGCTGCAATAGGTGTGCCAGAGGTAGTTGGCAATGTGAATATATGCACATGGTGCAGTGTCATGCACATACATGTGAGTGTGTTGTACAGATAAGCAACATGTCCTCTCACCCTTCCCCCACTTATGCCTTCGGGACACTTCTGGCCCTCTGCAAAAAGTCTTCTCATGGTCCCCTGGCATTCTCCCTGGTAATTCAGTGGGCATCCCAACTGGTTGTAAAAGTAATTCAAGATTTGTATGATGGTATTCAAGGCTCTGCATGGGATGGGTCCTGACTACATAACAGACCTCCTGCACCCATATACCTGCACCCATATACTCTAGATTGGCTCCTCCGCTCCACTGTGGAGAATCTTTCGGAGGTTCCATGCTCTTGTCTACAGATAGATTAGAAAGACTACAGAGAGGTTAAAGGACTTGCTCAGGGTCACACAATGAATAAGTGTTGGTTGTGGAATTCAAACCTGGGTCTCCAGTTTCACAGCTCAGCACTCAAACTACTTGGCCAAACAGGCTCCCCTTGTTCCCCCTGCTGGATTACTTGTAAGATTATCCACGAAAAGATAGTCTCATTTTGATTAATGTAATAAAACAAATAATAAAGGGGACTATCATAAAAAAATAAACTCTTCATAATCTTTGTATACTGTAGTATTACAAGGTTTTATCTAAGCCGTTATATAACAAATCTCTTTGCCCAATCTAGTTTATATTTCTTGGTCCATCTGGTAGAAAATCCTGGCTCCTAGGGGCTAATTACACAACCATTTCTGTCCTATTGTTGCAAAGAAAGGTATGAATGAGCTTGACCTTTTTTGGAGTACATGGTGTTTTCACCACAGGACCTTATGGCAACATCCAGGCATGGAAGAGAGAAAAAACTGCCCTAGGCAGAAACCTCTGGGAACTTATTCTGGATAAACTTAATGGTGGCCTCCCTTATGATATGATCTCTAAAGAGCAGAGTTTCTAAGGAGGGTGAAACAGACACAATTAATTACCATATGCCAATTAGTGTATAAGGACATTTCAACAAATGTATTGTAGCAAAGGTGACAGCCTAGAAACTACAGACCAGGCTTTGACAACTCTTCAAACTCCAAACAGAAATCTTCACTTAATGATTTGGCTTGGGTTTCATAGCATTCTGGCCCTTCTTCCTAAAGCCATGCATACAACTGCTCCAAAAAAGCTGTTGTCTTTTCCATACAAATGATGTTATGAAATGATTCCTTTGCCTTGATCCACTGCCTGGCCTGCACCATCTGTTTAATGTTGTTGACATCCTGTATCATTGGGGAAAAGCTGAACAACAATAAAATTACGTGGGAACATTAATACATAAAGCCAAGAATCGAACAATACAATAATATATTCGAGACTGCCACAATGCAACACAGTGTCTCAGATTACTGCATGAAAAACACGGGGATTAGCTGCCATTAAAACTGCCTTGTTTACTGTAGTAACTCTGCTGCAGAGTGCTGAAGTACTGCATTGTATCCTGGCAGGCTCTGCTGTGTTTATACTACTAGGCAGACACTATGTACAGTGCTCTCCCATACTGTATGTCCAGCCTGAAGTTGTGAATGCTGATACCACATATTGATACCCCATGTGCCCTGCTCAGCAACTCAGACACTTGCCTGACATCACACTTATCAAAAAAAAAATCGACTAGAGTGTTCTCATTGTTAATGTACAGTAGAAGTTGAATATTATGCAGTAGCTTTTGTGATGAAACTTACATAGATTGCATATGAACAGTATGTACTGCTTACCAATAAGCCAAAGCTAACAGTGCTCAAGGCTGACCTGCACATAGGGTTGAGCAGGTTGGGCTCTTTTCAAGGGTGCTTGGAGCCCAGTGTCCATAATGGTGATTCTGCTACTTCTCAAAAATGCACGTATCCTCTTCACACTTGTTCCATCCACATGCATTCTCCTTATCTGAATACACATCTCCTCACTGATCTTCTTCACCATTTTTCTGTAGAGAAAACAGTAGAAAGAAAAAAATAAAGATTATAAAGAACTGTGAACAGAGGTGCTGGGAACCAGTGGAGAACTCTAGGCTTGTTTGTGAGGAGAACTCAGTCAAAAGCTGTTGGGAAGGAGACTGATAACACAGCAGTCAGAAGATGCCTTGTTGCTCCACTCCAAAAGAGAGAACTCCCAAAGCAACCAAAAAAAAACCCAAAAGTGACAAAGCCAAAAGTAATGAAACTTACTATTCATCTATACTATTGCTATTTACAAATGAATTTCTGTGGGCACTAGAGTGGTCCAACCTGAGAAGATACAACTCACCACAGCTCCAACATAAACAACTCTCATTAGTATAAAAATAACAATTTAAGGCTAACAGAACATAGACTTCTGCGACTGGCTTTCATACAAATGGTCTGGGGGAATAAGACAGCTGACAGCAGTGGACCCAAGCAGCCATCATTGCAGAAAGAGGCCAGTGGAGTCCCAAGGACTCGCATGGTGGGGAACCATGCAAAAAGTCTTACAGGTAAGGAGTGTTTGGCACAATGCGCTCAATAAACATCAAAATAATTTTGAGTTTTAAGCACTTGAGCTTGCAAGAAGCAAAAATTGGTGAGGCTACTGACTTGGCTAAGGCAGCAGCTGATCAATCCTTGTGGATCCTAAATATTATCAACAAGCTGGTAAAAGAGAAAATGCAGCTCCAGTATTAACTTCAGTCCCTGAAAAACTCTCAATAAGGTGTTAAAGTATGTGTAGTGGGTCTGAGAGAAAGTAAGGCCTGAAGATATTTCTCCTAAATTTGTTACAAACTGTCCTGCAGTAGGACCCAGAGGTTTTGGATCCTAAAATCAAATGTACCCATTGGATCAGCTGAGAAGAGCAGCAGAGGTGAATGACACCCTGAGAACCATTACAATCATCACAGATGACATTGCCACAAGGAATGCCACTCTGATTGCTGCAAGGCAGCGTCACTGCTAAAGCACCAGGACAAAGATTTTCATTTTTTTCCAAATTTGCTGTTTATTACAAGGAGCTGACACTAACAATTTGAAGCTGTTCAGCAGTAGCTTTGTGTCTCAGTGGTCCTTTTGTTCCTGTTATCAGTCAGAACCTAGATTTCATATCGAGGTTAAAACCTTTCAATTTTCAGACCCTAAAATTACAGGGCCTGGTTCACAAAATGTGCTGCCAAATTTTGGCTAATGGAAGAGGCTGGTTCTCATTCCACAATGGAATAAACTGGTTGGAACACAGTTGAATATATAAAGTCTCACCTTATGTCCAGAATCGGTCAGACAGGAATGTACTATGAGATGAGGAGATTTTTGCAACTTAATGTAAAATGTTTATATTTATTGAATTTTGTTGACCAGGTAGGCTCACTGAGACTAGAAGTCCCTTTTTCAGGGGCGACCCCGGGGGGGGGAGGAATACAGATGGTAACCAACTGAAATTGAACCAGATTGTTGTCTTTTTTACCTTTGTTTTACCGGGAGAGACACACTAAGCTGAAAGCTTGTTTACAGGTGCAGCCTGAAAACACAAGGAAGTTAAGTGACTTGCTCAGGGTCACACAGTATGCAAGTGAGGGCTGTGGGATTCAAACCCAGGTCTCCAGGTTTTCAGCTCAGAGCCATAAACCACTGTGCTATACTGCCTCCATCCAAGTTGTTGGTGGTATTTTTAGTGAATGGGGAAAATTTGGCCAGGACACCAGGGAAATTCCCCTACTTCTTTTTCAATTGAAAGACTGGACTCTGGGCCTTCCACAATAAGTGTCCAGTCTTTCAATTGAAAAAAAAGTTTCTCTGGGGATGCAAGGTAGGATTGCTTCCAATTCTGTATCTAACGGGATGGAGGGATAAGAGAGGGATTCTACAAATATAGCACAACCTAAAACATTTGCAGGACTATTTCGTAAACCTGCAGAAGCGGTGAAAAGATGTTTCTTGGTTCGTCTTAAATATAAGGGGAATGCACCCATAGTCCCGGATAGGATATGGGTAGGAAAGACTTTAATTAAGGTTTCTATGGGTTTTGCACCTTCTGAGGTGTATGCATTTATACATGCCCCTGAAGATCGAACATATGATTTAAGCTTTTGCACTATGCAGTTGTTGGATAAGTTTTGGAAATTGTATTATACACTGAAGGATTTGGGAAATTGGATTGACTTCTTTGCTATTCCGGTCATGAAACCAACCATTAAAACTGTAACTATACTATTTAGGAACGAGGGGGTTTGTAATAATGATATTATGTTTTGGTTGGGAAAAAAATGTACTGTTATGGAAAATCCAAAACCCATTATAGATGAAAATGGATTTTGGAACGGTGGCTGGTTGTTTTGGGTCCAATTGAATCAAACTGAGGCTGGAAATTCCCACTTACCCAGTTCCTTGTTTTTGGGCCGGGATCGGGGAGTCCTGTTCTATGCAGGACAGCCCAAAAGTTGTTATAGATGTGGAGCTCTGGATCATCTAAATATAGATTGTGAGCAGATTAGATGTTTTCACTGTGGAATGTTGGGTCATACTGCTCCCCAGTGTAATGCCCGCCCTTTTTGCAATTTGTGTGGGGAAGAAGAACATTCATTTCAGGACTGCCTTTGGGCAGCTCATAACACAGAGGGGGAGTCTGATCGTGACTATTTTTTAAATAAAGCCAAACAACATTTTGGACAAACTACTGAACAGTATCTCAAAGGTCCTTTTCCAACCCGTGGCCGAGGCCGTGGCTGAGGGTCAGGGTCTGGGGTCAGGGGTGGAAGTCAGCCAATTTCTACGAGGGCCATGGAGTTAAATAACTCAGTGATACTTCCACTGAAGCCTTCAATAAGGCAACCACAGCCACAACTCAGACAAAATGAAAATGTGACCCCTTATGTTACTCCACAGAGTTCTCCTGCGAGAACTGTGACACTAGACTCCTTTCTTTTAAGTCAACAATCAAACACATCAGTCTCACCAATTCCAGAAACTTATATGATAACAGGCACTGATATTATTGCCTCTCCCTCTTTAACCCTGAGGGATGAGTCGGTTATACCTGAAACGGAGGATGGGTTCATGCTTCCTCTAAAGACCCAGTCTCAGAAACAGAAAAAGGGAGAAATTTCTCTTTCACCATTACCCTTAGCAAATAGATTTTCAGTATTCACCTCATGGGGTGAACAGGTGGATTCAGATTTGCCTATGGAGGGAACAGATCCGGATCCTTTTCCCCCTCTGGAACCCAGATCTTCAATGGTACAAAAATTCAAGTAAATCGAAAATTCCACAAAAAAGGGTGACCAGATCTTTCAGAAAACTGGTTGCTCTTCCTCCCTGATCCACTCTGTTTGAGGATTGCAAGTTTAAACGTGAATAGTGTTTTATCAACAAGAAAATGTTATGTTACTTTTGGGATACTTCAACAGTTACCATATGATGTTTTTTTCTTACAAGATACTAGGTTACAATCCCTTAGTGATATAAACCAGATTACTAAAGAATGGAAAGGGGGTTTGTCTTTTTGGTCTTTAGGAGTAGATACTTGTAGTGGAGTGGGGAATTGTTTCACCTCACCGGAAATTCGATGCTTTCGTATAGTTGATATTGAACCAGGACAAGCCTTTTTGTTAGATATAGAAATGAAAGCAGTTCATTGCAGACTGATTAATATTTATGGTTATCAGTCGAAAGCTCTTATAATTGAATTACTAAAAAAAATACAACCATATCTGCATACTAGCAGAACTGTTTTCTTTGCTGGGGATTTTAATATTAATCTGTCAAAAGATGGCCCATTAGACAAAGTGTACTGTGATAGAGCATTTTTACGAATCATGGTAAATCGTGCAGGTTTAAAAATGGTTTATGAAGGAAACAGTCAGTAAAACCTATTTATTATAGAGGGCGAATTTCTTCATGTATAAATATGATTTTCATTAAGCAGTCATTACTGCAGGATGAAATGTTTCTAGTACTGATTGAATCTTCTGACCATGTTTTAGTAGGGGTGCATATTGAATCTCCTCCTCACAGAATGGCAGGCCCAGGATATTGGTGGTTGAATTCTCTTCTTGTAAAGGATCCTTTGGTAGTGTTGAATTTATCTGAGATAATTCAGGATAGACTTTCTACCCAGTTTTTGTATGAAGATATAGGAGAATGGTGGAAATATTTAAAAAGGTGTTTAAAAAGTTATTTTAAGGAAGTAGGGAGGGGTAAACAGATTTTAGAATATTCTAAATACTTACATTCAAGAGAACAATTGGGTGAACTATTAACAAAGCACCATTTGGGACAGAAGATGTGTCCATACAAATTCAAAAAGTAGAGACTAGTATGGAATTTTATCAGTATGATAGAATGTTGTCATTGAATCAGGAAAAAATTTTTGGAACGCAAGGGAAGTTGGAACAAGGGAATCCTTTCCTTAATTGTCATAAGAGAACAGAGAAAAGATTGTTAAATGGTTTGAATACATCAAATGGAAAATATTTTACTAATAATGTTGGTATTATGTTAACTTTAGAGGAATATATAAAATCTGTGTTTGGGACTTCAGCTCCAGATGCAGGGTTTCATGATCAGATATTGAAATCAGCATCTTTACCTCAGCTGTCCTCAGATTTGCAGACTTCTTTGCTTTTGCCATTTTCCTATTTAGAAATAGATAAAGTTATTAAGTCTTTAAAGGCGAATACAGCACCAGGATCAGATGGATTGACTGGAGAACTTTATAAAATTGTTTGGAATCTTATTCCACAGGAATTTTAATTGTTTTTAATTTCTTTTGGCACGATTTTTCTTTACCTTCCTCAATATATGAATGACTTATGATTTTTTTGTATAAATCCGGAGTACGAGATGAAATTCAAAATTGGCAACCAATTACATTACTAAATGTTGATTTTAAAATATTTGCTAAACTAATAGATAATCGATTGGCATCAGTAATCGCAAAACTAATTATTTCTACACAATTTTGTTCAGTTCCTGGTCGAAGAATGACAGAAGCTTTATTATTGTTACGGGAAATAATGGAAAGTAAAAATTCCCCAAAAGGGTCAGTAAGTGCCGGTTACATAGTAAGTTTAGACCAGGCAAAAGCTTTTGATGAGGTCTCTCATTCTTTTCTTTGGGATTGTTTAGCTGAATATGGTATTCCGGATTTATTTATACAAGGGATTAAATTATGTTATGCTTTGGCATATGTCAAACCGTATGAGAATGGTTGGATGGGACAAAAAATTGCAATCCAGAAGGGGGTTCGACAAGGTTGTCCGTTAAGTCCAATTTTATATGTATTTATGATAGATCCATTGCTTCAGTTAATTCAAAATTCATCGAAAATATATGGTCTAGGTATGGGCACAGTGTTAGAGCATAAAGTGCTAGCTTACGCGGATGACATTTGTCTATTGGTAAATGATGATAGTTCAGTCTGGTTGGCTTGTGATTTGTTACAGGATATTGGGAAAATTACAGGTGCTCGCCTATATGTAGCTAAATCATGTTGTTTGGATGTGGCAGGCTTTAGAGACTCAGATAGTTCAGTATGTGATATTCCGGTTTCTAGAAAACCTTGTCGTATTTTAGGAATATATTTTGGTGGAGAAGACATGGCACGCATAAATTGGGAGAGAGTTTTAGAAATAGGTCATACAAAAGTTAAGTTGTGGAATAGGTGGAAGTTGTCAAAAAAAATGATGGATCTTTTTATTAAAAACCTTTTTAATACTCGGATTTTTATTTATTAGTTCTATTTTTTCTGCCATCTTCTTTAGAAACCTCTTTGATGAGTTTTTTTTTTGTGTGTGGGGAAATAGATTGAATTCAGTGAAACGGAATATTTTATATAAACCGATTAAATTTGGGGGGTTAAATATGGTGCATCCTGGGGTGTTTTTCTTTACGATTTTCCTTTATGATAATATTATTCGTTTAGTGAAGGGAATGGCTCAATTATGGGGTAAATGGGGGAAAGAAGCATTAGATGGGGTACTAAAAGAGTGGTTCACAAAAACATTCTTGCATAAAAATAAACGTAGTCCTCGCCTACCAAATAGGTGGAATGGAGTTATTGATGCAATAAAGAATTGGGGAGTACAGATGGATGATGCTCTTCATTTCTCTAGGAAATTACTTTATGAGCATATTATTATGGAATATTTCAATGAGCCGGTGTTTACAGACTTAACTCAGTTAGGGCAAAAACAACTTTCGGAATATATTACAGATAAAAGACTTCCGGTCTGTATGTGGGACACAGTATGGTTGGGTTTACATGGTCGAATTAATGTAAAAGGTAACCATAAGCATAAGGCTTTAATGGAACGTTACTGTCCTAGGGAGACATGTATTTTAAAAATAGAAACAATGGATCATTTTTATTTTAATTGTCCATATGTAATACAATTTTGGGATATAGTCAAAAACAGATGGAAATGGGCAGGTCCAGTACCCTCGGACCCAAATTTATTGTACTTTGGAATAATTCCTACCTTATCCTTTTCAGTACACCATGGAACATTTTGTATTATTTATGCTCATTTTCTTTATTGGATCTGGATAGGTTGTTGTAGATTGGCTTTGCAACAACAGTTTATTTCAGCTTTAGAACTTTTTTTATTATTAATGCTGAATTGAATAAATGGAAATTGGAAGAAAGAGAGAATTATAATTCTGTTCAGTGGAAGAGATTGTGGAACAACCTTGAATTGTTGGGAATCTAGGTATATAGAATAACTGGGAATTCTCCAGGTTACTAAAATGGCTTCATTAATTGAGGAAAAAATTGCTTTGGATTTAGGAAATTGTATGAAGTAATATTTAATCAGTTTTTTAATATTTATTTTCAATGTAATTCTTTTTTATTCTCTTTCCTTTATGGGATTAAGGTTTTTGGTATTAGGATTTTCCTGTTTTTCCAATATATATCCTTTGTATTAAGTAGTAATACTTTACTGGATTTTCGTTTTTGTTTCGAAGAAAGTAAAATTGATTAGTTTACTGTTTCTTTTATAAATATTAATAACATTTTCCCTAAACCTTTATAATAGCGAGGGGGAGGAGGTAGGGGTAGGGTTTTTCTCTTATGCTTAGGGTTTTAGGGATGAATTAATCTACGATCTGTTTGAATTTCAATAAAAGATTCCCCTACTCTTTTAGTAGGGTGGGGCGGGGGACATTTATGCATAGTTCTTTACATACTGATCTGATAATGTATGACTAAACACTTCTTTGCTTTGTGTACCATATGATATGTATATTATTTTGTGTGACTTAAACACTGTTTATCATTATTTTGTTTTTGATGTTATAATAATAAAAATTCCCCGACTCTTTTAGTGGGGGGGTCCTTTCTGTCTTGGGATTAGATTTGAGTTCTACTTCTGTATTAGACAGCCTGTTAGGATATGTATGACTGTAATACTTATTTGCTTTTGTTATGATTTGTACTTTTCTTTTGTGTGAGGCAACACTGTTTTGTATTAATTTGATTTTGTTATTCAAATAAAAAATTCCCCTACTTTTTGGTAGGGGGCACCCTGTCATCTACTTCGATGTGGCCATGTGGGCTATGGATGACTTACTTGGATCAGTTTTGTTAGTGTCTGATATAACAGATTCTACAACTTTGGACATGCCTTTCAATGATGACACACAGGATTCAGCACCTCAACACTTCTTTGTTATGGAACAACATTCGCAAGATGCTTTGGCAGAAAAGCAGACCTACCTCCTCTCCATGCTGGTGGAGGATGAGGCAGCATACTATCGGGAGAAAGAGAAGCTTTTTGCTCAGTGGGGCGAGTAAGCTCTGTATCTTTGTTGGATGGGTGCTCCAAGACCACCACCAGCTTCCAGTTCAATTACTGCACCGTTCCCCTCACACCACAGTTCCGACTTTGTCCAGCCTTGTTAGTAGGTTCTGTTACTTCTGCCTAAAGCTGTTTTTCCTGCTTCTACACTGGTGCCTTCACCATATCAGGCTATTGTGGCCTGTACTGCACCATCTGAGTCTGTGCCTGTTTTTACTGCTCATCCTATTTCTGTATCAGATGTGTTGCCCTTGACTGCGTCAGGCTCACTTGAGCATTCCCACCCTCCTGAGGCTCATCTCATCCCTCCTTCTGCTATGGAGACAGTGCCTGCCTCCCTTGACTGTACTTTGGGAGATCCTCTTAAGGTTATGAAGGCCTCCTGGCAGACTCCCAAGCATGGGAGAGACCTATACCCACTGGCCAATTGGTCACCAGTCTGTGCTTTGTGGACACTGACTGGACTAGAGACTATTGGCCATTGGCATTCGCATCTCCCAACCTCCTATGGAACTCCCACTTATGGCTGATGATCTTCCTGCCTGTTCTGGGGGTTGTTTTATAGGCATTGCAGCAGTCTTCCTCTCTTGGTCAGCCTGCTGTCTCTCCTTTGCTCTCTGGGACTAGTTCTGATACCACCTTTCTGACCCCCCTCCTGATGATCATTCTATGGGGGGGTCTGGAATCAGGCCTGCCCTCAGCTATACTGCCTGCCATAGCTGTCCCCAAGGTTTCTGATGCCTCTGCTGCTGGGGACATCCTGATTTTACCTCCCTCACGGCCTGACCCTCCCCTGGATTCTGGTATGGTGATCCCTTCTGGGGTTGAACAAGTAAACACCCCTCCTCTAGTTGCCCCCTGTCCTACCCACCACATTTTGGACCATCTTTTACAGCTACTCACTTTGACATTGTCTTGGGTGGACAGGGTCAACTAATCAGAGCCTATGGCTTCTCTTCCTTCACTGCAAGATTGTCCATCACCTCGGCCCGCTCCTCTGCTCAGGCCTGGGCTATGTTTTGGAAGAATGATGCCCTTCCCAATTCACTGGCCCCAGCAAAGCGGTGTTATGCTGTTCATTTTTTACATACTGGGGGTCTGCCTTCCCCCCGACAGAACCTATGTCAGGAGACTGCTGATAAAAGTGTCCTTATATTTTACCCCACATAAACTATATTCTTTGCTTCATTCACCTTTGGATAGATTCATTGATCTCAGTTTTTATACTGGGGTGTATTTGTACAAATTTTGGGCTCTCTATAATATGCTTCAAGACACTCCTTTGTGGATTCCATTTAAAGCCATGCCTTTGACTAAACCCACCAACCGTGTTGTTAATATCATGCTGAAAAATGAGAGTGTGAATGTCTAGGATGTTCGTTACCAGCTGGCTCAATGGTGTGATGTGCTTGTTGATCCAGATCCTATCCTAGACTCTGATCAGTTTTGGATAGGTTTCTGTTGGTTTTGAGTGAAGCTCCGGCATTCAGCTTCAGGCCTGCATCATCTCCTGAGTGTTTTCTTCTTAGGCAAGGACCATGGTAATTGCTTTTAACCTGGACAGCCCTAGACTTGTTTTCAATGCATCTCTGAGGATCACCTCAGCAATGCTTGCAACAAACTGCGCTGCACTCTTTGTTTTGGTTTGGGACATCTCCATGCCCAGTGCACTAATCTACTATGTTGTAACCTTTGTGAGGACTCTGGTCATTCCTTTCAGAATTGCAAATGGGCATCATATAAGACTGATGAGATCAACCCACAAGATCATTTCTTGGAGACGGCTTACAGAATCACACTGCAGAAATTACACAAGGACATGGCGGCTTCCTTGGCACTTCACCAAGACCCTGTTCCTTTTCCATCTCCCGCCCCTTGTTCTGAGCCTGGTGCTTCTGCTTCTCCTTCTCTGCGGGTGGACTCAGTTGATCCTCCTCCTCCATCATGCCCAGATAACCTATAGATCGCATTGTCGATGGATCAGTCTTCTCCTCCAAGCAACCTAGTCTTGGCTGCTGAGGCTAGGATTTTGATTGGGAAGCATGAAAAGCCTCCCCCGGATATGACAACAGTCAGTTGCAAATGATCTTTACACCCTCGTAAGTCTGAGACCCATTCACCCCAACTGGGCTCTACACTTACACCTCTTCTCTAGGAAAATAAATATGAAGCCTTACTGGATGATGCTATGGACACAGACACTAGTCAGATATAAGACTCCTCTTCACTCGCCTCATCCCTGAAGACCACGATCTCGGACATTGAGGTGGAGTTGACCCCCACCACATCAGGGTTGAAACACTGCAAGAAATTCAAGATGATCACCCGCAGTGCTGTGGGATGAGATCGGGATAGTCCTACCTGACCATAGTTGTTTGCTTAACTACCATGCCTGGCTCCTCCTATCTGCCGTGCATCACTTCATGGTAACAGCATTAAGACAGTGGCCAGATGACTTTATTATTTTCTATTTTGCATGATTTAATGTTTAATGTTTTTTTCCTACGGTAAACCCATCACAAATCTTCTACTAATGTACTGTAGGCCCAGAGGTTATGGACTTGATGCCCCTCCTTTTGGTTTTTGGCCCAGATCAGTGTGACAAAGTAGGCATTTTGTTTAAGAGTGCATCTTTCCAGGTTTCCTGCTTGGTGGACACTGAACCTGGCAGGGCCCTCCTTCTTGATGGTCACTATCAAAGTACTCCCTTTTGTTTTATTAATATTTACACCCCCAGACCAAGAAAGCCCAGGTTAACCTCTTCAAATTGATCCACCCCTATTTGTGCACATCTTGACATGTAATATTGGAAGGAGATTTTAATTGTAGCCTGGCCCAATCTGATAGAGGTGCACATACTTCTAAATTATTTTGTAACACAACCTTTCTCCTTTGCTTGCTGCGAGACACTTCTTTGCTAGATGCCTACCCGTCCATGCATCCTATCAGGGGCTTTACATACCATAAAAACACTTTGGCCACCTGTACTGATTTTCTGTTTGTTTCACCACACCTCCTTACCCATTCTGTTTGCCTTATTCCCATGGAAATCTCAGACTATCAGCTTCTGGGGTGTACTTTTGGTGACCAACCTACATTATGCACAGGACAGGTTTTTGGAGACATAATTTCTTGCTACTTGATAAATCCCTCCAAGAATGGGCAACAGATCTCCTTTATGCTATACAATCTCTTTCCTGCAAGTATAATGATTTAGGGGACTGGTGGATTGCGACAAAGGCATTTTTTCCAGGATTGTTTAAGTCATTTTCTCGAAAGAAAACCAGATTGGCCTATCTGGAATACCTTACCCTTAGAAACATAGACTTTGACGGCAGATAAGGACCGCTAGGCCCATCTAGTCTGCCCATTTCCCTGCCTACAGGATAGGCCGCAGATCCTAGTTAACCAACAGCCTATTTCTTCCTACCCCCCACAAGAATTGCCTTATGTCTGTCCCATGCATTCTTGAATTCTCCCACAGTTTAGACCCCACAACCTCTCAGAAAGGCTGTTCCATGCATCCACTACCCTCTCTGTGAAATAATACTTCCTCACATTGCCCTTGAACCGCCTCCTTCAATCTTTAAATTGTGTCCCCTTGTTCTTGCAAGTCTCTTTTTCTGAAGATGCTACCCTCTTGGACTTTGTTGATTCCACTGAGGTACTTAAAGTTTCTATCATGTCCCCCCCCTCCCTTCTTTCCTCAAGGGTATACATATTAGCTCCTTAGTCTCTCCTCATGCGCTTCTCTTGCAGACCCTGCACCATTTTAGTTGCCCTCCTCTGGACTGCCTCTATCCTGTCTATGTCCTCATGAGATGGGGTCTCCAGAACTGGACACAGTACTCCAGATGGGGTCTCACCAACTGTCTGTACAGAGGAATAACAACTTCCTGTTTTCTGCTGATGATGCCTCTCCTATACATCCCAGTATACCCCCAGCCCTCCCTACTGCCTTCACACATTGCTTGCTAACCTTAAGGTCATCTGATCATCGATGCAATTCCCCAGGTCCTTTCCTTTTTGTTGTTGTTACTACCTCCCCACCCATTGTGTATTCTTCCCGGTTCTTGTTTCCCAGATGCATTATTTTGCACTTCTTTGCATTGAATCCTAGCTGCCATACTTCTGACCATTCCTCCAACCTTGCCAAGTCCTTTTCATCCTTTCCACGCCTTCTTGTGTATCAACCTTGTTGCAGATCTTTGTGTCATCTGCAAAAAGGCATCCTTTTCCTTCCAGTCCCTCTGCAATGTCACTGATGAAGACATTAAAAAGGACTGGACACAATACTGAACCCTGCAGTACCCCACTAGTAACCCCTCTTTCTTCAGAGTGGACTCCATTTACAATTACCTTCTGCGTCCTGTTGTCCAGCCAATGTTTTACCCAGGCTACCACCCTGGGTCCCACTCCCAGGCTGGTTAATTTGACTATTAATCTTTTGTGGGACTGTGTCAAATGCCTTGCTAAAGTCTAGGTAGGCCATGTCCACAGCCCTCCCTGGTCTACTACTTTGGTCACCCAGTCAAAGAAATCTATTAGATTTGTCTGACATGACCTTCCCTGTGAACCCATGCTGCCTTGGGTCCTGTGCTCCACTGGCCTCGGGTACTCGACTATTCTTTCCTTCAGAAGTGACTCCATCACTTTCCCTACCACAGAGGTTAGACTGACAGGTCTGTAGTTTCCTGCCTCTGTCTTGGTCCCACTTTTGTGAAGGGAATCACATCCGCCTTCCTCCAGTCCTCGGTACCACACCATCTTCCCATGATTTATTAAAAGAGTAGCCAGTGGTTTCACTAGTTCCTCCCTTAATTCTTTTAGAATTCTGGGGTGAATTCCATCAGGACCCATTGCTTTGTCCACCTTCAGTTTTAGGAGTTCTTGCAGAACCCTTCCTTCTGTGAAAGGACTGGGATCGACCCCTTATCAAGAGTGCTTCTGTTAATTGGATTAGGCACTTCCACCTCCTCTTTGTGAATACTAAGCAGAAATATTCGTTCAGTATTCCTGCTTTTCACTGACCCCCTCTGCCCACCACACTGTTCATTCTATTCAGCCTCACTATCCCTCCTTTGTCTTTCTCGTTTCAGCTGATGTACCTATAAAGGTTTTATCCCCCTTCTTAACTGAGTTGGCTATCTTTTCTCAGTTTGGGCCTTTGCTATTCTGACTTCCCTCCCTGCTTCCTTCTGCATTAACTGGTACAGCTGTCTGTCCTGCTCCTTCTGTGTTTCCTTATACTCCGGAATGCTATCTTTTCTTCCTGACTTTCACAGCCACCTCTTTTGAGAACCATAGTGGCTTTTTCTTTCATTTGATTTGTTTATTTGCTTCACACAAAGGCTTATTGCCTCTGTGATGGCAGTTTGATAATTCCCCACTGTTGCTCACACCTCCTTCTAGCCTGTTTGCTAGTGCTTTCCTGAGGCACTCTCCATCTTGCCAAGTCAGCCCTCCTAAAGTCCAGTACCCTCACTTTGTATGGCTTGACTCTGTAGCTGAGTTTAACATGAACCACACTGTTTGATGGTCACTTGTCCCCAGATGGCAACCCACTTCTAGATCTGAGATCCTCTCACTGCCCCATTTGAGAGTACGAGGTCTAAGATTACTCCCTCACAAGTGGGTTCCGAAACTAGCTGTCTAATGCCTGCCACCTGTAGAGCATCAAGAATGGCCCTGCTCTTGGATGTGGCTGCAGCAAATGTGCTCCAGTTAACATCTGGCATATTCAGGTCTCCCATCAACAGTATCTCCCCTTTCTCTGCCATTCTAAGAATGCCTTCTATCATATCCTTGTCCATTCCTTCCCCCTGACTTGTGGGTCTGTACACAACCCCTGCGGATTGTGGTGCCCTTTCCAGTCTTCAAGGTGACCCAAGTGCCTCCTCTCCTTCCTGTTTACTCTTTTGTTCAGTTGCTTTTATCCCTTCCTTAACATAGAGAGCTACTCCTCCCCCTCTTCTCCCCTGCCTGTCTCTCCTGTAGGTTATGTACCCTGGTATGTTAACATCCCAGTCATGGTTCTCTGTGTACCATGTTTCTGTGACTGCTATGATATCCAGGCATCCCTCTTCCATTAAGGCCATCAGATCAGGGAGCTTGTTGCCCAGACTACGGGCGTTGGTACTCATTACCCTCCATTTTCTGATGGCCTTACTCCCTTTTGCCCCATCCCTGTCCTTCTTGCCTTTGTGACTTTCTCCATTTACCCCTGCCCTTCTCCCTATCGACACCTCTATGTTGGTGTTTGCCGCACTTACTACTGTGATTATTTGGGGAGGGCTAGGATTTTCCTGCTCCTTTCCAGTGCCTCCCCCCTTGGCTAGTTTAAAAGCTTGCCAATGAAGCATTTAAACCTATCACCTAGGATTCTGGTTCCCCTCCCGGACAGATGCAGCCCATCATGCCAGTATAGGCTTGCATCACTCCAGGTGGACCCCCAGTCCCCAATGAAGCCAAATCCCTGAGCTCCACACCAGTTTTTCAACCACTGATTGAATCCCATGGTGCGGAACACCCTAGCCTCTCCTATGCCATAGATGGTAGCACCTCCGAGAAGGTTACCGTGCGTGCTACTTGACTAAGGCCCCTCCCAATTCCAAACTCTTCCTGAACTTCTCTAATCCCTTTCTTAGCAAGGTCATTTGTCCCTAGGTGGACAATGACATCCAGCTCCCTCCCCTGTGCAGCTGCTCTGGCAATCCTAAGGATTCGCTCCCTGTCCCTCCAAGCCATGGCACCAGGCAGGCACCTTACCTCCCTCTCCCCTTCCTCCCCCAGTTCTACCTTTCTAAAAATGGAGTCCCCCACCAGGAGTTGTTTCCTTCCCCTGCAGGGTCCCCTGCCACCCTCCTGTGGGTCTCCTTTGTGGAGGTTCCCAGCATCCTCCTTGGTCTCCACTGTGGGTGCCTCCATAGAGGAACCACACTTTGCCAGAATGGCATAGGAATTGTGGAGAGGTACAGTGGGAGGGATGCGCCTCTGTTCCACCACCCTCACCCTCCCTGAGCCCACTGTGGTCCAACCGCTCCTCTTTCTTGGCAACCTCTGAGGCAACGGCAGTGGCACTAGTGGTCCCTGGATGGAAGAGGAGGTCCCACAAATCCTGGCCAACTCAGCCTGGAGATGAGCAACCTCCTCCCTCAGCCCAGAGAGGTGTCTGCAGATGGGACAACACCGCATCCTCCAGAACATCTCCCAGAAGACTGCTGCTCCACAGCCACTGCACTGCACCACTCCAATCATGTCTTATTTTTGGCCCCTTAACTGTTTGCAATCCTTACTCTTTCCTCTGTTTTTTCTTTCTCTCTCTCCTTACTTTCTGCCTGTGTGCCCTTTAAGCTCCTGATTGTCCTATTCTGAGACAAGAATATCCTATATTTCTCAGTAGACCACTTACTTGCTCAGAGGCAGACCTCCAGCAGCTAGAGGGGGCCGGAGAGCTACTCTTGCCCTTCTAGGATGGGTGGTCCTTGGTGGTTCTGTGATCACTCACTTCCTACCCCTAAACAGGAAGATCCTGTTGTCAGTCAAATCCTGTGCCTATAAAAATAGAACTAGCTTTGGGTGGGGGGGTGGAGGGAAGGGAAGGAGGGCAATATAGTCCCAGCAGAGAAGTTCAGTCACACAGCAGTCCTTTCTCCTGGTGTCTTCTGCCAAGCTATTAGCAGAAACTTTCTAAGGCAGTCTTTAAATGTAGCTTTCTTCTAGCTAAGCCACCCCCCCTACTTACCAGATCTTTCTACAAGTAATTTAAATCTCACAGCAGTTAAGTCCTTTCAGGCACCTGAGATTTACACCTAGATAACTCTTCAGATACCCATTCAGTTCAGTTAACCCAAACACACCTGTTTTTTTGTATGTTAGTTTTTTTAACCCTAAATTAAAGGTCAAATACAAAAGTTCTTCTACTTTAGTCCCAGCAGAGAAGTTCAGTCACACAGCAGTCCTTTCTCCTGGTGTCTTCTGCCAAGCTATTCCTTCACAATTGACCAGAGCCTGGTCTCTCATGCACTCTGATGCAGGGAATTATTCCTCCCTTATTACAAAACTTAAGGGACAGATGAGATGCTTCCAATATGACTGGGGTAAGTCCCTGCTGTTTGAGAGTAAGTGTGGTACACCTGGGACCCGTGGGTTGGGAGATCCAATTGCCAGTTGTAAACCCGGGTACGCCAGAGAAACATTACTAAGCTCATTTCACCGATGGGTGTTGTGCACACAGATGGGTCTACCATTATGTCATTGGTGCACGACCATCTTATTCATATGTTTGGGTCAGTAGCTGATCTTGTGCCCCCAGTGGCCTTTTTATGTACAGTTCAAGTGCCTGCTTTCCCTCCTCACCTCCAGCAGGCCTTGACCAGTCATGTCATGGCAACAGAGGTTACGGCAGCCATGAAACACCTTTGTACTAAGGTTGTCCCTGGTCCAGACAGGCTTACAACTGAATTTTATGCTACTTATGACTCTTTCTTGGTCACCATGTTGGTGGAAGTCTTGTTTTGCTCCAAGATGGCAATATTCTCCCCTTTTGTGGTAGCTATTCAAATTATTTTGTATAAAAAGTGTCCTGAAGAGGACTTTAACAATTGGAGGCTTCTGTATCTCTTAAATACAGACGTTAAGATTTTTATGATCCTCCTCAAAAGCAGATTGTCACTGCTGTCAGAGGTAGTCATTTCCCCTTTCCAGAAGAGCTCTATCCCAGGCCGCCATATTGCTGACAGTCTGATTTTGCTGAGGGAGGCATTGGGACTAGAGGACTGGAATATGGTCTCTGGATTTATCTTGATGCTTGATCAGGAGAAGGCATTTGATAGTCTCCCATCACTACTTGTTCTCGGTTCTGGCCTATTATGGCATTCCTGATGCTTTCTGCCATTGACCATATCAGCTTTTCTTCAGTCCTCCAAAACCATGCTCATTTCCAGTGAAGCTGTTGAACAAGGTTGTCAGTGGGGCAGCCAACACCTCCCTGAGTTCCTATTAGAACCCTTGGTTGTGTCCCATTCAGTCCCATAGCTTTGTCCACCTTCACAGCTGATGCTTGTTCCAGACTCTTTGTTCTGAAAATGAACTTGTGTCCAACCCCTCCCCCATTCCTGCTACTCTGTGGCTGTCTATTGTCCCTCCCTCCACTGTGAAGACTGAGCAGAAGTACCTATTCAGAATGTCTGCTTGTTCTTTGTCCTCTTATGCACAGTCTCTCTTCTCTGCCCTTTTAATCCTTACTTGCTTTTCTCTTGTCACTTACATCTGAAGAAAGTCTTATCCCCTTTAATGACCCCTTTGGCAGTTCTTTCCTCTGTCTGTGCCTTTGCTCCCCTTATCACCTTGCCTGCTTCCCTCGGCTTTACTAGGTATACCTCCTTGTCCTCTTCCCTCTGTGTTTCCTTATAGCTCCTGAATGCCACCCTTTTTTTCTTTCACCACCTTTGCCACTTCCTTGGAGAAATATAACAGTCTCTTTTTCCTTCTGCTTTTGCTCACTTCCTCCATGCAGAGGTTAGTTGCTTTAGTTATACCCTCCCTTATTTATGCCTACTGTGACTCCACTCCTCCTTGGCAATCCCCCTCTTTGAGGCAGTTTTTGAGCCAGTCCACCATTTCTTTAACATCTACCTTCATAAAGTCCAGGACCCTTGTCCTCATGTGGTTAGCTTCTGTTCCTGTGTTAATGTTACACCACACTGTACAGTAAGGAGGCAGGTTGGCACTGGACATTTTTCTTACCCATTGGTTGTGCTGTCACAATCCATTGGGTACAAATAAGTTTCAGTCAATCAGGATGCAGGACTCTTAGTGCCCATTTTATAAAATAATGATTATGAAAACCACTGGCGTCAAAATATGCAGTCAAGTATGAACAGTGCTGTATAGTACTGTACTGAACAGTGCTGTATATAGAGAATAATGGATGGGTGGGGGTTATAACAGGGATTTTACCCCCCGAGTGGTGAGATGCCACATAAACCCTGAGAGCAAAGCTCTAGAGGTTTATTCAGGCATTCCACCCTGAGGGGGTGTGTAAAATCCAAGTTTTAAACCCCCTACCCATCCTTTATTTTGCATAATTGCTAGTGATCGTTTTTTTTGCGACAGCAATTATTTAAAAAAAATGGGCTTGTTTTGAGCTGTGGACAGTTGGGATTTTTGTGCCTGGTCTGTTGCGGCTCGTAATGTTTTTTTAAAATTATTTCCCTACTGCAATGTAGATTCTGTGCCCTGTGATCTTTTTGTTCAAAAAAAAAAAAAAGAAAAGTACTTACCGCCGACTGCTTGTGTTGGGGAACTGGAGTGCATGCAGCACTGAGGAGCAAGATGACAGGGAACGGTGTAGAAAAGAGGAAGATCGCAGTAGGCGCATGCGCCGAAGTAAGGAAACTGGGCATGTGTTGGTCGTTACAACCAGCTGGTTATAATGTCAAAATTATAACCCGGTTTCTCTATGGGAAAAATGGTCACTAGTTATAGTACTGTACTATACCTGCACTGAATATCACTGTACTGTAGTTTTATATACCAAATATTAGTTTCATGGTTATACTGTTTTTAAATGTATTCTGTTTTTTTGAACAGCACAATAAAGAGTACAGTGCTCTACAGTACCTGTAGTAAATATTTAAGCAATAATGCATAACAGGGTGCGTGTCATGCTGTAATAACATCACACCTCAGGTGGTTGGCCATGGGGCCACAGGCCAAGTGCATCTGACTCCTGAAAAGTGATGTTATCCCAGCACAACACACATCCTGGAGTGCATTATTGCTATTATACAATGGCTCCTCTGCATCCCATACAATTTAACAATTACACATGAAGTAGTCCCTTTCTCTTAAATCAATTAAGTCTTATTTTGGTGGTGGTTACAGCAGTATAACAGGTAACATGTTGATTTACATATAACAAGGAATTCTGGGTAGAGTATAAAGTTAGCTTAAATTTTCCTTACTCAACAGTGCAGTCTCATACTTTGGTAGTGGTGACTACAGTATAGCACCTAATATGTAAATATATATGGCAAGGCATTGTGGGTACAATATGAAGCTAGCTTCCATTTTCCCATACTTGGAGGTGCAGTGTCCTTTTTTGGTAGTGGTTACAACAATATAAGTGCTCAGATATTTATTTTCAAAATGAAGCACTGTGCACACACTGATAGCTGACAAGATTTCTTTACTGAGAGATGTATGCTCCAATTTCTGTAGTGATACACAAATACAATAGCCTGTATACTGATTTACATAGTGAGGAATTGTGAGTACAGTAAATAGCAAATTTTTCTATCTCCCTAATCCGCATGTGGATTTTTTTTTTTTTACTGATGACATTCAGTCATGTGTGTGCCTGTCCTGATACAGTGATGTTATACTGGGATAACATCACTGTCCCAGGCACACACTGACCAGAGCCCAGGATTCTTTCCCTGTCATTGTATAATACAGTAATTTTGCCATGGAGGACATGTTCTCCCTGGAAGAGAAGTAAGAGAGGGGACATGATTAAGACGTAAGTATTTGAGGGGAATAAATAGACTGGATAAGGAGGGTCTCCTTAACTGAAGTGGAAACCAAAACATGAGAGGGCACAGTCTCAAATTAGAGGGGGGAGGATCAGGAGGGAGGCTAGGAGGCACTTCCTCATGGAGAGGGTGGTGGTGTTTTTGGAATGTGCTTCTGGGAGAGGTGGTTTCATCAATGGTGGTGGGCAGCTTCAAGAGAGGCTGGAATAGAGTCAGGGGAAGTAAGGGTCAAAGGAGGGGTCAACAGATGTGGAGCGGGGTCAGTAGCTAAACTGAGGACCCTGCAGTACAAACAGACTAGACAGACCAAATGGCCTTTTTCTGCTGCCTTCTTCGTATGTTCATATGTTCAAGCTTACACAGTATTTACACAAACTCTGTCTCTCTTTTCTGCAGACATTGCCTGGGGAAATCAGGAAAATTCCTCATTCCTGGGGGAAGAAGAGGTAGAGGATGAAGATTAAGTGCCATCGGGAAGCCTGAGAAGGGGGACCCCAGTGGGTAGGCTGGCTGTGGCACTGCAGCTGGTGGGGCTGAAGTCCCCTGCTGCCACAGAATGGAACACTGCACAGTACAAAATAAATGTAAGTAAAACAAAGCTATGTTTTCACAAATGCTGTCATGTGAGTTATTACTGTAACTCTCCAAAGTAGTAACAGAAATTGTAACTTTCTAAAGCACTAACAGAAATGAGAGGAGGAGGAGAGGGTGGAGGGTGGGGGTGGTCAAAGTGGACCAAAATTCTAAATCAAAACATGGAATACTATACTACTAAACTGTCCCACAATTTAAGGAAGTAAGCCACTTATCTACAGAAATGTACTCCCAACCAGAGACTTTGTTTGTTGATTCATATTGGCCCCTCACCAGTAGAACCCTAAAATATGACTAACTAAACTGATCAAACTAGCTAGGGGTTGAGCAGGTTACATCTTGAATTAATAATGTTTAATTTGCCTGCTGCCACCACAGCCTGTAGGTCCCTATTTTATTCCCATGATTCCTAGCACTCATCTATTCATCCAAGTGGTGCATCTCCTTCAAAGTCGTTTCAGTCCTACACAGGTTGGGACATAACACTCTGTTAGAGTCTTTACATCCTCACTCATCCTCTTGTCCTCTCCACTCTACTGAAGTGGGCCTCTTGTCAGTAGAACTTACTCCCAAGGCCCCTTAGAGAGGCACCTTTGGTGCATGTGTTCAAACAGGTGTTTGATTAATGATGAAATTGCTAACTACTATCTATCTGATCCCATCTGAGTTTATGAATATTTATTATTTAAGTTATTAGATTTTTAATTTATGATTGCATAATTTGTTCCTGTACTTCACTGTAAGGTGCCCTGAACTTCAGTGGAAGGGTGTCAATATTAATATAATCTACTACTACTATTAATCTACTATCTAAACTTCTTTCCAGGAGTCTCATTTTCTACCCCTACCCTATGCGTTTCCTTTTTCTCCCTCCTTGCCCTTTTCCCTTGTTCACTCCTCACCTCCCATTCCCTTGCCTTTTGCCCTTTTTTGTTCCTCCCTACCTGCATCCTTTATGCTACTTATGCACTAATCCACCACTCTAGTTATGGGACTGCAAGCTAGGCTTTCCATGCCCGATGTAATGCCCTGGTATACCCTAGCACCAGCCTTCTCTGTCTAGTTTAAGTTCTTGCATATGAACACATCAAACCTCGGTCCCCATGCATGGATCCCCTCCACTGTGGATGCAGGTCATCACATTTAAAAAAACCTCTGGTGCCAGATATGCACAACAAGCATGTCTGGCATCTAGCCTGCATGACCTATGATTCATCTGTACATGGCCAAATCCACAGTCCCCTACCTCCCCACTACCCGTGCAGAGAGGAGCATGTAAGGGCCAGGGGCATTCCAGAGGGATGAGTGGGGTCAGACATGGGATATCTAAACAGATGCCCACTTTAGCACCTGAACGGCTCCTCTGGTCTTTTAGTTGAGTGGAGGCTTTGATGACCAAACAGACTTTTAAAATATAAATAATCAAAGTTAAAACCTGCCTGTGTGGCCAGGGAAACACATTAATCTATGTAAATGTAACCAAAGCAGAGACTGCGAATTTATTAGAGATTGTAGGTGATACTAAGACTGATAAATGGACATGTTTATGGAACAAATGTTCTAAGCTTAATTGTGTGTAATAAGCCTGTATAAGAACAAATTGCTTTTAATAAAGATGAGTTAAAAAACTGCCCCATGGCTTCTATGAAGTGCACCCACCAAGGGAAGACATTGAAAAACATTGGAGCACTGGTTCAGCACTCCAGGAAGGGAACTAACTAGATTGCTGGCTTCTCAGAGCCTAATAACAATTCCTTCTCTTTCTTTTAGCAGTCTTGTAAAAATGTTGCAATGCAATGGACCTGACTCCCACATAGGTAAGGAAGCTTTATGTGTTACCCACATCAACATTGATCACTGTACTGTACAGTACCTACTGTAAACCTAGTTAATTTTCCACAACAAAATATTCACCCTGTCAGTTGGTCACTGTGCTTTGCGCCAAACAGTTTTTGCATACTTTAGGTTTCAGGCACTCAGCTGTCAATGTCAATTTTTAACAATCAATCAACAAAGTGTTCCTACTTGCTGTACTGTATTTGTCGTCTGTGCTCGTTATCTTGCTATCAGAGATACAGAGTGTTAGTGAGTTCACCAGATCTCTGTTCAAGAGGCTCCATTCCCCACAACCTAAAGCTGTTACTTGAGATTTCTCTTGCCTTCGACCAGGAGATGCTAAACTTGACAGCTAGAATTTCAAACTTAATGGTGAAGTCTGTTGTCACCAAGGTGTCCGCTTCTGCTGCTGCCACCAGTCCCCCTCCAAAGAAAAGACCTACTCAGCATGCCTCCTACTCACCACAAGTCCACTTGGAAATTGGCCAGCATGCTTCAGTGCACAGCGTTATGAATGCAGTTCAGTTTTATGAATGCAAGCATAGAAACAATATAAATGAAAACATGATCCATAAATTTAAGACTGACTACTTAGCAAACTTGAAAGAAACCCCAGACCCATACCTCTCAACTACACCACATTACGAGGAACGTTCCTCATTTTACTTCACAAAAGCTCACTGTTCCACATTGTGAATACTTGTTCCACATTCAGTATTAATTTTAAAGCAAAAATCTATAGTAAATGATGCAAAAATTACATTATTCAAGTAATAACAGACTTTCTGAACATAAATGCAAACATTCTAACAGTGTTCCGAGCTTCCTAGGTAAGGATTTGATTAAGTGTTCCACATTTTGCCCATTTGTTCCACATTTTGAGAGGCAATGTTCCACATTTGGGGAACAAAAGGTTGAGAGGTATGCCTGGACCCTTCCCAGCTGCCACATGCACTCCCAGTAAAGCCTTGAGTTTGCCCAACTTTCCTCCTGGAAGATGCTGAAGAGGAGTTTAAAAGAAAAAGTGAGATCATTGCAGCCAGAGGATGTGGTTATAAATGGTAGAGAGTTGACCGCAGTCATAACCAGTATTATGAAATCCTCCAACCACAGCAGTTAGCAGACAATGACAGACCCCTTACAATCTCCAGGCTATGGCTCCAACTATTTCTGAACAGAACTGGCTATAATAAAATAAAGAGAACCACGGCAGCACATAAAACCCTGGAGGACCTCTGAGACCTAAAGGAGCAATTCCTAAACAGAATAGTCACTGCAGCAGCTAGAAAGCTCATCATGCCAGAGCCAACACTCAAGCTAGACAAAAGAGGGGTGAATCTCATCCCATGTTCTGAGTGGACTATGGTTGCTGAGGGATCATGGTAGGTGGAGGTTACCGGCCTCAGCAATAAAAGTCAGGTAACTGTTGTGCATTTCACTAGCTGGCCATTAACTCCCACCTCAGATTATCTATAAAGGTAAAACCCATAACTGCCATCCCATGTACAAATTCCTCTCTGACTGGAACATAACACAGTCCAATAACCACCGGACAAACTCAGACACCACAGGACTGTACATTGAGCAGGTACATTTTGCTGACATTGCATACATTAAGAACAATCTTGCTCTCCCAAAGGAACAGCATGCAATGTTAATTTTCTAACTGTCCTGCGGACACACTACAGGGAACATCTTAAAAGCTCTGGGACACCATGACATAGTCCCTGTATTCATATCCCACCCTACAAAGATTTGTTACAACCTCTGGATGTGTCTGTAAATTAAGTCTTCAAAGAGCAACTGACACCTTTGGGGAAAGTTTGGAAAAATAATATTTAGACACAATTTAGCTTGTATTTCAAATATATTCTATAGATTTCTCCTCACCATTATTTATTACTAAAGAAATTCCCATAGAATCAATATCTTTATCCATCTGAGTTCATATGACTGTATACATTATTCTCTACTTGAAATCGTAATGCTCTGTTGTGATATCACAGTCTGTTGCCACTAGAATAACTGTGGTGTCACAAGCAGATTATTATCAGGTTGGGAAGAAGCAATAGGAGCCTCAAGGAGCAAATATCCTGTTTTCATTCACATATGACCTTGGTAATAAATAATGGAGATATGAAATACAGAGCGAATGAGAAATGTAAGCTGCTTTATGTCAAAATATTATGTTTTTCAAAGTTCTTCTTGAGGCTTTGGTGGCTTTTTAAAGACTAATTAGAAACCCAAATGTGCCAATTAGTATGCAACCCAGATCACAAACCAGCTGTCCCAGTGTGTTTGCAATCTGAAAGTCAGTGTGGACCTATGGATGTCAATGCTAAAAAAACAGCAAGCAAAGTGGTTAGGGACCAACTTTGTGAAGTTAACCACCGCATTGATGAATGCCTTCAAAGTTTTGAGCAGGAGAGGATCAACCCATCATCATCATCATGTCTGCTAATTCCTACCTCACTTATACTAAATAATAGAGCCCTAGTGGCTCCTCATTCCCCCTCCCTTTCTAGTCTTTGTTTTACCAAACCCTTGTATCTACCCCATCCTTCTTCTTTGAATCCCCCAACTGATTGCATGCAGACCACTCCCTTTGACAGCCTATTACACTCTTCCACTACCCTTTCCATCAAAAAAGTACATCCTGGTATCTCTCTTAAACTTATCCCCTGCCAGCATCTTGGAGTTGCCCTTGGTGCTTGTATTCCCTCTCAGTCGGAACAATTCCCCCATCCACTTTATTTACCATGTGTAGGTATTTGTATGTTTCAATCATATTCCCACTTTCTCTTCTCGCCTCCAGCATGTACATGTTCATATCTGCTAATCTCTCCTTTTATGTCCTTTCCTACTATCCCTGCATTATCTTAGTTACCTTCCTCTGCACTGCCTCCTCACACCGTCCCTGTCCTTCTTCAGATGCAGACTCCAAAACTGCACACACACCTGCAGGTGAGGCTGAACCATTTAACTATACAGTGGCAGCAGTGCCTCCTTTCTCCTGCTAGCACTCTCTCTCGCTATGTATTGCCTGATTCTGTGAGTGATCACTTGACTACTTTTTGTATCTTAAATTTTAAAAGACCTAAATTACTGCCATGTATCACCCAAATTTGTAGGTTTAAAAATGTTGATTTTGGTGAACTAAGTGCTCATCTAGCCTCACTTGACTGGTCTTACTTACAGTCTATTGCTTACATTGATGATGCTCTTGATTCCTTTTGCAGTCAATTAATCCCAATTCAGAGTGAATGTTTTCCATTATGAACTTTAAGAGTTTGGGGTGCCCCTTACAAATGTTTTTCTATGAATATTAAAATATGTATAAAGCAGAGAGATCAAGTTTGGGTAACTTAAGAAAAGTCTGTCTAATTCATTATTAAACAACTGTCGTTGTTTACGAAATAAGGTTTCTAAATTAGTACAAAAACCAAAAAAGGAGTTTTACAGGGCATAATTTGGTCTGATCCTAGGAAGTTTTGGGAAAATATTAATTCCTTATTGTCTCCCAAGTCTAGGAGTGTTATAAAGAAATTGAAGGTGACTGTATTAGAGTTCTCTGACCCAACTGAGATTGTCAATTCTCTTAATATTAAATCTTCAGACTTGTTTAGTTATAAGGTGAACACTTCACAGGTGCCTATTGCTGATATTTATCAGGACATTTTTCCTGTTGGGAGTCCATTTTTTTTATTTTAGGAAGATCACAAGAAAGGATGTATTAAAAATCCTTTTTTCTATTACCCACAAATTTAGTGATTGTGGGGGTGGGTTGGAAGGGCATTTTCTCAGGTAGGCTGAGCCTTATGTTGTTGATTCTCTTTGCTGTATTTTCAATTTATTTTTGATAACTCACCAATTTCCATCTGATTGGAAATGTGCATGGGTAGTGCATGTCCCTAAGCAATCAAATGCTGAATCTGTTAAGGACTTTAAACTCATTTAAATTTTAAATCCTGTAAGTAAATTGTTAGAGAAGATTGTAGCTAATCAAATTAATAGTTATCTTGAAACTTACAATGTTCTCTGTCTTCAACAATGTGGATTCCATAGGAATCATGGAACATGTACTGCCTTGGTTAGGTTCACAGACTCTGTTCTGAAAGGTTTTAAAAAGGGCCTTATAACAGGACCAGTGTTTGTGCACCTGACCAAGGCATTTGACTTAACTGAACATGACTTACTCTGTTCTAAACTCAGTGTTGTTATTTTTTCTGACAATGCTGTCTCATGGGCTAAAGATTATTTGCCTAACCGCTCACAGTTTGTTAATATAAGACTAGCAAAGTCAAATGTCTGCTCAGTTGGATATGGGGTACCCCAGGGGTCCATTCTGGACCTTTGTTGTTCTCTCTTTTTGTTAATCAATTATCTTCACTATGTAAATCTTGCGATTCACTTCTGCATGCAGATTATTTAATCCTTCTTTCCCATGCCAAGTCAGTGTCTGAGTTAACATTTAACCTTGAAAAGGATGTTTTCGCTGTTTGTAACTAGTTTGCTAATAACTCCTTGGTTCTGAATTCTGAAAAAAAAAGTCTATGGTATTTGGTACTTCCCATATGTTAAAATATAATCCTTGTTTACTGCTTTGTGATAATGCTAGTGTTGCAATTGAACAAGTGCATCAGTTTAAATATCTCGGGGTATTACTTGCCCCTGGACTAACTTTTTCTTTGCAGGTGAGATCCACAAGTCAGACAATTAATCATAAATTGGATATTCTTTATAAATGTAAAAGTCATTTTACTATGGAAACTCGGAAATCCACTGCTGTGGGTTCCCTCCTCCCTCATTTTGATTACGTGGCTAATATTTACTATAGTTTGGGTTGTAAGGAACTTAACATCCTTTCTGTCACTTATAATAATATTTGTCATAACGTATTGACTGTCCCTATTCGAATTCAGCACTGTGACCTTTTTTCCCCAATTAGTTTGGTTGTCCCCAGATCAGGAATTGAGTATTTTTTTGGTTGGTTGATTTTTAAATCTATTTTTCTGAGTACTTCTCTTCCTTTGTTTGACTTAGTTTCCATCAGATCTATCCCATCTAAACTAAGATCTGCTAAGGGAATGGTTCTAATGACCATTTCTTATAAGAAGAAGGCCAGTGCTTGAACTTTTTTTATTGCAGCACCTTTATACTGGAATGGCCTACCTAAAGCACTTTGAGCTGTTGTATATTTTCCAAGTTTTAAAAATATTTTTAAGCAATTTATATTGGATAAGGATGTTTGTAATTGTGCTATTTATTAATCGATGTTTGTACTGTGATGCTTGTACTTTGCATTGTACTACCAGGTCAGACCTGAAAAAAGGGACCTTTGGTCCAGTGTCCCTACCCAGTTAACAAAATTAAAAAAAATAAAATAAATGCACCCCAGCATGCTATTTGCCCTGCTCACCACCTTTTGCATAGTGCAGATGCCTTAAGGCTATCTGATAGCATTACTTCCAATTCCTTTTGCTCCATAGTGCTTTACACTCTGCCTGCTCCATCTAGTGTTGTGCAAAATTGGAAGATTTCACCCGGCTAAATATTTCATGGTTTTTGTGCATTTTGTGAAATATTTTATGTGGCGAAATGTGAAATTTTGCCTGTGGAGTGGGCAAAATTCACCATTTGCAGGTAAAATTTCACCACTTTAAAAGTGACACATAACATCATTAATCTTCAGAGGCTGCCTGTGGAGGGTCTCCACAATGTCCTTCAAACATCTGATGTGGCATTCAGCCTGTTGCTTTCTCAACCTGTATGAAAGTAATTTCCTTGCCTTACCCCCCAAATCCCAGTACTTATGCTTTAACCTGGTAATCACTAGCTCAGCTTTCCTGGAGGCCAGGACATTCAGCTGCATGCAGAGGGAGTGTATATCCCTGTAAAGACTCCCTGGTGTGTAGTGGACTGCCCTGGCCAATCATGGCCGAATTGAAGAACCCCCCCAAATCACCCCAAGCTATTTCCCCACCCCAAGTCCCCAGCCATGACCCCAGCCCCCAATCTTTAAAAAAAAAAAAACCTCCCCTGTCCCTGGTGTCTAATGGACCCCCCAATCTGTCTTAAGTCAGATAGCATCCTCCCTGCTCCTCTCTCCAGTACCCCAATCGGGTCATTGGCACAGCCCTTCACTCACTTCCATGGTTGGCAGCCCGACTGAGCACACGTTCGTTCATTGAAGCGTTCAGTCAGGCTGCTGGCCATGGAGGTGAGTGAAGAGCTGTGCTGGTTGCCTGATCAGGGTACTGGGGGAGAGTGGTTGGGCACTGTCTGACTGAAGACAGGGTGGAGAGCTGAGGGGTCCACTAGACACCAGGGACAGGGGAGGGGATATATATATTTTTTTTAAAGATTGGGGGTTGGGTTCATACAATTTGGCTGGTGATTAGCCAGGGGGACCACTAGACACCAGGGAGGGGTATAAATGAAATAATAACTGCAACATAGAAGGAAGGGTGGCTGTTGTGGTGGACTCCCTTCTGATGTGAGCAAGAAGATACCATGTATGCAGGTACACTCTTGATGATTATACAGCCTGTACAGGATGTTAAAGCTTGGTAATGATGTGCATTTCTGGTTGAAATTGTGGGCAAAAGTTTGCAATTTCGCCTCAATTTCATGGAATATTTTGCATGGCAAAATTGCTGATTTCACATGAATTTCGCCAGCGAAATAAAATGTTGCAACATCTCTGCCTCCATCCTATATTCAGGGCTTGGATTTTTTTGCCCCTTTGTGCATCACCCTGGATTTTTTGGTGTTAAATTTTAACTGGTGCAGTTCTTTGATGTCAAGTTGCCCTTATGTAATATACCACCTGTATGTTCAGAGGATCCATGCACAGTTAGAGTTAGCTACAAAGTAAATTGGATTGACTCTTATGTATTCAGTTTATCAGTGTCAGTGGCTCAGTAGGTAGCACACTCGCCTCTGAAGCTGGGAGATCAGAGGGCTGTGAGTTCAGTTCCCACATCTGGCACTTGGGTTAATATCCCAATACTGACACCGTAGTGCAGCATGAGAGGGGTGGTGCACTTCTGAGGTGCTGTCTTTCGGATGAGACATTAAACCAAGGTCCCATCTGTCTGGATTGGTGGTAGTTCAGGTGGATGTTAAAGATTCCATGGCACTTATCGAAAAGTAGGGGAATTTTCCCAGTGTCCTGGCCAAATTTCCCTCATTCACTAAAAATACCAACAACAGTTTCATCTGGTTCAAGGTCAGTTGGCATTCATCTGTATCCCCCTCCCCCGGGTCGTGTCTGAAAATAGGCAGGATTTGTCTAGTGCACTTACTCAGTCAAGAAAAACTAAATAAATAAATTCAAATGTTCTTTATTTATAACATCCACCTATTATAAGGTTACTAATGTTTTGTGGCATGTGGCCACTTCCTTACAACATTAGGGGTCACCGCTTGCAAGGTTCTTGTCTATTTGCTTGTTGGCTTTCAGTGAATAATACCTTCTCTTGATATCAGGCTTACTGGACCACTCCACATTTCTTTGTTTTAGAATTTTAACTGCCAGGCTATATTGTTTAAATTGTTATATAAGTGGTTTCACAATTGTTATGTTTTGGTAATTGACAAAGCCCTCCGGCTGCTATGTTTATTTCTCTTTTGCATAAAACCACTGCTTGTCCTAATGTTTCAAGTAACCTGACGTGGAACCTTTGTAAAAGAGCCCCTGGTTTAATGGTGTATCTGATTCCCTTAATACATAAATAAATACTAAATAAATAAATAAATAAGGCTACATATAGATAACCCATGCAATAGGACTACTTTAACAATTTGGTACAAAACATTAGATGCCAAGTATTTGGCCCCCTTTCAGTTTCTGATACTGTCTTTACTTTGTGCGGGATCCTTTCTGCCAGCTACACTAGACTACAGATTCTCTAATTGGGCACACATGAGATTGCAGTTTGTTTTCCAGTTCCTGTGGGACAGGGAATTAAGAATGTAAAAGAACCTGATGTCTTCTTTCTCTCTCCCTCACTCACATTTTTCTTCAAGTTTCTTCAAGCACAAGGTTTTATGTAACCTCTTTTGGTGGAAATGGAAACCAGAGCAGGGTATCCCACCCTTTATACACATGGTCATAAATATATTAAAAAGTCAGGGCTTCACTGAACATCTTATTTCCAGTCTCTATCACGCACTCATTCTCTAACAAAGACATTATGTTTCAGCATATTAGACAAGCCTGGGAAAGAGATCTGGCTGTCACTATACAGGATCAGCAATGAGAAAATTGTCTAAAAATATAATGTTACTTCCTCACATACTGTATAAGGAAGGAAGGAAGGAAGCAATGGAAGGAAAACAGCTAGAAAGATTAAAACAAAAGTGAGCATGTTGGCGAGATCAACAGGGGCATACAAGAAAATGCACTGGCACGTCATATTTCAGAGAATGGTAGAGATCACATGTTCACTTTCATTGGTATAGAAAAGGTTAGCTTTGGGCCAAGAGGGGGAATCTTGGATAGCCTCTTGCTCAGGCGAGAAGAAATGTGGATTTTTAATTTGAAAGCATGCAGGACTCCTGGTCCGAATAAGAGGGTGGAACTAACACCCTTAGTGTAACCTCTGAGCCATGTTTCATCACTAACATAGAATTTGACGGCAGATAAGGACCAGTCGGCCCACCTAGTCTGCCCATAAAAACATGTATGTATGTATGTGTTTGAAGTAACTGGGAAAGGCACACTGATCCATGGCTCGTTTCCAGATGTGACCCAGGGAAAGGGTTGGAGGAGTAAACAGTGTAACATTTAGTACTCAAATGGTGCAGATAAGAGTGCAGTTGGTAGCAGAATACATAGCTGGTACAAATGAGGAACAGGATAAAGTGCAAAGTAAATTGTATAAACACAAAAATGTCACCATTCAGTACACAGGAAATGGACTTGCTGTAAATTTCAAGTCAGAAAATGACAGCCATTAATTACTTTGCTGTTAACACATTGAAATAAAACATTTTATACATTTTGGAGTATCTTCATCCAAAAAATGAAATTACAATGATTAGTAATTTTGGCTACCAGAATCAGATTTTGATTAGTGTACATCTTGGCCATTTTAACAGTTTTATTTATTGTTATGTCATTTGCACATTAATAGCACTTGAATGTACTTGTTATTCTGCACTTTATGGTATTTTTATTTTATTATTTTGCATTATCTGTAAAAATTGTACTATGTATTTAAATGCAATGCATAAATATGTTTGACTATAGGGTATCTGTAACCCATGATTGAGCACCAGTTGGGGGGAGCAAAATGTCAGGCTGCTAGACCTGCAGAGTGTGTATCTTCAATAAAGTATTTTTCATATTTTCAGCATGAGTCAGAGCATGACTTAGATACATAGACAGTGTCGGCAGATTAGGGCCTACGGCCCACCCAGTCTGCCCATTTGAGCTTGTAAGTTCAGTTTATGTTTTCCTAGAAGTCTGTTGCCCCTAACCCCTGACCTCCAGGATTCCTTTATGTCTATCCCATGCATTCTTAAATCCCGTGATTGTTTCAGCCCCCACCACTTCCTCTGGCAGGGTATTCCACTTGTCCACCACCTGTTCTGTGAAGAAATTCTTCCTCACGTTTCCTCTGAATCATCCTCCTGCAACTTCATCCCACGCTCTCTAGTCCTGGAACAGCTTTTTCACTTAAAAATAGTGTCTTCCTGCACCCCGTTCCTCCCTGTAAGATACTTGTATGCCTCTATCATATCCCCTCTCTCCCTCCTCTCCTCCAGGGGAGTACATATTCAATTCCTTCAACCTGTCCTCACAGGACCTGTGATGCAATCCATGTACCATCTTTGTTGCCCTCCTCTGAACCTTCTCTACCCTGTCTATGTCCTTACGTAAGTAAGGTCTCCAGAACTGTACACCGTACTCAAGGTGGGGCCTCACTAGTATCTTGTATAGTGGAATTATGACCTCCCTTTTCCTGATGGTGATGCCCCTGCTCTGCTGACTGTTCTATGCATCCCAGCATCCTATTTGCTTTACCTGCTGCCTTGTCACACTGTTTCCTCACCTTGAGGTCATCAGAGATGATAACCCCAAGATCCCTTTCCTGCTTGGTGCATGCTACATCCTCACCCCCAACTGATATATTGTGCCAGGATTTTTGTGCCCCATATGCATTATCTTGCACTTCTTTGCGTTGAATTTCAACTGCCAAACCCCTGACCATTCTTCAAGTTTCTGCAGGTCCCTTCTCATTCTGTCTACACCCTCTAGTGTGTCTACTCTGTTACAGAGCTTTGTGTCATCAGCAACAGGGAAATTCTGCCTTCTAGGTCCTGCACAATGTCACTGATGAAGATGTTGAATAGGACCGGTCCCAGCACCGATCCCTGTGGTACCCCACTGGTCACTCTTCCCTCTGTGGAGTGACAGTCATTTACCACTACCCTCTGTGTCCTGCCACCCAGCCAGTTACCAACCCACTGCACTACTGTCCTGCCCACACCCATATTCCCCAGTTTGTGTAATAGTCTTCTATGTGGCACAGTGTCAAAGGCCTTGCTGAAGTCCAGATAGGCCATGTCCACTGCCCTCCCCAATCTACCTCCCTAGTCACCCAGTCAAAAAATTCAACAAGGTTGATCTGACATGACCTCCCCCTGGTGAAACCATGCTGCCTTGGGTCCTGTAGTCCATTGACAACCAGATGTTCCACCAATCTCTCCTTCAGTAGTGCTTTCATGATCTTCCCCACTACCGAGGTGAGGCTGACTGGTCTGTAGTTCCCCACATACTCTTTGTTCCCACTTTTGTATAAGTGGACTACATCTGCTGTCCTCCAGACTTTGGGTACCTCCCCTGTTTCCAGTGATCGGCTAAACAGGATTGCCAGAGGTTCAGCCACCACCTCTCTTAGTTCTTTAAGGACTCTGGAGTGCACCCCATAGGGCCCCATTGCTTTATCAACTCTTATTACTTTCAGTTCCTTCAGGACCCTTTCTCGTGTAAAGGGACTTGTAAAGGGACTTGTGTCCATTTCTGCACCATTCCCACCCCTTGATAAGCCTCTTCTGAGCTCAGTTTTTTGTTCTAGAGATACTGAGGTGGACCTTGTGGTCACCACAGAAACTTGTGCCTCAAAACATAATGACTGGGACCTGACTGTCCCTGTGTACATAATGTTCTGGAGGGATAGAAGAACAGGTAGAGAAGGGAGCACAGTCCCTTATGTCAGGGAGGACACAGAGGTGATGGAAGATGGGTGCATCAGGGGTAATGAGGAGATGAAGATGCTGTGGGAGCATCTCACGGTGGACTCAGACAAGAAACTACACTTGGAGGTGATCTACAGACACCAGGGCAAGGGGAAGGGAGGGACAGAGACCTCAGGGAAGAACTAGAAAGGGTACTGGTAAAGGAGAAAACATTGGTAGTGGAGGATCTGAACCTGTTGGACATCAGTTGGGATGTTCCAGTTACCAGGAGTGCCAGAAGTCAAGCCTTGCTGGATACATTCCAGGACTTCTACTGATGCAGCTATTTAAGGAATCCACCAGGCAGGAGCCATTCTAGATGTGGTACTCACCAATGTAGACATGGTAGGGGTTGTGAGAGTTGGAGAGCCACTAGGGAACAGTGACCACAACTTCATTTGGTTCAACCTGGCCTTTGGGAGTGGATATCCTCAGTCTACAGCTGAGATCCTTGACTTCAGAAAAGCAGACTTCAACAGGTTGAGAAGGTTTGTCCGAGACAAATTAGTTGGGCTTGAAAGCATAGGAGTAGTAGAAGAGAGAGATGGGGGGGGGCAATAAAGGGGGCCATTCTTGAGGCATCAAAATTATTGTGAGAACAGTAACTACAAGAGACAAGTTCAAGAGACCATTATGGTTCTCAGCAAAGGTCAAGGATGCAATGAGGACCATAAAAAGGCCTTCTAGAGATACAAAGAAAAGCAAGGAGAGGAAGAATGGGTAGAATATTTACTAAGAAATAAGAAGGCAAAGAGGGTGATTAGGGAGGCAAAATTAGACACGGACCTGCATATTGCTGAGGGAGTCAAGGGTGGAGAAAAGCATTTCTTCTGGTATGTTAGGGGATAAAAGGAAGGAAGGGGGAATCATTAGGCTATAAGGGGGGTAGGGTGGTAGAGGAGAACAGGCAAAATGCTGCTGTTATTACTATTGCTCTGTCTTCACTAGGGAGGATGATGGTCTCTTACCAGAGAGTGGCATCAAAGTGGCCAGAAAGGGGGTCCCACAGATGTGGCAGCCAGTATTCACAAGGGAAAGGGTCCGGAAAGGGCTAACTGCCCTAAAGATAGATAGTGCCCCCAGATTGGATGGGATGCACCCGAGGATGCTCAGGGAACTGGCATTGGAACTGGCTGTGCCCCTGATCGAGCTATTCAATAGCTCATTACACACGGGTGTAGTACTGAAGGACTGGAGGGTGGCACACGTTGTTCTGCTCCATAGTGGAGGTGAGGTAGGACAAGGAACAAGCAGGGAACTACAGACCTGTCAGTCTTACCTCAGTTGTAGGGACGCTGATGGAGTCACTGGTCAAAGATGACCTCACTGGATACTGGGAGAACAAAAGCAATCCCCAGGATTATAAACAGCATGAGTTTGTGGCAGGGAGGTCTTGTCAAACTTGATAGTCTTCTTTGACTCGGTGATGATGGCATTGGATAGGAGCCATGCCCTCGGATTCGCTCTACTTCATCTACAGCAAGGCTTCCAACTTGGTGCCTCACAGACACTTGCTGAAGAAGATGGAGGATCTGGATGTGGCTAGGGACCAGTACAAAGGGTGGTTAACTGGCTCAGAGGGAGACAGCAGAGGGTGGTGGTAAATGGGATCAATTCAGTAGAGAGAGGAAGCTCATGAGTGGGATGCCACAGGGATCTGTCCTGGGCTCATTCCTCTTCAGTATATTCATCAGCAACTTTGGAGAGGGAATCTGGGGCAAGCTGTGTCTCTTTACAGATGATACCAAGCTCTGTGGGAGGGTGGATAGTTACAAGGGAATCAAGGAGATGCAGGGTGACCTGCAAAGACTAGAAATGTTGTCTCAGATTTGGCAATTTTGCCAGTCCATCATTGCAGTGGTAGTGCTACCAGTCACAACGCTGGAGAACTGGGTTCTGGAATGAGCCTGGGCCATTGGGGGCTGGCTGGGAAGAGGAAGGATTGAGTGTCCCAGAAGACACTCTCCTTCCCTAGGGAGGGTGGGTCCTGTCTGCCACTGCTATACTGCCTCCTGGATGCAGGGGACTGTACAGCTCAGCAAAACTTGTGGGTGTGAGGAACCATACTGACTGCACGTGATGTCATGCTTGCATGCATGCACCCTTGCGGTCACTGTACACACTGTTCCTGGGGCTGTTGGGAGAAAATGTGAAAAAGGGCAGACCCTGCACCCAAAGGATGAAGGTCTCTCAGCACCATCATGTCCCCTTCCTCACCATGGATGCCTCCTGACAAAACATAAAAGTGTTCAGCGGTAAATCCCCTCCACCCTCACCCCTCCCGGGGGGGGGGGCATACGCTGCAGCTCTGTGAAGAATGGTACCAATGAGTGAGGTAAGGCAACTAGGGTTAGCCTTGTGAGCCTGGAGGGAATTCGGGGGTTGAATATGGGGTCATAAAAATTGTAATTGCAAAATAAAAAGATTTGGCAGTTGAAATTCAATACCAGAAAGTGCAAGATGATGCACTTAGAGAACAAGAACCCCAGGACTGAGTGCTGGATGGATGGGGTAATACTCAGCACTATGGCTGAAGAACAGGACCTAGGAGTTATCATCAGTGACACCCTCAAACAATCAAGTCAGTGCAATAAGGCCTATAGTAAGGCAAATATGATGCTGGGGTGTATTGGGAGGGGTACTGATGGCAGAAGGACTGAGGTAATAATTCTACCCATTATAGATCTTTAGTGAGGCCTCACCTGGAGAACTGTGCCGAGTTCTGGAGTCTTCAACTCAGAAAAGATAAGGACAGGCTGGAGGAGATGCAGCAAAGATTGAAAAAGATGACTCCAGACCAACAGGGCAGGTCTTATGAGGAGTGCCTCAAGGCACTGAACATATACTCACTGAAGGGGGGGTATGATAGAGACTTTCAAATTCCTGAAAAGACTAAACAAGGTGGACTGTGTGGAATTATTCAGCATGAGTAACAGTTCAATGTTACAAGGGCACAAGTGGAAACCGACAGGAGGGAAGTTCTGGAGAGACATGAGAAAGTATTATTTTACAGAAAGGATGGTGGAACCATGGAACAGTTTACTAGCCAAGGTGGTGGGTGCTAAACCCATTAATGGTTTCAAGCATGGCTGGGACAGGGAGAAGGGTATAGTGGTTGTTCAGGTTGACAGAAACTGGGATGATAGGAGGTGAATGGGGAATGCTGAGACTCTGGATGGACAATAGGTCCCGGGGTTAGTAGGGTTCCAGGGGCCAACTGGATGGACCATTGGTCTTTTTCCACCGTCATTGACTATGTTTCTCTTTTTCTATGTGTTAAGGATCCCTAGGTCTTTTCAAACCCATTTTTATGTTCGCCATGTGCATGCAGTAAACATTTTGTCATGAGAGGTGGGTTTTGAGAGATGTGACACTGTTGGTCCAATGCCGAACAGTCTTCAAGGGGCATGTCAGTGGCACACCAATCAACAGCGAAGCTGATCATGACACAGTTTTAGCTTGTTGGGCGGAAAAGTCCTGTACTTGAATGGGTTGGCTCTTTTCTTTGATGTACGCCACCCAGCAAGCTGATCCGTCATGATCATCCTGCTGAGGAATTCCAAACATCCAGGAAGTGCCCTGGTCTCGTACAGCCACACGCCCACCCTCCGGCTCCCACTCTCTCACAATGTTCACTACTGAAAACAATAAACACTGTCCTGCCTCTCCTCAACCCCAACTATCCTGCAACAAACATCTGCACACTGTTGGAACTGTTACTGCTAAACAAAAAACAAAACAAAACAAAAAAATGCTCCTTACAGAATTTCTTTACTTTAAAGAGCTGGTACCTAGCAAGTGCATTGGACCTTTTAAATAAAAAATAAACAACTATGTATACCTTGACTGTGTGTTGTATTCTTATGTAATGGATTTTAATGATTTTCTTCTATTTTGTTCTGTTTTGATTCCATTTTCTAACATCTCTGATGTTTGCTGAGAGGTTCACAGAGAAACTGGGACACCGCGCCAGAAGTGACATACATAGGAGTAATTTGCATATCACACCCCTTGTGCTGTCAATCCAGCTACAGTGTGTCTGAGCTGGAAATCCGAGCTGAGGTAATTTCATTATTTCAGTTGGCTAGAATGTGTCCATTCTGAAATGATAAAAAATTAAAAAACAGATCATTGTCAGTTGTTTCATGTTCCACTCGGATCAGAATGACTCCCTCATATAGCCATGGTACAGTTTTGATTAAATCGAAGCAGTCTGATAGCTGGTTGATTTACATTATTGATCAGTTAATGTCTTGAACATAACTTGTGGATTATTCTAAAAATATGTAAAAGTAAGGTCCTAAAAATGTTGAAATAATGCAAATTATTATGTACTTTGTTTGACTACTCCCATTTGAGTTCAAATGATTTTGGTCATTATTTTCTTTACTTGGCATGTGATGAAATGCCTAAGTTGACAGCTGTCATTTACTTGGCGAAGAGGTGTTGGGCATTCAGTAATATCCAAGTTAATTTGGTATGTGATGACCCTCGCACTCAAAGTCATTATTTGCATCTGTCGTTTGTGGTTGCAAAGCATGTTCACTGAGGTATTTCATTTTAAGACCCAGTAGACAGCTACATGTTGAATGAATCTGATCTTGTTAAGACTGGTCACAAAAAAAGTTGGTGTGTTGTGTGTAAATGCAGTGAGTTTTTAAGCAGTGAGTTTGTCTTTATTTTTGCAGTATTTCTATTGAAATACTTGATGTCAGTTTCCTGACAGTAACTGTTTTCTATGAGATGCGAGCATAATACCTAACTGAACAGTCACCAGTCTGAATCTTGGTTATGATGTTGTTCAGTATTTAAAGAAATACAGTATGTATAAAATAAGAGATCAGAGTACGCAGGTGAATACAGACTCTATATGTCAAGTTCAGCAGGACATAAAAATGACAGCTGTGTCTATGAAAAAAAAGTAAACAGAGATTGCATCATGCAGTCACTATTCCGATCTGACCACCGATATTATCAATTCTGTAACAGCTGTGACTGCAGCTTCCACACGTAACACAAAGATGCCAGCAATGTAAGCACTGTGAACTAAGCCTTTATTCAAAATAAGAAAATAGACCCTAGTACCTGCTGCTTTTCACCTCTGATCTTCGCGTGAAGCATATAGATGCAAAACTATCTGCATTTGTCTGTCTAATGCATCTTTCTAGCATGCAAGAACTATTGGCTACCAGGCTGCGTATTAATAAATAAACGTTTTTGCACCTTCTGTGAATGAATGTTACTTGGGGGTAGATCTGGATCGTGACCAGCCTCTCTTGATGCACAAAGTAAACTGGAGATTCTCAGATGAGACAAGGGGACTGCCCACAGCCAGCTTGATTTTGATTGGATCGTGCATGGCCGGGGAACACCCAATGGTTTTGACTGTGGAGTACTATAATGGGTACAAAATATAATGAGCAGCATGCATTCACTGCTCTGATGAGGATACCAGGGATTCAATGGTGGAAAATAAAAGCTAAATTCAACTGCAAGTGCAGTTCCTATATATGTGAAGTAACTGTTTTAGGACCCCCCCCAAAAAAAACCAAACAAACAACAAAAAAAAAACACAATGGAATTACAGTCAAACAAACAAAGTCAAGGTTCAGATAAACGCTAATGATTATTAATGCAAAATAGTAGTGAAATGTTATTTTATTTTAGTGTTTGGTAACCGGGTAAGACCCAGTAGGCACAAGTGCCTGTTTTCAGGGGCAGCCTGGGGACACTGGGGAGGTTAAATGACTTGCTCAGAGTCGCACAGTATGCAAATGGAGGATGTGGGAATCAAACCCCAGTCAGCTGGATGTATCAAGCTCATCAATATCTTGTTAATTTATATTTCTCTGGTGTCTAGTGGTAACCCCCACCCTTCAATCCCATATTGAAATTATATGTAAATCCAAACAGGCAAATGTTTTGGATCCCCCCAGCACTTTTTGAAATAGAAGAAAAGATTGAGACTTTTTGTAAAAAGTTCCACAAAACTTGTTTATTCTTCTTTGTTTTTCATTTTATATTGCCCTGATGTTTTGATTTTAAAATAAATCTTTTTCAAAGGGCTTCTTACTTCTAAAAAACATGCAAATATCAGTGTTATTACATACTGTATAATTACAAGTTTTCATTTGTATCAATCCATTATTTACATAGCAGGTGCCTAGTTGTATTACCAAAAACCTCACTGTTAGTATATTCAAAAAACAATTAAATGCTTTGTCACATTTTCTGTGCTCTTACATCAGCTGCACTTTTATGACTATTATGCCCTAAATATATTACAGATAATGCTAGCATTCTGTCCACAGCATTATATAGTATATACTGTCCTAGGCCTGAATCCCTTTAACTGAGAGGGACCTCTCAACCTCATTTGCTGCTGTATGTGCCTTTAAACCCTTAATGTTAAAATGCTAACCCTAAATTCATCACTAGCTAAGCCTGTATTATTTCATTTTAAAAGAAAATATATTCACTTTATATGTCGCTGTGTACTTTTAATGCTTCATTTTTGCATCAACCTCACTTCGTTGTAATGTGAATATCATCTAAAATAGATGTATTATATTGTTAAAGCCTTAGGTACGTTGCTTATTTCCTCACACTTTTTATCCAAGTTATCTTTTTTCACCTGACATTTGCTATATTGCTCCCTTCATTCAAATGACTTGTTCTCTATAGTGGAATTCCCACATGTGTCTGAAAAGTAAAACATAGAGGATAATGTATGGTCCTGTATTGGTAACCGGTCTATTAACCATCGAGAGGTCGCCAGGGCGACCATGTAAACCACGAGAGCGAAGCTCAAGAGGTTTAAGTCGCCATGGCAACCTCGAGACAGTTAATAGTAACCAGTTGCCAATAGAGGGACCGACCATACATTGTTTTTTATAGTGTATGGTCCCAAGAAAGATTGAAGAGGGCTCCTTGCTTTTTAAATAAGTCACCGCCGCAGCTGTTCGGTCATTCCATCACCGCTGCATGCATCCGTCGGGTCCTGAGAGAAAAAATGTGCACACATGCACAGACTGTTCCCAGTTGTTAACCCATCGATGTGACGTACTATTGATGGGTTAACAAGGATGAAATGCCACATTGATGGGTTAACAACACTTGGAAATGATGATTGTTGTGGGTTAACAATGTTCCACTATACATTATAAAGATTTAGACATCTTTTTTTTTTGGTGGGGGGTTCTGCCATATATTGATATTTTTAACCGCATTAGTACCTCCGACTGTTGTTTGTTTGATTTCAGTTGTTCTACTTTTTACATGCTATAACTTGTTCATCAAATGCTTATTAAATAAAGGTTTTGCCATTAGTTTCTTGTATGCTTTTAAAATAGGACTTATATTTTCATTTCATATTTGTTTACTACACTATAAACATTGTTTTTACCTTAATCCTGAGGCGCAAACTGTTGCTGCATCTTAATGGCATCTTCCACATTTGAGCGTAGAGCAAGTGAAGCTCTGTGGCCACTCCCTTCCTCTTGGGCCTGCTGATATGTCACCAGTGATGTCATCGGTGATGTAGTCACTGGTGTTCTCGCGAGATGTCAGGCGAGATTTCAGTTGCCTAAGCAACTACAGACAGCACTGTTGCTGTCTGTTCACATGAGCAGGCCCTTGTTATTGTCTGTAGATAGAGCCTGCACTATCTATTTGTATATTATGTTAAAATAATATGGTTTAAACACAGATTGTGCACCACAGGGGCTTGATATTAAACATTTATTTAAAAATGTTGAACTGTTTTAAGTTATAATTGATGAAGCAGTTTTTGTCTTTTTTGACTATTTTTATTTATTCTTATGTTTCAGAATAAGCAGTATAAGCGGGAAGGTGGAGATAAATGTGCGGGTTTCAGGCAAGGGGTACAGGGCGGGGACTGGGGGAAAAAGGCTGATATGACATGGTAACTGGTGTCTAGTGGCACCCCCCCGATCGCTATCATCACTATAATAAAGAAAACAGTCCCTCAATATCTAACCCTGTAAAAAAGAAAACGGTCCCTTGTTGATCTGACCCCCCACCCCGACATCGCACTGAGCACCCACCACCCCACACACAACTCCCCACATGCCCTCACAGGTCACAGGGTGAAGATCCACTCTCTGATCCATGATGCGTCTTGCTGCTGGAACCGCCATCTGCAATATGAGAAATTAAGGTAGATGCGGTTCTATGTATTTCAGTGGGCTGTTCAACTGTGATGCATAATTTGGCCATTTTTGCATATTTTGACACCAAATTTTCAACATGGCCTTTTGGGGACTCCACCTCATGAACAATGTCAGTGAAATTCTGCAAATCTGGCCCAAAAGATGATTTCGCGGTCGCTTGGCAAAATCACCTTTTGGGCCAGATTTGCAGAATTCCACTGATGGTGTTCATGAGGTGGGGTCCCCAAAAGGCCGTGTTGAAAATGTGATGTCAAAATATGTGAAAATGGTCAAGTGATGTATGTGTTTACATTTTACAACGCTCACTCAGAATTTGGTAATTTTAAATATTTTCACCCCAAAATTTCAACATAGCCATTTTTACATTACCTCGTGAACGTGACAGCTGTCATTTTTCAAATTCTAACCAAAATGTGTTTTCACACCTGTGGCACAGAATGACATTGAGGTGGCACAGAATGGTGTTTTAGCAGAGATTTGAACAATTCTCAGCATGGTGTTCATGAGGTGGGGTAATAAAAAGGCTATGCTGACAATTTGGTTGCTGTTTTGGCTGAAATGCAAGTGCAGGGCCCTCCACAGCAACATCCATATATGCATCTATGGAGGGATAGAACTGGAACAGAAGCATCTCCTCTACCAGGACTGCTTCGAGATGTCATTCAGCTTCAACATAAGCCACAAAGTGCTTCACAAAGCATCTAGCACCTCAGGCCATCTATACCAGTGGCAAACATCCGGCATTGACAAATGTTTGTATAAATGGTGGTCACATACTCCTAAAGTTCCTGCTTTAAGTCTACTGTCATGCTGATTCACTAGTATCCCATCATGACATGCATTGGTTTTACTTTTTACTTTTATGCTTGTAGGCGATTTATTGCCTGCATTTAGCTGTTCTATCATACCTCAATCAGTATTTGAATCATGCATTATTATAATTTACTATATGGATATGCAATTTAATAGTACACTAAAGCATATTAAAAAATCCTGGTAATAGTACCGGACAGCAAGTGGTAATACTATCGGTCACCAGTGATAATAGCACAGTTCAAAAGTGATAATAGTATCGTTAAGAGCCCGTAATACTGTGGTCGGTGGACATGGCTTACCTAAATTTTAGCAAGGCATTTGATACAGTCCCACATGAAACATTAACACATAAGTTAGCCAGCCTTGGAGTGGGTCCCAAGGTGGTAGAATGGATAAAAAATTGGTTAGACAACAGGACGCGAAGGGTAGTAGTAGTAAATGGAGTCCACAGTGAAGAAATGAGGGTTACTAGCGGGATACCGCAGGGTTCAGTACTGGGACCAGTCCTTTTTAATGTCTTTATAAGTGACATTGCAGAGGAACTGGAAGGAAAAGTATGTCTCTTTGCAGACGATACAAAGATCTGCAACAGGGTTGATACACCAGATGGAGTGGAAAGGATGAAAAGGGACTTGGCAAGGTTGGAGGAATGGTCAAATGTATGGCAGCTCAGATTCAATGCAAAGAAGTGCAAGGTAATGCACCTGGGAAACAAAAACCCAGGGGAAGAGTACACAATGGGGGGTGAGATACTGACAACAGTAAAAATGGAAAGGGACCAGGGGGTAATTATATCAGATGACCTAAAGGTGGGCAAGCAATGTGAGAAGGCAGTAAGGAAGGCTGGGGGGATACTGGGATGCATAGGGAGAGGCATCATTAGTAGAAAACAGGAAGTTGTTTTCCCTCTGTACAGACAGTTGGTGAGACCCCATCTAGAGTACTGTGTGCAGTTCTGGAGACCCCATCTCCGCAAAGACATAGACAGAGTGGAGGCTGTCCAGAGGAGGGCAACCAAAATGGTGCAGGGTCTGCACCAGAAGACATACTGAAGAAAGACTAAAGGAGCTTAATAGGTATACCCTTGAGGAAAGGAGGGAGAGAGGGACATGATAGAAACTTCAAGTACCTCAAGGGATCAACAAAGTCCAAGAGGGTGGCATCTTTCAGAAAAGAGATGTGCAAGAACAAGGGCACAATTTGAAGATAGAGGGAGACAGCTCAGAGATAATGTGAGGAAGTATTTTTCACATAGAGGGTTGTGGATGCATGGAACAGCCTCCTGAGGAGGTCGGAGTCAAGAACAGTGGGAGAATTCAAGAATGCATGGGACAGACATAAGGCAGTCCTAGTGGGGGGTAGGAGGAAGTAAGCTGTTGGTTAACTAGGATCTGCAGCTTATCTGTTAGGTAGGAAAATGGGCAGACTAGGTGGGCCAAGCAGTCCTTATCTGCCATCAAATTCTATGTTTCTAAGTTTCTATGTTCGGGTGCTCTGAATGATACTATTATCACTGAAACTGAAAACTGCAAGGGTAGCAGTCTTTGATGCCTGGCTATGTTGGGAGTGCCAATCAAACAGCGTGGTCCATCATTGGCTACTTTCCCTCTGTGGGCAGGTGGAACATTTTTAAAAATATGGTGGCATCTCTCGGTTAGCGAGAGCGTATTCTGTCTTCCGCTGTTTTGGTCGTTCCCTCCCCCCCAACACTGAGATATCTTGTTGATCCTTTGTGCTGCACAGAACCTAACAACAGGTATGACTACCAAGAAAATAAAAAGTTTCTGTTACAGCCTGCTTAGCGAGCGAGCGAAGGATGGGGCACGAAGTAACGACACAAGAGCAAGACAATGCGGCTGTCAGCCACGACCAAGCCTTTTCTGCACCTGCCAACCATCCCTCAGGAAAACAAAATTGGATCCATATATTAAAAAAAATAATGGACAGGTTATTTTCCATTAACGGTGATCCCCATCTCGAGGTTCTGGACACAGGAATCTCTCAAGCTTCACTGTCGAGGTTCCTATGTGTCCAGAACCTCTCGATGGTATTATTCACCGGTAATGGACACTAACCTGTCCATTATTCTCTTTATCTGTTTAAATAAAGTGATTGTGTGAAATCTTCCAGTTCTTCAGTTGCTGCTACTTTGGTAATTTCAGTAGTATACAGTACCTATGTGCGTACTGTATAAGGACTTATACTGTAGTTACTAGTTAGGGTTGATTACAACCCAAGATCAGTACCAAGAATTCTCCATTACACTCATTCCATTATACAAGACTGTCTGTAATTGAGAATTGCCTAAATGTCACACACAGCACAATGCACCTTAACAGTGAGCATGAGACACAACAGCTTTTGTTCTTTTTTTTTTTTAGCTTGTATGTTATTGAGTTGTCAGTAGGACAAGAACAAACACTGGGCAGTTTAGGTATTTCGCTTGCCTTAACACATATTTTTCAAAAAATCCGCTTTCAACATTATCTTGTAAGGGGATACCAGCATATCAGTTTTGAATTACTAACCTGAGTTTTCTTGTACCTATAAGGGCAGTTCATTAATTTTCACCTTCAGCTGGTGTTTTAACCCGCATCCAACTGTTTGAGTATAAGCGCATACTTGTTTTTTTCTATCTGACTATGGTATCTCCTTGGACAGAATACATTTTCACCAGATTCCTACAACCTTCATGTTTGTTACTGTTTCAATATCACTGCAGGGGCTTTTTCCAATCTTTATAAAGCTTGGGGGAAGGGGGGTACAATAGCTTTCATTTTAAGTCCTCACTCACATGCCATGAGTACCCGTCTCTGCTAAACTATTAAACTGTTCTGTGTCTCTTTATTCTGTAAACCAAGTAAGCAATAATACCCGACAGGGTGGGCATTATTGGGAAAAACCGGACTGCCCAGGGGCGTAATGAGGCCCGATGCTGCAGGCGGAGGGCCTTATAGCCCCTGGAAGGTCCGCTATTTCCCTATAATGCCCACCTTGGAGGGTATTATTGCACTTAGAAAATGGCCCTCTAAGTACATTTTTGTGAAATGTAAACATAAAAGAGGAAATGGGTGTCAAAAAGGTTCAAAACACTGTTCATTGACAAAGTAGTGCACAAGCTGTTCTAGGTGCTGTTACTCCTCCCTGCTACCTACTGTGCCGTTCTGGTGGACTCCCCCCCCCAACACACACACACACACACACACACACATACATACACACACACACACACACACACACACACACTCGCAGATTGAAGAACAAAAGAAGTGTGCATTAAAAAAATTCACTTAACAGTGTTTCGGCAGTTTATAGTTATTTTGAATTCTTATACATTGTTTTCTTTTATTTTGTTATGGTCGCAAGTCGGAACTCGGAAGCTGTGTGTTGAGTTCATGCCCTTTGACCGTACTGGAACTTGATGCTGCATCTTCTGTGAGCCTGTGAGGGAGATTTGTGAGGTACAAGACTGATTTGTTTGTTTTGGAAATGAAGAGAATGTGGGGGCATTTGAATTGTGGTTTTGCTTAATGTTTTCCTGCTTTTCTTTTTTTTTAAATGGCGCGTGCAGGATGAATCTGATGCGAATGCCGGCTTCGTGAGTACGCATTGCGAGAGCGTGGTCAGGAAACTGGTGCCATTTTAAAACGAGATAGCTGTTTTCAGTCTTCTGACCGCGAAATGACCGGACTGACTGTTAGTCTTTATTTCATTTATGAGCTGCTACTGAGGGAAAGCGGGGGTGGAGGTGGGGGAACCAGTAGTCTCTCGCTAAGTGAGAGAAAAACATGGCGGGGATTTTAAATTTCATCAGCTGCCTTCAGCCAATGAGGAAGTAGGCTGAGCAGCAGGGTAGAAGGGTACCTTGTAAAGTGGCACTTTGGCTGGTACTTATTTTTAGCTGGGCATCTATTGAGAAATAAATGCCCAGCTTGGAGGCAGTGTCAGCCAATCAGCACTGAGAATACTTTCTTGCCATTTTCTAAGTAAGCAATAATACCAGAGGTGGCATTGGGAAATACCGACCGCTTAAGGCAATGAGCCCGACGCCGCAGAGGAGGGCCTTATAGCCCCTGAAGTCCGGTATTTCCCAATAATGCCCACCCTGGAGGGTATTATTGTGCTTAGAAAATGGCACATCGGAGAATGTTACTCTGTGAAGAGGCACTTGGACTGGCTCTTATTTTTAGCTGGGCATCTATTGAAAAATAAATGCCCAGCTTGGAGCCTGTCTCAGCCAATCAGGTTTAAGAATTGATTGTTGCCATTTTCTAATAATGATTAAAAAATGAAAGAATGAGAAGTGTGCAGAACTCGTTGTTTTGTTATACATTCTCAGTGTCTGATACCAGAATAAAGCACTCAAGCTTTGTTCATGTGGTTTATGTAGCATCACACACCTCATGTGTTTTTTTAAAAAACTTGTCATACACTGGTACCCATACATCTTTGTCTATAGTATTGCCTAGCAGAATTTAACAACATTTCTGGCAGCAATATTAATTAACTAATGACCCACCAGAATAAACAGGAGGTTGAAGTCTATGTCACATATGTGGTAAACCCCCTCTGTATCCCCTCACCCCAGAGTCTATTGCTGATGTACTGAGCAAAATCAAGGGACTAAGTCAGGCTCATTCACATATTTCATTTCATCCAGCTACATCAGGGTTTGTTGAGTCCAACCCAGGCTCTCTGTAAATCATTTTTTGGCAGTGGGCTTCATTTGTTTAAATTAGTTCTGAAGCCTTTGGAAGCATTCCAAATGGAGTATATTATTATTATCTGAGTGTTCAGAGATGTGTTCAACTGCATCACAGTTACGCAACAGGAATATAAACGAGCACTTGGCAAACCTTCTTAATAACAGTTATTCACCATTTGTTTAAAACACAAACTGTTCTGTTTTTAATGCTGGCCCATGAAACAAATACCTGTTTATCATTCAGCAGACGAGAACTGGACGTTGCTTCCTATAGCACCTTTCATGAACTTAGTATTTTAACTTTCTAGTTTCTCTTCATATTTTATTTATTTATTTATTGAAATGTTTCACCAAGAAGGCACACTGAGCAACGTGAAACCGGGAGTCCAATAGGGTGAGGCATTTTACATCTGGTTACAAAGATCAACATAGCATACAATTAATTGAGGCAGTTGATACAAACAGTGTTACATACATATGTGATTTGTCAGAACAATTAATAAGTGCAGTGGTAATAAGTGAACAAGTGCTATCATGAAATAAGGGGTGAAGGGGAGAGAGAGAGAGAGAGAGAGAGAGAGAGAGAGGATGAGATGACAAATAGTGCAGAGTCGTGTCCTGGAGAGATCCCTTCAGAATACGGGGAAACCTGCAAGGGGACCGGGGATTGCAGTAGGGATTTGAGAGGGAGAGAGACAGGGAGTAAGTGTGATTAACACCTAGGAGAGGAAATAAGGCCTGATGCAAAAAGAGAACCCTTCAGTATGCGATGAACCCTGCAAGGGGGCAGAGAAGTTCAGGCGATTGTAAACCCTCCTGTGGTTAGGTGTTGTAATCATAGAGGGATAGTGAGAGGGAGGGAATGAGAAATAACACCTGGGAGGGGATGAGGCCTGATCCAAGGAACCCTCCAGGATTCTGGGGACCCTGCAAGGGGACCTGGAAGGCCAAGGATTGGTAGATAGGGGAAGAAAAGTTGGCAAGCCTAGGTACTACAGGACCCCTTCAGGATGCTGAGAACCCTGCAAGGGACCAGGCTTTCCTTCAGCCCATCCACAAGCTTCTGATTAATGCCTACAAGAGAAGTTGTCACTAGCACCCAGATGCACACTGCTTGTCCCTCTGTGGGGAATCATGTTAGTGCGAATGTGGTTGTGGCTGATGTTGTACCGAATTGTCTCCTCCTGGGCCCGGAAGTTGTACTTTACCTGCTTTTTGCAGTTTTGAATTGTTTAATGAAATTAATAAAATGTTATAAGCACAGTTTGTGGTATTGGTGCCATTTATTTTTTTTACAATTTTCAGCATTTCTTGTGATCATAGTACAGTGGTCATGCAACAACCTTTTTGTGTTTGGAACCAAACTTTCTAACAAAGACCCGGGTTGCCATTCTGAAAGATCAGCACAAGCTCCACTAATGGCAGCTTACGATGATTTCCAGTGCATCAGGGACCCTGCACCTGATTCACGAATGGGTGGAGTCCTGGCACCAAAGTCCAGCAGCTTGAGGCAAACATTGCCATGTGCCAAAGGCAAGGCACATGGAAGAGGTTACTGTAGCTGCAAGCTGTGGAGTGGTTGGGGGGCATCTGCGCTCAGTAATGGGGACCAGCCTGGAGGCTGGCAGTGTTGGTTGGGATCAGACAGGGGTTGGGATGGGCAAGTAGGACATGGATGAGTGCCCGGGGGGTGGCAAGAAGTCACTGAAGAAGATGCAGCTGTTCCTGAGCCATTTGGGGTGGTGGTGTCCATCTGCCTGGCACCATGGAGTGGGAACCTGCAGGCACCAAATCATTGGGTGTGAGTTCTCTGGGTGATCTGGGGGCACAGGATACTACAGGTGGGCAATGGCACAAGTACCCTCCCACCCCATCAAGGCTCCAGGGGTGTCACAAGGGCTGTCAGAGCACCTGCTGTGTGGTCTAGGATCTGGCAGGTCCTGCTGGCTGTCAGAATACCAAGTAAGAAAATGTTGCAGCCAGCAACTGCTGCAAGCTTCCTAGTAACCTGGTGCACCCCCAAACTTGGTGCAAATCTAGCACAAGGCCAATTGGGTGCAGGGGTCCACTTTGTGCTGCAGCCACCCTTTCTGAGTCACAAACTCCAAAAGTTGTGATGCAAGGTGCCCCTTGCATCACTTTTGTTTGATGCAGGCACTTTGCATCACAATCAGAGTTTTGAAAATCGAGCCCCTGGTCTCAGCATGTTCCACTCAGCTCGTCCCTGCCCAGTGTAAGCCTGCAGAGTAAATATAATTTTAGACTTAGTCCAATGTAGCCAGCTGATGTTCTTGAGCTGCAACTAAAATTAAAAACTATATCGTAGAGAGGACTAGATGATCTAGAGTCAAGGTTGCTGAATTCTGCAGCTTTCCAGATTTTTCCCCATTAACTTACTTTTTTACTCTTTCCATCTCTACTGGAATATGTCCTGCACGCTGGAAACTGGGAAGTTATATCAGTCCATAAAGTGGCTCAGTGGATGACTTAAATAACTTTTGTCCCACTTCCCTCCTTTCTATACCAGCCAAACCACTTCAGTGTTTGGTCAATAAGAAAGGTTGTCTGCGTTCTTTGAAGCTCAGTCTATGCTTAATTTTCAGCCATCTGGCTTTAGACAGTCTCACTCAGCAACTACTGCAGGATCAAAGGTCTTGGACAACATCATTTTGGCCATGGAAAATGGTCAACTGATTGCTGATGGATTTTCCAAGGCCTTTGACACAGTAGATCATAGCCTTCTATTAAATAGATAGGGTGACCCGAGCTTTGATTCCAGAACTTTGTCCTGGTTTTGCAGCTACCTGGATGGTTGCTCCTAGACAGCTGTACTTTTTCACCAGGATTCTAGCCCACCTTCTGTTTGTAAGGGATTGCCTTAAGGCTGCATCCTTGGGCCCGTTCCTTATTCTCTTCATATTAATAAGTTAGGTTCTCATATTGGTGGTGTGTGTCACCATTGGTATGCTGATGAGACCATATTCTTTTTCGTATTCCATTGGTATAATTATTATAGTTTTTTAAGACAGTTTGTTCTAGTCTTAAATCTTTCTTCAGGAATTCTAAACTTCCTAAGCTATGATTTTTGACACCCCGAATAGATTACACAAATCTTCAGGTGGGTCTGGGATGTCCTTATTTGCTGATGATGATCTTTTTCTGGGAATCATTAGTTCATACAAATATCTTGGCTTTTGGATCAATTGCTCCACTTCTGGTGATGTACGTATACAGCACTTATGTAACAACCCTTTCCCCCTAAACGGGTGTGTTGTTACTAAAGTGTCCATCAATGCCCTGGGTTCCAAGTCACCAATTGCTTTGCCTCTTTGGAAGAGGGGTGGAGGTTAGGGACTGGAGATAATAGAAGGTTTTGGCAGAAGGAAGGGTGCTTCCCAGAGGTGGTGGAAAGTCTCCAGCGTGCAAGGAGTCAGAAATATGCAAGGGGAGTAAGAGCATCCGTACCAGTGCTGATGCACTGGTTCAGGTCCCAGGGAGTGGGAGGCAGTTCATGGACTTTGGATTAGTGGCAATGTACTAGGAATGGAGTGGCATAAATTCTTTCTTGGATACTTGGGCAATGTTGGGAGTCAGAAGTGGTCTGACAACCTTTGCTCAGTGGCAGGGTGCCAAGACTGGCATGGCACAGAACTCCTTGGCAGGCTTTCTCTCTGTTCACAACATCTGGGGGAGGAACAGACTGAAGTTGGGCCATCCTAAGGGTTCTGCTGGAGAGTTCAAGAGAGATTCAGTGGCCAAGGTGGTTGCAGAGCCAGATTGGTTGGAAGCCCTTGGAGAAGGAGGAGTGAAAGACAGTGTTTACTAGGCACACATGCACCTTCACAGGGCATCAGGGGACCAAGCTGTAGGTTCTCCACATATCCAGGTCTCTTGGGTCTGTCTGTTGGGATTGCTTGGCAACCCATCTTCAATTTGGAACCCTACAGGCAGCTGAGGCATGGGCAGTAGTGTTTGGGGTACAGACAGCCATCTGGAAGATAGATACAGAAATAGTGGGTTCCCAGGTGGGCATCCCCTCAAGGGATGTGCTTCAATAGCTTTTGGACCTGCAGGGCTTCCTGAAGAGGCTATAACAGAAGTATGGGTGTAGCCAGCCCACCAGTGCAGCAGTAGAGCTAGCTCTAGTGACATTGACAACCTGGGTTTTGGAATGACCCTAGAGTATCTGAGGGCCAGCTGGCAGGGGGGATTGAGCATCCTATTGATGCTCCACTTCCAGAGGGAGGGGGGCACATGCCTCTGGTGCTGTGCTTTCAACTGGGTGACCACAGGTGGCATATGAACACTGGAGTCCAGAGAGGGAGGAATGACGTTGGCAGGTTGGGCATGCATAGGAACACGCATGCTTGGCATGGGATTGAAATCACAGGGTGAGTAGTGCAACTATTAGAAAAACCGTCTGGCACAGGATGATGTCACTCTCCTTGCTGGCTCCACCCAACCTGCCAGATTCATCACATAGTATCCCTACTAGAGTTCCTCCTGGGCTTATGTGTTGTGGTCTGGGGGTCCCACCATGGAGGGGGTAAGCTATGGGACATTGCAGCTGGTGAGTACTGAAAAATTAGTCAGACGATATGGCCGGGAGGAGCTAACGGCTGATGGGGCAGATTGGACAACGGCAAAAAGCATACTAAATAAATACATTTAAAAAAGAAGTATGGGAGTAGTAGATGTGGCTTAGTTAGAGATGAAGAGACATCTTTAACAGGGATGCCTGAGGAGGTAACCACAATACCTGCAAGACTAAGGTAAAGTTCATGTCTCCTGTCTCTTAACAATGGACTGGGGCTTTTTGGGATGGAACTGTCTATAACGGGGTACCAGACCATCAGTTACTTATGGTATCTGAGCTAGTATCTGCATGGGGTAATAGTAGCTCCTATAGAAGTGGTGTGGTGACAAGGGGCACCAAAGTAACAGTAAGGGATGGCAAGAATTTCACATAAGGAATAATGATGCGTGAACTGTGTTTGCCAAAAGCACTTGAATAACATACTGTATGACTCAATTTATGAACTATGATACAGGGTGTTGCCCTCAATTGTGCTTGAAATTAATTGTGAAGTGTATGATATGAACTACCTTTGAACCTTAAATCCCCTAAGTAAAAGGGATCACATATGAATTGTCAGTCTCGTGTGGCATGTGTTATTTGGTGACACCTTAAACTGTTTCTGAGATCTGTAGTGTCTTGCAAGGGAGTTTCCAGTGAGCAATAACACTAAAATACCCCAGACATGGGAGTTACTCTGGGTCATGCCCACCCCAATCTGGGCAGATAAGACACTCAGCAGAGCTGGCTGGGGGTGCTGCACTTATATAGATGAAATGCCACTAAGATTTTTTTCTACATTTTTTTCCTCTATTGGAACAAATCCCTCAAACCTTTGATTGGCATCCTAGATTTCCTCAATCTTTGATCTTTCCTTTATTAGATAATGTTGATTATTTTTTTACGATTTTGCTTAAAAATTCTTATGAAATAAACTTAAAATTCTTTATCACAGTCTTGCTCACTTTGCTTATGGCACTCCTTACACTGCCCATCACTGTGTTCTCCTCAAAGTGCCTCCTTGGTTGCCTCTTGCGGATTGATGCTTAATTCATACTGCAAGTAACTGGTTGTTCTGAGGGCTATTTGGGGTAATCCTTTTGGGTGTCTTTCCTCCGTAGTATCTGTTATACACTTCTTCCAGGGTTCGATGGAGCCAATATCCTGGAATTAAATGTTGCTCATAAACAGGCTTTTAATTATTATTGTCCATTAGTTTGGAATTCCTTTCCCCACACAATTATATAATTTACCTTCTATATTTCTGACTTCTTAAATGCCTTGTGATGTTCTTATGCTCTGTTACAACTAGATCCTCTTTTCAAATTGCTACTTGAATGTTGTTCTCATTATTAACATTGTATTACTTGTTTACATTGCGTTAATTATATTGTATGTGTATAATCTGTTGGCATATACTATAACAATCTTGAAATGAATGATTATTTATCATGGAATAAAGAATTTAAAATTTGGCATCATTCTGCTGGCAGAATGCTTACACCCCCTTAGCCCCAAACACACACTCACAACAGCAGGCTTCATACAAAAACAAGGTGTCGATTTTGTCTGTGGCAGGGTGAGTAGCAATTTACCTGTTAAGCAGATAAGGTAGGAGGGTGACTTTTTTATTAAGCAATGGGATGTTTACATTTTTTTTCTTTTTTGTTAATGAGTTTGAGCACATGCATTTACCCCCTACGCAGCATGCTGGTCTGTTAAGGATGTGACAGGTGTATGTCCTTTGCCTTTTTGGGGAAGTGATATCAGAACCCCTGGTATAAAGGAAATGACACACTTGGAGTAGGTGGGGTGAAGGGGAGGGTTGGTGGGACTAAGCCTGTGCCTTCCAGAAACAATCAGCTATAGCTCTAACCCACAATCCTGGTGAGTGCTTTCCTTCCTTTCAGCAAGACCACCTGCACAACAATTTAACAGAAAATATACCCTGCAAAAAACAATTTAAGTCAGAGAAAAATAAATCAGTTGAGCCCAAACCCTGTGTTCTGCCCTCCGACGCTCCTGCATCTAGCAGCGAGGGAGAACTGCCTTGGGAACCACTACGCTATTCTTTTTAAATTGTTGCTATTCCTTTTAAGTTATCACCTAGCAGAGACCCCAAGCCAAACAATCAGGCCAAACAATTCTCACCTAGTCCGAAACTACAGGGCAAAAACACAGCTCTAGTTTAAGGCCTTTAAAATGTTGGCTACTGTGCTTCAATTTACTTTACAGACAAAAAGAAAAACACAAGTTTGGCAAGTTTCTCCACAACTTACCCCACTTATCTTGTTTCAGGAAAACTCCTCAAGTCCTGACAGTCCAGAACTGTAGCTGGTAATGAATTTCAGGTTTTAGAAGCTCTGAGAAAACAGATTGCTGTCCTTGTTTTGTAATCATAAAGGAAATTGCAAAACAAAATCTGTCCTGAAATCTAGTATGAATTGCATTACAAATATAAGTTGCAATATTCTCTAACACTGAATGGGAGCTATGTGTGTGAGTGTGTGTGTGTGTGTGTGTGTGTGTGTGTGTGTGTCTCTCTCTCTTGCTTCACATGGTTGAGCAAGATTGCTCCACAGTGTGGATGGAAATGCTGTGAAGACAGAGAGAGAGAGACCACTGCCAGAATATTGCTGACTGTGCCTTCTGCGCAATGTCAGGAAGTTTACATGCCATACCAGTGGTCACCTGATTCTCTGGAAAGCACAACTTTTTTTTATGCTCTTCTACTGTTGAAACATGCTGTGTGACACTGATACTGTGAGCAGTATACTGGAGCAGTTTTAAGGGATTTTCAGTCTGGAGGGGATGCAGTTTTTTTGTTCTTCTACTGCTTCAGTAGCCGTTGCATTGGGGAGGGCGGGGAAGTCACAGGCAGACAAACAGCACTTCATGGTTTCATCGGGGAGAGACAAACACACACAGCTGACGCTTATGTAAGGTAGCTTATTGGCTGGTCCCGAGTACTGACTCTGGGGCCCTCATGACAGCTCGAGGGGGCTGGCCTAAGTACTTGTGAAACAGGACCATAATCACTAAACCTTCAGTGGTGTTGTGCCTCCACCTGGGGACTCAGGCAAAATAACCAGTGACCTTCCCCTGTTCCCCAGGAACAATATTTCCACCTCCTGAGCCCCTCCAGACAATTTCCAACAATGTACAGTACTCAAAAACAGTTGTGGAGACAGCAGTTACCATAAGCACAGCAAGTATTTATTACTGGAGGGAGTAGGACTAACAACTTTGGCTGCAAGAAAATAAGATTAGGTTAAGCACTTATACAGCACTTTCCAAAACCAGTAACTATACCAGTAATACTGTCAATAACACCCAATGCAACTTCCTCCAAACTCCCATACGTCTGGTGCCAGACCTGCCCCAATGTCTTTTGGGGTACCCCACTATGGTGGCAGGCCTGTGATGCCATGGGGTGGCTGGCATTGGGGCCCTAGATGAAGAAATAACACTAGGCAAAGAAACCTGGAACAACAGCAACCATTTGCAATCTTCCTGGTGGCAAAATTCTACTTAGCTGACTCGGTGCAGGTGAGAAGGATGTCCTTGACTTCCGATCACTCAGATGAAATCGCCTGGACCTCTTCATGAGCAGGAGCTTCTTGGCTGAAGATGAACTGCAACTCTGTTGTTCTGGCAGGAACAGTTCTATGCAGACCCCGATCCCAGGCTGGGGTCTCAGGCAGAACACCCTGAGGTACATTTTCCTTGAACAGCAATTAGGCAAAAGTCTTTTGTAAATCAAAAAGTGAGGTCCTCTGAGCTAAAGATGAGCTCCAGACTCTCAAATGTCTTAGTAGGAATCTTCACCACCCTCCTTTGGGCTGCGGGTTCCCTTGGGGGTGATAAGGGGTAGTTTTTGATTGTTGAATCCCATGTTCTGTTAGAAATTCCTTAACCAGTTTGTACTGGAAGTTGGGACCTTGATAGGAATGAATGCGCTGTGGTATGCTGTAATGGGTGATAACTTCAGAAAACTTTTTCACAGCTATACTGGCTTTCTGCTCCTTGGTAGGATAGGCCTGTAATAACTAATACACTGCTGAAACTTTTGCTGTAAGACTCCAAGGATAAAAAAATCCATGCAGACTAGCTCCAGGGGGTCAATGGTTTTTATGTTTACCAATGGAGCAATTATTTTTGGAAGGGTCTTTCTTTGGACACATCTTGCACATTTCTTACAGTAGATTTCGATATCTCTCACCATTCTGGGCCAGTAAAATCTGTCTCTTACCAGGCTCAAAGTCTACTCAAATCCTAAATGGCCCATGTCATCGTGTAACGATCTCAATGCCACCCAGCTGCACTTCTGTGGGAGCACCAATTGTGTTAAGGTTTCTTGGGTCTTTGGGTCTCTGACAATCTGATACAACAAGCCATTCTGTAGTTCCAGTTTATTCCACTCTCACAGTAATATAGGCACATCATAGTGGGTTTCTGCCACTTGGTCTGGTCTGTCCCCCTTTTCCAGTGCAGCTGTTACCCCCTTAAGACTGTTGTCCTGCCTCTGTAAATATTTTTGTTTTCTCTTATTTGGCTGCGGTAAATGCTTAAAGTCAATGCTGGTATGGTTGTAATAAGCATCTGGTATAGCATCCGGAAGGACCCCCAAGGAATCAATGACTTTGCAGGGTAGTGCAACTATCTCTGGGTTCCCAAGCAAAAACTTACTGCACGCTGCTTGCACCGCCTCTGATAGCAGTTCTTGGGTACCGTTGGGGGTCTCCAGATATGGCCTGTGGGACAATGCATCAGCGTCAATATTGTTCAGTCCTTGCCTGTATTCCAGTTTACAGTCATATGTGGAGAGGGTGGAGAGTCATCGATGCCCAGCCGCATCCAGCTTCACCTTGGTGTTGATGTAAGTGAGGGGGTTGTTATCTGTTCTTACGATGAATTTTTCCCCATATAGGTAGTTATGAAATTGGTCTACCATAGCCCACTTAAGGGCCAGAAACTTCAATTTGTGTACAGGATAGTTTCTTTTGGCTGCAGTGAGGCTCCGACTGGCGAAGGCCACGGGACACAGACCCGCCAGATGTACTTGATACAGCACCACTTCAAGTCCATCCATGCTGGCATCAGTGTGGAGAAAATAGGGCTGGGTGGGATCTGCAAAAGCCAGTACCAGTACTTACATAAGGCAGCAAATGATCGCTCTGAAGGCCTCCTTGCACTGTGGTGACCACTTGGCTCTGAAGGGTTTATTCACTTTGTAGTAAGACTTGGGAGTTGTTTCTTGGTTTTTGCATTTCTGCTTGTAGTTCGTGGGAGGGTAGCCCTGCAGCAGGTTAGTCAATGGGTGAACAATCTTAGAAAACTCTTGAATAAACCTCCAGTAGTAACCACAGAACCCTAGGAAGGATTGGAGAGTCTTTAAGTTGTGTGGCCTCAGCCAGGTTGTCAGGGCTTGCACCTTAGCAGAATCCATGCTCACTCCCTCTGCCAATACAGTATGTCCCACGTATTTAATGGACGGTTGGCATTTGTCCACCAACACTTTCAGCCCAGCTTTCTCCAGTCAGTCTAGAACCTTCATCAGCCTCTCTTCATGCTCTTGGGTTGTACGGCCAAACACTATAAGATTGTCGAGGTAAACAAATACTTGCAGAAGGTTCATATCTCCAACTACCTACTCCATTAAATGTTGAGAGGTGGCAGGAGCCCTTGAGACTCCCTGGGGCATCCTCTCGAACTGATAGAACCCCAGTGGGCAGATGAAAGCATTTTATTTTGTCTTTCTCCACCATCGGTATTTGATAATACCCACTCCTGAGGTCCAGGACTGTGAACTATCTGCTGCCTGTTAGACAAGTCAGGGCATCTTCTATGCATAGCATGGTATATTGATCTGCCACCGTTCTCTTGTTGAGCGTCTGGTAGTCGATGCACAGCCTCCCCCTCCCCATTCTTCTTCCATACCATCGCAATGGGTGAGGAGTACAGACTCATGGACTCGGAGATAATGCCAACAGCTCTTGCAGGTGATTTCATACATCTTCTACATCAATGGGTGCCAGGCATCTCGATCTTTCTCAGAAGGGCCTCTCATCCATCATCCTTATGTGATGCTCAGTCCCCTTCACACACCCCACAATGAGTTAACTTAGGGAGAAAACCTTCATGCATTCTGCCACCTTCTGACATAGTTGTTTGTACTCCTCAGGCAGTGGGGAATCACCAAATTGGAACACAGTGGGATGCAGTTGGGTGCTAGGTGGGCTTCTGGAAGACAAGCTTTGGATCATCTCTGTAGTGTACACATGGGCCAGGGTTCTCCATTTCCTGATCACCACTCATTTGTTACTCTCATTCTTTGCCATTACTGTAATCTTTCAGGCCTTCACAGAAGTGCTCTGGCTGGGGAGCACCCCTGCCTGGATCAGTAATGGGTCAGACAGTTCATTGCTCCAAGAACTATCAATCAGCAAGACCAAGCTCTTGGGGGTTTTGTGTAGCTCTAAGACTCCAGTGACAGTGACCTCAGCTCCTGGGGACACTGTGAGTGGTGTCACCTCCACATATTTAATAATGCCGACCGGGTCTTCTTCCACCCTGGGGGGCAGAGTGGACAGTTTTTTAAGTAGGCTGTTCTAACCATGGGGTACTTTGGAATCTTGTTAGTGCATTGAGGGCCCCCCAACTCTTGACATAGTTAAGCTAATCTTTGAAACGTGGGTATTCGTGCCCACCACCACCGGGGTCTCCCCTTCCATTCTTTTATCTGGGCATACTAGGGCCAGGGTGTCTAGACGGGCTTGGATCCTTGCTACCTTTTGGGGAAACTCAATTCATACTACTACATACCTCAAATAAGGATATGGCTGATTACTCACCCCCTACACAGCCAGCCCTTCAAGTGGTCTCACAGATAGATGTTTATGGTGTTGCCTGTATCAAGACTCAAATACCACAGTCACTTGGGAGACACTGCCAAGCAACACCTCACAGGCCACCCCCTCGACTTCAGCCCAGATCTTAGCTGAGGGGTCAGCCAGACAGGGGGGAATCTCAGGAGACCCATGGGCAAATGTGTTTGTAGACTTTGTGGAACATTCTTGTTTTGGGGGCCCAGTTCACGCCTTTGCTTGGTCCCACTGGCATTTCCGGACACATTTTGTCTTTTCACAAGTTTCTGTACCATCAGGGGGAGGTTCTCAGGGGCTCTGCAATATCTCTTTATGTGCCTTTCCTCACCACAGTGGTGGCAATAGAAGTTAACTCTGGCCTCAGTTTGAACAGGGGGTTTGTCCCTCCACATGAGGGGTGCTCGCCCTTGCTCAGGCCCACTAGCTCAAGAGGTTTTCAATTTAGACACCTGCTCACTCAACATCTGCACCTGCTGGCACAACTCAACCTTATTTGGTTCTTGGTCCTCATGGAGGAAGTCTATGGCAATATCTGTCTTGTGAGCTGGGGTAATTATTTTAGAGGGTTTGGGAGCCTGGTCCTCCTTTTCCCGGATCTCCAACATCACGCCCCATAGGAGGGAGGGGTGTGGAGTCTCTGCTCTAATCTTAGCTTCAACAGTAACATTTCAGACTGACCTGCCCCTCCAGGATCTGCTCAATTCAGACTCTATTCATGTCTTTGGCTAAAATAGCCCATTTCCAATATTTCCCTTATTCTGTACCATGATTTGTAATTTCCTCATTACCATAGCCCCACTACCAGTACTCCTGAATATCCCTTCCAAAGTGCTCGGATGCATTCAGGCATCAGCCTCTGGGTGGGTGGCCTGCAAAGCAGCAATGCTGTCCATAACAGGACCCCTCAGACTTTCACATACCCTTCTCTTCAGGCTCAGGGAAGTCAAGGTCCTGGACCATTGGGGTCGCTTGATCCACCCATATGTCAAACTCATCCTCCCCTGGGGGCACGGAATTTCACCAGTAAAGTGGTTTCAGTCGGGAGAAGGATCCCTTCCACCAGCCCCAGGTCCATGCAGTAACCCAAGCTGGGGGCTTTTCATTCAACTCTACATTGCTAGCCTCATACATATTTTTCAAGTCATAATACATTTTACCTTCAGATTCTACCATAAATCTACTTTGGTCCTAAAATCATTAGTGTCAATTCCCAGTCCCACAGCCACTGGAGTGCTCGTGTTCGTGACCACTGTCCAGGGAACCTGGAAATCCATAGGGGTGAAGACTGGGGCACCTTGGTGAAATCAATTGCAGACCCGCTCTTTACCAGGGCACTCAGACTCTCACTAGAGTGATTATACCTCCAACCTTGTATTTTTAAATTGTCACAACATTCCCATTCATATAACATATTAATTACACTTGCTCTGTCAACACTTTCTGGTATTCCCTTTAATAGAACTGCTTTTTTCCAGTCTAGCCCTTCTCCCTGGCACCAATCTTCCAATTCTCAGAGTGCCATTTTTTCCTGTAGGTTGGCTGGGGTCTGCCCCAATACCACTTCCTGACTCTACGCACAACCCATGGCTATCTTTCGGTGCATGGGAGGTTACCAGCACTAAGCCTCCAATATGTAAGGTAGGTTGTCAGCCAGTCCTGAGTATTGACTCTGGGGCCCTTGTGACAGCTTGAGGGGGCCAGCCTGAGTCCTTGTGAGACAGGACCGTAACCACTAAACCTTCAGTGGTGTGGTGCCTCCACCTGGGGACTCAGGCAAATAACCAGTGACCTTTCCCAGTTCCCCAGGAACAATATTTCCACATCCCAAGCCCCTCCAGACACTTCCTAACAATGTACAGTACCCAAAAACAGTCATGGAGACAGCAAATACCACAAGCACAGCAAGTATGGAGGGAATAGGACTGCCAACTTTGGCTGCAAGAAAATAAGGTTAGATTAGGCACTTAAACAACACTTTCGAACACTAGTAACTATACCAGTAATACCATTAATAACACCCAATGCAACCTCCCCCAAGCTCCCACTCGTCTGGTACCTGACCTGTCCCAATGTCTTTTGGGGTACCCCACTACAGTGGCAGGCATGCAGTGCTGTGGGTTGGCTGGCATTGGGGTCCTAGATGAAGAAATAACACAAAACAAAGCGACTTGGAACAACAGCAACCACTTGCAATACACCTGGTGGCAAAATTCTACTTAGCTAACATGGTGCAGGTAAGAAGGATGTCCTTGGCTTCTGATCACTCTGGTGAAATCCTCTGGACCACTTGGTAAACAGGAGTTTCCCATCTGAAGACGAACTGCAGCTCCGTCTTTCTGGCAGGAACAGTTCAATGCAGACCCCGATCCCAGGATGTGGTCTCAGGCAGAACACCCTGAGGTGCAATTTCCTTGAATAGCAATTAGGCAAAAGTCTTTTGTAAATCCAAAAGTGAGGTCCTCTGAGCTAAATATGAGCTCCAGACTCTCAAATGTCTCAGCAGGAATGTTCACCACCCTCCAGTGGACTTAAGCAGCTTTTGCAGCAAACAGTTTGGAAAACACAGCCCGAATTAGCAAAAATCCACTTGGGCTCCTTTGTAAACAGTTCCAGTTTCTCTTTGATTCTTCAGTCCCAGCACTGTAGCTTAGTGCCTGTAGGAGTCTAGACCAGCCATCACAGCTTGGGGCTCCAGCTCTTGGTGTAGTCTGTCCTGGTCTCTCTTCTTCTTGGTGAGAGGCATTTGGTGGATTCCTGGGGCTATTTATAGCCTTCCCAGGCTCCTTGCTGATTGGCTTAGCTTTTACCGTGCCAAATTGTTTTCCTTCTCTTCCTTCCTCTGCAGCAGTGATGTCCCCCTTTATTTATGCTCCCCCCCCCGGACACCGCCACCAGAATTAAAAGGGCTGGAGGGAAAGTCTTTTTAGCTGGACCAGTCCTCTTAAAGCCACACAGGGGTTGGGGGCTTACACTTACAAGGTGGGGACCTCAGAGAAACAGTCGATCATGCTCACCTTCTGCCTTTCATTTACTCAGTATCAGTGGCAGCTCCAGCTTCTGTTGGTTACCAGGGTACAGGGTGGGCACCACAGTGTGCAGCCAGGACACCTACAAAATCCTCAGTGAAAAGTGGGCATGCATATTCATTAACTATGTACTATACCCGGACAAGTAAAACAATGTTAAAATCAACCCCTGTGCTTTAACATACCAAAGTACATCGAGTGCAGATACTGAAACAGATGTGTAACACAATTTGCACAAAACTCAATTTACTGCCTGTTTCATATACAGTGCAACTATCTACCCACTTTTGTACAAGCAAAGTGGAGTGGATAATCAAGAGTGGTTAATACTAGGGCGACAGCAAATTGAAGGAGCATTATAGCTATTTAAACAGTGGTGGCAATTTAACTTTTATTTTATTTTATTTATTTATTAGGAGAATCAGAGATACACCTTTGAGCCGGGTCTCTTTTACAAAGGTTCCACGTCGAATCAAAACAGGACAGGTAGACTTTATAATAACAGCAAAACATAACAAGCAAAGCTATACAAGTGAGCAGCCAAATTGGCGTTGTCAAGGTTCAGGACCAGCATATTAGGTCAGGAACAGTACAACAGCCAATGTACAATGTATGCCAAGGACGTTACATAAAGAAATTACAGGGACTGAGAGCAACAATGGATTCAGTGAAACAGGGAGGAGATGGATAGCAGCTCCAAAGCATAGGCAGGAGTGAGGGGCTGGGAATAGGGTAAGCAAGGGGCTAGGAGAGATGGGAAGAGAGAGGCTGAGAGGTGTAAGGGGGATAGAAGTAGGAGGGAGGGAGGAGGTAGAGGAGGGAGGAGACTGAGTAAGGGAAGAGGGTAGTTGAGTGGTAGTGTGTCAGGAATGGGGAGGGTAACAAGTGTCATAGGGTAGGTGCACAGTAGGAGAGGCAATCACTACTGGGAGGTTGTAGAAACCAGGGTAAGTCAGGATAAGGGGTGGACAGCAATATGATGGGGGTGGGGAGGAGACAGGGTGGAGGGTGAGGGTGGGAGGTGGGAACAGTGTGGGGGGGAGGCAGAAAGCAGTTAAGTGTAGCAATCACAGGATGCACCAGCTACAAGGTGCTGTCGCAGTTTGTGCTTAAAGGTGCCGAGCGTGGAAGTGTTTTCGTCTGCCCCAGAAGAGAGCTGAACCAGATCGAGGCCCTAACTTTAAAGGAGCACTGTCCTTGTGAAGTCCAGCAGTGTGGGACAGAAAATGTAAAACTTTCGGGAACATCTGGTGAGGCGGGGAACGCAATAAGGTGTGAGTATTGTCCGAATCCCTAGGGGCAAGAGACCTAGTGAGGTCTTTTTGGCTAAGATGCAGGTCTAGTATTTTACTCTGCTAGTCAGCTGAAGCCAATTGGCCTGTTCATAAATAGCACAGGTATGAGAGAGGTGAGTGACAGAGGTAAGGAGATGGCAGACATTGTTTTTTTTTTGCGATGAAGTATAGTGTCGGTGGCCGATCCATACATCACGAGCCCATAATCAATTATTGAGATTACAAAGCTCTGAATTGCAAGAAATAGGGCTTCGGGCCATAAGACAATATTTATGCTTGTATAACAATCCAATACGTGTATTTTCAGCTTTAGTGATGTTGTCAATATGTTTGGAATATGATAGGGTGCAGTCGAGGGTCACTCCCAAATATTTAAACAGATACACCTGTTCCAATGCAGTGCCTGAGTTGTTGTAGATTGTTAGTTGTTTGTCCTTGTGCTTGTTATGGGCACCATGGAACAGCATTGTTTTTGTTTTTTTGTAATTTCAAATAAGTTTGTGTGAACTGAATGAGGCCTCGACTTCTGTGAAGCTTTTTTGCAATTGAGACTGTAGGAAGGAGGGATCTGAGTTGCATGTATAGATGACTGCATCATCCGCGTACAGAAGAATCCTATCTTGGCAGGAAGCAGGGAGTTTATTCAAAAAGATGCTAAAGAGAAGAGGTCCCAAAATGGACCCTTGAGGAACTCCTGACTGAACCAGAAGTGTAGTTGAGAGCACGTTACCAATCCTAACCTGTTGGGGTATGGTCAGTAAGGTAGCTCTGAAACCATAGGGTGATGTCATTAGATAGACAGAGGAGAGACAGTTGCTCGATCAGTAAGTAGTGGTTGACAGTGTCGAACGCCTTGGTCAAGTTGATATAAGAGGTGCCGACAAGTTGGCCATGATCAAGTGAATTGTGTATATAGTAAGTGAATTAGAGGAGAGCAGTGGTGGTACTGTGCCCCATTCGAAACTCATGCTGCTATGTGTCAGTTCTTGATCTGGTGTTCACAAATAGGGAGCATGTACAGGAAATAATGGTCAGAGAGCCACTGGGTGGAAGTGACCATTGCACAATGTGGTTTCAGTTGGATACGGACAGGGAAAGCATCGCAACTAAGACCAAAATCTTGGATTTCAGGCGGGCGAACTTCAGGAAAATGGGTTAAGTGCTAAGGAGCCATCTGATAGGCATCAGAGCAGATATTGGGGTGGACCAAAAGTGGTTCATCATTAAGGAAGAAATACTTGTTGCCACAGATGAGTGCATTAGGCGCAGGAGGAAGACCACAAGGGTGAAAGCGCCCAGCTGGTTCAGTTCTGGAGTTGCCCAGGCAGTAAGGGAAAAGAGGTTGGCCTATAGAAAATTCAGGAAGACCAAGAGAGAGGTGGATAGGGAAAATTACCTAAGGTTGGCTAGTGAGGCAAGTAAGGAAGTCTGGCAAGCAAAGGCACAGAAGGAGCTGCAGATAGCTGAAGGAATTAAGAAGGAGGAGTAGGCTTTCTTTCGCTATATAAGTGAGAAAAGGGACAAGAAGGAAGGGATTGTTAGGCTTAAGAAAGGGGTGGAGTGGGTGGATGATAATGGGGGAAAGCAGAGACACTAAATGAATACTTCTGTTCCATCTTCACCAGGGAAAAGGATGGACCAGTGCCTTCAGGAGGGAAAAGAGGGGAACACAGATGTAGTGATAGAAGAGGATAGAGTGAGGGAGGGGCTTCGGGCATTGAAGGTGGACAAATCACCAGGCCCAGACAGAGTACATCCAAAGGTACTAAAGGAACTGGCTGAGGAACTGGCAGGGCAACTGGCAGGCCTATTTAATAGTTCACTAGAGTCAGGTGTGGCACCCCAGGACTGGAGAACAGCACATGTAGTGCCCTTCCACAAAATGGTCTCAAGGATGACCCAGGGAATTACAGATGAGTCAGTCTGACCTCCACTGTGGGCAAGCTCATGGAGACTATACTAAAGGAAAGGTTGGTGGAATATCTAGAGGAGCATGGTCTCCAGGATGCGAGGCAGCATGGGTTCATGGAGTTGGGGAGATCGTGTCAAACAAATCTGATTGACTTCTTTGACTGCGTCACTAAGACAGTAGATGGGGCCAAGCGGTAGACATCCTCTATCTTGATTTCAGTAAGGCCTTTGACTCTATGCCCCACAAAAGGTTGATCAGGAAGTTGGTGGATCTTGGAGTTGGGGAAAAGATGGCCAGATGGGTGGAAAACTGGCTGAGAGACAGAACCCAGAGGGTGGCTGTGGGGGGAGAGTTATCTAGCACCAGAGAGGTAACCAATGGTGTCCCGCAGAGCTCGGTGCTGGGACACATGTTGTTCAATGTCTTCATCAATGACATTGGGAATGGCATTAAGGACAAAGTGTGCCTATTCACGGGTGACACCAAGATCTGTGGGAGAGTGGACACAGCTGAAAGGATACAGGACCTACAGGAAGATCTGGAAATGCTGGGGAGGTGGTCCAGGATCTGGCAGCTTGGCTTCAATGCCAAGAAATGCAAAGTTATGCATATTGGAGCCAAGAATCCCAGGACAGAGTACTACCTAAGTGGAGTCTGAGTATCTGCATCAGAGGAGGAGAAGGACCTGAGAGTTATGATCACTAGTGACCTGAAGCACTCCACGCAGTGCAAGAAAGCAGCAGCAAAGACAAACAAGATGCTGGGATGCATATCTAGGAGAAATAGTAGTGGGAAAGAGGAGGTTATAATGCCCTTGTACAGGTCACTGGTAAGGCCACATCTAGAGTATGGAGTTCAGTACTGGTACCCGCATCTCAATAAAGGACATTAACCTGCTGGAGAAGGTCCAGAGGAGGGCTACAATGATGATAGCGGGTCAGCAGGGTAAGGCATATGAGGAGAGGTTGAAGGCACTGAATATGTACTCCCTGGAAGACAGGAGAGAGAGAGAGGGGACATGATTGGGACCTTCAAGTACTTGAAAGGGATAAAAAGGGTTGATAAGGAGAGTCTCTTTAAGCTGAGTGGCAACCATAACATGAGGGGGCACAGTCTAAAGCTGGAGGGTGGGAGGTTTAGGAGGAGACCAGATGGGGTGCACCCCAGGGTCCTTAAAGAACTAAGAGAGGTGGTGACTGAACCTCTGGCTATCCTGTTTAGCCGATCACTGGAAACAGGAGAGGTACCCAAAGACTGGAGGACAGCAGATATAGTCCCCTTATACAAAAGTGGGAACAAAGAGGAAGCAGGGAACTACAGACCAGTCAGCCTCACCCTCGGTAGTGGGAAGATCATGGAAGCACTACTGAAGGAGAGATTGGTAGAACATCTGGTTGTCAATGGACCACAGGACCCAAGGCAGCATGGTTTCACCTGGGGAGGTCATGTCAGACCAACCTCGTTGAATTTTTGACTGGGTGACTAGGGAGGTGGATCAGGGAGGGCAGTGGACATGGCCTCATCTGGACTTCAGCAAGGCCTTGACACTGTGCCACATAGAAGACTATTACACAAACTGGGGAATATGGGTGGGCAGGACAGTAGTGTGGTGGGTAGGTAACTGGCTGGGTGACAGGACACAGAGGGTGATGGTAAATGGCTGTCACCCACAGAGGGAAGAGTGACCAGTGGGTACCACAGGGATCAGTGCTGGGACCGGTCCTATTCAACATCTTCATCAGTGACATTGCGCAGGACCTAGAAGGCAGAATTTCACTGTTCGATGATGACACAAAGCTCTGTAACAGAGTAGACACACCAGAGGGTGTAGACAGAATGAGAAGCGACCTGCAGAAACTTGAAGAATGGTCACGGGTTTGGCAGTTGAAATTCAATGCAAAGAAGTGCAAGATAATGCATATGGGGCACAAAAACCCTGGCACAATATATCAGTTGGGGGGTGAGGATATAGCATGCACCAAGCAGGAAAGGGATCTTGGGGTTATCATCTCTGATGACCTCAAAGTAGGGAAACAGTGTGACAAGGCAGCAGGTAAAGCAAATAGGATGCTGGGATGTATAGGCAGGGGCATCACCAGCAGGAAAAGGGAGGTCATAATCCGCCTATACAAGACACTAGTGAGGCCCCACCTGGAGTACAGTGTACAGTTCTGGAGACCATACCTCACGTAAGGACATAGACAGGGTAGAGAAGGTTCAGAGGAGGGCAACAAAGATGGTGCATGGATTGCATCACAAGTCCTATGAAGACAGGTTGAAGGAACTGAACATGTATTCCCTGGAGGAGAGGAGGAGAGGGGATATGATAGAGACATACAAGTCTTACAGGGAGGAACAGGGTGCAGGAAAACACTATTTTAAGCGAAAAGATGTTCCAGGACTAGAGGGCATGGGATGAAGTTGGAGGAGGACGATCAGAGGAAACATGAGAAAGAATTCTTCACAGAACGGGTGGTGGACAAGTGGAACACCCTGCCAGAGGAAGTGGTGGGGGCTGAAACAATCACGGGATTTAAGAATGCATGGGATAGACATAAAGGAATTCTGGAGGTCAGGGGTAAGGGGCAACAGACTTCTAGGAAAACAAACTGAACTTACAAGCTCAAATGGGCAGACTGGGTAGGCCATAGGCCCTTATCTGCCGACACTGTCTATGTATCTATGTATCTATGTATCTATGAGGTCAGGAAGCACTTCTTCACAATGAGGGTGATGGACCCTTGGAATGCACTGCGGGAAGAGGCCATCTCGTTGAAGACAGTGGGCAGCTTTAAGAGAGGGTGGTATTGGCTTGGGGGAAGATAAAGATCATATGTAGAAAGGATGGGAGGAGTGGGGAAGGAGGGCAGGGACATTAACTCAAGCTGTTGACCCTGCAATATGAGCAGACTTGATAGCCCAAATGGCCTTCTTCTGTTGGCTTCTTCATATGTTCGTATGTTTGTATGTATGTACATTGCAGGTTATGTTTCTCCAGGTATTCAACAAGCTCATCAGCAACTATCTGTTCCAAAGCTTGGAGAGAGGGAAGGATGGAGCTGATCCTGAAGTTGCTGAGTAGGGTCTTGTCACTACTTTTGTGTATCGGCATCACCACCGCAGATTTCCATTTTAAATTGAATTGGGAAAGCATGAGGGAACGATTGAAGATTTTGGGAAGGGGGGACAAGACTTCATTGATGGTGAGGGATAGAAGTTTCAAATCAAGGGAATCTCCACTATGTCTGGACCTCCCCAGTACTTTTAGCATGTATTGTTTAGCAAGACCTTCAGAAATTGATTTGAAATAGAATGGTGGGTGCCCAAGTGTCATTCCAATTTTTTTTGAGAATGCTCCATCAGTGGAATTGTCCAAAAAGTTAGGTGGAAGCACATGACTAAGGTCTGTGAATGCAACATTAAATGCGTTAGCTATGGTTACATGATACAATGTAACGTTACCATCTATGTTTCGCATAGATTGCTTTAGGGTCTTTCCCTGTAGCTTCCATAAGGTTGCTCCAGAACTTTCTCCCATCGGCGCTGCTATAGTAGTTAGGTTTCTCAGATCAGATAGCTCTGGTGCAGGCGTTCCTGGCTGTTTTGTAGGCCTGAATGTCAGCTTGAGTGCCGGTGGCCTTGGCTCGATACCAGAGAAGGTCACGGGACTTCATTTGTTCAATGAGATCTAGAGTAATCCATGGGTTATTGACACCTTTGCACATACGTTTCTTGAAAGATGCATGGACATCACATGCGGAATTGAAGCTGGAAATAAAATATTCAAGAGCTGTATCCACATCCGGTGCTATGTCAATTGGTGACCAATCGTACTCCCGTAGGAGAGTTTTAATGGGCCCCATATGCCCTGGAGCCAGCACTCTGCTGTAAATGTTTTTTGGTGGGGGTATGGTGAACTTATTAGACCAGATGCACATGATTGGAGAATGGTCGCTTAATGAGTCTGGGAGAACTTTGGTAGTTGTGATGTGCTCTGGGCAATTGGTAAGCACCCAGTCCAGAAGTGTGCTGGTCCCTGTCCTGTAGTTAATCTTGGTGGGTGACTGAATCAATTGTGAAAAGTTAGTGGCAGTTAAGGCATCCTTCTAGCTCTTTGTACTGGGGCCCAGCCAGTTTCCGTTGAAGTCACCTGCCATGATGACTTCCATGTTCTGATCAAAGGTATTGATACAGTCAAGTAGGGAGTGAAGGCCCTGATTGGTTAGCTTAGGTGGTATATAGATTGCAGCAACAGTGAGAACCTTATTATGTGCTCCAAGCAGTATCTTGCCGGCAAGAACCGTAAGCGTGAGGTTAACACCTGAAAGTCGGTGCCCGTCCAAACGGCAAGCGGTATGTGGTGAAAGCCCGAAAGGCAAGGGGCAGGAGGGTGACTGATGTAGGGTTGTGGGAGACCCTAGGGACAGGATGTCGTTATATGTACTCGCGCGCATCGGGGGTGGGAGCGAGCACAAAGAGCGTGGCCTGGGAGGGGGCAGAGTGGATGTAGAGGGTGGTGCTGCAGTCGGCTGCCGAGCTGCACCGTGGCATTGGGGGTTCGCCTCCGCTTGAGGTGCGTGGGGTTCCGGGTTCGGGTCTGGATCCGGGTGCTACTGCGCTTTTGTTGCACCCGGCCCAGAACTTGTATTTATTTTGCTTTGCACCCCCGACATGCCGCCCGAGTTGAGAAGCTTTAAGTAGAGGGGTGTGGGGTCCGAAGCCCTGCAAGTAGGGGGGAGTGTGGGGTGCAGCCCCCACAGAAAGCAAAGTATTTAAATCCCCGCTACCGTTTGTGGTGGCAAGAGAGGATGTCAGGGTGGCAAATTGTTTCCCGCCTGACATCAAGGAGTACGCGAGTCGCCGCTACGCCGCCATTATCACATAGAACCAAAAACCTGTATATCATTCCCAGAGTTGAGTAAGGTTAGGACGTGACCTGTGAAGGACTCTTTTAGGTAAAGAGCACAGCCCCCACCTTTCTTAGTCTAGCCTGTATGTAGACTGCGTAACCAAGAATAGCAATTGTAGAATCAGGGATCTTAGGAGACAGCCACATCTCGAGCACTGCCAGGATATCAGGGTTGTGCTGAGAGACCCAGGCAGTGAGGGCATCTGAGGAGGGCTGGGGTTGGGATGAATGTTACCAGAGATAATTAACAACAACAGTAGTAGGCGTTTTAAAAGAGCCTTGAGGTATTTACTATGGTGAGCCTGAACACCCTTTTTGGATGGTTCTTTGCCGACCGGTTGAAGTGAGGCATAGATTCCAGTTAACAAGGGTGAATATCGAAGGAAAAGCAGCGATTTTTCCAGGGTCTGAGGAACCAGCCAACAGTGACAAAGTCATGGATAGGATTTGCTAAAGTGTATCTGGTAGTTAGAAACATAGAAACATATAATTTGATGGCAGATAAGGACCGTTTGGCCCACCCAGTCTGCCCATTTCCCTACCTACTGGATAAGCTGCAGATCCTAGTTAACCAGCAGCCTACTTCTTCCTACCCCCACCCCCTAGAATGGCCTTATGACTGTCCCATGCATGCTTGAATTCCACCGCTGTTTTTGACTCCACAACCTCCTCTGGAAGGCCGTTCCATGCATCCACAACCCTCTCTGTGAAAAAATACTTCCTTAAATTACCTCTGAGCCGCCCCCCTCTATCTTCAAATTGTGCCCTCTTGTTCTTGCACATCTCCTGTTTTGAAAGATGCTACCCTCTTGGACTTTGTTGATTCCCTTGAGGTACTTGAACGTTTCTATCATGTCCCCCCTCTCCCTCCTTTCCTCGAGGCTATACATATTAAGCTCTTTTCGTCTCTCTTCATATGTCTTCTGGTGCAGACCCTGCACCATTTTAGTTGCCCTCCTCTGGACAGCTTCCATCATGTCTATGTCTTTGCGGAGATTGGGTCTCCAGAACTGCACGCAGTACTCAGATGGGGTCTCACCAGCTGTCTGTACAGAGGGATAATAATTTCCTGTTTTCTACTGGTGATGCCTCTCCTTTGCATCCCAGTATCCCCCAGCCTCCTTGCTGCCCTCTCACATTGCTTGCCCACCTTTAGGTCATCTGATATGACTCACCCCAGGTCCCTTTCCATTTTGTTGTTGTTAGTATCTCACCCCATTGTGTACTCTTCCCTGGGTTTTGTTTCCCAGGTGCATTACCTTGCACTTCTTAGCATTGAATCTAAGCTGCCATACATTTGACCATTCCTCTAACCTTGCCAAGCCCCTTCTCATCCTTTCCACCCACCCTGTGCATCAACTCTGTTGCAGACTTTGTGTCATCTGCAAAGAGACATACTTTTCCTTCCAGTCCCTCTGCAATGTCGCTATAAAGACATTGAAGAGGACCAGTCCTAATACTGAACTCGCGGTACCCACTAGTAACCCCTTTCTTCTGAGTGGACTCCATTTACTATTACCTCTGTGTCCCATTCTCCAGCCAATTCTTTACCCAAGCTGTCATCTTGGGACCCACTCCCAGGCTGGCTAACTTGTATATTAATCTTTGTGTGGGACTGTGTCAAATGCCTTGCTAAAGTCTAGGTAGGCCATGTCCACAGCCCTCCTGATCTACTACTTTGGTCACCCAGTCAAAGAAATCTATCAGATTCGTCTGGCATGACCTTCCTGCTGTGAATCCATGCTGCCTAAGGTCCTGTGCCCCTCTGGCCTCTAGATACTCAACAATTCTTTCCTTCAGAAGTGATTCCATCATTTTCCCTATCACTGAGGTTAAACTAACAGGTCTTTAGTTTCTTGCTTCTGCCTTGCTCCCACTTTTGTGAAGGGGAATCACATATGCCCTCCTCCAGTCCTCGGGTACCACCCCATCCTCCCATGATTTGTTAAAAAGGGTAGTCAGTGGTGTCACTAGTTCTACCCTTAGTTCTTTTAGAATTCTGGGATGAATCCCATCGGCCCCATTGCTTTGTCCACCTTCAGTTTTAAGAGTCCTTTCAGAACCCTTTCTTCTGTAAATGGGCTGGTATCAACTTCTGTATCCAGAGTGTTTCTACTGTTTGTTTTAGGTACCTCCCTCTTCATTTGTAAATACTGAGCAAAAATATTTGTTTAGTATCTCTGCCTTTCACAGTCTCCCTCTGCCCACCCTCCCTCCCTCCCTTTATTAAGCCTCTCATTATCCTCCTTGGTCTTCCTTCGCTCCCTGATGTACCTATAAAAGGCTTTATCCCCTTCTTAACTGAGTTGGCTATCTTTTCCTCGGTTTGGGCCTTTGCTGTTCTGACTGCCTTCCCAGCCTCCTTTTGCTTTAACTGATACAGTTCTTGTCCTGCTCCTTCTGCGATTCCTTGTACTTCCTGAATGCTTTCTTTTTCTCTTGAACCTTCACTGCCACTTCCTTTGAGAACCACAGTGGTTTCTTACATAGTTTTGTTTTGTTTATTTGCTTCACACAAAGGCTCGTTACCTCTGTGATGGCAGTTTTTATTATTCCTCATTATTCTTCCACCCCTCCTTTCTGCTCATTTGCTAGTGCATTCCTTAGGCACTCACCCATTTTGGCAAAGTCAGCCCTCCTAAAGTCCAGTACTTTTGCCTTTGTATGGCTTGACTCTATTGCTGTGTTTATTGTGATTTATAACAGTCCCATAGGCAGACAGGGGATGTTCATCAATGTAGTCAGTGCCCGGGTAGAGTTGGTGTTCTCTTAAAATACCAGTGGAGGTTATTAGAAACATAGAAACATAGAAGTTGATGGCAGATAAGGACCGCAAGACCCATCCAGTCTGCCCATTTTGTTTTCTACCTTATGAATGTGTAATCGGCCTTTACTCTGTCAATGGCCTATCTATTCATACTAATCTGTATTGGTCCCTTATGCCTATTCCATGCTTGTTTGAAGCCCTGCACTGTATTCATATCCACCACTTCCTGAGGTAGGCCGTTCCATGCATCCACCACTCTTTCTGTGAAAAAGAACTTCCTCACATTACCCCTCAATCTGCCTCCATCTAATCTCATGTTGTGTCCTCTTGTCCTGCTATTTTTCTTATATTTAAACATGTTAGACTCTTTCACCTTGTTAATGCCCTTAAGTTGTTTTAATGTTTCAATCATATCATCTCTCTCCCTCCCTCCTTTGCTCTGGGGTGTACATATTGAGCTCTGTTAATCTGTCCTCATGTTTTCTGATGCAATCCCTGCACAATTTTGGTTGCCCTTCTCTGGACTGCCTCCATTTTGTTAATGTCCTTGTGTAGGTGCAGCTTTCAGTGCTGCACGCAGTACTGCAGATGGGGCCTAACCAGTGACTTGTAAAGAGGGATTATTACCTCCCTCTTATGACTTGTGATATCACTACTAATACACCCCAACATTCCCCTAGCCTTACCTACTTCTTTAGTGGTCTGCTTGGATGATTTCAGTTTACCTGTGATGATGATGCCCAAGTCTCTTTCTTCCCTTGTGATTGCCAGCAACTCCTCTCCCAACCTATAGGTGGCTTCAGGGTTTCTCTTCCCTATGTGCATGATCTTGCATGTCTTTGCATTAAAACACAGTTGCTGCTCTTCCGAGCGAGGGCCGTAACCAGGCAAGGCAAGAGAAAAGCAGGTAGCATTTCAGACTAACAGTGAGGTGGCAGAATTAGTGGAAATACCAGTTCAGAGTAAATAAGAATATCAGAGAATTGTTATGCCAGTGACGCCTAGCATGATGCAGGAAGAGTGGGCACCTGTGACCAGCATTAGTTATTTGATTTGGACTTAATCTAAATAGAGATAGCCCACATTAGAACTTAGCCCTATAGGAGCTATAAAGCCCTTAACGTGTCTAGGGCAAATGCAACTTGCAGAGTACCTAGTGTCAGGTGACTGTGCGACTATTAAATTTGAAAAAAAAAAAATAAGCAGCTGGTAATGTTAACAGGGAACAACGATTTACTTGCCTGTTCAGGCTTATAGCCAATGGGAGAGGGTGAGGGGTAGAGGGGAGGAGCCCAAGTGTATTTAATAGAGGCCAGGGTCAGGGAGCGGTGGTGGGACAAAAAAGCTAGTTTGAAAAGCAGACCCCCAGTGGCTTGAAACACAGAATGCTGAGCCACCAATTACAAGCTAGGAGATCTTGGCTTTGTCCAATTGGACTGCAGGGTTTGGATTCCCTGTGAGAGGCGAGATGATCCATACCTTCAGACTTCTGCTGCTGGGTGGGTGGGTTGCAAGGCATGGCCGGCAGGAGCAAGCTGAGCCGCAGCCTTGGTGAAGGCATGGAGTGCCTGGTTCAGGAACGATCCTGTAGAGGAAGGAATAAAGCAAGGATTAGGAGTTAAAAATTGGAAAGCTGTGGGCGGTAGCAGTGTTACACAAAGGCTGAAATTAGTGGGCAGGTAGATGAGTGGAGAGGTGTTGGAAAGGGGGAGGATTTAAAAAGAGTTACGTGGCAGGGGGTGTCTCGCTTCGGGGCCATGGACAGTGAGAGGCTAAACAGATAAACAATAAGCCAGAGGCGGGGCCGGGGGGGGAGCTGCAGGTTTGAGTAGCTAGAATACAGAGTCAGAAAATAACGGAAGAAAGAATAAATTAAAAGACTTAGTGGGATAGGAGAAAAATAAAAGCAGGAGGAATGCAAGAGGGTTGGGGCTAGCAATGTAGCATTCAGAACACTTTAAGAATTAACTCAATGGCAATAACCTATAGTGCGAGTCCCAGGTACTGTCTATATAGTCTAACAGATTAAATATCCACCTAACTCAATTCAGTAAAACATTTCCCAGGTAAGGGCTAAAATAAATCCAGAAAGATTAGGTTCATGTCCCAGTATGCAGTCTAACTATGTGTAAGTACGGTGACATTCAGGCAATATTTTTAGAACAAACCCCTCGTTGCAGACTGAATTCATTTAGAAAGGTGAGGCAAAACAGATATAAAAGTGTAGGCTGGTAAAAAATTAATTAACAGAGAGGCAATTACAAGTTAAAGGCAGTAAATTCAATACAGGTAAGAAGGCAGTAAGTTCAGAAGGCAGAGAGCAGGCAATTTGAAAATTAAAGGCAGTCGCAAAAAAGCTAGCTTGAAAAGCAGACCCCCGGTGGCTCCAAACGCAGAACGCTGGGCCACGAACTACAAGCTGGGAGGTCTTGGCTTTGTCCAATCAGACTGCAGGGTTTGGATTCCCTGTGAGAGGCGAGATGATCTGTGCCTTCAGACCTCTGCTGCCGGGCAAGCGGGTTGTGAGGCGCGGCCGTCAGAAGCAAGTCGAGCCGCAGCCTTGGTGAAAGCGTGGGGCGCCCAGTTCAGGGGTGATCCTTCAGACCTCAGCTGCTAGGCAGGTAGGTTGCCAGGCACAGCCGGCAGGAGCAAACTGAGCTGCAGCCTTGGTGAAGGCGTGGAGCACCCGGTTCAGGGGCGATCCTTCAGACTTCTGCTGCTGGGCAGGCAGGTTGTGAGGTGCAAACGGCAGGAGCAAGCTGAGCCGCAGCCTTGGTGAAGGTGTGGGGCACCCGGTTCAGGGGTGATCCTTCAGACTTCTACTACTGGGTGGGTTGTGAGGCATGGCCAGCAGGAGCAAGCTGAGCTGCACCCTTGGTGAAGGCTTGGGACTCCTGGTTCACGGGAGATCCTTTTCTCACGCTGCTACTGGACTAAAATACACCATTCAGTAGAGTGGGGGACCCAGCAACATTACATTCACCGTAGTAGCAATATGATTCCTAGGATAGAATTGGCATTCCCTCAATCAGCATTAAAGGTCCAGCACTCCAGTTCAAAGAAGGCACATTTGACTTTCAGAGATTTATTTTATTCTAGCATTAAAGTTGAAGAGAGACACAATGGGCACATTTGCGACACATGCTAATGCTCCCTGCCAATTTTTCAATGCCTTGGAAAAGCACCAGGGAGCATGTGGTACATAATATTGGTGATAAAACTGCACCATGCAAAATTATTTAAATCTCTGAAGGTAGTTTGTGTCTTCTTTAGACTACAGTGCTGGACCTTCTGTGCTCCTTTTTTTAACATGTACTTCTTCTGTTCCTTAATCCAGTAGTGGATATTCACTCAGTAACTGCATCATAATGCCCCATCTTCACTTTCTCATAACCTCCCCCAACCAAAACCATAATTTGGGTTAATTAGAATCAAATATACGTGGAATTGGATACATCTCGATGTGGGTGTTTTACTAGCATGCACATGTATACACACACACACACACACACACTAGATCAGCATCCATATGTCCAAAAATGACTTGCTGCCATCTGGGTAAGTGTCATAGCCTACCTCGACAGCACAACATCCTGGCATCTGCCCCTTAGACACGTTACTCAAAGGATGGTTAGCATAGCACACTGATCCAGTTAGCAGCTGGTCATTCTGGGACATGAAATCATGATGGCTGGTGAGTGTGAGTGTCTGTGTGTGTGTGTGTGTGTGTGTGTATATACACACCAGTGGGTGGGGTCCAAGGGGATCACACACTCTACAGAGGACTGTGTTTTTTTACCTTTTAACACAACTCACCACCACTAAACAACTGCACTAAATATTTCTGGGGGTCAGACCGCTCAGAGTATGGGGGAACTATCCAGGTCAGGCGGGGTGGAGATGCCTCAAGGTCAATGAAACAACAACCATTACATTAAAAAGTGAAACAGGAGGGCTGCATGATGCATCTTCTAATTCTGCTGTACTCAGGATTCTTTACACTCAGAAAGGAATAGGACACTGATGCTCAGCGTTCCACACTTGATCGCAATAAAGAAAAAAGTTGATGCTGCATTTTGCCATTAAGCAGGGACAGTGGAACAGTCATAACTCTCACCTCACTGCTCCTTAATTGGTGGTTGATTCTCAATCGGAGGTGTTCCTACTCAAGCTGAGCTCTGCGGCGAGTACATATCCAGCCTGCTCCTGAATGGGCTGACCCTCCTCCATAATTCTGAATGTCCCGCTCGCGCGACTTGGCTGTGATCCCGGACTGGTAACTGAGGCAAGGCGGCATTGCATCATTTATTAAATAAATAAATAAAATGGGCTGCTGACTGGGAAATCATCGAAGGAAGGCTGTAGCTGCTAGCTTGCTGAAACAGTGATTGGCAAAGCTGAAACAGCGATTGGTACCCAATGCAGCTGCAACCTCATCAGCCAGCTGAGTGCAGTTGCAAGAGGAAATGACCTCCATGCAGCCAGTCAGACACTGCGTTGTTGGGGATGGGGGTCATGGATCACAGATATAAGCAGTGCACACTTGCCTTCCTTTCCTTCCCCCCCTCATCCTCCCAGCCCCCATATGCCGATTTGATTGGCTGCAAAACACTTGGAGCAAAGCTTGAACCGGAGGGCAGCATATACTTTAAAACAACTAGCACTGCCACCTTGCCGAGTGTGTGCAGCATGGCGTAATGGTAAATCTGGTCCTCTCAGTGTAGCTCTGGCTGCTCTGTACTGAATAAATCACTGCATTGCACTTTAATTCTGTGATGGCAGCATTATTTCTGTTTGAGTGCTATCATTTTTGGTGCTGGGATCTAGAAGCACCAGAGCAGGAACCAAAGCACAGCATTTTTTTACCAGGGCATGTGCCCTGGTGTGACCTGGTGTAGCACCACCACTACTCACTACTGAAGTAAACTCCCACGCGGCTGTGTGTGTGTCTCTCACTGCAGCTGGTACAGATGCAGAAATAGAAGTTTGCACATTGGGATAACAAAAAGTGTCAGGTTCCCTACATTTTGAACTAGAAATCATGATCCACAAAGTCATAAAGCCGAGTGGCTTTATGCGAATGAAAGGACAGAAGCGCTCTGTCATTGGAGTACTTCACTCCTTTCATGTACGCAAAGTTTCAGCCCTCAAAAATGTATCCACTGTCATTGCCAGCTTGCGTGATCACTGGTCTGTCAGGGACGAGCCCAATGCAGCTTGATTTGCATTGGACACAATACTGAAACACTTCCAAAATGCCATTCACTGTAGCAAAACGTTTCCTGCGCAAGTGCAAGGAAACGTAACAAGCATTTGTCAGTGCTGAATGTTTGCTTGCTGTTATTAGCATTGGAAATGCAGGAGTTAGACAGATGCAGAACAGGAATGGCAGCGAAGTACTGAACTTCAGGCCAACCCCAGCTCCACCCTACAGAGATGGACAGGCATTGGGGTATGCGTTTGGGTTGTTGCCCATAACGTTCATGCCATTTTGCCTCACCCTATCCTGCAGACACCAACAAGTGTTGAGGTGTGCCTTGGGGTGTTTCAGTCAACCCACTCCATAAGGACATACGCTGAAATGGGTGCAATATAGGCAAATGGGGTGAACTCTGGGGCCGAAGAGTCCAAGGCACACCTCGATGCTTGTCACTGGCTGCAGGGTGAGGGGGTGGGGGTGGAATGGCATGAGCATTACAGTCGACAATCCAAAGGCACACCCCTGATGCCTGTCATTCTGTACAGGGTGGGACGTTATGGTTAGAAACCCTAATGCCCCGGGCATTTGATGATATTTGCACTACAAATTTTCAACGTGGCCTTTTTGTGACCTCCACCTCATGAAAACATTTGGGAACTCTTCTCATGAACCGTGGCACTGTGATTTTGTTAATGTGTCCCGAACTTTGAGTTATCACAGCGACCATGCCACTGTGCGCCAGATGTATGAAAACATAGACCAGGCAGGATGTGAAGAATGACAGCTGTACCATTCATTGGGAGGTGTGAAGAGATGGCAATGTTGAAAATATGTAGTGAAAATATTAAAAATGCTCGAAGTTCCGAGCGTACACGGAAACTGTGCAATGCATGGGCATAACACAGTCATTTAGTGGAATTATTTCACCAAATTTTCAACATAGGCATTTTGTGACCTCTGCTCATGAATACTGTCACTATGATTTTCTTTATCTGTCCTGAACATTGATTTCCCACAGCAACCACGCTATTCTCTGCCAGATGTGTAAACGCATATTTCGGGTAGTTTTGTGCTGCCATCCCTATGGAACAAATTGCAGAGATCATTGAAATTGAGCATCCCTATCAGTCTCACCACCTTCAAGACATTATATGCCTGTGCTGTTAAGGAACCCTGCAACTGTTTCCCCAACTCCTAGCCTGACGCGGTGTCTGCTGTCTACCCTGCTCGCTGCATTGCTTTGTCCATGTCATGGTCCTCTGGTTTTATCAATCCTACATTCCTTTCACCTTATTTATTTTCTCTTCCGCTTACTCTTCCTTACCCTACCTGACTTCTCACCATGCGTTATCCCCTTGCCCTGTTGTCCTTGCACTCCTTGAATTATCGTGGCCCTTACCTCACCCCGTAACCTCTAACTCCACTTATAGCTTTCTCATGATGTCCCCCTCTAAGCCTGAATGCCATGCTATGGTTTGTACTAGGCAGCAATAATGTTTAGTTATCTCCTGTTACCATGAACCAGTTACTTTTGTCATTTCCACTGTATATTGTGGTGTACAAGTCATTTATATCTTGTCAACTCCTCAACCGGATCTTATGCTGTTGTTTTTGAATGCATTATTTGTTGTATATAAATGTCTATATAAATGTATGTATATAAATGTATTGTACTTTGACCTTGTTTGACACAGGTCCACCTTGCAAATGAGCTTGCTCAATGGTGTTTGCCTGGATAAATAAAGATTTTGATTGATTGATTGATATGAAAAATGACAGCTGTACTGTTCATAAGGAGGTGTGAAAAAATGCCAATGCTGAAAATCTGGAGTGAAAGTATTACTAATGAGCAAAATTACGAGGGTGCGGAAAACTGTGCAACGATAGCTCATAACAGTCATTTTATGGACTTTGTCTCTAAATTCCAACATAGGCATTTTAGTACCTCTGCTCATGAACAGTGTCACTGTGAATTTCTTAATCTGTCCCGAACACTGACTTACCACAGTGACAGCACTATTGTGTGCCGGAAGTGTGAAAACACATTTCGGCCAGGATGTGAAAAATGACATCTGTACTGTTCATAAGGAGGTCTGAAAAAATGCCAATGTTGAAAATCTGGAGTGAAAATACTACAAATTTGTCAAGTTACGAGGGTGCATGAAAACTGCACAATGCACACTCGTAACACAGTAATTTTATGGACGTTTTCGGGTGGGCTCGGGTTGGGGGAGGTACCATCAGAATCAACAAGGGACCGTTTTCTAGTTTACAGGTTTAAAAAAATGTAATAATGTCGCAGGAAGGTTTTCTGTCTTACAGGGACATTTGGCACGCTGGGGTGGGCTCCCAGCAAGCCACCTGACTGTATTTTTTTGGGGGGGCTGTAGTCAATGGGGATTGACCACCCCTGTCGGCACATACCGAGTGTTGGGGGGCAACAGCCAAGGGGGACTGGGCACCCCCCTCAGCACACAACAAATTGGGGGGGCATTATGCCGATGGGGAGTGGGCTCCCCCATCGGTAAATGAACTGGGTCGGGGGCATGCCGATAGGGGGGTTGGGCAACCCCGTTGGTTTTCATGGGACTCTGAGGCAGTGGCTATGCCACCGCCATGTTCCTGGTAATGTTACACCAGGCAAGGTACCAACCCTGCAATGACGGGTCGCTTCCTCATTGCAGCGGAATGACTGATGCTGCAGTGACGAGGCGGACCCTGATTGCAGCAGCCAAATCGTTACAAGTTGGTGGCACTTTTGCAGAACCAATGTCAGCAGAACACTCTGCCTGCATTGGTTGAGCACTGCCAAGCCCATGAATGCAGTGCCGGCATTGATCACCACAGTGCCGCACCTCCACAACCCGCTTCTCTACTAAACTGCCACATAATGTTTCTTGTGCATGCGTGCAAGCAAACATAAAAATGACTGTTCTGAGCTCTCAGTAGTCATTTCATTGAGAATAAAATTACAGTTGTGGGTTTGCTGTAGAATGCATTGTCTATAACTCTGGCTTGTGACTGATGGTGCAAGTCCATTTGTAATACAATTACCAACAACACACACAAAAATATAATAAAACAAAGTGAACTGAATATTCTAATAGCCTCACTTTTATTTTCTATCCATAGTTCTTCTGCCAGTTGCCGTAGCAAATAATCAAGCCTAGGTGGAGTGTTGCTGCCTAGAAAATGGTAGCTGCTGCAGACAGAGTTGCTATAAATGCTGTCAAATGAAATTAGCTGCCAAGATGAATAAATGCCAAAAGTAATATAGCTTTACATCTGCCTGGCCCAAATCCAGTGGTCTTTCTCATGCCTTTTATATTACCTTGAAGTGTAAGAAGGGACACTTAGCAGTATGCAATGCTGTAGTCCAATGATTACATTCTTTGCCTTGTTTTTAATTTTGAGTTCAGTAGAATGATTGCCCCACTCACTCCTTAAATGTGTAAATACACTTTAGTCTGCAATCATGTACATAGGGAATTCTGCTAATGGAGGAGTAATTCAAAGTAGCAGTTCATGTAAAAAATGTGTTATATTGAGAATAATGTATAAGTAAATGTATGTAATGTTTTTTTTATAACATAGGTTGAGAACAGAGGGAAGGTATATAGCCAAACAGAATCTCCTGACCGTGGATTAAGAATCACTATTTAATCCACAGTCGGTGTGAAGTGTCTGCTCAATAATATCCCTGGGCAGAGTGGCACTTATTTTGTGCGGGGAAATGCAGGCATGAACGACAGCCATTGAAAATGTAGTGAGCCGAGAGAGCCGTAGCACAGTCATGTCTTGCAGATTACAGCAGATATGCAAGTACGTGGTGGCTGTCTGTCACTGCTGCAACTAGAGAGAGACAGTGACAGCCACACCTGTAATCCACAAGTGCAGCAGATTTTTCTCTGTTGGCAGTTGGGAGTGCTGCTCGGTGTCCTGCAGCCAGAATTCTGCCCCCCCTTTCCCCGCAATCAGCCAGACACATCCAGAGAGTTTTCCTCCAGGGCTGCCTCCCTCATGGAGACCCCCAACCCCAATAACAGTCCCTGAGCAATCAGTCTACATCATGCTCCTTCAGCACCCATCACGCCACCCTCCCCCAACTCCCAGTCCCGTGAGTTTCCCTAACAGTCACTACTAATGCAGGCTGCCTGACCATGCCCCCTCACACCCCACCATTTACTTTAGCATGTCTTCTCCACTCTGCCTTCTCTCACCCCACCATTTATCCCTATACCTTATCGCCCTTCTTCCCCCACCCTTCACCTCCACTGCATTACATACCTCTCTCTCGTACCTCCTTTCTTCACCCCACTGTCAGCTATCCCCGTCCCTCTGAACTACTGACAAGGCACTCTGTGGCTGCTTATTCCCCCCCTCATAAAGTGTTTTCCTTGTTATTTTAACTTGTACCCATGTTTTGAGTTATTCTGTAAGCTCTGAATCCCAGCTGTATCGTTCATTGTAATGTACCTTTGCTTTCTCCTGTTGTTCTTTGTTTTGTAATCTATGAAGTGGAACCTCTGTAAAAGAGCTTGCGCTCAAAGGTCTTTTCCGAATCACTAAATAAATTTAAAAAAAGAGCAGGTCAGGCAGTGTCCTGTCCACTCACCGCATGGTGTCTGGGGGGAGATCATAGCAGCCTGGCTGCGGACATTGAGTGTCTGTGTCCCGCTCATTCTGCCAGCAGTGACACCAAGACCCATGGCACATAACTTTTTGTCCCATAGCCCATTACATCATCCCCACCGACAGTCTTTGGGGGAGGGGGGGAGAGACAGAGAGAGCGAGCGAGAAAGAGAGACAGCACATTGCATTTGACAAAGCAGCTGACCTGTGGCTGTCTCTCACATCTCTCCCTTACATTTAAAAGCTGCAACAAAACAAAGAGGGTGGGTCCAGTGAGGCAGCAGGCTCATTTCAGGGAGGCTCATTTCAGGGATTTGTTCTGTAGGAGCTCCTCTAGCAATCAGATGGTGCTGTGGGGAGCGAGAGACAGAGGGACACAGGGAAAGGGAACAGCAGTTAGGGACTGCAATGACCTGGTAGAGAGAGAGTGATCGGACACTCTCCCCCCCCTTTTGTGGTGATCCCTGCTCCTTACAGATCACATAGCAGTGCGCAGCACAGCTTAGTGAGAGACTGGCAACTGGAAGCATGTCACCCTGGGGAGAGACAGAGACCGAGCAGCTGTGCTGTGTGTGTGTGTGCGTGCGTGTATGTCTGTGAACGGCATCTCCAACTGGTTTCCATGTCATAATAGTGATTGCAAACTAGCGATTGCTATTATGGCGAGTGTATATTGCCGAAAGCAAATTGGCGATATATACAAGGAAGTGACCCAACATCCGGCAATCTAAAAGTGTTTTGCGGGGGGTTGTGCTCTCCTGCACCCCCTTGTGGGGCTTTACCCCACACCTCCAGGGAGATGCATGTTGGGGAGGGGACGACACTCTGGTTGCCGCAGTAAAAATAAGTTGAGAGCCACAGGCAGCAGCAAAATGTTTGTGCTGGTTACCAGCCCCAAACCCGGTACCTGCTCTGCTAGAGCTAGCCACCTTCACCACCACACCACACAGCTAGCTTGGCGGCAGCAGGCACACCAGCCCTCTAAACACCCCTTCCTTGTCCCTCCCCTTTCCCCTTGCTATCCCCCTCTTCCGGTCACTGTTCCCTACTGTCGTGTTCATGTAGGCTCGCTACCCTCACAGGGTAGCCGAGGAATATATCGCCCAATATGAGTCACTGTTTTGATACAGCGCCCATATTGATTCGCCATACTCACTAGATACCTCTCTGACAGGTGTGTGTGTGTGTGTGTGTGTGTGTGTGTGTGTCTGTATGAGCTGAAAGAGTGGCAGTCAGAACAGTCAAAAAAATCTGTACAGAGTGATGGTGAGAACTGTGGGGAAAATATCTGAATCAGAGGAACAAAATGTGACATACCATAGCCCTACAACAGTCCTGTGGGTGCCCGCTCAATAGACTCTCATGAAGACTGCTTCTGCACACACAGGATCAAATACATTGGCAAAGAGCATATACCATTGCTAGGCGCCACGTCAAGACAACACCAGATTTTGGTGACTGTCATTTAGAGTGACCTCACTGTGCCCTCTTCCCCCGAGGTCCACCACCCCCGGAGTTGGTATATTTAGTAAGGGGAGGTGTGGGGGGCACAGTCCCCCACAAACAGAGAGGTCACTGTAAATAACAGTCAGCAAAATTTTGCACTGTCTTGGCGCAGCACGCTAAATGCACCGCTGAGATGTGGTAGATCCGACAAAGAGTGCGGTATGCATACAGAAGCAGTCAGAGCGAACAGAGCAGATAGATTTCCAGGTCAAGGTCCATATGACTGTCTCTATGGGGGGCCCATCAATCACAGGTTGCTGCCAGAATGGCAAGTAGTGATATACACACAGGAAATGTGACACATCACATCAGTAGTGTATGTGTGACATTTCTATGTGCATAACAGGCATGCATTGAGCTTTCCTTCTCAGGGACTATTTTACCAGGCTGCAGGATACAGTACTGTTTTCATGTTTCCATAGGGCAACCCCCTTTTCTGCCTGTTTCTGTTTTTTTTACATAACCCATGTTATAAGCGCAATATCCCACACCAGAGTATGGGGTTATAGACATTTAATCTATGCCTGGGGTGCTGTGAGGATACTCAGCCTGTGGCCTCATGCCTCTCAACGCACACCAGGTGTGGATTAAATGCCTATAACCCCATACCCTGTCGTGGGTTATTGCTAAGGTACACACACCTGAGGTGTGTGATGTGACATAAACCCAGAGAGTGAAGCTCAAGGAGTTTATTAAGGCATTACATACTGCTACCTAGCCAGAGTTTTTTGTAATTGCTGGCTTTTATTTCAAGAAAAAAAAAACATATTTTCACCTGCTTCAGAAAAAACCCTTAAACAGCCTTAGGTCACTTTCTGTTTTCCTGTTCATGCTAGTGTTCTACTCTTCAGAGAGAAATTGCTTCCTACTAGTAGTGTTTAGCACCAATAAATGTGACACCATAGCAACCTGTATAAAGAACTTCCACTTTTTTATTTCTCTACAGCTGTATTTTACATCCAATCACCGAAACTGCTAAGTGGGGACAGCTGAATCAGGGCAATGTTGGACACTCTTCAATGTCAGAGGTACTAAAATAACTTTTAAACAGTTTATTGTTTATTTTTTCTTTTCTCACAGCTGTGACATCTGTGATCAGCCATGTAGTGACTGTCCCTGTAGTCAAAGACACAATGTTTCAGTGCTGCACACTGTCTCATGCTACTGTGTGGTGAGTGAATGACAACTAAAAGCTGTATCATGAATCTTGTTACAACCAGCCAGTTATAAGGGAAAATAATGAACTGGTTATCTGGTTATAACATGATCAAGCCAATAATTATGTAAGCCCCCCCTTTCCAGTGTCTAGGGGTATCCAGATGGTGCAGAGAGGGAGCGGGCACTATACAGCCCAAAACATTGTCCAGAAATAAAAACAGGAAAACAGTACCTGGATTCCCCATGGGCAGTGCAGGTGATGGAGTAGCTTCATTGGGGTGCCCTCTGGACCTTCTGGGTGATGATCTGGAACAATGGAGGGATGACGCTGACCTTCACCTGCCTGTCCTTGCCAACTTCACCCACAGGCCTTTGTAGGTTGTCTTCACCAGGCAGGCCTTTCGATGCCTTCCTTGAAGGTGTTCTGGTTCTCTGGGATTACACTCTGGAGCACACACTGGGAACTGGCTGTGGAGATAAGCTTCTTTTAGCAGCAAAACAGGTTCTCCAACAAATGAGAAAAACACCAAAACTGCAGAAAACAGGGGACCCCATTTAATGAACAGCTGATAAAAACAGGAACAGTCACAGCCACACCATGGAGCAGTAAAACACAATTAGATGCTCTGGACCGTGTGGTCACATCATAAGCTCAATAGCCACTCTGGACCGGAAAGGTCACATCGAAGCTAGTGGTGCTCTGGACTGCGGAGGTCACAACATGAGTGAGTTAGTTCAGGTGGCTACCCTTTAGGCTGGGTAGCCAGCAGTCCAAACACAGGCAGCAAAACTTATGGCCGAAATAAGCCATTTACACTCTGACAGCAAAACTTTCCTTCCTTCAGTTTGCCCAACTCCCAGTGAGGAGCATGGAGTTCCAGAGGATGGCCCACCTGGCAAAGGCCACCCTCTTTGTCTGCTCCTCTCTCAATCCACTGAGTCCAAACCTCTGAGGGGTGGCTGCCCAGACCCACAGCTACCCTCATTGCTGGCTCCTTCCAGGTAACAGAGCCCAGGAACAAACAGTCTCAGCCAGAGGGGCAGACTGGGACTGGGGGGTGTCCCAGACCCCTGACCTACCACTATAGCACCTCACCTCATCACTGTACCTCCTCTAGATGTGCTCCCTTGCAGGCAACAACTTCTCCTTCGGTCCTCTCCGAGGGACCTGATGTGCAGGCTAACCCCAAAACAGGGCTCCCAAAACAAAGGCTGCCCCCATGTCCTTGTCCCTGAATCACTGAGCAGCCCTAAATAAAAAAACACCTGCCCACATGGCCGAGCGGGTGAATGCCCTGCTCCAACCTCCTCATCTCTCTCCCTCTCTGCATCTCTCTAATCTTTCCTGGGTCTCCCTTATATCCCCTTAACCCAAAGGTGCCAAAACTCCTGCGGTCCAATCAGGACCAACCACATAGGTGCTAATTCACTTTGCTCCCCATTTCCCTGTTGGACACATAGTCCCCAACTAATTACTTACATTAGCCCCCAAAATGGCACTAGCTGACACCAAAACTACTGCCCTAAAAGGAGCAGTTGCTCCTTTAAATTTCGTACCACTGGTGGCCACACATGCATATAATGCACAGAACCACCACCTTTATTTACACTTTATTTATTTACACTTACAGTCCTGAGCCCGGCCAGCCCAAAAACTGGCGTGAGACCACCACCCCTGCCCACGGCAGTGCAGAACATCCTGGCACTCAGTCCAACCCCCACAGCAAGCTGAGACACCAGGAAACGGGCAACTGAAGCCACAAGCAGCACCACTGGAGCCACCAGGTGCGACTTCCGCACAGAGCCACGGACAACCAGTGCCACGGGGGAGCCATGGAGCATGGAGCTCCTGCAGGTAAGCCTACATTGGGGGGCTTACAATTGCATTGTTAATTATGCATTTGCAACCCCCCTACAAATGTGGGTTCCTGAAAAGTCTTCCTTGAGCTTGCCTAAATGCTCACTGCCTGGCTGGTGTCCTGCGTTTTAGCAGTTTAAATGTGATTGCCAGAGAGTGCCCGTATAGCCTCTGTGTACTGTCTCTTTAAGAGCTGCCTGGATTGCAGTCATAACTAAGTAATCTGAGAGGGAGCTCTGTTTAAAGATGTAACTATTTGCTGAAAATCATTTAGAGTGATAATGATAATGTAGTTTGTCTAACCTGCCTTCTTTGCAGCAAGGACTGTTTTGTTTATCTCCACTATCTTGGCCCGGGACTGCTGAATTAGACCAATCAGTACTGGTGGGACCTAAAATGGAGCCGGACTACAGGAGCTGTCTGGGGTCAGAATCTGTAGGAATTGTAGTTTTGCGCTTTTAGCGCCTTTTTGCACCTGAAGGGGGAGCTCTTGTTGTGACTGACAACCAATCGAACCTTTTGGATCTTGGGGAAGTTCCCAGGCTTGCTGGCAGTTGAGTCAGATCTAAACTGGGAGCTGAAGAAGCAACAGCTTGAGACAGTCTCTGTGGAAAGGCCTGAGTTTTGGACTTCCTGCCTGCCTGCTGCCCCTGAGAGGGAGAAGAGAATCAGTTTGGACTGAATCCGAGTTTGAGAGAATGAAGTAAGCCACTGAGTTGTGACCAGGATCAAACTGAAGAAGACCGAAGATTTGCTGAATGCATCGGCCTGTCAGGATTTCCAGCTACCTCTAAACTCCCAGTGTGTGCAGAGACTTTGTGATTGAGACCGGAGAGCGGTTTGCCTGGTATAGTAGAATCCCTTACATGTAAATGTGTTGTGTGTTTATAGAGGGTCGTGATTTGGTTCCCCACTGTGTGGATTGTGTTCTGCTTGCTGGAAGCTGTATCCAGCTTGACCAGACTGAATCCGCGTTCATCTCCATATGGCCTGGGCCTTGACACACTGGCCCTGCCACGACCCACTGCACATGAAAGCCATCGATGAGAGACCTGCCTGGGGATCAGCCCCCTGCTCCACGCTTGAACAGGAATGACGCCTCAGTGAATCGTGTGGGCCCTGCTTCTCCTGGCACTCCAGATCAACCACCTGCAGTCTCAATTTTCGTCCAGCCTGTGTCCAGTCTTGGGTATCGTGAGTAACCATCAGGGTAGCTCCCTGCAACAACAGCTTAATCTAAGTGTGTCATCTGATTGTCTTGTTGTTTCTTTTCTTTCACGAACTGAGCCCTCTGGCTCTGGATTACAATTAGTGTGTATGGTGCACGTTGTTTTCTTCCATCACAGGCCCCCAACCAGCTGCGATGCCGGCCTACCCCGGGGAACGATCCTGGCTAGCCCACCTCTTCTTCACCTGGGTACTCAGAGTGTGTGACTGTTTATGGACCCTGAAGTGCATGCATAACTATTTGATTGATACAGTCTTTAAGCAAATTAACCTGAGTACACCCCTCCCTAGTTCAAGTCCCTTAAATAAATCAGATCTAACTCTTTTTGCATTTACCCTGACTGTGGTTCCAGTTTGTGCAAGAGTACTGTACTGCTGTTATTTGCTGTGTATAACCTTGTGTAACCCCTAGGTAGCGCTATCCCAAGGGCTACTACCCCTGCCTGCTTGGCTAGTAGCAGGTTAAGGGGCCTGAGTTCTGAAACGGGTGCCTCCACCTGGAGATCAGGGTTGGTAGTGGTCAAGCTAACCTGGGCACAGCCCTCTGAGACACTAACCCCCCTCTTTCCCCTCTAGTGGCCTGAACACTGTACAATAATCACTTTCACAATACCCCTGGTACACCACACAAGTACCCACACTGTTTGCACTTACCACCAGGGTTGGTTCCTCTGGCTCAACCCTAGGGACCCCCTGTAAAACAAGGTTATTCACAGCAAATAGCAACAGTACAGTACTTTGAGCACAAACTGGAACCACAGTCAGATTACATGCAGAAAAAGTTAGATCTGATTTATTCAGGGGACTTGAACAAGGGAGGGGCAAAATCAGGTTAATTAGCTTAAAGGTTATATCAATCAAGCAGTTATGCATTCACTTTGAGTCCCCCCACACAGTCCACCTCTGAGTACCCAGGTGGAGAAGAGATGGGCTAGCCAGGACCGATGCCCGGGGTTGCAGCTGGTTGGGGCACTGTGATGGAAAACACAACATGCACAGTACACAATATTTGTAATCCAGAGCCAGAGGGCTCAGTTCGTAAAGGAAACAAAACAACCAGACAATCAGATGACACACTCAGATTAAGCTGTTATTGCAGGCAGCTACCCTGGTATTTACTCACGATACCCAAGACTGGATACAGGCTGGACGAAAATCGAGACTGCAGGTGGTTGATCTGGAATGTCAGGAGAAGCAGGGCTCACATGAGTCGCAGAGGCGTCGCTCCTGTTCAAGCGTGGAGCAGGGGGCTGATCCCCAGGCAGGTCTCTCATCGATGGCTTCGCTGTGCAGTGGGTAGTCTGGCTGGGCCAGTCTGGCAAGGCCCAGACTGCATGGAGACAAATTCGGATGCAGTCCGTTTTGGGTTAGATACAGCTTCCAGCAAGCAGAACACAGTTCACATAGGGTCTAGTACGACTTCCCGACTCGATTCTTACTGACGTTCAATCTCCCGACTCTGAAATCCTGTCTAGCAGCTTCCCACATAGCTTATTGTACCGACGATATTATTCCCCGGCACACCGTTTACTCGTTTAGCATCTTCCTATCATTTACATTTTAACCTAATTGCAGGGTGCATTCAGTGAGCGCTCCATACCTCCAGACTGCTAAATCAAAGACTGCACATCCAGCGAGGCTGCTAAATCCCTGAAATGATAGCAAGTTGTCATTGAACGCTCGGTACCTCCCGACCAGTGTAATACATTTTAACCTAATTGCAGGGTGTGTTCAGTGAGAATGTGGATGTGCAGTCTGTTTGTCTGAGCTACAGCTTCGCTGTCTTGTCACTGAATTTTTATATTTCAACTCGCTGCTGCTGCTAAATCCCCGAAATGATAGCTAGTTCTCACTGGCAAGTTATAAGACATGCGAGCAACTTCTCAACGACCGGTTTAGCAGCTTCCCGTCCTGTTAATAACAAAGCTGCTGCAAGTGTGCGCTATCAATTTTACAATTACATTTTGTTCCCGGATCAAGGAGTGGCTCCAATTAGGCAATTACAATTTTATCCACAGACATTGCACTTGCATTTCCTTCTAGCTTAGTAGCTTTCTCGAGAGCAGTGGCGACACATGCAACACCAACTGTGGAATTACATCCCCATGTTTGCGAAGTTGTAAAATCACAGCGAAGAAATTCTAAGCTCAGCATTAGTGGCTACCTGTATGTTAAAGAGTGGAATCGTGCAGACTTATTTTACTGGTGCTGTCAGCATAGAAAGTATGCAGGCTGTCATGGCCGTGCCTCCACGGTGCTTGTAGGTAGCCAACATCACTTGCATGGTACGACAGAACATAACCATTCACCAGATGCCAATGATGCTCCTGTGGCAATTGCAATAACCTCCTTGAAACACCATGCATTGACAACCCATGACACACCAGCACAACTTATTCAAAATGAGCTTGCCCAGGTACATCCCGAAGTAAGGCATAACATGCCAGGCAAGCATTCCTTGTTGCAGGTTGTTAAGCATGCAAGGAAAGCAAAATAGCATGCCTGAGCCTGAACCTAAAACCTTAGATGGAGTGTGCATTCCACAAGAATTCTCAATGGTGAAAGGCCATTCTTTTCTTGCTCACAATTCAACATGTGGTAGTGAAAAAATCTTCCTGTTCACAACCAAAGCAATCATTGAGAAGATGAGTACAGCCACATTTTGGATCATGGATGGTACATTCCGCACAGTCCCAAATCTATTTAGGCAATTGTATTCTATACATGCCCCAGTAGGAACTGGTGAGACCTGTAGAATCCTTCCTTTGGTATATGCTTTGATGTCGAGCAAATCCCATGAATGTTATCTACGCATGCTACAGGATTTGCAGGACGTGGCCGACGAGTATCAATTGTGTCTTTCACCAAAATTCGTCATCACTGATTTTGAGCAGGCTGCCATCAACGCCTTGCAAGTCTGAATTCCCTAATGTTGTTAACAAGCGTTGTCTATTTCACCTAGGACAAATAATATGGCACAAAATCCAAGGATGTGGGCTAGTGCACAGATATGGAACTGACCCAGAATTTAGCCTTAAACTAAGACAATTGGTTGCCCTTGCAGTTCTCCCGCCTACTAAAATTCCTGATGTATTTGATGATTTAAAGAATGAAATGCCACCAGAGGCTGCATGCATCATGGAGTGGTTTGAGGAGACATATGTTCTGGGAAGGGTGAGAAGGAGAATGAGGAATAATGCCACCATCAGAACACGGCCGCTGTATCCTCCTCAGTTTTGGTCTGTTCACGACCAGATGCTTCAGGGTGTACCCAGAACACAAAACAAAGTGGAGGCATGGCACCGACGCCTAGGGACCTCGATTGGAGCGTCCCACGTAGGGATACATTGCTTTGTAGAAGAGCTCCATAATGAACAGCTTGTAACTGACAGCATGATAGAAAAAATTAACCGAGGGTTGCCGAAGTCCCCAATAAAAAAGAAATATGCTCTTAGAGAGGAAAAGATTTCAAACATTGTTTCAGACAAGGACCACCGCTCTGTTATGGATTTTATCAGAGGAGTGGCACACAATATGGTTATTTAACTAGATACCAAACCACCAAATTTTAAACTTTTGAACTAAATAAAGATTGTTTTTAATTTGACTTTTACTACCAGAACTTCAGCGATTCAGCGTTTGCTTTTAATTTGACTTTTCAACAACAGCTTCTGCAAGTCTGCGCATCAGAGGTACATCAGAGGTACAGGTAAGTTTCAGCTTGTTGTCTTGTTGTCATGTCACTGAATTTAATTATTTCAAATCGCTGGATGTGCAGTCTTTTTTTCGATAGAGAAAAGATGAATGTGCAGTCTGTTTGACTGAATTGAAAACTTAACAGATTTAACAGTACATAGATACATAGATACATAGAAAGTGTCGGCAGATAAGGGCCTATGGCCCACCCAGTCTGCCCATTTGAGCTTGTAAGTTCAGTTTATGTTTTCCAAGAAGTCTGTTGCCCCTTACCCCTGACCTCCAGAATTCCTTTATGTCTATCCCATGCATTCTTAAATCCCATGATTGTTTCAGCCCCCACCACTTCCTCTGGCAGGGTGTTCCACTTGTCCACCACTCGTTCTGTGAAGAAATTCTTCCTCACGTTTCCTCTGAATCGTCCTCCCTCCAACTTCATCCCATGCCCTCTAGTCCTGGAACATCTTTTTCGCTTAAAAATAGTGTATTCCTGCACCCTGTTCCTCCCTGTAAGATACTTGTATGTCTCTATCATATCCCCTCTCTCCCTCCTCTCCTCCCGGGAATACATGTTCAGTTCCTTCAACCTGTCCTCATAGGACTTGTGATGCAATCCATGCACCATCTTTGTTGCCCTCCTCTGATCCTTCTCTACCATGTCTATGTCCTTACGTAGGTAAGGTCTCCAGAACTGTACAGTGTACTCCAGGTGGGGCCTCACTGGTGTCTTGTGTAGTGGAATTATGACTTCCCTTTTCCTGCTGGTGATGCCCCTGCCTATGCATCCCAGCATCCTATTTGCTTTACCTGCTGCCTTGTCACACTGTTTCCCTGCCTTGAGGTCATCAGAGATGATAACCCCAAGATCCCTTTCCTGCTTGGTGCATGCTATATCCTCACCCCCAACTGATATATTGTGCCAGTAGGTCGCTTTGTGCATGTCATTTAATTATTTCAAATCGCTGGATGTGCAGTCTTTTTTTCGATGTAGCAGTCGGGAGGTACTGGTGCATTCAGTTTGTCTGAGCTGAAGCATGTCATTTAATTATTTATTTCAAATCGCTCATCCTGAGGCTGCATTGCTAATCCTGAGTCTGATCATGTCGGGGTTTAGCAGTTGGGAATTGAGTAGTGCTGGTAAAATAAATGTCGGCATAAACAAAGACGGGATGTGTGTGCTGTCGGGAAGTTGGTTGCGGGAAATTTGTACTCGGGCAACTTGGAGTTGGGAAATCGTACGGATCCCTTCACACAGTGGGGGATTAACTCACGACCCACTAGCAGCTCATAGCACATTTACATGTAGAGAATTCTACTGTACCAGGCAAAGCGCTCCCCGCTCACAATTGCAAAGTCTCTGCACACACCGGGAGCTTAGGGGTAGCTGGAACTCCTGACAGGCCGATTACATTCAGCAAACTCTTCGGTCTTCTTCAGGTTGAACCTGGCCCACTTCAGTAGCTTACTTTAGTCACACAGACTTGGATTTAGTCCAAAATAATTCTCTTCTCTCCCTCCCAGGAGCAGCACACCAACATGCAGGCCAAAAACTTAGCCTTTTCAGAGTTCTCCCATGCGAATCCACTCAGGATTGCGGCTCAGAATCACTTCAGCTCCTTCTTGTTTCACTTCCCAGCTCAGAACTAACTGAAAACTGCAAGCAGCCCGGGACTTCCCCAAGATCCAAAAGATTTGGTAGGCTCATTTGGCTGTCAGTCAAAGCAAGAGCTCCCCCTTCAGTTGCAAAAAAGGCGCAAAAAAACTCCAAACTAAAGTTCCTACAGATTTTGAATTCAGACAGCTTCTGTAGTCCAGCTACATTTTAAGTCCCACCAGTACTGTTTGGTCCAATTTGCAGTCCAGGACCAAGATAGTGGAGACAAACAAAACAGTCCTTGCTACAAATAAAGTAGGTTAGACAAATTACATCATCATTATCACTCTAAATGATTTTCAATAAATAGTTACATCTTTCAACAGAGCTCCCTCTCAGATTACTTATGTTGCAATCAGGCAGCTCTTAAAGAGACAGTACACAGAGGTTATACAGGCTCTGGTAATCACATTTAAACTGCTAAAACGCAGGACACCAGCCTGGCAGTGAGCATTTAGGCAAGCTCAAGGAAGACTTTTTGGGAACCCCCATTTGTAGGGGGGTTACACTTGTTTTACAGGGGTTCCCCAGGGTCAAGCCAGAGGAAAGCCCTGGTGGTAAGTGCAAACAGTGTGGGTACTTGTATGGTGTACCAGGAGTATTGTGAAAGTGATTATTGTGTATTGTTCCTTCCACTAGTAAGTAAAGAGGGGGGTTACAGTGTCTTGGAGGGCTGTGCCCAGGTTAGCTTGACCACTACCAACCCTGACCTCCGGGTGGAGGCACCCGTTTCAGAACTCAGGCCCCTTAACCTGCTTCTAGCCAAGCAGGCAGGGGTAGTAGCCCTTGGGATAGCGCCACCTAGGGGTTACACATTCCTTTTCAACACCCTTGTGTTCATTCCTGCTGTTCAGTTTTGTTTTCAAATCCATTAATAGTATATGGTGATACATTTCATTTTATGCTCACCATGTTAAGAGTTTATGTTTTGTGGCCTGCAGTTAGCCTTGTTACTATCGTTGTCCAATAAGGTCATAAAGCAGTTTCTGTTACTGTTACATGATAATTCATCTTAGTTACAAGAAAAGTGACATTAAACAGTATGTTCAACCTCTTAGTTTTCTCCCAGTCAACAATAAAGAGCTTTATTTTATATCCAAAAATTGTTAACCCAGACTCAAAACAGGAGAATCTCTATTCTGACAAACCCTTCCCTCATTCCTCCTAGGGCGTGGTTCTGAGGAATGCCACAGCAGAACTCCTATCAAAGCCATCGGAATCGTGGGGAGCCCCTCCTACCCTCAGAGTTTCACTACCATCTCCACTCTGAGTATATGATATCCTGTGTCTTTTGCCAGGTGATCGGGTGTGTGTCAATGTAAGGCTGCTACAGAGGGACCAGTTATTATTTCCATCATTACATAGTCTTTCCCTAGGACATCAAGGGACAGTTGTGCAGTGGAAGGTGGTGCCCTCCCTCCCCAAATCATGAAGCATCCAAGACAGATGCAGGAGCCCTGCCTTGTCAGTAGGCACCATGTATCCCAAGCTCAGTGCCCAAACCTGGGTAATCTGGATAGCAAGTGTAAGCCCCCCCCCGATGTTTAGGGATATGCCAGATGTTACTTTAGGAGGGGGGCACTTGCAGCCAGAAACACAGTCTAAAGAATAATACAACTCATTACTTGGGTTGCTAGGTGATGTGTCCAAGGGGATGCCGGCCTTACTTTGCAACCAGAGGGGTACAGTAGCAGGTGGCAGCAAGCTGGATTATTAGAAACACACACTGAGCCAAACCATTAAGTCCATTGTCCACTCCAAATTAACGAAGAGGAGAAAGAAGAATTAATTTATCACAGATGATTAACTCACTCCATGGTGCGGTGGGTGCAGATCTCAATGGTGGGAAAGCATTTAGGGCGAGCTGCCCAGTACAGGCTGCAGCAAACTTTTAGTTGTTAAAAGCTCTTTCCCTGCAGTGCTCCCTCAGGGCCGAACAGGCTCACAGTCCTGGCAGCAGCAACACGCACATGGTCGGGCTACAAGCCGCAATCATATTGGCTCTCCCTGAGCTCCTTCCTGCACAACACTTTCTTTTTTACGGTCACTGGGGCTGATCTCACAGGTCACATGGTACACTACTCACTACAGGGTGTAGATTAGCAGAATATCTTAACCGATCCTTCCCAAGCCGGAGGTTCGAATCCGGGACGCCCACAAGGTGATAATTTTAAACGCAGCAACCCAAGTCCCTGGAAATGCTAAGTCCCCTCTATCCTAAGCCATTGTGCAGCTCTGGGTATCTCAGGACATTTCTTCTAGCCCTGGCCACCTCAGAGATCCATGCACACTCTGCTTTTAGGCTGAATAGGCTTCCTAGTACCTCCGGGACAGGCTGAAGCCGGAAAGGGAGACAGACTACCACCACTGTCCTCCCTGCACACACAGTCTGCCACCACCATGTTGCCCCAATAACCTGGCCCCCAGAACTGCTCAATCGCTTGCCCGCAGATGAGGATACTTGAGCGACTTACCTGTGCCACCCCACCAAGGTGCCAGAGAGTCATGAGATGGGCCATTTTTCTTCTTTCTGGGCTCTGGCTCCCACTGGTACAGGCAGTCCCCAACAGACTCCAGTTTCCTCCCAGCTCTGACTGCTACATCATCATTATGCTGGTCTTTGAGGGTGGCGGGCCAGGGTGGCAAGCAGTCCACCCTGGCCCCATGGCTGAAACACATATCTGCCTCCTCTCTCTTCTCCTGGCACTCTCTCTTGAACTTCCCTTTACCACCAAAACCTGCCTACTTATACTCTTGGGCTGAGGCCACCCCTGCCAGCAGGCAGGACCCAGCTCCAGACACTAAGGCTACAAAATAAATTAACTAGTAAGCTCCCAAGGGGCTTACCTCCCACACAACCGTTCACCTCCTGGTGAGCATACCGTGCAATTCCACAGCCTCCCAGAGGATACAGTATGCACCTCATCCCCGAAAGCCAGGAGAGCATTACTGGAGCACCACCACAACAGTGCAACCAAAACCTCTCAAATTAAGGGCACCATTTCTACTATAAACACAGCTATCACCTTACCAACCTACGGGGTCCCATGGTGACTAACCCGCTGTTTCCCTTGGACAGATTGTCAGTTACTACAGCAGTGGCATCCCCCTTCCCCCCACTACCAGCTCCCAGTCTGCCAAAACCCTAAAAGTTGCTGCTGCCAAGTAGGGCTTAAGCATACCCACCCCTGTTAACACTGCACAGCAACAGGATTTAGTTAACAGAATAAACAACACAGTTGATTTAAACAAGCACAACACACTACAACTGTAGAGGCATAAAACTTTTAAACTTTTCAACATATATTTTTTTCTATTGCTAACTAACCACTCACACATATGACTCACACACACACATATGTTAGCTTTAACTAACTGTTGGGAGGGGCACATTCCAGCCCAGCCTCCTCCTAGCAAAGGGTATTTAGCCAAACAAAATTTTTTCCTCAAACAAAACAGCACAAATTTTAACTAACTGGGAAGTCAACCCCTTAAAGCATATAACATTTTAAACAGCAAACAATGAAAGGGGTCAATCTCACCCCAGCATCCAGCGTTGGGGGTCCATACTTTTTCAGGTCTGCCGTGGCATCTGATGCCAAAGCCTGCATTGGTGGTGGGGGTAGTGGAATCAGTTCAGACACAGATCATTTAGGGCAGTCTTTAAGCAGTCTGTAAAGGAAACAGCTTTATTACTGGGGTTCTGAGGCATAATACAGTTTTGGATTAGGCTTGGTACATTCCTCTCCAAAAGCGTCCTCACAGATAATGTAATACTTTGTCCTCTGTCCCTCTCCATCCTGGACCATTGCAAGTTTTAAACAATGTCTCTCCAGTCCACACTGTTGAGGTACACATCTGTTTCACTTTCCTGATGGCCTGCTGCTCATGACCTCCCAGATCGAGGGCACTCCCTCTGCTTCTCTGCTTGACCTTTTCCAGGGCTTCTTGGAAGACCCAGCCCTATCTCCTTTCCTCGATGATGTCCCATATCCTCTCACACAAGTATAGATAATTCTCTCCTCAGTACTCCTTTTTGATCTTCTTTCTTCTTACCAAGCGCTCTGCCTGTGACCACACAGGTATGCTCCTCACACTGATCCTGGGGCAGTACCCTTTAGAAGCCAACTCCCCAAGGTGTACTGGGAGTAGCAGGAGTCAGATGGATGGAGGGTGTCCATGTCCTTTCTGTGTTTTTGACATACGTGCTGCAGCCGGGGGATGGTGTCTGGGTATTTTAGGCTAGAGAAGTAGTAAGGCCTTGGAATGTCCCACTCCCACAGAGGATCATCAAAAGTGAAAGAATTGGCATAGACACCCAGGGCAAGGGATACTACATCCAGTCCTTCAGTGTCTTCCTCAGTGCTTGAATCTTCCTTGGAGATGACCTCCTCCACCTCCACATCTGGTTTCTCAGCCACTGCAGCACCCATTGCAGTGGGGGGAAGACATGAGTAGTTTTCTAGGTGCCTGCTGGCAGTGGAAGGGTACCCTGAACAGGGGCCACTGATGACTTAGACTTCCCTGCCATCCCATGGCCTATCCCTCTGCCACAGGAAGGCTCAGGCACCAGTGGAGGAGAAGGGCTGGGCAGACAGCTAGTGCCCTTCTCCTCAGAAATGGCTTCACCAGCTGCTGCTTCCACATCATCCCAATTTTCCAAGCTGGAGGTGCCCATGCTGACCAGAGCTGAGGTGGTGGTCCAACTCCAGGCAGGCTGGTAGGGCAAGGCGGGCAGGGCCAGAGGGGGAACTCCACTGCTGGCACAGTTCAAGCAAATGGGTAGCACTTTCACATGTCCCCCTGTCTTGTGGCAGACCACACATCTCTCCTGTGAGCTCCCCTTTTGAGCCACCTCCCACAACCAGGAGAGTAGTGAAGCGGGAACAGGGACCATCTTGTTTCCAACACCAGATGCGTCAGTCATACTTTGTCCAGTCCTCATTCCTTGACTGCTGCTGCTCAAAATATACAGAGTCTTTCCTCAGGCAGATTTTCCCTCAAGCTGCAAAATACTTGTGGTGCAGTTCTCTGTGGCACTCCACAAAATGGCGCTTCCGCTCCTCACACCATGACTTCTGGCCCTACCCTTGCCACCTTCAGCCACTGGCAGATTGTTCCCAAAGTTCTGCATACATTAAAGTATGCTAAATAGTCCACACTGGCAGAAAATGGCACTGCATAGAAGGTGCGAAGTTTCACAGGTCCAAAATGGCTCCTAGCAGCAAATAAGTCTCCTGCGCTACTGCACCCTCAAAGTTATGGTCCATGAACAGTTTGGGCACCCCCAGAAATGAGCAGATAATCCCAGATGAGCCCCCATGTTGTGAGTCCCCCTCCTGATGTCTAGGGGTATGCCATATGTTACTTTGGGGGGGTGGGGGCACCTGCAGCCAGAAACACAGTCTAGAAAATAATACAACTCATTACTTGGGTTCCTAGGTGATGTGTACAAGGGGGTGCCGGCCTTACTTCACAACCAGAGGGGTACAGCAACTGTGGGGGCAAGCTTGATTATTACAAACACACACTGAGCCAAACAATTAAGTCCATTGTCCAAGCCAGATTAACGAATAAGAGAAAGAAGATTTTAATTTATCATAAATGATTAACTCATTCCATTGAGCGTTGGGTGCAAATCACAACTGTGGGAAACCATTTAGGACAAGCTGCCCAATACAGTCTGCAGCAAATGTTTAGTTGTTAAAAGCTCTGTTCCTGCTGTGCTCCCTCAGGACTGAACAGGCTCACAGTCCTGGCAGCAGCAACACACACATGGCTGGATTGGAGGCCACAATCATATTGGCTCTCCCTGAACTCCCTCCTGCACAACACTTACTTTCTTTTTCACAGTCACTGGAGCTGATCTCATGGCCCACACCATACACTACCTGCTGCTGGGTATAGAGTAATGGAATATTTTAAGTGGTCCTCCCTGAGCCAGGAGTTTAAATCCAGAGCTCCCACAGGGTGATAATTTAAAACACAGCAATCCTAGTCCCTGGAAACACTAAGTCTCCTCTATCCTAAGCCACTGTGCAGCTCCAAGCATCCCAGGGCATTTCTGCTAGCCCTGGCCACCCCAGAGACCCATGTACACTCCGGTCTTAGGCTGAATAGGCTTCCCAGCACCTCCAAGCCAGGCCAAAGTGCCCCTGGAAAGGGAGACAGGCTACCACCACTGTCCTCCCAAACACGGGCTGCCACCACCATGTTGCTCCAACGATCTGTCCCCCAGAACTAGTCAAACACTTGCCCACAGATGAAGATACTTGGAGGACCCACCTGTGACACCCCACCAAGGTGCCAGAGAGTCATGAGGTGGGCCACTTTTCTTCTTCCAGGGCTCTGGCTCCCACTGGCACAGGCAGTCCCCAACCAGCTCCGTACTCCTCCAGGCCCCAACTGCATCCTTACGCTGGTCTTTGAGAGCGGTGCACTGGGGTGGCAAGTGGTCCACCCTGGCCCCGAAGTCGACCCTCATGGTTGAAACACACACCTGCCTCCTCTCTCTTCTCCTGGAACTCTCTCTCTTGAACCTCCCTTTACCATCAAAACCTGCCAACTTATACCCTTGGGCTGAGCCACCCCCCCCACCACCACCACAGGCAGGGCCCCAGCTCCAGACACTAAGGCTACAAAATAAATGAACTAGTAAACTGTTAGTGTTACAGGCGGGCCTTAAAAAATACTTTTCCAGACAGTTCAATAGCATCAGTAGTTCAGTGGCAATAAAATGCAAACAGTGTAACAGAGAAACACATGTGGTTCAGATCAGAATGAGAGTTCTCAACTACAGTGATGTATATGTAACCCCCCTACAAATGGGGATTCCTAAAAAGCCTCCTAGGAGCTTGCTTAAGTGTTTCCCTTGCCTGCTGGCGTTCGGCGTTTAAGCCGTTATAATGGCACTGTGAGTGCTGGTAGCGCCTCCACTTACTGTCTCTTTAAGAGCTGTCTGCTTGCAGACATAATTGATGCTTTTCCAGGGGTGCTGGTGTTTCTCTTCTCGAATCCTGCCTGAACTGCGGGGTATTCGCTTTATTTTGCGATCGCTGAAAGCGCCAAGGTAGCCCCTCTGACAGATATATCTGTTTCTCTGTAAACATTTAAGGCATTAGTAATATTGTAGTTTGTCTAACCTGCTTTTGTTACAGCTGGGACTCTGTGTGTGTTGCCCCTCCATTTTGGACCTAAACTGCTGTGCTGGGCCAATGGAATAAGGGGAGCTATAAGATGGAGACTGTTTGGACCAACCAGAATTCGGACTGTTCTGGGAGCTGGCTTACAATGGGAATGTATAGCTAGTAATTCTGGGAAATGAATTTTCAGACCCTGGCACCTTTTTGCACCAACTGAGAGAGCGTTGGAGTGATTGACAGCTGAGTCCACCAACTGGATCAGGTGGCGCCCGTAGAGAAGGCTCTACCCTGCGACTGGGAGGTCAGATCAGTTGTGACCGGTAGAAGAAAAGGAGCTCTGTGCTTCTGCGCTGTATAGTTTCACGCGGGAAGCGCGTGATAGGCCTGAATTCGGTCTTTTGCTGTTGCAAGCTTGAATCAGACTGAATCCGAGGTGACTGAAAGGAAGGAAGGCTGAAAAGTGGAAACCAGGTTCACCCTGTAGAAGACTGGAGAAATTGTTGAATCGCGCTCGGTCTGTCAGGAACTGAAGCTGCTGTGTGAACTCCCATGTATTTGTAGTAAGTGTGATTGGGACCTAGGAGCAGCTGCCTGGTAGAGTAATTTCCTTTACATGTAAATGAGTCGAATGCTTGTGAAGAATAGCTATTCTGGTTCTCTTGTCACCGTGCAGTGTAAGCTGAAAGCTGAACTGAATGTAATCAGACTAAATCCGTCTGCTAGTCGAGCAGTTGGGCCTAGCCAGTAGAATCTAATCTCCCTGCCTTGTTCGTCTGGCGATCCAGAACAGCCATCTTCATGAGGTTCTCAGTGTGGGGTAGTGTGAGTACAAATCAGGGCATCCCCTGCGACCTGTTAACAATCACCAGTATTTCATCTGATTTGCTTTATTTCATTTCCTCAAGGACTGAGCCATCCTGCTCCGGATGACAATTGGGTGTTGGGCATATCTTTTTTCCTACAGGGCCCTATTCATCTGCACCTGCCGGCCAACCCCGGGCAACGGACCTGGCTAGCCCCCTCCAACCTGGGTACCCAGAGTGTGACTTTTAAGACCCTGTATGAGTGCACAGTACTGTGATTTAATTCTGCCAATCAGCTTGATCTCCCCCTCCTGCGTTCCACTCCCCTTAAATAAACCAGATTTGATGTTAATGACTTTAAACTGTCTGAAGTATCTGTACCTATATAGCAGGCATTGCATTGGTTTGTGTATGTTGATCAACCTTATTTTACAGGGGGTCCTCCAAGATGAACTTCAGAATCGATCTCGAGGGTAAGTGGTACCTTATGATTGAACCATGTGTACATGTGGGGTATTGGTACTGTAATTCCTGTGTATTGTGTGGCTCCTTAAAGGGATTAGAAGGGGGTCTCAGTGTCCCAGAGGGCTGTGCCAAAACTCGACCAATCATTACAAACCCTGACCTCTGGGTAGAGGCACCCGCCATAGAACCTAGGCCCCTCAACCTGTTGGTAGTCCAGCAAACAGGGGTCATAGCCCTTGGGATAGCGCCACCTGGGGGTTACATCTTGGAGGCACTGCTGGGATTAGCGTCCTCTAGTGGCCATGTGAAGGAATTACCCCAATATGTCTAATTTAAAAGAAAAAATGGAGGGGAGTACCACACCCAAGTTAAAACTTGACCCCCTTAAGTCAATGGTGCACAAGTTGATGGGGTGGTGCGAAGCTGAGGAAATGGACTCCTAAAAGGCTGTTCTATTGCTGGATGTTCCCCTTGGGATTAAAAATGCTGACATTGTGTCCACGGTAGAACATGTTAAGTGCATGGGCCAAGTTGAAGTAAAGGGGCGATTTGCTGACTTATTCGAACAAACACTGCAAGTGCTACTTTCATGCAGTACCTTGATGGACCCTGAAAAGGTGCCCCCTGTGATTTTGCCCAAAGGTGCCAGAAGGGATGGAGGGTTATTCACGTATGTAGTGGTCTGGCCACCCCAGGTGGTTCCCCTAGTACCAATAGTTTTAAAGAAAAACTGCTTAAACTGTTAGCTTCAGAAGGGAGAACTGCTCAGGAACTGGTAAAGGTGTTAGACCTCTCAGGTGACCACACGCCCCTGCATTCCCCAGGTACATCTCCTGGGTCCCCCAAGAGCTCCATACTAGCCACACCCCTATGGTAATTCCCCATTCAACTGGATTCCTATCGGTGTTGAGGCTTTTCTCCGGTACTGTCCCAGTGCCTTCGGGGGAAGATGATTTGGAGACCAGGATGGACTATGCTACCCTTTTAGTACAGGAATGGCAGAGTTCCGAGGGGGAAAAGAGGAAGCGCTTGATGGAAAGCTTGAGAGGCCCTGCCCTGGAAGCCATTCGATTTCTACAGGCTACTAGTCCGGAGGCCACTGCTGCAGAATATCTTTCCACCTTAGAGGGAGTATTTGGCAGCACAGAAACCGGAAATGACCTATTATGGAAATTCAAGTCGGCTAAACAGTGGAGAAATGAGAAATTGTCTGCTTTTGTCACCAGGATAGAAAGGGCTTTGCAGAAGGCCCATCGAAAAGGGGGAGTGCCTGCCAAAGAGTTAAACCAGATCAGATTAGACCACATATTGAAGTCAGCAAGATTTTCAAGCATAATACTATTGAAGCTCAAGTTGCAAGACAGAAGGGCCAGGCCTCCAGAGTACTGCCATTTGTTGAGAGAGATCCGTGAGATTGAAACTGATGAAGAGGGCTGGGAACCCTATGCTGGGGCTGTGAACCTTTGTCAGACCCCTGAAAACAGTGAGCCAGATGAGGCTCAACAGTTTTTAATTTTTATTTAGTTTTTGTTGACCGGGTAAGTGCACTAGACAAATCCTGCCTATTTTCAGGCATGACCCGGGGGAGGGGGATACAGATGAATGCCAACTGACCTTGAACCAGATTAAGCTGTGGGTGGTATTTTTAGTGAATGAGGGAAATTTGGCCAGGACACCGGGGAATTTCCCCTACCCTTTCGATAAGTGCCATGTGATCTTTAACATCCACCTGAACTACCACCAATCCAGGCAGATGGGACCTCGGTTTAACGTCTCATCCGAAAGATGGCACCTCAGAAGTGTAGCACCCCTCTCATGCTGCACTACAGTGTCAGTATTAGGATATTAACCCAAGTGCCATATGTGGGAACTGAACTCACAGCCCTCTGATCTCCCGGCCTCAGAGGCGAGTGTGCTACCTACTGAGTCACTGACACTGCTAAGAGAGGTTGAGAGTTGAGAGGTTTGATTAAGGAATTGACTGAGGCATACAGAGAACCAGATCTGTATCAGGCTCCCCCAAGCCTAAAAGTGGAGTGGGATTGAATGTTGTTTCCCGAGACCCAGATTGAGGGTAACTTGAGAGCAGAACTAAGGAACTTAAGAGAGATGGTGAGGGAGCTGCAAAGGGCTGCCCTCACCCCCAATAGAAGTGGAGATCCAGAAGCCCAACGGTATAAGCCCCCAGTTCAAGAAGAGCCTCGCAGGGCCCCAGAGATGCCCCAACTGATAAGAGAGATCCCCTTCCCTCCAAGGACACCAGAGACATTAAGTTTTGCTACCACTGTGGAGAGGATGGACATTTTCAGTCTGCTTCTCGCTTGCCAGAGATCTTGAGAAAAGTTACCAACAGGTTAGTGCCCTGGCATCGCAGAACCTATGCCCGGTCACCAGGAGGAGCCACCCGGAAAAGTTTTATCGCCAGGGCCAATGCCCGATCGACATCCCAATCAATGCCACCTGACTATTGACATCCACAATATGGTGGCGTGCTTTACGTGCCTCAGAAGGGGGCGTTGCCATCTCTAACCTTTTTCTTCTAGTTCTATGCTAGTGAGGCTGTGGAAGTCGGCACTGTTCAGAATTTCAAATTACAGTAGAACTACACAGGTTATTGAGAGAGAATAGCATTGAAGGTACATAGATCAAGATCACGTATTTACCTCGGTAAAAGTGTCAAGGCACAATATGTAAAGAGTTTATCCTCTTGCTGTACTGTGGTCATACATTTTTACTGATGCAAATACATCATTCTTAATACAGAATATACAGTGGTATGTCAATACAGAAATCAGCTTGTAAGGATGGCAATGAAACTGCTGGGCAGAAAGATGAGGATCCCTGCTTAGTGCATTTGAAGATGGCAAGGTTTTAACACAGAAGATAGTAACACTTTAAGTTTCCTTAACTACACTATGGTGTATGGTGGAACGTGATGCTGTATGGAAAGCCATACACTGCAGAAAGTTGTTCTGCTGCAGTAGTGACGCCCTCACTAATGCAGAATGATTTTTCTTTCTGCATTAAGTGAGGCTGTTATAATACAAGCAACTCTATCAGCGTTTGTGATTCATCAGTGGCTGTCGGAGAGTCGTGTGCTTGCACTGGCCGGCGGGCAGTTGTTGTTCAAGTGCAGTCAACAGAGTGGACTTGAAACTTGAAAAAGTGAGTGCTTATGATTTTTTTGTATTGTACATGACAGCTGTAGACATCGAGTCCCACCATACACTATATAGAACAGAGTATGGAAAACATACACAACTCGGTTATTCTTTCGCCTCATGGATACAATGCTGACTGAGAGACCTCTCAAGCTGTGCTCCTGAGGTCATCAGTCATCACTGTACCAACTCGGGGGAAGAATAGCATTGTGTATGGCTTCCCATATGCTATCGTATATGTAGTTACAGTGTAACTACACTGTAACTGCACTGCAAGTGCAATGCAGTTGCATGCAACAAACATGCTTTGTAATTACCCCTGTTGCATGTAATTACTGATTATCTACACTGCAGTTACATTGAAACTCACACTTAAATGTGACCCAAGAGATATTTTTATTGGCACAGTCAACTCCTGATAAGTGCAGTGGCTTTAAAATAACAGAAAAACAATTTAATGCATGGGCCATGGAATTATATCTAATTAAAAAGAATTTGAATATCTTGCAAAAGGCAAATGTGGTGAAAACAGGATCTTTACTTGAGATACTGACATTTAAATTTCATAAGTCAAAGTTGAAATGAGATGGTGTGTACACATGCATTTATAAATTAAATCATGAATTTCATGGTTTAATTGCTATACCAAATATATATATATATATGTATATATTTGCTATTATTTTTCTCCTCCTGGCATACCTGGTCTGCTTCCATAGTTTGGCAACCCCCTCGGGACTCCAGCTGCCGTCCGTCCATCTGCACTCCATCGGGGTCTCGCCTTTTGTCCCCTGCGGCTTACCCCCCGCAGTGGGGTGGTGGGGAGCCCCCAACTCATCCACCCTGTCTGGATCCAGATTCAGGTGCCCCCAGAGCCAGTGTCTGTCGGACAGCCATCAAGCCGCTCGACCAGGATGCCACTCATTTTCCAGTTTTTCTCCCTGGAGCTAGGGGTGTGCAATGATGCCGGCGGAGAGGAGCGGGCACACGTCTGCATGCGCCCCCTCCAGGCATCTGCCCCAACTCCTCCCCAGGCTACAGTGTGGTGCCTGGTCCCCCAGCCTCCACCAGGGGGCAAATGGGCACTGACTATTGAGGACCCCCCTCTCCGGAGAAGGAGAGCAGTCCATCGAATGCTCAATCCTTCTCCTCCCCCCAGCCAACCCCCTTGCGGCCCGTGCTCGTTCCCGAACATGGGTCACCAGCATAGCTTGAGGTAAGATGTCTAGTGCCTCAGCCCTCAACGCCACCAAGCCAGCACACTGCTACACCAATATAATGAAAAAGTATGTTATCAAAGTAACAGAAATTTTATTCAAAGAGATCCTTTTTTCATTGACAGCAACAATAGGAAACAGAAGAAATACTGTAAGCTAAAATGTCTTTGCACATGAAGTGGCCAGGGGACTGGAGGTGGAAGGAGTCAGTAAAAATATTCAAAATGTTTTAGTTAGCAACTATTTCATAACTACATTTGGCAAATTCTGCCTAGATAAAATGAATGAGATGTTGGTTGCACATGCTGGTTTGAAAGGGATTACTATTCAGAAGCCAGCAATAGCTTGAGCACCTTGTACTGTTATAGGTACTCTTTTGAGTGGATTATTTAGATTAGTGTTAGTTTTTGTGCCTGTAGGTCAGCTGTAGAGTGGTCTGCATAGTGACATGGTCAGCCGAAATGTAGTATCAGGCGAGACATTTTCTGTTCAGCTACTCCTCCCCTCCCATATGCATACCTGGATTTTAGGCTTTAGAACCCATGTATGTGGCTGGGAGAAATTTACAAAAATCAAACAGATTGGAAATTATCTGTATTCTTGTATCATTTTTAAATTCTACATACCACTCTTCTTCCAAACTGCCTCTCTGTTATGCGACATCCAACTGTAATGGGTGCTTCATACATCGGTATGTAGTGGACTTGTTGATTAAGTGAAAGACTAATTGCAATCTGTTGCACTGCCATGGTCCTCTGCGGGGCTGGAAGTGATTACACAAGCTGATAGCTCACTATGGTTCTCTGACTGGCTGTTGCTCATCAAACTAGTTGGCACACACTATGACTTCACAACGCAGGAGGTGGCATTGAGGTGATTGAAGAAAGTATGAAGGCAAAGTGGGAATGATTGCTGGCCCCTCTTAGTACTTTTGGAACTTTGATTAAACACTGGTAGTGCATGACAATAAAACAGTATAGTATTTACATTTATTTGAGACTTCTTCTATTCAGATTATACCCTATCTGCATACCTATGATGCTTTGTACGGGGTTTTGTATTTTAGAATGCATGTGTGGAGCTTGGAGCTATTTACAAAAAACAGACTGGCAATGATGTGTCTGTCTTGTATGATTTATGCATCCTACATACTACTCTACTTCAAAACTGCCTATCTGTTCTGCTGCTTCCCTGGTGTGCTACATCTGAATGTAATGGGTGCCTCATACAGTGGTTTATAGGGTATTGGGGGCTTAGTGAATGACTTAATACATTATTATGCATTAAAATGGTTTCTGTGGGGCTGAGCGTTATTACATGATCTCACTGTTCACTACAGCCCTTAGTTGGGCTGTTTCTGATCAAACAAGTTGACACTCACTGCAGTCCTATGATACAGACTAGCTGAGGTGTCACTTCTTGTTTCCAGTGGGGTCCTGATGCCCCTTGGGACAGCCTGATGACTCTCAGTACCACAGATACTTTTATTATCAGTTGTTGCTTATTATATGATATAAAGGAAAAGTAGGTTAAAGAGCAGCTGATGCCTTCAGGAGAACTTTGCTAAAACATAATATCTAGACACAGTCCAGCTTGCATTTCACCTTCCCATTATTTATCACTGAGGTCATCTGCATGGAAACAGGATCTTTGCTCCTGAAGAGTCCATCTATTCCTGTTGCTGTCTCCCTACCCGAGGTCATAATGCATTGCTTGTGACATCACAGTTACTCCCATGGTAACAGACTGTGATGTCACAACAGAGGATTATGACTCGATGTAGGGAGTCAGCTATGGGGCGGATAAAGATCATATAGTCTTGCAAATGTTCTTAGTAATAAATACTGGGGAGGAGAAATCTTTAGAATATATATGGAATGGAAGCTGACTTGTACTTAATTGTTATGTTTTTCAAAGGTTTTTAAGGTGTCAGCAGCTCTTCAAGTGTGCACATTTTATGGAAATTGTCAACACTTGTATCCACTATGAGACAAAAACAAACGCATTCTTTCATACGCACCCACACTCTAACAGTCACACATATATAATTTGCATGTAAGATCCCTCACGTAGCCATGTACAACCCCTCTGCTACAGTACAGTACAGACATCTCCACAGATCATCAGATGGCAACAGACAAATGGAAAAATATACACAGACAATATAACATGCAAGTCTATACACTCCCTAATTCAGCAATTTGAACATATCATTTTTAAAAGGGTGAAAATACGGAACTGCCTGTGGAAGCTGGGTGGCCTAGATCAGGCCCCCTCTTTCTCCATATCACACAGTACACGTTATAATAATCCCAAGCAGAAGGGCGACTGTCACTGAATGTGCAGTGCCATGAACTTAGAGAACGACAATGCACTGACAATTCTGGTAGTAACAAGGTCTGAGGAATACATGTCTGAAATAACCTAAAAGATGTTTCTATTACTGTATAACAAAAGTAGGCAGTTCTAACAGTAGCTTGTGACATAGGCTACTGCAGGAGGGCGACCCGCATAATAGCATCGCAGAATGAGCGACGGTGAATGGGGCTCACATGCAGCAATGGCCCATTGCCAAAATCTCACCTGATCAAATACGGTGCCTGTCATCAATGGTGGCAGTCAATGAGGGCAAAGAGGGAATAAGGGCGAAGAGGGAATAAGGGTGAACAGGGCAAAACAGAGAATGCCAAACTGGGCGACTACACTGATGGTTAAAACGTTAAGAAGTTGCATTAGAAATAGTATCTATAGCTAGCTCTGTGGGACCAAGTGGTGGGGCACCTGCTTGGCATGCTGGCCATATAACCAGAAAGGTACATGCCGTGCTTTCTCATTCTGCATATATCGTACACTAGGCACTAGCAAAAGTTTGGGTCATGACAATAGCAATCAAAGTAACAATGGTACTAAGAAGTGTCAAACTCAAATGGCTAGAAATGAACTACATGTAAAGCAAGAGTTGACTATGGCCAACAATGGCTGTTTATTAATAAGGGGACTTATTTCTCAGTGGAGCTATCTATAATTTATAATTATGAGGTATATGTCTGTCCCAGGAACTTGCCTGATTTTTTTTACCCAAACTCTTCTTATTACTCCTGAAACCCACAGCAATAAGAGTGGAGTACCAGAGTGATATGCTCTGACCTCCTCTGCAGTATTCTGCACCAGCTTCCGATGACAAAAATCCAGCCGTTCACTAGGCCCTTATACAGTTCTCAAGACAGAAGCCAACAAAGACATGCACCAGTATTTTCAGGCCCTCAGATTCAGGAGATGTGTGTAACCTGCTGAATGTGAAACTGCCCCTAACTATTGTACAACCTGCTAACATACAAGGTTCCAGACTTAGACTTTCATCAAGGATTGCTCCTAGACAATTTGCAGCCCTTATAACCACAAGCTAAACTCCATGCAAGATAGGTAATCTCCATTGCTTCAGTTTGTTGACAACAGAGAAACAGACACATTATAACTTTTGTTATACTCGTAGTGAGTGAAATGAGGTAAAATAAATAAGAAGTAAGAACAATATGTTGGATGCACAAATGATACAAGACATATAATTTCCCAGTTTGGTTGCTGTAAATACAAATACAGTCTAAAGCATTAAAACCAGCACAAAGTATAATGGTTATGCAAATCCTTGGGGGGGGGCGGGGCGCGGAGAAGCTGAATAAGAAATGGTGCAGTAGGCAGTACAGTCTGCTGACCATGTCACTATGAAGGCTAAATCACAGCCGGCTCTTGCACTCTAAAGGTAAGACTAATACCATATAAACAATCTGCCCAAAAGAGTATGCATGACCAAACCAAACCAAACTTTATTTATATAGTGCCTTTCTTAAACCAAGGCGCTTTACAAAAAATTTACAGTAAAACATATACAGTAAAATAAAATTACAAATATTTAAAATCAATTAAAATTATCTGGAAAGGTCTGCTGAAACAGATAAGTCTTTAATTCCGATTTAAATCTCTCAACGGTCAGGCATTCTCTCAACCGACGAGGTAGAGAATTCCACAGGGTAGGGTCCGCAAAGAAAAAAGCACGAGCACCAGATGTCTTCAAACATACCCTGGGAATCTCTTGCAACCCCTCGTTGGTGGATCGAAGAAGGTAGAGGGGGCGGTAGGGAGTCAAGAGATTTTGTAGGTAACTGGGTCCCAGTTCTTGTAGGGCTTTAAAAGTCAGAAGACCGACCAACTGCAACAGGTTCCTTCTAATCACTAGCACTATGTGCTTTGGCATCTAAAAATATGTTTCTTTTTTGAATTGGGGCATTCCTTAAAAACTACAGGAAGATCTGTCCACTGAGAGTTGTGTGCCAGTTTATGGTGCCCCCTGCATACAGCGGCCCTCCTCCCAGTCACATGGGTCTCTGGACTGTGCTACATGTCTGAGGCTGCAGGTGCAACTGGCTCTGTAACTCAAAACAGGTGTAGTATGAGACGAGCAAGAGAACAGACCGATGCAGCAGCTCAGGGTTTGCCTGCCCTGAACACAAACCCTAACAGACAAGAGTTTGGTGCTGCACTCAGGGGGTGTCACACTCACGAGAGTCGAAGCTCTGGGGCATAGTCTGAGTAGCAGTTAGCTGGAATGTGTCAGTGGTCTTACTTTTGGGACTTCAAAATAAAAAACTACTTTGCAATAAAATCGTCTTGTCCTTTGTGGCTATATAGAGTGCAACACCGAGCTCTTGTCTGTTAGGTACAACTTGCTTCAGGCATCACAGCCTGCATGCTTTATACCAGAGGGACCCCGACTCTAACAGTGCATTCCTCTGCTGCATCCTTTGGGATGTCTGGGAGTCCTGATCATCCTTTTAATAACCAGTCCTCCTGTTCTTATCCATTATGAAGAGAATTGGGTGGTGACAGCAGCAGTCACACCCCATTTTGTTTCATTTTTTTTAAAACTTGCCATCCATGGGGATACAGCCACCCATGCCATAGTGCTGTATCCCATAATTGCCTGTCCCTGTAAAACAGGGGAATCAGCTGAGGCCAGGCATAGGTTTCAGAAAAGAAGTTTGGTGTTTGGCTAAGTTTTGCCTCCTCCCTCTGTATGGTGTGCTGTGCTCACACAAGGAGCAGTCAAAGTCCTTACATGGTGCCCGAGAGCCTTGCTCACAGAGCGACATGGGGATGCAGAGTGGCATGGGTTGGCTATGTGGAATCACATGTATGTTTCCTGCAGGGTGCATAGAGCGCAGTGATAGTTTGCCAGAGTCTGGCTGGCAAAGCATTAAAGGAGTGGCACAGTCAGAATTTGCAAACATATATATTGTGCAGAGTGTTTTTGGTTTGTGTGTGCAGTTGTACTGTGTCCTTCCCTATGTCTGCTTTTAGGAGTTTTTCCTAAATTAGCCTGCTGCTTTTATGGTAGTTTTATGGCCCTTGGGGATCTCCATCTTAGTTTGGTTTATTGCTGTTCTTGTTCTTACAATGCCTTCTGTCCCGTGTGACAGTGATGTATCCTTGACCATGGAGTCAGCAAGCACTGGTTTAGAGTCAATGTACAACAGAGCAGTTTTGCAAATGCTGTAGGGCTAACTGAGTGGGTTATTCTGTAAGAAAACAGCTGGAGTCTTTACTAACTATAGCATTATTGATCTGGGGTGATTTGTATGCTTTTTATGGCTGTGTGTAATTTGATGAAAGGAAAAGTTTTTTTTTTTTTTGTATCTTCTATTTTTGCTCCCACTGAGGCCCGGGCATCCTTCCGGGGTGCTTGCTCGATGAGGCTTCTACTCCCAGCCTGAACCTCTCATCTCCGGATGGACTTCCCCGACCACCCAGGCAGGTCTATCCTCCCAGATCACCCCCCCCATGGTGGGTTTCCCTTCCCTTGGCAGCCTGTCTGTAATTAGAGAGGCCTTACCTGGGTGATGGGTCAGCCGTGGAATCCTCTGGAGTGACGGGCCACAGTGTCTCAGCGGGGGATTTTCTGTGTGTGTGTGTGTGTCCCCTGAAATGTGGCAGTGCAATGACATCATCTCTGCCGATGTCCACTGCACTCCTCCCTCTACTTTGGCCCTAAGCTTGAGTAGTGCCACCAGCCTCCACCGGGGGGCCACTATTGTGCCAGGCGAGCCCTGGATCCCTCTCCAGAGAGAGGAGAGCAGTCCATCGGATGCTTGATCCTCTCTCTCCCCTGCCGACCCCCTGGCGCCCGACCTCGTTCCCAAACTCGGGTTACCGGCATGGCGAGAGGTAAGACGACCAGTGCCTCAGCCCTCAGCACCACTGGGCCGGTGAAATGTAAAGTTTTAAAAGCAAAATGTTTTGAAAACAATAAAGATGTTGAATTTCAAAATAAAAGCAAAATGTTTACTCTTGCTGGTTAGACCTGACACACATAGAAAACAAAAATAATATTGAATTAGAGCTATTTAGTGGAGGCCAGAACATCAGGCTCCTATCTGTAGTTCTTGCTGAATCAGTGGTCCCAGATACATCACTGTCACGTGGGCCAGGAGGCATTGTAGAAAAAAAGAAGAAGCTAAATCTTGCTAAGATGGAGATCCCCAGGGGCTGTAAAACTATCATACAACTAGCAGGCCGAAAAAAAAAAATCTCTTTAATAGCAAACAAAGGGAAGGACACAGCAGGACTACACACACAAATCAAAACACTCTGCAAAACACAAGTTTTTACTCCATTAATGGAAAAACCTGTGACAATTCAAGCTGATATTGAAACAAAGAAAACACTATATTAGCCTGGGCACTGTTTCAAACTGCCAGGCAACTCACATTCCCCAACAGACCACAAAAGTGAACTGAAGGGAACTTATGCAGTTCTAGGAAACTGTGTAATGGAATTTGTTGGGAAAGCAAGAAAATCAATCAGTGATACAAAATTCACTTGTTTACTTGCCAAAATATACATGTTACAGGAAAAACACACAGACTAGAGTTTAGATTGATTACTTGACAATGTGCACTAGGCGTACATCATGCCATAGGTTTCACAGTACTTTGTAAAACAACAGCAAGCAAATTATTATTAATCCTAAAGACTGAATTACAAGAACAGATTAAAGAGATGTTTTACTCAGTTTTAAGGGCAGGTAGAAAAGATACAGCTGTCGGGTTCCTTTGTAAGTAAGCCAAATTAGAGGTGGAGTCTCAGTCAGGGAGAAATACTTTTCCCTCTGGGAAAGGATAACCAGGCCATGACTTAGAAAGGATATTGTCACCTGACCCAGAGCCCCAGCGTAGTTTGAGAAAAGAAATCCCCATGCATTGTAAAATGAGTTTGCCAGATTAATGTATTTGAATCCACTTCTCCTTTGGAGCATATTTTTACAATTTATATGCACACTGTTACATGGTAACAAAAAATAATACTAGTAACTATACTGATATGGCACCTGTCTGACAGCCACTCAGAGCACCATACAGTACAAAACTACATAAACATCAGAAACAATACAAGAAACAACCTCCTTCCTAAATATATTATGAAATAAAGCAATAGTACCATAATATCCAACATAAAACATGGAGTTTACAGTCACAATAAACCAGATTTTTATATAACACAGTATGGACAGCATAATCAGGTGTCAAACACAGCAGTGAATTAATGAGTACTTAAGACAGTTTTAAAATGCTCAAGGATCTGGGTATCAGGGAGGGGGTTCTGAAGGATAATAGGGTCCTTCTGGTCCATCTCTCCCACCACTTAGGGAGGGTATATTCAAGTTCAGTTCTAGTTTTAGACATTAGGGGCTCAATTTTCAAAAGGAAACATTTGGCACAAGATGCCTGCACCAAAAGAAATTGACACAAGTGGCCCCTTGTGCCAAATGTTGCAGCAATCCCGATTTTCGAATGCAGGCTGCATCAAAATCGGGATGCCCTGTACCAGCCCCCCACCCCATACCACCCTTGCACCAGCAGAGATGGTGCGCCAGGTCACAAGAGGGCTTGCGTCATGGCGGGGCTGTACTATCCTCTTATTTGGGATTTTAGATGCCCTGCAGTGGTCGCATGGGGGGCTATGGTTAGACCACCCATGAGCTGGCCCAAGGGCCCTGTACCACTGTCTTGGAGGGAATTGAGTGGGGGAGCCTGCAAGGTCAGGACCAGGGGCAGAGGAACCAGTGGGGGTGCCATAGTGGGTGATGGGGGCACAGCAGTAGTGGCAGGGTTCAGAGGTGGTACCCAGCGGAGGTGCCATGGCCAGTGGGAAAGAGCCACCAGGCCTGGGTACACTGAGGTAGGCACAGACGGACCCTACCCCAGACCCCCAGGTGTCAACAGCCCTAGCATCTGCCCCATAGGTGACACAGTCCCTGACATGCGGTGGGTAGCACTGGCTACATGGTACGAGGTGCAGTTGGTGGATGGGGATGTCCCCCCGCTATGGCACCCCCACTGGTCCCTCTGCTTCTGGTCCTGAACTTGCAGGTATCTTCTCCCCTCAAACTTCGTGGCCACACAAGGGTTGCACTGGGATGGAGGGGCTTGAAGGGACCCTCTGTCAAACCCCTCTGGTGCACCAAAGATTTGCTGCAACACTACAGCTGTGGCCACTCTTGGGACATTGGTGCTGGGAAACCCTTTTTTCTGGAATAGGCCGCAGGATCCCTGTGGCACTCGGAGTTTGTCACAGTCATGGATTGGCACACCATGCACTGATCTAGCAGCTGACTGAAAATCAAGTCCTAGGTGTAGTGAATGCTTGTTGTTGCTGCATAGAGGAAAGGAAACATTGACAGAGGCAGAAGTCTCTAGGAATCCAAGGCTACAAACCCACACACAGACTGTAACATTTACCTGATTGTCAAACTGAATAACTATTGATACTTTTCTCTATAATAGAAACATAGAAACACAGAAACATAGAAATTGACGGCAGATAAAGACCGCTTGGACCACCTAGTCTGCCCATTTAGCCTACATACTGTAATACCGCAGACCCTATTTGATCTCTGGCTTTACCCACCTTCCTATTTACCAGGGTTCCCTTATGCTTATCCCATGCATTTTTGAATTCCACCACCATATTTGTCTCCATCACCTCCACTGGGAGGCTGTTACATGCATCCACCACCCTGTCAGTGAAGAAGTACTTTCTCACGTTTCCCTGAGTCTACCCCCCTCTAGATTCATATCATAACCCTTTGTTCTTGAACATCTTTTTCTCTGAAAAATGCTGCCCTCCTGTACCTTATTAATACTGTGCCCCTGAGGTATTTGAAAGTCTCTATCATATCCCCCCCCTCCTTTCCTCCAAGGTGCACATATTGAGGTCCCTCAGTCTCTCCTCACAGGGCTTTTGGTGCAGACCCTGTACCATTTTAGTTGCCCTCCTTTGGACTACCTCTACTCTGTCTATGTTCTTGTGAAGATGTGACCTCTAGAGCTGGATACAGTACTCTAGATATAGTCTCACCAATGATTTGTACAGCGGTACCTTCTACTTTCTGCTGGTGATACTTCTTCCTATGCATCCCAATATCCTTCTGGCTCTCTCCACTGCCTTGTCACACTGCTTGGTCATTTTTAGGTCTTAAGATGTGATTACCCCAGGTCCATTTCCTCTTTTGTTGTCTGCAGTAATATGCCTCCCATCATGTACTCCACCCCTGGGTATCTATGCCCCAAGTGCATGATTTTGTACTTCTTCGCACTAAATCTTAGTTGCTACACTCTTGACCACGCCCCAAGCTTGCTTGGATCGCTCTAATTTTTTCCACCCTCCAGAGTGTCAACCCTGTAGCAGATCTTTGTGTCATCTGCAAAAAGGCATAACTTCCCTTCTAACTCCTCTGCAATGTCACTAATAAAGATATTAAAGAGGACCAGCCCCAGCACTGATCCCTGTGGCACGCAACTGGTCACTCATCCCTCCTCAGAGTGAACTCCGTTTACCACCACACTCTTTTTCCAACCCCTTAACCAATTTCCTACCCATTTTACCACTTTAGGACCCACCCCAAGGCTGGCCAGCTTGTGTATGAGTCTTTCATGTGGAGCGGTGTCGAAGGCCTCACTGAAATCTAGGTAGGCCACATACACTGTTCCACTCTGATCTATTTCCCTGGTCACTGAGTCAAATAAATCCATCAGATTTGTTTGACATTACCTCCCCTAATGAATCCATGTTGCCTCAGATCCTGTATGCCACTGGATTCAAGATATTCCACAATCCTTTCCTTTAGCAGTGATTCCATTAATTTCCCCACCACTGAAGTCAGGCTGACTGGCCTGTAGTTTCCAGCCTCCTCCCTGTCCCTGCTCCCACTTTTGTAAAGTGGGACTACATCTGCCCTCCTCCAGTCCTCCAGAACCACTCCTGTCTCCAGCTAATGGTTGAAAAAGACTGTCAGTGGTACTGCCAGCTCCTCACTAAGCTCTCTCAAAATCCTTGGATGTACCTCGTCTGCCCCATTGCCTTGTCCACTTTCAGTTTTGCGAGTTCCTTCAGGACTCTATACTCTGTAAATGGACTGGTGTCCACCTCTCCTCCATTGATGCTTCTGTCGCTTATCTGTGGTTCCTCTTCTTCCTCATCTACTGTAAATATTGAGCAAAAATATTTGTTTAGAATGTCTGCTTTGTCCTGGTCTCCCTCCACACACTCTCCTCCTTCCCTCCTTATAATTATAATCCCTCCCTTGTTTTTTTTTTCTCCTTTCCTTTACGTAGCTAAAGAATGCCTTGTCCCATTTCTTAACTGCCTAGGTTATTTTCTCCTCTGTTTGGGCCTTTGCACACCTGACTCCTTTACCTACCTCTCTCTGCTTTACCTGATATACTTCCCTTTCCTCCTCCTTCTGTGTCTCTTTATGCCTCCTAAATGCTAACTTTTTTTGCCCTTACCTTCCATGCCACTTCCTTTGAGAATCATAATGGTCTTCTTTTCCTCTTGTTTTTGCAAATTTGCCTAACACAGAGGTTTGTTGCTTTCTGTATAGCTCCTTTTAGTTTCGACCACTGTTCCTCTATCCCACCCAATTCCTCAGCTCCTGCCAGGGCATACCTGAGGCATTCCTCCCTCTTTGTGAAGTCAGCCCTCCTGAAGTCCAAAACCCTCATCTTCATGTGGCTTGACTCAGCCACTGTTCTTATATTGAACTACACCATTCGGTGATCACTGGTTCCCAAGCAGTCCCCCACTGTAACGTCTGCAATACTGTCCCCGTTGGTGAGTACTAGGTCCAATATTGCTCCCTCGCATCTTATTAATTGCCTGAGGAACACCCCTTGCAGGGAGTCCAGGAAATCCCTGCTCTTATCTGACACTGCAGCCAGGCTGCTCCAATCAACATCCAGCAGATTGAAGTCTCCCAACCAGCAGCACTTCTCCCTTAGTTGCCATCTTATGGATGGCTTCCACTAGGTCCCTGTCCAACTCCTCCCCCTGTGCTGGAGGTCTGTAGATCACCCCCTTTTGAATAGTTGCTCCATTTCCTGGTTCTTGGGTGATCCACAGTGCCTCTGCCCCTCCCTGTATTCCCTGTATTTTAGTTGCTTTTATGCCATCCCTCACGTAAAGAGCCACTTCTCCTCCCTTCTTACCCACCCTGTCCTTGCTGAACAAAGTGTAGCCTGGTATGGCTATATTGCAGTCATGGCTCTCATTGAAACATGTCTCAGTAATAGCGACGATCTCCATAATCATATCAAGGGCAACCTTATGTGACTGCACTATGGCTGTATCCAACACTTCCTCAGGTGGCCTGTTATAAGTATTCACCACTCTCTGTGTGGGAAACAGTGTTTTCTAATGTTCCCTTTTTCTGTATCTCCACCGATTCAGTATCAGTGCATACCCATTTCTCCTGCTACAGACCCTGTCAAACTAAAAACAGTAATTATGCCCCCCAAATCTCCCCTATAACGAAGACATTTAGCTTTGCCAATCTTTCCTCATAATAAGAGGGCTGTGGGTTCAGTTCCCACATCTGGCACTTGGGTTAATATCCCAGTACTGACACTGTAGTGCAGCATGAGAGGGGTGCTGCACTTCTGAGGTGCCGTCTTTCGGATGAGACGATAAACCGAGGTCTCATCTGCCTGGATTGGTGGTAGTTGAGGTGGATGTTAAAGATCCCACGGCACTTATCGAAAAGAGTAGGGGTTTTTATTAAACTGAAAAGTAAACCATAAACACATTGTGATACAACTCACAAAAATAATTACAAAACATGGGGAAACATAAGAAAGTATTATGGTATACATTAAAGAAACAGTTTTTAAAGGGTCACAAAAGTATAAAATCCTAAACCTCCATTAACAGGAGTAGGGAAAATCAACATAACTTGGAAAGTAAAACACGTTCGAACTCGTGATACAGCTCACAAGCTAAATCTAAATTAAAAGAAAAGGAAACACTGACAGTATAACCTATATTTGTAAGTAATTACAGTATATATTATTAAATTAAAGGCACCTTAAGGTGTACAAAAAGTCACAACCAAGCCACAGAATCCCATCTGGATTTAAATAAAGGTGATGAAACATTATGCAGATCATGAAGTCGAAAATTCTTCATAGCAGTATCCACCAAATGGAACAATTCTTCTGTAGAAAAGAGACGTTGCTGAATAGTGAGCCAGCAGCGGACAAACCAAATATAAAATTTAAGACACATAAAAAATAACCACATAGTAACCCTATCATGTTTAGTCCACAAAAAGGGTAAAATACCTACACACAACATTTCTGTGGTTAACTGAAAAAAAGAAGATGTTGGCCACTTAGATTGGACAGTACTCCAAAATTCTATAATAAATGGGCATTCAAAAAATAAATGTTCCATAGTCTCAATTATATGGGAGCAAGTTTCTCTTGGTCAATATCGTTCTGAAATCTGTTTATGTTGCAAATTTCCTCTAGCATTAAGTTTTCCATAAAGGGACAACCACAACACATCCCACATATTACAGGGTATCCGAGGGGAAGTCAGCATATTACCAATTGCCAAACGTTGATGTGGAGCATAAATATCAAATGGTGCAATATCTTGAAAATATTGTTGCATTATAAATGCATACAATTCCTTTCTGGAAAATTGGATAAAGGAGCCTTTGGAAATTGCCCATAATTTTATTTTCCCAAAACATACTCTCATAGTGGGAAAAAGAGCAGCTATAGACCATTGTCTAGGGATTGGTGCATTCTCTGGCCAAATAGATACCATCTCCCCCACTGAATTCTGAAGCCATGGTGTCCAAAATTTGGGAATTCTATTAATTATAGGCCGTAGATTTGTATACAGAAACGTAGTAAAAACAAATAACAGGTTGAATCATATTTAAACCTCCCTGATTACAATCTCGTAGAAGTAAACTATGTTTTATAGGGTTTAATCTGCTACCCCAAATGCATGAAAAAAAAACTATAAATCTGTGTTTCCAGACTCAAGGGGAGACTAAAAACTGAGCTTAAATATAAAAACAGGGGTAACAAAAAGGTTTTAACCATAAAAACCCTCTTTAATTTGGATAACCGCCACTTATTCCATATGTCTACCTTAGCTTGGGCTTCCTGTAATTTAATTTTCCAATTGATATAATCCAAATCACCCACTCCAAAATGCATGTCAAGAATCCAACAGGTTTCCCGTACAACTGTAATAGCTATTACATGCGCAACTGAGATATCTAAAACTTGAAGGGGTATACAGTTACACTTATTATAATTTATAACAGCACCTGTACATAAAGAAAATTCATGCAAAACTATTTCTAAGCAATGTGCAGAAGGGATGTCACTGATAATAAAATAAATATCATCCGCATATGCTGTACATTTAATTTCGGGGGTCACCAATAGAAAATGAAACACCATGTATATCAGAAGAAGTGTGTACAGTTCTAATTAATGGGACCAATGTAAATAAGTACAAAAGTGCACTTAAGGGATAACCTTGACGCACACCACTTAAAACCAGAAACTTTTTACCCAACCAACCATTACAGTAAGCTTGGGCTGTAGTCTGAGCATAACACGTCCGTAACCATTGTACAAAGATGCATGGAATACCATAGGATTCCAGGCAGTCCCATAAATATGTATGCCTCACATTATCAAAAGCCTTAGCCTGATCTATACTAAATATTAAACCTGTGAGTTCCCCAGATGCTTCTTTTTGCATAATTTCGCGCAGAGAAGGATCAAATTGTCAGTAATGCGCCTATCAGGAACTGAACAAGTTTGGGAAGGATGTAATAAAAACTCAGCATGTACTAATAATTTTTTGTCAAAATTTTAAAATCCGTATTCAACAATGTAAGAGGTCTCCAATTCGACAAGTCTTCTCGATCCCCTTTTTATATAAAAAACCCCACAAAACCTTCATACATACTAGAAGGCAAAATTCCCATAAGTAAAGCATCATTCAACATCATAGTAAATTCTGATAATAAAATAGAAAAAATCATTTTGTATAACTCATACGGAAGCCCATCCAAGCCTGGGGCTGAGCGAGACTTCGTTTGAGAGAAAGCAGTGGTAACTTCCAATGGAGTGATGTCTGAAACCAACATCCGTTTATCATGAACAGATAATTGGGGCAACACACACTGAGCCAACCAAGGGACATGTGAAACCACAGGCGTTTCAGGTGGACTAAACAAATATTGTATATTGGACTCCACAGCTGAAAGAATATCTTTTGTTTTTGTGCATCTCTGCCCATATTGATTTTTAACTATTGACATGTATTTTTGCTGCCTCTGATAGGCAAAAAAATGAGAAGCATCCATAAAGGCTTTATCCCCTTGAGTCCCAAATCGTCTTTCAGTCTCCAAGGATTTAGCCCGATCAAATTGTATTTTGTTCAATCGTTCTCGAAGTGCATGTAAAGTGGAGAGAATAGAAACATCCCCTTGTACTGCTCAAAAGTGTGCATCTAGAAATTGTGCCCTAAGAAGGGCATATTCATCGGTTTTATATTTACCATTAATTTTACCAATACATAAAAAATAAAGTTGGATATCCTGTTTAGTATCTATCCACCAATCTCGAGAACAATCATAGAGGCAAAAAAACGATTTCCTAGCTTTTAATAAAGCCAGAAAACCATCCTCAATCACAGAAATAAGCAATAGGTCTAAATTTAATCTCCAGTAACCTGGACCATGATGCATCTTTGTATGACTGGAAACCGTAACCTCTATAATGGCATAATCGGAAGGTGTCACAGGAATAGTTTTAGTATGAATAACATTCAAGGAATCAGAGAGAAACCAAAAATGAATACGGGTAGCTTTAGTACCCTGGAAAAATGTTTTAGCAGGTGGAACTTGAGCTGCCATAACATCTTGTAAACCAGATTGTGCCAATAGATCATTAAGACAATGAGCATCACAAAAAATTTTGTTTGTGCGAAGGCCACGATCTTTCTGATATCTACTGCAATTAAAGTCTCCGTCCAGAAAAATATATTGTGATGTAAATAAATATGGCAAAATTAATTTGACGAGGCCAACTCTGTCAAATTTCGTCTGTGGGGCATACACATTTATGAAACGCCCCTGTAATCCATTCACTTCTAAATCTAACATCAAAACATGCCCAGGACAGAGATCTACCAGGCGAATTAATTTAGCCGTCGGAGTATTCACAGCAAAACCAACGCCACTGCATAATACGTCAGCCAGGGACCAATATGTAATTCCCCACCTCCAACCAACTGTTGCCATATTCACATCTTCCCTGAAATATAAACAGGTATCCTGGAGGAATACCACATCATAAGCTTCATTTTCAAACAAAGAATAAATCAACAACCTCTTCCGCTCTGACCGAATACTGTTAACATTCAGAGAGGCCACAGAAAGATTATAAGACACAGACATATACAGAAAAGGAAAAAAGAAAATAAATACCAATGCAAAAATATCCAAATAAACATAACAATTTTCTTAAACAAGCCAACCTAAGAAACATCATCATTTTTTTTTGTAGATTTCCTCATCCCTAACTTAGTCCTTTTTTTTCCCAGTATCCGGTTGCTCCAGGGGCTGGTCAACATCAGAGGCACCCTCTGGTTGAGATGAGAGAACCGAGGTAGAATCAGACTTGGTTCCACCATCATCCAGACGTACCTGGTAGTTGTTTTATAAAACCAAGGGTTCGATATCTGACACAGGTTTCTCCACACCCCAAGAACGAAGACTACGGCACCTAATGGAAACCACCATAAAATTCCCTTCAGGAGGCATAGGTGGGGGCATAGGATCTACTGATATAGGGGTTACAACAGTGGATGATACAGGAGGCAAAGAGGCCGGCACAGGAGCCGGGTCTACAACAGACATATCAGCTTCAGTAAAAATCTGTACCTGGGAATGCTCCTGTACCCGAAACGTTTGTGGTCTCGCCCGTTCGAGGCCATTGTCTCAATGCAGCCTTAACCACAGTATTAATATAAAATCCTGTATACAAAAATCCCCATTAGATTTATTTTGGGCTGCAAAAGGAAGTCAATGAAAGCATGAGCATCCTCACAAAAGAACATTTCACTGGGTGATGACAATCAGTAAAAAATGTCCCTTTCTCACCACACACACACTTCACGTATATCACAGGTCCTACTAAGGTGCCTAGGAGAACCTACATTTGTAACAATGCCATGGTTGGCCTGGGTAGAATATAAACCCTTTAGCCCTACCCAGGTAAAACAACTCGGCAAATGCTGTAAGCCATCTTCTGTCTGTAGTAAATTAATTTTATACCTCCACCCTCCATTCCAAAACCCCTCAGAATCCAATATAGGCTCAGGGTTACCCTGGAGTGTACATTTGTGTTCTAACCAATATGTAATGTCTTGGACGTTTACCCCCTCATTCCTAAATAATAGAGTTATAACTTTAAAGAATTGTTTTGTCAGTGGAATCGTCTGAAAATGAGACCAAGCAGGGTTAGTTTTAAGTAAAGCATACTTCATCCAAAATCTATTCAATAAATCAGGGGTGCGAAAGTTAATATTATACGTGTTCACCCCAGGGGAATGAATAAGAGCATAAACTTCACCCGGAGAAAAACCCAATAACTGTTTAATCAAAACTTTGCCAACATAAAATCAGTCAGGCATATCTTCGGTAGCTCCCAAAAACCTTAAGCGAACTGCATTCCGTAATTTAGCCAGTGTCACTGGTTTCTTAAATAGGCTAGCAAATGTAGCAGGAGGCACTGGCAAATCATTAGGTTCTTCGTTATGTTCAACAATCAACCCAGCCATCCCCATACTGTCTCCTGTGGCCTGAGTCATTGTAAGGTGCAAATCAGTAAGGGGGGAGAAAGAAATTAAGCCATCAATGAGAACAGAGTCCTGAGATACAATGTTTGTATTCTGTAAGGGATTAGGGTTAACCACTTTCGAGGTGGCTCCAGAGGCAGGAAGCACTGATTCCCGTACCAAAACATCAGCAGGCAGGGGATCTTGTTGAACTGAAAACTTCTCCAAAGGAGTATCTGCAGATGCTGATGGCTCTCCCATGCCAGGAACCCCCGGAATCGGGATCTCTGGGTCAGCGACCCAAACGCCAGTTTCGGACCTTATCCAGCCTGCCTGCTGTAAAGCCTGCTGAGGGGACCATGTATCTCCTGAAGAAGACGTCTGGGGTGGGGGCAAATCCTCGATTTGTGTATTAGAATAACTTCTTAACACTTTATTAGTGTTACCTGGAGGGCCCGAGGGGGAATCCAATTCGGGCCGCTTGCGTTTCTTTTCCTCCTTCACGGAAAGCTGAGCTTGCTGGTAGTCTGCTAGAACAAGCTCCAAAACCTGACGCTTGATTTCTAGTTGCATAGCAACAACCAAAGAGGAAGACGCTGACTGGTCCTGAGGCACCATAGAAAGAACATCCTCTGATAGACTCAAAACTGGATTCACAGGCTCCACCCGATAAACTGGGCCCTCACCCGTTTCTTCATTACCGATGACTCCTGCATCGTGAAACGGGGACGCCTGCTGTGAGGGTCTAGGTACGTTAAGCTGGCCATCTCATGAATGCATTCCAGCTGTACCGTCCCCCTCGCAAATCAATTCTTGCAAATGCACAGCAACCATCCGACCTCCACTGCTGTCAGCCGCCATCTTGGTCCTGCAGGAAAAGGGTTCCCCCTGCTCACAGGAAGCAAGAGTAGGAAAATTTCCCCTGTGTCCTGGCCAAATTTCCCTCATTCACTAAAAATACCACCAACAGATTAATCTGGTTCAAGGTCAGTTGGCATTCATCTGTATCCCCTTCCCCCGGGTCATGCCTGAAAATAGGCAGGATTTGTCTAGTGCACTTACCCGGTCAACAAAAACTAAATAAATAAATTCTTGCCCTCCATCCCTTTCATCAATTATATTTTTACCCCTGAGGTCTTTCTCCTCATGTTGAACAGTACCTTGCCACATACAATATAGGTAACAACTCGTCTAAGGTGAAAAGCTATACTGGAATTATGCATATGTGAAGATTTAGGGGAAAAGAAGATCAGTGTTTCACTGAGTTCCTCTTCCTTCCTACCTGTTCAGTGGAATACCCTGTCACCCCTTTCTCTTCAAAGTACTTGTCAAGTCTAAGCTTGAAGGTTATTACAGTATCAACTACTGTAATGCCACCTGCTCTGGCAGTCTATTCCAAGTGTTCACCACTTGTTCAGCAAAGTAATTCTTTCTGTTGTTTCCCTTGAATGTTCCTCCCTTCAGTGACACTGAATGTCCCATTGTCTTTTCATTCTTTTGCATCTTGAAGAGTTGCACTTGTTCTGACAATATTGTAGACCAGTACCAGAGGCTTGCACTCCAAGAATGTAGGTCAGAAAATATTCCTCACAAGTCAAGTGAAAAGAATGCAAAATTGTATTTACACTTACACTTAAAAGTTGCCAAGCTAGACATATCAAAGTGTACCACAGCCACAGAATACCCGACGTTTCATGCTCTAAATCAGCACTTTGCCAATCAATTCATTAACTAGTGCCATTTAAATAGTATACATAGTGATGTCATAACAGATGTATAATATAAAATACATGACCCTTACTATATTAACTAATAAAACGCCATACAGACTATCAAATACATACAGCACTTTTATTAAAAAAGCCTATGTATCTATATTATGGAGCAATATTATTATCAATGATTCAAAACCTTTAATATTATTATAAGAATCATCTTAAGGGAAACAAAAAACATTGTTTTCCTTCTTGTAAGGTACACAGATTCCTTAACAAGTGGTTTTGACTTTCCATTTCAATCACTCAGTCTTTATTTTACCATGCGAAGCACCACTGAGCGAGCTCATTTGCAAGGTGGACCTGGACAAATGCACATAAAAGTAACAATATACAAAGGAAAAAGATGGGTGTACAATCAAGGATTCACAATCATTTCTTCTGAAACCTTCTTGTTATTGAATCAAGAAGCTCCACGGTAACATAGGCAGGTTGAGTGCACATCACAGGGTGGTGGATACTTGGAATGGCCTTCCACCAGAGGTTGTGGAGACTAGGTCAGTTGGATCATTCAAGAAGGCATGGGATAGGCACAAAGGTATTATAACACTAAATAGCAGTTAAGGGAGAGGGCTAGGCTTATGGGCAGACTAGATGGACCATGCGGACCCCTTATGCCTTCATTTTCTCTGTTTCTATATTCTATGTTACTAGAGAGAGAATCAAAACAGAGGCAACAGTGAGAAATGGTGAAAGTTCAAATCTTTCATTTAATCCTGGTATGTGTAAACTATCCAGCTTAAACGTCCATAGTGCTTCTTGTCTTATAAGTGCAGTATCAAGGTTCCCACCCCGAGGTCCCAGTTGAACGTTATCTATTCCATAAATGCTCTAATCATGGTTATGTCTGTCTCTACTCAGATTTACATAGGAAGCTAAAACATTCTCATTTCTACCATTTTCAATGTCCTGGACATGTTCCCCTAGTCTTAATTTAAGGATTCTACAAGTTTTACCCACACAACTTGCCCCACACTTGCATTCTGCTTTGAATATCACCCCCACAGAGTCACATGTAATCAAATACTCTATTTTAAACTGTTGTCCCATCATATAATTGTAAAAAAAATTACACTTCTTGATGTTTACACAAAATTTGCATTTTCCACAAGGAGCACTGCCTAGAAGTTGTCCCACTATACGTCTTTCAGCATTCAGTGTTGGTTATAATAAATTAACTAATAAACACCCACAATTTCTGACTCTCTTATATTCAAACATCGGTTGCTTTCTTGTGAAACAACAACACACTGGATCCGCCTGTAATATATGACAATTTTGCTCAGTAATAGTCCGGACCTCATTTGGGGCCAGATATTCAAAGCCTTGCGCCAGGCGCAAACTGTTTTCACCACAATTGAACCTGGCTGCAATATTCAAAGGAACAAATAGTGCAGGCACAACATGTTAGGGCCAGCACCAAAAGTTAATGTATGCAAGGGACCAAGTGAGGGGCGGGGACATGCATATCGGCGCACTGCCATATTCAAAAGTTGAGTGCGACACAACGGGTGTTAGCACTACATATAATGTGGCACAAAATAACGCCTTTGAAAAGGTGCTCTTAACACCGGGCAATCCCGGTCTAGTGGCACTCCTGATCCCCAATCCCCGAAGCCACAATACATGTCTCAAGAAACATAACCTGGTGGTCTAGTGGCCCTCCCCAATCCCCAGTCACCAACACATGGGGTCACAAATAGATGCAAGGTCCCTGATAGGCCAGTGCCCCTCCAGCCCTGATCTGTGACACAGGTTGTAGGTACAGTCAATCCTGTACCCTGATAGTCTAGTGCCCACCATCACCAATCTCCATAATAAAGTATGTAATTATCCCCACTGTTCCCATGGACTACTCCATCCCCGCTCACCATACATAAATAAGGACATATCCCCAATGTTCCCATGGACTGCTCCATCCCCGCTCACTATACATATATAAGAAAATATCCCTGGTATTCCCCTGGACTGCTCCATTCCCAATCTCCATTCATAAAAAAGAAAATATCCCTGGTGGTGCCATGGACCGCTCCAACCCTGATCCCTCGTAATTGTCAACTCCCACATACCTGGTGGTCTAGTGAACCCCCACCCCACCCTGCAGTGCCTACCACGCTGCCCCCCCCATCCTGGAACTAAGCCGGTGACTGGCTCAGCCCACTGCACACCTCCACGGCCAGCTGCTGACTGAGCTCTGAATGAGCACTTGCTGAATACATAATATAGATACATAAGCTTTTTAGTATAAGTGCTGTATGTATTTGATAGTCTGTTTGGTGTTTTATTAGTCAATAAATTAAGGATCATGTATTTTATGTTATACACCCGTTATGACATCACTATGTATGCTATTTAAATGGCACTCATTTATGAATTGATTACCCTTAACAAAGTGCTGATTTAGAGCACAAAACGCCGTTGGGTATTCTGTGGCTGTGGAACACTTCGATATGCCTAGCTTGGCAACTTTTAAGTGTAAGTGTGAATAACATTTTGCATTCTTTTCACTTGACTTGTGAAGAATATTTTCTGACCAGCATTCTTGGAGTGTGAGCCACTGGTACTGATCTACATTTGTGATATTTGGTTTGGGTACCTGAAGGGCACAGCCCGAGGCGACCCTCCTTTCAGTGCTTCTGATGGTATTGTCCCTTTTAGATACTTGGATACTGTATTCATGTCATGCGCAATTGTTGTAACTTATAAATAGATTATGTACTGTATGTGTTTGTCTGCAATAATTCTCTGTATTTAACTTGTCCACTGTTCTGTAAATATCCAACCAGTGTTTTGCTGTATTCAAACTTGTCCAAGTTATATGACGCATCTCTGTAATTAATTCTGGGTTGCCCCTGAAAAAGGAACTCTTGTAGGCCCAGTGGGTTTACTTGGTCAACAAAATGTAATAAATACATTTATGCCATACCTGTGAGTATAAAATAACTAAATAAATGTCTCCCCAGAGTTCTCTCTTTTATATAGAGAAGAGTCCCAGCTCTGCCAGCCAGTACTGAAAATCCACATTTTCCAAGTTGTCAAGTGCCTTGGTTACTCTCCTCTGAACTTTTTCCATCATGTTAATATTTTTCCTCAGATATGGGGACCAGAACTGCACACTGTACTCAAGAGGCCTGGGCCAAGGATCTGTATAAGGACATTATAATGTTTCTGACCCACGTATGATGTTTCTTTTAATGCATGCCCTGATTTTGTTTGCCTTGCAAGGTATTGCCTCACACGTCTGCTCCCATTTAAATATGTTGTTGATTAATACTGTACTTCTAGGTTGTTATCCTCTTTAGTTTCAGTACTCTCAATGCCATGTAGGTAGTATTTTGCCATCATGTTCTTTTTTCCTAGATGCATTACCTTGCATTTCTCAACACTGACTTTCATCTGTCTGTTTGCCATCTATTTTACAAACCTGTCCAGATCCTTCTGCATTTAATTTATCTCCTTTTGGGATGTCCTTTACCTGGACTTCAGTAAGGCCTTTGACTCGGTGCCTCATGGAAGGCCGGTCAGCAAGGTGGGTAACCTGGGAGCGGGGTGGAAACTGGTTAGATGGGTCAAGAGCAGGTTTTAGGCTAGGCAGCAGAAGGTAGCAGTGGGGGGTGAACTATCAGAGCCTAGAGCTGTAACAAGTAGGGTCCTACAGGGCTCAGTGCTGGGACCAGTGCTGTTTAACATTTTTATTGCCAACATTTTGGATGCGATAAAAAGTAAGATCAGCCTCTTCGCAGACGACACTAAGATCTGTGTGGAAGTGGATGGGGAAAGGTGGTAGAGTACTCCAAGAGGGTTTAGCAAGACTGGAGGGCTAGTTGAACCCATGGCAATTAGGGTTCAATGCCAAGAAGTGTAAGGTCATGCACTTTGGGGCCAGAAATCCTGGGAACAGTTATTGGTTGGGGGGAGTTCAGCTTTCCTTGTCAAAAGAGGAAAAGGGTCTGGGAGTACTAGTAACAGGCAAAATTAACCACTCAGCCCAGAGCAGGAGGGCAGTGGCAAAGGCCAATTGAATGCTGGGGTGCATCACAAGAGGAATCACCTCTAGGAAAGAGGAAGTCATCCTGCCCCTGTACAGGTCCCTGATGAGGCCACACTTCCTGCAGTACTGGTGCCCTTGCTTGAAAAAGGACATCAAGCTACTGGAAGGGATGCAGCATAGGGCAACAAAAATGATCCAGGGATTGGGAGATAAACCATATGAGGAGAGACAGAGGGAGCTCAATATGTATTCCTTGGAGGAGAGAAGGGATAGAGGGGATATGATTGAGACCTTCAAGTACCTGAAGGGCATAAATAGAGTAAACACCGACAGCATGTTCACATTAAAAGGTGGGAGGGAAACCAGGGGACACAGTCTGAAATTGGAAGGAGGAAGACTCAGGGGGGAAATAAGGAAGCACTATTTCATGGAAAGGGTGGCTACAGGGTGGAATGCAATGCTGGAGGAGTTGGTATCTTTCAGGTCAGTGAGTAGCTTCAAGAGGGGGGAGGGACAGGACTAAAGGGTGGGTCCAAACTGTGGGTGAACAGGGAGTGTGTGCAAAGGAAGCAGGAGCAAATATGAGGGGCAGAGCTGGGGGGCAGCTGCAGTCTAAATGGCTGAAGTGCTGCACACTCACGCAGACTAGGTAGACTGTAAGGCCTGTATCTGCTGGCAATTTCGTATGTCCGTATGTAACTATTTTATGTATCTTGTTGTCATCAGCAACCTTGGCAATCTAGCTGGTGGCCTCCACCTCCAGCTCAAATATAATTTATTTTTGTATTTATTTAAGCGTTTCACCATAATAAGTCTATTTATAGAATGGGTTGGAAAATTACTGTGTCCTGATTGGTCAGAAGCTGTGCAGTATAAAACTACTACAAATGGGTAAAAAAATGTGTTGGCATTCAGGAGACAGCACACTAATGCATCAATGCCTTTTGTAAAAAATTCTTGACTGCCATTAGAAACATGGCCAACACCTCTACTCTCACTAAAAAAGTTAGCTAGGCCCTAAAAATAAAACTCCCTAAAAATATTTTTTTTAAATTATTAAATGTACTTTCCTTTTATAATACTCCTCTTATACACATACACTAATTTTATAAATGAAGTACTACTCATAGCTTTACTTTTTTGAGTTTCTTACCTGCACATCAACCCCCCCCCTTCCTATCCTTACCTGCCTTCCAAGAAAATCTTTGCTGCTTACCTTGCACAGATAAAACGGAATCCCTGGCATTATTGGGGCCTTCTCTTGTGTGTTTTTGTGCGGGGAGAGGTGAACATTATGCCAGTTAACGTCTACAGAAGTTTAATTTCTGCATTTTATGATAAACAAACATTCCATCTACTAAATGTGTGAAAAGACAGGTGATAGGTGGGGATAAATGGGGATGGACTGTTTTTTTAGTAGTCAGTTACAACAAAAGAAAATACCTTTTTTTAACTTAAAAAGTTGTCTTTTTTGTTTTTTTTTAAGATTCCTCAGGTCCCCATTTTATAAGCACAATTGTACATGCCAAGGTGTGGGTAGTTCTGTGATAACCACACTTTCATGGAGACAAATAGCGTTCATTAAGTTAGGGTGGCTTAGGAGGCTTTAAACAGGGGGGAGATAGACACAGAATATATGGAGTTTCTTAGAGTCGCCTAAGGTTAGCAAGCCATGGCATAGTTCGAGTGACAACCCTGAGGGAGATGGGGGGGGGCTGGGAACTGAGAAATTAAGGTGGGACTTAAAGTATATCATTGTACCACCTCCGCATTTGGAGGAGAACCTATCACATCTGATATATAGTGTAAGGAAATCAAGGGTATTGGAACACATGCAGAATCATTCAGTAAGGCTATGATGTTGATTATGATATAAATCGTAGTTATCGGGAGACATGTGGGAAGAATGTTATGGTAAGGTAGAATAACACTAGGTAAGAGCAGATAGGTGGTATTCATGAAGGGATGGGTGGCATTGTAGGTAGGGGTAGGTAGGGGTAGAGGTCAGGGACAAGAGCACACAGAGGTTTGTAGAAGGTGAGACTGATAGTGGTTCCAGAAAGTGTGAGCAACAGAGAGCTGACATATGTGTGTTGGTATAGTGTTCCATACTTTAGGGGCAGAAATAGCAAAAGACCTGTCACCATACTTAAATCTCGACCTTGGGATAAATAGTGGATCAAGGTCTGAGGATCTGAGGGAATGAGTGTTTGTACAAGGCACCAAAAGGCATGCCAAGAAATGGGGTGCTTGGTTCAACATTATACTTGCGTAACTCTGCCAAGAGATAGGTCCCAAAAAGCAGAAGGAGAGAGCCAGCCAAGTTTGGAGTGTAGGATGCAGTGATGAGTAAAACGGTTACACACAAGGGTAAAACAACATACTGTATGTTATTGTATGTCACATCCCATTTTATTATAGGAGGGAGAGATACACATTCCCAAAGACAGGTAGGCCATAGGACAGTTTGGGGAGGAGTCCCTGAGCTATGGCAACATGTGCTGAGGAGGAAAGATTGGGGCTGATGTGAAAAGCAAGGCCAAGACTGACGTTTACAGCTTTGATAATAGAGGTTAAGTGAGAAAAGAAGTCTAATGAGGAGTCAGGGGGTACACCAAGGTACCTGAAATAATTTACATTGTCCGGGGGGATCCATTCTCACAAACCACTTTTAGGTGAGTATGATTAATTTTTTAGATGCTGGGTAGTTCCAAAGAGCATAGCTTGGGATTTGATGGGATTCATCAGAAGCCTATTATCTCTAAACCAGGACTGGATGGCCTGTAGGTCTGCAGTGAGAGCACTATTGATATCAGAGATATTCTGTCCAGTAGTGTAAAAGACCAGGTCATCTTCATGGAGATTGGAAAAGTGGGGTGCTGTTCAGAAAGAAATGATGACACGGACGGAAAAAAGTAGTGGTCCAAGTATGGAGCACTGTGGGACACTGATTGTAGAAGGTGTACTGTCTGAAAGAGCAGTGCTGATCCTAACACATTTTGCCTATTGCTGAGATCACTCTTGAACCATGGTAGGGCATGTGCAGATATCCCCAGAGCATCTAGTTTATTACAGAGGAGGTGGTGGTCCACCATATCAAAAGTCTTAGTGAGGTTGATGGAGACTGCTCCTGTAGATTTGCCTTCATGCAAGAAGTGTGAGATATTATTAGTTAGGGTAAGCAGGGCAGTGGTAGTGCTATGACATGAGTGAAAACTACGCTGTGCAGGACAGAGTTGATTAAAGATAGAGAGGTAGGAGGTGAGTTGAACAGCAACAATTTTCACTAGAGTCTGGCCAGGACAGGCAGGATGGCAATGGGTCCATAATTAGCGATTACCTTTCATTTCCCGTTTTTAAGTACAGGCAGTATATTGGCCATTTTCCAGACTGTTGGAACAGCATTAGAGGTAAGGGAGAAATTGAAGATTCTAGTTAGGGGGTGAGCAAGTTCCTGAGCAACTAGTTTGAGGAGTTTAGGCTCAATGCCATCGGAGTCTGCCAATTTGGACGCAGGGATCTGCACCAGGAGTTTATAGAGCTCAGTGACATTAACACATCTGAAAAGGAAGGGGGGGGGGGTGTTGCCCTGAGGGGGGTGGTGTGGGAAGAGTTTGGCCATTCAGGTTGGTATTGAAGGCTTTAGTATATTCAGATAGGTCAGAGAAAAGATTGTTGAAAGCATTAGATCTTATATGGGGGTTATTGCAATTTATTCCATCAATCTCAAAGACAGGGACAGTAGTAGAGCAGTCATGGCCAAGTGATTTTTTGAGACAGTCCCAATAATGACAGGGGTTATTGAGGGAGGAAGCAAGTAGGGCTCGGAGAAAGCTACTTTTACCCTGCTGAATGGCTCTTTTACATTGATTTCTGAGGGCTCTATAAGAGGACCAATCAGAGGGTGAATTGGAGGTCTTGAAAGCAGCCCAGCTTCTTTCTCTGTCTTTTATTAGGGATATGAGAGAGCTTGTCAACCATTTTATTTTAGATCCGTGATCCCATCTCATAGTGTGTGGAGCAAATTTATCCTACAGGCTAGTGAAAGTGGAATTAAGCGAGGAGACATCTTTATCGATGTCAGAGGTAGTCTATAGATAGGACCAATCTGTACTGGCAACTTCAGCTTTAAATAGGATAGGGTCCATTAGAGAGAAGTCACAGAAGTGGATTAATCAATGAGGGGCATTGGGGATTTTGGCTCACCATACGCAGAAGACTGGGGGATGATCACTTATGGAGTCAGGGAGTGTACCAGAGTAGCCATTGTTTCCAAATGGGGGACCAATACCCAGTCAATTAATGTGGCACAGTGCCCCTGTTTGGAGAATCTAATAAAGTGGGAGATAATCTGGGTAAGAAGGAGCTTATTTAGTGATAATTTCACAGAGTGCTTATTACATCCAAGCCAGTCTATGTTGAAGACACCAAGGATAATAAATTCATTATTATTGATATGGAGACTAACAGCATTCATTAAGTTAGTGTGGCTTAGGAGGCTGGAAGCAGGGGCGAGATAGATGCATAATATATGGACCTTGTTAGAGTCACCTAGGGTTAGCAAGCCATGGCATAGTTTGAGTGACAACCCTAAGGGAGATAGGGGACTGAGAACCAAGAAATTAAGGTGGGACTTGAAGTATATCATTGTACCACTGCAGCATTTGGAGGAGGACCTATCACATCTGATGAAGCTATATTCTGAAATGATACATAGATTATAAGGTACTTGCTCTGTTTATTCAACACATAATATACCCCATTATCAGACACTGCCAAAAATTACCAGATATCATAAAATGGAACCTGATGAAATAAAGAAGAAAATAGATGAGCTCAAACCATTTGGGGCCCCAGGTCTTGACAATATAACACCATAAATGCTTAAATTAATGAAGGGAAGTATTAGCATCCCTGTGCAAATATTATTTGAAAAGTCTCTAAACAAAGGAGAAGTCCCAAAAGACTGGAGAACAGCAAAAATCACACCAATTCATGAAAAAAGAAGCAGGCAGGTCATCTGCAGCTACCATCCCATAAGCTTAACATATGTTCCAGGCAAAATATTAAAATTAATAATAAGGGATAGAATGCTGCTCAAATCATATCAAATGAAGGCCTAGACATGGGACAACATGGGTTCACTTCTGGTCGCTCCTGCATTACTATTCTCATTTTCTTCTGTGAGAAAGTCATATATTAGATTACAAAGCGGCAGTGGATGTGGTCTTGTTGGACTTCTGTAAGGCCTTGGATACTGTGCCATACTGGGCAGTGGTGGAAAAACTGATTCGATTCAACATTGGCAGAAGCATAATAAGATGGATAGAAAATTGGTTCACCGATTGAATCCAGAGGGTTACTGTGAATGGCTAGATATCTGGGGAGGGGAAAGTGACAAGTGGGGTTCCGCAGAAGTCAGCACTGGGACCAGTTATATTCAACCTGTTCACATCAGACTTAAACAACACTACACAGAACTGTGTTATTAGATATACAGATGACACAAAACTTAACAGGCAGAGCAGTACTTTAGAGCATATTCAAGGATTTCAATCAGACTTAAACATTATAACGAACTGGGCTTACACAAATGGAAAATGTCATTCAGCCTGGACAAATGTTGCGTTCTTCATTTAGGAAGAAACAACATCCCACATCACTATGTATTAAGTAACACTATCTTAAGATCAATCATTCATAAGAAAGATTTGGGAATACTGATAAACAGCAAACTAGATTTCAAAGAGCAATGTGACAGTGCTGTATCTAGGGCTAACTGAGTACTAGGTGCCATAAACAGAAACATAAAATGTCATAAAGCAGAAGTCATCATGCCACTGTACAGATCATATATAAGACCACACCTAGACTACTGTAGTCAGCTGTAGTGCCCATATAGGTCAGATGTGGACAGAGTGGAAAGCATGCAGAGCAGAGTGACAAAAATTTTAACTGAAACAAAGCACAACTCATATGAACAAAGACTAGATGAATCAAAACTCTTTACATTAGAAAACTGCAGAAAAAGAGAGAGGACCTACTACTATTTCATGACATAATAAATGACGCCTACCTCATGAACGAGTTAAATATTTCATTCAAGACAATAACACCAAAGCAAGAGGGCACGCTCTACAGGTTATAGCCAGAAGATTTAGAACAAATAAAAGAAAATATTTTTATTCAGAAAGAGTGATAAATCTCTGGAACAGCTTGCCTGAAGATCTAAGTATTAGTGAAACAAAAGAGATATTTCATAAAAGATTGGAAGAATACATAACAAGTGGTGGTCAATTAAAATACTGCTCATGATCTGTAGGAGCTATTCTCTGGGTTAATTGCCTTATCAGCTCCTTATGCATTAGTGACATACTAGTGACATGTAAGGGTCCTCTGTAGTGGAGACCCCAAAGTGGGTGGGAGAGGATCCCTGAGGAGGAGGAGGAGGCAACTCCTGGTAGGGGACTCGATTGTTAGTGGAATGGATTTGGGGAGAGGAAGGGAGGGAGGGGGAGAGAGTGGTTAGATGCTTACTTGGTTCCACTGCACTTGGTTCCACTGCTTGGAGGGATGGGGAGCGGATCCTGAGAATCACTAGGGAAGCAGGATGGGAGGAAGAGCTGGATGTCGTAGTCCATCTTGGAACCAATGATCTGGCTAGAGATGAGTCTAGGATAGTACAGAAAGACTTCAGGGAGTTGGAGAGGGGTCTTAGGCTGGTAGCACCCTCAATGGCTTTCTGTGTATGATAGGGGAAAGGATAGGGTACTCTGTACCAGGAGCTTCAACACATGGTTGAAGAAATGGTGCAGAGAGGAGGGATTTGCTATACTGGTGATTGGGGTCCCACCCGGAGGGAGGGAGAGAGGCCTATACAGGGGAAATGGCCTGCATCCATCTGGGAGGGTAACCACAGTCCTCAATGAACAGTTTAAATACTTCATTGACAGGCATTTAAACTAGCTGAGGCGGTTGGTGGAAGGAAATGGGGAGACATAAACTGTCCCCCCCAAACTGAAGTAGGCAATAGGGAGAGACCTGAAGGAAAGGAATCCCAAGGGTATGCAACAAAAAACAGAAACAAAGTGGTAGAAGTGAAGAAAGACAGGACTGAGAGCAGGGGGGGTAAGGAGAGATGACTGAAGCAGATGGGGATGACAGCATACAGGGTGGTAGCACATTCTGGAGGGTCATGTGAGAAAATGATCGAAGTCTGGGAAACAGAATTACAGACCCAAAGGCCATTATGCCAGAGGCTGACCTGGACATTGTCACCATGACCGAGCCATGGTACATTGAGAACCATGACTGGGATATAGCCATACCAGCCTACACTCTGTTCAGAAAGGACAGAGTGGGAAAGAAAGGGGGTGGGGTGGCTCTTTATATGAGCAATAGCATAAAGGCTACTGAGATACAGGGAAATCAGGAATGGGTGGAGGTACTGAGGGTCACCCTAGAAACAGGGAAGGGAGCTGCTATTTGCACTGGTGTGATCTACAGACCTCCAACACATGGAGGCAAGTTGGATAAGATTCTAGTGGAAGTCATCCAAAAGATGGTAAACAATGGAGAGGTGCTGCTGGTGGGGGACTTCAGTCTGCTGGATGTAGATTGGAGCCTCCCAGCAGCAGCTTCAGCTAGAACCAGGGACATCCTGGACTCCTTGCAAGGGGCATTCCTCAGGCAACTAGTAAAAGAGCCCCCTCATGAGGGGGCAGTATTGGACTTTGTACTTACCAACAGAGATAGTGTTACAAACGTCACAGTGGGTGGCCACCTAGGGATCAGTGATCACCGTACAGTGTGGTTCAATGTAAGTACTGTGGCAGGATCGAATGCCACAAAGGCGAGGGTTCTGGACTTCGGAAAGACGATTTAAAAAAGATTGGGGAATGCCTCAGGGATGCCCTGGCAAGGAGGGAGGACTTTTGAGGAGTGGAGGAACAGTGGGCTAATCTAAAAGGAGGGATAGAGAAGGCAACAAACCTCTGTTTCAGATAAGTAAGCAAAAGCAGGAGGAAAAAAAGAGACTGCTATGGTTCCCAAAACAGGTGGCCGGGAAGGTAAAGGCAAAAAAGTTAGCATTCAGGAGCTATAAGAAAACACACAGAGAGAAAGATAGAGGGGTGTATCAGGAGAAAGAGAGAGAGGAAGGTAAAACAATTAGCAGTCCAAAGGTGCAAACGAAGGAGAAAATAGCTCACACATTGCAGAAAGGGGACAAGGTATTTTTCAGGTATGTCAGCTGTTGGGTTTTAAAAACAGTAAAATTATTAGGTTCTATTTTGTCTCAAATGAAACATCAAAAGCCAGAGTTCAAAGTTCCAAGGATTGGGTTTATTCATCACTGTCAAGAGCATAAGACAATGACGCAGCAGTCTGATGTACAAAATACTCGGTATTGGCCAAGTTCCCTTTTTTCCGGGGAGAGGGTAAGTTAGTAGGCATGAATCTTCAATCTTGTTAAGCTCTCCATTCTTAGCCTCTCCGAAGGGCTGAGGGAGCTCGTTCAGTCTTAAATACTTTAAGTTACCTCATATCCTGAGTAGACCCTAGGTCTTAGGCTAATCACATAATGAGATTAAAGTTATTACCAATTTTGGTATCTGTTTTTTTAAAGCCTGACAACTACCAATGAATTTTGATTGATCACTCATGCCTATGTAATCAGTCTCTAGGAAGTAGGTGACTGGCAACAGCTTGAATTATAATTGAACAGTCAGTCCAGTTCAAAAGCAGACTTCAGTACCAGATCTGCCTGCTGGCCAAAAAAGCAAGTCTAGGCATGCTACCCCTAGGCGTCCAGAAGCTCCTCCCTCCCTTTGAATGCAGCCGCACCACAAGAAGCTCCGGGAGCATGGTCTTCAAGGTTCCAAGATGTCACTACACTCTAGGACAAAGGGCCTTTGCCCACCAGGCACCTAAATGGACTAATAACCTGCCACCAAGCCTCTTTGCTATTCCAATGCTAGGTCCATTTCAAATGTGGGCTACGATCACATCTGGTTATCAAAGCAAGTTGCGACTGTTTCCACTGAGTTCTCCAGCCCCTGGCTGTTCGTCAACCTAAGCACCTCCTGGCACCATCTATGCCCCTATTTCTTCCCTCCCTAAACTGTACCACCCTCTTCCCCTTTGCTTCTACTCCTGCACCGCCAGGCACCTCTCCACCCCCTACTACTTACATAGGTACATAGGAATATTTTTCAGGTCCAATTAGCAAGAACTGCCAAACACAGGACCTGCCACCGAAGTGGTCAAATTGCCCAATTTCTTTAACCCATATATGAGTTTAGTTCTTTCTTAAACACAACCATGCTACCAGCATCAACTACCTTCCTTGGTAGGGCATTCCATACATTCTCTACACATTGGTTAAACCATTTGGCTCATTTGGTGGTATTACATTTGTCCCCCATCAGTTGACTAGTGTGTGTGATCTGGTCTGACATGATTGTTTCATTCGAAGATTAAAGTGACTTACCAACTTCCCCCGATGTCATGTTTGCAGATCACCTTCCCTCCATTGAGTGATGCAAAGCTCAGCTGCCCTGAAGTTAAGTATTAAATATATTCAGATGCTTAGTTTTTTAACATTTTTGTGCCACAGTTGTCTCTGCATGTTTTTTTTCTTTGTTTGAAGTTCGCACATGACCAGTGCATCCACATGCATGAGTGACATCAGCACAGGGAAGGTGTTCCCACTGCACCTTTCTCACTGCTTGTTTATTCATCTTTCCTGGACCCAGCCTCAGTTAATGCAGATCCAAAACTGAACTGGCAAAAATTACAGCACTGATGACTGAAACTGTTTGTTATATTGGCAGCTGAGGCGGATACTTGCTTTTGAGATTGCAGAAGTGGTAATTTCTCCTGATTTTCAATTTTACTCATCTGACTAAGCTCTGTGTCCTAGGAACATCACAATCTACATTGCTTGAGTACAGTGTTACAGTTTTAGTAAATGCTGCAAGTACATAATTATGACAACAAGTCTGTATAAAAAATAATTTTTTTCAACTGAGTGGAACTGTAATCTGTAGCATATTGGGACACAAAAGGACGACTTTTGAACTGGGCAGATCTATAAATTGCAGTAAACTTTTCAGTATTGGTACATAGAGGTCTGTGTTAAATGGATGACTTTTTCAACAGTTCAGAATTGTAATGTGCAGTAAGGGTATAAGGACTGAGCTGCACAGTCCAATCCCAGGAGAACAGTGCAATAAACTGTATATTTTTGGCAAGTGCTGCTTCCAGTGTGATTGCTTCAGTAAACTGCCTTTGCTATTGCATTTCTGATTGTCACCATCATTATAGACAGTTTATATTTTTTCCTGTGTTCCTGTGTTTTCTTGGGCTCATTTGGTGTTCTCATGCAAGCACCATAACACTGATCACCAAAGTATGCTTAGATGTGCATGAATAAAGGGACATGGTGCACTGAATTGTTTCTCCAGCTTGCCAGCTCCTCGCTAAGTTTATAAATGAATGCAATAAAATCAGTTATATACTGTACATAGTTATACTTTACATAGTTTATAGTGTATCTCAAAATTAAACACTTACTTTTTTAACATTTTAACATACAGTCTTTATTTATAATTAGGATTATAGCATCATTATATGTGTTCCGGAGCATCAGAAAAAGAAGAGACTGCAGTTGCCATCCTCTCCCGACACTGTGGTACCAATGTATGGCTTCTATGGTGTTATATTGCAAAGTGTGCTAGTCAGTTCGGCATACTTAGGGAATAATGTCTGAACCAAAATATGGGCTACACAGCAATGAATGCAGGGAGTCTACACAATGCACCATGACGTCAGTAAGGCATGGGAGACAGTATAGTGCAGCATCTGTTGTATTTGCTGTACACTTTACGCACGTGTGCATCAGTGATCCACTGTAATGGAAAAAATGGGAAAACACAAACGGCTTGAGACAGACCGAAGTGGTAATGAAGTATGGTGACATAAGTAAGGAAGGGTGGTTCAAATACAGTCTAACACTTGAGTACCTACTGCAAGGATATGTCCCTTTTTGTAGTGGACCAATCAAACGGTACTTAGGCTATCTAAACATAAATGCAGTCTCTTTCTCCATGAGAATTGTATTGGCAGTGTCATTTTTAACCTTGGGGGTGGAGGACGATCACCGACTGTACTGTGTATTTTTTGCTGAATTCATAATGCACCTGGAGGCACACATGTTGCGGCAATAAGCCAATGCCAGGATGGTATTACAGATGCTTATGCAGACACTAATGACAGCTGCAGTCTGTATAGTTCCTGAGCGCTTAGAGGTAACACAAAGCTGGTGCAATAATTTGTAGTTTTAAATTTATAACATGCCGTAAACAGGGGAACCGGTGACTTCAACACCTTACTCAATCACAGATACCTCTAAAGGGGAAAGTACAAGCAGGCTCCCCACCCCCAAACATACACATACAAAGAGAAGAAAGCTATAGCGTAGACCAGTTGGCACTAGGGCAAAGACAGACCCAAACAGTATAAATAATTTACAGATAATAAAAGTTCTTTGCTGCAGCATTTTTCTAAGTGTATTTGTGCAGCTGGGGGGTTTGGAGTGGTTGGGGTACAAGGTGCCTGCTTGTAATTTCCACCCTGTGCTCCATCAGAGTGAGTGACTGATAAATCAATTGGTGGGAGGTCACTACTAACTAGTACCAGGTGAGGAATTTGGACAAATTGGATTTGGACAAATTGTGAGCCATTTATCCTGCTCAAGCAATGCCACCAGATCGAGCCGTGCCCTCAGTGTCAAGCTGGAGTGGCCAACAACTCATTCACATAGGGAAAGCAATCCCCACCCCCAAAAAAAAAGAAATATAAAAACACAGGGTACTATTACTAGCATTTGTGTGGGCAGATCGAAGCTGGGAGTAACAGAACACACACCATACCTCTATTTTGCACAGTAAAATGACAGCAATGATGGGAACCAAACCGTAGCACTAAGTAGCAAAATACAATATTAACAGTCCGTGTTGCTAAGTCTGCTCTCGCTGCTGTACTGGAATGGATCGAGACTACTGCTGTGACTGCTTGAGCTACTGCTTACATAATTCTCGCTGCTGTCATAAGGTCATCCCTATGGGGATCTACTATGCAGCGGCTGTCAAACTGTGGCACTATGTCAGTGTCTGAAAGATCACTGTTAGTGCAGGACAACATAATGCTTTCATCATCGGACCCTGAAAATGAACTGTTTGACATTGCCATTGTCATGCTGCGTCCAAGAGCTCTGTTATCAAGACAGAATTGCTGTGACCAAGAACTAATTTTAATTGCAGAGCACAGATCTCCCTGTGGTAACATTGCAAAGGTAATGAGTGTCAAAGGTCATCAATGACAGGCTCCAATACACAAAATGACACTTCCTAGTTTGTGAGGGTGAAAACCTGATTTAATTTGCTAAAATAGGCTATGCATCTATCAAACTACATTGCAAATCAGTTCTATATGCAGTCACCTTGCAGTATATGTGTTCATATATCCAAACTTGTTAAATCGCTTTAAAAGCCCCTGTCTCCCATATCTCGGCATTTTTAAAAGCCCTAAAAATGAAGTACAAGTCCCCTCTCATCCTTCAATAACTCATGGAGTACACATTCAAGGTGCTCAGCCACTCACTGTAAATAAGATGTTTCATGTTTCTAGTTTTCTTTGTGTATGTCCTCTGTACCTGCTCCACCTTAGTCACACTTTCCACAGTTTGAGGTGCAGACAAAGGTGTGCCATATTCTAAGATCGGTCTCACTAAGGACCTGTGCAGTGGCAGCATAACTTCCTCCCTTCTGCTCCTAATATTCCACAAGATGTTCCACACCACTCTTTTACTCTTCTTTACTGCTTTGCTATTGTATTTTTCAAAACTAAGGTTATTGGAAATATATGCCCCCTGGTCAGATTCCTCTATTGTGTCCAATATAACTTTGTTATTTAAAATGTACTGATGAGCTGGCCCAGTGGCACTGAGGGTTGAGGCACTGGATGCCACACCTCATGCCACGCTGGTGACCCGAGTTTGGGAGCGAGCTCGGGTGCCGGGGGTCGGCAGGGGAGGGATTGTATTGAGTGCCCACTGGGCTGCTCTCCTATCCCAGGGGAGGGTAATGAGGAATCCGGCACTCCGGCAGCCCCTGGGGGAGATCGGGGGCACCGCAGAGTGCTGGGCTGCACGTATGGCATGGCCGACGCTGGCAGGGTTGCCATGCACCAGTGCGTCAGGGCATGCCCATACAGGAGGTGGGGAAGTAGTGCAGAACAAAGGAAAAAATGGCTCATGGAGCATGCAATGGCACCAGTCCCCCATGCCCACCGCCGGGATCTCCTCTGCTGGCCTTCCAGTCCCTCCCTCAGTGGCCCACCTGCAGTCAGAGTCTGTCTAGTAAGTGAGCCCAAAGAGGCGAAGAGCTACCCTCCGTGGGCGGGTGAAACCGGGGGTGCCAACTGCAGTGGGGGGGGGGAGAGGAGGCTTAGTCTGAGGGATCCACAGGCGGTAGGATAAGGACTGGATGCCTGAGAGATGGCCCCACCAGCAGCGACTGGAGCGAAATAAATAAAAAAAAAAAAAAGTACTGATGCATTCCATTATTTTTCCCAAAGTGCATTGTTCTGCACTTTGTCTCATTAAAATTCAATTTTGGTTTTTTTGCCCACAATTCCAGACCATATAGCTGATCCTGCAGTTCTTGTGCAGCTTCTTTGTTGTTGACAATCACACCAATTTTTGTATCATCGGCATGTTTGCACAACTATGCCCCTCCCCTTACTTGCATGGAATGTACCAATACATTAAACAACAGAGGCCCCAGAACCGACCCCTGCGGGACCCCACTAGTCACCCTTCCCCATTCAGACTGGTGTCTCCTAATCTGGACACTTTGAACTCTGCCATCCAACCATGAGCTAATCCATCTACACAGATATTTGTTTAATTTATAATCCTGCAGAACCTGTAATAATACCCCATGGGAGACAGAGTCAAAGGCCTTTGTATAGTCCAGGTAGACGACATCCACTGGACGTCCCTGATCCAAGGTTTGATTCACAGGTTCCAAAAACTACATTAAGTTTGTTATACATGACCTTCCCCCAGTAAATCCATGTTGGGTAATGTCAATCAGTCCCAGATTTTTCATATTATCCTCCAAGTATTGCTTGACGTACCCCTCTAATACTTTCCCAAGAATTGATGTTATACTAAATGGTCTCCAGTTCTTGACCTGTGTTTTGTCTCCAGCCTTGTGAATCGGGGTAATAGAGGTGATTTTCCAATCTGTGACAACTTTTCCTTCTTCAAGGGATCTGTTAAATAATACTGCCAGAGGTTCGGCCAATTCTTCAGCTACATTTATTAGAAATAGAGGGCTAATTCTATCAGGGCCTGGGGATTTATATCTGTTTAAACCTTTTAAGCTTTCACAAACCCGGTCTGCAGTTATATATGGAAGTTCTGAGGCTCCCTCTAAGATTTCATTCCTGTCATAGTTTACTTTATCTTGATTCTGATATACGCTAGTAAAATAATTATTTAGGGCATTAGCCATCTCCAGTTTTCCTTCTATCACCCTATTGTCAACAGTTAGACTAGTTATTGAACTATTTGTTTTCCTTAAACTTCCCACGTAATTACAAATATGCTTACAGTTGGCCAGTCTTTCTGTTCCTAATTGTAATTCAGCTTTTGCTCTTGATCTTCTAATAACCTTCTTAAATAAACTTGATAATTTCTTATGCTTTAACATTTTGGCCTGCGTTTTCTGCCTCATTAGTTTTCTATGGGCCTTATTTTTTTTTCTAATTAATTTTTGGATATCACCAGTAATCCACCAGGGTATTCTACCCCTATTGTTATATTTGTTTTTCACAGGCACATATCTATCGATAGAGGTCTGTAGGATATCCTTAATTTTATTCCATGTATCCAGCATGTTTAAGCCAATCAATTCCCTACTTCAGTCCGTAGAGGATAACAACTTTTTGATTTGAGGGAAATCTGCTTTCCCAAAAATTCTAACCTTTGTTATACCCTTACATACTTCCCTCCCTAACTGACCTGACCTCCTCCCCTCACCTTCTACCCTACCTCCCCTCATCCCCTCTCCACTACTCTCCTTCTGCTTCCATTCCCTCTTCCCCTTCTTATACTGACATCCTGCTCTGATCCTGCACCGCCCCTCACCCTCTCACCCGACACCCTCTGTTAACACTTCCCGCTACTGGCACTGCCAGTATGCTTAGTATAAGCCTCCCTCACCAGTGATGAGGCCCACCTTCTGGGCTGATTTTCAGCATATATTCTCTCTCTCTCTCTCTCCAGTTTATCTTCTCACTATTACCCCTCTCTTCCTGAACCAACCCCTCCCCTTGTTCACGCTTTCGCTCCCTCCCTTTTTTCCTTTTGTGCTGGCAAGTAACATTGTATATAGTGTTTGGATATTTCAGTCACACATGTGAACTCTTGCCTAATTTGCCTTAATTGTTGATGTCCTTTTATGGCCTCCCGTAATCTGTAGTTTTGTTTGTTACTGTAACGACCCTGAAGTGAAACCTGTGTAATGAGCCCGTGCTCAAATTTTAATCTGAGATCTTAATCAATAAAAATAAATAAATAAAAATAAATAAATAATTAATTTGTCCAATAGATGGGAGCAATATTACATTAAACTTTACAGACCATTTCTTAATGAATTTTAAGGAGATAGAGAAAGGTTACATTAATTCAAACCAGGTTCATGCATATGCCTGATTACAGAAACACTGGCATAGTATAACAACTTATGCTATGCCTTAAATTTAAATTGCATAACATGAATATATGTCTTGGTATTTGGACAAGCAAATTAACTGACAGCTTTCTTGCCTATAAGAACAGTTTCATAAAGATCTCCTTTCTCTGCAGGCTGCTTTCCGAAAGTCTAGCTAAACCACAAAACAGCTTCTATTATATAGGAGGTAACTGAGCCATCTAACTAAGGTTTAAGTACTGTATGTTAAAACAGCTTTGCCCTGTAAGCACTATATTTTGAATGATGCATAAAATCAAACTCATGGCACCCCAACCTAAAACATTATAGAATGCAGCACAGGTCTGCCATCATGCAATTTCCATCTATCTAAGATCAGGGCTAGAAATAAGGTTTTACCAATGAGGAGCCATGAATAGCTCCTGGTCATCGACAATTTTTGGTCAACCAGGAGCTACTCAGGCCAATCAGGAGCTACTGCCCAAAAAATAAAGAAACAGTTAAGCATGAGAAAATTACCTATTCACGTTTTTGTGTTTTTGCTTTGGCAGGGGTAAACAGCTACATATAGTAGACAGAGCAAGAGCTGAGTACCAGGAAGAGAGAAGAGAAAGCAGAAGAACAGATTCAGGCCAGACAAAGAAGAGAATACAGAATACAGTGCTCCCTCGTTATAGCGAATCCCACTATAACGAATTCTACATGTAGTGAATGCAGGTCATGGATCCCAAGCAAAAGCTGCATTTACTGCATACCCACATAGCCCCATAGTAATCTGTCAGTTACATTTTCAATTAGCCAAAGCTTCCTTGCCTGCTTCAATGTTCATATAGAAATACAATGACATTAAAGCTCCCTTCTCTGCTTTGATGTTCTGTCTCCAACCAAATCAAACTGAAGTCTCCCTTTGGCTCTGGTGTGCTACGCTGGAGGAATCACAACTTACGGTGTTCCTTACAGGCCAGTGTTCCCTACTTAAAGTTTAAATGACAAGGACTACGTACTTTCAAACAACAACAGAAAACATTTTTTGGTTCCTCCGTTTCTTTACCAGCTAATCTGCAAAAAAGAAAGCCAAACATAGAAACAATCAATGCTACCATCTGACCCGGTGTCCGAGGAGGGAGAACTGATCTGCCAGGACAAATGAGTCCCTTTAAATACCCTTGATCATTGCTGATATTGGCACCAAAATTCAAATTTTCAGCCGGCTGTCCCTGCGGAGTCAGAGTGTCAGCTTGTCCCCTGTAACATTAGTCAGGTTGAGGTTTTATTCGGGGGGGGGGGCTTATCTGCATGCTGAAAAATAATATATATGCTCTCTCCCACTGTAGCGAATCCTCGCTATAATGGACTTCCCGACTGGCTCCAGGGGGGTTCATTATAACAAGGGAGAACTGTATGAAGAAGAAGGCAAGTGAGCAAAGAAGGTTACTCAGAAATGCTGCTCGGAAGATCATGGACTTCACAAGAAGAGTTGACTCTCATTTATTAAAGAATATTAAAACAGTTGTGTTGTGTCATTTTTTTGATATGTACTCTGAGTGCAATGCATGGGGAAGGGGGGGATCCAAAAAATGAAAAAAAAAAAAAACAAGCACCACAAGCAGCTAAAAATTCTTCACAGATTAGTCCTCTTAGCCTGTTGAATCGGCACTTGATTGGCCTGTACAATAGATTGTCAAATGATCTGAGTTTGTTCTCTCAGCTGTTGAGCACCTACCCACCACTCAAGGATCTCTGGGCACATCTCAAACTGCAAGTTCTCCATGCCCCCTCTCAAAAATACCATGAGCACATGACAATATTCCTGATCCGGATGGGCAAGTCAGGTGACAACACATAGTTCCCCATATAGAGCAACATGATAACACTTTGTTTTTAAAATAACACAGTTTCTAAGAACCGGTGCTTATGTAAAAGCTGACTAGTCACTGGCAATGGGATCCAACACTCCTATCATCAGCAGGGGAACAAGATTTGTACATTGTTTCTCTGCATAAAGGAACTGGCAGCTTTGGACTCCTCTTGATTTTTTTACAATCCATTATGTTCTTGCAGCATCCACTAGTGAATCGGGGAACACAAGCTGCTGTCTTCTTTATTTAAATTGTAAATCTCATCCCCCTACTGAGGATCCGAGTAGGACCCCATTGCATGCCATCTTCAATAAGTACGTACATGATTTTGAGAGACTGACTCCATTCTTGCAACAAATACAACTTTTCAATATGACATGCAGAGTGTACATGCATTTGTGCACTACATTTAGTATTCTGTGCCATAAATCTGTAATACAAAACTCACTACTTCGTGACACTTTCATGTAAAAAAAAAATACATTGCACCAAAAGTCTTTTGTACAAAACTCACTTAGTGACAGTTGTTTGTGAACACAGTTTTGAGAAAAAACTGTGCTTGACTGGGGCAGGACCTGGGGCAATAATGACCTCTATGCAGGGGACAGGTTACATTTGAGCCAGGAGGGGAAAGGAGAACTAAAACAGGGAATAGAGGGGTATATATCAACAAAGGTGGATTTAAACTAGGAGTGGTGGTGGTGAGGGTACCACTGATAGGAAAGGGGTCCAGAAAAGGGAGCCTTGTGAGTTCACCCCCTAGTTATGGGTAAAGGCTGTGGGGAAGCATCACAGGGAGGGATGGGGGGAAGATTGGGGTAGGGATGGGGAGGACACAGGCTGGAGGGTGGTCTCACTGAATGCAAGAAGCCTAAGGAATAGAGCAGTGGAGTTACAGGCTCTCTTGGCGGCAGAGGGGGTGGACATTGCAGTCATCCTAGAAACGTGGGCCACTCGATACCAGGACTGGGATATGATGATCACCGGGTTCAGGGTTATTCAGAAAGGATAGGGCTAAGGGGAATGGAGGGGAGTGGTGATCTATGTAAGAGAAGGGATAAAGTGCATAAGGGGAGGAGAGGAGGACAGAAGCACTATGGAAGTGGTTCCAAGATACAAAGAATAGGACACCAAGAATGGGGGTGATGCATAGGCCACCAGCTCAGGGGTTTGACCTGGATAGAAAATTAGCTGAAAAAATTAGAGGAGTCTGCAGGAAGGGGAGTACAATGGTGGTGGGGGATTTCAACCTTCCAGGGGTGGAGTGGTGCAGCCCATCCACCACGAGTACAAGGGAGTGGCTTCTACTAGATGCATTTCAAAGCAGCTTTCTGACATAGCTGGTCCAGGGGCCAATTCGATTAGAAAGGATTCTGGACCTTGTACTGGATAACGGGCAACCTGTAAGGAATCTGGAAGTGGAGGAACTACTGGCTGGGAGTGACCATTTTTCGGTGTGGTTCATGCTCAACATGGAGAGGGAAATTGGGGGGCGTGTGTACAAGAGTGACTGAGTTCAGGGGGGCAGACTTTAAAAAGATGGGAGAAATTTTGGGCAGGCACCTGGCAGAAATGCAACCACACATGGATGCAGACCAGAAATGGGACATCATAAAGGAAGGGCTGGCAGAAGCAAGAGAGTCTTGCACTAGGAAGAAAAGCAAGAAGGGAAGGGCAAAGAAACCCAGCTGGCTGACACAGGAGGTTATGGAAGGAGTGAGGGCCAAGAGGACAGTGTTTTGAAAGTACAGGAAACCGGGGACGGGTGAAGATATGGATACATCCATGGAGAAGTCCAGGGAGGTTACCAGATTGGTCAGGGTGGCCAAGGCTTCCAGGGAGCTGAGACTGGCACAGGAAATTAAAAGTGGGGGAAAAGACTTCTTCTGCTACATCGGAGAGAGAAGAAAGAGCAAGGATCAGCTGGTGAGGATTAAAAAGGATGGGATGGGTGGAGAAAGGGACAGAGCAGGCAGAGGCACTGAATGAATACTTTTGCTCGGTATTCACGAAAGGGGGGGCAGATACCCGAGGTGAGGAGGTGGGTAGGGGGAGGTGACGACAGATGTAGGGATTACAGAGAGTGGGGTACTAGATGGGTTGAGGACATTAAGGGTGGACAAAGTACTTGGACCTGATGGCATTCACCCTAGAGTACTAAGGGAGTTGGGAGAGGTCCTGGCGGGGCCACTGACCGACCTGTTCAATACCTCCCTGGACATAGGATGTATACCACAGGACTGGAGAATGGCCCATGTGGTGTCCATCCACAAAAGTGGCCCAAAAGATTAACCGGGAAACTATAGGCCAGTGAGCCTCACATCAATCGTGGGGAAGCTCGTGGAGACCATACTAAAGGAGAGGCTAGTGAGCTTCTTAGAGGAAAACAGTCTCCAGGATGGTCAACAGCATGGGTTTATAGTGGGAAGATCCTGCCAGACAAACCTTGTAGAGTACTACGAATGAGTGATGCAAGAACTGGACAAGGGCCATGCAGTGGACATCCTGATTTAGACTTCAGCAAGGCCTTTGATTCAGTGCTGCATGGGAGGTTGGAATGGGAAACTGGAATATGTGTGGGAGGGACCAAAAATGGTAAAATGGATCACAAACTGGCTAAAGGGAAGGCAGCAAAGGGTAGTGGGGGTGGACCTCTCTTTACCAACAGCGGGGATGAGCAGGGTACCACAGGGATCGGCACTGGGACCAGTGCTGTTTGGGATTTTTATTGCAGATATCTCACACGGGATCTGGAGCAAGATCAGCCTGTTCGCAGATGATACCAAGATGGAAGCTGTGGAGGGGTGGAAGGGGTTGCAGGAGGACCTAACTAAGCTGCAGGAGTGGGCAGAAACATAGCAGTTGGGGTTCAATGCCAAGAAGTGCAAGGTTATGCACTTTGGAGCCAGGAACCAGGGGAGGGATTATCACTTAAATAGGGTACAGTTGGGGAGCTCCACAGAAGAGAAGGACCTAGGAGTGATCATTATGGGGAGCATGAACAACTCTGCTCAGTGCAGGAAGGCAGCAGCAAAAGCAAACACGGTGCTGAGGTGTATTGCAAGAAAGGATCTCCTCCAGAAGGATGGAGGTTATCCTGCTCCTGTATAGGTCATTAGTCGGGCCCCACCTGGAGTACTGCATGCAGTATTGGCATCCATTCTTGAAGAAGGACTTTAGATAGTTCGAGGAGGTGTAGCGAAAAGCCACAAAGATGATTCAGGGATTGGAGAGCAGGCCTTATGAGGACAGGCTGGGAGAGTTGAATATGTATTCACTGGAGGACAGGAGGGATGGGGGGATATTATCAAGACCTTTAGGTATCTGAAGGGGATGAACAAGAGCAACACAGAAGGAATTTTTCAGATGAGAAGGGGGAGAGACACGAGAGGGTATGGACTGAGATTGGAGGGGGGAAGATTCAAGAAGGAGATGAGGAGAAATTTGTTCACAGAAAGAGTGTTGGACAAATGAAACACCTTACCAGATGAGAGAATGTCATGTAAGATGGTGGGCAGTTTCAAGAGGGGTTGGTAAAGGGTAAGGGGACGGGATACTGGGAAGGGAGGGTGGGAGGAGCAGCTGTGTGATGAGGGGCCATGCGCAACCTTTCTGAATTTCTGGGTCTTGGTGTAAAAATATTGAAAATTACCAGTTATGAGCCTACATTCGCAAAATTCAATGTAGGCTCAAAACTTTATTGTTTTTTAAATATTTTTGCACCAAATTTTCCACATAGCCATCTTATGACTCCATGTCATGAACAATGGCATAAAAAATGTTCAACTCCTGCCCGAAAGGTGATTTTGTGCAGATACCTCAAAATCACCTTTCAGGACACATTTGCCTAATATCAGTACAATTGTTCATGACGCGGGGTCCCAAAAAAAGCATGCTGAAAATCTGGGCCCAAAATATGCAAAAATGCTCAAGTCATGCCACTAAGTTCAAAACCCCATTGAAATACATTGAACCACATACCTGTTTCTTCAGTTCACAGTCTGGCTTTGAAGAGTGAAGACGTGTCTGTGGTCCAGAGAGGATTATGGCATTGGACCCCTGATGGGTAAGTAAGGGCTTGGGGGGGTGTGGAGGTGTGGGTGCTGAGTGGGAGGTTTGGGTGGAGGGTAAGGAGTAAGGAACGACTGCAAAAGACATTGATGGATGGTTTTCTTTTTACAGGTGAAAAAACAAAAGAAAAAAACCTGACCAAGGATTTTCGATTGTGACACTGGGGATTGGGCACCTCCCGTGTCACTGTTATGTTTCTGGAGGTGGGGCTGAGAGGGAGGGTCAGGTGGGTAGGGGGAAAAATTATATATATATATATATATATATATATATACATATACATATATATATATATATTTTGCAATGGATACTGGTTTGGGCACCCCATGTCATTGTTATATTTCTGGGGGTGGGGTGGTGAATGCTGAGAGGGAGGGTCGGCTGGGGAAAAATATATACAGTATATATATATATATATATATATATATACAGTATATATATATATATATATATATATATATATATATATATATATATAAAGGTCCAACGGAACATGATCAGGACACTGGTGGATTGGGCACCCCCAGTGTAATTTTTATGCTTCGAGGCGGTTGCTGAGAGGGATGGTCGGGGGTGGGGATAGCCATAATGTAAAAAAAATCAACGGTCATGGCAGAACATGGCACACTCTGCCATGTCCATGATGGCCGCTGCTCTCTACTATGCATGTGCTAGTAATCGTGCATGGGCAATACAGTTTGGTGCCCATCTTGGAGATAGAGGAGCGTGCCGTGTTCCACCTTGACTACCAACAGAGTAAGCAAAATAGTACAGTGTGATTGCCAATGGAGATGAGTGGAGTGCTTCATGGATGCAGAGCTGACTGTGTTGCAACTCCAGCATGTTGTTCAGTCAGAAGGAATGCGGCAAGTCCTTTTCTAATAGCAAGTGGTCTGCAGGGCCATGCCTACTGCAGACCTAAAAATGAAACACAGAAACATAGACAATGATGACACAAAAAGACCAAAGGTCCATCTATTCTGCACAGAGTTCAATATCTGCCCCGGTACCTGTTGTCCACATGGGGTTTTATCCCTCCTGGTCCACCCTTCTGCTCCCCTATCTACTGGCTGGTACTGACCTGAGCAACCACCGAGCCCTTCAGTCTGTCCCCGCCATGCTTGAAATGATTTAGTCTTGGTGACTACCACCTTCACTAGCAGACTGTTCCACAGCAACTTTTCTGTAAAGTAGAACCTCATCACAGCTCTCTTGACCCCCCCTCATCACTTTCCACTCATGACCTCAGGTTATTGACCCTGTACTCTTCTAAACAGTTTCCCGCAGTTCACTTTGATTATTCCCTTCAGGAATTTTTTTTCTTATTTTTTGGTACCAGGTAAGGCCCACTAGGCACAAGTGTCTGTTTTCCGGGGTGACACAGGGGCACTGGGGAAGTTAAGTAACTTGCAGAGTCACACAGTATGCAAGTGACAAATGGGTACCTCAGGGATCAGTGCTTGGTCCAGCCCTCTTCAATGTCTTTATAAGTAACATTGTGGAGGAACTGGATGGAAAGGTTTGCCTCTTTGTGGATGACACCAAGATCTGCAACACAGTGGACACTGTGTGTGTTTGTGTGTGTGTGTGTTGTGTGTGTAGAAAAGATGAGTAGAGATCTGAAAAGACTGGAGACGTGGTCAATGGTATGGCAGCTGAGTTTTAATGTAAAAAAGTGCAAAATAATGCGTTTGGGCTATAGAAACCTGGAAGCAGAGTACAAAATCGGTGGAGTGATACTGAAAAAATCCAAGCAGGAAACAGACCTGGGGTAATAATTTCTGATGACCTAAAAGTGGCCAGCCAGTGTGACAAGGCAGCCAAAAGGGATACTGAGATTATGGAGTGTATAGGAAGGGGTATTGCCAGCAAGAAAAGGGAGGTGGTGCTGCCCATATATACTGTAGATCAGTGGTAAGACCTCACCTTGAGTACTGTTTCCAGTTCTAGAGATCACATCTCAGGAAGGACATATACAAAGTGGAGGCAGTCCAGAGGAGGGCTACCAAAATTGCACAGTGTCTGCATCAAAAGCCCTATAACGAGAGGCTTAAGGAACTAAATATGTACACTCTGGAGGAGAGGAGGGTGTATGATAGAGACTTAAATATCTCATGGGGTAAATAAGGTACTGGAGGGAGATAATTTTGAGAGAAAAAGGCATTGTAGAACAAAGGGGCATGCAATGAAGTTGGAGGGGTGTACTTTCAGGAGAGATGTGAGGAAGTACTTCTTCATAGAAAGAGAGGTGGATGCCTGGAACAGCCTTCCAGTTTATGACCTGTTCTAATTGTAACAGCCTATAAATACTGATTTTAGCACCATGTCCATTTTGTTGGGGTTATTTCGCTGTTCTGCCTTTACCTTACACTTTTTATGATGTTATGTCTTTAAGAACACACTATTTAACTCCTATGATTTTGGCAGCGGTGGAGCCTCTGATAGTGTGTGAGTAATGTAAAACACGACAGAAACCAGCGCCAGGGATCATTGTGTGTGTTATTTTTATATCTACTGCTGACACACTGATATGACCTTGGAAGACAAAAGTCCAGTTTAGAACTTTAACCAACCATGTAGAAATGTCTCAGTCAGCATTAACTGTAGATTTTATAACAAGGCATCATTCTAAGCTAGTCAGGATGGTTTATTTCTAAAGATTCCAGGTACTTCTAGTCATAATGGAGTGTCTCATGCTAACAGTTCTAAAGTTCTGTAGTTCTAAGCTTAGTTGGCATAGTTCATTGCCCACAAAGGGATTTTTCTAATTTTTTCAAAGTTAACATTTTGATTTTTAATTGAGGTATTTTTTTTTTAAACAGACATATTTAACATGATTTGTAATACGTTTAAAGTTTCTGTATCTCTTTTGGTTATAAGAGTTTCTTCACAGGACCTCTGGGTGACAGAGCTGTTCAGCTTCACTTCGCAGTTCCCTAGAACAAAGTAATTATAAACATATAGGGTGGGATGTTCAGACTGCGCCAAAAAGATGCGCAATAGCGGGAGCAGGTGCAAGAGCAGTGCGCCATTGTGCAAAGGGCATGATATTCAAACCAAGCGCAGGTCAAGATGCGCCTGCGCAACACAGCTGAATATCGCACCCAATGTGCCATGGAGCAACTAGGGATGTGCGGTGGAGCAGGGCCGATGCACAGTAGCACACTCAGAGATGCTCAGGGACAAGGACAGGAAGCAGAAGTGCACTAGCCATGGATGCGCCATGCGTGGAGGAGCATGCAGCAGGCCAGACAGACCAACCCCCCCCCGGGCAAGGCTCCCCATGAGCTGCACAACCAGAGGTGAGCTGAACGGACCACCAGCCCATGTACCCCAGCACCAATCCAACAGCAGACGTGGGCCAGCAGTCCACACCCGCAGGGCAAGGTGCCCCAACACTGTCCCCTTGCAAACAGTGACCACAACACAAGGAGGGCCAGGACCCTCCTGTGCCACAGCACCTCATCAATGCTGACCACCCCCTGTACAGCGATCCCGAGATACTCAGCCCAGAAGCACGACCAACAGTGCATGGCACTGAAGGTATGCCACCACCACCACCACCATGACGATGCAACCCAGTGCCCCATGGTGCCATGCACGACAGCCCCACCATGACCCCACCGCAGCAGGTGACACCAGCCACTGACGCCACCACAGCATACACAAGGCCCCCCTGCATGGCCCCCACAGTGGCACAGCAAGGAGGTCGACCTGGCATCAGCCCCCGAGGGACCCTGCATGTGACAAGGCCTGCCCTGGACGCCACCACCAGCAGGATGGCACCCCGCACACCCACCCATGTACACACCCTGTCCCAGCACTGGCCCTACCAGACAGCACAGCAGCCCACTGTGGCACATGGAGGCATGCGCTACACAGGAGGCAACACAGGGCACAAACAACCCCCCCACCTGGTCCCAGGGATACCCCGTCAAATAGCCACACATAGCGGGGCAACAGATGCTGCTGTCACGAGTCCAGTGGTGCCATGTACCCATGGCCTGCACACCACCATGGTGCTGGTGAGCCAGCCATGTGGTGTACGCACCATGAATCAGTCTGCCACCAGCATGCTGCTGGAGCCAATGTGACAGACACCAGACCACAGGCACTGCCCCATACACCATAGACAGCATGGAGGGGGACAACAACAGCACCGCCCATAGTGTCACCAGAGGCATATGTGCAACAGACTGGGAGTCAGGACACCAGCTGCCAGGGTGCCGTGCCCAGAGGGTGGCTGGCATGGACTACCACCAGTGTCATGCCAGCAGCCATGCATGCGGTGGTGGGGTCAGCACAACCATGCATACCACAGACACGCAAGGGGCACAGCCGCACGGGCCAGGCACACACTGCCAGGGGCGAGTGGGACATAGCACATGCACCAGAGACTGCTGCACACAGGCAAACAGTGCACAGGGCACAACACACATACCACAGACAGTGACCATGGCCCCCTCCAACACCAGTGGAGGATCCCTGGCAGACACACCCATGGCCAGGCCGGCACCACCCCTCAGTCGTGATACACACCACTGCAGCAAGGCACCAGACACCCGCTGCAAATCAGAGACCAACACAGTTGTAGTATGGAAAGCAGTTATATTGGAACAGGCAACATAATCAACAGGAACTATTTACATTGATATATACAAAGTGGGGGAGGGGAAGTACAAGGCTACAACCTGGGGGGGATGGGCAGGGGGAAAAGGGAATAGCAAGGAGGGGGACAAAGGGGTGTGAGATACAGTCCAGGGAGGGAACGGAACAGCACAGGTGCTGCAGGCCCTACTGGTGGCCCCTCTCATCCCTGTGCTCCCTGTGGCGACTTCTATGCCGCCGCCATTCACTCCTCTCCATACCCTGCAACAGCTCTAGTGTGGCCCGAGTGACTTGCAGGATCTCCTGTATGTGACGCTCCAGGGTCGTCCAGCGTTGTCCACCTAGGACAAGGGAGCAGAGTCAGTACATGTGACTGGCCAGACCACCACAGCCCACCCAATGTGCATGACATACAGCTGTGGCCTGCGCCCCATGATGGTATGCGACCACCCACAGTGTGTGCGCCCACATGACCTGCCTACCCAGGCACCCAAAGCCATGCAAACCGCTGCACACCCCCACTGCCCATGCACTGCACAGCACCATCGTGGCCATACAGCATCATGGCTATGCAGTGTGATGGCAGTGGCACAGCCAGGTGCCAGTGTACGCACAGCCCACCTGTGACACTCACCCACATGTGCAGACCCACAGGATGGTGTGGAGGGCACCGTGGGATGTGCACAGCAGTAGGGGCCATGTGCAGGGGGCCATGCCCCACCTCCACCACTGCAACCCACCATGCACAGATGTAAGGGGAAACATGGCACTCACCTGCATCCTGGTCAGCAGGGTGCTGCTGACCCCCGGCACCACCACTATGCTCTGCCTGCAAGGCCACACCTCCAGTGCCAGCCTGCTGTCCTTGCTCCTGGGCCAGCTGGGCCCTACGGTGATCCTCCAGGCCTAGAGTGCAAACATGGAGAAAGTATCATCAGTACACATCAGAAACATAGCCTCCCCTTGCTGTGTGCGTGCCCGCACAGCCCAGCCATGATGTGGTGGCGCAGGGTGTACACGAAGCACCCCCAACACCAGCAACACAGGTACGGGATCCCCCCTGCGGCATGGCCTGCTGACCACCATGATACCAGGACAGACAGATACAACTAGTGTTGTGAAGGAGCACCTACCTGGCTGTGATACGGTGCCCTGCCGGACACATGCCTGCAGTCACCCTAGGTGGTCGGGGTCCCACCACTGGAGGTCCCCATAGCAGTGGTGACACTGCTCAGCAGTCCTGCTGCTCCCTGTGGCCTCCTCAAGGCCCTCTGCCACCTCCTGCCACATCACTGTCCTTGGCCTTAGGAGGGGTACCTGGCCAAAGAGGGCACCTGCATGGGGCTCCACTAATGCCACCAGGTTAGCCAGTTCCACACTGGCGTCTGGTTGTCACTGGTGAGCACAAGATGGCGCCTCCCTGCAGCGCACGTGTCTCTATGAGAGGAGGCAGCGGTACCATGCTGCCAGTCACAATCTGCTGGCATCGACTGCACACAGGGGGCAGCCATGTGTACGATGGCACCTAGAGGGCAAAGGTCAGCTGCAGGGTCAAGGGTCTGTCCCGCATGGAGCGCCACAGCGCTATTGGGAAGCCCTGCATGTAGCGTGGTAGGATGCATGTGTGTATCACCATGCAGTGGCCTACCGCGCTGTGGTGCCATGGCACCCACGGTGCAACATGGCATGAGCGCCCCTCTGGGCATATAGTGCACATGCGCCACAGGCACAGTAGTGGCCGTGCCCTGTTCTGCCTCCCGTGCACAGCGCGTCAGCAGCACTGCTAGCATCGGCGTCAGGACCGCGGGCATGCGTGGTGCAGTGCCAATTGTGCACGTCACAGTGGTGCACCATAGCCTGAGCATGCTCAACACCATTGCACAAGGCGCAATGGCACGATATTCAGCCAGGATATGCAAATCAGCTCATGAGCCATTCCATGGCGCGTCCACTGCATTTGCATCCCATTACAGTTGCGCCTGCCCTCATTTGCATGCGTTGCGCTATAAAAATGTGACCTGAGGCTGCATGGGCCATGGATCGGTATTGCAGTCCTTTGAGGTAGGTGGCATGCTGTTGGGACATGGGGACAGTGGTCTGGGAGGGCTGTATGGGACTGCACAGTCCAAGATAACACCTGTCCATCCCCAGGCATAAGCATGAACAAGTGAGAGGATGAAGAGGACCAGGGAAGGATGCGACAGAGGAGGCCCAACTTTACCAGGGCAGAATCCGATGCCCTGTTCGATGCATACCTCAACAGGGAGCCGCTGCTTAGTGGACAGAGGGGAACACCACAGGCCCGTGCAGCGACATGGGCCGAGGTGGCACGTGTCTTCAACCAGCAGGGCAGCCACCAGTGGTCCATGCAGGAGTGCAAGAAGAAGGTTGGCATGGACAAGAGGAAGATAAAAGATAAGGTGGCCGCCATCAGGGCAGCTTGTGCTGCCACCGGTGGAGGCCAGCAGGACATACCCCACCTGATGCCATGGGAGGAGCAGGTGGCCGGCAGCATAAAGCATAGTGCCGTCGAGGGTGTTCCTGGTGGTGGCTTCCAGACGGGTGGCAGCCCATCACTGCATGGTAGGTCTGGCGCTGGCAGTGTGTAGGTGGAAGGGGGGCAGGTCCAAGGGCCAGGCAGAACCACTAACGGTACTGTGTTTCTTTACAGCTCCTGAGCATCTGCATGGGGCAGCCGTGGTGGGCGTGTCTGCCGAGAGGGATGCCCTGGACACGGCGGAGCTCCCATCCACCTCCACAGGTGTCCAAGGAACCAACCGTCTACAGCCCTGCATGTCTGTCTGGACTGATGCCAGTGGTGCGGGTGTGGACATGGCCCTGGCTGTGTCCCAGCGTGACACAGCCCTCGGTGTCCAGTGTGTTGAGACACGGATTGGGGCTGGCTCCAGCACTGATGATGACATGACGCATGTCCCGGACAGTGATGTATGTGGGACACAGGATGGTCCCACAGATGGCATCCACCCAGGAGGTTCCGTGGGTAGAGCTGGCGTGGCTGCCTGCACAACAGCCCATTCCCAAGCTGCGTTTGCATGCTCCAGTGGGGCAGCATTGGTGTGCAGCCAGGGTGGTGGGGGTGTTGTTGCTGCTGCGGCCGCGCCAGTGTTGCCTGGCGATCGGCAGCCGGAGGGGCAGCAGATGGCCATTGTCAATGTGGGGAAGGGGCGGTGGGGCGGTGGCAGTGCACCATGTGTGGATGTACCCCAGAATGGCAGTGCCGTGCAGCACCCACCATCAAGGGGCACTGTGCAGCAGGGCCAGGAACACCACGGGGGACAGCATACTTGCCATGCAGATGACCCCTTGGACGACCACAGCTGTGTTCTCCAGGCCTCAGTGGATCAGCAGATGCGGCTCATGGCGGTGGTGGATGCACTCTGTGCGGCACTACACCAGGCAGAGGAGCGGCTCAGTAGGGACCATGCCCTGCTCCTGGCAGAGTTGGCTCAGCAGCGGGCGGATGTGACTGCTGCCATTGACAGGCAGACCACTGCAATGGTGACTGTCATGGCTACACTGGCCAACCAGTTGGTTGCCCAGCTGCCGCACACCCCACAGAGTTCTATGTCCACCCCCGTTCCTGGTGTCATGTGACCCCTGCTATGTCAATGCCGGGTTCGGCTGTGGGCATACCTAGCACGCCTGGTGTGGGCATGTTTGGTGGCCTGCAGACTCCTGCGCGGACACGGTTGTGTTCACGCAGCTTCACCCCTGGGGGCCCTTTGGTGCCACCCCATGAGGCCACCGGTCAGCCTGGCACAGTTGGCAGGTCTCGGCGAGGCCGCCCAGACATCCTTGGTGGCCATGGTACTGTGCCGCATGACCTGACCCATCCCCCTCCATGGCCACTGTCTGCCGCTGCCCTGTGTGCACTGTGGTGTTCTTTGTGTGTTGCATGGCTGAGGTGCCCAGCCCTGCACACACATGGTCCCTGTGCACTCCCTCCCGGCTGCTGGCCATTGTGGCATGTGCATGATGATGCCTGCGTAGCGCTGTCTGCTACTGTGCAATGGTGCTCAGCGTCTGAGGCACGCACAGTGCCAGCCACTGGGCACGGTTGTGTGTGGTCCTGTGTGGGTGTGGAGGTGCCTGTTGGGGTGGGCGTGCCTGTTGTCCTGTGAGCATGGGTTGTGGTGTGTGTGCGTGTGTGCATGCGGTGTGCAGCCCTGCCCATGCCTGCCTTTGTGTGCAGTCCCCTGTCCATTCCCATGTCCCTGACGACGTCTTCCCCTGGTGTCCACTCCTGCCTGTCTGTGGGCTGTGCCCCTTGCCCTTGGTGGTTGCATGTGGCCCTGTTGACCTACTTGTGTTGTCCAAAGTGCTCCTCTGCAATGGTGTCCCAGTGCTGCTGTGCCAGCCAGGCCAGTCTGGGGTCCCTTCACCCAGGGGGTGTCTGTCCAACACCAGCTGGACCAGCATCCTCTTCGTCCCCACCGCTGTCCCCCTCTTAGACCCCAATGGCTATCCCACAGTCAGTGGTCATGTTTTGCAGGATACAGCAGGCCAGGAATAGCCCACAGGCCTTTGAGGGACTGTACTGTAGGACACCGCCTGATGTGTGCAGGCAACAGAACCGTGCCTTCAGCAACCCGAACACCCGCTCGATGACATTCCGTATTGTGGTGTGTGCCTCATGGTACTGTTGCTGTGCTGGGGTCATGGGATGCCAGTATGGTGTGAGCAGAGAGGGCCATAGTGGGTAACCACTGTCACCTGTGTGTAGAGGGAAGTCATTAGCATGTTGGTCTGCGACACTGTGCCATGGACCATCATGGCCATTTCCCATGGCACCCCTGCCAATGCCCCCCACCTCCCCCATGTCTGCACCCATCGCCCAGCGTGCTATGCATACTCACCTACCAGATGGCCAGTGGGGATGTCCCCATTCTCGATCCTATGGCACAGTGCGGACTGGTGCCAGATGAAGGCATCGTGTGCTCCTCCAGGGTGCATGGCACAGACATTGATTATGCACCCCCTGGCATCGCACACCACCTGGCAGTTGACACTTGGGTAGCCCTTGCGGTTGATGTACGCTGCCCCTTCCGGGCCAGGTGGCATGCAGATGCCTACATGGGTGCAGTCTATGGCCCTGAACATGCCAGGCAACCGTGCTACCCTGTGGAACTCCTGTATGTGTCCTGTGCACTCTGCCAGTGTACTGGGGAAACAGATGTACTCCGCAGCATGTGGCAGCAGTGCACTGAGGAATTGTGTGAGTAGGTGTGATGTGACTGACTGGGTTATGCCTGTCGTGTCCCCTATTGGTCTCTGGAAGATGCCGTGGTGAGCAGGCACATGACGGGTCTGACCTTAGTCTCCACAGACAGCGCATGGCTCTGTCGTGTGGGTGCCTGCATCTCATCACTGCACAGCTCACAGAGCTGCCTCAGAATTGCCCGTTCAGGTGGTACCGGCCCACAATCTTAGTGTCACTGTACTGTTCGAAGGTGGTGCGGGCTCAGTACAGCCTGTTCTGGGCATACCACCAACGGGCCCTTCCACGGCCGTGCCTCCCTGCTGCCTGCCTTCTCACACCCCTCATTACCGCCTCCATCTGGAAGGTGGCACTGGCCATGTCCCTGGCTGGTGTCCCCCCCCCGGCGGCTGTCTACCTGGTCCCCCCCCACTGTGTGTTGCTGGTGCTGCCCCTGCACCGGGTACACCTCTGGCTGTTCATCTCTGTGTGCCCTGCCTCTTGCCACTGCCCTCCATCCTCTGTGGCATGCTCAGGCCCTCTCACATACACACACACACAGGCACACACACACACACACTCCTTCTCTCACTCACACCCACCTCCGGTGGGCCCTGTCCACCTCCTGGCCACACCTGCCCCCTGCTTCCTGTCTTGCCTCCCTGCCACTCTGTCTCCATGCTCCAACGCTATGGCTCCTCTGTGGCACATTCATCCTCCCCTCTCTTGCTCCCTTTTATTTTGGCTCATTTCCGCTGTTGCACTACTTCCGCTTGCTCCGCTACTGTGCACGCCGCCTACTTATGAATATCACACTGCGCACATTATTCCTGGTTCTGCCCCCTGCAGTTGCGCATGCATTCATTTCTGTTGCACTGTGGCACATTGCATGTTGTGCTGCGCTGCCGCTCCTGCTGAATATCGCACTATGGCGCATTTCTGCTCTTGTGCTGGCACATTCCTATTGCGCATGGCGCATCTGCTCTGAATATCCCACCCACAGTATACATCTATATAGGGCTTGTGTTTGTCAAGCTTTGAACATAAACCGTGGCCACATTTAAATAAATGTTCAAGATAAGCAGCACTATAACCTTAATGTTGACCTTTAATAGACAAACCGGTAACACTAGAAGAAAGAGTACAATCTTCATTGTGGAGGACAGCGGCGGGAAATGGGAATTCAAAAATCTTTGAGCAGCAATTATTGCAATGCAAAACTTAAATTGCAGTATCTGTGACAAAAGTGTGTACTACGTTCCTTCCTATTGGCTTACACATGCTACACATGATGAAACAAAGGGTAATACTAAATGCATGCTGAAAGCAGTTAACATGTTCTATTTCAACATGCATTTTATAGCTACTTTTTCTTTTCTTTGCAGCCCACACACTCTGTGATGCAGCATTATTTTTTGTTACCACCTACAATGCTTTTCATGGGAAGGGGGAGTAATTTTGTATTTCTTCGTAAGTTGGCTTTATGGAAAATCCTCTTCCAGGTTAACAATCACTTCATTGCTTTTGAACTGAGGTTTGTTGTCTTCTAAGTAAGCAATAATACTCAACAGGGTGGGCGGTATTGTGCTATACTGGACTGCCCAGGGGCATAATGAGGCCCGACGCCGCAGGCGGAGGGCCTTATAGCCCCTGGAAGGTCCGCTATAGCACAATACCGCCCACACTGGAGGGTATTATTGCACCTAGAAAATGGATTAACTGTGTCATTTTTATAGGATTACAAAGAAGATGTGAAGTAATTCTGTAATGATGACTACTGATGCTTTTTTTCTTGTTTGGGGGGTAAAGTAGTCCCTGTGGTACAGTGCTGTTTTATCCCACTCCCCCCCATTATTATTACTCACTGTTTTATTTGTTCTGTTAGTCGAAGTGAGAGGGGAATGTAGGACAGAGAAAGGAAACATGTGAAGCTATAATTGTCAGCACACTGATCGCGGTCAAATGTTTATCGCATTTACAGGAAGAGGCGTACGCTGTGTAGTTCAAAAGTACCATAGTAATGACACGCGGTTTGCTGAAGCCAATCAGTGAAGTCGGACGGCTGTGGTTATCTTTAATTATGTGTGCTGTTTGTTTGAGTTGCTGTTTTTTGGGGTGTTCAGTACAGGGAGACACATTGGGAGTGTGAGGAGTGCCAATTGTTGAACGCTGTCCATGGAAGTCAAGAACCGGAGGAGCCGCAAACTGACAGGAAATGTGTTGGAAGGAGCCATGGCAATTTAAGATTTTGTGGCCGGTTTGTTGTTGTTGGGCTTTTTTTTTATTTAGCAGGTGTGGAGAATTTTTTACATTGCTGGGAAAACTGTTTCGATAAGGAGTGAATGAATGGTGGTGGTGTGTGTGTGGGGGGGAGTTCTTACTAACTCTCTCGCTAAGCGAGGGAAAAAAATGGCAAACATTTCAAAATGAAATGAGGGGACTTTAGCCAATTATAGACCAGGTTGGGCAGCAGGATTGTGGTGATGGGGTTGGCTGGGCTGCTATTTTTAATAGCTGAGCATCTGTTGTCTTATAGATGCCCAGCTACAGAAGTCTCTCAGCCAATCAGAAGGCTGAAATACTTGTACCCATTTTCTAAAAGTATGCATACAATTTTCTGTACAGCATACCTTTGTGTAACACAGCTGTATTATCAATTTTGGGTGAAATAAGATGTGTAGCAAGTGATTCTTAAATATACTGCAGTTGATAATTACGGTGTCGTCCATTGCTGTTATATAAGGTGACATTTTCCCTGGTGGAGGCATGAAAAGCATTTCTCTTAGAAATGTTTGAACTAGATCACAACTGGTCTTAACCGAACTGGATCTAAAGGCCCATTTACACTACATCATTTGCACCATTGCAAGGGGTGCAGCTGAGTTGCATTGGTGTAAATCAGGTAGCGTGAACAGTTTGAGGAGCAATGTAGATGGCTCTGTTGCAGAGCAGGACAATCACTATTTTGCTCAGGAGCTGTACTAATGCAGGTGTTTTTTTGCTGGCATGTAAACACACTGCACTGCTTGCATCGGTGCAGCCACGCAATACCCTATGCCATCCTGTGTGCCAATAATAAAAATGATACGAAATAAGCAGACAGCATAACTGCTCACATAGGCAGCATACACAATTGGAAAGTGCTGCTAAAATGCTTATCTCCTCAGTGAAAACAATAAGCTACAGTAGATGTATTGTATGGTTGTTTTAGTTGGGGCATCACAAGTCGGAAGAGGGAGGTAGGTAATAATCCCTCTTTACAAGACACTGGTTAGGCCCCATCTGGAGTACTGCATGCAGTACTGGAGGCCACACCTTCACAAGGACATTAACCAAATTGAGGCAGTCCAGAGAAGGGCAACCAAAATGGTGCAGGGACTGCATCAGAAAACATATGAGGACAGATTAACGGAGCTCAATATGTATAACCTAGAGCAAAGGAGGGAGAGCGGTGATATGATCGAAACATTCAAACACCTTAAAGGCCTTAACAAGGTGAAAGAGTCTAACATGTTTCAATATAAGAAAAATAGCAGGACAAGAGGACACAGCATGAAATTAGAGGGAGGCCGATTAAGGGGTAATGTGAGGAAGTTATTTTTCACGGTAAGGGTGGTGGATGCATGGAACAGCCTACCTCAGGAAGTGGTGGCTATGAATACAGTGCAGGGCTTCAAACAGGCATGGGATAGGCATAAGGGAGCAATACAGATGAGTATGAATAGATAGGCAATTGACAGAGCGAAGGCCGATGGCACATTCATAAGGTAGAAAAAAAAATGGGCAGACTGGATGGGTCTTGCGGTCCTTATCTGCCGTCAACTTCAATGTTTCTATGTTTCTATGTATTTGTAATGCACCAGTGACTGTAGCTGTCAAATGCCATATTCCTCCTGTACAGCCGACATATTATGGAATGTGCAACAGCAGCCTTACAGACATTAGAGGTCCCTCTCTCTTGCTTTAAACAGTTATCAGGAACGCAGCGGACCATGTGGTGGTGGAGCACAGAAAACTACCACGCTACCCTTCAGGTAGTGTAATTATGCCTGCATGCATTCCCTTAATATCAACTGAAATTTGTCGAAGCAGACATTGATACATATAGAAGAAATTCTAATCAGAACAACCGTAATTTCTTTTGCTGTTAGTTGCAACGTTGTCAGTGTCATAACACGTGGGTCACATAGGAACACTGGTAAAGCTCAAAACTGTGACAGCTTGGACATTGGTGACATGAGAGTTCCACTGTCTGCAACATATCAGTCTAAATATTTACAATGCTGTAGAATCATAAGAACAAGAACAGGAACCCCACTAATAACTTCTATATCAAGCACAACGCATACTGTAGGCAACATAACAAAACAAAGCTGCACAGTACATTACAGATAGATCAGGACATTGTAGTGTTCAACTGATTTCCCAATTGACTGTAGAAGCATCTGGCTTGTTTCGACACCCAGGGGTCATCAGCGAAGTACAAGTCAAATAAAGTGAACAACTAGTACTTCAATCAATACTCTCCAGCTGGAAGATTAGAGGGGAACAGTGAGCACTAAGAACCTCATACCCAAATATGGGGCTGTTTCCAAATTTGTACTTTGTGTGCAAAAAACTTTTCTTTTTTTGGTTACTGTTTACTGCAGTATAATACATTGTAATAGACTAATTTTGTTGTCTTTCAAGTTCACATTTACTATAACTGCAAATCTCAGAATCCCTTGACATCAGAGGAGGGCTGCAGCAGTGGGAGATTCAATAATCTGCAGTGCAAGTTAGAGTTTTTATAAGCTCTGATCTTATGTTTTCTGGTCCTGCTGCCCTCCCTGGGCTATGCACAGTCACAAAGAACTGTACTTAGCATCGAGAAAACAGCTAGATCGGCAAACATCTGAGGCTCGATATTCAAAGGTTTGCCCAGGTGCAAATCCTGGGTTGCATGAGCAAACTGGGCATTGCACAGATTCCCTATATTCAGAAGCCTGGTTTGCACCTGGGCAAACTGTGGAAGGGGTGCAATGCAAATGGAGGGTCAGGGACCTGAATATCGGAACAGTCCAATATTCAGAGTTTGCGCTGCGCAAGGTAGTTTTGTGTGGTCCCCTTGTGGGGCACAAATATTGCTGACAGAGACCATGATCTACTCCCGTGCAACCCTAGTAGTTGGCAGAGGAAGTGCAGTGGGCCCCCTGCACTGGTCCCAAGTCACCACAACTGTGTCCCTGGTGTCCAGTGGTCCTTCCCCCCACCTGCACCCATGCAAGACATGCACACACAATGTCCCTGCTGTCTAGAAGTCCCTACCCCCCACCCACACCCATGCCTGATGTAGCAGAACATGTACCCTGGTGTCTAGTGGTCCTTCACCTGATGCCCTGCCCAATTAAAAAAATATGATTCATCCTGGTGTCCAGCGGTCCCTCCCCCTGTCTGATCCCCATCCCCATATCAGTGAAAGCACACTTCGGTTTGACAATCCCCCCACACACACAATCATATCTACCCCTCGGCAATGGTGGTCTTCATGACCTTGTGGCACTTCCCCATGTGGGAGCTGCAAGTTTTACCCATCCATATAGAGTAATACAGTCACCATGGTGAATACTACTAAAGAGTATGAGGCTAAATCTTTTTTCAGCTGTGTTACAAACAACATGGTATACATGGCAGTTTGTGAATGTGGAGCCTTTTACGTGGGCAAAACCACAAGACTCTTCAAAGTTTGCATAGGAAAGCAGCTTAGGTATATAGCTGGGGGTGATAATAGTAATGCATTGGCTGAACATTGTAGGATGGGGAGCTAGGCTGGGGGAAACCACTCATTTAAATTCTGTGGAATTCAAAAAGTGGGCATGGGACCACGGTGGGGGGGGGGGGTGTATCTTAAACCCAGCAGATGAAAGTCTTTTTGGATATTTACTCTGGGGGTATTGAAACCACCTGGTCCAAATAACAGAACTGATATACTCCCGTTCATTAGAAAATGATGCTGTCTGCTGTAGTATGAATAATTTGCTCTCATGTATATTAACTTTGTCATTTGATCTTTTTCTTTCTTGAGGGTGTAGAGGAGTGGAGGTTAACATACCACATGCACTAAAGGAGTACCAGTTTTGACATATGAATATTAAGAATGGTTATGAACACATTAATGTTATGCATTAGTATTTGTAATAGCAGTGTGTATCTTGCTGTTCGATTGTGGGTTTTTAATGGTGATTAGTATGGGGTTAGATTATGTAGTTATAGTTATTACGATTTGTTATCTGTAGCTGAGCAGTTAAAACTTATTACGTTTGTGAAAATGATGCACACTGTCACTTTAAGTTGAACCCTATTTAAAACCCTTTGTGAATCAGTTTCCTATCCCCCGATGATGCATGGAATGTGAAACCAGTTGGGGTTTTGTGATGTCGCGATGCTGTGGTGGTATGTTTAAAATTGATTTTCTAATAAAACCTTGTTTACACACAGTTGAGTGGCATCGACCGGTATTTGCTTTCCTTTTCCTGAAGGCCATGAAGGTATCCACAACGTTGGCTGAGTAGCCCAGCTTCAGCAGTCTCCTCTTCTCAGGAGCCAGGCTGCCAGCTGCAGTTTTCCTGAATGCAGATGCAGTATGGGACTCTGACCCAGAAGGTCCCTGTGGAGGAGGAGTCTGAATGGCACCCCAACTTGATAGACTTACCAGCTCCAAGAAACAAGGCCTTCTTGTCCACTGTGGTACCATCAAAGGATGTTTCCGCCTGATGCCCTGCTCTTTTTTAGAACCATTGGAATCAACAACAAAAGAGGGAAAAGATAAGCAAACTAGAATCTCCAAGTCTGAGACAGGGGTCCCGATTTTCAAAGGGCCCTTAGGCCAACACAAGGTGCATCAAACTGCCACCTTGTGCCAAATTGCCAAATACTGTGCATCATATTTTGGGAAAAAAACAAAATTCTCTATGGCAAAGTCCCCCAAAATAATACAAGGCATCATAAATATGACACATGCGCCAAGAATGACAGAAGCTGCATCAAAAACATATGATGGAAGAAATGGTAGAATAAATAATGGAAGGAAGGCTTGTAGCAAGAACCGTCACACACAGGTGCCAGAAAAACTACATAGTGGCAGGAACTGACATCCTAATAGAGGACATGGATGTTCAGCTTGACCGCTGCTATCCAAAGGTGGGGAAATGGAAGTACCGAACCATAGGGTGAGGTGGCCACTGGGACAACAATGTAGGCCCTATAAGGTGCACCATATGGAAAATGCAGAAAAGGTACAATCCTGTAAGGTGCACCATGTGGGAAATGTAGAAAAGGTACAATGGGATCCAATGGAGGTCAGTGGAACAGATGGCCCACAACAGATGCTGTACCACTGCCACTGGGGAGGACCAAGCCAATTGATGCCCCTGAGCAGCAGGGAAGAGTGTGTGGCAGCACACCTCAGGAGCAGCACTACCAAAAGTGACAGTACCTTGGACCTTGCAGGCTATAGAGTCCTGCAGGTAAGTGTCAGGCATAGGTGCTGGAACAGGGGGAGCTAGCACGGCATGGTGCTACCACAGTCAGATGTGGTACTGCTTGGCCCTAGCTGCTGTTGAAATAATGTTACTGCTGGGGGGGGGGAGCTGTTGTGCCTGCAAGGAAGCACATGAATGCCAGCAAACACAGTCATCATATGTATATAGTATAAAAGCATTCCTGACAGTCAAAGCTGCATGGCATGGTATGTGTGTAGTGTGCTCAGATACACTTCAAGAAAACCACTTGTGCAGATATTTGTTGTGAGGAATGACACACATCTGTAATGCTGTCCATCACTCGCAGGTGGCACAACACACGTCTGGCAATGTCACCTGTTGACTGTATGTGCTACAGTCATTCAGTAGCTGTCTGAGGATGTGGCTGTCGCATATGTATGGTGATACACAGTGCAGCATTGTACCGATATACGTAATTCGCTATGGTGACCATGGCATGGAAGAGTGCACTGTGACATACGCCATAGGCCTGATCATGGTGCTGTAATTCCGTCAAAACCCTGGCAGTATGTGTATGCTGATAATGTTGCCAGAAGAACAGTAGTGCTGACAACAACACCTGTTGCGATAACATGCAGCATGTGCAGTACAATGTGTTATGTGGCAATCACTTTCTTTGTGGCTTGTAGGGTGTCAGGAGATGTCTGGTACAAACAGACCTGAATCCTTTTCTGGGTTGTGGACTGGGTCTTGGTTGGCAACCTGAGTTATGACTGTACAAAATACAAGGCAGGTCCAGGCCTTCATGGGCCCATCAATGAAGTAAGCACAGGCTGCTGCTGTCAATTCATTGGGTGGAGGGTTGGTACACAGTCATTAGCAAAAAGAGACCTTTGTTAGTGGACACACTCAACGGGTGTGGGAAGGGGGAAGGGGTAAATCTGTCCAGCCATGTTCATGCCACTCTGCAGACAGGCCTGCCACCAGTGGTATCAGGGCACACCACACTGCTCCTCCATCAGGTCAGTATATGATGGCCGCTGCCATATACTCTTGCAGTCTATCTCCAGTGGGCTATCTGCCACATTTGTGGCCTGCCATGCTTTTGTGTTATGCCAACCTGTTGCTAGGCTTGTATACACCACCATGTGATGGCCAACTTGATGCCAATTAGGGCCGCTGCCCCAGGCATATTGCCATGTCACAACTCTGTTGCATGTTCTCCTGCAGTCATACCTCAGTTGTGACCCAGGTCTGCCTGCATGCTGTGGGCCTACATATATGCCATAGTGTCAGTTAGACCAGCTCTGGCTGGTCTAACAGTGGCATGCAATCTTAAGCATGGCAGGACCTACATTCTTTGAAAATCCCAACTAAGGGAATGGTGCATCATTTCTGTGACACAGGCATCCCTTCTGACACAGTGCAGGAATTTTTTGACACATGCATGGTGCAAGCTATGGGCTGGCAGCACAACAAAGTGGTTAGAGTAACGAGCTGTGAGTGAGCTTAGTACATCCAACAGACCTGGGTTTGATTCCCACAACCTCCACTTGTGTACTGTGTGACTCTGAGCAAGTCACTTAACCTCCCCCCAGTGCTCCCAGGTCGCCCCTCAAAACAGGCACTTTTGCCTAGTGGGCCTTACCCGGTTACCAAAGACTAAAATATGTAAAAATAAATAAGCCAGTCTGCACATGCAGAGCTGTTTTTGACACAGGCAGCACTATGAAATTGGAATTGATGCAGATTTTGACACCGGCACAGCTTGCTCCTTGCGTTTTTTTTTGTTTGACTCAAATGTTGTCCATCATTCTCTGATCTTTAAAAATCTGGTCAAGGATGTCCACTACTTCCAGCTGTAGACATCTGATATGGCTAATGAATCTCAGAACCTGAGCATTTTCTCTGGCGGCAAAGAGATCTGTCTGTGGAGTCCTGATGTGTTAACACAGAAGATGAAAATGTCTGGGTCAAATTACCACTTTCATGGATGCACGGCATGGCAACGAAGCCCACCTGCCTGAACATTTATTTCCTACACCAGATGAATGGTAGAAAGAAATGGAAGATTCTTCTCTGCCCAGTGAAGAACCTTAAGGGCTTCCAAGGCATGAACTTTCTTTCTGTGCCTCCTTTATTATGTATGAGACTGTCACAGCCTTGTCTGAGTTTAGATTTACCACCCAAGACCTTACCTGCTCCTGCAAGTGACAGAGGACAAGAAGGACTGCTCTCATCTCCAGGACTTTGATCTGGAGTTTCTTGTCCTGTGGATGCCAGACACCCTGAACCAGAACTTATTTCAGAACTGTGCTTCAACAGAGAAGACCGGCATCAGTTATCAGGATCACCTCTGGAGGTGACAATTAGTGACCTCTTTAGGAGACTGGAGATTCTCCTACCAAGATAAAAGACTGGCAGACTGATAGGGGAACATAAATGGGAACCCAATACTGTTTGGAAACTCATGACCAATTTGCAAGAAGATAAACTTGCAGGAGCCTCATGTGGAGGTGAGTCCAATGGAGTAACTTCATTGCTGTCATCATCAGCCAGATAGTCTGAAGGTATTGGTGGGCTAACCCTAGTGTTTCTGATTGGATACGGAATGTCTGAACAGGGTTTCTCCATCCTTGATGGAGAGAAACTCAGATCTGTCCAAAATTATGCCCCCAGATGTTTCAGTCTCTGTGAGGGTCGAAGAGAGCTCTTTTCCTTGGTTACTATACAACCATGTTGTTCCAGGGCTTGCAGTGTCCACAGAGCAGACAATTTGGCCACCTGCTCTGAAAATATTCTGAGTGAGTGTTTGTCCAGATAGGGTTAAACAATATGACCATCCAACAGAAGGATGACAACTCACCATCAGGGCCTTCATAAAGACCCTTCATGTCGAAGGTAATCTGAAGGGGCCAGCCTGATACTGAAAATGCTGGTTCCAAATAGCGAAACTCAAAAACCTCTGAGGCAATGGGCAGATTGGAATGTGGAGATGAGAATTCAGTAGCTTGATCGAGGCCTTGTAATTTTTTGGGCTGAAAAGTCATGACTATAGAGTGCAAAGAATCCATCTTGAACCTAGTTTCTCTTACAAATTTGTTCAAGTTTTCAATGTCCAAGATAGGACAGAACCACGCCCCTGACTTTTTGGGAACTATGATGTAACCTCTGATCTCTCTCCTAAGGGAGCACTGGTTTTATTGCCCTGATCTGGGATTAGTGGGCCAGGGTCTAATCTACTTCCTCCATATTTCTAGGACTGGTCAAAACTGAGGATTAGAAGAACTTGTTTCTGAAAAGCAAGGCAAAGAACTCTACTGCATAGCCTTGAGATATGATCTTCAGAACCCGCTGGTATGTTGTTGTTTGGTCACATCTTTGGTAAAACGTTTGCCAGTGTTCCCCTAGTGTTCAGAGAACAAGATGAGCCTATGAAGTCTCATGGTGAAAATCCACTCTTTCGGTTGTCACCTCAGAAATGTCTGTGGGAGAATCTCTGTCCTGGAAGCTTTTAAAACAGTTGAAGGAGCCTCTAGTATGTTAATTTCTGTGTACTTGAATGAAAACTGCCTCTGGAGCTAAGAAAATTACCAGATCTTTGGAATTTAAAAGACTAAACAGAGTTCTGATGACCCCTGGTCACAGGTAGTTGACTATTCTTATCCTCAAGATCTGTAAAGACGTCCTGTAATTTTGGTCCAAAAAGTAAATCACCTGAAAAAGGGACCACAAACAAATGCATCTTGAAGGCCTGGTTAGATGATAAGTGATGCAGCCAGACCATCCTTATATCAGCTACTGTGACCACAGAGGACCTAGAAGAAAGCTATAACATGTCCTAAGAATAGCGAAGCTAGGGTATTCAGGATAATCACATCTTTCACCTTAGAATCTTTAGGAAAACCATTATCCAGCGCAGTTATCCAATCACAAAGATCATTTGTTACCAAGGCAGATGCAGATGCCACCCTAGCAGCTGACACCACAGTGAAGTAAGCACAACTACGAGTGACATCTACCCTTTTGTCATTGCTGCCAGAGAGAGATTGCTTCATAAACTGGAATAGTTGTGCACTTGACTTTATTAGAAAAGGCTGTATCAGTAACAGGAGAAGTATCCCTTTTTTTTAAACCACATGTCCTAATAAAGATAACATCTAGCTTTCCACTTAGTGAACAGCTTCTTTTTGTCCAAGTCACTACACTCTCTGGAGACTATATTTTTAAAATTAAGAAAACTCAAAGCATTTGTGAGTGTTCCTGGGATTGTACAAATAGTGTTTATTGAAAGAGGAGGAAAGAATAATTACCTACTACAACAGTAGATCTTTAAGAGAATCTCCTCCATTGAGCCACATCATGGAACTGTAAGCTGTTGGCATCAGGACCACCTGGAAAATTTTGCAGGCTAGGACCACCCATGTCAATGTGCCTCGTCGGTGTTCATATAATGTTGGTGTCCCCAGCATGCCTCAGTTCCCCACCAGAGACAAGCTTGGAGGATCAGCAGATCATCAGGGACCGAAGCAACAAGGACCAGAACCATGCACAGAGGAGAGGATTTGGAAACCTGATTATGGATGCCATAATGGAAATAAAGGAGAAAACAACTTACGACAGCAGGCAGTATATTCACCCATCACCCGAGAAGGGAGGAAGGCAGGAAGGAGAGCTGTGGCTCAATGGATGAGATTCTCGCGAAGATTTACTGTTATGGTAGGTAACTATTCTGTCTTCAAGGATATCTCTCTCCAGTGAGCCACGTTATGGAATGGCTCCTAAGCAGTACCAAGCACTGAGGGAGGATGACAGGACCTAATGATCCTGAGTGAGGAGGCCTTGCAGAATACTGAGGCTAAAGCCAGCACATCTACAACAGTCAATGTTCAGACTGTTGTGTTCAGTGAATGTATGAACAGTACTCCAAGTGCTAGCAGCACAAATGTTAGCAGCAGACACATTCTGATAACAAGTCACTGAGGTAGCCACCCCTCGGGTGGAATGAACATGAACAGAACCAGGAAGCTATTTCTCATGCTTCTGGTAATAAAACGTAATGCAGTTGGACAGCCATTGGGATAGGCTTTGTTTAGAAATTAGGGAGCCCACAATTCTGGGGGCAAAAACTACAAATAATTGAGAGGACTTTCGGAAATCCTTGGTACAATCTAGGTAGCAATGCAACGTCCGATGGAGGTCCAGCATGTGTAAACGATGCTTCCCACTACCTGTGGGAGAGGGAAAGTAAACAGGCAGGTCTGTTGTCTGATTTAGTGTTCTTTCAGACACAATTTTTGGCAGAAAATGAGGACTGGTCCTTAGTGTGACTCTGTCCTTGTGAAAATAAAAAACAGAGGATGTGTGACAAGAACCTGCAGCTCTGAAATGTGTTTAGCAGATGTTACAGCTACTAGAAGCAACAGTGGAGTAACCAGCCTTTTAAAAACTGTACGCACAAGTCAGCGATTCTACCCAATTGGGCGGGGGGTCTGGGGGCCACCTAGGTCCCCTGAAAATGTTGGCATTTTTTATGCTTTCTGGTGTATTTTGGGGCCAATTGTGGGAGTATTCAGGACCCTTCCACCATAGCCTTTTTACAAGGTGCAGGGGGGAGACTGACATTTTCCAATGTAGAATGAGTACAAGATTGAAGGGGCACAATATGAATTGGGGAAGGGGACAGATTAAGACTAGAGAAAATGTGAATAATGGTGGACACATGGAGTAGTATGCCACAAGACATGGTTGGACCAAGCACAGTGTTTGCTTTTTTTTTCAAACATGCCTGGGACTGTCACAAGGGAACACTGAGGTGGGCAGGGAGCGATGAGAAACCACACTGACCATACTGGGTCAGGGGCCAGGCCTGCATACAAATATAGGGCTTATGGCCAAAATGGATGGACCTAGCAGCACTCCTCATCTGCCGACAATTTCTATGTTTTGATGTTATTTCACTGTGGTAAATGGTCAATAAAAATGTAAAATATACACTTGTAATCAACATTAATCAACATCTCACATGTTTAAAATAATAAAAACAGGCAGGAAACTTCAGCACATTTTACAGTTGATTGTAAATGTTTCTGGCCATTTGCTGTTTGCCCCACCTAAGTGATGCAGGGAGCCAGCCAACAATCTGTATGTGCACAGAACTGGAAATTGCTTCTACTGTAACTACAAATACTATTTTCACCTGCACAAATGCCATTGATTGTCCTCCACTTTACAACCCTAACAGTCTCTCAAGGGAGCAACGCAGACATAATTACTGGGGCTGGGGGCACATAATACATATACATAGGGCACCTCTATTAGGGCTCCTCCTGAATTACAGGGGGGCCATACACAAGTGATATTGCCCTCTACTATATACACAGCAAACACACAGGTGCTTTACATGACTACGTCTACTGTCCATACACGATCCATAATCACTGAAGATCAATAAACACTTTACAGCTAAGATGGTAGATGGAAAATAAAACCCTCAGTATTCACAGTGGCAACACCTGAACCAACAGTGCCATATTAAGAAAAAAGAACCATAAAAAATGTTGCAATACCTTCTATCTCACTTCTTCACAGCAAAGCAGCCTTAGATCACCATCCCTCTCACTTGACTGATGCAACAGTCATACACTGTGCCTGGTAAATAAAATATTCACTGGATTTTTTCATTATTATCTGATGGAGAATGCAGTAAATATACAATTAGGATTTAGGAATACTGATCCTGTATATTTACTGCATTCTTCAATATATCACATTAGTATTACACATCAGTTACGTGCAGTAATAATGCCATATTGAAGAAAACAGTAAATATACAGGGATTCCTAAATTGTTTGTAATTGTACATTTACTGCATTCTCCAATGTATCAGATAGATAATAGTAATGAACATCAGCAACACAACGGATCAGCAACACTTAGATCACAGAAGACACACTGGGCATGAACATGATAGATATTTGGTGCAGAGGGCAGCATTTATAAAACAATTGCAACTGCAACAGATGCTGATTGTGTCTGTCTGTGTCCAAATTGACATCACAAATCCATTCCTTGATTCCTCCACACCACATCCAAAATGCCTTGGCTTGCAAGTTGTACATCATGATACAAACATGTGCTTGGTGTGGTTTGGATAGCTTAATTTATGTCTAGATGACTCTCTGGATCTATTCTGTGTAGCCTGTAGGTAAACAGGTAATCCAAGCAGCATCAGTTTTCATGCAGAATGGATGAAAACTTGAAATGTGCTCATTAGTGAGGCAGTATAGCGCAGTGGTTTAAGGCTCTGAGCTGTAAATCTGGTGATATCCAACAGACTGGACCTGGGTTTGAATTCCACAGCTTCTACTTGCATACTGTGTGACCCTAAGCAAGTCACTTAACTTCCCTGTGCTCCCAGGTCGCACCTGTAAAAAAGCTTTCAGCTTAGTGTGCTACTCCTGGTTAAACAACTATTTATTTAAAAAAAAAAATTAGCTAGGCCACACTCTGCAAAGTGGCAAGCAAGAGGCTAAATCAAGACCAGGAAGAGCATTTAGATCAAACAGTTGTTTTATATTAATTTAGATTTAAGGCCCATCAAAATTATGTGCAAACTGCAAAATGGCTCAATCAAGCCTCAACGTGCTTAGTAGTTAGTTGACTGTCAGTGACACACTTCAGAGACGGACTCAGACTGCTCGATAGCTTGCGTCCCCACACATCATACCTTTTTCCAACTTTATAGTATCACAGAATAGCACAGAGTGTGGAAAAGGGATCTTTGAATGTGTTGAACAGTTCTGTAAATATTAATATAGAAAATGATAGTTATAGTTTTGCAGTACATTTAAAATGTTGTAGGACCCCAGGGTGTGGGGGAATTCACTTAGACTATTAGAAATCAAATATAAAATGTGACAGTGATTTAAGTCAGGGATAAATGTTATCTCAATAAATAATGCAGCAGAGCAGTTACTATGAAATGAATTTTTATGTGGTTCAGCCACATCAAACCGTTTAGGATAAACAAACAAGGTTTGAAGATACAGTTGTAAATCCTTCAGAAACAGCCACAAGGAAAATAAAAATGGAGGGGGGGGGGGTATGCATATCTCCTACCTGAATAACTTTACTGAATGGTAAGCAAAAGGAATTTGTAAAAGGTCTTCCTTAGATGCCTAGCCTAATGTTATCATCCCCCTTGAAAGATTTTTATTGAATGTGAGGTATGTGTAGCAGCCCTCGAATCAATTTAATTGAGCAGTCAGGCACCTCATAATGAGCTTGGCTGCCCTGTGAGTGAGATCGTGAGGGACTGCCAGCAGACAGGAATGGTTCAATGGATGGTGTTTTATTTTAGGATATGGAGGGATTGGACTGGTCCTGGGTGGCCTCTTGGCACCGTGGCAGGCCCGCAGCTTTTATTCTGCAATCTGCAGCAGTTATCCCTCCAGTAAATAAAAGTTCTTTTAGGCACTGCAGTAACATTTTCTGTGAGGCCAGGACTGTCACTGACTGGAGTCACCTACCTCGACTGGCTGCTGAATGCTGGCATTCTGATGAGTCCTGGGTCTCTCTGCTCTTTTTCTTCTTCTCCATGTGGTAGTCATTGCTAGTTGGGGTGTCAGTGGTGCCAGGGGCTGGTGGTGCTCTGATCAATAACTGCTGCTCAGTCTTCTACTGGGCATCGCACGACCTGGCCATGACAGGACCGACAACTGGCTGGCCTGGGGCTGGCATAGGCCTATGTCTTCATTCTTCCAAGGCCGATCCTGACTCCTCTCTCGAGTGCCACTGTGGCCTTGGCAAGGTAGCAGCTCAAAGACAAATCCCGGGGGGGGGGCTGCTGCAGGGCAAGAAGGCAACTAGACAGCATGACAAAGCAGCATCAGCTCAGGAGAATAGAGTTGTCAGAGGTGCTGAAAATAAAAAGGTGGACTTGCATGGCTGGTGGAGCCAGATTCGAGGATCGAGGCACAAACTGGGTCTAGGGTGGGAACCAGAGGACCAAGGGGGCACGGCAGGCAGCCTTAGCGGTGCACGCTGTCTTGCAGCTTGCCTGATGAAACTGAAATGGCTCTTAGTTGGCATGACAAGTCCAACTTCACTATCTCTGGCAGCGGGAAAAATTGCATCAAGTGGTTGTCAGAGCAAAGAAACATATGGACAAAAACTGTCCAATTGCTTTGCTGGATGACGAAACTGCTGCAGTTGCTGCCTAGTGAAAAGGAACAAAAGTGCAGCAGGGCCAGGAATTGATATCTGATGAGTCAGAACTTGAAGTCCTCTTCCCCATGGCTACCGAGACTGAGGGACCAGGGTTCGGGACCAGCTTAACACAAAAAAAAGTAAAAAACTGGAATTTTTACTGTACACTCTGGCGTACAATAAGTATGCATGGTTATGCCACTGAGAAGCAATGTCTTCCATGAGAGGAAGTGCAGCTCACAAGCAGCTGCAGACTCAAAGAGAGGCACTGTGAGAGTCTCTAAAACTAAATTAAAGTCCCATACCAGAATCAGATCTCAGTGAGGGCATAAAAGGAGGATGTCCTTTAGAAATCTCATGGAAACCTTCAGCTGGGCCACTGTCTTACCATCTGAAAGGGCATGAAAGGCTGACAGAGCAGCTGTGTGGACCTTTATGGAGGAATACCCTAGATCCGAGTCCTTCAGGGACAGTAGGTAGTCCAGCAGTTTAGGAACTGGACACATGTAAATGGATTCAGTGCATGTCTTGTACGTCAAACAGTAAAACATTACCATTTTTGTGAATAAGTGTATTGTGTAGACGACTTTCTGGCCGCCAAGAGCACATCCACCATTGCTGGGGAAATCCACTAGCAGGAGAGCTCTACGTCTTCAGGAGCCAAACGTGAAGGTGCAGGGACTGAAGATCTGGATGCACCAGAGCACCCTGTTTCTGTGTCAGTAAGTTTGCTCTCAAGGGGACAGGGACCAGGGATTCCATTGCTAATTGCTAGAGAAGTGGAAATCAAATTTGTCTGGGCCAGTGAGGAGCCACTGGAATCAGGGTGGCATGCTCGGCTCACAGCTTGACCAGAACCCTCTGTATTAGAGAGAACATGGGAAAAGCATACAGAAACCTTCCTTTCCAAGAGAGGGATAATGCAGCTCACCCAAAAACTCCAAGCCCTGGAGTGAGCAAGCAGAAACACAGTAGTTTTTCATTGTATGGCGATGCACAAAGGTCTATGTCCAGAAGGCCCCATTTTTCAAGCAGTCAGCGAGTTCACATTTGTGACAGAGCGCACTGGATCAACAATGGTGATTTGCAAGTGGGTTCAGTGTCCCTGGGAGTAACACAGCTGACAAGAATATACCATGTACCACCACCAAGTGCCAAATTCTCATCACTTCTGTGCAGAGAGCATATGAATGAATTCCACCTTGTCGACTGATGCACTACATCACCAACATATTGCCTATGCGCATCACCAGGTAAGTCCCCAGAAGGAGGATGGCAAAGGCCTGCAGGCCACACAGAACATCCCTCATTAGAGTGTTGCTGTGAAGCACTGTATCCTGATGGTCCCACTGACTGTCTGAAAAGGGCCCAGACGGGCCCCCCATCCCATCCTGGAGGTATCTGTTGTCATCCTTAGCAACCAGAATCCACAGGAGACCTCAGGGTGGTGTCAGCAGAGCTGTTCCCCAGCTCCCGGATGATCACCAGTGTTCCTAGACCTCCTCAGCAACCAGAATCCGCGGGAGCCTACAGGGTGGTGTGAGCAGAGCTGTTCCCCAGCCACCGGACGATCGCCAGTGCTCACAGACCTCCTCAGCAACCAGAATCCACAGGAGCCCTCAGGGTGGTGCGAGCAGAGCTGCTCCCCCCAGTCCTTGGACGACCGACAGCAGTAACAAACCTCCTCAACAACCAGAATCCACAGGAGTCCTCAAGGTAGTGTGAGCAGAGCTGCCCCCCCCCCCCCGGATGACTGCCGGTGCTTACAGGTGGGAACTCTTGACTCAGTGTCAGGTGCCATCTTGCAAGGCTACACATGCAGTGTGTTAAAGGAATATTTGTCTGACAAACTCTACTAATTGTTTTTGTGGGCTAAGGCATCCCATACTGGTTCACTATGTTACAACCGGTGCCTTAATTGCTAGCATATCCCATGTGAATGCATAGTTTCTCAGTGCAGGGTGTTCTGTTAGGAAATGTTCATTCTACAATTAAGGCTGTACTGTGCTTTGTTGTGCCCCATTTTAATTCTCTGGCTGAACTCAGTTTACAACTGCCATTTATCAGGCTATACTGTGCTAAGTTAACTCAGCTATGTATCTGACTGTAATGTACTGTATTTTGTGATCTTACATGTTTGAAAGTGCCTCTCTTGCCTCAGGTCTTTCCCTTTCAGTCTCAGCCCCCAACCCCCCACGCCTATCCCCACCTCCCCACCTAACTCCCTCTCACATTTCACTCTGTTTACTTTCTCCTCCCTCCTCAGCCTACCTTATCTTGACCATCCTCCTCCTTCTTCCCCCAGACCTCCTCAGCAACCAGAATCCATATGAGTCCTCAAGGTGGTGTGAGTAGAGCTTCCTCCCCAGCCCCCGGACAACCGCCAGAGCTCACTCTAGACTCGTCGTCAGGTGCCATCTTGTAAGGCTACACACACCAGTCTCTGCCCACCCAACCCATTCCAGCCCCCCCCCCACCCAGAGGTGGTGCTACTTTTAAAGCTACAGTCAGAACCAATCAGCCCACTTTTGCACCCCTTCCCAAAAGTGATATTGGTTCATTCCACTCCCTCTCTTTTGTTAGAAACCTCGCATGCTTAAAGTGATACTTCCATTACTCCCAGTACCTAATTGACCTGACCCAAGTCACATGGTTATGGATGCCTTGGGAATCAAACCCTAAACTGCAGCTGCCTGGTTTATCCACAGCCTGGTGCTCTGACTACTAGGCTACACTGCCAACAAGAATTCTGCCAGGGAACATAATACTTCCCACAGCCTCCCCCTCGCTCTAGGTTATACTGCCATCAAGTGTTCTGAACAACCACACCCTTCATCCCTGCTACTCTCCTCACCTAATGGCTAGTATCTTTATCCACTGAAACACCCAATCTAATCGCAACCCTTCCCATCCCACACCCCTCTCTCCTCTGATAGTCTCTCGATTCCCTGCTCTTCAATTCCCCTCTCATGTCCAGACTAGTAACTTGTACCATGACCGAAGCAACCTCCTCATTATCCTAGCATTCTTTTCTATTCTACTCTCACACTCCCTTCTCCCTGTCTTAGCTGCAACTACCCCACCCCCTCCCTACTCCCAATGCCCCCCTTGTCCACCCTATCCAGCTAACACCGCCCCCCCCTCAACTTATCCACCACTGCAACACTCTTTTCACCAAATACTTTCTTATGCCACCCCCTCTAGATGACTTCCTGCTTAACCCTTCTATGGTGCACCCACACTGTACAAAAATCCCCTACTTACAAGAGGAGCAAACTGCGGTTCCACCTCGCGTGGGCATGCCATTAGGGCACTGTGTCGTTACAGGGCCAAATAACCATGTCTCCGACCTCTCTTTTTGGGGGGGCTGTGCCCCCCACACCCCCAACTATATATTCTAACTCTGGGGGGGGGCGGACCATGGGGAGCAGGCAGCAAACTCAGCATTTGGCGATGCAGTGACTTGACGCCCTAATACTGGCACCCTGATTCACTGCAGTGCAAACTGCCAGACACCTTCTCAATGTTCCTTCTTATCCCGCTCTTAGCATGGGACATTGAACTAAACCCAGCCGCTCCTGTAGGACAAATGCAACCTATATCCCACAAAGGCCTTAATATCATGCATATGGACAACAGGAGTCTCCTACCTAAGCTAGACCTACTTAACTGCTGGGTGACTCAACATTCCCCTGATGCCCTCTGCCTCACGGAAACATGGCTTTCTGCCCAAGCCCCTGACTCCTCCCTATCCATCCCCGATTACACCCTCCACTGGCAGGACCATGGCAAAAGGGGTGGAGGTGTAGTGATCTATGTAAATCAACCACTCTCTTGCTCCGTCATCAAGAGGGAATCTTGCTCTGGCTCACACAAACTGATTCTATCCCAACTCACCCTCTCTTCTACCGTACCAGTTTTTATCAGGGTGATCTATTCCTCCCTGTACCTTTCCCAGGACACCTTCATTTCTTGCATGTCCTCCCTACCCCCCACCCCTGCTGCATCCGGCAAACTATTCCTACTAGGGGACTACAACCTAGACTGGCTCTCCCCACATCCAAATTAGAGATTCTTAACCTCACCCAATTAACTATTGAGCCCACCAGTTATAATCTTCACTCAGCAAACCACTCCCTAATTGATTGGAGCCTCGTTTCCCATCCACAGTGAATTTCCACTGCTCGTAAATTGGACGAAGCCCTAAGCGACTACTTTATTACACACTGCACCAGAAAAATTCAGCTTCTAAAATCAGCCCCTAAATATGTCTTCACCCATCCTCTAAATTCACTAAACACCAACTCTCTCCTGCATGACCTAAAACATGCAGACTGGGACCCTGTCTACACCGCACCTGACATCGACTCAGCTCAGTCCAGCTTCCTACATACTTTCAATAAGGTCTGCGACTCCCACTCCCCCCAGGTTAAAGCTAGGGTCAAAAAGTGCCATGACCCATGGATCTCCAGCACATTACTTGCCCTCTCTAAGCTCGTAACAAGGCCTGGTCCCTATTTAAAACCACACAAACCCCCCCAATCTAGACAGGCCTACAACGTCACTAGAAATGCCTGCACCAAGGCTATAAGACCAGCCAAAGATGAATACTTTGAGTCCCGTTTAAACACCGCCCAGCATTCCTCCTTCTGGAAGGTGGTCCCCTCCCTTATCGACCTCCCTCTCAGACCACTACTCCAACTCTCAAGCATAATGAACAAACAATTTTTTTTTTACCACCAGTGCCCTTCCTGACCTGAGCCCCCTCAGGCCCTCATACGGCCCCCCCAAACCCTACCCAAAACAATTTCCTCCTCAATTCCACCTCACCGGAAGAAATCCTTAATGCCCTCTACTCCTTGAACATCTCAAAATCCAGCTCTGATGGTATTCACCACAAACTTCAGCGTATATCTACATGTGAAATTGCCTTTCCCCTCACTTACCTACTAAACCTGTCCTTCTCCTCTGGCAATGTCTCCCAAGCTTGGAAACTTGCTTATATCATCCCTCTCTACAAGGGTGGTGACCCCTCAGTACCTGGAAACTACAGACCAATCTCCCTCCTCCCCGCTCTTGCCAAACTGCAAAAAGTTGTTGTCCAGTCCAGACTGACTAACTTTCTCATGTCCACAAATTTCCTCTCCCCATATCAGTCTGGGTTCAGACCCAGGACGCATTTAGAAACAAGCTTTTAAATTCAGAATGTCTTTCCAGGTGAAACTTTTAATAAATAAATAAATAAAGCAACACTCCATCATATCCTCCTTCCCTCCTTCATGTCACTGGACACAGCCAGTCTGTTGCTGACCATGGCCAACTAACTGCTGCAGTCTTCATTGATCTGGCAAAGGCCTTCGATTCTGTTTTCCACCTCCTGCTCCTTGACAAACTCAAGGTAGTTGGACTCGCCCCTCCTGCAATTCAGTGGTTCAGATCATACCTTGAAAATAGGCTCCAGTCAGTCAGGATTACAGACTCCACTTCCCCCCTCTCTCCGTACTAGCCGGTGTCCCCCAGGGTTCGATTCAAGGTCCAATTCTGTTCTATTTATTAATGACCTCCCATCTGTCTGTTTGTCTGTTCAAGATCCCTCATCCACATGTACGCTGACAACACCATCCTTTTCACATCTGGCCCAGTTCTAAGCGACGTTCAATCACGACTGCAACATGATTATCACAACATGCAGTCTTGGTTTCACGTAAACCATCTCAAAATAAACTCATCTAAAACTGTTTCCATGACTTTTGGGTTCACTCAAAAACTCTCAAGAATATCCTGTCCATTTGCTGACACCTCCCTAGATGGAATCCCACTAAAGGCTGTCTCTATGTACAAATATCGAGTATGGCTCGACCCCCAGTTAAACTTCTTGAATCACATGGATGGTATCGTATTGAAGCTCTGCCCTAAGCTAGGCCTACTATACAGAAATCGTGAAAATCTCCCACTACCCATTAGATGCATATTATTAACAAAAATGATCACTCCCGTCTTCGACTACTCTGACATAATGTGTGGCACAACCCCTTCCTCCTTATTATCCAGGCTCGACTCCCCCCTCTATGCTTTCTGCCACTTTGCCACAAATTCTCCTCTCAGAACCCAACACTGCACTCTCCTTTCTTCCCTCGGGATACCACCCCTATCCCATTGTCGCTTCAGCCATTCCATCTCCTTAATATCCAAATTCTGGTTCGACCTGTTCCTCCCTTACCTGGCAGAGAGGCTAACACCAGCTATCATTTCCCCATACTCACTGCTTTCAAGGGTCTCCCATTCTTTCTCTCTCCCCAAACCTTCCTCGTCCACTGGCAAATCCGCCTTCACCTACAGACTCCCTTCTTTATGGAACCAACTTCCACCTCTTCTAAGAAACTCACCCTCTCACAACTGCTTCAAATACCAAATCTGACAACTTCTAGTCCCCACCTGCACCTGCTCCTAGCCACTCACAGGCCCAACCTCATGCCAAATGCTTTTTCTGGATAGTAATCTAATCCTCAGAATTGTATGATACTATTTGTATACAGTCAATCTGAATATGCAATACCTCGTTGTATAACTTATGCAACTGTATATTTATCTTATGTATCGATTATGTGTTTTCTGCTTTATATCCCCTTCCCCAGGGCACACCTGGAAACAAGCCTCGGCTCAGTGTGCCGTTCCTGGTTATCAAATGTTTAAATAACTAAAACAAAATAGACAGAGTGGAGGCAGTCCAGAGGAGGGCAACTAAAATGGTGCAGGTTCTGCATCAAAAGCTCTACAATGAGAGACTAAAGGACCTCAATATGTACACCCTGGAAGGGAGTGGAGATATACTAGATACCTTTAAATACATCAAGGGAGTCAAATAAGGTATGGGAGGGAAGTATTTTTCAGAATAAAAGGTGCTCAAGGGGACATGCTATGAAGCTGAAGGGGGGGTAGATTCAGGAGAGATATGAGGAAGTACTTCTTCATATAAAGAGCGGTGGATTTCTGGAACAGCTTTCTAGCAGTGGTGGTGGGGTGAAGACGGTGGGGTTAAAGAATGCATGGGATAGACAGATAGGATTTATAATGGAAAGAAACGGGGAGGGTGAAAGAGCTGTAGATCAAGTACAGTCTGCAGTAATAATGTAGGTAGGGAAAGTGAGTAGACTGGGTAGGCCAAGAGGTCCTTATCTGTGATCAAATTTTATGTTTATGGCTGACCAAGGGGTACAGAGGGCTGAGGTGCTATATGTCTTACCTCTCACCACACTGGCAACCCGGGCACGGGAACAAGCTCAGGATGTCGAGAGTTGGCTGGAGAGGGAGAGGATCAAGTGTCCAAAAAAAAAAAGTAATTTCTTTAGGCCACACCTTTAGAACTATAACCACGTCAGTGCTAGGACCACAGATAAACTTTTGGTAGCTGGGGTCTGCTCTCAACGATGTCACTCATCCGTGTCTACATAAACATTGGCAACCCAATCTCTCCTCAATTCTCCACCAGAGATTGTGCCCAGAGGGGTAGCCTGTGATGATCGTGACCGAATATGGGCGACTGTCATAATGGCGCTTTTATTGTGGGCGACTGTAGAGGGAGTGTGAATGTATACATCGCGAAGGTAGGATGGGCGACGGGAAGGGAGGGTGGGCAACAGGATATGGAGGGATGAGAGACAGGGCTATGACCCGTGGGGAACCTGCTTCCACCGAGACAGCCATGTGGTGTGGTGGGTAGGGTGCATGGCTCTGATGGAGCAGGTCCCGGGCTTGGGAATGGGGGCGGGTGTGTTCTTTTTGTGATTCCCGTGGCTGCGGGACTTAATTTTTTTTTGGAAGCCAGGATGTGCCCCTCCCTGACATGCACCCCCTGGAGTTGAGAATCTTTATTTAGGGGTCGGGGGTTCTTAGCCCCGTGTGCACAATTCGGTGAACTTATTTTGCATACCGCGAAATTGTTTTTGGCAATAATGCAGGTCGGGATAATAGCGCTCACCTTTGTGCAGTCACTATTATCACATAGAACCCTCAGAGGGTCTCCCTTCTTGGGGAACCAGGAGATCATACCAGCACCTCCTATAGTAGATAAGTGAAGGCACTGGATATAACAGCCATGGAAATTCTCAAGGCAGTTCAGATGCCATTTTCCCTTACAAATTAGAAAAGGGGAAAGGAGGGAGGGCCAGCATGGCCAAATGGAAGAGATGCTCTCAAAGATCTACTGTTACAGTAAGCATTTTGTCTTCTTTGAGGATCTCTCTTCTATAAGGCCACACCTTTAGAATGAATCCCAAGCAGTCCCATAACTAACAGGAAGGTTGGAGCAGTCTAGCTTAGGACAGCAGGCCCTGTAGAACAGCAAGGCCGAAATCTGCTCTTCTGTGAGAAACAATGTCCAGACTGTAATGCTTAGTAAAGGTGTGGCCAGTGCTCCATGTGGCTGCAGCACACGTCAGTTGCAGAAATGTTTCTGAAACAAGCAACAAAGTGACTATTCTCCTGGTGGAATGACCATGAACAGCGCCAGAAAGTTCCTTACTTAAGCAATAATGCCTGACAGGGTGTGTGTCGTGCTGGGATAACGTCACGCCTCAGGTGGTTGGGCACGAGGCGCGGGCGGTCGTCAACAACGGGCGTGGCGTTATCCAAACTACACACCCTGAGTGGTATTACTAATCTCTAATGGCTCGTTGTTATACAGAAGAAAAAAATCATTTTAAAGATGTTTTTGTGTGGAAAAATATTTTGGTTTTTTAAGAGACAATGGAAACAATCAAGCAAAGCAAATCTAGCAAAAGCAAAAAATCAACTAGAGGTTCACAGTGAGGCTGAGACTAGACCCGTGATGTTGTAGTGGGATAACATCACAGGTCCAGCCCAAGACTGACCAATCAGAGTCCAGGATTTTTTCTTGCCATTGTATAATGTAATTTCTATAACAGAACATAATACAATGTGCTAGCCATTTGGACAAGCACTGTTTCAACGCCCTCTTTCCCAGGGGCGAATGAAATAAAAACGCTGAGAGGACTTTCTGCAGTCCTTTATGCGATTCGTATAGCATATTAGTATTCTATGTACGCTCAAAGTACAGAGAATACTTCTCCAAAATCCTGACAGCTGACATGTTGATGGCCTTGGAAGCTCTTAACCCGAACAAAGGCACCTCCCCTGATGGTTTGGACCCGAAGCTACTAAACCTGTCTGCCTCGGCCATTGCTCTCCCACTAACTGCCCTTCTCAATCTCTCATTTCAATTGGAGGAGGTTTCTCTTGACTGGAAACATGCAATCGTCCTCCCCCTCCCGAAGGGCAGCGACTCCTCCTCCTCCCCTGAGAACTACCACCCGATATCACTCCTCCCGACACTAGACAAACTCCAAGAACATCTGGTCCTTGACCAACTGTCCTCATACCTTCTGACACAAATTTCTTCACCCAATACCAATTTGGTTTCCGCAAACACCACTCCACCTCGACCTCACTACTCCAGCTCACAGATGCCATCCTGTCAGGCATGTACTGCAGCCACATCACCACTGTCATTTTCATTGATCTAGCCAAAGCCTTTGACACTGTATCCCACTCCCTCCTGCTCTGCTCCCTCTTGTCTGCCGGGTTGTCGGAATACACCATAAAATGGTTCAGCACATACCTAAATGACTGTACTCAGTCTGTAAAAATATCCGGCCACATCTTCCCTCCCCTACCCATTCACTCTGGGGTCCCTCAAGGGTCCATACTTGGCCCTATTCTCTTCTCCATTTTTCTAAACGACTGCCATCCATCTGCACCTCATCAGCCATACATAGGTATGCTGATGACACAGTTTTTTTCTCGTCTGGATCCTCACCCGAGGTTGTCGCCTCCAGGCTCCAATGTGATTTCAATAACATCCAGTGCTGGTTTCAATCACACCAACTCTTCCTTAACGCCAAAAAACTGTGTCCATGACATTCGGCATGTGTCAGAAACTGTCTAGGCTCCAATCTGCCCCCTCTTTCACTACCCTCGATGGGGCCCCTATTCTTGCCTCTGAGTCTTTCAGGTATCTGAGCGTGTGACTGGATCAACACCTCACTTTCTCCACCCACATAGACGCCATAATAAAAAAGCTTCGACCAAAACTCAGCGCCCTTTATAGAAACTGCTCCTGCTTCCCGCACCAGGCTAGACGTGAACTGATCCAAAAAAATGATCCTCCCGATCTTTGACTACTGCAATATCATCTACTGCTCTGCTCCTGCCTCCTCCCTAGCTAACTCGGACACTCTCTTTAACTCCTTCTGTCAGTTTGCTCTGGATGCACCTCCCCTTACCCATCACTGTCACCTGTACCGAGCTTTAGCCTTCCCTAACAAATAGACGTCTGCACCACTGTGCGAAATTCATCTCTAAGTCCTGGCTTGGTACATTCCCTCCCTATCTAAACTCCCTTATCTCCCCCCTACCCACTCCCTCTCGACTCCTAAGATCCCACGACCACAGAACTCTGGCTGTCCCTTGGAGATCCACCACTAGTGGGTAGGCCTCCTTCTCCTACCGTCTCCTTAAACTGTGGAATGCGCTTCCTTCGCAAATCCGATTTTCTTCCTCTCCTGGCTCCCTAAACCAAGCTCTTCATAATTGTCTCTCCCCTTGTCCGCTGACTCACTCTGCCAAGTTTCATCCCACGTCAATGCACTTACAGTGTCGAAGCCTACCCTGACTCCAGTTATCCTCCCTCTCTTCTCCCTCTCCCCCTCTCTCGCTCTCCCTATTTGTTGCCATTCTTAATTCTGTAGTGTGCAAGGTCTTAGGTCCCCTTTGGCCGCTACTCTACCTGTCATGTTATTTCACCTCTAGTTGTTAGCCTCAGGATTTTATATTTTTACTCTACCTGCAACTGCTTGTCTGCGTACCAATATATTGTTCACCTACAATCTACGCTTTTTATGATATTGTATAATTGTGTGTTGCACTTATTGATACTATGTAACTCCCATCACCCTCTCCCCCAGGTCGCACCGGGAGACGAGCAATTTGTTGTTCAGTGTACCTTACCTGGTGAAACTTTTCAATAAAAAAGTAAGGAGCAAGACCTCACCCTGATTGGCATGAAAATAAACAGGAAGGTGGATGGTTTGATTTAATGTAAACTCAGACACCACCTTTGGCACAATTTAGGATTAGTAGGCAAAGACACTTTCTTTGTGAAAAATCAGATAAGGAGGCTCACACATAAGAACCAGCAGCTTTGAAATTCTTCAAGCTGAAGTGACTGCAACTAAAAATAATGCTTTCCATGATAGAAAGCATGAGCCATGGCATATGGTCGGCTCAAAAGGAGCCAAAGTAAGCTTTTCCAGAACATAATTCAGGTCCCAAGGCTGGGCTGGATTACGAATAGGAGGTTTTATGTACAAAATACCTCTCAAAAAGATATGGGAGATCTCCAGTTGGGCAACTGTGCATCCATCCATCAATAGGAGTATGAAAAGCTGATATAACTGTCAAATGCACCTTCAGTGAGGAATACCACAGGCCAAAATCTGACAGTGACAGAAAGTATTCCAACACCACATTTACCAGACAGGTGAGGGTCCATATATTTGGAAGAGGCCTACAAAGTGAAACACTTCCACTTCAGAGAATATGCATGTCTGATGGAAGGCTTTCTAGCTACAACCAGCATATCAGCAACTTTAGGTGACACGCCAGAGTGTGCAACGGCTATGTCTTCAGGAACCAGACATGCAGATACAGGGACTTCAGGTCTGGCGGATCAGAAACCCTGTATCCTATGACAACAGGCCCCTGTACAGAGGCAGAGGTATTGGAGGCTCCACTGCTAGTAGTGGACATAGGAGCTGGGTTGTATGGGCCCGTGGGGCATGGGCCCCACCAATATTCTGTGGGGCGGGCTCAGCCCCAGCAATAATTTTTGTCCTTTTTTTCCCCCATTCTATGCTGTGGCTGTGTGACCTAGGCTGGCTGTGTGCATGCAGTGTGCCCCCCTCCACCCTGTTCTTGGCTGTAGTAGTCCAGCCTCTGCCCATTCATCTTTGATTGGCGCCACGGGCGTTGGCTGACATTTGTCCTGATTGTGCACAGGCAGTGTGGGTGCCCTCCCCAGCGAAGTGATTCTGTCCCCCCCCCCAAGCAATTCCGACCCTGAGGGAATTTAAATCATTGGTGGTTCAGTAGTATTTTTTAAATTTGGCACCAAATCCCTGGTACACATGTGCCAAAAGTCCAAGGCCCAGGGCTCTGATTGGTTTGGGGAGGGGCCAGGTTTGTTATGGATGAGGTGCCAAGGCGGCAGGCAATGATGGGCCATTGAGGAGAGTCGGGCACAGCTCGAAGTGGTGGTTTGCGGCGTGCGTGGTCGTGGAGGAGTCACTGTCAATGCAGAGGAGAGAGCCAGAAGAAAGAGGTCAGACTCAGTCAGTCTGGCCATCGGAGTCTGAGTGCAGGGAGGGTTAGGGATTCCCAGGAGGCAGGGAAGAGAAGAGAAAAAGAAGCCAGTTGGGAATTTGGCCTTCAGGGAAAGTGAAAAGCAGGCCATGGCAAAAGCAGCAGAGAAAAGTTGCTGGGGTGGGACGGGGAGGGAGCGTGCAGCTGAGCAGAGCAGCAGCCAGGTGAAGGAGAGGGAGCACGGTCTGTGGTGGGTCTCAGGTATGGGTGAAAAGTGCCGACGCAGTGCACGGTCAGGTCAGAGTTGGGAACCAAGGATCATTGTCACCACCCCATCGTTCATCCAGCAGCAGGCCAGTAGCAGAAGAGGCAGGCAGTGAGGCTCAGACAGAGCTGCATGGTCAGAGAAGCAGAGCCAGGCCAGGACAAGGAGGAGCAGGCTACACAACACCCAGCATCAGCCAGCAGTGCACACCAATAGCCAGCCGGTAGCCAGCCAGGCCAGTCCAGAGACAGGCCAGCCGCTGTACAGCAGCAATCTCAGGGACAGAGCAGCAGCCTGCAGGCCAGCAGAAGCACCAGGTGGTGGCGGTAATGTATTTGTTTCTATTCTCCCCACTCCATGCAAGATCTTATCTTACTCAGTAAAGTCAAATGCCATGCCAGCACTAAAGGTAAGGTGGGGATGGGATGATGATGCGGGGGGAAGGAAGCAAGCTAGTCAGCCCAATGCCTCTTCCCCCTACCTAGCCTGCCCTACTTTACTCAAGGTCAGGAGTGGGACTTTGTGCCTGTCAGGGTAGCTAAGGGGAAGGGTGAGATCATATTGACTGTCATGGCTGACTTGAGGGGTGGTCTCGGGGATTGGATTCATGCTGCAGTAGCATGCAGCAGAGATACCAATGACTGGAGCAGAACAGGGGCTGGCAGTGTGGCAATAGTTCATCTAGGCTCTTAGGCATTGCCATGGTCGATGGGCAGCACTGGGCATTAGGGCTGGGGCTAGAGCTAAACTGTAGTGAAAAATACCTGAAAGAAAATATTTAAAGAAATCACACAGAGACAGAGACTGGGGCAGTAGCAGCAACTGGCAGAACGTGTGCATTGAGCAAGAAAAGCAAAAGATGAATGGTGGAGATTAGGGGAGTGGAGTTTGCAGTGGTGGTGGTTGGGTGAATGTCTGGTAGGGCTGAGAGTGGAGGCCAAACTAGAGCCTAAACTCTTATTTGGTGGCAAGTGCTATAAATGAAAATATTACTACATCTGTGAAAGAGAGAGAGCCTAATTTAAAACATAATGGCCAAACTAGTGACTAAAATCTCATTTGGGGTTATATAAATAACAATATTGCTTTGTGTGTGAGAGAGAACCTGATTTAAAAAAAAAATAGGGGCTTGGTGGGATTGGGGACAGGGAAAGAAAGAACCACAGCAGTAGTGGTTGTGGTCCCAATAGCGCCATGCCAGATGCTAGCCAGATATTTGCCAAAGGCCAGATAGTTTCATACTGATACAACTCCAGTTTGCCAACGGTCTCACTGCAGTTTGTACTTGTTCTTGTTTTCCTTAAGAATACATATAGTGTCAGTCACTATGGTATGTCTCTGCTTGACTGACTCAAGAGGGAGAAGAAAATGGTCAGGGTCAAAATGGTCTGGACTCGGGGATTCGGAGGTAAAGGGAGGGGATGAAAAGTGAAAAGTACTCTGGGTCTTGATTCTGGAAGGAAAGGAGTCCAAAGACAGCTCAGAAGAGAAAGATGGATGGTCTGGATGGGAAACGGTCAGGAATATGATAGAATGGAAGGGCTGTCTGCAGCAGATAAGGTGGAACTGGAAGTGAATTTATTTGTGCTTCCTATCTTGTTGTGCGTCCTCCTCCTCCTCCTGTCCAGTTTCATGGGCATATGGGATGGTCCCATTTTGACAGTATGTGGGCAGCTGGGTCGGGTTGCAAGTGCTGTCTGGAGGCCTTTGAGTAATCCTTTGCAGGCTCCAGGCTTCATCCAGTCTCTTCCACAGACTACATTCCCCATGCTGAGCCCGGATGATCCATGTAACCTTGTGTCTGAAGGGGTAATGTTGTGGTGATGGTGAACTTTTAATGCATTGCATGGATTTTACCTATATGCATCTTCTATCAACCCAGGCAGGCCATGTAAAAAAAAAAATATAGATATAGATAATATATCCTTAGAAGTAACTCCCAGAACCCTTGTGTCTCTAACCCGATAATGGTCACAGTGTATGTGCAGTGAAATACAGTGCCTCATTCCGCTCATGTCACAGTCTGTCTCTCCCATCCCGACCTGTGACCTCTGCTAAACCCATAGGGGCAGCCAGCCAGACAAGGGGTGCATCGCCATCATGATTACTGCTCAGAAATTGTGTTTCTGTGTGAGTGACTTGATGTGGGGGACCTGGGGTTTGGGAGCAGGGGGTACTGGGGCTTCTCTTCCTCTCAGAGGAGGATGGCTGGATGGATGAGAAAAGGTTCAGAATAATGAAGGGAAGGACTGCAGCAGACAAAGGAATTGTGCTTCTTATCTTGTCATCCTGTCCAATTTACTGGCCACATGGCCCATTTTGACAGTGTGTGGGCAGTTGGGTGCAAGCACTGGAGGTCTTTGGTGAGTCATCCTTTGCAGGCTGCAGCACCAGGCTTCATCCAGTCACTTCCACAGACTACACACCCCATGAGCCATGATGATGATCATGTAACCTTGTGTCTGAAGATATAATGTGGTGATGGTGAACTGTAATGAATTGCGTGGGTTTTACCTTTGTGTGTCTTCTGTGTACTCGGGCCGAGCACCCCCCACAAAAAAAATATATATATTAATATAATGTGTGTATGACCCTGAGTCCCCGTGTCTCTAACCTGACAATGGTGTATGTTTAGTGAACCACAGTGCCTCATTCCACTTATGCCACGCTGTCTTGTTTCCCAACCTCTGCTAAACCCATGGGGGCAGCCAGCCAGACAGGGGCTGGGGATGCATTATGCTCAGAAATTACATGTGTGAGTGACTTGATGTAGTGGACCTGGGGTGTTGGGGGGGGATTGGGGCTTCTCTCTGCTGTCTCTACTAGCCTACAGATTACATAACCTGGTGTTTCCTGCTGTGTTTTGGACTTTGTATTATTTACTGGTAAGTGGTATGGGGTGCCCATGCCCAGCCCCCAGCCAATGCAAAGCAACCAAACTATTTGCGATGTAGGAGTCTGGGGCACTGGGCCAGAACTTAGCATGGAGGAAATAGAAATTATTGGGGTCCATTTTGCCAAAGGGGGGACATACCTGACCTGCAGCGTTATTACCTTGATGTGCTGTAGGTTGTGTAGGTGTTTCAGCAGGGCCTCCTCGTCTTTATTATGGCAGCATGCCTGGTTAAACGGCACCTTGTAAGTTTTAGGGTCAGGACACTGTCGTGCTGTGCCACAGTTGTTGATGATCCCAAGGGATATCAGTCCGAGCTGGAGAATTATTACAGGGGTACAAACAGTATGTAGGGATTTGCTAGACTGTAACTTCTTTCTTGTCCTTACACATGCACATGTTTCGATAGCTCTTAATTGGGACTTGCCTAATTGATATGTGGGGTTGGGGGTGGGAAGAGAAAGCTTAGGTGATTACATTGGGGAGGAGGTCGTATTTCATTTTACCATTCAAGAAAGTCACTGATGCCAATGTTTATTTTGTTTGCCTGTTGAAATTGTTACACTGCTGGAACAATTCATATGAGTCTCAGGGCTTGTTGATGCAAAGTAGATGACCTTACAGTTTTTTAGGGTGTGCAACCAGTAGTCCATAGAATATACAGTACATAGAGGATAATGTAATGCTCCAGTATACTATAACAAGTGTCCGTAGTCACTGAAAGGTTGCCATGGCCCATGGCACCCAGTCGAACCTCGAGACTGAAACTTGAAAGGTTGGTTGCCATGGTAACTTCAATATGACTACACACACTTGTGTAGCTAGTGAAGCAGACATGTCTTTTACAGTGTGCTGAACCGAATAAAGAGTCTCTTTAAGCTGAGTGGCAACCATAACACGAGGGGGCACAGACTTAATCTGGAGGGTGGGAAGTTTAGGAGGGAGGTCAGGAAGTACTTCTTCACAGAAATGGTGGTGGACACTTGGAATGCACTGCCAGAAGAGGTCATCTCGTTGAAGACAGTGGGAAGCTTTAAGAGTGACTGAGATAGGCATACGGGGAAGGAAGAGATCATGGGAAGGGAGGATGGGAGGAGTGGGGAGGGAGGGCAGGGACATTAGCTCAAGCTATGGACCCTGCAATACGAGCAAACTTGGTGGACCAAATGGCCTTCTGCTGGCTTCTTCGCATGTCCGTATGAATATGTTGACATCCCTACTTAGTCTCTTAGTTGCATACTGTGTGTGTCTCTCCAGATGTATGGTCGTTTAACTTGTGACGGCTTGACTAATTATGTTAATGTTCCTTCAAAGGCAAGCAGTTTGTATCACATTATATAACCTAAATTAATTTACAACTTGTAAACTGAAAATGCATTTAATGGAATAGTTGTGAAATAGAGAATATATGGTTTGAGGAACAGTATGATGAATTTGGGAACAAAAGTACTCTCACTGTGACAGTATGTGTTTGCTGGCAAAGAAATCATATGTTTTTTCAGCAACAATGTATTTCTGACATCCTATGATAATGCTTAGTATATTTGTGGTTTTCTCAGACCTTTTGCAGGTCATGCAGTAATTAATGACTAGCGTCATTAAAGATGGCCTCCACTGACCATATGCAATTAAAGATTTCTAGTCTCTAAGGTTACCTGTGAAATGTACATGCTAGAGTCATACTGTTGATGTATTAGGATGGTGCTGCCACATGTTTCTGATGGTAAACATGCTTGACTTTGTAACTGTAGCAGTTGGTGTCAGGAGTGTGCCTAAGTGAGGGTTGGCCACCCCCCCATGCACATCACACAGTATTCCCTCCCCTCCAAGCCTGCTCCTGTACAGTAGGGAATGTGTTGCTGGTGTGTGGTGGTGCATCTACCCCTCCCTGCTCTGATCCCAACCCCTTATAGAGAGGAACATGTTCTTCTGATCCCACCCCTTCAAGTGTGAACAGTTCCCTAATCCTTTTCCTGGTGTCCTGTGTTCCTTCCCCCACCTGCACCCATGCCCTATGTCATATGCATTCGTCCCTAGTGTGTAGGGGTAGCTCCCACATCCAGTACCCAGTAGGATGATAGTCCCCCCACCCAAGGCCCCACCCCTATGGCAACAGCCCGAGCCCTTGCAGTCCTGCAACAACCATGTGGGAATCTGCTTGCAAGGAAGTACACACACACACACACACACACAACACACACACACACACACAAAATCAATGCCCTGGCCTCATACCCCAGTGATCTGCACCATTCCCACATGAGGAATGTTCCACGCTTTCCCAACTGCGTCATCAACAACACACTCCCATACATACACACACACACACACCTGTTGGACCCTCTGTCTGACCTGACTGCTTTGCCACGGTGACTGAGGTGACTGTGCCCAACACAGCTCACCACACACAGGCCGCCTGCTGTCTAACAGTAACAGATAGTGCAGCTTAAGAATAGGGCACAGGTGATTACTTGCCATACGAGGCTGTGCTCCTCGTTACTATTAGAGGTAGCCGAGGTAGTATGTTGCAGGCTGTGTTGGTCACAGTTGATTCAGTCACTGTGGCTCTGTCAGATCAGACGGGGGCACCGTGTGTGTGTGTGGGGGGTGCATGTGTTGATGCCGCAGCTGGGGAAGGGAGTCTGACACTAACCACCACTGAGGAACGGGCAGGGGTGGTGCAAATCACTGGGGTACAGGGCCATTCTGACTCTTCCCCATTTTGGCTGGAGTTCAAAGACCAGAAGACTCCTCGTATCCACTTTCTGTTGAAGTCCCAGCCAGCGGCCAAAACAAGAAAGGAAGAAAGACCACAACACAGTAAAAGACACCACTTGGTAAGTACAATGTTTATTAACATTCACACACAGTAGCAAACAAAATAGCAAGTTTCTAAGGGAAATCACCAACCCCAAAATGCCTCCACCCCCTCCCTAAATAAGGTGTCTTCTTGTTAAAGTATAAAAACAAGCCTTTTAAATAATATTTGTTTCTTTCTTATACCTGAGGCCAGGGGGCTTACCCCCCTGACCCCCACGTTATGACACAAGGTGTTCTGCTCCCATACTACCGTGGTGGTGGTGGTAGTGGTGGGTTGACATCTGACTCCTTGCCCATGGGGTGGGTCTTTGAACCCTAGACCCCCCCCAGTAGCTGACCTCTGACCCCACCGGTGGATGATCTCTGACCCCTGGACTGGGGGGGGGGCTTTGACCCCTGACCCCTGGGCCCCAACCAAACATTTTACAAACCCAGCTCCTATGGTTGTGGAGCAGCAGATACCACATTTGCTGAAGCCACACAGGTGAAATGAGGGTGAGGTCACACCCTCCAACTGCAGTTACTGTAATTCTCCTTGTATTAATGGAATGGGAGGGAATGCATATAGAAACCTCCCTTTCAAAGAGAGGAACAACGTGTCTCACCAAAAAACTCCAGGACCTGGAGTGAGTCAGCAAAAACAAGGCAGTTTTACCTTGTGTGGGGACGCAAAAAGGTCCAGCTCTGGATGACTCCACCTTGTGAAGAGGTCATCTACCACTGAGGTTAGCATTTGTGCATCCTGAACTGTTACTTGCTTAGCCCATCTGCTAAGATGTTTTGGCCACCTGGGAGATGCATGGCTGACAGCTGTAGGCTGTGTTCCAGCACCCAGTACCACACTCTCGTTGCTTCCCAACACAGGGGATAGGAATGAGACCCCTCTTGATTGTTTATATAATGTACAACACTGACATTGTCTGTCTGTCTGTATTAACAGAGTACCTGGAGTCAGATGCTCTTGAAAAGCCTGGAGACTGTATGGCTATGTACACACTACAGTAATGATTTTGAAAAACTGTTCTAAAAAGTGGTTTTAAACTCACTATGGTTTCCCTTCTGCACTGGTAATCACCGTGTTGTAATCCGGTGAAGACGCGTCCACATGACAGGTCTTGTGATGTTTATGAGAACGGTTCTGTGGCTGCACTGTAGCATGGTATTTGTTCAATTGCCTGTGTTTGTCTGTCTGCACTACAGGGTAAAACATTTTTTTTTGTTTAAAACTGTGTTTATAACTGGTTTTAAGCCTAGGTTCTTTGCACAGTTTGAGCACTGTTTTTAAACACGGTTTCAAACTGTGTTAGGTGTGGACGCAAACCGTGTTTCAACTTTTAATGTTTTAAACCACTTCAAATGTTTTAAAAAGCATAGTGCAGCCCACACCAGCGACCCGGGTTTGGGAACGGACTTGTGACGTCGGGGGCTGGCAGGGGCGGGAGAGGATCGAGCATTCGTAAGACTGCTCTCCTGTCCTGGGGTGGGTGGTGGGTTGTCGTTGCACCTCAGTGGCCTCTGATGGAGACCAGGAGTACTACCAATGCACACAGGAGGGATCAGCTAGAAAAGTGGAAATACTGCTACATGGCAGCCGGATGACGGCTGCCTGGCTCTCTAAGGCCATCCAGGTCCTACCGAGCTCTTCGTCTCAGCGGCACCCCCGGGGCTAAGTGTTGCGCTGGTCTGCCCCCCCCCGACTGGTGCTTTGCCCTGGAGGAGAGGGACCCATTTGGTGAAGGGTTATGCCGGGTCACCCTGGGGGCTGGCTGTGATTTGAGGTGGAGGCTCGGAGGACGGATGGGTCAGAGGTCAGCCTTGGTAAGCCCGAAGGAGTGGCTGCTGTGGAGCACGTAGGGGCAAAAAAAAATAATACAAAAAAAAAAAAAGCATAATGTGTACACAGCCTAAAAGACAGCGCTCATCTCCAGGACATTTATGTGCACTTTTGTTTCCCCCCCGAGTCCAAGAACCTTGTGCTTGATAAGGGCCCAGGTATGCCCCCCCTCGGATGCAGATGCATCCAAGGTGAAAATCTGAGTTGGAGTTGGTATTAGAAATGGAACACCCCTTAGGAGGGTACGGTGGTCCCTCTACGTCAGTGTTTTGTGTAAGGGTGACATAATGAGCACCTTCTGGTCCATCTTGTCTGTCAAATGGCCCTATTGCACTCTCAATGTGCATTGTGGTTTCCACATGTGTAAATGGACCAGTGGTGCAGTAATAATAGCTGCTGCCATGAGTCCCAGGAGAAGTAAAAATGCTCTGACTGTGACTTGATGACTGCTGTATATCAGTTGTGCTTGAGCAATGAGTGTTTCTGTACCGTCTAGGAGCAGGAACACACAGCCCTACTCTGTGTCCAAGACTGCACCTATGTACTGCAGCCTTTGGCAAGGAGTCAGTACTGACTTTGGCACATTCACTGTAACCCCAAGGTCTCCGAACAATTGCCTTGTTCGGAACTGGGTGTGTAAGAGTTGGCTGCTGGAGCTGGCTTTAAAGAGTCAATCATCCTGGTATGGGAAGACATACAGGCCTTCTCTGTGAAGGGCTGACACCATTGCCAAGCATTTGGTGTAAACCCATGGCACAGAAGACAAGCCAAAGGGCAATACTCTGAACTGATAGTGCTCCACTTCCAGTACAAATCTCAAATATTGCCTGTGATGACGCCTGATTTTGATATGAAGGTATGCATCCTTCATGTCAAGGGAGGAAATCCAGTCCTGTTGCAACACAGGAATCCAAGTTTGCACTTCTTTCAGCATGAACACATAGAAAGAGATGAAGGGTGTACGGGGGGTTCTAAGAGCTCCAGAGCTTGTCCCCCTTTGCAGTTATCTCCAGAACCCATTTGTCTGTGGTAAACTCTATTCACTGTGTCAGGTGAAGAGAGAAATAGCCCCATACAATCACCTCTGGAGGCAACTGTCATGTGGGGACAGTCCAATTTGGGTCATGCTGAGCCAGTGGGGGCAGAGCCACTAGTTCCACTGGCCTTTGGTGCTTTGGAATAGGCCACTGGGAGGGAGGGAAGGGACCCAACAAGGCTCCACCAGCCTTACCCTGGCCTTGCTGATAGTAGGCTTGATGGCCACCTCTGGCAACAGACTGAAGAAAGGATCCCCTGCCGTGACCCCTACCAGGTATGGGATACAGGGATTTGACTGACCTTAAAGTTATTTTAGAGACTTGAAGGCCTCTTAATGCCTCTTCCACATGACAGCTGCAGTTTGGTGCCTCTAAATGGGGCATTCAGAAATGGAAATGATGTACTTACCTTAATTATTAATCTTTCCAAATAGCTTCACCATTCATTACCTCTTGATCCTACTGGAGGTCACAACCCCTGCACGGAAAAAAAAAGAGCACTGCCTCTTTACATTTTCTGAGCTGGAGGAGTTAACGTCGGAACGGCACTGCGTACAAGGCCAGAGTTCTAGGTGGCGCTCGTGGGTTGGCCAGTAACCGATGCTGACTCCTCCCAATACTTAGTTCTGTCCACCAGGTGAGGAAGAAAGGGTAAGGATAGGGATAGAAGAGGGTGAGAGTGCCTGAATGATAGAGGAGGGTGGGGGAAAGTAAATATAAAGCTGACTGGAAGAAGGGTTGTAGTCAAAAGTGACCCTCCCAGACATCGACTTTTATTTCTTATGGATTTGGCCTAATTGTGAACTGTGGCCTTATTTTCATTACTGATTGGGAGTGTCGTATAACTGATTTTATTATTTAGTTAATTATTTTGTTTCTTGCAAGTATTGAGGGAGTCATTCCCGGTTATATGTATTGTGGGTGTTTTTATTTATTTTGAACTACCCGGTATGTATGTGTAGGAGGCCTACCCCCACAGTCGTGCGCTATTTGTCCTCTGCTCTTCGTGCCCTCCGTCCTTTCTTCCCTTCCCCATTACAGCTATCAGCATACCAATGCTGTAGAGCACTTAGTATTGCTCATAGGAGAGGGAAGGGGACTGGAGGGTGCGAAACGTGGAGGTTGAATGAGCAGGGCCATTATATTCAGGTAGAAACATAGAAACATAGATTTTGACGGCAGATAAGGACAGCTTGGCCCACCCAGTCTGCTCATTTCCCTACCTATTGGATAAGCTGCAGATCCTAGTTAACCAGAAGCCTACTTCTTCCTACCCCCACCCCCTAGAATTGCCTTATGACTGTCCCATGCATGCTTGAATTCCACCACTGTTTTTGACTCCACAACCTCCTCCAGAAGGCCATTCCATGCATCCAAAACCCTCTCTGTGAAAAAATACTTCCTTAAATTACCTCTGAGTCGCCCCCCTTCTATCTTCAAATTGTGCCCCCTTGTTCTTGCACACCTCTTTTTTTTAAAGATGCTACCCTCTTGGACTTTGTTGATTCCCTTGAGATACTTGAAAGTTTCTATCATGTCCCCCCTCTCTTTCCTTTCCTCGAGGCTATACATATTACTCTCCTTAAGTCTCTCTTCATATGTCTTCCAGTGCAGACCCTGCACCATTTTAGTTGCCCTCCTCTGGACAGCCTCCATCCTGTCTATATCTTTGCGGAGATTGGGTCTCCAGAACTGCACGCAGTACTCCAGATGGAGTCTCACCAACTGTCTGTACAGAGGGATAATAACTTCCTGTTTTCTGCTGGTGATGCCTCTCCCTATGCATCCTAGTATCCCTCCAGCCCTCCTTGCTGCCCTCTCTCATTGCTTGCCCACCTTTGGGTCATCTGATATGACTACCCCAGGTCCCTTTCCATTTTTGCTGTTTTAGTATCTCACCCCCATTGTGTACTCTTCCCTGGGTTTTGTTTCCCAGGTGCATTACCTTGCACTTCTTAGCATTGAATCTAAGCTGCCATACATTTGACCATTCCTCTAACCTTGCCAAGTCCCTTCTCATCCTTTCCAGCCCCTTGTGCATCAACTCTGTTGCAGATCTTTGTGTCATCTGCAAAGAGACATACTTTTCTTCCAGTCCCTCTGCAATATAAGCTTATAAAGACATTGAAGAGGACTGGTCCTAATACTGAACCTGCGGTACCCCACTAGTAACCCCTTTCTTCAGAGTGGACTCCATTTACTGTTACTCTCTGTGTCCTATTCTCCAGCCAATTCTTTACTCAGGCTGTCATCTTGGGACCCACTCCCAGGCTGGCTAACTTGTATATTAATCTTTGTGTGGGACTGTGTCAAATGCCTTGCTAAAGTCTAGGTAGGCCATGTCCACAGCCCCTCCCTGATCTACTACTTTGGTCACCCAGTCAAAGAAATCTATCAGATTTGTCTGGCATGACCTTCCGCTGTGAATCCATGCTGCCTTGGGTCCTGAGCCCTCTGGCCTCTAGATACTCAACAATTCTTTCCTTCAGAAGTGATTCCATCATTTTCCTTACCACTGAGGTTAAACTAACAGGTCTGTAGTTTCTGCTTCTGCCTTGCTCCCACTTTTGTGAAGAGAATCACATCTGCCCTTCTCCAGTCCTCGGGTACCACCCCATCCTCCCATGATTTGTTAAAGAGGGTAGTCAGTGGTGTCACTAGTTCTACCTTAGTTCTTTTAGAATTCTGGGATGAATCCCATCAGGCCTCATTGCTTTGTCCATCTTCAGTTTTAAGAGTTCTTTCAGAACCCTTTCTTCTGTAAATGGACTGGTATCAACTTCTGTATCCAGAGTGTTTCTACTGTTTGTTTTAGGTACCTCCCACTTCCTTTGTAAATACTGAGCAAAATATTTGTTTAGTATCTCTGCCTTTCACAGTCACACTCTGCCACCCTCCTCCTCTTTATTAAGCCTCACTAGCCTCCCTTGGTCCTCCTTCGCTCCCTGATGTACCTATAAAGGTTTATCCCCTTCTTAACAGAGTTGGCTATCTTTTCCTCGGTTTGGGCCTTTGCTGTTCTGACTGCCTTCCCAGCTTCCTTTTGCTTTAACTGATAAAGTTCCCTGTCCTGCTCCTTCTGTGATTCCTTGTACTTCCTGAATGCTTTCTTTTTCTCTTGAACCTTCACTGCCACTTCCTTTGAGAACCATAGTGGTTTCTTACATCGTTTCATTTTGTTAATTTGCTTCACACAAAGTGAGACCCAGAAGACGCCCTGGGTGAAATGGAATCTGGAATGTGGTCCTCCATGCCTAGTTTCCATACCCAAGGGCACCACCAGTATTGGTGGGCAGGTAGTCTGAGCATCTTTAGAGGCCATCCTACCTGAGCAGTGCTGTGTAATACCAGATCTATTAAAAATAAGACTGCAGTTATTGCAGATCTTGTTGGATCTGTGGATCTGGCATGCATTACTGAGACCTGGCTGGATGAGAATGCAGGCCCCATATTAGAGGCCGCTATTCCGGCTGGGTACTTGGTGTTGCACCACCTAAAGTTGGACCGCGTGGGGGGGGGTTGCGGTCTGCTTCAAGGCCAAGCTGGGCCTCACGAGTGTACCAGTTATAGAGGCTGAGTCATTCGAGTGTACCATAGTGGCGGGTGTGGGTTGTAGGATCGCCCTCATTTACCGTCCACCAGGTGATGAGAAGCGTTTCCTGCAGGAAGTTGCAGACTTCGTGATCGACATGGTGTTCTAGTCGCCCAGGCTGATGGTCCTGGGTGACTTCAATGCCTGGGTTGATGACGAACTCTCACAATTTGGACAACACTTCCTCCAATTGATGACATCTTTGGGCCTCACATAAGTTGTTACTTCTTCCACTCATAAAGGCGGTCACTCCCTTGACTTAGTCTTTCTCCTGGGGATCGATGCCTTTGATTTGGGGGTGGAACCAGTCAGATGGTCCGATCACTACACTGTGGGGTTCAGTTTTTGTGCCCCCCCTTTGTAGGCCTACCCCTGTGGAGATGGTCAGGTACCGCCCTTTGCGAGATATAAGCTCGGAGGGCCTGACGGCGGTGCATGACCTATCAGAGTTTTCCAGAGTGAGCAGTGACCCAGATGCCTTGGTATTGGCTTATAATAAGGCCATTTCCTTGGCTCTGGATATCATTGCTCGAGTCTGTGTTTGTCCTCTCCCCCTTTGCCCTCGGTCCCCATGGTTTGATGGGACTTTGAGGGAGATGTGGCGACAAGGACGAAGATTAGAACGTTGTTGGAGGAGATCCGCCCTTGATGCCGACCATCGTAGATGGATGGAACATTACCAAGTCTATCATTCTGCAATCTCCTGTAAGAAGGCAGAGTTCCTGTCCGGGGAGATTGCGGCTGCTCAGAAGCGACCAGCTCAGCTCTTTTGAACTGTAAACAGACTGTGCAACCCAGCCTGCCTGCAGGTTTGAAGAGCTTTTTCACAAGTAGAGTGTGAAGAGCTTGCTCGCTTCTTTGTGGCTAAGGTGGCCAACATCAGGGTGGCGCTCCTACCTGCACCTTCTATGGGAGAAGCTATGGATCGGCGCTTGGTAACTAACCCCGAGTTCTCCTGGAGTTCCTTTGCCCGACCAGAGCTCATTGATGTCATGCAGATTGTCCAGGGTATGCGACCTACATGCTGTAGTTTGGATCCGGGCCCAACTTCCCTGATTAAGGGTTGCTGGGATACCATTGGCCCAGTCCCAGCATGGATAGTCGGGTGCTTCTTGGAGATGGGTGAGTTTCCTAGCTCCCTGAAAGAGGCAGTGGTGACGTCCCTCTTGAAGAAAGTTTCTTTGGACCCAGACTGCCATGTGAACTACAGACCAATCTCTAACCTTCCCTTTGTGGGGAAGGTGATTGAGAAAGTAGTGGCAATACAGCTGGAGAACTATTTGACCATCCATGACATCTATGAACCATTCCAGTCTGGCTTTCAAAAGAGGCATAGTACCGAGACTGCACTGGTTCGGGTGCTCAATGATCTCCTGATGGCGAGAGATTGGAAGAGCCGCTCCATCTTGGTTCTTCTTGATCTCTCTTCAGCGTTTGACACTGTGGACCATGGGGTTCTTCTTGAATGCCTGAGGTTCATCTGTGGCTTGTCTAGTACAGTTCTTGTGTGGTTTAAATCTTTCCTCACTGGCAGAACTCAGTGGGTGGTGTCGGGGATTAATTCCTCTGGCCCAGTCTCTCTGTCATGTGGGGTACCTCAGAGTTCGGTGTTGTCTCCCATGTTGTTCGCAGTGTATATGCTGCCCCTCTGAGACATTGTTAGAAGGTATAGGCTGAGGTTTCACTGCTATGCTGATGATACCCAGCTCTACCTATCTTTTGCACTCGACCAAGATAGAGCTCTCTCGACATTTAACAACTGCCTCACTGAAATCCAGAATTGGATGGATTCGAGTTGGCTGAGGTTGAACTCGGAGAAGACGGAGTTGTTGGTTGTGGACCCAGGTCACCAGATAGAGGGGAGGAGAGCTGGTTTATCTTCAGGACTTTTTCTTGGTGGTTCCCAGCTCCCCACTTCTGAACAGGTGCAAAATCTGGGGGTGATTTTTGACGATGGGCTGACACTGCGATCGCAGGTGTCAACGGTTGTCAAATCTTCCTTTTACCATCTGAGGAACATCTCCAGGATTAAGCACCTTGTTTCATCTGGTGATCTGCCAACTTTGGTCCACGCCTTTGTGACCTCGTGCCTTGATTATTGTATCTCCCTTTATCTAGGGCTACCAGGGGTTGATATCCACTGCTTGCATCTAGTACAGAATGCTGCGGCCCGGTTATTAATGGGTACTCCCCGTACCTGTCATATTTCTCCCGTGCTGCGCGAACTGCACTGGCTGCCAGTACAGAGGTGGATCACCTTTAAAGTCGGACTTCTGACATATAAAGCCCAACATGACTTTGGCCCGGGACTACCTGGAAAGAGCTTGGCACCATAGCTCTAGGTGATCACTACGCTCGGCGGACGAGGGGTTGCTAGAGATTCCAAGGGTTTCTTTAAAATCTTCCAGGGCCCATGCTTTTATGTACATTGCCTGACCTTTTAGAATTATCTACCCCGTCCTCTCCAATAGTGCGCATCCATGGAGGAATTTAAACAGGCTCTGAAGGCCCATATGTGGTATCAAGTGTACACGACTTGATGTTTTATTGTTTTTATGAACTAGTATTTATTGTATGTGTGTTTTATTATATTGTTTACGTAAAGCGCCTTGATTTTTAGAAAGGTGTGGTATAAATAAACATTATTATTATTATTATTAACTAAGAAGGTAGGGGTGACCAGAACACTGGGCAGCCCAAGGCAGAATAAAATATAACCAAAATAGATAAGAAAGAAGGAAGAAAAGAAAGGAAGAAGAACTGCCGGACTCCCTCCTGATGGACTCCGCCTGACCCCGACCCCTCCAGACACTCAAGCCCAAAAGAAGGAACCCAGCAGGCTTTCTGGAGAGAAGGGCAGAGAAATTGAGCTGGCTGGAGAGAGCGGGGCTCCAAGAAGTTGAGTAGTCCATGCTAGAGGGCTGACAGAGGATGGGGAGAGAACATGGGGAGGGGTCAGAGAAGACCTCCAATACAGGAGGGAACAGTCAGAGGCCTAGAAGGCCACCCTTTCTTCCCACAGTTTTGAGAGGGGGTTGCCTGGGATCCTGAAGAAGGAAAACCCCTCTCACAGAGAAGTTTCCCTTGACAGATTCCAGAAATCTATTTTACCTTCTGTTCCTTCCTTCCTTTCCTTTTTTTTTTTTGTTAGGGGGATCACAGCCGTGAGCCCCTACCAACCCTCTAGGATAAGGGTGAACCAGTTGGGTACAGCCAAAAACCCCACAGTAGAAGGCTAGCAGATGCTACTTTCAGGGCCCGCCCGAATGCCAGGGATTTGCAAACCCTGTCAGGGCAGGATCCTGAACAGAACGTCGACCCAGGCTGAAGAGAAAGCAATTCTAACTCTAGGAATCCACTAATATTATTACTCCTTGCAGTGCTCCTTTAAGACAGCACTGCACTGGAGCCAAAATGGAATGTATGCCAATGATGGAATCTTTAGCTTGTGCATTCAATTCAAAAGCTGCCCAGTTCAACTACCTATATTCTGACCCTCAGATTTCTTCTATCTGCTGCAAAGAACAGACGCCCCAGAGATTTTCTCTCACAAGTCTTTCCTGAAGTGACATTTGATCAAAAAAAGTAAGTATTTTTTCATTTTATTCATAGCTGCCTAGTTTTAGCATATAGTTTTGTTTGTTTTACCTCAGTAACTAAATTTTAGCGTAGTTTTGTTTATATTTGTGGTTCCTCTCAGTTTCTGGGAACTGAGAGGTAACTGGCTGTCATTTACCTCATGTCAGAACTTTTAAACTTGGTTCCAATCACTTTTCAGGTATTTTTATTTAAAATTGTTTACTTTTGAACCGAGTTTCTTCAGTTCCTTCAATCGGTTCCCCGGTTCCGGAACTGATAGGAACCGATAAATTTAGCCTTTTTCTCAGTTCCTGAACGGACCACAAACCGATAATTTTATTTTTTATCAGTTCCCCGTTCCTGTTTTCTTCTCTTTTACCCAGAAATGTCAGATAAACCCAAGAAGAAAACAGGACCTCCTGGTTTTAAAAACTGTTTAAAATGTTCAGAAGTGTTTGCCAAAGCAGATAAGAAAAAATTACTCACCATAGTAATCTTGTTTCTTTAAAGAGATCACTCATTATGATTAAACTGATGCAGTCAGCCTCCTGTGTTCAACTGCCCGGAGAGATGGAATGCTATGCAAATGATGGAACTCTCAATTGGCCTGCGCCAATTTCAAACGGCTGTCCTAATAACTGCTGCACTCTAAGTGCTTCAGGTTCTTATGTAGCCTAACTGGGTATATGATCCACTAGCTAAACCTAGTAAACTATAAAATATTTTTTGTTCCCTCGGATCAGAAAGATCCATAAGATACCAGCCTCGAGACCACAATGAAACCAACTGGTTAAAAAAGGTGAGTCTCTAACCTGGCTTATAAACAAAACCCCCAAAGCAGGGATGCAGAACAGATTTTTTCCCTCTATAATAAAAATCCTTTGTTTTTTTTTGTTTGTTTGATTTTTTAGGTTCTGGTAGGGGAGGGGTGGCTGCTTTAATCATAATGAGTGATCCCTTTGAAGAAACAAGATTACTATGGTGAGTAATTATTTCTTCTAACCCCAGGAATCACTCATTATGATTAAACTGATGCAGACTACCAAGCAGTACCTTTGGAGGCTGGGCAGACCATCTATTTGGGAAACAGGTTCTGTAGAACTGCTGTACCAAACCTGGCATCACTTCTGGATTGAAGGTCCAGGCTATAGTGCTTCGTGAAGGTGTGCACTGTTTTCCATGTAGCTGCTTTGCATATTTCTAGTAGCAGAATCTCTCTTGAGGCTGCCACTGAAGCCGCTGTACCCCTGGTGGAGTGCGCCCTTATGCCCAGGGATGCCTTTCTACCCACTTTACTGTAACAAAACTGTATACATGCCACCATCCAGTGAGCAATTGTACATTTTGTGGCATCTCTTTCCTTGCCCACTTCACCATAGGTGAGGAAGAGCTGTGTTTGACCTGACCTGTGCGCCTTGGTTCTGTCAATATAGTGGTGAAGTGCCCTCTTGACATCAAGGGAGTATAATTTCCTTTCTGGGGAACTTGAGTTCTCTTTAAAGAAAACAGGCAGGGTGATTGACTGATTCAGATGAAAATCAGATACCACTTTACGGAGGAATTTTCTGTTGGTCCTAAGGACTACCTTATCCCTGTGGAATAAAATGTAGTTCACATCTGTGCACAGGGCTTGTAATTCACTGATCTTCTAGCAGAATAGCCACTAAGAACACTGTCTTCCAAGTGACATACTTTAGATTTGCAGTTGCCATGGGCTCAAATGGTGCATCCATCAGCTTGGCAATGCAGATATTCAAATTCCAGGCCAGAACCGGTTCCCTCAGGGGAGGGTGCAGGTGGTTAAGGCCTTTGAAATATTTCTTGAAGACTGGGTGGGAGGCCATAGACCTCTTTTTGCCAGCTGACAAGTATACTGAGACTGAAGCCAGGTGAACCTTGAGGGTTGGAGCCTTTAGACCTAATGAATGCAAGTGTGTCAGGTAGTCCAGGAGAATAGCCAGATCGGTCCTGGATGGGTCAATACCCTTACCTGAGCACCAAATGGAGAACCTTTTTCCACTTAGATGAATACATTTTCTGGGACCTCAATTTCAGCAGGGTCCCGAATATCATTGGGAAAGGTGGGAAGGCATACAGAAACTTCCCCGACCAGTCCAAGGCCATCACGTCCAGGGGAATTGTGCCCTTGACAGGAGGCCTGCAACAGTACAGTGGTAACTAGTAATTTTTTACAGAGGCAAAAAGGTCCATCTCTGGAGTGTCCCACCTCCTGAAAACTGTATTGAGAATCTGGGGATTTAGAAACCACTCATGGTGATCCTGGCTTATCCTGCTGAGGGAGTCTGCCAGCACATTGTCCTTCCCTGGGAGGTGTATAGCCAACAGGGATACTTTTCATGGAATAAGCTAGGGACCACAGCCTCACTGCTTCTGTACAGAGTGGGGCTGGTCTGGTTCCCCCCTGCTTGTTTATGTAATACATAATTGTGGTGCTGTCTGTTCTGACCTACACTACCTTGTTCTGGAAGTGTGGGGTGAATGCCAATAGAGCCATGTACACTGCCCTGAGCTCTAGAAGATTTATGTGCAGCAAGGACTCCTGAGGAGACCATGTGCCACTTGCTGTGTATTCCAACGTGTGCTTCCCAACCTAGGAGGGAGGCATTTGTTGTGATGACCAGGGAAGGCTGCTCTTTTAAGAAGGGGATGCCAACCCACAGGTTGTGTTCTTCCAGCCACTACTGGAGTGCCTGTAACAGGCTGTGTGTGACTGGAACCTGTTTGAACAGTGAGTCTGTCCTCTGTGACAAGTACTGTCTGAAGTGAAACTGTACATCTCTCATCTGAAATCTGGAGCCTGGAACCACTGAGGTGATGGCTGCCATGTGGCCTAGTATCCTGAGGAATTCTCCGGCTGGTCTGGGTTTCCCTAGTATGCAAGACTTTGCAATCTGCAGAATGCTGTGTACCCTGTCCTAAGGCAGGAAGAATCTGCCTAGGCTGGTGTCCAGTTCTGCTCCAATGAACTCCAGCACCTGTACTGGTGTTTGTTGAGACTTCTGTTTGTTTATGAGGAAACCAAATGACTCCAGTGTGGATTTTGTTAGTGCTAGGGATTGCTCTGCATGCTGCAGAGACCATCCCACAACTAGCCAGTCATCCAGATAGGGGAAGACTGTCACTCCCTGTTTTCTCAGGAACTCTACCACTACGGTCAAGCACTTTGTGAAGGACCTTGGTGCAGAGGTCAGGCCAAATGGAAGTGCTGTGAACTGATAATGGCCTGAGGCCAACCTGAATCTCAGGTACTTTCTGTGAGAAGGTCTAATGGGATGTGAAAGTAAGCATCCCTTAGGTCTAGGGAAGCTAGCCAGTCTCCCTTTTGTAATGTGGGAATGATTATTGATAGAGTGACCATTCTGAATTTTGGCTTCAGAATGTGTTTGTTCAGAAGTCTTAGATCCAGGATAGGTCATCAATCTCCCTTCTTCTTCTTGGTGAGGAATTATCTGGAGTAGAAGCCTTTGCCCCTTTGGTTTAGGGGCATTGGCTCCACTGCTTTGTTTGTCAGGTGTTTTACCTCTGCTTCCAGTAAAATTCTGTCTGCAGATGTAACTGATGTGAAAGTTCTTGTTCTCAACTTGGGGAATGATTTGAAGCCAAGTGACTGTCCCTGGCTCACTACTTCCAGAAGCCACTTGTCTGTGGTAATGGTATACCAAGTTTGGAGGTAGTGAGCCAATCTGCCACCTACTCGTGGAACTAAGATGGGGGAAGTGACCTGTACCTGCCCATCAGGGATTCTGAGTGGGCTGTGTCTGAGTTTGTGGGGAGGGAGAGGTTCTCCTCATGGCTCTCCTGCCCCTTCCTCTAAAGTAGCCTCTGGACTACTGTTGCAACTGAGAGGCCTGTGATTGGAAAAAAGGTCTGGGATAGGATCCCCTACCCCCATCTCCCCTAGTCTGGGACCTATAAGAAGTAGAAGGTCTGTCCTTCGAATTACTTCGATAGGTAGCCTTGTATTCCTCTACGTTTTTCATGTAGGCCTCAGTTTTATCACCAAACAATGAATTATTTTCAAAAGGGAACTCCATTGCTTTGGCCAGTGTATCCGAGGTGAGGTTGGTTGCTCTGAGCCATGTGAATCTCCTGAGGGAGACAGCTAATGCCATTAGCCTGGCTGCAGTGTCATTGACATCCACTGCCATATGAAACTGGTATCTGGTGGCATCAAGTGCGGTTCTTGCTGTATCCTGCAAGTTGACTGCCACCTCACCCGGCACCTTGTCAGCCAGTGCTAGCACTGCATTCCAGATTGCCTTAAGGTACTGCACCGCATATGTCATGTAGCTGGCTTGCCTGACCATCAGAGATGCAGCCATGTAGCCCTTCTTTCCAATGGCATCCATTTTTTGGGAATCTTTATCTGGAGGATGAGTAGCCAGGGGTATCCTGGCCTTGTCGCAGGCAGCAACCTGAACCACCCCTTCAGGGTCAGGATGACTAAATAAAAAATCAGCTGTAGTTCTGTCTAGCTAACATTTTTTGTCAACTTTTTATCTACCCCAGGGATAGAAGTTGGAGTTTGGAATATCTGCAATGCTGCCTTTTTTAGGGCATTTTGTGGGGGTTAGACCCATCATGTCGAGGAACTCTGCTTCCTCCATATCCTCTTCTGTTTCCTGCAGAGGGAGGTTGAGGGTCTCCACCATGATTTTGACAAAAGCATAGTGAGAGGTGTAATCTTCTGGCCCCCCTGGGAGGGGATCCAAGCTCCTGTTCCGGGGAAACCTTGGGATCTATTGGTTCCCCTTCAAAATCTTCCTCATGCTCCTCACCATAAATATCCTGCAGTTCCTGAGGGATGGGAACTGAAGCAGGAACCAGTGCAGGTGGTGGAGGAACCAGGACTGCAGCTTGTAGGGCTTGTAAGACCTGTAAGGCCTTAGCAATGTCCTCAGCCAAGGGCATATTATGTTTGTCTGTTGGGAGCTCCTTAGCCTTCTCAGCCGGAGGCACAGACATGCTTTTCTTTGTATTTTTTCTTGAGTGGGACAGACTCAGCCACTGTCTCCACAGCCCTTTTTGATTTACCTTGTTCAATTTTTTCTGAACTTTTATCAGGGTCCTTAGCTTTACCTCCATCCCTCTTAGGGGTTAAGGTAGATGCAGTACTTTCAGTAGCAGAAGCAGAAGCCATCTCCTTTAACTTTTTGGCCCTTTTTCTTAAAGTCTTAGGACAAAAGGTCCTGCAAATGTTACAGTTAGCAAAGATATGGCTGGTACCCAAACAGAAAATGCAAAGGGAATGACTATCTGCTTTTGCTATAATTTGCCCACAAGACTCACAGTATTTAAAAGCGGTGGGTCCTGTGCACTTCTTAGGCTTGTCAACAGGGACCTCTGACATCGAGTAAGAACAGTAAAACCAAATCAAAAAATTTGTTATCGGTTCCCAGGAACTGGTGGTTTTAAATATAAACAACCGTTAACGGTTCCCGAAAGGAAAAAGGAACCGAAAATACTTTAAATTTATATAAAATATGAAGCAGTCAAAGGAACCGACCACAAAAACAATTTTTAATAATAATACTGAGGTAAAACCTCACTTAGAGACGAGGAGCCCACGGTTCCAAGGAACCGGGAATAACGTAAAAAACTACTACAACTACACAATTAAGTAAACTCTAAGGGCTGCAATTTAAAATTAAACTTAAAACATTTACTTATCTAACAGATACTATTCTGAAGAAAGATCAAGGAGAGCACTCCAGGACGTCTTCACTAGGCAGGCAGAGTAAAGAATCTGAAGCACTTAGAGTGCAGCATTTACTAGGGCAGCAGTCTGAAATTGGCACAGGCCAATTGAGAGTTCCATCATTTGCATAGCATTCCATCTCTCCGGGCAGTTCAACACAGGAGGCTGACTGCATCAGTTTAATCATAATGAGTGATTTCAGAAGCATAATTTATGCTTAGTCTGTCTTGGGCAACACCACTTCTCTGTTGAATGTGAAGTTTGCAAGTCTTTCCCTCCTAAGGCGATTGAAAAACATCAGGAAAGACTGCAAAGGAGAATGCAAAAGGGATCTATGGGCTCTGACCAGTCCACCCCCTCTAAGTCTTTGGTTGAACCTTCCAGGGCCACAAAAATCACCCCTAACATGGGTGAGGGCCCTGGTAAGAGAGGCATTGACCCGGCTAACTCTCCGGTGCTTGCCAAGAAACTTAAGAAAACTAAGCACACTGAGACCCCGGCTGAAATGCCACAAGGGATTCCTCAGGTGACTGCTCCTATACCAACACCTGCTGACTTAGCACAGGCTCTGGCTTATTACAGATGCTGCAGGGATTAGCACCCCTAAGCAGCCTGTTGCTACTCCTGTAGAGAAATCATCTGCCGTTGCTCCACCCTTATGTAACTTCTCTAAAAAACAGGTCAGAACAGCTAAGATTGCCTATTATAAAGAATTGCTGCTAGGCTCTGCTGCTTACCCTAGGAAATTCTGGGCCCATGTCAAGACCTTTCTCAGTGCGTCCCAGTCAACTAGCACCGGTGACATGGTATTAAATAGAGTACGTTGCAATAACTCCAACACCATTGCTAATTCCTTCAATCAAATGTTCTCGGACCTGTTTCAGTATACCTCTGCCTTCCCATCTCCCCAGGCAGCCTCTCTGCTTACAACATCAGCACAGTCCACTACCCCCAGCTAGCCTTCCCAACAAATTTCTAAAAATCACCCATTCTACTTCAAGGCAATCTCAAAGACTGAGGTCTTAAAACTATTACGGACTGTCTCTGACAACACTAGCTCTGGATCAGATACACTTGAGCCTCGGCTCCTGAAACTAGCAGCACCATACATAGCCTCCCCTCTGGCTAGAATTTTTATCTTGTCTCTCTCTAATAGCCAAGATCCTGACCCCTGGAAGATTGCTCATGTAACACCAGTCCTTAAAAAAGGAGATACCAAGGAGATTACTAACTACAGGCCTATAGCCATCCTATTGGTCCTAAGTAAAATTCTGGAAAAACTTGTTGCAAATCAAACCATTGACTACCTCACAAAGTACAGCCTTTTCTCCGACACAAACATGGCTTCCATAAAGGTCACAGTACCTCTACAGCGCATCTCAAATTCACTACCAATGTGCTTACCAGTATGGACGCTGGCCAGCTGACAGGGGCAGTTTTTATAGACCTTACAAAGGCCTTTGATCTTGTTGATCACCCCCTGCTCCTCTCCATATTTTGCAATATGAGCTTTCACCCCCAGTTGTTGCCTGGTATGGAAGCTATTTATCAAATAGAACTCAAATTGTGAAATTCAACTCCTCTTTATCTGATGGTGCTACTATCAATATTGGGGTTCCCCAGGGCTCTATTCTGGGACCTCTTCTTTTCTCACTTTTTATCAATAACATAGACAAGGTTCTTCTTTCATGCTCATCTATTCTGTATGCAGATGATCTTGTACTCTATTCAAGCTCTGATAAGGTCACCAGCATAAATGCATCCCTTTCTTCAGATTTCACAAATGTTCAAAAAATGGCTTTCTGCACATAAGCTTGTACTTAATGCTAAGAAAACCCAAGCAATGTTACTTGGATCTGCCCCTAAACTTAGGACATGTCAAACTCTCCTATTAGTGCAAGACCGCAGTGGCACACAAATAGAATGCGTTACATCTTTAAAGTACTGAGAATTCTTCCGGACCAATCCCTGGACTTCAGCCTGCATATACAAGCTGCCTGCAAGGCAGTGAATGCTAAATTGGGGGTTGCTTACAAGTCCAGTTTCAAGTTGACTCCCTCTGCTAAACTTGCTATTGCCAGAGGCATATTACTACATGCCCTCACCTATGGCATGCTGACCTTTGCTGCCATACACAAAACCATCCTTCATAAGTGGGATGTCACTTATAATAATATCTGTTGATACGCCTCCTTGTCACCAAGACTTAAGCACCACTGCTAACTGTACAGGGACCTGGGCTGGTTATCCCCCTCAGCTTGCCATCAATACTCTCTTGGCTCCCCTGATTGACTCTGTACTCAGAAACCAGACCCCTTCAGCGCTTGCAACATTGCTGGTACCTCAAACCTCCTCCTATAGACTGCGATCGGTAGATAAATCCCTGCTGAATGTACCTAGATGTAAAACATCAAAAGGCTCTGTTGCCTTCAATCACTCTGCTTCTAAGTTTTGGAACTCTCTCCCCTAAGCACTTCAAATATCTGGATCCCATGACAGCTTCAAAAAGGAGCTGCACTTACATCTATCCCTTGCTGATCTCTGCACTTGTTTTAATCCTCCCTAATCAACTCACCCGCCAGATGCTGCCTGGCCTAACTTTAACCTCCCTACCTCATAGCACTTCTTACCCTTACTAACTCCTTGAGAGCTAATCTACCCCAACACTCCCCACCCCACACCTGCCTGAGCCTTGTTTCAGAGGCCGTGATAATGCATCCTGCCCAGTCAGGAATTTGCCCTTGCCTTGTTTCGCTGCCTATTTGAATCTTCATTGTTGTGACTAATTTGAACAATATTTCTTTGCTGCTATGTTGTGGTATCTCTTCCTAGACTGTGTAGGTTTTCTCTGCCTAAAAATTATATGTGAATTGCATTGATTGTTATTGTCCTGGCTGCATGTATTCATTACTACTAACTGTTTTGACCTGTGCTATTGTAATTTCATTGTAATCATGCTATGTACCTGTCTTTGATTGTTGTACTCTCCCGGGTTGTGCCTGAAAATAGTCGTTTCATGGCTAGTGCACCTACCCGGTTAAAAAAAACTAAATAAATAAACTACTGGAACAGTGGATTTTGAAGAAGATTATGAGGCAGGGGAGGGTATTGAACCTAAAGTCTCAACTAAGCAGGAGTTTGGTGCACCTCCAAGACCTTCTGAGGATTATTCCTCACTTTTTTCTTTTGTAAGGAAGATGGTCGAGACTCTAGATCTTGCCACTGCAGAAGAGGTGCAAGATGAGGAGGAAGCTCGTACATGGAGTTAATGGGGTTAACACCCACTAAAAGGCTCCTGCTTCCTATTTACAGGTTTTCCAAAAAGGACATATTAGAAATGCTTAAAGTACCTAACACTATCACACCTATTGATAAGAAGTGTGATAAGCAGTACCAGTTGGAGAGGTCAGGGGCAGAGGTTTTAGTCACCCATCCTGACCATCAGGGAATTGTACAGCAGGTTGCCTGTGAAAGGGCTAAAGTACCTCTGTCCTCTCATCCCACTGAGACGGACTCTAGAAAAATGGATAGCATGACAAAGAAAGGATACCTATCTGCCTCTCTTGCAGTCAGACAAGCCAGCTATCAGGCATATGCAGCCCTCTATCAGAAGGCCATGTGACAGTCCCTCCAGGATGCTGCTGAAGCTAGCCCTTCCAAACCAGTGTCTGAACTAATGGATACTGCTAAATTAGGCTTGGAAGCTTCCAAGTATCAGTTTCAGATGGCAGCTGACACAAATGATACAGCTGCAAGGTAGATGGCAGGTACTGTGGCCATGAGGAGGTTTGCTTGGCTTAGAGCTACTAACCTCACCCAGGATACCCAGAACAAGGCCATGGACTTTCCAGTCAAAAATAACTCTCTGGAGTTCAGACTGAGGCCTACATGAAAAATACAAAGCCACCTATTGCAGTAACTCTGCCAAGGGGAGACCATCACCTTCTTCCTCTTCTTCTACATATGGAAGAGGTGGCAGGGGTAGGGCTTCTTATAGAAGGACTTTTTACCAGGTACAGGCTGTGGCACAGCAGCAGTACCAACCCCAGCAGGTTGGTTTCTTTAGAGCTAGAGGCAGAAGGGGCTCCAGGCGTTGTTCCCAATCTGTCCAACCTCAGCAACAGCTCAAACAAAATCCCTAGCTTGTCTCTTCAGGCAGCCTCCCCAGTACCTATGTGGGACAGACTGACTCACTACTTCCAGGAATGGCTAAAGATCACCACAGACAAGAGGGTCCTGAAAGTTGTGGGTCAGGGTTTGTCCCTAAGTTTCAAATCCCTTCCTCCTTTAAAAACAAGACTGTTCAGAGCAGTTCCTTTAATAGAGAGAAAGCTACTGGAACAGGAGGGTCAAGCTCTGCTTTTATCAAAAGCAATAGAACCTGTCCCTTTGAGGCAAAAGGGCCAGAGATTCTATTCATGGTACTTTCTGACAACAAAGAAAAATGAGGAGTGGTGACCTATCCTAGACTTCAGACTACTAAAAAAATACCTGGTAAAGGATAGATTCAAAATGGTCACACTGGCCATGATTCTACCAACATTACAAAAAGAAGACTGGCTAGCCTCCTTAGACCTAAACGATGCATACTTCCATATTCCTATAAGGGAGTCACACAGAAAATATCTAACGTTCAGACTCCCTTCAGGCTACTACCAGTTCTCAACACTACCCTTTGGTCTCACTTCAGCACCAAGAGTGTTTACCAAGTGCCTGACAGTGGTGGTGGCACCCCTAAGAAGACTAGATGTTTCAGTTTTTCCCTACCTGGATGATTGGCTAATCATGGGAAAGTCTCACCAGCAGGTGAGAGAGCACCTACAGGTAACACAGGACCTGTTGCAGTCCTTAGGGTTCCTTATCAATGTCAAAAAGTCAGCTTGAACCCTTGTACAAGGATTACAGTTCACAGGTAAAGAACTGAACACCATTGTGGAAGAGCTTACCTCCCTCAGGAGAGAGTAGCCAGCATCCTGAACCTGGCAAGTTTGTCCATCCTGAACAAACTGAAGCCAGCAAGATAGTTTCTGCAATTGCTAGGCCATATGGCCTCAGAAACAGCCACATTCCTGGGTGCCAGGTTTCAAATGAGAGGTGTTCAATTTCACCTCAGGGCACACTGGTGCCAGAGGCGGGATCCTTTATCAAAACCCATCCCAGTAACAAAGGAGTTATTGCAGGTACTCCAGTGGTGGATGGAACCGGACAACCTAAGAGAAGGGGTCCCCTTCCTGCAGGAACCTCCATCACTAGTTCTCACAACAGATGCTTCCCTGATAGGGTGGGGTTCTCATTTAGAGGAGCATACCACCCACAGCACATGGTCAAGTGCAGAATCCCTCCAACATATAAATCTGCTGGAGTTGAGAGCAGTTCATGTGGACCTTCAAGCCTTCTCACACTTGTTCCAAGGAAGGGTGATACAAGTCAGAACAGACAATACCACAACAATGTATTACATCAACAAGCAAGGAGGGACAAGGTCCACTCCCCTATGCACAGAGGCAATGACAGTTTGGTTTACTCTTACAATGACTTCTTACAAGCCATGCATCTGCCTGGCAAGGACAACACATTGGCAGATGCCTTGATCAGAATAAGCCAGGCCCATCACGAATGGACACTGAATGAGCAGGTGGTGGGCATCCTGTTCAGGAGATGGGGCATCCCAGAAATATATCTATTCACATCTCACCAGAACCACCACCTACCTCTGCACTGCTGCAGGGCCCCTGGCAAGGGAACAGTTCCCCTGGATTCCCTGACTCTAGATTGGACAGGGAGGCATCGCTATGCTTCCCCCCCTTTCTCCTGCTACTCAGGGTGCTCATCAAGCTCAGATCGCAGTCAGCCTCATTGATCTTGATTCCCCAGACTGGGCCAGACAGCCTTGGTACTCTCTTCTGCTCTTTATGTCTGTGACAAAACTGATTCACCTACCCCAGCAATACAACTTACTGGCCTTCCAGGGAGGGTCATGTACCCCAACCTCAGGTCCCTCAGACTCAAGGCATGGCTCTTGAGAACTTAGAGTATGCAGGCTTGCAACTCCCTGAGGGCATCCTGCAGGTTCTTAGAGGGTATAGAAAATCTTCCACCAAGAAAACCAATGCCTCAAAGTGGAAAAGGTTTTCCATATGGTGTACGGATAACTGTGTGATCCCAGGTCAAGCTGGCATACCAGCCTTGCTGGACTATTTAACACATCTGCATTCCCAGGGTCTGTAACATTCAACCCTGAAACTACATTTGGCTTCAGTATCAGAATATATTTTGGCTGGGAAGGATGCCTCCTTGGCATCAAATCCTATCTTAAAGAGATTTTTCTTTTTTTTGAAATTGTACTTTATTCACCAATGCCCCCCCAAGCTCCACTTTATTGGGAGCACCTGTGGAGTCAGCCCCCACTTCTGCCACCTACCTGGACCTTCTCGCTCATCCCATGGAGCTGTGGTTCCCCCCCCAGGCGGGGACGATGTGGGGCAGCTACACCCTGAACAATCCGGGTTTTGTTGAGAGCTGGAAGGCCAGGTAGGTGCAAGCTATGAGGGGTCCACTCCAGTGTTCTGTCTTCCCGGAGCCTGGAGAGCATTTTCCCCTGTTTTGAGGCAGTGGCATGTACCATGGCATCATGGTGTCACCACCGACATCACCACTCCCAACCCCTTGCTGGATGCTCAGCACTTACCATGCCTCCGGCTTCTGCCAGAGGCCAGTCATGTACTGAGCATGAACCCCCTACCTCTCAGGAAAGGAGAGCTGTCCTCAGGACACTGAATCCTCTCCCTCCCCACTGACCCCCAATGGCCTGGGCTTGTTACCGAACCAGGGTCGCTGGCATTGGCGCAAGGTGTGGTGTCCAGCGCCTCAACCCTCAGTGCCACCGGGCCGGCTTTCAAGAGATTTTTCAAGGGGTTGTCTCACCTGCAACCCCCCCACACAGGAGCCAGTACCAGCTTGGGATCTACACATTTGCATTGCTTAGCTTATGCTTCCCTTTTTCAAGCCCATGGTCTTTGCAGACCTCAATTTCATAACTTGGAAAGCAGTTTTCCTCATGGCCATCACTTCTGCCAGGAGGATAAGTGAGCTCCATGCCCTGTGTATTGAAAAGGATTATATCTCTTTTCACAGAGACAAGGTAGTCTTGAGAACAAATAGGAAATTCCTTCCCAGACTGGTCTCAGATTTCCGTATGAACCCGTCTATCACCTTGCCAGTCTTTTTTACTGAGCATTCTAGTTCAGGGGAACATAGACTCCATAGTCTGGATATAAAAAGAGCTTTGAGTTATTACATGACTCACACCACAGACCATAGACAGGATAAGCAACAGCTTTTTCTCACCTATGGAGAGGTATGTAAAGGGAAATCTGCCACTAAAAGAACTATCTCTCAATGAATAGTTCAGTGTATCCAGTTTTGCTACTTTAAAGTGAGCAAGGAAGCCCCATGTGGGCTCATAGCTCACTTCACAAGAGGTACAGCTGCTACCATTGCTGCCTCCAAGGAGGTTCCACTACTGGAAATCTGTAAAGCAGCTAAATGGAGGTCAGTTCACACCTTTACAAAGCATTAAAGCCTGGACACCCAGTCCAGAAGTGATGCCAGGTTTGGCACAGCAGTCCTGCAGTTTTTTTCCTAAATAGGTTCTGTGCCCACCTCCAAAGGTATTGCTTCATAGTCTGCAAGAAGTACTATTAGTGGATTCCTGGGATTAGAAGAAAAAATGACTCACCTATAGTAATCTTGTTTCTTCCAACAGGATCCGTTATTACTTTCTCACCCTTACCTCCCCTGCTAGAACCAAAAAGGTCTCTTCAGCACTGACTGACTAATTGGCTGGAGGGGTTTGCCAGCTGATGGCATCTTCTTGATTTTAAATGTTTTTATAGCCTTGCAGATTTGTTTCCCCTTCTCAGGTGAATCTGGCATTGAAAAATGGGTTTTCTGTGGTTTAATGATTGTTAGTTGCCCCAGTTGGGGCTATTTTTTCGTATTAGTCTTTAATTAGATATTAATAGGGCCTCTTTGCAGGCTCCAAAGAAATCTGAGGTTCAGAATATAGGCAGTTGAACTAGGTAGCTTTTGAATTGAATGCACGAGCTAAAGATTCCATCATTAGCATACATTCCATTTTGGCCCCGGGGCAGTGCTGTCTTAAAGAGCACTGCAAGAAGTGATATTAGTGGATCCCATTGGAAGAAACAAGATTACTGCAGGTAATTTTTTCTTTTGACCCCTGGTTGGAGAGAATCTGAAACCCCAGAAGAGGTTTTGGAAGATATTACCTACCCTGTAGGGTCAGAAAGCCCACTCAAGAGGCTGACCAAACACAATTTAGGAGTACCACAGATTTTGCCCCACAAAAAAATATCCCTTTCCTTGACCCTCGTTCCCCACAGGGGAAAGAGAGAGAGAAGGAAAGGGACAGTGCTGCCCAACATCTGGTTACAGGAAAGGTGGGTGGGTGTAATGAATGAAGATATTTAGGAAGATCAATAATTATGGTAAGTACATAATTTCCATATCTTCCCCAAATTAATCTTCACCATTCATTACCTATGGGTCTGAGTGCCAAGATGGCAAACCCTGAAGGAAAAATATTTCTCCCAGCCTCCTGTGGGGGATAATCACAGGAGGAGGGGGGACGGTTTACAGGCCTGAAGAGGCCCAAGGACTGGAATGGGCCAGTGAATGCTCCAGAGATCCAGGAGGTGAAAGATGCCCCTGTAGTACTCGCTGTGCCCTACAAGAAAAGAAGTGGGTCCCCCAGAAAAGTAAGGATATCACCCTACACCAGGCCACAGGTGACAACCTGGATAGGGAAAGCCATCAGTCCACCTAATGCAGACCAAAGTTCCCACCAGCCTGGAAGCCACCTTGTTGGCATCATAGACTGCCCTAGAGAGGAGTCTTGCCGACTACAGGCCTTGAGCAGTGAGGTGAATGGCTTGCCTGATTCCCTCACCATCAGGCAGGGCTGCTAGGACCTGTTCTAGTACAGTCCAGATACACCTAGCATAGGCTACCTGGTGTGCCTGATAAGCCACTATCCACAGAAGATGTGCTGAGTGAAACAACCTTCTTCCCCATTGGTCAAACTCAGCCGAGTCTGCATCAGGGGCGATCGTGATGATGGTGACTGTGCCCGGATGGGGTGTCCAGGAGTCCTAGACCTGAAGTGGGCTGGGGTAAGGCACCTGGAGACCCTGCTGCTGTGCAATATCTGTGCATGTAGTCCCTAGCGGCTGGTGAAGGGGTGGCAGGACACTGCCAGATGGCGTGCGAAGCTTCCACAAATGGCCTCGGCCGGACAGGGATGACCAAAGTGTCAGCACTGTATTCACTTAGGAATAACAATGTTGCATGATCCTGGTTCCATCTGATAAAGTGGGAAAGGCAGAGCTCCTTCATCATCTCCACCAAGAATCATTGGTGGAATGTGAGGTCCCCATCAGCAGAGAAGTGGCATGAGGAATCCCCTTTCTCATCAAAGGAAACTGAAGATAAAAAGGAGTCTGACTCTGAGCTTGGCAGTGTAGAGGTCTGAGGTCTGAAAATGACCTCAGAGATGGCCTGAAGGTAACAGGGGAAAGCAGTTGCCAAAGCCCTGCACTGTTCCCAGGTGAGAGGGCCCCCAAGGCCAAGAAGCCAAGGGAAAGGAGAAAGAGGAATCAGAGAAACCAGAGGAGGGACAGCCTGGCCATGCCAGGAAGGTTCCCTGCTACAGCTGTGGGTTTGTGCAGGGGGCCTGTCCCAAGGGGGGGGGGTTGCCAAACCCACCCCCCTCAGTGTGCCCAACAGTTGAGGGGCAGACCGAGGGTTGCTCCTGGGGGGAACCCCTAATCAGGGAGGCTGGAGCTGTACAGAGTTCAATGGAAAGTTCCTGTTCCCTCCAACTGCATGGCCCTTCCCCAAAGCAAGGGAAGGCAAAGATGGGTCTGTGCTGTGACCCCTAACAGGTTTCCAAGGGGTCCCCCCTAGGGGATTGCGACTCAGACCAAGTCCTGCCAACCCTAGACTTCAGAGAGGAGGACCTGCCCCTCGGAAGAGGCCTAGTAGAGGAAGCCGGGCTGGTCGCCTGGGGTGGGGGGAGAGCCCCAGCTCCCACAGAGGGAAAGATGGAACCCTCCTGAGTATCCTCATCATTGGCCAAGATCCAGATCACAGAAGGCCTGAGTCTGACTGATGGAAAAACACTCGCCCCCAAGAAGGCACTGACTAAGGGCCCCAGAGGTTGAGGTGATGCCAGCTGTGGCACCGCTACCAGACATGGTACTGACTGTGGTGCCACCACCAGACATGGTGCTGACCTCTGCGTCACTACCTAAAACAGCAAAGGAAGTGGCACAGCCACCCACAGCGACTCCCGAGAGGGCACTGGCAGGGCCCCCGGAGATGGTGCCAGAGGAGTCAGGAGTGGACATGCTGCTCACAGCACCATCCCGTGGTGATGGCACTGACCCGTAATCCAGCAAAAGCCTCAGAGAGGCCTGGGCAGAATAAGAGGAACTCAGAGCTCAGTCGGGGTCATCCTGATCATGTTCTCCCAAAGTGGGGGATGAGATCAGGGAGACCTCTAAATGGTCCACTTTCTGAATTTTAGCCCCCTCCGGCACCAAGGGAGGCATTAGAGGGGAGCCCAGGTGCGTGGCCAATGCCACCCCACTCACTGGCTTTGGAGGTGGCATCGGCAGCCAGTGCAGATGCCAACCATGGCCCTAAGGGGGTCACTCAAGAAGAGCCCGTGTAGAGCCCTGACTTCACTTCGGGGGTTGTCTGGACCTCTGAGGAGGCACCAGAGTGTGAGAGGTGACCAGTCACCCCCCCAGAGGAGGATAACTGTTCCAGCAACCCCTCACTGGGACCCCGTGCTCCAGCAAGTTGTGGAGTAGAGGGGGTCCCTTCCCTGCTGACTTGTATAGAGCTGGGAGGGCTCAGGGGTGGAGCCCAGAGACCGTATCTTGGCATCCCAAGTGTGATGACACCCACCGAAAGTTGGGGGAGTCTCTACCCCACCACGCCGCATGAATAACGAGAGTATGACAGCCCATCAAAAAGTAGACATTGCACTCATCCATCATGTGGTGGGGACCCAGACAGGAGAAACAATGGTTATTGGTGTCTGTTACTGTCATGGAGTTGCCACAGGGACACCAATGCATAGGGGCAGCTCCCAAGTGTTTCAGCTTTGAATGATGCCCTGCCATACCATTGTGCAAAGAGAAAACAAATCAAAACTAGGAAATTACAATTTAAAACACTCGGCACCACAAGATAAATAATAATAAAAAACAACTCTGATGCCAAGCGGCACCAGTACTCACAACACTGACAAAGTACAGGCCTAGGTGTGATGCAGTTTAAAGCAGTCTTCCCATGCAGAAGTCCTTCCTTGATGGTGGAAAAAACAGAACTAAGTATTGGGAGGAGCTGGCGTCGGTTATTGGCCAACCCACAAGCGCTACATAGAACTCTGGCCTTATGGGAAGCACCATTCTGATGTTGACTCCTCCAGCTCAGAAAATTTTAAGAGGCAGTGCTCTTTTTTTTCCTCATGCAGGTATCCTGACCACCGATAGTACCCATAGGTAATGAATGGTGAAGATTCATTTTGGGAAGATCCATTTGCTGCACAGCAATTGCAAACCTGTTGCGCAGTGGTTTAAGGCTCTGAGCTGCAAATCTGAAGACCTGGGTTTGAATCCCACAGCCCCCACTTGCATACTGTGTGACCCTGAGCAAGTCACTTAAGCATCAGAAAGATCATATGCTGAGCGTAGCAAATATTTGTCAATCTCAGCCCCAGAATAAAGATTTTTAATTAACTAATTCTTGGCATTTCCTTCTGGAAGAGCCTGGGCTGCAGCTTTGGTGGCTTTCCACAGGCTATGCTGGTACTTTATCATGTGGGCCTGGTAGTTTGAAACTGCCCATCATGTCTAGCCTCCTGGATTCCTTATCAAGGGGCAGAGTACTCATGTGTTTAGGTATCCTGGATCTGTCATGGGCAACCATTATAACCACTGAGTCTGTTTCATGCTGGTTGGAATTATAAGGCTTGGCAAGAAGAGCAGGGTACTACTTGTCAGCCCTTCTAGGTACAGCTGGTACTGAACTTGGCCTGTACCATGCAGCAAATGAGGCATCCTCCAGTACAGGATAAATTGCAGGAACAATGATGGAGGAAGTACATGGTAACTCCAAGAAATCCATCAAGTTTTTTTTTTTAGTGGAATCATCATCTTCCACAGCAAAGCCCACTGCATTCTGCATTTGCTGTGTCATAGTTTGGAAGGTAGGGTCTTCAGGAGGAAATCTAGGTGTGTAAACCACAGAATCTTCATTACAAGAAAACGCAATGGAGCTAGAACTTGCTACATATTGTTCTTCTCCATAATACTCCTCCATTATCCTCCATTACGAGGTCTGGATTATATTCCTCCTCCTTGTCAAAATTCCTGTTGGTGATGGGAACTGATGACCTTGCTGGCAACACTGGAGGTCGCTGCTCAGGAGGTACAGTATATGCTGTGAACCAGTTAATGATGTCAAGGGGCCTGTGATGCAGGAGCACTCATCAACAGCAGTACAGGCTGCATAGGTAAGCCTGGAAGTATGTGCTGTATCATACCCAAGAACGATGCCAGCACTGCCTGTAGGTCAACAACGCCCTGCCCAGGGGCTGTGACTGCTAGAGTCAACGAAAGGCCTGGAACTGTCAATGACAGTGATGCACCATCTATAGTAGGTACAGTAGTGCCTGAGCCAAGGACTGACCTTCGTGTCTGGTCGGCGGGTTGGTGTCACCGCTGCTGAGGCAGACGATGACGACGAAGGTAAAGTACCTGCATCCCGTAATGGTTTATTTATTTAATGGGTAAGTACACTGGAATACAATTCCTTTTACAGGTATAACCCAGGGTCTATAAACATATCTCAGTGCAATAGACATACATTAACATAATACTACACAAGTTAGGAATACATATTCCACATCTTAAGTAAATGCAAGATTGTTTACACGTTTGTATTAAATACAGTCACATTTAAACATTTCTTTAAACTAGAACAGTAAAGTACATGAAAAGGTACTATAACTTGACAGACACTGTGGGCCAGATATTCAAAACTTTGCCCCGGGCTACGTTAACACTGCCCGTCGGGCAAACTTAACCCAGAGCACAAAGCAGCTATATTTAAAAGAAATAGCCCGGGGCAAACAGCTTCTGAATATTACATGGGAATGAAGCCATGCAAACTGGGCTGGGAGTGCAGGGCAAACATAGCCCTGAAATAAGACAGCACTGAATATAGCAACCAGAAAATGCAAACTACAACAACAACACAGTGCACAGTGACGTGAGGGCAGGTAGAGATGCACTATGTGGCCAATGTGTGTGCCAGCAAATGCATGGACCCAGCATAGCTGCAGGCAGCAGCAGAAGTAAAAGCACAGCAATCAAAACTGTATACTATTCCCCGAACCGTTAGCACCACGCTAACATGTTAGTGCGGCTTTAGTGCGGAGCTAAGCTGTTTGCCCAGTGCAAACACGTTTGCCCGGTGATAAGATTTGCCATATTCAAAAGTGACATGCAAATGAGCTTACTTAGGCATCTCTGGGCAAACAGCCAAATTAGCATCTCATTATTCCCTGATTTGTATGTAGTTAGCCCAGTGTTACTGCAGGGTCCCACAGCTCCATCTGTAGGTCAGTCTGGAAATACAGGGGCTGGCCAGGTTTGGCCGCAGCTCCACCTGTAGGTCAGTCTGACAGTGCATGATGGTTGCTGCAGGCTACAAGTATGCAGTACAGCATAGCATTGTGTGCCCCAGGGGACAACACAGCATAGGCACAGGCGGTGGCGGTGGCGGTGCTGCATGCAACCTTCACACTGTAGGCCATGCTACAGTGCACAGCAGACACTACAGTAGCAAGGGGGACAGTAGTGTGAGGGACACAGCAATGCCTATTTATTAATTTATTTTTTATTTAAAATTGGTGACTGGGAAAGGCACACAATGAGCCGAGGTTCGTTTCCAGGTGCGACCCAGGTACAAGGTGTACACTGAGAGCTAAACAGAGAAAATACAAGAAGTTCTAGTTACAGACATAAGGAGCAACAACAGCGTGCATGATAAGTATAAGTAGGTACAAGTGCCTATGGTCTGTAGGGCAGTGATGACCACTGCACTGTACACAGTGACAGGCCCAGCTTGCAGGTAATTACTGACACTGGACAGTACTGTTTCACTGTTGTGTGCTCCACAGATGCTGCACCTGTGGCATTGGATGCTCACAGTGACATATACATGGCCGGCTGTGTGTGCTGTGGCATCTGTACAGTTGTGTGGTATGTGGCTGAGGGGGGCATGTAAGATCCGACAGACACACAGGTGGTGGGGTATTCCCATTACTGGCCCATGTGCACTGTGTGATGTGTCCTGGCCTTGTGGCCACACCTGGGCTATGGTGAGGTCTGGCCACCTATACACCCTCCCCTCAATTGCCACCATGCCCACAGTGCTGCATGTGTGTGCTGGCATCTGTTGGTTACCACAGATGTATGGTCTGTAGGTGTGTGCTGTATGGTCACACTACCATGATGTCCCCTGTGGGATGGATCATCCCTTACTGTCTGTGCCTGGCTGGGACTGGTGGCAGCTGTTGGCATCATGGTGGTGCCATCAGTGAGCAGCATGTGTCCTCCATGTCTGGCATATTCTAAGTGTCATGATCATATGTTAGGGTCGGGCAAACCATGCTAATCCCACGCTAGCACCACGCAAAGCACCAATGTCGTGCAAAGCTGTTTGCCCAGGGTTAAGACCAGATTTTCCTGGGTGGTAATTTGTACCACGCTAAGGGTCGCACTATGTCGTGTTAAACACCTTAGCATGGCGCTTGTCACTGAATATCTCATAGCACCTGTATTCATGTTCACTTTGCCCCTTGCATATAATTATGGTTTGTCCAGCACTAATGCAGTTTACACGTGCTATTTGGCCTTTTGAATATGGCAGACCCGCACTAAACCTACGTAAATGTTTTGTGCACCGTGCAAAGCTTTGAATATCTGGTCCTGTATCTGTAATGGTAAATCATTCCAAATAGTAGATGCTGCAAAAGCAAAAGTACATTGCCCATTTGATGTGCGCATCAATGGGATTTTCAAAAGAGTATGGTCATTCAAAGATCGTGAGCTATAATTAGGTTTGTAATCTTTCAATTGGTTACTCAAACTATAAGGAATATCTGTATTCTTAATCCTATAAATAAATGTGGACATCAATAATCTAAAAGGCAATGGGACAGGGAGCCACCATAGTTTCTTGAGAACTTCACAATGATGCATTTCATTAGGTGCAAGCAATGCAAATTTTTCTATCTTTTGTATCAAGGTTGATTTCATAGATAAGGGGGCAGAATCTGTTACTATTGATGCATAATTTACTATTAGCACAAGGCCCTGATTGGCTATAGCCAATCTGATTTCTGTTATTAAATAACTGGCAATAGTGGAGAATACCGGACCACCGCTACTTGCATAGCGTGGCTTTGTGCTTGCTGTTAATTTTGAGTTGTTTGTTTGAATTAGGGGGCTTCACCCCCCTCACACCCCTCCCCTTGTTTTTTTTAAGGGGGATGTGGGGGGAGAAGCACCCCAACTTGAATAAACTAATACAAAATAACTGAAAGGTAGTTTTGAGAGAGTAGTGTAACTTGAACTTTACGCTAATATGTAGATCCTGCGGTGATCCGGTATTCTCCATTATCACCAAATAACTATGCAAACTATATAACAATGCAATTTTAGTATATATTTCAGCTGTAATAGTTTGTATATAAGGAGCAAAACACAGAGTGGGGTCTAATGTAATTCCAAAATACTTAATATTAGAGACATTTTTATACGGAGTTCCTTCTTGAGAAACAACCTGCAGGCTGTCACCACTGTCCCTTAGTCTAGCATATGTTCCAGATACCATTGTGACCTAGACTTCACCAGGGAAGCAGTCTTGTCTTTGTCCCCATCTTTATGCTTGTATCCCAATGACCAGTCTTTTGATTTTTGACGACTTGTGAGTCAGTCGATGGAGCTGGCGATGCTGCTTTCTGACCCTGGGCTTTTTCCATGGCCACTAGAGTTTTTTCCAGCCCAAACTTCTCCAGTGCCTTCCTTCTGCATCACCTGGTCACATGATTGAAGCCCTGGCAAATCTCCACAAGTCCTGATATTGTGAGAGAGGCCTAGACAGCAGACACAAATTTCCTGTGTGTTGTCCTTATAAATATTTTCTCTACACTCACAGCACCAAAACAATGTCATTGGTTTTGGCGGCACACACAGGATGCAATATCACAAATAATTTAGCAACTTACTTGGATATAAAATAATAAATGACAACAGCTATTTAGTCAGCATTTCCACGGTAGGTCCAACTAGTATGATTGACGATGGGAAAAGAACTGAGGAGAGATGGGGTCACCTAAGTTTATGTAGATGCTGACTCGTGATGTCGTGGGTGGCCTCTGGCTAGCAAAAGTTTCCATGTGGTCCTAATGCTGATGCAAGTATAGATCTAAAGGTGTGACCTAATGGAAGAAATATCCCTAAAGATGATGTTGGGGTAATATGGACAAGAATGACACCATTCTGAACATTTTGTGTTCTATGTACACATTCAGGTCCCTCAGGTCTATGTTCTTAGGTTTGTTTGTACAAAAGGAGGCAATGATGCTTATCATGATTGTCCCCCACAATGTGGGCATTCATACTATGGTATAATTATTATAGAAGGTATCGTCTAGGGACTTTTTAAAGTGAGCAAAACTATGTTGGTACACTATGTCACTGGATAATTTGTCCCAGAGTTCATAGCTCTTACTGTAAAAAAATTGTCCCTTTTATTAGTCTTTACTTCGGGGACAATTAGTTTTTTGTTATGTGATCTAAGATTATCTGAAAAATTACCAAACTGAATGCTGAGAAGATTCATTAAATCCTGTGATTGTAAGATTTTATATAAAAATAATAAATCCCCACGTTGTCTCCTAGCACTAAGTGTCTGTAATTGTGTTTCTTTCAGTCTATTCAGATATGACAGGTTTTTAAGAGAAGGTATCATTCTGGTAACTGACTTCTGAACAACCTTTAGTAATTGAATATCCTTTACTAAATAAGGCAACCATATAGGAGAAGTATAATCGAGAACAGGTCTAACATAGCTTTTATAAAGAGAGGTAATAAGATGTTTATTTTTACAAACAAAAGAAAGCTTAAAGTTTACAATAAAGTGCCTGGCCCTCCTAGATACTGAAAGGCAATGATCCCTAGATGATAGAGCATTATGAATCATAACACCCAGATCTTTCTTGATGGGGCCACTATTAATTATGGTGTTACTGAGTATATATTTATATTTTGGGTTATTATGCCCAAAGTGTAAGATGTTACATTTGTCAATATTGAAAAGCATGCCGTTGTGTTTGGCCCAGGTTTCAATTCTAGTTATATCACTAACCAATGAAAGATGCTTATTAAAGGTATTTACCTCACCCCTTCAGTGTCATCTGCGAATTTAATAAGATTCTTACTTAAGTTATAGCTCATGTCGCTGATGAATACATTAAACAGAGTGGGGCCCAATACTGATCCCTGTGGAACATCACTACTCACAGGGCATTCTTTTGACAGGTTGTTAATCCTCACTCTTTGAGAATGCCCGAGGAGCCAATTATTTATCCATTTAACTAAACATTTACTGATGCCTAAATGTAAAAGCTTTACAACAAGAGCATGCTGGGGGACTTTGTCAAAAGCTTTCGCAAAATCCAAAAGGATGACATCAACAGCAGTCCCTTTATCAATGCAACTGCTGACACTATGTTATAAAATGAAACGAGGTTAGTAGTACACAATCTATTCTTTGTAAAACTATGTTGTGTTGAATCAACTAGGCCTTTGTCATGAATTATGGTGTCGAGTTTGGATTTAATTTCTCTATAACTTTACAAGTATGAGAAGGCTAATGGGTCTAGAAGTCTCTACCCTATCTCTATTTCCCTTCTTAAAAATAGGGCATACAAATGTGTATCGCCAGTCAGTAGGAATTTTTACCATCTGCTAAGGAGGTGTTAAATATGATGGATAGAGGATAAGCCAAGTAATTGGCAGAGTTTTTCAGCATAAGGGGATGTATACTGTCCGCTCCTGAGCAAGAGTTAGTATTTAGTTTTAATAACTCAGAATGGACTTCATCTACAGTAAAAGAGAGTTCTGAACCACCCTCGACGTTATTAACTGTACAAGGGATATAAGGGGAGAATACGGAAACAAACTATTAAATTCATTGGCAATTATCTTGTCATCATTAATAAGAATGTTATTAACAGTAATGGAAGTTATATTAGTCTGTGTAGTTCTATTTGTAGAATTTATGTAGGAATGAAGTAGTTTATCATTTTTACAGTGGGCAATTTTGAATTCCAGATTATATCTAGTTTCTCTCATCAAGTTTGTTAATTTTCTTTGTTCATGTATTAATGCCCGTTTGTTGGCTTCATATTGTTCTTTTTGTATTTCCTGTAAACCTTACTTTTTTAGGTTTACTTGTGTTTGATATTACGGTTGAACCAAATAGGGACCTTGCCTTTTTCGTTGTATTTATTTTTAATAGGAACAAAATAATTTATTATTAGAGAAAACTGAATTTTGAAGAAATTCCATGCATCATCAATGTTTTTACCCAGAAGTTCCTTGTCCCAGTCAATATGAGATAATTCTTTATTTATTTCCAAAAAATTGGCTTTCTTATAATCATATACACAGGTACTGATAAACTTCTTAAAATGACCCGTATTGAGACTGCAGATTACCATGTTGTGGTCACTGGTCCCTAAGGGAGCAGTAACAGAGACATCAAAAATAAAGAGATGTTAGATAAGATTAAATCAAGAAGATTACTCTCCCTGATAGGTTCAGAAACCGATTGTTCTAGATCTTGATTTATACATAAATCAATAAATGTATGTTCAAACTCATTTTTCCCTACCAGAGTATTCCAATCTATTCCTGGAAGGTTAAAATCACCAACAATTAATATGTCATTTGAGTTGGAGGCATTGATAAGTTCAGCTAACAGAGCTGAGTTGTAATCAGTATTGGAATTTGATGGTCTGTAACAACACTCAAGCAGAAAACATCAGTGGGGGAATGTTAATTTTAGCCATAAAGACTCAACATGGACACTGAAGTCATTAGGTACGGTATGGCCTTAAATCCCCTGTCCACTTTGGAGCCAGAAAGTATCGGGGCCAAAAACCTTGGTTCATTTCTGCAGTCAGGACCACTTCTAAAGACCCTTTTCAGAGGAGGGATTGAACCTCCTCCAGGAGAAGGGAAAGATGTCCTGGAGGATACCAGTTTGGCAATGGAAGGTAACTGGGGGGGAGTAACCGGAGGAACAGCAAAGAGTTCAAGGGCATGTCCTTGCTGAACAACCTCTAGAATTCAGGCATCTGTCAGAATCTCACTCCATTTCTCTAGAAATGGGGAGATTCAACTTCCCACCAAAATCTCTTGAAGCAGTAAGGCCAAAGGAAAGGTAGGGCAGTCAGGAGGCACAGGTAGTGGCAGGGGCTCCGGTAATGGTCTGACCTTTGGTAAGGGGGGCATGGGCACAAAGGGGCAGGGCAGTGGCCTGGAAGGTAGAGGACGGAGGCTGCTGTGTTCCACAGCCACTGCCTCTGGAATAACCTCTTCCAGGAAGGGAATAGAGCCTATGAAAAGAACCATGACCCCTTTCCCTGGGTCTAAGGTTCAAAGTGTGCAGGGATCTGAGAGTCATTCTTGAAGTCTGCAGTTCCCACAAAGTGTTTTCAACATCATTACCAAACAGCTGTTTCCCCCTGAAAGGAGAATTCACTACTGACTGCTGCACATCAGAGGAAAACCCAGCCACCCTAAACCAGGAACGGCATCTAATGCAGACACCAGATGCAGCAGCATCAAAGCATCATATGCTGATCTTAGCAAATGCTTACCAGCCTCTTGACCATTAGCAATTGTTTTCTGAGTCAATATCTTGTCTGAGCCCTTAGCCATTTTTTCTGCCAGAGTGGCCATGGTCTTCCATAGGCAATTCTGATATTTAGTATGCCTGATAGTTTGCAAACCTTAGTCCAAGGGTAGCAGAGGCAAAAGTCCTCTTACTCATGACATCCAACTTCTGTGACTCCTTGTTCAGGGGCAGAGAGCTTAAGTGTTTGGGTATTTTTGTTCTATCATGAGTAGCCATTATAACCACTGAATCTGTTTCAGGATGTGAAGAATAATATGGCTTTACAGTAGGGGCAGGATATTGTTTACCCACCTTTCTAGGAACAGCAGGCAGCTGTGCAGGTTTATACCAGGTGGCCAACATAGCATCCTGCAAGGTTGAATGTAATGAAGAAATAATCACTGTAGGAGAGCCAGGGATTTGCAAGGACTCAAAGATTTCTCTTGGAAGAATCCTCCTCCACAGCTTGGAATCCCAATTTGGCTTGTACCATTTTAAGGAAGGCCTGAAATGAGGCACCCTCAGGAGGAGATCTAGGTGTATTCACCACGCTCCCTTCAGAGCAAGAGGAGAGAGTGGGGCTTGAGTCAACCACATCTATTATTTCCTTTTCTTTCTCCACTGCTTCCTCTTCTTCCTGTGTGTATTTTGGATTATATTCCAGTTCGTCGACATCCACAGGCATTGGCTGTGGGTTGAAGATAGGAGAAGGGACTGTAGAAGGTGGTGTAAATGGATGACTGTTGACAGTGGTCTGTCTGAACCCAGCCAGGAGGGGACAAAAGACTGAAGCATTGATAGGACAACCAATGATGAACCAACAGGAGGCGCTGACAGAATAACAGACAATGGCATCATTATACAATGAAACAGCTCAGACACTATCCAACAGAAAGCCTGAGAGTCGACAGAGCAGGCAGGGTGGCATCAATGGCTTTAATATTGATGGGACCTTGCCCAATGGTGGAACTGACTGTGAATCCACAGGTAGGGAGAACGAGCCAATGCTGGACCCTGACCTTGCTGTCTGTGAGACAATCGTAGGTGCGGCAGGACTCTCGGCTGCAGCTGGGGTCCCATCTTTTGTGAAAGACTTATCCCAAATGGGAACAATCTGGAGAAGTATTTTTTTGCCTTTCAACGCTTCTCCTTGTTGGCATAGCAATGTTTATCTACCAACTTTGATGACTTGTCCTTGTCTCTTTTCTTAGAGGCTTCAGTACCGGCTGCTATGAATTGTGGAGCTAGACGGGCTGATAGCAAACTGGGAATGGGAGTGGATTTTCTCCATTTCTGGAAAAGCAGAGGGGGGGGGGAAAGCAGACAAAAGTGCAAAGGTGCAAACAGAAGAAAAAATAGCCCAGGCAATAAAAAAAAGGGACAAGAACATTTTCAGGCACGTAAATTAAAGAAAAAAGACTAAGGGTGGGATTGTGGGACTAAAAAGGAAAGGAGAGAACCAAGAAAAAGCAGGAACCCTGAACAAGTATTTTTGTTCAGTATTCACAGAAGAAGGGGAAGGGGAGGGACTTAAGTTAGGTGATGGAAGCACCACTGGGAGGGAGGTGGACACCAGTCCTTTTAAGGAGGAGGGAGTCTTAAAGGAACTCACTAATCTGAAAGTGGACAAGGCAATGGGGCTGGACGGGATACATCCCATAGTATTAAGAGAACTCAGGGAGGTGCTGGCAGCACCACTGACAGCCCTGTCCAACAGTTTGCTGGAAACAGGTGTGGTACCAAAGGACTGGAGGCATACAAATGTAGTCCCTCTCCACAAATGTGGGAGCAAGGAGGAGGCTGGCAATTTCAGACCAGTTAGTCTGACCTCGGTGGTGGGGAAGAAAAAATTATTCACCATAGTAATCTTGTTTCTTCCATTGGATCACACAGTATGATTAAACTAATGCAGTAAGCCTTCAGTGTTGAACTACCAGGACAGATGGAATTTATGCTAATTATGGAACTCTCATTGGCTTGTGCCAATTTTGAACTGCTGCCCTTAGTAACTGCTGCTCAGATTCATTACACAGCCTTACAGGATAAAGATCCTCTAGCTAGCTAACTATGATAATTAAACCCCCCTTAATCACCCCCCCCAAACCAACAAATTCCCCAGAGGGACCACAGTGTGAACTAACTGGTTCAGAAAAAAAAATATCTAGTCATGAACCACACAAAAACCAAAGCAGAGATGCAGAACCAAGTTTGTCCCTTTTTTTTTTTTTTAATAGGCTCAGGTAGGGGAGACAGGGTGGGAGCTTTAATCATATTGTGTGATCCTCTAGAAGAAACAAGATTACTATGGTCATTTTTCTTCTAACCCCAGGAATCACACAGTATTATTAAACTAATGCAGACTACCAAGCAGTACCTTTGGAGGTTGGACCGAGAACCTATCTTGAAAACAGATTCTGCAGCACTACTGTACTAAATCCAGCATTACTTCTGGACTATATATCCAAGCTGTAATTTTTGGTAAATGTATGCACTGTTGTCCATGTAGCTGCTTTGCAGATTTCCTGGAGTGGGATATCCCTTCCCTTGCAGCTGCTACTGATGCAGTTGTGCCCTTGGTAGAATGTGCCCCGAGGCCCAGGGGTGCTTGTTTGCCAGCTTTACTATAGTAGAACTGTATGCATGCTACTATCCAACATGCAACAGTTAGTTTTGAAGTAGGTTTATCCTTATCCACTTCTGTATAGGTGAGGAATAGCTGGGTATGCTCTGGCCCGTAAGCCTTGGTCCTGTCAATATATTGGCAGAGGGCCATTTTGACATCCAGGCAATGTAGTTTTCATTCAGGTGAGCTGGAGTTGTCAGTGAAGAACACAGTCAAAGTCATAGTTTGATTCAAATGGAAGTCTGAGACCACTTTAGGGAGACATTTTCTGTTGGTCCCAAGCACAACCTTGTCCTGTGGAATGAGATATAGTCCAGATCTGTGCACAGGGCTTGTAATTCACTTATCCTTCTGGCTGAAGTGATGGCAACCAGAAAAACAGTTTTCCAGGTAACATACTTCATGTCTACAGTTGCCATAGGCTCAAATAGTGACTCCATCAGCTTGGCAATACAAATGTTCAGATTCCAGGTCAAAACTGACTCCCTAAGGGGAGGGTGAAGGTGGTAGAGACCTTTAAAGTATTTCTGAAAGACAGGGTGAGAGGCCATTAACCTTTGTTTGCCTGCTGACACATATGGTAATACTGCAGCTAGGTGTACATGTTCAGAGTTGAAGGCCAAGGGCCCAGAGAATGTAAGCGTGTCAGGTAGTCCAGGTCAGGAAGGCCAGCCCTTGAGGGGACAATATCCTTGCCTGAACACCAAATTGAAAACCTTTTCCACTTTGCTGAGTAGGTTTTCTTAGTAGATGGCTTCCTTGATCCCCTGACCACTATTAGAACCTCTTCTGAGAGGTTCAGGCTAGCAAACTCTAGGTCCTCAAGAGCTAGACCCTGAGCCAAAGTGACCTGAGGTTGGGATACAGAATCCTGCCCTGAGAGGCTAACAGGAGGTTGTGCCTCTGAGGCAGGTGTATCAGGGGAGATACTGATAGGATCAGGAGAAGTGAGTACCATGGCTGTCTGGCCCAGTCTGGTATCACTAGGATCATGGTTGCTGGCTGTAACCTGAGCTTCACCAGGTTCCTGAGCAGCATGGGGAAAGGAGGGAAGGCATACAGGAATCTTCCCATCCAGTCTAGTGACAGTGCACCCAGAAGGACTGTGCCCTTGCCTGGAGGCCTGCAACAGAATTGTGGCAGCTGATGGTTGTCCGTGGAGGCAAAAAGGTCTATTTCTGGTGTGCCCCACCTTCTGAACATTGCTTGCAGCACTTGTGGATTGAGAACCCATTCGTGATGGTCCTGGCTCATCCTACTGAGGGAGTCTGCCAGGATGTTGTCCTTCCCAGAAAGGTGGATAGCTGATAGTGACACCTGCATGGCGTAGGCCAGGCTACACAGATTCATTGCCTCTGTGCACAATGGGATGGACCTGGTTTCTCCTTGTTTGTTGATGTAGTACATGGTGGTGGTATTGATCTGTCCTGACCTGAACCACATTGTTTCACAAGTGATGGGTGAAAGCCAGGTATACTGCCCTGAGCTCTAGCAGACTGATGTGCAGAAGTGACTCCTGTGGAGAACCTGTCTCACTGGCTGTTAAGTCTAGCATGTGTGCCCCCCCACCCTATCAGGGCGGCATCTGTTGTGATCATCACTGAGGGATGTTCTTTTAAGAAGGGAAGTCCCTCTCTGAGGTTGTCTCTGTCCAGCCACCACTGCAGGGCCTGCAGGAGGGTGTCTGTGACTGGAACCAGCTTGGTCAGTGCATCCTTTTTCTGGGACCAATGAGCTCTTAACTGGAACTGTATGTGCCTCATTTGAAATCTGGATGCTTGGACCACCACTGTGGCAGTTGCCATGTGGCCCAATAGGCGCAAGAACTATCTGGCTGGCCTGGGCCTGTTTAGCTGGAAGGAGCCTACTACTTGCAGGATACTGTTTACCATGTCCTGTTGAAGAAATGCTCTGCCCAGACTGGTGTCCAGTTCTGTCCCAATGAAGTCCAGAACCTGAACAGGTTCTTGCTGAGACTTCTGCTTGTTTATGAGGAATCCCAGGGACTCCAATGTGCTTCTGGTAAGGGCCAGGGACTGCCTGATATGCTGCTGAGACCAACCTATGACTAGCCAGTCATCTAGGTAAGGGAACACTGTCACTCCCTGCCTTCTTAAATGTGCCACTACCACTGCCAGGCACTTTGTGAATGCCCTTGGTGCAGATGTTAACCTGAATGGCATTGCTGCAAACTGGTAGTTACCCGAGGATAGTCTGAATCCCAGATATTTCCTGTGACTTGGTCTGATAAGACTGTGAAAGTATGTATCCTTTAAGTCTAGGGATGCTAGCCAGCCCCCTTTTAGCAGTGTGGGAATGATCATGGCCAGAGTCACCATCTTGAACTTTGGTTTCAGGATGTGTTTGTTTAGTAGTCTCAGGTCTAGGATGGGTTGCCAGTCCCCATTTTTCTTTTCAGTGAGGAAATCTCTTGAGTAGAAACACTTTCCACTCTAAGATAGGGGGACAGTTTCTATTGCTTTGTTTGCTAAGAGATTTCTCACCTCTGCCTCCAGGAGTATCCTGTCTGCACATGTGGCTGGGGCAAAGTTTATGGCTCTTAGCCTGGGTAGTGACTTGAAACTTAGGGACAGCCCTTGACTCACTACCTCCAGGACCCACTTGTCTGTGGTGATGGTATGCCAAACCTGGAGGTAGCGAGTCAATGTGCCATCTACTGGCAGTGGGGAGGTGACCTATACCACTCCATCAGGAAGTCTGTTCGGGCTGGGCCTGTGCCTGGTATGCCTGGGCGGGCCTTCTCATAGATCTTTGCCCCATCCCCTAAAATATCCTCTGGGCTGCTGGTAGTCTTGTGTGGCTTGTGCCTGAAAGAATGGCTGGGAATAGGATCCCCTACCCCTGCCCCCCATGTACTGAGATCTGTAAGAGGATGTGGGCTTATCCTTGGAATTGCTCCTATAGGTGGTCTTATACTCTTTCACCTTTTTCATTTAGGCCTCTGTTTTATCCCTGAAAAGGGAGTCCCCTTCACAGGGAAAATCCATTGCCTTAGTTTGGGTATCCTGGATTAGGTTGGTAGCCCTAAGTCAGGTAAACCTTCTAAGGGAGACAGAAAGGGCCATGAGTCTGGCTGTGGTGTCATTTGCATCCACAACCATATAGAACTGATATTTTGTGGCATCCAGTGCTGCTCTTGCAGTTTTCTGGAGATCCACTGCCACCTTGCCTGGCACCTTGTCAGCCAGGGCCAGCACGGTGTTCCACAGGGCTTTCTGGTACTGCACTGCATATGCCATATAATTTGCCTGTCTCACCTGGAGTAGAGCAGACATGTACCCCTTTTCCTCCATCCCATCAATTTTCCTGGAATCATTTTCAGGTAGGTGAGAGGTCAAGGGGATTCTTTCCTTATCACAGGCTGTTGCTTGAACCACCCCTTCATGATCTGGGTGGATAAAAAGAAATGCAGCAGTGGATCTGTCTAGTTGATATTTATTGTGCACTTTTTTGTCCACTCCTGGCACTGAAGTGGGTGTTTTCAGGATGTGCAGTACTGCTTTTTTAGAGACTTGTTCATGGGGAGCATCAAGCGCTTTGTGTGTGCAAAGCCCCTCATTTCTAGGAAATCAGCTTCCTCCCCATCTTCCTCAGTCTCCTGGATGGGCAGATTGAGGGTTTCCACCATATTTTTCACAAATGAATAGCAGAATGGATAATCCTCTGGGCCCCTGGGTGGAGAACCAAAGTCCTGCTCAGGGATACCTCTGGTTCTATGGGTTCCCCTTCTTTCTCCTCTTCTGAGTTCTCATACAGGTACTGTGGTTCCTTGGCCTCTGGGATCTGGGCAGGAACTGCTGGAACTGGTATTGAAACAGGGGCTATAGCCTGAAGTACCTGTAACATTTTTAAAGTTTTGGCAATGTCCTCTGCTGAGGGCATGCTAGGTCTGTCTGCTGGGAGCTCCTTAGCCTTCTCGGCCAGAGGTGCAACGACATGCTTTACTTTGATATTTTTTCTTTGATAGAACTGGTTCAGTAGCCGGCTCCACATGCCTTTTTGATGAACTAGATTCTGTTTTGTCTGTGGGGTTAGGCTCCACAGAGTCTTCTGGCCTGTCTTTATCTTTTTTTGGTGTAGAGGTGGAAGGGACATCCTGTGTATGAGTGAAAACAGTGGTCATCTCCTCTAATTTTTTGGCCTTCTTTTTTAGAATTTTAGGACAAAATGTTTTACAGATTTCATAGGTAGAGAATAAATTACTTGTACCCAAGCAAAAAACACGCAGGGAATGCCTGTCTGCCTTGGCTATTATCTGGCCACAACTTTCACAATACTTAAAACCTGTGGGTCTGTCCATTTTTTAAGTTTTACACTAGGGACCTCTGACATTGAGGAAATCCTAACAATAACAGATATAAATGAGAAACTGGTCCCTAGTAACCCATAAAATACAAATATAAAGTGAGCGATAAGTTCCCACAGACAGAAAAGAACTGAACGCTACTCTGTTCCGTGAGAGAAACAGGAACTGCAAACACAATAAATTTAAATAAAAGAAACTTCCAAAAATGGAACCTAAAGGGAACTGTTGAATAATAAAGAATTAAACTAAATTCTGAGGTGGAAACCTCTCAAGAACCGTGAAGGAACTGCAAAACACAAAAAATCTCTAAACTGACTTAAAAACTAAACTCTAAGAGCAGCAATTTAACTATTAGGTAAATTAAGCAGTTCTTATTGCCAAAATAACTATTCAAGAAGAAAGTTGAAGGAGAGCTCTCCAAGGCATCTTAACTAGCAGGCGGAGTAAAGAATCCAAGCGCTCAGAGTGCAGTAGTTCAAAATCAGCACAAGCCAATGAGAGTTCCATAATTAGCATAAATTCCATTTCTCCGGGCAGTTCAACACTAAAGGCTGACTGCATTAGTTTAATTATACTGTGTGAGTCCTGGGTTAGAAACTAATGGAATCACTACTAAAAGAAGGTTTGTGATATATCTCAAATCCAACGGAGCATAGGATCCAAGGCAGCATGAATTCACAGTGGGAAGATCTTGTCAAACAAATTTGATAGATTTTTTTGACTGGGTGACTAGGGAGGTGGGTCAGGGAGGGGCAGTGGATGTGGTCTACCTCAATTTCAGCAAGGCCTTCAACACCATCCCACATAGGAGGCCAGTAAATAAAGCTGGGCAGCCTGAGAGTGGGTCCCAGGGTGGTAAACCGGGTCAAAAATTGACTGAGTGATAGGACACAGATGGCAGTGGTGAATGGAGTTCAATCTGAAGAGAAGGGGGTGACCAGCGGGGTGCTGCAGGGATCAATGCTTGGACCAGTCTTCTTTAATGTCTTCATAAGCAACATTGCAGTAGGGCTGGAAACATAGAAACATAGAATTTGATGGCAGATAAGGACCGCTTGGCCCACCCAGTCTGCCCATTTCCCTATCTAATGGATAAGCTGCAGATCCTAGTTAACCAGCAGCCTACTTCTTTCTACCCCTACTCCCTAGAATTACCTTATGGCTGTCCCATGCATGCTTGAATTCAATCACTGTTTTTGACTCCACAACCTCCACAAGGTGTGTCTCTCTACAGACAACATGAAGATTTGCAACAGAGTTGACACTCCAAGAGGGTTAGAGAAAATGATAAGGGACCTAAGCAAGCTTGAGGAGTGGTCAAGGGCGTGGCAGCTAAAATTCAATGCAAAGAAGTGCAAGATCATGCACCTGGGGCACTGAAATGTGGGGGAGGAGTGAGAGAGGTACTGACGGCCACCAAACAGGAAAGGGACCTGGGAGTAATCATATCTGATGATCTAAAGGTTACCAAACAATGTGAGAAGGCTGTGAGGAGAGCCAGTGGAATGCTGGGGTGCATAGGGGCCAGTATTTCTAGCAGAAGGAAGGAGGTGGTGAAGCCACTGTATAGAACATTGGTGAGACCTCATCTAGAATACTGTGTCCAGTTCTGGAGGACGCATCTTTAGAAGAACATAGATAGAGCAGAAGCAGTTCAAAGAAGGGTGACAAAAATGGTGCAGGGGTTGCACCAAAAGTCATATGAGGGGGAGACTGGAGGATCTGAATATGTATTCCTGAGAGGAGAGGCAGGATATGATAGAGACTTTTAAATATCTCAGGTGTGTAAATAAAGTACAAGAGGGTAGCATCTTTAAAAAAAAGATGTTCAAGAACAAGGGACCATGATATGAAAATTGAGGGGGATAGATTTAGGGGTAACATGGGAAAGTATTTTTTCATGGATCCATGGAACAGTCTCCTGGCAAAGGTTGTAGGGGCAAAAATGGTACAGGAATTCAAAAATGCATGAGACAGGCATAAAGGAACTCTTGCGACAGGAAAGAGAGCGTGAGCCGCAGATCATTTAGGATCTGCAGTTTATGAAATAGGTAAGGGAAATTGGCAGAGTAGTTGGGCCAAGTGGTCCTTATCTGCCATATAATTTTATGTTCCTATGTTTGTTGTACAAGCAGACAGTTTTCTAAAGCTTTGCTATGATGTGTTCTGATTGTGTGGTTAAAGTCCAAGCAAACTGTGCAGGCCTTAAGGTCATGGTTCTCGCCAAGGCCACGGATACACACAGAGTGGTTGTCGTCTTTGTAAACCTTAACGGAACCACAACAGCAATAGCAGGACAATGGTTTCTTGTCCATTTGCAGCATGACATATCATTTAAAATAAGAAAAAGAAGTATACAGTGACAGCGAATACTTGCAAAAGTTAGTGTTCTTCAGCAGCAGGAGGCTGACAAACGGTTGACAGCGGGAGAAACAACTGAGGCATGCTGGAGATGCGGATGTTATATGGATGATGATGTGGGCAGCGCCAGCTGCAAAAAATTTCCAGGTGGTCCTGGCTCCAACAGCTTACAGTTCCATGATGTGGCTTAATGGAGGGAGATATCCTTGAAGAAGATCAGATTGAAACACTGCCAGCTCCAGGTACCACAGGTGTCCTCAATCTGAAATGTATTAAACAGGATCAAACAAAGCGTCCTCCATCCATTCTCCTTCTTCCTCCCCTGACACATCATCACCATCCTCCCAAGAAGCTGCTGTATTTATTGTGGTCTTATTACCCAAGATATCCATATTTTTATTTCTAGTAATGGGTCAGAACTGTGCCCTGAAAAATCAGAAGTTTTCTGCAAATCTGGAAAAGTAGCCTCCTTATGCTCTGCTTCATAATATGCCTGTGTCACACTGTGGCTCTTCATCATGGAAAATCTTATTTAGGAGATGAAGGAGGGACTTCTGTAACTCACCTCTGTCATTGCCAAGTGATGAGCCAGATGTACCTCCCCCTGTGCTCCCAGTGGACTGGAAGGTTGGGGCCAAAAATTCATCTTTTGCCTTACTAGTATAGAACAAACAGAAAACTCGTAAGGCAACTACTGCATTCTTTCAAATATAGTCTTCTATTTTAATAGAAAATGAGCCTTGAAGAGCCATGGTGCCGTACATGTGTACTTTTGGCAGTAAGAAATGTGCTTTTGCCATGAAGAAATTCCATCAAGCTAATGGCTTCTGGACAAAGGGGCAGATGCAATGAGGGTGATCCAAAACAGAAAAAGTGAGTAAACAATACATCAGGAACTGCTGCAAACCACAGACTGCATCAGGCAAATCAAGCGCAGATGAGTTTGGGGGAGAAAACTAACACAAATGGTGCCACCAGAAGACCAAAAATGGCTAATTATAGTAACACGAAAGACACAGACTGCTTCGGCCAAATGCCACAAATGCAGCTGCGAAAGAAAAATGATGCAAGAGTGCTATTCTGTATGCCTGCAGCCATATAAAACAAATGAGCATGCACAATGCAAATCAAGTCAGTTAAAAGAAAGAAACAAATAGCACTCATGCTCACAACTGCTATGAGGGCCTCAAATGGTTTAAAGTAAAAAAAAAAAAAAAAAAAATTGAAAATTGCACAAAATAGTCACTTCTACACACAGAAGTCCAACTAGATAAACAGAACAACAGATGAACATCCATCTGTTACAGTGCTGTAAATCCATTGAGGGATTCCTCTGATGTTATAAACCTCGAGAGGTTTATGTCATCTCAGGAATCCCAATATGGTTTAACAGTCAGCAACTGTAACAGATGGGTGTCCATCTGTTGTTTTTATAAGATATGGTTGCAGCCCCCCCACGATTCATCTCTCTGCTTTTCTCCCATATGTGGGTCTCTCCATTAACTCAATCAGTGGTTGTTTCTGACAGAACTGCCACCATCTCAGCTGTTGCTTCCTCCTGTCACTTTCAAAGTGAAGTTTGAAAGCCGTGAGGAATGAGCATTGAGAAAGAACAGTTACACAAGAACTTACATTAACAGTAGATCTTCGAGGGAATCTCTTTCATCAGGTCACACCTATGGACCCTATAGCCATCAGGCACTAGGACCACATGGAAACTTTTCTCTATCACTCTAGTAGGGGCTGCCCACATCAATGTCATATGCCGACATCCCTGCATATATAAGTGTGGGTGGCACAGCTCCCTCCTCAGTTCCCTGCTGGAGACCATACTCGCTAGGCCTCCCTCTAGGGAACCAAGGAGAGAGATGAGGTGCCCAGCTATAAGAAAAGCTGGAGCAACAGGAAAGCCAGTCTGGATACAGAGAACAGGGGGAAGGAGGGTGGGTCAACATGGCCTGATAGAGTCCCTCGAAGGTCTACAGTTATGTAAGATGTTCTATCATCTTCTGGGATACCCCTTTAATGAGGTCACACCTATGGAATGAGTCTCAAGCAATACAGACACTGAGACAGTCTGGGTGGCATGAGGCCAGAGGCCTAAGCAAGAAGGTCTTGAAGCACAGTTAGGCCAAAGCCTGTCCTCCTTCTAGAGGCAAAGTCCAGACTGGAGTGCTTTGTGAAAGTGTGAACAGTACTCCAAGTTGCAACAGCCCATATTTCTGCGGCTGATACATTCCTGAAACAGGCAACTGAAGTGGCCATGCCTTTGGTTGAATGGTCATGAACAACTCCAGGAAGTTCCTTACTGTATTTCATGTAACAAAAAGTAATACAGATGGACAACCACTTGGACAAACACTGTTTAGAAACTGAAACACCATTTTTCCCAGGGGTGAAAGAAACAAACAACTGAGAGGACTTTCTGCAGTCCTTGGTACAGTATGTATAGTACTTCAGAATGCTATGCACATCTAAGGTATGGAGCAATGCTTCCTCTGGATTGGCATGCTTTGGGTAACAAATCTGCAGGTGGATAGATTGATTTGGAATAAACTTAGATGCCACCTTAGGAAGAACATTAGGATTACTGCATAAAGACACTGTGGAAAATCAAAAAAGGCTTCTCACACATGAAAGCCTATAGCTCTGAAATCAGTCAAGCCGAAGTAACAGCAGCTATAAATAACACTTTCTATGATGGGAAGCATAGCTTGCAAGATGTGGCTGGCTCAGAAAGAAGTACGGTCAACTTTTCTACAACAAAATTCAGGTCCCAAGCCAGAACTGGATTATGGATAGAAGCCTTCAAATGGAGAATGCCTCACAGTAAAGAATGGGCCACAGTATGGCCATCAATGGGCACAAGAAAGGCTGATATAGCAGAGAGGTGTACCTTAATAGAGAAGTACTGAAGTCTTGCCTCAGACAAGGACAGGAGATACTCCAGGACCTGGTTCACCAAACAAGTGAAAGAGTCCAGGTGATGGGAAGCAGCCCATATAGCAAAGCGCTTCCACTTCATCAAGTGGCCCTGGTGGAGGGTTTCCTGGCAGTCACCAGGACATCAACCACTTTCTGGAACACCCTGAACCAAGCAACAGCTATGTCTACAGGAGCCATGCATGCAGATGAAGGACTTGAGGTCCAGATGGACCAAGGTTCCCTGTGCCTGTGTTAACAGGTTCCAGCACAGGGGCAGGGGAACTGGAGGTGCAACAACCAATTGTTGCAGTAATGGAAACCAGATGTGATGAGGCCAGAATGGCACCACCAGAATTAGGGTGGCCCCACCCATTTGGAGCTTGATGAGGACACTCTGGATCAGAGGAAAGGGAGGAAAGGCATAGAGGAACCTTCCTTTCCAGCAGAGGGACAGAGTATCTTGCCAGAAAACTCCAGGCCCAAGCTCTAGTGAGCAGAAAAGTGGCAGTTTTGCATTGAGTGGGGATGCAAAAAGATCCAACTCCAGAAGACCTGTCGAACAGATCTTCTATGACCAAAGTCAGCAACTGCCATTCATGTATTCTGGACTGTGACCAGCTGAGGCTGCCTGCCAAGGTGTTTTGGTCACCTGGAACATGGATGGTTGTCAGTTCTGGACCATGTTCTCGAGCCCAGTACCAGACTCTCAATGCCTCTCTGCACAGGGGGTAAGAATGAGTTCCTCCTTGCTTGTTGATGTAATAACCTACACTGAGGTTGTCTGACTGCACCAACAGGGGACCCAAGGAGAGATGGTTCTGGAAGCCCTGTAAGGCATACAGAACTGTCCTCATTTCTAAAACATTTATGTGGAGGAAAGTCTCCAGCAGTGACCAGGTCCCCTGGGTCTGAAATGGACCCAGGTGTGCTCCCCAACCCTGACCTGAGGCATCTGTGATGAGGATCTGTAGAGGAGAAGGTATGAAGAAGGACACCCCTTTCAAGAGATTGTGTGGGTCCATCCGCCACTGAAGCACTTTGCAGACAGGGGAACAGACAAGAATTTGCTGATCTATATCATCAGTGTGTTGATCTCACTGGACCCTTAGAGTCCACTGGAGGATCCACATGTGCAGCCTGGCCAAGGGTACAGTGGCCATCAGGCCCAACAATAGCAAGAATGCCCTGGCCATAACATACCATCTCTAGGCAACCAACTGGGTCTGAGCTATTAGGCATTCTGCCCTTTCCCATGGTAGAAAAGCCTTGCCTTGGGCTGTGTCCAGAACTGCCCCTATGTACTGCAGCCACTGACATGGGGCCAGGACAGACTTGGGCAGATTGATAGTTATCTCTAGGGCCTGGAACAACTGCCTGGTGCATTCTAGTGTCAGCAGTAGAAGATCCATGGACTGGGCCTTCAGCAACCAGTTGTCCAGAGAAGGGAAAATATACAGGCCTTCACGCCTGAGGGCTGTCACCACTGCTGCCAAGCACTTGGTAAAGATCTGTGGTGCAGAGGATAAGCCAAAGGACAATAAACTGAACTGGAAATGTTCCCTTGAAATAGGAACCTGAGGTACCCCCTGTGAGTGGAGCAAATCTTGACATGCAGATATGCATTCTGTATGTCCAGGAGATCATAACCAGTCTCCCTGCTTTAGCAGAGACAGCAGGGTGACCATCTGGAACTTCTTGTACTGGATAAAGTTCATTTCTTTGAAGTCTAGAATGGGCCTCAAGTTGCCTGTTTGCTTAGGGACAAGGTAGAACTGGGAGTTGAACTCCTTGTTTCTTTGCTGCCTGGGTACTGGTTCTATTGCCCACTTGTGCAGCAAGGTGAACACTTCTTCCCAGAGCACCAGAATCTGGTCTGAAGGATAAGTGGAAGGAACAGGTGGAAAATCTGGAGGCTGTTCTAGAAGTTCTAGAGCATGGTCCTGTTCGATTAGCTGCAGGACCCAAGCATCAAGAGTAAGAGCCCTCCATTAATCTAAATGGAGGGAGAAGTGACTTCCGACTACCACCTCCTGGCTTGGGACAGGAGAAGAGGCATCAGGAAAGGAGTCATGCTGAAGCTGAGCCAGCGGTAGGCAAGGCAGGCCCTGCCCTGCACTTGCTCTGGGATCTGGTTCCTGATCCAGCCTTATGGGAGACCTTAAGAAAGGAGGGTCTCAGTCTGCTCAGGGTTGGGTATGATACAGGGAATGGACAGACCTAATAGCTCTACCAGAGGCCTTCAGGTCATTGATAATATCCTGCACATCAGGGTCAAAAAAACAGGTTAGTCACCTGTAACTGTAGTTCTAGGAGTGGTCTATGTTGTTCATCCACACTCGTTGGCAGGTGCCTTGCTGCTTTAGGAAGTGCTGAAAAGTCTTCAAGCTGGCTCCTCCCACCCACTTAGGTGGTATAGCCCTCAGCTCCGACCCATAATGCTAGATCTTAGCCCACTGGAAGCCAGGTGTGTGCGTCAAAGTCAGGGAGGTCGGGTGGGTCAGTGTGGCTGGACAACATATACCACTCCTAGAAAGATCAGTTATGTAAGACCTTACCGTAACAGTAGATCTTCTAGGAATGTCTCTTGCAGTAAGTCATTACTTCTGGGAGTTCCCAGCAGGTGTCGCTATCACAGGCAGCTTCTTCCAGCAGTCTCCACACCAGGAGCCACCCACACGACCTCACTTCCTGGGCTGTGCCTATAGAAGTGAGTGGTTCCTGGCAGTCTCTGTTCCCCACCAGTTTCAGCTCACAATGGTGAGGGACCAAGGGGAACTGAGGTACGGCGAGGGACCGAGGGGAACCGAGGTACCAGATCATCCCAACCCTATTAGTGTTTTCCCTGTTACAGACGGCAGGGGAATGGAGAGAGGGAAGCTAATTACTGCAAGAGACATTCCTAGAAGATCTACTGTTACGGTAAGGTCTTACGTAACTAATCTATCTTCCACGAAATGATCTCCTGCAGTAAGTCATTACTTCTGGGAGATACCCAAGCAGTTATATTCCAGTGGGGACGCCAGCTATGACATTGTGCCTTATAATAATAATAATATCTTTATTTATACAGTGTCTTTCAAATTATCAAGGCGCTTCACACAATCACAAACAATTCATTAAAAACATTATTAAAATCACAGCAGATCAGGAAATGCCTTAATCCATGAAAATGTTTTCAGTGCCTGCTTAAAGATCCCCACAGTCCTGCACTCCCGAAGCTGATGGGGCAGAGAATTACAGAGGGTTGGGGCAGCAAATATAAAAGCGCGAGCCCCAGATGAATTCAAAATAACCCTCGGAATCTCCAGCAACCCCTCGTCAGCCGAGCGGAGCTGTCACACAGGGGTTTAAGGAGTCAGAAGATCTTTCAAGTAGTCAGGACCAAATATAGAGCGGTGTGGTTGGATGACCGGTAATGTTCTAAAGGCACTATATTGCCTGGTAAAGGTTTGGACCTTGCGTTTAGTCCATCGCATTATAATGGTGAAAAAATCAGTGTTGAATTAAGCCAAGTTGGCTGGTAGTAGTGTTCTCCTAAGGAGCTAGGCTGATCAAGACCCGATATGGGTATATCATATCCAGTATAGTAATAAGTCATGTTAACAGAATCAGCTGTATAATGAAGTGACCAGTAGGTCCCAGTGTCTTGTAGTTTAGGATATGGAAGTTGAAAAAGACAGAACCTTATGGTGAATAAGGCCTGAGAAAGAGATTATAATTACAATATGTTTCTGAGGAATATTCTGGTTATCCAGTTTCTGATATAAATGAAAAAAATTGCTGAGGTATGCAGCCACATATTTGTTGAAATCGTATGGGGCTCTGAGAGTTGAAAAGGAACCCAAAATGATACAAATTTTTCCATTTAGGAGTGCTATTGTGTAGCATGTCAGGGCAGCATTCAGCATTGTAACATGGGAAAAACAGTAGCAGTTGAGGAAAGAAAGCTGATAGGAGCAATAGCGTCAGGTGGTAGACAAGCAACATGGCATTAGGAGATGATAATGCCGTGTTGCTTGTGAAATACATAAAGCAGCCACGGGAGGAAAACGAGCAGTGTGTCAAATTTGGGAAGACAAAAAATAGAAGTCATCAAGTTTGTAAATGACAAGTACGCACAGTAGAGGAGCAGTGGGAGAAATATCAGAGAGGGACTAGGTGAAAGGTAGAATGAGGAACATGGGAAAGTTAGATATGGAGAAAATGTGAACAATGTTTAGGTTGAGGATAACGAGATACTGATGTCAGATGGAGAAAGAGGCAATACAGCACGAGAAATTAAAATATTGCAAAGTGGCAACCACAGAGCAGGTGAGACAGACAGAATGCAGCAAGCTGGACCAGAAGTACTGAGGGAGAGAGGATCCAATGGACCGGAACAGCGAGCAGGACAGGGAACATGCGGAAATGAATTTCAGTTTAACAGTTTTACGGTCTATGGGAGTGGTGATTGTATTTATGCAGGAGCAAACACAGACTCAGAACATAACAGAGAGACTGGAGAAATCTGACTACAGAAAGGAACTGAGCTGTAGAAAGAAAGTGTGAGTACCCAAAGAATAGAACTAGAGTGAAGTAAAGCACGATTTCTGTATGCAAATGAGAGAGACAGATAGACGGTGAACTAGAATACGGGCAACATCGCAGTCCGCTTAGCAAGAATATCAAATGAGCAGTCGCTAAGAAATCAATAAAATGTATCCTAATCATTAAGAAATATATAATTGTACCACTATAAAAAAAGAGAAAAAACAGACATATGTATGAAAGAGAGGTTCATTCAGAATTTTCAAAGTAACAGTAAAAATAAGTGAGAAACCTTATTAGTGTGATTGTGTATTGTATTGTGTCACCAGAAACATATATAGGAGATATAGATCCATATGTAGTCCATGTTACAAGCGCATTAATCCCCTCCGAAGGTGGTATCTAATGGGCAGTTAATGCTTGGTTGGACCGTTGTATGCACTTGGCCTCCAGCCTCATGCCACAACAGCCTCAACCATGCATTAACTCCCCATATGATGCCACCTTCGTCGGTGATTAATGCTTACATGTCTGCCAAATCATTGTAGATGATGTAAATGTATCCAGTTTGGAATGCATATGCTACTTAAGTAGCAATCAGGGGAATTGTAAAAACATATTTGCTACAAATTCACAAATGAGACAATGTATCCATTTAGTATTGTTACTTAGTATCTCTTAGTACAGTCAGTAAAAGATGTCTGCTGTGTAGCCAAATGATGCAAATGTACCCAGTTTGGGATTAAAAGCTGTTAAAATCAGTAAGAAAAGTTTTTAGTTATTTTTTCCTGTATTAGTAATCTCATTTACAAGGGAGTCCATAAGCGGTACGCTGGGGAATGCAGACTTCCCAGGTTTTAGCATGAAAGGTTAGTATGGTGACCCCTTTATGTATTCTGTTGGGTAAACAGATGTTCAAGCAGCGGCCTGGATGGTGGGCAGGCATGAGCCGCATGGCAGCATCCAAGGCAAGAGATTAAATATGAGATTGTGCAGTGGGGTTTGTGCCATGCACCCTGTATTGTCAGCCCTGGTTGAGGTTGGAGACAAAGTCCACCAAGAAGGGGCATTATATGACTGATGCTGGATCCAGATGTGATGGTCTATGTGACCCGTGCTTGGTCGCTGCTTAAAATTGTCCATTATTAGGGACATACACCTCCTTGGTATAGTTTCTTTTAAGAGCTAGGTCTGATGTCATATAGTAATGCCTGTGACATAGTATAGGCAGGATGTGTTTATCATCAGGTGAAGGAGGTGAAAAAATGCCCAGATTATGCTGGTGTGTAGTATATGGTCCATATAATTCAGTGTCTGAGTATTAGGAGAATGTGGGTAATATTCTTCAGGAAAATTAGAATCGACAGGGGTATTAGACATCTCTGGAAAGGTGAGCCTTGTTATCTTATGTGGCTCCAATGTATTGTTGAGCCCAAATATCATGAAGTGTTATGAATAACATGCTCAATAGTAGGTATCTGTAGGATGGTAGATCAATAGGTTCAACATATGGGCTCATCATGATTGTTGTTTATGACGATAGTAGACATTATAAATGCATGCCTGTTAGTAACATAACCATACACTCCTGGGGTAAGGAGGTGTATATAACACATTTTTTTTAAAATATTAGTTTGCCTCCTTCTCTCATTAGGTGTGATCCCATAATATGTAGTGAGGTGTCCCCATGGGTATAGGAAATAGAAAATAAGGCATCGGTGTCATCCAATTCAGGTTCCCCGAGTGGTGGATGTCGAAATAATAATCTCCATTGATGGATATATAATGACTGAATGTATGATTTCATGATAGAAAACCTGCCTTGTTGACTTTGGAATGTGGCTCATTGATGTGGGAGTATAAATACAGAGGCTTCATCAACGATGTAAGTACTCCCTAGTAATAGCAGGAGTATGATGCAAGTTCCATTGCTGAGTGAAGCAGTCCCACAGTAGAATACATGGACTTCGTCAACTGGAGGGGGGTTTAGCCCTGTTGATGAGAGTGTGAAAGGCCCTGTGCCTCGTCAATGAAGGAGGCAGTGTAAGGGCCTCCGTCGATGGGGGAGTGTGCCCCGTCAATGAGAATGTGAAATCCAGATGCTCTGTCAGTGGAAGAAGCTGTTGTAGAAAAGAAATATGTGGAAGGTCTCTGTCGATGGGGAATGGACATCCCATCAATGTAGGGGGCCTCCGTTGACAAGGAATGAACGTCCCATTGACGAGACATATGTAGGAGGCCTTTGTTGATGGGGAATGGATGTCCCATTGATGAGAAACATGTAGGAGGCCTCCGTCGATGACAAGAAACATGTAGGAAGCCTCCATCAATGGGGAATGGACATCCTGTCGATGATAAATATATAGGAAGCCTCTGTCAATGATAAACATATAGGAAGCCTTCGTCAATGGGGAATGAACGACCCATCGACAGCAAACACACAGGAAGCCTCTGTCAATGGGGAATGAATGTCCCATCGATGATAACGTAGGAAGCCTCCGTCAACGGGGAATGAGCGTCCTGTCAATGATAAATGTAGGAAGCCTCCATCAATGGGGAATGAATGTCCCATCAACGGGAATAAATGAAAGCTTCTTATCCTCCATGATGTTTGTTTAGGTTACCAAGTCAAGTCTCTGGTGAGATGGAGGAATAAACGGTGCCGTGTATAAAGCCCAGGCACCCCAAGCTGTAAAGATGAAAGTTCAATTCTCTTCGGAGACTTGCATGTGGAAGATTGTTCTAGCTGCGGTGCGAGCTGAAGCTGGTGGGAAAATGAACGGAGACTGCCAGGAACCACCCACTTTTATAGGCACAGCCCAGGAAGTGAGGTGGTGGTTCCTGGTGTGGAGACTGCTGGAAGAACCTGCCATGTGATAGCGACACCTGCTGGGAACTCCCAGAAGTAATGATTTACTGCAAGAGACCATTCCGTGGAAGATCTACTGTTACAGGTGAGTAACCTGTTTTTCTAGGATCGTGGATACGTTGTTCTATCCACACTTGTTGGCAGACTCCTAGCAGTTCTCTGGGAGGAGGGAGGTGAAACACACACGCCCTACTTAGGGAAGGGGGACTGGAGAACTGAGGTTCCAAAACCAGCATCCCGGCATAACTCAAGGTCAATGTGGTAATGGGAAATGAAGGTGAGTGCTGACTTTCAGGTAGCAGCCCTGCAGATTTCCTGGATAGGGACGTCCCTAGAAGCAGAAACCAATGCAGCGGTATGGTGGGTGGAATTAGCCCTTAGCCCAACGGGAGGCTCCCTACCAGCCAACCTATAGCAGAGGTCAATGCAAGATGTAATCCATCTAGCTATTGTCCACTTGGCTGCAGGTCTGCCAGATGCAGCTTCAGTGTAGGTGGCAAACAGCTGGTGAACCTCTCCCCGAACGTCTGCCATTAGCTCTTTGTAATAGGTGAGTGTTCATCTCAGGTCCAAAGTATGGAGCCTGTACTCAGCCTCCGAGTTGTGATTGGGGTAGAACACCAGCAGAATAATCACCTGGTTAAGGTGAAACTCTGATACCACCTTAGGAAGGAATTTCAGGTTGGGGCACAGGACAACCTTGTCTCTGTAGAAGACTAGGTAAGGAGACTCAATGGGGAGTACCTGTAACTCCCCAGTCCTTCTGGCTGACATGATAGCCACCAAGAAGGTGATCTTCCATGACAAGTGTGACATCTCACACTTGTGCATAGGTTCAAATGGCTTGCCCAAGAGCTTTGCCAAAACCAGCAGTAAATCCCAGGGAGGTGGAGGTTCACACACTGGAGGGGATATGTAATCTAGACGTTTGAAGAAGCATCAGACCACCTTCTCCTGTGTCATCGACTGCTGACTGGTCCACGCCCAGTAAGCAGAGATGGCTGCCAGGTGCACCTTCAGGGTTGTCGACCGCAGTCCCTGTTAGGAGAGGAACCAAAGATAGTCTAAAATGCTAGCCACTGGGCAGGACAAAGAGTCCAATCCTTTGCCCTGACACCAGATGGAGACTCTTTTCCATTTAAAGGCATAGCATATTCTGGTCGATTCTTTACAGGATGCCTTAGTATCATTAAGGACCTCATCAGACAGACCCAAGGCCTGGAACTCTAGCTGCTCAGGAACCAGGCCATCAGGTGCAGGGACTGAAGGTCCAGGTGGAGTACCCCCCCAGTTGACCAAGAGCAGATCCGGGCTTGCTGGAAGCCATCTCACGAGCCTGGAGCTGAGGCTGAGGAGATCTGGGAACCAGAACTGGCATGGCCAATCTGGGGCTACCTGGATCACCTGCACCTTGTCCCTCCTGAGCTTGTTGAGCACTTGTGAATCAAGGGAAGTGGAGGGAAGGCGTAGAAGAGGCCTGGGGTCCATGGCCTCAAGAAGGCACCCCCTGCAGTGAACCCTACCGAGCGGGGTGGGCATTAAGCAGCTTCAGCTTCACGTTCTCCCTGGAGGTGAACAGGTCCACCTGGGGGGTTCTCCAGTGGGAGAACAGATCTTGTACTACCTCCTGGAGGAGAGACCACTCATGAGGTGCCCCACCTGTCAGACTGAGGGCATCAGCCAGCTGATTCGAGGCTTCTGCCACATGAATGGCAAGGGGATCTGCCTCCAAGCCGAGCACAAGGGACCAAATGCTTAGAGCTTCCTTGCAGAGGGGCAAGAAATGCATCCCACCCCACCTGTTGAGATAGTACATGGTCATGGTATTGTCCATCTGGACCTGGATCACTTGATCCCAAACAAATGGAGCAAAAATGGTCAGGGCTAGCCCAACACTTGAAGCTCCAGCAGGCTGATGTGAATCCAGGACTCCTGGGGGTACCAGAGTCTTGTGGGCTCTGTGCTCCCCCAGATGGGCACCTCAACCCATCAGAGAAGCGTTGGTCACCAGGATGACCGTCTGCTTGGGGCGGACAAATGGGATCCCTTCCTGCAGGTGGAATGGGATGAGCCACCACTGGAGGCCGTCCCACATCCTCTGGGTCACAGAGGCCAGCTGGTCGAGATGACCAGAATGATGAGACCACTGGATGGCCAGTTCCAACTGAAGAGAACGCATATGCCAGTGGGCCCATCGGACCACGCTGGTGCAGGCCAACATGTAGCCTAGAAGATGCAGGAAGTCCTGGGCAGGGCGCAATTGCCCAACCAGAAATGATTGGGCATAGGAGAAGAGAACCTCCACCCTGTCTGCCAGGATCTGAGCTCTGCCCTGATGAACTGGATCACCTGCACAGGGAGAAGTTCCAACTTTGCCTCATTGATCAGGAGGCCAAGGTTGAGGCAAGTCTGGAAAGCCAGATCCCTGGACTGCTCCACCTCCCACCCGGAGGGACCTGCTATCAGTCAGTCATCCAGGTAAGGGTACACTCGGACCCCTCAGAGCCTCAGGTAAGTTGCCACCACTGTCATGCATTTGATGAAGACCCTGGGGGCTGAAGACAGGCCAAAGAGCATGGCTTGGAACTCATAAAGGGTTCCCTCAGCTCTGAAGTGGAGGAACCATCGATGGGACGGACGGATCAGGATGTGAAAGAACATGTCCTGAAGGTCTAGGGAGCAGAATCACATTCCTTGCTCAAGGGATGGTATGATCTGTGGCACAGATACCATCTGAAAAGTGTGTGACCTGAGGAACTTGTTCAGGTCATGCAGATCTAGAATGGGGCGTCAGCCCCCCATCCGCTTTGGCACCAGGAAGTACCTGGAGACAAACTCTGGGTCTGAAGGTGGGTCCACTACTTGGCACACCACCTCCTTGAGCAGGAGCTGAGCTAAGTTGTCTCTGAGAGCTGACCGAGAAGCTGCAGATACCAGATCCCTCCCGTGAGGCACGGGCTCAAAAAATAGGGGCCTGCTCGAATTCCAGAGGCAGGCCTTGACCTACCACTTCCAGGACCCAACAGTCTGTGGTGATAGTGGACCAGGTGGAAATGAAGTGGCTGAACTGGCACCCCATGGGAGGTCCCAGGGGAGGCGTGACAGGATTGAGAGAGGCAACCCCAACCCGTCACTGGGCAGGCTTGGAGGAAGGTCCAGCGGATGGGCCGCTGGGACCTTTCCACCTGGGCTTCCTAAATGAGGACACCACAGACTTGGCCCAAGGATGCCAAGTTTGAGCCTGCTGGCCCTGCTGCTGCTGCTGCTGCTGCTGCTGGGTCGGTCTGGCCACAGGAGTGAACAAAAGGGCTTGCGGTTGTGACACTTGGGGCCCTTGTCCTTTTGAGCACATGTGGTGGAGTCCAAGGTGGCACTGGACTTCTCTATTCACTGGGGATGACCCTCCATGCCAGATCTGAACAGGTCAGTGCCCAAGAAGGGGACATCTGGGGGCACAGCACCACCACTGCACTACTGGAATTTACAACCTTCATCCATGCCACGCCTGACAAAGGGAATTGTGGAGGGGCAGTATTTATAGACCTTACCAAGGCATTCAACACAGTTAACCACCCCCTACTGCTCAAGCAACTGTCCTCCATGGGGATCTCCAGCGATGCCCTTCCATGGTTCACCAGCTACCTTGATAATCGGATCCAATGTGTAAGGATTGCAGGGATCTCTTTGGATGAGAAACAGGCCCGCTCCAGAGTCCCCCAGGGGTCTATTCTGGGCCCTCTACTCTTCTCCCTCTTCATCAACAATCTCCCCAGTGCCTGCCACCAAAAAATATTACTATACGCAGATGATGCAATCCTGTTTTCCAGCCATCATGACATTACAGTCCTTGAATCCCAGCTGCAGCTCGACTTGAATCACATCGAAGACTGGTTCAATTCTCATAAACTTGTCCTGAATCACAACAAGACTAAAGCCATGTCCTTCTGTAACCGACAGAGCAGGCACAACTCTCTGTCCCTCTACATCAAGAACCACGCTGGGAACCCACTTGAACATGTCAAGAGGTTCAAGTACCTTGGTAATACCCTGGATAGTACCCTCTCCTACACTCGGCATATTGACACTGTTGCCAAGACCGCCAATATACGGATTGGACTACTACACAAACACAAGCACTGTATGCCTGCGGATGCCCTTAAACTAGCCATCTACAGCTCTGTCACCTCTATCATTGACTACGGCCTTGCCATATATGGCTCTGCCTCAACAAGTGCCCTCCACAGGATTTTAGTTGCACTCAACAAAGCCTGTAGACTACTGATGGGTGCAGCCTGACAAACTCACACCTGTGACCTCTATGCACAGGCCAGCTGGCTACCCCTATGCAGCAGAATACAATACCAGACCTGCTTACTTACCAAAAAGATTCTCCTTGGTCTCATGCCACCTGGTGTTAGCTCACTTCTTACTACCTACAGTGGCACTCAACAAACACGTGGTGCCCAATCTCTAACCTTTCAGGTTCCCAGATGTCGTACCTCCATGGGTCAGCGGTCCTTTATCTATAGAAACCGCTCAATGGTTCAATTCCCTCAATAAAGAAGCACTTTCCTCTACTACACTTGGACCCTTCAAAAGGAATCTCAAGCTTTACCTCACCTCTACCACTCAATTTGACTGCTTCTCTGAACAGAGATCTCTCTAAACACCTCCCAGCTCACTCATGTCTCACAGCCCGCCCTTTCCCAATCTCATTCCCTCTGGCACTGGGCCTTCCTTGTGACTCCTTTCCTGCTTCACATCTCCACTGGTACAAGACCTTTTCCACCACCATCGGACAGTGGCCCATTAGCCTGCCAACTTCCTCTCCCGGTTGCATGCCTGCAATACTAACTGCCTATGGTGCCCTCTATCTCTTATTGTTACGCAGCCAGCTGCCTACTCAAGCTGCTCGTTTTATGAATATTATCTCAAAGTATGTTATAACTGAGTATCTTTATTTTTTCTTTTAGTTGTTTTGGTTGTTTATTATGCATTCTTTTACTACCTCTGTATGTATGTTGACCCTCATCCTTTGACGTGGAACCTTTGTAAACGAGCAGTTTCTGCTCAAAGGTATTTGTAATCTGAGAATTTAATAAATAAATAAAAAAAAATAAAATCTGCCAACTTATGCTGCATACCTGCCGTAAAGGTCAAGATAAGCAGCCAAGCCCTGCGGCGCACTACCGGACGGGCACAGGAATCGCCAATGTCCAGCGCTGTCTGGAGTTGCTGCTTTGCCACCTCCCTACCCTGGTCCCAGACCTGCTCGACCGTAGTCTGGAAGGTAGCCGAGAGATGAGGAATAACCTCATACAGGGAGCCCAAGATGGCGTGGGAAAAATGTGCCATGATAACGGCTCAGCTGACCTGACAGAGACCAAGTAAGGAGGCTGCATACACTTTCTTCCCGGAATGGTCCAATTGTTTGGATTCCTGATCCAGGGGTCTGTCAGCATCACCCTTGTTGCCTGAACACTGAAAAATGGAGTTAGCCACTAACCCCACCACTGAGGGGGTGCTCCAAAAAGCCTGACAGGGACCCCATGGGCACCACATAATTGCAGGTCATGTGGGCAGAAGGCTCAGGACAAGATGCTGGATGCTACCACTGCTCCAAGACTGGGCCCACAATGGCCTCAGCCACCGGGAATGCCTCCATAGGAGTATCCCTTTTATCCAGAATCTCGGTAAGGGGGTACTTGGCCTGTTTCTGCACAGGCTCCAGCTCCATACCCATGGATTTGAAGATGAGCTGACAAAATCCCAGTCGATGGAGAGACCACCCAAGGACTGTATGTCCACTGGACTGGAGACCATAGAGGAGTCCTCAGACTCTGAAGAGTCCTCATAGAGTGGGCACCCACCTGTGTCGCTCTCCGCTCACCTTGGGTGATCAGGAGTGACAGTGACCGACAACCAATGGGCAGGCCTTGGCCCAATGGAGAATCATTGTTTGGGGCCCTAGACTTCAGTTGCTCAGGTGGTGGCTCCACCCGGATCAGTGAAGTAGCCAGCTTTGGCTGGGCTGGCAGGGCCTTAACTGGCGCCTTGATGACGGTGGCCATGGCCAATGTTGGTTGCTCAGGAGAAAGCCACTTAATGGCCAGGGTGGAAACTGGAATTGGCTCTGACCTGGACAGAACCAACTGCTGCCACATGAGGTCTTCATAGCATCGATGCAACTTGAGCCGGTGCCTCTCCTCACCTGAGGAGGATGAAGAGGACGAATGGTGCTGCTGCATCCCATGGCATCGGGAATGGGATTGCCAGTGAGGGTGAGTCCTGTCCGATGCCGAAGTTGAGGAATGAGACCAGGGCCAATGGGGGACCTCAGAAAGAGCTGGGGAAACTTGTGGCTCCTCCAGGTCAGGTTTCTTGGTGAGTGGGTCCTACCCAGTGGGCTGAGCCAACCTATCTGAGGATACCAGGAGCACCGGCATCCGAAATAAAGAGTCATCGACCAGATTGGGTGCCAACCCGCCAATCAGCTGGAGAAAAATCTTGGCCGCATCAACAGGCATCTCAGCCGACTGGTCTGACAGGGATACCATGAAACCAGCGGCCTCGGCTGCGATTTCGATTGAAGGTAAAGCAGGGTTTTCCTGCGAGCAAGACTGCTCCCGGTCCCAAGAATGTTGACATGTCGACTTTTCTTTTTCTTTCTTTGACTCCTTCTTCCTGGAGCATGACACACGTGACCCCAAAGGGCTCTCTCCTTTAGTAGAGAGAGACTGGCACAACTCCTTGAAGGAAGCTGAATAGGAGGATCCTAGTTGAAGTGGAATGAAAGCTGAATCAGAAGAAGAGCCTGCCGCCGCCTGAGCTGCCTCCTCCTCACAGGCTTTAAGCTGTTCCAGCTGCTAGGTGGACCCCACAGCCGTGGAGACCACCCAATGGGCATCCTTAGATTTGACCAGCGGGCAATGCTTCTCCGGTCACCCCAGCTGGAGTTGGACAGCGTGATCTTCGAGCACATTTTGGGAAAAAGACAGACAGTTATCGCAGGCCTGTGGATCGTGGTCCAGTCCCAGGCAAAACATGCATGTGGCATGAGGATCCGTGTGAGCCATTTTCTGCCTGGGGGCTGATTTCTCTTCCATTGTGGGAGTGAAAGAAGAATGAACTTGAGAGAATTAGTTTTGGAAGTGAACCTGAAGACTCAGAAGCCAGGGTCTACTACACGTGGGAGCACTAAGGAGGGAACTTGAACCTTCTGGTGGAAAGCAAGATCTGGCATATTGGGGCGGAACCGAAGGCTACACCACCCAGGTGGATGGGTGGGAGGAGCCAGCTTGAAGACTTTCCAGCACTTCTTAAAGTGGCAAGGTACCTGCCAACAAGTGTGGCTAGAACAACATATCCACAATCCTAGAAAGCTTGAAGCCTCCAAAAGTTGGCATGTAAAACTTTTTGCTGGACATCAGCAGTATATCCAGAGACCCTCAGCCAGCAGTGCCTTCTAAGGCAAATGCTAGTGGCAGCAGCCCTGGCCGAGGCATCAGACATATTTTGTAAATGGCACTCAGGAGATGCTTGCTGACATCAGCTGCAGCTTGGATAGTCTTTAGAAGCTCCTGCCTCTGAAACCCTCAGGAAGGGCCTGTGCTGCAGCTCTGCCCTTCTTCCAGAGGGTTTTCTGGCACTTGACCATATGAGACAGGTAACTGGCAATCCTGAGGCCTAAAGTGGCCAAAGCAAAGGTCCTCTTGCTCCAAGGTCATTCCTTCTAGATTCCCTGTTGGGGGAGGGAACTAAGGTGCTTGGGCACCATGGATCTATCATGAGCCACCTTAATCACCACAGAGTCAGTTTCTGGTTAAATGGCATATAAAGGCTTGCCCAAAGGGGCTTTATAAAATGTGTCCTCATTCCTAGATGAGACCATGGACTTGTCTGAGGAATCAGCTCCAAGATCCTCCTCTTCATCCTCATTATTAGGGAGGATGTGATCTGGACAGTACTCCTCTTTGATATCGACCTGGTCTGAGGCACAGACGCGCAAGAGGGCACAAAGTGCTGGAGTCAAACTGGCATTGACACAGAGGCAGCACCCCATGGTAACAGCGACGAAGGCCCAGGCCGGGGAATGAGATGCTGAAGTAAAGCTATGGTAATGGAGGAGAGAACCATGTTTAGGTCGATGGTAGGCAGGGGTAACACTGGTGCCAGCGGCAGTGACGGGGAGGGTAGAGACCCCTGCATTGCTAAATCACTGCCTGCTGAAGCAGTCAGTGGGGCCTGGGGCTGGTGGATCCTGCAGTTGTGGAGGTCACAGCAGCAGAGCTGGCATCGATGACCTGAGCGAGCCTGAGGTAGCCGACCCTTCACCTGCCATAGGAAGGGCGGTGGAACTTGCTGCCAGGGCTGGCCTAGTGGAAGTGAATGCCTAGGTGGCAGGAACTGTTGACACTGAAGCTGTCGATGGCACTAACTTGGGGGAAGAGACAGAAGCTATCAAGGACCGGGAGCATCTCCAGGGGGAATTGGCTTTGTTACATTCCTTGTCCCAGTGAGAGTGTTTCCCTGAAGACTTGTCTCAGGCCTTGGTGCCTGAGAGCCCAAAGAATTATCCAGCAACTGGAAGAGAGTAGTCCCTGAAGGCCCCTGTTCCATCCTGGCTACTTGTTGCTCCAGAAGAAAGGATCGCAGGTGGCAAGGTTGAACTCCAGGAAGAGCTCAAAGGCAAAGATGTTGTGGCTAGGCCAGAGGCAGCAAACACACAGGTCATGCTCATCTTAGGAAAAAATCTTCTTTCTGCAGCAGCAGTGAAGGAAAAGTCTGGATGAATCTTTCGTTCTCAACATACAACAGAAAAGGAATCACTTTAAAGTGATTCAACACATAAAAGAAAATAAAAGTTAAGCAGAAATTTATCGGTTGACTGAATGACAAGGCTTCCGTGGAGTCCATCTGAGTATGGTTGATGGCAGGAAAAGAACTGAGGAGGAGTGGGGCCACCCACACTTATAGATGCAGGGACGTCGGCGTTTGACATCGGCATGGGTGGCCCCTACTAAACTACTAGAGAAAAGTTTTTGTGTGGTGCTAGTGCCCGATGGCTACAAGTTCCATAGGTAAGTAGTAAGTAAGTAAAATTTATTTAAAAATTCTTTTCCAATGGTCAAAGCGCTTTACAAACAGTAAACAGACAATACAATATTAATAATATAAAACCATAAGCCATAAGCTTTAGAGAATAAGGAAGTTTTCAACTCTACTTTAAAACTCTCAACGGTCAGGCAGCTTCGTATCCGACGAGGTAGAGAATTCCACAGGGCTGGAGCTGCATATGAAAATGCACGAGCTCCTGATGTTTTCAGACAAACCCTGGGAATCTCTAGTAATCCCTTGTTGGTGGATCGGAGTGAGCGAGAGGGGTAGTAGGGAGTTAGGAGATCTTTCAGATACTGCGGTCCCTGTTCATGTAAGGCTTTATAGATCAGTAACCCGACCTTGAAGGTGATTTGCCATTGTACCGGCAGCCAGTGCAGCCTGCACAAAACAGGCATAACATGACTATGCCTAGATGTTCCAGTCAAAAGCCTGGCTGCTACATTCTGCACTAGCTGCAGGTGATGAATTTCAACCCCCGATAGCCCCAGGTAAAGGAAATTGCAGTAATCAAGGCGAGTGGTCACAAAGGCATGGACCACAGTAGGAAGGTCAGCCGGAGAAACCAGGTGTTTTTCCCAGGCGATATTCCTCAGTTGGAAAAAAGAGGACTTAACAACGGTGGACACCTGAGATTTTAGGGCCAAACCACTGTCAAAAATAACACCCAGATTCCGCACCTGGCCTGAGGTCAAGAGCTGGGCATCACCAAGCCAAAGGCCTGATGGTACTTCAGCCCTATGACCCGCCTCAAGGCGACCTGGGTCCACAACCAACACCTTATCCAGGTTTAACCTCAGCCAGCTAGCGCTCAACAAGCCATTGATTTCGGCTAGACAGCTGTTAAGCACAGAGACTGCATCATCCTGACCAGGAATAAAGGACAGATACAGCTGGGTATCATCTGCATAGCAGTGAAAACCCAGACTGTAACGCCTAATAATGACTCCTAATGGCAGCATAAAAACTGCGAATAACATGGGCACCAAAATGGAGCCCTGCGGTACCCCACAGGACAGGAGAGATGGTATCAGAGGAATATATCCCCACTGTAATCCTCTGAGTCCGCCCCATGAGGAAAGATTGAAACCAATGTAAGACTGTACCAGACAGTCCACAAAGAAATCGCAGGCACTCCAGCAGCACTCCACAATCCACAGTATCAAAAGCTGCAGAGAGATCAAGAAGGACTAGATTAGTACAAGCCTTTCGATCTTTCGCAATTAGGAGATCATTTAAAACCCAGACAAGAGCAGTCTTGGTGCTATGTCTTTTCCTAAACCCTGACTGGAGAGCTTCATAGATGTTGTGATTTATAAGATGGTCATCCAATTGTATCACAACCACCTTTTCAATAACCTTACCCACAAAGGGCAGGTTAGAGATAGGTCTGTAATTAGCTGGGACATCTGGGTTCAATGAAGGTTTTTTAAGGAGTGGTCGAATGACCGCCTCCTTTAAGGGGGGGGGTAAAACCCCTTGCTCCAAAGATTTCCAGACAATTTCAGCAAGGATCGGGCAGATAGAATCTACACAACTTAATAACAGTGGTGTAGGGCCCGGATCCAAACCACAACTGGTTGGTCGTACAGTCTGGATAATCGTCACAACATCCATGAATGCCAGCCTACTAAAGTCAGAGCAGGAGACACAAGGGACTGCTTCCTCTCGCCGACCATCACAACTCCCTGTACAGAGAGGAGGACGGATGCCCGATCTGATGCCGGCAATCTTATCTGTGAAGAATAGAGCAAGCTCATCACACTTCATTTGTGAAAAATCTCTTCCAGACTGCAGACAGAGTGGATTGCACAATCTGTCGACAGTCTGAAAGAGTTTGGCTGGTCGATTCTGCGCAGCAGCAATCTCCCTGGACAGGAATTCTGCCTTCTTACGGGTGATTGCTGATTGATAGACCTTAAAATGGTCCATCAATCTAAATCTGTCAGCATCTAAGTCGGACTTTCACCAAGCTCTCTCTAACCTTCATCCTACTCTCCTCAGCTCCTTCAATGAATCATCAAACTATGACGATCTTGAATGCTGGGTGAGTGGACAAACATGAACAGGTGCAATTTGATCCAGGGCATCGCCCACAGCCTTATTATAGGCAAGTACAAGACCTCCTGGATCCATGCACTCACTCAAAATACGCGATAGGTCCAAAACCCGCGAAAGGCCTTCTGGGGTAACTCCCCTTTAAGGGCGATATTACAGATGTGACCTGATGAAAGAGATATGGTATCCCCAAAGATCAGCCAAGCACGAGAGACTTTGCTGTTTGATTCTTAATACAGTACTATCATTCTGATGTCAGGTCGATAGTGTTATTATGAATTCCTGATGTCAGAACGACAGTATTATGACTCTCAATGAGGCTGACTTTTCTATTAAACAAAATGGGAACTCTGTACTACAATGTGATAAACATAATACTGGCTAAAGGATACAAGCAAACTGCAGTTTGACACATGGAGAGAAAAACTGACTGTCAAACAAAACTTCAAGACTTACTTGAGGCACCAGATTAAGAAATTCTGACCAAATATAGCAATTGCCCCCACACAGACCTGCACCAATGAAGCTGTTTTTGGGGAAAAAATTAGCATGCATACAAATTTAAACTGAAAGCAGGCACGAATTAATCTAGAGAGTACTGCCTGTAGGGAAAAACAATATTTTCGTGCTAGGTTTACTTGAGGAAAATATTGTTTAGATTTATCTTTTTTATCTTTACTAATATTTCAGAGATACTCCTTTGAGCTGGGGCTCATTTACAAAGGTTCCACGTCATACATTACAGAGCAGTATTTGGAAGAGTCACAAGCAATACAATGATTTGGACAAGCATTTCAACAAAATGACCTTCATTCAATCTAGAAACAGGTAAACAGCCGCTACTAAGGTAGCATTGTCAAGGTAGGCGTTAACATAGGAGGGAATAGGAGGAGGGGGAGATAATGGGCAGGTGTAGGGGGATGAGGGAGAGAGGAAGGAGGGAGGGGTGAGTTGGATGATGTAGTCCCATAAGGGGGTTATGTTAGGTATTTAAGTGCAGTTGCACATTATTTTTGACACAAAATACTTTCTCAAGGCAGATTTAAAATGACCAGGGGTGTAGATCCCTGGAGACTATTATACCCTTATACAAAAGACTTCAGTTTTTACTCCGCAAGTCACAATAGCTTATCTAGAATAGACTTTTTCCTTCTAAGTCAACACTTGTGTCCTTCCACACTTGAAGCTCAAATCCATGCTAGAGTACTTTCAGATCACTCCTTCATATCTGTGTATGTTGCCTGTTCTAAAATCCCCCTTAGACCGCATACATGGTCATTGAATAACTGTCCTAAAAGACCAACTAGTAGTCTCCCGTCTAACAATTTTCCTCCAGAACTCCATCCAGGAAAATCCAAATTCAGTTCCGGCAGTGGATAAAATTTGGGTGGCTTTGAATTCTACATGGAGAGGTGAGCTTATACGGATTGCCTCAACCCCAAAAAGGAAAAAATTATTTCAAATGAATCAATGCCTAGATAGAATTCACATACTGGAAATTAACAGAATAGATAAGATAACAGAGACAGATAAACAAGAACTCTCCCACTTATGAGCTTATTATTTTAGCCTACTGTTGGAGAAGGTAGAAAGGGCAGCTTCTTTGTAAAAGCTATTTATATGGGCCAGGGGAACAAGCAGTGGCTGCTGACTAGCTAAAAGCAAGGATCATCTTCAAAATGGATAACAGCAATTAAGTGCCCTCATGATGGATCTGTGCTAGTGGACCCGGGTGAGATGCTAGTAACATTTAGAGATTTCTACCAATCTCTTTACTCTTCTCACCCACTTTCACCTTCTCATTTCCAGGCCATGCACAGTTTTCTCCATAATTCTAATCTTACACAATTAGCATTGCCATCTCAAACCCTTCTAGAGAGGTCGTTTACTTTGGAAGAAATCAACTCGGCCATTGATTCTTTAAAACCTGACAAAGCCCCTGGCCCAGATGGTTTTACTGGTCTTTTCTATATGACCTTCAAAGCCCAGCTTGCCCCCCTCCTACGCCTTCTCTTCAACTATTGGGAGACTTCAGATATAACTGAACCCTCATTGTTTGAAGCGAGAATTATTCTCATCCCCAAACCAGGAAAAGACTCTACTATTATAAGTAACTATAGACCAATCTCCCTTCTGAATGTAGATATTAAAATATATGCAAAGGTCTTAGCAGACAGGCTAGCGAAGGTCTGGGCTACTCTACTAGGATCAGAGCAAGCTGGATTTGTTGCAGGCCGCTCCACAATGGATCACTTTAGGAAACTATTCCATCTCATTTCTGTATCCAGGAAGCCTGGCCTTGAAGCGGTGCTGGTTGCCCCAGATGCAGAAAAAGCATTTGATAGAGTGGCTTGGTCTTACCTTTTCACTGCCCTATCCTATTCTAGCATTCCTGAGAGCTTTATCAAGTGAATTCAGGTTCTTTACTATTCCCCATCAGCAAGGCTATTGCACAATAAACCATTTATCTGACCCTTTCATTTTATGTAGTGGTACTAGCCAAGTTTGCTCAGTGTCCCCTTATTTGTTTAACCTGCATATCGAACCTTTGGCAAGATCTCTCAACCAGGCACAGGGCATCAAAGGAATACCACTTGGTGACTTAAATCTCTAATTATCCCTTTTTGCAGACGATCTACTTTTACATCTTTCAGATGGTAGACAATCCCTTCTATTAGCACTAGAGATTATAGAGCAATTCAGTGTGTTTTCAGGATACAAGTTAAATAAGTGGAAAACCATGATGTATTCTCTTTCTGGTTTGATAAATAAGGCGCATATCACTGATATGGGCCTCCTCTGGGAAAGTACAGTGATTACATTCTTGGGCATCAGAGCTTCAAAAGATCTATCCAAGCTTAAAGATTCTAACTTAGATACTCTTTTAAAATTGATACAAGAAGATTTGGGAAGATGGAAAAAATTACCACTTACCTTCTGGGGCAGGGCTAATATAATTAAGATGGTTACACTTTCCAGAATATTTTACCCTTTATCTAATCTTAATATATACCTCACCAAGTCTTTTTTCAACACTACATAGAAGTTACTCTGACTTTATCTGGAATGGGAAGACCCCACATAGAGCCTATTGGAAATTGACTTGTTCGAAGGCTATGGGAGGCGTGAGGCTTCCAGGTTTTTTCTTTACAATCTAGCCATGCATGTGCATAGACTCTTGCACTGGCTAGCGCTAGGAGAAGATTTGCTGGATATTAGCAATTGGCTACAACTAGATTATAAATATGCGACCAACTACAAAGTTTCTTTAGCCACAATTTTATTCAACTCATGGACGGTAGTCCCAATAGCACTGCGGGAATCACCTATTGGATGGAACATCAAAGCGTTTCAACAACTGTGTACATTAATTAGATGCAGTCCAAAGAAAGATACCATGCAACCCTTGCTAAATAACCCTAACCTAAAGATAGCGAACAAGGTTATTTGCTTAAATGTTTGGCCAATGCAAGAACTTCCAAAGTTAAAAGATTTAACCCAAGGAGACTCTTTACTTTCTATTTCTGCTTTCTGACATAAGTTTAATTTGCTACATAAACCAATTTTTTTCTGGTCTCAAGTTTGTCATTGTGTAAGTAACCTTTTGGGTAGACTCCCCTGGTCAGATAAAACTGGCACTCTTTTAGACTCCCTCCAAGTTAAAGCTAAAAAACCTAAACCAATCTAAACTCTATTATGAGCTTATCAATCGTCCATGGATTGGTATCTCCCCAGTAGCATACCATTGGAAATATACCTTAGACAATTCTTTCCCTGATACCACATGGATGCGAATTTTGAACTGATAACTTCGATCTAATTAAACAGGATCGGCTGCATAACTTACAATTCAATATCCTCCATAATCTATACTACTCTCCCAGCAAACTGTATAGGATGGGTAGGATAGCCTCCCCGAAATGTCCAGATTGCAGATATGAAGATGCTACATTATACCATAAACTCTGGACCTGTCACAAAATACAAAACTTCTGGGAAACAAAAAAGGTTGCAGAATACCTCAATATATCTGCTTTCTTTTCAGTGGAGACTTGTGTCTTGGGGCTATATAATTCTATCCTGACTATTTTTCAGAAAAGAAAGTAGCTATGATTTCCCTAGTTACTAAATTGTTAATCTTAAGGATTTGAAAAGACGATTGGACCCCTTCACATCATGAATGGTGGGCAGAGTTCTTCACTGCCTTAAATGCTGAGAGAAGTATTGCTAAAATGTCTCATTCATGGAGTAAATTTCAAAGATGATGGATCCCCCTTTTCTCAACTCTCAAAGATAAATTTGGCTATTAAAGATTACCTTTGTATTTCTCCCCTTTTCTTTTACTTTTTTGTTTCCCTTTTTCTTCTCTTGGTTCTATACCATATCCATAATATCCTCCTTCATTAAGTCGTATTTGACCAATAAGTCCCTGTGTGTGCCAAGGTATAATCTCTTTCTTGCCTAAGGAAGATGTTACTAGGCATTGGCTGTGCTTGCTCTGGGAGGGAAGGGGCTTGGGTGTGGGCAGGTGGGGTAGAGGGTTGTCTGTGATGTATTGTTTTTCCTTGTTTTATTTGGCCATGAACAGTGACTTGTATTGTGTTGTACCTCTTTGCATCAGAGGCCTTGTATGTATAAGTTGTTATTTCCAGTGGAAAGTTAAAATAAACTTAATAGCAAAACAATAAAATGACCTGAGGTGGACAAGTCAAGTATAGCAGTTGGTAGCTCATTTAGCCAAGTTGGTGACCTAACAGAGGAGTGCTTAGGTAGGTTGGTCCTACTAAAAGGTACTTGTAGGGATTTTCTGAGGGCACTCCAGGTGGAGTGTTTGTGATAAACTGGGCAGATAAGTGAGTTAAGAGAGGGGGAGGAGAGACCAGGGAGGGTCTTTTTTTGCAAATAGGCTTGGTTGGTACTTGATACGGAGGTCAAGAGGTAGCCATTGTCACAAACCCACTCAGCAGGTCAGCCCTCTACTCCCAAAGTGCCAACCTCTGAGCGCAGTATTGTGAACAGTTAACAGAACAGGGTAACCCTCTTGTCTGTTTTTGTGGATTCTAATCAACCTTTGGTCTCAAGTCTTGGACAGATTCAAACTGTGAACATCTTGCTAGCATACCCAATGCACAGGCTGAGATAATTCTGTCTTTGGGGGGCCAGATATCTTTGCCTACGGGCACCTAACCAGGTGTACAGAAATTAACCCTAAAAACTGTAATAAAAGACCTCAGATTTTAAATATGTACCTTTTTCCAGTTTGGTATCACCATTCAAGCTTATGTATAGTGTCTGCTTTAACCATATATACTTTACTTGTAAAGGAAAGAAATCAAAGACAGACCAAGTAAGCTCTAAAAATGGAGTTTTACTAAAATTGATAAAAAATATGTAACACATAAAATACAGAACTATTATATCACAAACCATACACATCTCTTAAACAAAACAGGTTTTAACAGTGCAGTGCTTAAAGTGCTCACAGATGTTTCTTTGTCAGAGTTTAGATAGAAGTGTCTCTGAAGGAAAACAGAATAATGTTTAAAAATGTTTAAAAGAAGGTTTTCCCCACCTATTTGCATGAGATCATCTAGCTCCTCCCTGTCAGAATATATATAAAAACATATATCTATATAAAAACAGGATGTCTTTTCCAAGTATTAAATTCTGCAACCTCAGCATAATTCATGTTCTTATTCAAATTACATTTCTTTGATCTCATGAGCATCTTCCCCTTCCCAGGACATCAAGACATCTTTACGATTTTGCACCAGTGTACTAAACCTGTTTTCCCCCTCGAAACTTCATAAAAAGGGATACTGATTCCCTTTTAGCAGTTAAAGCTATAACTAACTTAGAAAAACAGGAGATTCCTGATCAAGGCCTGTTCTACTCTGTAATTAGCTTTGGGCCTTCCAGGCAACACCTTGTATCTAAAACCTGTGTGTGTATGTGTGTGTGTGTGTGTGTGTGTGTGTGTGTCATACCTACATGCTGTTTCAGCATTTCTCATGGGAGACAGTTCATAACACATTTTGTTTATTTTACGAAAAATCATACAGCACTCAGAACTGGCTGTCCATGTCACAGCCATTTTGTATTGATGTAGAGGTTGCAGGTGTGTGTCAATCTGTCAGCACCTAGGACTAGGCAACACACTTTGTTAAGGGGCGACCTTTACTCTGTGAAGAATCGAGGTTGTGGCTGCACCGTAGACCACTAGCCCATAGTCTAAGTCTATCATAGGGAGGACTGAGGCGGTGACTGCTAGCCATCTAGCCTGCTTGGTCATGTATGGTTTGTGTCTATAAAGGGTGCCCAGTTTTGTATGTACCTGTTACACTGCTTGGTCAACATGGTGTGCAAAAGAGAGCATGTGATCTAGGGAGCCACCTAGACATTTGAAAGAGTTGACCTGTTCCAGGGCTTTGCCTTCCTGGTTAAAGATAGCAAAGGGTTGGCACTTGTTCTTTTTTTGGTGACATGTGGTCCACATGGTTTTGGTTTTCTTGTAATTTAGGAGTAACATATTTTGGGAAAACCACTGCTCCAGGGCCGAGAGAAGCTGCTCTGAAGATTGAGCATTAATTCTTGTTGGCAGCTGCTTCCGGTGTCAAAATTCATGAATTACAAGTGCTTGTATCCCTGATTACACTGGGACAGAAGACAGATTACACAAAGGGTCTCAGAAATGCTGTAATCTGGGTCGGCCCGGTGGTGTTGAGGTGCTGGACGCCACACCTCGCACCACACCAGTGACCCGGGTTCGGGAGTGGACTCGGGTCGACGGGAGTCGGCAGGGAGGGAGAAGGATTGAGCACCCAAAGGCAGCTCTCCTTCTCCGGGGAGGGGGTACCGTACTCTCCGCTGCATTACTGCCAACTGTTGGGGGAACCTCAGGGTGGTCGTTGCACATGGGGAGATGTTCCACATAAGGGTCGACACTGGCAGAGGACTGACTTCGACGTGCGTCTACATGCACGCCGGCAGCCTTGTCCCCATTGCACGCTGATGTGGGGGGGACCCACCAGAACATCAGGAAATATCCTGCCCTGGTCTAGGCGATGAGCCTCAGCGTCAGTCCCGAGACAGCACCCAAGAGAGCAGACTATGATGTATGCACTCCCAGTCATTGTTCAGGGGGAGATATGGGGGGATCTCCACCACCCTGCCTGGAGAGTAATCTGAGGCTCTGCAGGTATGTGGGCAGCATTAGTACTCTTGAGCAGACTACTCAGGGGAGTTGCAGAAGGGGACCTACGAGGGGAGCTCTGAGAGAGTGATCTGTGGCCAACAGTAGGAGGGATAAAGAAAGTAAAAAAAAAAAAAATGCTGCAATCTGATTAGCTGTAAGCCTTCCATGACTCTTCCATTAATTTCTGTTACAAATGGCGCATGAATTCTTCCTGTTAGCATTCCATCCTTTAGCACTGCTGAATGACTGGAATTATGTATTCTAATTCTAAACCAGCATTCTTAAACAGTTGGTGGATGAACTAGGTTGTTAAAAATCTCCCTTTAAATGAGAAAAGAACAGCCCCCCTACACAAACAGTTGCTGTACATTGTGGTGGAGATATATAATATGGAAGAATTAGCCTGTTGGGTAACGCAATGGATGCCCTGCCTCACAAGAAGATGGGCATACTGGGTACTGTACCAGGAGGGGTGAAGCCCAGATGACATCCACTACAGATTATATATACAGTGGTCCTAAAGGGTACACATAAATTGCATAATAAGGCAAACTAGAGTTGGGGGGGATAAATACCAGATTACCACTACTGTTTCTTATCATTTAAGATGAATGTTTTGAATCTTACAGAACTCATGTAACCTTCGTGTGTTCTTTTACCATCCTTTAAGATGCTCAGGGTAAAATGTATTGTACAAGTTGTTCAATAAACTGGAAGTAAAACAAAAAAGGTATACTTCTAACTTCTAACTGTTCTTCTGGAATAATTTTTTACAATAGCAATAAGGCACTCCCAGTAGCTAGATTAACAGTCGGTAAAATCATCCCAAGCAAAATATGGCACTCTATTGTGCCTCGTGCCACATTACGCCCCTGGGGTGATTAAGACAGTTAATCTAACCACTGGTCATGCATTATTGCTTAATTAGTTACAGGCAGTGGAACTCACATGTTACCAACGTTCCATGCTGATGTCATAGTTTTGAGCTGTGCCAGAGTCCCCATATGTTATGACTTCCCAGAGACATGCATTGTTATTTTTCTATAAGGAAACTTTCTATAAAGGTACAGTGGCACCAGCCAGGATGATGCACTCTGTGATAAAGGTATTACTTTTCCTGTGTGACAAATTGGAGCAATTACAATTGAATTATATTGTGTTCCTGCTGTATCCTGGAAGATACCATTGGCAGAAACTGTGATGAGACCATGTGGTAGAAGTGTAAATCAGAAAGTACAGACAGACTAAGGAAAAAGGTACAAGGCACAAATAGTGCCACTTTATTAACACAATAAAAATATAAGCTGTTGGATGGCAGAAGAATGGCAAACACATTTAGAAAAGGAATTTGGTAGCTGCTTCACATCAGTTATAAACAATTTTTTTTTTAATTTTATTTATTTAGGTCTAGGATTACAAATACCTTTGAGCCAAGGCTCTTTTACAAAGGTTCCATGTCATGAGTTACAGCAAGACAGAACATAACAGGCAACAACATGTATGGAAATACATACAAATAGCCTTAGTGGAACATAGCTGGATGCACCAATACAAAAGGAAAAAAAAAGGTGTGGGGAGGACGAAAAGGTGGGGAGGCAGCAAGTGAATAAGGTGGGGCAGAGGGAAATGGTAGAGGTAAGGTGGGTAAGGGGGTCTGGAGGGATGGGTAGAGGGGACGATGGGGGGGGAAGAAGGAAGGGGATGCAGCCAGGAGGCTTTGTCAGAGAATAAGAGAAGTGCAAGAGTTGGGCAGGGTGATGGTGGAAAGTGCTAAGAGGCTGTGACCCTCATAGATGTAACAGACAAGGGGAGCCTCAGAGTAAGGGATCCATTCATAATCCGGGAGTCCAGACTGTGGTGTTCCATTATTAAACATTGCAGTCACAGGTGCTGGAGGCAATGAGTGAGTGGCGGAGCCTGGTTTTGAAAGCGCCGATCATGGAGGTAGTGGAGATATCACTAGAGAGTCCATTTAGCCAGCTTGTGGCCCAATAGGCAAAAGCTCATTGACCTTGGGTTGTGCAGCAGTGGGGGAGTTAGAATTGCTGTGGTTTGGACCCCCTGGTGCTTCAGCTGCCTTTTTGAGGTTGTAGGAGAGTAGCGACACCGGAAGGGGCGAGACCCATCAGAATTTTCTTAGCCACTATGCAGGTTTGGTATTTTATACGCTTGTCGAGTTGCAGCCAGCTGGTTTGGGAGTAGAGGTCACAGGTGTGTGTACGACGTTGGGTGCCAGTAATGAGCTGACAAGCCTTGTTGAGGGAGGTGGTTACCCATTTGAGCGCGGTAACAGTAGCAGAGCTGTAGATGATGAGGCCATAGTTAATCAATCAATCTTTATTTGTAAAAGGCGCCTTTCCAAAACCAAGGCGCCTGTACATTGCATGATAAAACAATAAATAATTAAAACAATATTAAAATAGACTTGACAACAGCATTCAAAACTCATTTATGCTAGGCTAAAAAGATAAGTTTTTAAAGCCTCCTTAAAGCTTTAGACAGTTGGGCAATCTCACACCTGACGAGGTAGAGAATTCCACAGGGTTGGTTCCATAAAGCTAAAAGATCTGGCCCCTGAAGTTTTTAAACAACCCTGGGAATCTCTAGCAATCCCTCGTCAGCAGATCAGAGAGAGCAGGAGGGACAGTAGGGACAAAGAAGATCTTTCAGGTAGCCAGGTCCCTGGTTGTGTAGGGCCTTATAGGTCAGCAAACCGACCTTGAAGGTGATTCGCCTGCAAATTGACAGCCAGTGCAGTCCGCAAAGCACAGGTATTATATGACTGGACCTAGAAGAACCAGTCAGTAGCATGGCTGCCGCATTCTGCACTAGCTGCAAGTGGCGAATCTCAACCCCCGGTAGCCCAAGATAAAGGGCATTGCAGTAGTCAAGGCGGGAGGTAACGAAAGCGTGGACCAAAGTAGGAGGATCATCAGAAGGAACCAGGTGCTTCGCCCGGGCAATGTTCCTCAGATGGTAAAAGGAGGTTTTGACAACTGCCGACACCTGCGATTTAAGTGTCAAACAGTCATCAAACACAATGGCCAGGTTTTGCACCCGGTCTGAGGTAGTTAGCTGTACACCCCCAAGCCATAAACCCGAGGGTGATCCAGCCAGCAAACCCACCTCCCGGCGACACTGGTCCACAACCAACACCTCAGTTTTTTCTGGGTTCAACCGCAGCCAACTCACATTCATCCAGTCCTGGATTTCGGCCAGACATTTGTTAAAGACTGAAAAGGCAGCATCTTGGCCGGGCACAAAGGACATGTACAGCTGAGTATCATCTGCATAGCAGTGGAAACTCAGACTGTACCGCCTAATAATAGCTCCTAACGGCAGCATGTACACCGCAAACAACATGGGCACCAAAATGGAGCCCTGTGGCACCCCACAGGATAGGAAGAATGATGCCGAGGAAAAAATCCCAGACACCACCCTCTGAGTCCCACCCTCGAGGAAAGATCAAAACCAACTGAGGACTGTACCAGGCAGCCCACAGATAAACCGCAAGCGCTCCAATAGCACACCATGGTCCAGTGTCAAATGCTGCAGAGAGATCAAGAAGGACCAAGACAGAACAAGTCCTTCAATCTCTCGCTATTAGGAGGTCATTTAGTTCCTGGACAAGAGCTGTCTCAGTACTGTGTCTTTTCCTAAATCCGGACTGGAGAGAATCATAGACATTGTGGCTGGTCAAATGATCATCCAGCTGCGACGCGACCAACTTCTCAATAACTTTGCCCACAAAGGGCAAGTTTGAGACAGGCCTGTAGTTAGCCAGACAGTCCGGGTCCAAGGAGGACTTCTTAAGAAGGGGCTGAACCACAGCCTCCTTCAGAGGATTTGAAAAATTCCCCCTCTCCAAAGACCTCCAGACTATCTCAGCAAGGACCGGACCAATTTTATCCACACAGCCCACTAGGAGACGTGTGGGGCCCAGATCCAAACCACAGTTGGTCGGATGCAATGATTAGATGATCATCACTATGTCATTGATTGTGAGAAGGCTGAAGTCAGGCCACACAAACTGGGTGTCCGACATATTCTGCCAACCATCACAACTCCCATTAGGAAGGGTCAAACGGATATCAGACCTGATTGTGGCAACCTTATCTGAAAAGAACTGAGCAAACTCTTCACACCATTCTTGAGAAAAGGCTCTTCTGGGCTGAAGACAGATTGGATTGCACAATCTTTTCACAGTCCAGAAAAGCTGAGCTGGTCTATTCTGTGCAGCCACAATCTCTCTGGACAGGAATTCTGCCTTCTTACAAGAGATTGCGGATTGATAGACCACATAGTGGTCCATCAAACTAAGTTTGTCACAATCCAGACCCGACCTCCGCCAGCACCTCTCTAACCTTCATCCGACTCTCCTCAACTCCCTCAGAGTCTCATCAAACCAAGGAGACCTGGGGCAAAGAGTGAGGGGACAAACATGAACAGCAGCAATGGAATACAGGGCCCCTACCACTGCCTTATTATAGGCGAGTACCAAGTCTCCTGGATCTATGCAATCTCTCAGTAAGCCTGATCGGTCCAGCACCGCCATCAGGCCATCTGGGGAAACACCCCTCAAAGGGCGGTAACGGACCATCTCCATAGGGGATGGCCTACTAGGGGTGGCCTCAAAACTGAACCCAATGGAGTGATGATCAGACCATCTGACTGGTTTCACCACCAAATTGGATATCTCCATCCCCAGTAGGAACACCAAATCCAATGAATGTCCACCAATATGGGTCGAGGAGGAAATAACCTGTGTGAAGCCCAGTGAAGTCATTAACTGGTGGAAGTCTTGACCAAACTGCAAGAGTTCATCGTTGACCCAGGCATTGAAATCCCCCAGAACCAACCATCTGGGGGATCCCAATGTCAGGTCGACAATGAAGTCTGCGACTTCCTGCAGGAAAGCATTCCCGTCACCTGGTGGACAGTAAATGAGAAGTATCCTGCACCCCACACCCTCGCCCATGATACATTCAAAGGAGTTGGTAGTTCCCACTGGTACCTCCACTAGGCCCAGTTTCGATTTAAAACAGATAGCAACACCCCGGCCCCTACAATCCATCCTCGGGCGGTGTATCACTGAGTATCCAGCTGGAATTGCTGCCGCCAAAACTGGGCCAGCATTCTCATCCAGCCAGGTCTCAGTGATGCATGCCAAGTCAGATGTTCCAAAAAAATCAGCTATAATAGCGGTCTTGTTTTTAATAGACCTTGCATTGCACAACACCGCCCGAGTAGGATGAGCAACCGAGGATGGCCATGCTACCTGCTGACTACAAGCAGAACCCTTGGGTATGGGAACCAGACAGGGAGGACCCCTTTCCTGGACCCATTTCACCCCAGGGCATCTCCTTGTCCCCACTATCCCTAACTGCCCACTCCTTTCCATTCCCTCTCCAGGCCCAGCCCTCGTTCTTCTCCTTTTTCTAATAATCCCCAAAGCCCTGCACCGCATGTATACTTCTGGTGATAGGGGAGGACAGGAAAAAGGGCAGAGGTCTCTGAGCCTGGAGGGGGAATAATACCATACTGTCCTTGTACCATTCCAACACATATTTAGCACCCTAAGCGAACAACAAGTATAGTCAATGGCGGCAATGATGGAGCACTGGAAGGCAGCAGCCAGGGCTTCAGGGGAAAGGTGTCTCCTGTGGTGGAACAGCAGGCCTAGTCTGGAGTTGGCAGCTCTGGTGACATTATTTATGTGGTCAGCGTAGGAGAGGAGTGAGTCTAGGGTGATCCCAAGGTATTTAAAAGTTAGGACCTGCTCCAGTAGACCACCGTGACTGGTATTAATGGAGAGGTGGTGGTGCTTATGTTTATTGTGGGAGCTACTGAAGATCATGGTCTTGGTTTTTTTCTGGTTGAGGATCAGTTTGTGCTGAGTGAACCAGTTCTCAACTGCTGAGAAACAATGCTGGAGGTTGCCTTGCAGCTGGTTGGGATCCCGGTGTGAGGCTAGGATTACTGCATCGTCGGTGTAGAGTATGATTTGTTCAGAACAGGAGTCTGGCAGTGTGTTTAGGAACAGGCTGAAGAGAAGTGGTCCCAGGATGGATCCCTGTGGGACACTGGAGCAAACAGGTTTGCCTTCTGAGAGCACATCCGCAATTTTTACACATTGTGACCTGTTTGCAAGGTAGCTCTTGAACCATGAAATAGAATCTGGAGAGAGCCCAGCCTTTTGAAGCTGGGCAAGTTGAAAGCGGTGGTGGACAGTATCAAAGGCCTAGGTTAGGTCAATGTAGATAGCGCCAGTGAGTTGCCCTTTGTCCAGGGAGCTGTGGATTGCCCCGGTGACTTCAAGTAATGCGGAAGCAGTGCTATGGCCTTTCCAGAAACCATGTTGTTGCCTACAAAGGATATTGTGCTTGTCCAGGTACTCGGTAAGCTGGTCCAATACTATGCATTCCAGGGCCTTTGAGAGGGGCTGCAGGATTGAGATTGGGCGATAGTTCCCATGGGCAGTCTTGTCACTTTTGTGGATCGGGGTAACAGTGGCTGAATTCCATTTTTCTGGGAATTGGTTGAGTGTGAGGGATAGGTTAAAAATCCTGGTAAGATGCACCAGCACCTCTTCTAGGGTGAGGGATAGAAGCTTGAGGTCGAGTGTATCATTGCTAGATCTGGATTTGCTGATGGCTTTGGTGACGTACTTAGGACATCATTCTTATGTACTACTTTAAACTAGAAGGGAGGGTGACTATCAGGAGTTGTGGAGTTGAGGGTTGTGGGTGCTTCATCATCATTGAAGAAATTGGGGGGGGGAAGAACACTGCTGAGGTCAGTGAAAGCAGTGTTGAAAGTATCAACAATGATTTTTGGGTCAAGTGTGGTGTTCCCATTTACCTTTAGCATGGCCGGCATGGATTTGGATTGCTTCCCGGTGATTTCTTTTAGATTGTTCCAGAAATCTCTCCCATTTCCCCTAGGAGTCAGTGCGTGCTTTCTTGTAGTAGTCAGATTTCTGTGTCCGAATGGTTTTTGTACAGTCATTTCATGCTCGTTTATAATTTTGGATGTCACCTTGTTTCCCGGTGGATCTAGCCAGTTCCCACAGCTGGTCCCTGGATTTTAGCTTTTTTAGGAGGTCACCAGTTAGCCAAGGGTTGCAGAGAGTTTGAACTTTGTGCTTTTTAAGGGGAGCAAATAGGTTACAGGCTTTATTAAAGATGTGGATGAAGTGGTCCAATGCCAAGTTTGTATCAGTCGCGAGGACCCAGCCCCCGATCTACCGTCCATGCTCACAGCTGCTGCACACTCTGCCTGCCATTGTACCTCCAATTGTGGCATCCTTCCCAGGCCGTGGTTGCTGGATATGGGTATGTATGCTCTGTATGGCTCTCAGTGTGCAACCGAGTACAGTTGCCTACCAGAGTGAGGGCTGTGCCACAGGGGTGGGGAATATGGGTGTGTAGTCAATTTGCCACAGTCCCTGACATATTCCCTGTGGGACCGGTCACCCGAACTCGGCGGCTGTGTCACAGTATTGCACCGGGGCTGTACAGGACATGTTCACGGAGGCGGGTTGCCAGGGAGTGGGTTGTCTGCGGGGTGTACCAATGTGGGAGTGCATTGTTAGGTATGGAGTGCCATGCCCCCTTCTATATTTGCTTCCCATGATGGGAGCTGGGTGCTGGCATCATGGAGCCGTGGTACAACATGATGGTAAGCTGGCAGACTGAGGGGGGGACTACATGGTTGCGTTTACATGGTGCTCTGTAACATTACAGATCTGCAAACATTACAGTAACCATTGTTGAAACCACCTGCTAACAGGTTTCAACAACGGTTATGTTAACGCCTTCTGCAACGTTACCAGTGTAAATACTATCCATTACGGTAACATTACAGGCACTCTGTAACATTACAGAGAGTGTTTTCAGTTGTAGTGTGGACAGGGCCTAAATGTCTTTCCCAAGCTAACAGAGATAAACAGACAAGTAAGAAAAACAAATCTAGGTGTGGCTTGTAAACATTAATTCTTTTAACTTCTAATTTTTAGGGAAAATAAACTGGCTCCTTTTCACAGCCTGAAAAGCAGCTCACATTCATGTTAACAACTCCTAAGTACATTTGATTACAGACCCTGTACATCTAATTTCATGGGGGATTCATCATGTACTGTGGCAGAGAGGTGAAGGGAACAAACGAAAAAAGAAAGGCAGACAGTATGAGAAGCAGGACAGGGAAGTACAAGAGAAAGTGCAAGGGATAGGGGAGAGTTGTCAGACTGCCAGAGGGGCCAGCTCCTAGGTCAGAAGAGTGGCAACTGGGGTTTAATGCAAAGAAGTGCAAGATTATACACATAGGGAAGAGAAACCCTATGCCCTGCAGCCACTTATAGGTTGGGAGGGGAATTGCTGGCAATCACAAGGGAAGAAAGAGACTTAGGCATTGTCATCACTGATGACCTGAAATCATCCAAGCAGACCACTAAAGCAGTAGGTAAGGCTAGGGGGATGCTGGGGTGTATTAACAGGGGTATCACAAGTTGTAAGAGGGAGGTAATAATCCCTCTTTACGAGACACTGGTTAGGCCCCATCTGGAGTACTGCGCGTAGTACTGGAGGCTGCACCTGCACAAGGACATTAACAAAACGGAGGCAGTCTAGAGAAGGGCAACCAAAATGGTGCAGGGACTGCATCAGAAAACTTATGAGGGCAGATTAACAGAGCTCAATATGTATACCCTACAGCAAAGGAGGGAGAGAGGTGGTATGATCAAAACATTCAAACATCTTATGGGCATTAACAAGGTGAAAGAGTCTAACATGTTTCAATGCAAGAAAAATAGCAGGACAAGAGGACATAGCATGAGATTAGAAGGAGGCTGATTAAGGGGTAATGTGAGGAAGTTCTTTTTCACATAAAGGGTGGTGGATGCATGGAACGGCCTACGTCAGTAAGTGGTGGATATGAATATAGTGCAGTGCTTCAGACAGGCATGGGATAGGCATAAGGAAGCAATACATATGAGTATGAATAAATAGGCCATTGACAGAGTAAAGGACTATGGCACATTCACAGGGTAGAAAAAATGGGCAGACTGGATGGGCCTTGCATTCCTTATTTGCTGTCAACTCTATGTTTCTATGTCTCATGGGAATACGGCTGTGCCATCAGTTTTTGAAAAGACAGGACAGGATAGGCAAAGAATGACAGGATAAAACAGAATAGGTTTTTAATAATTTAATTTTTCCTTAAAAAAATGTGACAGGGTACCACTTCATCCTGGTGGGTGGCACAGTATAAATTCTTGGGCTTCCACATTCCACTAGTTCACACACAAGAGCAACAGGAATATGTGGTATCATTGGCCTCCTTTATTAGTTAGAAACAACTGTACCTTAGAAAGGCACTGTATTGAAACTAAGCCTGAGAACACATTGTTCAGACATGCCATGTGTCTGTTTATTAACATAAAAGACACAAAAAAAATAATACAAGTAGTAACACAAAAATACTCCAGTGGAAAGATGGTGTAGCAAAATTTATTTGTGTTTTAATGTTTCTTAGAATCTCATTACGTCTTTTAGTGATACAACTGTATAAAGACAAATGCAGAGAAACGGCTTAGTACAGTTACTTGTCTTATGTTTTTTGCTGCAAAGCATAAGGCAGTTCTGAGAAAATCCAATACCAGAACAGAGGCTGCTCCAATCTCCCGTGTACGGTGCACTCACCATAAACACAAACCAAATCAAACCAAACAGAAAAAAATGGGGCACCTGTATGGTCAATTTCAGCAGTCAGTCCAAAACATGAATTTGTGCAAACAGACTTTTATTTTACAAAATACAAGTCTGCACAAATTCAGGTTTTGGATTGTCTGCTTAAATTGATCTTATGGGTGCCCAGCTTTTTTTGCTTGACTTAGTTTTGAGAGAATGTAAATAACATGCCACGTTCCATGTTCATTCTGAACTCCAGAAGCCTTAACAGTAAACATTTTCAGAAAGTTAACCTACTGTTACATATTTATAAAAATGCATATTAATGGGTCCATTGGGTGTTTTCTTTACCTGCAGAACCCACTATGAACAGCTAGGCACATAGTAATTTTTGGTGTGGCTTTTCAAAATAGCACAATTAATTTATGTACACCTCTGTAAGCCTTGGCAAAGCCCTGTCTCTCTCCAACTCAGTAGTCAAAGCAGAGCATCATCCAAAGGCTTTTCCAGTCTTCCTGTGAACACTTAACCAAATTACGTTTTTATATGGTGGTACCCTATGGGCATTATGAAGTAGGATTACACAATCATAAAGGAAATAACCATAACAGGCATACCAAATTCAATTTTTAATTTACTATTCAGTCTCTCCCACTCCTGCCTCCTTATACTGTACCTGCTATGAAATCGTAAGAGTTTGGTGGCAATAAGGAGGATGGGAGAGTCATCCAAGTCCAGTACAGCACTGGGTTACAACCCTGATACATTCGGTGCGTGTGGCAGAAAGTGACACTGCCAAAGCACAGGAGGGAGATTTAAAATTAACACTTGAAAACTGAAGTATAAAACACTATAAAAGAAATGGCATGGACAACACTTGGCTCAATCTTGAATCTTCATCATTCCTTGGTAGAAAAATACAGCCTTTCTCAGTTTTAAACATCAGGATGTTTACCATTCACAATCATTAAAAATACTGAGGTGTCACATGTCACAAATATGAAATCTGAATTATTTTTGTATGTCCCTTCACCCACGTTCCCGATTGCTGAGGAATTCTCAAGAGAGTGTAGGCCCCATTTTTAAGATACTTCACATAGGCAACAAGTTTGAGAAATCTTTTAGAAAATGGTAATCTCTCAGATTTTTTTTCCCCATTTAGACTTGTATCTGCACCTGCAGCTTGCTTACAGTGCATGCAATGCCATATCCCCATTTATGAAGGGCAAATGAAATCGGGGGACAACGATCCTGTTTTCATGCAACCACCCTAGTTAACATAAAAAGGACAGATTCATTAATATGATATAAAGCTGAATTGTGTCTAAATACAATTTTTCCCTGAGTCAGTAGATCTTTAAAATGGATGGGTAAAATGCTGATTAATGTTGATTATGTTTTTCTTTTCAATACTCCCAACAAGTTACTAGACATGGCAGGACAGAGGTTTGAAACCTTCAAGCCACAAAAATAAGGACAGAAGGTTCACAAACAAATATACATCAAGATATGCAATTTATAAGAGAGATGCCATTGACACATTGCCTTTTTTGTTTCACAAATGTAACTCCATAAACTGTGTTCGCATAACTTGAAAAAAATACAAAAAATGTTGTAGTTTTTATTTGGAATTTTGCACAAGAGGATAATCTCATTTAAGTGAAATGCTTATTTTTCAGGGGGGTCGTGGGGGCATCAGTTTCAACGGCAGAGCTGATACTATATAGTTGCAGACTGTGCTATTCTGTACACTGCTCCACTGTTGTGTCAGAGCTAGTCTTATCATTTCTCAATAAAGATGTACAGTGTATTAAAAAAGGCCATGTAATTTTAAGATTAGATGACTATAGATATGTAACAGCTTTTTCAAATACTTTGTCTTTTTTCCCCCTAAGGCTTATCACCGGTTTTACAAATCTCATTTAAATTTCTCATCTGATCTGATGCACCAATATAGCACATACACTACACATTTACTTTTGACAGTTGGTAAGGGCTTAAAGCAGAAGGTTACATTACAGCAGAAATTGTGTACATTTCTCTCAGTCCTCCTACAGTACAGCAAACTTTGTGTATGTACACTGACTTTATTCCCCCCATGTTAGATTGCAGTTTTCCCCCATTCTCAAGTCTACTTTAGCATTTTTTAATATGGAATAATTAAAGGGCAGCTCCATTAAAAATTACTGCCCCAAGTTTTCATGAATATTCTCAGCTGTGTTTTCTTGTGACTAAAAGGAATGAGCATGCAACAGAAGCTGCACCCTGACCTTAAGAGGCACTGAGGACATCAAGCCTAACTCCAGGTCTCAACATGTACTACTCCCTGTAGGCTCTAACTTAGTAAACGTAAATGTTCATCAAGAAATGTGGTGCTGCAGTAAATATACTTGTAAACAAAATGAACAGCAGGAGTCTTCATCAGCAGTTAAAAAGAACAGTATAATTAAATCACTGTGGGCAATATCACACAAAGGGTATGTCTTCGTGGGGAGATGAAGGCACTCTGGTGTGTGTTGAGGCATGAGTTCCCAGGCCAAGGGCTCTACAACACATCCTAAAGGAGTGTCTGTATCGCTAAATGAACACAACATCCTAGACAGTGTGTTACTGCACTTATAATATAGCCCGACATGAAATGTTCTGCCTTAGAAAATAAAGCACTATGTATTTGTGAGCACGTATAGGTATGGCAGGTGACTGGTTCGTCAAATCAGAGAGCAGTATGTGGCTGCCATCTTAACTCAGTTTATTTTTAAATACACTGCCGCTTTGATAATATATCCCCATCACAGTTGATTCTCAACATATAGGATTTCACAGGCAAATGTTGGTTTCATTTTTGTTTTCATTTTTCTGAAACATGAACAGCACTAAAAATGGAGGCCCCATATCTGTAGGATGAGCAACGCAGACAGTCAAGGCATCTTTCCCCACACTGTGCATATACAATTAATTCAACCCAGACAAGGAGACCTGCATTTGTTTGAGGCAAGAAATTAACTGAATCCCGTATCCACAGAATCCTATTTGGCAAACGCTGCCTAATGTACCGCTAACTGAAGTTCTGCCATTGCTGCTTAACCCTGAACGCCATTTCCCTGTTGACTGCAGTTTAATTTAAACTTGGGTTTCCAAAACTGAAAACAGACATTTCAGAGCCCCTAAATCTTTTTAACCATACTATATTAAAGTAGACACTCGACAAATATCAGTTCCTTCACTATGGCACTGCTGCACTGTAAACACAAGTCACTCGTGTACATTTATTAAAAGGCCACTGTCCTTTGTTTAAGCTAACTATTTTTTGTATAAAATGTCTACTTTTTCCATGTCAAAAGCCATGGATTTCCAGATTTGGGAAAAACGTTACACAGATACATAGAAGTTGATGGCAGATAAGGCTGCAAGGCCCATAACATTACAACAAGTGATAGCTATAATTGGTATCAATTCTTTCTACACATATAAAACAGATAATATATACAGCTAAAACATGAATGCTTAATCACATAAAATTAAGTTGCAAACCTACCCATGCGTTTACATTACTCATCCAGGATAAATATATGTAGGTTATTTTTTCTCACTGATTACTTCAAATGAAATAATTACGTTAACTTTCTTGATGTAAAAGTGGAGTTTGTCACTATTTAGAAAACTTTGATAAACATAATACTTGGACACAATTCATCTTTTAGTTTATATACCGTCATCATTTATCTTCCCTTTGTTCTTCAATATTAGGTCATTTTTTTCTCTGAAACAAGATCTTCGTCCTCTAGAGTTTAACTGCTTTTTCTGCATAATCCTTTGCCGAAGTGATAATCCTCTGATTATGACATCACAATTTTGCGATGTCACAAGCATGACTAGGACTTTAGCAAAGGATTAAATAGCAGCAGTAGATCAACTCTAGCTGCAAGGGTCCTGTTGTCATATAAGTAAATGAGCCTAGTAATGAAAAAGAAAGTAAGCTAAATACAGACAATCTATAAAATATAAGCTGAACTGTGTCCAAATACTGTGTTTTTTTAAAGTGGTCCCAAAAGTGCCAAAAATCACTTAAAATGTTTTTCGACACAAATACTGTTCATTAGTACACCTTTCTGAAAGTTCATCCAGCATTTCTGCCTTATAAGTATAGCATGCTGACAAAGGCTGCCTAAAGAAACAAAACCCCTGCCCAACACTGTTGTAGGAAGATCAGTTTCTTGAACTGACAATGCCCTGTAGTAGGTCTATTGGTAGAGGGAAGACAATAGTAGAATTCTTTTCAGCTGCAATGGTTGTCAGAGTCTGCAGATATCGAAGTTGTAAGGCGGCTGGAGACTCTGTAATAACCATGGATGCCTCTTTAAGGGCTCGAGATGCATTCATTTCACCCTCGGCTGCGATCACCTATGGATACAATAGGAAACACAAATGAATTGCATGTTGCACATAACTTACTTGCCTCAGTTTTCTTTCTAGATGTGCTTTTACTCCTTGGGAGGAAAGAAAGGAAGGGATTGGATTTATATAATACTTTTCACACACCCTGTATCCTTAAGTGCTTTTTATTCCATGAACAGTTGACAACAGATATTGGGTATGCATAGAGATGTTAAGCAAGATTTAGAGAGATTAAAGATTGATTATGGAGTGTGAGAGAGAATGTTAAACACAGGGAGGTTAAGTGACTTTCTCAAGGCCATACAGTTCTTCACTCCTGTTTTATTTTTTTTTTTAATTTGTTTTATTGGAGATTCGGAAATACCTTTGAGTCAAAGACTCCTTTACAAAGGTTCCACGTCACAGATATTACATACGAGAAGAGAGGTTACATAGCAGTACAGCAGTACATGGTCAGGTAGTTACACTAACAGTTGCTGCAGAGGCATTTGTGGGTCTCGTAGAGGGAGACCTAGGTCAAGTTAGAGCAAACATGCAAAACAAATGGCAAATCAGTGCAGAGCTAAACAAGAGGGACGCTATGCCACTGCAGGAGCAGTACTAATACATTACATAAGACTGTACTAAGATTTATAGAAAGCCAAATTGTTTTAGTCATTCCAATTCCTCCACAGTAATAAAGTAACTTAAGGTTGGAAGGAGCACCAGGTGCATCAAGTTTCCCTTTCCCATTTATAAGCAGGAACCTGCAAGTATTTGGTGCAATTATGTACTAAATTTGAACAGATTTATCCACCCTCCCTACTACACAGGGTACCCAGTGATTCCCTTGGAAAGCAGAAATTTGTCCAGACTTGCCTGGAGAATTGCTTTCATGTCCACTGTCTCTGCTGCTAGGCTGTTCCATTGATTCACCAGTCTCTGGGAGAAGTGTTCCCTAATACTACACCTGAATTTAACACATTTGAGCTTCAGGGCAAGTCCCTGTGCCCTGCTACAGCTCACCACATTAAACATTCCTGGTCATTCGTCCTTGCTGATATCCTTCAGTTTGGAGAAGATAGGGTATGTGCCCCTCATAACCTCATTTTCTCCAGGGTAAACATTAAGGACCTCCACTCTCAGCTTTTTTTGTACTTAATCTCTTTACTGAAATTTTCATACATACATATATACATACAATAAATGTGACTTTAATATAAATTGGGTAGCCAAATCTAGTAATGCCCACAAGGATCTGGTGGCCAGCCTTTTCCTCATGGATAGTTAAAGGCTGCACCAGGACCAACTATAAAACTGGTAAGATAACTCTCACTGACTAGATACTAGCCACCCATCCGGAAAGGATAACTAAGGTGTCAGTTCTACCAGATTCAGTCAGTAACCACTTCCCAGTACATTGTGTTTGAACCAACTCCCAAAGCCCTCCCCCCAAAACTATCAACAGGGTCCTTCGTACCAGCTGAATTGGAGATTTTAAGGCACACCTGGCCCAAATAAGATTGGAGCTGTCTCGATTCCATCCCTAATACTGACACAACCCGACTTCTTCATCAGTCAGTGTAATGCTGCCTGTGATAAATTTGCCCCTTACAAAAAACACAAGGTTTGTGGCACTGCATCAGAGTGGGTCACCCCTACACTTCTAGCCCAGATGCGTGACAGGGATAATCTGTGGCAACGAGCTACATAATCCGGCTCACCAAGTGACCAACAAAAGTACAAAGAAGCCCACAATAAATACACACGGGGACAAGGCAGGCAAAAGCTACATACTATAAAGAACAAGTAAATAACTGGAGTAGTGGAAAAAAATTCTGGGATAACATAAAGGAACTCCTGGGTAAAAATGACAAAACGTCACCCAAAATGTTTACTTCCAATGGGGCTGTCACTCTTGCCCCAGAGGAATAGCTAATATATTCAGCAATGCCTTCACTGACCTATGCTCTGCTCTACCCCCCCCAATGTAGATGTCTGATCCACTGTTAAACACAGTAATGAGTGACCAATAGCCCTGATCAAAACCCTTATAACCCTAAATTCTATTTCAAACCCCTCACCTTAGCTGATGCTATCGAATATATAATATGAGACCTGGGTAAAGCTAGAATGGGGGTGGGGGGGATGATACGACTGACATGAAATTGGTGGCCTTGTCCTTACAGGAACTTGCTCTTCCCCTGACTAAATTATTTAACTTTTCCCTGCAATACTCCCACTTCCCGGGAATCTGGAAAATCCCACTAGTCACTCCAGTACATAAAGGTGATAACCACTCCAACATTGCCAACTACAGGACTATTTAAATCCTCTCATCACTGTCCAAGGCCCTTGAAAGAATCATATCGGACCAACTCGTCACCTTTCTAAGCAAGTGTAAAATTCAGTGTAAGCAGGTGTAAAATTCAGTGTAAACAGCAACATGGGATCAGGAAGCTCCACAGCACTAGTACTGCCTTTGTAGAGTACACCAGCTTCCTGCATGAGGCCCTTGATAGTGGACAACTAGTGGGTGCCATCTACATTGATTTAACAAACGTATTTGATCTGGCAAACTATTCATTACTGCTCGATAAGCTCCACACATTAGGTTTCTCGCCAGACAGTAGCCTGGTTCCAAAGCTACCTCTCTGACCACACACAAGTAAAGTTTAATTGTGCATTATTAGACATTAAAAGTGTCTCGATAGGGGTGCTGCAAGGCTCAATACTGGGCCCACTCCTCTTTGGCCTGCTTCTAAATAATCTCCCTGTAGTATGCCACACCTCAAAGGTGCTTCTGTATGAGGATGATGCTGTCATTTATACCAGTAGTACAAGCCAGGAAATACTTTCCCATAATCTACAAAACAGCTCTGAATCCCTTGAGGAATGGTTCAAGCTAAATAAAGTAGTCATCAACAACAAGAAAACCAAGACTATGATGTTCTCTGATCCACAGGTGAAAAGAAAGGTTCCTCCCTTTGCCATACATAATGCTAATGGGTCCTATATTGGACCAGGTTGCTACTACCCTGGACGATGCCCTTTCCTTTGCTCCCCGTGTGGAAAACATAGTCTTGCCAGCAAAAAACTGTATAGGCAACGTCAGAACCTCACTGAAGAAGCAAGGCACCTTATGGTATCCAGCATGGTCCTTCAACTTTTAGATTATGGCCTCCCAGTCTACTGCGTGCTCAAAAACTCTGTTCTTAACAGAGTCAGGATGGTACTAAATAAGGCTTGTCATGTTGCACTTGGTACGGGCAGGCTCACTCATATTTTTTTTATTTATTTATTAAAGCGTTTCACCAGGAAAAAAACATACTGAGCTCAAATAGTTCATTTCCAGATGTGTTCGGGGGGGAGGGGAGAGGGGTAAATTTACATATACAGTAGCACAAATGTAAAAAATACACAAGAGTACATATTGGATACAATATACAGATTTCAGCAGAAAATAGAAAGGGTACAAACAATAAGTGCAATATACAGTGTCAGCAGTTAGGTATATACAATAAGTGCAATATACAATGGCAGCAGTTAGGTACTCAAAGGTTTTCTTTGAGGGATCTACGACGGACGGAATGGTGGCAACACAGACTGTGAAGTCCACCACAGTGACACCCGCAACGTGCAGAGTGCAAGGCCACAATGACACCACAGTGTGGACACAGACAGTGACAGCATGATCAGCGAATGGCTAGTGGCTGCAGGGCACAGGCATCATGCACGGGATGCATAGCATGCCCACAGGGCACGGCCACAAGGGACCACAGCGCACCTGGGCATGCGGCGCCCATCCACCCATAGCCTGACTGCCAACGCACGCAACACAGAGTGGCCGGGTCCAGCAATGCAGCCCCCCCCCCCACTGTATGGGGTGCACAAACAGCATCAGAGGATGGGGCCACCTGACTGCAAGGTGCACAGCAGGGAGCACCCCCAGCATGGCCCCGCCAGACACAGATGGGACAGGCCCGCACATGGCGGCTGGGTGCCATGGCAGCTGTAGGGGACAACGTATGGCACAGGGGACCACAGGGCAGCACAAGTGCCACTGGAACACTGCTGCAGCGGTGCAGTGGCCCAAGACTATTCCAACAAATGTACAGCCTGCAGCAAGCCATGATGACCTGCTGACTGCTCTCTGTCGATGTTACTGCCTGCCACCTCACATCTGCCTGACCCTCCCGCACGCTGCCTCTGCGCCATCAGGCACATGGTTGTGCCAGCCCATGAGCGACACGCTGTCTGACCTGTCTGCGGTTTGGGCTTTTCCATGGCACTAGCCCGCATGGTACTGGACACACTTCTAGTAGGTCACCGGTCCGCGTGTCCTCTCCCGCTGGTAGAGAAAACCACAAAATTACAACAAGTTGTTTTCACGGGTGCGCTGCATGAATTGGAGCAGCATGTCTCCTTCCATCCCCTGTGGACATGTATGCAGAGGACCCCCCCATCGGGGTTTTATGATGTAGCGCTGTGTGCGCCCGCCCATCTGGACCTCCCACCGTTCGCTGTGTCGTCACTGTCGGCCTGCCTGTGTGCGGGGTGCTGTTACTGTGTGCCACTGGGCCTACTGTTTACTGTCATGGCTGGCGCTGTGGGGTGGTGCAGCCTTGTTGCCTGGGTCCCCGGCCTGACATCCGGCACATCGCCGTGTGGCACTGTGCGGCATCTGCCTTTTTGGGGGTTGCACGGTCACCCTGCAGCACGTCTCTGTTGGTGCCCTGTTGCTGTAGGTGCCCTGTCACCCTCGCAGGATTCGTGGTGCTGCTGCCACCATGTGTGGATCGCGGTTGGGGTGTCACAATGAGAGGTGTGTACTTTCTTTGAGTACCTAACTGCTCAAAGGTTTTCTTTCCAAAAGACAGACTAACTAACTACACACATACATACATATATATACATAAATACATATACATATATATATATATGTATACATACACACACATACATACATACATAAATAAATGTAATCACTAGCAGTAGACAGTGCATGCATGCTGCTCCCTATATTCCCTCACCAATTGGCTTCTGCTCCAGGACAGAATAAGGCATCTGCCCAGAAAAAAAGCCCTGTTGGGCCTTGTCCCACCTGCTATACAAAACCTCTTCCACCCAGTTACTAACCAATACTCCACTCGAAACATGCCTAGGAATGCCCTGCTAACACCCTTCAGAAAGACAAACCAGGCCATGCAATCATTTGGAATCAGAGCACCACAATGGCTGAATGAATTTCTTGAATCCCCGTTAGGGCGCCCCAAAACTTCCCTCTTTAAGAGAGAACTGAAAAAGGTTCTCTTGCTTGAATCCAAATGTAACTGTTACCGCTGACATACAGGTATTTGGCTATTGCAACTGATATTATAGTACACTGATACCTCTGTCTTCTCCAAATAAGCTAATGTCATGGAGAATGCGCTTGCTTTCCTTTGTACATTACTGCCCTGATTAGCTGATTACATGCTGTATTATGGACATGTAACCACCCACCTGTACCGACACTGGACAATGTTCCACTGAAACTGCTTATATGTGTATTTATTTGTCATTTCTCTGTGTACATTGTCCTTGTCCCTGACATGGAACTCTTGTAAAAGAGCACCTGTGCTCAAAGGTTTTCTATCCCAAAGAATAACTAACTAACTACACACATACATTCATTTATGTATATGCTTTTGGTAACTAGGTAAGTGCACTAGGCAAAGACCTGCCTATTTTTAGACATGACCCAGAAGAATACAAAATTACAACATGAAGGACAACACCCATAACAGAACAATAGCACAACATGATATACAAGCATCCACGCAGGGAATAATAAACTGTACATAGAGTAGTAATATCTGCACAGGGATATTCAATTATACAGAGCAGAGCTGTAGGGTACTACACTAGAAAAACACTGGAGCAAGAAAACTCAAGGCAGAATACAATTGGGGGCTACAGATTAAAGTAACAAGTGCAGTAGCAAGAGTCCAGTGCGTTTAGGTAAAGGAACAGGGCCTTTCTGAATGTGGAGTGAGTTTTGGAGCTCCAAATTTAATAGGGTTTGGAATTCCAAAATTTAGGGCCAAAGTGGGAGAAAGCTTGTTTGAAGCAGACCTCATATGTCGAGAGTAAACTACAGGGTTGAGCACAGTGGCTAAGGAGGTAGGTTGGGAGTGTCATATGATGGAGTCTATGCAGCCCCCAAGGGTATAAGATCGCATGGTGGAGGGGGATAGTCACTGAAGGGCAGAATAAAGCTTACAGTGATGGGTGAGGCAGCAAGCAGATAAAGCAAACCTGCATATATTGCTATAGGCAGTGTCCCACTTCTGGGGTACACCTGCATTAGCCTGGGAGAAGACTGGAAGTGAGTAGCAAAGTCCTGGGAGCAAAACACCCCGGGCAACAGAGATCCTGGTTGCAGGGGTGAGGGAGTGCTGGACGCAGTAGGCCACTCCAATCTTAGAATTAACGGACCTGCAAGTCTCATTTATGTGGAGAGAGAAGTCAAGGGCAGGGTCAAGTGTGACTCCAAGATATTTAAAAGAGGCGCAGAACTTGGAGCTCTGGGGACTCAGTGTGGGATTTTCTAAGGGACCCAAACAGCACTGCCTGGGTTTTGGAGATGTTAAGGACTAGGAGATTAGAGGAGAGCCAAAACTGGATTTGTTGAAAAGCAAGGGAGAGTTGGTTGTTAATGATATCAATGATAACCTGGAGGCAGCATAGAGTACCAGATCATCTGCGTACAGTAGGGTCTGGCAGTGTGAAGGATGGACAAGAAGGTCATTTATGACTAAGGAAGAGAGCAGAGGGCAGAGTATGGAACCTTGGGGAACTCCATGGGTAACTGAGGCAGGGGAGGAGAGGACCTTACAGAAAGTGACAGACTGAGACTGACTGAGTAGATAACTGGTGAACCAGGATAAGGTAGCCTGTGAGGCACCTAGCATCTTAAGCTTGTGGAGAAGCAGAGGGTGATTTACCAAGTCAAAAGCCTTGGTAAGGTCGATAAAAAACCACACTGGTAAGTAGGCCATTGTCCATGTTGGTGAACTGGGAAAGGGCGGTTGTAGTGCTGTGACCAGCCCTTAAACCATGCTGGACAGGAGACTGTAGATTAAATATAAGTAGATGGTTAGTCACCTGATGATGTATACGTTTTTCAAGTAGTTTGCCGAATATGACTAGTAGTGCCATGGGGCGATAGTTAGATAGGATCTTTGGGTCACCTTTTTTAAATACCGGGATAGTCCTGGCAGTTTTCCATGCTGAAGGCACAGAGGAGGAGCAAACAGAAAGGCTGAAGAGCCTCGTTACAGAAGTAGCTAGAAAAGGGGCAGCAAGTCTAATAATCTTGGGTTTGAGTCCATCAGGACCAGCACTAATGTGAGGAGGAATAGCTTTTAGTAGCTGCAGAACATCCTACCTGGTGATTAGGATAAGCTCCAAGATGGGAGGGGTGGATAGGGAAGTTGTAGGAGGAGTGAGAGGAGTGTGGCAATGTAGGGGTGGTACACAGAAGCCTGGTAAAGACAGAGTTGAAGGCGCTGGCGATTGTGGTGGGGTTGTCACAGTTAGTATTGTTTATCAGCATACATACATAAATAAATGTAATCAATAGCAGTAGCCAGTGCGTGCAACCTGAACAGTAAGTCATCTACATTAAGGATCAGCTGTTAGGTAGATTCCGCTGAGAGATAAAATAGTGGGGCAGAATAGATGACCCTGTGCCCAGGGTAGTAGTAGGGTACAGTAAGTAACAGTAAATCTATTTACAGTCTAAACCAAACTGAACTGGAGTACTGTATCTGGTTGTGTTATTAAACCTCACCAGTGTCTGTTTCAGCATATCAAGTGGACAAGGTGATCCTTCAAGTTACTGATAGATAGGCGGTATGCATGTCTTCTGGTCCTCCCTAAGTCTGTTAGGGGTATTTTGCATGTGGCTTGGTTTTCCTTTATTTTTTCCCTTCAGCTAATTCCCTGTTTGGGTGCAGGGGTAGGGGCTAATGATCAGCCTCAGAGGTGTCTAGATGCTGCAGGAAAGGGGTCCAGATACAGTAGTATATTGCCAGTGTGCTGCTGCTTAGATGTGAGAGTCGTTCATATTCAGCCAGAACAGAGAGGCCATTAATGAGCTCAGCAAGACTGGGTATCTCTGTGGAGTGCCATTTCCTTGACAACAGGCACTTGGCTTCTACTGGCACACCTGGAACCCATCTTAGTAATTTTTCATTCAGATGTTGGGCATGTTCAGGTCTTCCTAGGATCAGCCGTTCTGGGGACAGAGGGATAAAGTGAGCCAGAACCTGACTAAGGTCTTGTTATTGGGACCTGACAATTCAATATCAGACTGAGCAGAAATATTTGTTCAGACTTCTGTTGTTTCATGTCCCCCGCCCCCTCCCGGGAGATGAGGCTCTTAACACTGCCTGTTTGTCCATGTCTATCCTTCACTACTGAGACCTGATAACCATAACATTGAGTCCTGGCATGAGGTGCTAAAGGGTTAATGAGTCTATTCCTTGTTCTACTTTTTTTCTTCTTTCCCCAACATTTTTAGTCCATGTTAATACAGCTGTGAGCTGCATCCCCGCTTGCCTGCTTGAGAGCTTTACTATGCTAAGCACAGCCTGGTACCTTGATAGGAAAAGCATTTGCTACTGTCTGTGGTAGAATATTCACATAATATCTTCACACAGTTCAACTGTACATGGCAATGTGAAGTCACAACACTGAGACAGCACAAGTGTCAATGTGTGCAGTTTCACATGGGAATATAGGTGCAGTGTAAAAGTAGGATTGCTTGTATAGATATATGCTGAGTTGCAAGAAAACTGTTTCTGGAAAGTGTATTTAAAGAGATTTATAACATTAGGACAACGATGCGACAACCTATGAAATGAGGTGCTGAATCATACCTGACTTGTTCACACTCCCAGAGGAAAGGTAACTGGCCATTTACATTATCTGTACTTCGGTTTTCTAGACTGTAGCAACCATTGCTGTGCCTAGCTATAGGTAAATAAACCTTGTTTTTGGAGCTTGAAGTTCCTGTCTTATCAATTGCTTTATTTGTTGCCAGAAGGGCTGAACTTTGGGGCACTGCTGGACAATATGCTGTAGGTCTCCGCCAGGTGATCTGCACCATCAGCAATTCGAGTTGGGGTAAGATGTGCTGCATGGATCACTGCAGGCATTTGGTACCAGAGGTGTAGTATCTTACTTTGTATCAGCCCTGCTTTGGGGTCCCTAGTAGCTGTGTGGGCTAACTTCAAGCAGGCAGTTCAGTCTATGTCTGTGCTGGGCCTCCCTAGATCATCAGTTTATTGTTGTTGGATACCGTGCACTTAATCAGGAAGACAGTCCCGGATGTCCTGATAAATCAGACTTGCCCTCCCCTTTATACTGCTTGAGCCATTTTGACATTGGGTGTCGAGGGACAACTTTGGCTATCTGTTTTAGTTGACATACGTGTGGCTCTGGTTTTTTCCTCCATACTCTTGGATAATTTCAATGGCTCTATGTTGTATCCTCCCCAACTGCCTCAGTGTCTGCTTTTGTACTGGGAAGTTAAAAACTGCACATAGTACTCCACAGGGGGCCTGGCCAGTGCCTTGTAAGGCTGGGGGGAGAGGGAGGTCGAGTGCATCCAAGGAAGCACTGCATGGAGGGATGGGAAGCGAATACAGAGGATCACTAGGGCGATAGCCAGGAGGGAGGAGCTGGATTTCATTGTCCACCTGGGGACCAGTGACCTGGCGGGGAGAAGGGTGGAGTTATCCAGAATCCAGGAGGATTTCAGGAAGCTGTGGGGGGGACCTAAAACAGGTAGCACATTCCATCTCATTCTCAGAGGTGCTACCTGTTCAAGGCACAGGGGAGGATAGGGCGCTCCACATCCAAGCCTTCAACATTTGGTTGAAGGTTTGGTGTGGAAGGGAAGGATTTGGCTTCACAGGGGACTGGGGCCCCACCCGGGCAGATGTGAGCTTATATCAGGAGGATGGCCTGCATCTGTCTGGGAAGGGGACCTCACTCCTTGGTGACGAGCTGGAATGCTTCAGCAGAGAGCATTTAAACTGGCCAAGGGGGGAGGAGTCAGGAGGGACAGGTGACTTAGGATCACTTCCTCAGGGTAGCATGCAAAAACACAAGCTGACAACAGGAACAACTGAAGCGGGCAGTGAGGAGCAGGCAGGCAAAGTGTGTAAAAGGGGGATGATAAAGGGGGGCAGGAGCACATGAACAAGAAAACCAGGCTGGGGGAAACAGGCAAGGGAGAGAGAACAAGAACAGAGAGAGCAGGTTATAAAACATGGAAGGTCATGCTCACAAATGCCCACAGTCTGGGAAATAAGGTTCCAGACCTGGCAGTCTTGATGACGGATGCAGACCTTGACATAGCAGCAATAACAGAGACATGGTACTCTGCTAATCACGGTAGGGATGTCAATGTACCAGGCTATACATTGTTCAGAAGGGACAGGGAAGGTAAAAAGGGAGAAGGGGTAGCCCTGTACATCAGAGAAGGCATAAAGGCTGCAGAAGTACAGGGAAGACAGGGGGAGGCCGAGGTAATGTGGATCACCCTTGAACCAGGGAATGGTACAGCAATGCATACTGGGGTGATCTACAGACCTCCAGCACAGAGGGAGGAAGTAGACAGGGTACTAATGGGCGAAATTCACGACATGGCAGCTAGAGGTGAAATCCTGCCGATGGGGGATTTTAATATGCCGGATGTAGACTGGACCACCCAAGCAGCTGCTTCAGCCAGAAGCATAGCCATCCTGGAATCCCTGCAGGGGGTTGGACTCAGACAGCTGGTGCATGAGCCAATCAGAGACAAATCTATTCTGGATGTGGTATGGACCAATGGAAACAGAGTCAAAGGAGTCCAAGTGGAAGGGCAGCTGGGATCCAGCGACCACCACATGGTGTGGTTTGGCAAGGAGGCAGGGACTCAGTTAAGCCACATAAGGGCAAAAGTATTAGATTTCAGGAGGGCAGATTTCAGTGAAATGGGTAGATGTTTAAGAGCAGCCCTGGAGAAGGGAGAGGTAATGGAGGGAGTGGAGGAACAGTGGGGGAACCTAAAAGGAGCTACAGTGGAGGTAACTAACCAATGCCTTAGGATAGTGGCCAAAGGGAAAAGAAGATGGAAACCACTATGGTTCTCTATAGAGGTAGCAGACAAATTAAGGGCTAAAAGTGCAACTTTCAGGAAGTATAAGGGAACCCAAAGGGAGAATAACAGGGAGGTGTACACTGAATGTCTAAGGGAAGCAGGGAGAGCTGTAAGGAGAGCCAAGGCACAGACAGAGCAGGGTTTAGCACGGACTGTGAAAAAAGCGGACAAAACATTCTATAGGTACATCAGTGGGGGGTTGTGAGGCTCAAAGGGGAGGAGGGAGAGGAAGGAGGGAGATCTAGACAAAGCAGCAATACTGAACAAATACTTCTGCTCAGTATTCACTAAGGAGGGATAGGGTCAATTACCACAGTTGGGGAGAAGAGGCAATGGGGGGAGAAGTGGACACCAGTCCATTCACAGTGGAGAGAGTTCTGGAGGAACTCACAAAGCTGAAGGTGGATAAAGCCATGGGGCCAGACCACATACACCTGAGGATATTAAGGGAGCTGAGAAGGGAACTAGCAGCGCCTCCGGCTGCCCTGTTCACAGAGTCACTCAACACTGGCATGGTTCCAGAGGACTGGAGGAGGGTGCATGTAGTTGCACTGCACAAAAGTGGCAGTAGGGAGGAAGCGGAGAACTACAGGCCAGTTAGCCTCACCTTAGCTGTGGGGAAGATCATGGAGAGACTGCTGAAAGAAAGGATAGTGGCACACCTGGAATCCAGTGGTGCCCAGGATCTGAGGCAACACGGATTCACAGCAGGAAGGTCTTGTCAAACAAATCTGATAGATTTTTTTGCTTGGGTGACTAGGGAAGCAAATCAGAGAGGGGCGGTAGACATCGTCTACCTGGATTTCAGCAAAGCCTTTGATATCGTCCCACACAGAAGGCTGGTTAACAAGATTAGTGGTCTGGCATGGGGCATAAGGTGATACATTGGGTTAGAAACTGGCTGACGGACAGAAGACAGAGGGTGGTAGTAAATGGAATCCAATCTAGGGAGAGAGAGGCGACCAGCGGAGTACCACAAGGATCAGTACTGGGACCAGTCCTATTCAATGTCTTCATTAGTGACATTGCAGAGGGGCTGGAAGGAAAGGTCTGTCTATTTGTAGATGACCCCAAGATCTGCAACAAAGTGGATACTCCAGAAGTGGTGCAGAAAATGAAGAGGGACTTGGAGAAGCTTGAAAGATGGTCGGAGGTGTGGCAACTGCGGTTCAATTCAAAAAAGTGCAAGATAATGCACCTGGGTAGGGGGGAACCCTGGGGAGAGCTACAGAATGGGGGTGCTGTCACCAAAGAGGAAAGGTACCCAGGGGGTTATCCTATCTGATGATCTTAAGGTATCAAAGCAGTGCACAAAGGCTGCAGGAAGAGCCAGTGGCATGCTGGGGTGCATAGGCAGAGGCATTACTAGCAGGAGTCAGGATGTATTGATGCCATTGTATAAAACACTGGCAAGGCTTCACCTGGAGCACTGCATGCAGTAATGGAGACCACACATGCGTAAGGACATAGACAGGGTGGGGGCTATCTAGAGAAGGGTGACAAAGATGGTGCATGGCTTGCATCACAAAACATATAAGCATATAAGGGGAGACTAAGAGTCCTCAATATGTACTCACTGGAGGAGAGGGGGGAGAGAGAGGGGACATGATAGAAACTTTCAAGTACCTCAAGGTACTAATCAATGTGCAGGTGGGGGATCTTTTCCAATGTAGAAAAGATATCAGAATGAGGGGACACAATATGAAATTGGAGGGAGGGTAGATTAAGAGGTAACATGAGAAAGTTTTTCTACACTGAGAGGGTGGTGGATGCTTGGAACAGTCTGCCAGAAGAGGTGGTGGGGGCAAGCAGAGTGGAAGGGTTTAAACATGCCTGGGACAGGTACAAGGGAACATTGGGTGGGGAGGGAGTGATGAAAAGCCATTGATCACGTAGGGTCAGTGACTGCATACAAGTTTAGGGCTTACACGCAGACTAGATGAGCCTAGCGGTCCTTATCTGCCGACAATTTCTAAGTATCTGTGCATAAGATTATTTCCCAGTTCCACTAGTCACCACCCATTTAATGCACCCCAGCATTATTCCAGCCTTCTTAACAGCAGCAACCTAGGTAAGCAATAATACCCAACAGGGTGGGCATTACTGGGAAATACCGGACCGCCCAGGGGAGTAATGAGGCCCGACGCTGCAGGCGGAGGGACTTATAGCCCCTGGTAGGTATGGTATTTCCCAATAATGCCCACCCTGGAGGGTCATATTGCTCTTAGAAAACGGCTTTCTTAGTAAGTTTAAATCGAGTGGTACAAGAAGAGAGATACCTGTGTGGTTTTGAGTTTGCAAACCAGGATCCAGTTCTATGTACCCTATCCATATCTATTTTCTGCTCTGGATATTTTTTCCCCACTATTTCTGTGAGCATTTTTTCCATGAATGGTAGTGGGTCTCCCGACCGTTCCAGGCCTTCTGGGACATTTAAAAGTCTTATAGTTCCCCTTCTTGATCTATCTTCTAGATCCACAACCTTCTGAATCAAGTCCTGAAGTTGCTTACCATGTCTTGTTTGTACTCTTAACATAGGGCCTTTAACATCCTCCATCTGTGACACCCTCTCTTCTAATCCTTGAGTCCGTGCTGTTAAGATCTCCATTTTTTCTGTCAAGATATTAACTGATTCTGAGATTCCTTTAATAGGTAAGCATTAATGCCTGACAAAGGAGACTTCTACTGGGGAATTAATGCATGGTTGGGGGGGTTGTGGCACGAGGCCTTCGCCGAGTGCTCACAACCCAAACCATGCATTAATTCTCCAGTAGAAGTCAATTCGAGGGCATTAATGTGTTTGTAACATGGGAATACTTCTATGCTTGTTGTTGTTTCCGCTTTTACAGTTCTGTTCGCTGGAACTGTTCGGGCTTTTGTGTTATGCTGGAGAGAGCCTGCGTTTTTGCCGCAATGTGTATTCTGTTTGCTGCTGAGACAGGTAGTGGTGCTAGAGCCTGACCCGGTGACCCTGTGATTAACAGTTGGAGCGGGTATTACCAGTGATTAATCCCCACTCCAACTCTGATCATGTGGTGCATTTTGTCCAATGACGTTGCCTTATTTCAGGTTTCTCTTTTTTGCCATGTTACAAATGCATTTATTTCTCCTAAAGCTTGTAGCATTTCTATTTTTAATGAAGCTACTGCTTGTGTAATCATTAAAGACAGATCCTAATTAACTTGGTTGGAGGGTGGGTGGGGGCATCTAATGTTATTAATTTCTGTTTAGGCACCTCTTTTTCCAGAGTCTTTAATTTTTTCTCTTCTTTTCTTTTCCCATTACTTTTTATGGCATGTTGCTCCCTTCCCCTTCTTCCTCCAACTCTTTGCTTATTTCATTTTCTCTTCATTTTCTACCTGCATATTTTCCTCCATCTTGTTGCTTATTTCTTCACTCATTTCCCCCTGTGTACTTTCTCCACCCTGATTTACCTTCGGTAACGGTGTAATATCAGTTCTGGGGTTCAGAAAAAAGTTATCTTTCCTGCTGTCTTGCAGCACGCTCTAAGATTTGGTGGTATCTCCAGTAATGGAGAAAGAAGATTGCCACTAGCCGAGTCCTTATTTAGTTGAAGAAGAGAAGTATATTCATTCGTGTTTGTCTCTAAATTGTATTTATGTTTACCTTTTTCCTTTCATTTACTTTTCAAATGCTGCTGTGTTATCTCTTTAACTCGCCAGACTGATTTAGACATGCTGCGTGTAAGACAGCAGTCGGTTCTCCCGTCGGGTCTGTTTGTTTTTTCCGACAAGACAATCAAAACCGAAGAGAAAAGAAAAGTTCATCAGTATCTAATTTTACAATTATACTGAACTATAGTCTCTCTGTTGTCAATTCTTTACACCTGCATGTATTGCTGTCCTCCATTCTCGGTTCTTTGGTTCTCCCGTCGACTAGCTCATCCACCCACACTCACTCTCTCTTAGCATCATATTTGCTCAAATTTCACTCGACGGGACATAAAACCAAAGGATACAGAGAAACTTTCAATACCTCTGAACAGCCAGCGTTTGAATGAAAGGGGAAAAAAAGGAAACTTTTTACTGTATTTGGTATATCCATGGCTCCCAGCCTTTTCCACTTGCATACTTGCTTACCACCATTCATTACTAGCTGCAGATTTCTTAAATGTAGAAGAACTGGCTTCAACAACTTGTGCTGGTAACAACTATCAACTTCAAAAGTCACGCCATAGAATGCCATTGAACTCTTTTCAGCGCCTGTGTGGCATTCAACCCTGCTGCTCCTCTCACAGCATCTCGCTCAGCCCCACAATAGTGGAACTGATGTCAGCATCCCCTCCCCAACAGGAAAACAGTGCTCGACAATGTACGTACAATTTAAATCCCAAATGGGAGATGTATCTGGTACATAGCTCTAATAAAAACACATACATATTCTTGGATCTCTGTGTGTTTTAATCAGGGTCTGGTCATATTAGTCTCTGGTTTATAAATGTTGGTTATGACCTGGGTGCAGAGGTGGGGAGGGATGAAAGGGGAAGGAAAGGGGAGGCCTCTTCATTAGATTAGAGAGAATTCTCTATAGTGTAGGTCAATCCCAGATTGCCAACTATGCCTGCAGCTTCCGAGGCTACAAAAGCGCCCCCCCTCAGTGATTTCAACCCCCCCCCACTCATCTCCATTCACAGGACAAGGTCTGGGAGGCACTGCATAATATAAAGGCTTCATCTGGTCCATATACTTGGAAAGGTTAGTAATTGTTGTCAGAGAGTAAACAAGATTTTGTTCCATCCTATTGACATCATTGACCATGTCATGCCACTGCTGCAGTGTAAGAACCGAGCAGTGAGAAACGTTTTGGTGTTCGCTTTTGTCACTGTAAGAATACACATCTGTAACAATTTACTGGTTGGGGATTCATTTCAGGGGGAGAACAAGGGTGGGAGTGAATAGGCCCTGTAATTCCATTTGGATATGTATCCAGAATGGTTGGAGCTTCACACAAGAACAGAAAATATGAGTGTGTGAGGCTGGTGATGCCCCACCTTATCTTCAGCAACCAGCTCGGTGTGGCCCTTGAATTTTTCAGGTATCTCCAGTGTGCGGAAGTATCTACAGAGGTTCTTCCATGCAAACTCCCTCCACAATGGAGAGGAAGTAATTGTAAAAAGGGAAATACAGAACTAGAGTCCAGAGCTCTTGCAGCCTAGGAGTGTGCAGATCCATTTTCCATACAGATGTGGTACAATCAACATTCATGCCTTGCAACTGCTGTAGTTCTTGGTATAAACTGGGGGTAGTGTGTTGCGGTGGAGATAGCTGAAATATTTGACATAACATAGAGAAAAAGGAAAGCAGCAGCCGTAGGTAAGTCTGTGAGTCTTGGGGAAAAGGAAAGCCCCACAATTGGAAACAGCGAAATCTGTCTAGTGTTTCTGAAGACGGTACATCTGTATCAGGTCAGGAAAAGGACAGACAACAGCACCGTCTCTAAACTGAAAAAGGAAACAGGGTCCCTGACCCTCCTATTGCCAAAAAATGTGATCTATCCTTGCTGGTGTTAACAAAGCAGTACGAGAAAGAGAGCCAAAAAAGCATAATCATTGCTTACGCAGTTAATGGGTGACTGTACACTGCCAGCTTCACAGCATAGTCTGAGTGAGTGGGCTATTTGTCAATGTTGTGAGATGTATATGGGGGGAGGAAAACAAACTACAAGATAACAATGTAGGCCTTGTGAATAAAGCTTCAGCAGCTTCCATTTGGTCTGATCGGTCTCAGTCATCCAATAGAAGGCTGTCAGAAGTTGTGCGGCATCAAAGTAGGATTTAGTATTGGGGACAGCAATCTCTCCCAGTGCTCTGACCAACTGAAAGACTGCATATCTAGTCCTGGGGAGTGTGCCCTCCCAAAAGAAATGAGACAGCAATATTTGTCATGTAGCATAACTAGATAGTGGGGGAACAAGATGCACTGTTTGGAAGAGATATAGCAGTCTTGTAAGTGCCACCATTTGAATGGCTTCCTCTTTCTGGACTAAGGAGAGAGAGAGAGAGAGAGACAGCAGGTTCCGTTGATCAAGATCCTTTGTGAGGGATACTGTGGTATGTGTGTTATTTGCCTTAAAAAGGTCCGTGGGCACTGCCATCAGATAAAACCCGAGATATTTATGGGAAGTGCCATCCCAGTGAAAAGGGAAGTCAATTTGGAGTTGGGAGGATGGGGTAAACAGACACCAAAGAATTTCTGTTTTGATTGATTCAACCTATACCCAGATAAGGAACCAAAATGATACAACAACTCCCAAAGAGGAGGCAGTGATTGTTCTTGGTGGGTCAGATAAATAAGGATATAATTTGCACAAATCACTAGCTTATGCAGTTGTGATCCCACTTGTGTCTCTTGTATCTTTGTTTAATACCAAACTGTCTGAACCAGAGGTTCTAAACAAAAGGTGAATAAAAGAGGGGAAAGGGGACAACCCTGCTTAGTTTCCCACAAAAGACAAAATGGGGTATAGAGGGCACCATTAATCTTGACATATGCCTTCGGGTGGGTATAAATTCAAAAGAGAACCTTGATGACTGGAGGGGAAAAGTTAAACTCCTATAGGGCCAAGAGAAGGAAACGCTAAGACACCTTGTTGATTGCCTTCTCTGCATCCAGGTTAAGAAGTGGAGAAGATACCCAATATTTAAGAAGGTGGTGCTGTAAATGTAACATCCTTTTAATATTGTCCTGCATCTGTCTGCCAGGAACAAAGCCGGTCTGATCTGCATTAATGAGAAAGGGGTAGGAGACGCTCAATCTCTTGACCAGATACATGAAGAATATTTTATAGTCCACATTAAAGACACGATTGGGCAGTAAAAGGGACACTGCCATTTATCTTTTGCTGTTTAAGAATGGCAAATATAGTGGCATAATCGCAAGTTCCTGGGAGATCCTCCCCTGTCCAGACTGCACAGATCAGTCAGTGAATTTGTGGGAGCACAACGTCATGAAATGATAAAATATTCAGGAGGAAAGCATCTGGATCTGGACTTTTCCCAGGTTTCCAGGAAGTAAGTACTGGACAAAGCTTTCTCTTGCGTGAGTGACCTTAAGTGGTCCTCACACTGATCTTGGGAAAGCTTGCAGAGCCATAAGGGACAGAGGAATGTAGTTATAAGGCCTGGGTCATGTGTACCTTCTTCTGTATAAAGGTGGTTGTAGAAGGTTCGGAAGGCCTGTAGGATCTGATCTCTCCCCAAGTGAGAATGGCCAGTAGTCAGATGTCTGACTGACGTAACTATTGATCAGGCTACCTGACGGTGAAGGTGGTGAGCAAGAAGCTGGGTAGCCCAGAACCCCCATCATAATATTTCTGATGAAGATATCTTAGTGGCATCTCCATCTTGTATACATAAATCTCCTGCACCTCATTCTTAAGTTTAATGATGTCTGCCTATGGTGTCAAATCATATGCTGATGCAGTAGTTGTTTGTCAGGTAATTGTGTCAATATCATTGCCAATTTAGCCTATCTCTGCTTTTTAAGCGTTGCAGAATTTGCGATAAGGTGGTCACAAAGGACCACCTTTAGTGTGTCCCACTGTAGTACTGGTGAAGGGGCACATCAAGTTTGATCATCTAGTATTCATGGACTTTGAAAAGCCACTAAATCTTTGAACTCCTGGTAGTCAAGGTATTTAATCGCCACAATGAAAGCTCCCAAGAAATGAGAATGGCCCGATACGGTCATGGGCATCATGTCACAGTCTATAACAATGTGGAAATGTTCCTTGGAGACATGAAAGTAGTCCAGCCTCGCGCAGGATTTGTGTGGAGCAGAACAGTGTGCGTATTGGCATGTGCGTGAGTAAAGGGCTCTCCACACATACGACCATGCTGCCTGGGCTGTAAAATGATGACAAAATCACTGTGCTGGAGTTTGACTGGCAGGACTTGGGTTAAAGGTATCTAAGATTGTATGCACTATTAAGTTGTAACCCCACATGTACAGCAGCCTCTTGGTGAAAGAGAGAATTTTATTAAATAATAATGCTACTTCAGAAGCATCTGCCCCAAGGAGGGAAGATACAAACTAACCAAGGTGATCTCTTTCTGATACAAGATGCTGCATACCATAGCCAATCTACCCTTCCTATCTGTATATCAGGTTCTACGTGATAATAGCGACTGCACAGAGGCGATCGCTATTATCGCGACCTGCATTATCTCTGAAAACATTTTCAGCGATATGCAGAAAAAGGCGCCCCCCGCACCACCCTAAATAAAGATTCTCAACTCCAGGAGGGTCCATGTTGGGGATGGTGCACATCCCGGTTCAAAAAAATCTAAGTCTCGCAGCTGTGGGAAGTGCAAAAGGAACACCCGCCCCCAGTCCCAAACCTAGGACCTGCTCCATCGGAGCCAACCACCCTACCCACCACACCATCCAGTTGGCTCGGGGGAAGCAGGCTCACCACAGGGTCACATCCCTGTTCCCCATCCCTCCACATCCTGTCACCCACCCTCCCTTCCTGTCGCCCACCCTAACCTCGCAGTCGCAATGTTCACCGTCCCCCTACAGTCCCCCACGATGATAGCGCCGTCATATGGGTCGCCGTTATGATAGTAACCCATATGTGGTCGCTATCATCACAGTATACGCAAATATCATTCCTTTGGTATTAGGAGTATTAATTTAGCTACAAGTACTACTGTCCCTTGTTACTTCCCCTGGCCATCTGAGGAAGACACTACTTCTGAAAATCCAAACTTGGCTAAAGTACAGTTACATAAGAACTTACTGTAACAGTAGAACTTCGAGAGAGACTCTTGCAGTAGGTAATAACCATTAAGACTGAGCCGCCAGGTGTTAGGACCAAGTGGAAAACTTTAGCTAGCAGTGTATAGCAGGGGACTGCCCCGATGTCATGTGACTGGCGTTGGCCCAATGTCATATAAGGGGCGGTCCCCACGCCCACCCTCCAGTTCTCCCACCAGAGACCTGAAAGGTGCAACAGGAGAAAGGAGTGGACTCCTGGAGCCAACAGAAAGGCTGAAAAAGCACAGCAGCAGGGGGAAGGAAGGAGGAAAAAGCTTATCTACTGCAAGAGCCTCTCTCGAAGATCTACTGTTATGGTAAGTTCTTACGTAACTGTACTATCTTACTTTGAGAGGGCTCTTGCAGTAGGTAATAACCATTAGGAGCGAGTCCCAAGCAGTGTAATTCAGACAAGGACTGAACACAGGAGGCAGGAAAAGGTCTGTAGGAGCACAAGACAGGAGGCCCTGAAGGCAAGGCAAGTTTTATTTGTACCTCGCCCAATCCTGAGGCTCTGGGCACCTTACATCAAAGCATGAACAGAATAAAGCAAGCAAGACAACAGACAAAATAACACTAAAATAAATACATAAACTAAAACATCTCTGTAGCAGTACTAAAATTAATGCTATTCAGGCTTTGGATGGCTAGTCCAAAGCCTGTCCTGTGCTGAAAGGCAATGTCCAGACTGTAATGTTTAGTGAAGTAGTGCTCCGAGCCGAAGCATCAACAGCATCGTAGATGGCCCACAAGGCATGGTGGCAGGTAATTTCTGCCATTCTGACTGTCTCTTCGATTTCAGCCCTTGCCTCAGAAGTAGGTAAGGCCTCAAATTTTGACTTGAGCTGCCCCAGTGCAGTCTTTTGATAGACAATCATATGGCTCAGATAGTTCAGAGCCCTCACAGCCAGAGTAGAGGAAAAGCAGAACTCATGTCCGAACTGGTCCAGCTGCCTTGACTCCTTTTCAAGAGGTGAGGTGTTAATATGTTTGGGCTTAGTGGTGCGGTCATGCGCCACGTTGATGGCAACCAAATTAGCCTTGGAGTGGGTACTGAAGTGGTCCTTGCCCTCCACGGCATGGTATAACCTGTCTGCCTTTTTGGAAATGGCAGGGATTGACAATGGCTGCAGCCAGACAGTGGAGGCCAAGTCTTTGTGAAGCCCCATTCAGGGGGGATGAGAAGAGGAGATAGCTCGGGAAGGTTGAAGTGCTCCACCAACCTCTTACACTGAGGATTCTGGTCCTCAGCCTTCCATCCATTAGCCTCCTGGATCTTCGTGAGGATTTCCATGAAGGAAGGGTCCTCTGGGGGAGACTTGGGGGTCTTCTTAGACTTGGGATCCTCCAGAGGAGTCTTGCAGCCTGAGGCAGAGGAAGAGGAAGAGTCAGACTCTGAGTCTGAGAAAGGACTCCCATCTGGGGACAAAGCCCTGGGAAGGGGAACCTCCTGACGATGTTCAGCCAACCCACTGCCATGGCCCTCCACAGAGAAGGCACCCTGTGTAACCCGACGTGGAGGGGTGCATCTCCACTGAAGGCGGAGACCGTAGAGTGGGAATAGAATGAACCGGCATGGAGGCCGCCATGGGCTGATGATGGTCCAGCTCTGTTACCAGCTGAGACTTGGTTCTAGCCCACCAAGAACTGAAGAAGGCCTTGAAATCCACCTGCAGCTGTGGAGGAGGTGAAGGCGGCTGGTAAAGTGGTGTATAGCCTGGCATCTGGTAGCCCAGCATTGGATAACCAGGTGTTGGATAGCTGGATGTAGGATAGCCCGGTGTTGGGTACCCTGGCATCGGGTACTGCAGCGTCTGATACCTGGGGGGGGGGTATTGCGTATTGCGGTGCCAGATAACCCAGCATCGGGTAGCCCAATGCAGGCCCCGACGGCAGTGCCAAAAGACTTGATGGCAGCATGGAAGGAACACTGGAGGGCCACAGTAAGGTCAGGTCAGGCTGCGGGCCTACTGGAGGAAGACCCGGCACAGGTCCTGAGGGGCAGAGGGACCCACTGGAGGCCATGGAGGATCAGAAGGCTCAGCCGGAGGGTCCACAGGTGTGGGTGCCAGAATCCCCATAGGGAGATCCATCGACGGGCGGTCTGGCGCTGGTATATCAGAGGGACTAGCGGCCGGCTGCATCTCCTCCTCCAGATCCGAAGGGATTGGAGAATCTGGAGTGGCAAAGGAGGTTCCTGGGAGGGGGATTCCTCTTGAGGAGGCTGTGGCTTAAGTGGAAGCAGGCGCTGGTCTGGAAGACCAGCATAAGACCTGTTATTGGGGTCTGACAGGAGCACCTTGGCTGGGCATTCGTTGGAAGGACCAACGCCCAACTTGTCAGCCAGGGCTGTGCAGTCATTGGAAGGACCAATGCCCGACTTACCAGGCAAACCACAAGACTTAGACTCTGGAGTTTTCAGGGGCCTAAGGGTGGTTGGAGCCTCCGAATCTCTGAAGGTGCCCGCCTGAACTGTGGCCAGCTCAGCAGAGGGGGCCTCAACCTGTCCTGTAGAGACAGGAACAGACTTGGCCAGAGGAGTGCTTCCCTTGCTGGAGGAAAGCCTCTCATCAGCCATGGTCCCCGGAGGAAGCCGCAGCCTGGAAGAGACTGATCCCTGTCCCGATGCTTCTCCTTGTGGTAGTCAGCAGAACCTCCCGGAGATGTGGAAGCACTTCACATCTGCTGCAGCTCTTTTTCCATGGAAGCAAGTTTAGTTTTTTAGAAAAATAAAGATATTCAAAAAATATATTTGTCGAAAAAGGTGGTTGAACTGTAGCAGCGTTCCGTGAGGTCCGACGTCTGCAAGTCGATGGCAGGAAAGAACTGGAGAGCAGGTGTGTGGACCGCCCTTTATATGGCATCGGGTCGACGCCAGTCACATGACATTGGGGCGGTGCCCTACTATACACTGCTAGCTAAAGTTTTCTGTGTGGTCCTAGCACCTAGCAGCTCAGTCCTAATGGTTATTACCTACTGCATGAGCCCTCTCAAAGTAAGATCTTCTGGTACTCTGCAAAGTCTCCCACAGGAGCAGCACTTGTGGACTGTATTGTCTAAATGAACAAAAGAGCTTGTACTTTTTTACTTGATTGTTGGTCACACTGACATTCTGGGACAGAACCCTCAGGATCTCAGATGTACCCATCTACTATAATTAGGTCCAAATATCTTTTATAAGTTGGGCCCCCCAGCACCCGAATAACCAACCCCAGCTGTGATCAGACCTCTGAATGACATACTCAAGTACAATACCTGGCACTGTGTACATTAAATGGATAAGACCAGGCAAACAGAATAATAACTGTAGGTACCAACAGAAACATATGAACACTGTTGGTGTCAACCAAACTGGGAACCTGCATTCCTGAATCATGGGAAAGTGGGTGAGACCCTCTTGCTCCGTGGGGTTTAGGCTGGTTAATCCAAGCTTAAAGGGAGGAAATCCCCATCCAATGAGGTTAGGGGCCTCCAGTCTTTTACTATTATAATAGTACTCCTGACCAGGATCTGTTTTTGCCCTACGTGAAGGACCTTAAAAACAAATTTTGATTTCCCACGTGTTGGCCCACCCCTTCATAATTACATTTAAGTCTCAGCATATGGTCCTCCTTTTCACTGGCATCTACCACCATTTTTGTCTCATTCACAAATTTAATTAATTTACATGAGACCCCAGACCCTAGATCATAAATAAAAATACTGACCAGCAGGGGTCCCAACACTGACCCATGATGATCCCCGTTGGTCACTTCCTTTGGATAAGAACTTTGAACCTGCAAAGACTACCATTTCACTGCACAATTATGACCTTTGTTGATGTGAATCTGAGGTGAAACACAACAAATTATTTCAGCAGATACAGTATGGGTATCAATATGTCAGAGAAATTAATTTTTATTATCTGTTTAAAAATATGAGGTGCACATAATTTGTAAAATGTTTTTCTACCCATGTCTACCTTCAAACACGCAAAAAAAAGCATGCATCAACACTAACAGGCCATAAAAGAAGGTTTACTAACACAAAAAGGATTTCAGAGCAACTAAGAACTGCTTGTATGGATGTAGATCATTTTAAAATGAGCCTCTGGAAACTGGCCTTCAAGTACGGACCACAGAGGGCCAGTGCATCATGGAAGGGAGGCATTCAGCTCCTGGGAAGGGAGGGAGGGAGTGCACAGGCTACCCTACCTTCAAGTTACCACTTCTTGGTCAGATGGTAGAGGATACATTTGTAGATGACACAAGAACCCAAGCACTGAATTCAGATTCTCTTAAAATATTATAAGAAAATGTCAAAAGAAAACGGTGACAGATCAAATTAGACATTAATGTAAATCGTACCTTCGCCCTGGCCTCTCGTGTAGCTTCTGCCTCAGCAGCCATGGCTCTCTGAAGCTGGATGGGCAATTTCACATCCTTGATCTCTACACGCTGCACCTTGATTCCCCAGTCATCTGTGGCATCATCCAGTGTTGCCTGCAAACATGAGACATTTCTTAGTAACCTGCTAAGAAGGATATACCTTAAAAAAATTCCAGTGCACATATAGAGCAAATGACATTCCCTGAATTCTTCAGAAAAATATATACTGTCCTAGTGAAAAATATTACTTTCCTTAGATTACTTAAAAAGTATGTTTTCTGTTTCTTTTTACTGCACAGATTTGTTTTTCCAGGTGTACTTTTCCCCTTTTTTACTCATAACATTTCTACTCATGATGCCACACTTTTTGATTGTGAAGTCACAAGGTACCTATTAGAGGCACAAAACAAGGAAGGTCCCAAGTAATGCAAAATACTGAAAACATTAGGGAGTAAGGACCAATGTAGCTAGCAGTCTGTTATTATAAGAATAAGGACTGGTTAAAATTGTTAATGTCCTTTGTCTACTAATAAAGGACCAATAAGGAGATACTTATTGTTCTTACATTAAAACTAGCAAAAAGTTGTGTTTCCCCTTGACACACTACCTTCCAAAGCTGTTACAATCCCCACCGTCCATCTTCATACACTCTTCCCTGAGTCATGTCCTCTATTGAAGGCATTGTATTTTCTTCCACTGGTGACTCCGTTTCTCCTTCGTCAAGAGGAGGAAGGACAGAGACATGTTTATCGCTCTTTTTTTTTTTTTTTTTTAAGTTAGCAGGCATCAACTCTGGTGCCTACTCAAACTCTGTTCAGGGCTCCTCAGTTCAGACACCGTCTTCTGAACCATCTTTTGCATCCTTATGGCAGACTGAGAAGCCAAAATGACTTCACTTTTTGTTTTTAGCCCTTTTGGGATAAACTTCAACAAATTAAGATGTAATCTTCACCCAGGCACTTTAAGTCCAAATCGTTGCAGTCTGCCATTGCCAGGAGTTGGAAACAAAGTTAACAAATTAAAGCCTGTAGGTTCCCTCTTCTCTGGGTCTGTCAGTCATGCCAAACACTGATGAACCAGGGAAGTGTAAGTCAAAGTAAAACTGAATGAGAAAAGAACCCTGTATATGTAAAAGGGGTTTAAAACTTATGAAATGTAGTTCAATTCCCTTAAAAACGAAACCACAAAAGAAAAACAGCCTAACAAATGATTTCGTTAGGCTAAACTGTAAAACATTGGCTCGGTTCCCAAATAAAGAGGAACCAGGGACAATAAACAGTAAAAACCACAATGTGGTTAAGATTTGTAGTAATTTATTGAAATTAAAGTACTTTAAAAGCGGGTCCTTAAAGAGCAGGTTCTTCACTTTCTAGTAGCGACCCCCCTAAACATATATTATACCTCTCCTGGCCCAGAGTTGATAGTTATAATTAATTTCTTTTATTTCTTGCATTTTGAAAAGTTATACCCTTCTAATTTTGTCCGTGGACAACACAGGCAAAAACAGAGCCACTTCCCAAAACTGCTGACACACCCCCATGTAGGCACACGCAGCCCCGTTTTGTGATGTCAGAAAACTAAGACCGCATGTTTGTGGTCCAATGAGTTGAATGGGAACGAGTTTTCTATGCATTTTATTACTGTCAAGTGGTCGCTTTGATTTATTAAAATCACAACTCTAAATGGTAATAAAATGCATAGAAAACTCATCCCCATTCAACTCAATGGAGCGTGAACACGCAGTCTTAGTTTTCTGACATCACAAAACGGGGCTGCGTGTGCCTGTGTGGGGGCATATTGGCAGTTTAGAGAAGTGGCTCCATTTTTGCCAGTGTTGTCCAGACAAAATTATGAGGGGAATAACTTTTTAAAACGGAAGAAATACAGGGAATTAATTATAGCCATCAACTCTGGGCCAGGTTAGGTATAATACATGTTTTTTTTGGGGGGGGAGGGGCGGCTACTAAGAACCTGCTCTTTAAAAGTGGGAACCACACCAAAAAATGGACTTCTCCGGTTCCTGAAACCGACAGGGACCGGTGAAAAGTTAAAAAATTATACAAAAACAACCTACCTATATTGAGTTATTGATAATCAATAATAACTAAAGACATACTGTTACAAAAAATAACCCCAAAGCTGGTCTGAAGTGGAAGAGATGACTCCGTAGCAACTGCACACTTCAGGCACAGAAGTAAATCTGCCGTTAGAATGTTGGGGTGAGCATAAGCAAACAGCAGAGTTTTGAAATTCATTCTAATTTTCTCTAATTAGCATAACGTTATAAGTTCCGGGGCAGCTCAGGCCTGCAGGCCGAATGCACTAATAAGCTTAGTGAGGTATTCCTGGGCTTTGAATCACTATTTTTTATTCCAATGGCATGATTTTTTTTCTATTATTGGTAAGTTAGGTTTTTATTGACATTTGGTAAACAGAGAATAATGGATAGGCAAGTGTGTGTTATGGATCTTCTTTATACACATGAGGTGTGTGCTGACCCATAAACATTGAGAGCGAAACTCGAGAGGTTTCTGAGGTCACCGAGGGTGTGTAAAAATATCCTAAAACATTTTTATTTTAATTATTTTATTAAAATTATTTTTTATAATTGCTGGTGCATGGATTTCCTATGTAGAACTACTTTAAGAAAAAGGGAAAAAGTGCTTGCTGTCGATGTAGTGCTTTTTCACTTTTATGAAGCAGTAGAGATTGCACTGTAAGAAACTTCAGCAAGGTTTTGTAGAAAAAACCATGTCAGCTGTGCTGCTTAAGATCTTTTTTTTAATTTTGAGAATGTGACGCCACCTAGTGTAGACCATGGAGCCAAGGACGAGTAACGTGGACGGTCCCTCAGTGAAGTGTGACTGAGCGGTGTTTGCTCTTGTAAAGAATATGCCACAAAATGTACTAAAAGAGTAATGTGTAGTGTAAAAAGCATGTCAGTTGTATCACTTTTCTTAGTTTCTCATGAAAGAAACCACCGAGTGTAGAGCAAGGAGAGTGAGTGACTTGGCGGCTTCATAAGACTTGATGCAAGCGTTAGCGAGTGTTGCTATGGTAACACTCGCTAAGGCTTGCGTCGAGTCTTCTGAAGCTGCTGAGTCACTCGCTATCCTCACTCTGCACTCAGCGGCTTCTTTTACAGGAAAGTAAGAGATGTAATCTTAACCAATACAGCTGATGTGCTTTTTACACTAAATATTGCTCTTTATATGCATTTTGTAGTATATTCTTTACAAGAGCAAACACCACTCATTCACACTACAGTAAGCGGGAAAAGAGTTTACAACCATGGAGGAAAGTAAAAGTTGTTTTGAGAACACCGTAATAACCAGATTTTGGGTTATTATGGCGTCTAATGCTGTAATAACCGGATTTGGGGTTATTACGGCATTCCACAGCACTCATAATCAGGTTGATAAATAGGGTCACCAGTAATTATTACAGTATAACTTGTTTTTTACAGATTAAAACACATTTTGTCCCAAAACAATATGTTTCTCAATTGTATACCTAACGTTAAGTTCTTTAACCAAGGTACAATAATATGCATCTGGATAAAGTGAGTTTAATTTTCTTCTTACCAAAAACCAGAACAAAGAAAATTGTAAAGAATATGCCACAACATGTATTAAAAGAGTAATGTGTAGTGTGTGTATTGTTTTGAAGAACAAGGGAAACACACAAACAATGTTTTCACATCCTGCATATGCCCTGGCCATATTCATCACCTTCAGGCATTTAACATATACTGTGACTCTGGACCTCAGCAATTCACCATTTCCTCTGGATCTATTTATTTTTTCATTTAGTGCTTTCTCCTTGGGTAAGAGACAGGGAAGCTAAATTTTACACTTCAGTGGTGGCAGTTTGTGGATTACCAGTCCATTTCATTTAGTGCCTTCTCCTTAGGTAAAAGAAAAGTAGATTTAATTTTATTATTTTGCTGCCAGTTGTTAGAATAAGGGGTAGTGGGTATTTTATCCTTTTTTGTGGCAGGATAGATTTAACCAATATTTTAATTTTGTTAATGTTTTTGTTAGTTGTAATTTTTTATACTAGAAGGTTTTTACAATTGTCTTTACCAGTTTGTTATTTACTTCTCATTATGTTAGTCAACAGGATAGGGAACAAACCTCAATGAAGGATGAAGTACACTGTGGTCATGGATTGCTGGGTGGTAAATGTTTAATATGGGACTTTTGGGGGGCAAGCTTGGACAACTAAAAGCGTTATACTCAATTATATAAGTTTGGGAAACTTTCTGTCTTGCAAAACCAGTTGTTTAGTTAAGCTGAGTACAAAAAAAGAAATATATTTTTACAATAGGGTTGTATTCAGGAAAATGATTGTTCTTATGCTGCTGATTTCAGGGTCCGTCCGTCCGTACCAGGGTCCTCAACACTTATTTAATGAATGCATCCTTCCCTAGTCATATGAACTGCGTAATTTGACACCAAGAAATTCCACTCTAAAGATTGTTCATTTAAATATACAAAGTCTTTAGCAAAATGGGAGCAATTTGAGGCTTGGATGGAACAGTATAAATTTGATATAATAACATTGTCTGAAACTTGACTAAATAGCAAAATCAACAATAGTGAAATTCATTTGAAAGGATTTAATATTTACAGGCAGGACAGGGTGGGGAAGAGGGGAGGAGGTGTTATGATTTATGTTAATTCCAAATGTAAAACACAGGAGACTGACTGTTCATTAGGACCATCAGGCTGTGACATGGTTACTGTTGATATATTATTAGTTCTGAAAAACACATTGCAGTCACATCTGTATACATTCCCCCAGCTTAACTGATATGGGACTGCAATTAGTAACTGAAGTAAAAAATAACCTGCCACAAAATAGGGAATGGGTTTTACCTGGGAATTTTAACTGTAACTGGGGATACGAGCAAATTGATAATGTTAAAGGGTTCATTTCAGATATTTACCTCGGTGGAACATTGACCCACTGGGTATAACAAGTAAGGGTCAAATTAAACAAATTATGGATCATGTTATTCAGCTGAGCCCATATTCATAAAACAGCAGTTGAAAACCTGTATAACAGTGAGCAGGTTGTCCCCACGGTACAAGAAAAGGAGGGTCAAAGTTAAAACCTGTGTGCCAGTTGTCCTAATCCCCCACCCAAAAATGAACACTAATGTTAAGGACCTATTTCTAGAGTTGGGCATCCTGCAGTTCATTACAGACGCTATCAGAGTTAATTACAAAACTGGTAAGGGTACCACATTGGACAGGATTGTGGTAACTCATCTTAATAACATCATTGAGTGTGGGGTCCTAACAGATTCAATTAGTGGCCACTGCCCGATCTTTTGTGAGTGGACAACCAAACTAGTGGGAAGCCCTCCTCATTATATAGAAACCAGAAATTAAAAAAGTTAATACTCAGATGATGAATGAGGCCTGTAGCAAAATTGACTGGTCCTGTTTGGAGACACTTAATGATATCGCTGGTATATTGGACATATTTGGTAGGCTGTTCACTCAGGCAATAGACAAAATTGCCCCCAAAAAGAAAAAGAGAATTAGGGCTAATAAAAACAAATGGGTTACTTCTGAGCTCTTGAAACTGATGAGACAAAGAGATAGAAAGTCGAAAAAAATATAAGGTGGACAGGGATTTAGTTACATTACAGAATTACATGTCCCTACGAATTCAAGGTAAAAAAGCTGAAGTTAGAAAGGCTAAAAAATAGTTTTCTATCTCTGAACAATTTAATGCCCTTGGGGAACCCCCCCAAAAAACATGGAATGTAAACTGCCTATTAGGGAGGAAATCACATGAAGGTAGTAGTTCATTGCTTGATGGTAACAATCTGATTAGCGAACCCTCTATTGTGGCTGGGATATTTAATAATTATGTTGGTGATCTGGATAGTTTTAGGGCCAATTTCAACATAACACATCCAACTGTTGACCTCCTTAGAAATATGATATTAATCACCCTAAATTTTATTTTCGGATTGTCACACCTGATTTGGTTAGAGACTATGTTTTAAAATATGACCCTCATCCCCATATTGATCCTGATGAAACAGATTTTAGGCTTATTAAGATGGGAATTAATGAATTGTTCTCTCCTATAGAATATTTATTTAATTACTTTTTGTGCAATGGAGTTTTCTCCAAAGACTGGAAACTTGCAGCTATAAGGCTCATATTTAAATCTGGCAATAGCGAATGTGTTTCCAACTACCGTCCAATTTCTTTACTGGCTCCTTTATCAAAAATTTTGGAGAGGATTATTTTTGATCAAATAATTGACTATTTAGAAAAATATGATTTAATGACAAGTTCACACCATGGTTTTAGATCAAAGCATAACACAGAGATGACCTTGGCGAGGTTCACAAGCTGCATGCAGAGTGCCCTTGATAAGAGGCACTCTGCTGCAGCAGTATTTGTGGACCTCACTAAGGCCTTCGACCTTGTAGATCATGGTCTATCGCTACACACTCTTTCGGAATTACATTTTTTGAATGATGTTACAGAGTAGATTTATAACTATTTGGGTAACAGAACACACAGAACAAAAATCTTACAGATAGCATCTCAGATTCTCTGCAGATTAAATGTGGGTGCCACAGGGCTCAATTTTGGGCCCCCTTCTTGTTTCATTATTTATGAATTCTGCCCCCCTTACTTGTAAAGAATCTGAGATGACCCTATATGCAGATGATGCAATCAATTTTAATGCTGCAACATAGTCCGAGGATGCTCTGAGAACTGTGCAAAATGATTTCAGTTCTTTTCAGGAATGGCTTCTGTCAAGGCGTATGGTGTTTTTTTTTTTTTTTAATTAAAGATGCGTTATTGAACTTCTTCAGACAAAAAAACCAAAAGAATCATCAGATCGAAAGCAGTGTCAATACAATGGGCAAAAACAACATATAAGCAAACAAAACTTCCTCCCTAAAAGAAAAAAGAAAAAACAACACCTCCCATCCCAGACCCCCATCCAACCCCAAAGAGCATATGGCTAACTAAAAAGGAAGCAAAGGCTTATAGTTACTAAACTCTAAAAAACAAAATATGTCGGTTTTTCTGGTCCACATAAAAAAAAGAGAACTGAATCCCTTGATAGTAGATTTAAAAGGAGAACCTATTAAAGTAGTTGAAAGTTTTAAATATTTGGGGATTGTTCTGGACAATAACGTATCCTTTGAACTTCATGTCAAACATGTTATCAAATTGGTTCGTCAGAGATTAGGGTTTTTGTTTAGAGTGCGAACCTATCTTGTTCCTGAGTCTCGTAGACTATTAGCACACAGTTTGGGTATAGTTCCACAGGTGTGGCCTAATTTGTCGACCGACTGTCATGGATCCATGAAAGAGCTATCTTCATAGAAGATATATTTACTGAATGGTGGTAGATGGCTGGAACAAACTGCCAGCGGAAGTGGTGGAGGCTAGAACAGTGGGGAGCTTCAAGCATGCGTGGGAGAGACATAGATGTATATTAGACAATAGGCAGGGACACGGGAGAATCACCAGAGACCAGATAGGGTCTGCAGAGGTACATTAGGCAGGAAATATCTAGGCAGACTGCATGGGTCAAACAATACTTTTCTACCAACACATTCTATGTTTCTAAGGCAAATTACCGTACGGCCAGAAAGTTATAAACCAAGAGCCATGTAGTAGACTACACCTTACAACAGGAACTGCAAGAAGCACACCACAAACCTCACCATACATCATGCTTCTTTTGTTGCATCTATGATGATGGCAAATTTAAAGTCCATCCACTGCCCAGTTGTATATAGGTCAGGAAATATTTGCAGCAGTTATTTGCCACCAAGCCCAGGAAAGCACCAACATTTGAGGTGCAAACCCTGCCTATCATTCATCCCTAGTAACATCTACCATTGTGACAACCATACAGATGATGCACCTTACCTACAGAAATGCACAAGTTAATGTAATTTGGCAAACCAAACGCCATGTACCACAGGGTCACACTGCAGATGCCATTGAATTATAGGCTTCTTTGACTGTCTTTATCATTGTAGCAGTTTTGCAGCATACTGCCTTACAGTTTCAAAGTTACAGATCAACAAATATCTGGTGGAAAGATAACAAATTTAGTAAAATCAAGATGCCCCATAAATTCTTTAGGAATGACTAACATAACCATACCTGCATGTTATGGGCAATCTCTTCTCTATCCGAGAGGATCTCAGACAGGCTCTTGGTTCCTAGCACATTCCTTAAGGTTGTCTGTGCCAGAAGTCGTGTAGCAGAATCAGCGTTGGTGATATTTGCCACAGCAAGTGTTGCATTCTGAACTCGGTAATAAACCACTCCATCCACACTTACAGTCACAGAGTCCTTTGTAAGAATCTAGAGTAAAAGGAATATTGTAAGTTCATACACCTGTGAAAAAGTGTTAACATTATCTTTGAACCTTTCATCATACAACTGTGGGAAAACTGTTATAGGGCACGTGACCACATAGAGACTGAAGCTTAGAAGAAAATATTGCCATAGTAATCTTGTTTCTTCCAAGGGAATCTCACTGTATTTTGACATACTGCAGTATGGTCTCACCATAGAACTACCCTGGAGCTGAAACGGTTAATAGAACCTATGCAAATGATAGCATGCTAGGCTCGAGCTCAGTTTTCAAACCACTGTCTCTGGTAAACAACCTGCAACCGTCAGATTCTTACAAAGCGTGCATAAGCAGAGGCTATCTAAGCTATCTAACTAACTTAACCTATAAACATAAACTCTTACCCATCCTACAAACCATTTCCAACATTTTGACAAAGAAAACAGACATCACCAAGACTCAAGTCACAAATGTCCCTTAAAAAAAAAAACAATCCATGTGTTTCTAATAGCAATCACAGCTATAGTGCAGTGCCCCCAGGTTCTAGTAGAAGAGGCAGGGTGAAAGCTCAGAATACAGCAAGATTCCCTTGGAAGAAACAAGATTACTATAGTAATTTTTTCTTCTAACCCCAGAAAATCTTACTGTATTTTGACATACTGCAGACTACCCAAGCAGTTCCTTTGGAGGTGGGCATAGAACCTATTTAGGAAATAGGCTTTGCAGTATTGCTGTGCCAAATCTGGCATCACTCCTGGCCTCGGTATCCAGGCTGTAGTGCTTGTTAAATGCATGAACAGTTTTCCAGGTAGTGGCCTTACAGATTTTCAACAAAGGGCTACCCCTTGCGACTGCTATGGAAAGCTGTGCCCCATGTAGAGTGGGCCTTGAGACCTACAGGGGGTTCCTTGCCAGCTTTGCTGTAGCAGAACTGGATACAGGCAACAATCCAGTGTACAATGGTTCTCTTCAAGGCAGGCTTTGCTTTACCCACCTCTCCATATGTTCGGAAAGACTGGGTCTTAGCCTACCTGTGACCTTTTGTATGGTCCAGGTAATAGTCGATAGCCCTCTTGACATCCAAGCTATGCAGCATGCATTCCCCAGAGCTAGAATGGTCAGTGAAGAAGACTGGCAAGGTGACAGACTGATTTAGATGGAAATCAGATACCACTTTGGGGAGAAACTTCCTAGCAGTCCTGAGGACTACCTTGTCCCTGTGGAATGAGATGTAGTAAGGCTCCGTGGACAAGGTCTGAAGCTCACTAATCCTCCTGGCTGAAGTGATAGCCACTAGCAACATTGTTTTCCATGTCACATTCTTGAGCTCTGATGAAGACATGGGCTCAAAGGGTGGCTGCATCAACTGGTGAATACAAATGTTGAGGTCCAACGCAGGAGTGGGCTCCTTGTGTAGGGGATGCAAATGTATCATTCTCTTGAAGAATTGTCTGAATGCCTGGTTTTATGCCAGTGAAGGACCCTTACCCACTGAGAAGTAAGCAGAAACAGCTGCCAGATGCACCTTAAGGGTAGATGGCCTAATGCCAAGGGAATGAAGGTGCACTAGGTAATCCAGTACAACTGAAAGGCCAGCTTGGTCACGGTCTATGCCCTGCTGTTGGCACCAAATTGAAAACCTCTTCCACTTAGAAGAGTACATTTTTCTAGTAGATGGCATCCTGGAGGCCCTCAGTACCTCCAGAACTCGGTCCGAGAGACTCAGGCCAGCATACTCTAAGTCCTCAAGAGCCAGGCCTCGAGTCTGAGGGACTGAAGGTTGGGGTAGAGTATTCTGCCCTGTGAGGACGTCAACAGATTGTGCCTCCTAGGCAGAAAGATTGGTCTGTTCGCAGACAGGGTTAGAAGCAGTGAGTACCATGGCTACCTGGCCCAGTCTGGGGCAATAAGGATCATGGTTGCCGGCTGTGCTCTGATCTTGCTTATCACTGAGTAACAAGGGAAATGGGGGAAAAGGCATAAATGAACTTCCCTGTCCAATCCAGCAACAGATCTGTGGCAGCCGATTATCGCCTGGGGCTGCAAAGAGGTCCATCACTGGGGCGCCCCACCTTCTGAACACTGCCAGAAGGACCTGCTTGTTCAATGCCCATTCGTGGTGATTCTGATTAATCCTGCTCAGGGCATCTGCTAGGGAACTGTCTTTCCTTGGAAGATCGACAGCTGAAAGAGAGATGCCCAGGGAATATGCTAGCCTCCATATACTCATGGCCTCTGTGAACAGAGGAAATGACCGTGTACTCCCTTGTTTGTTTATGTAGTACATTGTAGTCGTGTTGTCTGTGCTGACTTGGACAACCTTGCCTTGCAGCATTGGAGTGAAGGATTGAATGTCCAGGCATACTGTCTTGAGCGCCAACAGATTTATGTGGAGTAAGGACTCCTTTGGAAGCTAAGTCCCACGTGCAGTCCGCTCTCCCAGGTGTGCTCCCCACCCCAGGAGAGAAGCATCTGTTGTTAGCACCACTGAAGGTGACTGTTTCAGGAAGGGGGCTCCTTCCCTTAGGTTTTCCCTTTCCTGTCACCACTGAAGTGCTAGGAGCAAAGGTCACATGACTGGCACCAGTTTGGACAGAGGGTCCCTTTTCTGTGATCATAGGATCTGAGATGAAATTGAATGTCCCTCATTTGGAAACTGGAGCCTGGCACTGTTGCAGAAGCCATGTGCCCTAGTAGCCAGAGGAAGTGCCTTGCTGGCCTGGGAGTAAACATCTGAAAAGAGCTAGCCAACTGTACCAGTGTTTCTACCCTCCCCTGAGGGAGAAATGCCTTTGCTCTTACCGTGTCCAGTTCTGCCTCTATGAATTCCAACAGTTGGACAGGAATTAGCATGGACTTCTTGAGGTTTACTAAGAAGCCAGGGACTGCAGAGAATCCTGTACAGAGTTTTAGGCCTCTGACAACTGCTGTGGGGACTGGCCTACCACTAGCCTGTCGTCCAACAATGGAAAGACTGTGACCCCCTGCCTTCTTAAGCGGGCTACAACCACTGTTAGGCACTCTGTAAACACCCTTGGTGCCGAGGTAAGGCTGAAGGGCATGGCCCTGAACTGGTAGTGGCCTGATGTTTACCTGAACCTGAGGTACTTTCTGTGGGATTGCCTGATAGGGATGTGGAAATAGACATCCTTCAGGTCTATTGATGCCAGACAGTCTCCTTGTCTGAGGGTAGGTAAGATGGTGCATAGAGTGACCATTTTGAATTCTGGTTTTGCCAGATGCTTGTTTAGGTATCTGAGATCCAAGATGGGTCGCCACTCCCCTGTCTTCTTCACTGTGAGGAAGTATCTTGAGTAGAGCCCCTTCCCCCTTGGGAGCAAGGGGACAGGCTCTACTGCCTTGTCCTGCAACAGTTTTACTACTTTCTTCTCCAGCAACTGAACTTCTAATGGTGAGAAAGTCCTGAAGATTCTTGCCCTCAGCCTGGGCATGACTTTGAAGCTGAGGGCAAGACCTTGGCCCACTACCTCCAGGACCCACTTGTCTGTGATAATGGATTCCCAGGACTGGAGGAAGTGGGCCAGTCTGACTTCTACTGGAAGAGGAGAGGTAACCCTGCTGCTTAGCCTGTGTGGTTGGCTGGGCCAGCCCTGCCACTGACCCTTCTGCCCCTATCCCTGAAGTAACCCCTCTGTGGCTGGTAAGCCGCGAGGGCCTGGGTTTGAAAGAAGGGCCTGTAATGAGCACGAGCCTCTACCACCTCTATTTTGCTGCATCGGGGGTAGCTGCCCTCTCAATCGCAGCAACACTCTTTGAAGGCTACTTTATATTCGTCCATTTTCCTCATATAGGCTTCAGTCTGCTGCCCAAAGAGGGATGTGGGCTTGCAGGGGAAATCCAGAGCCTTTATCTGGGCATCCTGTGAAAGGTTAGTAGTCCTGAGCCAGGCAAACCTTCGTAGAGACACTGAAGTAGTCATTAGTGTCGCTGGCATCCACTGCCATCCTGACCTGGAACTTGCAGGTTTCAGTGCCCCTCTTGGCAGCCTCTGCAAAATCTGATGCCATAGGGGCAGGACAAGCTTTGGAGATTTCCATAACTGTGCTCCAGAGACTCTTTTGAAACCTGGCCACATAAGCCATATAAGTAGCCGCCTAATGGCCAATGAGGACCCTAAGTAGGACTTTTTGGCCATCGAGTCCATTTTTCTGGAATCCTTGTCAGGCGGATGAGATGCCAGGGGGATGCCAGCCTTGTCACAAGCAGTGACTTGCACCATCCCTTGTGGCTGGGGTGTCCAAAAAGAAACTCAGCCTCAGATTTAGCCACCCAGTACTTCCTATCCAGTTACTGATCTACTGGAAGGATGGATGTAGGGGTCTGCAAAATTTTAAAAGCATGTTTCTTAAGAGATTTATGGATGGGAAGAAAAAATTACTCACCATAGTAATGTTTCTTCTAATGGAGTCTTGCTGTATTCTGACTATATGCAGTTAGCCCCAGCACTTGAGCTGCTCTGGAGAGTAAAGGGTTAACTCTATGCAAAGCCATAGAACATTGAGCTTGAGCTCGGTTTTCAAACCTCGGTCTGTGGTACTCTGAAGTGTAACCGTCAGATTCTTATGAGCACTAAACTAACTCAAAGGTAGAAATTGTTTTAAAACTTTTGTGCCAAATGGCAAAACAATGTTTTTTAGGGTCGGAAGACTCAAGTCGAGAACACCCAAAAAGAACACAGAAGGTAGTGATTTACCTAAACACTTAATAATAAAAACTAAAAGAAACCCCCTAAGAGATTGAGGCATGCCTAGTACACCTCTCGGGTGCAGCACTGTGTCTGCCCCACCACATCTCACAACTACTAGGTTCCAGGAGCGGAGGCAGGGAGGGAGGTCAGAATATTGCAAGACTCCATTAGAAGAAACAACATTACTATGGTGAGTAATTTTTTCTTCAAACAACATGAAGTCTTGCTGTATTCTGATTATATGCAGACTACCAAGCAGTACCCCTTGGAGTAGGGAGTCACATACCCTATTTTGGGAATAGGTGCTGCAGCACAGCCGTGCCAAACCTAGCATCACTTCGTGACTGGATGTCCAAAGAGTAATGCCTGATAAAAGTGTGAACAGATTTCCAGGTAGCTGCTTGGCATGTGTCCACTGAAGGTATATCTCTAGCTGCTGCGACCGAAGCAGCTGTACCTCTGGTAGAATGAACCCTCAGGCCTGAAGGAGGCTCCTTCCTAAGCTCTGAATATCAGAACTGAATACAGAAGACAATCCATCTGGCAATTGACCTCTTGGTAGCAGGTTTGCCCTTTCCCACTTCTCCATAAGTGAGAAACAACTGAGAACAGTCCTTCCTATGGGCCTTAGTATGCTCAATATAGTAATTAAGAGCCCTTTTTATATCAAGACTGTGTAACCTTCTCTCCCCAGAGGAAGAATGATCAGTGAAAAACACAGGCAATGACATAGACTGGTTCAGATAAAAGTCTGACACCACCTGGGAAGAAATTTTCTATTGGTACAGAGGACCACTTTGTCCCTATGAAATGAAATGAAATTAAGTTTCACTGATAAGGCCTGTAATTCACGGATTCTCCTGGCAGAGGTAATGGCTACTAGGAACACAGTTTTCCAAGTCAAGTATTTCAGCTCAGCTGAGGATAGAGGCTCAAAAAGGGTCTGCATAAGCTGTGCGATACAGATGTTCAGATCCCAAGAAGGGGTAGGCTCTCTAAAAGGAGGACTGACATGAACCAAATCTTTGAAAAATTTCTCGGAAACTGGATGAAAGGCGAGAGAAGAGCCCTTACCAGCACAAAAGAAGGCAGACACAGCTACCAAATGTACATTGAGAGTAGTAGACCAGAGGCCTAAACTGTTAAGATGCACCAGATATCCCAAAACAATGGCAATATCAGCCAGCTCTGGCTTGACATGCCTTTGGGAACACCAGAACCCAAATTTTTTCCATTTGGAGTTGTCTTTCTAGTAGCAGGTTTCCCGCTCACCTTTAAAACATCCAAGACTGATTGACAAAGGTGCAAGCTTGCATATTCTAGCTCTTCAAGAGCCAGGCTTTGAGCCTGAAGGTTGGGATACAGAATCTTCCCCTGGGAGGAAGGGAGGAGATTGTGTTGTCTGGGAAGACACAATGGCAATGTTACTGACAGTGACAGCAGTAGAGGATACCAAGGCTGTCTGGCCCAATCTGGAGCCACCAGAATCACCTTGCAAGGTTGAGACCTGATTTTGATCAGGACCCTGAATATTAGAGGAAAAGGAGGAAATGCATACAGAAACCTGCTTGTCCAATTCAATAGAAGAGCATCCTGAGGGTCAGGGTCCAGAAGAGGTGGTCCGCAACAATAAAGAGGAAGTTGATGATTGTCTGGGGCTGCAAAGAGATCTATCTCTGGAGTGACCCATCTCTTGAAGATGGCTTGAAGAACTGGACGGTTCAGGGACCATTTGTGGTGGCCCTGGGAAATTCTGCTGAGAGCATCTGCTAGAATGTTGTCCTTCCCTGGGAAATGCACAGACAGCAGGGAAGCTTAAAGGGAATATGCTAGAGACCATACCTTCATGGCCTCTGTGCACAAGGCCGAGGACCGAGTGCCTCCCCATTTGTTGATGTACCACATGGTTGTGGTATTGTCTGTCCTGACCTTCACCACTTTCCCCTGAACAATAATTGAGAATGTCTGAAGTGCTAGAAAGACAGCTCTCAATTCCAGAAGATTTATGTGCAGGAGGGACTCCTGGTGAGACCAAGTTCCCTGAGCTGTAAGATGATCCAGGTGGGCCCCCCCCCACCCCAGCAGTGAGGCATCTGTGGTGAGAATCACAGAAGGGGCCTGACTGATAAATGGGACACCCTGTTGAAGATTATCTTCCTCCAGCCGCCACTGGAGGGCCTGAACTAGAGTTTGAGAAACTGGAACCAGTTTGGAGAGAAGATCTCTTTTCTGAGACCAGTAAGATCTGAGATGAACCTGAATATCTCTCATCTGAAACCTTGCTCCCTGAACTACTGCTGTGGAAGCTGCCATGTGGCCCAACAGCTGTAGAAAGTGTATGGCTGCACAAGACACAAGAGGACCAAAAGAGGAAGCCAGAGTGACCAGTGACTGAACCCTTGAGAGAGGGAGAAAAACCCTTGCCTGAATAGTGTCTATTTCCACCCCTATGAAGGTGAGAAGTTGGGCTGGTTCCAGAACAGACTTCTCTAGATTCAGAATGAAGCACAAGGATTCTAGAAGTCTTTGAGTGACCTCTACGGCTGACCTGACTTGGTTTGAGGACTGGCCCACTAGGAGCCAATTGCCCAGGTATGGGAACAGAAGGATGCCCTGTCTCCTGAGGAATGCCACCACTTGGTGAACACCCTTGGAGAAGATGTTAGGCCGAAAGGCATAGCCCAGAATTGATAATGGCCTGAGGGCAACTCGAACCTGAGGTACTTTCTGTGGGAATGTCTGATAGGTATGTAGAAGTAGGCATCTTTGAGATCCAGGGAAGCTAGCCAGTCTCCTGGTCTCAGAGAGGGAAGAATTACTTCCAGAGTCACCATTTTGAATTTTGGTTTTGTCAAATGTTTGTTCAGGTACCTTAAATCCAAGATGGGTCACCACTCCCCTGTCTTTTTTTGGGTCAGAAAGTATCTGGAATACAGTCCTTTTCCCCGTGACAAAGAGGTACATTCTCTACTGCTTGCAGAAGAGAGGAGACTTCTGCCTCTAAGGCCTTTGTCTCCAAGGGAGATGGAGGACTGAAGGCCCTTGCTCTCATTCTTGGGAACCTTTTGAAACTGAGAGCAAGTCCCTGGCTCACTACTTCCAGGACCCATCTGTCTAAAGCTATAGACTCCCAGGCCTGGGAGTAGTGAGCCAGCCTACCCCCTACTGGGATTGGGGAGGTGACCCTGACTCACACCTCAGGGTGTCTGCTTGGCAGGGGGCTTAGACTGAGTGGATGATGGAGTCCTAGTCATCCCTCATCTACCTCTTCCACTAAAGAACCCCCTCTCTGCTGGAAAGAAGAGGAGGAGGAGGCCTGAGCTTGGTAAAAATGCCGGTGAAAAGGCCTGCCCCTGCCCCTAAACTGCTGCCTCTGAGGAGTAGTCTGTTTTCCTTTTGCTGCAGCACTCCTATAGGTGGTCCTGTATTCGTCCATCTTTTTCATGTAATTCTTCGTTTGATCTCCAAAGAAAAAATTACTCACCATAGTAAAGTTGTTTCTTCTAATGGAGTCTTGCTGTATTCAGACATAATGCAGTTAGCCCCAGCATTTGAACTGCCCCGGAGAGGAAAGAGTTAACGCTATGCAGAAGCATAGAAAGTTGAGATCGAGCTTGGTTTTCAAACCTCTGTCTGTGGTACTTCTCAGTGTAACCATCAGATTCTTACGAGCACACTAACGTACTATAGGATGGAAATTGTTCAACATATAGCTAAAGGGCAAAAAATTACTTTTGGGCCCAAAAGACTCAAGTCGAGAACCCAAGAGGGAAAGGTAGTGACAATATTTAAGTATAAAACACCAGAAAAATAATAACAACATCCATCCCACCCAAGAGGGAGGGTACAAGGTACACCCCTGAGGTGCAACACTGTACCTGCCAGTCCACTTCCCAAAAACCCAGGTTCTGAGAGGGGAGGTGGGGGAGTTCTGAATACAGCAAGACTCCATTAGAAGAAACAACATTACTATGGTGAGTAATTTTTTCTTCAAACAGCATGTAGTCTTGCTGTATTCAGACATAATGCAGACTACCAAGCAGTTCCCTATGGAGGAGGGAATGCAGAACCTACTTTGGGAAGAGGCTCTGCAGTACTGCTGTGCCAAATCTAGCATCACTCCTAGCCTGGATGTCCAGGGAGTAATGCTTGGTAAAAGTATGTACTGTTTTTCAGGTGGCTGCTTTACAGATCTCTAACAAAGGTATATCTCTGGCCACAGCTAGAGAAGCAGCTTTACCCCTGGTCGAATGAGCCCTCAGGCATATTTGTCATAACAGAATTGTATACAAGAAACAATCCACATGGCAATAGTTCTTTTAGTGGCAGGCTTACCTTTCCCCACTTCACCATAAGTGAGAAACAATTGAAGACAGTCATTTCTATGTGCCTTAGTATGCTCAATGTAGTAGCTAAGGGCCCTCTTAATGTCCAGACTGTGTAATCTTCTTTCACCTGAAGAAGAATGTTCAGTGAAAAACACAGGGAGAGATATAGACTGGTTCAGATGAAAATCCAATACCACTTTGGGCAAGAACCTTCTATTGGTTCTTAGGACCACTTTGTCCCTATGGAAGGAGATGAAGTCAGGTTCAACTGACAAAGCCTGTAACTCACTAATCCGCCTGGCAGAAGTAATAGCTACCAGGAACACAGTTTTCCAGGTCAAGTACTTCACTTCGGCCGAAGCCAGAGGTTCACAGGATGGCTGCATAAGCTAAGCTATGCAGACATTAAGATCCCAAGGTGGAGTGGGCTCCCAAAATGTAGGGTTAATGCAAACCAGTCCTTTGAAAAACTTTCTGAAAACAGGATGAAATGCCACGGAAGAGCCCTTCCCTGCTGAGAGGAATGCAGAGACAGCTGCTAGATGAACCTTCAGAGTGGTAGGCCTAAGGTCTAGACCATTCAGATGAACGAGATAGTCTAAGGTTGTGGAAATGTCTGCAGAAACAGGCAAAATGCCTTTCTGAGAGCACCAAATACTTAACCTTTTCCATTTGGAGTTGTAAGTTTTTCTAGTGGAAGGTTTCCTGGAGACCTTCAGAATATCCAGCACTCCATGAGAAAGATGTAGTGCTGCATATTCTAACTCTTCAAGAGTCAGACCTTGAGATTGAGAGACTGGAGATTGGGGTGCCAGATCCGCTCCTGGTAGGAGGACAGGAGATTGTATGTCCTTGGCAGAGACAGGGGACGTGACACTGACAAGGACAGCAGTAGAGGATACCACGGCTGTCTGGCCCAATCTGGAGCCACCAGTATCACTGTGCAGGGTTGAGTCCTGATCTTGATCCGAACTCTGAACAGCAGAAGGAAGGAAGGGAAGGCATAGAGAAACCTGCCCTTCCAGTCAAAAATGAGAGCATCCTGGGGAAACCGTCCCCAGGACTGGAGGTCTGCAACAAAACAGAGGAAGTTGATGATTGTCCGGTGCTGCAAAGAGATCTATCTCTGGAGTGCCCCACCTGGAGAAGATGACCTTCAGTATGTGAGGATACAGGGACCATTCATGGTGTCCCTGTGATATTCTGCTCAGAGCATCTGCTAGTATGTTGTCCTTCCCAGGAAGGTGAACTGCTACCAGAGAAGTCTGAAGAGAACAGGCCAGAGACCACAGTTTCATGGCTTCTGTGTACAAGGCCGAGGACCAAGTGCCTCCCTGCTTGTTGATGTACCACATTGTGGTGGTGTTGTCCGTTCTGACTTGGACCACCTTGCCCTTGACTGAATCCGAGAAGCTCTGCAGGGCTAGGAAAAATGCCCTGAGTTCCAGGAGAGTGATATGAAGGAGAGACTCTTGTGGGGACCAGACTCCTTGAGCTGTCAGGGCTCCCAGGTGGGCTCCCCACCCTAACAGAGAAGCATCTGTAGTTAGAACTACTGATGGGACTTGAGGGAGAAATAGAACCCCTTGTCTGAGGTTGTCCTGGTCCAGCCACCACTGGAGAGCTTGAACAAGAGTCTGAGTCACTGGGATCAGTTTGGTAAGTGAATCCTTCTTTTGAGACCAAAAAGACCTTAGATGAAACTGAATGTCCCTCATCTGGAACCTTGCTCCTTGCACCACTGCCGTGGAAGCTGCCATGTGGCCCAGGAGCTAGAGGAACTGTCTTGCTGGGCGAGACCTGAGGTCAAAGGAGGAAGCGAGATCCACTAGGGCCTTCACCCTTGCCAGGGAAGGAAGGCTTTTGTTCGTACAGTGTCCAACTCTATACCTATAAAGGTGAGAAGTTGAACTGGTTCGAGGACAGACTTTGGAAGACTGAGAAGAATCCCCAAGGAGCTGAGTAGGTCCTGGGTAGTTTGAAGAGCTGACCTGACCTGTAAAGGTGACTGACCCACTAAGAGCCAGTCGTCCAGATACGGGAAGATGGTGATACCCTGTCTTCTGAGGTAAGCTACCACTACTGCAAGGCACTGTTTGAACACCCTTGGAGCTGATGTTAGGCCGAATGACATAGCACTGAATTGGTAATGGCCTGAAGGCAACTCGAACCTGAGATATTTTTTGTGGGAGCACCTGACAGGAATATGGAAGTAGGCATCCTTGAGGTCCACAGATGCTAGCCAATCCCCTGGCCTTAGAGAGGGAAGGATTATTCCCAGAGTTACCATTTTGAATTTGGGCTTTGAAATGTGTTTGTTCAAATACCTTAGGTCTAGGATGGGTCGCCACTCCCCTGTTTTCTTTGGGGTAAGAAAGTACCTGGAGTACAGTCCTTTTCCCCTGTGCTGAGTAGGAACCTTCTCTATAGCTCTGAGAGCTAGAAGAGAGGAAACCTCTGCCTCTAGGGCAATGATTTCTGAGAGTGGTGCAGGTGGAAAAGACTTGGCCCTCTTTTTTGGAAATTTTTTGAAGCGGAGGGCCAGTCCCTGGCTTACTACTTCCAGGACCCACTTGTCTGAGGTCACAGACTTCCAGGCCTGGAAGTAGTAAGCCAGCCTGCCTCCTACTGGAAATGGGGAGTCGCCCAGGGCTGACACTTCAGGGTGTCTGCTTGGCAGGAGCCTTAGACTGAGAGGAGGAGGGAGCAGCTCTGCTCATCCCCCTCCTGCCCCTCCCTCTGAAGAACCTCCTCTGTGGGAAGGGAGAGGAGGCCTGGGCTTGGTAAAAAGGCCTTTGAAAGGGCCTGCCCCTGCCCCTAGACTGCTGCTTGTGTGGCGTGGCTTGCCTTTCTTTGGCCTGTGCACTCCTGTACGTGGTCCTGTATTCATCCATTTTCTTCATGTAAGCCTCTGTCTGCTCCCAAAACAGAGAGTTACCTACTACAGGAAAATCCATAGCCTTAGTCTGGGTATCCTGTGAAAGGCTAGTACATCTGAGCCAAGCATGTCTCTCTGAGAGACACAGATGTAGCCATGACTCTAGATGCCACATCACTGGAGTCCACAGCAGCATGAAATTGCATTTGGATGTCTCAATTCCATCAGCAGCCACCTCCTCCAGCTCCTTGGCTAGCTGGGGAGAGGCTGTTTAGCCAGTTCCAGAACTGTATCCCATCTGGATTTCTGGTACCTGGCTGTGTAGGCTATATAGATAGCTCTTCTGAGCCTAAAGTGGATGCCAAATACTGTTTTTTTGGCCATGACATCCACTTTCCTGGAGTCCTTATCTGGGGGGGGGGTGTGAAGCCAAAGGAATGTTAGCCCTGTCACAGGCTGCAGCCTGCACTACCCCAACATGGCTGCAATGACTATAAAGAAACTCCACAGCTGAGCCTGATAACAAATACCTCCTGTCCATTCTCTTATCCACAGGAGGTATTGAATTAGGGGTTTGTAAAATTTTGTGTGTCTGTTTCCCCAAGGATTTCTGAAGAGAGATAGACAGTCTTTTGGACTCTGGGATGTCCATCATTTCCACAAAATCAGGCCCTTCATCCTCCTCTGCAGCTTCAACCAAGGGAAGCTGCAGGGTTTCTGCCACCTTTTTGTAGAACAAAAAATGTGAAGGGGACTCACCGAGAGCCTGGGAGGAGAGACACCTAAGGGCCTGTCTGGGGAGATGTCCGGTTCAATGGGCACATCCAGACCCCCTGGTCATTTTCATCATCACCATCCTCCTCGGGATAGTCTTCGTCTCCTTCCCACTCCTCATAAAAAGCATCTGGATCATAATCCGGAGGAGACGGATCCGACCGAACCGACCGTCTAACCGGCGGTACCGGTTCGGATGGAACCGGTCTAAGCGACTGAACACTGCTAATCGCTTTGCTATTTCGTATCATGTTGAAACTGCGATAAGATCTGAACCGCAGACTTGCACTTTTTGATGGAATCGACCTCTCGGGATTGGCTCTCCTTTTGCCTGAGGAGGTATCGCCTAGGTCAGTAGGCACCTCCTCAGGTTCGTCCGCAACCGAACCGGGCTGGCCATCCAGATCTATGGACTTCTCAGCCTCCCTTTCCTTCAGCCTACTCAGTCTTTTATCTAGAGTGGATTTAAGAAAGTTTTTACAGATTTGGCAGTCTGACTTGAGGTGGTCAAACCCCAGACAATAAACACAGATGAGGTGGGGGTCAGCCTTAGCAAAGGCCTCCCCACACTCAGTACAGTGTTGAAACCCAGTGGGACCGGTTTTCTTCTTGGGTTTCTCAGACATGGCCAACCTAACAAATTACCCTATTGCAGCTTTCAAGCCAGGTAATGCAATAACCGATTGGTTACAAACCGTGTCACGGGCTTCTTAAAAGAACCGGCAAAAAGACTTGGTTCTTTTGAAATTGATCGGTACCGGAACACCACTCTAATCCCAGAAATAAATTTAAACAGATGGGTCAGTTCCAAACCGGACCAACCGTAAAGAAACCGAAGAAAAGAACAATTTCCAACTTTTTCACAGAATAAAACACAGTCACTACTTACCTACACACTACCTGTACCATAGACAGAGGCTGGAAATCTGAAAATAACAAAAAAAATTAAACAGTTTAAACCGAACGCTTTACTTTTACCGAACCGAGCAGAGGAAATCTCCGGAGCAACTTCACTGTTAGGCAGAGTAAAGAATCTGACAGTTGCACTAAGAAGTACCACAGACAGAGGTTTGAAAACCGAGCTCGAGCTCAATGTTCTATGCTTCTGCATAGAGTTAACTCTTTCCTGTCTGGGGCAGTTCACGTGCTGGGGCTAACTGCCTTATGTCTGAATACAGCAAGACTTCATGTTGTTTGAAGAGAGAATTACCAGTTACAGGAATATCCATGAGTATCCTGTGAGAGGTTGGTACACCTAAGCCAAGCAAATCTCCTCACGAAGATAGATGTAGCCACGACCCTGGAATGAATGTCATTTGAGTGTACAGCAGCGTGGAATTGCATTTTAGATGCCTCAATACCATTTGCAGCCACCTGCTCCAGCTCCTTTGCTAGCTTGGGTTGGGGGTTTGGCATTCTTAGCCAGTTCCAGAACTGTGTCCCACATAGATTTCTGGTACCTAGCCATATATGCCATGGAATTAGATTGTCTGAGTCCCAAAGAGGATGCCAAGTACTGTTTTTTTGACATAGCATCCACTTTCTTGGAATCCTGGTCTCGGAGGGTTGAGATGCCTGGGGAATATTAGCCTTGTCACAGGCTGCAGCTTGTACTACCCTAACATGGCTGCTATGATTAGCAAGGAAATCTGTCCCAGGACCTGACAAAGTATACCTCCTGTCCATTCTTTTTTCCACAGGAGGAATGGATGTAGGAAACTGTAAATGTTTTTGTGTCTGCTTCCCCAAGGATTTGTGTAAGGGAATAGGCATCCTTTTTGACTCTGGTATATCCATCATTTCCACATAATCAGGCTCTTCCTGATCCTGTTCAGCCTCTTCCAAAGGAAGCTGAAGAGTCTCAGTCACCTTCTTGTAAAACAAGAATTGGGAAGGGGACTCAGAAAGCCTGGGAGGAGAAGCCTGAGAGGGCCTGTCTGGGGAGATGTCAGGCTCTACAGCCCATCTAGGCCCTCATCCTCTTCATCATAGTCTTCATCCTCCTCCCAATCGCCCTCATAGAGTATGCTTCAGGTTCTATGTCTGAAGCAGCTATTTCCGACCGAACCAATCGGCTTTGGACTGATACCGGTTCGGTCGGAACTGGGCAAAGCAACTGAACTATGGAAATCGCTTTCGCTATCTTTTCCGTGGTCAGGACCAAGGGAAATCGGATCCGAACTGACTGACTTTCTTTTTCACTTAGTCGGAACCGATTCCGCAGAATCAGCTCTCCGTTTGCCCGAGGAGGTATCGCCCAGGTCAGTGGGCAGCTCCTCAGGTTCGGTCGCAACTGAACCGGGCTGGCCATCCGAGTCAGCGGACTACTCAGCCTCCCTCTCCCTTAGCCTACTCAAACGTTTTTCTAGAGTGGCTATAGAAAGTTCTCGCAGATCTGGCAGTCTTATTTGAGGTGGTCAAACCCCAGACAGTATACATATACAGTACGAGGTGAGGATTGGCCTTAGCAAAGGCCTCCTTACACTCAGTACAGTGCTGAAACCCAGTGGGTCTGGTTTTCTTTTTGGGTTTCTCAGACATGCCTTCAGTATCAAAAATCACCTTAAACAGTGGTTAAACCAGGCGATTACCAACTTATCGGTTCTAACTGTGTCATGAGTCGGTTAAAAAAATCCTAAAATATCGGATTTTTTTAGGAACCGATAAGTACCAGAAAAAAACATACACAAGTATACAATACAATGAAAATCAGTTTTGATTCTGAACCGGACCGACTGGCAACTAACCAAAATTAAAACAATTTCTTACCCAAAAAACACTAAAATAACCACTACCTACTACTACCACTTACTGGTACTGAGACAGAGGCAAGAATACCAAAATATTGAAGTAACGCTTTGAAAAAAAAAAAAAAACGACCGATTCAAACTATAACTGAACCGAAGCGCAGGAGGGATCTCCGGAGCGACTTCACAGTTAGACAGAGTAAGAAATCTGACGGTTGCACTTCAGAGTACAACAGACAGAGGTTTGAAACCCGAGCTCAAGCTCCATGTTCTATGTTTTTGCACAGAGTTAACCCTTTACTCTCCAGAGCAGTTCAAGTGCTGGGGCTAACTGCATATAGTCAGAATACAGCAAGACTTCATGTTATTTGAAACAATAACTCCTTAGCTGATGACACATCCATCATCTCTGCATAATCTGGTTCCTCCTCCTCTTCTCTTGTTTCTTGAGTGGGGAGGTCCAAAGCATGTGCCACCTGCTGCATAAATGGAAAAGGTGTGGTGTGATCCTCTGATCCCTTGTCAGGGGGTTCAGGACGCTGGGGATCAGGGGAAACATCAGGTTCCAGAGGTTCCTCTAAATCCTCATCATAATCTTCATCATAGTTGTCGTTGTTGTCACCACCACCACCACCACCACCATAATCCTTGGTATAAAGTTCAAAAGAACCGGGAACCGAGGAAGAACTTGGGGGCAGAACAGAGGAAACCTGGGCAGTGGACCATGGAACCGAACCAGTAGCAGTCTGGAGTGACTATATTATCTTTATGGCATTGGCAATTTCCTCTGCTGTCGGAACCGTCAGGTTCCTCAGTTGCAATTCCTTCCCAATATGTTTCTCCTCCTTCTTTGCTGTGGTTGGCGGTTCAGCGGCAGTTTCCGTGGTTTGTTTTTTTACTTGTGAAGAAGAGGGTTTGTCCGTAACCGGGTCAGCAGTTTTCTCGGACATTCTTTCCTTCAGCCAATTAGTCACCTGTCTAGCACTGACTACGGAAAGTTTTTGCATATTTCACAGTCTACCTTCAAGTGGTCAAACCTGAGGCAGAACACGCAGACCAAATGTGGATTGGCCTTAGCAAATGGTTCCCCACACTCAGTGCAATGCTGAAACCCTGTGGGGCCGGTTCTCTTTTTAGGAGACATAGTGAAAAAAATAGACTTCTCTGGTACTCAGGCTTTTAAACCTTTTTTCTCGGTTGGTTTAGCAACCGAGGGCAGAATCAAGTGTCAGCCCTGTTAAAAATCCCAAACAACAAACAAATCAGTCAGTATAAGGGAAAAGTTAAATAAAGAAAGCTTTTACCTTAAAATAAGACAAAAGGCTCAGTCTCCACTTGGTTAGGGGAACCAGACGGGAACTGAGAAACTTACCCAAATAATGCTAAATCTAAACTAGTCTACCTGTATACCAGAGACAGCGGATTAAAAACTCAAATAAATATATCAGTACTGAATAAAAAAAACAAGAAAAATTATCTTCAGCAAAGTTGCAAGAGAGTTCTCCAAGGCGTCCGACTAGGCAAGCAGAGTAAAGAATCTGAAGGTTGCATGTTGTTTACCAAAGACAGTGGTTTGAAAACTGAGCTTGAGCCTTGCATTCTATCATCTGCATAGGTTCTCCATTTCAGCTACAGGGCAGTCCTATGGTGAGATCATACTGCAATATGTCAGAATACAGTAAGAGTTCCTGGGGTTAGAACACTATATATTGTAATTATGTGCTTTCATGTGTTTAGTTTGCTGTTGATTAAATAAAGAGGGTAAATGTGAATTTGTGCTTCAAAACTTTAGTGCACAATGCGAGACAGCATCTTTTGTGGTATTAAGGGATACTAACTGGTAAAATAAATATCCCTCTAAATGTGAGTCTGTTGAGAGGCATGGTGATAACCATGACCCCGGTTCACTGCAGCACTTCAGTCTTATAAACTTTACAGACAGTTTCCTAAATGTTTGTGACAGAACTGATTTTCTTATGGCCAAGACACCAAGTGACCAGACGCTGAGCATGGAGGAAGTGCTTCAGGACAAACAAGATGGGGAATAAGCTGGAATTTTGGAAACCAGCATTTTTTCTTAATAGAAATCGCCAAAAATGGCAAAATCTGTGGCAGGATAAGAGCTTTGTGACCACAGAATTACAAGGGCAATAGTGATAAACTTACAATTCGGTTTCTGCGGCCACTACATAGTGTATAAACTACTTTAAACATGTTTTATTAAAACCCTAACAGAAGCACCAGCAATGTAACACATTTTTTATTTTTAATTTACTTATTTATCCATTTGTTAACCGGGTATGGACACTGGACCAAAGGCCCTTTTTCAGGCCCAAACCAACATTACCCAAGTATGAAAAGTCATTTTAATAATACTTTTTATTGAGAGCACCACATGTAGCCAAAGTTCCCAATATCCATATTCTGCATATAGTAATGAGCTTCAGACAGATGTATTAAACACTAAAATGGTGAAGCCCCACCACATGGCAAATTGGCACTTCTTTTTAGGGCACTTAAGGTATGTGCACCAAATAATGTTCAACTGGCTCCGCTTAGTGACTTGTTGTAAATAATGGTCCCACTTCCAGATGAAAAAGTTGCACTGCAGCTGAATCCAAACTTTAAACTACAGTTTTTGTATGCTTTAAATGTCTTATATCTACTGTAAACCTCACCAGTGAACAGACAAATTAGAAGATAAGAAAAGGTCGATTTCTGTAAATGTATTCCTTCTACTGTATTTATTTATAGTCAAACACTTCCACAATCCCAGCTCAAGGACCAGCACCTGGAACTGTTCAGTCGGATTTGAATTCCCCTCCCTCTATGTCTTGCACCTAGTTCTATCTGATTGCAAGACTTTTTTTCACCCAAAAGGAGAGGCACCATATGAGTAGTTTAAATACCTAACATATCTGGTGAACACAGAAAGGCTGGGTGGGTGATGTGTGGCTATAGATGAATACCAGTAGAAGAAAGGCAGTAACTTTTTGATTTTCTAGAGTATCTTCTTCATAGAGCAAGAGTATTTGGTTTTAGGACCAGAGGCCTTAGGATCAAGCAGGATTCAGAATTTTTGGGAAGTGATGGCGCCAGCGTACATGCAGCCAATGATTTTCCATTTTCAAAACTGGCAAATTCTGTTTGGCAAAATATTAAATTCTGTTTTTTCCCCCGTTTTTAACCCCAAATTGAGGGCAAGATTTACAATGGAGGGGTTTGTCCAAAAATCTGGTGCAAGGTAGGGTTTTTCATGAAACAACCGACTCATAAGTGCTGGTTTAAAAATGACAAATTCTGCTTATTACTGGTGTTTTCCACTGAAAACTAAAAATCATTGGCCCTACATACAGTGCTGGCATCAGCATGGGCCTGTACCACATATAAAGAGTCATCACACCCAACCACCTTAGTTTCTTATTTCCCAGAAGGTGTACCAAATACACACACAAAGAAAGGGAAAAATTACAAAAAAGACTGAAATAAAAGAGGGAGACAAGTGAACCCCACACCCTCACAAATGTCTCTACTAAGCAGGACATGTATCAAAATTATGTATGATCACTATAAACCACTATTGCATTATTTTTTTTTTTTAAAACAAAATTACAAGAGATATGTGCCAACGAAAATGCAAAGAAAGAAAAAGGTTGCCTGCTATTACGAGAACTGGATAATCTCTCACTGCTAGGGTTATCGACTCACAACACTGAGGTACAGCACATGCCATGGGTATGGGTTTAGTTGTCCAGACAAGCGCACCAAATGAATGCCCTCTTGTGATGTAGATGTAGAGCAAAGTAAATGTGTGGACAATTATGTTTTTGTGTCTGAAAGCAAGGCAAGGGTGTCGAGTGTGGCTCTATGGAGGAGGTACTCTAGAAACATCAAGAGTGACTGGTGCGTAACTTTCCCATCTTCTAAGAGTCAATCTTCTTCTAAGAGCTACTGGTTAGGCCCCATCTGGAGTACTGCGTGCAGTACTGGAGGCAGCACCTGCACAAGGACATTAACAAAATGGAGGCAGCCCAGAGAAGGGCAACCAAAATAGTGCAGGGACTGCATCAGAAAACATATGAGGACAGATTAACGGAGCTCAATATGTATACCCTAAAGTAAAGGAGGGAGAGAGGTGATATGATCGAAACATTATAACATCTTAAGGGAATTAACAAGGTGAAAGAGTCTAACATGTTTCAATATACGAAAAATAGCAGGACGAGAGGACACAGCATGAGATTAGAGGGAGGCTGATTAAGGGGTAATGTGAGGAGGTTCTTTTTCACAGAAAGGGTCGTGGATGCATGACACGTCCTACCTCAGGAAGTGGTGGATATGAATACAGTGCAGGGCTTCAAACAGGCATGGGATAGGGATAAGGGAGCAATACAGATGAGTATGAATAGATAGGCCATTTGACAGAGTAAAGGCCGATGGCACATTCATAAGGTAGAAAAAATGGGCAGACTGGATGGGCCTTGTGGTCCTTATCCGCTGTCCACTTCTATGTTTCTATGAGCTATGCCGTTGAATGTAGTGCAGTACCAGAACCTGGGGAGGCCAGTATAAAGCAGCCAGAAATTACTAACTAAAAAAAACAAAAACAAACAAACAAAAAAAAAAAAAACTTGCCACCACAGGACCGAGACCTCTCCAAGAGGATGAAGAGGAAACAGTCCAACCCCAAGCAGGTGCCAAAACCAAAAAAAAAGAATAGTTCTTGTAAGGGAAAAACCTCATGCAAGTCGTCGTTTACCTTGTCAGTTGAGCACAAGATGGCTGTTGAAAGCTATGCAGCAGCAAGTCATCCTGACCTTAAAAAACACAGCTAAAACAAACCTCCCCACTGAGGCTGATCCCATTCACTAATTTGGGGCAGTGCCGCAGGGAAAAAAGTAGCCCCGACGAGTGATGGCAACTCTTGCCTGCTACTGAAACATCTATGGCACCTGCATCAGGAAGGCCAGGATCGCTTGTAGCGGGGGCATCTAGGGATAAAGTGTACTGCTGGGAAGAATGTTTCCTAGAGGCAGGAGAGACAGAAACAGGTGGTGCAGCCACCTGCACTACTTGCTTTAGAGTTCTCCTACAGTAGAGACAGGGAGAGGAGAAGAGGGGGTGGAGTAGCTCTCTATGTAAGGGAAGAGATGAAAGCAACGGAACAAATGAGTTTGGGGGGCAGTATAGCGTAGTGGTTTAAGGCTCTGAGATGCAAATCTGGAAACCTGGGTTTGAATCCCACAGCCCCACTTCCATACTGTGTGACCCTGAGCAAGTCACTTAACTTCCCTGTGCTTCCACGTCGCACCTGTAAACAAGCTTTCAGCTTAGTGTACTACTCCTGGTTAAACAATTTGAAAAAAAAAAGAAAGAAAAAGAGCTAGGGAGGAGAGGAGGCACTGTGGGTCACCTTAGAGACTGTAAATGGCACCACAATCTGCACAGGGGTTGTATACAGATCCCCATCTCAGGGGGAGGGAATGGACAAGAATAAGATAGATGGCATCCTCAGGATGGCAGAGAAAGGGGAGATACTGTTGATGGGGGACCTGAATATGCCAGATGTTAACTGGAGTACCATTGCTGCAGCCGCATCCAAGAGCTGGGCCATTCTTGATGCCCTACAGGGGGCATGCCTCAGATAGCTATTTCTGGAACCCACTTGTGAGGGAGCAATCTTAGACCTCATACTCTCAAATGGGGACAGTGAGAGGATCTCAAATCTAGAAGTGGGTAGCCATCTGGGAACAAGTGACCACCAAACAGTGTGGTTCACAATAAACTCAGCTACAGAGTCAAGCCATACAAAAGTGAATGTACTGGACTTCAAGAGGGCTGACTTTGGCAAGATGGGAGAGTGCCTTAGAAAAGCACTAGCAAACAGGCTAGAAGGAGGGGTGGAGGAACAATGGGGAAACATTCAAAACTGCCATCATAGAGGCAACAAACCTTTGTGTAAAGCAAATAAACAAATCTTAATGAAAGAAAAAGCCACTACGGTTCTCAAAAGAGGTGGTGGGGAAGGTTAGGGAGAAAAAGATAGCATTTAGGAAGTATAAGGAAACACAGAAGGAGCAGGGCAGAGAACTATACCAGTTAAGGCAGAAGCAAGAAGGCAGGGAAGTCAGAATAGCAAAGGCCCAAACTGAGGAAAAAATAGCCAACTCGGTTAAGAAGGGGGATAAAACCTTTTATAGGTACATCAGGGAGAGCAGAAAGACAAAGGAAGGAAGGGATAGTGAGGATGAATAGAATAGACGGTGGGTGGGCAAAGAGGGACAGTGAAAAAGCAGGGATACTGAACGAATACTTCTGCTCAGTATTCACAAAGGAGGAGGAGGGGGAGGTACCTAATCCAATTAACAGAAGCATTCGATATGGGGGTTGATCCCAGTCCTTTCACAGAAGAAAGAGTTCTGAAAGAACTTCTAAAACTGAAGGTGGACAAAGCAATGGGGCCTGATGGGATTCATCCCAGAATTCTAAAAGAATTAAGGGAAGAACTAGTGACACCACTGACTACCCTTTTTAACAAATCATGGGAGGATGGTATGGTACCTGAGGACTGGAGGAAGGCAGATGTGATTCCCCTTCACAAAAGTGGGAGCAAGACAGAGGCAGGGAACTACAGACCTGTCAGTTTAACCTCTGTGGTAGGGAAAGTGATGGAATCACTTCTGAAGGAAAGAACTGTTGAGCACCTAGAGGCCAGTGGGGCACAGGACTCAAGGCAGCATGGGTTCACAGCGGTAAGGTCATGTCAGACGAATCTAATGGATTTCTTTGACTGAGTGACCAAAGTAGTAGACCAGGGAGGGCTATGGACATGGCCTACCTAGACTTTAGCAAGGCATTTGACACAGTCCCACACAAAAGATTAATAAACAAATTAATCAGCCTGGGAGTGGGTCCCAGGGTGGTAGCCTGGGTAAAACATTGGCTGGACAACAGGACACAGAAGTTAACTGTAAATGGAGTCCATTCTGAAGAAAGGGGGTTACTAGTGGGGTACTGCAGGGTTCAGTCCTTTTTAATGTCTTTATAAGTGACACTGCAGAGGGACTGGAAGGAAAAGTATACCTCTTTGCAGATGATACAAAGATCTGCAAGAGGGTCGATACACAAGGAGGTGTGGAAAGGATGAGAAGGGACTTGGCAAGGTTCGAGGAATGGTCAGAAGTATGGCAGCTTGGATTCAATGCAAAGAAGTGCAAAATAATGCACCTTAGTAACAACAAAAATGGAAAGGAACCTTGGGGTAATCATATCAGATGACTTTAAGGTTGGTAAGCAATGCGAGAAGGAAGTAGGGAGGGCTGGAGGATACTGGGATGTATAGGGTGAGGCATCACCAGCAGAAAACAGGAAGTTGTTATCCCTCTGTACAGACAGTTGGTGAGACCCCATCTGGGGTACTGTGTCCAGTTCTGGAGATCCCATCTCTGCAAGGACATAGACAGGATGGAGGCAGTCCAGAGGAGGGCAACTAAAATGGTGTAGGGTCTGCAAGAGAAGCCATACGAGGAGAGACTAAAGGAGCTTAATATGTATACCCTTGAGGAAAGGAGGGAGAGGGGGGACATGATAGAAACTTTTAAGTACCTCAGTGGAATCAATAAAGTCCAAGAGGGTAGCATCGCTCAGAAAAGAGATGTGCAAGAACAAAGGGACACAATTTTAAGATGGGGGGTGTCTCAGGGGCAATGTGAGGAAGTATTTTTTCACAGAGAGGGTGGTGGATGCATGGAACAGCCTTCCTGAGGAGGTTGTGGAGTCTAAAACTGTGGGAGAACTCAAGAATGCATGGGACAAACATAAGGCAATTCATGGGGGGGTAGGAAGAAATAGGCTGTTGGTTAACTAGGATCTGCAGCTTATCTTGTAGGTAGGGAAATGGGCAGACTAAGTGGGCCAAGCAGTCCTTATCTGCTGTCAAAGTCTATGTTTCTCCTGTTAGAACTGTTAAAAAGTTTTGCATTACGAGGTGAAGTTCCAAATTTTGCTGCTCCTTCGCACATCGAAGTTCCTTTTATTTTTGTTTTCATTTTATTTTTATTTTTTTTATTTTGTATAAATCGGTTTACAACCTTTGAGCCAGAGGCTCATTTACAAAGGTACCTCGTCACATTGAGGACAGACAGAGCATTTAGGTTACAGAATACAGGTCACTGACTTAGAGTTACACAGAATGATTTCATACATTGTACAATTTAGTAGCATTTCCGGTTTCATTCCTCCAAATAAAAATAACACAATCACCCTTGTGCAGAATAATCCACCTTCCCCCACACCAGCACTAGAAAATTTTATCCCACCACTCACCTTTATTCCACCCACCTACCTCCTCCTCCTCCTCCTCCCCCCAAGGCGCTTCTGCACATAGTTAAAAACCCTTCCCTCACCCCATGTCAAACCATCCCAATTCCCCCAGCCCACAATGGAACCAATCAAATCAGTACACCCCCACACCCCACTGGCAACCAGCATCCTCCATCCCCCACTCATTACCTAAAGGACACAACACAACTTAGAAAAAGAAAACAGTCCCCCCCCCCCCAATAGTGACAAGCCATCATCACCGATTCATGAATGAATTGGTGATAATGTACCAGCAGTGACCTGCTATGAATGAATCAATGATGTTGGCTGGCCACCGCTGTGAGGAACATTGTTCTCATCTTTATAGGTGTCTACTATTTTCTTTGTTCTAACTTGTGTTGCAGTATGGGGGGAGCGGGGTTCTGGGTGCTAGTGGGTGGGGTGTATTCATTTTTGATTGGAACCGGGATGGGAAATTGGGATTATTTGGCGTGGGGTTAGGGGAATTATTATTTAATTTTACCATATGCATTTTTTAAAAGCAACTTCACCAGAAAACTGCGGGGGGGCAGAGGTAGGTGGAAAGGGGGATGAATTATGCTGCACAATGGATTATTTTACCAACGTGCTCTAAAATACACACAAAACATATAGTCGCTGCATTAAAGAACTATGCACAGTGACACTTTCAACAGTGAAGGTGCCACTATGTGTGGTCTTCACATACAGAAGTGCCCACTTCGCTAGGTGAAGAACTACACGAAGCAGCACTTCCCACTATGTGAAACTGGGCCACATTAGATAATGCTATAGGTAGCACAGTTAACTTCACACAGTCCTACTCTTGGGTAAAGGTCTAGTTCAACAATAATGTTCACAGAGTGGAGTCAGTTGTTAATTAGTCTGGAATATTCCTCATGAAGGAGTATTTCTCGTTAAACAGGACTGAGCCTTAGAGTCCAAAACATGCTGTTTAAGCAGCAGATCAAGTGTTGTGGCAAGCAGTCCCAAATGCCCATGGGCACAAATGGGGGAAGCCATGGAATGTGGTGCAGCATTTGCAGAACTGTATGCCAAACAGAACTGCTGTCATGGAGCATCCAATCCTGTCATCACCCACTAATGAAAAGGTACCTAGTAAGGTTCATCCAGATGGCAGAGATGACGGAACCAGGCTGGGTCTTAGAGGTCCAGTTTTTTTCATAAGTTCCAAGTGCAATCCTTTTACTGACTGACCAGAAGGCCATTACAATATTAACAAGAAGTATAAAAAAAAACCACAATGAGCAGAAAAATACGTATGCCAGTAAACAGTTTTTTTTTTTTTAAACTTTAATTTTTGCATCCACTCCCCAGGCATCCTTCAGGAGTGCCCACATGGAGTCCGCCCTACTCCCAGCCTGAACCCTCGCATTTCCTCCTCAATCTCCTCCCCCAAAATACCCCAGGCAGGCTCAACCCCCAGTACCATCTCCGGAGCTGATTCCACCCTCCCACAGTAGTAACCTCCTAAGTATGAAGTGCCTACCTTGGTGTCATCGGGTCGGCTTAGAGGAAGATCCGGGGCACACTGGGCCGGAAGATGGGATGTGGGCGAAGTCCCCCGGGGCCACCGTCATCTCACAGACAAGCAGAAGGTATTTCTGCTTGTTTGTACCACCCTTCCCCTGTGGAGCCCAGTCAGCAAGGCAACGTAGTGCCGTGGCTCCGCCCCCAGGCATTACGCCATGCTCCTCCACTGGCGATCCTCCGGCCACTGCCAGATGTTGCCCTAGAACGAGCACTTCCCATACCCACCCCGGGAAGAGAGAGCTGTCCGCGGATGCTCAATCTCTATCCCTCTCCTGCTGACCCCCGGCGGCCCTGGCTCGTTCCTGAACCCAGGTCGCTGGCGTGGCACGAGGTGTGGCATCCAACACCTCAACCCTCAGCACCACCGGGCCGGCATCAGTAAACAGTTGTTAACAACATATTTTGTCATAATACATGAGAGAAAAAAAAGCAGCATTAAATGTGAAGAAACATATTCTAAATACACAGTGATTTAAGTATTTTAGCATGCTCCTCTAATTCATAAAATCTGGTGAATTCACAACTCTGAGACATTATTTTTTGTTTTGTTTACTGTAGTTTTCACCCCTAAAACTGATTGCCCTCTTCGGCACCTCCGTCCTGCTCAACCTCATCACCGACCTTCTCTGGGACCTACCTCTCTCCTGTGTTCCCCTGTGGATGACCCCTATGGGAAGGGCTGCCCAGGGGGCCACCCCATACCCTCGAGTGGAGCTGAAATGTCAGTCGAGGAGAGAGAGCCTCAATTTGCAGTGTGGGACCTGTGGAGCAGCTGCGTGGTCAGGGATTTTCCATTTTTCTTCCCCTGAGCATTGCATGGATGTTGCATCTAATACCGAGACATCAGAATGCCAATGCTTACCTCTCTGTGAACTGGCTCTGTGGCACTACCACCTGTGGTTACCCAGCTGGCAATGTTGTGGTGGAGACCAGAATCCCACCCACCCCCAAGGTGAGTGTCCATGGGGTGCTCCACCATCCTCCCCCAGCTGATCCACCCCCCTCCCTGCTGGCCCTCTGGCAGCCCAGGCTTGTTCCCAAAGCTGGGTCAGCAGTGTTGCAGGTGGTAGTGCTACTGCTACACCTGCAGGTCGTCCTTCACACATTACTTTCTTATCTTAAGAGAACTGTTTGTGGCTGTGTTATGCAACAGATGAACAAAGTAGAGGATTTGATACCTTTTTGTTGAACCAACAAGAAATGTTCAGTACACAAGCTACCACATCTTACAGTGCTGAAGAAGGGCACTGTAAGGCCTAAAAACCAGTGTACTGAAAATTTCTTGTTAGTCGAACAAAAAGTATCAAATCCCCTACTTTAGCCTTCTCATTTACATTCTAACATACTAAAATGCCAGCAGAGTTAGTCCTAATGGTCTATCGAGTCTGCTCAAAGATTAGCACCTGGTGAGGACACCATTGCTGCCCCCTCGCCTCCCCCTGACTCTCCCCCTTATCAGAGTTACACCTCCAGATCCAGCATTACTCAGATTTACCTTCCCCGTATATCCGTCCCAGCCCCTCTTGAATTCCTCTACTGTATTAACAGCCACCAGTTCTGCAGGCAGTGCGTTCCAATGGTTCACCACCTTCTCGGTAAAGTAATGTCTCCTAGTCTCCCCCCGAGCCTCCCGCCAGCCAGCCTCACGGAGTGCCTCTGGGTGGCCCCCTACTCCCTCAGCTGGAGCACCCTATTTAAGCTGACTCTATTTAATCCCTTAAGATATTTAAAGACCTCGATCATATCCCCTCTGTCCCTCCTCTCCTCCAGGGAGTACAAGTCGAGCTCCTCAAGTCTCTCCTCATAGGATCCTCCCCCCAGACACTGTATCATCCTGGTCGACCTCTTCTGGACCATCTCCAGAAGTGCAATGTCCCTTTTCAAATATGGGCACCAAAACTGCATGCAGTACTGTAGTTGCAGTCTAACGAGGCAGTTGTACAGAGGAAGAAGCACCTCCCGTCTCCTCAAGGTTATCCCCCTGGCGATGCACCCAAGCATTTTATTTGCTTTAGCTGCAGCCCTCCTACACTGCTTAGAGTTATTCATTTTGGCATCCACCTCCACTCCAAGACCCTTTTCCCCTCCCGAAACCCGTAGTTTCTCCCCTCCCAAAAAGTACCCAAGAGCTGGGTTCTGAGGCCTCAAGTGGAGAACACTGCATTTCTTGGTATTAAACCTCAGTTTCCAGGTGCGTGACCACCCCTCCAGAGTCTCCAGGTCCCCCTGCAGGGCTCTTCTACCCTCCTCCCCATCCACCACCGCCCGTAGTTTCGAGTCGTCAGCAAAGAGGCTCAGCCCACTCCTGATACCATTTCTGATGTCCGAGATGTAAGAATTAAACAGAAGTGGACCCAGCACCGACCCTTGTGGCACACCACTGATGACTCTTCTGAGAGTCGATACCTCTCCCCCCAAGACCACTACCTTCTGAAACCACCCAGTTAGCCAGTTTCCTATCCATCTTATCATCCTTTCCCCACCCCCATTCCCCCCAGCTTGTCCAGCAACCCAATTCTCCTTTATTATGATGTGACTATGTGTTTTATGTGTAGATTATTATTTTCAAATAATAGTTTCTGGTTTACGTTTTGCTTAATAGTTAAATGTTAAATTCATTCACTATGATGACCTTTGAATGAGCAATTGAATCGATCAACCTACTCATTTGAATTTTGAGTGATTTTGGTTATCTCAGGGCTCAAATTTAACAGTATTCCACCCTGTTTTGCATACCAGTTTTCAAGGCAGAATACCATTTTCATCATGCTGGTATTCTGACTGGAATACCACTCCTCCATTCAGTCACTCTGCAGTTTAATCTGTTGCATGCTGTTTTGGATAGGTGGAGACTTTGAAATGGAATACCAAATTTAGGTTTTGGTATTCTGCCCCCCATACCAGATTACTTTCTTAATTTTTACCCCTGCATCTGTTTTGATTTTCTCACAGTGACCTTTAAAAAGATGCAAATTTTAACATAAATAAATACATTTGAGTGGCATTAAAGAAATTCAACTATTTTGTCTGGAGAAAGATGTAATTATCTGCCAACAAGAGTGATCTCATACAGTTGTACCATGGACAATTAATTAGAACATGTACAAGATTCTGTTTGTGACCTAACCCACAGTCGCAGTTCACACTGTGTAAAGATTTATATTGTATCTGCCGAGCAATTTTTTTCTTTTGAATGTCACAGTTCTTAAAGATGTAAAAATGAGTCTTTCCTAAGAATCTTTAATAAAAGATAAATACAATTCAAAATTACTGGCTGTTGTGTGTGCGCTAAGAAACGCTAGCATCGCCAATGGCAGCATTAAACTGAATTTGCCTAACTTTTTTATGCTCCTAGTCGCCACTTTGGCTAAGGCATTTTGGGCATTACGAATTTTATTGTTCAGTTAACCTGATATAGTGGCTAATTCAGTTCACATGTGGCTAAAACAAACTGGTACATTTCAGGCACAATGGCTGGATTTTTTAGACCTTAGCGCTCACCCAAAGTTGCCTTAACTGTCAATACCCAAGGACTATATTTTGAACAAAAAACTTCAGAGATGTCTATTTGTTTGGCTATATCATATAGCGTTTGCTTAATGAAAAGTTTATATTTGTGATTTAATGAAATACACACAACTGTATAGTCTCATATATAACATCAGCCTACTTGTCTGTGAAGATTCAGTCCACACAGTGACAGTTTTGAATAAGGTAGAGCAAAGAACATTTCTGCTTGTGTATTTGCTGCAGGAAGGAATTAGAGTTAATTAATTTTATAACATGGGATGGAAAAAGAAAAGTACAAGATTGGTACATGTAACCCCTAGGTGGCGCTATCCCAAGGGCCACTACCCCTGCCTGCTTGGCTAGTAGCAGGTTAAGGGGCCTAGGTTCTGTAACGGGGGCCTCTACCCGGAGGTCAGGGTTGGTAGTGGTCAAGCTAACCTGGGCACAGCCCTCCGGGACACTGTAACCCCCCTCTTTCCTTACTAGTGGCTGGAACAATATACAATAATCCCTTTTGCAATACCCCTGATACACCACACAAGTACCCACACTGTTTGCACTTACCACCAGGGCTTTCCTCTAGCTTGGCCCTGGGAACCCCCTGTAAAACATGGTTATACACAGCAAATAACAGTAGTACAGTACTCTTGCACAAACTGGAACCACAGTCAGGGTAAATGCAAAAAAAGAGTTAGATCTTATTTATTTAAGGGACTTGAACAAGGGAGGTGCGTAATCAGGTTAATTTGCTTAAAGGCTGTAACAATCAAACAGTTATGCATGCACTTCAGGGTCCATAAACAGTCACACACTATGGGTACCCAGATGGAGAACAGTGGGCTAGCCAGGAATGTTGCAGCTGGTTGGGGCCCTGTGATGGAAGAAAACAACACACACTATTTGTAATCCGGAGCCGGAGGGCTCAGTTCATGAAAAGAAAACAACAAGACAATCAGATGACACACTTTTAGATTAGGCTGTTGTTGCACGGAGCTACCCTGATGATTACTCACGATACCCAAGACTGGACACAGGTTGGACGAAAATCGAAACAGCAGGTGGTTAATCTGGAGTGCCAGGAAAAGCAGGGCCCACACAAATCGCCAAGGTATCGTTTCTGTTCAAGTCTGGAGCAGGGGGCTGATCCCCAGGCAGGTCTCTCATCGATGGCTTTTTCTGTCAAGCGGGTAATCTGGCTGAGCCAGTGTGGCAAGGCCCTGGCCAAATGAAGACAAATTCGGATACAGTCTGTTTTGGACTGGATACAGCTTCCAGCAAGCAGAACACAGTTCACACAGTGGGGAACCAAATCATGACCCACTAACAAACTCACAGTACATTTACATGTAAGGAAATTCTACTGCGCAAGGCAAACCGCTCTCCGATCATGATCGCAGAGTCTCTGCACAAACTGGGGATTCAAAAGCAGCTGGAAATCCTGACAGGCCGATCACATTCAGCAAAATCTTCGGTCTTCTTCAGGTATGAGCCTGGTAAAAAATCAGTGGCTTACTTCGTTCTCACAAACTTGGATTTAGTCCGAAATAATTCTCTTCTGTCCCTCTCAGGTGCAGCAGGCAGACATGCAGGCCACAACTCAGGCCTTTCCACAGTTCTCCCACGCAAAACTACATAGACGGCTGCTTGACTGTCTCAAGCTGTTGCTTCTTCAGCTCCCAACTTAGATCTGACTCAACTGCCAGCAAGCCTGGGACTTTCCCCAGAATCCAAAAGGTTTGGTTGGCTGATCTGTCCGTCAGTCACAACAAAGGCTCCCCCTTCAGGTGAAAAAAGGCGCCAAAAGCCCAAAACTACAATTCATACAGATTTTTACTCCAGAAAGCTCCTGTGGTCCGGCTCCATTTTAGGTCCCACCAGTACTGATTGGTTCAATTCTGCAGTCCAGGACCAAGATAGTGGAGATAAACAAAACAGTCCTTGCAGCAAAGAAGGCAGGTTAGACAAACTACATTATCATTATCACTCTAAATGATTTTCAGCAAATAGTAACATCTTTCAACAGAGCTCCCTTTCAGATTACTTATGACTGCAATCCAGGCAGCTCTTAAAGAGACAGTACACAGAGGCTATACAGGCACTCTCTGGCAATCACATTTAAACTGCTAAAACGGAGGACACCAACCTGGCAGTGAGCATTTAGGCAAGCTCAAGGAAGACTTTTTGGGAACCCCTATTTGTAGGGGGGTTACACACAGAGCCATCAGGTGACTGTTGATTAATCCAGCATATATACACAGCACGTGGTGATCCATCTGATGTGAGTGACCAAACAGCAGTCCAGATCCCGTTATTGTGCCAGAAATGCATTCTGAATGGCAGCCATTATTGTCCTCACTAAGTGAGCGAGAGGCAAGCCTGTTGTGTATACAAATGGCAATCAGGAAAAAACATCCACCCCATGGCCCTGTAGCAATCAGGTATTTGTCTTTCTCCACCCCATGTTATAAACCATGACACTGAATTAAAACCTGCAGTGCTGTCTCTCCTACCCCATGTTATAATGAAGAAACATAGATACCCGTTGTCCCGCTCCCCCCCCCCGAGTCTCATCCTGTGCAGCCCAACCTGTAACAGTATTGTTAAATCATTCCCGATAGAGCTTCGTGCCAGTACTAAAGCTCCCCACCCACCTGCCCCGCAGAGCTCTGGGAACCGAGCAAGACACTGAAGTTCCCAGTGTTCTAGTTAATCTATACCAGAAACACTGAGTGACTCACTGAAGCGGGTAGTGTTTTTTCTTGCCCTCCCGTTCTGTCCCTGTTATCTTGGAGTAAATCGTCTCCTCCCTCACCAAAGCTTGCTCACCACCTGCACCTTGTCTTCCCCACTGCTGTGCTGTTTTGACTGCTGCAGCAGTGACACCGTGGACCACCGGTGGTGAGAGGGGTACACACAGACAAAGCAGTGGATCCATTGCTACGGCCACTTCTCCCCCCACAGCAGTTCCCGTAGTTACCTGATCACTCCTTCAGTCACAGCTGCACAGTCGTCGCAGCAGTTTTGGAGGGTCCAGTTTCTGTTGCGATGGCAGAGAGGTAGTCCCTATCTCCAACCGTGCTTGCCCGACAGCCGCTGTGTCATGAGAGACAGAGTCAGAGCGAGAGAGAGATAGCCGACATGTCGGTCTGTCTTCAGGTGGTGAGGTCCATGGCAATGTGAGCGACAGCAAGCGAGGGAAGCTAAAAGAGTGCCTAAAAGGTCAGTGTCAGACTACTGCTGTACTGCGATCTGTGCCCACAGAAGAGAAGGCGTACCCTGCTCCCTGTCCTCCGCTGAGTGATGTTTGTAAACTTGCAGCTATGTGCCGCCGGTCTGTATCTCTGTCAGTGTGTCAGTGAAACCTAAATTTCCAAAGCGCGAGACAGACTGAGAGAAAGCCGTGTGGGAGAAGTGCATCACCCAAAACTCTGTGCCCACAGAACAAAAGCTGTTCCCTGGTCCCTCTCCTTTCCTCCACTGATCGATCATGTGTGGAAACTTGCGGCTATGTGCCGCCGATCTGTGTCACCCGGGACAGACATCAGTGGGAGACACACATCGGGACAAGCAGGTTGGTGAAAGGTATGTGGGAGAGAGAGAGAGAGAGACACACACACACAGTGAGCAATGGGACAGAAACATTTCTCTCTCTCTCTCTCTCTCTGTCCATGTCCTGCAGCAATTGTGATTGTACCTGTTTAAGTTTGTTTACTGAAGAGTGCTGTCAGCTTTCAGGTTAGTGTATCAGTGCGATCGTATGTTCTGTGCTTGTCTCTCTGTCTGCGAGTGTTGGTTCTGAGGTGTCCGACAGAGACATAGATAGACACCCAGAGAGCACAGCATGTGGGAGTGACAATTCAAATGGTTTTGGGACATGCAAAACTGCACATGTTGCTATCGGGGAGCACAGATGGGTGGGAGCACTGCATCTCAGAACAGTGATTTGTTACTTGTGAGTGAGACAGAGCAGTAAGTCCCATCCTGTGCAAACTGAAAAAAGAGAGAGAGAGACATACACACACACACACACACACAAAACAGAACTGCGTGTGTGTTTCTTTGGGGTGGGGGGTTGGGCTCAGCACAGGGTGTAGGAAAGGTAAGGAAGCATGTTTTGCAGCAGAAATGTCAAATCATCTCACTGGTGCATTTCTGACACTTCTGTGTGCATAACAGCAATGCAGTACTCATGTTTTGTGATGTACTATTTTACAAGGTGGCATGATACAGTCCCTTTTGTGTTATTTAAACAGCAAAAAAAAAACACCTTTCTGGATATTTTTTTGTTGTTTAAACATAGCCCATGTTATAAGCACAACAACCCACTCCTGGGTGTGCAGTTAGTGGGGATTAATTAACACCCCGGGCTCTGTGAGGACACTCGACCTGCAGCCTTGTGCCTCACAACGTGCCCAGGGTGTTGATTAATCTCCAATAACCACACACCCTGTCATGGGTTATGCAAGCAATAACACATGATGAGGTGTAGTTTATCTCCTGATAAGAGCATGCCCAGGTGTGTTATAAGGCACAAGGTGCTTGCGCCCAGTGCCTTATGCACCTGGGCATGCTCTTATTAGGAGATAACCCACACCTCGGAGTGTGTTACTGCGCTTATAAAATGGGTTCCCCAAGTAACTATTTAAGAAAAAAAAATAAAAAGAGGGGAAAACATTTTAATAATTTGAGGTTTTAATACCTTAAGTAGTAAAATAGTCTCTCTATTTAGGTACTTTCTGTACTGTGTGATGTACAGTGCATGCCCCCCACACACACACAGACTGGTCAGGTTGTCATCTACCTTTGCATACACTTAATTCCCCATTGTCTTCCTCCTCTCCACATAGTGTTAATCCCCCACTGTCCTCCACCTTTCTACATAGTGTTAATCTCGCACTGCCACAGCAACCGGCTGCTTTGATGAAGAACGAGGAGAGGGCCTTCATTTTCATGTGTGTCTGCTCCCAAGTGTGTCCCTTCACAAAGACACAATCAGTTTGTTGTTATTTTTTTATTTATTTATTTTATTTTTCTTTAGTATTTGGTTTAATATTGCTGTCAGCGGCTTGGCTGACTCGGAATGAGCGTTACTGTGTGGTACCGTCCTGCTTCAATGACAAGTGTGTCCTGTGGTACAGAGCCTTTGGGCTATGGAAAATAGAGATTGAAGACTGCAGGGGATGGGGGAACAAGACTGGAGGCAGCATGCAGTGAAAGTGAAAGCCGTCTGAGTGGTTTTCCGTTTCAGCTGTTGCGGTGCTACTGAGGTATTTTTTTTTTTTTTTTTTTTAACATGAGGTAAAAAAATGCTCTGGATGAATTTATTTCAATTATTTTTCATACACTTTATGCTTACAGAGAGAGAGAGAGAGAGAGACGGGTTACGTGTTGCTTGATGTCTGCTGTTACAGTGGTGTGGCGTTTTACGGTGGTGCTGCGTGTTGTGTGTCTGCTTGTTAGAAGACTTTGCAGCTCAGATAGGTTAATGATTTCTTGTTGTTGTGAGGTTGCCCAGGGGAGAAAAGTGCCAGCTGGGATAGATACACGCTGATAAGGACACGGCTTAAAGGTCCTTTCAGTTAATCAAAATAAGTCATTTTCTTTACCCATTTTATAATGCTTACTAAACATCTCCTTCATACACAGACTTCCAGCTCCCCGAACGGAGCTCTAAGACACCTCCTCTGCCTGGCCCCTGCACTGAACGGCAAGGTGAGCAAGCAACCTGTATCTGCATTCAACAGTTACCTGGACTGTGCTAGCCTGTTGCTGGTGCGCAGCGACTGCCCCACCTATTTCCACTTTCCCACCCTGGTCCGTCTCTTCTTATATAGATCAGATCCTGTCACATGCCCTTGTCACATGATCTCCTCTGCCTGTTTCTATCTCTCTACTTTTCCATTTACTTTTCCATGACTAAGCTACCGCTAGGATTCACTGTTAAGCATTCCTTTCCCTGCCTGTTCTTCCCCTGTCCTAGTACCCACTTTTATTCATCTACCCTCTGATCCTGTCCTCCCTGACCTCTTTTCTTACTTCATCCCTCTCCTGCACACCCGACCCCCCCCACAGGGCTTTGAACCCCTGACCCTTAGCTCCAGAGGCATCAACACTACCATCGAGCATCTTCAATTTGTTCTGCCTTTTTGTGCCCCTTATCTGTCTATGCACCCCCTCATCTGTCAGTTCCTGAATACATAAGGAACCTCCCTTCTCTACCTTTCAACCTCCACTACTTGCTACCTACTGGCCTCCACCCCCCATCTCTCCTCTCTCACATCATCCTAATGAGGACCCCTCTTGTCCTCCCCCTCCTAGTTCTTCTTCTCCTCCTCCCCCCCTCTGTCCCCTACCCATCCCCTTCCAAACTCCATCTCTTCCCCATCCTCTGCCCACTCTGCAACCATTCTACTCCCACCACTGTCTCCCTTCCCCCTCTTCCCTACTACCCCCCCATTCCCAATCCACCCTGGGCTACTCAGCCAATCTCTCCTTAATCTACAGTAGCAGCTATCCATCATCTTTTCCCCCCTCCACGCCCCTCGCTTATACCCCATACTGTTTGCCGCATCAAGTGCAAAAGCTATGCCTCACCCCTACACCTTTTGGTCCTCTTGCTACTTCTAGCTGGGGACACTGAATCAAATCCTGGCCCTATCAGCCTTGCCACCACCCCTCCGCAGGCTCTCCCTAAAGGCCTGTGGATCTTTCACACTAATGTACACAGCCTTCTCCCCAAACTTGACAACCTGAAAGTGTTGGTTACTTAACACTCCCCTGACATTCTCTGCATTTCAGAAACTTGGTTATCCTCTCATATCCCCGATTCCCAATTGGCCTTACCGAATTTCAGCTTCCTTAGGCAAGACTGGGGTAAATGTAGTGGTGGAGTGGCTATCTACTTCCACAATTCCTTAAACTGCGCCATCTTCCATTGTGAAGCAATTCCCTGCTCCCACAAACTTCTAGTTAATCTCACCTTTCCTTCCTCTTCTCCCATTTTAGTAGGGGTCTTATACCCCTCCCCAAAACTTCTCCCACCTTCCCTTATCTCCCGCATTTCCATTTCTTCCTTAGCGAACTTGCATGAATTAATCCTTCTTGGCGACTTCGACTTAGATTGGTTCGCTCCCTCTTCTCTAAGCTCATACCAGCAAATTGAAGCTTTAAACCTTTCCCAACTGATTAAGGAACCAACACATCCCAACCCACAAACTCAATCACATTCCCTTCTTGACTGGGTACTCTTAACCCACCCCCATCGCATTTGCTCTGCTGGTACTTTACCCGATGTGTTAAGTGACCACTGTCCTACCTTCTGTCTCAGGAAGTGCTTTCCCCCTTCTATTCTTCCCAAATACATCCACCATCGCCCCCTTAAATCCTTCGATGTAAATAAACTCCTCCATGACTTGGCCCTGGCTGACTGGTCTCCAGTCCTCTGCTCCCTCTCAGTTGACACTGCCCTTGCCCACTTCTCTTCCATCTTCCTAAGCATTTGGGATGCCCATGCCCCTCTAAAAACATCCAGAGTTAAACATGCCCACCATCCCTAGATCACCCCAGACATCCTGGCAAAGAGTAGAGCGCGTGACCATGCTTGGTACCACTCTAAATCTTCAGGTAACCAAGCCTCCCTTCAAACCTTTTGTACCCTCTGCAGCAGTTGCACCCAAAGCATCTGCTGTGAAAATCAGATTTCTTTAATTCCCGTCTGCACTCAAACAGTACTCCTTCCTCCTTCTGGCGAGATCTCTGTTCACTCCTGCACCCCCAATCCAACTCTCCCGGGTGATCTTCCAACATTGGTCCATGCCTTTATCACTACCCGTCTTGATTACTGCAATTCCCTCTACCTAGGGCTACCTGGGGTTGATATCCGCCGCCTGCAGCTGGTGCAGAACGCGGCGGCCAGGCTTCTGACTGGGACTTCTAGATCCAGCCATATTACGCCTGTGCTCTGCAAACTGCACTGGCTGCCTGTTAGGTGGTGGATCACCTATAAGGTTGGTTTATTAACCTTTAAAGCCCTACATGATCAGGGACCCGGCTACTTGAAAGATCTCTTGGTACCCTATTGCCCCCTCGTCCTCTCCGCTCCGCCAACGAGGGATTGCTGGAGATTCCTAGGGTTCAATTAAAAACATCAGGATCTCGTGCTTTTGCTTTTTCAGCACTAACCCTGTGGAATTCTCTACCTCGCTGGTTAAGAGAATGTCCAACCGTCGAGAGATTTAAAATGGAGCTAAAGACTTATTTATTTAGTTTAGCTTATCCTAGCTATGGTTGATTTATTTATATCTGTTTTTAAAATTTATATGTATGTATGATCTCTCTGTATAGCGCCTTGTTTTGAAAGGCGCTTTAGAAATAAAGATGATTTGATTTGATTTGATCCCTCTATCTAAGAGGCTGGCTCACTTATCTCTGACCCCTCCTGTGTTGCTGAAGTTCTAAATAAGTACTTCATCTCCAGCGCTATGCCACCTGGAACCCTGTCCTCCTCCATCTTCTCCCCCCAGTCTTCCCCACAGCCCTCAGAGTTTCAACTGCCATCAATTTTACCTACAGAGGTACTGAAAGCCCTTACATCCCTGAACTCTACTAAGTCTAGCCCCGATGGATTGCACCCCGGGCTCCTCAAAATCTTCGCGCCCCTTAATAATTACCCCTTTAACCTACATCCTAAACCCCTCGCTCTCCACTGCCATAGTTCCTACAGCCTGGAAGTCGGCCAAACTTCTCCCTCTTTTCAAAGGTGGTGATCCCACCATCCCTGGCAACTACCGTACTATCTCCCTCCTGCCTGCCCTTGCCAAAGTTCAAGAATCCCTCATCCTCTCCAGGCTCAACAATTTCCTATCCACCTCTAACACACTCTCCCCATTCCAGTCAGGCTTCAGGAAATCCCACTTTACCACCTCCTCCCTCCTATGCTTCACCAATGCCATCCACACCGCTACGGATCTTGGCCATATCATCTCAGCTATATTTACTGACCTAGCCAAGGCCTTTGACTTGGTCTCCAACCCCCTTCTACTCTCTAAGCTATGCTCCATTGGCCTATCCCCTGCCTCAGTGTCCTGCTTCAGCTCTTATCTTAATGGCCACTCCTAGTCAGTTTCAACTAACAATATCTCATCTATCACCCTCCCCATCCGTGCTGGCGTGCCCCAGGGCTCTATTCTTGGGCCAGTTCTTTCTTCTCTCTTCATCAATGACCTTCCCTCCATATGCACCCACTCCAATATCCATTTGTATGCGGATGACACCGCCCTTTTCCTTTCTGCCCCATCCACACAAACCATCCAAAACCCCCTTCAAAATGACCTCTCAGCAGTTGCTGCCTGGTTTGATGCCAACTGCTTAAGATTTAACACCAAGAAAACTGTTGCCATGACCTTTGGCTCCAAACAAAAACTTGCCAAACTTCTCTCACTACCTGTCTTCTTCTCTTCAGTTAACACACCTCTTGACAACGTCTGCACTTACAAGTGCCTCGGTGTCTGGCTTGACCCTTCCCTGGATATTTCCTCCCATTTCTGCATGCTCCACGCCAAACTGCACCCCAAACTTAGGATACTCTATTGCCACAAAGCCAGACTCTCCCTCCCTGTAAGATGTGACCTGATAGTCAGATGGATCCTCCCTGCCTTTGACTAGGCCGACACAGTTTTCAGCACTGCCCCAGCCACCTCCCTTGCCAAACTGGATGTCCTATTCCATGCTTTTTGCAGGTTCCCCTCCAATTCCCCCCTGCTAACTCACCACTGTGACCTCTACTCTTTCCTCTCTCTTTCAGTCACTTGCACAGAGGCGTTCCTCTTACTGCTCCACCTTCATAGCCAAGTATTGGTTTGGGTCTCTTCTTTCATACCTTGCCTCCCTCCTCTCTCCTGCTTCTCCCTCTCCCTATAACTCGCGGTCTAGCTGTGCCCGCGCCTTTTCTCTCCCTTGTATCAGCATCTCAGCTGGCAAGCTCTCTTTCTCCTACACGTTTCCTTTCCTTTGGAATAACCTTCCCTCAACCCATCTCTCTCTCCCTCCTTCTCCCATCTGAAGCGCCTACTCAGACCAACCCTATAACCCCCTGCAACTGTTCCCCTTCCTACTCTGCCACTGACCTGGAAATGAGCTTCTGCTAAAGGTGCCTTTCCTGGTTACCAACTTTTAAATAAATAAATAGACTAGGAAGCTGTTTAATATATTTTGTCGTGAGCTTTACCTAGTAAGTTATTCATCTTACAAAAGCCACAGTGGGAAGACTTATCTTGCCCAGCTCAGTCCTTACTAATGCTGCTTTGGTACAAAAAGGAAGACCTAGTATTGGTTTGTAAAACTGATTTATCACAGAATTTATTTCAGAAAGACTGGAACACTCCCAATTTCACAACCATAGAGAGCTTGATGGTTAATCTTTGCATCTGATGCACAAATTGCTACTGTTCTATTTTAACCTCCAAATAAATATTTTGTTATATCTTAGTATTCCTAATGCAGAAATAGCTTTGATATGCTTAGACCAAAAAGTAGAACTACATCAGGGCTGCTGAGCATGCCCGCAGTCACGGTTCCAATTTTCTAATGCCAGCTTAGCATGCTTTAATGCTCTTTTCTTGAAAGTCCTTATATTTTCATATTCAGTGTCAAATACTCTTTCATGCCATAAAAAATGTCATAGGGCTTGGAAATAGCACTATTCATCCATCCATGAGTTTCTCAGCTGTTTTTGGCACCTTTCTGACTGGCATGCATTCCTTTTGTATCTGGGGCGCACTGAGGAATCTGGCGGCTGGGCTATCAGGTAATCAGCTCGGTCAGCGTGAATTTATATTTTTCAAGGGCAATGCTGAAAAACTAAATGATAAGGCAGTCTGGGGAGTATATATATGTCTTCAGAAGGCATGTAGACTGTTACAGCCACACTGATATCACAGGACTAATGCATTATTCTAAAAGGTGACAGTATCCCTTTAACCTTTTCTACAACGTCATTATTGATTATCCATTTATGTTTAAATTTGTTCACTCCAAATACAAGTACTCTGCTTTTACTGGCATTATTCACCAATTTTAAAAACTTTCTGAGCTGTTTTATGATATCAAGTTTCCTAATCTAACTGGTGGGAGTAGAATATGGTACCGGGCATGGACGAGGAGTGATGCCTGTTATACCAGTAGATGCTGTTGAGCTCAAATTGTGCCATAGGTGCACACAGTGAAACCCATTCATTTTTTTAAGCTTTGTTTTACCAGGAGAGACACACTAAGCTGAAAGTTTGTTTACAGGTGCAACCTGGGAGCACAAGAAAGTTAAGTGACTTGTTCAGGGTCACACAGTATGCAAGTGGGGGCTGTGGGATTCAAACCCAGGTCTCCAGGTTTGCAGCTCAGAGCCTTAGACCACTGCACTATACTGCCCCCTGCATCCATTAGGATGTAGTCTGTGTACATACATTCATGCTCTCACCACCATCAAGATGGCTCATAGTTTCTTCTATGCCCTAGTATTGTTGAAAAATGGAATAGATTGGGGGGTTCTGAGTACAGATTCCCTTTAAAGAGCAACTCTGCACTTCAGCATGTGCTTTCATAAATTAAGACATTTCAGCTGTTAAAGTTTACTAGAGAATGTCATAAATGCACTCAGCAGGTCAGGCTCTCTGCTCCCACAATGCCAACCTCCAAGCGCAGTATTGTGAACAGGTAACAGACAGGGTAACCCTCCTGTCTGCTTGTGGGTCTGAAACACCTTTAATCTCAAGTTCTGGGGGGATTCAAACTGTGACCCTTATGCTAGCGTACCCAAATGTACAGGCTTGGATAATCTGCTCTTCGGGGGGATGCCAGATATCTTTCGCCTAAGGGCACCTAACCAGGTATCCAAAATGAACCCTTAAAACTCTATAAAAGACCTTATGTATATTCTTACATTTTCCCAGGTTGGTAACACCATCAAGCTCTGAACAGTTTTTGTCAGTCTTAACCCTCTATATGTCACATGCAAAAAGAACTTCAAAGACACACCCAGGAAGTCTTTGGAATAAAAGGTTTACTTAAAAATGGATAAAAATATGCTAAATGTAAACACAGAACACTATATCAAAAAGCATACAATCACTTAAAAGAACAAGGTTAAAGTACAAAACATAAACTCCTACCACAATACAATTTGACTTTTTCTGTCTAATGTATTACCTCTTTACAGTGCTTATAGTTAGATGTTGTTTCTTAAGAGCCCAAAAAGAAATGCCACAAAGATCAGGCACAAGTCTTAGATTAAACTGTGTCTCTCTCTCCCACCCCTTTTGTGTGTCACCTAGCTCCTCCTTGTTGAATATAAAAAAATATACAAAACAGGATGTCCTATCAGGAGATATATTAAATAAGGTGACATCAGCAAAAACTCATTTCCCAAATATGACTCCTTAATTTACATTTTCTCTGATCTTGAGCAGTTCCTGTTTTCTTAAGGTTTCTACAACTCTGCAGTTTGTCACCTACGTGTAATACAGCTTTATAGGAATCAGCTTATCTGAAGTCATAAAATGTATATGTGAGTTTCCCAGCTTCAGAGGCAGGAGGTCATAAAAAAACTATAAAATGCAACATCTCAAGGAAGTTAATTACATTACAGAGACCTCCTGGTTTAATATATCCTGTTATTCTCACTAAAACCTGAGGGGGGGGGCCATGGCACAGCTGCTTTATGGAGACAATCACACACTACATTTTTATATTGCAAATATCATAGAACAATCATAACCAACTGGCCAAGCGTCACAATCTTCCCCACCTAGACTGAATTTTGGGGCTCTATCCCCTGCATGGGATGAGCTTCCCAAATCAGTTCACTCTTCATATACACGCGACAGGCCATCAGCATTCTGATTGGTTGCTCCAGCCCTATGTAAGATTGTCCTGTCATATCCTTGCAAGGCAAGACTCCATCTTAACAGTCTACCATTAGTTTTTCCCCATTTGCGTCAGCCAAACCAGGGGGTTGTGGTCAGTTTGTACCACAAAATGCTGCCCATATAAGTATGGCTCTAACTTCTTTAGGGCCCACACTATGGCAAGACACTCTTTTTTCCACAGTAGAGTATGCCTGATCCCTGGGAAGTAACTTTTTACTCAGATACACTACAGGGTGATCTTTCCCTTGGTTGGATGTCTGACTCAGTACTGCCCCAATACCCACGTCTGAGGTGTCAGTCTGGACAATAAAGGGTTTGCTATAGTCAGAACTTGTCAACACAGAAGCACTGCACACTGCCTCCTTCAGTCTGGTAAAGGCTTTTTCACAGGCTGATTCCCAGGTAATTTTCTTAGCCATCTTTTTCTTTAACAGGTCAGATAGGGGAGCAGCCAGGGCACTGTAATTGGATACAAATTTCCTATAGTACCCTGCTGTCCCTAGAAAACTCCTGACCTGCTTCTGCATTTCTGGTCTGGGCCATGGCTTGATCACCTCTATTTTTACTTCGTTAGGACAGAGCTGTCCCCTGCCTACAACATGTCCGAGGTATGCCACTTCAGCCATGGCTACCTGGCACTTCTCAGCTTTGACAGTGAGCCCGGTCCTCTGTATCCTGCCCAGCACTTCCCTAATGTGGGACAGGTGTTCCTCCCAGCAGGCGCTAAAGATGGCAGTGTCATCCAGGTATGCCACGGCGTACTCCTCAGCACCATTTTACACCTGGTTCACCAACCTTTGGAAAGTGGCTGGGGCATTCTTCATTCCAAAAGGCATTACTTTAAATTCAAATAAGCCTATTGAAGTGATGAAGGCCGACCTCTCCCTAACTCTGTCAGTTAACTCTACCTGCCAATACCCCCTTGTCAGGTCAATAGTCGTAAGGTAGGTTGCCCCTCCCAACTTGCCCAGGAGTTCGTCTGTCCAGGGCATTGGGTGGGCGTCTGATTTTGTGTCTGTATTCAGTCCATGACAGTCCACACAGAAATGAGTCAAACCATCTAGCTTGGGCACAAGGACTATGGGTGAGGCTCAGGGGCTGTGCGATCTCTGGATTACCCCTAAATCCAGAATTTCCTCCACCTCCCTCCTAATGTCCTTTTGGACAGCCTCTGATACCCGATATGCTGTCCACTGTATGGGCATCTGCATCCCTGTCTCCACATCGTGTGTCACTAAGGGGGTTAGTCCAGGCTTGGCACTAAACAATGGGGCAAAGTCTGCTAAAACCTCCCTTACTTCCTGGATCTTGTCCGAGGCCAGCTGGGGTGACAGTTTAACTGCCTCCACAGAGGATTTCCACTTGCTTTTCTTCCAGAAAGTCCAGAAGGGGGTCTCCTTCATCCATCCTCTCCCCAAGACTACATACTGCAAACGCCATGTCAGCCCTATTAGCATATGGCTTCATCATGTTAACATGGTACATTCTTTCTGTCTGTCTTCTGTCAGGTAACTCTATGATATAGTTCACATCATTTACCTTTCTAACTACTTTGTTCGGTCCTGCCCACTTTGCCTGTAGCTTGTCTTTCCGAACCTGAATAAGGACCATGACTTCCTGACTCACTGTGTACGAGCGAGCTCTGGCTCTGCGGTCATACCACACTTTTTGTTTCTGTTGGGCAGCTGTCAGGTTGCTCTGGGCTGTCCCCATAAGCTTCTTCAGTCTTTCCCTAAACCTAAGGACGTAATCCACTATGGGAGTTCCCTGGGTGGCATGCTTGCCTTCCCAGTCCTCCAAGATCAAGTCTAGGGGCCCACGTACCAGGCATCCATATAAGAGCTCGAAGGGGGAAAATCCTGTTGACTCTTGGGGCACCTCCCTGTATGCAAACAACAGCTGGGGAAGGTATTTCTCCCAGTCCCTCCCATGTTGTTCAGCAAACGTTTGGAGCATTGACTTCAGAGTACCATTAAATCTTTCCACAAGCCCACTGGCTTGTGGGTGATAAGATGCCATGCACCTCTGCACCACCCCACACTTCTCCCACAAACATTTCATTAGGTCCGACATGAAGGAACCCCCTCGATTGGTGATAACCTCCTGTGGAAACCCAACACGGAAGAAAATCCCAAGTAAGGCATCTGCCACTTTGTCTGTCCTCAGTGAGGATAGGGTGACTGCCTCTGGATACTGGGTAGCATAATCCACCACAGTCAGGATGAACCTCTTCCTGGAGGAGCTGCGGGTATTTAAAGGCCCCACAATATCCATTTCCACCCTCTGGACTGGCTCCTTCACTATGGGCAATGGAATTAGGGTGGCTTGGGTTTTCTTACCAGCATTCCCTATTTCTTGGCACCGGTGACAAGACCTGCGATACTCCTTCACCTGCTGGGTGAAGTTGGGCCAATAGAAATTCTGGGCCAACCGCTGCATAGTGTGCGCGATTCCCAGATGACCAGATAAGGGAATATCATGTGCAATCTTGAGCAACTGCTCACGATACCCCTTGGGAACGACTAGCTGCCTGCCTATCACCCCTCCCTCTGTCTCCACATCCTGAGTATACATCAGTCCATTTTCCCAATAAACCTTATGTTTACCGTCACCTCCCTGTGCTCCGTCAGAGTCTGCCCAAGCCCTCAGCTTCTCTAGACTATGGTCACTTCTCTGACCAGCTGCAAACTCCTCACACATTCCTCCCCTTCAGTCTCTAAACTTGGGTCCCTAGCACTAGTGTCAGGGCACTCAGGATCACGGTCATCCCTAACCCTCTGACAATGGGTCACCCCTCCCTCTTCGAAGTAACCTTTCATAGCTGTGTGGTTAACTGCTACTGGGGAAATTTATACCCCCTTTTCATTAGTCTCCATATCAGGAGACACAGGCTGGGGAATCGGCCTCCAAGGGATTGCCACACTGGCTTCTGTGGGTTCCAGGGAACTACAATTTCCCCTTCTCGCTTGGCTACGGGTAACTGCACACACCATCCCATTTGAGATTGTTGAAACGGATGATGTCAACTGTTAAAATTTTGGCTACAGCCACCTGTTGCACAGTTCCCCCGTTTCACCCCAGTCTAGGAGATGTGAGGGAATTTTTATATATCCTAAAGCTATATTTGCTATTATATGCCCTGAAACTATGCTTGCTTTGAAAGCCATGCTGTAACAAAGTCATAATGAATGTAGTAGAAATTTCTGAGTTCATGTTTTTTACAGGGTTATAGAATGATACTGAGGTTACTTGAGGTACATTTGTAAAAACAGAAAGCAAGATAAAATTGAGTAGAACTGGTTGTACCAGCCTGAATAACAGGCTCGGACAAAATATAAGATAACAGCATGCTTGGGCAAAATAAAAGATAACAGCATGTTGAGGCATTGAAGGCAAGCTGTACGTTGTTATGGTATGAGTGAAACTCATTGTTTCTCTCAGGTCAGATTGACCCAGGCATATGTATCAAGAGGTATTGGGAAAGAAATGGAATAAGCAGTGGAAAAGTACCTCATACGTTGGTATCAACTTGTTTTTCTGTTACATTGCTGAAAACTTATTATGCTGTCTTATGATTGGCTTGTACTGAAATGTTGGTATTTTTCAAGATAAAAGTGCAAAATCTAGCTTATAAAAAGCTGCTGTAAACTTTAATCAGGGAGCTTTCTCCTTTGCAGAATCTCCTGCATGCATGTGTAAGGTTTGATCAAATAAAACGACGTTAAGACAAAACCCAGTGGTGTGGTTTTGGCCCCGTGACGACGGGAGCGGTTGCTCAGGTAATACTTACAGTGAGAGACTTTGCGATCACAGAGAACACTAGTGACTGGCAATGTTTTCTCCTCACCAGTGAAGTCTTGTACAGTAACATATTTATTGGGTATAAGCTGACCAGGCTCTACCAGATCCCCTTTTACCAGTGTCAGGAATGCTCCTGTGTCCCTTAACCCTTGTGTCTGTACACCATTCACCGTGACTGGGTGCACGTGTTCCCTCATGTTCACAGGCACGCTTCCAGGGACACACAAACAACCCACTTCTTTCCTAGCCCCATGTTGTATATTGCTCATCCTTTTGGGACACTGTCTGGCAATATTTTCTTTACAGACCCAACATTTGTTTCTTTTCTCAGAGAAATCCTTTCTATGAAACCTGGGGCTAACTGGTTTTGGTGGAGGTAGTGAGGGTCTTGGCTGCCCTGAAGGCATGCTTTCCCTTTCTGCGCTGCCACGCCTGCCCCATTCGCTCTCAGAGTAGGTCTGCTCTTAGCATAGCTGTCCGAGAGTGCAGCAGCCTCTTGCACTGTTTTGGGATCTCAATCCTCCAGCCAGGTTTTCAGCTGTACTGGGCATGCCCCAAAACACTGTTCTAACAAAATAGCATTTTCAATTTTATCTACAGAGTTTGTTTCAATTGCTTCCCACCAATGTTTTAGAAACTGACGTTGTTTCATGGCTAGCTCCTCGTAGCTCATATCAGGTCTTCTCCTGAGCTGACGGAATTTAGCTCTGTATGCTTCATCAGTTAAATCAAATGTTTTTAAAAATGCAGCTTTAAGTTTGCTGTAATCATCACTGTCCTCATTGTCCATTTGACCCAATGCATCCCAAGCTTTCCCAGTAAGTAGCAGGAATAGCAAGAAGCTCCAGGACACTCTAGGAATTTTAGCCTAAATACAAACTTTTTCAAAGGAATTTAAAAGGGCATCCATATCCTCCCCCTCTTTAAATTTAGCTGTCAATTTGGAATTCAATTTGTAACACAGTCCTGTAGTTCCAGTTAAACCCAAGCCACTTACCTGCTCTGGTGCTGGTGGTTGGAGTCGTAGCTTTTCCAGTTCATGTCACCTCTGGCGCGCATGCTCCTCACGGTCTGCCTCTCACTGTTGATGCTCCCTCTTCTCCTCTGCAGCTCGTCTCTCTCACTCTGCTTCTCTGTTCTCGCTCCCTCTTCTCCTCTGCAGCTCGCTGGCACTCACGCTCCTCACAGTCTGCCTCTCGCTGTTCTCGCTCCCTCTTCTCCTGAAACTCCAGTTTCATTCTGCGCAGCTCTATCTGCAACCTGATTGCTTCTGGCTCCAGAATGCTGGTGACCTTCCCCTGCTGCTGTGGCCCTTCGCTTGCACTGGCCCTGATGTCATCCTCACTGGATCTGGACACTGCACTGGCCGCTAGCCCCTCCATGCTCAAGGTTTGGTCCCTTACAGTCACAGTCAGTGACTTGCTGCTCTGGGTATCTGCTGCCATCAGGGCATCCATGAGGTTCTGCTTGGTGGCTCACCCCTCATACAGGACTCCTCTGTCCTGGCACAACTGCTTCAAGTAGTCTACAGTGTGCCCGCTGTAGTTGGAAGCCATCTTCTTCCCTAACTATGGCTACTCTAACTTGCACTTTAGAAAAAAAATAAAACAGGTAGGAACTCGACTGTAAGCAAAATGATATAGTTCTGTTTCCTTTTAAAAATAAATCACTGCCTTATTTTGCAAGTGAGCTGTACAGTATTAAGCTGACACACTGAACAATTGAAGCTTGTGTTACCAATTTTATCCACACCACTGCTAACCAATCTGTCACAAATGCACTTAGCAGGTCAGGCCCTCTGCTCCCACAATGCCAACCTCCAAGCGCAGTATTGTGAACAGGTAACAGACAGGGTAACCCTTCTGTCTGCTTGTGGGTCCGAATCACCTTTAGTCTCAAGTTCTCGGGGGATTCAAACTGAGACCCTTATGTTAGCATTCCCAAATGTACAGGCTCAGATAATCTGCTCTTCGGGGGGATGCCAGATATCTTTCTCCTAAGGGCACCTAACCAGGTATCCAAAATGAACCCTTAAAACTCTATAAAAGACCTTAGGTATATTCTTACCTTTTCCCAGTTTGGTAACATCATCAAGCTCTTAACAGTTTTTGTCAGTCTTAACCCTTTATACGTCACATGCAAAAAGAACTTCGAAGACACACCCAGGCAGTCTTTGGAATAAAAGGTTTACTTAAAAATGGATAAAAATATGCTAAATGTAAACACAGAACACTATATCAAAAAGCAAACAATAATTTCAAAGAACAAATTAAAGTACAAAACAAACTCCTACCACAATAAAATTAGACTTTTTCTGTCTAATGTATTACCTCTTTACAGTGCTTATAGTCAGATGTTGTTTCTTAAGGGCCCAAAAAGAAATGTCACAAAGATCAGGTACAAGTCTTAGATTAAACTGTCTCTCTCCCACTCCTTTTGTGTGCCATCTAGCTCCTCCTTGTTGAATATAAAAAATATACAAAACAGGATGTCCTATCAGGAGATACATTAAATAAGGTGACATCAGCAAAAACTCATTTCCCAAATGACTCCTTAATTAACATTTTCTCTGATCTTGAGCAGTTCCTGTTTTTCCAAGGAACATTAAAGGTTTTTATAACTCTGCAGTTTGACTCCTACGTGTAATACAGCTGTACAGGAATCAGCTTATCTGAAGTCATAAAATGTATATTTTAGTTTCCCAGCTTCAGAGGCAGGAGGTCATAAAAAAGCTATAAAATGCAACTTCTCAAGGAAGTTAATTACATTACAGAGATCTCTTGGCTTAATATATCCTGTTATTCTCACTAAAACCTGGGGGATCCATGGCACAACTGCCTTATGGAGACAATCACACACTACATTTTTATATTACAAATATCATAGAACAATCATAACCAGCTGGCCAAGCATCACAGAGAATACATTTTGTCAATTTCAATTTTCCTTTCCAAGATTTACAGCACATTTTGGTAGTCTACCTAAAAAGCCTGTATATTAAACATTTGAAAACATTTGCTCACTCTCCCCTGCTAACCTCACAGTGCCTTTTGTCTATGACATCATAGTGCTCATCATGACAACAGACTGTGATATCACAAACAGCAACTGTGTGGTTAGCAGGGGAAAGTCAGATACATTTTGAAAGACTCGGTGAAATAATTGCTGCATTATATACAATATTTAGTACCCCAACAGCAGGAGAAAGTTAAAAAAAATAACTACAAAACAATCAAGTTAAAACCAACTGATGTAAGTCTTGTACTTTTAAGCTTTTTATTATAACAGAGAGTTGCTCTTTAACATTTAAAAAATCAATCCCCAGGACAACAACTCAGGGCTGAGATGGTGCAATTCTGTACAGCATCACTAATACAATCTCGTTGCTAGGAGGTAATCTGGGAGATCTTGGTCCCAAGGATACAAAATTAATCACTACCACAGTTTTAAGCTCAGCACCCGGTCAAGGCACAGTGAGTCATAACAGAGATAAAGGCTGGCAGCATGAAGAATCCATAGCTTAGCTGTGGTGCCGAGTTTCAAAATGGCAATTCTTAGGAAAAAGTACATTTTGTGAATTTTCTGCAACTAGCAACTCAGCCCCATTGTACATTATATACAGTGCTCTCTCGCAATACTGAACGCCCGGTTATAATGAGTGGTGCTCATGGCTCCTGAAAATAATCAGCTTACCAAGATTACCACCTCCGCCATGTCACCACTCACCGGTCTGGTGTCCCTCAAACCCTGTTGCAAGGTCTGGTCAAATGCATAATATGAAGAGAGGGCAATGACAAAGTACAGTACATATACTGCACTGTAAATACCACTGCTCGCTTCACCGACTGACCATCCAACTGACTTCCCGGTTGTCTGGTCTGTCTGAGGTCTACAGTCCAGTCTCTCAGGTCAGCAATGTAAATTACTAATTAAAAACAAGCATCTGTCAATGTCGAATGTTTGCCACTTGCACTGCTGTTGTACCAGGTCTTGCTCGTACACATTTTTAGTATACATTTACCCAGGATAGACCAGATGAGATGCAATACCTCATTTTCGGTGGTGTCCTGCTTTTACACATTTTTAGACTGCATTTACCCAGGATAGGGCAGCTGAGAGGCAATATCCAATTTTCAGTGGACTCCCACATTCTGACTCCACATTTCCAACAGTTTTTTAATTTCCTGGCATTATGATTAAGACAGGCAGAATTTTTTAAACCCCTTCCAAAAGGCGATTTCATAGTACAACTGTGAAAACAAGTTTCGGAGGGGATTTGAAAAATGACACCTGTCATATGCAGGAGGTGAAGAAACACAAGGGATATGTTGAACATGAGGGGCCAAACTGCAAAAATAAAGTTATGAGTACACATTGGAACATTAACATTGGAACAATTCAATGTTTCTTCATAACTAGGTTGTTTTTTCACATTTTGACCCCAAATTTTCAAGTCTTTTCATGACTACTCCTTCTGAACATGACAGGTGTCATTTATAAAATTGTGGCTAAAATGTCATTTTGCACCTTAAATGTGAAAAAAAAAATTGGCCAGGATTTTAAAAACAGGGTTGCCTCTAATGGGCAACCTGTATTGTCAGGGGGCCCTGATGGGAATGAGGGAGGAGGGGGAGGAAAGGGGGAAGGAGCAGACCTTAGTGACACTTAGGGGAGGTAACACAGGTGTCATACGACACAGGTGTGGGGACAATGGGATTGACTGGCAGGTGGGAGGGGTTTGGAAGGAGGTCCTGGCACGGGGGGGGGGGCCTGTAGGTTTAAAAGGCAGTGCTGCCTGTTGGGCAACTGCCTTTGCTGGGAAATTTTAACCTCTCAGCACTTCGTTGGCAAGGTTTGCTCAGATGCTTCTAAGATAAGAGAAGGACTCACAGGTAGACGTGGGGCCTGTGGCCCATGCGGGCAAAAAAGTTGTTTTTTAAGGAAGAGGTTTTCCAATCGGCGAGTGGGCAATGTGGGCCAGTAGTGGCAGTCTTTTATTCATTTATTTATTGAAAGCACAGGGCAAATTGTGTGGTACTGTAGCCCGATAGGGCATGAGATGGTGGTGGTAGTGCCCGGCGTTCGGGGGCGGCTGCGGGAGATGCGCAGCGCCTCTTGCAGGCATCCGCTACCAGGGTCAGGAGAGTTGATGTAAAGTTGGGCCTGTTTGTGGCAGGGGAGCGGCTTGTGAATGGTAGACGTCAGCTGCGGTGAGGTAGTTTAGAAGAGGGCCACCCTCGGGACAGCAGAGACCAGTACTGATGGCAGGGGAGCAATGTAGGAGGTGTTCAGTAGTGCCGGTATGATGAGAAGGCCAGCAGCTCCCTAATGGGAGGTGGAGGTAGTGTCGGGCAGCATGGTGGCAGAGAGGCTGCGAGGTTGTGGTGGTACCTGGGGCCTGCGGATAGCCGCTGGCCTGTAGAGCACTGGGCCGGGTTTGTTCTTTGGTGTCTGGTGGGGGCTGGAGGTAAGGCCTAGACGCTTGAGCTATCAGCTGGGAATGGGCTTGGTACATCCAGCACCCCAGGTTTTTAAAAAATATATATATATATATATATATATATATATATATATATATATATGCATGAATGAGAGCTGGGAAATGGATGGCATGGCCGAAAGGGGAGGGAGAAAATTTGGCAGAGGCACGTGGTGATCTGGCAGGGGTTTGGACAATGGCCTCACAGCAGGGCCCATGCCGCAGTGGTTCGCTAACACGGTTGGGATGTGGGAGGGGGACCAGGGCACAGAGTGGAGGGTGCTGGCTGTGTGTTGATGCGGGGGTTTGGACAATGGCCTACACAGCAGGGCTGCATGGTGCAGTGGTTTGGCTAACAGGGTGGGGATGGGGGGCCAGCACAGAGTGGAGGGCACTGGTCTACTGTTATCCTGTGTCAGGAGAACACGTGTTCACGGAGAAGGGGGACAGCATTTCCAAAGGTGAAAGAAGCACATGGCCAGGGAGACAGACAGGGTTTTGTGCCACAGGTTCTGTTTGCCCATGCTGGAATGGGCTGAGGGGGAAGAGAAGGACACCACTGGAGGTGGGGGCAGCTGTGGGGACAAAATAGTGACTGTGGCCTGGGACTCCAGCGGCAGAGTAGGGCCAGGGCGAGTATGGCGAGCAGGCCCAGATGTGATGGGCAGAGTAGTTTGTGGTGGAGAGGCCAAAAAGGTTTCAGAAAGAAAGGAACAAAAGAAGGGAATAAATAAAGAAAGGGATTAATAAAGTGAGGGGCAAATTGCCAAGGACAGGCTCTACATGGTTGGTGCCACAGCTGGTCACAAGGCCCAAGGCGGTTTGTAAGGCGGGCATGTCTGGGCTAAATGGGGCCCGGGGGCAGGCACCATGGCATGCACCGGAATGGGGCGATACTTGGGAACTCCTTGGAAGGCTGTGAGGGGGGGCCTGGGGCTGGGTCAGACATGGGTCTGAGCACCTGGGGGCCGGGTGGAGGGGTCAGGGCGGAGGGGCGGGAGTACCCACGAAAGGGGGTCAAAGTGGCAGCGGGCAGACACTTGCCGGATGGGGGGGACCAGTAAAAGGGGACAAAGGACTCATTTAGGCCATTATGTGTTTGCAGCAGGGAAGATGGCACTGAAGAAAGCCCCAGAATCCAGCACAAAACTGATGGAGAAGGCCTCCAAATTGATGGAAAAAAATGACAGAACTCGTCGAGACTTCTTGCCAGTGGGAAGAGGAGGAGGAGGCGACGAAGAAGAGGAAGGAGTGGGAGGGACAGGTGGGCAGGGACACAGGAGGAAAGGCAACGTGGAGCAGTGCCCGACCCAGCGCCCCCCCCAACAGAGCCAGCACCATCAGGAACAGGTCACACAGGGGGTAAGGGTAACATGGATTTGGGAAATGAAGGAGATTTACAGGAGTACTTGGAAGGGATGTTGGGAGATGTGGGGGATAAGGGGTTGGAGAAGATGGAGAAGGCGATAAAAGCAGGGGTTAAAGATGACACGGGGCCCAAGGAGTGCCAAAAAGGGGGGAGGAAGCTGTATGAAGGACTACGAGGTTTTACTCTGGGGGATCACATTCCTTTTTCTATTAAGGAGCTGATCTGGAAGGGGGAATACGTGGACATCTTTGGTTTGCTAGAAGAGGACACAGCTAAGAAGTATGAACAGAAAGAGTCAGTGGGGAAGCCAGAGATGGCGGTGGAGGTAGTGGGACATAAGGCAGAGGAGGCCAAGTACAAAGGAAAAAACAGATACGTGGCAGGCAGGTTTCTTGATATTGCTCTCAAAAAAGTGTGCACAAAGTAACTTGTGCTCAGTCAAACAGATAGACATGTCCAGAAAGACTGGAGCACACACACCCATTTTTCAAATATCACTGAGGCTCTCCAATAATTCGAAAAATATACTTTATTACATATAAAACGACATGAACGCCTGACGTGTTTCAGATTGTAAAATCCTTTTCCAAAGGCATTTTGCAATCTGAAAAGTGTCAGGCATTCATGTTGTTTTATGTTTAATAAAGTATATTTTTAGCATCATTGGAGAGCCTCAGTGGTATTGGAAAAATGGGTGTGTGTGCTCCAGTCTTTTTGGACTTGTTGGGTTTCTTGATATACAGCGCATTGGTGCTGGAGAAACAACCAGAGTTGGTGATCCCCATTTTGACGTACACGGCCATCATTAGAGATGCATATAAGGCAAAATTGGGATATGGTTTGTTGAAATACGATGAGGCATTCAGGAAGCGTATGGCAGCTAAAGGGGACCTCAGGTGGGATTGCACCCACTCAAGAGTTGTGGGTGCGAACCCTGTTGGGTGTGACAAATGGGCCCGTGGGGGAACAGAACAGGAAGGGCATGCTGCCCACAGCAGTCAAGACCTGTTGGGGCTTTAACAGGGCCTCCTGCACCTGGGCAAATTGCAAATTCTGGCACATGTGCTCCCGGTGTGAGTGCTCACATCCGGCTCAACTGCAGGGGGCGGGGAGCCCCAGACAGGAGGGCATGGCCAGGACCAGCCCTTTCGGGGACGGGGATGGAAATGGGAGGGTAGGGAGGCCAAGGGAGGATAGAATTCCAACTATGGGTGGAATTGAAAGGGGACAAGGGACGGGCATTGGAGCTTCACCCGGGCGCCGAGATAACTTAGGAGTGATGAAGTTGGACCTGGGGATACCCGGATAGGGAAGGCCGTTTTCCTGCAACAAGGTTTTAGGTGTGGTTTCCCATTGGGCTTCCGGGGGATACGGACAGCAATGAGGGTAAAGAACTTGGGATCAATAAAGGGGAGGGAGGGAGGAAATAGTTCAGAAGACGATTCGAAAGAAAATGCAGGCGGGGAGGGTATGAAGCCCTTTAAGCGGCCCACCCTGCCCCGGGTTCTGGATACTGCCATTGGGCGTGGTGCCAAAGAAGAGCCCAGGGGAGTTTCGGCTCATCTACCACCTATCGTACCCAGATAGGGCCTTGGTGAATGAAGGTATCCCGGATGACTTAAAGGTGGTATCATACACCTCATTGGACCAGGCAGTGCTGATGATTAAGGCGGTCTGGGGGGCATGGTTGGCAAAGACAGACATCGAGTCCACCTTTCGACTACTGCCGGTGAGACCCGAGGATTGGGATCTCTTGGGATTCCAGTTCGACGTGGAGATATACTTTGACAAGGCTATACCAGTGGGTTGTTCGGTGGCATGCTCGACATTCGAGGTGTTCAGCACATGGGTTCAATGGGTGTTTGGGAGGAGATACAGACACAGGCGGGTGGCACACTACTTAGATGATTTCTTGATCATTGGGAGTGACAGGACAGAGACAGACAGGATGTTGGCAGATTTCAAAGAAATGTGTGAAGCCATAGGTATCCCTTTGGCAGAAGATAAGACGGAGGGCCCGGTGTGCAAGTTGGAATTTCTAGGAATTGAAATCGATACGGTACACAAGTGTTTCTGCCTTCCAGGGGACAAAGTGGCCCGGCTCAGGGGTCTGCTTTAATTGGTGAGTGGGAGGAGGAGGGTGTCGCTGATATGGGTTCAGCAGCTGCTGGGACACCTTAATTTTGCCTGCAAGGCCATAAGCCCAGGTAGAGCTTTCACCAGGAGGCTAGCAAGGGCAACAGGGAAGGCAAAGATGCCACACCACTGGATGGACATTTCCAGGGGAGTGCAGAAGGATTTGGGGGTATGGATCGAGTTCTTGGAGGAGTACAACAGGGTCACATTCTGTCAGGAGGAATGAGCATATAACACAGACCTGGAGCTGTACACTGATGCATCAGGGGCCCTTGGGATGGGAGCATATTTCAAAGGAGAATGGATCTCGGAAGCCTGGCCAGGTGCATGGGGTGAAGTGGGTTTGCTAAAGGACATCACATTTTTAGAGATCTTCCCCATCTTCGTGGCATTGAAGGTTTGGGGGCGACAGGATGAAGGGAAAGCACATATTGTTTTGGTGCGATAACAAAGGGGTAGTGGAGGTGATTAACAGACCGGGTGGGGTTACGGCCACGGTGGGCAGGGTGATGAGGCAGTTGGTGTTGTTGGGCCTACAAATTAACTTATTTAAAGCACAACACATTGAGGGCATTCAGAACAACATTGCTGACAGTCTTTCCTGCTTACAGTTCAACAGGTTTCGGGAGTTGGCTCCACGAGCAGCAGTCAACAGGACCAAGATTCCAGACCAGCTGTGGGAGCTTGGGAACAGCAAGCCAGATGACTGTACCGGAACTCTTGATCACTCAACACACTGAGGGCATATGAAGGGGTGTGGGTGTCTTTTCAGGAGTTCTGGGACAGTGAGGGTGTAGACAAGGCTGAGCCAGCCATGGAGGACCAGGCGAGACATTATATGGTAAGGAGATGGAGGGAAGGGATAGCTCACACCACAATGGGGGTAAAGCTGGTAGGGATCAGCTGGGCCTGCAAAGATAAAGGGTGGCCAGATGCAACCAGAGGGAGGCCCATCAGACAGATGCTCCTGGGCTGGCATAAGGGACAAGGGGGGAGGTGTAACAGGAGGAGGCCCATATCAGGGCAACTCCTGGTGAGGGTATTAAGAGCCTACCAGCATGTATGCACATCAGCAAAGGAGGCTGAGCTGTTCTGTGCAGTTTTTGCTGTCATGGCCAGGGGGGCATTCAGGGTCTCAATCATGTCACCCCTCTCCCTTCTCTGTTCCAGGGAGTACATGTTGAGTTCCCTAAGCCTGTCCTGGTATGTCATATGGTGCAGTCCCTGAATCATTTCCATGGCCCTCCTCTGCACCATCTCGATTCTATGTACCTTTTGAGGTGTGGTCTCCAGTACTGTATGCAGTACTCCAAGTGGGGGCACACCAGCGCCCTGTAGAGTGGTAACACCATTTCCCTCCTGCGACTCGTGATTCCCCTCTCGATGCAGCCCAGCATGCCACTTGCCTTTAGTGCCGCCTTTTCTCACTGTTTACCATCTTTCAAGTCTTCTGATATAATGACCCCTAGGTCCCTCTCCTGACTGGTGAAGGCTAGCTTCTCTCCTCCCAGGTAGTAATCCTCTTTGGGACTGTTTCTGCCTAAGTGCATGACTCTGCACTTTTTGGCACTGAATTTCAGCTACCATGTTTCTGACCACTCCTCCAGTTTCTTCAATTCTGAAGTCATACTCTTCACACCCTCAGGGAGTCCACTCTGTTGAAAATTTTGGTGTTGTCAGCAAATAGACACACTTTACCTTACAGACCATTTGCAATGTCTGCTATGAACACATTGAAGAGTGGGGACCCAGTGCTGAACCCTGTGGTACCCCAACTGAACAAAAAAAAAGTTTCTAAAAAAAGAAACATCAAGGAGTGTGCAGTCAGAGGTAGAAGCACTATACGTCTGAGCTGCAGTTAGGGAAGCATGCCAGAGAGAAACACACAGCAGCTAATTTTTAGTGCAGGCAGTACTTATTGGGATTTTACTCTATGCTCCAGTTCAGTAGGGATGGACTACAGATATGGAGTACTCAGTTTCAGGTGCAAAAAAGTACAGTTATGGAAGAACATACCGTAACAGTAGCTCTTTGAGAGAGGCTCTTGCAGTAGGTATTCATATATAGGACTAAGCCGCCAGGTGTCAGGACCCCACAGAAAAATTTCTAGCTAGCAGTCTCTGGCGGGGAACCGCCCCCACATCAGGTGACCGACGTCATGTGATGTCAGTATAAAGGGGTGGTCCCCAACGCCCACCTTCCAGTTCTTTCCCACCAACGGCCAAAAAGAGGCAAGACGAGAGAGAAGAGGATATTTCCCCCACGGAAATGAAGCAAAGAAAACTCAGGGGGACGGAGGGTGGGAAGGCAATACCTACTGCAAGAGCCTCTCTCTAAGAGCTACTGTTATGGTAAGTTCTTACGTAACTGTACTATCTCATCTAGAGAGGGCTCTTGCAGTAGGTATTCACATACAGGACTGAGTCCCAAGCAGTCTGGAACAAGAATAAGCACTTGGGAGGAGAACTGTCATCCACAGCATGGAACCTCAGGGCTGAACGGGTCTCATGAAAGAAGACCTTGTAGGACAGCCAACCTGAAGCCTGCTCTACGGCGAGGGGCAATGTCCAAACTGTAGTGTTTTGTGAAGATATGGACAGAAGTCCAAGTTGTGGCTGCACAGATGTCTGCCACTGACACATTCTTGAAACAAGCCGCAGAGGCAGCTACTCCTCTGGTGGAGTGACCTCTGACTTGACCCGGAAGGGTCTTGTACTTGACGTAACAGAAAGTGATACAATGTGCCAACTATTTTGAGAGGCATTGCTTAGAGACAGCATTGCCTTCTCTTTTGTGAGCAAAAGAGACAAAAAGCTGATTAGTGTTCCTGAGATCCTAAGTCCAATTGGTGTAGTATCTCAGAATTCTGTGAACATTCAAAGTATGCAGGAGGTACTCCCCCTTGACTGGAGTGTCGCGTAAAGAAAGTGGGTAGCTCAATAGATTGATTTAGTGTAGATTCAGCCATATCCTTAGGGAGAAACGTAGGGTTGGGGCATAGAGCCAAATGTTCCTTGTGAAATATCAAGTATGGGATTTTACACATTAAGGCCTGCAGCTCGGAAATTCGCCGAGCAAAAGTAATGGCCACTAGGAAGAGTGTCTTCCAAGAAAGGAACTTCAAATCAGCTGTAGCTGCTGGCTCAAAGGGAGGCAGAGTAAGCTTCTCCAGGATGAAATTCAAGTCCCATGGAGGGGCAGGAATGCGGATGGGGGGGGGTCTTACATTTGCTTTGCACATGTCCATACTTTTGACTTTGTTTATTTACTGTATTGCCTGTATTCTGACCATCCGTAAACTGCAATTCTCCCTATATCTATGTTGATTGTATTTGACACCTTCTCACTGTTATTCTCTTTCATGTGTTGCGTCACATGGTGTGATTTATGTATTTCAACTTGTATTCTCCCTGTTAGTGCTTGAAAATAGGCATTTCTATGCCTGGTGCACTCACCCCGATTACCAAAAGGTAATAAATAAATAAATGGAGAACCCCTCTGAGGAAAGTCTTAGAGACTTCCAACTGAGCAAAAGTCCTGTCTCTGAAGGGAATATGGTAGGCTGAGATAGCTGCCATGTGGACTTTTAACGAGGAATGGCCGAGACCCAGATCGAAGAGGTGACGCATGTAGTCCAGGACTTTATTGACTGGGCACGAGAAAGGCTCAAAGTCTTTCGAATTTGCCCAAATAGAAAACTTTTTCCACTTCATGGCATAGGTGGACCTGGTGGAAGGCTTCCTGGCCTCCACCAAAATGTCCACTACTAAAGGACAGACTCCAAAACAGGCTTTAGCTACGTCTGCAGGAGCCACGCATGGAGATGAAGGGGAATTGAGACTTGGATGAATAAGGGTCCCCTGAACCTGGGTCAACAATTGTTGTGACAGAGGAAGAGGAAGTGGAGGTTCCTCTGAAAACTGTTGCAGAAGAGAGAACCAAACTTGCCTGGGCCAGAAGGGAGCAATGAGAATCATTCGCGCTCCCTCCAATCTGAGTTTGTTCAGGACCCTTGGAATTAAAGGAATGGGAGAAAGACATAAATTAATCTATCCCTCCAACTGAGAGACAGAGCATCCTGCCAAAAAATGTCTCGCCCTGGAGCGAGCGAGCAGAAGGCGGGAAGTTTTGAGTTTTGGTTAGAGGTGAAGAGGTCTATCTGAGGTGTCCCCCATCGCTGAAAGATGTAGTTTACGACTTGTTGATCTAACTCCTATTCATGGGACCTGGCTGAGGACCGACTCAGTTCATCTGCCAGTGTGTTTTCCACTCCCAGAATGTGAACTGCAGTCAAGTGGCGGTGATGTTGGGCTGCCCAATGCCAGACTCTCATCGCTTCCCAGCACAGAGTGTAGGAACGTGTTCTTCCCTGCTTGTTGAGGTACCAGACTACGCACATGTTGTCTGATTGTATGAGAAGATGACTGGGGAGGATGAAGGAGAGTAGAGCCTGAAGGGCATAAAGGATTGCTCTCAGTTCGAGCACATTTATGTGCAGGTTTTGTTCGAACTTGGACCAGCTGCCCTGAGTCCTGTGAGACCCTAGATGGGCACCCCAGCTTTCTCCTGATGCATCTGTTGTCAACGTCTGGGAGGGGGGATCAATGCAGAAGTGAACTCCCAGGCACAGGTTCTCCTGAACCATCCACCATTGTAAGTCCGTGATCATGGGATCTGATACTAGTACCTCTTGGTCCAGTTTGTCCCTGGCCTGGTCCCATTGCGACCGAAGCGTCCATTGAGAGATCCTCATATGGAGCCGAGCAAATGAGACTGTCGGAATGGCAGCCGCCATTAGCCCAAGGAGGCGGAGGACTGACCTGACTCCGACCCTCCTGCGGCTGGACAGAAGATAAGCCTGAGTCTGAAGGGTGTCTACCCCTGTCCGGAGGCAAGAAGGCTTTGCCAGTGGTCAGGTCCAGAATTGCCCCTATAAATTGGATGCGTTGGCAAGGGACCAGGTGGGACTTGGCTTGGTTGATGGTGATACTCAGGCTGGTAAAAACCTGCAGGGTAAGGGAAAGGGAGTGCAGGAGTTCCTCCCTGGACGAGGCCGCCAGGAGCCAATCATCCAGGTACGGGAATAGCTGTAGTCCCTGGGTACACAGGTGGGCCGCTACCACCGACAGGCATTTGGTAAACACTCGGGGGGCCGAGGAAAGACCAAATGGAAGGGCCTTAAATTGGTAGTGGTCCCCCTGAAAACAAAACTGAAGGAATTTGCGGTGGGAAGGGTATATGGGGATATGCAGGTAAGCATCCTGCATGTCTAGAGCGCATAGCCACTGTACTGGCTGAAGTAGTGGTAGAAGGCTCTGCAAAGAGAGCATTCTGAAGTGTGTGTACTCCACAAACATGTTCAGGGAGCTGAGGTCTAGGATGGACCTCATATCTCCTGTTTTCTTTGGAACTAGGAAGAAATGAGAATAGTAACCTGTTCCCCAAAGATGAGTGGGAACTGGCTCTATTGCCACCTTCGAGAGAAGGGAGATGATTTCCTCTAGGACCAGAGGAAGATGTTGTGGGGAGTAAGACCACTAGTGGGGTGGTCTTTGGGGTGGTTTCTGTAGAAACTCTAGTGAGTGTAATGCCGATATCAACTGGAGCACCCAAGCATCTGATGTTATCCTCGCCCAACCCAGCAGATGGGAGGAGAATCCCCCCCCACCAGTTCTTCTGGAACCTCCAGAGGTAGTGGAAGAGTCAGGGAGTCAGGAGGTGTGGGGCAGTGCAGCAGTCGAGGCTTCTGCAGCTTTTTTGCTGGGGGGGTGTCTTGGTTGCTGGAGGGGCCTGACGTCTGTTGGCACGTTTTCCCTGCAGCTTTTATCTTTGTCGGTTTTGGCAACAAAAAGGATGCTGCTGCCCTTGAGGGGGCCTGTACATAGTCTGTACAGACTTGAGTGCAGTACCCTTCTCCTGCAGTTCGGTAATGATGTCCTTGACATCATCCCTGAACACAACCGAACCCTTGAAGGGAGCATCCTGTATAGTGGATTGTACCTCAGGGACCAAACCTGACACGTGGAGCCAGGCATGACGCTGTAGGCCTACTGCGAAGGCCGAGCTCCTTCCAGGTGTGTCCACCACATCGTAAGTGGCATGTAGCATGTGCCGACAGGCTGAGCGAGCGGAACGGACAAGGTCACTGACTTCCTGTTTAGTCTGTGACTCAGGAAGGGAGTCCAATTTAGATTCCACCTGGCTAAGGATGGTCTTCTAGAAATCTGCCATATGTGCCACACAGTTAAGAGCCTTGATGCCTAGGGTAGAAGAGGAATAGATCATCTTCCCATACTGGTCCAGAAGCCGGGGATTCCTTATCAGGTGGAGATGAGCTGAGGTGTTTAGGATTGGCGGAGTGGCCGTGAGCGGTGCTGATGATGACCGAATGTCTTGGGGTGAAGGCTGAGATAGTCTACATCCTCAGGAGCCTGATGTAGCCTGTCTGCCTTCCTCGGAAGGGGGCTAATGCAGAGGGTTATTTCCAAATGGTGGAAACAAGATCTACATGAGGCTCTATCTAGGGTGGGATCAGCGTAGGAGCGGTCTCTGGCAGATCCAGATGGTAGCGAGTTTTTTATGCTGTGGGTCTGGCTCCACTGATTGCCACTGATGAACTTCCTGGATTTTCCTCAATAACTCCAGAAAAGAAGGGTCCTCCGGAGGGGACTTCAGGGGATCCCTCGGCCTGGGGCATTCTGGAGTATGGGGCACGTCTTCAGCATCAGAGTGGCCGGACTCTGAGTCTGAGTCAGAAGATGACGAAGAGGAAGAAGACTCCTCCCTAGGAGGAGTAGGGATGACCCCTCTGGGGAGTTCCCGGGGGCGTGTATCCTCCCTGCCTTGGGCACCAGAGGGATCTCCTCTGGTGTTGGGCAGGGGGAAGGAGTCTCCCATCTCTGACGTAGGGGATCCGGTATCAGATCTGGCGTCAGAAGATGACTCTCAACCTCCCTGGTAAGTTGAGCCTTGGCCTCAGCCCACCAGGAGGCCAAGGTCTCCTTCAGATCCGACGGTGGCTGAGGAATGGGTGGCAGAGGATACGGGTATTGAGGGTACCAGTGAAAGGAGTATCCATAACCCGATGGCGGGTAGCCCAGCATCAGGTACTGAGGCACTAGGTACCGCGCCGGAGTACTGTGGCATTCTGGCACCGGATACTGAGGGCCGGGTACTGTGGGCACAAGGTATTGTGGTGTCGGGTACCCAGGTGCCAGAGGCTCTGATGGAGCAGATGGACCTGGCAGGGGCCCTGCTGGTGGGCCAGACAGTGGAAACGTTGGCCCCACGGGTGTTACGCCTAGTGTGGGTATACTGTTGAGTGGGTCTGACAGACCTGACAGATGAATAGGTCTTCCATCAGGCAAAGGGATGCCGGGTGGCATCGGGTTGGCCGGCGTTGGGACTGGCATCAGGGGGTCCAGAGGAGGAGGGAGCCCTGACGGCAGCATCTCGATGTCCTCGGTGATGACCGGAAAATAGGGTTAAAATCCCTGTGAGTCAGTGGGGGGACGCGGTGACCTCAGCAGGTAACGTGGTGAGACGCTGCAGAGAGCCTGGGGCACCCGACTGATCGATAGGGTCTGGCGCAGGTTTCTTGGCCGGGCGGTCATCAGTGGAGCCGGCATCCGACTTATCGGCAGCGTCCGGGCGGACGTCAGAGGAGTCGGCGTCCGACTTATCGGACTCCCTACCTAAGGAAGGTCACGCAGGAGAGGCAGCCTTGTCGGGAGGGGTATTGGCTGGGCGCTCCCCCAAAGAGGTAAGCGGCTTAGCAGCCTTGTCCGGGTGTACATCAGTAGAACCAACGTCCAACTTCCTGGACCCGCTCTGACTGGAAGGTCGCGAGGGAGGAGCGGCCTTCACGGGAATGGAGGCCTCCTTTGCCCCAGAGGCTCCCGAAGGGCCTGAGCGTGAGCCGGACGGAAGGGGTGACACCTTCTTAGTTACCACCAAGACGGCCATCGTGGAGCGATCCCCTGGAGGGGATGTTACCTTGAGGGCTGCGACTTCGGCTGAAGTCGCGGCTGCTGTGGAATCCGATTCCCGCTCCCTGTGCTTCTCCTTGTCACGCTTTTTCTTATGACCTTTGGGGGAAGTGGAAGCCTGCCTAAGCTTTTTTAACTCTTTTTCCTTGGAGGCCATGTTCTTCTTGAGGATATGGGCTTCCAGGGACTGCTGCCTTCTCTCTTGCGGAGTAGCGGAGGTTGAACTTTTGGCAGTGCTGACACTTCTCCATAAGGTGGTCTGGGCCCAGACAGAAGAGGCACAAGGAGTGGCCTTCCTTGTGTGGAAGTTGGGAACCACATGAGTCGCACTTATTCTTATGCGATTTGGAGGGTGTCGGGGACGACATACACAGAAATTTTTTTAAGAGAAGTCGAAAAATAAAGAAAATTGATGAAAAGTTTGAAAACTTGTAGTCCGACGAATTACTAACGTGAGTGGTCTGCCGCAGGAACTTTCACAAGCCGATGGCGGGAAAGAACTGGAAGGTGGGCGTGGGGGACCGCCCCTTTATTCCAATGTCGCATGATGCCAGTCACCTGACTTGGGGGCGGTCCCCCGCCAAGGACTGTTAGCTAGAAATTTTTCCGTGGGGTCCTGGCGGCTTAGTCCTATATGTGAATGCCTACTGCAAGAGCCCTCTCAAAGTAAAATCTAAAGTAGGGCTAGCAACTGTGCATCATAAGATATAACAATTGGTGGGTGTTGAACAAGCGAGGGAGTGGGAGGGAGGATGGGTGTTAACTTGGAAGGCACTCGCTGCCTGTAATATCTTTATTTTACAAAAATGGAAGGCAGACTGATAATCTGCTATAATTCATATACTGACAGAGCGATAATTTATCTGATGCCTGTATTTCTCTAATGTCTGTATCCAGAGAAAGGGGGTTACTTCACAGTGCTTGGTGCTCTGCCTTTTTTTATTCCTGTCCCTTGATATGATGAATGAGGTACTAGAACAAATGGCTGCTATGGCTCCAAACTCATTCGCCATAGTGAGGGACTACTGTATTATTTTTTTGCAATTCACAGTACAGGCCCTGATCTATCAGTCACAAGGAACTGTCACATATTGGCACAATAACCATAACAGTCCTGTTTTGTGCTCCATTATGCCCTGTACAAAATGGGGGTTGAAAGTCTTCCATGCGTTGTTGCAAAACATGTTGCAATTGTGCAGAAGAAAGAGTTGCCATTCACAAATCATGAGCACCCTCACTAACCCACAGTCACCAACATTGTAGAACTGGGGTATCACTAAATTACAACTGGGTAATTAGGAGCAGATGAGGAACTAAGACTATTGTGGGAGCACTGCTGAAATACAGCATTGTGGAGGAACTGGGCAAAGGAACAGGGCTCCACTGAATGCCAGGGAACAACTTGGCAATGTGGAGTGGATGGGGAGGGAGCAGTGGACCAGCAGGGAGGTTCGTGGGATGGAAGATTAAATCATAATTGCCAATGGCTCAGATGTGGGCCATCAGGTACACTGGGAGTAGGAGGACTTCTGACAGCAGCACCAGTCACCATGACATTGCAGCATGGCAAAGTGCCTTGTGACTGATGTGATGTAATGTTGCAATTCTGAGAAGTTTCTAACTAGCAGGTTGGAAGGCACAAACACTGGCTGACTCATCTGCATTGTGACTTCAGTCACACCCCTGCACCTGAGAAAACATCTGTGTAGAACACTGAATTGGGGCAGACTGGACAGACCAATGAGTCATTATCTCATGGATCTTGATGGACTCTGAGAGGGTGACAGGAAGGGTGCATGCTCCTCAACCTATACCACTGCAGAATTCCTTCACTGTACTGACGGAACAGGGCAGCTGAGAGGAGGCACCTGTTGCAGTGGGAAGGGAGAAAGTGGGGGTCCTCAGAAATGGAGGCCCCAAGAAGGGAGGAGGTAGGGAACTCTACTGTTAGGGGGATAGACTTGTGAGTGTAGGGAGGAAAGGAGAGAAGTGAAGTGCCTGAGAAGAGCTTCAGCTTGGAAGGATGGACAGTGTATTCACAGGATCGCCAGAGCATCAGGACATATGAGCGAGTCATTCAGGTTGATGGGCTGACATTTGAGGCTCAGGTGTCAGTAGCAGTCTGGAGTGGTTTCTACCATCTCGGAACATCAGCCAGATAAAATCCCTTATCTCCTCTGGAGACCTTGCAACACTAGTGCACCCATTTGTGACTTTCAGGCTCGATTACTGCAATGCTCTATACCTTGGGGTCAACAGGGGTATGCCATGACACTTGTAGCTAGTACAGATCACAGCTTTTAGGTTGCTGACTGGCCTTTCGAGGTTGCGTCATGTCTCCCTGGGGCTGTATGACCTGCACCTGCTGCTGGTTAAGGCGCGTATCCACTTTACAGTCGACTTGCTGACTTATAAGGCCCTACATGTGTTGGGCCCTGGTTACCAGAGTAAGCTCTTGCACCCTTGTGTGTCTTCATGCCCTCTCCACTCCACTGAGGAGGGTCTCCTGGCTATTCCCAGGGCAAGGTTAAAGACCTCAAGTTACCAGGCCTTTCAGGTGTTAGGCCCGGACCTGTGGAATGTGCTCCCAAGGTCCCTGAGGGAGGCCCCCTCGGTGGAGCCCTTTTAAAGGGGCCTCAAGACATTCCTCTTTCTTCAAGCTTTTGGGGAATAATCTGGCTGCCTGTTATTTTTTACTATTCCAGACCCAACTGTGTTATTTACACTATTTATGTTACTTATTATCCATTTAAACTGTATATAGCAGACGTTTTAAGAAAAATGTGTTGTTAGTGGTTTACTGTATTTATTTAATACAATATGTGTGTTTATGAAAATGTCCTACTGCTACTGATGTAATGGTGCTCTGGGTCACTGGGGAAGAGAGCCAGATATAAATGAACTCTACTGTTGCTACTACCGCTACTACTAGATGTCATTGTCCATCTGGGAACAAATAACCTAGCAAGGAACAGAATGGAGGTAATGTAGGGTAACTTCAGTGTGCTGGGAAGGGGCCTCAAGTATGTGGCAGGAACAGTGACTTTTGCCAAGGTTAACTGTGTACAGCCAAGGAAAGGCAAGGGTGCTTTGCACTAGGGCATTTAACAACTGGTTGAAGGCATGGTGCATGGAGGATGGCTTTGGCTGCATTGGGGACTGGGGGCCAGCCTGGAAGGATATGGTACTCTACAAGGGAGCTGCATCCTTCCAGATGGGACTACAGTCCTTGCTGGTAGGTAGGTTAAATACTAATTGGATGAGCATTTAAACTAGATGGAGAGAGGCTGTAAAACCAAGGGAGGCAACAACTGCCCCCCCAGATGCAGCATCAGGGAGGAGGGAGGGACAGAAGCGAGTAAACTCCCCTAGGGCAGAGGCGCAAGAAGACAGGTGGGGACAAGACAGAGGAAAAGGAGGGAATAAATCAGATAAGCAAGAGTAAAGGATTAAAAGAGGCAGGGAATGGAGAAGGTAAAAACGTAATAGATGGGTCAGGAGAAGTTTTAGGGAACAGTACAGGCAGCAAGGGTTGGGAAGCAGAAGATATGGAGAGTCATGTGCACCAATGCACGCGGTCCTGGAAACAAAATTCCAGACCTGGAAGCCATCACAACCGAGGCTAGCCTGAATTCAGTGTCCTTAACGGAGTTGTGGTGCACTGAGCACTGCGACTGGAACAAGGTTATATTTAGCTACTCTCTGTTCAGAAGAGATTGTGCTGGGGGGGAGGTTGCAGTAAGTGTGAAGGAAGGAATCAAGCCCACAGAGGTACAGGGGCACCAGAGGAAAAGGAAGAGTTGGAGGTGCTGTGGGCCATCCTGGAGACAGGCTCTGGGATTGCTATCCATACCACGGTAGTGTACAGACCTCCAGCACAGGGAAAGGAGTTAGATATGGCACTTGTGAAAGCCATCATCAGACTGGCAAGTAAGGGGAAATGCTGCTAGTTGGTGACTTCAATCTGCCAGACATGGAGTGAGACCTTCCATCTGCGGCTTCGGCAAGGACTCAGGGCCATCCTTGACTCCCAACAAGGGGCTTTCCTCAGGCAACTACTCAAAAAAACCACTAGGAACAGAGCAGTGCTGGACCTGGTGCTTACAAACAGGGACAGCATTGCAGATGTCACAGTGGACCGTCCCCTAGCTACTAGTGATCACCGTACAGTGTGGTTTAATATAAAGACAGACGCAAAGACAACCCACACGAGGACAAGGGTCCTGGACATTAGAGTGCGGACTCAACGAATGGGAGACTGCCACAGAAACTGCCTCATGGGGGATTGCCAGGGAGTGGAAGATGCACACTGTGGAAAAAATAAGGAGGGCAAAATTAAGGCAATCAGCCCTTGAGTAAAGGAAGAGAGTAAAAAATGGAAGAAACAAGCATTTGTCAATGCTCAGTGTTCGTCACTGGTATTGCTGTTGTACCAGGACTTGCTAGTACAAATTTTTACTATATATTTGCTCAAGATAGAACAGATGATATGCAATGTCTGATTTTCTGTGGTGTCCTGCTTTTACACATTGCTACATTGTAATTTCCCAGGACAGGGTAGCTGAGAGGCAATATCTAATTTTCAGTGTGCTCCCACATTTTGACCCCGAATTTCCCTGCAGTCATAAAGAGCAGCTGACACCTTCAAGACAAGTTTAACAAACCATAATATTTAGATACAGTTCAGCTTGTGTTTCACGTTAGTTCTATATTCCTCATCCCCATTATTTATTACTGAGGTCATCTGCATGAAAACAAAATCTTTGTTCCTGAAGAGTTCATCTATCCCTGTTGCTTTCTCCCTACCTGAGGTCATAATACACTACTTGTGACATCACAGTTACTCTCACAGCAACACATTGTGGTGCCACAAAAGAGGATTATGACTTGAAGTAGGGAGTAAGTTATAGAGGCAGATGAACTCTAAGGGATAAAGATCTTGTAGTCATGCAAATTTACTCAGCAGTAAATAATGGGGAAGGGAAATATTTAGAATATATATGGAATGCACGCTGAATTGTACCTAATTATTACGTTTTTCAAAGTGTTCTTTGAGGCGTCAGTAGCTCTCTAAAGGGACTTACATGTTTCAGTGGGCCCACCCACTGAACAAAATATAGAGGATAATGAGTCATTGATGGTTAACTGGTTTGTTAACCATTGAGAGGCTGCCAGGGACATATGGAACCTCTTAGAGCGAAGCTCGAGAGGTTTAGGTCGCCATGGCAACCTTGAGATTGGTTAAAAATGTTAATTATCAATGTACCATACATTGTATTTTATAGTGTATGGTATCATTTAGGTGTTTAAGAAAATAAAGCAGTTCCTTACTGCAGTTTTGTTTCAGTCACGCCCGCTCTGCCCTCACTGCGCGTGTTTAAGGTCATCTCGATCCAGTTGCGCCGCATGCCCAGACTGTTCCTCATCGATGGGTTAACAAGATCATGACATCACATCGATGGTAAAACGTTGTTATAAAAAGGTAGATTTCTACCTATAACAACGTTCTACCATACATTATAAATAAATAAATCAATGAAAAGATTTAGTCCCCTTGGCACTAATCATGTAGTCGCTCCCACACACACTCTGTCTATTAATCCCCTTTCAGCCCTCTGACTTCCATAGAGTGTCACCAAGGGAATCCAGCATGCCCATTCCCCAATTACCCTGATGCCCATGCTTCTTTATTCCCATTGCGCCCCTACCATCCATCCTGTCTTTAATCCCAGCACCCCTATTAGGTATAGTATAGTGTATTTACATGTACCTGGCACACATTTTTCTTCAGCTATAAAACAATATTTAGTTCTCTTTTTGTAGGGACGGTTGTCAATCAAAAAGTAAGTTGTCAGTGCAAAAGATACTATTGTGGTGACTGAACTTGAACCAGGCAGGCTCTGAAACCAACAGTACTTGAATTTCAAACCCCTCTGCCTTGCCAATGGGCAGTGATGCGTTCATTGCATGCCACGCAGGGTCAGCAATGCCTTACTAGACTGATTATTACCCCTGCTCTGTCCATACTCCCTCCTAGTCCCTGCAGTCATCAAGACTCTGAACTGGAAAGGAGTCCCACAGCAGCACTTCCGAAGTTGTGAACATTAAGCTGAAAGGGGATACTCGAAAAATCAGCGTGAAAGTGAATCAATCAGCTGAGTTGATCACTTTCACTCTCACACTCCGAGCTTCCCCCAACCCGTTACTGATGCACTTGACCTCCCGTAAAAATCAGGGCAGAACACAGGCAGATGGCAATTGTTTTATTACTGCACACTGATGTGTTACATTGTTGGGGGGCTTTGACTTACAGTGGGGGCTACAACCTCTCCTGAAGCTGCCTGGTGACGCCACTGGTATGCAGTAAGACTGATCTCACTATACATCTCAGGATCTGCGGATGCACACCAACACAGTGACAGAAGCAGGTACTCATGGCCACAAAAACACTTTCTGGGTCTCACATGCAGGCTGGTAGGCATGAAAAACTGAAACAACAGGCGGCACTCTTCTGGGTTTCAGCACCTGTTCCTGCCATGATCGCATATGCTTGTTACATTTTTGGCATGCTGGTGAGTGGGCGGCAGACAGACAGACAGAGGGAAGACTTTCTGGGTCTCACACGCAGGCTGGCAGAACAGACAGAGAGGAGAGATTTGGACACCACTGAGTGCTCACTCCTCCCACCACAGCTCCAAATGTCACCCACTCAGTACCCATGCCACTCTGGATACTGTATACCCCACTCAGTCCCTTGGCAATCCAAGCATAACCTGCTCATTCTTTCACTGCTCCAAATATCACCCAGCTGATGTCAAGAGCCCAAAAAACTACAACAGGCAACCATCTTCTGGATTTCTGCACCCATTCCTGCCATGAGTGTGTATGTTTGTTACACTTTTGGCAGGCTGGTGGGTAGCCAGATGTACAGAGGGGAGACTTTCCGGGTGCAGGTGGACAGATGAGGGACAGACACAGGGGAGAGACTCGGTTAGTCAGCTGTTGTAAAAAAAAAAAAAAAAAACAGAAACATGCTAGATTCTTCCTCACCAGTTGCTGCAGAAATCAAACTGGCTGCTGCTTTACAGAGATTTATGGGTAGACTTGTGACTTCACATTGCAAGATACACAGAGTTGTGGGAGGCAGGGGGGCTGCTGGGAAAACATGGCATGCATGACCCTGTCAGACATCTAATTTTAAAAGGTTTTTTTTTTTTTTCAGTTTTGGACATGCAACAATTCTGACAGCCTCTGGATACCTGAATCAGGAGTAAGTGCATCAGCAACTCTAACTGCAAGGATATGAGCCCTTCTCCGAGTTTTCTTTATTTCACGTAACGTTTGGAGGCGGGGGGCAGTGTTCCCATTCACACATAACTGTACATGATTCACATACAAATTATGAAATTCAAGTACAGTTTTGTGTGAAAGGGGTACACTGCACCCCCATAATTCTCTTTGTAGTACATGCACCCCACAAACGATTTTGTAGAAATGATACAGTGAACCTTTGTAATTTAGTTTGTACCCCTGTCATTTTTTTGGAGAAGGTACAGTGAACCCCCAGATCTGCAGTTTTAATGGGAACACTGGCGGGAAGCGGGACCGCAGCAGGCTGACCGCAACAAATCAGACGATGTTATATAGATCAGAGGAAAGAGTCACCCTATGACTGGGCTGGCTCCCTTCTTTGAACTACATGAAGTTTCCAGCCAGCAAGCCAGAACAGTGTCATGATCAGCCTGGCTAATGACTGGTGTGACATGGTCGAGCCTCCTGCAAACTGCCCTGCACTGGATCACAGTGACACACCTCTCAAAATCCAGTATAGCATAACAAGATGTTCACTGCACTTGCGCATGACAAACATAAAAAGAGACTGTTACAGTTCTCTAGGGAAGTGGCTAAGGTGGTGAAGGAAAAAAGGGTGACATTCAAGAGGTACAAAGAAACACAGAGGAAGGAGGACAGGAAGGTATACCAAGGAAAACATAAGGAAGTAGGAACGGTGGTGAGGAGAACAAAGGTGCAAGCAGAGGAAAGGATAGCCAAAGCGTCGCTAAAGGGGATAAAACTTTCTTCAGATACATAAGTGAGAAGAAGAAAGCAAGGGAAGAGATAGTGAGGATTAGAAGGACAAATGGGGGGAGAGCTGTGCAGAAGGGGACCAAGCAAAAAGCTACCATTCTGAAGGGGTACTTCTGCTCAGGCTTTACAGTGGGGCGGGGGTACCACCAGATAGTAGCAAGAACAGAGCAGGGGAGATGGACACATGTTCATTTTTAGAGGGAAGAGTCCTGAAGGGACTTGCAGCTCTGACGGTGGACAAGGCTATGGGACCAGATGGGATACACCCAAGGGTATTAAAGGAACAGAGGGAGATGCTAGCTTTTAGGAGTTCTTTCAGAACCCTTTCTTCTGTGAAAGGACTGGGATCGACCCCCCTATCCAGAGTGCTTCTGTTAATTGGATTAGGCACCTCCCCTTCCCCTTTTGTGAATACTGAGAAGAAATATTCATTCCGTATCCCTGCTTTTTCACTATCCCCCTCTGCCCACCCACCGTTCATTCTATTCAGCCTCACTATCCCTCCCTTTGTTTTTCTACGCTCCCTGATGTACCTATGAAAGGTTTTATCCCCCTTCTTAACCAAGTTGGCTATCCTTTCCTCAGTTTGGGCCTTTGCTATTCTGACTTCCCTCCCTGCTTCCTTCTGCCTCAACTGGTACAGCTCTCTGTCCTGCTCCTTCTGTGTTTCCTTATACTTCCTGAATGCTATCTTTTTCTCCCTGACTTTCCCCGCCACCTCTTTTGAGAACCATAGTGGCTTTTTCTTTCGTTTTGATTTGTTTATTTGCTTCACACAAAGGCTTGTTGCCTCTGTGATGGCAGTTTTGATGCTTCCCTATTGTTGCTCCACACCTCCTTCTAGCCTGTTTGCTAGTACTTTTCTGAGGCACTCTCCCATCTTGCCAAAGTCAGCCCTCCTGAAGTCCAGTACCCTCACTTTTGTATGGCTTGACTCTGTAGCTGAGTTTAACGTGAACCACACTGTTTGATGGTCACTTGTTCCCAGATGGCAACCACTTCTAGATCTGAGATCCTCTCACTGTCCCATTTGAGGTATGAGGTCTAAGATTGCTCCCTCATGAGTGGGTTCCGAAACTAGCTGTCTGAGGCATGCCACCTGTAGGGCATCGAGAATGGCCCTGCTCTTGAATGTGGCTGCAGCAAGTGTGCTCCAGTTAACATCTGGCATATTCAGGTCCCCCATCAATGGTATCTCGCCTTTAAGTGCCATCCTAAGTATGCCTTCTATCATATCGTTGTCCATTCCCTCCCCCTGACTTGGGGGTCTGTATACAACCCCTGTGCGGATTGTGGTGCCATTTCCAGTCTCTAAGGTGACCCACAGTGCCTCCTCTCCTCCCTGTTTACTCTTTTGTTCAGTTGCTTTTATCCTTTTTTCATAGAGAGCTACTCCTCTCCCTCTTCTCCCCTCCCTGTCTCTCCTGTAGGTTATGTACCCTGGTATGTTAACATCCCAGTCATGGTTCTCTGTGTACCATGTTTCTGTGACTGCTACGATATCCAGGCATCCCTCTTCCATCAAGGCCACCAGTTCAGGGAGCTTGTTGCCCAGGCTACGAGCATTCGTACTCATTATCCTCCATTTCCTGATGGCCTTACTCCTTTTTGCCCCATCCCTGTCCTTCTTGCCTTTGTCACTTTCTCCATTTACCCCTGCCCTTCTCCCTATCGACATCTTTATGTTGGTGTTTACTGCACTTACTACTGTGACTTTTTTGGGGGGGCTAGGATTTTCCTGCTCCTTTCCAGTGCCTACCCCTTTGCTAGTTTAAATACTTGATGAGTGGAGTTTGTCCGCATGGTGGTCTTGCCTCATTTCCTATACACCTTCCACAATGTCCCCCTACAGGTTCCACAACAGGATTGGAGGAAATGGCAGACAGGCATTTCTAGAGATCTCTGGCGTGGCCAATGACCCCGTATAAGGTTTTCCACCTTAATGCTTCCCAAAAGCAAAGGGGGTTTGGGACTGATGGATCATCACTTGTACTACATTGTGGCCCAGCTCCACATACTTTTTCACTGGTATATGCATGGACCAGGCCCCTAGTGGCAAGATATGGAAAGGGACTACTCACCCTCCCAAGAAATGACTCTATACATGTTTGGAGCAGGCCCAGAGATAGGATATAGAGCTGTTACAAACTCCTCGATCCACAGAGTTATGGAGCAATGGCGGAGAGTGGTGGACACTATGGGATTGGCTCCCCAGCTCATTTGGGTCTGCCGCTTGCACAGTTGAATAATTTTGTGCTGGCCCGCACTGATAACTCATTTTGCAGCTGGCAAAAGAAAAATATATCTAAGTCAATTATGTTCAGCCACAGACATGAAAACCTTTAGTAATTTACAACAGCAATTCAGCCTAGAATGGGGGGACTTCGTCCATTATCTTCATATACAACATTTGTATGCAACACAGCCCCTTGATGTTAAGGACCATACCTGCACTCAGAGTCACTCCATATCAGGGTACAGAACTCTAGGCACCTTATTTTCACCAACTACAAGGCCCTTCAAGAAACACAAAAGCATAGAACTACTGTATGTATGTAACCACTAGATGGGGAGGAAATGGGCGTGCAGATAGAGGCAACTGAGTGGGAGAAACGTAATTATTTATTTAGTTTTTGTTGACTGGGAAGGAGGATTAGACAATTTTTTGGCTATTTTCAGCCTCGTCCCCGTGTGTGTGGATACAGAGGGATGCCAACTGAAACTGAATCAGATTTTTAAGCTGTTGGTGGTATTTTTAGTGAATGGGGGAAATTTGGCCAGGACACTGGGGAAATTTCCCTACTCTTGATCTTGGACTTGGTCTTATGCCTAAATTCGGCAACAAGTGAGGACACATTGATTAATCTATGTCAAGGTTTCTCTGACTGTTCAGGATCAAGAATTAACTATGAGAAAAGTATTGGAATCACATTGGGTAACTCCGCTCCCTCTTTGGATATATTTGTGGGTGTTCAGCTCACCAGGGAGACTATCACAATCTTAGGGGTCACATTTGGAGGGGAAACTATGGATCTGACTAATTGGGATAAAAGTATGCAGAAAGCTAATAGAATGGTTACTTCCTGGAAAGGACAGCAAATTTCAAAGAAAAAAGGGTACTTTTAGTCAAATCGTTGCTTATCCCAGTGTTCCTGTAGATCAGCTATGTATTTCCACCCCCCCTTGACAGTTACAGCATTATAAAGTGTCTTTTTTCAAGCCCTATGGGGCAACCGTTTAAACCCCATAAAAAGGGCTGTAACTTATGAAAAAATTACTCACCTGTAGTAATCTTGTTTCTTCCAAAGGGATCCACTAATATTATTACTCTTGCAGTGCTTCTTCAAGTCAGCACTGCCCCGGATCCAAATGGAATGCTATGCTATTGACGGACTCTTTAACTGGTGCATCCAATTTCAAACTGCCCAGTGTAACTACCTTCATTTTAACCTCAGATTTCTTAGAAGCCTGCAAAGAGGCCATAATAACCTATAATACAATAACAATAGAAAAAAAGGGGTCCCCAGCTGGGACAAGGAGTAACATTAAGCAGAGGACCAAAAAGGAAATATCCATTTTTCTTAAAGTCAGATTATCCTAAGAAAAAGAACCTACAAGGTATAAAACATTACTAAGAACAGCCAGTAAGTGGCATACCACTCCAAGTATACATATAATCAGCTGCTGTGGAGAGGATTTTTCTGTTTATTGATTCTGCAGGGGAGGCAGGGCAGGGAGTAATAATATTAGTAGATCCCTTTGAAAGAAACAAGATTACTACATGTGAGTAATGTTTTCTTCTAACCCCAGGAATCCACTAATATTATTACTCTTGCAGACTATGCAGCAGTACCTCAAGGAGGTAGGCAAGAATCTATTTAGGAAAAAGACTCTGCAGAACTGCTGTGCCACATGTAGCATCACTCCTGGACTGGGTGTCCAGGCTATAATGCTTAGTGAAGGCAGCTGCTTTACAAATTTCCATCAAAGGTACCTCTCTGGCAGATGCAATAGTGGCAGCTGTGCCCCTTGTAGAGTGAGCCCTAAGACCAGAGGGGGGTATCTTACCTGCTTTTGAGTAACAAAACTGAATACACTGAACTATCTACTGAGAGATAGTTCTCTTTGAGGCAGGAGTCTCTTTACCTACTTCCCCATACATGAGGAAAAGTTGTTGCCTGTCCTGCCTATGGTCCTTGGTATGAATCATGTAATAACACGAAGCCTTTTTACAGCCAGGCTGTGCAATCTATGCTCCCCTGAGCTAGAGTGATCAGTAAAGAAAACTGGCAAGGTTATAGACTGGTTCAAGTGGAAGTCAAGAGACCACCTTGAGGAAGAACTTCCTATTCTCAAAACTACGTTGTCCCTGTGAAAGGAGATGTAGTCCTTTTCCACACAAAGTGCCTGGAGCTCACTTATCCTCCTGGCAGAAGTGATTGCTACCAGAAAAATTACCTTCCAAGTAATAAATTTAAGCTCTGCAGATACCATAGACTCAAAGGGCGGAAACATTAGCTGGGCAATGCAAATGTTAAGGTCCCATGCTGGCACTGGTTCCCTGTGAGGGGGAAACAAATGAGAGAGTCCTTTAAAGAACCTTCTGAAGCTAGGATTTGATGCCAGGAAGGTATCATTTCCAGCAGAAAGATATGCTGAGACTGAAGCCAGGTGCACCCTTAGGGTTGATTGCTGCAACCCTTGGGAATGCAGGTGAGACAAGTAATCCAGAAGGGTTGGGATGCCAGCTTGGGCTGGGACTATGCCCTCATCTCTGCACCAAATGGCAAATCTTTTCCATTTTGATGCACAGGTTCTCTTAGTGGAAGGTTTCCTATAGCCTCTAAGGACCTCCAATACTCCTTCAGAGAATTGCCAATCTGCATATTCTAAGTCCTCAAGAGCCAAGCCTTGAGCTTGAGAGACCCAAGATTGGGGTGCACTACCCTCCCCTGAAAGGAGGTCAGCAGGTTGTACCTCTGTGGGAGGTGAATTGGCTTGTTCACCGACATTGAGAGCAGGAGGGAGTACCAAGGCTGTCTTGCTCAGTCTGGGGCTACCAGAATCATTGAAGCTGGCTGGGACCTGAGCTTGATGAGCACCTGCGTATCAGGGGAAAAGGGGGAAAGGCATAGAAATGCCTCTCTGTCCAATCCAGAATCACACATCCATGGGAACTGACCCCTTCACAGGGGCCCTGCAACAATAGACAGGTAAGTGGTGATTTTGGTGGAATGCAAAAAGATCGATTTCTGGGATTCCCCACCTCCTGAAGAGAGCGTTCACCACTTGCTTGATCAGTGCCCATTCGTGGTGGGACTTATTTATCCTGCTCAAGGCATCTGCCAAGGCATTGTCCTTGCCAGGCAGATGAATTGACTGCAAAGAGGCATTTAGGGAGTAAGCATGACTCCATATCTTCATTGCCTCTGTACACAGTGGAGTGGACCTTGTCCCTCCTTACTTGTTGATGTAATACATTGTTGTGGTATTCTCTGTTCTGACTTGTACCACTTTTCCCTGTATTAGATAAGAGAAAGCCTGAAGGGCCAGGTAAACAGCTCTTAACTCCAGCAAGTTTATGTGCAGGAGTGAATCTGCACTCTCCCAGGTACCATGAATGGTGTGTTCCCCTAAATGAGCACCCCATCTTAACAGGGAAGCATCTGTTGTGAGAACCAGTGAAGGGGGCTCCTGCAGGAATGGAACCCCTTCTCTGAAATTTTCCAGCTCCCTCCACCTTTGAAGTGCCTGTCGTAACACCCTTGTGACTGGTACTGGCTTTGATAGGGAGTACCACCTTTGGCATCAGTGTGCTCTGAGGTGGAACTAAACATCCCTCATCTGGAACCTGGCATCTATGACTGTGCATGTTGCTGAAGCCATATGCCCTAACAGTTGTAGGAACTGCCTTGCTGGCTTTGGCCCTCCCAGGGCAAATGAGCCTGCCAACAGCTGAATGCTTTCTGCCCTCTCCTGAGGGAGAAAAGCCCTTCCTACTACAGTGTTTAGTTCTGCACCTATGAACTGCAGAACCTACACAGGAGTCAGGACTGATCTTTTGATGCTGAGGAGGAATCCCAGGGAGAGCAACAGATCCTGGGCTACCTGAAGGTGGTTTGACACCTGCAGGTGAGATTTTCCCACGATTAGCCAATCGTCCAGGTAGGGAAAAACTGTGACACCTAATCTTCTGAGATGTGCCACTACTACTGCCATGCACTTGATAAATACCCTTGGTGCAGAGGTGAGGCCGAAGGGAAGTGGTGAGAACTGGTAGTGGCCTGATGGGAGTCTGAACCTGAGATACTTTCTGTGTGACTCCCTTATGGGAATATGGAAATACGCGTCCTTTAGGTCTAAGGAGGCTAGCCAGTCTCCTTTTTGCAGAGTTGGAAAAATCATGGCCAGTGTGACCATCTTGAACCTGGGTTTTACCAGGTATTTGTTTAGCAGTCTGAGGTCTAGTATAGGCCTCCACTCTCCATTCTTTTTTGTTGTTAGGAAGTCTCTTGAATAAAACCCTTGCCCCCTCTGATTGAGGAGAGCAGGCTCCACTGCTCTTGCCAGCAGTTAAGCCTGCACCTCCTGCTCCAGTAGTTTTCTTTTTGTGAAAGGAGCTGGTGCAAACTGCTTTAATCTTGGAGGAGGAAGGGACTTGAAATAAAGAGACAGACCCTGGCTCACTATTTCCAGGACCCACTTGTCTGTGGTTATTTTCAACCAGTCCTGAAAATAATGAGTAAGTCTGCCCCCTACAGGAGATGGAGAAGTTGCCTGAGGGGAAAAGTCAGATATTTTGCTTTGCTTACTGCTGTGGCTGCACAGATTGGGATTCTCTCCTGGAACCCCTTCTGCCTCTAGCTCTGTAGAAACCACCCTGCTGTGGCTGGTACTGCTGTTGGGGAACAGCCTGTGCTTGGAAGAAAGGCCTCCTAAAGGAAGACCTACCCCTGCTTCCCCTAGCACAGGACAAAGTGGAAGGAGAGGCTCTCTCTCTCTCTCTGGTAGAATTGCTCCTGAAAGTATCTTTGTACTCATCTACTTTCTTCATATATGCCTCAGTCTGGGCACCGAAAAGAGAGTGTCCCTCGACTGGGAAATCCATAGCCTTACTCAGGGTGTCCTGGGTGAGATTAATGGCTCTCAGCCAGGCAAACCTCCTTAGTGCTATAGTACCTGTCATCCATCTAGCAGCTGTATCATTTGTGTCAGCTGCCATTTGAAACTGGTACTTGGAAGCCTCCAAGCCCAGTCTTGCAGTGTCCAGCAGCTCTGACACAGTTAAAGAGGGGTTAGCCTCAGCACTATCTACAACTGACTGCCAAAGAGCCTTCTGATAGAGGGCTGCATGAGCCTAATGGCTGACTTGGCAAACTGCCAGGAATGCTGAAAGGTACCCCTTTTTTGCCATGCTATCCACTTTCCTCGAATCCTTCTCAGGGGAGTGAGAGGACAAGGGAGTTTTAGCCTTTTCACAGGCAGCCTGCTGAACAATACCCTGGTGGTCTGGATGAGTAAACAGGAACTCAGCCCCTGACCTTTCAAGCTGGTATTTCTTGTTACACTTTTTGTCAGTGGGTGTGACAGTATTAGGAGACTTGAGGATTTCCAGAACACCTTTTTTAAAGAATTTGTACACTGGCAGGAGAAGCCTTTTGGTGGGTGTAAACCTCATGAGCTCCACATATTGTGCCTCTTCTTCATCCTGGATCTCTTCTGCTGTTTGCAAATCCAGGGTTTCTACCATTTTTTTACAAATGAAAAATGGGATGAGAAATCCTCTGTGGGTCTGGGAGGAGAGCCAAAATCCTGTCCTGGTGAGACCTCAGATTCAATACCCTCCTCATCCTGATCATCCTCATATTCCACTGTGGCAGTAGGCAAAAGAGGTGCAGAAACAATAGGTTTTTCAGCTGGAGTGACCACAGGCTGTTTAGGGGGTATTAAGCCCTGCAGAACCTGAAGTAAGGCTACAGCCTGAATTAGATCAGCAGGTGAAGGAGCAGGTAAAGGCATCTGAGGGACCCCTTGAGGCGTTTCAGCCAGGTTTCAGTATGCTTTGTTTTCTTTAATTTTTTGGCAGGCTCCAGGGAGTCAGCTGGTTCTTTGCCTCTCTTGCCAGAGCCCTCACCCGTATCAGGGGTGGATTTGGAGGCTCTGGAAGGAATAGCCACAGTCTTAGAAGGGGTGGACTGGTTAGAGCCCATGGACCCCTCTTCCAATCTTCTTTTAAGCCTCTCCCTACATTTTTCCACTGTATTGTCAGGGAAAGACTACAAATTTCACAATTTTCAGACAAATGCTGTTGGCCAAGGCAGATCAAACATAGGTCATGTGTATCTGCCTTGGCAAACACCTCTGCACACTTCAGGCAATTCTTGAAACCAGGAGGTCTCATTTTCTTTTTTGGCTCATCTGACATTTTAAGAAAACAGGAACCGACAAAAATAGAAAGAATTTAAATATTCGCGGTTGGTTCCTAAAAGATTAGCAGTCGATTCAGGAACCGATATAGTCCAAAAATTAGCGTTTCCAGTTGGATCCGGAACCAAGAAAACCGCAGAGGGAACCAATAAACCTCGGTTCAAATGCAGCTAAATTGAATAAAAATTAAGAAAAAAGTAATTAGAACCCTAGAAAAAGGTTCAGATTCAAGAGAAAAAAAGGATTGGTTGCCCCTCGGTTCACAGGAACTGCGAGGAACTGGTAAACAATACTAAAATTTAAACTGTGAGGTAAAAAAACACTAAAAACAATTACACTAGGCAGTAATGAAAGAATAAAACAAAATACTCAAAAGTTTTTTTGTTCTATGCACTACAGGAATCTGTCTTGATTGAGAGAAGATCTTCAGGGCGTCTGAACTTTGTAGCAGAGAGAAGAAATCTGAGGTTAGAATGTAGGCAGTTACACTGGGCAATTTGAAATCGGATGCACCAGCTAAATATTCCATCATTAGCATAGCATTCCATTTGGCTCTGGGGCAGTGCTGACTTAAAGGAGCACTGCAAGAGTAATAATATTAGTGGATTCCTGGGGTTAGAAAGGAAAATTAAGGAAGGGGGACTAGATATGACGAACCCGGTTGCTTTTTTTTTTGCAGTATATTTATATCATACAATTTTGGAGCTGCATTAAGACCCGGAGCTAAAATTTGGAAGGAGCATGTGCTTAGCTGGTTAGTTTTGTGTCAGGTACCATGGTCCCAGAGTAAAACAAATATATTTCATAGGCTTCCAGGCCTGCCAAGGTATGGCATGGAGCAAGTGAATAATCTCATTAAATGGGGTATTTCTAGTGATAGCCTGTAAGTTATGTCTAGAAAAGAAATATACGTACATATACTTCAGTTGGAGTATAGGGAGCCTGTCTCTTTACGTGACTACCCTAGTGGGCAGTTACAATTTAATTTAGACATGTTACAGTCTGAAAGACTTCCAGACTTTGCATGGGATTCTGTCTGGTTGAGTGTGAATAATAGGCTTAATGTTAGAAATAACAATCACAAACAAATCCAAGATAGGTACTGTCTAAGGGTACCATGAACACAAGTACTGGAAACACAGGAACACCTTTTTTCAGAATGCCCCAATGTTACACATTTTTGGGCTTATTTAGCAAACTTATGGCAAGAACCCCAATTTGCCTTTTTATCATATCACACAGTGCTGTATGGGATATTTCAGTATGGATGGGGTAAATACTGTTCTGAAACACTTTACATAATTGTGGCAATTATTCGATATTATATATGGCAGTCACGATGCTTGTGGATCACACAACAAAGGCTGGTGGCATATTCAGAAATGTTTCGAAATATTAAAATTACTGTACAGAAATTATGGTTAACAGATGTTAAAAAATACAGTAATGAGAAGGTTAAACTTTTGTGGATAAACTGTGAAAGGTTGGCTAAACCTCCATGAGGCAATGAAGGTTTTTTTTTCTATGTATAGGATATTGTCTTCTTTGTTTTTTGTTTATTTTCCATAATTCTACTTTTATGTTTTTTATATAAGATTATTGTGTATTTGGTACTCATAAAATGTTTGTTTTTGTACATATCTGTATGTATTATTACATGGATTTATTTTTGTTTGAAGTCCTACTAATAAAAATTCCCCTACTCTTTTCGAGAAGTGCCATGGGATCTTTAACATCCATCTGAACTACCACCAGAACAGGCAGATGGGACCTCGGTTTAATGTCTCATCCGAAAGATGGCACTTCAGGAGTACAGCACCCCTCCCTCATGCTGCACTACAGTGTCAGTATTAGGATTTAACCCAAGTGCCTGGAGTGGGGATAGAACCCACAGCCTTCTGATCTTTCGGCCTTAGAGGTGAGTGTGCAACCTGCTGAGCCACTGACACTGACTGAAAGGCTGCTATGGAAGCTGCCTGCCCTTGAACGGGGCTGCTTCGGCTCCCCCACGGTCGGCCGGCACCTAGCCAGCCACCGACCGAGACCAGGACGCCCGCCTGTAGCTCCTTGGAAGCTGCCTGCCCTTGAACGGGGCTGCTTCAGCTCCCCCACGGTCGGCCGGCACCCAGCCAGCCACCGACCGAGACCAGGACACCCGCTTGCAGCTCCTTGGAAGCTGCTGCCCTTGACACGGGCTGTTAGCTCCCCACGGTCGGCGGCACCCAGCCAGCCACCGACCGAGACCAGGACACCCACCTGCAGCTCCTTGAAGGTATGGGACAGCGAGCTAATCGGAACACGGGCGCTCCAGCAAACCCACTCTGATTGGCCAGGACTTTTTCCCTGCTTCTCCCACCTGGCACTTTTTACAAATAGATTTTAGATAGAACTAAGCACATTTCAAGTGTGTAATAGAAGTTTTTCAACTGTATTAGCTGGATTGTAATTTCTACTAGTGTTTTAAAGTGCTTACACCTCTTCTGTTTCAGTGCTCCTCCTGCACCCCCCCATCCAAGCACTCTGCCTTGGCACCAAAAAGTCTAACTCCCTTTTGTATTGCTAAACTGCTCAATTCTAAACCCATCCTAACCTCTATGCTATTTAAGACCTGCTCTTTTTTCTTCTTCTCTCCAGCTGCCTGCCCTTGAACGGGGTTGCTTCAGCTCCCCCACGGTCGGCCGGCATCCAGCCAGCCACCGACTGAGACCAGGACGCCCGCCTGCAGCTCCTTGGAAGGTACGGGACAGCGCAGTCAATCGGAACACGGACACTTCCAGCAAACCCGCTCTGATTGGCCAGGACTTTTCCCCTGCTTCTGCCACCTGGCACTTTTTACAAATAGATTTTAGATAGAACTAAGCACATTTCAAGTGTGTAATAGAAGTTTGTTTTTTTTTCGCTAGTTTTCCATTAGCAGGTTATACAGACCTGCCACTAGAGGGATTCTTGGTCTTTCTACACAAATCACTGTATTCAATCGTGGGCAATATAGCCTGCATTATCATTCTACTTCTAATCCTGGCAAAAAGTATGACTCATAAAGCACTGATCCATGTAAATCAGAAGTCATCCCAGCCTAGGAGCCCACAATCATAGTTCCTGCTGCATCTTCATATTGCTTCCCTACTCTTAATCTGTCGGGTTTTCATTTTAATTCTCATCCCTCTCCTCTGGCCCTCCTCCCTTCGCCAATGTCTTTCTGTGCACTTCCCCTGCTAGCCTTGAACGGCCATGTCAGCATCTCCTATGCACTGGTTAGACGTACCTCAATGACTGAACACCACACAAGAACCCATATCTAAAAGAGCCCACTTCTACCTGATAAATGCCCTCAAGAAAATGTTTCTAATTCTCCTTTTCTGTTCAGGCAATGTTGAACTAAATCCAGGTCCCCAACTCAAATCACTTCTCCGTCCGGGTTTGCAGCTGCTCCTGGGTTGAAACTGATGATGGTCAATATTCTAAGCCTGCTCAAAAAACTTGATCATCTTCAAGTTTGGGCAGCCCACACTGACCCAGATCTGATTATAATTACCGAGTCATGGCTAAAAAAGACCAACACTGATCCGCAAATTACTATACCGGGATTCAAGCTCTTTAGGGCTGATAGGGATTCGGGGGGGGGGGTTGGTTGTATATGCCAAATCAAAATTTGATGTTAGCAGCATTTCCTGTAAAACTAAGCCCAAGGAATACAAGATTGTCTCACTTAAACTTCACCTTCCATCCTCAGAGCGCATCACAATCATTGGTGGCTATAGACCCCATCAGGAGGCACAGAAATTCTTAACGTGTTGAAATCCATGACTTTGGCTGCTAACACGGAAACAATAATCTTAGGGGACTTCAATATGGATTGGCTCACTGCTAAATCCCACTCCCTATAAGCCATCTGTGATGAGCTGTGTCTTACACAGATAGTAACTGAACCCACAAGAATCAATGCTTCTAACTCTGCCAACAGTTCACTCTTAGATGTCATCTTAACTTCGCATCCCCATAAAAATCTCACATTCTGCAGTTTTCCATATACGACATGGCGACCACAGTATGGGCTAGTACGCTAAGTTAAAGGTGTGCGCATGTGCGCCCGCACAGCAGTTAGAAATAACCCGCACACAGCTTCAGTAGTAGCGCACAAAGCAGCTGACAGGGATCCTCATGTTCATGAAGTAGTGACAACAATCATTACTCAGATTTAAGACTCAGACAGTAGGACATGAAAGTGAATGGGAAAGAAACATTGTATGCCCACAACCCATTAACTTTAACAAGCCAGCAGTTAACAAGTCAGACATCTCACTCTCACTCCAGTTATTGAACAAAGGAACCGATCGGCAAAATTCCAACCAATCGGCTTTCCGGTAACAGCAATGTTTTCGGCTTGACACTTCTTTTCAGTAAGACAGTACTTGATAATGAACAGTATTTCCCTGCTGTTCACAGAAATGGCATGTTTTATTTGTTTTGTAGGTGCCCCCCAACAAAGCAATGCGAGAGATTCTCTGACATAGGGTGTATATTATATTATTTCAGTTTTAAAGCTGCACAACTTCAGTGTAATCTGCCTCCTCCTAAGCAGTGTCTCACATATAAAATGTGTTTATAATGGATTTAAAGCCTCACCGTTGAAGCGTGTTCATTTTTTTTCAGTACAAAAATGGGAAAACTATAGTTTTTGTTTACAATAAAAGCATCAAAGCAACCTACTGTCTGTTTGTGTCATTTTTTTATGTATTTGTTGGGGCCTGGATGGGTATAACCTTCTCAATTACCAGGCTGAGACATTGATTGTACATATATCTAGAGAGATGAGATTGCGCTTCTCTTTAAAACGGGGTCTCACGTTATATACACATTTGAGATTCAATGAATCAGTGCTTGTAAAAGGTTGCCCATGTTGGCTACACGGGGATAGTAATTCTAAAGTGGACAGCAAGAAATGGCAGAGCAAAAAATTTCCTTTTCATTTAATTTAATAAATTCAGATTGTGCTTAGTATGGATCAAGAGCGGAAGAGAAACAGTCTCCTAAATGTATCTCCTCTCAACACATTGACTCACTCACTACATTGCAAAATACATTTAAAACCCCACTGAGCTTGACAATACCCAGCTAGTTATTGTAAACCATACCTAGTGTAAATGACATCACATACAATTACACAGGCATCCATTAAAGATCCCATTGCTAAGTACCACTTTAAGAAGCTGTCCAACCCTGAATACCACATTGCCATAACAGTATTAAATGATGTACTTTGGAGTTGGCAGAGTTGTCTAAGATGTTTCAGAAAAGTGGTCTAACAAGAGTTGAAGCTGTACAGATTGCTAGGGCAAAATTAAAAAAGATCAGAAGCCAGGACCTGGGTGAAACTGTCTACTGGAGCCAACCAGTAAAACTGCTTTTGGCTAATTGCACAGTTGAAGTAAGCACAACAGCAATGTTGCAATTCATTAGCCTGTTATGTGACCATCTGGACAGCTGATTTCCTGCAGGTGAACTTTCTGACTGATCTACCTTTGACTCTGCAGCAATGCCACACTGCAGCTTTGAATCTGGCTTATCAAATATTGAGAGACTGTACAGCAAATATCAGGACTATTTATTTTCATCAGTGGACCAGGCAGAAATTGTTAGCCAGTACAATGACTTCAGATTTATAGTTGCTGAAAAATAAAGGGAGGATCATTAAAATCCTTACTGACATGATCCACTTTGCTTTGACTACCGTGCAGTACAGCATGGTGGCTAAACTTATTGATGTATGTGCTACATTCCAAGCTAAACATGAAGCTATCATGAATAGAGGTTCCTACACAGTCTTATCCTTCCACAGAAGAGATTCTTTATAGGGAGGTACAGAGTGCGAAGAATACGATAGCACAGAGAAAAACCTTGGGAGTGATAGAGGATCATGTACTGAAGCAGAGAGAGAAGTATGGCTGAGTAGGACCATAACTATCTTTGGGTGGAAGGTTTCACTCAAGGATTCTCATAGGAAAGTTAGGGAAGATTTGTTGCTGCTCTTGGAAAGAGCATTAGGATTTTATATCTCCAGAAACATGGTGGAGTCCATAAAGTTATATGGTGATCCTGAGCCCAAAACACAGATTGATATTACATTTAAAATCCTCATACAGCTAGCAGCTTGCTTTCTCTGGCCAACAAGCTGGATTGTTTAGGAATACACTTAGTTAACACTTTAGACTTGGGAAGTCTTTTCGGGTTGACACAGACTAAGGATAGTCGAGAATCAATCTTAGAGGCAGAAAACCCTCTGACTGACTTTGGAAACCTAATTGACTCTAATACCTACTCACTGCTGACAGTTATTGATTCAGTCTGACAAATGCAGCTTGTAGATAATATCAAACGAATGAACTCTGAATGCCAGCTAGATTTGGATAAGGGAGCTGGGGATCGAGATGTGGATGCCCTTTCTATACTTTCATGGAATATTGAGGGCATCCATCATAAAATAATTGACCCTGAAGTAGTGAGATTTCTGGATAATTTTGATATTACTGGACTGCAAGAAACATGGTGTACAGAAAATGTAACTCCCAAATTGGCTGGATATTCTGTCTTTACTCTGCCAGCAACTAAAGATAAAAACTTTGGAAGGTTTAAAGGGGTATTTCCTTTTTATCAAAACTTTGCTAAATGTTCAGATCACTGACATTTCTACTAAGTCAGAATGTATTTTGGCTGTAATGATTAGCAAGGACAAGAAGATCATTATCTGCAATATATACTTTCCCTCACAAAAGAGCTACTGATCCCGCTGACCTTTTCATACAGGATCTGAAAATGACACTTGATAATTGTCAGATAAGAGTATATCTTGTCCTATAATTATTTTGGAAGACTTTAATGCCAGAATTCCTTCTCGATTTTGGAGGATGTATATTCAGATACATCCATACAATATATATAATTAATCCAAATATCTCATACTAGGACTGCTCAGGATCTAAAATCTAACCTCAGAGGTAGGAATTGCTAGTGAGCCTGGCCAGTAGAAATTTATGTATTTTAAATGGGAGAACTCGGGAGTTCTAGTTGGATCCTTAACATATAAAGGGCCTACTGGCTCTTCAACCCCTGATCAGGTTTGGACCAATTTGGAAGCAGTAAAGCTAATCCAAAAGTTAGAGGTCATGGATAGACTGGAATCAGCACACTGTGCTATTGTAATTAACATAAAATGCCCTTTTGGGACTTTAAGGAGTGAAGCACAACAGGAAAAGAGTCTGAAGTCATAAATGACAGAAGGATTAGATGGGGGCCGATTCATCAAGCTAGTTTCAAAGAAATTCTTAGTACAGGAGTCTTTGGTGATATTCACGAGTTGGTCCTGGACAAAAGTAAGACCTTTAATATTTTTGGAGGATTGGGAAACTATCATTCTTTACTTGGACCTAGATGTAAAACAATGTACTGTCCTAGGTCCCTGTATATAAAGTCTTGGTTTAATTCAGTATGCCTACAGGCAAAGAAAGAGTTTGGAGGAAAACTAAGACAGCATAAGAAGAAAAGAAATAGTTCTGCAGCAGATTTTAAATTAATAAAGACTGAAAGAGAAAAATATAGGAAAATTCTAGAATGGAAGAGACATAAACATACTCAGGGACTTTGGGAAAAACTGAGGCAGGCTGTTTTGGATAGGGATGGAAGGAGATTTTTGCAATATTGTTGCCCAGAGATATAATAGATATGCCAATAGGACTGAAGCCTATATTACAGTACATCTGAAGTTTGGGCATCTCATTTCTCCAAGCTCTATTAGTCTCATGAAGAGCAGGAGACACCTGATGCTTTCAAAATACAGGAGGATGAAATTTTTTCAAGACCTATTTTGATCACAGAGGACGATATCTGGATGGCACTGATTGGGCTTAAGGCAAATAAAGAGCCTGGGCCAGATGGGGTCCTAGGTGATCTCTATAAGGTTTTTACCCACTGGTGGATTCCTTTTCTTCTTTTGCAGTTTAATGGCCTGGTTCAAGGATACTCTTACCCTGCCAGTTGGGCAGGTAGTGTTATCTTCCCAATTTTTAAAAAAGAGGATCTGAATGACCAAAGGATGTATAGGCCTAATTCGTTTGATAGATGTTTCACAGAATATTTCTCTAGTACAATTTTGGGCAGATTGTTGCCGTGGGTCAGGGAGCACTCAGTATTGAATGAGGCACAGAACAGTTTCCGGAAGGACCATTCTACAGTACAACACTGTTATGTGCTTCAGCACCTGATCTGGAAGTATGCTAAAGTGAGAAAAAGCAGATTATATTGCTGTTTTGTGGACTTCTTCTTGGCCTTCAACAGCATTAGTAGAAAAATCCTTTGGGTTACATTAAGGGATCTGAAGTTGGAAGGCCTCACTTCTTGATGTTATTATTAGACTCTGAAAATATGTGGGCAAGGGTCCAGTATATCAGTATGATCATCTAACTGATAGATTTGAGACAAACGTGGAGGTCAGACAGGGGTGTATTTTGGCCCCCACTCACTTTAACATCTACATTAATACAGTCTTGGATCAGCTTGGTAACCCAGATTTTCAAGCTCCAAAAATTAATGATGAAAGGACTGAATGTTTAGCATATGCAGATGATTTAGTCTTGCTCTCTACTTCAGTCCTAGGTCTTAAAAGAAAATTTGGCTTACTTTGAATCTCTCTGTTCTCAAAGGAAACTAAAAGTTAATCTCAGCAAGACCAACATTATAGATTTTGGCTCTCAAACCAAGAATACAGTAGGTTTTAGGCTAAACGATAACCATATAGACACTGTTAAGTGCTATGACTATTTAGGTGTCCATTTTGATTTTAGAAAATGGGCTTTTTATTTCCTGGTCTCTGACTGGCTGGTACCCCTGCCGGGGGGGTACATTAACTTTCAATAGACGACTAGGAAATAAAAAGTGCCAGCCTAAAGTGTCCCTTCACCCAACTGAAGTATCTTGGTGCCCACCCTGTGCCTTAATTGGCTAAAAGAACCTCATTTAAATTTCAAATTGCTGCCATTTTTCTCTCGCTTAGCGAGAGATACTGTTCCCGCAATACCTGTTGCCTGACCTTATGGCACCCAACCTCAGCTGTGCTCATTTACTGCATTTCTTTTTTGTTTGTTTTAGCCCGAGACAGTCCTACCACACATATATACTCACTCCCACACATACCCTGCCCAGGGTGCCAGCCTATGATACATGCCCTCCCCCATCAACGATCTCCACTTGGGCCGCTTCTCCTGACACACTCAAGTTTATGAACAATACCCTGTCTCCCAGCTGATCACAGAAACACATCTTCCTGTTTTTTTTCCTCCCAGCTCTGGTGACCCACATCCTTCCAAAATCTACAGACCTTCTGCCCGTACTCAACAGCTCCATGATGCAGCTGCCCACAACCATCGCTCCTCACCGATGTCCCAAATGACTCACTTGCCGACTCATAGCACCCCAGAACAACAAACAGAGACAAAGTAAAGAATTTCAAATCGCCGCCACGAGTATCTAGCAGGCTTACTTTTTCTTTGTTTCCTGACAGCTCGCCCGCTCATCAAAAGTGCTCTTTTGTCATTCTGCAGTTCGATCAATCACTCGCTCTTCAGCTCCCAGCTCATTACTCCTCTATTTACAAAAAAAAACCGGCAAAAATGGAAACCACGGGCGGCAGCACCATGGAGGTGCATAGAGGGATGGGAGGTCTGGAGTTAAAGAGTAGCGAGGGGTCAGGCGAGCTGCAGATTGAAAAAAAAAAAGCTCTGGAGAAACAGTTGGATCATTTCATTATTTGGCAGTTTCTGCCTGCAATTTTTAACATGAGGAACTCAGCTGGCTAAATTGCTTCTTTGCAGCATGGAAACAGCCCAGTGGGGGAACAGTGCTAGCCACGATGGTCAGTCTATTTAGAGCTATGCAGCTGCTCCAAGGGACAAATCCTTAGCTCAGACAAGAGACAAAAAAAAAGCATTCCAATATAGGTGGAGTAACTATTTTATTACAAAAACCTATTTTAAATTTTTTTTTTAATTCACATCTTAACTAACCTTTTTTTTATGACTGTGCCCATTTTCTAAGAGCAATAATACCCTCCAGGATGGGCAGTACTGGGCTACACCAGACCTTCCAAGGGCTATAAGGCCCTCCACCTGCGGTGTCGGGCCTCATTACACCCCTGGGTGGTCCGCTATAGCCCAATACTGCCCACCCTGTCGGGTATTATTGCTTACATAGCCTATCTTGGACCAATCATTTGGAGGCTATTCGATTTAAAATGGAATCTTCGGTAAATGCCCTAAAAACATTTAACAGCAAGATGGGGAAGTCTTCGATCAGAGGGGTATTAACAGTTGTTAATGCCAAAATAAGAACAAGCATGTTATATGCCTCTGAAATCTAGGGTTATACTAAGGTTAGAGAATTAGAAATAATTCTGAATAAACTCTATAGATGCATCTTAATGTTGCCAAATGGAACTCCAAGCTGTTTATTCTTGCCTTGGAGTTAGGACAACGTTCCTTGACTTCTCTCATCTGTGAACAACAGATTCTCTTTCTGTTGAAACTTTTTCTTTTGCCCCAACAAAGATATCCCAGAATGTGTGTAGAGGAAGCCATCAAATTGGCCAGCATGGGATATGTACATCCCTTTATTTCAACTTATTAAGGAAACCATAATGCCGGCCGGATTGGGCCACCTCTAAAATAAAATTGACATGAGACCATTTGAGGAGATTAGGCAGGATGTCAAATTGAGGCTTATTGACTTAAGACAATTTCTTGCTATCTTCAACTCTTCAAGCTTAAGTTATATGGGTTTTATAAAAAAGTAAAGATTTCATGTGGATATGAGCCCTGTCTCTCTTTTTTAACCTGTCCTAAACAAACCAGAATATGTACAAGATTCAGAACTAAAAACTATAATGCTCAGTGCATTCATTTCAGACAAAAAAGAGAGGGGGTACTTTCTCCATATTGTAAATATGGAGTGGGGACTACAGATGATCTCAAACATGTGGTACTCTTGTTTCCTAGGTATGACTCAACTAGGAAAAAACTGCTAGGTGAATTGTAAGGGATCTCAGCCTCCCCCTGGAGGATCTTTTGGAATATTTGTTTACTATGAAAGAGAAGAACATGGTAGAGATCTTTGCAAGATTTTTAATTTCAACTCATTTGTAAAGTTTATTAGGGGAACTTGTAGTCCTGTGGAGGTTTTTTATGTGAAAAGGTACTCAAGGAACACTATTAAATTGAATTGCACTGTAAAGATATTTAAGTTCCTTGTTGATTTATTGTTTATTTATATTTACTATGTATTTTGTCCTGATTTTTAGTATATTGTAACTGCTTTATGCTGAACAATAAATTGTACTACTATTGCTACTACATTCCAAGCTTCTAGTGCTGACTGTGAAAGAGGCTTCAGCCTCATGAACTGTATTAAGAGCAAACAAAGAAACCACTTGGAAGAAAGCCATTTAGATATGCTGATGTGAACAAAATTGTTTTTAGCTTCTGGTGGAAAAATGGATATAATAAAATATATGTCCACTGGCAGAACGGGAAAGACAGGAGAGAAAAACAGTAAATGTTTATTTCTTAGCAATGCATCATCAGCAGCACCCCTTTTAAATGCATGCAAGACTCTTTAAAATGTGCATAGTTTACACATGTTTCCAACTCATACTGTTATGGTGCACAATGCACATCCAATCTTCGGACTGTCAGAATGTATATTTATACTTGGCACTGAGTATTTGAGTGTTTGGTTATGTTTTCTACTGTTTGTTGGCAATAAAACATATCACTTGTTTGGGCCATCCACTTCTTTATGAATCAATTTTTTGCACAAAGTGCTGCTCACACATATCAGTCGCCCACCCACAGAGACTGAAAATTAGAGGGAACATTGAACTAGAAGGCACAGCCTCAGATTGCAAGGAAATAGGTTCAGGGGCAATGTGAGGGGGGCACTTCTTCACAGAGAGGGTGGTGGAGCCCTGGAACAGACTGCCAGACAGAGTGGTGAGGGCTAAAATGGTGGAGAAATTTAAGAGGGCATGGGACAGGCATATGGGACTGAGTATTGGGGAGGGTGGGGGCAGGGAGGGGGGTATCTGAAAGGGGAGGGTTGGGCAGACTAGATGGGCCAGAAGGGTCCTTTTTTGCCATCAAATTTCTATGATTCTATGATTCTATGAACAGAACAGCAATTTTTTTCCTGTAACTATCGTCACCAATGAGCCTCTTATGTATCGCTGGATGTATTGAATGTGAAACATGTTGCTAATAAAAAATTATTTACACAAAAAAGAAAAGAAACTGGTTAACAGACAGGCAACAAAGGGTGGTGGTTAATGGCACTCACTTTAATGATGGGAAAGTAACTAGCAGGGTAACATGAGGCCTCACTACTGGAGCTGGTTCTTTTCAGTGTTTTCAAGAGTTATACTGCAGAACAGCTGGAAGGGAAGTTATGTCTTTTTGTAGATGATACCAAAATCTGCAATAGGGCGGACACTCAGGAAGGGGTACGAAAACTAGGAGTGGTAAATGGCATGGCAGTTGGGGATCAAGTGCTAAATCATGCACCTAGGATATAGGAACCCAGGAACTGAGTATAAGATGGTGGTGGTGGTGGTGGGGGGGGGGGAGTATTGATAGTCACTGAGCAGGAAAAGGACTCCAAGTTTATCATAACTGACAACTTCAAAGTGGCAGGGCACTGTGACAAAGCAGTGGGTGGGGTTAGTGGGATGCTGGGGTGCACAGGGAGAGGTATCTCCAGCAGGAGGAGGGAGGTGATGTTATCACTGCATCGATCGCTGGTGAAATCCCTCTTGGAGTACTGTCTCCAGTTTTGGAGGCAGCAACTCAGAAAAGACATGGACGTAGAGTGGAGGCAGTTCAAAATGGTGCAGGAGTTGCATGAGTAGCCTTACAAGAAAAGACTGAGGATATCAACATTTACACTATGAAAGAGAGCAGAGCGAAAGGCAGCATTCTAAGGACTTACAAGTACCCCACAGGGGTGAACAGGGTGCAGGAGGGGAGCCATTTTCAAACGATAAAGATCTCCAGGATCAGGGGGCATATGATGAAGCAAGAGGTGAAAGTTGAAGAGGGATGCGAGGAAATACTACTTCACTGAAAAGGTGGTATATGTCTGGAACAGACTGCCAGCAGACATAGTGGAGGCAAAAACAGTGGAGGGCTTCAAGCATGCACAGGGCAGACATAGGGGTATCTTAGAAAAGAGGGGGATGGGGGGAGGGACACCAGAGACTAGTTAGCGACTGCAGAGACAGATCAGGCAGGGAACATCTGGGCAGACTGGGTGGGCCAAGCAATCCTTTTCTGCTGGCAATGTCTATGTTTCTATCTGCCATCATAATCTATGCATCTATGAAGCAATGGGGCAATGTGCTCACCCCATTTTGTGCTTCCACACTTTAATGTGGCCCTTGTTGTGCTTGTACCTCTACTACCTGAAGGGAACATAAATACAGGTTACTCACCTGTAACAGGAGTTCTAGGAATGGTATATGTTGTTCATCCACACTTATTGGCAGGTATCCTTGCCGCTTTAAATCTTGCCGGAAGGTCTTCAAGCTGGCTCCTCCCACCCACCCGGTGGTATAACTCTCGGCTCCTTGTAGCGCCAGATCGGCCGCTGGAAGCTCAGGTTGTGCGTCAGGCCGGGGAGGTAGGGTGGAGTCGTGTGGATGAACAACATATACCATTCCTAGAACTTCTGTTACAGGTGAGTAACCTGTATTTCTAGGGACATGGATATGTTGTTCATCCACACTTATTGGCAACTCTAGCAGTTCTCCGGGAGGAGGGAGGCAAGACGCACACCCAATACTTACTTGGGAAGAGAGACTGGAGAACCGAGGCCCCAAAACCAGCATCCCGCGTGACTCAAGGTCGATGTGGTAATGGGTAATGAAGGTGTGTGCTGACTTCCAGGTAGCAGCCCTGCAGATTTCCTGGATAGGGGCGTCCCTGGAAGCAGCCACCGATGCAGCAGTATGGCGGGTAGAATGAGCTCTTATCCCTCTGGGAGGCTCCATGCCCGCCAACTTATCAGAAGAGATCTATGCGGAGGTGACCCACCTGCTTATCATCCCGCTGGCTGCAGGTCTGCCAGATGCAGCTTCAGCGTAGGTGACAAACAGCTGGCGAACCTCTCCCAGATTTCAACCGTGCGCTCTTTGTAATAGGCGGCTTCCTTCTAGGTCAAAGTATGGAGCCTATATATTCGGCCTCTGAGGTGTGATTGGGGTAGAACACGGCAGAGTCAACACCTGGTTAAGGTGAAACTCCGACACCACCTTCAGAAGGAATTTGGGTGGGGGCAGGGACAACCTTGTCCCTGTGGAAGACCAGGTAAGGAGACTCGATGGAAAGCGCCTGGAGCTCTCCCATCCTTCTGGCTGGCGTGATAGCCACCAAGAAGGCGGTCTTCCACGACAGGTGAGAGAGAGCACACCTGTGCATAGGTTCGAATGGCTTGCCCATGAGGCTTTGCCAGTAGCAGTAGATCCCGCGAGGTGGAGGTTCTGCGGAGGGAAATGTGATCAAGGCCTTTGAAAAAGCGCCCAGACCACCTTCTCCTGCGCCACCGACTGCTTCCCGGCCCGCGCCCGGTAAGCAGAGATGGCTGCCAGGTGCACCCTTAGGGTCGTCGACCTAAGCCCTTGATTAGAAAGGGACCATAAATAGTCCAAGATGCTTGCCAAGGAACAGGAGGAAGGGTCCAAGCCCTTGCCCTGACACCAAATGGAAAACCTTTTCCATTTGAAGGCATAGCATTTTCTGGTCGACTCCTTATGGGACGCCTCAACTACATTGAGGACCTCGTTGGAAAGACCCAAGGCCTGGAACTCTAGCCGCTCAGAAACCAGGCCCTCAGGTGCAGGGATTGAAGGTCCGGATGGAACACCTTCCCCCTGATTGACAGAAAGCAGGTCCGGGCGAGCTGGAAGCTGCCTCGGGAGCCTGGAGCTGAGGCTGAGGAGATCTGGGTACCAGAACTGGCGAGGCCAGTCTGGGGCTATCAGAATCACCTGCGCCTTGTCCCTCCTCGCCTTGAGAAGCACCTTGTGGATCAAGGGAAATGGGGGAAAGGCGTAGAAGAGGCCCGGGGTCCACTGCCTCGAGAAGGCATCCCCCTGCAGCGAGCCCTGCTGAGGGGGGCGGGCATGGAACAGCCTCAGCTTCGCGTTCTCCCTGGAGGCAAACAGGTCCACCTGAGGTGTGCCCAATGGGAGAACAGATGCTGTACTACCTCCGGCAGGAGAGACCACTCGTGGGATGCAGCCCCTATCCGGCTTAGGGCATCGGCCAGGGTGTTGGAGGCTCCTGCCACATGAATGGCTAGGAGATCCGCCTCCAGGCTGCGCACGAGTGACCAAATGCGGAGAGCTTCCTTGCATAATAGCATGGGCGCGTCCCGCCCTGGCGGTTTAGATAGTACATGGTCGTGGTGTTGTCCGTCTGGACTCGGACCACTTGACCCCGGAGGAACGGAGCAAAGGTGGTGAGAGCTAGGCGGACCGCTCGGAGCTCCAGCAGGTTGATGTGGCAGGGACTCCGCCTGGGGACTCCAGAGGCCGTGAGCCAGTGTTCCCCAGATGGGCACCCCAGCCCATCAGAGGGCATCGGTCGATAGAGAGACCCGTCGGCTCGGCGGGCAGAACAGGATGCTCTCCTGAAAATGACCTGGAGCGATCCACCACTGGAGGCGTTCCATCCCCTGTGTCACCGACACAAGCTGGTCCAAAGGATCGCAGCGTTGTGACCACTGACTGGCCAGTCCCCATTGAAGGGGATGCATGTTCCAGCGGGCCCAGCGGACCATGCTGGTGCAGGCCGCCATGAGACCCAGGAGGCGCAGGAAGTCCCGGCAGGGCGAATTGCCTAACCAGAAATGACTGGGCAAAGGAGGAAGAACCTCGGCCCTGTCCGCCGGGAGCCGCGCTCTGGCTCGAAGAGAGTCGAGCTGCGCCCCGATGAACAGAATCACCTGCTTCGGCTCGAGTTCCGACTTGGCCTCATTGATAAGGAGGCCCAGTTGAGAGCAGACCTGGAGGGCCAGATCTCTGGACCGCTCCACCTCCTGCCTGGAGGGAGCTACTCTCAGCCAGTCGTCCAGGTAAGGGTACACCCGGACCCCTCGGCGCCGCAGGAATGCTGTCACCACTGCCATGCATTTGGTGAAGACCCTGGGAGCTGGAGACAAGCCGAAGGGCATGGCTCGGGTCGAGGGATCCTTCCGGCTCGGGCAGAAGGAATCTCTGGTGAGGCAGACGGATAGGGACGTGAAAAGCGCGTCCTGCAAGTCCAGAGAGCAGAACCACCGCCAGCGTTCAAGGATGGTATTATCTGAGCCAGAGTGACCATTCTGAAGGTTGAGACCTTAGGAACTTGTTTAGTCGTGTAGGGTCGAGAATGGGCGCAGCCCCGTCCGTTCGGAACCAGGAAGTACCTGGACACAAGCCCTGGGTCTGAGGGGGTCCGCTACCACCCTGATCACCTCCTTTGGAGGAGGAGGCGATGTCGGCTCGACGAGCCGACAGTGAGGCTACGGACCCCGAGGCCCCCCGAGGTGCGACGGCTCTGAAGGGTGGGGCCTGCTCGAATTCCAGAGGCAGGCCTTTTCCCACCACCTCCAGAACCCACTTGTCCGAGGTAATAACGGACCAGGCGGAAAGGAAGTGTCGGAGCCATCCCCCCACGGGGGGAACCAGGGGTGAGGTGACGGGGATGGGGCGACACCCCTCAACCCGTCACTGGGCAGGCTTAGAGGAGGGACCGGCCGAGGGACCTCCTGGGCCTTTTCCTCCCTGCCTCCTGTTAGAGGAAGCTGGCGGCTTGGGTTTGGGATGCCAAGGCCGAGCCTGCTGGCCCTGACGTTGCTGGGCCGGGCGCGGCGCGGGCGCAGAAGGACGAAAGGGCTTAGGCTGTGGTTTGCGGCCTTTGTCCTTCTGAGCGGAAGAGACCGAGTCCAAGGTAGCATTGGACTTCTCGATCCTCTGCAGGTGACCTTCCACCCCAGGGCCGAAGAGGTCAGTCCCCAAAAAGGGAACATCCGCCAACTTGTGCTGGGTATCGGAAGTAAAGGTGGATATCCTCAGCCAAGCCCGCCGACGCATAGCCACTGCGGCCGCCACCGACCTGGCACATGAGTCCCCAATATCTAAAGCAGTCTGGAGCTGCTGTTTGGCCACTGCCTGCCTGGTCCCGCACCTGCTTGACCGTAGTCTGCAGATCAGCGGGAAGATGAGGATGACCTCATCCAGGGAGCCCAACAGGGCATGAGAAAAATGTGCCATGAGGACGGCCGAACTGGCCTGCGAAGGCGAGAGACGCAGCATAGACTTTTAGCCGACATAATCCAATTTCTTGGATTCCTTGTCGGGAGGTTTATCCACATCCTGGCATTGCCGGCGCCCGAACGCTGTCGGTAACCAACCCTCCAGCAGAGGGTGCTCAAAAACCGGACAGGGAACCGGTAGGGACCGCATACTTCCTGGCCATCCTGGCCCAAGGCGCAGGGCAGGAAGCAGGGCACTGCCAAAGCTCCAAGGCCGGACCCACTATGGCCTCGGCCACCGGAAAGGCCTCCGTTGGAGAATCCCCTCGGTCCAGAATCTCCGTGAGGGGATACCTGGCCCGTTTGGAAACGGGTTCGAGCTTCATCCCGGTGGACTCCGAGATGAGCCGAAGCAGTCCTAGGAAGGACGACGGGCTATCGTCCATTGACTGTCCTCCTGAGGACTCCAAGTCCAGTCGCTTGGAGAAAAAGGAGGAATTATCCTCGGACTCGGATGAGTCCTCGAAGAGCTGCCTCTGGCCTGAGCCACCCTCTACCTGCCGAGGCTGGTCGGGAGTGAGGGTAACAGACAGCCTATGGGGTAGACCCTTAGCCGACCGAGAATCCCTGGTCGGAGCCCCAAATAGTGGCTGTGGAGGCGGAGGTTCCACCAGAATCGGTGGAGCAGCTGGTTTTGGCCGAACAACTGGCCTGGGTACAGGCTCCTCGGGTAAGTTGAGGGGTTGTGTCGGCCGCTCCGGTGACAGCCACTTAATGGCCGGGGAAGGCGACTGCGTCGGCTTATTCCCGGTCAGGAGGAACTATTGCCACATGAGGTCCTGTACCATCTCGACATAACTTCGCCCGAAGCCTCCCTCGTCCGAGGAGGAGGACGAGACGCAGCGGCGACGCCGCTTTACCGCGTGCCGAGACCCAGACCGCCTATGACGGCGGGATCGGCTGGACCGACGAGAGGTCGAGACCGAGACTGAGACCTCGGCTTTTCGAGGTCGGTGCAGGGAAGTGTCGGCAGAACGGCACTCCCTCGGCTCGGAGGGTTCATCGAGGCTCCGGAACCCGGAGGCACAGGCAAGCCCAGGATCCTCAACTCCCGGGGCCGGGGGAGGGGAGTCTCGGCTTCTATAGGCGACAACCGTCCAGCGGATCGAGAAAAATCTCGGCATAAATCGGCCGGTAGTCTCAGTCAACTGACCTGGCAGGGGACACCGTGAGACCAGTGGCGAAGCATGCGGTCGACCGAAGTCGGACGGTCAACGGCTCGGGAGAGGACCTTTCCCGCTCCCAAGAGCGTCGGCGGAGGATTTACCCTTGTCCTTCTTTTGGACCGAGAAAAGGTCCAGCAGGCGTTGGCCCTTCTCCCTTAGTGGAGAGGGACAGACAAAGCTCCTATAAAGGAAGCTGTGTAGGAAAAACCCAGAAGGCGGGATAAATGCCGCGGCCGAGGAAAAACGGCCCGCGCCTCCTCTTGAGGCGATCATCTGCTCGAGCTGATCCATGACCGCGCCCAGCGAACACCGCCGACGGGCCTTAGACTTCACCGGAGGAAAACGCTTCTCGGGACGGCCCAGATGCAATCGGGCAGCACGGTCTTCGAGGACGTAGGCCGAAAAGGAAGAGCACAAGTTGCAGTCCTGCGGGTCGTGCTCAAGGCCTAAACAGTAGACACACGTGGAGTGTGGATCCGTCCGAGACATCTTCTGCCCGCAGGGGCATCTCCGAAAACCGGGAGTCGATTTGTCCATCGCAGCCGCGAGGGATCGAAGACTGAAGTCTTTTTAGCAAAAAACTTTCAAATTCGCAAAACGGAAGAAATAGGAACCAGTCTCAAACGCAGAGCGTTAAGGAGGGAACCTGAGCTTCCAAGCGGTAAGGAAGATCTGGCGTCATGGGGCGGAGCCGAGAGTTATACCACCTGGGTGGGTGGGAGGAGCCAGCTTGAAGACCTTCCGGCAAGATTTAAAGCGGCAAGGATACCTGCCAATAAGTGAGGATGAACAACATATCCATGTCCCTAGAACTTTTTTTTTCTGCTATGTTTCTTCTGGTTTCTTCAGGCGCATCGATAGGTCTTGGACAAATCTACCTACTCGGTGATAGAGAGTAGGTTACATGGAGCTGCTGGAACCTACAGGCATCACCCTGCTACAGCAGTACACTGCCGTGCTAGAGCAATATAATGCAGGTGTGTTATTTCAAGGCTGAGATGTCAATATGTAAATAATATACCCACATAACAAGTTACCATTCCCCATCTTAGATACAGAAGAAATAAAGCCAGCTAAAACTTTCCATTACGTGCAATTCCCCAAAATACAACTTCAGATTAAAAACACACTGACACAGAGAAAGGAATGTTGGCTAAAAACTTTCCATTTCAAGCGCAGCTTGAAAATACTGCTTCAAAGTAAACAACACAGATGCCCCATCCCCCTACCCTACTGAGAGAAAAATCAGCTAAAATGTTCCATTACATGCAATGACCAAACATAAAATACAACTTCATTGTAAAGTCCAAGGAACTCCCTCATCCCAACACTGCAAAACAACAAAACCTGAAGAAACAAGCAAAAACATACCTAACTCACTGATGTTTCTCAGCTCTATTATAAATCAAGGGAGTGTTTCTGACCATTCAAAGTGCTAGTTTTCCTGCATGTGAGACATCTCTTATCCTGTAAAGCATGTCTCACATGCAGGTGCCTTGGAAACAGTCACATTCAAAAAATAATTTTTTTTTAAATTATTAATCTACTATTGACTGATTTTGGCAGGCTAATGGAGCCCTACCAGGCACTGCTGCCACGGGTCCCTCCTGCAATGTCAAATACCCTTGAGCTCAATGAGGTCCTATGCTTCCTGAGATGCAGCAATCCTTTGGAGTACTTGAAGAAAGAATAAGGCCAGAAAAATAATCTGAAAGTCATGGACCTGTCTATCACCTAACAGACACCTTGAAAACACTGATGATGTAGGGGTGAAGGGGTGTGTCAGTACACTCTCAGACTTTTTAATCTGACCGAGCTGAGAGGGGAAGATAGGCCATACCATTTACTGACCGCCCATAGCAGCCAACACAAATAATGTATTAATACAGTCACTGTGGCCACTCCTATTGTGGCAAGAGTGGTCTCACATACAGTTTTAGGATAACAGAATTGCTCACCTTTGACCCACAATCCTTCTACAACCATAAACATGGCCTATAAATTAAACTGCTGCAAAGACCTCAACACGCATTTCGAAATGGAGGTCAGTGATGTCACCTGATACAACAGCTCACGCATATGCAGATCATGCGTTAGCCATCTCCTTCTGACACAGCAGCACTACTATTCAAAGTCTACAGAATGAATGAAACTATAACATGAACAGTTACGTAACAGTAGATCTTCGAAGGAATCTCTTTCATCAGGTTACACCTCTAGGTCTATCCGCCACCAGGCACTAGGACCACACGGAAACTTTTCTGTAGCAGTCTATCAAGGGCTGCCCATGATGACATCTGACGCCGACATCCTTCCCTATATAAGCGCAGGCGGTCCTGCTCCCTCCTCAGTTCTTCGCTGGAGACCATACTCGCAACGCCTTCCTCTATGGAACCAAGGAGAGAGACAGAGTGCCCAGCAAACTGAGAAGGCTGGAGCAACAGGTAAACCATCCTGGAACAAGAGACAGGAGCCAAAGAAGCTCAGAACCACAAGGGGGATGGAGGGTGGGTCGGCATGACCTGATTAAAGAGATTCCCTCGAAGATCTACTGTTACAGTAAGTTCTTACATAAAACTGTTCTATTATCTTTTTTATCAGGTCACACCTCTAGGATGATTCCCAAGCAGTACAGACAGTGAGTCAGTCTGGGTGGCAGGAGACCAAAAGCCTACAAAAGCAGGTCTTGAAGCACAGCTAAGCCAAATCCTGCCCTTCCTCCAGAGGCAATGTCCAGACTGTAGTGCTTGGTGAAAATGTGGACAGCACTCCAAGTTGCAGCAGCACAAATGTCTGCAGTTGAAATGTTCCTGAAACAGGCAACAGAAGTGGCCATACCTCTGGTGGAATGACCACGAACAACCCCAGGACGTTTCTTACTGTACTTCCTGTAACAAGAAGTAATGCAGTTGGCCAACCACTTGGACAGGCACTTTTTCAAAACTGGTACGCCTTCTTTCCCAGGGGCAAAAGAAACAACTGCGAGGACTTCCTGCAGTCCCTCGTACGATGTGTATAGCACCTAAGTATTCTACAAACATCTAAAGTATGGAGCAATGCTTCCCTTGGATTGGCATGCTCTGGATAATAAACTGGCAGGTGGATGGATTGATTTAAAGTGAACTCAGACACTGCCTTAGGTAAAAACTTAGGGTTAGTACGCAAAGACACTATCTTTGTGAAAAATCAAATAAGGAGGCTCACACATGAGAGCCTGCAGCTCTGAAATCCTCTTCGCCGAAGTAAGAGCAACTAAATAATTTCCTCAACAGAAAGCGTAGCTCAAAAGGAACCAAAGTAAGTTTCTCTAAAACAAAATTCAGGTCCCAGGCCAGGACTGGATTGCAGATGGGAAGCTTCAAATGGAGAAAAACTCAGAAAAGTATGGGTCATGCTTAGTTGGGCCACAGTACGGCCCTCAATGGGCACATGGAAGGCTGACATGGCGGACAGGTGCACCTTGATAAAAAAAAGTATTGCAGACTTGCATCCAACAAGGACAGCAAATACTCCAGAATCTGGTTCACTGGACAAATGAAAGGATCCAAGTGATATGAAGTGGCCCATACGGCAAAACGCTTCCACTTCATGGAACAGGTAGCCCTGGGGGATGGTTTCCTGGCAGCTACCAGGACATCAGCCACCTTCGTAGACACCCCAGATCTTGCAATAGCTATGTCCTCGGGAACCATGCATGGAGGTGAAGTGACTTGAGATCCGGATGGACCAGGGTGCCCTGTTCCTGTAACAGCAGGCCCTGCCACAGGGGCAGGGATACTGGAGGTCCCACTGCTAACTGTTGCAGTACAGGAAATCATATCTGGTGAGGCCAGAAGGGTGCCACGAGAATTAGAGTGGCCCCCTCCATCTGGAGCTTGACTAGCACCTGCTGGATGAGAGGAAAGGGCTAAAAGAACCTCCCTTTCCAAGAGAGGGACAATGCGTCGTGCCAGAAAACTCCAGGCCCTGTATTGAGTGAGCAGAAAAGCGGCAGTTTTGCATTGAGTTGGGACGCAAAAAAGGTCCAACTCTGGGTGACCCCACCTCTTACACAGGTCTTCCACTACTGAGGTCAGCAGCTCCCACTCATGTATTCTGGACTGTGACCTGCTTAGCCTGTCTGCCAAGACACTTTGGGCACCTGAAACATGGATGGCCAACAGTTCCAGACCATACTCTAGAACCCAGTACCAAACTCTCATCCCCTCTCTGCACAGAGAGTAAGAATGAGTCCCCCCTTGCTTATTTATGTAGTACACTACGCTGAGGCTGTCCATCTGCATCAGCAGGGGCTCCCGGGGTCAGGTGGGTCCGGAAGGCATGTAGCGCATACAGGACAGCCCTCATCTCCAACACATTGATAGTGGAGGAGAGTCTCCACTCTGACCCATGTGCCTTAGGTCTGATGAGGACCCAGACGCACCCTCAGCCCTTCCCAGAGGCATTGGAAGTGAGGATCTGCTGAGAGGAGGGAATGAGCAACAGTCGCAGCTGCCATCAGGCCCAGCAGTCTCAGAAATGTCCTGGCTGTGACATACCTGCTCTGAGAGACCAACTGTGCTGGAGCTACAGTATGAGACGTTCCACCCTATCCTGGGGCAGGAAGGCTAACCCTTGGGCCATGTCCTGAACTGCCCCTACGTACTACAGATGCTGGCAAGGGGTCAAGACAGACTTGGGCACACTGACAGTGATCCCAAGGGCCAGGAACAACTGGCTGGTGTACCCCAGGGTCTGAATCAGTTGTTCTCTGGAATGGGCTTTGAGTAACCAGTCATCTAGATAGGGGAAGACGTACACAGTCCCTTCTTCTGGGTGCTGCCGCTACCACTGCTAAGCATCTGGTAAATGCCCATGGCACAGATGACAAGCCAAAGAGCAATACCCTGAAATGGTAGTGCTCTCCCTGGAACAGGAACATGAGGTACGTCCTGTGAGGGGTGCAAACCCTGATATGCAGGTAAGCATCCTGCATGTCCAGAGAGCATATCCAGTCCCCTTGCTTCAGCAGGGGCAGCAGGCCCTGCAGAGTGACCATTCGAAACTTCTTGTATTGAATGCAGAAGTTCGGAGCTCTCAGATCCAGGATAGGCCACAGGTCCTCTGTGGATCTAGGAATGAGAAAAAAAATGTGGGAGTAGAACCCCGTGTTCCTTTGATGCCAAGGCACAGGTTCTATGGCCCTCTTTCACAGCAGAGTGCGTACTTCCTCTAGTAGCATTGGTACGTGACCTGGAGGGTAAACCGAGGGGACTGGAGGAAGGTCTGGAGGCCTCCTGGCAAAACAAGATGAAATCTTTCTACCCACCAGGACTAAATGATCATTTCCAGTTGGCCCCTTTTATAGAACATATTTATAATATTCCGAAAGTGTTTGGATGATGGATGTTGTTTATCACCTACTGGCAGTATAGCCTAGCGGTTACAATAATGAGCTGTAAATGAGCTTGGTACATCCAGCAGACCTGGGTTTGACTCCCACAATCACGACTTGCATACTGTGTGACTGTGAGCAAGTCACTTAACCATCCAGTGCTCCTGGGTTGCCCCTGAAAGCAGGCACTTGTGCCCAGTGGGCCTTACCTGTTACCAAAGAATAAAACACAATTTCTGGTGTGTGTTTAGATAATGATATGCACACACAAGATTACATTTGCACTGTGTATGCATTGTTTATATAAGTTTTTACTTCAGTGTTTTTTGCTGTATTTGACTGTTCTGAATTGACTTATGTTCAAGTCCATCCTATTTTCTTCCTTTTCTCCTTTTACGTCATCTGCCCCCCCATCCCTGTCACTTTAATGATGAACTTTTTAAGCACTAGCCACATTGCACCTGGTCAGCCTTGAGAAAGCGCTAAGTGAGGCGCGAAAACGTTTGGCTACACTGAGGGAGGGTGTCTTCAGAAAACTTGCTGCTGGTGTTTGTTGTTTTACGACAATAAACAGATATCTGACACACAGCACTGGTGTGTTGGTGAGGAGCTGAGCTCTCTAGAGACTCAAAAGCAGGGTGAGCTACGGTTACTGTCACTACAACAACTGAAGCAGATGAAGTAACAGGTACTGAGAGAGAATGACATTGTGATGAACATTTCTGATTGCTGCCTGAAAGAAACGGAATACTGTGTGCTCCAAAAGGGGCTGAACTTTATCCTCACTAATGATTTGAATCAGTTCCAAACCGTGACAGACTTACATAAATTCACTAGAAAACTGCGCTTACAGGCTTTTTTTCATAAAGAAGAAACAGAATTGCATTATTTAACTTCTGCTATGAGCGCCTCTGCTGATGATTCTATAGAATGCGACGATGACATGGCCCCTCCCCGTAATGTTTTTAAGCCAAGCTCAGCATTTGTACCCCAGCCAAATTTGACAGTTCCAATGTTTAAAAAAGCATCTGTGTACGACCAAGAAACTATATTTTGGACCTTGAACCAGCAAGATATTACAACTGCACATCAGCAGAGAAAGAAGCTATATAGAACCTAAAGACATAATTACAAAACCTGCTGATGGGGGGGCAGCGATTGTGATTTGAGGAGTGGAGACTATGAAACAGAACGCTAAATCAATTGTCAGATACAGAATTTTATATGCCTGTTGAGAGGGATCTTACAGATGCATTTAAAGCATAGATTGATGTTTTACTATATGAGGCAATGATTAATTAAGTTATCGCCAAAGACATAAATGATTTTTTAAAGATGAAACACCCAGTACGTGTAGTAATTTATGGGCTACCTAAAATCCACAAAAGCCTACAGAAATCACCAGCTCGGCCAATAGTTGCCAGCACAGGTTCACTAACAGAACCATTAGCACAATTTGTTGATGGCCACATAAAGGTACTTGTACAAAACACAAGATTGTATCTGAGAGATACTACACATCTGTTGAATATTTTGGGGAATGTTTGTGAAGAGCCTGAATCGTTTTTTGTCATTATGGACGTTCAGGCTTTATACACAAACATCCCCCATGAGGAAGAACTAGAGGCACTAAGGGACTTGTTATATGAAAAGACACAATATTCTGCCCCTTTTACTGAATTTTTACTGTCAATCACAGAAAAGGTCCTTACTTGCAATTGTTTCCTCTTTAAAGTTAGAATGCACCTACAAAGAAAGGGTAAGGCTATGGGGGCAGCCATGGCCCCCTATTACACTATTATTTACATGTCTCAATGGGAAAAAGAGGTTACATATGGAGATTCAAACCTTTTTTTGGAAAAAACAGACCTGTACAAGAGCTTTACAGATGACCTTTTTATTTGGAAGGGAATGGAGGGGAAACTATATTGCTTTGTGAAGTATTTGGAATCCATCAATCAAAATCTTCAATTTACCATGACCTTTGACCTCCAGACTGTCAATTGTTTAGATCTGGTGATCACGAAAGTTACAGGGGAAGGTGTAGTAGCAAATCTATTCAGAAAAACCACAGACAAAAATGAATTGCTGCACTACAGTAGTTGCCATCGAGGACACATACCTAGCAACATCCCAGAAGGACAATTCATGCATACCAAGCATAATTGTACTAGGGAAAGTGATTATCAGACTCAAGCAGAAGTATTAACAGAAAGATTCACACAGAGAGGGTGCAAAATTGGGATTGTTACTAGGGCAAAGAAAAGAGTAGATGGTATACAAAGAGAAATGTAACCCCCCACAAATGGGGGTTCCTGAAAAGTCTTCCTTGAGCTTGTCTAAATGCTCACTGCCAGGCTGGTGTCCTGCGTTTTTGCAGTTTAAATGTGATTGCCAGAGAGTGCCTATATAGCCTCTGTGTACTGTCTCTTTAAGAGCTGCCTGGATTGCAGTCATAGTTAATTTAAAAGGGAGCTCTTTTAGAAGATGTGCTTGTTTGCTGATCATTTGTTAGAGTAGTAATAATATTGCAGTTTGTTCTAACCTGCCTTCTTTGCAGCATGGACAGTTCTGTCTGTTTCCATCATCTTGGTCCTGGACTGCTGAAATGGACCAATCAGTACATTTGGGACTCTAAAATGGAGCCTGCCTACAGGCGCTTGGTGGGGTCAAAACTTGTAGGAATTGTTTTTGCGTTTTGGCACCTAAAATAACCTGGAGGGGGGGTCCTTGTTGTGACTGACAGACAGATCAGCCAACAGAGCCTTTTGGATCTTGGGGAATTCCCACACTGCTTGCAGTTTCAGTTAGATCTGAGTTGGGAAGTGAAGAGGTAACAGCTTGAATGATTCAAGCAGCAGCCCCGGCATAGATTCGCTCGGGAGAACTGTGGAAAGGCCTGAGTTTTGGCCTGCATGCCTGTCTGCTGTCCCGAAGAGGGAACTTGTGCCCTTTTCGGACTGAATTCGAACTTGGAGAATGAAGTGAGCCACTGGATTGTGACCAGGCTCCTACCTGAGGAAGACCGAAGATTTGCTGAATGCGATCGGCCTGTCTGGACTTCCAGCCACCTCTGAACTTCCGGACTGTGCACAGACTCTGTAATTGCGACTGGAGAGCCTTTTGCCTGGTACAGTGGAATTTCCTTACATGTGAATGTATTGTGTGCTTATAGTGGATCGTGATTTGGTTCCCCACTGTGGTTTTAATTGTGTTCTGCTTGCTGGAAGCTGCATTAGAATTTCCTTACGTGTAAATGTGCTGTGTGCTGCTAGTAGGTCACGATTTGGTTCCCCACTGTGGTTTGAACTGTATTCTGCTTGCTGGAAGCCGCCGCATCCAGCCCCATGGACTGAATCCAAAATCATCTCCATTGGGCCTGGGCCTTGACCACACTGGCCCAGCCTGACTACCTGCTGCACAGAGAAAGCCAACGATAACAGATCTGCCTGGGGATCAGCCCCCTGCTCAATACTTGAACAGGAACAATGCCTCATGTGATTCGTGTGGGCGCCGCTTCTCTAGGCACTCCAGCTCAACAACCTGCAGTCTCGATTTTGTCCTGCCTGTGTCCAGTATTGGGTATCGTGAGTAAACATCAGGGTAGCTCCCTGCAACAACAGCTAAATCTAAAGTGTTGTCATCTGATTGTCTTGTTGCTTTTTCTTTCATGAACTGAGCCCTCCGGCTCCGGACTACAAGTAGTGTGTGTTGTGCATGTTGCTTTTCTTCCAACACAGGGCCCCAACCAGCTGCAATGTTCCTGGTTAGCCCACCATTTTCCTACCTGGGTACCCAGAGTGTGTGACTGTGTGGGGACTTAAAGTGCATGCATAACTGATTAATATAGCCTTGAAGCCAATCAACCTGATTACGCCCCTTCCTTGTTCAAGTCCCCTGAATAAATCAGATCTGACTTTTTTGCTTCATTTAACTTGACTGTGGTTCCAGTTTGTGCCAAGAGTACTGTACTGTTGCTATTTACTGTGCATAACCTTGTTTTACAGAGGGTCCCCAGGGTCAAGCCGGAGGAACCAGCCCTGGTGGTAAGTGCAAACAGTGTGGGTACTAGTATGGTGTACAAGGGGTACTGTGAAAGTGATTATCGTATATTGCTCAGGCCACTAGAAGGGAAAGAGGGGGATTACAGTGTCCCGGAGGGTTGTGGCCAGGTTAGTTTGACCACTACCAACCCTGACCTCTGGGTGGAGGCACCCATTTCAGAACTCAGGCCCCTTGACCTGCTACTAGTCGCGCAGGCAGGGGTAGTAGCCCTTGGGATAGCGCCACCTAGGGGTTAAAGAAGCACTACTTATTCACAGCAATACAAAGAAAAATTGCAGTTGCAGTCTAAGTAAAACCCTGGATTTCGCAGCTACTTTTACCCCCCAGGCATACTTGATAAAGGAAATCATTACAAAAAAAAACTGGCACATCGTGAGTACAAACAGGAAACTAACACAGGCTACAAAAAACACCCCTAGGATGGTGTTTAAGAGGGGTGCCAATTGAAGAGACCAACTGTAAGTAGCATGTACTGGGACAGAAATGAGAGCCCCGAAAAATACCAACACTTGCCAGCAGGAAATCACAAGTGTGGTAATTGTCAATGTTGCCAGTATGTGTCAGTGGGAAAGGAATTCAAACATTCCATCTCTAATTGAAGCTACATAATTTTGGATTTTGCTACATGTAATACCAATAATGCAGTTAGTGTTCAGTTTATTGCGAAGGGATAAAAATCTGTTGAGCAAGATCATTTGCAAGGATGTCCCTTGAGAAGTATACAATTGTATACAGCAAAATATACAACAAAACCACAAAAGCAAGATACAAAATACAGTATACAGTAAAATACATCAGAGCAAAAATAGAGGTAGGAATACAACTGTCGGGGTAAATAGCAACAATGGAATAAGTAATAAAATATAAAGATTGAGCAATACGATGAGGCAGAAGGGGAGCCAGAGATGGAGGGGAGTGCAGATATGGAGGGGAGAGCAGAAACACAAAAAAGAAAAGAAAGACAAGAAAAGAAGAGACCCCAACTGCGAGGTGCAAGATATCAGGGGTCAAAATGGACAGGAGGGTTAGACGCACTGGCAGGATTCAGAGGTAATGCCACAGATGATCTTTTTGAATGCATTTATTGGTATTAAATTCTGAAGTTTAAGAGTCGATTGGAGTTTATTCAAGATGGTAGGGAGAATATAGCTCATGGCTGCCATGCCGAAGCATGTACAACATTTTGGGACTTCCAGGGAGATGTAGGTACAGTTTCTGAGGCCATAGGTACTATGTAGCTGGCGGAGGAGTGAGGTAACTTAGGGGGGGCAGCCTATTCAGTAAAGCTTTGTATGTCCAGGAGTAGATATGAGTGAGTCTTCTGGTTGCTAGGGATGTCCAGTTTACCTCTTTATACAGTATGCAATGGTGCATTCTGGTCGGGGCATTGGTAATAAAAAAACAGATGGCACGGTGGAATGCAGTATCTAATTTGTTTAGGTTTATATTAGGAGAGCAGTTATAAATGATGTCAGCATAATCCAGTAATGGCATAAATGTAGCCTGCACTAGCCTAATTCTCGAGTCCTGACAGAAAAGAGCTTTGTTTCTGAAGAAGAAGCCTAATCTCAGTTTTAGCCTTTCAGTGAGTGAATCAATGTGAGAGGGAAAACAATAAGTTCGAGTCAAGGATGAAGCCTAGATATTTGAATTTGTCCACGACCTCAAGTGTATCCTCAAGGAGAGTGAAAACAGATGTGGGTGGACTGGCAATGAAGTGAGTAGGTGAGTAGAAAAACATGGTCTTATTTTTTTTGGCATTGAGTAGTAATTTAGACGTGAGTAGGTTATGCTGTAGTTTGGTGAAGTTGGACTGGAGCACAGAGTAGACTTGTTCGAAGGATGGCTTAGATGCATACAAGACGGTAACATCTGCAAATGGATGCTGGAGTCAACAATGCCTTCACTCAAGTTGTTTACATATATAAGAAACAACAAGGGGCCCAGGATGGAACCCCGAGGAACTCCTTGTAAGAGGGGCAGTAAAGAGGAAAGGGTTCCATTGATTTTGATCCATTGTTGCCTACCTTCCAGGTAGCTGGCAAACTAATTTACGGCTGAGACAGCTAATCCCAATACCTTAAGGCTATCAAGCAGAAGGGAGTTATCAACAGTATTGAAGACCTTACTTAGATCCAAAAAAGACTGCACCAAGTTATCTGTTCGTTATCCATGGCCTCAGGCCAGTCACAAGTGACTTTAGAAAGTGCTGAAGTAGTGCTGTGGTGTGGTCTGAAATCCGACTGCAGTGGATTTATCAACTAATAACTGTCTAGGAAATCTCTGATTTGCAGGATGACCAAGCTCTCCAGCATCTTTGAGAGGGTCGGAAGGATTGATATCTGTCTGTAGTTGTTTAAATCGTCAGGATCTCCTGACTTGAACAATGGTATTAGATGAGCAACCTTCCAATCCTATGGTACTATGCCTTCTGCTAAGGACAGGCTAAATAGGTGAGTGATCGGAGCAGTGAGGAAGAGGGAACCTAACTTTAGTGTATCTGGCTCATTGCAAAGCTTGACCCTCATTCTACATTGGGAAAACTAAGAGAAGTTTAGGGAACATATTGGGAACATGTGAGGAGCATTCAAAAACTTGATGGAGTCAGTGCCTTAGCCCAACACTGTCAGACTAAAGGTAGGGAGCACCACTTCATGTTTCTGGCAATCAAGAAGGTTTATGAATCAGTGATAGGAGGTGGCTTGGATAGGAGACTGTTACAAAGGGAGGCCTTCTGGCAATAAAAGATGAAATCTTTCTACCCACCAGGACTAAACAATTCCTTCCAATTGGCCCCTTTATATAATATTCATTGCAAAAACTTTGTTAACGCATCAGTTAGGGTTGTTACTAAAGTGACAAAAAGCAGGAAAATGGTGTGTTAGGGTTTCCAACCCTAACACCCCACCCTGCATACACCGACAGGTATCGGGAGTGTGCCTTGGGGTCATTGGTCCTAACAGCTCACCCATTCCACCCCACCCTGCATATACTGACAGGCGTTGGGGGTGTGCCTTGGGGCCGTCGGCCCTAACGCTCACCCCGTTCTCCTATATTGTATCCATCACAGGTTGTTTAATTATGGAATGGGGTGAGCGTTAGAGCCAATGACTCCAAGGCACACTCCCAACGTCTATCAGTGTGTGCAGGGTGGGGGTGGAATGGGGTGAGCATTAGGGCCGATTACCCCAAGGCACACTATCAATGCCTGTCAGTGTCTGCAGGGTGGGGGTGGGGTGTTAGGGTTTCCAAGCCTAACATACCACTTCTCTGCTTTTGTCGCTTTAGTAACAATCCCAACTGATGCAGTAACAAAGTTTTTTGCAATGAATTTCCTTACTTTTTCAGACAGTATAATGATATCCTCACTGTAGAAATACAAAAACATAGAAATTGATGGCAGATAAGGATCGCCAGACCCATCTAATCTGCCCATGTACCCTACTTTTCCTTAGCTGCTGCTTACCCTACAGGTCCACTGCTGCTGCCACTTTTTCCCCACTCTTGGGTTCCCTTATGCCCATCCCATGCCTGTTTAAATGCCACAACTGTGCAAGCCCCCACCACCTCCTGGGGCAGGCCATCCTAAGCATCCATCACCATCTCTGTGAAAAAGTACTTCCTGGCATTGTCCCTTAGTCTACCCCCTTCCAGTCTCACGTCATGTCCTCTTGTTGTTGTAGGGCAGCTTTTGTGAAAGATGCTGCCCTCCTGTACCTTATTAATCCCCTTGAGGTACCTGAAGGTCTCTATCATGTCTTCCCCCTCTCTCTCTCTCTTTCTCCTCTCCTCTCCTCTAGGGTGTACATAATTAGTTCCTGTAGTCTCTTCCCATATGACTTGTGGTGCAGGCCTTGTACCATTTTTGTTGCTCTTCTTTGTGCTGTCTCTACCCTGTCTATGTCCTTCTTGAGATGAGACTTCCAGAACTGGACACAGTACTCCAGATGAGGTCTCACCAATAATCTGTATAATGGCTTTATGATATCTTTTTTTCTGCTGAGGATAACTCTCCCTATGCACTCCAGCATCCCAATGGCTTTCCCCACTGCCTTGGCACACTGTTTGGCTACATTTAGGTCATCAGATATGATGACTCCCAGATCTCTCTCCCATTTTGTGGCTGCTAAAACTGAGGTGTTGGTTGTGGGCCAGGATCGCCAGGAGGCGGGTTTATTGGTTGGAGTACCCTCGGGTTTATGGCTCGGGGATATCACGCTAATTACCTCAGACCGAGTGCGGAATCTGGGTGTTGTATTTGATGACCGCTTGACATTTAAATCTCAGGTGTCAGCGGTTGTCAAAACCTCTTTTTACCATCTGAGGAACATCGCCCGGGTGAAACACCTGGTTCCCCCCGACGATCTGCCTACTTTGGTCCACGCCTTCGTTACCTCCCGCCTTGACTACTGCAGCTACCGCTCTACCTAGGGCTTCCTGGGGTTGAGATTCGCCGCCTGCAGCTAGTGCAGAACGCGGCAGCCAGGTTATTGATCGGGTTCATCCAGGGCCAGTCATATAACGCCTGTGTCTGCGTGGTTCGCACTGGTTGCCAGTTTGCTACGTAATCACCCTTCAAGGTCGGTTGCTGACCCATAGAGCCCTACATGATCAGGGACGGTTTACCTGAAAGATCTCCTTCATCCCTACTGTCCCCCGCTCTCTCGATCCACTGCGAGGGATTGCTAGAGATTCCCAGGGTTCGCTTAAAAACTTCAGGGGCAAGATCATTTAGTTTAAGGCCCCAACTCCTGTGGAATTCTCTACCTCGTCAGGTGCGGGAAAGCCCCACTGTCCATAGTTTTAAAGAATCTTTAAAGACCCACCTTTTTAGGAAAGCATATAATGATTTTTAATATTGTTGTTTATTGTATTTGTAATTGTTTTTATCTAGTGTTGTACAGGTGCCTTGGTTTTTAGAAAGGCGCCTTAAATAAATAAATAAAGACTGAGATTGAGATTGCTAATATTTCCTCCTTCATTATGTAGTCCTCCCTTGGGTTTCTGCACCCCAAATATATGATTTCACACTTCTTCGCATTGAATCGTAGTTGCCAAATGCTGGACTACTCTTCCATTTTAGTTAGGTCCCTACTCATTTTCTCCACTCCTCCAGGACTATCCACCCTATTGCACATCTTTATGTCATCTGCAGAGATGCATCCTCCCCTCCAGTCCTTCTGCAATGTCACTGATGTAGATATTAAACAGCACTGATCTAAGAAGTGAACCATGTGGCATCCCGCTGGTCACCCTCCCTACTTCGGATTTAGCTCAGTTTACCACCACCCTCTGTGTCATACCCTTCAACCAGTTTTCAATGCAGTTCACAACCTTTTGTCCCAGTCCCAGGCTGCCCAGCTTGTTTACAAGCCTCCTATGTGGAACGGTGTCGAACGCCTTGCTGAAGTCAAGGTAGGCCATATTAACTGCTCCCCCAAATCCACCTCCCTAGTGACCCAGTCAAAGAAATCAATCAAATTAGTTTGGCATGACTATCCTGCCATGAATCCGTGTTGCCTCGGGTGTTGTGCTCAACTTCAGTCAGGGTGTTGACTTTTCTTCCTTTTAGCACAGATTCCATCATTTTACCCACCACTGAGGTCAGACTGACAGATCTGTAGTTCCCAGCCTCCTCCCTACTCCCACTTTTGTGGAGTGGGACCACATTAGCCTTTCTCCAGTCTTCCAGAACCGCTCCTGCTTCTAGTGACTTGTTGAAAAGGGCCACCAGTGGTGCTGCCAGTATGTCCCCCAATTCCTTTAGTATTCTCAGGTGAATCCCATCTGGTCCCATTGCCTTGTCCACTTTCAGTTTTTTAAGTTCTTCAAGGACTCTCTCATCCTTTAATGGGCTGATGTCCACCTCTCCTCCCTTCCTAATTCCTAGCTGCAGTCCTTCCCCTTCTTCTTCCTCCATGAAAACTGAAGAGAAATATTTGTTCAGGATGATACTTTTTCCTGGTCCTCCTTCACCGTCTCTCCTTCCTCCCCATTCAGCCTTACGATCCTTCCCCTGGTCCTGCTCTTCTCGCTAATGTATCTATAGAAGGCCTTGTCCCCTTTTTCAACTTCATGTGCTATATTTTCTTCTGTCCTTGCCTTGGCACCCCTAACTGCCTTTCCTGCCTCCCTTTGTTTTTCTAGATATACTGCCCTGTCCTCCTCCCTTAGCATCTCCTTATATTTCTTAAAGGCTAACTTTTTTGCCCTTATTTTTCCTGCCACCTCCTGTGAGAACCATAGTGGACTGCATGTGTGTTGCTGTGAAAACTTTGTAATTTTTCAGTTTGACCCCAAATGTTCAACATAGTCTTATCACTCTACTTCATAAACCCCATAGGTGAAAATGTCTTAATCCATGGCAAAACGCCACTCTGTGCCACAGGTGCTGAAAGTCATTTTTGGACAGGATGTGAGAAATGACAGCTGTAGAGTTCATGAGGTGGTGTGAAAAAATGGCTATGTTGAAAATTTGGAGTGAAAATATGAAAAACTGGCAAAGCTTCACGCATGCGTAGGAAAGCAGGAGTTACTCTGGCATTATTAGGTATTTTTGTTCCAAATTTTTAACATGGACTTTTTGGGATTCCACCTCATGAACAGCGGCACTGTCATTTTGTTACTCAGTCCTGAGAGGTGAGTTTGCGCAAGGACCGCACCATTCCGTGCCACAGGTGTCAAAAGACGTTTTGGGCAGGATGTGAGAAATGACAGCTGTACTGTTCATGAGGTGGTGTGAAAAAATGTGTATGTTGAAAATGTGGAGTGAAAATATTAATATTTGGCAAAGTTAGCTTATGTAGGAAAATGTCAACAAGCATGAATCTGCAGCATTTTTCCGTATTTTGCACCAGATTAATATATTGACCCCAATCATCAACTATGGCACTGTTATTTTGTTACTCAGTCCCAAAAGGTGATTCTGCATGGTGACCACAAAATCACCTTTTGGGATCAAGTAACGAAATGAGAGTGCCAGTGTTCATGAGGTGGGGTCCCAAAATGCCCATGTTGAAAATTTGGTGCAATAATACCTAAAAATGGCAGAGATATCAACATAAGTTCAAAACACCATTGACAGCCATTATACGGCACTTACCTTGATTCTTCAGTTCGTGGTTCAGCTTTCAAGAGTGCAGACACGTCCCGCTCCATAGAAGATGACAGCCGCTGACCTCTGATGGTAAGTATAAGGGCAAGAGGGGGTGCCTGGTGCTCAGTGGGAGGGTGTGGATGGGGGAGACAACGAGGGACCGTTTTCTTTTTACAGGGTTTATAAAAAAAAAAAGACGTCGGGGGACTGTTTTCTTTTTTACAGGGATGAGAAATGTTTGGGGACACTGGGGGTGGGCTCCCCAGTGTTCCACAGTGGTGGTGAGGGAGTGACATGACTGGGGACCCTGGGGGTGGGCTCTCCAGTGTCCTTCTGTACTGGAGGGATTGCTGACACAGGGATTGGGCACCCCCGATGTCAGTCAATAATATAAAGAATAAAGGGCTATTTTGGGATACTGGGAGTGGGCTCCCCAGTGTCCCACTTTGCTGCAGAAAGGGGGAAGGGTTGCGTTGCTATTGCTGACATGGGGACTTAGCACCCCGATGTCAACTAATAAATAAGTGGTACATAGCTACTTCGTGATACTGGGAGTGGCTTTCTCAGTGTCCCGCTTTGCTACAGAAAGGGGGGGTGCACTGCTGTTGCTATTGCTGACAGGGGATTGGGCACACTAATGTCGGCTAATGAATAAGCCATACATGGCTACTTCGGGACACTGGGAGTGGGCTCCCCAGTGTACCACTTTGCTGCAGAAAGGGGTTGGGGTGGGGCTATGCTCAGTCTCTGTTTGCCATGGTCAAGACTGAGCAAAAAAAAAAGAAAAAATCAAGGGAACACTCTGGGCTCGAACCTAGGACCCTAGGTTGCTTCGCCTTGTGCCCTTGTCCTCTACGCCAAAGGGAGCCATATAATACAGTTTGCTTATTTTTGGTATTTGGACAGACCAGGCTCCCTGCAAAAGTATGCGACCCTGCATGCAAAAACAAGCTTGTTTTCGTACGGGATACTTAACTTTTCCCATAGGAAATAATGGAAAAATAAAAACTTCAATAACTTTTGAACGGATTAATTTATTTTTTCACCAAACCTTCAAAAGGCACATCTGTGACCCAAAGGCTTTCTACCCTAAAAATTTCAACTCAGTATATAATGCCATTTTTGAGAAATGACTGATTGAAAAAAAAAAAAAAAGCAAAAACCTGGTAAATTTAGGATTCTGTGACTCTCCATATCTCAAAAAAGACAAAACAGATTCACACAAAATTTGGTACAGCAACAGACTTCCACCTTGAGATTAGGCATGTCAAAGTTTGTGCAACTCCGTTGAGCAGTTCCACAGTTATGAAGGTTCAAATATTCAGGTTTAACATAGAACTGTGCACTCAACCCTAACTATACTGACGCTATCGCACCAGTATAAAACCTATAATATTTAGAAAGTGGTTTTGGTGATGGGTGTTATTTATCACCTGCTAATTCTGGTGTGTATTTAGATAATGATATACACACATGAGATTATGTCTGCACTAAGTATGTATTGTTTACATAAGTTTTTACTTCAATGTTTTTTTCTGTATTTGATCGTTCTGAATTTATGTATGTTCAGAATCAGGCCTATCCTATTTTCTTCCTCCCCATCCCTGCCCTTTATTTTGTTTGGAAATCTATCTAGGAGGGCTAATTTATTTAATCATTATTGATCTGCCATCTACGTTAAGTATGATGAAATATGTTTTTATGGCCTGGGTCCATTTATTGTGCACTGTGGTATTTCGTGCGATTTGTATTTATATACATGTACTGAAAAATGTTTGTACTGTCACTTTAATGTTGAACTTTTTAAGTACTAGCCACCTTGCACCTGGTCAGCCTTGAGAAAGTGATAAGTGAGGTGTGAAAACGTCGGCTGCACTGAGTGAGGGTGCACTCAGCAATCTTACTGCTGGGGTTTCTTCACTGCTTCACAGAGAGGGTGGTAGACACTTGGAATGCTCTGCCAGAAGAGATCATCTCATTGAAGACAGTGAGCAGCTTTAAGAGAGGCCGGGATAGGCATAGGGGGAAGGTCAGGATCATGGGTAGGGAGGATGGGAGGAGTGGGGAGGGAGGGCAGGGACATTAGCACAAGCTGCGGACCCTGCAATACGAGTAAACTTGATAGACCAAATGGCCTTCTTCTGCTGGCTTTTTCATATGTTTTCATGTTTGTTGTTTTACTATAGTAAAAAGATATCTGAGACACGGCAGCGGTGTGTTGGTTATCTGGAAGTGGAGACTAAGAAGCTGAGCTCTCTAGAGACAGTGAGCAGATGTTTATACTTCTGGCATCAGTCCACAGTCATTTTAAGCCATCTTTGTAGTTGCATCCAGAAATTCTAGAGCATGTCCTTGCTCAATCAGTTGCAGGACCCAAGCTTCTGAAGTAAGTTCCCTCCACTGGCCTAGGTAGAGAGCGAAATGACCCCCGACTACCACCTCCAGGCTGAATATTTTGGGGGTCAGGCAGGGAGTCATGCTGAAACATCCTGTGGATGGGGCTGTGTTACCACTTCTAGGGCTTTTGGGGCGGGCACCCGTGTTGGAGGTAGAGACTTGCAAGGCAGACCCTGCCCTATGTTTGCCTGGAGGTGTGGACCCTGTGCCAGCTTTGAGGGGTGCCTTACGAAAGGAGGCCCGCCGTCCACTCCTGGGTTGAGTATGGTGGTAGGCAGACCTCAAAGCCCTCCCTGAGACCGATAGGTCATTAATAATATCTTGTATATCTGCCGTAAAGAGTTTGTGTCCCCTGAAAGGGGCATTAAGGATGGACTGCTGGACATCCGCAGCAAACCTGGACACCCTCACCCAAGACTGTCTCCTAAGGCAAATGGCAGCTGCCCAGGCTGCTGCATCCGACACATCATAGTTAGACCGCAGGAGGTGCTTGCCTATATCAGCTGCAGTCTGGAAGGCCTTGAGCAGTTTCTGCCTCTGGGCACCCTCAGGGAGGGCCTGAGCTGCTGCTTTGGCCTTTTTCCAGAGGGTGTTCTGAAAATTGAGCATATGGGCCACATAATTCATTATCGTAAGGCCCAGAGTGGCAGAGGCAAAGGTTCTCTTGCCACAGAGGTCTTGTTTCCTCAACTCCCTATCTGGGGGGGAGAGAACTGAGATGCATAGGTGCCTTAGATCTAGTAAGGGACGCCTTGATCACTGCAGAATCAGTCTCAGGTTGGGCCGCAAAGAAGAGCCATCCTGAGGGGGCCTGGTATAACTTATCTTCCTTCTTGGGCATGGGAGGGATCATGTTAGGCCTATGCCAGGCCGCCACAGCAGCATCCTCTAGTGCAGCCACCATAGGGGGATACAATACTGGGGGGAGAATCTGGGAGGTCTAGATAATCCACCAGGTTCCTCCTAGTAATATCCTCCTCCACAGCCTCAAACCCCATAGCAGGCTGGACCTGCTTCATCATAGAGAAAAATTAGGGGTCCTCAGGAGGGGACCATAGGGGTATGCACAATGACGTCCTCACTCCTGGTGGAGACTGCGAGCCAGACCTGTCACAGTTCCTGTCCTGCTCATCCTCGTCTGGGGTAAGAGGTCAGGATGGTATCTGTGCTTCTGGTCAATGGGCTCTGAAGAAGGCAATGATGGGAGTGGGGATGGTGATGCCTGGGGAAAGCCAGGGAGCTGCAGCTGTGCATCCGTCAGCGCTGGGCCTGGGGCAGGGAGGAGATGTTGGATAACCACTGCAAATGAGGAGATCACCACCTGTACATCGATGGTGGCCTGCATAATGGGGCACCAACGGTGAGTGGCGTAGCAGGGGAGCCTTGCAGCAGCGAATGGGGCGGCAGAAGCCCTGGTGTAGAAGAACCAGTGCCAGCTGAGGATGGTCTGGCAAAGCTGGCTGCCAGCCGACCATGCAGTTCTGGAGGCTGAAGCAGCAGTGCTGGCGACAGCGACATGGGCAACCTCAATGCTGCCGGCTAGCCAAGCAATGCCTGGCAGAACTCACTGCCAAAGCTGGCCTTGAGGAGACTGAAGCCTGAGCTGCAAGAGAAGTCAACACCAAAGCTGTTGGTGGTGCTACCCCCAGCTGACGCTGAAGGATGCAGGGACCAGGAGCGCACCCGGGAGGGTACTTACTCTGCTCCCCTTCCCAGTGAGATTGCTTTCCAGTGGATTTGTCTTGGGCCTTAGAGGTCTGAGAGCCCAAAGAGTTGTCCAGCGACCTGGAAGGGGTCCTCCCTGAGGGGTCCTGCTCCACTCTGACTACCTGTTGCTCTAGCAGGAAGGTGTGCAGGACTCTCTAGCAGTGCCACTGGGTCACTTGGTTGAACTTTTGATAGAGCTCGCAGGCCTGAATGTCATGGTTAGGGCTAAGACAGCAAACGCAGAGGTCATGTTAGTCTCTGGCGTAAATCTTCTTACTGCAATGACAACGATGAAAGAGAGTGGCAGTTTCCTTGACATACATAGCGAGGTGAATCACTTTAAAATAAAGTGATGCTACTAAAAGGAAAAAAAAAAAAAATAGGAATTTTGGTAGTTGACAGAATGCTGAAGTCTTTGTGGAGTTTGTGTGAGTATGGTCAATGGCAGGAAAAGAACTGTCGAGGGAGTGGGGCCAACTGTGCTTATATATGGAAGGATATCGGCATGGGAGGCCTCGATAGACTGCTACAGAAAGGTTTCTGTGTGGTCGTAGCGACTGGTGGTGGACAGTCCTGGAGGTGTGACCTGATGAAAGACAATTCCCCAAAGAAGACCTATACAATTCTATAAGTGGAAAAACTCATTTCAGACTGGTATTATGCTTTCCTGAAAACTTATGTACTGAAAGTTTTTTTATTCACAAGGGTGCGGTGTGCATATATATGGAACCCAAACAACAGGTATATATGTACACCGCACCCTTGTGAATAAAAATGTAATTGTCTGTGCAGCACCAGGCTGTGCATTAGAGAAACAGTAAGGTGCTTCTGGAGTCCCAGGTTTCCAACTGCCTTGGTGGCGCAGCTGGTAGTACAACACCAGCTACTTTATCAACCTATTTTTAGCTATTTAGGCAGGATAACTCCCTCAGCATTCAGGAATGGCCTTTTGAAATGAGAGCCCTGGATAACAGGCTGCTTTTTTTTGATACTTTACCTTACAAACACACACTAAAAATTGGTAACAAAAAGGCATAATCACGTTTTTTTTTTGCATTGCAGAAGATAGTTCAGTTCCAGTTCATGGGCAGTTGGTAGAGATCTAGTCAGGTTGAATCACTCACACAGAATCATTTATTTAGTTTAAGATATACAGTAACTTCTTGAAAACAGGCAGTTGTTTACCAAAAGATCCAGCAGTTAGCAAATGGTTATAACAAATTTTGTATAGAAAAGCCAGATTGCGTGATCCCTTTGCAAGGGAGCCTTGTACAACCACTACTCCAATTACTGTAAGTCGTGTGACAGATGACAGAACAGATGACTGCAGAATCAAACCTGAATGAGATGGATAGGCACTGTAGTAGCACAGGACTCCAGCACCATTGTCTACCCCTCCTGCAGCATGGCAGTGGCTATACCAGGCTTTGCTATCGAAATACTTCAAAACTTCTCAGCCGGAATGCCACCCCCTTCTCAGGATGTGTAACCTGAGAATATCACTCACTATAAGGAATGCCTGCAGTCCCGAACGGAAAGCTTGAGCAGTGATAACTTCCATAACCTCAGCAGATAAGCTATTCCACATTGTAACATATGGGGAAAACATTTTCAAGAATTCTGATTGGTCGTAGAGCCATATACATGAATATTCCACAAAAAATTAAGTCAAGACTTATCTGCCATTAATGTTTTCATATAGCGTCATGCTCCTTCGGCACCCGCCACCCCTTCCCCCAACTCAGAGTCCCGTGAATTTCCCTAACAGTCATTACTAATGTAGGCTGCCTGACCATGCCCCCTCACACCCCACCGTTTTACTCTAGCATGTCCTCTCCGCTCAGCCTCCCCTCACCCCACCATTTCTCCTTATACCTTATCGCCCTTCTTCCCCCACCCTTCACCTCCACCGCAGTACATAACCTCTCTCTCGTACCTCCTTTCTTCGCCCCACTGTCAGCCAACCCCATCTCTCTGAACTACTGACAAGGCACTTTATGGCTGCTTATCCCCCCCCCCATAAAGTGTTTTTCTTGTTATTTAATCTGTACCTATGTTTTGAGTCATTCTGTAAGTTCTAAATCCAAGCTGTATTGTTCATTGCAATGTACCTTTGCTTTCTCCTATTGTACTTTGTTTTGCAATCTATGACATGGAACCTTTGTAAAAGAGCTTGCGCTCAAAGGTCTTTTCCCGAATCACTAAATAAATAAATATATGCAGTCTATAGTATGACTTAATTTAAACTTCAGAAATTGTAGCAGTATCATGCATCAGAGATTGCACTTTGTTAAAGAACTTGTGAAAGCACCGCTGCTTCAATGTCTGCCACTGTAACAGAGTCTATTTCAAATGTCCAAGGTCACTTATGTGTGTATAATAATCGTTTCCCAAATTCCTGTTGAATATATTACTAAATTTAGTCAGACACTGCACATTCTTGCTATTTGTATTGTTTACAGATGTGTTGTTCTATGTACTTATTTACTGTCCTCATTCTGTAAGCACTAAAAACTGCAATGTTTCTTTATGTTGAAATTACTACTTGTGTTTTTTTTGTATGTTTGTTTAACTACAGAAACTTGTAATATGGCTCTTCGGGGGCATCCATGAAACTGAGCTGCACTCAACTTATCTCTCACGGCAAAACAAACTTGACCACCATGAAATACCATTTTTTTTACAATTGTATCCAATTTTTCAATTCTCTAGCATCTTGTATGGCCAACACATTTTGAGAAGTACACTCCTGGGGAGGGCCTGGTCTTACTGGGTGGGGACTTCAGTTGCGTTCCTGACCCTCACTGGGATCATTCGTCAAGGTCCACAATGACCTATAATATAATGAGCCGGGCAATCCAGGCTGGGATGGAGGAACTGACATTGGTGGACATCTGAAGGGAACTCCACCAGTCCGAAAAAGATTATACTTTTTATTCTAATCTGTATAGGTCTTACTCCATAACAGATTATTTATTTGGCAGTAAAATGGATTTACAAAATAAAAACATGTATTATTCACCCTATGGTAAACTCTGACCACACAGCAGTCACTGTTGAGTTACAGCTGATGACTGGACAAAAGACACAGTTTGGAAAATAAACCCTTCCCTGCTGGTCAGAGAGGACTTTAAACACCTAATTAGGGAAACAATACAGAGGTACATCTCAGATAACAAGGGGTCAGATGTCAAGGAGAAGTGGTACTGGGATGCCCTGAAGGCGACACTACAGGGCATCATCATCATCATCTCATATGCCTCCTGTCTAAAAAGGCAGTGACCAGAACAGCAAACTAATTTAGAAACTCATCTCAGGGATTTAGAAAAGCGTCATCACAAGCAACTGGGGTGCCCAAAACACCATAAGGAGATGCAACAGGTCTGTAAAGACCTCCAGGCTATCCTAGATGTGAAGACAGAGGGTCGCATCAGGTATCTGAATCAAAAATGCTATGATCAGGGAAACAGAGCTGGCCGCCTTTTGGCATACCGGCTGCGCAAAGCGGATCGATATCTCAAAAAGGTGCGGGGGTAGGAGAGGGACCGAGAAACTGACATTTTTACCCCTAGAGAGATAGAGTCCACTTTTCAGATGCATTACAGATCCCTCTACCACAAAGACACTATAGAGCAGACACAAAGGGAGGAAATCAATGATTTTCCCAATTGTATAATGCTCCTCAAGTTGACACAGATAGAAAAAGATATGTTAGAAGCCCGCATCACCCCAGGTGAAATAGAGCTGGTACTTCAGAACATGCCTACAGGGACTCACCAGACCCAGACTGATTTAACACAGCATTCTATCAAACATTCAAGCAGCAGTTCGTTCCATTGCTCAGAAATGTTTCTCTATTTCTAGTATCTGATTCTGTAAAGTTGTGAAATGCCTTCCCAGTTTATGATTATCAGATGGTATTTTGTTAGATACAATTGCTCCTAAACTAAAAATAGCAGCTCAAGCTTTTTCTATAGCAGGCCCACAGTACTGGAATGCATTACCTTTAACAATACAGCAGGTTTCATCTTTGATAGGTTTTAAGGCAAAGTTAAAAGAATACTTATTGCTGAAATTTTCATGTAGTTGTTTTGTGTAACTTATTGTATTATGTATATGTATGTCAATGTTTTTTTTCTGTGTTTTATTTGTCCGGGTCGGGCCTGAAAAAGGGCCTTTGGCCCAGTGCCCTTACCCAGTTAACAAATGAATAAATAAATAAAAATGTGAGGAACCTGATGACTGGCCAAGCTCATGGCAACCAGTTTTCATAGCCATTAGTCACAAACCAGGGAAACCACCTGACAAATGTGAATCATACTGCCCAATTTCATTGCTGAATGTGGACTCTAAAATACTCACCGAAGTTTTGGCCAACAGAGTAAATAGAGTCCTACGAAATGTATACACCTAGACCAACTGAGATTCATGCCAAGCTGCCACCTGGCAGTCAATGCTAGGAAATGTCTAAATATTCTCTGCGAGGGTTGGAGGGTAAGGGACCAACAAACTGCCATCAAGATGGACACCGAAAAGAAAAAATTACTCACCTTAGTAATGTTGTTTCTTCTAATGGAATCTTGCTATATTATAGACATTAGCAGTTTGATCCAGCTCTAGAACTGCCCCGGAGTGAAATGGTTAAAACCATTCCAAAATAGAATTTTGGCACGAGAGCAGCTCTATCTGTGTCATTTCAAACTTGAACTGTCAGATCTTTACGAGCCAAACTCACTAAATTCTGTGTGGAAGCTGTAACCTACACTAGCCAAATGGCTACCTAAATAATAACAACCATTGATGGTCCCAACACCCAAGACTCAAGTCAGGGGACCAGAAATACTAACACCATTCTAATAATATGAAAATGGAACATAAGTATAATAAAACACACACACGCCGCGTACACATACACACCCCCAAAGTCCCAAAGGGGACAAAATGCTAACAGGACATAAGTAGTGCCCACACTAAGTTGCCCGCACCCCATCAAGTAGAGGTTCTGAGAGGGGCAGGTTGGGAGGTCTATAATATACAAGACTCCATTAGAAGAAACAACATTACTAAGGTGAGTAATTTTTTCTTCAAACAACATGAAGTCTTGCTATATATATAGACCTTACAACTATACAAGCAGTACCTCCATGGAGGAGGGCAGAACCTACTTAGGAATAGGCTCTGAAGAACAGCTGTGCCGAAACGAGCATCTCTCCTGGCCTGGACAACCAGGAGTAATGCTTGGTAAAAGTGTGTACCGTTTTCCAAGTAGCAGCCTGGCAAATCTCTAATAAAGGGATATCTCTGGCAGCAGCTAGAGACGCAGCTGTACCCCAGGTAGAATGAGCCCTCAAACCGGGGGGGGGGGCTCTGCCCACTTTCTGATAACAAATTGGATACAAGACAATCCACCTGGCTATTGATCTTTTAGTGGCAGGTTTGCCTTTCCCAACTTCACCATAGGTAAGGAAAAGTTGGAGGGATTCGAACCTGTGACCTTTGGTACGCTCTATATAATAACTAACAGCTCTCTTAACATCCAGGCTGTGCAACCTCCTCTCACCCGAAGAGGAGTGATCAGTGAAAAATACTGGAAGGGAGATAGATTGATTAAGATGGAAATCTGAAACCACCTTAGGCAAAAACTTCCTATTAGTCCTAAGGACTACCTTATCCCTGTGGAAAGAAATAAAAGTCAGTCTCCACTGACAAGGCTTGCAATTCACTTATCGTCTGGCAGAAGTGATAGCCACTAGAAAAACAGTTTTCCAAGTTAGGTACTTAAGCTCTGCAAGAAGACAGAGGTTCAAAGGGGTTGCATTAACTGAGCAATGCAAACATTGAGGTCCCAAGCAGGGGCGGTTCCAAAGGAGGATTAGTATGGAGTAATCCCTTAAAAACTTGGAAAACACAGGATGAGAGGAAAGAGGGGATGACTTTCCTGCTGACACAAAAGCAGACACAGCTGCCAAATGAACTCTCAGGGTAGCTGGTCTGAGACCCAAGGAATTAAGATGTACCATGTAATCTACCAAAATGGGCAATTCAGCAGATTCTGGGGAAATATTTTTCCCAGCACACCAAATGGAAAACCTTTTCCATTTAGAACTATAAGTAGCCCTAGTGGAAGGCTTTCTGGAAGCCTTTAGGATCTCAAGAACACCCTGAGAGAGGTGTAAATCAGCAAACTCTAACTCCTCAAGAGCCAGGCCTTGAGGTTGAGGGATTTGAAGTCCGGATACCAAACCCTTCCCTGGGCACAAGTCAACAGATTGTGATTCCTGGGAGGCACAGGGAAGATGGACTGTCAGAGACAGAAGGAGTGGTACCAGGGCTGCCGGCCCAATCCGGGCAATCAGAATCACCCTGCAAGGCTGAGATCTGATTTTGACTAGTACTTTGAATAGGAGAGAAGGGGGGAAAGCATAGAGGAACTTCCCTCCCAATCCAGAAGAAGGGCATCCAGGGGAACTGAGCCCAGCACTGGAGGCCTGCAACAGAACAGAGGAAGTTTGTGATTGTCTGGGGCTGCAAAAAGATCTATCTGAGGCATGCCCCACCCGGCAAAAACTATTCCCAGCACTTGAGGATCTAGGGACCATTCGTGATGGCCCTGGGAAATCCTGCTGAGGGCATCCGCTAGGACATTGTCCTTCCCTGGAAGATGAACTGCTGTGAGGGAAGTGTTCAGGGAATAGGCCAGAGACCACAACTTCATTGCCTTGGTGCACAAGGCCGAAGACCGAGTGCCCCCCTGTTTGTTGATGTACCACATTGTTGTGGTGTTGTCTGTTCTGACTATTACCCTTGTCGTGGACAGATGCAGAAAAAGCTTGAAGAGCTAAAAGACAGCTCTGAGTTCCAGCAAATTGATGTGGAGCAGAGATTCCTGGGGACCAAACTCCTGAGTGGAAAGGTCGCCCATGTGGGCTCCCAACCCAGAAGGGAAGCATCTGTAGTGAGAGTCAAGTCATGAGAAGGGGAAATGAAGGGACCCCCGCCTCTAAATTGCTCTGATCCTGCCACCACTGGAGAGCTAGGATCAAGGTTCGAGTCACTGGGACCAACTTGGAAAGGGGTCTCTTCTCTGAGACCAAAAGGTTCTCAAGTGAAACTGAATGTCTCTCATCTGAAATCTGGCTCCCTGCACAACAGCTGTGGATGCAGCCATGTGCCCCAGGAGCTGCAGAAGTGTCTTGCTGGTCGAGAGACCGCAGAGTGAAGGAAGAGGCCAGAGCCACTAAATTCTTACCCTTTCTGGGGAAAGAAAGGCTCTGGCTAGCTTTTGTGTCCAATTCTGCCCCTATAAAGGTGAGTACCTGGACTGGTTCCAGAACCGACTTTGGTAGGTTTAGCAGAAAACCCAGGGAGGTGAGAAGCTGCTGGGTGACCTGCAGGTGATTTTACCTGTTCTGGGGACTGGCCTACAATGAGCCAGTCGTCTAGATAGGAAAACAGCAATCCTCTGCCTCCTTAAGTGGGCCACTGCCACTGCTAGACACTTTGTGAATACCCTTGGAGCAGAGGAAGGCCCGAAGGGCATTGCTCTGAACTGGTAATGACCTGAGGGCAGTTCGAATCTGAGGTACTTTCGATGGGATCTTCTGATTAGGACATGGAAATAGGCATCCTTGAGGTCCAGGGAGGCTAGCCAGTCCCCTGGCCTTAGGGAAGGTAAAAATCATTGCCAGAGTTACCATTTTGAACTTTGGTTTCAAAAGATGCTTGTTCAGATATCTGAGATCTAAAATGGGCCGCCATTCTCCTGTCTTTTTTGGGGTAAGAAGTATCTGGAATACAGACCCCTGCCCTGATGCAGGGAGGAACCCTTTCTACTGCTCTGAGAGCTAACAGGGATGAGACCTCTGTTTCCAGAGCGAGGGTCTCTGAAGCACTTGCAGGTAGAAAAAGTCTGCTTCTCAACTTGGGAAACTTTTGAAGCTGAGAATCAGACCCTGGCTTACTACTTCAGAACCCACTTGTCTGAGGTTAAAGAAGCCCAATTCTGACTGAAGTAAGCCAGCCTGCCCCCACTGGTACAGGAGAATCGGCCCTGGGCACCCCATCAGGGTGCCTGTTTCTCAGGAGCTTTAGGCTGGGGGGTGGGAGCAGGTCTGCCCACCCCTCGTCTGCCCCTGCCTCTGAAGAAGCCCCTCTTGAGCATAGGCAGAGGAGGCCTGAGTCTGGTAGAAAGGCCTGTGAAAAGGCCTACCCCTACCCCTGGGGGCATGCCTTTGAGGAGTGGCTTGCCGCTCCTTAGCCTGGGCACTCTTGTAAGTAGTCCTATATTCATCCATCTTCTTCATGTAATTCTCTGTCTGCTCTCCAAACAGAGAATTTCCCACCACAGGAAAATCCATAGCCTTAGTCTGGGTATCCTGTGACAAACTAGTACACCTGAGCCAGGCCAACCACAAAAGCTACAGATGTGGCCATGACCCTAGATGAAAACATCATTAACATCCACAGCAGCATGAAACTGAACCTTAGAGGCTTCAATGCCATCAGCAGCCCCTGTTCTAGTTCACTAGCCAGCTGGCCATGGGCCTGCTTGGCCAATTGCATAACAGTATCCCATCTAGATTTCTGATACCTAGCTACATAAGCCATATAATTTGCTTGCCTGAGTCCCAGAGAGGCTGCCATATACTGTTTTTTGCCATGGCATCAATCTTCCTGGAATCCTTGTCAGGAGGATGTGAAGCCAAGGGAATATTAGCTTTATCACAGGCAGCAGCCTGAACTACCTAACATGACTGCATTGCTGAGAAAGGAATTCTGTATCAGGGCCTGACAATGTATACCTTCTGTCCATCTTTTTATCTACAGGAGGCACAGAATTAGGAGCTTTTAAAATTTTAATTGTTTGTTTCCTAAAAGACTTATGTAAAGGAATAGACAATCTCCTAGACTCTGGAATATCCATCATTTCTACAAAATCTTGCTCATCCAAAGCCTCTTCTAAAGGAAGCTGGAGGGTTTCAGCAACTTTTTTATAAAACATAAAATGAGATGGGGACTCAGACAGCATAGGGGGAGATTCTAAAGGTCTGTCTGGGGAGATGTCCGGTTCAATGGGCACACCCAGACCTTCCCAGCCACATTCATACTGTTCATAATCCTCCTCCCCCTCCTCTGGTTCATAAAATTCCTCAATATCATAATCCTGAACCACTGGGACCGGACGAACCGACCTTTTACCAGACAGTGGTGGTTCGGACGGACCCTGAGACAGTGACTGGACAATTTGTATGGCTTTTGCTATCTCTGCAGCAGTTGGAGAAGGAATTTTGGACTCCAGACCTGCTGATTTTCTTGTTTTCTTTACTGGAATTGGTTCCTCAGAACCAGCTTTTCTTTGCCGAGAAGTCTGGCCCTGGTCAGAGGCACTCCCTCTGTTCAGTTGGCACCGAACCGGGCTGGCCATCCGGTCAGCGGACTTTTGGCCTCTCGCTCCCTGAGCCTGCCCAATCTTTTTCCAGGGTGGCTGCAGGGAAATTCTACATACCTGGCAGTCTGACTGGAGGTGGTCAAACCCCAGACAATAAACACATGTGGTGTGTGGGTCAGCCTTGGCAAAGACTTCCCCACAAACATCACAGTGTTGAAACCAATGGGCCAGTTTTTCTTTTGGGTTTCTCAGACATAATGCCAGCCTAACCAAAAACTTGCCCTTTAGCGGCAGTACCAGGCAAGACACCCTTATCGGTTCCCTAACGTGTACACGGGTATTGGAAAACGTAATAAATCCATTTTTTTAGAACCGATAAGAACCGGAACCGCACTCTAAAATAGTAACTTTTAGTTTTAAATGAGTTTTAAACCCACTGATCGGTTCAAAACCGAACCGATAACTTACAAGTTCCACACAGACAAAACCTTCATTTACTTACGTTTACCACAGATAGAGCTTGAACGAGCGGTTTTGCGGTTTAAATAAAACTATTCTCGGTTAAATCCAACCGAGAAAACACTTTTTAAACCGAGAAATGAACCGAGCAGAAGGAGCAATCTCCGGAGCGACTGTTCACTGAGGCGGAGTAAAGAATCTGACAGTTCAAGTTTGAAATGACACAGATAGAGCTGCTCTCGTGCCAAAATTCTATTTTGGAATGGTTTTAACCATTTCACTCCTGGGCAGTTCTAGAGATGGATCAAACTGCTAATGTCTATAATATAGAAAGACTTCATGTTGTTTGAAGGCCTTTGATCAACTTAGTTGGGACTTTCTCTTTGCCACACTAGCAAAATATGGGTTTGGAGATCAATTCTATGGTTGGCTTCAGGCGCTATATTCAGCCCCTACCGCAAGAGTGAGAGTAAATGGTATGGTTTCAGCACACCTCTTAATTGAGTGGGGAACTAGGCAAGGATGCCCCCTTTCTCCCTTGCTCTTTGCCCTAAGCATTGAGCCACTGGCGAATTGGTGTGGTCCCACTCAGACTTGGTGAGTATTACAATTGGGGGACAGAATATCCCTATACACGGATAACATGTTATATCTAAGAAAGCTAGTCGATACCTTCCCGATTATGCATAATATTTTACAACAATATGGCAAAGTCTCCAGGTTCAAAATAAATGAAGGAAAAAGTGAAGTAATATTGATTAGTGGCACCTCCACACCAGCTCTTAAGCAACTCATTCCCTTTAAATGGATAGCTGGCCAGATCAGGTATTTGGGTGTATATATTTTGGTTGGATTAAAGGGCCTGTACCAAGCAAACTATGGTAAACTCATCACTGGGGTGCTTACTGACCTTAAAGCAGCAGTACTAGTTAGTCAGTGAAAAATGTAACCCTACCTTTTTTTTCAGCAGAAATGTAGTTTTGGTAATCTTAAATTCTTCATTGGTTTATTTTAATTTCATTCCTCTATTTCTAAGCCTGTGTTTAATTCTAAAATATGTAACTTGTGTGGATCTACATTAAAGATGGAAGCCCCCAGCATCTTTTAAAAATCTCTTATCTGGCAGTCACATTTAGCTGCAGACACTATATTCATAATGCATATATATGTCAGAGTTTTGTGGGCAAATGCTTCTGATGGCCAACAGCGCAGCACCACCCTGACCTCCTTACATCGATGATGGTGGAGCTGGCAAAGGAGCAAGACATTTTAAAAACTTCAAAATCCTCTCTCTTGCCTCAGGAATGAAATAAAACAAATAGAAAATTGTATACATTGCTGTTTTGGTTTGTCCTAACTGCCAACTAAATTACTGACATTTATGTTAACTAGTACTGCTGCTTTAAAAGATGGGAATTGCTCCCTCTGTCATTAATGGACAGGGTGGACACAATCCATATGAATGTTCTCCTGCAATTTTTATTTCTTTTTCAAACTCTCCCACTGAATATCCCCTGGACGGAGTGGTCCAGATTAAATACGGCCCTGCATCGCTTCATCTGGGGTAACCATAAAGCTAGAATACGCTGGTCTGATTTACAGAGGTCCAAGGATCAAGAAGGGGTAGGACTTCCTAATCTCAGAGTCTATTTTATATGGCCCATCTTCTCCCCTGGATAGCTTACAAGAAACTAGATCCTGATAATGTTTGGGTATTTCGGGAACTGGGTAGTAATCTAGGGGGACACCACTTAGAGGGGTTTGATGCCCCAGTGGACAGACTAGCCACGTTAACTGTTTACTAATCCATGGACTCAGCAGATTTATAGGGTTTGGGGTGTGGTCAAAAAGGAACTTGGCATTAAGGGATCTCTCACCTCCCATACCCAGATAGAGAGATGTGTTCAGTTCACCCCCCCCCCCCGTATGGATGGGCAGCTGTGGAAGAAATATATTTCAATACTTGTCCAAACATTTATTCACACTAGGGAACTGCCACCACCCCCACACCAACTAGCCTGGGAAAGGGAGTCGGGACTTAGTTTCAGTACCCAGGAATGGAAAAGTACTGTATATAGGAATGAGTTTTTTTGTACCTCAACCTCAAATAACTGGAGAGCGTTTAGATGGAAGATTCTGAGTTGCTTCTTTCTCACCTCCACTAGAACAAAACATGGGACAACCCTGATAGATGCTGGCAGGGTTGTGGGGAGGAGGGTACTCCTTATCATATCTTCTGGGATTGCCCTTTATTGCAGTCCTTCTGGGCTGAAGTAGGGCAGAAATACAACCTTATGGCGGGCATAGCAGGTATTTTGGATAATTGGGTAATTATTTTTTAATTTGTTTTTCTTTTGGGCTTCTTTTCTTGGGTAGGTACCTGGGTACTATGAAATCTGATTGTTGGTTAGCTTGCATGATGTGTGGTCCTCCATCTTTGGTCGTGTGCTATTCATCCTCTACCCTCCATTCCCTCCATTCCCTCCACCCATTCTCTCCCCCTCCACTGATGTTGTCAACTTACCAGCGCTGTTGGGCGCTGGGCATTGCTCATAGGAGGAGAGAGGGTTGCGGGGCCGTGGACATCAGAGGGGGAATGAATGGGGCCCTCACATCGGGGTTATTAGGTCCAGAAGATGCACAGGGGCGAAATGGAGCCTGGATCGTGGCATGCCATGTCTAGTCCCCATATCCAAGGGCACCATCTCTTTTGGTGGGCAAACAGCCGGGGCGGCTCTCGAAACCCATCCAACTTGAGCAATGTTATGCAATGCCAGGTCGATTAAGAATAAGACTGCAATTACTGCAGATCTTGTGGGAACAACTAATCTGGCTTGCATCATCGAGACCTGGCTGGATGAAAATGCTGGCCCCATATTGGAGGCTGCAATTCCGGCCGGGTACTCAGTGATCCACCGCTCGAGATTGGACTGTGGGGGGGGGGGTAGCGGTCTGTTTTAAGAAAGAGTTGGGCCTTACAAGTGTACTAGTCAAGGAGGCTGAATCTTTTGAGTGTACCGTGGTGGCAAGTGTGGACTGCAGGATAGCTCTTATCTACCATCCACCAGGGGATGAGAAGTGATTCCTGCAGGAAGTAGCGGACTTCGTCGTCGACATGGTGCTGGAGTTGCCCAGACTGATGGTTCTTGACGACTTTAATGCCTGGGTAGACGACAAGCTCTCGCAATTTGGACATCACTTCCTCCAGTTGATGACATCACTGGGCATTGCACAGATTGTTTCTTCTGCCACCCATCAGCACATCCACTCTCTCAATTTGGTTTTCCTCCTGGGGATTGAGGCCTTCGTCTTGGGGGTGGAACCTGTCAGATGGTCCGATCACTACACCGTGATGTTCAACTTTTGTGCCCCCCCTTCATAGGCCTGCCCCTGTGGAGATGGTCAGTTACCACCCTTTACGGTAGGTGAGCTCCGAAGGTCTGGTGGCGGTGATTGACCTCTCGGAGTTTCCCGTGGCCAGCATGCGTCCTGAGGCTTTGGTATTGGCCTATAATAAGGCCATTTCCATGGCCCCGGACTTGATTGTTCCTGACCATGTTCGTCCTCTCCCCCTTCGCTCTTGGGCCTCTTGGTTTGATAGGTCCTTGAGGGAGCTGCGGCGACTAGGATGTAGGTTAGAGCGTCATTGGCTGAACTCTGCCCTGGAGGTCGACCACCTTAAATTGGTAGAGCATTATCAGACCTACCAATCAGCGATCTCCCGTAAGAAGGCAGAATTCCTGTCTGGGGAGATTGCTGCCACTCAGAATTGACCAGCCCAGCTCTTCCGGACTGTGGACAGGTTGTGCAACCCAACCTGCCTGCAGTTCCGAAGACCTTTTTCGCAAATAGAGTGCGATGAGCTTGCTCGATTCTTTGAGAATAAGGTGGCCGACATCAGGTCAGAGATTATTCTGACTCACTCTATGGGGGACGCTGTTGATCGGTGCTTGGTCGCCTCACCTCATGTTTCCTGGAGCTCCTTTGACCTGTCGGAGTTCGCGGATGTCATGCAGATTGTCCAGAGTATGTGCCCTACATGCTGTAGTTTGGATCCGGGCCCCACTTCCCTGATTATGGGATGTTGTGATATCATCGGCCCGGTCCTGGTTCAGATAGTCTGGTGCTCCCTTGATTCGGGTGAGTTTCAAAGCTCCCTGAAGGAGGCAGTGGTAACTCCTCTCCTGAAGAAAGCTTCTTTGGACCCTGACTATCTGGCTAACTACAGACCAACCTCTAACCTCCCTTTTATAGGGAAGGTTACTGAGAAAGTAGTGGCGGTACAACTGGAGAACCACCTGACCATCCACGACATCTATGAACTTCTCCAGTCCAGTTTTCGAAAGAGGCATAGTACCGAGACTGCACTGGTTCGGGTGCTCAATGATCTCCCGATGGCAAGAGATTGGAGAAACTGTTCCATTCTGGTGCTCCTTGATCTCTCTCTTCAGTCTTTCATACTGTGGACCATGAGGTATTGCTTGGGCACCTGAGGTCCATCTGTGGCCTGACACATACGATCCTCAGGTGGTTTTCATCCTTCCTTACTGGCAGAACTCAGACAGTGGTGTCTGGGTTTTTTTCCTCTGACCCTTTTTCGCTGTCATGTGGGGTACCTCAGGGCTCAGTGCTTTCTCCCATGTTGTTTGCAGTGTATATGCTGCCCCTCTGAGACATTGTAAGATGGTATGGGCTGAGGTTTCACTGCTATGCTGATGATACCCAGCTCTACCGGTCTTTCGCACCTGACCAGGATAGTGCTCTCTCAGCATTTAATAACTGCCTTGTTGAAATCCAGGACTGGATGAATTCGAGCTGGCTAAAGTTGAACGTGGGAAAGACTGACGTGATGGTTGTGGAGCCAGATCATCGGATAGAGGGGTTGAGGACTGGCCAGCCCTCTGGAATATATCTAGGGGGCGCCAGCTCCTTACCTCCGAACAGGTGTGAGAGCTGGGGGTGGTGCTTGACGATGGGCTGACCTCACAATCTCAAGTGTCGGCTGTCATCAAGTCTTCCTTTTACCATCTTAGGAACATCGCCAGGATTAAGCACCTTGTTCCATCTGGAGACCTTCCTACACTTGTTCACACCTTTGTGACCTCGTGCCTCGATTACTGCAACTCCCTGTACTTGGGGCTTCCTGGGGTTGATATCTGCCACCTGCAGCTAGTGCATAACGAGGCAGCTCGATTACTGACGGGCTCTCTCGAACATCTCATATTACCCCTGTTCTGCGCAGTCTGCACTGGCTGCCGATTCACTGGTGGATCACCTTTAAAGTCGGCTTACTGACTTATAAAGCCCTACATGGACTTGGCCCTGACTACTTGAAAGAGCTTCTGGTTCCCTATTGCCCAAAGCGACAGCTCCGTTCAGCTGACGAGAGGTTGCTAGAGATCCTGAGGTTGTCCTTGAAATCTTCCGGGGCCTGTGCTTTTATGTACGTTGCCCCTACCCTCTGGAATTCTCTACCCCATCAGCTTAGGGAGTGCAAGACAGTGGGAGGCTTTAAACAAGCATTAAAAACTTTTCTCTGGTCCCAGGCTTTTAATGGTATTTACTGAAGTGAACCCTGTGGATTATTGTTTTGTTTTATACTGTATTGGTTTTATTATTCTCATGTCAATCATTTTGTAAAGCACCTTGATAATTTGAAAGGCACTTTTGAGAAATAAAGTTATTATTATTAAAGTTATTATTACCCCCAGTTTTGAACATCTGATTCTAGGAAAGCTTCCCAAAAGGAAAAGATCAAACCGTCAGAGGTCATTCTTGGGCCTTCTACTGGCAGCAGCGGGAGAGGCAATCACAAAAAAATGGCTAGTCTCCAACCCCACAATGTTTCTGGATTGGATTAATATCGTTAAAAACATTTACCACATGAAAAAAATCATAGTTGACCTCCATTTATGAACGGAAAAATGTATGGGGCCTTGGCTGCCCTTTATGACTCGAGGGCAGACTCATCTTGTCCCAAGAGGCATGGGGGTACTGACTTACTCTGGGACCACCATCTAGAGAAAGGTTAAAAGAAACTGACTGATATCAAGCTATGTGAGACACTATTTAGAGTTATAATTATTAAGACAGCCTCACGCAAGTTACATGTTATTTACACTCTGTTGTTATAACTGGTTTGTTTTTATAGAAAGTCGCCAGGTTCTTCACCTGGCTCCATGAGAAAGATATTAAGTTTTAGGACATACCATAGCTTTCAAACTGTTTACTATGTTCAAGAGCAGGCAAGGATAACTAGCTTTATATTGCCTCAATGATTATGCTTACTTCTTTGCTTATACAAGGACTATTTCAAATTGGAATTTACCTCTTTTTATAATTCAGTCATAGAAAGGAACTGGCTATAAGTTTAATAAGTTTGTATACAAAGTGGAATGATCACCCTGGCTTTACTCCTCTGCTCTTGTTATGTTTCATGTATGACCAATTCAATAAAGATATACAAAAAAAAAAAAAGAGAAGTACACTGTAACTCTCCCTCTCCAAATCATCATCACTCTTCAGTGGTTAAATTGGAAATCCTGGGGGAATCAGTCATTCTATGAAGAAGAATGATTATACAAGTTAGTGGAGGACGAATTCTCATATTAATCTGCAAGGGGGCTGGGAATAGGGTTTCTGTAGGTAAATACTCAACTTAATCCCAGTCCCAGTTCATGACCTGTTGTGCACCACAAACATGCATGTATAATACTTAACTATTAATGTCTGATCCAAGATTATTATCCGATACGTAAGGGTAGACAAATACCATTTTTTAATATCCAAGGCCAGCATTTTGTAGTGATCAGAAATACAAAAAATCCTGTTTTGTACCTGTCCATTTAAAGAACACTCTCACAACCACTATCAATTTAAGCAGGGTCTTGGGCACAACCGAGTAAAACAGCTGCAGTACTTCAGTTCAACTACCACAAAGCATGAGAAAAATTCATTTACCACTACGATACGTATATATTGAAAAAAATAATAAAATACGTTTTATCTGTTACTGAATTAAAATTATGCTCTTCAGACGAATAATTGACAGTATCTTCATTTTTCTAAATCATCTCATTTTTATATATCCATACTGTATATGACAGTTGCAGCAACATGATATATACAGGTTACTCACCTGTAACAGGAGTTCTAGGAATGGTATATGTTGTTCATCCACACTCATTGGCAGGTATCCTTGCCGCTTTAAATCTTGCCGGAAGGTCTTCAAGCTTGCTTCTCCCACCCACCCGGATGGTATAACTCTCGGCTCCGCCCCATGACGCTAGATCTGGCCCGCTGGAAGCTCAGGTTGTCGCACGTGAGCCGGGAGGTCGGGTGATCGTGTGGATGAACAACATATACCATTCCTAGAACTCCTGTTACAGGTGAGTAACCTGTATTTCTAGGGACATGGATATGTTGTTCATCCACACTCATTGGCAGACTCCCTAGCAGTTCTCCGGGAGGAGGGAGGCAAGCACACCCCAATACTTACTTGGGAAAGAGAGACTGGAGAACCGAGGCCCCAAAACCAGCATTCGGCGTGACTCAAGGTCGATGTGGTAATGGGTAATGAAGGTGTTTGCTGACTCCAGGTAGCAGCCCTGCAGATTTCCTGGATAGGGACGTCCCTGGAAGCAGCCACCGTTGCAGCAGTATGGCGGGTAGAATGAGCTCTTATCCCTCTGGGAGGCTCCATGCCCGCCAACTTATAGCAGAGATCTATGCAGGAGGTTACCCACCTGCTTATCGTCCGCTTGGCTGCAGGTCTGCCAGATGCGGCTTCAGCGTAGGTGACAAACAGCTGGCGAACCTCTCCCCGAATTTCAGCCGTGCGCTCCTTACAATAAGCGAGCGCCCTTCTAGGGTCCAGAGTATGGAGCCTATATTCGGCCTCCGAGGTGTGATTGGGGTAGAACACCGGCAGAGTCAACACCTGGTTAAGGTGAAACTCCGACACCACCTTCGGAAGGAATTTCGGGTGGGGGCGCAGGACAACCTTGTCCCTGTGGAAGACCAGGTAAGGAGACTCGATGCAAAGCGCCTGGAGCTCTCCCATCCTTCTGGCTGACGTGATAGCCACCAAGAAGGCGGTCTTCCGACAGGTGAGAGAGAGCACACCTGTGCATAGGGTTCAATGGCTTGCCCATGAGCTTTGCCAGTACCAGCAGTAGATCCCACGGAGGTGGGGGTTCCCGCACTGGAGGGAAATGTGATCAAGGCCTTTGAAAAAGCGCCAGACCACCTTCTCCTCATACACGACTGCTTCCTGCCCGCGCTCGTAAGCAGAGATGGCTGCCAGGTGCACCCTTAGGGTCGACGACCCAAGCCCTTGACTAGAAAGGGACCATAAATAGTCCAAGATGCTTGCCAAGGAACAGGAGGAAGGGTCCAAGCCCTTGCCCTGACACCAAATGGAAAACCTTTTCCATTTGAAGGCATAGCATTTTCTGGTCGACTCTACGGACGCCTCAACTACATTGAGGACCTCGCCGGAAAGACCCAAGGCCTGGAACTCTAGCCGCCAGGAACCAGGCCGTCAGGTGCAGGGATTGAAGGTCCGGATGGAACACCTTCCCTGATTGACTGAGAGCAGGTCGGGCGAGCTGGAAGCTGCAGCGGAGTCCTGGAGCTGAGACTGAGGAGATCTGGGTACCAGAACTGGCGAGGCCAGTCTGGGGCTATCAGAATCACCTGCGCCTTGTCCCTCCTCGCCTTGAGAAGCACCTTGTGGATCAAGGGAAATGGGGGAAAGGCGTAAAAGAGGCCCGGGGTCCACTGCCTCGAGAAGGCATCCCCCTGCAGCGAGCCCTGCTGAGGGGGGCGGGCATGGAACAGACTCAGCTTCGCGTTCTCCCTGGAGGCAAACAGGTCCACCTGAGGTGTGCCCCAATGGGAGAACAGATGCTGTACTACCTCCGGCAGGAGAGACCACTCGTGGGATGCAGCCCCTATCCGGCTCAGGGCATCGGCCAGGGTGTTGGAGGCTCCTGCCACGTGAATGGCTAGGAGATCCGCCTCCAGGCTGCGCACGAGTGACCAAATGCGGAGAGCTTCCTTGCATAGAAGCATGGAGCGCGTCCCGCCCTGGCGGTTTAGACAGTACATGGTCGTGGTATTGTCCGTCTGGACTCGGACCACTTGACCCCGGAGGAACGGAGCAAAGGCGGTGAGAGCTAGGCGGACCGCTCGGAGCTCCAGCAGGTTGATGTGGCATCGGGACTCCCGCGGGGACCAGAGGCCATGAGCCCGGTGTTCCCCCAGATGGGCACCCCAACCCATCAGAGAGGCATCGGTCGATAGAGAGACCGTCGGCTCGGGGCGGACGAACGGGATGCCCTCCTGCAAATGATCTGGAACGGTCCACCACTGGAGAGCGTTCCACATCCCCTGTGTCACCGACACAAGCTGGTCCAAAGGATCGCAGCGTTGTGACCACTGGCTGGCCAGTCCCCACTGAAGGGGACGCATGTTCCAGCGGGCCCAACGGACCACGCTGGTGCAGGCCGCCATGAGACCCAGGAGGCGCAGGAAGTCCCGGGCAGGGCGCAATTGCCCAACCAGAAATGATCGGGCAAAGGAGGAAAGAACCTCGGCCCTGTCCGCCGGGAGCCGCGCTCTGGCTCGAAGAGAGTCGAGCTGCGCCCCGATGAATAGAATCACCTGCTTCGCTCGAGTTCCGACTTGGCCTCGTTGATAAGGAGGCCCAGTTGAGAGCAGACCTGGAGGGCCAGATCTCTGGACCACTCCGCCTCCTTCCTGGAGGAGCTGCTATCAGCCAGTCGTCCAGGTAAGGGTACACCGGACCCTCGGCGCCGCGAGGAATGCTGTCACCACTGCCATGCATTTGGTGAAGACCCTGGGAGCTGGAGACAAGCCGAAGGGCATGGCTTGGAACTGAAGAGGGATCCTTCCGTCGGGCGAAGGAATCTCTGGTGAGACGGACGGATAGGGACGTGAAAAACGCTGGCCTGCAAGTCCAGAGAGCAGAACCACGCGCTGCTCCAAGGATGGTATTATCTGAGCCAGAGTGACCATCCTGAAGGTTCGAGACCTTAGGAACTTGTTTAGGTCGTGTAGGTCGAGAATGGGGCGCCAGCCCCCCGTCCGTTTCGGAACCAGGAAGTACCTGGACACAAACCCTGGGTCTGAAGGAGGGTCCACCACCTCTCTTATCACCTCCTTCTGGAGGAGGAGAGCGATGTCGGCTCGACGAGCCGCCAGTGAGGCTGGGGATCCCGGAGCCCCCCGAGGGGCGACGGCTCTGAAGGGTGGTGCCTGCTCAATTCCAGAGGCAGGCCTCTTCCACCACCTCAAGACCCACCTGTCCGTGGAAACAGCGGACCAGGCGGAGCGAGTGCGGGCCGTCCCCAGGGGGACCCAGGGTAAGTGGCGGAATGGGGGCGACACCCCTCAGCCCGTCACTGGGCAGGCTTGGAGGGGGACCGGCCGAGGGACCTCCTGGGCCTTTTCCTCCCTGCCTCCTGTTAGAGGAAGCGGTGGCTTGGGTTTGGGATGCAGGCCGAGCCTGCTGGCCCTGACGTTGCTAGGCCGCGGCCGGGGGCACAGAAGGACGAAGGGCTTAGGCTGTGGTTTCGGCCTTTGTCCTTCTGAGCGGAAGAGACCGAGTCCAAGGTGGCATTGGACTTCTCGATCCTCTGCAGGTGACCTTCCACCCCAGGGCCGAAGAGGTCAGTCCCCAAAAAGGGAACATCCGCCAACTTGTGCTGGGTATCCGAAGTAAAGGTGGATATCCTCAGCCAAGCCCGCCGACGCATAGCCACTGCGGCCGCCACCGATCTGGCACATGAGTCCCCTATATCCAAAGCAGTCTGGAGCTGCTGTTTGGCCACTGCCCTGCCCTGGTCCCGCACCTGCTTAACCGTAGTCTGCAGATCGGCGGGAAGATGAGGGATGACCTCATCCAGGGAGCCCAACAGGGCATGAGAAAAATGTGCCATGAGGACGGCCGAACTGGCCTGACGAAGGCCGAGAGAGGACGCAGCGTAGACTTTTCGCCCGACATAGTCCAATTTCTTGGACTCCTTGTCAGGAGGTTTGTCCACATCCCTGGCGTTGCCGGCGCGCCGGAAAACGCTGTCGGTAACCAACCCCTCAGCAGAGGGGTGTTCCGAAAAACCGGACAAGGAACCGGTAGGGACCGCATACTTCCTGGCCATCCTGGCCGAAGGCGCAGGGCAGGAAGCAGGGCGCTGCCAAAGCTCCAGTGCCGGACCCACTATGGCCTCGGCCACCGGAAAGGCCTCCGTCGGAGAATCCCCTCGGTCCAGAATCTCCGTGAGGGGATACCTGGCCCGTTTGGAAACGGGTTCGAGCTCCATCCCGGTGGACTCCGAGATGAGCCGAAGCAGTCCTAGGAAGGACGACGGGCTATCGTCCATTGACTGACCTCCTGAAGACTCCAAGTCCAGTCGCTTGGAGAAAAGGAGGAATCATCTTCGACTCGGAAGAGTCCTCGAAAACTGCCTCTGGCCTGAGCCACCCTTCACCTGCCGAGGTCGGTCGGGAGTGAGGGTAACTGACAGCCGATGGGTAGACCTCAGCCGATCGAGAATCCTTGGTCGGAGCCCCAATTGGTGGCTGTGGAGGCGGAGGTTCCACCGAATCGGTGGAGCAGCTGGTTTTGGCGAACAACCGCCTGGGTATAGGCTCCTCGATAAGTCGGGGGGTTGTCGGCCGCTCGGTGACAGCCATAATGGCGGGGAGGCGGCGGGGTCGGCTTACTCGGCCAGGAGGGCTGTTTGCAACATAAGGTCCTCGTGCCGTCGGCGTAATTCATGAAGCCTCCTCATCCGAGGAGGAGGACGAGGGCAGCGGCGCACCGCTTACAGCAGTGCGAGACCGAGACCGCCTATGATGGTGGGATCGGCTGGACCGCCAAGAGGTCCGGGACCAGACCGAGTCCCGGAACTTCGAGGTCGGTGCGGGAGGTGTCGCCGGAACTGGCACTCCTTCGCTCGGATGGTCCATCCGAGGGCTCCGAACCGGAGGCACAGGCGAGCCCGGGATCTCAACTCCTCCCGGGGGAACAGGAGAGGGAATCTCGGCTGCTAAAGGCGACAGCCCGTCCAATGGGTCGAAAAAATCTAGACTTCATTGGTAGGAGTCTCGATCAACTGACCTGGCAGGGGACACCGTGAGGCCAGTGGCGAAGCGAGCCGGTCGACCGAAGCCGGCCGGTCGGCGGCCCGGGAGAGGGACCTTTCCGCTCCCAAGAGCGTCGACGGAGGGACTTACCCCTGTCCCTCTTTTTGGACCGAGAATAAGGTCCCGCAAACGTAGGCCCTTCTCCTTTAGTGGAGAGGGACAGACAAAGCTCCTTAAAAGAAGCCGTGTAAGAAGAGCCCAGAGAGAGCGGGATAAATGCCGCGGCCGAGGAAGATACGGCCCGCGCCGCCTCCTCTTCGAGGGCGACCATCCGCTCGAGCTGATCCATCGAGCCACGCCCACCGCCAACCCGGGCCTCCTTGGACTTCACGGAGGGAACGCTTCTCGGACGGCCCAGTTGCACCGGGCAGCACGGCTCCCCGGCGGACATAGGCCGAGAAAGATGAGCACAGGTCGCAAGCCTGCGGGTCGTGCTCAAGGCCTAAGCAGTAGACACACGTGGAGTGTGGATCCGTCCGAGACATCTTCTGCCCGCATGGGCATCTCCGAAATCCGGGAGTCGATTTGTCCATCGCAGCCGCGAGGGATAGAAGACTGAGGTCTTTTCGCAAAATTTATTTTTAAATCCGCAAACGGAGAAATAGGAACCAGTCTCAAACGCAGAGCGTTAAGGAGGGAACCTGAGCTTCCAAGCGGTAAGGAAGATCTGGCGTCATGGGGCGGAGCCGAGAGTTATACCACCCGGGTGGGTGGGAGGAGCAAGCTTGAAGACCTTCCGGCAAGATTTAAAGCGGCAAGGATACCTGCCAATGAGTGTGGATGAACAACATATCCATGTCCCTAGAAATCCCCATATCAACATTACCACCTCCAAGATTTCATTTCTAAAAAAATAAGGGTTTATAGCCCTGATGGTTTTAAAGTTAACCTTTTTTAGTTGTTAAATCTATTTATTAAGTTTGCACAAACTATAACAATGTACAAATGCATTAGTGCCAAGTATAGTCCCACAAACAGATGCAATATAGAAGAGTACCATTGTCACGTAGTGTACATGAGAGCTTAAATTAGCAGGGACACCTTAGAACAGGAGTATGGTACTAAAATACCAGTCAATAAGCCCTACACACGGTTTTATGAATGGATTATAAGTCACATTCCTTGGCAGTAGCCCTGTACAGGGTTTGTCCCATACCCCCATTAAGCAACGACTGCTGGCATTTAGAGATAATGAACCAAGAACTTATGTACAGTAATCGTTCCATACCTGGTATTATTGAGAGAGACAGTTAGTAATCTAGTACCACTCACCAGTAATATAGTTGTTCATTAGGTTCCACATATACACACCCAATTAAGTAATCTCATAACAGTATGTTTACCAGAACATTCACCCTACTTCTGTTTTAGGTGGGGCAGAAGGGAAGGGGATTGCTGCATCCAGGCCGTTTTAGTTATATATGAGGTACAGAGACCAAGTGCTCTGATATTTATCTAGTGAGCCACTAACCAGTAACCCTTTTTAAAGCAATCATCATTCAAAAGGTGTAACTTTTGAAATGTTCTGGTGAAAAACGTAATTCTTTTAAATGAAAGTTTAGAGTTAGTTTGATATGAATACTGTAGATTATATTGGTACAGTTTTCATATGCTGATACAAGTTTCTTTATATTTTAAATGTGTATATTGATGCATATTTTATTACTTTTCAAAAGGTAGTACTTACGTATCGATAGTCTGAAATTTATGCCATTTCCAGCTATCCCAATACAGATTGTTATATTAATATATAATGTCATAGCTTTCATGTATCCATATAAACAAGTGTGACCATTTAAAAAAATTAATTTTTCAGAACTTTTTCACTTCTTCTGAATTTTGTTAGTGCTAAACTGTATTTCATTAGCAACTGTGCAGTTTGTTACCTACTGTGTGTGCCTGTTACACCCTTAATTGTGTTACGGGCATTTCACGCTCCCTTTTTGTAACCACTGTGCTTCCTGTGAAAGTGTCAAAAAATAATTAACTCAATTATGGCAGATGTACAGATCATCGAAAATTTAGAGGCATGCAGAAGTGGCATTTTTACTTCGGCAGGTTCAAGTGTTGCATTAGGGCATAAACAGAAAGTAAATGAAGATCCAACCCCCCAAGGAAAAATGTTACCTCTTGTGGAGGAATATCAAATGAAATTGTCCTCATATCCACTTTGACAAAATTGTCTGTGCAAGGCAGGATAAAAAATAAGCCTGTGTAAAAAAAAATTGATTTGTTAAAACCATAATCTTTCAAATTGATTTAAAATTTAAATTGATTTAACTGATACTCAACTAAGCTTCTTACTATTACAGTTCCGCACAGAATCTAAGTCAATCCGCATGCAGCGCTGAGAAAAACGAACTCACCGTGGTAATGTTTTTTCTCAGGGAACCCACACTATGTTTTACACAAGTATCATCTTCTTGGCAGAGAGTGATGCCTCGGAGATTGGACTTTATGCTAATTATGGAAATCAGAATCAAGTTTCTAACTATGCACTCTGTGGTCACGCTCCAAATTTGAGACAGGATCATTTGTAGGAGATATTTAAAACAGTGAAAATAATTTAACTGACCACATTTTGCAAATGCCAAGGAACTGCAATAGTAATGCTCAAGCAACCTTAATAAAAAGTACAGATTCTTATTATTATTTATTTATTTAAGAGATTTATCAGGAAAGGCATACTGAGCAGAGTACCGCTCGATTCCAGATGCGCCTGGGGTAGGGGGTTACATGGGTACAGTAATAAGACGAAAAACAGTTCATACATAATGTGAAACTTATAACAGACAGTGGTACAGTAGTATAGGAGAAATGCAACATGGGTACATGGGTGCAGTAAATAAGACGAAAAACAGTTCATACATAATGTGAAGATTATATCAGATTATATCAGATAGTGGTACAGTAGTATAGAAGAAATACAACAATTACATAGTGGGAAAATTGATTACATACAATATGGGTAAGGCGTGTGTACAATACAACAACAGTAGTAGGTTCAGTAATAGCATATAGTAGCACTATGTGATGATTGTGAAAACGGAGCCCAGACTGGAGCAAGTAGATGATAGAATGGGTAGTGGTTGTACAAGTAGCTGATAGACTAGGTAGGAGTTGTGCAGAGAATTCAGCAATGGGGAAAGCATGAGCAGTTGGTAGCGAAATGTGATTTGAGAAGGGCATTCCGTTGGGGAGTACTTGTGGTGTGTCAGCTGCCAGTGAGTTCCATAACTTGGGCAACCTGAAACTGAAAGCTACCTGACCTGATCGGGTGGATCTGTGTGGAATGTGCAGGAGCCTGGAGTCAATGTTCCTGAGATCGTAGGTTGGTGGGGAGAGGGCGGTTAGGGATGTTGATAGGTAGGAAGGGAGCGTATGCGACCAGAACTTAGCAGTAATTCTAGCACTGTGCAGCAATGGCCGGTTTTGGAGTGAAGGGAGGTCAAGGGACTGGTATAGGTCGCAGTGGTGGGTATTGGGAGAACGGTCCAAGGCGAACCGGCAGAAGGAGTTGTATAGGGGGTCGAGCCTGACTAAAGACGTTTGGGGGCGGCACCGTAGACGACATCGCCATAGTCCAAAGTTGGGAGGATCATTTTTTGGACAATAGCTAGTCTGGTCGGTAGAGGGATGCAATACTTGTTACGATGGAGAGCTCCCAGCATGGGATGTAGTTTTTTGTGCAGTGCGTCTACGTGTGCTGAGAAGTCAAGGTACTGATCTAGCCAGACGCCGAGATAGCGATATGTGGAGCAGGCCTCAAGCGGTGCTCTGTCCAAGGTATAGAATGTGGGTGATTCAGTAAGCCGGGTTAGTTTGGACCGGGAGCCGAAAGTGAGGGACATGTTTTTTTTTTGTGTTTAAGAATAGTTGGTTCCCGAGGAACCAGCGTTGGATGGAGTCAAAATCCTTCTGTAGACATGCTGCCACGGCGGTTCCGGATGGGCCAGAGGCGAACAGCACCATATCGTCCATGTACATATGGATAGCAGTTTGTGTGCAGACAGCAGGCAAATCGTTGAGGAAGATTGAGAATAGCAGCGGGCCGAGTACAGACCCTTAAGGAACACCACTGGTGATGGGGAGAGAGGTGGATCGAGCCATTCCGATACGGACTGATCGAGACCTACCTGATAAGTATGAGTGGAACCAGTTTTTTGCTACCGCAGACAGACCAGTTTGGGCTAGTTTAGATAGCAACAGGGGGTGAGAGACCGTGTCGAAAGCTTTTGCCAGGTCTATAAAAATAGCTGCGGTTATTTCCCGTTTGTCCATGCCTGTAAGGATGGAGTTGGTGAGGCGAAGGAGGGATGTGGTGGTGGAGTGATTTTTTCTGAAGCCGGCTTGGTAGGGGGTGAAAAAGGAGATTGTATCTAGATAGTGGTGTAGCTGGGATAGAACAAGGCGCTCTTGAATTTTGGCTAGGATGGGGAGCAGAGAACCTCTTTTCAGGTTCTGAAAGAGGAGGCAGGATTTGAGAGGGTAAATCATAGCGAGCGATCCCTGAGAAGAAACAACATTACTGTGGTGAGTAATTGTTTCTTCTAACCCCAGGAATCCCTTACTTATGTTTTACACAAGTACAGTAGACTCTACAGCAGTACCTTGGGAGGTTGGGTCCAGAACCTACTTGGGAAAAATGTTCTGCAAGATAGCAGTTCCAAAGCTGGCATCCCTTCTGGACTGCATGACCAAACAATAATGCTTTGTGAAGATGTGCACTGTTTTCCATGTAGCTGCTTTGCAAATGTCCAACAGTGGGATGCCTCTTGGAGGTGCCACAGAGGCAGAGGTATCCCTTGTGGAATGGGCCTTTAGGCCTCTGGGGATATTTTCCTAACTTCTTCATAAAACAACTGTATGCAAGAGACTATCCATCAAGAGACAGCCCTCTTGGTTGCTGGTTTACCTTTGCCTGCCTCATCACAGGTAAGAAAAATCTGAGTGCCTACCTCATCACAGGTAAGAAAAATCTGAGTGCCCCGAGACCGGACATCCTTTGTCAGGTGTGCAATTTCTGCTCACCTGGGCTGGAGTACTCAGGGTGGAGCACAGGAAGAGCAAATGACTTGTTCAGGTGGAATTCTGATACCACCTTAGATAGGAACTTCCTATTGGTTCTAAGGACTATCTTGTCCAAGTGGAAGATTATGTACAGTAGTTTGATTCTGTGCAGAAGGCTTGCAGCTCGCTAACCCTCCTAGCACGTCATCACAATCAGATAAATGGTTTTTCATGTGACATATTTTAAATCAGTAGAAGCCATAGGCATAAAAGGGGTCTCCATCAACTCGGCAAGATAGATGTTCAGGTTCCATGGCACAACTAGGTTCCTCACAGATGGGTGGGTATAGGTGACTGGGGCCTTTAAAAACACTTTTAAAAATGGGTTGGGAGGCCAGTGACTTGCCCTTCCCTGCTGCTGTGCAGACCAACACTGCTGCCAGGTGTACCTTTAGTGCTGATGTCCTCAGACCCAAGGACTGCAAGTGTACTAGGTAGTCCAGGACTGTAGACAACCCTGCCTGTATTGGGATTATCTTTCTGGGGGTGCAACAGTATGCAAATCTTTTCCAGTTAGAGGAGTATGTTTCCTGGTTGCTGCTATGCTGGAAACTTTAAGCACTCATAGAACCTCTTCTGATAGATTCAATCCAGAATACACTAGCTCTTCAAGAACCATGCCCACAAGCATAATGTTCCTGGGATCTGGGAATGTTATCCTGCCCTGAGATAGGGTCAGCAGGTTGTAACTCAGTGGTAGGCTGATTGGATTCTTGCTCAACAGGGCCAGGAGCACTGAGCACCAGGCCTACCTGGCTCGGTCTGGGGCTATTATTGCTGGTTCCCTCTTGAGTTTTTGGAGCACTTTCTGTACAAGTGGGATGGAAGAAAGACATACAGAAACTGCTCCATTCACTTCAAGGCTATGGCGTCCTCTGGAACTGTGCCCTTGGCTGGTGACCTGAAATAAAACTCTGGAAGCTTATTATTCTCCCAGGATGCAAACTCTATTTCGGGAATGTCCCATCTTCTGAAAACTGTGATCAGAACCTGCTAGTTCAGGGTTCATTTGTTGTTTCCCTGGTTGATTCACCTTTGGGAGTCTGCCAGGACACTGTTTTTACCAGGCAAGTGTACTACAGAGATCTTTGCATTTAGGCAGTAGGCCAGGTCCCAGATCCTCAATGCCTCTGTGCACAGTCTTGAGAATCTTGTACCTCCCTGCTTGTTTATGTAGTACATTGTTACGGTGCTGTCTGTCATGATCTGGCCAGACTGACCTTGTAGCTGGGAGGAGAAGGATTACATTGCCAGAAATACTGCCCTGAGTTCTGTCTAGGAGTTCTGCAGACTTATCAGGAACCCCAGTTTTTCCCAGAGTGCTTTTTACCTTCTGAATAGAGAATCTTGTCTATTGTTCTGTTTTTTCCGAGACTAGTCAGTCATCCAGGTAGGGAGAAAGCACAACACCTTGCCTTCTCAGCTGTGCTGCCACCACGGCTAAGCATTTTGTGAAGACCCATGGTGCTGAAGTAAGGGCTGAAGGGAAGGGCTACAACATGGTACTTGGCAGTTTCCTAGCCTGAACCTAGGATATTCTGTGTGGGCAGGTCTGACTAAACGGGAAAATAGGAGTCTTTTAGATTCAATGACCCCAGCCAGTGTCCTAACTGTAAGGACAGTATTGGTGTGCCCAGTGTGACCATTTTGAACCTCTCTTTCTTGATGTGCCTGTACAGACATCAGAGGTCTGAAATGGGTCACCATTCCACATTTTTCTTGTGGGTCAGGAAGTACCTTGAAAACAGACCCTTTTGTCTGGAATTTCCAGCTAGACTTTTCTCCTCATGGGAAAACAAACATTGCTGTTTTACTGGGCCCAAAGCCGCCAGAGCTTGCGTAACAAACCTGGGAAGTATGGGAGTGGAGGAGGAGGAGGAGGAGGAGGATCTGTGACACCAGTTATCTGCTGAAGATGATAACTGAGGGACACATTGGTTTTACCTATGTGGACTTAAAATCTGGGACTGCTATGGACTCTCTACTGAGTGAGGTCTAAAAATGTTGTGATGTATATGGCTTTGACTTTTCCAAACTCAACACACTTTGGGACTTGAAGATTTCATAATGATAAGATGCTAAATTACTAAAAGGGTTGACTGTTATAATGTTATGATTACCTTACAGTTGAGACCACCGAAAGTCATATTGTTTTGTTCCCCAGTTATAATCGTTGCTATTTAATACAGTATTAAGTCTATTTCTTAACTTGGTGACCCCAGTAGGTAAGATGATGATCTTGTATGGGGTTTGGTGGTGATGCAGTATATTCGTGCTTTTTTTATCCTTTGAATTGACAGTCCTAGACTCCGAGGAGCTGAGGGGGCTCAGCTGGCTTAGAGGATGCAGCCATTCTTGCACAGTACTCCAGCTGGAATTTAGCAACTACCCTGACCCCAAACAGGCAATCTTTTTAGAATGGGGTATCATGATGGACAACGTTCATTCCTAGCTGAGTTAGTTATAGCCTATACCTGTTTTTGTGAAATATTTAGTTCAGGGATATATGCTAATGTGTAGTGAGGGGTGGGCGATATCCACGCCTGATTTTTATGAAGACACCAGTTTATGATGTTTATTAGATAAAGCTAACATACCACTGCTAGGGTTGGAAAGGAACACAGAGTTCTTATCAGTTATTATATTGCCACCATGTACTGGCTGTGTCTGGCTCTAGTGCATAGAATTTGAATTACTCTTTAATGTGCTGGAGCCTCCCTGATGTAACACTGAAGAAATGCGACTCTGTGCTCCTTGTATAATGTAACCTGTGCTGATATAAGTTGTATGCCATTTCTTGGAATACTTTTTTTATTTATTTATTTACTATACTTTAAGCCCCACTGCACCAATCAGCCCCTTCAGCCCAGCTTCTCTGCCCAGTCCCGTCACTCACATCCCTGGGAATGACACTGACTCCATGTTCCCCCTCTGGATGACCTCCCCAGAGGAAGGGCCACCAGAGGACAGCTCAACTCCTCTGGTGGAGTTTAGCTTCAATTCTGAAATGGGGCCTGGTCGGTGGTGCGGGACCTGCGATGGATGATGAATGGCATCCTGTGCGGTCGGGGGTTTTCCTTTTCTTTCTCTCTGCCCTTTGAATGTTGTGTGGACCCTCGTGCTGATTCTCAATGTGGGTCAGGGTGGCAACGTACCCCTCTCTCAATCTGCTGACTTCAGCTGCACTGCCACCTATGGTCACCAAGGTGGCGGTAAAGCAGTAGAGTTCAGACACCCTACCTCCCTGAGGAGGCAAACATCCATTAGGACACTCCACCATCCTCCCCCCTGCCGGCCCTCTGATGACCCGGGCTTGTTCTGGAACCCAGATCGCCAGTGGCGCAAGCAGTAGCACTACCATTGCACCAATGGGCCAGTCAGAATACCTTGTTTTTGTATTTCAACAAAATCAATAAACAAAAAGTTTTACAAAAAAAGAAAAGAAATGAGGCCCTTGCTCCACTGTAAGGTTTTTCCATTGCTTTTGCTTTCAGCAGTTTGCTTACTTCTAGTTTTAGCAGAGTTCTTTCTGTGGGAGAGTGAGCTGGAAAACTGTTGTGTTTCTGCAATTCTGGAAATTTTTTGAACTGCAGGGACCACCCCTGGCTCACTACCTCCAGGACCCACTTGTCTGTGGTAATGTTTACCCATTCCTGGAAATAGTGGGCCAGTCACCCCCCACTGGCAATGGTTGGGTGACCTGGGCAGAACTTGCAGGGGTTTTGTTTTGTCTGAGGCTTGGGAGCTGGTGCTGCTGCAGCACACTTGAAGGCCCTCTTGTCGTAACCTCTTTGCGACTGGTACTCATAAGGGATGTAGGGGGAATAGGCTCTTGTACAGTAGCTCCTATGCCTGCCTTCCCTACCATAAGACCTGCAGGAAGTGGAGGCCTCTTCTTTCTCAGTGTGGTTTTGTAAGTAGTTTTGTACTCATCCACTTTTTTTTTTGTTTTAATGTATGCCTCTGTTTTGTCACCAAAAAAGTAAATTTCCTTCACACTGGAAATCTGTGGCCTTGGTTTGATTTTCCTGGGAAAGGATGGTTGCCCTTAGTCAGGAGAATCGCCTCAATGACACTGCATGAGCTAACACCCTAGAAGCAGTGTCATTAGTTTCCACAGCTATGTGGAAATGGTACTTGGTGGCATCCAGGTCTGAGTTTGCTGTGGCAGTCAGGTCCTATCCCAATTCACCATCAGCCTTACCAGTTAGTGCTAGCACTGTATTTCACAGTACCTTCTGCTACTGGGCTATACGACCCGAGTGAGTTGCCTGCCTGATGAGCAGGAAAGCTGATGTATAAACTATTTTGGCCATAGTATTACATTTTCTGAAGTCCTTCTCAGGGGCTGTGCAGAGAAAGAGACCTTAGCCCTCTCAAGGCAGCCGCATGGACTACACCTTAATGATTAGGATGCAGGATGGGCATAGAGGTATCCCCCCCACCCCCATCTATCTACCTGGTACTTTTTTTTTTCTCAGTCTTATCTATAGCTGTAGTTGAAGTTGGTGCAGACATGATTTTTGAGGTAGCTTTTCGTAATGATTTGTGTAGGGGGGCTAGCAGCCTTCTTGTAGGAGCTAACCTTTTCATATTCATAAATTCTGCTTCCTCCTTACCCTCCTCTGCTTCCTAAGGAGAGCTGCTGAGATTGTTTACCATTTGCATAACAAAAGTGGAAAAAGGTGAGTAATCCTCTGTAAGTATTGCAGGAGAGCCAAATTCCGCTCAGGTGAACCATCTGATTCAATAGATTCACCTTCCTTCTCTTCATAGTACATTTCTTCATCCTCCCCAAAGGCAGGTAGGCTGGAGCCTGACCCTGCGGAGGGGAGGCTGACATATTCATAAAATTTCCAATGACCTGGAAGGCCTGGAAAAATTGCCACATTTTTTAAATGCCCTCTGTTGAGGGCATTTGTCTTTGTTCCAAAACCTGCTCCTTTTCTTTTTCGGGAGGAGTGGTAAGGACATTCTTTCCTTTTTTCTTGGTAGTCACTGTTTGCTCTGAGGCTCTCTCATTTGGATTTTTGGGTTCCATGTGATAATGGCAAAGAAATAACAGCACCATACACATGGACGAGTGCACAATGCCAAAAACCCAAACAGCGATCGTGCACTATGGTGATCCCCAAATAAGTGACCATACCAACACGCGCTACCTTACATTTTATGTGGGGGGCTGTGCCCCTGGCACACCCCCTTCTTAATATAATCAACTCCGAGGAGGGGCCTGACACTTGAGTAAGGAGGCAACTCGGGAGGGGCTATCTGGGGCACAAACGTGGTACCACCAGGATGGTGGGGGGGCGGGACAGCGGGGGAGCGGGAACACAACATTAAAAAACATACAATATAAAATTAAAAAATACAACTCCCAATGAGTAAAGCAAAAACACCAGAACTCCAACCCAGGTTTAAACCCAGGCCCTTCCACACTGGAGGCATACACTGCCTCCACAAGACCACACAGCAAGCTCAACACTGCTATGCCGAACTACCTGCTATATCCTGGTTCCTGAGAGGTTCCTCCTAAAGTTGCTCTATCCTGCGTTCACGGTTTTAGTCCCTCTACCCTCGCTATTCTGACAGTCGCTCTGCTTCCCCACTCGCTCTAGTTACAGGCACTGAAACTGAGTCGCTCCAATTGAGTCACTCAATTTGAGTCGCCCATATCACTGGATACCGGATTTTTGCCATCACTGGACTCAGGGTTCCCCTTTCGGACACCCTGTTATCTTTACCATGCTTATCTGATGGCGGAGCAATTTTATCTTTTTTCTCTGTCTGCTCTGACAAGGACTGCTGCTATATTTGAGAAGACAAAACATCAGATGCGTGCTTTCCATCATCATTAGGAACTCCCTCAAAGCCAATATTTTGTTTTGGAGACATGAAGACAACTGAGAAGCCATGATCTCTTTTTTTCTTTTAGTCCTTTTCTTTTAAGTTTTTGGGCAAAACTTTATATAGAGCTCACATTTATTAAAATCGTGATCTGGACTCTGGCACCTTAAACAAAGCGCTTGGCAGTCTGCCTTTGCCAGGAGATAGAAACAATTTTGCCAAGTTTTAAAGCCTGCTGGTCCTTTTTTCCTTTTTCTTGGGTCTATCAGTCATGCCAAACACTGAAGATCTCAGATAAATAGTTAGGTTCCCAAAAAAGAACGACCGCCCAGACCCTTGCCACTGAACCTGAGGTAAGAAAGACCAATTCTGAGGAAAAAATAGGTGATTCCGGTTTCCTTTTAATAGAAGCCATTACAGAAAACATACTTATTAGATGGATTCAAGTGGCTGTAAATGTTAAAACTCTGTAAGAGAGAGTTTTAGTGCTCCAGTTCCCCCAGAGCGGGAACCGTGATAAAGAAAAATAAAACAGCAAGGTAAAACCCTTTGCAATATGGTTTTCAGCTAAAAGTTAGTCAAAAAACAAAATATAAATGCAATTCCCTAAAGGTAGGTACTGATGCCTGCTCACCGGTGCAGTGGCATGGTGTCCGCCTGCGACGCAGACACCTACGGTTTGGGAATGGACCCGGGGAGTCGGAGGGCCAGCCGGTGAGAGGAGGTTGGAGCATCCAAGGAACTGCTCACTTCCTCTGGGGGGGAAGGTCGGGTGAGTGCCTCGCACAAGCTCATTCCTCTAGCGGAGGCTGAGGAGACTGACCAGTTGCCGGGCGCTGCTGAATTGGGGGGACATGTCGACATCGGGCTACAACGTCACTGCACATCATGTCCCCGAGGGATGCAGCACTCAAAATCACTGCCGATGCCATCAATGACACCCCAACACCGGCGTGCCCCCCACACACATCGTGACTGAGTGATGCAGCGCGATAGTCTTCAAGATTTGGCCAGCTCCACAGCCCTACCTTGGGGGGGCAAGCCAAGGGGTTATCCTGAAGGTTTGCTGCCACCAGTATCTTGAATGTGTTCTGCAGAGCCACTCTGTCTGATGGCCCCATGGGGGGGGGGAGCCTGGATCGAGTGCCATTTTGGGCGAGAGACGGGGGCGGGTGGAGGTCTAGGCGGGTCTAGGGCTGAGCCTTGGGGCAACAAATACCTAAAAAAGGCAGAAACTGTACTATGCTGTTACCTTCTCTGGTTCCTAGGAACCAATCGGGGACCGGAGAAACCACAAATATAGACAAAATAAAACTACTTTCCCTAATTAACATAAAGTTATTGAGAAATAGTTAAGTAATGAATAAAACTTTTTAAATTCAAAACAATAAAGCATCTGGAAAACAGAAATATCAGATCTAACTTTGGGGTGACTACTCTCTACAGGCAGAGAAAATAAATCTGACATTAGGGGCTAGAGTGGAGAATGACTACAGTGCAGAGTTTGAACCTTGATTCTAAGTTCCATAATTAGCATAATATTCTATTTCCGGGGCATCATTCTCTGCCAGGAAGATGAAGCTTGTGTAAGCATTACTGATGGATTCAAGGGGATTAGAAAACATCTTAAGGTAGTTTGCAAAGTCTGTATTCAACAGTTGGCAAAAACCAGAAACCTATCTGTATGTGGGTGAATGGGAAGAAAGAATAGTTACTTACCGTAACAGTAGATCTTCGACAGAATCTCCTCCATTGAGCCACATCATGGAACTGTAAGTCGTCAGCATCAGGACCACCCAGAAAATTTTGCTAGGCGGGGTTGCTCACATCTATGTGCATCATCGCCACCTATATAATGTGGGTGGCCCCATCATGCCTCAGTTCCCCACTGGGGACAAGCTCAAAGGACAATCGGACCAGCGGGGACCAAAGCAACCAGGACCAAACCAGAAACACAGGACAGGATATGAAAACCTGAGGAAATATGCCGAATTCATGCATAAGAGGAGAACCAGCATACAAGAGAAGGTAGGATAAGCACCCGTCACCCGAAAAGGGAGGGAAAGCTGTGGCTCAGTGAAGGAGATTCTCTCAAAGATCTACTGTTACGGTAAGTAACTATTCTATCTTAGGAGGTAGTATACCACAGTAGGTTAAGGCTCTGAGCTGCAGATCTGGAGACCTGGGTTTGAATCTCACAGCCGCCTAGGTACATACTGTGTGATCTGAGCAAGTCATTTAACTTCCTTGTGCTCCCAGGTCACACCTGGAAACAAGCTTCGGCTTAGTGTGCTACTCCTAGTTAAACAAACAATGTTCCCTATCTTCTTCGAGAATATCTCCCTCCATTGAGTCACATCATGGAAAGATTCCCGAGCAGTATCAAAGCACTGACGGATGAAAGTAGGATCCAAGGACTCCAAGTAAGGAGGCCATTCAGGACAGTAGGGCCAAATCTGGCATGTCTAAGAGAGATGATGCACAGACTGTAGTGCTTAGTGAAAGTATGCACACACCTCCAAGAGGCAGCAGCACATACAGTATGTCAGCAGCAGACACACTGTGAAAACTAGCAACAGAAGTAGCCACCCCATGGGTGGCATGAGCACAGACAGGGCCAGAAAGCTGGTTACCACACATCTGGGAAAGAAATGCAGCAGGTCAACCATTTGGAAAGGTCCTGCTTCAAAACAGTGGAGCCCACCATCTTGGGGGAGAAAGCCACAAAGAGCTGAGAGGATTTTCTACAATCCATGTACCAACACAACATCCGACGGATGCCAAGCATATGTAGGCAATGTTCCCCACTATCCGTGGAAGTCAAAAAATAAACCAGAATGATAGCAGTCTGATTTAGTGTTCATTCAGAAACAACTTTAGGCAAAGAAAGGAGGATTAATACACAAGGTAACCCGATCATTGAAGAAAACAAGAAAAGGAGGAACTGCAGCCAGACCCTACAATATAGAAATAAGTCTAGCAGACATCATAGCCATAAGAAACAATGTCTTCCATGACAGGAAACCCAACTCACAACTAGCAGCAGGCTTGAAGGGTCTCTAGAACAAAATTAAAATCCCACACTAGAACCGGCTCATGGATGGGGGGGAGGGGTATAGAAGCAGAATACCTCTGAAGAGCCTGCAAGAACCTCAAGCTGGGCCACTGTCTTGCCAGTGAGGTCATGGAAACCTAACATTACAACCAAGTGTACCTTAACAGAGGAACAGCAGAGATCCAAGTCCACAAGGAACAGGAAGTAGTCAATTATCAGTACAACTGATAATGGACTACCTCCTGTCCCCTACGGATGGGATCCAGCTAATGGGCAGCACATCAAACCAAAAAACATTTCAATTCATACACTTGTATCTGGAAGACGACTTTCAGGCCGACAACAGAACAGCTGTTTAATGTCTTTATAAGCGACGTTCCAGAGGAACTGGAAGGAAAAGTATGTCGCTTTGCAGATGACACAAAGATCTGCAACAGAGTTGATACACAAGGTGGGGCAGAAAGGATGATAAGGGACTTGGCAAGGTTGGAGGAATGGTGAAAAGTATGGCAGCTTAGAGTCAGTGCTAAGAAGTGCAAAGTAATGCACCTGGGAAACAGAAACCCAGGGGAAGAATACACAATGGGGGCTAGATACTAACAACAAAAATGGAAAGGGACCTGGGGGTAGTCATATCAGATGACCTAAAGGTGGGCAAGCAATGTGAGAGGGCAGTAAGGAGGGCTGGGGGGATACTGGGATGCATAGGGAGAGGCATCACCAGTAGAAAACAGGAAATTGTTATCCCTCTGTACAGACAGCTGGTGAGACCCCATCTGGAGTACTGCATGCAGTTCTAGAGACCCAATCTCCGCAAAGACACAGACAGGATGGAGGTAGTCCACAGGAGGGCAACTAAAATGGTGCAGGGTCTGCAACAGAAGCCATATGAGGAGAGATTAAAGGAGCTTAATATGTATACCCTTGAGGAAAGGAGGGGAGAGGGGTGACATGGTAGAGACTTTTAAGTACCTCAACGGAATCAACAAAGTCCAAGAGGGTAGTATCTTTCAGAAAAAGAGATGTGCACGAACAAGGGGACACGATTTGAAGATAGAGAGGGGACGGCTCAGGCAATGTGAGGAAGTATTTTTTCACAAAGAGGGTGGTGGATGCATAGAACAGCCTTCCTGAGGAGGTTGTGGGGTCAACAGTGGTGGAATTCAAGAATGGATGGGAAAGTCATAAGGCAATTCTAGGGAGTGAGGGTAGGAAGAAGTAGGCTATTGGTTAACTAGGATCTGCAGCTTATCCATTAGGTAGGAAAATGGGCAGACTGGGTGGGCCAAGTGGTCCTCATCTGCTGTCAAATTCTATATTTCTATGTACTTTTTGGACGAAGATTTTCAGAGTGAGCTCAGTGTACTGTTCCACAGTACTTCATGAGGTGTGCTTCTCTTAAGTTTTGAGTGGATCCATGACAGGAGTCCAACAGAAATTCTGTTGAACGCCCTGTCAGCGACACCGGCAGGTCGACCGCATTCTGCAGTCGGCTGCCGGTTCGCTCTCCGTTCTTTGTTTCATTTTCGTCGGGGCTTTGCCCGAACCCTGCAGGGGCTGTGCCCCCCCGCACCTCCACTGAAGGATTCTCAACTTCAGTCGGAGCTGATTGGGGGGGGGTGCAGAACCCCCGACAGACAGCGCCAGGTTCCAGCGGGTCTCCCACCGCGGCTAGGCACTGTAGTCGCTGTGGGGGTCCTCGCTGTCGAAATGTCGCTGCGAGGGGGGTAAACGGTTTTGAGCCACTACCCTCCACTGTATGAACGGTAGAGGCTGATGCTTATCTTCCTGATGTTCGGGCTATCTCTGATAAATCGTGGACATAATAAATGAATGTTATCTTTCATAGGGGGTTGTGCCCCCCACACCCCCCTCTAATTATCTTCTAATTAAAAAAGATAACAATAAAAATGCAAATGCGTAAAGTTGCAAGTAGCTGCGCAACATGACGTTTGTTCATTGTCAGTTACACATTAAGCGCAGCTCCACCACTGGTCCGACAAACTACACAATCACCACTTTCCCACTGGAAGGCGGCTGTAACCACTGCAAAGCATTTGATAAACAAACGTGGTGCAGGCAACAAGCCAAAAGGCAAGACATGAAATCAAAAGTGCATGCCCTAGAGCATGAACTGCAGGTATTTCCTATGGTATTTGCAGATTATGATATGGAGCTAAACATCCTACATATCCAGGGTGTACAACCAATCCCTTGCCGAAGCAGGGGGAGAAGACAGTGCAAAGTGACCATTCTGAACTGTCTATATATTCAGTGAACAGGTTAAGGCCTCAAAGGCCTAGAACATGCCTTAAATCCTCAGCATATTTTAGTACCACGAAGCACTGAAAATAGTAGCCCAGATTAATTTCTGCAATTAGGATGGCTTCTATGGCCCTTTTGCAGAGGAGGGTTTGCAAGTCCTCTATTAAGAGGGCATGATGTCCCAGAGGATATGTTTGGCAAGGAAGGGTGTACGAAAGGCACAGAAAGGAGTTGCAGGCGTGTCCTTACTGAACTATTTCCAACACTCAAGCACCTGCCATGATCTCCCTCCACTTCGCAAGGAAGAGGGAAATTCTGACCCCACAGTGACTCATTGATCTGCAGGGGCTGGGGGGAGGAGAGGAGTTAGAAAGCTCTGGGCGGCTGAGACACTGTTTAGACCTGGATCTTTGGGCACCAGGAGACAAGGCGCCTGAGGGGAGGCCAGAGACCACTGGAAGATATGCCCAGGACCTCTGGTGTAGCCCCTACAAGGGCAGGCATATGGCCTGCGATAGGAACTGCAGCCCCTACCCTGAGGCTTAGGATTCAGATATGCAGATGTGGCTGCTCATGCTGCTGCTTCTGGCATTTGCCTGCATTGCTGCTCCTGGTTGAGGGTTGGACATCGGAGGCAAAACCAGCAACCCTTAACCAGGAGCAGCGGTGCAGACAAATGCCAGAAGCAGCAGCATGAGCAGCCACATCTGAGGTATCATAAGCAGACCTTAACAGGTGCTTATCAGCCACCAAATTACTGGTAATGGTCTGCTGGACCTCATTTTTTTTCTGAAGCATCAAGCTGTTTGTTTGTTTTATTCTTTGGTAATCAGGTAAGGCCCACTACGCACAAGGCCTGTTTTTAGGGGCAACCAGGGAGCACTGGGGTGATTGACTTGCTAAGGGTCTCACAGTATGCAAGTGGAGGTTGTGGATCAGGTCTGCTGGATGTACCAGGCTCATTCACAGATCATTAATTTAACCTCTAGGCTATACTGCAAGTCCTCAGTCTGTCGGCCATGACCGCCATAGACTTCCACAGCTTGTTCTGATATTTTATCATGTACTGTAAGCCTGCTAACTGGTTTCCATTCTGAGGCCATGGGACAGTGAAGCATATGTCTTTCTGCCCATGACATCAAGCCTCCTGGACTCCGAGAGAGAGAGAGAGAGAGAGAGATCTTATGTTTAGGTGCCTTAGACCAGTCACGGGCAGCCATGATAACTATAGAATCCATCTCTCATTGAGAGGAATAAAAAAGCGTATCAGAAGGCGCAGGATACTGTTTGTCTGCCTTACATGGCACAGCCAGGTAAGTAGAGGGCCTGTGCCAAGCAGCTAATGTGGCATTCTTAGAAACTATGGGGACAGGAAAAAAAAATCAAAGTGGGTGAGGCAGGCACTTCCAAGAACTCAATTTCTCTTTGAGGAATCTTTCTCTAAGGCAGTAAATCCCAGTTTGGAGTGGACCTGCTGGAGAAAAGCCTGGAAAAAGGCATCCTTTGGAGGGGACTGAGGCGTGTATGCACACTGTCCTCACTATAGAAGGATAAAGTGGAACAGGAGCCCAACACATTGAGGAGGGGGGCATACCTTCCTCCTCTTCTTTAAATTCCTCCTCCATGTATGCAGGATTATATGTCAGCTCTTCCTCCTTGTCAGCAGTCACAGGCATTAGGCTGATGGCATAAGGAGACTGTTTTGGAGGAACCATCGACAGATCAGATGTCAGAGGAAGCCCCTTGCTAGGTACCATGAGTAGCAGAGGGAACTCCTGCATCATCGACAAAGTCTAAGGCGGCAGTCCTGATGGTGACAATGGCGCTATCATTGGTGGTGGTGTCAGGGGAAGAAGCTTTAGGAAAAGTTCAGACATGGTCTTAAATTGCATCTGGGACTCGACGGATCATTATGGGGTAGCCGATGCTGGCAACGTTGACAGAACAGTGCCCACTGGTGGAATTGGCTTTGAATCCCCTTGGTGGGGGATTAGAGCCTGTGCCAGATCCCAACCTTAGTGTCTGAGAGATAGTCAGGGTGGCAGCAGAACCTGATGGCTTAGTCCAAGATCTGTCTTTGTCTAAAGGTGTACCTCTTTAGGATAGCAGTATCTTTCAGGAGAGGCATCCTGTTTCTTGTGCTTCTGCTTGTTCTTCTCTGCATGGCAGTGTTTATCCACTGATTTAGCAGACTCGTACTTTTTCTTACTGGAGTCAGCAGCCAGTGCCATCGACAGTAGAGAACAGCAGGTTGACGGGAAGCTGTGGAGAGGAAGAGCAAGTGACGACTACAAATTCGTCTGGGGCGCACGCTGATTTTCTTCCACTGTCTTGAGTATTAGGTAAACTTCCAAGGTTTCTTGTGACATCTTTGAGTGACAGGGTTTAAGACCTGGCAAATGCTGCAGGCTTTCACTTCATGGGACAGGCCTAAGCAGCAAATGCACACAAAGTGGTCATCATCCCTGTAAATTTTTACTTTACCACAATGACAATAACAGAACAGTAGTTCCTTGAATTCCATTGGTGGCATAAATGATTAAAAATTAAAACAATAAATTGAGAAGTAGAAGCATTAGTGATACCTGTGAAATTCAGCAGTGGTGGATCGACAAGTGACTGTTGGCAGGAAAAACAATGGCAGCATGAAGGGGCCACCCACATTAGATAGGCTGCGATGATGCACTTTGACATGAGTGGCCCCAGCTAGCAAAATTTTCCAGGTGGCCCTGATGTGTATAGCTGACAGTTCTATGATGTGGCTCAATGGAGGGTGATATCCTCGAAGAAGACCTATGTACGTAAACTATGTCGGATTCAGTTTCTGGTTTTGTAACTAGCTGCAGCCAGACACCAAATGGGCAGAGTAAATATCCCTTAACTAGTAAGTGCACGACAATCATGGAAAACTGTGTTATATCAATGCAGGTGGTTGACCTGGAGGGGTGGGGGAGATGTGGCCTATCCGGACTTCAATAAGGCCTTCGACACTGTCCCTCACAGAAGGCTAGTAAATAAGCTGGAAAGCTTAGTGGTGGGACAGAAAATAACTACGTGGGTGGAAAACTGGTTGGCGGGCAGAAGTCAGAGAGTGGTGGTAAATGGGGTGCATTCCGTGGTGAGGGGGGTAACAAGTGAGGTGCCCCAGGGGTCGGTGCTGGGACCCTTCCTTTTTAATATATACATCAGTGATATAGCAGAGGGACTGGAGGGAAGAGTGTGCCTTTTCATAGATGATACAAAAATCTGCAATAGGGTGGACACCCCAGGAGGGGTAGAGGCCATGAAGAATGGCTTGAGGTGCCAAAAAGTGTGCCGTGATGCATCTAGGGTGCAAAAACCTGCGAACAGTTTACACTCTACAAGGGGAGGAAATCAAAAACACAGAGCAGGAGAGGGATCTGGGGATTATAATATCAAGTAACCTTAAAGGGGGTAGCCAGTGCAGCAAGGCGGTGGGGAAGGCAAATGGAATGCTGACATGCATTGAGAGGGGCATAACTAGTAAAAGGAGGGAGGTGCTGATGCCTCTTTACAAGGCCATGGTGAGACCACACCTGGAGTACGGGGTCCAGTTCTGGAGACCCCACTTATGCAAGGACAAAGATATAGAGGCAAAGGAAGGGGGCGTTTCTTTACGGAGAAAGTGATGGAGGCCTGGAATAAATTACCAGAAAAGGTGGAGGGATTTAAGAGGGCATGGGACAGACATATGGGATTGGGAAGTAAGAGGAAGGAGAGGGCCTGTAAGAGTGGAGATGAGTAGGGGAGGGGGGAACGGCAGATTCGATGAGCCAAAAAGGTCCTTTTCTGTCGTCAGGTTTCTGTGATTCTGTGATCTTTCAATTTACAAAAGTTTAGCAGAGATTTAACAAAAAAAACTGTCTACAAACTGCTGTGTAACCACTTTTAGAATACAGCTCTTTCCTAACATCAGCAGTGTCCTTCCTAACCTTCTCTAAAATGGTAATGTACCTCGTTCTTTTTTAGCAACTTATTGGAGATGCTCTTTATGCTGTCAGTGTACAAGTTACAGGGGCCTATAGCCATGAGATGTGCATCAAAAACTTTAAAGAAAATCAAAGAATATTTGGGGGGGGGGTACATGTAAGGTGTGGAAAGACTGTAATAACCATCCTCACCATCTTCTAGTACAATACTGTTAGGGCTGGAGGCAGAAAGATCTTGGACACCATTTTTTAAGTTGCGAGGAATCAGGAGTTAAGGGAAGCCCTCAAGAAGCTGCGTGGTCAGGCTGGAGAGGTCTAAATAAGAAGGTGGCATACACATTCTATCCCAAAGTGCTTTATAAGCAATGCTAGACTGGTAGTGAAGTGACTGAACATGTAGTGGCAACCATTTTGCACATCAACACCCACACACAGCCTTGGACAACTGCATGAACCAATTTTATGGGAAGGGGAATGTTGGCCAGGACACCAGGGCAAATCCACTACTCTTGCCAAAAGTGCCCTGGGTTCTTTTACTTCCAACTGGACCTCCATCAGAACAGCACCAGAGATGGGTAGAAGGGACCTAGGTTTACAGTAGCATCTGAAGCATGGCACACCCCAACAGTACAGCACCCCCCTAGTACTGCACTCGGTTGCCAGCGGTTAAGGTATGAGCCCAATCCTAGTGTGGGACTAGAACTCACAGCCTTCAAGCCTAGAGGCAGATGTGCTACCAACTGAGCCATGCTAACACCTCTATTAGAGTGGCATAAGAAAGAGCAAGCATAAAATCAAAATGTTTTACTCTGCAGAAAATTTGAGAAACTCCTTAATGAGAAAATGAACTATACCAACTAAACTTAAAGCTTTAGAATGTTGGAAATGTTTGCAAGAGACACCCTCTTGTGGCTATGAAACTACCTGGAATGTTTTGAAATGAACAATCATTCATGACTAGTTTAAAATAATGTCAGGATTTTTAATAGTGTTTACAGCATTCAAAAGAGAAATACTCTTTGACATACAGCACAAAAATCCAACTCTGCTTTTCACTCAAACACACAATTTTCTTAAATTTGTTTGGAAAGCTATATCTTACTTCGTGTATCTATCTCTGTTATAAAAGTCAAATTGTAATAGCTACCTACTTGTGATGTCATTCTGTTTTTTCTTTCAAATATAAACATGTTACAACATTTTTTTAAGGGGGCTTAGCCCATCACTGCAACTTTCTCAGTTACAATACTTTTTCCTCCATTAAATAAGAGTCAGTGGTCTTCATGAGAAACTTTAATATATAACTAGTCAAGCTGTGTAAGCAACAATCCACACCAGAGTATGTAGCAATATTAAAATTACAACATGCCCTTAAAGTGTTCCGAGATACACAGCATATTTCACATTATAAGACCATCTAGTGCTGTTTAATAGGTGTAATCAGATAGTTCCATGTCAAAAGTGTGAGTGCAAAAGGGTGAATACAAAAAGGCAATGGCAAAACAGCGCGGTCACAAAAGAGTGACAGGAAATAACAACAATCCCAAAGCGGTGAGAGACACTGCCGTAGTGAGATTCTCTGCGAAGTGTTGCCTACTCCACCCATATTATAAATAACCAACTCTTGGGGAGAGCATAGCAGGGAGGGAGCAAGCTGTAAGTCGCCGTTTTGCGCGACTACTGTTTTCAGGTCGCTCTTTATAGCTCGCTGTTTGCCATCACCACATTTTGTATTAGCCGTTTAGCTTGCCCTTTTCACGGGATACCTAATTGCATCATACTGTACATATCTCAGAACCCAGTCTAGAAACCCCATCACCTTCCTTACTTTAGCAAATTTCGGAAGATAATGTTTTAGACATGACTGCAACTCATACTGCATTTTTTGTAACTCTAATTTATTTCTAATAGCTATTTTGTCAAAAATACTGGCCTGGTCCTTTGGCTCCCCCAGGAAGGATGCGTCCCAGTCTGAATATGATTGCACGTTCATATTCCTTAACAATCTGGAATCAGAAATACATTTATTAAATAATACTGCACATATCGTAGGACAAGGTGCTGTTATACAAAAAACTAGTCAATTCAGAATGGACTGCAAAATGGATGTTACTATTTAACACTGAAAAAGTGCCTTCCACACATATACTGCAGTAGCCATTTCATTTCAGTCATGTTGAGTGTGTGATTAAACTGAGATAGATTATTTATATAAAGCAAACCATGCTGTTTTGAACATAATATTTCTATAGCAGTACAGGCTCAGGGCCACACTACAGAGGAAGAGTACTAGGAAAACGGGACAAATTGAACCAATTCATATACCAAAAGAGACCACTCTGGGTTCTCCTGCAGTCTAATTTGCCCCCTCCTCATTCTCCATTCCTCTTCCTGTTTATCAAGGGTTCCAGTGTTATGTAAATACTAAACAAAAAAAAAATTCTTGGTCTGATAGAGCAAGTAGTCACAAGGAATAAACAAGTTTACTTGGCCCAGCTGGTATGTTTTAGCCCAGGCGAAAGTCAAACTCTGATCAAAGCCCAAATGGCTGCTTATGCATTAACCTGATACGGGCTAGAGATGCCAAACACCTACACTACACCCAGCCCACTACTTTCAATGCCAGCTCCCCTGTTCCCACTTATATGCCCAATACCCCTTTTCCCCCTTAAAGATCTCCTGCCCCCTCTCTCCATTATCTGCCTCTTTCCCAGTACCAGCTCCCCTGCCCTCAACTTTGCCATTAAGCTCCCTGTATCATCATCCCAGGATTGACTTGCTTCCACAAACATACCTTGCCCCTCCCTCAGTTATCTGTTCCTTTCCCAGTACCAACTCTTGTGCCCACTGTTTACTGACAGCCCCCTGTCATTCATCTCTGCTACAGAACATGTCCCCATCCACCCTCACAGATTTACCTATTCTCCCTCTCTTCTCCACCAGCTTCGCCGGCACCCTTCCCACCATCACCACCCACATATGGTATCCCTACAGGACCTGCTCTTGGTCCCTCTTTTCTGCCCCCCCCCCAACACACAATGCAGCTAGCGCCTTGATTTATTCTGCCTGCTGCTGCAAGATCTGGATCTTCTGATACACTGACCCTCAAAACTTTAGTGAGTTGGTTTCTTTTTTTTTTTTGGTTTGTACCACTCTATAGTTTTTTTCACATTGAAATAGCATCTTCTCCCTTTAAATATCATGCCAACTGTGCCCCAACCACGCACCCTGCAGAGGCTGGCTTCAGAGCATATCACTCTCTGTATTAACCCTTTCAGTCCATCAGATAAAGCACCATTAGAAATCATTTACATTTTGAAAACACAAACTCCCATCTGGTTCCTACACAATCACTCAGACCCCTTTCGAGTGGTCTCAGTTGTTTTGTCTGCATAATTAATTGTTTTCAAGCCCCAGCCTCCCAGGTCCCTCCCAAGGCTGGCATTCCCATAGAACCCTTGTGAGTGGTCAGACTACTACCTGCAACCTAAAAGCCTTGATATACCACCATAACCAAAAGTGCTGGTCTTCTTACTCTGTTGGTCCCCCTCGCACATGTGGCCAGCATGAGGGTGGAACAGGTAGCTCCTGTGGCCCCTTATGAGCAGCCACAGTGCAGCCAGAATACACACCGCCGACTGGTGGTCCCCTTCCAAGTGGAACAACATGACATAGCATAACGTGGAGCGGCATACCCCTAGATCCCCTTCCCAGTGGCCTAGGATGCAGTTACCTCTACTGCATAATGTTACACCATGCAGAATTAGCCCAAGCAACTTTTCCAGACATGTTTGTCTACCCTTTCCAGAACACAGTCAGTGACACTTTGAAAGGGCATGACCGCACGTCTCTCTCATAGGCTCCATCTTGGAAATGTTATATCTTTTAATCCCTAGCCTACCCTCGCTCCCAATGCCACCTCACAAGTTAGGACATTCTTCTGGTTGGCGCACGTGCATTCTAATGCTACCATATCAGTCACGTCACTAGCATGACCAGCGTTGTTTTGTAAACATCAGCTGTGCCATTTTATGTTTGCTTCCTATATGGAAACAACAATCAAATACATAATTTAACGGCCATTTCTGGCTTCTGTGGGTACAAAGCTCTACCCAAGTACATGCCTGGCAGCCATCTTCCTTTCTAACCTGGCCAGCAGCCTCTCCTTGAAGAACTAGAGCACCCAACAGTAGGGATGTCATGATATCAAATTTTATTATCATCATTTGTGTAAAAAGTATTATGATATAGAGGATTGTGTATGAGCAATCATACACAACAAGGCTGTGTTTTGATCGAGAGGTTTCCGAGGTAATATGATATCTCGAGAGTGCAGCTCGAGAGACCTCGTTATCATGGAAACCTCCAGATTCAAACGCAGCCTTGTCTGTGTATGATTGCTCATACACAATCTTTTATAGTGTATGGCAACCATTAATACAAGGTTGTGTACTTACAGTACCATTTTTTTCCATCGCTGCTCACTTCTTGGGCAAGCTCTCACTGCCGTGGCCGGAAATGCGGAGGTTTTAATAATGCATATGCACAAAGGCATTCTATCTTGTACTACCAGAAGTTGACTTTAGAAAAAAAAAACTTCTGGCCATTGGGCCAGAGACTGCCATTAATTTGGTGGCCTGCAATCATTTTTGGTGGCCTGCAACTGTTATTGGAATTCATACCTAAAAACAAGATGTCGACTTGGGTGCAATGAACTGTTTGGCCCTTTTTCATTAAGCTATAAAAAGATGACTGTATTAAATTTTGTATTCTGTCTTTTAAATTTAAATAAAATTTAGTCTATATGAAGGAAACTTTTTTTGTTGGATTTTTTTCAACCAAGATGAACTGATTAGCTGTAAGAACAGAAAGTGGAGTGCACGTCCCTGCCCCCACCTTCACCACAGACTGCTGCTCGACTCTCACACTGTAAGTAGACTGTTAGTTTTAAAGAAAAGTTGTACTATGAAGGAAACTTTTTTGTTGTTCGTTTTTCTTTCAACCAAGTTGATCTGATTAGCTGCAAAAGCAGCATGCTGCGTGCCAGCCCCTGCCTCCACACCACCTCTGCCAGCGCTGGATTTGTGTGTTAATATGCAGTTCTTTTCTTTTTGAAATTGTCTATTACTTATCACTGTTGCCCAACTGAAAGCACAGTCAGAAACATTTTTTTTTTTTATCTACTCATCGGACAGGCAGATGCTACACCCCAGTCTTAGACTCCTCACTCGAAGAAAGAAACCTCTCCTAAGCAGCACCACCACTGATCTGGTGGCGAGGACAGAAAGGACTGTACTTACAGTAGTTAGAATAACACTGGTGCCACCTTCATTGGCTGTCCCAGTTTGTCCGTCACATATGTGCTTTTCCATTGGATCTCCTTTTGCACTGCACTGTTTCAACGAACAGAGCACATTACCATCATGTGATGCAAGTGGGAGCCCTGAAACCAGCATGTGGTTTACAATGACATATCATTCTGGGCTCCCACTTACACTCAAGTGTACTGCCATACTCTGTTCCGTCTTCCTGTGATGTGTATGAGTGGACGCTTCTATGTGCGCGCGCACCTAAACGGCCCCCTTAACAAATAAAATTTTGCTGGACAATTGGGCCAGCAGCCAGAGTTCATACAGTGCCCCGAATCAGTTTCTGGTGACCTCGGGCCACTGCTAAGGTCAACCCCTGACTACAGTAGTGACATCACTAGTGCAGCACAAAAACATCGTGACATAGCTACTGCAGCACAACAAGCCTGTTCTAGGGATGGAACACCATCCATAACAGCATTCTGCCATACACTATATACTGATTATTGTGATAAATCTGCAGCAATTTTTTTTTTTTTTAGTATTTCTATTTATTCTCCTCCCCCTGTATGGCCCCCATTTGACCGGCTCCCCCAGCTCCGTCCCCCAGAATTACCGGGGTTTACCTTACGCCCAATCCGGGAGTGGTGCCTGCAGAGACTCGGTCGCCATCTTGCCACCGGTTTTTCCCATTTTCTCCCCATTTTTCCCCGAGGACTCCAGGAGAAGGTTGCATGCATGTGGAGGCATGGATGTGCCTTACAGCCCCGGTAACGGCCCTCCTCCGCTTGCCCCATTGGCCTATTGCCAGCACCCTGCTTGTGCAACCCTTCGGCCTCCACCAGAGGGTAGCTGTGAGTGAGGGATGCCACCCCATCTCCGCAGAGAGGAGAGCTGCCTGTCGGCCTTTCCATCCAGCTCCGCCCACCCCCTGTGCTGACCTACGATGACCCAGGCTCGCTCCCGAACCCGGGTCGCCGGCGTGCCGTGAGGTGAGACGTCCAGCGCCTCAGCCCTCTGCGCCACCGGGCTGACTCAATCTGGAGCATTTCTAATTTTAGGAATAGTAAAAGGAATCAGGAATCATGGTTGCAACTAAGTTAAGATGTTCATTTATCTATCTGTCTGTCTGTCTGTCTGTCTGTCTGTCTATCTAATTTATTTATTTTCCAGTAAAGGTTTTCATCCCCCGTCTCCTGACCGTGCCATATCAGGTTTTGGGTTCGCCCAGCCCAGTCACTGTGCCATTCCCAGGATTCACCTCTTCTCCTGAGGTCCCCCATGAATTGCCCCTCATGGTGGGACTAGTGGGTGGCAGGCCTGCTCTCACCAGAACACTATCCAGATACTGGAGGAGGTTCCTGGTTGGCAAGTGCAGTGCCTGCAGAGAACAGTGACATCACTCTCTGCTTGGCCAGCTTTTCCACCTTGTTTCTGCCTAGCCGCACACCATATAAAGATGTAGGTGGACATGCATGGGAAGGCATGCAAGCGACACACATCAGTCAGTGGCTCCCCTTCCTTGTCGATCAGCTGCACCACCATCATGGCACCACTTGGAAGTGATCTGTGAGTGGAGCAGGCAGACCCTCCTCCCCAGGACAGGAATACCATCCATGGGACACTTGATCCTCTCCTCCTTGGCCAACCTCCATGCAACACAGAGTCCACTTCCAATCCTGGGTCACTGGCATGGTGGGCGATAGCGCTGTGCCACTGAGCTGGCAGTTAAGACGGCTTATCCCAGTATACTGCAGTATGTAGTGCTGCATGACAACTGCCATATTGTTTTTTTACAATGATAACAGACACCAGACATGGGTGGGTTAGTAACAGAGACAAATGCAACCTATCCCGAAGCCAGATAATACAGCATCTCAGAGCTCAAGTAGATACATCAGTAGGCATAGTAAAACCCTCTGAAAAGAGAGGGTCAACAAGATAGCATCACAGGTAAGTCATCTGATCTCCAAACTTAGAGGATCTGCTGTAGATGCTGGGGTCCATGGCCTCATGCACAGACCTGGTACCACGGGCCATGTGGAACATTAGGGCACTGCAAACAGTGACTATACAGTATGGGACAACACTGGATATCAACTAGCAGAACCAGTGTCACTAACAAAGGGCAGTATGAACATCTCTGCAATGGAGGTCCTCGCTTCGGAACCTGCATGCCACTGGATGGCTCACACAAAGTCATAATAGACACAGACGCCAGCCTCACAGGAAGGGAAGCATCATAGAAACATAGAAACATAGAAGTTGACGGCAGATAAGGACCGCAAGGCCCATCCAGTCTGCCCATTTCTTTTTCTACCTTATAAATGTGCCATCGGCCTTTGCTCTGTCAGTGACCTATCTATTCATAGTCATTTGTATTGCTCCTTATGCCTATCCATGCCTGTTTGAAGCCTCACTGTATTCATAGCCACCACTTCTTGTGGTAAGCTATTCCATGCATCTACCACCCTTTCTGTGAAAAAGATTTCTCACATTCCCCTTAATCGGCCTCCCTCTAATCTCATGCTGTGTCCTCTTGTCCTGCAATTTTTCTTATATTTAAACATGTTAGACTCTTTCACCTTGTTTATGCCTTAAGGTGTTTAAATGTCTCGATCATATCACTCTCTCCCTCCTTTGCTCAAGGGTATACATATTGAGCTCCGTTAATCTGTCCTCATATGTCTTCTGATGCAGTCCCTGCACCATTTTGGTTGCCTTCTCTGGACTGCCTCAATTTGGTTAATGTCCTTGTGAAGGTGTGGCCTCCAATACTGCATGATACTCCAGATGGGGCCTAACCAATATCTTGTACAGAGGTTATTACCTCCCTCTTACGACTTGTGATACCCCTACTAATACACCCTAACACCCCTAGCCTTACCTACTGCTTTAGAGGTCTGCTTGGATGATTTTAGGTCATCAGTGATGATGATGCCCAAGTCTCTTTCTTCCTTTGTGACTGCTAGCAACTCCCTCCCAGCCTATAAAGTGGCTTCAGGGTTTTCTTCCCTATGTGCATGATTTTGCACTTCTTTGCATTAAATCCCAGTTGCCACTCTTCTGACCATTTTGCTAGTTTATCCAGATCTCTTCTCATTCTGCCCACCCCATCTGGATCATCTACTCTGTTGCAGATCTTGGTGTCATCTGCAAACAGACAACCTTACCCTCTAGTCCATCTATGGGTCACTAATGAAGATGTTGAATAGGACTGGCCCCAGGACTGATCCCTGAGGTACCCACTTGTGACTTGCATCTCTTCTGACTGTATACCATTTACCACCACTCTCTGTTTTCTGCCAGTCAACCAGTTTGCCACCCATTGACCAACTTCTGACCCACCCGAGCCTACCTAGCTTATTTATCAATCTTCTATTGGAACAGTGTCAAAAGCTTTGCTGAAGTCAAGGTAGCGACATCAACTGCTCCCCTTGGTCCACCACTCTGGTTACCCAGTCAAAGAAATCTATGAGATTAGTTTGACAGGACCTTCCTTTTGTAAACCCATGCTGTCTTGGATCCTGTGCCCCTATGGATTCCAGGTGTTGCACTATCCTTTCCTTAAGGGTGCCTCCATAATCTTGCCCACTACTGAGGTAAGACTGACTGGTCTGTAGTTCCCGCCTCCTCCCTGCTACCACTCTTGTGGAGGCGGGATCACATAACCCTTCTCCAGTCTTCTGGGACCTCTCCTGTGCTCAGAGACTCACTAAACAATTCTGCTAATGGCTCTGCTAGTTCCTCCTTTAGCTCCTTAAGTACCCTGGGATGTATGCCATCAGGTCCCATTGCCTTATCCACCTGAGCTTAGCAAGCTCTTGTAGGACCCTTTCTTTTGTGAAGGGAGTAGTGCTCACCTCCTCCCCTGTGTCCATGATGCTGAGCTGTGGGCCCTGCCCTACCTTCTCTTCAGTAAATACTGAGCAAAAGTATCTATTTAGGATAGATGCCTTTACAGGGTCCTCCTCCTCACATGCTCCCTTTTCTCCATTAAACTAGCAATACCCCTCTGGACTTTCTCTTTTCACTAATGTATCTATAGAAAGTCTTGTCACCTTCTTTTACTGTTCGTGCTAGTGTTTCCTCAGTTTGGGACTTTGCCTGCCTTACTGCCTTACCTGCTTCCCTTAGGGCAGTTTGGTATGCCTCCCTATCTTCATCCCGCTGTGTTCCTTATATTTTCTGAAGGCCAGCCTTTTGGCTCTGACCTTTCTGCTACTGTATTTGAGAACCAAAGTGGTTTCCTTCTTCTTTGCACTTCCTTTTCTGTCTAACACAATGGGATGTTGCTTCAAGTATTGTATCCTAATGCTTGCCCACTTTGCCTGTACCTCCTCACCTGTGTTTCTTTTGCCAGGGCTAGCTTAACTCTGTTGGCCATCTTATCAAAGTCAGCTCCTCTGAAGTCCCATATTTTTGCCTTGGAATGGGATGATTTAGATGTAGTAGCCAAATTGAACCATACCATGTGATGGTCACTGGACCCCAGGTGACCTTCTACCTGGAGATCTGTGATCCCTTCTTTGTTAGTCAGTACTAGATCTAGGATAGCCCTGTCTCTTGTGGGTTGCTGTACCAGTTGTTTGAGGCCCTCCTGCAGGAATCCACTATGAGTCTAGTTCTGGCAGATGTTCCTGCTGGTATTGACCAATCTATATCTGGCATGTTGAAGTCTCCCATTATCAGAACCTCCCTTTAGCTGTCATGTTTTGTATATCTTCTAACAGTAATGTGTCTATGTCCTCCTCTGGTCTGGGGGCCTGTAGACAACCCAGTTCTTATGGCTGTCCCATTTCCTGTTTCAGGGTGACCCACAGTTCTTCTGGCTCCTTATGTGTATTCTGAATTTCTGTAGCTTTGATATTTTCATTGAACATACAGGGCCCTCCTCCCCTTTACCACCTCAGTCTCTTCTGAACAATACATAGCCAGGTACTGAAGTCTCCCAAGTGTGGTTACTGGTAAACCACGTCTCACTAATTGCTACTATGTCCAGTTTAGCCTCTGACATTATTGCCTGCAGGTCTGGGATCTTATTTCCCAGGCTGTGAGCATTTATGTACATGATTTTCCATTGGCCAGATTTTGGTGTGTTAGTTGTTGGGTGAAGTTTGGCATTACCCCTGTGCATCGTATGGGGAGACAAACCTTTTTTCTTACCTGGTGATGCAAATGAATGGCAAACACGCTGAATTCCTGTTTGACCACTAGCTGAGGGGGGAGGGGTGTTCTTCCCATTCGACGTATGGGGTGCTGCACCCCTCTCCCCATTTGCTAGTTTAAATATTCTGCAAAGACGTCAAACTTCTGCCCCAATGCACTGACTCCCTCTTTAGTCAATGGGCCACAAGGTGGTGCAAGTGAAATGGACTACTCTAGAAGCTCCTAGTCACATAAACATCCTGGAGATGCTGTCTGTCTACCTGCTGCTCCTCCACTTTTGCACCAACATAAAAGGAAAAGTAATCTTGAGAGGTCGGACAACCAAGCAATGGTGGTGTATGTGTGTGTGTGTGTGTGTGTATATGTATGTATATGTATATATATATATATATATATATATTTTAATTTATTTTATTTAGCTTTTGTTTACCGGGTAAGTACACTAGACAAGTATTATGCCTATTTTCAGGAAAGACCCAGGAGAGTACAACATGAGAAACAACAGTCAAGGAGACATGGCAAAGAGAGTACAGTTTTTTGTCACAGTAAACAAACATGTGGGAAATACATCATTTGACACTAGGGGAAACATACAGTAGTAAGCACATTTCAGATTTTACACTCTAGACTAGCTAGTTCAACTGACAGATATATACAGGTCATCATACATAGGAGTGGAGCATAGCTCAAGGACTGGATTGGTCATAATATAACTTATAACATTGTCGTATACACACCCTAGGCTAGTTGGATCGCGGACAGGTATATACAGCTCATCACATTTTTCTACATATGCGCATGTTAGACAGAAACAGAAACACTTGGTAGTACAAGTTTCTACCAAGTGACCAGGTCAATATGTCATGGTTAGCCTATGACCGTGGAGAATAATGGGTGTAAAATGCCCAAGGCTTTTTAGGCAGGAGTAGTCAGAAGTCATTGATACAGTGGGGAAAATATCTCCAGGAATTCAATGGAGACACCCTGGGGAGGTTCAGACAACACAATTTGACACTTTACTCTAGGTAGGTTTGGGGCAGTCACACTCTGATGCTAGTTTTAGGAAACCCCACAGGGAATTTCGAAAACTCAGATAGGAGGGGGCAGCTCGGATATCCACAGGCAGAGAATTCCAGAGTCTGGGCGCACTTATGGCAAAGTCCCGATCCCCCATGAGGGTCCGGGTAGGAGGGACTTTGAGGATCCCTGATGTGAGAGACCTAAGTTGGTAGGGGGTGGGATTCGGCATTAGGCAGAAGCCGGGACAGCCCCTGGGGGGTGCTAGTTCTGATCACTTTCCCAGAGAGGTATCCCAAACCAAAATCAAGGTATCTAGCTGGTGAGAGCCAGCAGAGTTTCTCATATAGCTCACAATGGTGGGTGAGCCGGGGGGGGCAGCCAAGGCAAAACGACAAATGTTACTGTAAGCAGTGTACCACCGGGTGAGATGTGTCTTTGGAGAGCGAGCAAATAGGTGCAGCCCATAGATGAGGAAGGGAAGGAACACACCCTTCGCTAGGGCAAGCCTGGCTGCCGGTGTAAGGTTATACTTGGCCCTATAGGCCAGACCCAGTTTGCAGTTTGCTGCCCTGCAGATGTTAAGGATATGATTACCCATGTCAAGTTGGGGGTCAAGTGTTACCCCCAGATATTTGATGGAGCTCACTATGGGTAGTGAGGATCCATCTGCGCTGGTGACGTGTAAGCAGGCCGATGAGGCTTTGATTTTAGCCACTGAGCCAAAGAGCATAGCCTGTGTCTTTTTCAGGTTAAGGACCAGCTTGTGACTAGTAACCCATGACAATACCCTGTTAAAGTCATCGGTCTGGTTCTGGTTTAGGGTAGTGGCATTCTTGGAGTGAGCCAGGATTACCAGATCATCTGCATACATGGTGGCGCTACAGCTGGTAGTAACCATGGGTAGTTGATTGATGAAGAGGGAGAAGAGGAGGGGACCCAGTACCGAGCCTTGAGGCACTCCGGAGGTCACCGGTAGGGGCTCGGAGAGGACTTTTTGAAGCAGGTACGCTGCTTTCTGCCATGTAGATAACTCCATTAGCCATTTCATGGCATGGGGAGGCAAGTGACCACAACTGTCACCAGCAGTTTGTAGTCAATAAGATCAAAGGCTTTGGACAGGTCGATAAATATTGCTCCAGAGAGTTTGCCCTGGTCCATGGCTGTCCGGATACTTGATGTAACCGAGATTAAGGCTGTGGTGGTGCTGTGTCCCATTACGAGCCGTGCTGGGCTGGGGACAGAAGTTCATGAGAGTGGATATATTCCAAGCTGCTCAGCCACTACCTTTTCAAGGAGCTTGCTAAGGGTTGGGAGAATGGCAATCGGTCGATAATTGTCAGGTAGTTTGGGATTTCCTTGCTTCAGTACAGAGACAATCCTCGCCTCTTTCCAGATGTCTGGGATGGTCCCCAGACCAAGGGATAGGTTGAAGATAAAGGCTACTGGTGAGGCAATGTGTGCAGCACCAAGCTTAAGGAGTTTAGGCTCCAGGTTGTCTAGGCCAGGACTGGAGTACTGGGAGAGGCCAGCTAGGTGTTTCTGCAAGTCCTGAACTGATACAGCCCTGAGGTGGAACATTTGACAAGGAGGGTGACCCTCCAGCAGAGTGGAGGGAAGAGGGTGGGACAGAGCCTCATCAGGTGAGAAGAGGGTTGTGAAGGCAGAGAGGTCAGAGAAGTGATTATTTAGGGAGTTAGCAATAGTATGGGGATTATTGCAGGAGACTCCATTTATGACCATGTCCGTAACCCCCGGATGGGAGGATCCGCTGACAAGGGATTTAATATCTCTCCAGAACCTCCTGGGATTATTGGCAGAGCTTAGTAGGGCGGACTTGCAGAAGTCACTCTTTGCTACCCTGATAGCCTTTTTGCACTTGTTCCTGAGGTGTCTGTACCTCTGAATAATCATGGGATCACTGGTACCTTTGGAACGAGCCCAACACTTATCTCTCTCCCGCATCTGGGCTAGGAGATTCCCATTTAACCAGAGGGTAGCGGACCCTCACCCCACAGGTGACCTTGGGAGCATGCTTGTCTTGCAAGGCCCCAAAGGTGGAGAGGAAGTAAGAGGTTGCTGCTGAGGGGTCAGTGGCTCCACACACCCCAGACCAGTCAGTAACTCTTAGGTCTTCCAGGAACTCCTCAGTATCGAATCTAGAGTAGTTTCTGACATGCATAATTTTGTGTGGAATTTTGGGGGTGGGAATTTTCCATACACAGAAAACCGGTGAGTGGTCAGAGATGGAGTCAGATAATGTACCCGCTGATGAGATCCTGTCAGGACGGTTATACATGATCCAGTCCAGTAAGGTGCTGGAAGATCCATTTGCTGTCCGCCTAGTTGGTTCCTGGATGAGCTGGGTCAGGGCAAGGTTAGCAAGCAGAGGCTCAAACTGCTTAACATTACCACTATCCCAGTTAAGGTTTACATATATACATACATACACACACACACATATATATATATATATATATATATATATATATATATATTCAAACAGAGAGGAACTCAAAGCAAGAGGATACTGCAGGACGCAGTGAAACTCTTAATTTGGCACAGACACATCTACTCAACATAACAGCCAAACATCTGTAAGGGAAGCTAAACACCACAGCCAGTTGGCTCAGCAGACAGGAGGTAAATCCAAGGGAAAGAAAACCACACCCATAGATTTTCAAGACAATGTACAACAGATGGGGGGCAGTTCAGATGAACGTAATGGCATCAGTGAAAAACAGCTGATGGCAAACCTTCTCCAGGTTCTGAGACCCGAAATTAAGAGCAGTAGATACATTGGCACTATTACAGCAACGGAAGTCATAACTGGCCTACACATGTCTCCCAATTCCTCTCATCCCACATGTACTCAGAAAGATACAGCAGATGCAGGCCACGCTGGTACTAAATGCACCATTCTGGCCCAGGTGAGCATGGTTTTCCACAGCAGTAGCTGTGTCACTGGATGGCCCATGGCATCTCCCTCAATAGCCAGACATCCTCACGCAGGGGCCTGTCACACATCCATACCCAAGGAATCTGCATCTAGTGGCTTGGCTCCTGAGAAGGAGAGACTGTTGAGAGCTGGTTACCATGAATAGGAAATAAACACACTATTACAATATAGCAGATCCTTAACCATGAATGTGCGCTCCAGACAATGTGCTGCATTCATGAAATGGTGTATTGCTTACTACAGACAACCCTCTGCAACATCCCTTGTCAAATACTACTATTTCTTCAACATGACCTCGACAAGGAACTTTATATATCCTCGCTTAGAGTTCAACTTGCCACCATCAGCTCAGCTACAGCCAAAATAGGCCACATAGCACCCGGGACACACCCAGATGTAATAAGGTTCTTGAAGGCAGGAGGTAACATAAATCTGAGTGCAGACAAATCAGTACACCAGGGGACCTCAACACGGTCCTCAGAGCTATGACAGGTCACACAAATCTGAACAATTCAGACTACTGAGCTGGAATGACTATCCCTGAAAACTGTATTTCTCACTGCCATATGTTCACCTAGGAGGATTAGCGAGATCAGCGCTCTATCATCCAGAAAATCATTTCAAACCATGCATCAGAACAGGGTAACAATATGAACAGAAGCAGCATTCGTTCCTCAGGTATCCTCACCTTTTCATGAGTCACTGTCAGTTGAGTTACCCTCATTCTACACTAACCTGTATAACAATCAAGAAGCATCACTGCACACCTTCAATTTCAAGAGTACATTGTCCACATACAGTATCTACAAAGAAAAGCAGAAATCAAAAAAACTGAAAAGTTATTCATCATCACGAAGGGACATAACACCACAGACTCAGCAGCAACAAAGTCCACAGTCGCCAACTGGCTGAAGAGGGCCATTCAAGAGACCTGCAAGGCAGCCAACAAGAGCCACCTTCTGGTATTAAAGCCCACTCCACAAGGGCCACTGCCACGTCGTGGGCAGAGTGCAATCAGGCGCTGATAACAGAAATATGTTCTGCCACCACCTGGTCCTCCAGTCACACTTTTACATAACATTATAGACTGGATGTATGAAACAAGATAGAGCAAGTTTTGGATATAAGGTCCTCAACTTGGTGGTTGCCAAGAAGTCAGCATGTTAGTCATCCCCACCCTTAATACAGACACTGCTTTTTATGACCCAGTCTGTAAGGTATATGAGGGTGCCATAAAGAGATATGCTTTACAATGGTAGTTTGCTCACCTAGTAAAGGTGATTGTATAAGCCTTTCCCATATTCTGTTTTATCTCCTTCGTCTCCCCCCGCTGTCACCTTCTGACTGACCTCCCCCCGCCTTGTCAACCAGCTTCTCTCAGGCTTACCTTGCACTGTTGTCATCTGCCACAGGATTTGTGGTGGTGCCCAGTCACCAGTGTGGGGCCTACTAAGGATCAGGCTTCATCCTGCTGCTTAGAATTGTTTTCCACCTGATTTTTTGCCCTGGGGCCTACGGATGTGCAATGGGCGTGATGGCTCACAGACGTGCAATGTGCGAGCTCTGCCTTTGCGGAGATGTCTCTGCCATCCTGAACGTGGGTTTCCCTTCCCTACGTGGTGGTGTCGCATGTGCTGTCACCCGGCTGCCGCCGGGTGGGATGCAAACAGCGTGCCACACTAACCCCCTTCCCCCAGGAAGGAGAGCTGTCCTGGGATGCTCAATCCTTCCTCTCCCCATTGTCTCCCGAGCAACCGAGTCCATTCCTGACCCCGGGTGGCTGGCATGGCAGGAGGTAAGGTGCCCAGTGCCTCAGCCCTCCACACCACCAGGCCAGCTAATGAGGATCTCATTATGGCACCCCCCAAGCCCTCCCAGGCTCTGAAACCAACACGGGGCTATGAAGTAAATTCTCATGATCATAACAGCATGCCACACTGATCGGTATAATTCATGTAAACTATCTCTTCTAATTATTTAGTAGTCACAACAGGTCATCCTAGCATCACTGCATATAACAAGGATATATACTTATTCACTGCAAAAAAGAAAAAAAAAAAACATTGTTAATGCACCAGTTAGGGTTAAGGCAACAAAAGTGGGAAAATGTGGTGTGAGGGTTCCAAGCCCTAACACCCCACTCCCACAGTGTAGGGACCAACAGGAAAAACCATAATGTTTTTTCCTGTAGGTGCCTGCAGGGTGGAGATGGGGTGTTAAGGTTGGGAATCCTAACACCACATTTCCCTACTTTTGTCACTTTACCCCAGCTGGTGCAAGTTTTTTTTTTTTTTTTTTGCAATGAATTTCCTTACTTTTTTGGATAGTATAATCATATCCTCATTTGTCTGTGGAGCGCAGACTTCCATCTCTCCACAGATGGATACATCCATATTGGTGTGGAAGTGCAGGGCCTCTATTTCTGCAAAAGCAGCAATTTATTTGCTTTGTTGTATGGCTTGTTAAAGTTCCAGTGTTATCCTATGGGAATTCAAATTTTTAATTTTTATGTTTTTTATGTGGCCCCTAATTTTTTTTTTTGAGGGGAGGGATTATGTGTTACTCTTATAGTACTCATTAAGACCTTTCGTTTGATATACAGATTGTCCCTTAAGTTCAAATACTGAGGGAGTTACAGCTTGTTGAAATTCAAATATAGGGAAAGAAACTAAGTCCAAAATCTATTTTTATATGAAGGAATTCTTTTTTGTATCAAACAAAAGATCCATATGATAAAGTAATCCCTCATACGAAAAAAGAACTGGAAAAAAAAAAGTCCAAAATCTTCTTTCAGTATGAGGGAATCCTTTTCGTATGAATGAAAAAGCATATCAAAAGGATCCCTTCATATGAAAAAGAATCGGGGGGACAGAGTCCAAGTGTGTGGCAGTTGGTTTTACACCGAGACCAAGAGAGCAGTAAATCACCCATTGGGCAGTGTCCCTTGTAATCTCCCCCCCCCCCCGCCGCGCCAGGTCATAACTGCGGCTGCCCTATAATTTCACTAGATGCAACGTCAGCCTACCTTCTCATCGTTTCTCCTTAAACGCTGCATAGGCCGAGGGGTAAACACCTTGGGAAAACCACACTCCAGCTGAGACTTCAGCCTGTCTCAGGTTATATGGTGTAAAATCTTCCGTCTGCAGCAATTCGGCATCTGAGGATTCTTATTGAACTTCTGCCCTTCAACTTGCCGCCAGCCACTTCAAGGTCCCTCGGTAATCACTGCAACTGACATCCCTTCCCCACTCTCCTTGTTGGCCCCATTTAAATCAAATAGAAAAGTTTCCATATAGTAAGGAGATAGTGAGGAGAAAGCAATTAGAAGGCAGACAGGAAAACTCACAATCAAAGGCAGACAAGGCAGGGCTCCCTCTGCAGGACTCCTCAGCCATTAAATGCCACCAGTAAGTGGTCAGGGGTTGGATACTACGGGGGACACAGGTCGATCTGAGGGGTCAGTAGAGAAATTAGGGAATGTTAGCAGTTGAATTATATAAGTGCTGTGACTTTTTGCCTTTCACATCTGGATTGAGGAAAGACTCGAAGAGTTGCACATTCTCATAAAGTCTACACATCTGACTTGATTTAGAAATGGAATGGGGTGAGTGTTAGGCTTCAGAAGCCCAAGACACATCCCACACCTGCTCTCCTGCCTGCTTTTAGGGGCTGGGGTGTTAGGGTTGGAAACCCTAATGCCACATTTCCCAACTTTTGTTGCTTTGACCCTAACTGGAGCATTAACAAAGTTTTTGCAACATACATATATATATATATATATATATATATATATATATATATATACACACACACACACACATACATATATATATATATATATATTATAAAATGGGTAGGGAAATTGCAGCAATATCATTAGCTGACCAGCATCACATGGCGCGCGTATATCAGGCCAGCACACACCTGCACTTTACCCCCAAAACAATTTTGACATTTTATAAGATAGATGAAACCACTCTGAGGTGTCTTGGTCGGCGCTCTGATATCATACGCCTTGGTGGTTGGACGCACACCAAGGCGTATGTATATCAGAGCCACCGCATAATTCCTCAGAGTGGTATATCTATTGCATATACAGTATATATATATAAATATAATAATAGAGTATAGATATATGTATTCTTTGCAAAAAAAAAAAGTGTTAATGCAACATTTAGGGTTCAGGCTAAAGCGAAAAAAGTAGGGAAAAGTGGTTTTAGGGTTGCCAACCCTAAAGCCCCACCCCACCCCACAAACAAATCAGGGGTGCAGTCTTCCTTGGGGTTGTCAACCCTAAAGTTCACCCCATTCTATAGACTCCAGAAACATACACATCTAATGGGGAGAGCTTTAGGGTTGACAAACCCAAGGAAGACTGCACCACTGATTTGTTTTTAAAATGTCCTTACTTTTTGAGATAGTATAATCCTATCCTTATTTACGTCCGGACCCTGCGCTTCCATCCATCCATACTTTTTGAGATACTGTAATTGTATCCTTATTTGCCTGTGGGAATGCACCATAGATGTGTATATGTATGTTGCTGTGGAAGACCAGGGCCCTCCAGGCCTTGCACTTCCATTTGTAAGACAATAGCAACCAAATTGTCAGCATAGCCTTCTTATTACCCCACCTCATGTACCCTGTATAGAAAATTTTCAAATCCACGCCACAGGTGCGAAAACACAGTTTGGTCAGGATTTGAAAAATGACAGCTGTCACGTTCATGAGGTGGTATAAGAAAATGGTTATGCTGAAAATCTGGGGTAAAAATATTTAAAATTACCAAAGTTATGAGCAAGCATTGCAAAATTTCAATGGATGCATATAACTTTTCCATTTTTATATATTTTGACCCCACATTTTCAACACAGCTTTCTGATGCTCATGAGGAGGGGTCAAGGGTGGTAAAAAGTTTCAAATCCTGCCCAAAAGGTGATTTTGCCAAGTGACTGTGAAATTGCCTTTTGGGCCAGATTTGCATAATTTCACCACTATTGTTCATGAAGTGGGGCATCAAAAATGCCATGTTAAACATTTGGTTTCAAAATCTGCAAAAATGGCAAAGTTATGCTTCAAAGTTGAAAACCCCATTGAAATACAATGAACCATTCTTATCTTAGTTTCTCTTACTGCAGTTGGTGGGTCCAGCAGCAAGATGTGTCTTTGATCATAGAGCTGATCTTCACACTCAGATCTGTTCAGGTGAGTGAGGGTATGTGAGGGGGTGTAGGGTGGTGGGTGCTCAGTGGGAGGCTGGGGTGGGAGGGTTGTATTGGTGAGGGACTGTTTTATTTTTTACAGGTTTAAAAAAAAAACATTGAAGGACTGTTTTCTTTATTTCAGACAGGACAGTGACTGGAGGGTGCCACTAGACACCAGGGAAAAACAAAATATTAATGGGAATGATGACTGGAGGGTGGGGGTGCCACTAGACACCAGGACAAGATTTAATCATTATAGGGATGGCGATCAGAGGGCGGGGGGTTGCCATCAGACACCAGGGAAAAATAAAATAATTAAGGGACAGCTGTTGGAGGTGTGGTGCCACTAGACACCAAGGAATAATAAAATAATTATGGGGATAGCGATCAGAGGGTGGTGGGTGCCACTAGATATTAGGGGAAAAAAAATATTAATGGGGACAGTGATCAGAGGGTGGGGGCCACCACTAAACACATCAGAAAGATTTGATCATTACAGGGATGGTGATCCGAGGGTGGCAGGTGCCAACAGACACCCGGAAAAACAAAAATAATTATGGGGACCATGACTGGAGGGTGGGGGTGCCACTATACACCAGGGAAAGATTAAATTATTATGGGGACAGCAATCGGAAGGTGGGGGGTGCCACCAGACACCAGGGAATAATAAAATAATTACAGTGATGGCGATCAGAGGGTGGGGGGCACCACTAGACACCAGGGAAAAATGACACAATTATAGGGATGGAGTCCAACATCCTTTCATTTTGTTTGCAGGAATCATTTTTCATATCAAATGAAAAAAGGAAACGAAAAAATATCCCTTCAAACAAAAAAAGAATTGCAAAAACACTAGTCCAAAATATTTTTCTGTATGAAGGGATCCTTTTATATTTAAATGAAAATAGCATACAAAAAGGATCCCTGTTTTTTCATTTGAAAGTATCCTTTTCCATTTAAACATAAAAAGCAAAGGAAAAAGGATCCTTTCAAATAAAAAAAGAATAGTAAAATCACTGTCAAAGTAGTAGACCAGGGAGGGGCTGTGGACATGGCCTACCAAGACTTTAGCAAGGCATTTGACACAGTCCCACACAAAAGATTAATAAACAAATTAGTCAGCCTGGGAGTGGGTCCCAGGGTGGTAGCCTGGGTAAAACATTGGCTGGACAACAGGACACAGAAGGTAATAGTAAACGGAGCCCACTCTGAGAAAGGGGGGTTACTAGTGGGGTACCGCAGGGTTCAGTACTGGGTCCGATCCTCTTTAATGTCTTTATAAGTGACATTATAGAGAGACTTGAAGGAAAAGTATGCCTCTTTGAAGAAGACACAAAGATTTGCAACAGGGTGATACACAAGGGGGGTGGAAAGGATGAGAAGGGACTTGGCAAGGTTGGAGGAATGGTCAGAAGTATGGCAGCTTGGATTCAATGCAAAGAAGTGCAAAGTAATGCACATGGGAAACAAAAACCCAGGGGTAGAGTACACAATGGGAGGGGGACGTAGTAACAACAAAAAAAATGGAAAGGGACCTGGGGAGTAATCATATCAGATGACCTAGAGGTTAGCAAGCAATGTGAGAAGGCAGTAGGGATGGCTGGGGGATACTGGGTTGTATAGGGAGAGGCATCACCAGTAGAAAACAAGAAGTTGTTAACCCTCTGTAGAGACAGTTGGTGAGACCCCATCTGGAGTACTGCATCCAATTCTAGAAACCCCATCTCCTCAAGGACATAGACAGAAAGGAGGCAGTCTAGAGGAGGGTAACTAAAATGGTGCAGGGTCTGCAACAGAAGCCATATGAGGAGAGACTAAAGGAGCTTAATATGTATACCCTTGAGGAAAGGAGGGGAGAGGGATGACATGGTAGAGACTTTTAAGTACCTCAAGGGAATCAACAAAGTCCAAGAGAGTAGCATCTTTCAGAAAAAGAGATGTGCACGAACAAGGGGACACAATTTGAAGATAGAGAGGGGACGGGTCAGGCAATGTGAGGAAGTATTTTTTCACAAAGAGGGTGGTGGACGCATGGAACAGCCTTACTGAGGAGGTTGTGGGGTCAAAAACAGTGGGGGAATTCAAGAATGAATGGGACAGACATAAGGCAATCCTTGTGGAGGGTAGGAAGAAAGAGGCTGTTGGTTAACTAGGATCTGCAGCTTATCCAGTAGGTAGGGAAATGGACAGACTACGTGGGCCAAATGATCCTTATTTGCTGTCAAATTCTATATTTCTATGTAATCTAAGTCCAAAATCTTTTTTTGTTTGAAGGGATCCTTTTTCGTTCATGTGAAAAAGCCCATATGAAAAAAGCGAAAGAGAGTCATGAAAAAGGATGGAAAAATGAAAAAAATATGCATTTTGGGTCATTTTCCTACCAGTGAAGTGCAGAATCCATCTAATGGAGTCCCAATGAGCAAGACACATATTTGGGGGTTTTGAAATTTTATTTTTCTTTAAACAGAAAGCAAGATGGCGGCAAACGAAAAAGGATTTCTTCCTCATGAAAAAGGATAGGCTCCATACGGAAAACGATTCTTTTTTCATTTCATACAGCTATCTTGAAGTGTTTACTGAGCATGCTTAGAATCAACATTTTAAAAATTAACTCCGGAATGGAATAATATTTTTTCACCAAACCAGTGAAAGGCACTACTGTGGGGCAGGCCCTTTCTACCCTGAAATTTCAGACCAAAATTCCAAACTATTCGACACTACGGGCCAACACAAAACAGCAATCCCCCCCCCCCCCGGAAAAATTAACTTTTTTCGCTATCCGAATCTCGGAATCCGCACATCCGACTGGAGCGAAAGCTGTCACATCAAGAAATCCACCTCACGAGACAGTGCATGCAAAATGTCGTGCAAATCCATTGAATGCTTGTGAAGTTATTAAAGCGCAAAATTTGGGGTTTATCACTAAAATGCCTACTCAACCCTAAATACAGTGGTGCCATTTCACCACACACACACACAAATACACATCTATATGTAATCCCCCTGTTGGGGGCTTACATTTAGCCCCCATAGGTTGCTCCCTTTTGCCTGTTTTCCCCCATTCTTCCCTCGGTCCTGATTGGTCCTGTAGTGTCCCTAGGCACCCCCCCCCACATAATTTTTTTATAGAGTGGGGCTGAGGGAGCAGATTTGTGAAGTCGCCATCCGGTTTTGCACTCCGGTGCCGGGCGATTCTCCGCGCATGTGCAGAAGGCACATTTTCATTTGGCCATTTCAGTGGCTGCTAGAGTTACTTCTCTGGTGGTCCCGGTCCTGCTGGGCAGCAAAAGAGGGACTGGAGACCTTGAGACAACCGGAGAGACAACAGAAAGGCAAAAGAGCCATTTTGGTGAGCGCCAAACTGCACTTCAGTATCGAGAGCCTCCTCATTAATATTCATGAGGTGACATAAATAATGTATGAGCTGAGCCTGTCTAGCGCTAGGAGCAAGCTAGAATAGCGCTAGCGACAGGCAAGGAGCAAAGTAAAAATAATAAGTAACACAAAGGGGCTGATGAAAGGAAGGTGTGGCTATATGTTTTGGGGGATTGAGTGAGTGAAATGTATAGATTCTCTGCAGACACAGTTGGAAGCTGGGGCTTGTATACAAAATGTAATGCTACCTAGGGGTAATGCATAATGGCCGCAGCGGAAATGAATGAATAAAAATAAATGCTATGGTTGCAGAACTGCTTTTAAGTTGGGACCTTGTGAGAACATCAGTGGGACTATTTACTTCAGCAACCATGTTTCTGCAGCCATGTGGTTCAGCCAACCATCCAAAGGGCCAGGACTCGCCAAGAGGATTCTGGAGCTTGAGAAAGGACTCTTGGGGAAAAATACTAGGGAATATTCTGGCGCCGTTTTGAGCAGCCAATGAGGCGTTGAGGGAGCCTCATACATCTTAAATTTTCTTTAAGGACAGTGGCTCCAACCAATAGGGAGCTGCCAAGGGCTCCCAAAAAGTCAGAACTTTTGGACTCTAGGTTAGTTCGGGGGGAGCCCTCCACAGGGAGGCTGGCTCCAGCCCCTCTGAGAGAATGGGGCTGCAAGGCTGGGAAAGGGCCTGCTGGGGGCTGCCAGCAATCTGTCCCCCAGGGCTGGCTGGGCCTTTCCCCACAGGAGAAAAAAAAGTGAAAGTTTGTGCAGGCAGCTCTGCAGGAAATGAGAGCTGCAGGATTCTGATGCTGTGAGTAAGAAGCTGTACCACAGCGGTGGAGATACTGAGAGATGGAAAAAGGATTAGAGAAATGGACTAGTCCTGACAAGGATTGAGCCTCCTTAGGGTTAGGACTAATGTAGCAGAACCGTGAGTAGAAAGCAGGAATTGCCCTGCAAATTCTGAGGATGTACAAAGTTGTTTGATTTGGTGCCCAAGGGCATGGGAAAAGCTAAAGAGAACAAGAGCAACTGTAAAAAGTTAATTTAATTCAGCTAGCACGCCAACACTGGCTGACCAGCTGCGCCTCAGGCCTGCAACTTAAGATCTCGGTACCCAGGGACAGAATTTGGGACGTCATTCTGGCTCTGGTACCAGCGGGTTTGGGCATGGTAATTTCTGCAGCAGTTAGATAGCTAGGAAGAAAGATGGTGGCTGCATTGGTCAAAGTGTGGGTATAAGAATAAAAGGGAAAAGGATTGTTTGGGAAATGTCAAATCTTTAAATGAAAATTAAAATGTTTTGCTTAACCTCTATTCCATCTTACCCCATCCTAACCCTCTCCATGTAAATAAATTATAATGTTACTCTTTCAGAAAAGTGCTGACTCAAGAGCCTGATTTTGGTGAGCATATTATTACCTGAAGTTAATGATGCCAACTGTTTAATGTGGGGATTTTGGTTATGGCAAGGCCATGGCTGTGGTAACTGTTTGGGGAGGTGGGTTGGTATGACATCCCAGGGGGTTATACTGGTAGAGATCAGACCCACTAATTGTACGCTGGGTGGAGGCACCACTGTTTTATTTGTAGTCTTGGGAAAGGACCCCTGCATAATAGCTTATGGGAACCCATGCCCCTCAACCATGGTCAGGCCTGCAAGGCAGGGGTAGTGGCCCTCTTTAGGATGATGCCAGAGAGGGGCTACACAAATGGAGGCACTGCTGGGCTCTCCTGTGCCAGTCACACCCAGAATGGCACCCCCAGCTCACTAAAATGGCGGGGACCCTTAAAAGTGGTAAAATGCTAAGGAAAGTATTGGAGAACTGATTTTGGCACCAAAACTGTCTTGGGCTGTCTTCATTGCTGGTCAATGAAAAAAATGTAGGTGCGGAAGCTTCCTAGTGGTCAAAGGTAGAAATTGTGCTAAAAGTTGTGCCATCCGGAAAATTTTAATGTCAAGAGTCCCTGGGGAGTGGTGATACCGGCTAAAGCTCTGAGTCTATGGGAGAAATCTTATAAATGTGTAGATAGATGGTAATTGTTTAGAAAAAAATGTGATAGGTACTGTTGGTGAGAATAGGTAATCATGTGTATAGAATAGGATGTTAACTGTTCTGAAACGTGTTTGATGCAAATGGGTAAATGCTTATGGATGGAGTCAAGTTATGTCCTAAGCTTGGCGGGGTTGACAAGCATTTAAGGGAAGGGGGAGTGTAACCCTCTGTTGGGGGTTTACCTGTTAGCCCTGTAGGTTGCTCCCTTTTTGCCCATTTTTCCCCCGGTCCTGGTTGGTCCCTATGGTGTCCCTAGGTTCCCCCCCTCTTGCATAATTTTTTGAGAGAGCGTGGCCGAGGGAGCTGATTTGTGGAGTTGCCACCCAGTTTTGCTGCCAGGCGATGCTCTGCGCATGCGCAGAAGGTGCATTTTCATTCGGCCATTTTGGCAGATGCTAGAGTTGCTTCTCCAGTGGTCCCGTTCCCGCTGGACAGCAAAAGAGGGACCGAAGACCATGAGACAACTGGAGAGGCAACAGAAAAGCAAAGAGAGACATTTTAGTGAGCGCCAATCACGCTCCAATATTGAGAGCCACCTCAGTAATATTCATGAGGTGGCATGAATAATATATGAGCTGGGCCTGTCTAGTGCTAGGAGCAAGCTAGAATAGCGCTAGCGACAGGTAGGGAGCAAAGTAAAAATAATGAGTAACACAAAGGGGCCGGTAAAAGGAAGGTGTGGCTATATGTTTTGGGGGATTGAGTGAGTAAAATGTATAGACTGGCTGCAGACACAGTTGGAAGCTGGGGCTTGTATATGAAATGAAATGGGGCTTTATCTGTGCTACCTAGGGGTAATGCATAACGGCAGCAACGACTGAGAAAGGGCTGAGTTAATATGTTAAATGTTGCAGTCGCTTTAAAGGGCAGAGAGATTGCTTTAAAACCTCATGGAAATGAGTGAATAAAATAAATGCTATGGCTGCAGAACTGCTTTTAAGTTGGGACCTTGTGAGAACATCAGTGGGAGTGTTTGTTTCAGCAGCCATGTGATTCAGCTAACCATCCAAAGGGCCAGGACTCGCCAAGAGGATTCTGGGGTTTCAGAAAGGACTCTTGGGGGGAAAAATACCAGGAAATATTCTGGCTCCGTTTTGAACAGCCAACGAGGCGTCGAGGGAGCCTTATACATATTAATTTTCTTTAAGGACAGTGGCTCCAGCCAATAGGGAGCTGCCAGGGGCTCCCAAAAAGTCAGAACCTTTGGACTCTAGGTTAGTTCGGGAGGAGCCCCTCCACAGGGAGGGGGGCTCCAGCCCCTGTGACAGAATGGGGCTGCAAGGCTGTGAAAGGGCCTGCCTGGAGGCTGCCAGCAATCTGTCCCCCAGGGCTGGTTGTGCCTTTCCCCATTTGGAGAAAAAAGAGAAAGATTGTGCAGGCAGCTCTGCAGAGAATGACAGCTGCAGGATCCTGATGCTGTGGGAAAGAAGCTGTACCACAGCGGTGGAGATACTGAGAGAAAGAAAAAGGATTAGAGAAATGGGCTGGTCCTGATGGGGAGTGAACCTCCTCAGGGTTTATATCTGTACCTCAGTGGTGAGACATGGTTGATTCATAATGTGTAATGAAAAGTTGTGAAAAAGATATGTAACAGGAAAATGTCCTGTTCTGACCCTGCAAGACAAAGTGTCTGAAGAGAAAAGGGAGAAGGACATATGGTCTGAGGACTGGTTCTAGCATTAAAGAATGATTACTGAAAATTGGATGGGAATCCGGATTCTGAGATGCTGCAGAAAGCGCCTCTTCTGGATTTGATTTGCACCTGCATGGAGAGAAAAGAGACTTTCTTTGATGTGTTGTGAGAAAAAAAAGTTTCTGGAATTGTGTGCGAGCCGGCGCAAAAGTGATCACTGTTAAAGCTGAGAGACTGAAAGCAGAAGGATGAGCAGGTGCTATCTGGGTGGGTACCTACTGTCTGCTCCTGAAATACATAGATACATAGACAGTGTCGGCAGATAAGGGCCTATGGCCCACCCAGTCTGCCCATTTGAGCTTGTAAGTTCAGTTTGTTTTCCTAGAAGTCTGTTGTACCTTACCCCTGACCTCCAGAATTCCTTTATGTCTATCCCATGCATTCTTAAATCCCGTGATTGTTTCAGCCCCCACCACTTCCTCTGGCAGGGTGTTCCACTTGTCCACCACCCGTTCTGTGAAGAAATTCTTTCTCATGTTTCCTCTGAATCGTCCTCCCTCCAACTTCATCCCATGCCCTCTAGTCCTGAACATCTTTTTCGCTTAAAAATAGTGTTTTCCTGCACCCTGTTCCTCCCTGTAAGATACTTGTATGTCTCTATCATATCCCCTCTCTCCCTCCTCTCCTCCAGGGAGTACATGTTCAGTTCCTTCAACCTGTCTTCATAGGACCTGTGATGCAATCCATGCACCATCTTTGTTGCCCTCCTCTGAACCTTCTCTACCCTGTCTGTGTCCTTACATAGGTATGGTCTCCAGAACTGTACACTGTACTCCAGGTGGGGCCTCACTAGTGTCTTGTATAGTGGAATTATGACCTCCCTTTTCCTGCTGGTAATGCCCCTGCCTATACATCCCAGCATCCTATTTGCTATATACAGCTGAGAAAAGAGACTGCTGTGTGAACCTGGAGTTTTCAAGACTCTGTAGTTGCTGCCAGAGCCTGATTATCTGGAGAGAAACAGAGACTGCTTGGGCTATACACCGTAGCTGGTAATTGAGAGAAAATAAAAAATTATTTAAAGATTCCATCCTAAACCCAGGGCCAGGTGGGGAACTTGTTAATCCCCATCGTGAGGGGTCTGCTGGCTTCAGGGGGCCACATTTTTTTTACCTGAGTGCTAGGGCACGCTGACCTGTGAAGGAGCCGGGCTGTGGGGCCACTCCTAGGTCTGGGTCCCTTGTGGCTGGCAGGCCTTGCATAGTGCTCTGCAACGGGTCTCAAGAGGCCGAAGGGAACAAGCTGCAAGACCTTCAATCAAGCTGAAGATCCGAGCTATAGCCATTGTTCCCCTTCAAGTTTGTTCAAGCATCGAGCCCGGTTCTGCCTCTGCTGTTTCCATCACCCCAAGGGCTTCAGTCGTCTGTGCCACCACAGGACTAATGTAGCAGAACCGTGAGTAAAAAGCAGGAATTGCCCTACAAATTCTGGGGATGTACATAGTTGTTTAATTTGGTGTCCAAGGGCACGGGAAAAGCTAAAGAAAGCAAGAGCAACTGTAAAAAGTTAATTTAATTCAGCAAGCGTGGCAATGCTGGCTGACCAGCTGCACCTTAAGCCTGCAACTTAAGATCTGGGTACCCAGGGACAGAATTTGGGACGTCATTCTGGATCTGGTACCAGTGGGTTTGGGCATGGTAATATCTGCAGCAGTTAGATAACTAGGTAGAAAGATGGTATCAGCATTGATCAATGTGTGGGGATAAGAATAAAAGGGAAAAGCATTGCTTGGGAAATGTCAAATCTTTAAATGAAAATTAAAATGTTTTGCTTAAGCTCTGTTCCATCGTACCCTATCCTAACCCTCCCCATGTAAATAAATTATGATGTTACTGTTTCAGAGAAGTGCTGACTCAAGAGCCTGATTTTGGTGAGCATATTATTACCAGAAGTTAATGATGCCAAATGTTTAATGTGGGGATTTTGGTTATGGTAAGGCCATGGCTGGGGTAATTGTTTGGGGAGGTGGGTTGGTACGACATCCCAGGGGGTTGTACTGGTAGAGATCAGACCCACTAATTGTACTCTGGGTGTAGGCACCGCCATTTTATTTATAATCTTGGAAAAAGGACCCCTGTGTAATAGCTTATGGGAACCCAGGCCCCTCAACCGTGGCCAGACCTGCACGGCAGGGGTAGTGGCCCTCTCTAGAATGGCGCCAGAGAGTGGCTACATATACACACACACACACACACACACACACACACACACACACACACACACACATATTTAAACAAATCACTAAAAATCAGGTTCCCAGACTGGATAAAACACACACCGTGACCGTGCATTATCCCACAGTGACTGTATACTTCCCAGTAGGACAACATGCCTCACTACTTTCCATCTCTCAGGAACTTCTCGCTAGCAGCAAGATCACTCCACACCTGGCACACACAGGCTGACACACACACACACACACACACTCTTTCTCTCTCTCTCACAGACACCTACCTGGCACACACAGGCCGCCACAATCTTAAGTAAATGTATACAGCTGTCCTGCACTGCAAACAGTAATCTGCTTGATCCTGCCATATTTGCGTTGTTTTATGTATTATCACTTTCACTTTCCTCTTTCAGTGTAGAGTGACCATGCAGCGTTCATTGCACTAAAGAATATAGAAACATCGAAATTTGACAGCAGAAAAGGACACTATGGCCCATCTAGTCTGCCCAAATACCATCCTTTGACCTTTCAACTTACCCCCTCCCCTCCATGCCCTTTTTACTTCTATTTAGCCCCATGTAGTTATCCCAAGCATCCAAATGTTATCCAAATGTAAATGTAACATGCTGCCAAAGGTTTAGAATGAGGACCGTTTTATTCAAAAAGAATGTAAGCTGTGTGGTCTAAAGTGAGTTTAGTGAGATTTGTGTAAAAGAAGTCGCCAAGTGTAGAGCAAAAAGAGCAAGCAAGTCGGCGGCTTCAGAAGTGTAGACGCAAGCCTGAGTGTCAGCTGTGTCAAACTAAAACAAACACACTTGGTCATTCTGAATCTCCGCTCTGACTTCCGAAACTGCTAAATTAAACAAAAACCTAATTTAAAACAACAAAAAACTGCTAAAAAGAAACAGTGTTGCATAAACAAAATATGCAATGGCCACAGGAATATGCCTATGTTCTCCTTGTGCATTTTGACCTTCCACTACAGGACATGTAGTTGTGCTCTGATATGTGCATGCCTTGGTGCACATACTGACTGGCCCACATCCTCCTGAGTGAGAGTTGGGAGCACCTGGGTCTGAGAGATTAATTCCTCATCAATTCCCTCTTGACAGTTGGTTGACAGGCTCAAGAAAAATCTCAACAACCTGCTTGACCAGTGGTGAGGTCGACAAGCTGAATGAGGGCACCAAGGAGTCATCGACCAAACCTCTTGACTGAAGGCAGCTCAACTGAAGTCAAGTGCTTTACCCAAGTTGAGCGTTCAGGGGAGTCAAGGAGCTCTATCTCTCCCGGACCCATGACCTATGCTGGAGGCACTTGTGCTTCTTGTCGGGAGATCAGAGGGCTGTGGGTTCAGTTCCCACATCTGGCACTTGGGTTAATATCCCAGTACTGACACTGTAGTGCAGCATGAGAGGGGTGCTGCACTTCTGAGGTGCCGTCTTTCGGATGAGACGTTAAACCGAGGTCCCATCTGCCTGGATTGGTGGTAGTTCAGGTGGATGTTAAAGATCCCATGGCACTTATCGAAAAGAGTAAGGGAATTTCCCCGGTGTCCTGGCCAAATTTCCCTCATTCACTAAAAATACCACCAACAGCTTAATCTGGTTCAAGGTCAGTTGGCATTCATCTGTATCCCTCTCCCCCGGGTCGTGCCTGAAAATAGGCAGGATTTGTCTAGTGCACTTACCCGGTCAACAAAAACTAAATAAATAAATAAATAAAAATTGTCCCAGTGAGAAGGGCTCTCACCAAAGGTCTGGAGGGCCCAACACAACTCCTGTAAAAGGACTCTCCAACGCTGGCCCCAAACGGGACAAATGCTGTGGCTGATGAGGTACTCACCGCTGCTGCTGCTGCCTCCTCCTCAAAAGCTGCAAACTGAGCAGTGGACTGGGCAGCTGCTGAAGCCTTCTTGCAACTTTTCAGTCAAGCTTTAGGATTGCGATGCGTATGGACTGAGAAGTCTGGCCATGGGATCTTCCAGCGATGCTAAAGTACTGCTTAACAAAGGCCACAGCCTTCCACATTGTGCTGTGCTCCCAAGCAGTAGAAGCAGGACATGAAAGGGGTTGTTCTTCAACATTTTCTGTCGACAGCACATGCAGAATTCAAAACCGTATGACAGCTTCCCCTCTTCAATGCCAAGATCAAATGTTGTCGCAGGCAGAGCCAGAACGAGTGGAAGAATGGATATTGAAGAATATGGTAGTTTAAGAAGTAGAAGTTTTCGCCACGGCGCTAGGTTTGTAAAAACCCTCGAATGATAGTGGAACAGTAAAGGAGGAGACCTGTCCCTTCCTGCAGAAAGATCTGACCTCACAAGGTGGAGCTGGAAGATATATCACTCTGGTGGTAGTAGGGGCTTAGCTTGAAGACGTCAAACAAATCAGATCATTCCAGTGGAACTGCCAGAGTGTGGATAGTGAACTATATCCACCCCCTTGGAATATAACCTATTTCTACAATTCATATGAGTGAATATAAAACACAAAAGTGGTGAAAAGGAAAAATTAGTATCATACAGCCAAACAGTAATATATTCATTTGACATGAATGACTCCGGTATTGAGAGAACCATAGTTTGACCAGCCTACATGAGTCCCTGTTCCTCCTACAAGACACAAGAAGAAGAGTGGGGAGTTTTCCTGGCATCATGGCCAACATTCTTCCTGTCCAGAAAACAAGTCCATGCACCCCCCCCCCCGACACACCTGGAAACAACAGCTTAATGTGCCTTTTCTGGTGTAGACTTTAAAATCAGTGAGAAGTTTGAATGCTTCAGCAGCGAGCAATTAAACAGGCTGGGGGGGCCAGGAGAGTCAGGAGGCTTAGTATCACCCCCGAGGGCAAATGCAGGAAAGTAAATTGGCAGAAAGTACAATTGAAGTAGTCGGGGGGGGGGGGGCAAAGTGCTGAAATCGGGACCTCACAAGACAAGGAACAGGGTCAGGAAAGAAAGCAGGAGAGCAGGAACAGGGGCAAGGGGAGCAATCTAAAATGCACAGCATGGAAGGACATGGTAACTAATGCTCAAAGCCTGGGAAATAAAATCCCAGGCCTGGAGGCCTTGATAGTAGAGGCAGACCTGGACATAGTAGCAATAACTGAAACATGGTACACTGGAATCATGGGTGGGAAATAAATGTACCAGGTTATGCTCTGTTCAGGAGGGATGGGGGGGCAAAAAAGTGTGTGTGGGGGGTCGCCCTGTATGTCAGAGAGGGTATTAAGGCAACACAGGTACAGGGTAGGCAGGGGGAGGCCGAAGCACTGTGGGTCACCCTTGAACCTGGTAATGGCACAGCTATACACACACAGGTGATATACAGGCCTCCAGGATAGGGGAAGGAAGTGGACAGGGAGCTAGTGGATGAAATACACGAGATGACAATGAAAGGTGAAATTCTGCTGATGGGGAATTTCAATATGCCGGACGTGGATTGGAGCACCCAAGCAGCTGCTTCAGCCAGAAGCAGAGGCATCTTAGATTCCCTAAATGAGGCAGGGACTCAGGCAGCTTGTGCTTGCTCCCACCAGAGACAGGGCGATTCTAGATCTAGTGATGACCAACAGGGATAGAATCGCAGAGGTCCGGGCAGAAGGGCAACTGGGATCCAGTGATCACCATATAGTGTGGTTCAGCATGGGGACTGGACTTAGTCAAGTCACACTAAGTCGAAGGTTCTGGATTTCAAAAATGCAGACTTTGCTGACAAGGGGAGAGGTATCAAAATAGCCCTGGAGAAAAAGGGGATAGGAGGGGGGTGGAAGAACAGTGGGAGCACCTAAAAGAAGCCATAGTGGAAGCGACCAATCAATGCATCAGATTGGTATCCAAAGGCAAGAGAAGGAGAAAGCCACTATGGTTCTCGAAAGCAGTGGCAGACAAAGTAAGGGCTAAAAAGGCAGGGTTCAGGAAATATAAGAACACCCAAAGCGAGGAGGACAGGAAGGTGTACCTGGCATGTCTAAGGGAAGCAGGGAGGGCAGTAAGGAGAACAAAGACGCAGACTGAGGAAGGATTAGGGCAGACGGTAAAGAAAGGGGACTCGACATTCTATAGGTACATCAGTGAAAGAAGGAAAACCGGGGGGAGGGGGATTGTTAGGCTCAAAGGGGAGTGTAAGGAGGGAGACATGGATAAGGCAGAAATACTGAATAAATACTTCTGTTCAGTATTCAAGGTAGAGGGGGAGGGGCAGGGACCACAGTTGAGCAACAGATGCCAAGGGGAGTGGGTGGACAGCAGTTCATTCACCGGAGAGAGTCCTGCAGGAGCTGTGAAGAGAGCTAGCAGGACCTCTGGCAGCCTTGTTCACCAAGTCACGCAACACTGGAGTGGTGCCAGAGGATTGGAGGAGAGCATATGTGGTCCCTCTACACAAATCCGGCAGAAGGGAGGAGGTGAGGAACTATAGGCCAGTCAGCTTCACCTCAGTAGTGGGGAAGATCATGGAGGCACTGCTTAAAGAAAGGATAGTGGGACATCTGGAAGCCATCGGTGCCCAGAACTCTAGGCAGCATAGTTTCACAGCAGGTAGGTCATGTCAGACAAATCTGATAAATTTCTTTGACTGGGTGACGAGGGAAGTAAACTGGGGGGAGACGGGCAGCGGACATCACCTACCTCGATTTCAGCAAAGCCTTCGACACTGTCCCACAGAAGAGGCTGGTTAACAAGATGGGTAGTCTGGGCATAGGGGACAAGGTATTAAACTGAGTTGGGAACTGGCTAATGGACAGGAGGCAGAGGGTGGTGGTAAATGGGGAACAATCTGGGGTGTGAGCGGTGACCAGCGGGGTACCTCAGGGATCGGTCCTTGGGCCAGTCCTGTTCAATGTCTTCATTAGTGACATTGCAGAGGGGCTGGAAGGAAAGGTCTGCCTGTCTGCAGATGACACCAAGATCTGTAACAGGGCGGATACTCCAGAAGGGGTGGAGAAAATAAGGAGGGACCTGGGAAAGCTTGAGAATTGGTCTGAGGAGTGGCAACTGAGGTTTAATTCAAAGAAGTGCAAAATTATGCACCTGGGTCATAGAAACCCTGGAAAGAGCTACAGGATGGGAGGGGAGTTGCTGACAGTCACCAAAGAAGAAAAGGATCTAGAGGTTATTATTTCAGATGACCTGAAAATGTCAAAGCAGCGAGTACAAGGGCAGCAGGGAAGCCCAGTGACATGCTGGGATGCATAGGCAGGAGTATCACCAGCAGAAGACGGAAGGTAGTGATGCCATTATATAAAACCCTGGTCAGGCCTCACATGGAGTACTGTGTGCAGTTCTGGAGGCCACACCTTCGAAAGGACATTAACAGGCTGGAGATGGTCCAGAGAAGGGCGACTAAGCTGGTACAGGGCTTGCTCCACAACACTTACACATGAGGAGCGATTAAAGGACCTCAATATGTACTCGCTGGAGGATAGGAGGGAGAGAGAGGACATGATAGAAACATTCAAGTACCTCAAGGGCATTACCAAGGTGCATGGGGATGACATCTTCCAATATAGGAGGAGTACAAGAATGAGGGGGCATGACATGAAATTGGAAAGTGGCAGGTTAAGAGGGAATGTGAGGAAGTTGTTCTTCACAGAGAAGGTGGTGGATGCATGGAATGGTCTTCCACAGGAGGTGGTGGAAGCAAGCACTGTGGTTGGATTTAAACATGCATTGGGACAGACATAGGGGAACCATAGAGGTAAAGCAGAGGGAGTGTCAGAAGCTGTAATCTAGTACAGGGCTTACGGGTAGGTTAGATGGGCCTAGCGGTCCTTATCTACCAACAATTTCTATGTTTCTATGTTTCTAGTCAATACACTTGTTCCTTCTTGGTTTCTGTCTGCCTTATCCTTGATCATAACTACATGAGATAATTTTTCACTGTCTGAATTCCAGTAAAAGGCTCTTCTTGAGACGTTTGAGTGCACTAGACTTGTGTTTGCCTCTAGGAGTTCAGGGCTGCTTTAAAGGGGAACAGTCAGCATAAAAAGCCCACACCCGAGTGTGGGGTTGGTTCCAATTTGAGCTTTGTATACAAAAATATATTTTTTTTCTATTTAACTTACTGTTTACTCCAGTGTAGTAGACTGTATCAGACTTAGTCTGTTGATTTGCAAGCTGACATTTTCTGGGACAGCCCGGTGGTGCTGAGGGTTGAGGCGCTGGACACCACATCTCGCACCATGCTGGCGATCTGGGTTCAGGAACGAGCTTGGGTCATCAGGGGTTGACAGGAGCAGGAGAGGACTGAGCATCTGGAGGACTGCTCTCCTCTCCTGGGGGTGGGTGGGTAGCATACACCGCAGTACCAGCAGCTCCCAGTGGAGACTAGAGGCAGCGTAACTTGCAGCGTGTTCTAGCAGGGGATGGGGGTGTCGGCAGATGCCTTACACATGGGTGCAGGAGCGTGCCTGTCACATGCAGAGTGTCACTGCATCCGCACCCCCCCCCCCCTGGAAAAAGGAAAAGCCCTGGCACCCAGAAAGGCGAAGGTGCGGACCCACAACTAGCACCCATGCTCAGTGTCAGATCCACCCTGCTGTCCTCCAGCTCCTGCCCTCCCTCCGGCTGCCCACTAGATTATAAATAGAGTGCCAGAGGAGTTGGCGGTCCCACCTCGGTAGACTCAGACCCGTGGGGGGGTTGGTGAGTCGGGGTGAGGATATGGGAGCACAGAGGTACGGACATGGGGGATCTCGGCGAGCGGGATAAAGCTGGTGAGTGGGCATTCCCACTGGAGAGAGGTCCTATGGGCCAGTGAATGGGGGCATAAATAAAGTTCACAAAAAAAAAAAAAAAGCTGACATTTTCTGTGACTACAAATCAGAGAATCCCCAGTAGCTGATATCAGAGGAGGGCTGCAGCTGTGGGAGATTCAATATCCTGCAGTGCATGAGTTTTCATAAGCTCTGATCTTTCGTTTGCTGGTTCCGCTGTCCTCACTGGGTTGAGTACAATCCCAGAGGACTGTACCTAGCCCTGGGAGAACAGTGGGACCGGCAAACATCTGATCAGAGCTTATAAAAACTCATGCACTGCAGAATATTGAAGTTTCCCACAGCTGCAGCCCTCCTCTTATGTCAGCTACTGGGGATTTGGGGATCTGTAGTTACAGAAAATGTCAGCTGCAAATCAGCAGAGTAAATCTGATACTGCAGTAAACAATATGAAAAAAATCTTTTTATACACACAGTGCAAACTGGGACCAGCTCTACACTTGGGTGTGGGGATTTTAGTGCCGTCTGTTGCTCTTTAAACAAATGTCTTTAGCATAGTTGGGTTATGACTTGAAGGTTGAGAGTCCCAATCTCATAATTGTCAGAATGTTCATTAAAAAATACATTATAATATATGTTGCTCACTATGTAATACACTTGACTATTTCTGGTAATATAGTTATATGAACTAAAATGAGTTGGCTGGAACAAACGTCTGTGTTAGCATTCTAGAGTCTTTCATACATGCATTGTTTCTTGCAGTCACTTACAAAATGTTGGCTGAATGACAACTTTAATCAACCAATCAATGTCTTTATTTATACAGGCGGTCACCGTTGAGCAGAACTTGTTTACAAGGAGGACCTGTTTTTCACATATATACATAGATTTCACATTCAGCGCAAGGCTGATACATTATACAGATAGGGCACTGCCCCCAGAGAAAGTTATACAAAGACAATAAATCGAATAAACAAACACAGTTAACCCCAGACAAGGGATAACATAAAATATGGATTACAGACCCCGTGTGTAAGTAGGCCGTGTGTAAGTAGGGTCATAACTGTATGACAGGAGAGGGATACGGCATGTATGCTTACACACACACACACACACACACACACACACACACACACACACACACACAGAAGTTATTGAAAAGTGTGTTATTTATCTTCTCCAATTAAATTGTTCTTTTGTAACTGAATTGTTTCTTGTAACTGCGATAAAATGTGGTTACCTCACAGTAGATGTCCAAGAGAATCTCCTCCATAGAGGTACACCTTTGGAACTGTAAGCCACTGGTGTCAGGGCAGCTTGGATACTTTTGCCTAACTGGGGCAACCCATGTTAATGCATGTCAGCACCACCTATCACTACCACCTCAGCTTCTGGCCAGAAGCTCAGAGCCATTTCATACTAACAGGAATGGGAGACCAAAACTTTGCACAGGAACACAAGACAGGTGATGGTTCAGGAAAAAGAAAGCCCATAAAAGGGCAAGGAAATGGAGAAGACCCAGTATGCAACAACAGTCATGTCTTCCACAGTATGCCACCCAAAATACAGAAAGGTGGAAAGTGGGTGGATAGCTGTGGCTCTATGGAAGAGATTCTCTCAAAGGTCTACTGTTACTAGTAAGTAACACAACTATCTTCAAGAACATTTCCCTCCATAGAGCCATAGCTTTGAAACAATTCCCCAGCAATACATAAAGTGGGAGAAAGGCTTAACAGCAGGGACCTATAGGACTCTAAGACAGTAGACTCTGAAGGGTGGCAAGGCCAGAGCCAGCCCATCTATGGGACAGCAGGCCTAGACTGTAGTGTTTAGAAGAAGAGTGGTCCAAACTCCCATGTGGCGGAAGAGCACACATTAGCTGCCAAAAGGTTATGAAAACAAGTCACAGATGTGGCCATGCCAGTACCACAAAGCTCCTTACTGTGCTTCCAGTAACAAAATGAAATGCAGGATGCCAACCAGTTGAAAAGGCGCTGATTTGAAACAGCTGAGCCCACCATTCAGGGATGAACAAATCAAAAAGCTTTGAGGACTTTCTGCAGTCCTTCATATGGTTCAAATAGAAGTGTAAAGCTCAATAGACATCGACAGAATGCAGTATGCCTTCTGCATTCTGAGGGGAAGTGAAAGAAAACACAGGAAGGTGAACAGTCTGATTTACAGTAAACTTGGGAACCACCTGAAGAAGGAACTGAGGATGGATGCATAATGAAACCCAATCCTGGCAAAACACAAGGTACAGAGGATCTGCAACCAATGCCTGCAGCTTAAAGACCCACCAAGCCGAGGTAATCACAACAAGGAAAAGCAGTTCCCTGAATGAAAATACAGACCACATGTGGCAGCAAGTTCAAAAGGAGCCTTTGTAATGCACTCCAGAACACAGCTATGGTTCCTTACCAGAACCAGCTTATGGACTGCAGACACAGATGCAGGAGCCCTTTGAGGAACCTGCAAGGCACATCCGACTGGGCCGCTGTCCTGCCATCTATGAGGGCATGAGTAGCCAAAATATGCACCTTTATAGAAGGGTCCTGGAGGCCAGAGTCTGGTAGGGACAGAAGGTACAGTAATCTAACATCTGCTGCATCAGACATGAAAAAGAGCCAGTGAGCAAGATAAGCACCAAATATTGAAATGCTTCTATTTCAGGGAGTAAGTGTACAGAGCAGACAGTTTAAATGCCACCAGTAGAACCTCAGAAACCATGTGAGAGATCCTGAAGCAGAAGAGTTCTATGTCCTCTGGCCAGGCATGTAGGTGCAGAAACCGAAGGTCAGAGTGCAACAGACAGCCCTGTTCTTGTGACAACAGTCCCACTCATAGAGGGACTGGGGGTTTCACCGATAACTACCATAGCAGAGGGAACCAAATTTGTCTCGGCCAGAATGGGACCACTAGTATAAATGTTGCATCCTTTTGCCCAAAGTTTGACCAACACCTGCTGAATTACGGTAGAAGAACTGGAGGAAAGGTGTACAGAAACATCCTAGTCAGGAGAGGAACAACGCATCTTGCCAAAAAACTAAGCGTGAGCAGAAATGCAACAGCTTTACATTGCCTAAGGATGTAAAAAGGTCAAATGTGGGACAACCCCACTGGACAAAGGGGTCTGTGACCACACCTTCCAGGAGTTCCCATGAGTGGGACTAAGCAACTGACCTGCTGAGATAGGCAACTATGACGTTCACACAACCACGCAAAAATATGGCCATGAAGTACAAGTCGCGACGAGTTCAAACTAGTAGCGGATAGCCTTCAATGTACAGCGTGAAGGCCTGGAGGCCAAGAAGAATAGCCTCATCCCCAAAATATTAATGTGGAGAGAGAGAGTTCTACAGAGGACCAGACACTCTGTGTGCGTAGGACCCCCAAATGTGTACACCAGCCCCTCCCAGAGGCATCCATGGTGAGGACCGCCCAAGGGATGGGCTGAAGAAATGAAGACCCAAGAAGCAGATGGGAATAAGCTTATCACCAGCAAAGGGCTTTGCACAAGTGGGTCTGTGATCAAAATACAGTGGTCCAAGGTTTGAAAAGGATGGGCCACTAAGCACAAAGCATCTACTAGGGGTGTGCATATGGAAGCGCGACAGGGGAACAATCATTCTGGCTGCCACCATTGGGCCTATGAGCCTTAGCAGACAACTGACCAAGGCACTGGAGCTGGAGGTGACCAGTTTCACCTAGACCACAACAGTGATGGTACAGGAATCTGGGATGAACATCCATGCCCTGATACTGTCCAATGCGGCACCTATGAAATGAAGGCACTGGCAGAGATTTAGAACCAATGTTGTTTTGTGACAAGGATTTCAGGTTGATCAAACAGCTGGTGAGTCCAGAACAGTGTCTATAATGCCACATCCAGTGACGGGGCCTTTACAAGTCAATCACCCAGGTACAGGAATACATGTGGGCTGCCTGGCAAAGGACCACAACCACCACAACTAAACACTTGGTGAAGACCCGCACTGCTGTTGATAAGCCAAAAAGCAAGACAAAACTGATTATGAGTGCCCTCCAGAAGGAAACAGGGGTATCTTCTATGGCCACGCCAAATCTTTATATCCAGGGCACACAATCAATCTCCCTGCAGAAACAGAGGGAGAAGTTACTTTTATTTTATTGTGTTTGTTTATTTTTTTAATTTTATTCTTTGGTAATCGGGTAAAGCCCACCAGGCCCAGGTGCCTGTTTTCAGCGGTGACCCAGGAGCACTGTGGAGATTAAGTGACTTGCTCAGAGCCACACAGTACATGCAAGTGGAGGTTGTCTGAATCAAACCCACATCTGTCTGCTGGATGTACCAAGCTCATTCACATCTCATTACTCTAACCTCTAGGCTATACTGCCAGCCCAAATACTGAAAGGAGATCATCTGGAACATTTTATATGCAAGGTACTCATTCAGGTCCATGAGGTCCAGGATAGGATGTAGATCGCCAGTCTTCTTGGGAACCAGAAAATATATGGAATATAACCCCTAATTCAGTTCAGTCAAGGGTACAGGCTGAATGGCCTGCTTGTCCAAAAGAGTTTGGACTTCTGTCAGTAACACAGACAAGTGGCCTGGAAGGTACTGACAAGTGCCTGAAGGATACAAGCAGTTCCAGCACATGACCTGACTGAATTAGCTCAAAGAACCACCTGTATAATGTGATCACCTGCCATTTTATCAGAAATAGGGAGACCATGCCCCTTACCCGAATCCCCATGCCATTTACGGAGGCAGTGGCAGTGACTCAGAAGGTGGCAGAGCGGGGTTGGGGGCACCACCAGCATCTGGACACTTAGGGGTCTTGAAATGGGCATCCAAAGGCTGAGACACATGGGCAGGGGCCCTAACAGCAGCCTGTCCAGGAGCTGGTCCACAGGAAGAGCCCGTTTGAAATGAGCCATGGCCACACCCCTGTGAGGGCTGGGACATAAAGGACTTCAAGAAGAGGAAAGTCACATTTGAGGACTGTAGGTCCTGAAGTATAAGCTCCATACTGTAGCTAAACAGTTTCTGTCCACAAAAAGGTGAGTTAAGAACCAATTGTTAAACATCGGTTATAAAACTAGCAACCCGCAGCCATGAGTACCTGCGACTGCAGACAGAAGAGGCATTGTAAGCAAACCATGGTAAATGCTTCCCACCATCTAGACTGTGGTTACCGCACTGCTGAATCTCAGTTTTGACAGATCCTTAAGACAGCTTGTCAAGCATAGTAAACATGGATTTTCAAAGGCTATTCCTTAATGAAAGAGGCATACCACAAATCCATTTGCTCGTAACAACCAGTTTCCTGGATTCATAATCAGGAGCAAGGAGCTCATGTGCTGGAGGGCCCAGGATCTATCATGTTCTTTGGTGGAGGAAGACTGACCCCACAGCTGCCTAGGCAACAGAGGAGGTATCGAGTCAATGACAGGGACAGACCCTAAGAAGTTAACAGCCAACGTCGATGGACGTGATGGTTGAGAATGCAGGGTCATCTACATGGTAATCAAAGGCAATGATGGAAGCAGGTACTGAAATAATTTAGTTACAGTTGTCAAGACCATAGCATGGGTGTCAACCATGCAAGCCAACAGGACAGCACCTGTAGTTGATGGCTCTACACTGCTGTTAGCAGGAGAGCCAGAGATGGTCCCCAACCTTGGTGTCTAAATGACGGTAGGGGGGCTTTAACTGAGGTCACTGAAGCAGCAGTAAGACTTACCCTTGGAATATAGCAGCAACTGGGATATAAAGGGAGATTTTTCTTTTGAATGTTTGCTTCTGTGATGACCCAACAAAGAAGCCTTTTTAGGCTTGTCCTTCCCTGAATGTTCCCCCTAGGAGGAAGAGTGTGGCCGCACAACGAAAGAAGACCAGCAGGGTTCTCCAGGAACCAAACCTATGGGATGAGACAGAGATAATGGAGTAGACACCACAGATTGACAGCAGGACATTCTCCATTTTCTGCAGAAAACTCTCCAAAGCTTTTTTTATGGTATCTCCTAATGAATTCTTCAAGTAATGTGAGAGGCCCTGGCTGTTACCATAAAGTGTGAAAGCATCATCTCTGTAGATCTTCATGCCGCACCAATAGAAACAAAAAAGCGGTTGAGGCTTTTTCACAAGTTTCAATATCAGCATGCGCCATTACTAAATTAAACAAGCTGACAAAAATAAGAAAGATATCAAGCGCAATCAATGCAGGCATTTTCCACAATCTGACAAGCGGTTTACAACCAGAGGAAAAAAAAACAACAACGATGAAGTATTGGGCTGCCCAAGTTATATAGGTGTTGCCAACATGCATCAGTACATATGGCCCCAGCTAGACAAATGTTTCTGAGTGGCCCTGATACTGACAACATACAGTTACAAAAGGTGTGGCTCAGTACAGTTACATGTCCTTGAACAAACTCTGTTATGTTCTCAAATATGAGCAGACAATCACTTCCGAAAAGTTTATTTTATGATCTATTCATTTCTCACATTTGGCCACTTAATCTGACGATTTGTGTCTCATGCACCACTTACTCATGAGTGGTGATCCTATTTCAGTTTTATTCATGTTCTCAACATTCCAGCAACTCTGCATCTGATCTGCCTCTCTTCTCCATGTCACTGTCTCTTGAAGGCATACAAGGTCTCACCAGCTGATCTTGTCAGAGTTCTTTGTATGGCATTTAAATATATTTCAGTGAAATCTTACAGTTCTTTGGCTGGTTCTTCATGGTTAAAAAAGTGTAAAGACTATGGGGCCTGAAATTCACAAACATTTGCACAGAGAGGAGGGAAAAGATGGCCGCCGCAGCAGTAGCTTAAGTGTGGATCCATTCACAATTCTGGACTGTGTAGTACGGTAGGGGCTGCACGCCCATTGGCCCACGCTGTGGACCAATGGGTGTACAGCCCTACTGTATGGAGTCAGTCGGTGGGCGGCGGGGCAGCATGCGGGTGGGGAGCTGCCACCCGTCGCTGACCGGGGGGGGCGGGGTGGTGAGGCTCAGTGGGCGGGTGGGGTGGTGGATACCGCTGGACCACCAGGGATGGATTGGTTTTTAATATTTTATAACTGACACCTGCGATCGGTCCACTGGACCACCAGGGATATAGGAGGCAATTTAATTATACTTCTGCCCACGATCGGGCTGCGAGAGGTCCACTGGACCACCGGGGATATAGGACATTTTACATCTAGTACATATGCCCGCGAACGGGCAGTGGGGCACTTTGCCGCTTGTGCAGGGGGCGTCGGTTTCACGACGGCTGCAGCCTGGCAGGGCACCAGGCACAAGTCGCCAGGGATGGGTGCACCTGCATGCAAATGGGGCTATAATGACATGCAAATGGCTCCATTTTCACCTTGCATGCATTATGGCTCCATTTGCATGTGCACTTTTGAATATCGTGGGTGATGCACCTAGCGCAACGGCACTTTCGCTAGCACATCCCCCTGCCCCTCTCTGGCCACTTGTGCTGGCGCAGTGCCACTGCGCCATGCACATTGCGGGTGGCCACAGCACGATGTTCAATGGTGCTGAGCCAATGACGCAGCACCGTTGAATATCACCCTGTCAGCACCCTGGCACATCCCAGGTGCGCTGCGCCCAGGCTTGCACCACAGTCTGGCGCAGTCTGAATATCCTACCCTAGGTGTTCAACTTCCAGCTCAGTTGTCCAAATTCCGATCTCTTACCTTAAGTTCTCCATCCATGACTTGCATCCACATGGCTGGGCCCCTGGGAGAGGGCAGATGCAGCTGGATACTCAACTCTGGGGTCCACAGAGCGAAATAGATGACAGCCTGGCTGGGACGGTATCTTGATTGATCCTTGGCAGAAACAGGGGTGAGAGCGGGATGCCCATCTTCTCAGCAATCTGCTAGATTTTCTCCCTGAGGCCAAACCCACCTCCCACATGGGAAATGTCTGGTAGCTTTGCATCTGCCCATCAATGGAGAAGCTAGGACCAGGACCAAACATCATCATGCCCCTATGATATGACATCAACCTAAACCTAATAGGCATTGTGATGTCAGATATTTAAGAAATGTTAGTGGCAGGGCCAAGCTCTGAATCATGTATTCTTGCCCGCACTATGGTGTCCGGACTTTAGATGCAAATCCAGCTCACCACTGTGGTAAGTATGTGACCATCTGGTAACCCACTGGGCAGCCACTCCGGCAACAAAAAAAGACATTTTAATATATGTATAAACAACCACACTGCATGTGCAAATGTACCGAATGTCTGGTCCCTTGGCTTTTCAAAACATCACAATCCAGGACAGAGTTCAACTTAGTGTGCCTACCAAAGTTAAATTCTTCCTTGAATGGTTTGAATTAGCAGTTACAACCAGGCTTCTAAAGGCTATAGCACAATCAGAAATTATTTTTCTTATTTACAGTTAAAGTGAAGCAGCAAATTCATACCAGCTTAGTCCTCCAGTAATCTTTTTCTTCTTTAAAGGTGACAGGAAATGACTTACATGGTTAACTTCCCTCCCATTTTACTTTCCGTGCCCGTTATGTACTCTGATGATTTCACCAGTGTTTGATAAATAATAACCTAGCTTTGAGGTGCTCTCAGATCTACCGAGCTTCCCTCTCCTCAGCAGTTACTACACTTTCTTTTCAGATTTCTATGACATTACATAGAAACATAGACTATGACAACAGGAAAAGACCGATGATCCATCTAGTATGCCCGTAACACCCTATCATACACAAAGACCTTTTATTAATACAAGGTCTTTGTCTATATTATCCACCCCTTGCTCTTTGTTTTACTGCCACCCCAAGTCACTACTAAGCCCTTCACTCTGTCCCAACCATGTTTGAAACCTTTAATGGTTTTACTGCCCAACTCCACTGGCAGACTGTTCTATGGCTCAACCATTCTCTCTATAAAATAAAACTGTCTCATGTCCCTCCACCTATCAGTTTCCATTCATGACCTCGTGATCTAGATTCACTACTCTTGTTAAATAGTTAATCACATTGTTCGTTCCTTTCAGGAACCTGAAGGTCTCTATCATACCCATGACATTTTTTTTTTTTTTTTTTTTTAGTTGTTTAACCAGGAGTAGCACACTAAGCTGGAAGCTTTTTTACAGGTGCAACCTGGGAGCACAGGGAAGTTAAGTGACTTGCTCAGGGTCACACAGTATGTATGTGGAAGCTGTGGGATTCAAACCCAGGTCTGGTCTTCTGGACATCACCAGATTTGCAGCTCAGAGCCTTAAACCACTGCGCTATACTGCCTCCCCTCCTCTTGCCTCCATTTCACGACATCAGTAACACCATTCCATGCTATTCATCTGAATTGCCTGGAATAGTGGATTGATGCTTGGAATGTTCAGGCAGCATGAAGAGAGGGCAGCAAATACTGAAGAGAGTGGGGTTTAAGGTAGTTACAAAGGCAAAGAAATATTACTTTAACAAAAAAAGTCAGATCATATCAGGATATTGGATAGACACTAAAAGCAAAACAGGCAGGCATCTCAGAGGTGTAAAAAGCTTGTTTCCTATGGAAACCCCAAAATGATGACTGCCCCAACCTACTAGAATATAACCCAACTAAGTAGTGAATTCCAAGCATTCTAAATCAGTTCACATTCAGAGTAAATGATGGAATTGTTTACTTACCTTTATGCACATCCAGACTGACACAGGAAAGGTGAGAATCATAAAAAGTCCTGAAATTATCACCAGAATCCACTCACAAAATCCAAGACCCTCACTGGATTCATCTACAGAGTAAAACAGAATTTAATGTGGAATATGTTTGTAGTTAATATTAAAACACAAACTACCTGCATAAAAAAAAATAAATAAATAAAAGGAAAAATGCTAACCAGGCATCAGTTTATTCATTTATTTAAGTAAGTTTTTATGGTAAATACAGTGCTCTTCAAGACTAAAAGCCTATTTTTAGGCACAACTCTGAATTTTTGCACTAGCACTGCTGTACAACGACGATTTTACAATCTTAGCATATGGTCATGCCCTATAGCAGATTTAGTATGCCTAGCAGTAAAGGGCAAATAAAAATTTGACCTTGGCTTCCCAGAGGCATCTGCCACAGACAGACATTTTTTTCTTCGGTTTCAACATACTGCCAAAGTTCATAAAATGTACTGGTAGCATGTCCCTTTTAACTATGGCTATAAGTAGGTCACATGGCAGTAAATGCTTTAGTTGCAAATGTTAAGATATTAACATAATGGACCCATGGGCTCCTCCCCTCCACCTGAATTTCATGTTCCTTCACCCCATGATGGCATTACAAGCCTTCCTTACATGTCTTACAAGCAGTAAAGAAACCATTAACATATTTTTAAAAGACATTCCTCTGCAGTACGCAAACAGCCCTGCCTCCTCCATTATAGTTCTCATGTCTATACATAACCTTTCCTAAGTAAGAATCAAGCACTGCAACAATATTCATTTCTCTCCCCTTGTTCTGGTTGGAGGGCTCTAGGACCACAGGGGATCTCCTCCTGACAGCTCTCAGAGAAAGAAAATCTACAGGTACCCAAATATCAATTTTTCCTATTCAGCAGCAGGACAACTCTAGCGTGACACTGACTAAATCTGAAATCTACCCAAAAATCCCACAAGGAGTCACACACTGAAATGAGCAGGTGTCCATGTCAGGTAATGTATATCATAAAGAACATACCGATTATGAAAGACAATTCAAACTGAGATCTATGCATGCACTCATAGCTAGACCCCATTGGGATAAATCCATATCATATCATTTAAAGAGCAAGTAGCACCAAAACCAACCAGAAAATGTTACTAATATTTAAAAGTAGCCTGTTGTTACTTTTTAGGCACTAACAGCGAAGCTGTAAGCACCTATTGTGGTCATGCATACTCCTTTTTTTTTTGCATTTAGTCAAGTTGAAAGGTACCTTCAGTGGGAAGTGGTTCAGCTGCATGATGTCATTGATGAGGTCAGTGATACGGCTTTCAGGTCTTGGCATACGGTTTCAGACCTACACAAACCTGGGGTTCAATCCCAAGTGCAGAACATTTTTTTTTTCTTTCTCGCTACAATTTGTGTAGTACGAAAGAAATTATTACAGGTCAATGCTGATGTTAGTGATACAGTTTCAGCAAGGTTTGAAGTTCTATATTGCTGATAACTTAAAAAGTTCCAGCTGAGACTTTGAGGTTTGAATGCAATTTGGGAAATACTACTTGAAGCTGACAAAATACCATGCTGACTCCAGTGACCCTGGTGCAGAAACTGATCAGGTTAAAAGTTATGTGTTTGTGTACGGTGTGAGCTATGCTTGTTTATTTTTTGAGGTGTATGTGTGTACTTGTGTGCATGTACGTGTCTGTATTGTGCAGCATCTGCACGTACACTGTTTAGTTTGTGTATGTGTCTTTTACTATATACAAACGACACATCCATACCTTGGTGTTTCGTAGTACCACTGGTACTTTGATTTTTTGTTTTCTTTTTCTTGTTAGATCTTCTACCTAATAGTACTAAGTATTATTGAAAAGAACAGCACTCTTCATGGAAGCTGACATATTTAGTTCTGTTCCACTTCATACCTCATCAGCACTGTGAGCTCACTTACTGTGACATCATTAGTAACCAATCTGGCAGCACCATGGCTCTTCCAGGTTAGTTTTGATTTCATAATCACTGAGGTCACACTGCTGATTTTTTTTTATTTGAGAATCGGATAACACCTTTGAGCACAAGTGCTCTTTTCCAAAGGTTCCACGTCAGTTACACAAAAGTATACAAAACATTGAGACACATGAACCACATTAGTGACAAATAAAATTGGCATAGGTAAGGTATATACTACAAGATTTCACCAACTCAAGGGGAGCCAGGTCAAGTATAGACATTGGGGGTTGCAAACAAGGTATATCAGCATAGAGATTTGACAGAAGGCAAGCAAGCCCCATCATTATACAGGGAGGCAAGTAGTCATAAAAACAATGGCAAGCAGATTTTAGTTCCTTTCTTAGGGAATTCTTAAATGGTGCAATTTTGGGGAGGTCCATTACGGACTCAGGGAGTTCATTATATCACCGTGCAGCTTGGACAGAAAATGTTCGTCTACCCTGACTAGTTTTGTGAAAGGGGACTTGCAGGGCATGTCTGTACATACTCCTTGTGGTGTAGTTGTTGTTGACCAGGTAGAAGAGGTCACCAATTGCAGACGGGGTGAGGCCCAAGAGGGCTTTTTTAACCAGCAGACAGGACGGAATTTCAGCCTATCCTGCAAAGGGAGCCAACTGATAAGTGCATACAAGGAGCAAGTATGTGTAAGTCTATCAGCCCCACTTGCACAGATATTAAGGTGGATAGAAAGTTTACTTACCAGAAACAGTAGATCTTCAAGGAACTTCCTCCATAGAGCCATGCCTTTGGTTTACAGTTCCAAAGGTGTGGCCCTCCACAGAGCCACATTTCTGAAACTGCAGAGTCAAGACCACTTGGAAACTTTTGCCTGTAACCACTCATGTTGACGTACTTTGACACCACCTATAAAATGTGGGCAGCAACATATCTCCTCATTTTCCTGCTGGAGACAAGCTCGGAGTTGTACTGTACTGACAGGACAAGAGAAAAGAACCCGAACCAAGCCAACAGGAGAAATGGCAGTTCAGAAAGAAAATGTCCCATTTAAAATGATGCAGAAAAGAAGACTAAGCGGTCAGTAAGTGGTACAACTTCCAGAGTATGCCACCTGAAATACTGAAGCGGGAGGTGAAAGGGTGAGCTTTGACTTTATAGGAGAGTCTCTCAAAAATCTACTGTAACCAGCCTGTCTGTGGGACACCAGATCAGTTTTTTATTGTGATTATGGATTTTGCCTTAAATCAAACATAAGTAAGTACATCAAGGAAGGCCTCAATAAATCGTGTAGGAATCGGAATCTGCTAATACAGTAAAACGTTCTACTTATGATACCATCCTAGAGTTACAACACTTGAGGGTTAACTCTGTAACAATTTAAAACAAGGTGATGAAACGTCCCAGGCCAAGTGCTATGCACATTATCTGGCATGGGGAAATGTACTTAACACACAGATCTGAAACAGCATTTTTGCTGTATGATGCCAGATTACGTCAGCCAATAATGATTACTTTAAAAGAACATTTAGGACTTCCCAAGCCCCAACTTGTCAACAACTTCCCAGGCCAACTAGCCTTACTAGTGCAACTGCCTGGCCTTACTAGTGCAAAATTCATTCTTTACAGTTTAACAGTAAAGAATGAATTCTGAACAGATGTTAAGTCTTAGAATCTTCTCTATTGCACATCTCACTCGTATGACTTTCCCTTCCTGAGCCGCAGGTGGCCAGTAAATTTGTGTATAGAATGAGCTCTGTAGCTTTCCCCATGCTGTCCCTTCCCACCTGAAAGTGTGCCACATTTCATGTCTGCCATGTTTCCCCTTCTGCTCCGAACACAATTACCTTACGCACGTGCACATATTAGAGTTCAGCAGATAAAATCAGTATAATGTTTTTTAAATTAATTTCTCAAGCCAGTTCAGTCCCAAGGATAAATTTTGCTGTTGTAAAGGAAAATAGCAGAAAAAGACACGTCAGGATCCTTTCAACTGTCCCTGATTACAAGGGACATCCCTCATTCTACCTCTCAAAATTGCTCTGTCCCTCATCTGTCCCACATAGAAAAGGTTAACACCCACACACAGAAAGCCTTGTAAACTTAAAATTCAAGGCAGAAATTCATAGTATTCTAAGATGCTAAATCAAAAATAAACTTTTTACAGGTAAACACAATGGTTTCAACAGTGTTCTGATCTTGTACCACTATGTTTGAGGATGTGTCCCTTGTTATGAGGGCCAGTGCCCCTCTTTGTTCCTCATTTTGAGTGTCCATGTCCCTCATTTCAGTGTCAAAAGGTTGAGAGGTATTTCACTGCGAGACATCCAGCCAGACATTCCCAGTCCTGCCACCCTGATTAAGGTAAAGCACAACACATCTAGACAGTAGCATCTGGTGAAAGCATAGACAGAATTCCATGTGGCAGCAGAACATTTGTTAGTTGCTGAGACTTAATGAAAACAAGCTACAGAAATGGTCATACCATGGGCGGCATGCCACCAACAGGACCAGGGATGCCTTCCCATGCTTTAGGTAACAAACATCTATGCAAGATGCCACCAGTCATTTGGAAAGGCACTGCATAGAGACAGAGGTGCACAATATCCTGGGGCAACCAAAACAAACACAGTGGGGGCATTCTGCAGTCCAGCTGTAGTCCCCAGTGGGTATTATGCAATGTTGCTTCTCATGTGTTGCTCTTCAACCCTGAGGGAAGCAAACTTTTGCAGTAAGTGCCAGGAATCTTCTACATTATGGGCACCCAGCAGCCTCCAAGAATTCCTTTCTGAAGGTGGTAGAGACCCATCCCCTACAATTTACCAGCTGCCCAGTCCTCCCCCACAAACAGCCAGTATGCTTGTGTGCATGCTCTGTGACACAGTGAGGCACAAATCCTGCATAATGTCCTGTCTCCTGTCCCAAGTCCCTCTTCATGTATAAATTCTGGCACATAATACTTGTGTCACAACTCACCCTGCAAGACTCTGTTCCACTTGTGAGACCTTCCCTTGGCTTTCTACCAACTGACCCAGTATGGCTAGTATACTTTCTTTCTCTCTGTGCCTGCCCTATAGCTGTTTTATTGCGCCTTATTGCCAAAGTTGCACAGTACTCTTCTTTCCCCACAGACACATCTGGAAGTCAGCTGTTACCAGATCAGTATGTCTTTCCTGGAGAATCTTTTGAAATAATTAAATTAAAACTTCACCTCATGAAGACTTCAGTTTTTTCCCTGGCTCTCCCTACCCAATCAGTTGCCTGCTTCACAGCTACCAACTACTCAGCTCACATTAGTGCCTAAGCCTAAGTCTGCAGCCCCGCCCCCAGCACGCAGATCCACCGGGGATTTGAGGACACAGGCAAGCATCCAATCGGATGCCCAACCTGATCCACTGGCGGATCCCTTGCTCCACGTGTAACAGGGGATTATGGGATGGTGTGAGAATGTGAATTTTGTATTTGCTTGGCGAGTGCCCGAATGGCTGCCCCAACCCTCCCTGCCTCCCCAGAGAGCTGGAGCAGAATGATGGGGGGGGGGGGGTCTTGTTCCACCGCAGGCAGTAAATGTAAAGTGTGGGGGGGCATACAACAGATATGGCAGGGTCCCAGCTACCATATCCTGTACCATCTCACCTGGCACTCTGCACCTCTGTGAATGCTGCGGAGTGTGAGCACTCACCCAGACCATCCAGGCTTACAGCTGCACGAATGGCTGGGGTTTAAGTGTGGAAAGGGACATGTATCCCTCTGGTGCATGTAGACCCCCAGTGTACAGATCAGAGACTAGGGTTGCCTATGCACCATGGACCCCCAGCATGTAGGCAAGCAGCACCTTAGTGCATACAGCACAAGGCTGAAATATTCTAATCAGCTTGTTTCCTCACACTGTCTACTACTATTTAAAGAACTGCCTCAAAGAACTTTGACCTACACACACAGCCCTTTAAGTATGAAAGTACAGTTCCGTAAGAATTTATCATAACAGTAGATCTTCGAGAACAGCTCTTGCAGCAGGTTACACCATTAGGACTGAAGCCGGCAGGCGTCAGGACTCCACGGAAATTTTCTAGCTAGCAGTCTTCAGCGGGGACTGCCTCCGACGTCGGTCCCACCCCCGACGTCAGGCGTGGTACATAAGGAGGTGGTCCCACCACAATCCTCAGTTCTCCCGCTGGAGATTCCCGGCCGCTGGATGACATCAGAAGAGGAGACCGAGGATCTGCCACCAGATGGCAAAGACTAGTAAATAGGAATGACCCATCCCCTAAGATGGGTACTTGACTACGACCTACCTCCAAAAGGGGGATGGTGGGCAGGAAGGTACCTGCTGCAAGAGCTGTTCTCGAAGATCTACTGTTATGGTAAGTTCTTACGTAACTGTACTATCTTACTTTGAGATACAGCTCTTGCAGCAGGTTACACCATTAGGACTGATTTCCACGCAATAGTGGCAATCATGCGCCACTGGGAGGAGGAAAGGCAGAGATCTCGATATTACTCGAGCCTAGAACAGAAGTCCCTGAAGGACGGCTAGACCGAACCCTGCTCTTCACCTCGATGCAATGTCCAGACTGTAATGTCTGATAAAGGTATGCACAGAGCTCCAAGTAGCTGCAGTGCAAATAGCTGAGGTGGAGACATTCTTTAACGTCGCAAAAGAAGTAGCCACCCCTCTTCTGGAATGACCCTTGACCTTGCCCGTAAGGGTTTATTGCGCTTGTCATAACAGAAAGTGATGCACTGGATAAGCCACCTCGAGAGTGACTGTTTGGAGACAGGAGCTCCTTTCATCCTGTGAGCAAAGGAGATGAAAAGTTGGTCCGCCTTTCGAAACTGTTTGGTTCTGGTCAGATAGTATCTGAGGCACCGATGCACATCGAGGGTGTGCAGAAGGGTTTCTCCTTGATTAGTGTACCTAGGAAAATACACTGGTAAATCAATATCCTGGTTAAGGGTGAGGGCTGAAACCACCTTAGGCAAAAACTTCAGGTTTGTCCTTAGGGATACCCTGTCCTGATGGAAAATCAAATAAGGCTCTTTGCACATAAGAGCATGCAATTCTGAGATGCTTCTCGCCGAAGTAACAGCAACTAAAAATAACGTTTTCCAAGACAGAAAATTTAGCTCTCAATCCGCGGCTGGTTCAAAAGGTGGCAGCGTAAGCTGCTCCAGGACGAAGAGTAAGTCCCAAGGAGGAATTGGATCCTTGATGGGCAGCCTAAGCTGGAGGATTCCCCTTAAAAAGGCACGAGTAGTGTCCAGCTGGGCCACCATCCGATGGCCTTCTGGGGCATGGTAAGCAGAAATTGCACAAAGGTGCACTTTAATCGAGGAGTAAGCCAGTCTGAAATGGAAAAGGGAAAACAGGTAGTCCAGAACCAGCTTTTTGGGACAGTCTAACGGCGAAAAACCGCGTCATTTGCCCACATACAGAATCTACACCATTTCATGGAGTACGTTGTGTGGGTTGCCGGTTTTCTGGCGGCAAAGAGTACCTCTGCCACTTCTTGCGAGACCCCATATCGCATCATGGCTATGTCTCTAGGAGCCAAGCGTGCAGGTTCAATGAACGTAAGTCTGGGTGGACCAATGAACCTGCCTCCTGAGACAACAGATGGGAGCTGATTGGCAAAGGAACTGGAGGTTCCCGGGATAGCTGGTGCAGAAGAGGGAACCCAATTTGTCTGGGCCAGAAAGGCGCAATCAAAATGAGCGTCGCTTGCTCTCCGCGAAGTTTTAAGAGAACTCTCTGGATCAACAGGAAAGGAGGGAAGGCATAGAGGAATCTGCCCGCCCAGGAGAGGGACAATGCGTCTCGCCAGAAAGCACCAGGCCCCGGATCTAGCGAGCACAAAATTGGGCAGTTTTGTGTTGGATGGGGACGCGAAAAGATCTAACTCGAGTGCCCCATCTGTGAAACAGATCTTCTGCCACCTCCTGTAGAAGTTCCCACTTGTGGACTCTGGTCTGAGAGCGAATCAGACTGTCTGCAACGGTGTTGTCCACTCCCAGGACGTGTACTGCAATTAGGTTTGCGCCGTGTTGCAATATACACTCCCACACTCTCATGGCCTCCCTGCAAAGTGGGTAGGAGTGAGTGCCTCCTTGTTTGTTGAGGTAATACATCACCACAGTATTGTCTGTTTGTAACAGGAGTGTACCTGGTGGGATCTCCGACTGGAAGGCTTGCAGAGCGTAAAGGACTGCCCTCATTTCCAAAATGTTGATGTGGAGATGAGACTCCTGGGCTGACCAAACACCATCCAGGTGTGCTCCCCACCCGAGCCCTGAGGCATCTGATGAGAGTGTCACAGTCGGAGACGGTGCTATGAAGGGAACCCCCACGGAGAGGTTCCCCGGGTCTAGCCACCATTGCCAATCCCGAATCACGGCATTCGTGATTCGAATTGGCTGCTGCAGGTGGTCTTGCCTTTGGTCCCATTGCACCCTTAGCATCCACTGGGTTACCTGCATGTGAAGATGTGCCAACAGGACTGTTGCAATGGCCGCAGCCATGTGTCCGAGCAGGTGAAGGACCGATCTGGCTGGGACAGTCTTCTTCACCGACAGGTCCCTGATGAGGGACCTGATGTGTTCCCGCTCTGTCCGAGGGAAGAAAAGCTTTCCCTCTGACAGTGTCCAGAACTGCTCCTATAAACTGCAGTTTCTGGGACGGCACCAGGAGTGACTTCTCATAGTTGATGAGAATACCCAGTGATTGAAAAAGGGACTGGGTGCAGTGAATGGCTGTCATCAGTGCCTCCCTGGAGGGTGCCATGAGAAGCCAGTCATCCAGGTATGGGAACACGTAGTGGCCTTGTCTCCTCAGAGACGCCGCTACGACCGCCATGCACTTCGTAAAAATGCGAGATGCCGATGACAGCCTGAAGGGAAGAGCTCGGAACTGATAATGGCGGCTCTGAAACTCGAAGCGCAGGAACCTCCGGTGCACTTGAGCAATGGGAATGTGCAGGTAGGCGTCCTGCATGTCCAAAGATGCCAGAAAAGTGTCTCGCTTCAGCATGGGAATTAGGCCCCGGAAGGGTCACCATGTGGAAGCGTTTGTAAACGACCGACAGGTTGAGGTCGCTGAGATCCAGTATTGGACAGAGGTCTCCTGTTTTCTTTGGAACCAGGAAGAAGTGAGAATAGTACCCTAGTCCTCTCTGGTTCTCCAGAACATGCTGTAAAGCTTCTTTTTCCAGAAGCTCGAACACCTCCTGCTGTATGAGCAGGGCATACTGACCCAAATATCGGGAAAGCAGGGGAGGTCCTGTGGGTGGACTGCCTACAAATTCTATATAGTGGCCTTTTTTGACCAATTGCAGAACCCACCTGTCGGTGGTGATCAACTGCCACCCTGGCAAGTGGCGTGCGATGCGACCCCTGACTTTCTGTTCCTGTTGATCCTGAGGGGGGGGGGCGGAAGGAGTCATGCTGTGACAGCGTTCAATCTGGCAGACTGTGCTGACTTTGCAAATCATTGGCCTCTGCCTGGGGATGACTTGGCCTGGGCTTTGCGGGTGAAAGTGCCCCTCTGCTGTTGGCCGGAACGTGGCTGCTGTCTTTGTAGCTGGCCATGAAAGTGGCTCTGGTGCCTACAAAAGGAACTGGGCCGAGACCTGTACATGGCCTGTACAGATCTGACTGCCTTCCCTGCGTCCTGAAGTTTGGTGATCACCTTCTCGGAGGCTTCACCAAATAGGACCTCGCCGTTGTAAGGGACGTCTAAGATGTTCTTCTGGACGTCCGGGGTAAAACCGGAGACACAGAGCCAAGAGTGTCTCTGGAGACACACGCCTGAGGCTGCAGCTCTGGCTGAAGAGTCCGCAGAATCATATAAGGCTCTGAGCACCTGGGTCCCCACATCCAAACCCGTGTGGAGGAGGTTCAAGAGCTCCTCCTTTTGGTCGCCATCGGGCATCTTCTCGATCAGGTCCTGTCCCTGTTCCCACAGTGCGTTCTGGAATTGAACCATGTGAGTGAGGTAATTCAGTGACCTGATGGTGCAAGTCGCAGCCATGTACGTGCGCCTACCCAGGACATCCAATTGCTTGGATTCCTAGTCCGGTGGCTGTGTGCTCAAATGCTGAGGTCTTTGCAACTGGTCATGTGAAGCAGTGATGACCAGGGAGTCAGCCAGAGGATGGTTCACCAGATACTGGTCCTCCCTAGGGGCCTTGTATAGGCGGTCAGCCTTCTTCAGCACTGTTGGAGTGGAATGCAGACGTTTCCAGGCAGCCTTGGTGACGTCCGCTAAGGTATCCACCAAGGGCGGCACTACCACAGGCGTTGGGTCTTTCTGCCTAAGGTAGCGGGCAAGGCGTTGTCTCTTGGGGTCAAGCTCTTGGGCATCCCACCCCATATTCTCCTGGATGTGCCTCATGATCTCTGCAAAAAAGGGATCATCCAGAGGAGACATAGGTAGGTCGTGTGGGTCCAGAGAGGGAATGCTGATGGGAGAAGGAGATCTGGAGCTCCCTGAGGTGTCAGATCCAGAATCCTCCCCAGACGGGGCGTACCGGCGTCGTCTGGGTCTCTTAGGACTGGGTGACCCTGAGGTGGATCTGGAGGGAGGTCTTCTCCTGTCTGAGGATCTGCCCCGAGGAGGTGGTGTTTGCTCCTTGGGGGTTGGCGACCGTCCTACAGGCCCCTTGGGCGAAGGAGGGGGCGTAGGCGGTGAAGGAGTAGGAGGAGGCAGAATCGGAATAGGAGGAGGACATGTGGTGACCACATCTTTTCTGATGGTGTCCCACCAGAAGGTAAAGTGCTCCTTTACCTCTGCCAAGTTCATGCCCGATGACGGGCCCGGTGCCCATGGCTCGTCGCTGGGGTCGGGCGTCGGGTCCCCAGGAGTCTTCCGCTCCGGGGAAGGTTCCTGTGGGAGCCCAGCGTCTCCAGTGTCGCCCGCCTGGTCCTCGGGCTGTGTGGTATCCTCCGACGACGAGTCCTTCCGACCGGCGTCAGCCGGCGATGGTGGTGCGGTCCTCCTCTCTGGGGTAGCCATCGGCCCCCTGGCCGACGCCCTCGGAGGCGAACACCTGGCCGGCGACGGGTGTTTTGGAGTCACCGGCTCCTGGGAGTGCCGGTGATGCTTGGCCGACGTCAGGTCAGACGTCTGTTTGAGGGACATCAGGTCCTTGGTCTTGCGAGGAACCAGGTCCGACCCATGCGGAGGCTGGAAAACCAACCTGGCGTCGGAATCCCGCCAGCGGGAAGATGATTTATGGCGCTCCCCAGACTTCAACGAGGCCTTAGATGGAGTGGAAGATGCCGACGACCTGGAAGTCTTCAGGGGCTGCAGAGAAGAGAAGCCGCTGGAGGATCTGACCTGAACCGGGGGAGGTTGCGATTGAGCCCTGGAGGGAGAGCGGTCCGATCGCGCACCGGAGCTTCAGGAGTCCGAGGCCCTCGCAGGGGACCTGGACCTGGGCCTTTCCTTCTCCGGTGTTTGTCCCGGTGCTTGTGGGTTTTACCCGACTACCCCCTGGAGGAAGGTTCCTTGTCCATGGTTTTCAGTTTCTCCTCTAAGAGAAATGCTTGAAGGGCCTTCTGGCAGCAGATCCTGGTGCGACTGTTGAAGCCCTGGCAAAAGAAGCAGGCCTTGGTGGCGTGTTCCAGGCCTAGGCAGTGCACGCAGGCCAAATGTGGATCCTTGAAGGGGATCTGTTTGCCACAGGCACACTTCGATTGGTGACCCTCCAGAGAAGTATTTGGAGAGGACATCAGTTGAATCCAGAGTTGTGAAGGAAGACGAAATCGTCGTAGCTCTAAAGGTCGTTGCATGCTAGAAAAAGGACTGAGAGGCCGATACTTGCGATGTCGATAGTGGGAAAAGAACTGAGGATTGGGGCGCCTCCTTATGTACCACGCCTGACATCGGGGGCAGGACCGACTTCGAAGGCGGTCCCCGCTGAAGACTGCTAGCTAGAAAATTTCCGTGGGGTCCTGACGCCTGCTGGCTTCAGTCCTAATGGTGTAACCTGCTGCAAGAGCTGTATCTCGAATTAAGATATATCTTTTCTCTGTAGGATAATACTTCTATCTGGTCGGTCAGTTCTCATAGCCCAATTATTACCCTTACAGTTCTTATATAAGCTATTATATTCTGTGGTACCTATAACAATATTAGGAAACACAATTCAGGCCGCATGAATTTCAATATACTGTCTATACGGCTATTATTTGGAGCCAAGTGTGTTACAGCGAGTTGCCATTTCAAAAAGCATCTTTTTGAGCGTCCTTCCCCCCTGTTGTAAGCTTACCTCCTTGGGAGAGATTCTATCACATAAAATAAGCACCTGTCAACGCTGAATGTTCATCAATTGCACTGCTATTGTACCAGGTCCTGCTTATACATGTTTACATATTTACCCAAGACACACCACATATGATGTAATATGTAATTTTGCAATGAGGTCCTGGTTTTACAGTTTTATAGAGCATTTACCCAAGATAGTAGAGGTGTGAGGTGAAATCTCCTTTTTAGTGTGGTCCTGCTTTTATAATGTATTTTCCAGGACAGATAATTTTAGATGCAATATCTTCTTTTCAGTGGGATTCTTCTCTTCTTGGGTCCTGTTTTTACACAGTCTTGTAATATACTTACTCAGGATGGTCTGCCTGAGATGCAGTATCTCTTTTTCAAAGGAGTCCGGCTCTGATATATTTTTGTACTGCATTTACTCAGGATAGCACAGCTCAGATGTTATCTCGTTTTCAGTGAGATTCCACTTTTCCTAGCTTTACACTGTATTTACCCAGGACAGCACAGCCGAGATGCAATATCTCGTTTTCAATGCGGCCCTGCTTTTACCCATTTTTATAATGTATTTACCCAGGACCGCCCAGCTGAAAGGCAAGTTACATTTTCAGTGGAGTCTAGCTTTAACAATGTATTTTTCCCTTGACAGAGCAGCACAGGTGCACAGTTCTGTAGGGGCTCAGCTGTACTGTGGTCCTCCTTACCTAGAATAGCCCAGCTGAAAGGCAAGTTACATTTTCAGTGGAGTCTAGCTTTAACAATGTATATTATTTTTCCCTAGACAGAGCAGCACAGGTGCACAGTTCGGTAAAGGCTCAGCTGTACTGTGGTCCTGCTTACCTAGAATAGCCCAGCTGAAAGGCAAGTTACATTTTCAGTGGGGTCCAGCTTTTACAATGTATTTTTCCCTTGACAGAGCAGCACAGCTGCACAGTTCAGTGCAAGCCCTGCTGGAGTGGGGTCCTGCTTTTACACATTTGTACTAAATATTTACCAAGGATAGACCAGATAAGATGCAATATCTCATTTTCAGTGGAATCCAGCTTTTATACATATTTATTTATTTAGATTTTGTTGAGCGGGAAAGGAGGACTAGGCAGTCCTGCCTATTTTCAGCCTTGTCCCAGGGAAGGGGGTATGCAGATGGAAACCAGCTGATACTGAACTAGTTTAAGCTGTTGGTGGTATTTTTAGTGACAGGGGAAATTTGGCAATGACACCTGGGAAATTCCTCTCCTCTCCTGTAGGGAAAACCTCTGGCTGTCTGGCTGTTAGCCAAGATGGCCTATTATATGGGTGGAGAAATCGAGATGCGGATCGAGCCAGATGCCTAAGTATCTGAAGCTGGTGCATTATTCCAGTAGGGTCCCGTCCAGTAACGACAGGCTGATGGGAGGTCGTTTAGGAATACACCATATTCTAGGTAAGCAGGATCACAGTGCAGCTGAGCCTTTACCGAACTGTGCACCTGTGCTGCTCTGTCAAGGGAAAAATAGTATACATTGTAAAAGTCGCCTCCCATATCTCTAACCCCCTACCAGTTACCACCAGTATCCCCCAAGGATCAGTCTTGGGCCCACTGCTGTTCTCCATATTCCTAAACAACCTCCCATCAGCCTGTCGTTACTCATCCATACATATGTACGTGGATGACACAGTACCGTATGCCACAGGCCCCTCCACAAGCGAAGTGGCAACTCTACTACAGCAGGATTTCAACACCATCCAGAAATGGTTCCGGTCAAACCAACTATTCTTAAACCCTAAGAAAACTATGTCGCTAACCTTCGGCTCACAGCAAAGACTCTCCCGACAAGCCCCCAGCCCCCCTTTCAAAACCCTGGACAGGACCCTACTGGAACAATGCATCAGCTTCAGATACTTAGGCATCTGGCTCGATCCGCATCTCGATTTCTCCACCCATATTGATTCCATACATAAGAAACTACTCCCTAAACTCGGCGCCCTTTACAGGAACAAAAGCTGCTTTCCCTCTCCTGCCAGGAAAGCAATTGTTCAAAAGATGATCCTCCCAATACTCGATTACGGGGACACAGTCTATTCTATTGCTCCCTCCTCCGCCTTGGCCAGCCTTGACACCCTTTTCCACTCTTTTTGTCGGTTTATTCTCGGCTGCCCAAAAACAACCCACCACTGCACCTTATATAGCTCCCTAGCCCTGCCGTCCCTCCAAGACAGCAGATTAACCCACTGTGCTAGGACCGAAGCCAAATTTTGGTCCCAATCCCTTCCTCCCTACCTGGCCTCTACCCTCTCCGCACAACCTCCCCCTGCTTACTCCCTCAGAAGCTCTGACCCCAGGCTCCTACACGTCCCCTTCATGCACACAACCGAAGGACAGGCCGCTTTCAAATTCCGTATCCCCCAGCTATGGAATGCCCTGCCTGTTGATATCAGATACTCACCCAACCCCAACCACCTCAATCGCCTACTCAGCTCCCACTGCTCCTCCAGCTGCACTTGCTTTAGCTAGTGCCTAACTACGTAATTGTATTTTGTGCACTCAGATGTGTTTTCTAAAATGTTCTTGTTTCTACCCAACAATTGTTTGTACGTCGGATGACCACTCATTGTATTGTTTAACTGCTGTACCTTGTGATTTGTACTAATGTCTTGGGTCTTTGACCCCCAGGTCGCATCTGGAATCGAGCAACACTGCTCAGTATGCCTTCCTGGTTAAACTCGTAAATAAATAAATAAATGGCCGCCATGAAGGGTGCAGGTGTGGATGGTGCAGGTATTGGGGAGTGGACCTCCTCCCCCATTACCTTTTCTCCAGAGGTCAATTCTGAGCAAGAGAATGGTTGTGTACTGGAAAGGCCATCTGGCTGAAGGAAAGGCTGTGTCAGCAAAGTGCTGCGATTCTATGGACAGCTTTGCTCAATGCAGACAAGCTGAAGAAGAAAGACTAAGGTTGGCCATAGAGGAAAGGAAGAAGTTTTTAGTAAGTATGGTTGCTGAGGAGGAAGTCCGTTTTCAGAGGGGAAGGAGAAAAATTATTACAAGCCTGACAGCAGCCCGAAAGCATTGTGCATAATATGGCAGAATGTTCAGTGACAGATGCAGCTTCAGCTGAGTGTATCAACAGCGTGGCTAATTCAAAGGAGCCGCTTGACAACCATCAAACTCAGCTGTCGCAAACATTAAAAGAGCTGCTGTGTGGAGAAGGGAGTGGTAATATCACCTCTGCAGTTTGTGTTGTTGCCACCTCGAAGGACGCTGTTGCTTAAGCCTCAGCATTAGGGCCGCTTCCAGGGGACCCTGACTTCACAAAAAAGAACGGTGCTGAGGATCATGGAAACAGAGCTGGACCGAGTAAAACGCCAAGAAGCAGACAAACTGTGAGCTCTGCTTCGTGCCAAGCTATCAGTAAGAGACAGCATGTTGGGGCAAGGGGGCGACCAATTAAACATTTAGGCCCTGCTTGAAGCCATTCTGCGGGCTCGAAAAACCCTGCTACTAGCAATATACAAACTGAACTCTAGTCAGTAGAAACAGCTCTACTAAGTGCTGGCTGAGTGAAAAATGCAGAGAATAAGTGGGTACCAGGCAATACAAACACTGCAGCATAAACAAAACTGCCACCTGCTACAGAGAAAGCAATAAATGACAGAAGGGGATAATTTTGAGGAAAGTGTCCCAGGAGACCAGGACAATGCTAATTCTGAAAAGACTGGGACAGTTTCTAATAAGCAAAACTTACTGCACTCAGAAACTGTGGTTGCAGGTCCGAGTCACCTTCACTCCCCTTAGGGAGGTGATATGGTGATGGAGGACCATGCAGCAGAGAAAGCTATGTCTTCTTGTTTGGAATCAGGTGCTGATTCTAATATTGTTTTGGACACTGACTCTGAGTGTCAGGTGAAAATAGAAAGGGAATAATAGTGCGGCAATTTGAGCAAGGTCAGAACAGCTCATGAAACTAGTGACTGTGGAACAACAGTGCTATTTGAGCGCGGTGTTCTACGTTGTGCAACGTGGAGAATGTTTATATTTACTGAGGTGGGTGTAGGGGAGTTACGCCCCTCGCATTAAATGCTGGATTATAAGTTCTGTTTTTATCTGAAGTGTGTGATTTTCTATGGAATAGGTGTTATTCTGCCAGGGATTTCGCCATTTTGACTGTTCAGTGTTCTCCTCATCACTGCCTTTACCATTGTTATATTGTACTTGCTATTATTACTGTAGCTATTTTTGTATCACTGTTTTGACCTAGTACCATGTCTGAGCCTCTGCCCAAGGCTGAAGAACCCCCATGCACATTTAGACTGTCAGACTTATTTGCTGCCAGGGAGAACCGCTTCAGAGATGCAATGCAGTTCAACTACAGTATAGGGGCAATCTGGGACCTCCCCCGGACCTAGCATATGTTATACGCAATTTGTTGAAAAATTTTTTTTTTTTCTATGGAATTATATGCTGTCATTCACATTTCAGGGGAAACTGTGTTTGACATTAGTTTTAAGACATTAAAAGCATGACAAAGATTTTGCTTAAAATATGAGCAACTAAAGAACCCTGTTTTGTGGTCCCCCTTCTACAGTAATACCATTATCTAAACCAGCTATCAAAACTATTACTATCATGTTCAGAAATGAAAGTGTTAATGTTTCATATATTTTATACTGGATGATCACATACCTATAATAGCTTCAGACCAAGTATGGACTGGGAGGTGGAAATTCAAGGTGTACCTGAGATAGACGAAAATAGGCATCTGTCACCTTCCTAGTAGTTTTTACTTAAGGAGAGAAAAGAGAAGTATGTTTCTATTGGTTTACCTATAGCGCTGCGACAGCGCGGATGCCGACATCCCTCACAACAACAGACACAATGCCGAGTGTCGGCATTGTTCTGTCAGGGATGTTGGCATGGTTCCTCCGGGGCTGCAGCCCCAAACCCCCAGTCTCAGATCAGAGCGCTGTGGTTCAGTTCCACATCTGGCACTTGGGTTAATATCCCAGTACTGACACTGTAATGCAGCATGAGAGGGTGCTGCATTTCTGAGGTGCCGCTTCGGATGAGACGTTAAACCGAGGTCCCATCTGCCTGGACTGGTGGTAGTTCAGGAGGATGTTAAAGATCCCATGGCACTTATCGAAAAGAGTAGGGGAATTTCCCCGGTGTCTTGGCCAAATTTCCCTCATTCACTAAATATACCACCAACAACAGCTTAATCTGGTTCAAGGTCAGTTGGCATTCATCTGTATCCCCCCCTCCCCCGGGTCGTGTCTGAAAATAGGCAGGATTTGTCTAGTGCATGTACCCGGTCAACAAAAGCTAAATAAATAAATATATGCAACTCCGAGTCTGAGTTGTCTCGGGGTGGATGTGCAACACTGGGAGATGCACTGTCAGTGTCTGCAGGGACCAGCACAGCGACCTGATGATTTCTGGTGAAATCTGTCGCTGTGCTGGTCTTCGAGGCGGCAGTGTCGCTCTCTGGTTGGTACACCATTTCTATCCAGGACAGCCTTGTGTGTGTCACAAATGTGGGTCTAGGGGACATTTAAGTGCTGCATGTGGAGCAGAACGATGTCATTTATGTTTTGAATATGGTCACTCTAGCATGTGATGTCCTAAGCCTTTTAGACGTAATTTGTGCGAGGAGCAGGGGCATTCCTACAGGCAGTGTCCCTGGGCCTCACATAATAGGAGTGGAGGACTGAACCAGGAGAGTTTGACTGACAGAGAACAAGTAAAGGAGGCAGCTGAGGCCTCTACGAAAAGGTTTGGTAAGCAAATTAACAGTCGTAGGGACGAGAAGACTACTGTACATCTGAACAGAATATTTCCAAAGAACCCCCTGGGCCTTCTAGAATGACTATGGATGCACCTGAGATACAGAATAATGTAAAGGACAGGACAGTGGATTTGAATCCCCATTAACGGAAGAGACATCTGGAATGGAAATTACTTTCTCCTCTGTAGAGCCTGAAGGTAATGTTAGTAGTGAAAAAGGTTTACAGCAAGAAATGCTTCCCCCTCCCTCCTGAGGTGATGGACATGACTGTCATTTCCTCAAGAAAAAGAGGGAGATGAGGGACTAAGATGTCTAAATTGCAGCAACCTAAAGAAGTACAAACGCAAAATAAATATGCAGTTTTTGCAGCTTCCTAACAGTGGGATGACTAGACAAGGAGGAGATGGATTCAGAAAACTCCTCAGCCCCGGGGCTCTCCTTGCTTGGGATGAATCTACATAAGAATCATCGCTAATAAAAATACAAAAAAATAAAAAGGAAAACAAGGTGTCTGCACTCGTTTATATACTACAGTGTGTAGAGGTGTCATGATATCTCTCGCTTCAGTTAATGTAAACAGCAGGGCTCAAATTTAGTGGTATTCTGGTACATTTTGGATATCAAATTTCATGCCGGAATACCAAAATTTCAAGCCTGGTATTCCACTGAAAAGACCATTTTTTTTCTTTAGCTGTATACAGTGCCACCTCCTATCCATGTGGTGGCACTGTTCTTACTGCAAAATGTCAATCAATCAAATCTTTATTTATCCAGGTGAACACCATAGAGCACAGCTCATTTACAAGATGGACCTGGTTAGCACAGGAACACAGGATATACAATATATGAACAGTCACAACATAACACCTCAGTAATATTATACAATACAGAGATAAAATAGTTAAACGCAGTTATAAGTGGAGAACAGTTTGGAAACAGTGGTTCAATTCCTTCTTGGTGTATATTGAGTCTAGTAATAGTAGCTGGAAGTACTAACAAGGAAAATTGTTAGGTAATGGTATATTACATACAATGCCATAAGTAACAAGACAGACAGTGAGTTCAAAAAAGAAAAAAAACAAACAGTGTAACAGGGTGGGGGGGTAGGCGAAGCGAGATAGGGTACAGGCAGGGTGGTAGGGGATAGATGAGGGACTGTCATATAATGTCTTGAAGGAGGATAGACTGACCGGGGTAATAAGCTTTAGCGATTTTTGTATTTTGTCAGCAAACCAATTCAAGGATAGTGAGTCCAGTCCTATCACCCTCATGGAGGAAAGGAGCAGGCCATGATCAACGGTGTTGAAAGCCTTACTTAAGTCTAAGAACACTGCACAGATGAAGTTTCGATTCTCCAGGTCTCGCTGCCAATCATTGGTCACTTTGGCTAGTGCCGTAATGGTGCTATACTGTGCTCTAAAGCCAGATTGCATTGGGTTTAGAAGATTCATAGTTTCTACATAGAAAAAATTGTATGCAAGCAGTTGAGAACCTAACAGTTTAGACAGTATAGGGAGTACAGAAATTGGCCTGTAGTTGTTATGATCACAGGGGTCCCCAGATTTAAACAAAGGGATAACATGAGTTGTTTTCCATAAGGGTGGGAGGATTCTGAGGGACAGTGAGAGATTGAATAAGTGGATAATTGGTACAGCTAAAGCATGGTAGGTGACCTTTAGAAAGTATGGGGCTAGAGAGTCAGCACCCGCACTTTTTTTGGTATCCAACTATAATAGAAGTTCTTCGACCTCTTTCAATGAAGTAGGCTGGAAAGAAAAGACTGAGTTGGTAAGAAGAGTTTCAGAGTTTTGCACACCCAACTGGGAGCATAAAGAACATGCAGAGGACTTGTCAAATGCCAGCCCTGTGGTGGCAAAGTGGTTGTTAAATGCATCCAGGATCTCCATTTTGTCACAGATGGTGGCACTGCCAGAGGTAATCTTTGCAGGCAGGGAGTTCCCAGGGTATGTCTGGACATATCCTTAATGGACTTCCAAAATTTAGAGGAGCTCCTGGCAGCAGAATCCAGTTCTGAACAATAAAAGGAGGCCTTAGCATCTCTTATCATCTTGGTGCATGTATTCCTGTCTTTCCTGAAGTGACACCAGTCCATCGAGACCTTAGTTGTTTGTGCTTTTTTCCAAAGCTTGTCCCTGTCCAGCAGTGCTGTTCTGAGTTCAAAAGAGAACCAGAGACAGGTTCTACTCCTTACCCTAACTTTTACAAGAGGGGCATACTTATTTAATGCCCCAGTCACAATTTCAGAAAAGATGTCATATGCCAAGTGGACCAAGTTAGCTAGGTAAAAGTCCTGCCAACGCAGCAAGTATTTTAGCTCATCAAGGTAGGCAGCCCGATCAAAGTTACTTCTGGACCTCTTAGTAGAGAACCTTGATAAGGATAGTGGATTCTGGACTGATTTTACGCCGGCGATGATGCTATGGTCACTAACATCAGAGAAGAAGGTTCCTGCATGGGAGAACAGGTGCGGTTTACTTACTAAGATGACGTCAAGCAGTGCACTATTAGCAGGGTTCTTCTTATCAGGGTGCGTAGGCTCACCAATAAGTTGCATCAGCCCATGGGCATCACAGAACTCCTCAAGTGGTGCAGCAGCCTTGGACATCCAATCAAGGTTAAGATCCCCAAAGATAACTGTTTCAAGGGAGCCATGTCACATAATAGTAGTTAGATGGGTGAGGATTTAAGAGCCAGCAGATGGGGGTCAATAGCAACCTGTGACACAAAGCGCAGTGGAGGAGGATATCTCAACCTTTAGTGCTAGGCATTCGAATTGGTTTGCAACAGATAACGTGTCTTAGGCATGAAACTGAGTATTTATCCTTGACGTAGATGGCCACTCTTCCACCTCTAGTGAGCCTGTCAGTTCTAAATAATGAATAGTCTGGGATGTTAATTTTCCTGTCAGGTGTAGAGGGTCTGAGCCATGATTCGGAGATCACCAAAACATCTGGTGTGGTAAGACTGACCCAGGCCTGGATCAAGGTAAGCTTTTTTAACACGCTGCATGCGTTCATATGCATAAAGCACATTCCTTTTAGTTTTGCTGGATCCGATGGGGAAGTAAGAACTTTAGCTGGGCCAGGGTTAAGCTCAATGTCTCCTGAGCACAACAGAAGGAAAAGTAAGAGCCTCCTTAGCACAGCAATAAATATTGTAATCCTTGCCCATGTTCATACAAGGTACAGGCCGAGTAAATAGAACCCCGTATTTAGATCTGGTCTGTCCTAAGACAGCAATTACCAAGACACTGGCTGTGAGATGTAAAGAGAAGTAAGTGCATGGTAGAGTGATGGATATGCCCTGTCGGGGCAGTTTGGCCAAGTCCCGCCACTAACAGTAGTTCGAACAAAGGGCTGCAGGTGGGGGAGTCTAAGAGCACAAAGATAATTATAGGATGAGTTATGGTGCACATGACAGCCCACTGGAAGGCTATGTTCCCCCCAGCTAGGACATTGGGAGAGCTTGTGTACTGTGCATGGTACAAGGAAAAGAAGGAACAGAAAACAGAGCCAGTGGGGCACCCACATGGTGATGCCTTGCATAAAGCAGACACAGTTGATCTGTCTGGTCCTTGCAGCCTATAGAATGAATTAGCAACCTACGCAAAGGCAAAGGTGCCAGCTACTGGGATGGTTTGGCTGTGACTGGGTACGTCACCAAAGGCAGCGGAAGTGTAAGAATTGAAAGGGTACATAGTCGAATTAGGGTGAGGTCCCTAACAATAGGACAGGTTAGAGCAGTAATTGAAGGAGTTAACTGGAGTGGCTGGAGAAAATGTTGAGAGCAAATGTGCGACCCTGTGGGTGAGAGTGCTTTAGGGCAAGGGACGGCGACTCTCTTTTGAATCTTTTTTTGTTGTTTTTCTATTTGAAAAATTACTGTGTACTGATGCTCAGCATTCTTGTCAGCACACGGATCGCTCCTCATGCTGTTGTAGTATGGGATTGGGGGGGATGCCATAATTTCTGCCGCAGAAATGAGAGAACAGATTTAGTGCTCAAGTTCATATATTGAATCTAGTCACTGACTGTGTCCATTTACTCTGATAGTTAGAGACCACTGCATCTCGCACAATTCTGTTTTAAGAGTCAATATGCTGCCCGAGTATTTGGAAGGAGCCTGCCACTTCAATTCTGAATGCTTTTAATTCCTTCTGTTTTTACGTATTTTGTAATGCCTGATGAAGAGCAGTAATATAGTGCATGTGTCAACTGAGAATATAAAGAATAAAACAAACTAGAGACATACAAATCATTTTGTTTTGTCAAATGCGTTTATTTTGGGTTTTTCATAAAGAAATTCAATGTATTTTAAATGTTCTAGCTTTAAGAAAACAAAAATCTATGGACATTGGGCAGAATACCAAATTTCCTGGCGGAATACCAAAATTCTGACTCTGGTAATCTGCCAAGAATACCACTTTTTTTTCTTAAATTCTACCCCCAAACAGTATTAAAACATACAAGAAAATGGTAACACTGGCTACTACCAACATATAAAGCAAAATGAAAGGAACGAGAGCTCAGCAAAGAAGATTTAACACACTTAAATAAGGTTCTCTTGCAGTACCCCTCGACCGCACTGAAAAAAATAACAGATAACCCCCTACACAACCAACACAATTAAAATATGACAACTTTTTTAGAATCTAAAAAACTAACCCACTACAGAGCACTCTTCTTCTCTCTCCCCTACCATTCCAAATCCCCCACCTCCACCTTACTGAACCATGGATATAGAACATGGGAGAGATTAAACCTACATATGGTAAACCATTTCCTTAGGGGAGGAAAAATCATTACCATCCTAGAACTACAAGCTAGCTATAATCTTAGGCCACAGGATAGCTTCCGGACTTTACAGGCCTTAAACTTTGTAAGCAAGCAGATAGCCAGTATCCCACAGAAACAGGCGAGGCCTGTTATAGTGGGCATACTCACAAATGCCTTAGATGGTCGGGTCTCTTTAAATCATATGATATCCTATCTATATATAGGAAATTCAAACATTAGCAACAGACCAGCTGCTTGGGCTGAAGAGGATCTGGGAAAGAGACCTGGGAATATCCCTCACTGACCAGCACTGAAGCAGACGCCTAACCTACATACATAAGGGACTGTCCTCCCCAGCCTGGAAGGAATTCTCCTGGAAGATCTCCCTCAGGTACTTCCGAACTCCAGCTGTACAGGTGAAGTACCTGGGGCAGAGGGGTTCTGACTGCTGGAGGAGATGTGGAGAGACCAAAGCCACACGTGGCCACATCTTTTGGCAGTGCCCCCTACTACGACCCTTCCTAACCGACCACTCAGAGGCAATGTCCCAGATTTTTATGAGACTAAATAATCTAACTGTGGAGACCTTTCTCTTCTCAGATTTTCCAAACACCTGTAGGGATCCAATAACAAAAAAATTATTAATTCTTTCCCTCCTCACAGTAAAACAGTCATCACCAAAAACTGGCTAACACCTAATTCACTTAAACTAACTCGGTGGGATGAAATAATGATACAGGTGTATAAAATGGAACAATTAACAGCCAAATTAAATAAAAATGAGGATTCCTTCGAACTTATATGGAGAAGATGGATCCTCTATATATCCCAGAGAAGATCTGATTTTGTACCCTAAAGGTAAACTATAAGGGGTGGTAACGCTCAATTTAGATTAATTCAGAACAGTAGGCCCATGTTTTCTCCCAATACTATATTACCTGTGACACGATCCCATCCAGCATGTCATACTGGATGAAATGTTCAGTAGCTTACTTGATCTATTATTGTAAAACAGCTAAATGAGATTCTCATAGAATATAAAACCGGAACTATACAGTTAAACTGGTGAAGTCTCGGTATATGAATGTTTATATGTTTTTCTACTATTTTTTTTAGTATGTTGACTGTAATGTACACAGTAAAAAAATCTCTCAATAAAAATTTAAAGTTGAAAGAAGAAAATGGTAACTATAATGGCTGTTCTGGATACTCTGCTGGGGAATATTTTTTTTCTGCAGGACACAAGATTGAAAACATTATATGAAATCTCTACAATGAAAAAACTATGGCCTCATGGGGTCTCTGTTCTGGTCACAGGGGACAGATAAGTGTGATGGGGTGGGCATTTTGTTTAAAAGTTTTTCATGTTCAGTAAAAAAAATTACAGAACTAGAACCTGGTAGGGCACTATTGCTGGACATAGAACAGGCAAGACAATGATTGAGACTGATAAATAGATATGTTCCACAGACAAAGGCAGGCAGGATAGCACCGTTTCAAAGTATTCATCCCTCTTTCCACACAAGGAAAACAGATATTTTGCAAGAAAATTTTATCTTTAGTATCTCTATAAAAGATAGGGGAGGTGCAACAGGAAAAATGTATAATGATATGAATTACTTGAATGTAGTGGTTACTATGGCAGGGTTGCAAGATGACATGGGCCAAAGTAAATAGTGGTCCTGTGGCTAACTTTTATAGGGGTTCTTTATCAACCAGGATTGATTTTTTTCTTTTTGTCCAAGGCTCTTAAAGTACAATCTGCTAGAACAATAGCGATAGAAAGCTCATATAGAAATCCTTTCTTCCTGTTCTATAGAGCACTCTAGTACTGTCAACCAAAAGTATTTGAGGAGATTGAATGTTTCTTTGCTGGAGCATCAAGACACTAAAGAGAACTGGTTAGAATTGTTTAAAGCAAGATGCACTTAAATTTCAGCATATGACATGGTGGGACAGTGGTAGGAGGAAACAAAAGGGAGTGCTGTCTTTTTTTCAGAAATGGGGTATAAGAGATATAACACTCAGTATCTAAAGAGCACCTTTCATGGCACTGGTGCGCACAGCCACAAAGGAAGCTTATCTGCATCCAAGTTTTGCAGCTTTAAAAAAAAAAAAAATTATATAGTGCCATTTTTGGGAGTAGAGGGATTGGTTTTTTGGCTCTGGGGAGACGAACCGCCAATCCCATCCACTTTCCGGTTTGTAGATAAGCCCCCACGCTGTTCCATATTCTGACATCACAATGTGCTAGCGCGGGGGTGTGCTCCATAGGCACTGCTCCCCCAAAGATATCTCAACATATGAAATAGGCTTTGGAGCCCAGTACCAGTACATGGTATAAAGTCTGGATTATTATCTATCTAATAAACCACCCATCTCCTCCAAATTTATTTGGCGTTAACTAATTTATCATGTATAGAGGCTGTAATACTTTCAGTTCTATGTTGTTAACCAATGCTAGCCACCTGGACCTTTGTGGAGGGGTTCCCCTGTAGCCACAATTCAGTAATAAGATTTTTTTGGGCCAATATTAATTTTAGAAGCAATTTCAAACTTTGCCCATTAATTGTCCTTGGTGGAATAGAAAGAAGGACCAGCTGAGGAGTGAGCAAGTCCTGCTCTACCAACAGGGCGTTAAGGGTCTCACAGACCCCTTGCCAAAACACAGTCAAAGAGAGGCATGTCCAGAAAACGTGGGTGTGAGTGGTGAATGCCTCCCTACAACTTTCCAACATTTCCCCATGTACTGGCCCATATACTTTACCTATATTGTAGGAGTACAGAAATAGCACATGTGGCATTCCCATGAATAATCTTGCCACTGTAGAAAAGAGGTTAGTCTATAACTTATCGGAGCATATTTTATCCACTCCTCCATGGTTATATGTGCATTTTGTTCTTTGTTCCATTTCTCCAGAATGAATTATATTCAATCAGTCCTTTATAAATACTGTCAATTAAATGTGGCCAGAGAACCTTATTGATGATCCTTTAGCAAAGTAAATAATAAGTAAGGACATTCTGTGAGTCCATCCCCAACAAATATGATTTCACCTGCAAATCTCTGAAAAGGGCCTGCCTAGAAAGTGCATGTTCTTTTTGAAGGTCTGAGAAGGAGGAGAAGTCCTGTGTCGCGTAATACTGGTAGACATATTTCAAACCTCTAGCCCCCAGTCCAAAAGAGCTTTATCAGTCATATTAGGGGAAAAGGTTTTGTTGTGGGCTAAAGATCTAAGCAAAAATAAAATTTATGGAGGGGTGTAACTAAAGCAGCATTTCCTCCAGAAATTTAATGTGACTGCTGTATACTTAGTGAATCTGGTTAAAGGTACCTCCCCTAATTGGTACACAAAAATGTATTTATCAATGTCAAATAAATCATTCAACAAGAATTCTGTATTCTTCCATTATGGCATATATGTAGGAATAAGCCAGGAGCATGTGATCCAAAATTGAGCTGCCAGGGCATAAAGGTATAGGTTTGGCAAGTTTAATCCACCCTTTTCCTTTAGCAGTTGCAAAATAGAATACTTTATGCGAAGGTGTCCACCTCCCCCGAGAAATCTAGAGATTATTCGAGTCCAATAGCTGAAACAGGTTGTGTCTGGTAATATTGGAAGAGTCTGAAAATAGTACAATAATCTAGGTAGAACATTTCGTGTAATGGCTTCTACCTTTTCCAATAAGGAAAATGGCAATGTCTGCCATTGTTGCAGATCTCGGGTGAGTTGCTGGGTAATAGACTCATAGTTCAAAAGTTCAAGAGCAGGATGATCTTTTACCAGTTGTATCCCCAAATATTTTATGGTGTTCCTATTCCATTGAATCAGGAATCTATTTTTTTAACACCAGCGAGGGTGAAAAATTAAAGGTTAAAACGTCAGTGTTGAGGGTGTTTATCCAAAAGCCACATAACTGACCAAAATAATCTCTGATGTTCCAGGTTTCTAGTAGCGATGTTTCAGGACTGAGAAGGGTGAAAATAATATCATCCATAAAAAGTGCTATTCTGAAATCCTCCCCCCCAAAGGAATACCTTCTATTCTCTCCACCTGTCTAATCGCTGCCGCTAGAGGCTTGACATACAACACAAATAACAAGGGAGAGGTAACAGTCTTGATGAGCTCCCCTAGTTAACGCAAAGGGTGGCAAAACTGCCCCAATCACCCTCACATATGCTTTTGTTGAATTATACAATGCATGAATGGTGGCTGGTAATTCCTGAAGGAAGTTATACTCCGGGTAATACTCCGGTTGCAGGACAACAGAAGGCCGAAGCCCATAAGCATTGTCCCCACTACTCAGTGGAGATAACAATGTCAAAATCTCTAATGTAACAATCCAATTTCACCTTAAAGACAGACAGATCCTCTGGCAGTTGATTCCAATGCTTTATCGATCTAGGGAGGTAAGCGTTCCTCCACATTCCAATTTTTTATAATGTATCCACTACTTGACGTCTGTGTCCCCTAAAGTCATATCTTAAGTCCTTATAAGTCAGTCCTAGATCATGCATTATGTATTTGTCCTCCAGAATTTTATACATAGACGTGTCCCCTCTTTTACATTTTAATGTAAGAGGCCATAACCCTAATTTGAGTCTAGCCTCATATGGTTTATCCCTACACCTTGGAATTAGCTTCTGAGATCTTTCCACCATGATAATATCTTTCTTAAGATACGGACTCCAATGCGGGAGCTGTAATCAAGATGTGGATGAATATAAGATTTGTATAAGGGTAGAAGTACACTTTCAGACCTAGAGAAGAAGGATCTATGGACACAATTTTTAACCTGTCCTGTCTTGTTGGCAATGTACTTACAATGGGTTTGGTTTTACAAATCTGAACTGACATAAACCCCTAGGTCCCGTTCACAGTTTGATAATCTTAGTTTATTTCCCTGCATGAAATACTCTTGCATTATCCATACCAAAATGTAATATTGTACACTTATCCAAACTAAACTGCATTTTGTTCATGTTTACCCACTCATTAATAGCCTCAAGGTCCTGCTTGAGACTATTTATGTTCTCTTCCGTATCCACTATACCACCCAACTTTACAACATCTGCGAATTTAATCAATTTAATGTCACCTGGTATCCTTAGGTCACATATGAAAATGTTAAATAGGAGAGGGCCCAGCCCTGACCCCGGGGGCACCCCACTAGTGACCCTTATTGCAGATGATATATATATCTATTAAGCCTCACTGCTTGTGATCTATCCAATAGCCAGTTCAGTATCCATTTGACCAGGGATAAGTTAATTCCTAGTTTTAGTTTAAATATTAACATATTATATGACATGGTGTCAAATGCCTTTCTGAAGTGCAGCATCAGAACATCCACAGCCTTACCCGATCAATATTACGCACCACAAAGTCATAGAAACTCATCAAATTGGTGGTACAGGACCTAGTGCTAGTAAATTCATGTTATGTTTTATCATCATCATGGCCCTTAGCAATCAAATGTCCAAGTATCTCATCTTTAATTATACCCTCGATCAATTTACCTACAAAAGATGTTAAGCTGATCGGTCTATAATTAGCAGGGTTAGCCTTGCTACCCATCTTGTAAACTGGAACAATGATCACCCTGTGCCAATCTGAGGGGACACAAGCTTCATTTATTGATCTCTGGCCCATATCAGCTATTACTGTAGCGAGTACAGTGGCTAGTTCTTTTTAATTTTGATACTGGAACTGTATGTGCTCTGAGGGGATAAAGTGGTAAGGTTTTAAATCAGTTACAACTGTTACTGAGTGAAATTCTGGGCAGTGATATCTTATATGCGCTGTTTGAAATTTTTTGGGAGCTGTTAGTGTGGGAGATTCACTGAAGGTGTGGGGCTCAGACAGGAAGCTGCAGTTTGGCCTTGTGAGAGGGGGAGGGGTAAATAGGCTCCATTTTGGCTAAGTTTCACTGAGACAGCAGCAGGGCAAGAGAGGCATTCAGGGAAGTGTGGTTTATTTCTTTTTTTTCTCTGTTTAATTTTGATATTGGAACTGTTTGTGCTATGAGGAGATATGGTGGTGAGGTTTTAAATCACTTACAACTGTTACTGAGTGAAATTCTGGGCTGTGATATCTAATCTGTGCTGTCTGAGTTTTTTTTGGAGCCATTAGTGGGAGAGATTCACTCAAGGTGTGGGGCTCAGAAAGGAAGCTGCAGTTTGGCCTTGTACCTTTGTGTGGGGATTGAGAGGTCTCAGTGGGGGAAGGATCAAGGCTGACTTGACTCTCACGAGAGTCGGGGTAGGGCCCAAATCCCACCCTCCCCCATCCCTCCTAACTCAGAATACTGCACATTTATAAGGGAGAAGCTACCCTACAACTGGTGGACAGGACTGCCAGGTGCAGCCCATTTCATTCCCTGTCCAGAGGTATGAAGCCACAGGGCATGGAAACACATAGCTTTTAAACAGAGAAAATCTCACCCTTGGGCCTAAACGAAAAGCTTCACATAGGCAAGAGAAGAATATGGGGGAAAACACATTGGAGGGGCAAATGGAGCAGGGTGAGGGCAAATCTAGTGCAGGGTCCCAATGTCTCAAGGGCTGGGGCATCTCTGGGAGGATGGTTGGGTGTACTGGTTGTGGGTCAGGTCAGCCACGGTATTGAATATAGCCTGGAAAATGGAGGGATGTATGGTATGTTTGGGCTGGCAGTATAGCATAGAGGTTAGAGTAACGAGCTGTGAGCAAGCTTGGTACATCCAGCAAACCAGACCTGGGTTTGATTCTCACAACCTCTGCCTGCATACTGTGTGACTCTGAGCAAGTCACTTAACCGCCTAGTGTTTCCAGGTCGCCCTTGAAACCAGGCACTTGTGCCTAGTGGGCCTTACCCGGTTACCAAAGACTAAAATAAATAACTAAATGTAGGCAGACTGCACAGCTCAGGGAGGAGGTGAGATGGCCGAGATGGGCACTAAGCTGGGAAAGGGAGAGGAGTTGATGGGAGGACATGAGGGGTCCCACTGAGGGAGCTACAGCAGTTACAGAGGGGGACTGCGGGGACACAAGGCACAGCCAAAAGGGGAGCTGCAGGGGGACATGGAGCAAACTCAGCCATAGGAAGGGGAAGATGGGATGGGGACTAGAGGAAAGTTGTGGAGCACGAATGCAAGGGGAGGGGCGTAGGGGATAGCACCAGAGGAGACACAGGAATCCTGGATAAGAGCAGCAATGGGCACAAGAGAATCCTGGGGGAATGGAGGGTGATACAGTATAAAGGTACAAAGCCTGCACAGAGGACAAGTGAGGAGGGAGCAAGGGGAGGACTGTCAACCACAGGGGTACAGGCAGTGGGCTCAGAACAGAAGAACAGATTTGCCCCACTAGAGGTGCTAAATGGGGTGGAACAGCAGGAAAAGGGAGCTGAAGAGCAGACAGGGGAAGTAGCAGAGACAAGCATGAAGGAAGGCGCAGAACAACTGAAAAGGGGAGGCCCTATCAGGTAAGGTGCTGGCAACATTGGTGGAGGAGAAGGGGGCGAAGGATCTCCAGGAGGGGGCATGAGAGGGACAGGGAGGAGAATGCACAGGGAACAGTGGTCGGTCAGAGGAGGGCGACATGGGTAAAGGGGGAGGAGCACAGCTGGAGGGGCGGTCAAAGGGAGCAGGGGAAGGGGATTAGAGCAATGCTGTAGGGAGGTCAGGAAGGGTGGGAGGTCCAGGTAGGTTGGGAGGATGGAGATGAGAAGGAACAGTGAGGGAGAAGGGGGACAAGTCAGAGTGGGGGAGCTGCAGGGGGAAGGGCAGAGCTACAAAATGTGGTGGCCACTACAGATAGGTACCTTTGGTAATAGGGTGGAGGTGAGGACAAGGAATAACGAGGGGCAATACTGATTCAGGGGATTCCATACTAAAAGGGATAAGATGGGGCAGTAAGGGGGAAAGGCAGAGTTGTATATGGGTAGAGTCCATACCTGGGTTAACAGCGGGCAGGGCGGGGCAATCAATTCTGTAGTGTGCAAGGAGGGGAGGACGAAACCGCATCTTGTGATGCACGTTGGTACGAATGATGTGGCGGCGGAGACAGTCAAGATTGTGAGTGAGAAGGGGGCGCTAGAGAGCTGATCTCCAGGCAGGAAGCACTTCTCGAATGCTCTACATTTCTAAAAATAACATTTACAACTGATTGAACTTTGGAAATTCAGTCTACACTGGCTTATTGAAAGTATCAGCTCTCGATTGATACCAGACTTGATTCAAAGAGGCTAAGAAATCTCACTCCTAAAGCTGCTCAAACTATCGTAGAGATGGCAAGCAAGGCCGCTGACCCTCCATGCTGTGCAGCTACTACTAAGCGGGACGATCCTTAAGCTCCCCATGGCAGCAACTACTTGACATTTTGCAGTCCATGGACTCCAAACTGGAAAACTCTCTAGCGAGGCTGGAGCAACATGCTGAAACAACTATGGCTCCAATAGCAGGGAGATGTAACAGCGATGAGCAAATCGACCACTGTTCAGGTGATCGCCACAAGAATGATTGAGGAAGGTGTGCAACCCCGATGTCGTGAGGAAGCCTGTAGCTCTGTGACCTGTGCTGGACCACTGTTGCGGAAAGAGGACTTCTTGGAAAAGATAGAGCGCTTGAACTTACCGGAATCCCCATGGGTCGGTATACAGAATCCACTGATTTTGGATGCACTCCTTATTTGGGGCTTGTCTCTGAGGGTCCGAGGGCGAATTTTAAGACCGGAATGTTGGATGTGGAGGGATTGTATAAAAAAAGACATTCACCAAAGGTGGAAAAAGTGGCAATTTCAGTGGTGTCTAGAAAAGTCTGAGACTGTTCCTGGCAAGTTCGTGCTAGTTTTCATGCATTGAGTATGCGATTGGATTTGGGGGACTCCTAAACTATATTTTGGACACATATGGACTGGGACTCATGGCTGATATGAATTATGGGGTCATTCGTGTGTATTACTTTGGGAAGGGAATGCAGTGCGGGTCATTGTGCTCTATACAGTGGGTCATTCCACCTTCTCAATATTTTTCCCCATCTTATTTAGGCTATGCAGTTCAGAATTACCCCAAAACCGTTCCTAAATAAGCTCTGTATGCTAACTAGATTACCTCTTGGCCTCACTGTTTAAATTACTATATTAGTTTTAGAAGCTGATATGTATATGTCAATAAGACTGAGGGTTGAAAGTTGTTAAGGTACCTTTTTTCAGCTGTTTGTAGTGTCGTTTGAGAGAGTGCATATTTTTCCTATCTAATACCTATGTTATCTGGATAAATAGCAGTTCTTTAGGACTGCGTTATAATGCCTATGTTAATTCTACCTTCTAAGGACTCTCCATTGCCATTGAGATGCTGGCATTTTCAGGATATTTTCTCTGATATAATATTGGGTATACCCCCCATTGTAACAGATTACAGGGGGCTGTGCTATGAATATCAACTTTTTGTATGGCTACCTCTCCCTGCTTTACCTACAACCCTGTATGAGGAAATGTGTGTATGTTTTTTACATGAAATTAATAAACACAAAGTTTAAAAAAAAAAAAGATTGTGAGTGAGAGGTTTGAGGAGCTGGGAAGGTTGTGTGAGGAGCTGGGGGAATTGGTGGCAATCTCAGAGGTGCTCCCAGTGCCCTGTGCGAGTACAGTGAGGAAAGGGAGGATTAGAGAGTTCAACACATGGCTGGGGGAATGGTGTTGATCCAAGGGCTACGAGTTAGTGGGTGGCTGGGGCAAAACCTGGGACAATAATGATCTACACACAGGAGACAGGCTACACTTGAGCAAGGAGGGGAAGGGAGTATTAAAGCAGGGGATAGAGGGGTACATAGCAGCAAAGGTGGGTTTGAACTAGGTGGAGGGGTGGCAAGTGGACAGCTAGTAGGCAGGGATCCCAGACAGGGAAGCCAGACAAGCTTGCCCCCATGTTAACAGGGTAGGAGTCAGGGTAGAGACACGGGGGGTGGATGAGGAAGTTAAACCAGGGAAAGGTGAGGAAGGTAACGGGGTGGAGGGTGGTCGTGCTGAATGTGAGGAGCCTAGGTAATAAGTCATTTGAGTTGCAGGCTCTCCTGGCAGTGGGGTAGATGGACATTGCGGCCATCATGGAAACATGGGCCACCCAGTACTGGAACTGGGATATAATCCCAGTGTATAGAATATTCAGGAAAGATAGGACTAAGGAGAAAGGGGGGGGCATTCTACGTACGGGAAGGGCTAAGGTGTATAAGGGAGGAAGGCAGAACAGAGGCCCTATGGATGCAGTTTCAGGACTCGAAAGGTAGGACGCCGAGAATGGGGGTAGTATACAGACCACCAGTGCAAGGGGATGACCAGGATAGACAGCAAACTGAGCAAATCAAAAGGGTATCTAAGAAGGGGAACACAGTGGTGGTGGGGGACTTCAACCTACCTGGGGTGGACTGGAGCACTCCAACCACCATGAGTGCAAGGGAGCAGGTCATACTAGAAGCATTTCAGGACAGCTTCCTGGTGCAGTTGGTACATGAGCCGAGTAGATTGGAGAGGACACTGGACCTGGTACTTTCAAATGGAGAGGCTGTAAGAGAACTGGGAGTGGAGGACACTCTGGCTGGGAGTAACCACCACTCGGTGTGGTTCACGCTCAATATGGGTAAGGAAACAGGGGGTACGGGGACCAGGGTAATTGACTTTAAAGGGACAGACTTTAAAAGGATGGGGAAATTTTGGGTAGGTTTCTAGCAGGAATTCAATCAGACATGGATGATATTCAAAAATGGGATATTATTACAAAAGGGCTGACGGAGGGCACTGGAACTTGTACAAAGACAAGGAGTAAGAAGGGAAGGGAAAAGAAGCCTAACTGATTGACTCAAGAGGTTATGGTGGGGGTGAGAGCCAAGAGGAAGGCATTTCAGAAACTCAAGACATCAGGTGGAGGGGTTGACAAGGATGAGTATACAAAGAAGTCCAGGAGGAGTTGACAAGGATGAGTATACAAAGAAGTCCAGGGAGGTTACCAGGCTAGTCAGAATGGCCAAGGCTTCAAGAGAGCTGACATTGGCACAGGGTATTAAGGAAGGAGAAAAGGACTTCTTCAGATACATTAGAGAAAGAAGGAAGAACAAGGACCAGATTGTGAGGATTAGGAAGGAAGGAAGGAGGGTGGGTGGAGAAGGGGGTGGATCAGATACCCTAAGGGAGGGGTGGAGTGGGTAGTGGGGGAGAGGGGGTGACTGATGTAGGGATTACAGAGGACAGGGTTCTGCAAGGGTTAAGGGCACTGAGGGTGGACAAGGCACCCGGGACCAGACAGCATTCACCCTAGTGTACTCAGGGAGCTAGCGGAGATCCTGGAAAGACCACTGGCTGACCTGTTCAATATGTCCCTGGACACAGGATGCATACCACAAGACAGGAGGATGGCCCATGTAGTACCCACTAACAAAAGTGGCCCTAGGGATGAACCAGACAACTACAGACCAGTGAACCTCACATTAATTGTAGGGAAGCTCATAGAGACAATCCTAAAGGAGAGCATAGTGACCTTTCTGGAGGACAATGATCTCCATGACGACCAACTACATGGGTTTGTCTCAGGCAGATCCTGCCAGACAAATCTAACTGAGCATTACAACTGGGTGACCAGGAAGCTGGACAGGGGGCTATGCAATAGATGTACTGTACTTGAACTTCAGCAAGGCTACTTTGATTCCATGACACATGGGAGGCTGGGGGGGGGAGTGGAATACATAGGGGTGGGAATGAAGTTGACCAGATGGATCATCAACTGGCTGAATGGAGGGCAGCAGAAGGTGGTGGTGGTGGGGGGGACCCTCATCACCAAGGGAAGTGATGAGTGTAGTGCCACAGGGATCGTTACTGGGGCCAGTGCTATTTGGGATATACATAGCTGATATCTCACACAGGATCCGGAGTAGGATCAATCTGTTCGCAGATGACACAAAGATGGGAGCTGTGGTAGATGACATCAAAGGGTGGAAGGGGCTTCAAAACGGACCTAACCAAACTACAGGAGTGGTCAGAAACATGGCAGCTGGGGTTCAACGCCAAGAAGTGCACAGTACTGCATTTTGGAGCTAGAAACCAGGGGAGGAGCTGTCAGCTGGGTACGGTGCAGCTGGAATGCACCGAGGAGGAAAAGGATCTGGGAGTGCTTATAATGGGCAGCATGAACAACTCAGCTTAGTGCAGGAATATGGCAGCAAAAGCCAACATGATGCTGGGTTGTACAGCAAGGGGAATCTCCTCCAGAAATGGGAAGGTGATCCTTCCCTTGTACAGATTTCTGGTCAGGCTGCACCTGGAGTACTGCGTGCAGTACTGGAACCCATTCCTGAAGAAGGACATCAAATTGTTGGAAGGGGTGCAACGCAGGGTGACCAAGATAGTCCTGGGATTGGAGGGAAAGTCCTACAGAGATAGAATGGGTGAGCTGAACATGTACTCCTTGGAGGAGAGGAGAGGAGAGATGGGGGGGGATATGACTGAAACCCTCAAATACCTTAAGGGGATAAAAAGCTAATACAGAAGGGATTTTCCAGCTTAGAAGAGGGAGGACATGAGGGGGCATCAGCTAAGACTGGGGAGGGAGATTTAAGAGGGAAATCAGGAGACATTTTTCACTGAGCGGCTGGTGCACAGGTGGAATGCTCTGCCCGAGGAGGTGGTATTCTGTAGAACAGTGGGTGGCTTTAAGAGGGTTGGGACAGGGTGTGGGGTTGTGATGAAGAGGGTGGGGCAGCTGCAAGGTTGAGGGCTAGCTGCACAATCGAGCAGACTTGATAGACCGTAGGAAAAAATTACTCACCTTAGTAATTGTGTTTCTTCTAATGGAGTCTTGCTGTATTCTGACATTATGCAGTTAGCCCCAGCACTTGAACTGCTCCAGACAGGAAAGAGTTCACTCTATGCCAGAGCACAGAACGTTGGGCTCGAGCTCGGTTCAAATCTCTGTCTGCTGCACTTCAAAGTGTAACCATCAGATTCTTATGAGTTAATACTAACTAACTACACCTCCTAGGTGGAAATTGTAAATTAACTAGCCAAAGGCAACCAACTATTTTGGGTCCCAAAATACTCAAGTCGAGAACCCCAAAACAATAACCAGGTAGTAAACAACATAACTACAAAAAATAAGATAAACAGAACCCACTCCCCCTTTCTAAAAGAGGGGAGTGCCAAGAACATCCCTGAGGTGCAACACTGTACCTGCCAGCCCACTTCCCAAAAACCAGGTTCTGAGAGGGGAGGCAGGAAGGGAGGTCAGAATACAGCAAGACTCCATTAGAAGAAACACAATTACTAAGGTGAGTAATTTTTTCTTCAAACAACAAGAAGTCTTGCTGTATTCTGACATTATGCAGACTACCAAGCAGTACCTCCATGGAGGAGGATACCAAACCTATTCTGGGAAGAGGCTCTGCAGTACTGCTGTACCAAACCTAGCATCACTCCTAGCCTGGATATCCACAGAGTAATGCTTGGTGAATGTATGGACTGTTTTCCAGGTGGCTGCTTTGCATATCTCTAGTAAGGGTATATCTCTGGCAGCAGCCAGAGAAGCAGCTGTACCTCTAGTTGAATATCCCTCAGGCCTGAGGGGGGTACTTTGCCTAGCTTTTCATACCAGAATTGTATACAAGAGACAATCCACCTGGCAATAGTTCTCTTAGTAGCAGGTTTACCCTTTCCCACTTCACCATAAGTGAGAAACAACTGAGGACAGTCAAACCTAAGTGCCTTAGTGCACTCAATGTAGTAGCTAAGTGCCCTCTTAACATCCAAACTATGTAATTTTCTCTCTCCTGAAGAAGAATGATCAGTGCAGAACACAGGAAGAGACATGGACTGGTTCAGATGAAAATCTGAAACCACTTTGGGTAAGAACCTCCCATTGGTTCTAAGGACCACCTTATCTCTATGGAATGAGATAAAATCAGGCTCCACTGACAGAGCTTGTAATTTACTGATACGCCTGACAGAAATGATAGCTATTAGGAACACAGTTTTCCAAGTCAAGTACTTAAGTTCTGCTGAGGCCAAAGGCTCAAAAGGGGGTTGCATAAGCTGAGCAATGCAAACATTAAGATCCCAAGCAGGAGTAGGGTCCTTAAAGGGAAGGTTGGTATGAAGCAAACCTTTAAAGAACTTACAGAAAACAGGATGAGAGGAAGCCTTCCCCACTGACAGGAATGCAGAAACAGCTGCCAAATGTACTTTCAGAGTAGCTGGTCTGAGGCCTAAGCCATTAAGATGAACCATATAATCCAGAACTGTAGCCAAGTCAGCAGTATCTGGAGAGATATCCCTGCTGGAACACCAAATGCTGAATCTTTTCCATTTGGAATTATAAGTTTTTCTGGTGGCAGGTTTTCGAGAGGCTTTGAGAATATCCAGAAGCCCCTGAGACAGATGCAGACTTGCATATTCTAACTCTTCAAGAGCCACGCCTTGAGATTGAGAGACCAAAGGTTGGGATACCATATCCTCCCCTGAGAGGAGGTTAACAGATTGTGTTTCTTGGGAAGTGATAGGGGAAGATAGACTGCTAAGAACAGCAATAGAGGATACCAAGGCTGCCTGGCCCAGTCTGGAGCAATCAGGATCACTTTGCATGATTGTGACCTTATCTTGACCAGAACCTTGAACAACAGAGGAAAGGGGGGAAAGGCATACAGAAATTTCCCCTCCCAATCCAGAACTAGAGCATCCAGGGAGACTGAGCCCATGACTGGGGGTCTGCAACAGAAGAGAGGAAGTTGGTGATTGTCTGGGGCAGCAAAGAAATCTATCTCTGGAGTGCCCCATCTTAAGAAAATTACATTCAACACTAGGGGATCCAGGGACCATTTGTGATGGCCCTGAGATATCCTGCTCAGAGCATCTGCTAGCACATTGTCCTTCCCTGGAAGGTGGACTGCTACCAGAGATGACTGCAGGGAATAAGCAGGAGACCATAATTTCATGGCTTCCATGCACAAGGCCGTAGACCGAGTGCCTCCCTGCTTGTTGATGTACCACTTGGTGGTGGTGTTGTCTGTCCTGACCTGAACCACCTTGTTCTGTACTGAGTCCAAGAAAGCTTGAAGAGCCAGGTACACTGCCCTGAGCTCCAGAAGGTTGATATGAAATAGAGACTCCTGAGGGGCCACACTCCCTGTGCTGTGAGGGCTCCTAAGTGAGCTCCCCATCCCAGGAAAGAAGCATCTGAGGTTAATACCACAGAATGAGTCTGAGTGATGAATGGGACTCCTTGTCTGAGGTTGTCCTGATCCAACCACCATTGGAGAGCCTGGATCAGAGTCTGCATCACTGGAATCAGTTTGGTTAGAGGATTTTTTTCTGAGACCAAAAGGATCTTGGATGAAACTGAATGTCCCTCATCTGAAATCTGGCTCCATGTACTATTGCAGTGCAAGCTGCCATGTGGCCCAGGAGCTGAAGAAAATGCCTTGCTGGTCGAGACACCAGAAGGCAGAAAGAAAAAGCCAGGTCTGCAAAGGCCTTTACCCTTGCCAGAGGAAGAAAAGCTTTTGCTTGGACAGTGTCCAACTCTATTCCTATGAAGGTCAAGAGTTGCACTGGTTCGAGAACTGACTTTGGAAGATTGAGGAGGAATCCCAGAGAAGTGAGCAATTGTTGTGTCACGTGCAGGTTTGACTTGACTTGGTCTGGAGACTGCCCCACAATGAGCCAGTCATCCAGGTATGGAAAAATGGAAAGATTTTGTCTCCTTAGAAAGGCCACTACTACTGCTAGGCATTTTGTGAATATCCTTGGTGCTGATGTTGGTCCGAAGGGCTTTGTTCTGAACTGATAATGGCCTGAAGGCAGTTTGAACCTGAGGTACTTTCTGATGGAGCACCTGAAGGGAATGTGAAAGTAGGCATCCTTGAGGTCCAAGGAGGCTAACCAATCCCCTGGCCTCAGAGAGGGAAGAATTACTCCCAGAGTCACCATTCTGAATTTTTGCTTGACTCTGTGCTTGTTTAAGTATCTTAGGTCTAGGATGGACCACCACTCCCCTGTCTTTTTTGGGGTAAGGAAGTATCTGGAGTACAGACCCTTGCCCCTGTGTGGAGTAGGAACTCTCTCTATGGCTCTGAGAGCCAGCAGAGAGGAAACCTCTGCCTCTAGGGCAATGGTTTCGGAAATGTTTGCAGGTGGAAAAGACCTGACCCTCAGCTTTGGAAATTTTTTGAAGCTGAGAGCCAGTCCCTGGCTTACCACCTCCAGGACCCACTTGTCTGAGATAACAGACTTCCAGGCCTGGAAGTAGTAAGCCAGCCTGCCTCCTACTGGGATTGGGCAGTCGACCCGGGCTGACCTATCAGGGTGTCTGCTTGGCAGGAGCCTTGGACTGAGAGGAGGATGCAGCCCTGCTCATCCCCCTTCTGCCTCTCCCTCTGAAGAATCCCCCTGAGGAAAAGGAGAGGAGGCCTGTGCCTGGTAGAAAGGCCTGTGAAAAGGCCTGCCCCTGCCCCTAGCCTGCTGCTTTTGAGGAGTTGCCTGCCTTTCCTTGGCCTGTGCCCTCCTGTAGGTGGTCCTGTACTCATCCATCTTTTTCATGTAATTCTCTGTCTGCTCCCCAAACAGAGAATTACCCACCACAAGGAAATCCATGGCCTTAGCCTGAGTGTTCTGTGAGAGGCTAGTACATCTGAGCCAAGCAAATCTCCGAAAAGACACAGATGTAGCCATGACTCGTGATGACACATCATTTGAGTCCACAGCAGCATGAAATTGGATCTTAGATGCCTCAGTCCCATCAGCAGCCACCTCCTCCAGCTTCTTGGCTAGCTGAGGGGACGCCTTTTTAGCCAGTTCCAGAACAGTATCCCACCTAGAGTTCTGGTATCTGGCTGCATAGGCCATATAATTTGCCTGCCTGAGTCCCAAGGAGGATGCCAAGTACTGTTTCTTGGCCATAGCATCCACCTTCCTAGAGTCTTTATCTGGGGGTGTGAAGCCAAGGGTATATTAGCCTTGTCGCAGGCTGCAGCCTACATGACCCCAACATGGCTGCACTGTTGGAACAAGTACTCTGTACCTGAGCCTGACAGCATATACCTCCTGTCCATTCTCTTGTCCACAGGAGGTAATGAATTTGGTGTCTAGAGAATTTTTTGTGTCCGTTTCCCAAAAGATTTATGGAGGGGAACAGACAGTCTCTTGGATCCTGGGATGTCCATCATTTCAACATAGTCAGGCTCTTCTTGTTCCTCAACAGCTTCAACCAGAGGGAGCTGGAGGGTCTCTGTCACTTTTTTGTAAAACAAATAGTGGGAAGGGGACTAAGAAAGCCTAGGAGGGGAAACACTGGAGGGTCTCTCTGGGGAGATGTCCAGTTCAATGGGCTCATCCAGACAATATTCTGGAACCGGAGGAACCGACCGAACTGAACGCCTACCAGGAGGTGCTGGATCAGACAGAACTGAATGGAGCAATTCCAATGCTAATTGCCCTGTCTATCTCCTCAGTGGTTGGACGTAACGGTTCTGGAGCCGAACCAGCCAATTTCTTCTCCCTTTTTGACGGAACTGACCCCTCAGGATCGGCTCTCCTTTTGCCCGAGGAAGTATCACCCAGGTCAGTGGGCACTCCCGCAGGTTCGGTCGGAACCGAACTGTGCTGGCCATCCGGATCAGCGGACTTCTCTGCCTCCTTTTCCCTAAGCCTACCCAATTTCTTGTCCAGGGTGACCTTCGGAAAATGTTTACATATTTGGCAGTCTGAATCGAGGTGGTCAAACCCCAGACAATAAACACAGGTGGTGTGAGGGTCTGCCTTAGCAAAGGCATCTCCCACACTCACTATAGTGCTGAAACCCAGTGGGCCTGGTTTTTTTTTGGGTTTCCCAGATGTAGCCATCCTAACCACTTACCGTTTAGCAGCTTTAAAGTCAGCCAAGACCCCCCCTATTGTTTACCAACCGTGTTACAGGCTGTGGGAAAAAAACGTCTAAAATATATGTGTTTTTTTTAAACTGATAGGGACCGGTACCTCACACTAAGACAAAATAAAGAATAAATTCAACCAAAACAAACAATCAGTTCCGAACCGGACCAATTGAAAAGTTTTACAATTTCCACACAATACAGAAAATAAACTAATGTCCATTACCTACAACACTTACTGTGCCGCAGACAGGGATCTGAACCGAAAAAAAACAAGAAAATTATAGTTTAAAACCGACGTTTTACTGAGACCGAACCAACAAGCGATGGAGTGACTGTTCAGTTAGGTGGAGTAAAGAATCTGATGGTTGCACTTTGAAGTGCAGCAGACAGAGGTTTGAACCGAGCTCGAGCCCAACGTTCTGTGCTCTGGCATAGAGTTAACTCTTTCCTTTCCTTTCCGGAGCAGTTCACGTGCTGGGGCTAACTGCATAATGTCAGAATACAGCAAGACTTCATGTTGTTTGAAGGCCTGCTTCTGCTGGCATTTCCATATGTTCATATGTGTAGAAGTCATGTGTATACTGTCGGGTCCAGTGGATTTATTAACATTGAGGCTTTTTAACTTCCTATATACATTATCTATTGAACTAATGCTAGCAGAGTTGGCCGTGATTTTATCATGTAGAGATAATGTCATATCATGCTCTTCCTTACTGAATACTGACCGAAATATAACTTTAACTCTCTAGCCATATCCTCATGTTTGCTAGAAGTCGTATTATCTATGTTTAGAGGTCAGATGACTCTGTTATTGCCTCTTTTATCATTTATGTACAAATAGAACCCTTTAATATCATTTTTGTATTAGCAAGCCTAAACTCAGTGTTAATTCTAGATTTCCTGTTTAAGTACCTTTAATATATTCTTTTAGCATGCTATATTTCCAGCAGTAGGGTTCTTTTTCATTTTACCATACTTTTTTCTCTTCTGTGTAATGAGTTTATTGATCTTACTGGTAAACCTTTCTTTCCTCTTTTATCATATACTTTCCTAATAGGAACATACTTGGATTCCAAGTGTGTTATTATACTAATCAGTGTATTCCATGTGTGTACAACACTTAATCCTGCTGTTAATGCTTTCCAATCCAAGTTACTTAATTCCGCACTTATAGCTTTATAATCAGCCCTGTTGTATTGTTGTATATAGTTGTGCCCCGAGTAAATCTTCTGGCTTTATTAATTTCAAATTTAATTATACTGTGGTTGCTGTAAACCAAAGGGGGCTAGTAACGATGTTTGAAATGTCAGCACTTATATTAGTCAATAATACATCTAACATATTTTGTTACTCCTGGTTAAACAACTAAATTAAAAAAATATATATATATTTTCACCATGGGCTGGCACATTACTACATTGTTCTAAACCAACTGCTGCCAGGATAGATTGTACTTGGTTTTCTAGTAAATTTTTTATAGTGTTTTCCCTCCAGTCTATACCTGGTAAATTCAAATCTCCCATCACCATTACATCACAGTTCTCTGCCACCACGGCAACGTGATCAATGAACGCTTCTGTGTCTTGTATCGGAGTATCGGGTGGTCTATAGAAAACTGCCAGTTTAAATTTCTTACCTTTTAGCCCTGTGATTTCCACCCAGAGTGCCTCTATAATCCCTATATTGTCAACGGATTCGATGGCTGAATATTCTATGTCATTTTTCACAAATAAAGCTATTCCACCCGCTTTATTTCCCTATCCTTACTGATTAACTGGAACCCCAGGATCTCTTTATTCCAGTTACTATCCCCATTCCACCAGGTTTCTGTAACCCCTGTGATATCTGCCTTATCATTAGCAATTAGATGTTGCAGCTCAGCCATATTATCTTTATTCAAGCTTCTTGCATTTACATACATTATCCTAGCTGTTTTAGCAATCTTCCTCCAGGGACTTGGATGTTAGGCCTATTATGTATCGAAACAGGTTCCTTCATCGTCCCCCTTTTTAGTTTAAATTAATGTTCATTTCCTTTTCAAATGCATGCCCAAAAGCCTGCTACCCTTAAAACTCAGGTGCAGGCCATCTTACAATAAAGATCATGCCTGTTATTAAAGGTGTCCTAGTGCCTTATAAAATGGTAATTGCCCTCCTGTGCCCAGTTTCGTAACCATGCATTGGTAAGACTAATCTTTTTCTGTTTATAAGCTGAGGCTCTAGGTACTGGCAAGATTTCTGAGAAAACAATGTCACAGCCATCATCGGTAATTTATCAGCTAACTTAATGAAGTCCTTTTGTAATAATGGCAATGATTTCCTGCTTAGGTCACTTATTCCCACATGGATTACTGCCAATGGGTTTTCACCTGCCCCCTTAAAAATATTGTCCGCCATATCCATTAAGTCCTTCACACCAGCCCCTGGAAAACTACTGACCGTTATATTGGCTTTGCCATCCCTTATGTCTACTTATTGGTATATTTAAGCAATAATATACCACAGAGGTGTGGATGATGCCAGGATTTTACCGCCTGGTGTGTTGTTCGGTCACAGGTGCCAGCGTTTTACCAACACACCAGAAGTGGGAAAATCCTGCACCACCCATTACTTTCGAGGAGTACATTGCGATTATGCAATGTTTCCATTTTTTAAGATGTGAATAAATATAAATAAAACAGTTTGGGGTCATTTTGATTTATTTTTATTGCAATTTTTTACTTCAGTAGCAAAAATAGTCCTAAGTTGGAAAAGGAGAGAATGGAGAACTTGTAGTGCCTGTAAAAGTAAACTGTCCTCCATTCCAGCTCCCACAGGGAGCGAGGGCAAGAGCAAACATTTTATCCCGAGGGAGATGGAGAGAGTGCAGTGTGACAGTGTAAATGGTTATAGGCAGAAGCAAATGGAAGGGCTGATGAGAAGCGGTTTTAACTTAGGAATGAGACGAGAGAAAGCTATGCAGTTCCACATTTAGATGTTGGGACGGAGCGTTAGTGACGGCAGGACTCGGAAACAGAAAGCGCGAGGAGCATTTTCTTTTTTTCCAACAGATAACAGGCTTTGTGTAAGAAAGGTAGTAAGTGGTGACTGGAGGTAGCAGTGGTCTGGAGGCGGCCAGGAGCAACTGGAAATGCGAGGAGATTGTGGTGTGTCAGGTAAACAATTGTTTGGAAGTCTGGAGTCCCGTAGTTTGGTGGTTTATCGTTTTTGGGTGTCACGTGTCAGAGTGATTCATGGGGGGGGGGGGTCTTGATGTGGCTGGCTGGCGATTGGTACTACTTCCCGTGGGGTAGTATCAGGATTTGCATGTTGTAAATCCTGATAGCTAGCCAATCAGAAGCCAGGATTTAGCTTGCCATTGTATAATTTATTATTGAATCACCAATTATAATTATCTGCCTAGGATTTTGAGTAGTGTCAGGTGGATGCTCAAGGGGAGTAATGTTAACTTGATTTAATAAGGCAGGGTCTTCCTGATTAGTTCCTGTCTCTTGTAAGGCAGACTCCATTACTTAATGATATAGTTGATCCAGCATCATTACTGTTCTCTGATGTAGTGTGCTCTGTTGCTATACCATCCATAACCTCTGTTGCCTTCTCTTCCCCTGAAGGACTAACTACAACATTTACCTCTGTAGGCACTTCCACTAACACACAGTTATCAGCAGGCTTATGGGGACTCCTACCGCTCTTTCTTCTTTTTACCGAGGTTGCAATGTTCCAGTCATCATTCTTTTCTTTATCTCCCCCCTCTCCCTCACTAACTAATTTGCATTTAACCCTTACATCCATAGTCTCCTGGGAGCCAGTATGTAAATGTTCTTTATTAAAGCTTGTCAAGATCCTAATTTTGGCTGCCATATCACTCTGGCTATTTTCAACAGACTCCACTTTTGTGCGAAATACCTGCAACTCTTGAATCAGTTTCTGGTTGTATATACATTTACCGCAGACATAATTACTAAAGTTAGAGCTAGCATCCACCATCATATACATGTTACAGCTATTACATTTAATGCACAGATCTCCATCCACAGTTAATATAGAGAAGGCCATTCTGTTTGTCTACTTGTAAAATATTTCTGCTTCCCGCAAAGCTAATTCCCCTTACACTGACCTGGTTAGATTCCCAATTCAACTGTCAGCACACACTGATAGAATCTCAGCTCGCCTACTCTGGGCTATGGCGGACATGGCAGACACACGCGTGTGTCTCTGTTGCACACTCATGCTCGCCCTAAACACAGAGGGGCAGAGAATATGAAGTCACTGACCCAGAAGTGGCTATCCTGAGTCAGCCCCCTCGCAAGTCCTACAGTGCGTGAAAACTGTTATAAAATTTAAATCCACAATCCTAGACCAGATAAGGCAATATTGTATAATTAGGGGATTAGTGCATTAGTAGTAAAGCTAGCAATTGGCAGTGTCTGTAGTCCCAAGAGCCACACTGGGACTACAGAGATCAAGCCACCTACTTCCTGGGTTAACATGGTCAATGGGTACTAAATCAATTCACTCCTTATCTGAAAATAAAAATAAAACAAATGCTGCAGGTAACAGGACACCTCCGTACTGCCTCACAGACTGACAGTCTGTCCAGCAGCTTAGGCAAGTGTCTTAGTTATCCGTTCACACAGCAATTTCCAGAGTCTCCCACAGGAAAGATCAAAATAATCTACCAAGTACTTTTTCGGCATCTAAACTAACCATTACTGTAGGTATCTGACTTTGTGTGACATAGTTTATTAGGTGAAAAGTGTGGCATACATTATCATGAGTTTGTTACTGGAGGATAAATCCAGCCTGATCCCATCTAGTAAATGTGGTAACATGTCATCTAACCTGTGCATCCTTATGTTAGTAAATAATTTATTGTCTACGGTGAGCATAGAAATGGGTCGACAGGAAGCCGGATCATCTGCTGATACACCTATTTTTAATAATGTTACCATAACCGCGTATTCCTAGGAGGGAGGTGATTCACCGTCCTATATATGTTGATAAACCTCCGTCAGAATGGGTATTGGGAATCAGTAAAAATTTTTTTATAAAGCTCTACAGGATAACCATTGGGCTCTGGGCATTGAGGCAGTATAGCGCAGTGGTTTAAGGCTCTGAGCTGCAAATCTGGTGACATCCAGCAGACCAGACCTGGGTTTGAATCCCACAGCTTCCACTTGCATACTGTGAGACCCTGGACAAGTCACTTAACTTCCCTGTGCTCCCAGGTCGCTCCTGTAAAAAAGCTTTCAGCTTAGTGTGTTACGTAAGCATTAAGCCACGACGGAGGTGGCATCTAATGCTGGATTGATGCATGGGGGGGCGGTGGGTGCCCAAGGCCCAGGGCCGAGGCTACCCGCCCCCCGCATCAATCGCATTAGATACCAATCGACTTGAGCGGCTTTACCGCCAGGTAACATGGGCCACGGGTCAGTGGAGGCATCTGAGGGCACCAGTGTGCGAGACGAACAGTGGCACATGGAGGGCCTGCACGACCTGTCACCCTGTGCTGTGCTCTCACAGTGCGCTGCACACGACTAGATACGTACCGATGCGGTCATTACCTGCTGTCCCTGGAGTCGCGCAGATGTCTGCACCCAACTTCTCTGTCGCACTCCTGTGCGAATCGCTGCGGTTGTTGCCGTGATGAGCGCCTCGGGAGGTCTCCGGTGAGGACTGTCAGCACCGGACTCTCGCGCTGTGCATGCCGGGGGGGCTTCCCTTCCTCTTGCCTCCCGCACACTGCTCCGGTGGTGCCCTGCTCCAGGTCGGCTCTCGCTGCTGCTCCTGGGTCTGGCTGGCTGCCTGTCGCAGATGTCCGCCACGGGTAGTGCTCCCCCTTGCCCGTTTCCGCCGGCGGATGACTCTCGGTGCTGGCGCTCCTCTCCCTGCTGAGCTTGGTCTCAGTGCTGCTAGGCAGGGGGTCTGGACAGTGACGGTACTGCCGAAGTGGGCACGGCATATAAGCTGGGTTAATGCCCGCTTCGGCTGCCGTCTCGTGACCCTCCTACACCTATCAGAACGCGGGATCAGAAGCATGGTATAATTGCCATGTTACAATCCTGGTTAAACAACTGAAAAAAAAATGTTACTGTTTTTGCATTTTTAAGTGGAGCTAGCAGTTCAGCCTGCATTATAGGGGCAAGAAATATCTCTCTTTGTTCTTCTGTAAGTTGCAGAAGCCCCAAACCCATCAAAATTTGTTAACATTTTTTGCTGAATCTGAGACAAAATCTTGTGTGTATAGCGTGATGTAATAGTCTACAAAGATCTGCCTAATACCTGTGTGGTTCCACATGAGTTCCTGCATTCCAGGATCTTGCAGGTGCACTATACAGGCCTGACTGTTTTTTATTACGAAGTTGCCATGCTATTCTACGGGAGCTGTGTGCACCTCCTTTATGATAATATTGTTGAAGATACCATAGTGCCTGTTCTACTTTATGATCTATTAATTTTTGTAGTTCCTGATTAGTTTGTGCTATTAACTGGTATACTTCCCTATCCTTTGGGGTAGCTAAAAGTTGTAAAGTTTTTGACTTATCTTGAAGTTCCTGATATTTTTCGTCCTCAGGTTTCTCTTTTTATGTTTCACCATCTCTATTAATTGACCACCCAGGCCACTCTTTACTGTGTCCCATAGTAACAAAGGGGAGATGTCTCCTTTAGTATTATCTGCTATGACCTGAGGAATGCTGTCTTTTACCAGGTGAATAACCTCTGGGTCCTTAAGAAGAGACAAATTAAGACACCACAAGGTGGCTTTTCTAGTTTTACCAAGATTCATTTTTAAGTAGACCAGGAATGATCTGATAAAAGTCTAGGGCCATAGGCTATATCTTGGACTTTTCCAAAATGTTCCTTTGTTAAAAAAAAAAATAATAATTTGTCCAATTTAGCTGAAGAGTGATGTCTGGACAACCAATAGGTAAATTTGTTAACTGTTGGGAAAATCTGTCTCCACACATCCAGATATCCCAACTGGGCTGTCCAAGTAGTGAATAATTTTTGCACACCTGTGACTCTGTGTCTCCCCCTAGTTGTATCTAAAGCTAGATTCCTCACCATATTTATATCCCCCCCAATAATGAGGACCCCTTGAGCCAGCATCAGCAACTTTTGAAAAAACTGCTGTATCACAGCTTTAGTTGACCCAAGTGGAAGGTATACACACTAGAGTGACTAGTTCCCCCCGCAGGTGGACCACCAATATAATGTATCTATCTTCAGAAATCACCAAAACTGTCTGTAACTGTGACGGATGTGCCCTACAGCAGCAAAACTGCCACTCTCGGACACCTACCACTATGATGAGGATGCTGCTACAATCGAATACCCAAACCTTAGGAATTTTTTATGCTTTGACTGGGAGAGATAGGTCTCCTGGAGAAGAAAGACATCAGGTTTCTCCCTGTGAAACATCTGAAAAAGCCTAGAATGCTTTATGGATCATATATACCATTTACATTGCATAACAAAATTTTTGTAAGGTTTTACCATGCCGCAGCAACATTCCGTATGGAGACATCCCCGACAGCGACAGCTGCAGTGCTGAGTGTCAGCAATGCAGTGTCAGGGATGCCTCCATGTTTCTATTGGGGGGGCTGTGCCCCCAAACCCCCCATGTGGGGGGCTGTGCCCCCTACCCTCTCCGTCTCTAGGATTCCAACTCCGAGTCGGAGTTGGACTTGGGGGGGATGAAACACCCTGCGAGGGAGTCTCCTGGACTTGCAAAGACCATCACAGGGACATGCAGATTTTGCCTAAATCCTGTTGCTGTGATGGTCTTCACAGTAGGGGAGTCACTGCGGCGTCAGTATACCTTTTTGTAGGTATTGACTACGTCATTTTAAAAGCGTAATAAGGGTCCCAACGGATATCCTTGAACTATGGTACTGCTGATAACATTCTGGTTAGATAAACTGGTAGATCCCACAGAGCTTCTCTGAAATAAAGCAGTGCGATAAGGTAGTGCATTACACCTTTTTTTTTTTTTTTTTTTACCAGCAGAGACACACTGAGCGAAAGTTTGTTTACAGGTACGGCCTGGGAGCACAAGGAAGTTAAGTGACTTGCTCAGGGTCACACAGTATGTATACCCTCTGCTGTTAAAAACAGTAAACCATACCAACAGGGCAAATAAGAGGAAAAGGATAGAAACTTCTGGTAGGAATCCTAAATACATGAATGTAAATAACCAGCAAAACTGAGAATAAAATGAAATTATACTGTAACGTTAGTATAGCAAGTCCCAATGGCTGAACAAAGAAAATTCTGTGACTTCCAAAAATGGGAGTGTTGCTTCAGTAAACACTCCTAACTAGCCTCCGATGGTGAGGTAGCGTTGGAAAGGGGTTAGTCAGGGGCTACCTAGGCCCCTTACACAGATGCTTCTGTGCTGTGAGAGTGTCACCCAAGATAAGAACGGGTTCATCTAATGTCTCCAGAGCCTGAATTGAGATCCTTTCATCCAATAAACACTCTATTTAAGACATGAGGCAGTGTCACTAAACGAAAAGATCAAGTCCAATATTGCAAGAAACAGCAGGAGTGTCTCTAATCCACCCTTCACATCATGTACGGAGTTCGGAATCATTGAAGTGATGATTCCAGGTGATGAGGCAGAATTAAGGAATGAAAACTGGACTGTGAATAGAAAATTCACCCAGAGTCTGTGCCTCACCTATATTTTAGTATCCCTGTCCATAGTTGAGTTAGGTAAAACAGAAAAGGGGAGAAGGGGATGTTCAAAAAAACTCTATGAGAGGGTTGAGGAGAGCCATAAACTTTGATCCTGAATTAACGATAATTCAAATAAATAAGCTGCCTAAAGTGAGTAGTAACCCCCCTAGACAACTTAACAAAGAAATCTGTAATATTTTGATAAACATGTAACCAGGAACCCTTAACATTTCAGAGCAATAGTTCTAGTGGCCATCCCAAGACAGGAAGGGACTATCTGGGCACCGTATACTGGCCCAGGATCAACCCCAAACCAGCACCATATAATAGCACAGGACCGACCCCCAAGACTGAGAGGCAGACATAGTAAGGTAGCCAGTGATTAAACTAACAGGTCAGGTAACAGTCTCCTTGGTGACTGGAAAATAGAATGGCTGGGTCCCTTATAGAAACTGAGACCATCACTCCAGGCCTTCCCAGCTAACTCCCTCTCAAGGGCCCCCCAGGCAGCTGGTGAATGGTTCCCAACAAAATGCTCTAGCTGTTATAAGATGTCCATGGAGACTAGCGAAAGGAACACAGGATCCAGGAAAGGCTAAGCCAAGAGCCACAACAAAGCAGCTCTTAAACATTGTTGGGTTGCTCTCAGCAGTTTGCTTGGGAACTGTACACTGGCTACCAAGCAAGAGCAGTGCTCAAACCACATGTAACCAACGTAGGCATAGGTGGTTAGCCAGTGCAGACCCTAGTACCCCGGGACCAGCCACCAACCTGCAGCTCCTACTAATAAAACACTATAAAGAAAAAGTTGTCTCCCCAAAGTTGTGCTCCCCCTCCTTCATATTAAAATAACAAGCCAGACTCTCTCCCACTGAGACACCCCCCTCACATACTCACCCCAACACTAATTGGGGACGGTCCCTGAATGACAATCTAATGCTAAGACAAAGAAATTGCCAACATGGAGTCTTTCAAGACAGAAGATAAGATGATGGTGAATTAGTTCCCAGTGTCCCAGGTAGTCCCAAAGTGTCCTGCAGCAGAGATGGCGATACTGAGCCACTGAGTGCTGCTTCAAATTTCCTTTTGGGTTCTCTGGAAATGCAGGAGAAGATCCCTAATTGATTGTAGGGTGTCAGAAGCCTGCCATTTAGCCTGGCCAGCTGAAAGTCCCTGTTGCACTGCAGCCAAGCCAGACAGAGAGTAATGCCAGAACTCAAGGAGTATGCCTAGTTCTGGAGAGGGGTGTCATTTGAGGAGGTAACTGAACTGATATCCCCAATTTTTTAAAGGCTTTTTGGGCCTCGCCTACTGTGTGATACAAAACAGGCCCCTCTGAAAAGTGAACTCATAATTTTGCGGGGTGGGGGTCTGACATCAGAGCCCCGCTTCCTTGAGGGCTCACAGACATATTGCCAGGGTCAGTCTCTTATCCTGTACTGTTTAGGTGTAGTCGTGATAAAAAAGAAAGGCAGTGACCCTGCCAAGTTATCGTTGTCTTTTTCCAGGCAGCAGTAAGCACAGTCTCTTTAGTGGAGTAGCTTAGAAATCGCATGATGATAGATCGTGGCCTGGCTCCAGGAGCAGGTCTCAGCCCCAGAGCCCTGTGAACTCTCACAAGGTGGAGCTCTAAATTAGGGGCAACTCCAAGATTTCAACCAGTAATTTCTGGATAAAGATAGTAATCTGTAGGGCCCTCTAGTCCCTCAGGTGGCCCATATAAAATAGAGATTTTTCCTCTGACTACAGCCCTCCAAATCAGTGCATTTCTCTCCTCCAGTTGCACTTGATTTTATGCAGAGCCACGATAAGATCAGTTATGGCATTTGAACAAACAGAAAGTTCTGTGAGGGTGCTTTGCTGCTTGCTCCATTTTGAGGGGATCAACCTTTGTTCGTATAGTTTGAAAAGCAGCAGAAATTTCCAAGCAAAATTCTTTGATTTTGCCAGGAGTTGCACGTTGGTTACTGTCCTGCCCTCCATGCTGTCTTTACCCTTCAGGGAAGAAGCCACATTGGATTCTGGCAAGGAATCACTCAAGCTGGCCCCATGTTCTTTAGGGCAAGGGTCTGTTGGTTTACCGTTTTTTTTTGAATGTTTGCAGTTGCCACCCATGCTAAGACAACATCTCCTTGCTTTAAATACCAATACCAATCTTTGTTAAATCAGGTAAACTTCAGAGCTATATTTTAATAGATTGATCTTGGAGCTCCATGGTCTGTGCTACATGTTGAGAGGTGATGGAACCGGTCTGGAAGTCCTCCACCAGAATACTGCTTCTATAGTAATTTCTGAAGAACAAACTTGTATACTCCAAAATAGAAATACTGGAGATAATCTGATAATTCTCAGAGAACTTGCTGAAAGGGGACACAGAGGAAAGGTGGAAGGTTTTCTTTTAAGTACAGATCAGGAAAAAGCATTTGATAGGGTCCCACATATTTATTTCAAAGAGGTATTTAAGTATGGAGTTCCGAAACAATTGGTACAATGGATTATGATATTATATTAAAATGCTGTATTGGTCCCTTATGTTAATTCACAATATGGGAATGCAGTATCAGTTAAGAAAGTGGTCCGACATGGGTGTCGTCTAAGCCCCTTGCTATATGTTTTTACATCAGACCCACTGCTACACTTCATTAAGCAGCACCCAAGTATTAGAGGGATTCAGCTAATGGAAGACACTCCAGAAATCAAGACGTTAGCCTATGCAGATGATTTACGTATTATCTTGAATAAAACTGACTCAGGGCAAGATATTCAGAATGCTATCGATCTTTTTTTTCCAAAATTGCAGGAGCCACGATTAATTATAATAAGAGTGTTGGACGACCTATAGGATCAGTGGAGAGTTTAAAGAGCTCCTTTCCTGATATTTTTCAATTCAAACAACATTAAATAGGGATATCCCTTACCTCAATGGGAGCTCCTGCAAGCTATTTCCATTTTTAAAAGATTTTTTTATACAGCCCCCAAAGAAAAGGAAGGAATTGTAATTTACCCCCGAGGGGTTGGCTGCACAATCCCTCTCCACTTCCTGACTCTCTGGTCCACCCCAAGGCTCCGATGTTTTGTGACATCTATTTTACAGGTCAAGTGCAGGGGTGAGCTACATTCACCTGAATGGAACGTCTTTTTCAAATGTAATTTCCCAATTGCAAATCAGTTTACCTATTGATGCCAGGGTTCAACTAACAAGAGTCTTGTTAGTTGAACCCTGGCATCAACACATTCCAAAATTCGATTTAAAAATTGGGAAATTACATTTGAAAAAGATGCTCCATTCAAGTGAATGGAGCGCGATGCCCGAGCTCGACCAATAAAGACTTCACAAAACATTGCAGCACAGGTACAGATTGTAAAGTCAGGAAGTGGAGAGGGATCATGCATCCTTCCCTTCCTTTGGGGGCTGTAAAAAAAAAATAACTGAGAATAGCCTGGAGGAGTCTCCCAATGAGGTAAGGGAGCTCCCTGTTTAACGTTTCTGATATTGAGAAAGGTGCTTTTTACGGCTACTGGATAATACTCCAGGAGTACAGATTAGTAATGAGCCAGTAAAAAGTTTAGGGGTAAGATTTGGAAATAGGGATATGTACATGAAGAAACTGGAATGAGTGCACTGAAGTAGCAGAAAAGAAGTTGTCACCTTGGAACCAGCGAGCACTATCCAAAAAGAAAAAGATTTATTTAATAAAGTCCCTGTTACATCCGGTTTTTTTTAATCCTCTCTTTATGGGGGAGCTGGCAGGTGGCTATGGCTCCTCCCTCGGGGAGTTCGTCTCTCCAGCCCTGCATTCCCACGTCAATCTCCTCGGAAATCCTCCACAAATTGTCCTCTCCCGTGACAGAGCCGGGTGAGGAGCATCAACTTTCTCCTCCCCAGATAGCTAGCATCCAGATTCCGGCATTCAGAGCAGATGCAGCTGGGGCCATCACGGAGCATGCCAGCTCTATTTTTGCTTTTTCTCCCTGACTACCCCCTCTCCTCTGATGTCATGTGCCAGCTGCATGCCTCCACCCGTATTTCCCTCCAGCTGCCACTAGAGGGTAATCAGCGGGCAGAATGGCAGTCTCTCCCTCCCCAAGAGAGGAGAGCAGTCCTCCGGATGCTTGATCCTCTCTCTCTCTCTCTCTCGCCCCTGCTGACCCCTGGAGGCCCAGGCTCATTCCCAAACTGGGGTCGCAGGCGTGGCACGAGGTGTGGTGTCCAGCGTCTCAACCTCCAGTGCTACTGGGCCAGCTGCACTTCCCTGTTTTCTATATATTAGTATGGTGTTCTCAGCGTCCAAATGTATGGAAACTAGAACTTATAGTATTATTTTTTCAAGGTCTATGGGGCAGTCGCCTGAATCCCATTAACAGAGAGATCACATACTGGACCTATTGGGGGGGGGGGTTACGAATGACTGCTGTATTGTTTTCTTTTTTTTTTCGTTATTTATTATAATATTGCAGCAGCCCTAAAAGGGTCTATAAAGTTCTGGACTACTTGGGTATTAGACTGGATTACTCCATTCTTTATTGAATGAGCAAAATATATTCCCATAGTCACATTATTCCGCAGTATACGATATATGCTTTAGAAAAAAAACATCAAGGGGTGAAATTGGGTTTGTTACAAGTAATGTCAAAGGACAGAAAACATCTGTATCATATTTTTAAGCACTAATTTTTCTAGTGTAGCGAATCTGAAATTTTGTCCTGAGGGAAGGGAGAGTGAGGCAGTGAAACAGTTAAACAAAAGAATTCCACGACAAATGCGGGCTATAGCTTAGTTAAGTGGTCATGGAAGGATAGAAGTAAAGGATTCTCAAACATAGAAGCATAAAAGAGAGGGTCTGCCCTAGGAATTCTTGTGGAACAATCCCTGAAACACAAAGGCATCTACTTCTAGAACTGCTATCTCAGTTTGGCAGGCTTGGAGTACTAAGTATAAGGAGCAACTGTTTCAGAATGTTACTTATTCTGTCGCAGTTTTAGGTTTACATCAAGGGGCCTGGAAAACGTTTCATCCAGCCATGTAGTATAGCCTAGTGGTTAGAGTAACGAGTTGTGAATAAGCTTGGTACATCCAACCGAAAGAAACACAGAAACATAGAAACTGTCAGCAGATAAGGACCACCTGGCCCATATAGTCTGCCCATAAGCCTCTGTACTGGATTACTGCTTCTGACCCACCCACTGCTGTATCTCTATTGTTCACAGAACCATAGACTTTGACGGCAGATAAGGACCGCTTGGCCCACCTAGTCTGCCCATTTCCCTACCTGCAGGATGAGCTGCAGATCATAGTTCACCAACAACCTACTTCTTCCTACCCCCACCAGAATTGCCTTTTGTTTATCCCATGCATTCTTGAATTCTGCCACTGTTTTTGACCCCACGACCTCCTAAGGAAGGCTGTTCTATGTGTCCACCACCCTCTCTGTAAAAAAATACATCTGCACATTGCCCCTGAGCCATCTCCCCTCTAACTTCAAAGTGTGTACACTTGTTCTTGCACATCTCTTTTTCTGAAAAATGCTACCCTCTTGGACTTTGTTGATTCCCTTGAGGAACTTGAAAGTTTCTATCATGCCCCCACTCTCTCTTTCCTCAAGGGTATACATATTAAGCTCCTTTAGTCTCTTTTCGTATGGCTTCTGTTGCAGACCCTGCACCATTTTAGTTGCCCTCCTCTGGACTGCCTCCATCCTGTCTATGTCCTTGCAGGGATGGGTTCTCCAGAACTGCACGCAGTACTCCAGATGGGGTCTCACCAACTGTCTGGACATAGAAGTAAGAACCTCCTGTTTTCTGCTGGTGATGCCTCTCCCTGTATATCCCAGTAGCCCTCCAGCCATCCTTACTGCCTTCTCACATTGCTTGCTTACTTTTAGGTCACCTGATATGACTACCCCCAGGTCCGTTTCCATTTTTGTTGTTGTTAATACTTCCCCTCCCATTGTGTACTCTTCCCCTGGTTTTGTTTCCCAGGTGCATTACTTTGCACTTCTTTGCATTGAATCTAAACTGCCATACTTTTGACCATTCCCCCAACCTTACCAAGTCTCTTCTCATCCTTTCCACGCTCCCCCCCCTTGTGTAACAACCCTGTTGTAGATCTTTGTGTCATCTGCAAAGAGGCATTCTTTTCCTTCCATCCCTCTGCAATGTCACTTACAAAGACATTAAAAAGGACTGGACCCAGTACTGAACCCAACAGCACCCTGCTAGTAAGCCCCCTTTCTTCGGAGTGGACTCTGTTTACTATTACCTTCTGTGTCCTGTTGTCCAGCCACTTTTTTACCCAGGCTACCACCCTGGGACCCACTCCCAGGCTGACTAATTTGTTTATTAATCTTCTGTGAGGGACTGTGTCAAATGCCTTGCTAAGGTCTAGGTAGGCCATGTCCACAGCTCCTCCCTGGTCTACTACTTTGGTCACGCAGTCAAAGAAATCAATTAGATTCGTCTGACATTACTGTTTCACTGTGAATCCTTGCTGCCTTGGGTCCTGTGCCCCGCTGTCCTCTAGGTACTCAACAATTCTTTCTTTCAGAAGTGATTCCAACATTTTCCCTACCACTGAGGTCAAGCTAAAAGGTCTGTAGTCTCCTGCCTCTGCTTTGCTCCCACTTTTGTGAAGGGGAATCACATCTGCCCTCCTCCAGTCCTTAGGTACCACACCATCCTCCCATGATTTGTTAAAAAGGGTAGTCAGTGGGGTCACTAGTTCTCCCCTTAGTTCTTTTAGAATTCTGGGGTGAATCCCATCAGGCCCCTTTGCTTTGTCCACCTTCAGTTTTAGGAGTTCTTTCAGAACCCTTTCTTCTGTGAAAGGACTGACATCGACCCCCCTACCTACAGTGCTTCTATTGATTGGATTAAGCAACCTCCCCCCCCCCTCTTCTTTTGTGAATACTGAGCAAAAGTATTCATTCAGTATCCCTACATTTTCACAGTCCCTCTCTGCCCACCTACCTTCCCCTTTATTAAGCCTCACTATCCCTCCCTTGGTCTCTCTTCACTTATCACTTCCTTGGTCTCTCTTCACTCCCTAATGTACCTATAAAAGGTTTTATCCCCTTCTTAACTGAGTTGGCTATCTTTTCCTCGGTTTGGGCCTTTGCTATTCTGACTGCCTTCCCCACTTCCTTCTGCTTTAACTGGTACAGTTCTCTGTCCTGCTCCTTCTGTGTTTCCTTATACTTCCTGAATGCTATATTTTTCTCCCTAATCTTCCCCTTTTGTGAACCACAGTGGTTTATTCTTTCATTTTGATTTGTTTATTTGCTTCACTCAAAGGTTTGCTGCCTCTGTGATGGCAGTTTTAATGTTTCCCCATTGTTCCTCCACCCCTCCTTATTGCCTGTTTGCTAGTGCTTTTCTGTGGCACTCTGCCATTTTAACAAAGTCAGCCCTCCTAAAGTCCACTGCCCTCACTTTTGTATGGCTTGACTCTGCGGCTATGTTTATCATGAACCACACTGTTTGGTGGTCACTTGTTCCCAGATAGCTACCCACTTCTAGATCTGAGATACTCTCTCCATCCCTATTTGAGAGTACCAGGTCTAAGACTGCTCCCTCCCAAGTGGGTTCCAACACTAACTGTCTGAGGCATGCCCCCTGTAAGGCACTGAGAATGACCCTGCTTTTGCTTGGGTTCCTCTATGCCTGTCCCAAGCATGCTTGAATCCAGCCACAGTGCCCGCTCCCACCACCTCCTGAGGCAGGCCATTCCATGTGTCCACCACCCTCTCTGTGAAGAAAAACTTCCTCACATTCACTCTTAACCTCCCACCTTCCAATTTCGCATCATACCCCCTTGTTCTTGTGCTCCTCCTGTACTGGAAAATGTCTCCCCGCACAATGTTTATACCCTTGAGGGTACTTGAATGTTTCTATCATAACCCCTCTTTCCTCCTCTCTTCCAGCAAGTACATATTGAGGTCCCTTAATCTATCCTCATAAGCTCTATAGCATCTTAGTCACCCTTCTCTGGACTATCTCCAGCCTGTTAATGTCCTTATGAAGGTGCGGCCTCCAGAACTGCACACAGTACTCCGTGTGAGGCTTGACCATGATTTTCTATGATGGCATCACTACCTCCCTCCTTCTGCTGGTGATATCCCTGCCTATGTACCCCAGCATGCCACTGGCCCTCCAAGTTGCTTTAGCACTCTACTTTGACATTCTCAGGTTGTCTGAAACAATAATCCCCAGGTCTCTTTCCTCCTTTGTGACTGTCAGCACCTCCCCTTCCCCCAATCCTGTAGCTTTCACCAGCAGACCTTTCTCTGCAGCTCTGCTGCAATGTCGCTAATGAAGATATTGCACAGGACTGGTCCCAGGACCGATCCCTGAGGCAACCCACTGGTCACCCCCCTCCCCAGACTGCACCCCATTTACCACCACCCACTGCCTCCTGTCTGTTAACCAGTTTCTAACCCAGTTTACCATCCTGTCCACCGTGCCCAGACTACCCAGCTTGTTTATCAGCCTCCTATGTGGGACGGTGTCAAAGGCTTTGCTGAAATCAAGGTAAGTGACGTCCACTGCCCCACACTGATTTACTTCCTTTATCACCCAGTCGAACAAATCAACCAGATTTCTCTGACATGACTTCCCCGCTGTGAATCCATGTTACCTATGGTCCTGGGCTCCGATGGCTTCTAGATGCCCCACTATCCTTTCTTTAAGCAATGTCTCCATGATCTTCCCCACTACTGAGGTGGGACTTACCGGCTTGTAGTTCTGTGTCTCCTCCCTGCTGACAGATTTTATTTTGTAGAGGGACCACATGTGCCCTCCTCCAATCCTCTGGTATCACACCTGTGTTGAGTGACTCTGTGAACATGGCTGCCAGAGGTGCTGCTATCTCCCTTCGCCGTTCTCTTAATATCCTTGGGTGTATGCCATCTGGTCCCATCACTTTGTCCACCTTCAATTTAATGAGCTCCTGCAGGACTCTTTCCTCTGTGAATGGACTACTGTCCACCTCTTCACCCCTTGGCAACTGCTGTACTGCTGTGGCCCCTGTCCCTCCCCCTCTTCTGTGAATACTGAACAGAAATATTTATTCAGTATTTCTGCCTTTTCCATGTTACCCTCCTTGCATTCCCCTCCCTCTCTCTTGAGCCTTGCAATTCCCCCACCTTGTTTTTCCTCCTTTCGCTAATGCGCCTGAAGAATGTCTTGTCCCCTTTCTTAACTGTGCTAAACCTTCCTTGGGCCGTGCCTTTGCTCTCCTTACTGCCTTTCCCACTTCCCTTAGACACACTAGGTTCTCCTCCCTGTCCTCATCCCTTTGGGCCTCCTTATATTTCCTGAACCCTTTCCTTTTTGCCCTGACATCTACCACCACCTCTCTCCAGGACCACAGTGGCTTTCTCCTTCTCTTGCCTTTGGATACCAATCTGATGCACTGGTTTGTTACTTCCAGTAAGGCTTTCTTTAGATGCTTCCACTGTTCTTCCACTTCCCCTCCTGTCCCCGTTCTCTCCAGGGCTATTTTGATACCCCTCCCCATTTCAGTGAAGTCAGCATGGATCACTGGATCCCAGTTGCCCTTCTACATGGACATCTGCGATTCAATCCCTGTTGGTCATTACTAGATCCAGAATTGCCCTATCTCTGGTGGGGGTCAAGCACAAGCTTCCTGAGTCCAGCCTCCTGGAGTGAATCAAGGATGTCTCTGCTTCTGGTTGAAGCAGCTACATTGTTGTTCCAATCCACGTCTGGCATACTGAAATACCCCTTCAGTAGAATTCCACCTTTCACTGCCATCTCGTGTATTTCCTCCACTAGCTCCCTGTCCAGTTCCTTTCCCTGTCCTGGAGGCCTGTATATCACTCCTGTGCGTATTGCAGTGCCATTTCCAGGATGAAGGGTGACCTGCAGTGCCTCTGCCTCCCCCTGCCTACCTTGTACCTGTGTTGCCATTATACCCTCTCTGAAGGACATACAGGGCTACTCCCCCTCCCTTTTTGCCCTCCCTGTCCCTCGTGAATAGAACATATACTGATACATTTGTTTCCCACTCATGATTAGCATGTGCCAGGTTTCAGTTATTGCTACTATGTTCAGGTCTCCTTCAATTATTAAGACCTCCATATCTGGGACTTTATTTCCCAGGCTGCATGCATTTGTCACCATGACCTTCCAAGTTTTAGTGCCTGACCTCTACCTCTTCCTGTTGTTGGTTCCCTTCACCTTCCCCCCTTTCCTGATATTTTTCTCTTGTGTTCCCAATTCCTTTCCTACTCCCTTTCTGCCCGACCCCGATGATCTTGATATCAACTCCTCTTCCTGCCCCATTGTTCTGCTTTCTCTACCATGTGGGGTGGACTTCCTGAGTATCCCTTCTCCTGTTGCCCTCCCCCCTGGCTAGTTTAAATGCTCATCAGCAAAGCATTTAAACCATTCATTGATGGCTGCCTTCCCCTTGCTGGACAGATGAAGTCTGTCCCCACGGTACAGGGCTGCATCTCTCCAGGTGGGTCCCCAGTACCCAATGAAGCCATACCTCTTCTCGTTACACCAGCCTTTCAACCATGTGTCAAAGTTACTAATGCGGAGATTAATCTCCCCCCCCCGCCACAGACTGTCAGGTTTGACTCACACAGCCTCCACTTGCATACTTTGTGGCTCTGAGCAAGTCACTTAACCAGCCCAGTGCTCCTGGGTCACCCCCAAAAACAGGTACTTGTGCCTAGTGGGCCTTACCCCGTTACCAAATGAATAAAATAAATAAAAAAATGTTACAATTCAGTTTTTGTATGTTACAGATATTATCTGTGGTAGGCTCAATATGCATTACAAATCCGCCAAAAAGTGAATTCTCCTGAGGCACTTGTTTTTGTGAATTTTCAAGCATTAAAAAGAGTACATTAATATCAGGAAAAAAACAGCGATCCATCATTATTCAAGGCATACTGGGTATCTTGTCACTGGATGATATATTATGTGGAAATGAACTACTGTATCTATATTAGGATGCCATGCTTCTAATGTTCTCCTTTTTGTGTGTTGTGTTCTGCTACCTTCTTGTTCATAAAGTGGGGTCCCAAAAAGGCCATGTTGAAAATCTGGGGGAAAAATATTAAGATATGACCAAGTTATAAGTGTAAGTTCAAAACACAGTGGAATACCTTGATCACTTACCTGATTTCTTCAGTTCCCAGTCCGGAACTGAAGAATGAAAAAGTATCTCCAGTCCAAAGAGGATTATGGCGCTGGACCCATGCAACAGGTGCGGTGTGGGGTGGTTGTTGCTGAGTGGGGGGGGAGGATAACAATGGTAGGGGGCAGTGATGTCAGATACTGATGGACTGTTTTCTTTTTTACAGGGTTAAAAAAAAAACTATGAGGGACGGTTTTCTTTATTTCAGGTAGCTAGGATATGCATTATTACTCATGGGGTACTAGAGGAAGAATCAGAAGGTGGAAGGGATACCTGGTAGTGAGAAGGAGTTGTGTTATTATTCATGGGGCCACAGGGGAAGAATTGGGAAGTGGGAGGAATACTTGGCAGAGGAGGAAGTTTGCGTTATTATCACAGGACACCGGGGAAAGAATTGGGAGGGGAGGATAACTGCAGAGGGAGTTGCATTATTATTCATGGGGGATGATGGGGGAAGAATCTGGAGGTGGGAGGCACACTTGGCAGAGAAGGGAGTTGCGTCATTATTCATGGGGTACTGAGGGAAGAATCGGGAGGTGGGAGTGATATCTCAGCAGTGGGAGGGACTTGCATTATTATTTAAGGGACACCAGGGGAAGAATTGGGAGGCAGGACAGATACTTGGCAGTGGGAAGTTGTGCAGGAGAGAGGAACGAGGTGCAGGCTGATCATGACACTGATCAACTGTGCTTACTACATGGTGTTTTGCAGATCAAAGAGCCGTCCTGTGATTCGGGCAGCTCTTTTCTTTGAACTTCACAAAGTTTTCGCCCAGCAAGCCCAGATGAGTGTCATGATCAACCTGACTGATGATTGGTCTGACACTGTCCAGTCCCCTGCACTGGACAGACAGTGACACACCTCTCAAATCTACTATCACATCAACATGTTTGCTTTGTGCAAGTGAATATAAAAATATTCCATTCAACCTGTTAGGAGGAAAACAGATCTTAATTTGCCCCCTTGGAGCTGGCTGTATGATCCCTTCCCCTCAGTGTTCTGATGTTTTGTGATGTTAGAGCCTGAAAAGCATGGGGGTGCCATCCACAGAAAACACAAAAGTATTTTGCATTGCTATTTCTAATAGTTTACTAGTTAGTTTGAGTCAAATCAAAGACACTACTTGACTAACAAGGGCCTTATCTGTAGAGCTGTGGATTTGATTTGACCCAAACAAACCATTAAAATATTATAAATATTATGGCCATACAAAAGACACACTTATAGTTTTCTATGGCACACGCGCCTGCCTTCTCCTGACTCCAACATCACAAAATGGCAGAGTGCTGGTGCGGTCCCATCATACCAGGAAGAGGAAAGATCACACAGCCAGCTCTCTGAAGGCAAACTGTAGTCCCTTCCTCTCCCAACAGTTTTTTTTCATTGTCATTAGATATATGAACATACGATGATGCCAGCAGATGCAGGCCTTACGGCCTATCAAGTCTGCTCGAGCATGCAGCTCTCAGTGTTGAGTACTGATGCTACCCCCCACCCCCACCCCCCTCTTTAACTTCCTCTCTGCATGCACCGTGTGAGTTATTACCATTCCCCCCTTTCCTGGTTCTGATTTTGCCCTTGACCCTGTCCCACCCCCTTTTAAATCCCCCTACAGTTGTTTGCAAAACCAGTTCTTCATGCATTGCATTCCAAGCTGTCACCACCCTCTCTGTGAGAAAGTGCCTCATCTCTCTCCTGAATTCCCCTCTCCAATTTCAGACAATGCCCTAGTGTAATCCCTTCTTTCCTATACCTAAACAGACCCTCATGGCTAACCCTGTTTATGTCCTTCAAGTATCAGAAGGTCTCAAACATATCACCCCTATCTCTTCCATTCTCCAGGGAGTACATACTGAGCTTCCATAATCTATCATCGTAGGGTTTATCCCTCATCCCTCTTATCATCTTGGTCACCCTTCTCTGTACCCCTTTCAACTGTCTGAGGTCCTTTTTTAAGAAGGGGCACCAGTACTGCACACAGGGCTCGAGGTGTAGCCTCACTAGTGCCCTGCACAGCGGGAGAATCACCTCTTCACCCCTTGATGTAATTCCCCTTGCTATACACCCCAGCATCCTGTTGGCCCTCACTGCTGCCTTCCTACACTGTGCAGAATGATTCATATGGCCTGTGACTAGCATTCTCAGTTCTTTTTCCTCAATGGAGACCGACAACTGCACACCCCCCCCAGCTGGTAGCTGTATCCAGGTTTCTTGTTACCCGAAGTGCATAATTCTGCACTTCTTTGCACTGAACCCCAACTGCCAGGTGCATGACCTTCTCTCCAGTGCTTCTAGGTCCCTCTGCAGTAACCCCCCCCCCTCCACTCCGTCCAACACTGCTCCCATTTTGGTGTCATCAGCAAACGTATCTGACTCCAGTTCTGGTCTGCCATATCTGCTACATACTGTAGATGTTGAAGAACACCAGTCCCAAAACTGATCCCTACAGGATCCCACTGATGACTGCCTATGGTGATGATAGTACCCTCCCTTACTACCACCCTCTGCTGTTTTCCATCCAGTTCCCAATCCAACTAACCACCCTATCCCCCACCCCCAGGTCCTTCAGCTTTTCTAACAGCCTCCTGTGTGGCACCAAGTCAAAGGCCTTACTGAAGTCTAAATGCAGGACATGATCAACCACCTTGCCTTCATCAACGGCCCTAGTCACCCAATCGTAAAAGTCCACAAGGCTGGTCTGACAAGACCGTCCCTGTGTAAACCCATGCTGTCGATCATCAAGAAGACCATTCTCCTCCAGGAATGCCACTATCCTTTCCTTCAGGATAGTCTCCATTTGCTTTCCCACAATCAACGTAAGGCTGACCAGCCTGTAATTCCCTGGTTTTTCCCAAGAGCCACTTTTATGGATAGCAACCATATGCGCCATCCTCCAATCCAGGTGCACACACCCCAATAAAAGGGATGTGTTGAATACCTTATTCATTTATTGAAATGTTTCACCAGGAAAGGCACACTGAACAAGTTGCTTGTCTCACAGTGTGTCCTGGGGGAAGTGGTGATGAGAGAGATACAATTAACAAAATACAAATACAATGGAAACCATCTAGCAACAATGATGAATATGAGGTACTTAACATTTTGGAAAAAGCAGCTAGAGAAGTTAGGGAAAGTAAATTTGTATGAACATACAATTGACAAATACACAGAGGTCTGCTCATCTAGCAGGAAATAACAGTTCCAGAAATGCAATTCGCAGAAATCGTTATACATCTCTTTTAAGTGCGGTGATAGTATCCAATGTAACGTCAGTGACTTACGCGCTGATAATGGCTAAGAGCTGGGTAAGCTCAAAAAGAGTTTAGGCACAGAAACCATTAACAGAGAGGTAGTTGTGAAGTGCTGCAGTTAATGAGGAGGGCGAGGATGAGTGATGAATCTGTTTCTGAACAGCTCTGCCAGAGGCGCCGCAGGTCCTCCGCAAGATCCTTCAGGACAATGGGGTGTATCCTGTCCGGTTCTGGGGCTTTATCTGTCCACAAAGACCTTAGGCCCTTTAGCTCCCTCTGTACCGGGATATCTCCATCTACCATCCTATACAACATAAAATCCTTTAGGCAAAAACTATTTTCAAAAGAATACAAAGCCAATGTATGTACTGTACTGTACATACAAACAACAGTATAAAATATAGTCTGTACAGAAATATCAGAAAAACAAAAATCTTCAAAGCACAAAATTCAGCTAATAATATCTTTGAAACAGAAACTCATTTACTATCTTTTAACAAGAAGGGTCATTCCAGAACTTAATTTGATACGTAAACGAACTCTGATCTAAGGTGTACTTTCAAAACGGAAGCTGTAAATGTTTACATACTAACATACTAAAATGCCAGCAGAATAGGCCTAGCGGTCTTCCGTGTCTGCTCTTTTGGTCAGCCCCCACTCTGGGAGCTGACCTTGCTGCCCCCCCGCCCTCTCGGGCTTCTCCCTTCCTAGTCCAGAGTATTCTCACTGCATTGGACTTTGCTTCCAGAACCCTTCCCCTGTACCTGTCCCACCCCCTCTTGAACTCCTCCACAGTCTCTGCCGCCACCAGCCCCCAGGCAGCACATTCCATGGTTCTACCACCCTCTCAGTGAAGTAACACCTCCTCCTTTCTCCCGAGTCTCCCTCCCTTCCAGCTTCCACCCATGCCCTCTAGTTGCCCCCCCTTTCCTTTGGAGCACCCTGACTGCGCTTCCCCTACTTACCTCCTTCATGTACCTAAAGACCTCTATCATGTCCCCCCGTCCCTTCTCTCTTCCAATGTGTACATATTTAACTCTTCGAGCCTCTCCCCATAGGTCCTTTCCCCCAAGCCCCAGATCATTTTGGTTGCCCTTCTCTGAACCCTCTCCAGGAGTTCAATATCCCTCTTTAAGTGTGGCTTCCACAACTGCATGCAGTACTCGAGGTGCGGCCTCACCAAGCAGTTATACAGAGGAAGTATCACTTCCCTCCTTCTGGAGGTGATCCCCCTAGCGATGTATCCTAGCATCCTGATGGCCTTGGCCGCTGTCCTCCTACAAGTCTCCAAGTTGTTCATCTTGACATCCACCCCCCCCCCCGGTCCCTCTCAGCCATAGAGACTTGTAGCACCCTTCCCCCAAGGTGTACACTTGTCCTGGGTTTCTGGCTCCCAGGTGCAGTACCCTGCATTTCCCTGCATTGAACCTCATGATGTTTACACGATTCACCCCTTTTGTAACAAGTGTTCTCAATAAATGTAACTTTGGACTGAAGCCATGGGGAAAGCAAGCCCAACGCACTGCCCTTTTTCCCATAACCATGAAATGAATTAGTTCACATAAATTAAATTTAAACCACCCGTACTATCATGAAGAATGCAAGTATGGGTATCTTGACTTAAATCCATTGCAAAGCATCATGCTTTATTCAAAAAACATTTAACCATTGACAGCACACTGATATTCCTCAAATCACAGACCACGATACCATAATCAATGATACTTCGTTTTTAATTTCTGGTAGAAAAGCTGTTTCTATAGGAGTAAAAGAATTTGAATATTATAGACGTATGAACACAAAAATGAAGAATCTGACAGAAGATAAGGACCACTTGGTCCTCCTAGTCTGCCCATTTTTCTCCACCTGCAGTGTCACTGCAGACCTACTTGATCTCTGGCTCTTTCAGCCCCTGTTCCTTTCCATTAAGATTCCCTTGTGCTTATCCCATGCATTCTTGAGCTCCACCACTGTTTTTGCCCCCACTGCTTCCGCTGGATAACTGTTCCAAGCATCCACCACTCTCTGTGAAGAGGTACTTCCTCATATCTCGTGAATGTACCCCCCCCCCGCCTTCACTGGATATACCCTTGCTCTTGGGCACATTTCTTCTGAAAAAATATTTCCCTCCTGTACATTATTTGCTCCTGTGAGGTATTTAAAGGTCTCCATCATATCTCTGCTCCCCTTTCTTTCTTCCAGGGTGTACATAACTGAGGTCCTATAGTCTCTCGTTGTAGGACTTTTGGTGGAAATACTGCACCATTTTAGTCACCCACCTCTGGACAGCCTCCACTCTATGGCTTTCCAGTGACGTGGCCTCCACAACTGGACACAGTACTCAAGGTGGGGTCTTACCAGTGATCTATATACATGGGCAACACCACCTCCCCCTTTCTGCTGGTGATACCCCTACCTATGCACCCCTGCATCCCACCAGCCCTCCCAACTGCCCTGTTGCACTGCCTGGCCACCTTTAGGTCATCAGATACGATTACCCCCAGGTCTCTTTCCTGTCTGGTGGTCATCAATACCACTCCACCCATTCTATACTCCGCCCCTGGTTTTCTGTACCCTAAGTGCATGATTTTGCACTTTTTCACATTGAAACCCAGTTGCCATACCCTTGATCACTCCTTGAATTTTCTCAGGTCTCTGTTCATTCTTTCCACCTCCTCCCCCGAGTCTACCCTATTGCAGATTTTGATGTCATCCACAAAGAGGCAGACCTTTCCTTCCAGCTCCTCTGCAATGTCACTTATAAAGACATTAAAGAGGACCAGTCCTAGGAAACCCTAGGGAAATTTGAGGAAGTTGTGGGTTTTAAACTAAACATACTTAAAACCGAAGCCCTCCCATTATATTTTACTCCATCCCACAACTTAAAACAATACCCCCTAAAATGGAACTGCACCAAACTTAAATACCTAGGCATCCAAATCCCCTTAAAACTGGATCATCTCGAGCTGATCAACCATGAACCACTTTCAATCCAAATCCAATTGGACCTTTCGAGATGGGCTCAATTACATCTTACTTTCTTTCAGAAAGTGGAGTCAGTGCATATGAACATTCTTCCACGCCTTCTCTATTTATTCCAAAACATTCCAGTTTTCCCTTCAGCTTACTATTTTGTATCCTGGGACAAAACAATCTCTAACTTTATATGGAATGGGAAAAGACCAACGGTAAGGCTCTCTCTTCTCCAGTTATCATTGGCACAGGGAGGAGCAAATCTTCCAAATCTTAGATTTTACTCAATGGTATCCTTCCTCAAAATATTATTTATCTGGCTATCCTCAACCTATTCATCTCCATGGAAGGACACAGAATTTACAATACATGATTTACACAACATTATTAAAATAACACTTTCTTCCATAGGCCAGAGACTTCCACTTTGAGATTTTTCTCCATATACGACTCAGGTTTTAAAACTCTGGTACAAAATAAAAGAAAAAAAGTCTTCAGGGAAATAACTTTTTACCATACATTAATATCAGAAGATGAGAAATTTTTCCCAATAACCTTTGACATGACCTTGTCTCACTGGAGAAGGTTAGACCTGAATTTCTTCCACCAATTCCTCACCAATTCAGGAACAGCATCTTTCAAATCTCTCATAAAAAAATATGGGCTTCCTGAAAGAGACACCTATAGATATCTCCAGGTCAAAAATTACATTCTATGCTAGCGCGATGTGGGGGCTTGTCTCCCCGACCCCCTTCCAATGTTGTGGAGCCTCCTATGGGATTCCCTGAGGGGAGCCCTTTGGGGTCACCTGATTGGTCACTTCTACAAAGTACTTAGAGATCAACTCGATGATTCTTCTAAATCTGTTTTGGATAGTAGGAACAGAGATCTGGAGTTGGATGTCTCTTTCTCTTCCCTGCAGGAGGCCTCCCCTTCTGCACCGAAGCTAACACACTCAAATAGGTGGAGGGAATTTGCCTGATAAGATTCTTCCATCCTCCTGCTATCCTAGCTAAATTTCTTCCACCATTTTATGGGAAATGTTGGCATAACTATTCCTGTAATCTGCTGGATTTGGGGCACATTTTCTGGTCCTGCCCTCAGTTAACTCCCTTTTGGTGCAAATTCCAACAAGAGAGATCCGATTATCTAGGGGAATTTATTGAACTCATGGCAGATATAGTGCTCTCAATTTTTCCTCCACATTGTCCATCATGGCACCGTGCTTTACTCCCCCTATATATTCTGGCAGCAAAAAAGGCCATCACAAGGCACTGGATGTCTGTCATTATCCCCACAATAACAGACTGGAGAAATGTGGTCCTAGAATTTACCACATGGAAGGTTTGACAGCACAACTACATAACAAAGGCAATTCCTTTAGTGAGAAATTGAGACCATGGGTGATGTACATATCCATACATGTCCCAGATTGTATTCCTTAAAACCCCATCCTAAAAGGGGGGGATAAAAGATCTACCCTACTTAATAAATTTTGGGGAATTTGGGAGTCCTCCGACATCTGCAAATGTGCTTGAGGGTACCCAGATCTCCACAGAGTTATCTTTAAATTGTCTCTTTGTAACATTGTATTGTCAACATTATAAGAATCTATGTAAAGATATGATATCCATGCATATTGGTATGAAACATATATTATCTTACTTGTCATTCAAAGAGGTCATATGTAAATGTGTCTCATTTTTAAATAAGATAATTAATAAAAAAAAAAAAAAAAAAAAAGAGGACCAGTCCTAGTACTGATCCCTGAGGCACCTTGCTGGTCAGTCTCCCTTCTTCTGAGTGAACTCCATTTATCACCACCCCCTGTTGCCTATCCTGCAACCAGTTTCTTACCTAGTTTACCACCTTTGGACCCATTCCTAAGCTGCTCAGCTTCCTTATCAGCCTCTGCCATGTGGAACAGAGTTAAAAGCCTTACTGGAATCCAGATAGGCAACATCCACTGCTCCATTCTGTTCTAATTCCCTGGTGAACTAGTAAATAAAAATCTATCAGATTCATTTGACATGACCTCCCCTTCACTCCCCACCCCATGAAGTCATGTTCCTTGGGTATTGTAACCCACTGGATTTGAGATATTCCACAATCCTTTCCTTCAGCAATGATTCCATTAACTTTCCCACCACCAAAGTCAGGTTGACTGGCCTATAGTTGCCAGCCTCTTCCCTGCTACCACTTTTATGAAGTGGGACTACATCTGTCCTCCTCCAGCTATCTGAAACCACCCCTGCTTACAGTGAGCTCAGTACCTCTCTGAGAAAGTAAGGTACTGGTTAAATTACCATGTAGTCAACATGGTTGGCAAATGACAGTGTACTGCGGAGCAGCCCTAGAAAGAGACAAAGTGCTAATATTTAAAGTAGGGGCCCTATCCAATTTACTGTGGGTTCCAAAATATCATACTTTCTGTTTTTTCTTGTCATTTATTATCAAATGATTTTTTATAAACCAATTCTGAATTAAATTAAAATCAGATTGCAGGTTCTGTCTCAAAGAATCAAAATTCTTGTCACTTGTAAAAACAACAGTATCATCTACATATAAAATAACATTTGATTAAAAAATAACAGTGGTCTAAGAATGAACCCCCGTGGAGCCCCAGGAGATAACTACTCTCTCATCAGATGTAACAACCCTCCTCTTTACAACTTGAGGTCTATGGTTCAAGTAATAACAGTGTCTAGTAACAGGCACAGTGAGACCAATTTATTACAGAGTAAACCATGATCTAAGAGGACAAAAGCCTTTGTAAAAATCTATGTACTGTACATTAAACATGTATAGTCCCCTCTATCTCCGAGGCCTCATGAAGGCACTCGGTGTATTGAAGCAAGCAGTATCGGTACTAAAGGGTTTTCGAAAATCATGCTGCTTGCTAGCCTGAAGGTCATATTTATTTGGGTGTTTCATCAGCTGGGTATTCATAATCCTTTCAGTGCCTTGTTCAGGGAGTAAGAACATATATTGGATAGTAATCTGAGGGTATATTGATATTCCTGCCTTTAATAATGGGGACTACACATGCTTTCTTCCAGACCTCAGGGACTGTGCCAATCCCCACCTTCAATGATGGAGAATACACATGCGTTCTTCCAGATCTCAGGGATTTTGCCAAATTTCAATCATAAATTAAAATTATTTGAGTTGGACAGGTAATTTCACTAAGACCAAGTTTCAATAATTTCATGTCAATGTTATCAGTGCCTGTTCTTTACTTCATTCATTCCAGCCTACCAGGAGGCACTTCTAGAGCAGTTAGTTCAGGGTTCAACAAGGGAAGAAGGTCCTGCTGGATGCGGTGCTCATCAACAAAGTGAGAGGATTCAGAACATAGCAGTCCTGGAACCACTCAGTTCCAGCGACCACAGAACAGCAGCACTGGAGGTCTAGGTGGAAAGGAGTAAAAGGAATAAGGGTATGGGACTCTGGCAAAATAAGGAAAAACAGAAGACTAGCATAAAGAACACAGTAAAGGTAAGGGCAGAGAAGGAAAGTGGGTAACGCTAAAAAGGCTATAATAGAAGTGCCAGATAATTCCACTCCAAAAGTATCCAAGGGTAAAAGGGCTAATGGGCCAATGTGGTTCACAGCCGATGTAAAGGCAGCAGTAAGAACCAAAAGGAGAGCATTACCCCATGTATAAGGGTAGTCAGAGTAAGAAAGACAGGATGAAGCATCTAGAAGTGACAAGAGAAACCACCAGGAAGGTGAGAGAGGTCAAAGTAGAGATGGTGCTCCGATTGGCAATGAGGGTGAAGAAAGAGGATAAGGCATTCTTCCGGTATATTTAGGAGAAGCACTAGGTCAAAGGGGGTATAGCGAGACTTAAGGGTAATGAGGGGTGGGAGGAGGGGGCACAAAGGGAAGGAAGAGATACTGAACAATTACTTTTTTGTTTGGTATTTACTATGGAGAAGGATGGCCGCTGCCCGACTGTGGGATTAGGAAGACCGGAGCAAAGATGCTAGGACAAAAGTCCAGAAAATGGAGAAAAGGATGTTGGAAAAGCTAGCAGGGTTGAATGTAGATAAATTTATGGGACCTGATGACTTCCATCTGAGGATGCTATGTGAAGTAGCAATGGTTATAGCAGGGCCAGTATCAGACTTTTTCAACAGCTCGCTAGCCACCGGGATGGTACCTAGGGACTGGGGTGAGTGGACATGGTTCCATTACACAAGAGTGGGAAGAGGGATTAGCCAGGGAACTTTAGGCCAGTCAGCTTTGACATCTCTAGTGTGGAAGATCATGGAGTCCCTGCTGTGGGAGGACCTGCCTGGTAGCCTTACTAGAAGGGAACAAGCAGCAGGCCCCAGAGAGCATGAGTTCATGAAGGAAAGGTCTTGCCAGATTAATCTGGTTGCGTTTTTCAACAGGGTTACCACAGCAGTAGACAAGGAGCAGGCAACCAATACAGTATATCTTGACTGCAGCAAGGCCTCTGATTCAGTCCCCCACAGGAGGCTATTCCAAATGATTAGGCATTTTGGGGGTAGAAGCAAAGATGGTGAATTAGGTATAGAGATGGCCGAGGGGGTAGAACACAGAGGGTGGTAGCCAATGGGGGGGTTTCAGAGGTGACAGAAGTGACCAGCAGCCCAGGGTACCTCAGGGATTAGTGCTAGGAGCAATCCACTTTAATATTTCGGTACATCAGGGGTTAGTATTAGGATCAATCTTCTTCAATATTTTACACCAATATTTTCAACTGAAGTAGGGCTGCAAGGGTAAGATCTGCCTCTCTGCAGATGACGCAAAGATCTGAGCAAGGGTAGACACTAAGGAAAGGAAAAGGGACCCAAGGAAGGATCTGGGCATGCTGTAACGCTGGTCCATGATTTGGCAAATTAATTTTAATGCTAAAAAATGTAAAGTAATTCACACTGGGAAAATGAACCTACGGGTGCAATACCAAATGGGAGGCATGGTGCTGGATAGCACTCTGAAAGACAAGGATTTAGGGTTGATACTGGAGATCCTAAAAACATCTGCACACTGCAAAAGGGCAGTGAGAAAAGCAAACAGAATGATGGGATCCATATGGAGGGGGATAAGCAGTAGAAGGCAGGAAGTGATCCTCCTTCTGTACCGGTCACTGGTGCGACCACACATGGAATACTGCACAAAGTACTGGAGCCCACACCTGAGGAAAGACTGCAACAAAGATGGAAGCAGAACAAGGCAGGGCAACAAAGATGGTGCATGGCCTTGGGGATTTGACATATTAGGAGAGGCTGCAGGACTTGAAACATGTACATCCTGGAGAAAAGGAAGGAAAGAGGTGACATGATCGAAACTTACAAGTACCTGTGTGGGATACTTAAATGTCGAGGAACTATTCTCCTTGAGTTTAAAACACAGTGATGATAGGGAATTTACTAAAGCTGGCAGGGGGAGATGCAAAAAGATGCTGAAAGCACTTCGTGGAAAGGGTAGAGGTTACATGGAATAAGCTACTAAAAAAGTAGTACAGGTCAAGTCGAACAGCAGCTTAAAACAGGGATGGGACAGGCAGGTGGGTTTAATTAGAAAAAGTAGGGACAGTAAAAAATGGAAGGATTGCACTAGGGTAAGGCAGAATAGTTAGGTAGGGGGAGCAGACTGGATAGGCCAAGAGCCTTTCCCTGCTGTCAGCGTCTATGTACCTATATATCAGCCTTGTTTCAATTGCAAGCTTTTTTGAAATAATCATGAACTTTAGTCCAAGTCAGCTGCCTAACATAAAATTTAGCCAAGCTATCACAAAGTGTGTTAACCAGGTGAATCCAAAGCTTTCTGAATCCGGTAAATAAGCTGACAAATGACTAAAAACATGAAATCCACAAGTAATTCCCTTATCACCAGTAACCTCAACACCATCAATCTTTACAGCATTTGGCTGTAATTTCTTAGAGTTACCAAAAAGCACATTAATATTGTCCCCAGGCCTTTTAGAATTACTCAGCAATTCTTTTTGTTGTGTTTTAAAAAATTTAATTTGGCTTTATGAGTTTGAGCCTTAACAATAATCCTCAGTTCCTTTTAGTTTTGGTTATATTTTAGGTTAAGTGGAATATTTTCTCTTTTAAAGATAATCACTCCCAAGAAATACAAGTATAATTTCCAAGTAGAATGATATAGCTTTATTATGACAAAAAATCAAGATGTAGAAGTCTTAACAGATAGCCTTATAGGCAGGATCTAGTGAACTCTGACCAAGAAGAAAGGCCTTTCAACTTTTAGACCTGCCTTTGAAGATTTAAATCCTATGGAATTCTGCATGTGTTCCATGCAAGCAAATATTTCTCTTGCCTGCTTTCTATAAATAACATTTCAAAACTATGTTAATAGAAATAACATCTAAGGAATGTGCTTCCACTATCAAGTCTTGATAAGCTGAACAAATATTTCCGAAGTTCAATACTTATAAACATTATTATGAGGTACTGTTTTGAGTTTACTGGTTAAGAGTGGGGAAAACTGGGTACAACCCACCCCTGCACACTGCCCAGCAGTGGCAGTTTTATCCCTCTAGTTAGTGGGTGGTATCAAGAAGCATTCCACAGTTTGTAGCACTTTACCCCATTTGCAGCCACTTGCGGGAGAACGGATCCTAAGCAACCATAAGAGAGACAACCGGTACAGCTGCCCAATACTACCAGGGCAGAGTGCGGAAATTTGCTAAAAAAATCCAGCAGTGCTGCCTGCTGCACTTTTTGTGAGTTTGCACACCACAGGTCCTTTTAAAATCCAGCCCCATGTGTCCCACTGTCTCACACTACAAAGATGTGGAAATAATGGTGCTGCAGTGAACCCTCCTGTCTTTGTGGTCAAGAAATTACAGAGATAAGGGTCGGGAGGGTTAAGAATAATCAGACCAGGGTTAATAAACACAGAGGCCATAAGCCAAGGTGTTTACTAACACCCTGGTCCAGTTATTACAGAGTAAAATGCCACCCACTATACCTTACAGCTTTTGTACTGAGGGAAAAATAGAGAAACACACAGAAAAAAAGGTTTTAAAACTGTGCTCCAAGGCTGTCTCTCACTAGCACTACAGTCTATGTGAGAAAACTGGAAATGTTCAATGGTTTCTCACAGATGCGCTGTAGCAGTAGTGTTAGCCAATTAAAATACAGGGATTAGAATACAGTCTCATTATTGAGTCTACTGTCTGGTTATCACAGAATAATGGGACAGAAGCTCTGTATAGTGACTGGCTGTGGGGGATCTTATCTGGCATTATTGAGGGGTCCTGGGAAACTTGGTTATGGAAACCCTGCATATATGACCAGTCATGGATTGTAAACTCTTGATAATTTTACATGCTGATTGCAGAAGGTAATGGAATTTCCATTTTCAGATCTTACTTAAATGTAACAATCACAAAAAAAATCCATTCACACTAAAAGGGTTTGCCTCAGTACACTCAGAAAACTTATGAGCAGTGTATGTAAATCCCACTTGCCTGACAACCATGACATACTCACAACTGGCTCTATACACAAACTCTCACTACACCATTCCAATAAAAACACTTCACCAGTTAAAAGGTACTATTTAGTATTAAAAATCTACTTGAACATTGAAGTGCAAACAGGGCTATCATTAGACAGTTTGGGGCCCATTAGCCGCTAGAAAACTAGAGGTTATTATAGTAAAATAAAAAGTAGCACTAGTCGCTGCCTGGTAACCTCATCCAGTCAACATGAACAAACATGAACAACCAAGAGGGTTAAAGGCCTGTGTCAACTCCTGGATACGCTCTCCACGTAAAGATTTTTATGGCATATAATTGCCAGGAAATGCCCTCCACATCAAGCTTTCTATGACATACAAACTGTTGAACTGTTGTAATACATTATTTCCACAGTTTGTATATTGTTTCAACATTTATTATGCCCCGATGCCATATGGAAGAAAACATAAATTTAAATACCTGTAAATTTTCTTTCTCTGACTACTGGTCTCCATGCTCATCCTTTCTAGGAGGTCCTTCCTGGAACCACTTGACAGGCAGAAGGTAGGCTGATTTCTACAGGCAGGAGATAACCTCCCATCTACTTCCTTTAGACATCAGTACTTCTATAGCATTCATCTTCTGAGGAAACACATAACTTGGAACAAACACAAGAAAGGTTAGTGTAACTTGTGGCCCAAGGCTGACTTTCAGCATTCTGGGAGGGACAGAGCCCCGAGACCAGCAGTAGGAAAAATAAAATTTACAGGTATTTAAATTTCTATTTCTCTCTACTAAAGCTGGTCTCTGGGCTCATCACTTCTGGGATATACTGTACTAAAGCAGTACATCACTCCACTGTGTGGGAATAAAGTTCAGAGTCCTCTATGGGTCCACCACTGCCTGAAGGACCCTGTGGCCAAATGACACCTCTGCAGAGGCAGCGACATCCAACTTGTAGAATTTTGCATACGTGTGGATGGATGACCATGTGGCTGCTCTACATAAATCTGCCGGGGAAGCTTCTCAGAAGTCCACACAGGACGCAGCCATCGCTCGGGTTGAGTGTGCTCTTACTGATCCCGGTAGGCCAATCCCAGCCTTCTGGTAGGCCATGATGATGGTGGAATGAATCCACCTAGCAATTGAGTCCTTTGACGCCTTCTTCCCCATGTTCGGACCTGAAGTAAGGATGAATAGGCTTGAAGTCTTACTGATTGAGTCAGATCTCTTTGATGTAACTTTTGAGGGTCCTCCGAGGATCCAATGTATGAAATTCTCGCTCTTTCTCATTCTTGGGGTGAGGGCAGAAAGAGGGAATGTTCAAGACTTGGTTGCAGTGAAAATGAGACAACACTTTAGGTAAGAATGTTGGATCCGTCCGCATGATTACAGCGTCTTGATGAAAAATAGTATAAGGTTCTTTGGATGACAGTGCTCCTATCTCACTGAAGCATCAGGCTGAAGTGATAGCGATGAGAAAGACAGCCTTCATAGTGAGATGAAGCAGGGATGCCTCCTTTAAGGGTTGGAACGGTGGTTTGGTGAGTGCTTTGAGCACTAGGTTGAGCCTCAAGGGGGGTACCACCGGTTTTATTGGTGGACGTTTCAAGGTTGCTGCTCTCAGAAATCTTTGGACAAGAGGAAGGGCTCCTAAGGATTCGCCTGAGTCTGCTAACAGCAGCGCCCCCAAAGTCGACACCTGTACTCGTAAGGTAGCCAGTTGGAGATCCTTGTCAAAACCCTCCTGTAGGAACTGGAGTATGGTAGGGAGAGAGACAGAGCCATCCAATTAGGAGGAGTCTTGCAACCAGAATAGGAATTTCCTCCAAATCCTATAGTAAACCCTGGAGGAATAGGCGCCCCGGGATTGAATCATCATTTCGATGACAGGCTCCGAGAATCCGAACTCCCTGAGAGCCTCTACCAACTCACGAGAGGGACAGACTGTGAGGACTGGGTGTTGCACCAGTCCCTGATGTAGTAGGTCTGGGCTCTCCTGGAACATTAGGGGAGACTGAAGAGACATTTGGACTAATCGTGGAAACCATGGTCTGCAGGGCCAGTGTGGGCAGACCAGAATCACCTCGGCTTGGTCCTGGGCAATCTTGTGCAGTACCCTTGATACGACTGGAATTGGCAGGAAGGCATACAGGAGATCAAACTGACCCCAGCTGATGAAGAATGCATCCTGTTCTATGGCCTTGTCGGCCCTGCTGAGGGAGCAAAATCTTGGAACCTTGCAATTTTTTTCAGCAGGCGAAAAGATCTACTTGAGGGTACCCCCACCGCCCCGTGGTGAGCTGGAAGGCACTGTTTGTGAGCTCCCACTCTCCTGGTAGGATGTCCTTTTGACTTAACCAATCTGCTGTGACATTTTCTTGACCTGGAATGCATGCCGCCCATAGACTTGTCAGGTTGACTTCCGCCCACTGGAAGAGGAGAAGAGCTTCTTGCAGCATCCAGGAGCTCTTTGTGCCGCCCTGGCGGTTGATGTAAGTCATTGTTGTCCGATTGTCTGTGAGTATGAGGACGTCCTGGTGGGAAAGTTGTGGTCTGAATTGCTGTAGAGCCAGGCTGACTGCCCGCATCTCCAGAACATTGATGCTGTAGAGAGACTCTGCCTGAGACCATTTGCCCTGTGTCGAAAGCTGATCCAAATCTGCTCCCCAGCCCCGAAGACTGGCATCGGTGGTCACTCTGATCTGGTGAGGGTGTCCCAGACTGAGACCCTTCATGATTTTGTCCTGCTGAGTCCACCGTTTCAGGGACTCCTTCACCTGGTGGGATATTTGAATCCTCTGATCCATTGTGCCCCTTGATTGGAACCACTGCCTGAGAAGAGCAGACTGGAGAGGTCGCAAGTGGACTAGTGCCCAGGAGACTAATTCTGCCAGGGATACCATCATCCCTATGAGCTGCATGAAGGAGCGGGCCGGCAAAGAACGGGCTGCCTGGAATTTGAGGATGCAGGCCCTCAGTTCTCTGAATTTCAGTTCTCTGGTGAATACCTTGTTTTGGGTTGTATCGAAGTTCACCCCCAGATGGGACAGAGACTGAAACAGATGTAGAGAACTCTTCCTCCGATTGATCATGAACACTAGAGAGGAGAAGCACCATGTGACCTCTGTCACTGCCCGAACTGCTTGATCCTAGCCTGGGGCTGTGATGAGAATGTCATCCAGGTATGGAAAGAGCTGGATCCCTTGCATTCGGAGGCAAGCAACCACTGTCACAAGGACTTTGGAAAGAACTCTGGGGGCTGTGGATAGACCAAAGGGCAGTGTCTTGAACTGAAAGTGTTGACTTTCTACTTTGAATTTCAAATATTGACGGTGTACCTTCCTGATGGGAATGTGCAGATAGGCATCCTGCAAATCTACTGAGGCTAAAAAGTTCCCCTGATGGATTTCTCAAATGATGAAGGACAGGGTCTCCATCTTGAAAGTTCTGTGATGAACATAGCTGTTTAGAAACTTGAGATCTAAAACTGGCCGGAAGCCGTCTGAGCATTTTGGTACTATGAAGAATAGCGAGTACACCCCCTCTGTTCCTTTCCAGTGCGGAACTTGTTCGATAGCTGCTGACTGAATGATATCTGTAATGGCTTGCTGGGTTGATGCTCACTTTATTGGACTGCCTGAGATTGATGAGGGTACTATGTGGGGCAGGGGAGGCCAAGAATCGAACTCGATGAAGTAACCTTCGCGGATTACTTCCAATACCCACTTGTCTGTGGTGGTGTGGACCCATTCCTCGAGAAAGTTTGAAAGTCTGCCCCCGACGTGAGGATGGGTTAATGAGTTCTTACTGTGATTTCTTGGAGTTGCCCTTGAAATCCTGGACGCCTCCTCTTCCGCCTTGGAAGCCGCGTTGGTTATACGAGTTGAACCAAGAGCGTCTGCCTGGGGTCGTCTTGTTCTGCCCCTGGAATAATTTTGGGCCCGAAAATTCTGTCTTGAACCCGAGTTCCAGGGCCTAGTCCTTTCTCGGGCTTGTGGCATTCGCACTTTCACCGTTTCTCTGGATTCCTTGACTGCCTCTTTTAGTGCTGAGCCGAACAGAAAGCCTCCTTCATAGGGAGTTGACCAAATGTATCTTCGATGAGGCATCCACCTGCTAAGCTCGAAGCCATAAGTTGCATCGAGCCGAGGTCTGGTAGAACATAGCCCGAGCTGCGTATCTGACTGCCTCTTCTGATACGTCAGCCGAATAAGTTGAGGCTAGACCTATGAGCTGTAACTGCTGTAAAATGGGCTGGTTCTTGTCTGGCTCGTCAGCGAGCTGGAATGCCATATCAGTGGCCCAGAAGAGCACGGCTCTGTGGAGTATAGGTTACCCATAGCTGCTTTGAGGGAAGTTGCAGTGGACTGAAAGGCCTTCTTTAGAGAGATGTCCACTTTCCTGTGCACCGGGTCTCGCAGTGAGGCCCCTCCTTCTGCTGGGATGACCATCCTTTTCATGAGGTTTGATATGAGAGGATCTATCCTAGGGCAGTCTAGCCATTTCTCCATAGGCTTCTTGTCAAACTTTAAGAGTTTAGTTAGGCAGTGAGGGACAGGGAAGGACCTTTCGGGTCATTGCCATTCTTCCTTTAAGAGGTCCTCAATAGCCAGGGGCAGAGGAAAGGCCATCGCGGGCTTTGAGGCGGACACTAGCCTGAATACCAGCTTCGTTCACTTGGGCTCTGGAGAAGTGGGTGAGCTGAGTTGGATCTCTTTGGACACCTTTTTAATGAAAAAATCTAGATCTTCCAGATCGAAGTTTCTGGCTGGTGAGGACCCTGAGTCTGAATCCAAGTTGGGGAGTTCACCTTCTTCTAAGGATATAGTCTGACCCTGTGGGGAACCTATCTCATTTGTGCTTCCATTGGGCTGTATCCCTGTGTCTGGAAGAAATCCTGGATCTGTGTCTGAGTCTCTTCCTCCTCTTATCATGCCATGAAATGTGAGGGGATCCCTCGTCCGAGGATAAGGAAGGGGTGCGCTAATGTGTGGCCTTCCTATGAGTCCTGGATTCCCTAGGCTGCTGCAAGACATCGAAACATGAAGGGTTGATGGCAAAGGCTCTGTTTAATTTGTCAATCGGATCTGGTGCTACGGCCCCAGATAAGTCGTGACGTCCCTCGAGGGTCGGGGACTGGCCTGAACCCCTGGGCTGGTCCTGTGTGTCCCGAAAATGCTGAGGTGGAAGCTTTGTCCGCTTCATCCTGAGCAGGTGAGACTGCACTGCCACATTTCACACACAGCGACCCTGCAAATGTGGCCAGCATGGGTGTTCTGCACTTGTGGCACTTTCTGCCCCTGGGAGGCATGTCTTTAGTGGTAGACATAACCCCTGGTAACACAACTTGAAGGGGGAAGGTAAATACCACTTGGCCACCTAGACTTGTAAAAGCCTGCTCCTTTAAGAGTTCCAGACAAGGCTCTGAACTTCTGTGTTGAGCTGTAGAAAAGCCTCCCCCCCCCACCCACGCCGAAAGATACTGAGTTTGGGGCAAACTTCTATATACTGAAGTCTGTCTTCCTGTCTCTGGAGCTGCGACCAGGCTGGTCACTGACAAAATGATGGACTGTGCTCCCCAATGCCCCAGAATAAACTGCTGTGGAAGCGCTACTTTTCACGCATTAAATCTAAGACGTCAGAGAGCCTAGAATTAAAAACGGCTCTCCAACTGGCAGTCGCGCTGATGGCCTGTTTGTCCCGTGGCCATCGGCGAAAAATGCAGCCTCAGGTGCCCGTCGATGAGCTGATGATCTCCTTGTGCTCATTGATGTGGCTGCTGGAACGCTGGCGATGCCCGGGGGCTTAACTGAGGTTCATGGCCCAGATGCGCTTCAGGCTGCGGTGAAGCTCCGGGGGGGCAGGTGTCCTGGATCCTCGATCGCCCAAGCGGGGAAAGACGTGTAGCGAGGGAGCACAGAGAGTCCGTCTGTCCAGCTTGCAAGGCTGAGACTGAGGTCCCTGAAATAGCGCTCCAGAGCACTAAAGAATTTAAATAGATGAATAAAAACCAAAAACTCACTGTTCTCCTCTCTCTGGACTCCTGGACTGTCACTTCTGTGACAGAGTGTCCTGTAGAGCTCCTGCCACTAGACAGGCAGGAAGTAAACTGATGTCTACAGGAAATAAATGGGAAGTTGTCTCCTGCCTGTAGAAATCAGCCTACCTCCTGCCTGTCATGTGGTTCCAGGACGGACCTCCCAGAAGTGATGAGCCCAGAGGCCAGCTTTAGGAGAGAGAATGGAACATCAGCTTTCACACAGCTCATTGTCATTTTAGAAGCCCTGTATTGCATTCAGTCTGCATGGGGTGGAGGTGGAGGTTACAGTCCAGGGCATTCAGGATTTGAATTATTGACTTTTAAGCTTCCTGAATCATTTAACTCATTTTGTAAATCCTGGAATCTGTCCATAATGTCCTGGAGGTTTGGAACGACATCAATATGGATAAACTAGGAAAAACCTTTTACACAGTTGTGTAGATCCACACTTCAAATTCCAAAATCAACAACCTCAGAAGTAGCCAGAGCAGAACTAGATTGTGCTAAAAACAAATGTTTTTGGCCTTGTAAGCCAAAACAGTGTATTGGATCAGAAGTACAAGCCTAGATCCCCATAGACCAGTAAGGAGATGCATGGATGAAAAGGCATCCTGGCTAAATACAAATTATCCCTCCACATGGCAAAAAGAGGTGTATAGTACACTAAAAACCCTTAATCTTGATCACTTGTGGAACAACTCGCTTAAAAATAAAGTAATCTTCTTGACAGTTGGGTGGGGTCCCATAACAATAATTCAGGGGAATGGTTCTTTGGCACGGCAGCTAGTCTATGTCTTTATTCAAGATAAAGGTTTGCATTTCTGGGGAGGTGGTTTTTCATGTGGTTAAACTCTTAATAAAACATGAAATCTCCCACTCTTCCCCGATTGCTTGGGCCCTTATTAATTCTTTTAGGACTAGACGGCATGTTCATTCATTTGACTTTATAAAACTCTACCAAGCAGGCCTCTGTTGTTGTCTGCCATACTGTGGATGCTGAGGATTGGTTAATATATTTTTACTTTTCTAGGTGAATAGATTGTATTCTCTTATTTTTATAATTATTTTTGTCAAAACGTTATATGTAATTGAACTTTTGTGTAATAGAAAATTTTTTTTAAAATAAAGTTTAAAAAAATATAGTAATCGCCCAAGATTATGTAAAATTAATGAAAAACAAATAAAAATATATATATAATTTGACTTGGATTTTAAAAGAAATTAGAGCATTAAAATTATACAGATGGTACGCACACAACAAAATAAACCACATGCTGGAACCCTATTTATATCATCTAATTGATAATGGTGGCGCTATTTTTTTTTTACAAAATTTTGACTAGAATAATATACCCTTCCAAGTCCTTTCAATACATTTTTTCTAAAAAATAAACATATATACTGAAGGATATAAGTTGTGACTGTGCCCAAAATGACCTGGAAACCCTTGAGCATATTCTTCTTGACTGTCCAAACTACGAGGCCATGGGAAACATATTTATTGGCAATTATCTTTCAGTTTCAACACTTGCAAAGGAAGAGATTCTGAGAATTTTAATGAATCCTCCCATGGATTACGTCAATAAGGATATGATAAGATACTTAAAATGGATATACTCGGCACTGAAAGTAAAAAAAAAAAATAATAATAATAATTACACATCCAGGATACTGAAATAAAGATTTTTGACATCCTGTTCTACACAAAAAGGAACAACTTTAACAGGTATCTATGCCTGGAAACCCCTACCAATAGCTACTGTAAAGATATTTTTTTTTGTGAATACAAACTACAATACGCAAATACCTGTACTTCATCCCGTAAAGTAGCATCTTGTTTACATGCTCTTAGGAGGCATTGGCTAAGTATAGAGGGGGGGCAGATTTAGGAAGGAAATGAGGAGACACTATTTCACAGAGAGGATGGTAGCAAAATGGAACGCCCTATCAGAAAGGGTGGTATCATGTAAATCTGTGAACAGCTTCAAAAGGGCATGGGACAGGGAACAGGGGAGAGTGAGGTGGGGTGGCAGTGGGATGACAAAAGTGAGGGGGTTGGGGCAGCTGCAAACTAGGGTGTTGGCTGCACACTTGAGCAGACTTTTTTATTTTATTTATTTATTTATTAAATTCTTGGATTACAAATACCTTTGAGCAGAAACTGCTCGTTACAAAGGTTCCACGTCAAAGGATGAGGGTCAACATACATACAGAGATAGTAAAAGAATGCACAATAAAAACCAAAACAACTAAAAGAAAAAATAAAGATACTCGGTTATAACATACTTTGAGATAATATTCATAAAATGAGCAGCTTGAGTAGGCAGCTGGCTGCGGTAACAATAAGAGAAAGAGGGCACCACAGGCAGTTAGTATTGCAGGCATGCGACCGGGAGAGGAAGTTGGCAGGCTAATGGGCCACTGTCCGATGGTAGTGGAAAATGTCTTGTACCAGTGGAGATGTTAAGCAGGAAAGGAGTCACAAGGAAGGCCCAGTGCCAGAGGGAATGACATTGGGAAAGGGCGGGCTGTGAGACATGAGTGAGCTGGGAGGTGTTTAGAGAGATCTCTGTTCAACAACGCAGTCACATTGAGTGGTAGAGCTGAGGTAATGTTTGAGATTCCTTTTGAAGGGTCCAAATGTAGTAGAGGAAAGTGATTCTTTATTGAGGGAATTGAACCATTGAGCAGCTCTATAGATAAAGGACCGCTGACCCATGGAGGTACGACATCTGGGAACCTGAAAGGTTAGAGATTGGGCACCACGTGTTTGTTGAGTGCCACTGTAGGTAGTAAGGAGTGAGCTAACACCAGGTGGCATGAGACCAAGGAGAATCTTTTGGTAAGTAAGCAGGTCTGGTATTGTATTCTGCTGCTTAGAGTAGCCAGCTGGCCTGTGCATAGAGATCACAGGTGTGAGTTAGTCGGGCTGCACCTGTCAGTAGTCTACAGGCTTTGTTGAGAGAAACTGAGATCCCGCGGAGGGCACTTGTTGGGGCAGAGCCAGATGGCAAGGTCAGTAGTCAATGATAGAGGTGACAGAGCTGTAGATGGCTAGTTTAAGGGCATCTGCAGGCATACAGTGCTTGTGTTTGTGTAGTAGTCCAATCCATTATATTGGCGGTCTTGGCAACAGTGTCAATATGCCGCGTGTAGGAGAGGGTACTATCCAGGGTAATACCAAGGTACTTGAACTCCTTGACATGTTCGAGTGGGTTCCCAGCGCGGGTTCTTGATGGTGAGGGACAGAGAGTGTGCCTGCTCTGTCAGTTACAGAAGGACATGGCTTTAGTCTTGCTGTGGTTCAGGACAAGTTTATGAGAATTGAACCAGTCTTCGATGCGATTGAAGTCGAGCTGCAGCTGGGATTCAAGGACTGTAATGTCATGGTGGCTGGAAAACAGGACTGAATCGTCTGCGTATAGTAATATTTTTTGGTGGCAGGCACTGGGGAGATTGTTGATGAAGAGAGAGAAGAGTAGAAGGATCAGAATAGACCCCTGGGGGACTCCAGAGCGGACCGGTTTCTCATCCGAAGAGATCCCTGCAATCCTTACACGTTGGATCCGATTATCAAGGTAGCTGGTGAACCATGGAAGGGCATCGCTGGAGATCCCAATGGAGGACAGTTGCTTGAGCAGTAGGGGGTGGTTAACTGTGTCGAATGCCTTGGTAAGGTCTATAAATACTGCCCCTCCACAATTCCTTTGTCAAGCATGGCATGGATGAAGGTTGTAAATTCCAGTAGTGCAGTGGTGGTGCTGCCTTTTCTGAAGCCATGCTGCTCTGGGCACTGTACATTGTACTTATCCAGGAATTCAGCTAGTTGGTCCGACACTATTCGCTCCAGCGCTTTGGACAGTGGGGGAGGATTGGAGATAGGTCTGTAATTGGTGTGCAGTGTCCTATCTCCGCTTTTGTGAACCGTGTGACAGTGACTTTCTTCCAGAGAGAGGAAATGGCCCAAACTAAGCGAGAGATTAAAGATCTTGTAAGTGGTTCTAAGATTTCATCGAGGACTTGTGCCAGCAGTTTCAGGTCAAGGGAGTCACCACTGTACCCTTGTTTGCCGATGGCCTTTTGAATGTATTTTCTAGCTACTTGTGGTGGGACCTCCTTAAAAAAACTTTGGGGTTGTACTGCTCTAGTTGGGGGTAACTTGGGAGGAGCTGGAGGGAGGTCATCGAAAAATTTGGTGGAAGGACACTGTCCAGGTTTGTAAATGCATTATTAAAAGTGCTGGTGATGATACCTAGGTTGAGTGTAGGGAGTGCCATGAAGGTTGAGCATAGTGGGTGGTGCTTTAGGATCCTTGCCTGTGAGTTCTTTCATGTTGTTCCAAATTTGTTTCCCTGGCCCCAAAGGTTGGTCAGAGCCTCTTTGTAATAGCTGCATTTAGCAAGCCGTATTCTTCGAAGTGCAATAATTTCTGGCTGCTGTATAATTGTATATTTACTCGTGGCCGGAGTTACAACAGCACAATGCCAGAGGTGGTCTCTGTGCTTGAGCAGAGTTAAAGGTCAGTAGTAACCCAGGGGTTGGTCTGTCCTTTGACCTTCATCTTTTCACTGGTGCATAGATGTCACAGACTTCGTGCTGAAACGCTTTGATAAAAGGTCCAGAGCTTTGTTGGTGTCATTGAGGGAGTCGAGCACTGCCCAGTTCAGCCTGGTTAGATGGGATTTTAACAGCTGGAGGTGCCCTTGTTTGATAACCCTGGCATAGATAAGCTTGGGAGGGGGCTTGTGGTATTTGTTTGACCAGGAACAGATGACAGGCGAGTGGTCACTTACTGTATCCGGGAGTACAGAAACATTGGAGATGCGTTCAGGGTGGTTAGATAGAATCCAGTCTAGAAGCGTAAGGGAGCCTGTCCTATAGTTACACCTAGTGGGGGCATTGACCAGTTGAGTGAGGTGATGTGCTGTGGCTGCATCCTTATAGGTAGCGGCCTCAGCGGAGAGCCAGTTAATGTTAAAATCACCCATGATTATGGTTTCAGAATTATGTTGCTGGACCCTTAGATATTCCATGATGCTATGGAAGCCAGCAGCCTGGTCTCTTGGGGGTAGGTAAACCGAGATGACAGTGAGTTCCTTGTTATGTGCACCTTAGATAGACCGGGTGGTCTGTTTCTGCTGGAACATTCGTATGTTCATATGTTCGCATGCTGCTCAGTCTAAACTAAGCATAGCATTATTTAAAGTGCTTTCTTCATATAAAACACACCAATGGCACCAGGATCAGATTTTTCACAACAAATGTGGAATGCTAGAATGCTATCCATGGAAAATTCCCCCCCCACCCGTTGTCTTCACATTTTTTTTACACAGTCTATTTCATGAAAATTTTAGAATACTGGGAAAGAAAAGATATCTGCCTTTTGTTCTATCACCATTATAGCATTGTTAAGGAATCAGGGGGCCGATTCCAAGACGAATGGCATAACTTGTACATGGTTGCGAGTTAGGCTCTTCGCCCTTATGCCAGGGACCCTATGCCGCATTCCAAGAGCGGCAGGGTCCCGACACTTGCGACATGCGGGATATGCCATACGTGGGTTACCACCACACGCATGGCATATTGCAGCCGCATGTTGCAACTCGTGGACAACAACAGGTGGTCCCCGAAGTCTCCCTGCCCTGGGCCACCTCAGCACAAACCAGGGGGCATGGGGGACAGGACAGATGGCACAGGTGTCATGGGGCACACCAGCAATGGACCCCCAGGAGTCCCAGATGATTGGGGGGGGTTGGAGGCAGGGGTGTGCTTGAGGGGGCTTGGGGACAGTATGGCGCCACTGCCATGGCGCTGCATGGCGGCATCCGACTGTGCCAACCGTCAGATGACACTTAGGACAACTCTGAGCTGCCGTACGTTTGGTATGCCACTGCACCTCTTGGAATGGCAAATGCAGGTTATGACAGCCACCCTCCTGGAATTGGGCATTCTGGCTGTCGTAGCTCACACTTGCACCAGGCATTGAAGGCTGCAGCATAGTGGGTGGCATAACCCACGAATGTCGTAGCTCACAGCTGCCATGGCGCATCTCGCAACTTGGAATGGGGGCTGGCGTATCGCATGGTGTAAGTAGCGAGATATGCCATGGGGTTTGGCATATCTCGCCTTATGCTGGCGTATCCCCTCCTGGAATTGGGCCCCAGGAACACATCCAGGAATAATTTAGGCAGAAATATCTGATCAATGTCAAGAGTGTAAACAAATTTATCCCTTTTTGAAATGACCCTGCCAACAAAACTTCTGAACTACCAAAAAACTATGCATGTATTTTACTTCTTACGGTTAGATTGTAAAACAACATTTAATATTTTCACATACAATTCTCATCTATAATGTAAAAAATGTTGTGTGAACCATGCTTTTTAACATGTTTTAATACTTTGTAATGACTCAAATGAGTTGAACAAATAAAGCATTTGAACTTGAACATGAAATCCTGGAACTATTGCTCACTGCCAAATGGTAACGTAGTAAAAGCCAGCAGTATAGGCCTCATGGTCTATCATGTCTGCTCAGAAGCCAGTCCCCCTACTGAGAGCTTGCTCCTCCACCCCCCCAAACCCAGAAGTGTCTTCCCCGGCTTCAGTATCGCCCTGTACCTGTCCCAACCCTTCTTGAATCCTTCCACTGAGTTCTCTTCCACCAGACTCCTAAGCAGTGCATTCCATGGTTCCACCGCCCTCTCAGTGAAGTAGTTTCTCCTGCGCTCCCCTGTACTCCCCCTCCCAGCTTCCATTCATGTCCCCTGGTAGTTCCCCCATTCTTAAGCCTGAACATCTCCTTGGCTGCGCCCTTATTCATCCCCTTTACATACTTGAAGACCTTTATCACGTCCCCCCTGTCCCTTCTCTCTTCCAATGTGTACAGCTTGAGTTCTTCCAGTCTCTCCTCATAGGGCCTACTCTCCATGCCCTGAATCATCCTGTTCACTCTCCTCTGGACCCTCTCCAGCAGCGCAATGTCTTTCTTAAGGTGGAGTCTCCAGAACTGCACACAGTACTCAAGATGCGGCCTAACCAGGGCATTATACAGAGGAAAGATTACCTCCCTCTTCCTGGAGGTAATTCCCCTGGTCATGCAGCCCAATACCTGTTTGCTTTTGCTGCGGCTCTTTGACAATTCTCTGTGTTATTCATTATGCTGTCTACCACAACCCCTAGGTCCCTCTTGCCCGAAGTGGTTTGCAGTGTGAGCCCCCCCCAGGTGTATGCATGGCCCCCGTTTCTGACCCCCAGATGCAACACTCTACATTTCCCTGCATTGAACTTCAATCCCCACTTCCTTGACCACCCCCCAGGGTATCCAGATCCTCCTGGAGGGCCTCTCTCCCCTCCTCCACATCCGCCAGTGCTCAGAGTTTTGAGTCATCCGCAAAGAGACTCAGCCTACTCCTAACACCTCTCCCTATGTCCGAGACATAGGAATTGAACAAGAGTGGTTCCAGGACCAAACCCTGGGGGACCCCACTGGTGACCCCTCCTGGGGGAGGAGACTATCCCTTCAACCACCACTCTCTGTACTCACCCCGTAAATCACTTTTCCACCCACCTGAGCAACTGCCCGCCCACCCCATCCCTCCAGCTTTGTTAGCAGGCCATTGGGGTACCAAATCGAATGCCTGGTGCAGAAGTGTTCTACAATATATGCTTCCAGTATTTCTGCCAAACTATTCTGACCAACTAGATAGCCTAATTAGAAGATGCTATAACCCAGTGGTGAGCAACCTGGAAATGACTGAGGGCTGCGTGTCCCTCGAACCACCTCAAGGGCCACATAAATACGGGCAACACATTTTACAACAAAACTGACACATCTGAGAAAAAAACACCTTTATTAAATGTACTAATAGCATCATTACAACTTTAGACTTGACTCACATATCATCACAACAAGTGATTTAATTGGCTCACACACCTTGCTTACTCTGAACATTGGGGGGGGGGGGTTGTGGAGCTTAAACAACGAGTGCGTTTATCACTCTTTAAATTACATGTCACACCTGGCTGACCATTTCACAAATGCAGTCTTTGTGCCTTTTTACCACTAATTGCCCCTAATTACTGAAATTATCTTTTGTATTGAAAGCGGAAGTAGCAGAAGTTAATACAGTGCTGCCATAGTATTAAAAAAATATCACCTGACCAACAAAACACAAAAGCACCAACATGCAGAATATGGTCCTGCTGAAGTTAAAAAGATCACCCGACCGACCGAATACACGAGCACTACAGTCCCACAGCAGTATGCCCAGTCCCTCGGTACAGCCAGAATGTGAAGATAAGGGGGTCCATGAGCTAAAAACTCCATTCATTTTGTTTAACTTAATTTAGGTGCAGACTCAAAATAGTTACAAGCTACAATCATGCTCATTCTCATCCTTAAGCCCCCCCATTAGTGCCCTACCCCCTCTAGACTTAGTCCATACAGTATCCTTCAATCTTCTGAGCTTTAGAAAATGAAGCAGAATGGATCATAATTCTTGGCTCAGAGCCTGCCACCAGAACCCTTACCCTTCCTGGTTCTTCTTCCTGATGGCTCCGCCTCCGTACCATTCCCATGCTCTGACATTTTGTCATGAAGTTGTTTGTAGAACGTGGGGGTCACGCTACACTGAAATGAATGGGGGTATGTATTACTATTCTTTCTGCCGCATTTTAGAAGTCCATTGGGGTTTAATTCAAAGCCACAGCTCAACTAACAACAGCCTTGTCCTGAACCACTAAGCAATTTAGAAATGAATTTGTAAAAAATTAAAAAATGTAAACAACATTGCCCACAGGCGCTGGGTTGTATGGACCCGTGGGACACTGGCCCCAGCAATATTTTTTGATCTGGGCTGAGCCCCAGCAATATTTTGCCACATGCTGCCTTTTTTTTTTTTAAGGCATTTTTTTCCCCCGGTTTCTCTGCATGTGCCCTCTGCTGCTGACTGTGAGTGTGACCACATGCCTGCATCCCAACTTCCGCCACACCACCGCAGTTTAATTAGGCTGGCTGCAGCTGGCATTATTTAAAATTGGTGCCTTTGCCTTGCTGCCTCCCTCCCTTCCCCTTAGTTTGTGCTCTCCTCCCAGAAAATCATTGGGGTTCAATCAGAGTGCAATTTTTCAGCATGCCGCACTGTGATTGGCCGGGAGGGGGGTTGTATTGGACGCAATATGCGTGTGAGCATTGGGGCAGTTCTGTGTGTCTCAGTGTGTTTGAGGGGGCATTGATTTCCATTGTGTGGCGGTGGGAGAGAGTGAGCAGTTGGCTGGCCTGGCAGAAGAGAGCGGTGGTGGTCCAGGCATCCGGCCAGAAGAGAGAGGAGGCGAAACTGGAGAGAACAGCCAAAGACTGGTGGTGGTGCAGCAGGAGTTGGTAGTCTTCTGGGTGTCCAGGACAACACCACACCAGCAGCAGCCAGGCAGTGCAGCAGGCCAGTTGTAGTTCGAGGAGTCAGGCCAGCGGTGATGAGGGAGAGGGAGGAGGACCTGGGTGGCCGGGTAGTGGAACCAGGTCAGCTGCAGACGTAATCTCCAGCAGGCAGCAGCAACAAGCACAAACAGGCTGAGCAGCAGACTAGTGCTGAAGAGGAGAGTAGAGCGAGTGGGCGACCTGAGTATGCCATTTGGGGTTAGGAAGGTTTGGGCAGGTGGCAGGCCTACAAGTGGCCAGGTGGGGGTCCTTTGGTCCGGGCATCCGGTGGCAGCACAGAGCAAGTCATCTTGAGGAGCAGCAGAGGAGGAATGTGTCAGCCAGCAAGCAAAGGTAGGCCAGCAGCAGCAGAACTGTTCAGTGAGGTGCACATTCAATCACAGTACAGTGTCTCCTGGCAATCAGACTAGAAAAGCAAACCTGCGCCTCAGGCACTTCAGCTCATGGTATACTCTGAGCTGCTTAACCCATGCTGGAGGAGGGGCTGGCACATTTACACTTATTTTATGGGAGGGATGCTGATGTTGCCTCTGTGGGGATGAATGGGAGGGATGTTGATGTTGCCTCTGTGGGGATGGATGGGAGGAATGCTGATCTTGCCTCTGTGGGAAGGGACAGGAGGGATGCTGATCTTGCCTCTGTGATGATTGATGGAAGGGATGCTGATGGTGGCAATGCCTCTGTGGGGATGGATGGGAGAATGCTGATGTTGCCTCTGTGGGGATGGATGGGAGGAATGCTGATATTGCCTCTGTGGGAATGGACAGGAGGGATGCTGATCTTGCCTCTGTGATGATTGATGGAAGGGATGCTGATGGTGGCAGTGCCTCTGTGGGGATGGATGGGAGGATGCTGATGTTGCCTCTGTGGGGATTGATGGAAGGGATTCTGAAGGTGGCGGTGCCTCTGACGGGATGGCTGGGAGGGATGCTGATGTTGCCTCTGTGGGGATAGATGAGAGGGATGCTGATGTTGCCTCTGTGGGGACTGATGGGAGGGATGCTGCTGTTGGCTCTGTGGTAACTGATGGGAGGGATGCTGATGTTGCCTCTGTGGGAATTGATGGGAGGGATGCTGATGGTGGTGGTGCCTCTGTGGAGATGGACAGGGAGTGATGCTGATGTTGCCTCTGTGAGGATTGATGGGAGGGATGCCGATGTTAGCAGAAACAAAAAAACACGCATTCCAGAGCCAGGAGAACAGACAGTCCTCCAATGAAGGTAGTCACAAATTGCCGCAAATCCAGTTTGCTGTTTGTTTACAAAAATACTGGTTTTATTGAACAAACATGAGAAGGCACACCAGTTATGTGCAAGGTCCCCAGCATTTTGCCAATTAAGGCTTCATCAGGGAGATAAACTTTGCAATACTCAATGTTTTTTTTATACCAATTAGTTTCAAAATCAAAGATCTCAATTGCAATGAATGGTCATAACTTCAGCATTTCTTCATATTTTGACCTCAAATTGTGAACATAGTCTTTTTATGACCCCAGATCATAAACCCCATAGGTGAAAATGTTCAAATCCGTTCCAAAATGCCATTCCATGCCACAGGTGTGAAAACACATTTTGGGCAGGATGGAAAAAATGACAGCTATACTGTTCATAAGGTGGTGTGAGAAAATGGTTATGTTGAAAATTTGGACTCAAAATATTGAAAATTATGAAAGTTATGCACGTTCATAGAAAAATTTCAATGAACGCGCATAACTCAGCCATTTGTAGGAATTTTTTTCGCCAGATTTTCAACATGGTCTTTTTGGGAGCCCCCTCATGAACAATGGTGGTGAAATTTCGTCACTTGGTCCCGAAAGATGATTTCACGCAATGACCACAAAATCACCTTCCAGGCCTGATTAACGAAACAACAGTGAAAGTGTTTATGAGGTGGGGTCCAAAAGAAGCCCATGTTGAAAATTTGGTGAACAAATACCTTAAAATGGTAAAGTTATGAACATAAGTTCAAAACACCATTGAAATTAGGGGGTGGGGGTATGAAGAAGTAGGCTGCTGGTTAACTAGGATCTACAGCTTATCCATCAGGTAGGGAAATGGGCAGACTGGGTGGGCCAAGCGGTCCTTATCTGCCGTCAAATTCTATGTTTCTATGTTTCTATGCTGGGCCATTGGAGATCTTAGGGCTCAGCTCCGGGCAGCATGGGCAGAGATTGCACGCCTCAAATTTCATATTCAAGAGGAAATACATTATAAGAACCACCCGCCATTTCCCCAGCATCCAACTGAAAACCTCGACCCAGAGGGTGAGTTGGACCAGGAGGTTGGCAGGTGGTTAGAGGCAAATCGGGTGCCCCATCACTCTCTGCTCTCCAACATATTACCTCCAAAACCATATAAACACTACAAACAGGTATCTGCCTCTATCTCTGAAATCAAACAAAGAGGCAGAAGACACTGCAGAGCAGGACACTCGGCACAGGAGCTAGCACAACAAAACTCACCCAAATCAGGAACCAAAACAAAAAGCAAAAGGGAATCCAAAAACTTCTGATCATAGGAGACTCCATGATTCGGGGAGTTGATACCCATGTTCAAGCCAGGGGTAATGGTCAGATGTCTCCCAGGCACATCAGCATGGAGAGACACTGACCGCATTGCTAAAATTGTTCACAAAGCAGGAGAAAACATTGATGTCCTAGTACACATAGGGACTAGTGATCTCGCCAGCCGGTCAGTTGTGGAGACCAAAGAACACCTAACCAGGCTGGGTGACAAACTATCATCCATTTCATCTGGCATCTCCTTCTCTGAGATCCTGCCAGTCTGGGAGAGGGGGGCAGATGGACGGAAGGTCAGAGAAGGGGAGACAGGGGAGCTAAACACGTGGCTCAAGGGCTGGTGCCAGGAAAAAGGACACAGATTTGTAGGGAACTGGCAACAGTTCTGGGAGCGAAAGTTGTTTAAATTTGATGGACTGCATCTGACTAAGGTGGGAGTCAGTGCATTGGGGCAGAAGTTTGACGTCTTTGCAGAATATTTAAACTAGCAAAAGGGGAGAGGGGTGCAGCACCCCATACGTCGAATGGGAAGAACACCCCTCCCCCCTCAGCTAGTGGTCAAACAGGGATTCAGCATGTTTGCAGTTCATTTGCATCACCAGGTTAAAAAAAAAGGTTTGTCTCCCCATACAACCCACAGGGGTAATGCCAAACCTCACCCAACAACTAACACACCGAAATCTGGCCAATGGAAAATCATGTACACAAATGCTCACAGCCTGGGAAATAAGATCCCAGACCTACAGGTAATAATGTCAGAGGCTAAACTGGACATAGTAGCAATTAGTGAGACGTGGTTTACCAGTAACCACACTTGGGAGACTTCAGTACTTGGCTATATATTGTTCAGAAGAGACCGAGGTGCAAAAGGGGTGGAGGAGTGGCCTGTATGTCAATGAAAATATCAAAGCTACAGAAATTCAGAATACACATAAGAGCCAGAAGAACTGTGGGTCACCCTGGAAACAGGAAATGGGACAGCCATAAGAACTGGGGTTGTCTACAGGCCCCAGACCAGGGAGGACATAGACACATTACTGTTAGAAGATATACAAAACATGACAGCTAAAGGGAGGTTCTGATAATGGGAGACTTCAACATGCCGGATACAGATTGGTCAATGCCAGCAGGAACATCTGCCAGAACTAGACACATAGTGGATTCCTGCAGGGGAGGGCCTCAAACAACTGGTACAACAACCCACAAGAGACAGGGCTATCCTAGATCTAGTACTGACTAACAGGAAGGGATCACAGATCTCCAGGTAGAAGGTCACCTGGGGCCAGTGACCATCACATGGTATGGTTCAATTTGGTACTACATCTAAATCATCCCATTCCAAGGCAAAATATGGGACTTCAGAGGAGCTGACTTTGATAAGATGGCCAACAGAGTTACACTAGCCCTGGCAAAAAGAAACACAGGTGAGGGGATACAGGCAAAGTGGGCAAGCATTAAGGATGCAGTACTTGAAGCAACATCCCATTGTGTTAGACAGAAAAGGAAGTGTAAAAGAAGAAGGAAACCACTTTGGTTTTCAAATACAGTAGCAGAAAAGGTCAGAGCCAAAGGCTGGCCTTCAGGAAATATAAGGAACACAGCGGATGAAGATAGGGAGGCATACCAAACTGCCCTAAGGGAAGCAGGGAAGGCAGTAAGGCAGGCAAAGTCCCAAACTGAGGAAACACTAGCACTGACAGTAAAGAAGGTGACAAGACTTTCTATAGATACATTAGGTGAACGGAGAAAGTCCAGAGGGGGTATGCTAAGCTTAATGGAGAAAAGGGAGCAGCGAGAGGATCGACTATGTAAAAGCATCTATCCTAAATAGATACTTTTGCTCAATATTTACTGAAGAGAAGGTAGGCAGGGCCCACAGCTCAGCACCATGGACACAGTGGGGAGGGAGGTGAGCACTACTCCTCACAAAAGAAAGGGTCCTACAAGAGCTTGTTAAGCTCAGGAGGACAAGCAATGGGACCTGATGGCATACATCCTAGGGTACTTAAGGAGCTAAAGGTGGAACTAGCAGAGCCATTAGCAGAACTGTTTAGTGAGTCTCTGAGCACAAGAGAGGTCCCAGAAGACTGGAGAAGGGTTATGTGATCCCGCTCCACAAGAGTGGTAGCAGGGAGGAGGCAGGGAACTACAGACCAGTCAGTCTTACCTCAGTAGTGGGCAAGATTATGGAGGTACTCCTTAAGGAAAGGATAGTGCAACACCTGGAATCCATAGGGGCACAGGATCCAAGACAGCATGGGTTTACAAAAGGAAGGTCCTGTCAAACTAATCTCATAGATTTCTTTGACTGGGTAACCAGAGTGGTGGACCAAGGGGGAGCAGTTGATGTCACCTACCTTCTCTTCAGCAAAGCTTCTGACACTGTTCCACATAGAAGATTGATAAATAAGCTGGGTAGACTCGGGGTGGGTCAGAAGTTGGTCAACTGGGTGGCAAACTGGTTGACGGGAAGAAAACACAGAGTGGTGGTAAATGGGATACAGTCAGAAGAGACAAAGTCACAAGTGGGTACCTCAGGGATCAGTCCTGGGGCCAGTCCTCTTCAACATCTTCATTAGTGACCTTGCAGATGGACTAGAGGGTAAGGTTTGTCTGTTTGCAGATGACACCAAGATCTGCAACAGAGTAGATGATCCAGATGGGGTGGGCAGAATGAGAAGAGATCTGGATAAACTAGCAAAATGGTCAGAAGAGTGGCAACTGGGATTTAATGCAAAGAAGTGCAAGATCATGCATAGGGAAGAGAAACCTGAAGCCACCTATGGCTGGAGGGAGTTGCTAGCAGTCACAAAGGAAGAAAGAGACTTGGCATCATCATCACTGATGACCTGAAATCATCCAAGCAGACCCCAAAGCAGTAGGTAAGGCTAGGGGGTGTTAGGTGTATAGTAGGGGTATCACAAGTCGTAAGAGGAGGTAATAATCCTCTTACAAGACACTGGTTAGGCCCTCATCTGGAGTACTGCGGCAGTATTGAGGCCACACCTTCACAAGGACATTAATCAAATTGAGGCAGTCCAGAGAAGGGCAACAAAATGGTGCAGGGACTGCATCAGAAGACATATGAGGACAGATTAACAGAGCTCAGTATGTATACCCTTGAGCAAAGGAGGAGAGAGGTGATATGATCGAGGCATTCAAACACCTTAAGGGCATTAACAAGGTGAAAGAGTCTAACATGTTTAAATATAAGAAAAATAGCAGGGACAAGAGAGACAGCATGAGATTAGAGGGGCTGATTAAGGGTAATGTGAGGAAATTTTTCACAGAAAGGGTGGTGGATGCATGGAATGGCCTACCTCAAGAAGTGGTGGCTATGACTACAGTGCAGGGCTTCAAACAGGCATGGGATAGGCATAAGGGAGCAATACAAATGAGTATGAATAGATAGGCCACTGACAGAGCAAAGGCCGAGAGCACATTTATAAGGCAGAAAAAGAAACGGGCAAACTGGATGAGCCTTGCGGTCCTTATCTGCCGTCAACTTCTATGTTTCTACATCACAGTTATCAACCAATCAGATTGTTCCTTTCCATAACACTAGCAAATATTCAAATAAAATAATTGGTAATAAAGAAAAAATGTTACACATTAGTTCATGATAATGGTAGCAACCCTTTTGCATATCAAATATTTCAAACTTGTAAAGTCAGTTGCATCAGCCAGATTGCTTAATACAAAATTGATTATTTTTGAGGCAAAATTATTCCTGTTAGCTAGTGGAGGAATGTACCACATACTAAAACTCAAAATCTTCCCAAAATATATATTAAAAATGGGGTTATCGACCAAAAGTTTGTACGACCAATCAGATTGTTGTATTTCAGATACATTAAATTGATAATAGTTCTCTTACTAAGTAGTTGTTGATGGTTGATAAATTTATTTATTTATTTATTTGCTTTTGTTGACCAGGTAAGCACACTAGACAGCCAAGTGCCTATTTTCAGGTGCGACCCGGGAGAGTAACAGGTAAAAACTTCATACATAAACAATTGAGGAAGCGTAAGGAATACACAGTAAAAAATAACAGGCAATGCAGTGCTGGCTCTAGAGCAAGGCAGGTATACATTGAACAGTTGAGGAACAGAGAAGAGTACATAAGAAATACATAGGTAGTTTCAAGGCTAGCTCTAGGGCAAGGTTGGCACGAAATTCATACATGTACAATTGAGACAAAAAACATAACTAAATTAACAGGCAGTTCAAGGCTGGCTCTAGGACAAGGCAGACACGGTGCTTTAATGTAGGATGGGACAGACGGGATATAATTAGGTGGCGAACAACGGGAACAAAGATAATGGTAAGTGCCTGCAAGGGGGAAGGGGAGTGCTCTAGGCAGGTGGTAAGTCCAGGATTTATGGCCAGTTCCTGAAGGAGAAGTGCAAGAAGCGCTGAGGCCCCCCCATCCAATCAGGTTCGGGGTTGGGAAGGGGCAGAGGAGTAGGACTATGAGGAGCAGGAGCAGGGGGAGAAGCGCTGAGGCCCCCCCATCCAAATACAGGTTACTCACCTATAACAGGAGTTCTAGGAATGGTATATGTTGTTCATCCACACTTTCTGGTAGGTATCCTTGCCGCTTTAAATCTTGCCGGAAGGTCTTCAAGCTGGCTCCTCCCACCCACCCGGGTGGTAAAACTCTCAGCTCTGCCCCATGGCGCCAGATCTGGCCCGCTGGAAGCTCAGGGCAAAGGCCGGCCGGGAGGTTATATCGTAGATGAACAACATATACCATTCCTAGAACTCCTGTTACAGGTGAGTAACCTGTATTTCTAGGGACATGGATATGTTGTTCATCCACACTTTCAGGCAGACTCCTAGCAGTTCTCCGGGAGGAGGGAGGCAAGGCACACACACCCTACTTAGGAAATAGAGACTGGAGAACTGAGGCCCCAAAACCAGCATCCCGGCGTGACTCAAGGTCGATGTGGTAGTGGGTTATAAAGGTATGTGCCGACTTCCAGGTAGCAGCCCTGCAGATATCCTGGATAGGGATGTCCCTGGAAGCAGCTACCGATGCAGCGGTATGGCGGGTAGAATGAGCTCTTATCCCTCTGGGAGGTTCCATGCCCGCCAACCTATAGCAGAGATCTATGCAGGAGGTGACCCACCTGTTTACCGTCCGGCTTGGCTGCAGGTCTGCCAGGTCTTGACTGGCGTGAGTGACAAACAGCTGCGAACCTCTCCCCGAACTTCAGCCGCAAGGCCTTATAGTAAGCGAGCGCCTCCTAGGGTCCAGAGTATGGAGCTGATAGTCTGCCCGAGGTGTGATTGGGGTAGAACACCAGCAGAGTCAATACCTGGTTAAGGTGAAACTCGACACCACCTTCGAAGGAATTTCGGTGGGGCGCAGGGACAACCTTGTCCTGTGGAAGACCAGGTAAGGAGACTCTATGGAAAGCGCCTGGAGCTCTCCCATCCGGCCTGGCTGACGTGACAGCCACCAAGAAAGCGGTCTTCCACGACAGGTGAGAGATGTCACACCTGTGCATTGGTCTAATAGGCTTGCCCATGAGCTTTTCCAATACAGCAGTAGATCACACGGAGGTGGAGGTTCATGCACCAGAGGGATCATGTGATCCAGGCCTTTGAAAATGCGCCTCGACCACTTTCTCCTGCGCACCGACTGCTTCCCAGCCCGTGCCCGTAAGCAGAGATGGCTGCCAGGTGCACCTTTAGGTCATCGACCCAAGCCCTTGCTGAGAAAGGGACCATAGGTAGTCCAAGATGCTTGCCAAGGAACAGGAGGAAGGGTCCAGGCCCTGGCCCTGACACCAAATGGAGAATCTCTTCCATTTGAAGGCATAGCATTTTCTGGTCGACTCCTTATGGGACGCCTCAACTACATTGAGGACCTCATCGGAAAGACCCAAGGCCTGGAACTCTAGCCCCTCAGGAACCAGGCCGTCAGGTGCAGGGACTGAAGGTCCGGATGGAACACCTTCCCCTGATTGACTGATAACAGGTCCAGGAGAGCTGGAAGCTGCCTCGGGAGCCTGGAGCTGAGGCTGAGGAGATCTGGATACCAGCATTGGCGGGGCCAGTCTGGGGCTACCAGAATCACCTGTGCCTTGTCCCTCCTCGCCTTGAGAAGCACCTTGTGGATCAAGGGAAATGGGGGAAAGGCATAGAAGAGGCCCGGAGTCCATGGCCTCGAGAAGGCATCCCCCTGCAGCGAACCCTGCTGAGGGGGCCGGGCATGAAACAGCCTCAGCTTCGCATTCTCCCTGGAGGCAAACAGGTCCACCTGAGGTGTGCCCCAGTGGGAGAACAGATCTTGTACTACCTCCGGCAGGAGACACCACTCGTGGGACACAGCCCCTATCCGGCTTAGGGCATCGGCCAGAGTGTTGGAGGCTCCTGCCACATGGATGGCTAGGAGATCCGCCTCCAGGCTGCGAACGAGTGACCAAATGCGGAGAGCTTCCTTGCACAGAGGCATGGAGCGTGTCCCGCCCTGGCGGTTTAGGTAGTACATGGTCATGGTATTGTCCGTCTGGACCTGAACCACTTGACCCCGTAGAAATGGAGCAAAGGCGGTGAGGGCTAGACGAACCGCCCGAAGCTCCAGCAGGTTGATATGGCATCGGGACTCCCGAGGGGACCAGAGGCTGTGCGCTCTGTGCTCCCCCAGATGGGCACCCCAACCCATCAGAGAGGCATCGGTCGATAAAGAGACCGTCGGCTCGGGGCGGACAAATGGGATGCTCTCCTGCAAACTGGCTGGAACGGTCCACATCCCCTGGGTCACCATCACTAGCTGGTCCAATGGATCGCAGCGCTGTGACCACTGGCTGGCCAGTCCCCACTGAAGGGAACGCATGTGCCAGCGGGCCCAATGGAACACGCTGGTGCAGGCTGCCATGAGACCCAGGAGGCGCAGGAAGTCTCGGGCAGGGCGCGATTGCCCAACCAGAAATGATTGGGCAAAGGAGGAAAGAACCTCAGCCCTGTCCGCCGGGAGCCGTGCTCTGGCTCGAAGAGAGTCGAGCTGTGCCCCGATAAAATGAATCACCTGCTTTGGTCCGAGTTCCGACTTGGCCTCGTTGATGAGAAGGCCGATCTGGGAGCAAACCTGGAGGGCCAGATCTCTGGACCGCTCCACCTCCTGTCTGGAGGGGGCTGCTATCAGCCAATCGTCCAGGTAAGGGTACACCCGGACCCCTCGGCACCGCAGGAATGCTGTCACCACTGCCATGCATTTGGTGAAGACCCTGGGAGCAAGACAAAGGCCGAAGGGCATGGCTCAGAACTCGTAAAGAGATCCCTCCGCTCGAAAGCGAAGGAATCTCTGGTGAGACGGACGGATAGAGACATGGAAGAATGCGTCCTGTAGGTCCAGAGAACAGAACCACATGCCACGTTCCAGGGATGGTATTATCTGAGCCAGAGTGACCATCCTGAAGGTCCGAGACCTTAGGAGCTTGTTCAGGTCGTGCAGGTCGAGAATGGGGCACCAGCCCCCCGTCCGTTTTGGGACCAGGAAGTACCTGGACACAAACCCCAGGTCTGTGGGAGGGTCTGCCACCTCTGTGATCACCTCCTTCTCGAGGAGCAGAGCGATGTCGGCTCGGCGAGCCGACAGCGAGGCTGTGGACCCCGAGGCGGGGGGTGATGGCTCAGAAGGGCGGGACCTGCTCGAACTCCAGAGGCAGGCCCTTTCCTACCACTTCCAGCACCCACCGGTCTGTGGTGATAGCGGACCAGGCGGAAAGGAAGTGGCGGAGCCGTCCCCCCACGGGGGGAATCCGGGGTGGAGTGACGAGGTTGGGTGTGACACCCCTCAACCCGTCACTGGGCAGGCTTGGAGGAGGGACTGGCCGGGGGACCTCCTGGGCCTTTGCCTCCCTGCTTCCTGGAAAAGGAAGCCGCAGGCTTGGCTTTGGGATGCCAAGTGCGAGCCTGCTGGCCCTGATGCTGCTGGGCCAGACGTGCCATGGGCGCAGACGGACGAAAGGGCTTGGGTTGCGGTCTGTGGCCCTTGTCCCTCTAGGCGGAGGAGACCGAGTCCAGAGTGGCACTGGACTTTTCGATCCTCTGGAGGTGACCCTCCACTCCAGGGCCGAAGAGGTCGGTCCCCAAGAAGGAGACATCCACCAACTTGTGCTGGGTATCCGCTGTGAAGGTGGATATCCTCAGCCATGCCCGACAGCGCATGGCCACTGCAGCCGTGACTGACCTGGCACATGAATCGCCGATGTCCAGCGCACTCTGAAGTTGCTGCTTAGCCACTGCCCTGCCCTGGTCCCGCACCTGCTTGACCCTGGTCTGCAGGTCAGCCGGGAGATGAGGGACTACCTCGTCCAGGGAGCCCAACAGGGCGTGAGAGAAGTGTGCCATCAGTACGACCGAGCTGGCCTGACGAAGGCCAAGGGAGGACACAGTGTAGACTTTGTGCCTGGCATAGTCCAACTTCTTGAACTCCTTGTCGGGAGGCTTGTCCACGTCCCTGGCGCTTCCGGCACGTCGGAAGACACTGTCGGTAACCAACCCCGCGGCTGAGAGGTGTTCCAAAAAACCGGACAGGGAACCGGTAGGGACCGTATACTTCCTCACCATCCTGGCCGAAGGCGCAGGGCAGGAAGCAGGACTCTGCCAGAGCTCCAAGGCCGGGCCGACAATGGCCTTGGCCACCGGAAAGGCCTCCGTGGGAGAATCCTCGGCTCCAATATCTCCGTTAGGGGATACTTGGCCTGCTTGGATACGGGCTCGAGCTGCATCCCGGTGGACTCCGAGATGAGCCTAAGCAAACCCATAAAGGACGATGGGCTATCGTCCAGCGACTGACCTCCAGAGGACTCCAGGTCGACCTGCCTGGAGAACAGGGAGGAATCGTTGTTGGACTTGGATGAGTCCGCAAAGAGCTGCCTTGGGCCTGAGCCACCCTCCACCTGCCGAGGGCGGTCGGGAGTGAGGGTGACAGACAGCCAATGGGGCAGGCCCTGGCCCGGCCGAGAATTCTTGGTCGGGGTCCCAAATTTTGGCTGTGGAGGCGGAGGTTCCACCAGAATCGGTGGGGCAGCCAGTTTCGGTTGAGCAACAGGCCCGAGGGCAGGTGCCTCGGCTAGGGCGAGGGGTTGCTTCGGCCGCTCCGGTGACAGCCACTTGTTGGCCGGGAAGGCTGACGACGCCGGCTTGCTCCTCAGACAGAAGAAGCTGTTGGCCACATGAGATCCTCGAAGCGCCGATGCAATTAGTGCTGAGCTTCCTCGCCCGAGGAGGAAGACGGTAGACAGCGGCGCGCTTACTTACTACGTGGTACCGAGACAGCCTATGTCGGCGGGATCGGCTGGATTGTGAAGATGTCCGAGACCAAGAGCCTCGGTGTTTCCGAGGATGGTTCAGGGGCAGGGTGGGGGGAAGACCCGCTTTCCCCTCGGCTCGGCAGATTTGACCGTGGACTCCGGAACCAGAGGCACAGGCAAGTCCATGGTAACCTCGATCTCTGCCGGGGGAACCGGGGAGTGAGGGTTGTCGGCTTCACCAGTCGACAACCCCTCCGACGGGTCGAGAAAAATCTCGACTGCGTCGACGGGTGTCTCGGTCAAGTGACCTGATGGGGACACCGTGAGGCCAGTGGCCGAAGTCGAGGGTCGACTACTCGGGGAGGGGAACCTCTCCCGCTCCCAAGAGCATCGACGGAGGGACTTACCTTTACAGTCCTTCTTCCTGGACCGAGAGGAAAGTCCTGATGGCCCCTCTCCCTTGGTGGAAAGGGACTGACAGAGCTCCTTAAAAGAAGCTGAATAGGAGGATCCCAAGGAGAGCGGGATAAAGGCCACGGCCGAGGAAGACGAGGATGCAGCCTGCGCCGCCTCCTCCTCGAGGGCGATCATCTGCTCAAGCTGTTCCGCCGAGCCAGCCGCCGCGGACACCGCCAAACAGGCCTCTTTAAATTTCACCGGCGGGTAATATTTCGCCCAAGTTGTAACGGGCGCGCGGGTTTGGGACGACCGAGAAGGAAGAGCACAGGTCGCAGGGCCCGCGGGTCGTGCTCAAGGCCTGCAGTAGATGCACGTGGAGTGCGGATCCCCCGAGACATCTTCTACCCGCATGGGCACTTCCGAAAACTGGGAGTCGATTTGTCCATCGCGGCCGCGAGGGAAATAGTTGACCAAAGTCTTGAAAACCTTAAACTTAATTTCGGGTAAACCAAAGAGTTAGGAACTAGTCTTATACGCAGAGCATTAAGGAGGGAACCTGAGCTTCCAATCGGTAAGGAAGATCTGGCGTCATAGGACGGAGCCGAGAGTTTTACCACCCGGCTGGGTGGGTGGGAGGAGCCAGCTTGAAGACCTTCCAGCAAGATTTAAAGCGGCAAGGATACCTGCCAGAAAGTGTGGATGAACAACATATCCATGTCCCTAGAAACCGTATTATATTAAAAATCCTCAAATCAAACAACCTTATTTAGGCAATTACAAAACAGAATTGTTTTCTGATGATGCCTCTGTGAGGATGGACGGGAGGGATGCTGATGTTGCTTCTGTGGGGACTGATGGGAGGGATGCTGATGTTGCTTCTGTGGGGATGGATGAGAGGGGTGTTGAGTCCAGTGACTGAAGTGGGCCTGGTGGTTTGTCTCTGCAGCAGTGTGCTACTCTGATGGGTTTGGGGTGGACTCTGTCTCTGGCAGCTCTGCAATGTATGATGCACAGAGTTCTGCAATTTATGATCGCCAGGGGAACAGCCTGGGGAGCTTCAGGATGGGAACAGAGACCTGGCCTACTGACTAGCTTGCTAACTTGCTTGCTGTCTTGCTGAAGCCTTCAGCAAGCAAGTTAGTAAGCTAGCCAGTACGCTAGGTCTCTGTTTCCATCCTAAAGACCCTGTCATGGGGTAAGCGGCAACACAGCCAGGGCATGTTTCTTCCCTCCTGAAAATACAAGAACAAAGTCATGTAATACTAGTAGTTAGTTTCTAAAATATGAGCATCCTTTTTCTTTCCTGCCAGTGCAGTCATAGCCCTAATCAGATCATTGTTTTGCATCTGCCTGATCTCATATTCAGCTAACAAATTATTGCCACCACTACTGTGATTAATATGTAGTTGCTTAGCAGTTTCTTGAAAATACCACAGGGGAAAAGAAAACATGCTTATTAGCAATAAAAAATGAAGATTTTTTTCAAGGTGTCAGTCTCAAAGGGCAGAAAACAAACTGTAAAATTCTAATTAAAGGTTGTGGGCTTATATGCTACATGTGAAGTATGCATTCACTGATGAAATGGAGTCTTCCCCATGTTTCAGATTGTGATTGACAAAAAGTTTTGGAATCCACTTAAAGATATAATCGAACATTACAGACTTGTTCCCAGTGGGACATGTGCTAGTGAGATAAAATAAACCCCTGTTCAGTGGTACTTCTGTTGGGCTGAAAACTGTATAATGTAAACATTTTTTGCTAAAGCATTTGTCAACATTGACAGAGATTTCGGGGCAGTTACAACCTGGGAAAAGAAAGTGGTGTGGTGAAGAGATGTGGGTACAAATGTGACTTGAGAGGGGTCAAAAGCCCAGTTGGAGAGTGTGGCCATTGTAGCATAATGAGAAAGTAAAAAATAATAAAAAAAAAACCAAACATCTACATACCTCATTAAACTACACAGGGAAGCATTAAAAAAGCAACAGCTGCCAGCCATCTGAGTTATTTCTAGGGTTCTTACTTCTTCACTGTTACAGTATGTGGCCCTGTGGCTACTGAAAAGCAGGTTTACTGTATAAAATGGCTCTTGGATTGCTGGGACACAACTGTGCCACTGGAAATGTCTGTTGGACCTGTGTGTTTTCCCAGTCACTAGCCCTTTTGGCTACTGGCTGCAAAACTTAATTTTGACCCCTGGTCTTCTATAGATCTATGGTCATGTCCAAAAAAGTATATGCTGCTGACCTCTGCATCTTCACGTTCAAGAAAAGGATGAAATCTGACAGCACCTAAAAATCAAGCATGTATCTGTCCAGGAAAGATACAGTTTCATATCTATATATACTGTGTATATATATATATATATATATATATATATATATATATATATAAAAACTTTATTTGGACATGGCTGGTCATGGGCACATAGAGTCTCCGACTCTTTGTAACCTACCAACTTGGCGATAATGGCATATATGGGTATGTAGTGAAATACAGTACTGACTCCATTAATGCCACACTATGTCTCTCCCAACTCTGCTAAACACATTGGGCAGCCGGAAGGGGATGCACTGTGCTAAGAAGTTGTGTGAGTGACTTGATGTGGGGAACCTGGAGGGTTGGGGGGGATTCTCTCATGACTATTGGCTCCTCTACTAGCCTACAGATAACAAAACCTGGTGTATCCTGCTCTGTTTTGGACTTTGTTCACTGCAGGGGGTAGGGCCTTGACCCCTGGGCAAGGGGGCATGGGCTAGACCCCTGACCCCCACCAAAAATTTTATAAACCCGGCTCCTATGACATCGCCTATGTTCCCCTTAAGCACAGACAAGCTGGCACCTCATTCACCTTATCCCATCTTAAATATTATCTCGTAACAACAGCATGGAGACAGCAGCCTCAAGAACAGAAAAAACATCACCAGTCACGGATACTTTGCAAAACGTGTATTGTGTAAAACTTGTGCATAAAGCACAATGTGAGCAGTGTGATCACTCACAATTTAGTGGCAACATGAACAGGAGGGCTGACACACTAGATCCCCCTGACCGGTTTTGCTCAGGGCTTCAGAGAGGGACACATATGTTGAAACACCACTGTGTGAGCCGCAACAGAACAGGACTTGACTTTCTAGTCTTCCTTGTAGCAGATATCATTGTGGCCACTGGCCACTGTAAGTTGTGCTCTAATGTCTTCGGGTCCACCAGCTTCACCACATTTTTTCTGTCCGTGGTGCTAAATTTTTACCGTAGCACAGCTGAGCTGTGGGACGACCTACTTGCTGTTCAGACAGCAGCCTCACATTAACAAAATATTCACAAATAAGTTCTCCCATAAGATTTTTAAAGCATAAAACAAAGCTTCACACTTCCAGGAAAAATACAGTCTCTTATCACACATAAATGTCTGAGCTTTAATATTTATTTTAAGTTATTAACCATGCGGTGAACTGGACAATAAACCCCCTTACAGCTACGCCTAACAAACAGAAATAAAATAAAATATTGTTGTATATACATTATTAATTACACAAAATACTGTACACAAGATACATTAAAGGGGAACAGTCGGCACTAAAAGCCCCATATCCAAGTGTGGGTCTGGTCCTAATTTGCACTCTGTGTGCAAAAACTTTTTTTTTTTTTATACTTACTGTTTACTGCAGTATAGTAAACTTTGTCGGACTGAGTCTGCTGACTTGCAAGGTGACATTTTCTGTAACTATAAATACAAGAATCCCCTGCAGCTAACACAAAGCTCAAAGGAGAGCTGCAGAAGTGGGATATTTAATAGTCTACAGCGCATGTTAGGGTTTTTGGAAGTTCTGATTTTTTGCTTGCTGGTCCCAGTGTCCTCCTGGGATTAAGTACACTTACAGAGGATTGTAAGTAGACCCAGGAGAACAGGGGGTATGGCAAACATATGACTGGAGCTAAGCTCTAACATGTAGGCTATTGGCTCTCCCACTGTTGAAGCCCTCCTCTGATGTCAGCTGCAGGGGATTCTGGGATTTGTAGTCACAGAAAATGCCAGCTTGTAAGTCAGCAGAATCATTCTGATACAATCTACCACAATGCAGTAAACACTACGTAAAAACAAATGTTTCTGCACAAAAAGTGCAAACTGGGACCAGCCCCACACTTCAGCATGAGGCTCTTAGGAGTGAACTAGGCACCAGGGCATTGCGGGAGGAAGCAGGGAACCAGGAAGTTTGCCTGTACACTAAGGTTAGATTCCTGGTTAGCGCTTGTCATAGCTCACACAACACAAGGTATAATATATGTGGTAGGATCACGCTAAAAGATAGGGGTAGGTGAAACGTCCTAGCCAGTGCAGGGAGAAAAAGGGGGGGTTAGAGTAAGTAAAATTTGGGTTTAGGTGAAATACCTATTTAGGGTAGAGGTACAACAAGGGTTTCAAGGAAGCACATATTGGAACTAGGTAAAAACCCTATCTAGGGTATGGGTACAAAAAGAGATAAAGTAAGCAAAACCTCAGGTTTGGGTAGAACGCCTGTCTAGAGCTGGGGTACAGCAAGGGGTTCAGGGAAGCAACAAACAGAAAGTAGGTAAACCATCCTATCTAGGGTAGGGGTAAAAAAGGATTAAAGTAAACAAAACAAAAACAGACAAGGCAGATAACAGATATGCCGGGAGTAGTACAGTGCAGTGGCTATGGGTGGTAGTTTTCAGGGAGATGTTCTGGAGACTGTGGTCCTTCCTCATCTGCATGCAACTCACTGGCCTGAGGGGGGAGATTGCTCATTGACTAGGATTCCTTTACCCAGGGGTCACCAAGTCTGCCACTGCTGCTCCAAAGATTGCCAAGGAGGAGGGGCGGCTGGACTATGGTGGGCTCAGGAAGGGTGAGGGTGGTGGATCAGAGGTATATCCCCCAGATGGTACCACTAAATAACTCCTACTCTGCTCTGGCAGGGTGGGACTGTCCCATGGAGGCACCTGCAGTAGTGACCAAGGAAGATGTCCTCTGTAGTGGAGACACCAAGGTGGGTGGCAGAGGACCCCAGAGGAAAAGGAAGCAACTCCCTGGTGGGGGCTCAATTGTTAAAGGGACAGAACTGGAGGAAGGAAAGGCAAGGAAGGTTAGGTGCCTACCCGGCGCCATGGCTCGGAGGAGTGAGGAGTGGATCCTGAGGGTCGCTAGGAAAGTAGGATAGGGAGAAGAGCAGGATGTCACGGTCCACCTCGGGACCAATGACCTGGCTAGGGACAGGGCTTGGAAAGTACAGGAAGAGTATAGGGAGTTACATAGATACATAGACAATGTCGGCAGATAAGGGCCTATGGCCCACCCAGTCTGCCCATTTGAGCCTATAAGTTCAGTTTATGTTTTCCTAGAAGTCTGTTGCCCCCTTACCACTGACCTCCAGAATTCCTTTATGTCTATCCCATGCATTCTTAAATCCTGTGATTGTTTCAGCCCCCACCACTTCCTCTGGCAGGGTGTTCCACTTGTCCACCACCCGTTCTGTGAAGAAATTCTTCCTCACGTTTCCTCTGAATTGTCCTCCCTCCAACTTCATCCCATGCTCGCTAGTCCTAGAACATCTTTTTCCCTTAAAAATAGTGTATTCCTGCACCCTGTTCCTCCCTGTAAGATACTTGTATGTCTCTATCATGTCCCCTCTCTCCCTCCTCTCCTCCACGGAGTACATATTCAGTTCCTTCAACCTGTCCTCATAGGACTTGTGATACAATCCATGTACCATCTTTGTTGCCCTCCTCTGAACCTTCTCTACCCTGTCTATGTCCTTACGTAGGTAAGGTCTCCAGAACTGTACACTGCACTCCAGGTGGGGCCTCACTAGTGTCTTGTATAGTGGAAGTATGACCTCCCTTTTCCTGCTGGTGATGCCCCTGCCTATGCATCCCAGCATTCTATTTGCTTTTCCTGCTGCCTTATCACACTGTTTCCCTAGCTTGAGGTGATCAGAGATGATGACTCCAACATCCCTTTCCTGCTTGGTGCGTGCTATATCCTCACCCCCCAACTGATATATTGTGTCAGGGTTTTTGTGCCCCATATGCATTATCTTGCACTTCTTTGCATTGAATTTCAACTGCCAAACCCCTGACCATTCTTCAAGTTTCTGCAGGTCCCTTCTCATTCTGTCTACACCCTCTGGTGTGTCTACCTGTTACAGAACTTTGTGTCATCAGCGAACAGTGAAATTCTGCCTCTAGGTCCCGCAATGTCACTGATGAAGATGTTGAATAGGACCGGTCCCAGCACTGATCCCTGTGGTACCCCACTGGTCACTCTTCCCTCTGTGGAGTGACAGCCATTTACCACCACCCTCTGTGTCCTGCCGCCCAGCCAGTTACCTACCTGCCACACTACTGTCCTGCCCACACCCATATTCCCCAGTTTGTGTAACAGTCTTCTATGTGGCACAGTGGCAAAGGCCTTGCTGAAGTCCAGCTAGGCCATGTCCACTGCCCTCCCTTGATCCACCTCCCTAGTCACCTAGTCAAAAAATTCAATGAGGTTGGTCTGACATGACCTCCCCCTGGTGTAACCATGCTGCCTTGGGTCCTGTAATCCATTGACAACCAGATGTTCCACCAATCGCTTCCTTCAGCAGTGCTTCCATGATCTTCCCCACTACCGAGGTGAGGCTGACTGGTCTGTAGTTCCCTGCTTCCTCTTTGTTCCCACTTTTGTATAAAGGACTACATCTGCTGTCCTCCAGTCTTTGGGTACCTCCCCTGTTTCCAGTGATTGGCTAAACAGGATAGCCAGAGGTTCATCCACCACCTCTCTTAGTTCTTTAAGGACCCTGGGGTGCACCCCATCTGGACCCATTGCTTTATCAACTCTTATTACTTCCAGTTCCTTCAGGACCTTTTCTGTGAAGGGACTTGTGTCCACTTCTGCACCATTCTCACCCCTTGTACTCCTTCAGACCCATTACCTCTTCTTCGTCAGTAAAGACTGAGCAGAAATACCTGTTCAATATGTCAGCTTTACTGTTGACAGCCTCCACGCGGCCCCCATCCTCCCCCTTCAATCTCACTATCCCTCCCTTTGCCTTTCTTTTTTCACTTATGTACCTGTAAAAGGTTTTGTCCCCTCTACCCACTGATTTTGCGAGGGGTCTTAGGCAGGTAGCATGCTCAGTAGACTTTTCAGAGGTGCTACCTGTCTGTGATGGGGAAGGATAGGGTACTCCATACTAGGAGCTTCAACACATGGTTGAATGACTGGTGCAGAGAGGAGGGGTTCAGCTACATTGGGGGATTGGGGTTCCCTTGGAAATATGAAGGCCTATACAGGGGAGGTGGCCTGCATCCATCTGGGAGGGGAGGGGAACCACAGTCCTCAATGAATGATTTAAATGTTACATTGACAGGCATTTAAACTGGCCAAGGGGGATGACTGAAGGAAACGGGAAGACATAAACTTCCCCCACTCAAACAGAAGTAGGCAGCAGGGAGATATGAAACGGAAAGAAATCCGCAAGGGTACCCAACACAAAAAAGGAAACAAAGTGGCAGAAGTAAGGAAAGATGGGACTAAGAGCAGGGAAGGAGAGATGGCAAAAGGGGACAGGGTATGATGGCAAACAGGGTGGTAGTACAGTCTGGAAGGCCATACCTGCAAATGTTCAAAGTCCCAAACCTAGAAGCCATCGTGGCACAGGCTGACCTGGACATTGTCACCATTACCGAGTCATGGTGCAATGAGAACCATGACTGGGATACAGTCATAACAGGCTACACTCTGTTCAGAAAGCACAGGGTGGGGGGTGGGGTGGAAAGGCTCTTTATGTAAGGAATAGCATAAAGGCTACTGAGATACAGGGAAATCAGGAAGGGGTGGAGGTTCTGTGGGTCAGCCTAGAAACAGGTAAAGGAGCCACTATTCACACTGGCATGATCTACAGGCCTCCAACACAAGGGGAAGTTGGATAAGGTTCTGGTGGAAGCCATTCAAAACATGGCAAACAAGGGAGAGGTGCTGCTGGGGGTACTTCAGTGTGCCAGATGCAGATTGCAGTATGCCAGCTGCAGCTTCAGCTAGGAGCAGGGACATCCTAGACTCCCTGCAAGGGGCATTCCTCAGGCAACCAGTAAAAGAGCCCACTCATGAGGGGGAAAGTACTGGACCTTGTACTCACCAACAGGGACAGTGTTGCAGAAGTTACAGTGGGTGTCCACCTGAGGACCAGTGATCACTGTACAGCGTGGTTTAAAGTACTGCAGCAGGACTGAACCACACAAAGGCAAGGGTCCTGGATGTCAGGCAGGGATGTGCAAATCCCACTGCCCCCTGTCCAGGGCAAGTTATTTTCTTTGAAGGGCAAGTATAAAAAGAGAGTTAATTTCATTGTAATGAATTGGGGGTCAAGTGGAAATTCAGCTACAGTCATGGTTGGGCAAGTCCTAAATGTTTTGATTTGAATAGCCCTGACTTCAGGACATCTGATTTTAAAAAGATGGGGGAATGCCTCAGGGACACCCTGGTGGGGGGAGGACGATGGGTGGGAGTGGAGGAACAGTGGGCAAATCTAAAAGGAGGGATAGAGAAGGCAGCAAACCTCTGCATTAGACAAGTAAGTAAGATCAGGATGAAAAAGAGACCACTACGGTTCTCAAAAGAGGCAGCCAGGAAGGTAAGGGCAGAAAAACTAGCATTCAAGAGGTATAAGGAGACACAGAGACAGGAAGATAGAGAGGTGTATCAGAAGAAACAGGCAGAGGCAGGGAACGCAATTAGGTGCACAAAGGCACAAACAGAGGAGAAACTAGCCCAGGCAGTGCAGAAAGGGGACAATGTATTTTTCAAGTACATAAGTGAAAACAGAAAGACCATGGGAGGGATAATAAGGCTTAGGAAGGAAGGAGGAGAGGGTGTAGAGATGGGCCAGGGAAAAAGCAGTCATCTTGAACAAGTACTTTTATTCAGTGTTCACAAAGGAAGGGGAAGGTGAGGGACCACAGATAAGGGCCAGGACCATCGAAGGAAAGGAGGTAGACACCAGTCCATTTACAGAGGAGAGGGTTCTAAGGGAACTTGCAAATCTGAAAGGGGACGAGGCACTGGGGCCAGATAGGGTGCATCTTAGGATATTGAGGTAGCTCAGGGAGATGATGGCTGCACCTCTGACAGCCTTGTTCAAACACTCACTGGAAACAGGAGAGGTTCCAGAGGACTGGAGGGGAGTAGATGTAGTCCTACTTTACAAAAGTAGAAGCAAAGAGGAGACTGGCAGCTACAGGCGAGTTAGCCTGATTTTGGTGGTGGGGAAAGTAATGGAATCACTACTGAAGAAGAGGAATGTGGACTATCTGGAATCCAGTGGCCTTCAGGATCCAAGGCAGCATGGATTCACTGTGGGGAGATTATGTCAAACAAATCTGATGGACTTCTTTGACAGGGTAACCAAGGAATTGGATCAGGGTGAAGTGGCAGATGTGGCCTACCTAGATTTTAGTAAGGCAATCGACACTGTTCCACATAGGAGACTGGTAAACAAGCTGGGAAGCCTAGGAGTGGGTCCTGAGATGGTAAACTGGGTGAGAAACTGGTTGGGGACAGGAGACAGAGGGTGATGGTAAACTAAGTTCACTCTAGTGAAGGGAGGATAACAAGCGGGGTGCCACAGGAATCAGTGCTAAAACTAGTCCTCTTTAATGTCTTTATTAGTGACACTGCAAAGGGGCTATAATGGAAGATATGCCTCTTTGCAAATGATGTTAAAACCTGTAATAGGGCAGACACTCCAGGGGTGCGTGGAAAAAATGAATAGTGATCTAGGAAAGTTAAAGAAGTGGTCAAGGGTGTGGCAGCTGGGTTTCAATTCTAAGAAGTACAAAATTATGCACTTGTGACACAGAAACCCAGGGGTGGAGTACAAAATGGGGGGTATTATTAACCACCACCAAACAGTACAGGGACCTGGGAATAATCATATCTGATGACCTAAAGGTGGCCAGACAGTGAACCTATGCAGTGGGGAGAGCTAGTGGGATGCTAGGCTGCATAGGGAGGGGTATCACCAGCAGAAAGAAAGAAGTGGTATTGCCATTGTATAGATCACTTGTGAGACCTCACCTAGAGTACTGTGTCTAGTTCTGGAGGCCACATCTCCAGAAGGACATGGACAGGGTAGAGGCAGTCCAGTGGAGGGCAACCAAAATGGTGTCTGGTCTGCATCACAAGCCTTTTGAGTAGAGACTGAAGGACCTCAATATGTATACCCTGAAACAAAGGAAGGAGAAGGGGGGCATGATACAAACCTTCAGATACCTCCCAGGTATAAATAAAGTTCAAGAGGGAACCATTTTTCAGAAAAAAAGATGCTGAAGAACAAGGGAACACACTATGAAGCTGGAGAAGGGGAGACTCCAGGGAAATGTGAGGAAGTGCTTCTTCACAGAAAGGTGGTGGATGCCTGGAACAGCTTCCCAGTGGAGGTGGTGGGGACAAGAATAGTAACGGACTTCAAGACTGCATGGAACAGGCATAAGGAAACTTTAGAAGCACAGAAGGGGGGAGCTGAAGATCAAGTAGGGTCTGCAGTGTTATAGTAGGTAGGGAAAATGGGCAGACTGGGTGGGCCAAGCGGGCCTTATCTGTAGTCAAAATCTACATTTCTATGTGACTGCTCCCCTTTAAAACTAGTGCAGGCATACATATTGTTATACATTAACTACTGTACTCATGGTGGCAATATAAAATAAAGGAGAACGGTACTGAACCTGTAGATTATTTTCCTGGGCAAATGGTTTTTGTATATTGGATCCCCTTCTGTTGCTGTCCAGTCTTTACTGGCTTTTTAGTGAACTCAGTGGGCATTTCTGATTTATGCTCTGGTAGTCAGTACCATTTCTGAAATGCATGATGTAGTCTATGTCACCTTGGGCCAGAGTTGTATAGCTGAACACAAATGCATTGTGAAAGCACTGTTAGTGCTTATTGACATAAGCTATATCATACAGTTCTAAAATGATATTGACCACCAGAGTATAGACTGGAAAACACCTATTGAGTTTCCTAAATGCCTAGTAAAGACGGAACAATAACAGAATGAGACCGCTATCTGAAACTACTAGTACAGAAAACACAGGCTTATATATAAGTTCAAGACAGTTCTCATTCAAAAAGGGTACCCAGTTCAGTCGCAGAGAAGGTAGGTGGTGAAATCACTGTGGTTACAGCTGAACAGACTAGTGGCGGGAAAAACAGTCAGTGTGCCCTACTGATCACTTATACAGAAAGAGGCTATGGATGAAGCAATGAGACGTAATTGTTCATGTTCTGATAGGAAGGGAAGTTCCAAAGGCAGCAGGCCAGACCAGAACAGTATTCATGGGTGACTTCAATTTCCCTGACAGACTGGCAAAACAATACAGAAGCAGCCAATAACCAACAAATTTATTAAAAATTGTACAGAAGGATTGCTTCATGCAGTGGGTACATAATCCAACTAAAGGGGTGAAAATACTCAATTTAGTTTTGAGTAATCAAGAAATAATTAAGAAACTTTAAAAATGAAGCACCATAAGAACCAAGTGACCACAACTACATTAAATCCAAAATAAGGCCCAGTTACTACAGTTTTACGTTACTACTAATCCATGGCGGTTCCTAATTCTTTTAGGCATTATGTTTTTGTTTCTAGAACAGAAGGGGAGGGGGTAGCATTATATGTAAGGAAAGGGATGTAAACAATAGAACAAAATAGTAATAATCTGGGTGTATTGGAAGGTTTGGAGACCTTTTGGGAGAAATTGTCTATAGGCAAGGGGAAGGTAGCTGAATCTAGGGGGGTAATTTTAGTTGGTGACCTTAATCTACCAGATGTGGCTTGAAAGGGCCTTGTTAGCTGAGCAGTGGTTTTAATGTATATCAAAGGATGGTTAACATAAAATAGCATAATAAAATTCCCCCACAGACTTATATGGAGCATGCCTCCACACTCTTCCCCGGTTAGACATCACAAAGTGGCTGCATGTGGGGGTGGAGCCAGCACACTGAGAAGTGGAAGTGATGGGCTGGCTGTCTCCTCAGGCTAAATGAAGAACCCACCCCTCCTGAAGGTAGACTGCATATACAATTGTGATTTTTTCTTCTGAAGAGTTACATAAGTCTAAGTTAATAAAATACATTTAAAAAAAATAAACATTAATTTGTTATTGTGGGTTCTCTTAGAACACTCCTCTGGTGACATTTTTTGTATTGCATGCTTCAGCCATGTCACACCAAATCTTTTAAGTCATGCCACATTTCTTCTTTTACTTACGAATACTTGTATATTTTAAATCTCCAAGAAATCTGATGTGGTTGCAATGTCTAAAATAAAATGGCCATGTATTTACAAGACTTATCCAAGTGTCAAAGGAATCCACTCAGTTATTACACAGCTGGGCCACATCGCTACAAGGTCGAGAGGATCCCGGAGCTGTCCTCCCCACACAGAGATCTTGCAGCTGGGCCACATCGCTATGAGGTCAAGAGGGTCCCGGAGCTGCCTCCCCACACAGAAATCTTGCATGTACGGAGTCGTCAAACGCAGAAAAGTATTACCGAGGAGGATTTGTAAATGTGCTGCTAGCTTGACTTTGTTTTGCCTAGACAGCACAGAACGGAGAACGGAGGGACTTATGAACTATAACTTAGATTTGAATATTGCCTAAGTAACATCCATATTAATTCTAGTATATTCACAGCTTGTACAGAAACGCAATTTACTCAATAACAGGCCTTACAAATGATGTGCTTACTGTAATTACATTTAGACTTTGCACATAAACCAGATGTATCATTTTAAGCAGTCGGAGTGTTTTACCTGAATCACCTTACTTATTAGCGTATGTATCGATACTTAGCTTGTGCATAGAGTCTGGTGCGCAAGCTAAATATCGATACGTAGGCTGATAACTAAATATACTGCCAATATCCTGCATCTTACAACAGTGCCCAGAGGTAGTAATAGAAGAAGTGGAGTGGACTCACTATGATGATGTCATCGTGTTGGCACGTCATCACCATTTTGTGAGCCGAGTAGTGGCTCAGTAGTGGGGCTAAACGGAGCTTTTGTTTACATTTCAGTCAAAGTTTTAAACTTGACAAAAACGATGTAAATCTACAAAATGAAGGTAAACTCTAAAATATTGTAAATCAGCATGCCATATGCTATAAATACACGGGAGCATTTGAGATTTGATCGATGTGTTAAATTGCTTATTTATTTGTCCTTTAATACTGTGCGCAGATTACCTAGCGCTGAGTAAATCAACTTCTCATCATAATTTTTTATTTTTTTATTATTATTATAGCTATTTCTGTGGTCCCATTTTGTATGGGCCTACAGGAAACCAAGGACAAAGAGTGGTAAGAATGTCACTCCAACACCTCACGCACCTAAGCAGCATGTGCACTGATGAAACACCTGTTGTCATAGGGCCTGGTGCCAATGCTATAGGAGCGGATTGCCCCCTATCGCGGTCTATATTTTTGTGATGATAATTCTCATGACAATGCAATATTATTAAAGCAGTTGCTACCACTTAAACCAGAAATTAGAAATTCATCCCAGTATATTTGGCTTAACAGTGCTGGCTTAACTTGTGTATAAAGAGACAAGTTGCCCCATTCTACTTTTATTTTAACCTTTGCTGTGTGATGGACTGATATATCAGTCCAGAATTCCAACATGTTTTAAGTCTGCCAGCAGCTCAAGGGTTCAGATATATTTCAGCTATTAAACTGCAAGTAATGCTGTGCACAAATGAGTCTGTCCTCCAGTTAAGCATTAACTTACCATTTTCATATGGCTAAGGTGTAGCATGGCCAGCGGTTTCTGTAGCCAAAGGAGACATGGACAGCATGTTGTTGTGCTTATTTTATATGCTAGGTGCTATTTGTGTCCCACGTAGCCTGTACAGCATGCCCATTACAGCCTAAATAGGGTGTGTTGTCAGCTGCTTAGCAACCAGTCGGGGATTCTGATTCTAAGAAAGCATGTTTTTGTCAGATATGTCCAGGTTATTTTAAGAGGGAATATCCTGAAAGTTTTCAGTTTGTTGCAATAAGAAAAAAAACTTGATATGCATTACACTAGATATAAAAACCTGCTGCCAGTTATAACATTCTGGATACCTATTTACCATAAGCTTAGTGGTCTTCTTTTGTGGCTGTGAGGTGATAAGTGTATGTCAGAGCCACCAGCTAGTGTGTGCAAAATTGCAGTTTTTAATAATGTTACTAACAGGCGTATCTATCTATAATTAGATCAGTAACTGAAATATTTCTCTGATTTTTGTACACCTGAATCCTAATGAATTAAGGCTAAATGTTCTAAATAAAGCTCAGGATAGCAGTCTGAGTTTAACTGGCAAGTGCTTTTCAAGTAGCAAGAAGGAACAGGGGTCATGTAAAGGTATGAGGGGAAGAGAATATTGATAAAGTTGTCATTTCGGGTGGTAAAACAGAGCAACCCGAGGAGAAATTATAAAGCAATGTTCATATTTTGCAATTTGTTGTTGCCATAAATAAGCCTTCAGTCTAAGAAAAGAAATACAACTTAGGTAAACCCAAATAGGACAAACAGGAGCACATTTCAAGTGTCCACTATAATCTACAAAGTCCAGAATGGGAGACGGGTATAAGTCGGAGACAATAAAGAGCTGTGTTCCATTCAGAAGAAACATTCCTGCTTCTTCATGTCCCTTTCCTTATCTAGTGTCACCATTCAATGTATCCAGCATATCTCTTTTCTTCCAAACAGCAGGCTGCTTTACTTTTTCTGTTCCCCAGAATCTCAGGGCCGATGCATTGTGTCCTTCTCTGTTACTGTCAGGGTATTAATAAATAACTACATGGATGAGTGGTGACACAGATGATATGGTCTCTTGTGGGAAACATTACTACAAAGATTTTTGAACACTTTTTTTTTTTTAATTTATATTTTCTGTGTTTTTGCCTTTACTCCCATTCTCCTGTTCCCCAGCATACAGTATGCTAGCGTGCATGGAGGCGCATTAGAGATTTTGAATACTTTCTCCTCGAGCGTGAATACTGAGCACATCTTCTGCAGGGTTAACTGCCATCTTCAGGCTTACTCAGAAGATACTGAGGTTTACTGTGTTGTGAAACATTATGGACTGCGTATCTTGAATGGTTGGGTTCTTTTCTTGACAATAACAGGGGTTTCTAGATAAATTGGGTAACAAGGTCATCCTGAGTTGGTACAGGATATCAGTATTTTGCATAAAATATTTTTAATCTATTTACTTTATTCGACGCATATTGTGCTTAATACCAGTATGTTGTGATTTCTTGCTTTAGGTTTGCCTGCTACCACTTTCTCCTTGGTAAGATTATTGGCTCGGTCTGGTGCCTCTGTAACTATTTGTCTTTTAAAGACTCTACCTAGAAATATCTGCTGTAAGATTTGTCCTTCCTCAGTATATATATCCTGTCAGTGATACAGTTTGTCAGTTCAATTCAGTTTTATTGATAAGTATCAGTTTGTTACAATTTAAAAAAAAAAAAAAAAAAATCGCACATAGCACACAATAAGACATCAGTTCAACACAGTATTTGTACATTATTATAAACACATTTCTGGCCTTCTTATAAGTTTAAAAAATTTACACAAAAGATTTTTTTTTTTGCCCCAGCAGCATAATGCAAGAACATTATTTTAAATCTAGATTTACATATGTTATATAACTCAGTAATTTGATTATCATACCCCCAAAAGCATTTCATGACATTTAGGTATCAAAGTTTCAAGGGTAGCATACAAGCTATCCTGTAGGTGAAACTAGCAAGTGCAAAAATGTGTGTTTTGTTAACCATGATAAATATTGTAGTTATCCTAGATTTTTGTTTCATACCTTCTTTAAAAACTGGATACAACAGTTTTTCTTTTTCGTCTTTGAATTTAGGACAGTCCCATAACAGATGAATTGCACTCAATATGATGTTTTCAATGCAACAACATGCTAAGCCTGCTAAATGCACATATCCATCTTCCAGATATATTCAACAACTTCAAATCTTAGCTTTGTGAGGGCTCTTCTATGTCTGACATTTTCGCAAACTAATAAGCACTTTTCAATGCAAAAGGTTCCTTTGACCTATTTCAAAACTCTATAGTTCCCAGAGTCTCTAATGCTTGCCAAGTCTCTTTACATTGCAATATCTACTATTCTCTGGACAGCTGTTTTTACAAACCTACCACAGTCTAGATGGTAATCAAATAGAGCATTATATACAGTTTGTCTTAGCTCTGAGAGACCAATATGCCCTGTATTAAACCAGGTCGTTGAAATATTGTTTGTGTAGGCCTGACTTCCTAACCGTGGTTTTCCTGTCCAGCTTAGTTTCAAAGCCTGTGTTGGTACTGGTAATCAGAAGATCGTGAAATGATGTCTGGTTGGTGCCATAGTTTATTTTGAACCTCAAATTACGGTTGCCTGTGTTGACATACTGGTGAAACTCTCAATACAGGTACAGTGGCTCAGTCTCTTCCAGGGTTCCCATTCACGCATAGATGTACGAGAATCATGGAAGAAAATCAAAATTCATGTGCATCTATGTGAACAGAGGGTGTGCTGCACGTAAAGGCCTCTCAGTGTTTTCTGAATGCACGCATGTGATATCTTAACGTGCAGAGCAGACTGTACAGCAAAACTGTTTTTTTTTTTTTCCCTCAGCAGCAGCGCTTTTCCTCTCGGCAGTAGCGGATGATTGATACAGACTCCAGAGACAGAGGGCGCCACCCCCAGTGGATGATTGGTTCAGACAGGAGCCCCCCCCCCCCGAATGCCAATACAACGGCGTGTACAACTTCAATTGGTGCACAGGTGCAAAGTTCAGAAAATGCAACCTATCCTCATATGCCACCTCACTTGTGGGCATGTGCCTATGTACTGCAGGCATGAGCTGCGAGGGAACCGCGTGTTGGAGAGGTGAATGAGAGAGCCCAGGAGGACACATCGGCTTCCTAACCGAGTTAAGGCCCAGAGAGACAAGATACTGTGCCCTGGCATGACTGCCCAAACCACGTTAGCTTAAGCCTTTAGTTTAACTTCGGTTCTTCTGACTCATCTTGGAGAGAGATTGACCCGGTCCAAGATGGATGGACTCCCATCCCATCATGCCACGGAGACTGAGTGAGGACTCGACAGGACGGAGGAAGGAAACCAGCAACCGACCCTTATTACTGCATGCCTACAATAAGGTTGGTTCACTTCAATAATCAGCTAACTTTTATGTATTTTATCCGCATGTAGATTGGGCCCTCCTGAGGACTACTCAGCACTACAGAATGGGGGGGATACGATGCAATGGACTGTGATAAACAGCGAGCGAGCAGTCTGTTATTATTGTTGTTATTGAAATGTCCTTCCCCTGGGTTTCCCAAATAAAAATGCAACCCTTAATCTTCCTATCCACTTCATTCCAGTATGACTACTGCAATCAGTATGTGGTGCACTGATATCACGGTTGACTAGTGTTGTTATCGGTCTTTGGCAAGGTGACTCACTGGTTGGTCCACTCATGGTGGGTTATTATTGCTGAGGCATTATAGATAGACAGACACAGAATGATTTGATCTCTGTGTGCTTTGTAGTCCCCCCCCGGCCTGCTCATCCTGTTGTATCACCCCCCCCCCCCAATGCTCCCATGCTGGCTTTTTTCTAATCTAGACCCGTCTCACAACTCTCCACCACTGCCACCCCTTGTAATTGGGACTCTCCCTCATCATATCCTGGTTAATACTGATTGTCCTGCAGAGGAGATAGTGTGATATTCTCATTGACAGACAGTCGTGTCGGTCTTGTAGTCTGGAGACTGGTCTGGTGGAGTGGTGGTGCGTGTTCTGCCCTTTTTGCTGTTGCTGTTGTTGAATCAACTGAACCAACAGATCCAGGGCCAGACCCTCCCTCCAGACTCCCGCTGACGGTCAGGCCGGCTCAGTGGTTGGTTCGGTAAGGTTGTTCACTAAGTTGTCAGCATTAGCATTCAGACAGCAATGCACCCACGTGCTGTGGTTTCCCCGGGGTCTTGTTCAGGTGGCCTTATCTTAGTTTCAGCTGTTGCCTGAAATGTGCACCGTGATGACCCGCTCGACCACCAGCCACTGACTGTTCCTAGGTCATGTCTGGTCCTGCTGCTCCTGTGTGTTAATGGGCTGGGGTTCAGTGCATTTTTCTATCCTGCTTTGATAATAAATGCATTTTAAATTAAACGTCAGTCAGCGACAGACTAGTGTGACACTGCTGACTGCTGGTGGTGGTGTGTGTGTGTGTGCGTGTGTGTGTGGCTGTCATGTCATCATCATTCAATATCTGTGGTGTGATCTCACGCACTCTATTTGCCTTTTGTTAATTACTGTGTCTGAGCATGCTGCAGTTCAGCTGAGAATGATCAAATAAACACACTCAACTCATCTGCCTTGCTTGCCTGCTGCTCCCTCTGGTCTACTCTGGGCTCATCAATCAAGTTACAAGTGATTGTCATTATGTCTGATTTATTATGGCCCTCCACCAACCGTCCAAAAATACATTTTGATTTTTTTCTGGCCTTGGTTGGTCAATTCTGTAGGATCGGATTAGGGAAAGGATTGGAATTGGATTAGGTTGTGTTATGTAAGACTATGATATTGGTGGTGGCCTGGGGGGAAATCGGTGTTGTTGTTCTCTGACTGACCAGAGCAGTGACTGCTGTGCTGACTGACCACCACTACTGTGGGGGGGGGGAGGGGGTACCACCAGCCAAGTGGGCACGTGACATGGTGCAGTGTGGAACTGACTGCAGCACAGTCCGGCAGCAGGCAATCTGATTCAAGGCTCCAAGCAGTAAGCAAGCATAAACACCAGTGCACCCACGCACCCTGCCTGTCTGATCCAAGGCTCCACGCAGTAAGTAAGCAAAAGCACCCACCCACCCTGCCTGTCTTTAGGTGACCCAGTCCAGAAGACCCTGCCTAAACTAGCATATATTAGTCATAGTAACAGTATATGCAAGTGTGAGGTTATGGTAGTAGTGGTGGGGTGACTGGTCAAATGATGTTACACTGCTGCAGCCTGCTGCCCTGTATGTATGATTGATATTGATATATATATATATATATTATATAGACACACACACACACACACACACACACATATACATACTATACTAGCCAGGCCAGCAGCTTTGTTGTGGCAGCCACTACCAGGCCAGGACCAGCCAGTGTCCCTCCCGTGCCGTCTCAACTCGAGGCCGGCTCCTAAACAGACCTGCTTTTTATCTGATGCAAGCAGTTTAGTTATTGTTAGTAGTAGCAGTCTCATGATTCAATTCACAACAACTCTTCAAGTATTTAACAGTCAGTTGTGGTCACACTCACCGCATCACAGGACACGTGACATGACGGTCACTTACTGGACAGGAATTGTTGGTTGAACTACCGTACTTACTAGTTACTGACTCTACATTTTAAAAGTTGACAAACTGTCTTGATGGGGCTTCTGGCATGGTGAGTGCAGGGGGGCAGTCACTGGTAGGTGGGAGGAGGGGAAGACGGACCGTGATGCATGCCAGCCTGAGTGGTGATGAGGATGGAGACCAGACCAGAGAGAGACTTGGCTTGCTCAGACTCAGAAAGTGAAGAGGAAATGGTAGCTAGAAAAGAAATGAACAAAATGTGTTAATTTTTATTGTGTGATTGTGATGAGATGACTGATGATGATGCATGCATGCATGCAGTGAGTTGTAGTGTCAGTAACTATGTGTGAAATATCTATGTATTAAGGCATGTCATCACTCGGTGAGTTAGTTCATGTTCACACTTCACTTCACATGTCCATTCATTGTGCGACTGAGTGTGACTACGTCTGATGGTCTGGATGGTGGGAAAGTTGGGGGGCCCAGAGGGAGAGAGTCGAGGGCTGCATGGCATGGATCGGGTCACTCACAAGTGTTTCTGTGGCTGCACTGGCCTGGTGCTGCACAGATGCAACTGCTCTACTCTGGTTATATGACTCGACTTGGTCTTGAGTCAGACAGAGTCTCAGGAGATCTGTCTCAGACTGAGTCAAGACCATTCAGCTGCTAGGCGTCCTGCCAGGCAAGGTTACTGCCAGGGCGGCTGTGGTTCACCCCTACCTATGCTGGTCCCAGAAACATAGGCAGGTTGCGTTCGGTTGCAGTGTGTGCAGTTGTACACCAGAGAACATAGTCCAACTGTGCTGAAGGTACTTCAGATCATCTAGCGCTCTGCCCGTAACAAGACGTACCAGGCTGCTGTGCCGCGGTGCCACCATACTACCTACTGTCATTCTGAACTGTCACTGGCTGGACACTGGGACTGGGAGTCAGTACTCTTTCAGTGGCTCCAAGACTAGAGATTGCCTGAAGCATGCCGATTGCCAGCCCCTCACCCACAAGTCATCACTGAAGGCCTGAAGTGGCGTCTCATACTCCAGTTAACTTAGAACCCCATCCCGGCCCAGACTGCATATATCCATTTCCTCTCTGCTATTGCTAGTATTACCTTGTCAGTGATGCATCACAAAGGCACAACTGCACTGACACCGGCCTGATGGTCAGGCCTGACATGACTCTCCCAGTCCCCTCATCTCAAAGGACCCTACCAGTCTGACTAGTAGTACTAGTCAGTCAGTGTCACAGTCAAAGTGTGTGTGTGTGTGTGTGTGTGTGTGTGATGTGTGATGGCAAATCATAGTCAGTAAAAAAAACTACAGTGGACACGACAATACAAGCAATGTACTATTAGGTAATGCAAGCAGTTTTAATTAATTGTAATGATGCATTTTTTTTTTCGATGTTATTTCTCAGGAGCCTCCCCCGCCTCGCCGTTCCTCCGGCGCCATCCCCGGACATGAGACCCCCTCCCTTCAGCACCCCGCGACTTACCCTTCGGTTGGCAGGGTGGTGGGGAGCGACTCAACCCACCAGAACGGGTCCATGCCAGGGAGGCATCCTCCGAGAATGGCGGCGAGAGCGATGTCGTGCTGCAGGCTCCATTTTCCCTAATTTTCTCCGGCAGGCATGGCGTGCAATGGCCTTAGCGACTGGAAATACGTGCACTCCGTCGTGCACTAGTCAAGCGTCTGCCACGTCCCGCCTCCCCTGTCTCTGCGGCTGCGTGTTGCCGATCCCAGCCTCCGCTAAGCGATCAGGCAAGCACCGGCCACCCGAATCCCCCCACCCCGGAGATGGAGAGCAGTCCTCCGGACGCTAGATCCATCTCCTCCCCGCCGACCCCCGACAACCCGTGCTCATTCCCGAACACGGGTCGCTGGCGTGGCGTGAGGTGTAGCGACCAGCGCCTCAACCCTCAGCGCCACCGGGCCGGCGTAATGATGCATTTTAATAAAAGAAAAAATCTAAAATATACTTGTTTTCAGTTCTGACACAACCTAGTAGACATTAAAAAACATGGCTGTTTACTAAACTTTATTTTTTAATAAATTTTAAATATTTAGGTTGCATACTGCTTTCATAATTTATATATCCGATATTATTTCAGACTCGAGGGTCATGAGCTCAGGAGGAGTTCCAACAAGTCAAACTCCAGAAGCCATCAAGCCAAGAACACTGCTTAGTATTTTTGCAAAAGGGCAACCAGTTCCTGCTCGATGAGGCATCATACTGCCAAAAGCTTCTATCCACTGGACTTGGTGTCTGCAACTATCCACATCCAGATCCACGTCCATCTTCAACCGTGGTATTAGAGTGGTCTGTGGTGGTGGTGTGTGGAGGTGGGTTGTCCTGCGCGACCTGCCTTCAACTCAACTCCAGAGGCAGACAGAGTTCACTTCAACTTCAAACACTGGTGCCTGTGTGTCATCACGCAGTCATCTCATAGGTGATCTCATAGGTGTCAGGCGCGGCACCCCACTGACTACCGTACCAGTACCATCCATCCTGTAAGGCTAAGTCAGACTCAGATTTCATAAAGAGAGACCTGTCCTGGCCAGTACTGAGAAAATTATGGCAACTAGAGGTGGTGAAAGAAAAAGAAAGATTGATAAGAACAATCGCAGTACCAGCACCATTATTAAATTCTTTAAAAAAACATGTGGTGAGGAAAACTAAAACTATATAAGAATAATTATTTATATAATCCATACTTTAAGGTTATTGATGGTGTACAATTATTTATTTTGGGTAGGGTGCTGGACCAGCCTGGGAAGACTCGGGACTCTGAGTATTGTTGTGGTGATTGAACATGGTATATTTTGATTTATACACTGTTGTACTTTGTGTATATAATAAGTGAAGTACTGTGTAGTGTGTAGAACTAGTAATCACAGTAACTGTGTGGCTGTCACCGGATCACCGCCAGTGACCTGGAAGGTGGGCACACTAGGTGACTGTTTTAATGGGTGGGGTCACAGAATACTGAACGGGAAGACTGGGGAAGTTGGGGAACACAGGGAGGTTAAGTGACTTGCTCAACCTGCCTACAGTAACACAGTATTGCAAGTGGGGGCCTGGGGGCTCTGGTGGTGGGTTAGTGGGAGGGACTGGAATTGAGTGGGAGGACTGAGGAGGGATTCACCATCATGGTCTCCAGGTTTGCAGATCTTTAGCCTTAAACAACACAGCACTCGCTAGTATAATTGCCTGCCTCCCAATGCCATTCACATTAGAATCACCGACCGTAGGTACTAGGTAATGAATGATATACAGTGTATGTTATTGAGTTGACTCCTTAACCTTTTTTTTCTTCCCCCCTTTTCTCTCTTATTTCAGCTTTTTTCACTACAGGTGAAGGTGAATTGATTCCAGTGAATGATGAGACTAGTACTGAATGTGATCAAGAGGAGGATTGTCGGGATAGTAGAAGAACTCCACCCAGGAGTCAGACTCCAGCACGATCTGATGTCGTTGTATGGGACTCTCCAGCGAAGTGGAGGAGGAAGAGACCATCAGTAGCAGTAGCACTAGCAACAGCTGCACAGAACAAGAACCTGAGGCATCAGGGACTGTTCCAGTGGCCAACGATGCAACGGCTGCAAAGCCGTCAAGTACCCTTTCTAACATTTCTAGACTTAAGCATTTTCAAAAAGAAGCAGAAATCAGAATTTCTATGGTTACAGACAAAAACAAATGTGAAAAATTAATTGTTTTTACATTGCCAGGTCTGCATAGATGCAGGAACATGCAAACATAATGCTTTTGTAAAAGGATCCAAAAATGATCAATATTCTGCCTTGGTGCATCATATGGAATTCGATGATCATAAAATATCTAAACAGACAGTTGCTGGCAGGAGACATTTAACATCTGCAATACATGTTAATGATAAGAAAAGTGCATATGTCTTAGATGCACAGCTTCGTACAACCTTATTTATGGCTCAACACACTATAGCAGATAGGAAGTTCTGTGATTTGATTGACCTACAGGTTGATAATGGGGCTACTGTTTTTGAAAAATCAGGCACCTATAAACAGCATCAGGCCGCTGCAGATTTTCAAAAAGCAATTGCTGAGATTTGTAAATCTGATATACAGGCAGCAATTAATGCAAGTGAATTTGTGGGAATAATGGCTGATGAGAGCACAGACGTGATTGTAAATAAAAAACTTGTAATATACTGCAAAACACTTGACAAGAAGCACGGTAATGTTACATTTTGTGCAAATGTGATAGTGAGAGATGACAGAGCTGAAACTATAATGCTATTATAGATTTTCTAAAGTCAGTGGGTTGTTCAGTTTCTAAGGTGACAGGTTTTGGAACTGACGGTGCCAACGTCATGGTTGGTAGGTTTTTTTTTTTTTTTATTTTGTTGTTTAACCAGGTATAGCACACTAAGCTGAAAGCTTTTTTACAGGAGCGACCTGGGAGCACAAGGAGGTTAAGTGACTTGCTCAGGGTCACACAGTATGCAAGTGGAAGCTGTGGGATTCAAACCCAGGTCAGGTCTGCTGGATGTCACCAAATTTGCAGCTCAGAGCCTTAGACCACTGCGCTATACTGCCTCCAGGTTACATGGTGTTGGTGTGCAGCTGCAGAGGGACAACCCAAAGTTGGTACATGTGTGGTGTGCTGCACATGGCTTGGCACTGGTGTCCTCATGGGCTTCCAAAAACATCAAAGAACTCTCAGCTTACCAGGATACACTGGTTGCTGTTTATAATTTCTATCACGCTAGTCCAGTCCGATACATCAAAGTGCGAGAATTACAACAGGTCATGACTGGCCATGTGAAACATTTCAAAAGACCAACAGTGTGTGGTGGCCAAGTTTAAATGACGCTGTTGTTTCTGTGTGTTCAGCATGGCCAGCTGTTGTTACGGACCTTAAACATGAGGTTGCTAGTGGCAATAAGGACACACACATCAAGGCAAAGGGGTTTGCTCACAAAAGTGCGGAATGTAAAGTTCTTTGGGTATAGTCTACTTATAAAAAAATTCTTGCACTCCTGACATGATTGTCCCTAATTTTCCAGAAAGATAACACTGATATTGGGCAAATGGTGACTGTGGTGACTGCAACAAAACAACAGCTTCAGGACATGAGAGAACTAGAATATTTGTCACTGTGTCAAGAAATGATCGATCAGTTACAAGATAATGACAACCAGTACCATGGAGTGACGTGTACTGTAAATGAAGAGGGTTTAAGGACGATCCGTTCTGTCAAGAACAAATTCATTGACAGATAATTAACAGAACTAGACAAGAGATTCGCTGAAAGTGGCATGCAGGTTTTGATTGATCTAAATACAGTTCTAAATCATAAATTGTTGCCAGCAACTGTTCAGAGCCTGTGCGATTATGGAATCGAAGCCTTAAACCGTCTGATTGACTTTTATGGTGTTACTACAGAAAGGTCACCATCATTAATAGATGGACAGGAGGCTAGGGAAAGTTTCACACAGTTCAAATATTTAGTTAGCAACTGCAAAGACAGTGCATTGCACGCATTCTGTGAAAACCTCATTAGAAACCATAATTAAACGTTTCCTCACTTTGCTACACTGGCAAAAATGTTACTCTCCATACCACTAACTAGTGTGCCCTGTGAAAGAGGGTTTTCTTCACAGAATCTAGTACACAACATGCGGACGAATAAACTAACACAACAGGCTGTTGAAAACAAACTTCTTATTCGTCACATGTGTCTAAAAAAGGATTTTGAAAAAGAATCCATGATACAGAGAGTTAGGAATTTTTTTGAGCAATGCTCGCACAAAAATAGAAACATTTTGGGAAATAATAAATTGAATTATTACGACTGCCTGGTATGAATTAAATTACATTTTTACATACCTTTGGCTCAATCAAATGCATCACTCAACCATAGTGTCTTGACTCGTGTGTGAATTAAAACTTGAAAAACAAGTCAATTTTGAACTCCCGTTCAACTCTGTCTCTCACAGACTTTGAGCCAACCTAGTGAACTGCAAAATTTGGTGTTTTTCTTAAGAAGTTTAATCAAGATTTTAGTTCATAAGTTCATGCACTAGTGCTTTCGCAGCCCGCGCTATGCTTGGAAATGCTGAAGTCTAGAAATGTTAGAAAGGGTACTTGATGGCTTTGCAGTGTTGCATGGCTGCATGCATCTAGGAACTTGGTAGGTGCTGTCCTTGTGTATTATTTGACTGTTTGTTGATGCATTCATTTGCGATAATAAGCAATTTGTGAAAGGTTTTTCTCTAATAAAATATCTGTTCTTGCCCTTGTAGATGGCGTAGCGTGGCCCATGGGCCATGAGGAACCTTACTCCAGTCGCCCCAAATTTGGAATATATTTTTGGGGCATCAACCACCAACAGTTTACATATGCATTCTCCCTCAGTTGGTACCTGGATCATTAACATTCCTAGCTCTATGTATCACACAGATTCATACATTCATTGGTACTGTACGGAATAAGATATGGGCTGGGCAGGCCAAGGGTAGGGGCCAGCCCAGGGTACACAAGCACAGGGGCAGGGCTGAATAAAAAAAAAAAAAATTCAGAGTCTCTTTTCCTGTCTTAGGAGTTGGTTCTTTGATGTTTTTGGCAGCCCATGAGAGCCAAGCAGTACCTGATGATGATCTGAGAGCATAAGTGCCCGATTTTTCAAAAACATAACCCAGAACCATAACCTTAACCATGCATGTGGAAATGTTACAAAACAAACCTTGGAGCGTGGGGGCCGGGGCAGGAGCAGATGAACTAGGAAGCTGGAACTGGGATCGACTGGCATGGCTAGTTGGGGACTAAGGCATGACACGATCACTTCTAAAACTTCATAGCCCCTCAGTTAAAAAACATTTAGTTACTTATACTTAGTCAGTTTTCATGTCTTAAGCGTTGGTTTTTGATGTTTTTGGCAGCCCATGAGAGCCAAGCAGTACTTGATGATGATCTGAGAGCATAGGTGCCTGATTTTTCAAAAACATACCCCAGAACCATATGCCACCGCGACATGATGGTGAGCTGATTTGGTTAAAGGTAAATTTTTTTAATAAGTCTATGAGGTTTTAGAAGGGCCTGGAATTGTACCTGGCTCCTCCATGGCCACTGCCATTTGATCCTTTGACAGTTTTCCTAGTTCATCTGCTATAACCCCGTGCACCGAGGTTTTGTGAGGTGACGTCTCTCTGCAGGAACAGTCAGGAAGAGTGAGGAGTGGCCACCTGACTGCTCTCCTCAACCATGCATGTAGAAATGTTACAAAACAAACCTTGGAGCGTGGGAGATGGGGACAGAGCAGACGAACTAGGAAGACGGAACTGGGATCGACTGGCATGGCTAGTTGGGGAGGGGACCAAGGCATGATATGATCACTACTAAAACTTTATAGACCATAACAAAATTTACATAAAACAAAAATCAGCTAAGCAAGCTTCACAGAGTGGCATAAAGTATTGGGCTTATGGCCTAAATGCAAGCAAGCCCACAAAATAAATACCTTAACTATCCATAAGCTGATTTATAACTACAAATGCAAATGCATGCATTGGTTATTGCACTGAAGCACTACTGCAGAGCACAAAGCACATCCAATTGTATTATGTTATATAGTACTTGGGCAAGTTAAACAATACATGTGGTGACTGATGAGGTGGGTCATGAGGATTGTGATGACATGACACACAACTTATTCTTACTGTGATAAATTGATAATTGCAACATGTATGACACTGAAATTTGATGGGGATTTGGTGATCTCTCAAATGTGACATCTTAGTCATTCTTTGATGAAATGACGTCAGTTGCATCATTCATGTTAGCACTTGTAAAATCTAGACTAGTCTAGTACTATTCTCTGTTGTATTTGAATTTTACAGTGCATTTTTGCATATATACTCTTGCTTGTTGTCTTCCTAAGATGAGTCAGACAGTTGCTGTAATAAATACACATAATACTTAACTTATTACATTATTGAGAAATCTGATGTGCAGTACTATATTTCTAATAATTTATACAGTAACTATGCAGTTGCTGCACACGTCAGATGGCATCCAATGCAATTCTGGCTAGCTTAGCTAGTTTACTTTTTGTGACTTGTCATGTGAAGTTGATAACCCTTGCCCTACCCTACATGGCTAAACCATTACCATGAACTTATCTAACCAGAATGAGTGAGAGTCAACTCGAGTGAGAGATTCATTCTTTTGTATCATGAACTTAATTAAGAAATCCTGCAGGTAATTGATTTCTATCACAGATTTACAACACAAAACAAGCAGCACGGCTGCTGCAGCAGAGGTTAGGTTTGTTACTGTTTATAAAGTTTAGACTGCTGCTGCAGAAGCACTGTGTGCAGCAGCATAAGTATACTAGTACTAGTAGTTACCTTTGCTACTCTGTAGGTGTTGTAATTAGAAATGTACTTTTAATACATACAGTACAACCACTTACTCTTCTAGAATAATAAAAACAAAGCAGCACATGTCAAAAGCAAGCTGCTGTCGATAGAATGAATGAATGCTCATTCTCCTCACTCACTCTTATAGTTCTGTTTCTAAGACTCCGCTTTCTAAACATGTGTCATGCTGACAATAACAGTCATATTGAAATTAAATAATCAATAAACACTGAATGAAGTACGTATTAAAATAGTTATGTTACTCCATGAAGAGAAGTAACAGTGAGTGTGAAACACAGCACAGCACAATGCTATTGTTTGCTTGCTATAGTGGTGCTGAGGTACTAGGGTTAGGTACTAACTAGTAAGTAGTAATATTATTGGTAACACAAACCCAGCCAGCCCAGTACCCATTAAAAAAAAAAGCAAAGCTAATAAGTTTTCCAGACTTTGTTGTGTGTGACTGGTGTGCAGTTATGCAGTAAGTTGTACACATCACTTTTTTTTCTTCAAGATCAGCAATTAAATCTGGAACACAGCTGCTGTTACATTACAGATGTGGTAATAATGGATTTGGTATCATTTACAAGATGTACAATTCTTAGATGTATTTTGTTGTATATCCTGCATTCTACTATCTTATCTGTAAATGACAGTGATGAAAATAACAGATCATTAAAAAGATCAGCACATACCAACCAATTACATATAATTTTATGTCTTTTTTTATATAACATAACAACAAACACAGTAAAGAATAAGAAAAAAAAAGTATAATGATGTTCTGCAGAATAATATGGTGTTCTGCTTAGGTTATGTTGAGACACTGTTTGCAGCTGTGCGGTAGCATCTTTCAAAAAAAGAGGTGTGCAAGAACAAGAGGGCACAATTTGAAGATAGAAGGGGGGCGGCTCAGAGGTAATTTAAGGAAGTATTTTTTCACAGAGAGGGTTGTGGATGCATGGAATGGCCTTCCGGAGGAGGTTGTGGAGTCAAAATCAGTGGTGGAATTCAAGCATGCATGGGATAGTCATAAGGCAATTCTGGGGGGTGGGGGTAGAAAGAAGTAGGCTGCTGGTTAACTAGGATCTGCAGCTTATCCAGTAGGTAGGGAAATGGGCAGACTGGGTGGGCCAAGCGGTCCTTATCTGCCGTCAAATTCTATGTTTCTATGTTTCTATACCCCTTTAAAACAATGTCTACCTCCATGATTTTCTGCAAGGGGTGTGATGTACCCTCAAAACACGGTCTGTACCCCTGAAAAATTCTGAGGGTACGCTGTACCCCCTGTTGCATGCTGCCGGTGGGAATACCGGTCTCTTCAATTCACAAGCACAACAGAGTGGGACATACCTGGGCTCATAGTAATCAGTCACAAAGCCGCCATAGCGGACTGGTCACCACTCATTCAAAAAGCTTAACACATTTATAATCTTCAAAATGCTTTAATTAATAAACGTCATGAAAACCAGCAGCAGCATAAGCATTCAGGCTTGGTGAACACTTCATACAGTACATCCATTATAGAAAAAACAGCTGCTAAAGCAGTCTGTTATATGGTAACGTAAAATTCATTCAAACGTGCCCGCCGACCGTCAAACAGTTCTGAGCTGTAGGACCATGTGACTGACATTTCATAATGTGACAGTGCAGTTAAAATCTGAGCAGACAACCAATACCCACTACAAAGTGCTCAGATACTAAAGTGCTCAAATGAAGTGCTAAAAAGGTGCTCACCAATAAAGTGCAACATACAAACAGTGCAAAATATCAGTTTAAATATCAAAATAGTTAAGACACACAAAAATAACACACAGAATAATTCACAGCGAATGCATAGATACGCTGTCATTCAGTCCATTCGGCACCACAGTCGTAAGAGTGGCAATCCAGAACGCCTCTCATCTTAAAAGTTTTGTTAAGTTTCCATCATGACTATTTCTTCTTTTTCTATGCCTATAAATTTTAACACAGCAACCAATTCATGCCCAGCTTCTCAAATGTGCTTAGCCAAGGCACAACTATCACTGTTTGTGTATATAGCAGTCTTCTGTTCAGTAATTCTCAATTTTTGCACTTTCTTCATTTATACCACATATAAAATTCTACAAGGACATGTTAATGTATGTATAACTCCCTCGGTACTACAATTTATAAACTGTCTTATCTTGTACCTTTTTCCACTTCTTGGATGCACAGATGAATCTGTATTATTGCTGTTACTGCAAAGAACACAATAACCGTACCCAAAGTTACCTTTTGGGGGGATTGGTAGCCATTCATTAACATTTATTTCTTTTGGTAACACTGCATGAACAAGTGTATCCTTGATATTCTTTCCTGCTCTATACATAATTCTTGGCACACTATTGCTGATGTCATCATATTTCCTATCGCCTTATAGAATCCCCCAGTGCTCCCACACTACAGCTCATCTCTATTTGTGCTTTTAGCAATTCATAGGATTCATTCACCACTGACTCATCATAATGTCATTCTAAAAATCAAATTTTCATTTTTATTTTAGTTTTTGTTGACCGGGTAAGTGCACTAGACAAATCCTGCCTATTTTCAGGCACGACCGTGGGGAGGGGGATACAGATGAATGCCAACTGACCTTGAACCAGATTAAGCTGTTGGTGGTATTTTTAGTGAATGAGGGAAATTTGGCCAGGACACCGGGGAAATTCCCCTACTCTTTTTAATAAATGCCATGGGATCTTTACATCCACCTGAACTACCATCAATCCAGGCAGATGGGACCTTGGTTTAACGTCTCATCCGAAAGACGGCACCTCAGAAATACAGCACCCCTCTCATGCTGCACTACAGTGTCAGTACTGGGATATATTCACCCAAGTGCCAGATGTGGGAACTAAACCCACAGCCCTCTGATCTCCCGGCCTCAGAGGCAAGTGTGCTACCTACTGAGCCACTGACACTGGCATTGAACTACAAACTGTGATTTTATCACAGCACTGCTCAAAATCCAAATCATTTGTGCATGTCCGACTGACCTTTTTGAATATTTTCTATTAGAGGCTTGGGGTGGCAGCTATCCACACTTAGGATCATGTTTTTTGCTAAGGGTTTCCTACATAGTTTCTTTTTAAGATGTGATTCCTCTTTAAAAATTGTGAGATCCAAAAAGTGCACTTCCTGTTTGTTCCACTCAAATATAAATTTGAAATGCCTATTAGTGCTACTACTGACATATCACTGAACTAAATCAAGTCACTTGCACCACCTTTCCAGACCAGAAAGCAATCTATAGGCGCTTTAACACACAGGTTTTTAAAACGAAATGAGCACTACCTATGGCGTCGTTGTGCTCCATTGCGTTTTTAGGATCTCTTTACACTCCGCGAGTTTTCCGGCAGCTCCCACCTCCATTTGTGTTTCGGCACCACCACACAGCTTGCTGCTCTATTGCTGTTTGTGCACTGCTTCGGAATGGCTGTTTTACACAACCCGACGAAATGGAACACAATGGTGCAAACCGTGAAAAGCAGAGATTGCGGTTTGGACGAACGTTCGCCTATGAAACAAAACAGATACATTTTACACGCAAGGGATGTAACGGAATACTGTTTCCGTAACAGTTATTCCATTACATAAACCTGTGTGTAAAAACGCCTATTGATACAGCACCTCCATGTGTTCACATACTGAAAAAATGGATTCTGTTGTGCATTGTATCGATCTTCCCACTCCCCTACATATAAATTAGTTAAATTCGGCACAATTGTGGTGCCCGTATATACTTGTTCCCTTTATTTGAGAGTAAAGCTTGTTGTTAAAAATAAAAACAAAATTTGATTCTAGCACTGCTCTTGTGCAATTTTCAATAAACTTAGAGGGAGATATTATATTGTCAAGTCTATTCCCTAATGCTTTAGCAACTGCATTCCTCCCTCATGGGGAATATCTGTATAAAGACTTTCTTCATCAATGCATACAAGGCTGTCATTCTCAGAAACCTGTAAGTCTTTCAAGATTACACATACAGTGGCTAGCCCACCGGTGCACTGGTAGGCCTACCGCTTGCGACACCAGCAACCCGGGTTCAGAAATGGACTCGGGCAGATGGAGGGCCAGCCAGGGGGGAGACACAGGCTGCTCTCCTTCTCCGAGGAGGGAGAAGATGCCTATCCCGCTGCTCTACCGTCATCTGGGTGACCATGGGTGGAGGTGCAGTGGGACGGCATGAAGAGGGAGGGAGGGAGGATGTCGGCCGGAAGCCGGGCCGACAGCATGTAACTACATGCCCCGCCCCTTGGCTCTCCAAGAGCGTCGGCATCCTGAGGGGAGGGGTGGAACAGAAAAATGGAAAAACCCTGCAATAGACGCCTAGAGATGGGACCTGGCTGCCCGAAAGAAAGCCACAACCAGACTTCGGGATGGGCCTATGCAGCATACCAGATGCACACTAATGGACTGGAGGGGACTATAGGAGGGTCTTTCTCCTCCCCGCCCGGGAGGGCAAACCAAGGCAGCATGGGGGCAGTGCTGACAGGACCCAGAATGGAGATACTGGGGGAGGATCTACAGGAGTGCGAACAGCCTAAGGATCCTGAGGATAGGGTCTGGAGCAGTGAGTCAGGGGGCATAAACAAAGAAGATAAAAAAAACCAAAAAACTTTTGAAGATCTACTTTAATGTTAAATGTATTCAAAGTATTGGAGGGAACATACGAATAATCCCTTTTTCAATACTTCAATCTGATCTTTAGAAAATATTTTTTTAGTGAGGTTTGTGACTGCCAGTTGGGGTTCCTGTGTCATGGCGATCTACGTACTTGATGTTCTTCTCATCCTTCTCCCCATCAAGGCTGCCCTCTTCCTCCTCTGTTTCCTCTCACATCTCTTTCTACCCTCCCCCCCCTCGTCCTCTTAGACCTTGAGCAGCTTGTTGGCCTCCTACTCTTGTCTCAGCTTGTGCTCCTAGTCTCTCGTTGAGTCTTAAAAAACGATCTTGTTGTACAGCAAATCAGCTTCAGTTTCTTAAAGTAGGTGAACAGCCAGAAAAAAGTATTTACAGACCTCACCAATGTGATGATCTCCCCTGACTTTTTCAAAGATGAAAGAAAATAGCACCACAAATGAGATCACCAGGTCAGAGACATGCTGATTACCACAGGGAACATCAAGTCTCAGCATCTAGCAATGTGGGGGAACCAGAGCACACAACAAATGCCTAGAAGAATATGAAATAGCAAACGTTCACATAAGACCAGCTAGAAACTATTGTTATAAAAACATTTAATAAATGTTGCTGCCAGTTTAATTTCTGAAAAGTTCATCATGTGTGGTGCCAGATATTCAAAAGTTAGCCCGCATGCTAAGGGGTGTTGGCCCACGCTAACCGGATTTGCACTCGATTCATGGGGAATCCTCTGGGGGAAGAGAAACTTGATATCGACTGGCTTCTGGCAAGCCAGGAAAAGGCATCCCAGCTGGAAGGAGGCGTAGGACGCATGGCAAACGCCAGTGTGTGCACCTTGACATCAGCGCACGCCACGTACCCCATGGGGAGAAAACCAGAAAATGCCTGGTGGCAGGATGAAAAGGAGCACCCACAGGCCCTGCACCTGGCCAGCTGGGCATGCTGGCCTGAACTGGATCCATGCTTCTGGGGAGGGGGGCAAGCCCTGGAGAAGATGGCTGGAAAGGTAAGTCCTGGCAGACGTCGGGGTGATGTGGCTGGGGTGCTCCTCTGAAGGACAGCTGTCCAGGGGAAGGGGAAAATGAAACCAGTTGTTACTTTTTCTTTATGTGTTTTTCTTTTATGATTTGCTTATCAGATATCTGATTTTATATCGGACAGTACTAATGTGCTTTGTGGAACTGTGCTCTACATGAAGGCTGATGTATCTAATTCCACCCCCCTTCATACCTGATTAGCACTGTGACTTCACTCACTGCTACGTCACAAGTGAATGATCTGGCAGCAGATGATTGGCTCCTCTAGGTGAGTCATGATGTGAGATCTCAATGCTGAGTCCTGAAGGGACTTGATAATTTTAAGGTGGACAAAGCAATGAGGCTAAATAGGGTGCATCCAAGGGTATTGAGGGAGCTCAGGGAAATATTGGCTGCACCTCCAACACTTCTATTTAACAGCTCACTGGAAATGGGAGTGATTCTGGAGGACTGGATGAGGGCAGATGTAGTCCCACTACACAAAAGTGGTAGCAGGGAAGAGGCTGGCAATTATAGGCCAGTTAGCCTGACATTGGTTGTAGGAATCACTGCTGAAAGAAAGAATTGTGGAATATATTGAATCCAGTGGGTTATAAGACCCAAGGCAGCATGGTTTCACGGAGGCCGGGCGGGGGTTCATGTCAACGAGATCTGATAGAGTTCTTTGACTGGTGACCAAGAACTAGATCAGTGTGGAGCAGTGGATGTGGCCTACCTAGGTTTCAGTAAGGCGTTTGACACCATTCCACACAGGAGACTAGCAAGCAAGCTGGGTAGCTTAGGAGTGGGTCCAAAGGTGATACACTGGATAAGAAATGTGTTAGGGAACAGGTGACAGAGGGTGATAGTAAATGGAGTTCACTCCAAGGAAGGGAGGGTGACCAGTGGGGTGCCTCAGGGATCAGTGCTGGGACTGGTCCTCTAATGTATTTATAAGTGACATTGCAGAGGAGCTGGAAGGGAAGGTCTGGCTCTTTGTGGAGGACACCAATATATGCAATAGGGTGGACACTCCTGGGGAGTGGAAAGGATGTGCAGAGACCTGAGAAAACTAGAGGAGTGGTCAAGGCTATGGCAGCTGGGTTTCAATGCGAAAAAGTGCAAAACCATGCACTTGGGGCACAGAAATCCAGGGGCAGAATACAAAATAGGTGGAGTGGTACTGACGACCTCCACGCGGGAAACAGACCGGGGGGCAATCACACTGGATGACCTAAAAAGTGGACAGGCAGTGCAACAAGGCAGTAGGGAGGGAAGTGGGATGCTGGGGTGCATGGGGAGGGGTATTACCAGCAGAAAGAGGGATGTGGTGTTGCCTCTGTATAGATCGCAGCTAAGTCCCCTTCTAGTGTACTGTGTTAAGTTCTGCAGACTACACCTCTGGAAGGACACAGAGTGGTGGTAGTTCAGGGAGGGCAACAAAAATGGTGCAGGGTCTGCATAAAAAGACCTATGAAGAGAGACTAAAGGATCTCAATATGCACCTGTTTGAATGAAGGAGGGCTAGGGGAGATATGACAGAGACTTTTAAATACCTCATGGGTTAAATAAGGTACAAGAGGGAAGTGTGTTTCAGAAGAAAAGGTGCTCAATAACAAAAGGGGCTGCTATGTAACTGGAGGGAGGCAGATTCAGGAGAGATGTGAGGAAATACTTCTTCATAGAAGAGAATGGTGAATTCCTGGAACAGCCTTCCAGTAAAGGTGGTGGGGTGAAAACAGTGGCGGGGTTCAAGAATGCAATGGATAAGTACATGGGAATCATACTCGAAAAGAAGGTGGGAAGGGAGAAAAGAGCTGTAGATCGGGCACAGCCTGCAATAATAGTGTAGGCGAGGAGAAATGGACATTCTGGATACGCCAAGAGGTCCTTATCTGCCATCAAATTCCATGTTTCTATGGCACCTAACAAACGCCAGTGACTACAGTCTATGGTCAAAAAATATGTTGTTTTTTTTTACTGTACCTAGGATCGGCTCCAAGACTGGCCAGTCAGTTTGTAGCTATGCAGCCCCATTCTCCTGAAACCATTTGGATCCAGCACATATTGAACACCCAATGAAACTGAAAAGTATTTTAGGGCTTGAGAACACTGGCACAGAACATACAATACCTAAAGTGCTCAATAATGTAAGAATCCCCCCTCCTCTCTTAGTCACTGTGACTGCCAATCTTAGTCACAACACCCACTCGATTTTCCTCTTCCTCACTCTTCCTACCCTCCTTACCTAAATCACCTGCTAATACCCCCACTGTCTCTCACTCTACTTATCTTATCCACCCCTACCTCCTTCCCCCTACTGATCACGACCCATCTCACTCACCCCTACCCCCCCCCTTCTTTAACGAAGACAATTCCTGACTGCCTCCAACTCTATCTTCCTGCTCTTTCTCCTGCCAAACAAAGTCTATCACTTGGCTGCTACCGAATTGATGTATTAAATATGTATTTGCCTATTTATATGTCACCCTCAACTGCTCTTCACAAATTGTGTACATTTGATTGTATTTTACTATGTCTTTTATGCCTGTAACTTGTATTTGTTATGACACAGAACCTTTGTAAAAAAGCTTCTAGCTCAAATGTGTTTTTCCAAGACAATAAATATAATAATCATCATACAATTTCAGTCACCACATCAGTAAGTGCCACACAGATTGACAAAGTAGAACTTTCTGTTTGTGTCAACACACACCAGGGTTTGTCCTAATACTTACAGTACACCCACCATACCCATCTTGCACTATACAAGCATGGGACTCCTTCACATCAAGACATCCTGCATCATTCTGACACCAAGTGTTTTTTCATCTTGGACTGTACATTAATGCCCACACAACTCCCTCCCTTGGACAACAGTACTGCAGTGGCATGGCAAGAACCACCCTCCCCAAGGCAGCAGAAATTTCCAAGACAGGCACTCAACTCAACTCTGCTGCTATATGTGCAGTAGCCGAGGCTTAAGACACAATTCCAAGTCATCTGTCTGGTAAAGGACACCACTTAGCATTTAGACAGCCAAAAGTAGTATCTCCCACCGTTGCTCCCAGCCCCTCTCTAACAATCAAAGAAGCCACAGCTATATCCTTTCTCATGTTGGGTGAGAAGGTAGATGCTGTAACAGTCATCACCAAAGACACTCCTTGACTGGCTGGCAGGAGGCGGAGGAATAGCAGGCAGCCCATGCCCTACCAGAGAGCCAAGTGCCTCACCACCATGGAGCGCACAGCCCTGAACTGGTCTCTGAAAAGGAGTTTGCGCATTAACACTCATCTCCCAGTTGGCAGTGTAATAATACCGTGACAATGAACCAAGAAATGCTGCCTCATTACTGGCCACATCCCCTCATTTTATGCTGTATTCTTGCTTTATACTTCATTTATCAACTCCAATACTCCACTCTGTATTCTGTTTTGTATCTTGGACATTTGTAATGAACATCATTGTGCTTTACTGTCAGTTACTGCATATTTTTCCTTGTGATCTCCTAGGTCTTATTTATTATTTATTGAAATGCTTCACCAGGAGGACACACTGAACAACAAGTTGCTCGTCTCACGGCGTGACCTGGGGGAAGGGGTTACACAGGGTGTGAAGGATGATCAGTTACAATAGCATTTGGGTAGTACAAACAATACAACATTGTAAGATTGTGCAACAGTTGGAACACAAGATATTGTGCAATAAACAGTAGTGGAACATTGGGTAAATTACATGTTCAAAATCATACAAAAGAACGTATAAACGTACAAAACAATAATGTGATAGAACCATTTATAGTGCATGAGTGTACCAGGAGCAGACTCGAGGTAATATGCAAGTGGTAGGCAGGTACATTTTTTATTTTTATATAGGATATCACCTGTTATTAGGGATGAAATCACTGTTTACAAGTCCTGTTCGATGTCACAAAAAATAAAACTCATGTGGTATGTTACAGATAAAAAGATTATACAAAATTATGTAAAATACATCAACATACACTATACAAAATACATATTATCAAACTATCAAGTACCACAGACAACTGGTAAGATTACAAATACACTAACAGGTTTAAATACATTGAGTTGCATAGTCAAAAATTTCTACAGAAGGCATACAGGCAGATGTAAAATACATTACGTTATGTAGTCAGGAATTACTACACAAAGTAATAGACAAATAACATTAATTATTAAACTAACAATTACACACAACTTGAAAAATTGATTTCAACCCTGTTCTGAGTAATTTTGGAGATGACACTCATTGAGTATGGAAGTACTGCATATTCCAACATTTTTCTGCTTGGTGTTTTAAAGTTTTTACACCAAATTTTGTTTATTATAGTTTCTCTTTATTTTATTTACGTAGACAGATCTAGTCAAGGTCGAGGTAGGCTCAATCTTTTTCATCAATGCATTAACTGAGATATAATGAGCCGGCTGCTTTGTAAAAAAGCGATGCAATAATTTCAACCATATCTCCCCCTTTTTTTTGTTCTAAAGTAGTCCATCCCAAAGTAATTAATAATGTACAATGACATGTTCTGTAATGACAACCCAGTATGAACTTTGCAAGTTTATATTGAATTTTGTCTGGTTTATCCGACATTAATTTAGGTGCAACCCTATATATAACACTTCCATAATCAATGGTGGGCATCACCATCTGCTCCACTATAGTTTTCCCACTTTTTAAAACCATTGATGTTTGTTTAAGAGACCCTAATTTTTTTACTAACTTTATTCAAACATCTCCCTAATATGTTCTTGAAAATGTAATTCTGCATCAAAAATTACACCCAGGTATCGATATTCGGACACCTGATCTATTAATATATTTGACAAAGATGTTACACCCAAATTTGGTTTATTTCTATTCCCAAAATAAAGAACTTTTGCCTTTTTTATGTTCATCACCAGCCCTGACCTGGTGAACCACTCCCCAAAGCAACTGAAGACCCTCTGCAATTTAATTCTCAGGTCTGCAGAGTCCTCCCCAGTGATGAAAGTGAACAGGAACGCACAGGAACTCAGTTCCTGTACCTTTTCTACAGCAGGAACGGAGTTCCTGTACTTCTTCCTGCTGACACTGGTACTGAAATTCTCAAAGGAGCAACATAATGACAGTTTCTGGGCCTGTGACCTGAAATTAGGGTTTCCATAACAACATTTGACATGTACAATAATGCTATTTTTCTAGAAATACTTAAATATCTCTAACTGAATCTACTAGTGACTAAACAGATAGATGTGTCTTGACACAGCTATCCTTTAGATTGAGGATCGTCATTCTGCATTTCATATTTGCCAGTTCCTGAGTTCCTGTACTTCTTGTCTACCACTTGCACCACTGGTCCTCCCCAGTTGCAACAAGAGCCGTTCAGTACCCCAAGTACTGTTGGAGTAAAAAGGACGGGGTTAGGTTGTGCACACTGGTGACCCAGAAGGGCAGGTGGAGAAGAGAGGGGGAAGAGGCAAGAACTGAATATGAGGAGCATACCTCTCAACTGTCCCTGGTTTTCAGGGATGTCCCCAATTTTGCCTCAAAATTTTACTTGGTCCCTCCTAAAATGTGTGTTTCCTTAGTTAAACAGTGGGTCTGGAAAGCTCAAAATAATGTTAGGAATTAAAGTTACAGACTTGTTCTTCTTTAGAGAATGCATTTAGCACAAAGCCCCACATTCTATCAGCTTTCTGTGTGGATAGCTTTCAACCTACATTTAAGACAACCCTTTTTATCCTATAAATCTGACAACCAGCATTAAGAACTGCTGCTTCTATAGAACTGATGATCCTTTAGCCATGGTGCAACTGTACTTTTATCTGAATTTTGAATTTGAACTACTTCTTGTACAGTTATTGTTATATGCTTTCATTCATGTTATTGCATCTACAGTACCCCAATCTCCCCACCCCCAGAACTCTGGCATCTGGAAACAAGCTGATAGGAGCTTAGGTCTTGTGACAACAAGAAGATTCAATCTCTGAATACTGTGGAAACTAGTGCCTTTACCTGTGCAAGTTAAATTTTGCTTTAGTACCACAGTCTTGTTAAGTCTTATGAATTATTGACAGAAATGCACTACCTCTGTGTGGGCAGCACCATTTCTAAAAGGGACATAGCAATTATGAGGGGTAAAAGGGGGGTTTGAAAGTTACGTTTCTCCCGGTGAAATTGTTGAAATAAATAAAAACTAACTGTAAAAGATTCAGGGGTACAAGTGACAAAAGTCACAGTATTAATGTTGTTTGTGTTTACCAAACATCTTAGAAGGTTATCATGATCCATGGCTTTTAAGAACTCCAATAACAGGTTTCATACTGAGGGGTGTGTCCTGCAGTAGCCCCGAACATCTGTGGGTCAAAGTATCTTCAAATGTCACTTCGGCTTGGTAAAGTTGCAGCACGACTGCACTGCCCTGCCACCCAACCCCACACATCTATTTGTGTTAGGACGGCAGCCTGCCTGCCTGAAGTGTCACCAACAGCAACTGCTCACTGCCTGTGTCTGTTATACACACTGATCCTGGAAACCCGTTACGTCAACATTTTTACAAATTTTACGATAGCATTACATTTACCATATTAACTGGTGACTGCACAGCATTACATTCATGCCTCGCCAGCGTGTGTATAAACAATGCTTCCATCGTTTCAAAAATATCGATCTAAGATCAGGGAAGGGCTTGGAAGGGGATATTCGCAATCCTCTTAGCTCAGTCATCGGGAAGAGGGCGAAAGCAGTAGTGATCCGCTTGAAGGCAGCTGACTGTACAATTGACACTGCCTATTTAAAGGTAACTACAGTTTCTGCCAATTTATGTGCACTCTGGTTTACTCATACTTTCACAACCCTCCCAGCACCGTGATCTGGATTCTGCTGCATAACTGGATATTGTGCTGACTGTGCTCAAAAGTTATAAAAACAATTAGTTATCATCGTTGTCCCCAAGGCTAACCTGAACACCAGCCTTCTCCTCAGTCCGTGCACATTTATTCTAAACACAGTCACGTCTGTGTTTAATAGCTACATCGATCTTGTTACCTTTAGACTGCGCATTAATCCGCCTGGGTTTCAACTCGTTCTCGTCCATGTCAAGAAGATTATTGTGGGGTTCCGCTTCTGACAAACTGCACGTAGTCGTTCAGCTCGTTCGCCCCAAAGTCACGCATAAGACGCCGCTGTTTCGAACAGTTTACGCCCCAGGTCTTGTTTTCCGAGCAGTATAAGGCGGGGGGGGGGTCGCGTGACACAACCGACACAGTCTGCTCCTCCTTCGTCTCTATTGCTTCTTCAAAGTGCATCCCAATCATCAGGGAACGGAACTATACCACACCCCGAGATTCATTCATCACTCGGGTGAGGAACTGCAGGGTCTTAAACGCGTCATCCTCTTACAGTGCCTTCTCCTTCAGTGTCATCATCGATGATCTCCTCAGGCTAAAAGGGTGTAATCAGATTAGTGTACTGTACGACTCACACAGCACTCAAGTGACCACCTAAGCACCCCAAGGCTCCAATAAGCAGGATCAATGAATTTGGGAGGCATTGTGGATTACATAGTGTACTCTTTATAGTACCCTACATACCATAAAAATGGGGTTAAAGTAACAGACTAATCCAGAAAAGCACAAAATAAAACGTTAAACCAGAACCAAATATTATGTAGCCTTCAATGTGGAAGGGTTGTGGGATAACAGATGGACCAGACATGGAACTTCCATGTTCAACACACCATCTCGATATGATGTTTATTAAAAATGCAATAGATAACCTTTAGCAATGGCGTATTCCATTTTCAACACATCAATTTGTAGCAACAGACTATGTAAATCTTTTCTTTACACTTAACCAGCACCTACTGACTCACTGATCTCTGCTCTTATTTACTGAGATTCAGCCACCCCTATGCGGGCCTTGTTTGCTGGGGTTGTGGGGGCTCAAATAAACAAAAAGCTAAAGATAAAGAACCTCAGTGCAGAAGCAATGAAACAAGGGTTACCCCAAATCGCATTGGCAATCAGCCAAGTTTCAAAGAAACATAATATCACACATACTTCCATAATGCAGAGCATCAGGGGATATATGCAAATCACCATGGCATTTCCGATTGGCTTTGTTTACAGCAGGAATGCAGGGTACCAATTTACATACATTTAACAACAAAACCAACTTTTAATTTCTACAATACAGTCACCTAGTACTTTTTACCTTTATCAAAAACACCTAGTGCCATGGTGTTTTCAACATTTACAGGTTTCATAAACCTAAAGTATATACATCAAAGTATTTTATGACATAGTGCTATTACATACTAAATTCAACAATGATAAACACAGCCTGTTGTTTTACATAACCTCGGAGGTCACCACAATAACCTCCCTGTACGAGGACCTGAGAGGGAAAAGGAAAATTAAAGAGGACACTATAGCATAGTCAAGAAAGGGAAGGGGTGCCCATAGGTGGCCAAACGTATGGACTAGAAATTGTAAAGGATAGATTAGGCTAAGAAATATAAGAACTGTTGCAACAGATTTAAGAAAAGGTCAGTCCTCAAGAGTGGCAAGAGCTCCCTGTCACATTCAACAAGTCACTTAAGCAATATGCCACAACAGGGTGTGGGTATATGGTGAGATTTACCATGCCTGGTGTGGTGCGCCTCATGACCAAATCCACACCAAAAGTGGGTAAATGCCTCCATATACCCACACCTTGGAGTGGTATATTTAAGCAATAAGGCACGACAGGGTGTGGTATATCATGGGATATCGTCACGCCTTGGGTGGTTGGGTATGAGGCCGCAGGCCGAGTGCGTCCAACCACCCGAGAACTGACAATATCCCATGATATACCACACCCTGGAGTGACTTATTGCTATTATGAACCGAGTTTGAAGTTTTATAAATAAAAAAAATAAAACAAACAGGTTTTAAAAAATTTTATGAATGAGCTTTTGGGTGGTGTAGGAGTACATTTTGAAAAAATAGTTCTCAGACAGCAGAGAGCAAAGAGGCTGATGGTGCCGGAACTTTTTTGAAGCCATGATGATGTAGTCCAATATCATCACGGCTTCAAAGAGCTCTTGGCCAATCAGATTCCTCCATTTACGATCCTCAGTTCATAATTAAAAATCCAGCATACTGCCGAAAATTAAAATTCAACATCTCTTAAAGTTGTCAGCTATTACTTTTATGTGTGAGATATTTTTTCATTTCCCAGTGGCTAATTACAAGATTTTGTGCCTGACTTTACCAGATGTGATGTGGAAAATCCTTCTGCCTGGAGACTGACATTATATCTAGTTCCATTCCTCGTCATGCTTATAATTGTGACTTCATTAACTGTGATATCACAACTGCTCAGGCAGACACTTAACAGCTGCCATATAGATTACTAGTGATATCACAATGAGTGAGGTCACAATACTTGAGAGATATGAAGAGTATACAAATAGTGACCAGAGTTGAGGGATAAAGTTTTTAAATATTGACCCCGAGGGATGAACTGTTGACTAGCAGTAGTCATATTGCCTGAGCCAAAGGTTGAGAGCAGCATAACTACTGGAAGTCAATATTTCATACTAAGGGGGTCAAGATTTTCTTGCTATATCCTGAAACAATTCTGGTCAATATCTGCTTTATTTAACATTGCCTGAGCTATGTCCCACCCCTACCCTCACCAAGTAACCTGATACCCTTGTTAAAAATTCCATGGTGCTATGGCACCCCCTTCCAGGACCCAATCTATTTTAAAAATAAATAATTTCCCTGGTAGTCCAGTTGCCCCTCCTCTACCGGTATCCCTAATGTCCCCCCCACACACACACACTCCACCCGCCCTGAGACAGCATCCAGTACTAACCTCCACTGCTAGTCTCCATCTCACGGAAGTACAGTCACCTACGTGTAGCAGTAACATAGTTTATATTGTGCTATCACAAGTCCAATATTGATAAAGGACTTGTATCCAAGGGTGGAGTACATAATGGCTGGAGTGGTACTGACAACAACCAAGCAAGAAATCATATTGTATTACCTAAAGGTGGCCAGGCAATGCAACAAGGCAGTTGGGAGTGTTAGTGGGATGCTGGGGTGCATAGGAAAGGGTATCACCAGCAGAAAGAGGGAGGTGGTGTTGTCCCTGTATAGATCACTGGGAAGACCCCACCTTGAATAATTTGTCCAATTCTGGAGACCACATCTCTGGAAGGACACAGACAGGGAGGAGGTGGTCCAGGGGAGGGCAACTAAAATAGTGCAGGGTCTGCATCAAAAGCCCTGTGAGGAGAGACTAAATGGCCTCACCATGTACACCTTGTAAGAGAGGAGGAAGCAGAGATATGATAGAGACCATTAAATACCTCGCAGGGGTACATAAGGTACAGGAGCGAAATATTGTTCTAAAAAAAAGGTGCTCAAGAACAAAGAGACATGATATGAAGCTGGAAGAGGTAGATTCAGGAGGGATGAGAGGAAGTACTTCACAGAAAGAGTGGGGGATTCCTGGAACAGACTTCCAGCAAAGGTGGTGGGGGCAAAAACAGTGATGGGGTTCAAGAATGCATGGAACAGACACAAGGGAATCATATGGGGAAAGGAAGATGGAGGGAGATAGCTATAGGTCAGGTAGAATTTGCAGTGGGAATGAAGGTAGGGAAAAATTGGCAGACTGGGTGGGCCAAGCGTTCCTTATCTGCAGTCAGATTCTGTGTTTCTATGTTGTATAATGCAAGTAACTGTACTTACATGACACAGCGACCGGTAGTGAAGGTGCGCAAAGGATAAGTGCCAGCCATCAGAGAGTAAGTGCTGACATTGGGCCTGGGATTGCATGCATGCACCCTAGCCAGACTGGGCCCCCTGTATCACTCCTTCTGCCTGTTTGCTCTTGACTACCCTCCTCTGACTCACCAGCGCTCCCTCTACACCTCACTCAGTCTTCCCTCTCTTGAAGCCAGATGACTTGCACATGCCTGCACCCTTATTGCCAAGCACTGGCTGAGCTCACTCACCTCCTACCTCACATCTTTACTCTCCGCTCCCACTCATGCCTTCATTCCCTTCTTTGTGTTGGCTGCCAGACTCTAACACTCTGTCTAGGTTGTCCTCTTCCAGCCAAGCTACATTCTCCTTCCGCCTCTCTAAACTCTGGAATGCCCTCCCCATCCACACTGCCACCTCCTTCCGCTCCCTCTCTTTTCTTCTCCAGGACTTCTCCTCTCCTTCCTGCAACTGTACCTAAGCTCTCCACCCCACTACACTACTTTATCTACTTCCCTCCTTCTCCCTCTTCCTCCTTTTCTTCCATTACCTCTACTGTTACCTCCTGGTCTCCTCCTGTAAACCCCACCTCAATTCCTACCTACTATATTCCTCTCTCTTCTTCACTGCATGTCTTTACACTGTCTTCACCTTTTGGCTGCCCCTATCGTCTGTCGTATATGTTGAACCTAGGTATGTATACTATAATACTGCTGCTGCTTAACTCTGCCTACTACACACAGTAAATGCTCTGTCAATTCATTGTACAATCTATCTGACTGTACTGTAAATACTATGTTAACCTTATTGTACAGCTTATCCTATTATGTCCTTTAAATACTATGTATATGTAAATACTATGTATATGTATATTTCTCCTATGACCCCTCCCTCCAGGATGCATTTGGAAACGAGCTGTTGCTCAGCTCAGTATGTCTTTCCTGATGAAACTTTTGAAATAAATAAATGATGGTGATCAGTAGTTTTTTGACTACTGCCTGCAGCGTTATAGGTAGGAAAATGATGTTTGTAAGCCAGAAATCTGTGGTGCCTTTCTACCACCTTCCCCCATTGTTGACATCAATCAATCAATATTTAACCAGGAGAAACACCATTGAGTGAGCTCATTTACAAAGTGGGCCTGGGAGCAAGAATGAGGACAATATGAAATGCATCAACAACATGGTATACGAGGAAGAAACGAAAGAAAATACGATGCAACATGAATGTCTTAGCACAGGAGGGAGGAGAAAAAATGGGTAAAATAGGGATAACATAATCCTAACAATCAATTTTATACAGAAATATACAATATATACAGATTGCAAGAAAAGGAGAGGAGCAAGGGGTAGAGGGAGCAGTAGAGAACCATCAGTATAAGGGAGGAGCATGATAGAGGACTTAAGACAGTAAGGAAGGTTGAGGGAAGGAGAAACAGAGAAGGGGGAAGAGGGGGGCGCGGAGAGGGTAGCTAGACTAGAGGCTCATTTCCTACTTAGTTGGAAAGGTAGGGGGCCTTACCTAGCCTTGCGTATAAAGAGTAGGTAGCACTATTAGTGGACAGGCATGGCTGCTACGGCCTGCAGAAACAGTTGCAAGTTTCTTCCAACAGGCAGCAAAGTAGAGTTTTGAAGGCTGCCATATTAACGACTTGCATAAGTTTTAAGGATTTTTGGATACTGTTCCAGATAGAGGGAAGAGAATAACTTAAGGAAGAAGTACCATGCCGAGATCTGACCCTGGGGATGCTGAATATGATGCAATAATATTTTCTAAGGGAATAGCTTCCCTTGGTGCGAACTAGAAGTTTGGATACACACTGGGGGAAATTACCTGTTATAGCTCTATAGGTCCAGATAATTGCGTTTTTCAGTCTCGTTGTTTTTAATGATTGTCAGCCGAGCTGTGAGTAGAGGGAGCAGTGGTGGGTATTGTATGGTGCATTTGTGATAAATCTAAGGGCTCTGTGATACAAGGTATCCAATTTAGATAGTGAGGCGACAGAGCAGTGACTGTAAAGGAGAGTGGCATAGTCCAGGAGTGGGAGAAAGGTTGTTTGCACAAATCTTATTTTAGCTTCGTAGGTGAGTAGATGTTTGATATGATAGAAGATACCTAGTCTTTGTCTAAGTTTTTTAGCTTCAATCAATTAATCAGAATGTGAGGTGAAGGAGAGCCTGTTATCAATCCAAAAACCTAGGTATTTGCATTTATCTACAGATTCTAGTGTTTCCCCAAGGAGGGTGGTGCTATTGAGTCCTGCTCCTGTAGGGTGAGTGACTGCAGAATTAGCCTGGAGTGAGAGAAACATGACTTTGGTTTTCTTAGCATTTAGCAACAGTTTGAGGTGTAAAAGGTTGTGTTCCAACAAACGGAACTCACGTTGTAAGCTTGTGCTGGCAAGTTCCAGAGAAGGCTTTGCGGTATAAAGTACGGTATCATCTGCAAAGAGATGTATATTTGCTGAGGAGATATTAAGGTTGATGTTATTGATATATATTGCAAATAGTAAGGGTCCAAAAATGGATCCTTGGGGGACTCTTCTCATGAAGGTCTTAAGTGGGGAGAATTCTTACTGAGCTTTGACCTGTTGTTGCCTACCTATTAAATATGATGTAAATCACTTGAGTGAGCTATCCTCCAGGCCAGTATTCCACAGCATATTCAGGAGAAGTTTGTGGTCAACTGTATTGAATGCTTTACTTAAATCTAAGAATAAAGCACAGATACGGTTCTTGTCATTGAACGCTGTTTGCCAATGATTGGTTACCTTGGCTAGTGTGATTATGGTGCTGTGCATAGGTCTAAAGCTGGACTGGAGGGGGTTCAGCATGTTGTGAGTCTCTAGATAGTCTCTAATTTGGGAGTTAACTATTTTCTCCAAGAGCTTCAAGAGGATTGGTAAGAGGGATATGGGCCTGTAGTTGTTCAGGCCACTTGGGTCACTCGATTTAAAGAATGGGACGATGTGTGCTATTTTTCACTCGTGGAGGAGGACCCCTTCGGTAAGAGATTTGTTGAAGAGATATGTGATGGGGCAGTCAGTGCATAGTAACCAATCTTCAAGAAGTAAAGGTCAATTTGATCTGCCTCGGCACTTTTGTTTACATCAAGAGGCTAACAACAGGTCTTCCACCTGTTTAAAGGTGACATGTTTGAAGGTGAAGGCATTCACATGAGAAGGAGCCCTAATAGAGCAATGAAAGGGGTCAGAGGTAAGGAGAGAGGAGCGTAAAGTATTTGCGGGGGATGAGTCAAAGGCAAGACCTGCCGTGGCAAAGTGATTGTTTAAAAAGTTTAGGATATCTTTTTTGCTGTTGGTGGTGATATCACTAGTGGAGATCTTTGCAGGGAGGGCGGGGGGATTGTGACCTTGTATTTCTCTTAGGATCTTCCAAAATTTGTTAGGATCTTTACTCTAGGAGACCAGAGCTGACTAAAAATATTTCGCTTTTTCAGCTGTTATTAATTTTGTGTAGTGATTTCTAGAGGCTGTAAAGGCTGCCCAGTCAGCTGGTAGTCTGGTTTTGTGAGCCTTCTTCCAAAGCGCATCTGTTTTATGGAGGGCTGACTTCAGTGTATCATTAAACCATGGACATGACTTGTTTCTAGTTCTAATCTTGACCAGTGTGGCATGTTTGTTAATAACCTGGAGTAACAGGGTTTTGAATATAGTGTAGGCTGAGTGCACGGAGGTGCAAGGTAAAAGTCTTGCTACCTGATAGTGCTTAGGTCAGACAGGTAGTTGACACAATTGAAATTACGACGGTTCCTTTTATAAATGTAGGTGGAGGAGGAGGTAGGTTTTGATAGGTTTCTCACGCAAGTGATGACACTGGGATCACTTATGTCATTGAAGAAAACCCCTGTGTGGGTAAAGCTCGTGGGGTTTGTTAACAAGGATGAGGTCGAGTAAGGTACTGTTTGTGGGATTTTTGGAGTTAATACAAGTAACCTCTGTGATTAGCTGGGAAAGACCGAGTGTGTCACAGAGGGACTTTAGGGATGTAGAGCAGGGAGAGAACCAGTCCAGGTTCAAATCACCCAAGATGATCAGTTCCATATCATGAGGACAGAGTAATCTGTGAAGGTGCTGAAGCAGTTCTAGCCCCCCTGAAGGTGGCTTATAGCAACTGACGATGGTTAACAACTCAGTAGGGGAAATACTGACCTTAATAGCGAGGCATTCAAATTCCCTATGTACGGCGGTCGAGTCAATAAGAGAGACCGAGAATTTGTCACATACATAAATTGCAAATCCCTCTCCCCTAGTTGATCTGTCGGCCCTGAACACATTATATGAGGGGATGTTTATGACCAGGTCAGGGGTGTGTGATTTTAACCAGGTTTCAGATATAACGAGAATGTCGGGCTCAGTGAGACAGACCCACGCCTGGATAGCGTCCAGCTTCCTTAAGAGGCTACAAGCATTGATGTGGAGAAAACTCAAACCTTTAGCCTGGGCCAGGTCAGAGGGTGCTAGGATAGGTGTCTGTGGGCAGGATTTAGTTTCACATTCCCTGAGCATAGTAAAAGTATGAGTAGAAGTTTTTTAAGAAGACTGAGCAGGACTTTGAGGTACAGGGCCCAACCCCATTTTGAATGTGTCAGGATGGAGCGTATAGTCTGCTTGGAGGCATGATTAATAAGGGGGAAGAAGCTATGGAGGACCACCCTAGCAGGGAGGACATATGGGGCATTGCAGTAATTGGCAGGCTTTGGACTTTTAGAGAGAGCCTTGTTAGCTAAGTCATTGATGTCAGTAGGGAGAAGGGTGCAGGGATGCTAGAGTATGTGCTGGTTGTGCTAAGCGGCTTGAAGGGGCAGTGGCTCAGAATGGGGAAAAAAAGGAGCAGCGATATGAGAGGATAGATGAAGTAGGGCTTTTTGCAGCACAGATTCCCAAGACATCATGGACAACTGCAGCATGAATTCCCAATGGACACTAAGCTGTGGAAGAGATAATGCAGCCTGAGCATGAATATCAACGCATGGTGGGAAGTGGAAACAGGAATTAGGGGAACTTATATAGGCCAGAGAGATAAAGCTACAATGTCAAGCTAAGATTAAGTATAAATAGTGATCAGCTTTGGTGTGAATAAGTATGCTAGTGTGAGGTAGGATGAAGGACAACAAGGTAATGTGATGTAGCCCTGAGGAGCTGGAGGACAAAGGCTTAGAGGAATGGGGGCCAATAAGAGAGGGAAAGGAATGAGGGGAGGAGCTAATGAGTATTTAATAGAGGCCGGGGATGGGGTGGGCAGGCGGGACAAAATTAAAGTTGAGAGAGAGCCACTGAAAACCCATAATGGCTCAACAGCAAGCCACAGAAACCCCTGAAAAAGCCATAAGGGATCAAAAGCAAGCAAAGGATATAAGTCAGAGCAGGGTCCAATAGAATCGGAGGAGTGGAGAAAGGTGACCAATGACAGGCTGGGTTGGAGCTGCTCTGCCCAATGGTATTCATAACATACTCGGGGCTGGATAAGGGCATAGGCCAACAAGGCCCAGGTCCAGGACCCCTGCCTGCCTAGGGCCCCCAGCCCTGAGTGGATCATCCTGGCTACAGAAAGCAGGCTCAGCCAGCCTAACTTGTATTCATTCCTGTCTGGGACAGTTCATCCTAATCTCTGTAAGTCACAAAGCACTAGTGTTCCATCACCTATTAACACCCCATTAAGCCATTAACACCTCTGCTTTGCATACCCAGCAATTTACCCTACCTGGAAAGGAAATTTGATTTTCCAGTTGCTGTGGTGCCAGGTTCAACACAATGAACTTTTTAACACTCTTAGAAGGTGAGCCCCATTTCTTAACTCCAGTAGTCAGTCTCATGGCTTCATTAGCACAGCTTAGCTTCTTTATTTTATTTTATTTTTTTTTTGGTTGGTGTTGTTTCTGGAGTCCCCTCACCCTGCCATCTGATGTCCCTCCTTGTGCCGACCGGGAATCAGGCCCTTCCCCTTTAGCCCCCATGACTTATCCCTAATGGTGGGGGGTGGGGAGACCTTTAACCCACCAGTCCAGATCCAGTTCAGGAGAGGTGCCCTCCCAGTGGTTCTGCAAGGGGGACAATTGTCATCTATGGCAAGGACTCCCGTTTTTAAATTTTCTCCCCTGTGGAGAGGGGTGTGCAATGACGCCAGCAGAGGGAGCACTCACGCGTCCACATGCGCTCCCTCCAGGCATCTGCCTCACCTCTGTCCCTCTTCTGCAGCATCAGCGCACTGGTCCCCAGTCTCCATTGGGGACCAGTCGAGCGCCGACTACTGTCATCCCCTTCCCCGGAGAAGGAGACTAGTCCTATGGATTCTCAGTCCTTCTGCAATCCTGCTAACCCCCAGTTGCCCATGCTCGTTCCCAAACACAGGTTGCTGGCATAGTGCGAGTTAAGGCATCCAGTACCTCAGCCCTCAGTGTTACCGGGCTGGCCAGCTTCAGTTTCTTTATTACTTTTTTTCTTTCGTTGTGGGCTGCTCGGAGCCGGACTTAGTCACCCCCAGTCCCAGCAACTGCAGGGGCCCCAAACTCAAAGGGTTCTCAGTCTGACCCTGTGCAAACTATCAGTCTTTGAGATTTAAATTCTGTGCCTTGTCAACACAGCATACTTGGGAATTCCATAAACTGGGCTTAAACTTTCAAAATGGCATCATAAAGATATGAAGATGCCTGCCACAGTACAAGAATAGGATTCCCCATTACTACCCTTGCTGGAGCCCCCTAAAACATAAGGCCACCTTTTTCACCAGCCCATTCGAATTTAAACTCCACCGTAGCTGGATACTTTAGCAAGTTGCAAGGTATTATTTGTTAGCGTTTTAGGTTTATGTGGGGAATATACAGTACATGGCTTACACTCCCCTATGGAAGGAAATCATTTTCTAAGCCTGATCTGGATCAAATCATGCTTTTAAGAGACTGAAAAAAATCTAGTACCTAAGCTAGGGCCTGCTGCTGTGTTTGTTGTAAAAATAGTTGAAGTGTATACTGTTACACTTTAATATGTTTATTTTACTATACTGTATGGCTTCATACATAGGTTTTTGTTTAGATAATATTAGCTCCTGTTGCTTCAACATTCACTTGTTGGATTATCAATAAAATGCAAGCTACATAAGGTCTGCCTGATTTGAAAAGCCCCCAGTGCCCTTTATCCTGTGATTAAAACACATAATCATGCTGTAGAAGGAATGAGTCTGGACTGGGAAGGACTGAATGGGGTAAAGGAAGGGGTTGGGGGGACTGCCAGAAGGTTACTTGATGGATCCCTGACTCCACATGGGGATGACAGGATACAGCATTCCTCCAAGGACTGTCATATCCCCACCAAAACTGTACACCATGTACTTCTGGCACTGGCCTGTGCCGATACTGCCTCAGCCTAGGCTCTAGGAGCTACTGGGGGGGGGCAATTGGGCCAAAAAGAATGTCACAAAAGCTATGCAGAGGGGGTCACATAGCTGCTAATGCTGCTCATGGGGCAGTGTGGCCTGCACCTCCTTTACTGTCCCTATGCACCACAGAGCTTGTCCGTGAATGGAGCATATGTCCACCCCCAGTCCATCCTGGCCCAATCACCCACATAGCTCCACATGTGGCTAAGGACTGGCTACAGACAGGGCATGCAACAAGTTACATGGATGACACAGAACATCCCACAGATGCACATCATGCATGACGGGTGCACTCCACAGCTTTTCACAGCTCTCCACACATGCAAAATGTTACAGCTAAAGGGGAGGTTCTGATGATGAGAGACTTCAACATGCCAGATACAGATTGGTCAATACCAGCAGGAACATCTTCCAGAACTAGACACATAGTGGATTCCCTGCAGGGGGAGGGCCTCAAACAACTGGTAGCACAACCCACAAGAGACAGGGCTATCCTAGATCTAGTACTGACTAATGGGGAAAGGATCACAGATCTTCAGGTAGAAGGTCACCTGGGGGCCAGTGACCATCACATGGTATGGTTCAATTTGGCCACTAGAACTAAATCATCCCATTCAAAGGCAAAAATATGGGACTTCAGAGGAGCTGACTTTGATAAGCTGGCCAACAGAGGTAAGCTAGCTTTGGCAAGAAGAAATACAGGTGAGGGGGTAAAGACAAAGTGGGCAAGCATTAAGGATGCAATACTTGAAGCAACAGTCCATTGTGTTAGAGAGAGAAAAGCAAGAGCAAAAGGAGAAGGAAACCACTTAGGTTCTCAAAAACAGTAGCAGAAAAGGTCAGCGCCAAAAGGCTGGCCTTCAGTAAATATAAAGGAACGCAGTGGGATGAAGATAGGGAGGCATACCAAACTTCCCTAAGGGAAGCAGGGAAGGCAGTAAGGCAGGCAAAGGCCCAAACTGAGGAAGCACTAGCATGAACAGTAAAAGAAGGTTACAAGACTTTCTATAGATACATCAGTGAAAGGAGAAAGTCCAGAGGGGGGTATTGCTAAGGTCAAAGGGGATAAGGTGGAGTGTGAGGAGGAGGACCAAAGAAAAGCATCTATCCTAAATAGATACTTCTGCTCAGTATTTACTGAGGAGAATGTAGGGCAGGGCCCACAACTCAACACCATGGACATGGGGGAGGAAGGTGTGCACTAGTCCTTTCACAAAAGAAAGGGTCCTACAAGAGCTCGCTGAGCTCAGGATGGACAAGGCAATGGGACCTGATGGCATACATCCCAGGGTACTAAAGGAGCTAAGGGTGGCACTAGCAGAGCCATTATCAGAACTGTTTAGTGAGTCTCTGAGGACAGGAGCGGTCCCAGAAGACTGGAGAAGGGCTTATGTGATCCCACTCCACAAACGTGGTAGCAGGGAGGAGGCAGGGAACTACAGACCAGCCAGTCTTACCTCAGTAGTGGGCAAGATTATGGAGGCAGTCCTTAAGGAAAGGATAGTGCAACATCTGGAATCCATAGGAGCACAGGATCCAAGACAGCATGGGTTTACAATAGGAAGGTCCTGTCAAACTAATCTCATAGATTTCTTTGACTGGGTAACCAGAGAGGTGGACCAAGGGGGAGCAGTTGTATCGCCTACCTTGACTTCAGCAAAGCTTTCGGTACTGTTCCACATAGAAGATTGACTAATAAGCTGGGTAGGCTCAGGGTGGGTCAGAAGTTGGTCAACTGGGTGGCAAACTGGTTGACAGGCAGAAAACAGAGAGTGGTGGTAAATGGTATACAGTCAGAAGAGATGCAAGTCAGACTTATTTAAGTCACAAGTGGGGTACCTCAGGGATCAGTCCTGGGGCCAGTTCTCTTCAATATCTTCATCAGTGACATTGCAGATGGACTGGAGGGTAAGGTTTGTCTGTTTGCAGATGACACCAAGATCTGCAACAGAGTAGATGATCCAGATGGGGTGGGCAGAATGAGAAAGGATCTGGATAAACTGCCAAAATGGTCGGAAGAGTGGCAAATGTGGTTTAATGTGAAGAAATGCAAGATCATGCACATAGGGAAGAGAAACCCTGAAGCTACCTATAGGTTGGGAGGGGAGTGGCTGGCAATCACAAGGGAAGAAGGAGACTTGGGCATCATCATCACAGATGACCTGAAATCATCCAAGCAGACCAGTAAAGTGGAAGGTAAGGCTAGAGACATGTTGGGGTGTATTAGTAGGGGTATTGCAAGTCGTAAGATGGAGGTAATAATCCCTCTTTACTAGACACTGGTTAGGCCCCATCTTGAGTACTGTGTGCAATACTGAGGCCACACCTGCACAAGGACATTAACAAAATAGAGGCAGTCCAGAGATGAGCAACCAAAATGGTGCAGGGACTGCATCAGAAAACATATGAGGACAGATTAATGGAGCTCAATATGTATACCCTAGAGCAAAGGAGGGAGAGAGGTGATATGATCAAAACATTCAAACATCTTAAGGGCATTAACAAGGTGGAAGAGTCTAACATGTTTCAATATAAGAAAGATAGCAGGACAAGAGGACATAGTATGAGATTAGAGGGAGGCCGATTAAGGGAATATGAGGAAGTTCTTTTTCACAGAAAGGGTGGTGGATGCATGGAATGGCCTACCTCAGGAAGTGATGGATATGAATACAGTGCAGGGCTTCAAACAGGCATGGGATAGGCATAAGGGAGCAATAAAAATGAGTATGCATAGATAGGCCATTGACAGAGTACAGGCCTATGGCACATTCATAAGGTAGAAAAAGTGGGCAGACTGGATGGGCCTTGCAGTCCTTATCTGCCGTCAACTTTTATGTTTCTATGTTTCTATGTCTCTACAATGACCTGCCATATGTTATCACCAAATTATATATATATATATATATTTTGTTAGATGTTATAAACTGTTACTTTTATATTTCTGCATGTTTTATGATTCTTTATCCCCTACTTGCTGTATGTTAATTTTGTTATTATTGTAACAGAATTCCCTTGTTGTTTTTACACTGTACTGCATTGTTTGTTGCTGCACTCCCTAGTTGACCCTGTAAAAGAGACTGTAATTGTCTCAGTGGACTTACCCAGTTACCAAACCTCAATAAATAAATAAAAGGGGTGGGGTGTCTTTGATAGATTGGACCATAAGAGGCATGGCCCTGTGTGTGTGCGTTGGGGGGGCAGGTTTGTCTTGGGCCTTGGGCCCTTGAGTACCTCAGCCTGGCCTTGACCCATATTTGTTAGCCAGACTTCTGATAACATATAGAAATTGTCAGCGGATAAAGACCGTTAGGCCCAGGCTGGCCCGGTGGTGCTGAGGGTTGAGGCGCTGGATGCCACACTTCGCGCTATGCTGGTGACCCATGCTCAGGAATGGGCAAGGGCCATTGGGGTTGGCAGGGAAGGAGAAGGATCGAGCATCTGGAGGACTGCTCTCCTTCTCTGGGAAGGGGGGTTTCCCAGTGCGAGCACCGACTGCCACCTGATGGAGGTTGGGTGACATGGCGCCACTCTACAAGGGGCAGAGCTGGGGACAGATACTTACGCATTAGCATCATTGCATTTCCTCAGCTCCTGGGGAGAAAAAAATCCTCTCAAAAAAATGCTGGACCCCGAATATGAGCCAGCTCTGGTGCCCGACCCTCCAGCCATGACAGTTCCGCGTTGGCGGCTCCACTCGGGGGGATTCCCTGGGTGAGGGCTTGGGTCACCAGAGCCTGGCGAGCCCATTCACAGGGTTAGGGGTGCCGGCACCAGGAAAGAGGAATGTAAAAATAAACATAAAAAAAAAAGACCGCTAGGACCATTCAGTCTGCCCGTATATTACTTAGCATTATGCAGTTAGCATTATGTTTGACTCAAAATGAGAACAATCATATTATATCAACAGTAGGGATGGATATCAGACATTAGGGGTAAACAAAAGAAGTAGTAAGGTCCCAGAATACCATCCTATCTACAGTGACGTATAAGCTGTGACTTACTTGGAATATGCATTCCTACAACCATGCATCATCATCGTGAACTATTTCCATTTCTCCATGGCTAAGGAAGAGCCGGGTAATAGTATACAAATATTGACCAGAGTTGAGGGAAATAGTGGGGAAATATTGACTCCAAGAGAAGAACTATTGCCTAACAATAGTACATAGATACATAGACAGTGTCGGCAGATAAGGGCCTATGGCCCACCCAGTCTGCCCATTTGAGCTTGTAAGTTCAGTTTGTTTTCCTAGAAGTCTGTTGCCCCTTACCCCTGACCTCCAGAATTCCTTTATGTCTATCCCATGCATTCTTAAATCCCGTGATTGTTTCAGCCCCCACCACTTCCTCTGGCAGGGTGTTCCACTTGTCCACCACCCGTTCTGTGAAGAAATTCTTTCTCATGTTTCCTCTGAATTGTCCTCCCTCCAACTTCATCCCATGCCCTCTAGTCCTGGAACATCTTTTTCGCTTAAAAATAGTGTTTTCCTGCACCCTGTTCCTCCCTGTAAGATACTTGTATGTCTCTATCATATCCCCTCTCTCCCTCCTCTCCTCCAGGGAGTACATGTTCAGTTCCTTCAACCTGTCTTCATAGGACTTGTGATGCAATCCATGCACCATCTTTGTTGCCCTCCTCTGAACCTTCTCTACCCTGTCTATGTCCTTACGTAGGTATGGTCTCCAGAGCTGTACACTGTACTCCAGGTGGGGCCTCACTAGTGTCTTGTATAGCGGAATTATGACCTCCCTTTTCCTGCTGGTGATGCCCCTGCCTATACATCCCAGCATCCTACTTGCTTTACCTGCTGCCTTGTCACACTGTTTCACTACCTTGAGGTCATCAGAGATGACAACCCCAAGATCCCTTTCCTGCTTGGTGCATGCTATATCCTCACCCCCCAACTGATATATTGTGCCAGGGTTTTTGTGCCCCATATGCATTATCTTGCACTTCTTTGCATTGAATTTCAACTGCCAAACCCCTGACCATTCTTCAAGTTTTAGTAGTATTGCCTAAAGCCAAAGGCTGAGGGAATATGACTATAGGATGGCAATATTTCATGCCAAGGGGGTCAATATTTCCTCAAAACAACTCTGGTCAGTATTGGTTTTATGAAACCTTGCCTGTGTTACTTTGACCACATGCACCCTTACCAGATGTGTTCGTATGCATTTGTAGGAGTAATGTCATGGTGCTAGTCCCTTCCCTCATCATCTTCTTTGACCAGCATGCTCATCTGACCGACATGGTTGAGGTCATGTGGGGTTTTTACTTTTTATCTCACAACAGTGGCCTATAAGAGCACAATTTAATTTATTTGTTCCCTATGTGGAGATAACAGCCATTTTTTACTGTTTGATGACAGCCGGTGTCGACTGCCATCTCCTGTAAGTACAGTAGATCAGTAGACTTTTCCTGTTGTTAGTGACGGTGTCCAGCTGCCATCTCATGGATATACAGTCACTTGTTCTATTGAACAAAACAGTAAGTGATTGTACTAGTGCAAGGCAGAGGCTGATAGCAGAGGTGAGTGAAGGTAAAACCAGCCAGTGTCTTTATGTTGGAGTAATTAGTGGGGTATTGAGGGTGGAGCGGGTATGGGGTATTTGACATTGGGAGGGGGCACTAGACTACCAGGGATTTACAAAATAAATGAGACTGTGGCGAGTGTTAGCAAGTGAAGGAGCTGCTTTTTTTTTTTTTTTTTTTTGAGATACCACAGTGCATGTGCATTAAAAACTGTATACTGGACAATAGTTCTGAAACTTTTGACCAGTTCCAAGAGACTATTGTGTGTTATTTGTGGGCAAAGTGGCAATAGTTCATAGCCCAAGATGGTCATGTGACCATAGCATAACCAGTGAAGTGACAGAATACAATCTTGAGGTTTTTATAATTCCTACTTATTACTGTCATTTGACTTGGTTTTGTCCAATCACAGAACAGTATTTAGAATCAAGGTTTAACAAAAAAAATATGTCAGCTGCTAGGTAAAGCACTGTTTTACATACAAAGTTAATACTATTAAGTAGTACATTTTCTAATGAGCAAAAGGGAAAAGAAAAATACATCAGAAAGAAAAATCAAGAACTGGCTGCTTTTGATAGTAGCATTTTCTGCTATGCTTTGGTATTACTAGCTCGTTAAAGCAGTAGTGTGCGTTATGGTGAAAACGTTGACATTTACTTTTTTTTCCTTTTTCTTTTTTTAGATTGTTCTTTATATCCTGTTTTTGTGAAGTACCCTTTTTACCTGTTTTAAGTTGGCTTTAACTCTTTGTATTTTCACTTGAAATAATGAAAGGAGCTTGTCATTTCATATAACTATCCACACATTTTTATCAGGTATTTTCAGCTGTTTTTGAACATATATTGTCCCATGAAGTCAAGGTACAGTGTATGATGCACACTAGGTTATTTTAGTTGCAAGTCAAGTGATGTTAAAAATGTGTGTTCAAAACGGCTGAGAATACTGATGAAAAACCTAGTGAAAAATAAGGGGAAATAAACACTTCTTTTATTATTTAAAATGTGCCACAAAGCACTAAAGCAGACTGAAAATGGTATAAAAAAGAGTATCTGACAAGACAGGTGATATGTGGCAATCTAAAATAGAATCAAAAAGTATAGATCAAAATTTCACAGTTAACATACATTGCTACTTTACCCTTACAATCATGCCTCTCAACTGTCCTACATTATGAAGGATGGGCTGGATGTCACTCTGTTTTCCCCTTAGAATTGCTTTGTCCCATATCCATCCAACATGGAAAAGATGTTCACACAGAGAAGGGGCTTAAGACTTTAAAGCAGAAACATGTTTATAGTCATGTTAGTCCTTGGAAAACTGGATTAGTTGAATACAGTATTGTGATATCTTTTATTGGACCAACAATAAAATTCCGTGTTTATGTTATAGTATGCAAGTGTTCAGGGCTACACAGCTCTTTTCTTTACATGTAATAGCAGTCTGGGAAAAGGAAGCAGGTTTTATACCTAAATAAATTTAAAAAAAATCATAGCATCATGAGATATATATGCAAATCACCATGAAAACTTCAACTGGTTCTTCTTTAAGCAAGAGTGCATGGTGCCAAATGGCCTCTCACAAATCTGCAAAGGTCAAGAACAGAAGACACAGACATATCTTTGTCCTTCTCAGGACTCATCAGTGTGCCACATCTCTGTCTCATTTATACTGTAACATGTACACAGTTTCATCAGTAAAAGGACACTGATGAGTCCTGAGAATGATGAAAAACATGTCTGCATCCTCTGTTCTCAACCTTCTTAAAGCAGAACCTGTCTAAATTGTCATGGTGATTCGCATATACATTCCAAGATGCTTTGCATTATTGGGTATGTGTGATTTTGTTTCTTTGAAACCTGGCTTTGTTGTCAATGCCTTTTTCAGGTAACCACTGCCTCAATGCTTTTGCGCTGATGTTCTTTGTCTTTTTATACCTAGATGCGCATAGTGTTTATTGCACAGCCTACAGTAATTAAGGACAGGAGTATGTGGCAGGGAGGTGATAACCATGAAGGTGGTTTTACAAATAAAAGAAGGTACAGTAGCAAAAAGGTTGTGGAAGTGAAGTCAATTAAAGAGGTGCAGAGAAATTAGGACAGGAAATGACAGCGGTACAGGGAGCCCTATCTCAACAGATGTGATAGTCTTTCACTATAGTAGTGCTGGAACAAAGTCAGGATGAGTAGGAAAGAAAAGAAAAAAATGGTAATTAGAATGAACAGTACAAATACATAAGCTCTGAAGAGTAATATAATAGGTTTGAGGTTTCCTAGTGTGTCATGAAACCAGTATCTCGAATTAGTCCATGTTACCAAAGTCCATCAGGTTTATGAATTAACTTTGCATATTCATCTTCCCATGTGCTTCTGAAGTTTCATTTCAGTACAAGTACTGATAAGTCCAAAAGTGAATGGTTTATGGCAGAAATGGTGTCATACCGGTGTATTGCTGGTTAGACATGATCCATGCATTTGTATTATTTTGCTCTGAGCTGTTCTGATGGTCATTTGTGTCATACGTTGGGACAGGTTTAGCATCTGGAGCTGTTGCCGGGTTTATTTCAATCAGGGTTCTTGTTCTGGTTTGCTGGGAGTTTGCTTCATATGAGTCTGTTAAGAGAGGTTAGGATGTTGTTTGTCAGCTATGATTGTTGGATTTCTGGTAATTCTGGTGTGCTAATTTTCTGCAGAAGAGTACATCCAGAGAAGACATTCCCCACCATATGATAACCAGCCTAATAAGAATTGCTTTAACACACAACTTCTCATTCAATGGCAGACATGTTTTATAGATCGTGGGTACCACAGTGGGCACTAAAATGGTACCGCAATATACTAAACTCTTCACGTCCAACTTGAAGGAAGATTTCTCAGTCATCAGCCCTGCAAACCATTAAAGTACCAATACTTAGAAGACATATCTCTAATTTGGATAGAAGGCCAACATGCATATAAACAGTTCCACCAGGACATCAACAACTTCCACTCCTCTATAAATGTCACCATTCAATATTCCACTCTCAGCATGAACTTCCTGGACACTACAGTATATATCAGAGAACACAGGAATATAGTAGCAGCCATTTACCCAAAACCTACAGATCATCACAGGTATCTGCACCGCATCAGCTTCCATACAAGTCACAATAAAAGGTCTGTAATTCAAAGTCAAGCAATCTGTTATCAACAGATATGACCTGAGCAAGAAACAGGAGACAGTCACTGTACTGCTGTCTGGTGGTCTTTCATTCAATGAGGCCACAGCCCCAGAAAAATAGGGAAATGGGCAGTGCAAATAGAAAACCCACTGCAATTCAAAGGGAAAAAAGCACACATACCATGCCTCTTATCCTCTCAGCATTAAAATGTGTAACACTGGCCTATAAAATGAGACACAAATGGCTAGAATGCATAGCACATTTTTAGCTTAAAGAACAGTGAAAGAATTGTGGCACAATGCGTTTAGTGTTGAGGATTGTTCCTGTCATGTTAGTTTACATTTTCAACAGTTTGTATGTCCAGATGTACTGTAGCTCCAACACTGTAAGGGACATAAGTAAATCTTAATGGAGTAAGGGTAAATTTGGGTGCAAAATACATAGCTAGGCACCAGCCATGTACTACACATTGTTACATATAACCCCAAAGCATCACCTCTCCAAAACATTACCAAAGAACCACAACTCATGCTCAGTAAAGATGTTAAACTTAAAGAGCTGCTGACGCCTCAAAGAAAACTTTGAAAAACATGATAATACGATACAATTCAGCTTGCATTCCATATATAATCTATATATTTCTCTTCCCCGTTATTTGTTATTGAGTAAACTTGAACGAATATATATCTTTATCCTTCAGAGTTTGCCTGCCTCTACTGCTTACTCCCTCCTTCAAGTCATAATCCTCTGTTTTGCATCACAGTCTGTTGCTATGAAAGTAACTGTGATGTCACAAGCAATGCATTAGGACCTCAGGTAGGGAGAAAGCAACAGGAATAGATGAACTCTTCAGGAACAAAGATTCTGTTTTAAAGCAAATGACCTCAGTAATAAATAACGGGGAGGAGGTGGAATACAGAATCAACATGAAATACAAGCTGATCTGTCTCTAAATATTGTATTTTGTTAAAGTTGTCCTAAAGGTGTCAGCTGCTCTATAAAAAGATGTTCCCTGGTCTACCAATCATAGCTTACAAACAATCTCACAACCTTTCCTGTATACTCATTCAAATCAAACTTCCATCAAACCAGGACAAGAAACCTGAAGAAACTAATCCCTGCAGCAGCTCAAGATGCAAAACCTGTCCAAACATATAAAGAAGAATAATAATTAGCATTTATATAGCACTTTTTATACAAATTGTTTCCCTAAGCTCTTTACGAGCAATGAGAAACTGGAAGTGAAGTGACTGCAAACATGTACAGTAGTGGCAGCCCTTTCACACATGAACACCCACACACAGCCTTGGACAATTGCATGAATCAGTTTTATTGGAAGGAAATATTGGCTAGGACACCAGGGAAAATGCCCTACTCTCCCTGAAGGGGGCACTGTCCTCTTTCTGCACGGAGGAATTAGGGAGCCTGGAGAGGAGGTGGTGATGGTATCCTGGGTGAAGGAGTCTGCTTTCCTCCCCCACCTGGTGTACTGAGGAAGCAATGGCAGTGCCAGACCATCACAAACAGCATGATTTGTTACCTGAAATGGTGACGGTGACACCTGTTGGGAAATACATAGAAGCAGAAGTACCTGTTATGCCTAATTGAGATACTGTACTGGATCCCACTGAAGTGCTGGTCACTTCACCTGTATCTCCTGACTCAGTGGATGATACATAAGAGAAGATGCGATGCAGAAGAGAAGATGATGGATGAAGCCCTAAAACGCAAGATGGAGCACTTTCCTGCACAAAATGTTGAGGAGGAAGCCAGAGTTTGTGTTTGCATGCAAAATCTTTGAGCAGTACACCGCCAGACCCAACCTCTGGCTGAAGTAATTGATGGGCCAGTTGAGCCTCTGATAGCCAGCTGTGCCAATCAGCTGTCAGAGGCTCCAGGCAGGTCAGTGAAGAAAGGTATAGCTCAACAGTCATGTCAAAGGCATGAGTGCCCAAATCCTACTACATGGAACCCAGAAGATGTCCTTACAAAGGCTGTCTGGGTTAAACGAGATGGCAAATGGCTATTGGATCCAGCTCCTGAGTTCTATAAGGCCAGAGAATCTGCAAAGCACTTCCACGGAATGATCGAGGATGTCAAGCCGACCAGCACCTTCAGATACTGTTTCTATCCTAGACCCACTCACTCTTTCTGGTAAGTTTTCTATATCACCTTATTTTACGGACTGCCTGTTAGTACTCAGAAAAATCCTCCACCACTAGAAAACAGTCTACTTGCTCAAATGTAGAGATGCTGCCTGCTGCAAAGACTGATTTTCACACTTCTGTTATTCTGGGTAAGCCTAAGACAGAGATTCAAACATCTCAGCTAATTGCTCACTCTGCACCTGTTCTGAACCATTGATCCTTTCTGACACTGATGTTGTTGAGGCTACTACTCCTAACACCCACACACCAGTGAAATTACAAAATGAGGCTGCCCTACCTGATCTTGTAGTGCCATATCAGCTAGAGATTACTATGAGTGCAACTGGCCATTCTGTCTCTACTCCCCCCAGTAATTGATAGAACTGATTCTTCTGACTTGCCATAATATCTTACTACATGTACAGCACAGATTCAGAACTCGGAATCCTGGGGTGGGTAGATACAAAAGAAGGGGCGCAGGAAAAAAATTTGCAGACCTCTTTCAACCGCCCATTATACCTGCAGGAAGGAGAAATGCCGTCAGGCTCCACTATAAAGGTGGTCTGACAGTTTCCTGACAGAATTCATGTTGTCAGAATGTTTATAAAAGACTCAATGAAATTTATTGCCACTGAAATCCTTGCTATTATTTACATGCAGGGTGAGCCAATAGTTGACATCAGTTTTAAATTGCCGCAGGTTTCGAGAGATTTTATCATAAGTACCACGTCCTTAAGGCAAACCCTCTCTGTGTACTGTTCTGTGCAGTCCTGCCCACCAAACCCCTCACACAAAACCGTCACCATTAGTTTAGAAATGAAGGTGCAAACATTGCAGATATTATTTATTGGGTTAAAAAATTTGTATTACATGCTTGGAGACATAGAACCTATTCTGGACTCTGAAGATATTTGGACTTGGGCCTGTAGAATTAGAGATAAATTGAAAAGAGGAGATAAAGGTTTGGAACATCTACCTAACAGCTTTTACTTGGGGAAAGACCATGGTGCTGTATTCTACTAGTGAGAGCCAAAAATGTGCTATTGATGTAGTTCAAAACACAAGCTAAGCAATGCCTGTGATCAAGTTGTCTGGCAAAGGACTGTTACTGTGGCCTAGAGGTTAGAGTAATATGCTGTGAATGAGCTTGGTTCATCCAACAGACCTCTAATGCTTCTAACTCTAAGGAAAATAGTGTGGAAGTTATGCTCCCCTGACTCCTGATGCTGGATTTACCCGTATGTCTACAAGGCATGGACAATTGAGGGGTCAGCCCAAATCAAAGCTACAGAAAACGGATTCTCTTCCCATGTCCAGTAACTTTGAACTTTTAAGCAGATGTGACCAGTAGGGGGGCACAGACCCTGGACAAGAGTTTGATGCCTCCTCCATCTTGTCTTCTCAGAAAGATATGTCTTCCGAGCCAGAAGAATGACCACGTCCACAGTCCCAGGGAATAACAGGAGGGCACTGCAAGGCAGGCCCCAAAGATGTCCAAAAATAAATGACTTTAGTTACTTGTTAATATGATGTAATAATAACACTTAGTGGTTTTTACTCGCCGTTTCTTTTTTGTTGTATTTTGATAGCCCAGGTTTTCCCAGCTATCGGCTTCACATCTTTGAATGTGAACTGTATAAAAAATCCACAGCGCCATTTAACCAGTTTTTCAGTATTACAGCAATTACCATATACTGTTATATTTCTACAGGATACTAGATTACAACTGTTGTTAGATGTTTCTGGAGCAAAACAAGCCTGGCATCAGGGGCCATCCTTCTGGTCACATAGTAATGATGCACTGGCTTGGGCATACTTTTTAAATTTCAAGGTTTTACAATAACACTCCTTATGAATATTGCACCTGGCAGGGTGCTGTTGTTGGATGTTTATTTTGAAGGGCATACTTTTTGTCTTATCAATATATACATGCCCCAGAGGAAGGCAGATAGAATTACTTTATTGAAGTTAATACAACGATATGTGCATACAGCAAAAAAAGGGTGTTTGATTGGACTTTTTATTGCAGGCTGTCCACAGCTGACTGAGGAGCAAAAGCTACCAAGATATTATGGGTAGACTATTAGCGCAGCGACTAAATTAGGGGCACTGCAATTAGGGCACCACAACAAGGTCAACGGTGACAGGGGTGATCTTGATTTTAGATCACCCCTCACTCATGCTATCCTTTGCACCCACACAATTTCTGTCCCCTCCAGAGGAGATTATATTTAGTTCTGGGGGGTTCAGAGGCGCTTTAGCGCTACACATTCCGGGAGCCGCAATGCCTGGTGCCGTATCGCTGGGTGGCGTATTGCCTTCGCCCATATCAGCATCAACAAAATGACTGCTATACCCACATTGGTGAACCGATATTTTACAATGGCAAGAAAGAATCCTGGACTCTGATTGATCAGTGTGTGCCTGGGACAGTGATGATAATCTGAGTATAACAGCACTGAATGAAGTCCAGGCACACACATGACCACATAACCCCATCAGAAATCATCCAACCGCTCCATAGGAACCGCCAATAAACTGCTCCAGGTATGAAGTGCGACCCCCCAAAAAAAAGACACACTGCCTTTTCCTTTGCTACAATGCTTCAGAGTTCCTCCCCAACCACAATAATTTACAGTGCCCACATCATCCAGCAAGTTAAATATGATTAAATAATGTTGCTGGAAACCAATCCAAACTACCGCATTGAGTGGCACATGCACACACATCCTTGTGTCTTGGAGCTGCCTAAATTTATCAGTCCCGCTGAGTGCCTTCACTGTTCTGTCCTCTGGTTTCTCCCGGTACAAATCATTCAGAAATGCTAGAACTTGTACCTGGAGGAAAAAAAAAAATAACTGCTGCACTCTGCAGAAATAGCCACACTCTTTACCTGACAGCCAGAAACGGACACGCTCTTCACAAGACAGCCACGTGGTTTTAAACCTGAGAGAAAAAAGCGGATCTCCATTTACCGGGACGAGAGTCTGCTAAACCAAATCGGGGCAGAACTCTATGACACTAGAAATCCTTACAGATCAACAGCCTTGCAAAGGGAGAGATCACACAGTGACACACACTTACAGATCAGCCAACATGTAGGAGCAGCACCACCTAGTGGGCAAATTGTGAACTTTTTTTTACACGTATCCTTCCTCATCACAAAATTAATTGAAAAATCTATTTAAAATGTTTTTTAAATCTTTTTTTGTTGTTGTTAATAAAAGAGTCATTGTATAATAGCAATAATGCACTCCAGGGTGTGTGTCGTGCTGGGATAACATCACTTATCGAGTGTTGAGCACTCTCGGCCTGCAGCCTCGTGCTTCAACCACCTGAAGCGTGACGTTATCCCAGCACGACACACACCCCGTCGTGCATTATTGCTTAATCATATGACTCTAATTTTCTTCAACAAATGCAAAAACAAGCAAGTCTTCTTGATGCTTAAATCACTCTGCAAAAGCCTACAGAACATATCTATTATGGGGGTAGCAAATCTAAGGTGTTTTAAAGGGTGCAGGTGCACCCCCCATTGTAACTTACTTGCTTGCTACAGCTGCATTTCACTTTGCTGGAGAAGTCTAATATATTGATTGTAAGAAGATCTACAATCAAAACAATAGATTACATTTATATTTTCAGTCAAACATTTAATGGAAAAGATAACATAAAGGATTAAAAAAAATGTCAAAAAGTTGCATATCAAGTATGCGCACCACCACAGCACCCCTCATTGTAAAATCCTGGATCCACTACTGGGATTTCTTTTTTGTTTCTCTCTCACTTCCTCGGACTTCTTTTCATGCACACTTGGTAGAAACATCTGACAACGGACTTGTTGGATTCAGAATTGGACATCTACCCCCCCCCCCAAAAAAAAAACCCAGAACTGGGAGTTTGGTTTCTGAATACATCTCTTTTAGATAATCCCTTAGTACAAAATGATCTTTGCCACGTACTTTTGACTAGAAAGTCTATTTTTCACTTATATGATACCCTGATTCAATAGTGAGAGGAGATTAAAAGAGATTTAAAGGAATGCTTTTTTTTTCTTATCTCAGGGAAAAAAATTGAAAAGAGAAAGATATTTAAAACATCTTGATCTTAGAGTTCAACTGCATAGAATAGTTTCCCTAGCTGCACAAAACAATGGGCCTCACAAGAGCCCCCCTCATCATCACAGCCACCTATATTCCCCCGTGCCACCAGAACCGCCGCGCCCTGCAACCCCTACTAGACTACATCACTCAACAACCCAGTAAGATGGAACAAATTATTGTGGGGGACCTAAATATTAACTGGCTCGCCCATGCTGGGAACAATGCCAAAGATGCCTTTGCTGCGCTCAGTCTCACCCAACTTGTCTCTGCCCCCACCCGCCCCCACCTGACTACTGGTGGTGCCATGCTACTGGACCTGGTACTCACAAACAGGCCTTATAAGATCACTGATTTAATAATACTACCAAATGCCCCCGGTGACCACTGTCCAGTTGTCTTCTCCTGGTTATGTAACTTTGAGAAGCCTAAACCCGTTCTCATCTCCAGGAGGCGGATGTCCATGGGTAACCTTGCCTTACTCCGTCGGCACCTTGCCAGCTGTGATTGGTCCCCAGTAAAACTGGCCCCTGATATTGATGCTGCCCTACACTACTTTATATACTACTTTAACAGGGCTTGCGATGCTTATGCACCCATCTCCAAAACCGTACGAAGGAATCACAACTCTCCCTGGATCACCCCCGCTCTCATAAAGCAAATGCGTCTCAGGGATGATCTTTGGCACAGAGCCCTGGAGTCCAGGAAGCCTGCCGGTAGGCAAGCCTATAGAACTGAGCTCAACAAATGCACCTGGGCTGTCCGTAATGCAAAGGCAGCATACTACAGGAATACCCTTGCATCCACCTGGGGCTCCTCATGCAAATTCTGGGACAACCCAACGGAAATTAATGGCAAAACCCAGTCCCCCCCCCAGCTCAATATCAATGGCACCGTCACCACTGACACATGCAGTATAGCTAATGGACTGAATGATGCCTTCTCAGATCTCTCCTCTACACTAACTACCAACTTTTTTGATCCAGCGCCTGATCCCCCTACCACCACTCTCCATTACCCACACTTCTATTTCCGAGCCTTCTCCCCATCTGCTGCCAAACTCTATCTGATCAAAGCCTTAAAGGGCTCCAGGCGCTGCAGTGACTCACTCGATCCCTGTCTCCTCTACTCTACCTTAGACATTGTTCTCACCCCCCTCACTGACCTTCTCAACCTCACCCTCTGACTTGGCCAATTCCCACAAGCATGGAAAAGAGCTGTCATCACCCTCATACACAGGTGCGATGATAAAATGACCCCAGGCAACTACAGGCCAATCTCCATCCTCCCCCCCCTTCCAAAGCCCTAGAAAAGATCGTGGCTGACCAAATAACAGACTACCTTATCAAGTATAACCTACTCTGCAGGGAACAAGATGGTTTTCGCCATGGCTTCAGTACCACAACTGCCCTCATTGAGTTCTCCACTTTCATTCACTCTGCCTTGGACAAAGGGCATCCTGCCGGGGCAGTCTTCATTGATTTGTCAAAGGCCTTTGACACGGTCTGCCACCCTCTTCTTATAAACACCCTCACTCAGCTTGGTTTCACCTCAGGCCCCTTAAAATGGGTTGCAAATTACCTCGCTACCCGTACCCAGTGTGTAAAAATAAATAATATCCTCTTTAGCCCACGTCAGGTCCGCTCCGGGGGTTCCCCAAGGCTCCATCCTGGAGCCACTACTCTTTAGCTTATACCTAAACACGCTACCCAGTGTCTCATCAGAAAACATTCTGCTTTACGCAGATGATACGGTCCTCTTCACATCCCACCGTGACCACGGCAAACTCCAACTTGCGCTACAATCCACTTTTGCCCAGACTGAGCAGTGGTTCCTTGACCACAGGCTTGTGATCAATTTGAAAAAAACTAAAATGCTGCTGTTCACCCACAATCAGAACAAACTCAAGGGCTCTGCACTGTCCATTCAATCCCTCTCCCACCAGCTTATTGAACAGGTTACCTCATACAAATACCTAGGTATCATCCTCGATTCCTCTCTCACCTTCCATGAGCACATCCACACACTCTGCTCTGCCATAAATTCACGCATAGGTCTGCTTTATCGGCACAGAGCCTGTCTCCCCCTAGAAGCACTAAGACTCACCATTGATTCATCTGTCCTTTCCCTAGTGGACTATGGACTCCTAATATATGGTGCAGCAGACAACACTGCTGTGGGCAAAGTGAAGCTGTCAATCAACAAGGCCTGTCGGCTACTCACTGGGGCTGACAGGAAAACACATACCTTTACACTTTACGCAGTGTCTAACATCCTCTCCCTTGAAGAGCGACTACTCTACCAGACCTGCCTGCTCACCCAAAAAATCCCTGTTGGATTAACCCCCCGACTGACTACACTAATCAGCACGGCCACCCCTTCTGTCCACACTCGTAGCCCCACTAAGACCCTGCTAGTAGTCCCCAGGGTTAGGTCGACCCTCACTCAGAAATCCTTTCCCTACAGGGAACCCTCCTGGTTCAACACCCTCCCTCCTGATACCTCATCTGAGCTCAGAATTGGACCTTTCAAGTCATCATTGCACAGCCACCTTCTAAGCTCCCGTCACTGCAATTGTAAATAACTGCTCCACTACTGCTACCTAATCCCACACCACCCACCAGGCTCTTATACCAGTGTACAGCTCCCACAAATGCTAAGTCACAACCATGTATAAACCTCACCTGCAATCCTGAGCTCAACACCACACTGTGACCGACTACCGCTACTGTACCCAATGTATATATACCAATGACCACTCCTTCTTGCTTAGCTACCATCATGTATAGGCCTGTCTCCTGCAAGAAGGGGCATATTTTTTCACTCCTACTTTTATTGACCTTTCACCTGTTCTTAACTGTACAATGTGTAACTGTATATATTTCTGCCACACTACTGTTCCTACACTACTGTCTGTTCCCCACGCAATGTATGTTTTTAGCCTCCCTGTCCTACTCTGTGTACGACGATGAGCCTTTGTTGAGTCCCTGACTCAAAGGGTTGTAATTCTGAAAGTATAATAAATAAATAAAGTAATGTTGTTGAGCTAACCAAAAATTTCAAGCAGGTAATGAAGGACTTTCAATATGAAAGACTCTCTTCCTTGTGTAAAGAGCAAAAATTTGGGATGCAAGGCAGAGCCCAGCAATTCAAGCCATTTGACAGCTGCAGGGAGCGGGTATGAAAACAAATAATTTCATAAGTAATAGATGATTTGGGAATTTCTCATTCTATCAGTACTTCTATTGTACAAACACTAACACCGTTTTTTAAACGATCATTAGGAACCCCTTTTCCTTGCTCTAATGATAGTATCCAGTGTCTAAAACCTGATATGTGCCCCCAAATTCCACAAGAAAAACTTTTAATTTTAGTGAAAGCTGTGTCCAAGGAAGAAATTACATATGCTATTTCTTTACTTAATAGTAATACTGACCATGGGGAAGATGGGCTCCCCAGCGAGCTTTATAAGCACTTGGTAGGCAGTGTATAAGGGGAACTGGTTTTTCTGTATAATATAGGGGATAATGGCTGGGGATCGGGTGATAACCACGCTGTAATCACCTCGAGTGGTTGCTAGGGCAACATGGTAAACCTCGAGAGCACAGCTCGAGAGGTTTACTGTAGCCCTAGCAACCACGAGAGGTGATTTCAGCGTGGTTGTCACCCAATCCTCGGCCATCATCTTTTATAGTGTATGGTCAAAAAAACACTATTTGCATTCTATGTGTGAGAATTATGGAACTCTGTGGCATTCTTTTTTGTTATGCCACTGTTTGGAAGTTCTGAAGTGTGGTTAACAACTTTTAAAATTCTAAACAGTGCATAACAAAGCTGTGTGACTGCTGATTGTGGTGGTTAATAGGCACTTACCATACATTATATAGAGAATAATGGATAGGCAAGTGTGTGTTATGGATTATTTTTACACACCCGAGGTGTGTGATGACCCATAAACCTCGAGAGCGAAGCTTGAGAAGTTTATACAGTCATCACACACCGAGGGTTTGTAAAATAAATCCAAAATACACACTTGCCTATCTTTTATTTTTTATAATTGCTGTTTGCGCGGCTTAGCCCGGGGGTGGGCGCGACTTAGTGTGGCTTTGCGCTGCTTAGCGCGGTGTATTAAATTATGAGAATGCCGTAATAACCCAATTTCAGGTTATTATGGCATTTGACAGTACTCATAATCCGGTTGTTAAATAGGGTCACCAGTTATTATTATATTATTTTCTCCAAATCCATACCTGAATCTCTGAATACTAGCTTGCTTATTTTGTTGCACAAAAAGGGAGCTATATCCAACATTAACAAGCATTTGTCAATGCCGAATGTTGCTTGCTTGTATGTGCTGTTTAGGTATTTGGAAGTGATAGTTCCATGCCTTCCTCCCAAGACATGCACTGTGACTTTCCGTTCAGTATTCACAGAAGAGTGGGAGGGGCAAGGGCCACAGCAGTACAGCAGTTGCCAAGGGGGTGAAGACGTGGACAATAGTCCATTCAAAGGCAAAAGAGTCCTGCAGGAGCTCACTAAATTGAAGGTGGACAAAGTGATGGAACCAGATGGCAAACACCCAAGGATATTAAGAGAACTGTGAAGGGAGATAGCAGTACCTCTGGCAGCCGTGTTCACTGAGTCATTCAACACAAGTGAATTGGAGGAGGGCACATGTGGTCCCTCTACACAAGTCCGGCAGCAGGGAGGAGGCGGGGAACAATAGGCCGTTCAGCCTCACCTGAGTAGTGGGGAAGATCATGGAGACATTGCTTAAAGAAAGGATAGTGGGGCATCTAGAAGCCATTGGAGCCCAGGACCATAGACAACATGGATTCACAGTGGGTACATCATGTTAGACAAATCTGGTTGATTTCTTTGACTGGGTGACAAAGGAAGTGAATCAGGGTGGGGCAGTGGAAATCGCTTACCTTGATTTCAGCAAAACCTTTGACACCATCCCACATAGGGAGGCTGATAAACTAGCTGGGTAGGCTGGGCATGGGGAAAGGGTGGTAAACTGGGTTAGAAACTGGCTAACAGACAAGAGGCAGAGAGTGGTGGTAAATGGTGTGCAGTCTAGGGAGAAGGGGTGACCAGTGGGGTGCTGCAGGGATCGGTCCTGGGGCCAGTCCCGCTCAGTGTCTTCATTAGTAACATTGCAGAACGACTGAAGGGAATTTTTTTCACCAAGTTTTCAACATAGCCATTTTAAGACCTCTGCTCATGAACAGTGTCATTGTGATTTTCTTAATCTGTCCCAAACATTGATTGCGCACACCGACTGCACCATTGTGTGCTACATGCACGGAAACACATTTTGGGTGACGTGAAAAATGACAGATGTACTGCTCATAAGGAGGTGTGGTAAAATGGGAATGTTGAAAATCTGGAGTGCAAATATTAAAATTTGTGAGACTATGCGGCGTAGGAACTACTGCAATGCGCTCGTAAAAAGTCATTTTAGAATTTTCATAAATTTTCAACATAGACATTTTAAGACCTCTGCTCATGAACAGTGTCACTGTGATTTTCTTAATGTATCCATCATTGAGTTCGACACCGACTACGCCATTGTGCACTACACACGGAAACACATTTTGGGCTAGATGTGAGAAATTACAGCTATACTGCTCATAAGGAGGTGTGGTAAATGGCAGTGTTGAAAATCTGGAGGAACATATTGAAAATTTGCGAACTTACGAGCCTGTGTAGGAACAGCTAATGCATTCTCAGAAAACAGTCATTTTTGAATTTTTTCACCAAATTTTTCAACGTAGGGTTTTGGGGCCTACCTCATGAACTGTGACACTGTCATTTCATAAATTGGTCCCGAAAGGTGGTTCCATGCAGTGACCGCGAAATCACCTTTCGGGTCCGATTAACGCCGTGACAGTGACAGAATTCATGAAGTGGGGTCCCAAAAACCCCATGTTAAAAATGTGGTGAAATAATTCCCCAAAATGCCCAAGATATGCAGTAAAGTTGAAAAAAACCCTATATAGTCCATTATACACCTTACCGGCATTTTCTCAGTTCGTGGTTGGCTTTGAAGAGTGCAGACGTGTTCCCGGTCAACCGAAGATCATCACGCCGGACTCCGGAGGTAAGTATGGGGTGAGGTGTGGGTGTGGGGAGGTAGATGCACAGAGGGTGGCCGCGGGCGGGGGGGTCAGGACAGTCTGTGAGGGAAGGTTTTTTCCTTTTAGGTGTTTTTTTTTTTTTACTTGGACGATGCTGGACTTGTGCCATGCTGGGGTGGGCTCCCAGCATGGCAGCTGGAAGGCTGTTTGGTGGTGGGGGCAGTGGAGCCGATGGTGGATTGGGTACCCCCATCGGCCACAGGACCTGTTGCCACTCTGGGGTGGGCTCCCAGTGTGGCACCCGATAGTCTCGGTGGGGGGAACAGTAGAGCTGATGGGGGATTGGGCACCCCCATCGGCCATACAGACTGCTGCCACACTAGGGTGGGCTCCCAGCGTGGCACCTGGAACTCTGTTGGGGGGGAGCACAGCACAGCCGACGGGGGATTGGGCACCCCCGTCGGCTATACAGTGTGTGCATGGGGAGAAGCACGAGCACGCAGTATGCGTGCGTGTGTGCGTGGGGAGGGAGCGCGCATGAGCACGCGATCTTATCGCTGCTCACTGAAGCGTAGCTCTCCCTTTCAACTGTACAGCCACTGCATTTTCAACTGCTGTCATAGACAGCTGCAGCAGTGATTGGGGAACTGGGGTCGCGCCTGCAAACACACTGACTGAATTGGAAGAGGGCTGCCACACCTCCGAAAACGCGGATGATGGCATGGCACTATGTTATGCGTGCAAGCAACATAAAAATTGGAGACCTATTTGTCTCATTAATACGGCTGTTAAAATCTTATCCAAAGTTCTAAATTATAGACTTTCACAAGTCGCTGAGCATATGTTATCAGCTTCTCAGTTTTGTGCAGTGCTGGGCAGCAGCGTACCGGATAGCCTTTTCTTAATCCAGGAGACAGCAGAAAAGGAGCATGCTGGTTTACTGTCTGGTTATTTACTCACCCTAGATCAAGACAAAGCTTCGGACCATCTGTCCCATTCCTATTTACTTACTGTACTCAAAACATATCATTTCCCTCTTCCTTTGTCTCTTGGATTGAGGCCCTGCATGCTTCTGCTTATATTTGTCTTTTTATTGATGGATGGAGAGATTTTAATTTAATTTAATTTAATTTTATTTTATTGTTTACCCTGGAAAGCCCATTAAGGAACACTGCCCTTTTTCAGGTGTGACCAGTATTTGAGCAAGTACATACACTAATAATTGAAAGTACATACTACAGTACAATGGAGTACTTTGAATAAACAGTAGGGGTACATAATCAATTACAATAGGAAGTAGAAAGTGCAGCTAATGCAATGAAATACTGAGTAGGCCAACAGCCTTAAGGCAAAAAGGAGAAATCACACAAGTCCAGGAAGGATAAGGAGGCTTAACAAGGGGTGGAGAAGAGTTTAGACAGTTGGGGGTAGGGGTACAGCAAGGATACTCCCTTGTCCGAAATTGTATGCTTTTTTTATTTATCCTCTTTTGCATTTTATTAACAAGAATTACATAGAAACATAGAAGTTGTCTGCAGATAAGGACCTCTAGGCTCATCTAGTCTGCCAATAAGCCCTATACTTGGTTTTGGCCTCCGATCCTATCTGGTCAGGGGCTTCCTCTCCCCCCTGCCCTACTGCAGAGTTCTCTTATACCTGTCCCAGGCATGCTTAAATCCCTCCACAGTGCTCACTCCTACCACCTCCTGTGGCAGACTATTCCATGTGTCCACCACCCTGTCTTGAAGAAAAACTTTCTCACATTCCCTCTTATTCTGCCATCTTCCAATTTCATAGCATGCCCCCCCCCCCCATTCTTGTACTCCTCCTATATTGGAAGATGTCTCCCTCCTGCACCTTGTTAATGCCCTTAAGGTACCTGAATGTTTCTGTCGTGTCCCCCCTCTCCCCTTCTCTCCTCCAGCAAGTATATATTGAGGTACTTTAATCTCTCCTCATAAGTTTTGCAGTGTAAGCCCCGTACCATCTTAGTCACCCTTCTCTGGACTGCCTCCACCCTATCAATGTCCTTACGAAGGTGTGGCCCCCAGAACTGCACACATTACTCTAGGTAAGGCCTGACTAATGTTTTATATAAAGGCATCACTACCTCCTGCCTTCTGCTAGTGATACCTCTGCCTATGCACTTTAGCATAGAAACGTAGAATTTGATGGCAGATAAGGACTGCTTGGCCCACCTAGTCTGCCCATTTCCCTACCTAATGGATAAGTTGCAGATCCTAGTTAATCAACAGCCTACTTCTTCCTACCCCCCACTAGAATTGCCTTATGTCTGTCCCATGCATTCTTGAATTCCCCCACTGTTTTTGACTCCACAACCTCCTTAGGAAGGCTGTTCCATGCATCTACAACCCTCTCTGTGAAAAAATACTTCCTCATATTACCTCTGAGCCATCCCCCCTCTATCTTCAGATTGTGCCCCCTTGTTCTTGCACATCTCTTTTTCTGAAAAATGCTACCCTCTTGGACTTTGTTCATTCCCTTGAGGTACTTGAATGTTTCGATCATGTCCCCCTCTCCCTCCTTTCCTCGAGGCTATATATATTAAGCTCCTTTAGTCTTTCTTCATATGTCTTCTGGTGCAGACCCTGCACCATTTTGGTGGCCCTCCTCTGGATAGCCTCCACCCTGTCTGTGTCTTTGCGGAGATGGGGTCTCCAGAACTGTACTCAGTACTCCAGATGTGGTCTCACCAACTGTCTGTACAGAGGGATAACAACTTCCTGTTTTCTACTGGTGATGCCTCTCCTATGCATCCCAGTATCCCCCCAGCCCTCCTTACTGCCTTCTCACATTGCTTGCCCACTCTTAGGTCATCTGATATAACTACACCCAGGTCCCTTTCCATTTTTGTTGCTGTCAGTATCTCACTCCCCATTGTGTACTGTTCCCCTGGGTTTTTGTTTCCAAGGTGCATTAATTTGCACTTCTTTGCATTGAATCTAAGCTGTCATACATGTGACCATTCCTCCAACCTTGCCAAGTCCCTTCTAATCCTTTCCACCCCACCTTGTGTATCAACCCTGTTGCAGATCTTTGTGTCATCTGCAAAGAGACATACTTTTCCTTTCAGTCCCACTGCAATGTCACTTATAAAGACATAAAAAAGGACTGGACCCAGTACTGAACCCTGCGGTACCCCACTAGTAACTCCCCTTTCTTCACTGTGGACTCCGTTTTCTATTACCCTCTGTGTCCTGTTGTCCAGCCAATGTTATACCCAGGCTACCACTCTGAGACCCACTCCCAGGCTGGCTAATTTGTTTATTAATCTTTTGTGCGGGACTGTGTCAAATGCCTTGCTAAAGTCTAGGTAGGCCATGTCCACAGCCCCTACCTGGTCTACTACTTTGGTCACCCAGTCAAAGAAATCAATTAGATTCATCTGACATGACCTTTCTGCTGTGAATCCATGCTGCCTTGGGTCCCGTGCCCCACTGGCCTCTAGATAATCAACAATTCTTTCCTTCAGAATTGAGTCCATCATTTTCCCTACCACTGAGGTCAAATTGACAGGTCTGTAGTTTCCTGCCTCTGTCTTGCTCCCACTTTTGTGAAGGGGAATCACATCCACCCTCTTCCAGTCCTCAGGCACCACACCATCCTCCCATAATTTGTTAAAAAGGGTAGTCAGTGGTGTTACTAGTTTTCCCCTTAGTTCTTTTAGAATTCTGAGGTGAATCCCATCAGTCCCCATTGCTTTATCCACCTTCAGTTTTAGGAGTTCTTTGAGAACCCTTTCTTCTGTGAAAGGACTGATATCAACCCCCCTATCCAGAGTGCTTCTATTGACTGGATTAGGTACCTCCCCCTCCTCTTCTTTTGTGAATACTGAGCAGAAGTATGCGTTCAGTATCCCTGCTTTTTCACTGTCCCTCTCTGCCCAACCACCCTCCTCTCTGTTCAGCCTCAGTATCCCTGCCTTCATCTTTCTTCGCTCCCTAATGTACTTATAAAAGGTTTTATCCCCCTTCTTAATTGAGTTGGCTATATTTTCCTCAGTTTGGGCCTTTGCTATTCTGACTGCCTTCCCCGCTTCCTTCTGCTTTAACTGATACAGTTCTCTGCTCTGCTCCTTCTGTGTTTCCTTATACCTCCTGAATGCAACCTTTTTCTCTCTAACCTTCCCTGCCACTTCTTTTGAGAAATATAGTGGTGTTTTCTTTCATTTTGATTTGTTTATTTGCTTTACACAAAGGCTTGTTGCCTCTGTGATGGCAGTTTTGATGTTTCCCCATTCTTGCTCCACCCTACCTTCTTGCCTGTTTGTTAGTGCTTTTCTGAGGCACTCTCCCATTTTGACAAAATCAGCCCTCCTGAAGTCCAGTATCCACTTTTGTATGGCTTGACTCTACAGCTAAGTTTATCGTGAACCACAGTTTGGTGGTCAGTTGTTTCCAGATGGCTACCCACTTCTAGATCTGAGATCCTCTCTCCGTTCCCATTTGAGAGTACCAGGTCTAAGACTGCTCCCTCCTGAGTGGGTTCCAACATTAGCTGTCTGAGGCATGCCCCCTGTAGGGCATTGAGAATTGGCCCTGCATGCCACTGGACCTTCCTGGAGCATTGGTTCTCTATTTAGACATCTTCTGGTCATCTGATATAATAACCCCTCAGTCCCTTTTTTCGTTGGTGATTGTCAACAACTACCCCCCCCCCATCCTGTAGCTCTCTCCAGGGTTCCTATGTCCCAGGTAGACAATTTTGCACTTCTTTGAATTAAACCTCAGTTGCCACACTTCAGGCCATTTTTCAAGCTTCACTAGGTTCCTCCTCATTGTCTCCACCCCGTCTGGAGTATACACCCTGCTGCAGATCTTGGTGTCATCTGCAAACAGATGGACCTTTCCCTGCAGCCCTTCTGCAATGTCACTACTGAAAAAACTGAACAGGATTGGCCCAAGGACTGATCCCTGGGGTACACCGCTGGTCACACCCCTCACCCCAGATTGTATCCCATTTACAACCACTCTCTGCCTCTTGTCTGTTAGCCAGTTCCTAACCCAGTTTACCACCTTGTGCCCCATGCCTAGACTACCCATCTTGTTTACCAGCCTCTTATGTGGGACAGTGTCAAACTAGAATATTGTACCATGTTACCTCCTTCAGTCCAAGTTCCTCTTTTTGCTGTAGTATATGCAGACAACATTAATTTGCAGGTTAAAAATGCAGACTGTGGGAAAAGATCTGTGGCTTTGTTCAATCCTTTTCCTCTGTTTCTGGTTCTACTGTTAACATTGAGAAACCCATTTCGTTGACTATAGGTATGCAACATTAGACCAATCTGAAGACATCCCAGGTATCTCTAGCTCTATGGAGCCCATAAAGATCCTAGGCATTTACTATGGACTGGGACTATGGCCTGACATAACTGAGTAGATTAAATTAACTACTGCAAAATGGAATAGGTGGGACATAAGCAAGAGAAAACACATCTTTATGATTCACACCTTCCTGCTCTCCCACTTTTTATACCTAAGATGGGTATATCCACTACCTGTTTCCCTTGAGGTACAGTAGTGGTGCTTATTAAATTTTTCTTGGCCTTTAGGGAAACCATCTGAATCCAGTTAAAGGAATAAGACATACAGTACCTGCCTGTAAAAAAAATGGATTCCTAGGGATGGTTAACCCTATTGTTTCTGTTTTTGTCATTTTTTCATTAATAACTTCTTTCGGCTAGTGTTGATAAAATGTGGTCCCCTCTCTTGCACCATGGATTAAAGAGGTGTTTGCAAGTATAGGAGAATGGAGCTGTGAAAAGGAAACTTATAGGTGTACATGGGACATTCCAGAGTACTTAACTGGACACTGCCAAACAGTCAAGAACTGGGATCTGGATGCAGCCAATATTCATACACTGCTTAGGGAGAGGTGTCATGCTACAATTCTGCTTGCTTATTTCCATGAACCCCCTGTTTTTTTTCTGTTGATGTTGGTAATTCTGAACCTAATGTGATTAAGATACTAGCAAATTAGAGACACTCCTTAAAGATGTGGGATACTACATGGCTATGCTGCCTTGACGTATTACATGTAAACATGTCCCAAAATGTAAATCCTCCCAGGAAACGTACTACTTGAGGGGAAGAATGCACACAGCAGCTCAAAACCATGGAACATGTGTTCTTTACGTGTCCCTATATTAATGCTTTCTTGAGGAAGCTAGCTACATCTTGGAAGCAATCCTGTTGCAGGATGTTACTTACGAAATGACAGTTAAAAACTGTTATCTGTCTGGATGAAATAGGCAGGAGCATTTGTTGGTTCATAGGTTTGTTACAAGTCTAGTCAGTCATATAGGCCATATACAACTTGCCACTAACAGTGGATGTATTCTAACTTCCTTTCCACCATGAAGGAATCCAGTTGACATTTGAAGAAGCCATACTAGCTGCCCTCGCTACCATCCCTGGCAGTGCATTCCATGTACCCACCACCCTCTGGTTAAACCAATTCCCTCTCTTTGTAGTCCTATAAAACTCTCCCTTCAATTGATAATGATGACCCCTTACCTCCCTGTCTACCATATCCTTTCTACTCAGGCCTAATATTTCCCAGATGATATCATCATTCACTGCCCTGTAAACATAACATGTCCCCTCTCGTTTTGTGATATGCCATTGAGTACAAGCCCAACTGTTTCAGCCTGTCCCTGTATGCCAGCCCTTTTATCCTTCTAACTTTTTGGGTCATTTTCCTTTGTACTCTCTCCATAGCTGTTGAACATTATCCACTTTTTGGGGTACTGAAAGGGGAGCCATATTCAAGCACTGGACTTACCATAGAGGTATAAAGAGGAACCAAGACCTCCTCCCTTCTACTTTCTATGTTCCTGAGTATATTTCCCAATACCATGTTTGCTCTCCTAACACAGTACTTATTATGTTTATCCAAATTCAGGGTGCCTGTAATTAGAACCCCAAGATCCTTTTCACAATTGGTTTTATCCAATATCTTGTCATTCAACTTATATATGGCCATCCTATTGTTTTTCCCAAAGTACATGATCTTACACTTTATGAATGGTTTGATGCCAGTTTTTCTTACAGCAGAAATTTATTACACTGGGTGAACTAGTATATAAGGTGGAATTTGAATGTGCTACTGTTGCTCAGAAAAAAATTATAAGAGTTGAATCCTAGAAATTTAAATCTCTGTGGAGAGGTTTAGGAATTGTCATACAAAGCACTGCCAAAACTGAGATTTGCTAATGAGTATGTGATTGTAGTTCTTTTTGTTCTCATTTATTTTATTCCTTTTAAGTTTTCTTTTGATTTCCTTTACCTGTGTCTATTTTCCTTGCTGGATTCAGTTTGTTTATTTGTACTGAACATGTTATAGATTTCCTTTTGTGTAATAAAATATCCCTAAACAATAGTATCTCAACATAATATTTGTTTTAATTAACTCTGGAAGGAAGTTGTACAGCTGGGTAGTAACCACTGTCTTTTTCACTTCCCCAGTATTCTCTCTACACTTAGGGATAGAGCAAAAGGTCTAAAGCTATTGTGGAACGTAAAGTATGTGTCCTCCTCCTATAGTATAGCATTGTGGTTTAGGGCACTAAGCTGCAAACCTGGAGACCTGGGTTTAAATTCCACAGCCCCCACTTGCATACTGTGTGGCCCTGAGCAAGTTACTTAACTTCCTTGTGCTCCCAGGTTGCACATGGAAACAAGCTTTGGCTTAATGTGCCTTTCCTGATTAAACAATTTTCCCTTTCCTTTTCCCCTTACCTTGCATCCATGATATCCTGGAAACTCAGGAACATGTTTTGTTGACATCCTTTGCTTCAGATTGGGGGACCCAGGTTTTACAGAAGTTACCTTTAAGATGTGTGCTTTGTGACTGTATCTGGTAGCTTGGTCTAAGTACCACAAAAGCACGTTGAGCCTTCTATTTGCAGTATGTAAATATTACTTGTGGCTGGCAAGGTGCACCTTCGTATTACAACAAAAAGTGGTTGTAACTAGGGAAGTTGTGTCCATGGTATTTGCTTCCCTTAAAATGCTGCCTGACAGAACATAACAGACTACAGATTACATTCTCATCACTTTTGGCAGTTGTGGAAAAACTGTAGGAACATTACCATGAATCTTGGGGAATAATACATATCTTACTACCAGGATTGGTGCAGTGTGTTCTTAATTTTTTTTTCTCAAAAAAATGAAACTTTGTAAGTAGCATGAAGAGGGAATTTCATAAAGGATATACTAAAAGACGTAGATGGTGAATCGCCTGATTTTTTGTGTACTGTATTTTCTTTTTAGTCCATAGGATTGACTTTGTCTTTGCAACTGAATTCCTAAGATGTAACACCTTTATTTTTTCTTAATGTTCTGACATTATGTTTTTTTTTCTATATTGTATTTTTCTGTATTTTGGTTTTGGGCTTCTGTCTTTAATAAAAAATTCCCCCACTGTTACGTAAAGTGCCTTCCACCTAGACACTCACAAGTACAGCACCAGAGATAGGCCAACTGGACCTCTCATCTGAAGGATGGCACACCCAAACAGCACAGCAGTCCCAGAACTGCACTTGGGTGCCAGCATTTATGGTATGAGCCCAATCCTGGTGTGGGACTAGAAGCCACGACCATCTGGCCCAGTGGAGGATGTGTTACCAGCTGAGTCATGCTGATACCCTGTACTGATGGTGGTTTGCAAACAAACCACCATCAGAAGAGCACATGACTAATTAATACAAACACATGGATTCTACCCCTGGAAATCAGATAGTATGGTTTATCACATATAACGCCAAAAGTGCTCCAAAGCATGTTATGTGGGAGAAACCACCAGACCAGAATGAATCTCCACTGTCACACAGTTTCTAATAAGATTAGCAATATACCAGTAGGACCCCATTTCTCCCAACCAAACTGTTAATGCTGTGCTTATCAGTACTTGTACTGAAAGGGAACTTCAGTAACTTGCAGGAAAGATGTGCATGAATTTATGTTCATAAAACTGATGGACTCTATTAACAGCTGCCTGAATCAAAACACTGGTTTCATGACATACAATAGGAACTCTGGCCTTATTATGTTACTCCAGAACTGATCTAGAACATGGTGGCTGGCAGTATAGCCTAGAGATTATAGTAATGATGAGCTGTGAATGAGCTTGGTACGTCCAGCAGACCTAGCTTTGATTCCCACAACCTCCACTGGCATACTGTGTGGCCCTAAGCAATTCACTTAACCTCCACAGTCATCCAGGTCACCCCAGAAAACCAGCATTTGTGCCAAATGGGCATTACCCAGTTACCAAGGAATAATATAAAAAAATATCTGTACAGTTAATACACTGTATATTGCCAAAGTTTAAACTTTTTTGTTTACTCTCCTTACAGCAATATTATATATATATATATATATATATATATATATATATATATATATATATATATATATATGTTGGATTACAAACTGCAAGCTCTTTTTGTCTGAATAAGCAGTGTTTATCAAAAAGCAGGTCATGTTGTTTGAGACTAGTTTAACCGCTACTGCAGTCACTGTATGATAATGTTCTTCGGTGTACAAGACATGTTTGCATACCTTTGGTTTTCTGGCTAGGTACACCGCAGCAAGGTCTCTTTTTTCCTGTATATCTGCAACAGCCCTCACTTGATCCCAACAAACCACATGGTGATGCAGCACCAACAAAACTTTGCAGCAAGTAGGCACATTGACAAATAGTGAAACATCCCTCACACACAACAAGCCCACAGACCTTTGGCTCCAACAAATAGTGGCACAGCCCACACTTTGCAAAGATAAACAAAAATGTTTCAAGATGTTGCAGCTCACCCACAATCCATCTCCAAACTAACATCCATGCAACAAAAGCCTTTTATTTCTATATGCCACACAGTTCATGGGTTGATTTTTTAGCTTAAACTGATGCAAATAAAAGCACTAGTTTCCACAGCCTTCTGCACGTGTAGCTCCACGTTTGATGAAATTTCCCACATTACTGAGTGCAGGTGTTCCACACTGACTCATATTTTGAATGTAAGTGTCCCACATTACAGTGGCAAAAGGCAAAACGTTGAGAGGTATGCTCACAATGTTCCAGTCCACTCATCTGTGGGAAGGAGTAGAAGAAGATCCCTACTACAAATGAGATGTTGCATCTCTGTTGAGTTATCCTGTGTAAATAAATATTAAAATAAATAAAAGTCCTTGTCAACCATGAACTCTTAGGTTTATAAAGTGAAGGAAAAGAGGGTTGCCTTCCTGAGGTACAAGCAGACAGCACACCTTGAGGGAGGAGGGCAGAGAGTTTTATGCAGTGAAAGCTAGGGAGGCAGGGAAAGAGGTCCGGACAGCCAAGGCTACAAAAGAACTGAGACTAGCGCAGGAGATTAAGGACAGTGAAAGGACTTCTTCCATTACATTAAGAAGAGGAGATCCAGAAGGGGCGGGATTGTAAAAATAAAGAGGGGGGAAGGGTGAGCAGAAACGGGTGAGGAACAAGCAGAGGCACTAAATGAGTACTGCTGCTCTGTCTTCACCAGGGAACAGGATAGGCCCATGCCTCAGGGGCTGGTTGGAGGCTGTCCTAAGTGTGGGGAGGAATATAATGGAGAGATTGTGGTTGAGAGGGTCTTAAGAGGACTGAGGAAACTAAGGATAGACAAGGCTGCTGGCCCAGATGAAGTACACCCTTGGGTCCTGAGAGAGATGGCAGAGGTACTATCTGTACCCATCACAGACCTGTTTAACACCTCACAGGAAAAGGGGGGGCATACTGCAGGACTGGAGAACAGCACATGTGGTACTACTCCACAAAAGTGGTCCCAGGGACAAGCCGGGTAACTACAGGCTGGTCAGCCTAACCTCTATAGTGGACAAGTTAATGGAGACCATTCTTAAAGAAAAGCTGGTGTCTTTCTTTGAAGGGAATGGTCACTAGGACGACAGGCAGCATGGGTCTGTCGGGGGGAGATCCTATCAAACAAACATGATAGACTTCTTCAACTGGGTTACAAGATTACTGGACAGGGGGCAGGCAGTGGACATCCTGTACCTGGACTTCAGCAAGGCTCCATACTGGGCCCCCTCCTATTCTCACTATACGTTAATGACCTGAACAAATACTGTTGAGGGAGCTCTGTTGTCCAGTATGCAGATGATGCAGTTATTTACAGATCCTTGAATAGCACTGCAGACCTGGGGCCCCAACTTCAACTGGACTTTGAAACCCTAGAAACCTGGCTTTCAGAAAATAAGCTGGGTCTAAATGCCAAAAAAACAAAAGCTATGTTATTTGGACCAAGAACCCTTGCACAGGATAGGAGCCCCTTACTCCCCCTGGTCTCCTTATCAAGCACACCAATAGAAGTGGTAAAGTCCTTTAAATACCTGGGCCTGACGCTGGATCAAGGCTTCACACTGAAGCCCCATGTGGATCAGATGACCAAAACTGTACATCGAAAACTTGATCTATTATACTGCCTGAACACCCAGTTGATCCCTGAGACCAGGGTTACCAATCCTCCTCCCAACCTTGACCCGTGCTGCTTCTGTAATGCAGGGAATGGCAAAGCGGGAACACAGCAGGATTGCTCACTTCACCACAATGACCCACAAGATGCAACATCACTGCGAGTCATTGGCCTCCCTAAACTGGCCATCTCTTAGCAACCATCTACAGTACCCCTACTATGTAACACATTCAAGCTCATCAGCAACCACCCCCCTGATAGCCTAGTCGGCCTGCTGGCTCCAAAGCAATCAGGCAGGCAGCTTTGCACCACAGGAAGAAATCTCCTGGAAGAACCTGGGATAAGGAACACAGCTGGTAGCAAATCCTTTACCTGTCCAGCACCGGTACTGTGGAATAAACTCCCTGCACACCTCCAAGATGCGGTCTCCCTGGGAACCCTTCTGCGTAGGGCTCCGTAAGCACCTACTAGATTTAAGGGCATGCTCCTGCACTTAAGCACAGAACTATAAGTTTAAATCCTAGCCAACCCTGCTCAGGTCAGCCCAGTAGAAATATCTCCAATCCAGGAGATGCAAGTGTACTGTTAATTGTTCTGCTCTGTACTAATTCCACTTTCTGTTAAACGTCTGTTCCTTTCGAATGTGATCGTACATTGCACTTGTCTTGATGAATGGCTGATTCCTGCTGTGTACTGTGTCTTTGAACTCCTGCTGTGTACTGACTTGGTTGTAAACAGAAATGGTCAGTTCACCTATATACTGTATATGTGAAATGTTCTTACTGTGGAACTAATCCTGGGTCGCCCCTGAAAAAGGGACCTTCGGGGCTCAGTGGGCCTACCCGGTTATCAAAATTGAATAAATAAAAAAATAAATAAGGCATTCAATTCAGTGCCTCATGGCAGGCTGATCAGCAAGCTGAGGTACCTGGGTATAGGAGACAGACTGCTAGGATGGGTTGTGGGCTGACTGTGGGACAGGAACCAGAGAGTTGTGGTACGGAGATAACTATCCAGATCCTGGCCTGTAGCCAGTGGGGTCCCACAGGGCTCAGTACTCAGACATGTACTGTTAGACATCTTTATTGGGGACACCATAGCAAAGGGCTTCAAAAGTAAGATTCACTAAAAATATCACCAACAGCTTAATCTGGTTCAAATTCAATTGCCTACCATCTGTCCCCCCCCCCCCCGGTCGCCCCTGAAAAAGGGACTTCTAGGCCCAGTGGGCTTACTGGGTCAACAAAATTTAACAAACAAACAAACAAGATCTGCCTTTTTGCAGATGATACCAAGCTCTGTGGGAGGGTGGACACAGTGGAAGGGAGAGAAGAATTAAGGGAAGATCTGTCTAGGCTAGAGAAATGGTCAGGCATCTGGTAGCTAGGCCTTAAAGCCAAGGTCATGCACCTTGGAGTCAGGAACCAAGGGGACAGGTACTGGCTGTGGAGGGTTCAGGTGACCATCTCAAAAGGAGAAAAATGACCTTGGAGTGTTGGTCAGGGGTGACATGAAGTACTCTGCACAATGCCATAAGGCAGCAGCCAAAGCTAATAATATGCTGGGCTGCATTACCATAGGAATCGCCTCTAGGAGGGAAGAAGTTATTCTGCAATGTACAGGTCTCTGGTGAGATCCCACCTGGAGTACTGTGTACAGTTCTGGTGTCCTTGTCTAGAGAAGGATGTCAGTCTACTGGAAGGGGTCCAGTGGAGGGCAACCAAGATGATCCAGGGTATGGGGGACAAAACATATGATGAGAGGCTGAGGGAGCTCAACATGTACTCCCTGGAGGACAGGAGAGGGGGGACATGATAGAAACCTTCAAGTGCATCAAAGGTATAAACCGGGTTCGATTGGAGGGTGTATTCAATCTAAGAAAGGAAGGTTCTACAAGAAGGCATTGCCTGAAGCTGGTGGGGGTAGATTTAAGAAGAAATTGAGGAGACCCTTTTTCATGGAAAGGGTGGTAAAGGGGTGGAATGAAATACAATATGGTAAATTCATTTACAGGTCAGCAAATAAGCAATTGCTGAATAAACCTGACAAAATTCAGTACAGAGTAGCCAGGTATGTCCTTGGTTGCGACTTTAGAATGCACCATTGTTTACTTCTGATCTGATTTAATTGGATGCCTTTAGAGATAGAATATGTAAGAAGTTGGCTAACATTTATACATAAATATAAGACTACTTACACTGATCGTAACATTTCAAAGATCTTATTTTTCGATACTTTAAATATGAAAAAAAACATCTGTCCAGGTCTGTTCACCAAAACAAAATCCAACAGGATAAGTGTACTAATAGATTTGGGGATTACACATTGAGATCTTTGGCAGCTCTACATTAGAACGTACTACCTCCGCTTATACATGCTGAAATAGTACACAGCACTTTTATTGGGATGCTAAAGGGTCATTGTACTCATATTTGTCGGTGTATGAGATCATTTCAATTCTTCCTATGACCCACCCCACAGTGTTTATAATGTATTATAAACATAGAAACATAGAATGACGGCAGATAAGGACCACTTGGCCCACTTAGTCTGCCCATTTTCCTACCTAACAGATAAGCTGCAGATCTTAATTACCCAACTGCTTACTTCCTCCTACCCCCCCACTAGGACTGCCTTATGTCTGTCCCATGCATTCTTGAATTCCCCCATTGTTCTTGACTCCACAACCTCCTCAGGGAGGCTGTTCCATGCATCCACAACCCTCTCTGTGAAAAAATACTTCTAGGGACATGGATATGTTGTTCATCCACACTGTCTGGCAGGTTCCTTGCCGCTTTAAATCTTGCCGGAAGGTCTTCAAGCTGGCTCCTCCCACCCACCCGGGTGGTAAAACTCTCAGCTCCGCCCCATGATGCCAGATCTTCCTTACCGCTTGGAAGCTCAGGTTCCCTCCTTAACGCTCTGCGTGTAGAGTGGATCCAAATTCTTCGGTTCGCCAGAAACTCATTTTAAAATTTTCAAGACTTCAGTCAAGTTTCTCCCTCGTGGTTGCGATGGACAAATCGGCTCCCGGATTTTGGCGGTGCCCTTGTGGGCAGAAAATGTCCAGGACGGACCCGCACTCCACGTGTGTCTACTGCCTCGGCCTAGAACATGACCCGCAGGCCTGCGAGTTATGCCATTTGTTTTTGGCCAATGTCCTGGAAGACCGCGCTGCCCGGTTACAACTTGGGCGCCCCGAGAAGCGCTACCTGTTGGTGAAGTCAAAGGAGGCCCATTGGGTGGTTACCGCGGCGGCTGGCTCGGCTGAGCAACTCGAGCAGATGATCACCCTCGAGGAGGAGGCGTCACAGGCCACATTATCCACTTCCTCGGTCGCAGCATTTATCCCGCTCTCTCTGAGCACCTAGTATTCAGCTTCTTTCAAGGAACTTTGCCAATCCCTTTCCACGAAGGGAGAGGGGCCATCAGGACATTCCTCTCAGTCCAGAAAGGAGGACCCAAAAGGTAAGTCCCATCATCGGCGTTCGTGGGAGCGGGAGAGGTCCCCTTCCCCAGACAGTCGGCACTCAACTTCGGTCAAGGTTGCGGCTAAGGCCGCTGGCTTCACGGCGTACCTGTCAGGCCAGCCGGCCGAGACACCCCTCAACACAGTTGAGATTTTTCTCGACCCATCAGATGGGCTGTCGACTGGTGAAGCCGACAACCCTTCTTCACTGGTTCCCCCCATGGAGACTGAGGACTTGCCCGCACCTCCGGTGCCGCAGTCCCTGGTTAAGGCTTCCGAGCTGAGGGAAGAGCAGGTGTCCCCCGCCCCTTCCCAGACCCGTCCTCGGAAACGCCGAGGATCTCGGTCTCGGACATCGTCTTGGTCAAGCCGATCCCGCCGACATCCGGGCGGTCTCAGCACCGTGAAATGAGCGCTGCCGCTGTCCTCGCTCCTCCCTGAGAGGAGAGGCTTCGACGCAAGTTGCGCCGACGCCACGAGGACCTGATGTGGCAGCAGTTACTTCTGTCTGGGAACAAGCTGATGCCGTCGCCTTCCCTGGCCATTAAGTGGCTGTCACCCGAGCAGTCAAAACAACCCCTCGCTGTAGCCGAGGTGCCCAAGCCTGGGATGGTTGTTTGGCCAAAACCAGCTGCCCCACCGATTGTGATGGAACCTCCTCCTCCACAGCCGAAATCGGGGGCGCCGACCAAGGACTCTCGGTCGGGTCAGGGCCTGCCCCACAGGTTGTTGGTCACCCTCACTCCCGACCATCCTTGGCAGGTGGAGGATGGCTCAGGCCCCAGGCAGCTCTTCACGGACTCCTCGGAGTCCAATGACAACTCCTCCCTGTTCTCCAGGACCATTGACCTGGAGTCCTCCGGGGGCCAGTCAATGGATGAAAGCCCATCGTCCTTCATGGGTTTGCTTCGGCTCATCTCAGAGTCCACCAGGATGCAGCTCGAGCCCATATCCAAGTGGGCCAAGTGTCTCCTGATGGAGATACTGAACCAAGGGGATTCACCCATGGAGGCCTTTCTGGTGGCCGAAGCCATTGCTGGCCCGGCCTTGGAGCTCTGGCAGCGGCCTGCTTCCTGTCATGTGCCTTTGACCAGGATGGCCAGGAAGTACGCAGTCCCTACCAGCTCTTTGCCTGGTTTTTCAGAACACCCCTCCTCCGAGGGGTTGGTCACCAACAGCATTTTTGGGCGTTCCGGGAATGCTAGGGATGTGGACAAGCCCCCCGACAAGGAGTCCAAAAAGCTGGACTATGCCGGGTGCAAGGTGTACACTGCGTCCTCCCTTGGCCTCCACCAGGCCAGCTCGACTGTGCTGATGGCACACTTCTCCCAAGCCCTCATGGGATCCCTGGATGAGGTGATCCCTCATCTCCCGGCCGACCTGCAGACCACGGTCCGGCAGGTACAGGACCAGGGTAGGGCAGTGGCTAAGCAACAACTCCAAATGGCTCTGGACATTGGAGACTCCTGTGCCAGATCAGTTGCAGCCACAGTGGCCATGCGCTGCACAGCATGGCTGAGGATATCCACCTTCACGGTGGATACCCAGCACAAACTGGCGGATGTCCCCTTCTTGGGGACTGACCTCTTCAGCCCTGGAGTGGAAGGTCACCTCCACTCCAACGGATCGAAAAGTCCAATGCCACTCTGGACTTGGTCACCTCCGTGCAGAAGGACAAAGGCTGCTGACAGCAGCAACACAAGTCCTTTTGTCCTTCTGTGCCTGTGGCACATCTGGCCCAACAGCACCAGCACCAGGGCCAGCAGACTCGAGCTTGTCATCCCAAACCCAAGCCCGTGGCTTCCTCCAACAGGAAGCAGGGAGGTAAAGGCCCAGGAGATCCCTCAGCCGGTCCCTCCTCTAAGCCTGCCCAGTGACGGGTTGAGGGGTGTCGCCCCCAGCCTCATCACTCCCCCCTGGGTTCCCCCCATTCCTTTCCACTTGGTCCATTATCACCATGGACCGTTGGGTTTTGGAGATGGTGGGAAAGGGCCTGACCCTGGTTTTCAAGCAGGCCCCGCCCTTCTGAGCCGTCGCCCCTCAGGGGGCTACGTGGTCCGCAGCCTCTTTGTTGGCTCACCGAGCCGATATTGTCCTGCTCCTTGAAAAAGAGGTGATCAGGAAGGTGGCAGATCCTCCTCCAGACCCGGGGTTTGTATCCAGGTACTTCCTGGTCCCAAAACGGTACAGGGGCTGGTGCCCCATTCTCGACCTGCATGATCTGAACAGGTTCCTAAGGTCTCGGACCTTCAGGATGGTCACTCTGGCTCAGATAATCCCATCCTTGGAACGAGGCATGTGGTTCTGTTCTATGGACCTTCAGGACACATTCTTTCTTGTCCCAATCCGTCTGTCCCACCAAAGATTCCTCCGCTTTGGAGTGGAGGGATCCCTTTATGAGTTCTGGGCCATGCCCTTCAGCCTTTCCCTAGCTCCCAGGGTCTTCACCAAATGCATGGCAGTGGTGACAGCATTCTTGCGGCACCAAAGGGTACGGGTGTACCCCTACCTAGATGACTGGCTGATTGCAGCCCCCTCCAGAGCGGAGGTGGAGCGGTCCAGGGATCTGGCCCTCCAGGTTTGCTCTCAGGTTGGCCTCCTCATCAACGAGGCCAAATCGGAACTCATGCCAAAGCAGGTGATACAATTCATCGGGGCAGAGCTCGACTCTATGAGCCAGAGCACGGCTCCCAGCAGACAGGACAGAGGTTCTTTCCTCCTTTGCCCAATCATTTCAGGTTGGGCAATCGCACCCTGCCTGGGACTTCCTGTGCCTCCTGGCAGCCTGCACCAGCATGGTCAATTGGGCCCGCTGGTACATGCGTCCCCTTCAATGGGGGCTGGCCAGCCAATGGTCACAGCACTTCGATCCATTGGATCAGCTAGTGACAGTGACCCAGGGGATGTGGAACGCTTTCCAGTGGTGGACCATTCCAGCACATCTGCAGGAAGGCATCCCATTTGTCCGTCCTGAGCGGACGATCTCTCTATCGACCGATGCCTCTATGATGGGTTGGGGTGCCCATCTGGGGGAGCACAGAGCGCACGGCCTCTGGTCCCCTCAGGAGTCCCAATGCCACATCAACCTGCTGGAGCTTCGAGTGGTTCGTCTAGCCCTCACCGCCTTCACTCCATTTCTATGGGGTCAAGTGGTTCAGGTCCAGACGGACAATACCACGACCATGTACTACCTAAACCGCCAGGCCGGGACGCGCTCCATGCCTCTGTGCAGGGAAGCTCTCCGCATTTGGTCACTCATGCACAGCCTGGAGGTGGATCTCCTCGCCATTCATGTGGGAGGAGCCTCCAACACCCTGGCCGATGCCCTAAGCCGGAGAGGGGCTGCATCTCACGAGTGGTCTCTCCTGCCGGAGGTAGTACAAGATCTCTTCTCCCACTGGGGCACGCCTCAGGTGGACCTGTTTGCCTCCAGGGAGAATGCGAAGCTGAGACTGTTTCATGCCCACCCCCCTCAGCAGGGCTCGCTGCAGGGGGATACCTTCTCGAGGCCGTGGATCTGGGCCTCTTCTACGCCTTTCTCCCATTTCCCTTGATCCACAAGGTGCTTCTCAAGCCAAGGAGGGACAAGGCGCAGGTGATTCTGGTAGCCCCAGACTAGCCCCGCCAGTTCTGGTATCCAGATCTCCTCAGTCTCAGCTCCAGGCTCCTGAGGCGGCTTTCAGCCCACCCGGACCTGATCTCAGTCAATCAGGGGAAGGTATTTCATCTGGATCTTCAATCCCTGCACCTGATGGCCTGGTTCCTGAGCGGCTAGAGTTCCAGGCCTTGGGTCTTTCCGATGAGGTCCTCAATGTCGTTGAGGTGTCCCGTAAGGAGTCGACCAGAAAATGCTATGCCATCAAATGGAAGAGATTCTCCATTTGGTGTCAGGGCAAGGGCCTGGACCTTTCCTCCTGTTCCTTGGCAAGCATTCTGGACTACCTGTGGTCCCTTTCTCCAGCAAGGGCGATTCGCGACCATAAGGTGCACCTAGCAGCCATCTGCTTACCGTGCACGGGCCGGGAAGCAGTCGGTGGCACAGGAGAAGGTGGTCGGGCACTTTTTCAAAGGCCTTGATCACATATCCCCTCCGGTGCGAGAATCTCCACCTCTGTGGGATCTACTGCTGGTATTGGCTAAGCTCATGGGCAAGCCATTCGAACTGATGCACAGGTGTGACATCTCTCACCTGTCGTGGAAGACCACTTTCTTGGTGGCTATCATGTCAGCCAGAAGGATGGGAGAGCTCCAGGCACTTTCCATCAAGTCTCCTTATCTGGTCTTCCACAGGGACAAGGTTGTCCTGCGCCCCCACCCGAAATTCCTTCCGAAGGTGGTGTTGGAGTTTCACCTTAACCAGGTGTTGACTCTGCTGGTGTTCTACCCCAATCACACCTCGGAGGCCGAATATAGGCTCCATACTTTGGACCCTAGAAGAGCGCTCGCTTATTACAAGGAGCGGATGGCTGAAGTTCGGGGAGAGGTTCGCCAGCTGCTTGTCACCTACGCTGAAGCCGCACCTGGCAGACCTGCAGCCAAGCGGACGATAGGCAGGTGGGTCACCTCCTGCATAGATCTCTGCTATAGGTTGGCGGGCATGGAGCCTCCCAGAGGGATAAGAGCTCATTCTACCCACCATACCGCTGCATCGGTGGCTGCTTCCAGGGATGTCCCTATCCCGGAAATCTGCAGGGCTGCTACCTGGAAGTCAGCACACACCTTCATCACCCACTACCACATCGACCTTGAGTCACGCCGGGATGCTGGTTTTGGGGTCTTGGTTCTCCAGTCATTATTCCCTATGTAGGGGTTGTGCGCCTTGCCTCCCTCCTCCCAGAGAACTGCTAGGAGTCTGCCAGACAGTGTCCATGTCCCTAGAAATACAGGTTACTCACCTGTAACAGGAGTTCTAGGAATGGTATATGTTGTTCATCCACACAACCCACCCAACCACCTCGGCTTCGACGCACAACCTGGCTTCCAGCGGGCTAGATCTGGCATCATGGGGTGGAGCTGAGAGTTTTACCACCTGGGTGGGTGGGAGGAGCTAGCTTGAAGACCTTCCGGCAAGATTTAAAGCAGCAAGGAACCTGCCAGACAGTGTGGATGAACAACATATACCATTCCTAGAACTCCTGTTACAGGTGAGAAACCTGTATTTCCTCACATTACCTCTGAGCCGTCCCCCCTCTATCTTCAGATTGTGCCCCCTTGTTCTTGCACATCTCTTTTTCTGAAAGATGCTACCCTCTTGGACTTTGTTGATTCCCTTGAGGTACTTCAAAGTTTCTATCATGTCCTTTCCTTCTTTCCTAAAGGGTATACATATTAAGCTCCTTTAGTCTTTTTTCATATGTCTTCTGGTGCAGACCCTGCACCATTTTGGTTGCCCTCCTCTGGACAGCCTCCACTCTGTCTATGTCTTTGCGGAGATGGGGTCTCCAGAACTCCACACAGTACTCCAGATGGGGTCTCACCAACTGTCTGTACAGAGGGATAACAACTTCCTGTTTTCTACTATTGATGCCTCTCCCTATGCATCCCAGTATCCCCCCAGCCTTCCTTACTGCTTTCTCACATTGCTTGCCCACCTTTAGGTCATCTGATATAATTACCCCCAGGTCCCTTTCCAATTTTACTGTTGTCAGTATCTCACCCCCCACTGTGTAATCTTCCCTTGGGTTTTTGTTTCCCAGGTGCATTACCTTGCACTTCTTTGCACTGAATCTGAGCTGCCATACATCTGACCATTCCTCCAACCTTGCCAAGTCCCTTTTCATCCTTTCCACTCCATCTTGTGTATCAACCCTGTTGCAGATCTTTGTGTTGTCTGCAAAGAGACATACTTTTCCTTTCAGTTCCTCTGCAATGTCACTTATAAAGACATTAAAAAGGACCGGTCCTAGTACTGAACCCTGTGGTACCCCGCTAGTAACCCTCCTTTCTTCACTGTGGACTCCATTTACTACTATCCTTTGCATCCTGTTGTCTAGCCAATTTTTTATCCAGGCTACCATCTTGGGACCCACTCCAAGGCTGGCTAACTTGTGTATTAATCTTTTGTGTGGGACTGTATCAAATGCCTTGCTAAAATCTAGGTAGGCCATGTCCACAGCCCCTCCCTGGTCTACTACTTTGGTCACCCAGTCAAAGAAATCTATTAGATTTGTCTGACACGACCTTCCCATCATGAATCCATGCTGCCTTGGGTCCTGTGCCCCACTGGCCTCTAGGGACTCAACAATTCTTTCCTTCAGAAATGATTCCATCATTTTCCCTACCACTGAGGTCAAACTAACTGGTCTGTAGTTTCCTGCCTCTGTCCTGCTCCCACTTTTGTGAAGAGGAATCACATCCGCGCCCTCCTCCAGTCCTCAGGTACCACCCCATCCTCCCATGATTTGTTAAAGAGAGTAGTCAGCAGTGTCACTAGTTCTACCCTTAGCTCCTTTAGAATTCTTCGGTGAATTCCATCATTTTTATTTCATATTTCTTGATTTTGTGTATATATTGTTTATGTTGTTTATTTATTATATGTGTGTGACCTTAGACAACAACAGGACTGTCTTGTGAACTGGATTGATAAAATTCAAGTGGCATCTTTCTGTATAAAAATAAAATTTTACCATACCACACCAACGAGTTGCTGGAGGAGGTTGTAGCGATGAATACAGTAGACAGCTTTGGGGTGGGGGTGGGGGGTGAGGAGACAGGGTAAGAAAGAAAATCATAATGGGAGGAATCAGTTCTGGGAAAGAAAGGGGGGCGAGTGTATTAGGGTGGAGGAGGTGGATGACTCCAGGAGGAGTGAGAGGGGTAGCTCCAGTTATCTAAACTGAGCTGCACAATTGGGCAGACTAAATAGACCATTATGGTCTGTTTCTGCTGGCAGTTTCGTAAGTTCATATGCCACTGTTAGACCAGCCAGAGCTGGTCTAACTAACCTGATAGCTTACACAAAGGCCCACAGCAGGCAGGCAGACCTGACCATGGTACTATGAAGGCATTCGGCTGCAAGGGTCCTGCATTGTAGACATTGTAATGCTTTCTCAAGTACTGTAGCCTGTAAAATATTGTTTATAGAGGCCATTTCATCTGCCATAATTTTTGACTCAGCTTACATCATTCTCACTCCATGTATTTTATTTTTGACTCAGATTGCATCATTCTTACTTCATGCGTCGTGTTTTTGACTCAGTTCGCATCATTCTCTCTCCATACATCATATTTGTTATTCAGTTTGCCTCATCCTCAGCTTGTGTCATTCTCACCCCAATTATCATATTTTTGATGCAGCAGACCTCTTATGTCATTCTGGGGACTCTGCCACAGAGAATGTTTTTTTTTTTTTGCAAAATATGGTGCACAGCATTTGGCACACCTGGATTTGATGCAAGGGGGATGTTTGATGCACTTTGCATCTATCTAAGAGCCCTTTGAAAATCCAGCCCAAGGTATATTAAGGGTTTCTCACACAACCTGTTATTACATAAAAAGCAGGGACAAATGTGATCAAGAAGGCAGTATTGTGTTTTTTTGGCAGGGTTTTAAAAATATTGTCAAATATATTACTACCACTGAGGACTGTACTTAGCCCCAGGAGAACAGTTGGGCCAACAAATTAGATCTTATAAAAGCTCTAACATGCATTACAGGCTATTGAATATTCCACTGCTGCAGGCCTGCTCCGATGTCAGCTACAGGGAATTCTGGGATTTTGTAAGTACAGAAAATGTCAGCTTGCAAGTCAGCAGAATCAGAAGTGGGGAAGATCATGGAGACATTGCTTAAAGAAAGGATAGTGGGGCATCTAGAAGCCATCGGAGCCCAGGACCATAGACAACATGGATTCACAGTGGGGACATCATGTCAGACAAATCTGGTTGATTTCTTTGATTGGGTGACAAAGGAAGTGAATCGGGGTGGGGCAGTGGACAACGCTTATCTTGATTTCAGCAAAGTCTTTGACACCATCCCATACAGGAGGCTGATAAGCTAGCTGAGTAGGCTGGGCATGGAGGAAAGGGTGGTAAACTGGGTTAGAAACTGGCTAACAGACAGGAGGCAGAGAGTGGTGGTAAATGGTGTGTAGTCTAGGGAGAGGGGGTGACCAGTGGGGTGCTGCAGGGATCGGTTCTGGGGCCAGTCCTGTTCAATGTCTTCATTAGTAACGTTGCAGAATGTGTGAAGGGAATTTTTTCACCAAATTTTCAACATAGCCATTTTAAGACCTCTGTTCATGAATAGTGTCACTGTGATTTTCTTAATGTGCCCCATACACTGATTTCGCACACCGACTGCGCCACTGTGCGCTACATGGGCGGAAACATGCTTTGGGTGAGATGTGAAAAATGGCAGCTGTACTGCTCATAAGGAGGTGTGGTAAAATGGCAATGTTGAAAATCTGAATTGAAATATTGAAAATTCGTGAACTTACGAGCGTGCGTAGGATTAGCACAACAAATGCTTGTAAAACAGTCATTTTTGGGAATGTTTTCACCAAATTTTTAACATAGCCATTTTAACACTTCTGATCATGAACAGTGTGACTGATTTTCTTAATCTGTCCCGAACATTGATTTTGCACACCGACTGCGCCATTGTGCACTGTATGCATGGAAACACATTTTGGGTGACATGTGAAAAATGACAGCTGTACTGCTCATAAGGAGATGTAGTAAAATATTATAAATTTGTGAACTTATGAGCTTGCGTAGGAACTGCGCAACGCATGCTCGTAAAACAGTCATTTTTAGGAATTTTTTCACCAAATTTTCAACATAGCCATTTTAAGACTTCTGCTCATGAACAGCATCACTGTGATTTTCTTAATGTGTCCCATACATTAATTTCGCACACCGACTGCACCTTTGTTCGCTACATGCGCGGAAACACATTTCAGGCAAGATGTGAAAAATGACAGTTGTACTGCTCATAAGAAGGTGTGATAAAATGGCAATGTTGAAAATCCAGAGTGAAAATATTAAAAATTAAAGAACTTCACGAGCATGCGAGGAACCGCGCTTACGCATGCTCGTAAAAACAGTCATTTTAGAATTTTTCACCAAATTTGCAACACAGGCTTTAAGAGCCCACCTTATGAACACTGGCACTGTCATTTTGTTAATTGGTCCCAAAAGGTGATTTCTGCAGTGACCACAAAATCACCCTTCAGGCCTGATTAACGCCATGACAGTGACAGAATTCATGAGGAGGGGTCCCAAAAACCCCATGTTGAAAATTTGGTGCCAAAATTCCATAAAATGCCTGAGATATGCAGCAAAGTTGAAAAAACCCTATCTATCCCATTATACAGCTTACTGGCATTTCCTCAGTTTGCGGTCGGCTTTGAAGAGTGCAGACGTGTTCCCGGTCCACCGAAGATCGTCGCGCTGAGGTCCGGAGGTAAGTATGGGGTAAGGGGGATGTGGGGAGGCAGGGCGTGCAGTGGGTGGGTGCGGGTTGTGGGAGGGGGGGCAGGAAGAAGCGCTGAGGGACAGTTTTTGTATTTACAGGTTTATTTTTTTTTAATACGATGACGTGGGACATTTGCCATGCTGGGGTGGGCACACAGCGTGGCAGCTGGAAGACTGTTTTGGGGGGCTGGAGCCAACGGGGAATTGGGCACCCCCGTTAGCCATAACACATTTTGCCACACTGGGGTGGACTCCCAGCGTGGCACCTGGATGCTTGGGGGCGTGGAGCCGATGGAGGATTGGGCACCCCCATCAGCCATACAGTGTGTGTGGGGGAAGGGGGAAGGTGCATGAGCATGCAGTATGCATGCATGCATATGTGTGTGTGTGTGTGTGTGTGTGTGTGTGTGTGTGTGTGTGTGGAGGGGGGAGCTCTGCTCACTGAAGTGGACCTCTCCCTTTCAACTGTACGACCACTGCATTTTCAATTGCTGTCATAGACAGCTTCAGCAGTGATTGGAGAACTGGGGCCGTGCCTGCAAACACACTGACTGAATTGGAAGATGAGTGCCACACTTTCGAAAACTTGGATGATGGCACTATGTTTCTTGCACATGTGTGCAAGCAACATAAAAAGCTGAAAAAAAACTCCAGTGTGAAGGTATATTTAGCACAAAAAGATTTAATTATTTTTGAAGTAATGGGTACAAATCACCCAGAAGGTGAAAAAGGATGGATAAAGTGATATCTAAAGCAACTCAAACAATACAAAAGAAAATATTCCAAGATACAGGTAGTTGAAAGTAATTGGAAACAGAGAATATGTTACCCACTATATACTTTAAAAATATTCCAAAATCTCAAAGTAAAAAACAGATGACTCTAATGCTAGCAGTATACAATATAATTATGGGTGTTCTGGGAAAAAAAATGATTGGCAATCCATGTTCTCAGTCTGCAGATACAAAATAAAACCTGACAAGTGTTGGGTATGTTTGACAATAAAAACTCATGAGTATAAAGAGTGGATTTTTTCAGTTAAAAAAGCATTGGAGGACTTAGGACTATTGGTAGAGAGAACCCCTTGTGTGTATTATAATAAAAAGGACAAATACAGTAATAATCAGCTGCTAAAGTGTGCATTAACAAAAAATGATTGTTACTCAGAAACATAACAAACAACAACATTAAAAAGTGGTTGATAAAAAATGCACCAGTAACTGAACTAAAATGGGACAAAGTGGATTTGGAAGTCTGGATTAGAGCGAGAAGTGCAAGCTCCTAGAATTATCATTTGAGTGTGATGATGAAGAGACTAGCTATTCAGACTGGGAGGATGGAAAACGTTATCAGATCTTGAATTCTATATCCAGTAGTGAATTGGGGGAAAACTGACATCAACAGAAATTAAATCACTGTAATGTCACTCCAGGGGTAAGTTTATCATTATTGTCATGGAATATTGCAGGGCTGTTTAGTAAGGTGCATAATGGTTCTTGGTTGGACTTTCTAACAAAGCATCATGTTATTTTGCTACCAGAAACATGGAACCTTAATAAAAATTATTACTTGAATGGATATAACATTTTTGAGTTTCTGACACCCAGAGATACTCTCAGAATAGTAGATGTGTACATTGCTCTTCCTACTGACGTGAGCAAAAAGATCAGGTTGAAGAACAATGCCATCACAAATTAGATTAAATGTATGAGAAGTTCCCAGGCATTTCCATTATACTAGCAGGTGATGGTAATGCTAGATTAAGTGAACTCAACAAATGTAATTCTGGTACAAGGCACTTGATGATCTTCTTAATATATCAGGAAGAAACTCTCTTGATAAAAAACATTCATATCTCAGAAGGAGGCTGTTTGCTATGGTCGAGGAGTTTAATTTGAGAGTTCTTCATGGTACCGTTAGAGGGGATCGAGAAGGAATGATCACTTTCTGTGTTATGAAAATGGGCAGTGTGATAGACATTTGCTTCTTGGATATAGTTGGACTCTTGGATATAGTAGGCATTAGAGTTACCATTAAAACAGAGAGTGGACACAGTCCAGTCCAACTTAAGTTAAATATATATAATTCTTTGTAAAAAGAAAGCTGCATTAATGCATCAGTTAGAGTTCAGATTAAACCAATAAAAGTAGGGACAACCCCCCACAAATCAAGAAAAGGAAACACCATTATGGCTTTCACTGTCCTGACTCTTGGCAAATCAGGGGTGGGAACTTCCTTGGGATTCTGAACCATAACGCTCACCCCATCATGATGTAGCCTTCAAACATACAGAACAGTGTCTCCCCACATGTTGCCAACAACCTGTATTTCCAGACTGAAGAAATCATATCATATGTCACCTCATTTGGTCATGGAATGGGGTAAGTGTTAGGGTTGAGCACCCCAAGGAAGACCCCACCCTTGATTCACCAAGAGGCAGGATGACAAAAAACATAATGTTTTTTACCTTTTCCTGCTTGGTGTTGGGGTGGGGAGTTAGGGTTGGAAACCCTAACACCATATTTCCCTCTTTTGTTGGTTTAATCTGAACCCTAATTGATGCATTAATGCAGTTTTTTGCAAAGAATTTCCTTACTTTTTGAGATAGCAGAATTGTATCCTCATTCAGGTAGGTCCCTTAACGCATCCATCCTTCCATCAATGTACATATCCATCTGGCTGCCTCCAGAAAAGCAATGTATGTACTTGGTTGTAATTGCTTTTTTCTGGGGCCCACTTCAAAGGAAAACATATATTAAATGTCCTTCTTAACTGCCAATGCTCATTGTATATGGGCAAAAATGTGGTTTTCAATCAATCAATCAAATCTTTATTTATTCAGGCGATCATCATTGAGCAAGGCTCATTTACAAGATGGACCTGATAAGGTTTTAGCTTTGTTACCCATAAGTCAGTAAATTTTTGTCAGTTTGGTTGAAATTTGCTGTGGTTTTAGTGGAAGACAAGATACAGCCTCGGTACATTTTTGATGATGATTGCACTTTCATTATTGGTTTGTCACTATGGTGAAGATTGAAGGTAATTTGGGGGTGCAGTGCACACCCTGTTAATGTTTTTTTAATCTTAATGGTTTTTAATATGGCCCCTAAATATTTTTTTGGGTGGGGGATATTACTTGTCACTGTTGTCCTACTCATTCACACCTTTTTTTCATATATAGATTGTCCCTTAACGCCAAAGATGGACAGACTTACAGCTTGTTAAATTTGCAGTGTTATCCTATGGGAACAATATTTTTTAAATGTTTATGTTTTTTATAGGGCCCCTGAATTCTTTTGTAGGGTAGTATGTATTAGTGTCGTAGTACTCATTAAGATCGCTCTTTTGATATACAGATTGCTCCTTAACTCCAAATACTGATGGAGTTATGGCTTGTTAAAGTTGAAATGTAGAACAAAAACTGTCCAAATTCTTTTTTTCATATGAAAAAAATCCTTTTTTTGAGACTGTGTTGTTCTCATGAAACAGCATTCCTTCATATGAAAAAAGAATATGAAAAGAAAACTAAACCCAAATCCCTTTTCCTTATGAAGGAATCTTTTTCATGAGATTGTGTCATTCTCACAAAAAAGTTCCTTCATATGAACAAAGAATGAGAAAAAAAATACATAAATTCTTTTTTCATAAGAAGGAATCTTTTTTTGTGAGAACAATACAATCTCACAAAAAAGAATCCTTCATATGAAAAAAGAATGTGAAAAAAACCCTAAGTCTATAAGTCTAAATTTATTTTCATATGAAGAAATCTTTTTTCATGAGAGGGTGTCGTTGTCATGGAAAAAGATTCCATCATATGAAAAAGAATGAAAAACTAAGCCTAAATTATTTTTTCATATGTAGTAATTTTTCTTGTAGTACTTTGTGAGACTAGGCTGTCTTATGAAAAGATTCTTCATACAAAAAAGAATGTGAAAAAACTAAGTCTATATTATTTTTTGTATGAAGGCAGAAGTACATGTATATCAGGACCCATAGCTATAGTGAGTACTCAGACTTAATACATGTGGATTAAGTCCATTTTAATCATTGTAGTGTAAAACTCCACTCACACACAAGTAGCAGTATCTCAGTATGGCCAGGATGGCCAGAAAAAACACTGATGTTTCACCTGGCCATCTGCCAGGCTTATTCGGAGTGTTCTGAAGTTACAAATGAAGGTGCCCAATATATGTACAGGTGAAGGGTGGGGTCCATAAGCCCACAACCAATAACAAAGCTCCACCACAATGGAACCTGCATTTTTAAATTTTCAAAACTGTTAAAACCAGAACATGGAGTCTGCACCACTGTTATCCAAGAAGTAATCCTATATTTAAAAATAGGACTGAAATTGTGACTTCTTTTAAAGTAATTTTATCTTTCTCATTGTTTAAGGTCATGTGTTTTACTTAATGGTGTGTATCCACACAGTCAACTTATGATAATTAATATTGTGGGACAGTGTGCAGTGATCCAGGTCCTTAACTTATGCATCCATCAAATCAACATACAGTGTCTGAATGTTACAATCCATAAGAACATTTCAGGAAACATACAACACATTTTGTGTAAACTGGGCTAGTATCCTGGTTATTAGCACCTACATTTTTTTTAGAAATGTTGCCAGTTCTATGCTGTCATTTAAGCCTCCTGGATTTCTTGCTCCAAATTAAAAAATCCAGAAGCTCTCCCTTCTCCCAATCAGTTTCTCGATGCCACCCCCCAGGGCCCACTTTCACTATCTCTATACCAATAAACTTGATAGTATGTACCATGCCAGGAGAATTCTGAACATGTTTTACTATGGCATATGAGACATCTCCTCTTTGTAGTGCTCTAACATTATGAAACAAGAATGGTTGTAGCATTTCAGCAATGTATATGCAATGCCCTTTCTATGAAACATAGGTGGCACTTGCAAGGACCCATTCTTACTTTGGCACCACAGTTGGGAATTGGCAACAGACAGCTCACTCACTTCTCAGTTGAGACTTTTTCCTGGCTCAGTCCCAGGAGGAAAGGGCACACAAAAACATTTGTATTTTAACTGAGAACCGGGGTGGGCCATGGCACTGGTGGGGGGCTCCAAGATATCATACAGTCAGTCACAGAAAACTGTACACAAGTAGGATGTGGGCCAAATAGTAGGTTTATTTTTGACAAGCTGGACTAACAGGAAAACATTTGCTCACTGGGGCTGCAGGTGCAGTTAACAGTTACAACAAAGTCCACAGGGTCACAGGAGTGCTTTACTACAATTCATTTGTTCAAATCCCCACCCCGCTTTTCTCTAGAGGACAAAAAACAACATTCCTGTCCATCCCTCTTCAGGGTTATGGATGCAAGGGCAGTTTTCATCCACAAGGAAAATAAGCAGAGTCAAGTTTCCAATTCTAGAGGTGAACAACTCTGGGCTCCCCCAGTTACCAAGATTTCCAAATTCACAGTCTGTTTCCAGGACAGTGCATGTCCTCCATGCTGTGATAAACAATCCCAACATGAGGAAAAACTTTCTCCTCAGAATCCAGTTAGAAGTGAGTTAGTTCCATACACTGGATAGAGGGGGGCATCTCTTTCCGAAACCAATGTATGACTGTGAAGGTACCATTTGAGTGCTTTAAACAGTCCTACGACAGTCCATGAAGCAACCTATCCCAAACTGGCAGGAATTCCCTGACAGTATTAGGACAAAGTCTGGCCATCCAGACAGTGGGCTACACTTGAGCATTCAAAAGTCTCTCACAGGTGGGAGATGTCCCCAGAAATTACTCACGGTTGCTAAAACCATCACTTATAGGCTTCTTCACCCTCACAGGGGCACAACATTAGAGAAGGCCACTGCCACGACTCAGCGCCATCTTTTAACTGACATAGGAGCTGACACAATCAGTGGAAAGGAGTCACCTCTCCTGAGGTTCCCCTCAGTGAGCACCTCACCTGTCCTCAGTTAGAAAACTACTCACTAGCAACATTCCATGCCAAGATTCCAAAGTGGCTTATGTTACTGTGAGAGACACTTCCACTTGGAACCTCTGTCAAGTTGATTGAATGGGGCTGCCAAGGGAATCCTAGCAGGTTAAAACCTGTGCTGCCCAGCACTACTAGTTAGCTAACCCACTAAATACTAGGGTCCTAGTAACCCTAGGGGGAATCCAAGGGTTACATATATAAAGTTTGTAATGCCAGTTGTTATGTTAGTAAGGAATTTACTCGAAGTCAGTCTATGTGTGATATGAAACAGAATAGTCAATTGTGGTGTAATGTTAACCCATTAGAAGTAGAGCCTTTAATTCTGCAACAGAAAAGGAACAAAGTTGCAGGTGTTGACTTGTTACCTGCTGAGCCCTTTCATGTGAATGTTAGTTTTGGGGCAAAAATCTTGGCAGAAATTTTCACAGTGATTAATGTAACCCTATTTCTTCCTGATAAATGGAATCTTGAAATAGTTTATACTCTGCTCAAAGGGGGTGACAGGTCAAAACCTATTAATTGTAGGCCCAACACTCTTCTTTTTATTCCCCAGAAAATCTATACCAGACTCACTTTGAAACATCTCAAGGATCAGGAACACGATAACCATATTATCTATGAATACCAAGCTGGAGTTCAGACATGGGAGATTTACATTAGATCATATTACAACATTAGATTAAGTCATAAATACACAAAGTGTGGAACAAAGGCATTATACTTCGCATTTATTGACCTTAGTCAAGCATTTGATTCAGTAAACAGAACTACAATACATACAATTCTAGACAATTACCACATTGAACGTAGATTGCTGGAAGTTTTAAAGATTTTACACAGTGAAATGGATATCCAGATAAAATATAATCCAGAAGGTCATTAAAGTTTTTAAGAATTGATTATGGTATTTGTCAGGGATGTGTTCTGGACCCCTTTCTTTTCAATATGTTTGTTAATCCAATTGCAGATCTAGAGATATAAAGATTGTTTCACACCAAAAATTGTTGAAACAAGAATTCCATTACTTCTATACATACTGTAGGTGATGTGTTTTTGTTCTCTTATACCCTACTTGGACTAGAGCATTTATTAAACATCTTTATTCAGATGTCAGAAAAGTTGGAATTACAGGTTAATACTAATAAGACCAATGTTCTCATTTTCTCCTCTAAAAGATCTAACATACCTCTTGGTATATTGACAACAAAAACTTTGAGACAGTGAAAACTTACAAGTACTTAGGTCTCACAGTAGCAAATAAACTGGAACTTTCACTTTGATTCAGTTAAATCTAAAAACAATAAAGAGTTTGCAGGAATTAAAAGATTTGCAGAGAAGTATGGTGGGTGACTTCTATTCTGCTATAAAAAAATGTTTTGATTCTAATGTTGAAAGTATCATTCTTTATGGGGCAGAGATATGGGGAGCACATATTAGAACTGAACATTTTTCAATATTGCACACATTGCACGATGAATTTTTAAGATTTATGTTCGGTGTGGTGGATAATATACCAGCATCACGCTTGTGGGCAAAACTGGAATTCTCTCTTTAAACAAATATGGCACTTACTAGGTCACTGAATTGTTTTGTCAAACTAGCTTCCATGACTCCTGAAAGACTTTCAAACAGATCCTTTTAGAAGTATATACAAATTTAATGACAGGTAAAAGTTATCTAAATCAGAGGATAACATGACAGCCTGGTGGCGCTGCAGGTTGAGGTACTCTGATGCCACACCTAGCACCACGCTGGCAGCCTGAGATCAGGAATGGACAGCTGTCCTTCCCCGGGGGAGGGGGAAGGGCAGCACGCTGTTGCTTGACACCCAGTGGTGGCTGGGTGTCAGCATAGACATGCTGCCAGAATGGGGAGGGCCCACGTTCACGGTGTAATGCTGCCTCTGCAGAGGTGGAGCCCAACCACTCTGCTCATTGCACGATCATGGGCCCGGAGCAAAACATCAGAAATGTATAGCTGGCAGGCTTCATGATGGTTTGGCTGCCTTCTCGCTGGGACTGGAGAGACAAGCCCCTCTGTGGGAGGGGCTGGAGCCACCTGCCAGCTCTGCAAAAAGAATATAAAAAATAAATATATCAGAGGACAACTCATATTTCAAAAAATAAAATTAAGAAAGATGTTTAAGAAATGTGATAAAACCTCTGTGTATTTACCAGGGTTGAGCTTGCCCAGTCTTTAACTTTCTAAATCACTCCCATTTTAGTGTTGCTAACTTTAACTGCCACTTTCATAGGTGCGCTTTCTCAGATGGCGGAAAAAAAAAAACAAGTCCACCTTTGAAAGTGTAACAGATACATATTTTGCTCAAGTTGCTTCGAAGTCCGACTGCAAAAGTTTCTCAAATCTATTTTTATTTGTAACTTTTCTTCTAACTTCTATTTTTTTAAACTGACCTAATTATAACCGATCACAACTACAGAAGTGTCGATGTTTAAATCCCTCCATTACTCTGTCACTAACTTTAATTGCCACTATTGTGTTGTTCAAAAAAAAAACTATTTCCACCTAGTAAAGTGTCACAGATGCATATTTCTGAGATAAACATACAAGATCAACTGCAAACCTTTCACAAATTTATTTAATGTACATTTTTTTTTGTATTTTAAAACTGCAACATCTAAATTTAGAAAATATTCCAATTAAAACCATCCGTCACAACCACTGAAGTGTTGCCTTTTAAATTCCTTCCATTTTTCTATAGCTAAATTTAACCATCACTGTTGCAGGTGCTGTTTTGCAGTTGGAATTAGACAAAAGTGCATCTGCCAAAGTGCCAACTGCATCTGTGTAAGTGGAAGTGAATCTATGAATGTGTCAATTTCATCTATAAAACTGGCAGGTACAGTGGGGCTTGTCTTACCATTATCAGAGTAAAAAATGATAAATTTCATGATTTTTGCTCATCTCTAGCAAAAAAAAAATCCTTACCAAATGTTACCAAACTTGTCACATTAGGACACTCTAGGCCACAGATCATGCCTACAAAGGCTGTGTGAAAATCTGAGAGAAATTACCAACATATGTGGCAGAAAATCATGACTGAACATTAAAGTCCCTGCTTACCCCAACTATAGTGGCACAGATATATCCCACAGAGGCACTGTTTGTGGTGTAAGAGTGGTTTCATGCAAGTTTGGTGGATGAGACTAACTGCATAGTCTATGTAAGCCATGACAAATAAGTTGATTCTCTGGACAGAAGTGTCATAACTGTCTACACTAGTACCTTCTTTTCTCACTCTCTGTTTTGCCATGGCTTTTTGCTTGTTCAATAAAGCAAACTACTACTCTCTTTGTTGAACTTCCCTTACATTATGATCCTGGTTTAGTGCATGTGTATACAAATGAGTACTTTATAATTTCCTGTGGTCTACTTCCATTTCTGTTTCAGCATGGCTGTTTAGAAGTGGCGTAAGACAACAAGAGTAAATAAGATCGAATAAAAGCAACGTGCACACTACACAGGGATGCAAGGGGTTGGGGAGAAAATGAAAAATACCTATAAAAAAATATGGAAAAGAAAGTATCACTGTTAAATAGTCCTTCTTGAATGGTGGAGTAAATCAAAGTTAAAATATTAAGTTTTCATAAACACCAAAGATTTATGACCATACTATAGGCCAATTAATGTATGTGTCTTTACAAAAATTAAGGACTGGTTCTCTATAAATAAACTACCATATTTCATTATTAAAGAGCCAGTGTAACCAAAAATAGCAGATGGGAAAATGTTGCGTATTTTAAGAATTAGTCAGTAGTAACTTCTTATTCCTGAAGTATTTTTCTTTTTCCTTTTGCTCATTAGAAAGTTTGCTATGTAATAGTATTATACTGGATGTATGGAACAGCAATCTACCTGGCAGCTGATATATCTAATTATTTTCCTCCCACTGTATCATCAGCACTGTGACTTCGGTGACAGTGACATCACAAGTGACTGACCTGACAGCTACTGGGTGGCTCTTCCTGAGCAGCTGTGATGTCACAGTCAGCGAGATCACAATGCTGATAATGTAATGGAAGGACCAGAACTAGATATGTCATCTGCCAGGTAGAGAGCTGCTCCACCCATCACACCTACCAACATCAGGTTAAAAATCTTCTAATTAACTGAGGGGAAAAGAAACAGTGCCTCAGATATAAAGGTAATAGTTGACTGCTTTTAAAACTAATATTAGTTTTAGGCAGTACAGTAACTCTTCAAGTAGTTGTTTTAGCAACCTTCAGATGGGAACAATAAAGACTCTTACCTACCAGCTGGTGATTTGTTGCAGCAGAGTTTCAACAGTATATCTGCACAAGCAAACAAAACAAAGTAAATATTAAAGCAGCCAATAGCTTGGCTATGGAGTCGGTGACAGCATGAGCTGAATCTTTAGAAGACTCTCCATCTGTTCAAGTCATTTCAGGTGTCAGCAATGTGGCCTCAACTCGCAGCCTTACAAACCATGATGATAAACAGATTTCTGTCCCAAATCTAAATTCATGGAGCAAGCCAGATACTGGCAGAAAACATACACTTTAGTCACTGGGGGACTCTCTTGACAAAATTCTCCAATGGGCAGAAAGTTTCGACAGAAGATTCCATGCTGTTAGTGAGAGAGTTGAATTTTTGCAAAGGGATGCTAAGACAAACCAAGATAAAATAGATAATGATAATAACCAGGAGTTGATAAATACCAACTCCGCTTCTCTTTCATCCAGTAAAATTACTGGTATAGAGGCCACCAGTGTGAATCTAATCAGAGAAAATTACGCTATGTGGAAAAAGATTGAAATGGGCCTGCTTGCCTGCCAGCACAACAGTAGTGCTACTGCCTTTGACACTGATGGCCCAGGTTCAGGAACGAGCCTGGGTCATTGGAGGATCAGCTGGGGGAAGTGGGATGAGCATCCCATAGGACGCTCTAAATCTCAGGGAGGAGGGTATTCAAGCTCCTGCTGCTCTATCACCCTCTGGGTGACCACAGTGGGTGGTGCATGGGAGCCAACAGGCTTGGGAGTGAGGATGTTGCCTTCCTGCAACATGAGGAACACCACCACATTTCCCCACATCACATAGCTTCCTCAGCATCCCAGGGGTTTCAGGACAAGAAAAAGGAAAAACCACTGGGTTGTGCAAGAGGTCGTCACCCCCACGCTGCAGACCCTACCCTGCTGACCAAGGCACTCTGTCCCCAAATCAGTCCATGTCACTATTCAGGGGCAGGACCCCCCCCCCCGATGGCCTTGCACTGGGGAGTAAGCCTGGGTTCACTTCTGTGGCAGCAAGTAAATCCTGGAGAAGACAGGTGATGGGGTTGGGTGGAGGGCATGGACCAATGGGGGCCAGCCAGTAGCCAAGGCTTTACAAAGTACAGTAAATAAAAAAAAAAAAGAAAGGTTGAAATGCTGGAAAATCAGACATAAAAATTTCCAATCGGTTGGGCTTCTGAATGCTGTAGATGCAGGCTTTCAAAATATCAGAGGCATGCTAAAAGATTTATTCATCAGTGTTTACTACTTACAAGAGGATAATACCCCCATTCATCACCAATGCCTGCAGAGTTATTAAAAGGAAAAAAAAAACCTACAATGCACAACCTGAAAGTAATGCAGTAAACAACAATGTCACTCCCACAACTACATCTGACGCTCTGGATATTAAATAGAGTCAGAGCAAGACTTAAGAGACTAAAAGGTTCTTTGATTTATAAGTCAAACAGACTTCATCCAACTTGATTTCAACTGTATGACTCAGCAATGTTGTGGCCGCTTTCTCGCTTATCGCCAAAAGCTGCTTAAAATGGGGGCAGATTTCCAATTTTTAGCTTGCGCAAAGCTGTGGATTATCTGTAAAGGTCATCAACATGTTTTCTTTAAAACTGACCAAGTGCATACATTTATTCCTGCACAATATGGAAAAGACTCTTAAAAGAAAGAAAGAGACTGACTGTCCAACTCTTTCTGAGGAGGAGATGATGGCCATGACCACCAACGTAGAATAGTCAACTACTGAGAAGGACTCTTTATTGACATATTGTCCATCCTAATTCACTGTATAAAAAGTGCTGTATGTAATGACTATCTTTCATTTGGTGTCAGAAATGCAGTTAACAGCCACCAAGATGTCCCACCAGCAACGCATCATACTGCCATCAAAGGTGACCAGAGTTTGGAAGTGAGCTCAAGTCACCATACCGAGAGGCAGGCCAGGGTGAGGCAGCTGCCACGTGGCAGCACAACGTAGCTGGGGAGGGTCAACAGTGAGTTCTGGTGCCACAGCGATCCCCTGTGGCTGGGCCAGGGAGCTTGCTTGAGCCATAGGGTTAGCTGTGAGTGTGTGAGACCCCAGGTTATGCTCATGTTGGGGGAGGGGGTAACCAGAAGGACAAAAAAATCCCATTGCTGTCTGTATGACAGTCTGAGTCTAGGTGGTTCCCCGGGTCCCAGTACCTACTGGCACTAGATCCTCATCCAGAGAAGTGTGTGCACCGCCTCAGGGAGGACAGCCCTCCCCCCTGGAGACCCTGCCATGAAGGCAGGACATAGGAGTAACTGGTGGGTTACCTGGGTCCAGGGAGGCCAAGGAGGCTATGGAGCTGATGGAGTGCATCCCTGGGGTCAGAGCATATCCCTGGAAGGACGTCGGTGGAGAGGACAAAAAAACACTATAGAAAAAATGCAAATAGCACGTTGCTTAAGTATACTTTAAAAGTAATTATAAAATGCAGAAGAACTATAGCTTGAAAACAACTGATCAAGTAGAAAGTTATAATGTTTATTTTGATTAAGTATGCTTTAAAGAGTACTTGAAAGTCCAAGGCTTAAGGTTTGTTAATGCTGGACTCATGTAGTTTAATCACCGTAATGCAATAATTTTTGTTTAGGAGACAATACCTGGAACTCAGGGAATGTTATTTTTACTCTAGTCTATTATTTCCTTTAAAGGGATAAATGATCTATGTGGTGGAACATAATTTATTTGTATCAAATATTATTTCAGTCTGACTACCAGTGTGACAGCTGAAGCTGTGTGACAGCTCTATCTGTTCTTTAGTGGGATTCCTGCATACTACTGTAAGTATTGTTTTAAAAAGGGGACAGCCATGTGGATTTCTGACCTTCCTAGCAGCTAGATAACTGGAAGGGGTGGGGTTTTGTAGTTCCTGGTGAGCCTAAGGAACTACAACAGACTTTGGGGACAGTTTAATCATCTTCAACACATTTTAAATGCATTAACACAAAGCCTTACAATCCCAAGGGGGATTTATATAAATTTTAAGACTTGTTTTTTAATTGGGTGCCTGTTATTTTATGTGACCTCAGGAACAGGCTTCTGGGTCACCACCTATAAACTTATTGCCCCTTAGCAAATGGGGCAAACGCACGTGGCGACACGTGTAGAGACAAGCATGTCTGCTGTGTACAATGGGGTCGACGGGGTCACGGGCCTAAAAAATCTTCAATTATAGGATTACCTGGTATGATTGTACATTTTTACTAGTTTATCTTATGCTGTTCTAAATTACATAAACACCTGGTTAGTGCTAAGGAATTTTAAGTTTGAGGGTTCTTGATCATTGGCTTCTGGTGTACCCCATCCCTATTTTAAGTGAGGGCTGAGCCGAACAAGCATCCTCAACACAACCCTCAATACAAACTGTTCTCTCCTCATCTACCCCCTTGACGGCCCCACCCTTGAAAACGTCTCTTCTTTCAAGTATCTGGGGGTAATGCTGGACCCCTCTCTCCTTCAACGACCACATAAAATACATAGTCCACAGGGTTAATCAGAAGCTGGGTGCTGCCTATCGTTTAAAGTCCTACCTTACCAAGGAGGCTCACTTAGCTATCGTCATGGACAATCTTCTCCCTATCTTTGACTATTGCTCCTCAATCTACTCTACAGTCTCAACCACCCTTTGGACTAGACTCTCGGTAGCTTACAATAGCACCTGTCGATATGCCCTATCAGCCCTTCCTCTATACACAACTGCGACCTCTACTGCTCCCTTGGTTGGCTCTCCTTACAAGGTTGCTTTGACTATACCCTTGGCTGTTTTGTGGATGCCACCCTTAGATGTGACAATACTTCTCCTTTCTCTACCTTTTTCAACTTTGAACCCTGACTAGGAACCTCCACTCCTCTACTGTTCCTACCCTCAAGGTACTTAGAACTGCCACCAAAATGGGTGGGAAAGCTCTCTCAGTTACGACCCCCTCTCTGTGGAATGGGCTACCTGCTCCTCTTCGATCTTCCAACACTCATCAAAACTTCAAACTTACCCTCAAATCTTGGCTCCTAGACAAAGATATCAGCAACTGCCCCGCTTGCTCGCTCCTCTCCCTCCTGCCTATCTATCCATTTCCTGTCTGCTAACTTGTTCTCCTTGTCCTTCCTGCTCTTGTTGGTTACTAGGCCTCATTTAGAATTTTATCATGAGGTGGGGGGTGGTCTATCTGGTGGTTTATCTGATGGTATTTACCCATGTACCCATTTGTACTCATATTTACCAGTTTCTGCCTTGTGGTGTATTCATTTTGAATGTTATTTACTACTGAACTTTTTTTTGCTTCCTTGAATTCACCTATTTGTAATTTTTGCAATGTGTTATATCTGTTGTATCCTTTAAAATATTTTCTCTGTTAGTTCTACTTCATGCCTTGTGGCCCGGGTCATGCCTGTAAATGGTCCACTGGATCAGTGCACCTACTCAGTTATCAAAGTCATAAATAAATAAATCGTTTAGACATACTATGTGTTACTGGTTCTGCAGTTAAATGTGTAAACTGTAACATGTACACTTCAGATATGGTGAGATTGAGAACCTGCCTTTAAATGCCCCAAATGTAAGGAAATAGATGTGTTATGTACTGAACTAGCAACTATTAAAGAGATACTGAGTGTCAGCATGGTTCAGTTGGTAGCACATCCGCCTCTGGACCAGAAGGTTGTGTGTTCTCATCCCATACCGGGATTGGACTCATACCTAAACACTGGCACCTGAGTGTAGTATTAGGGAGGTGCTGTACTGCTGGGGTGTGCCCTCCTTTGGATGAGATATTAAACCGAGGTCCCTTCTACCCATTCTGGTGCTGTCCAGGTGGAAGTAAAAGAACCCAAGGCACTCTTCGCAAAAGAGCAGGGGACTTTCCCTGGTGTCCTGGGCAATAGTCCCCTTCCCATAAAACAGGTTCATGCAATTGTCCTGGCTGTGTGTGGGTTCTGATGTGTGATATGGCTGCCACTACACATTCAGTCACTTCACTACCAGTCTAGCATTGTTTGTAAAGCGTTTTGGGATACATTGTGTATGAAAAGCGCGATATAAATGCTGATTCTTCTTCTATTAAATAATTCAAGTAACCCAAATAGGATGAATATGGAAAAGCTGAAGAGGGAGGGGAAAGCACTATCAATCTAAATCATGAACCAAAAATTATTGAGTGTGGGGTTGCAGAGAAATGGACCACCATCACAAAAACAGCTTTGGAAAAAAGAAGGAAGGCACTAGGCAAAGAGGATATATTATTAGCAAACAGATTTTCAGTTTTATCCGTACTACAGGACACTCCAACCACCTCAACAGGTGAAACTGACATAAGCAATGCACCAGACAGTCAAGAGAACAGTCAGCAGAGCGACGGTAGGGTCCTTGTAATAGGGGACTCTACAATAAGGGAGTGCAATTCCCTACTGATAAATACAACAAGGTAGCTACATGCCTCCCAGGAGCAAGGGTCACGGATGTAAAAAAGTGTCTCCCAAAACTCCTAAACACCCACGAAAGGTACACCACAGTAACAGTTTGCATAGGTGTAAATGATTTAGGTAAGGAACATGAGAAAGGCATAATAAATGAGATCATGGAAATTGGAAAAATAATAAAAAATAGTGGAGCAAGAGCAATCATTTCAGGCATTGTGCCAAAAAATAATGCCACCCAGAAATGAAAAATACTACCCAAAGAATAAACGTACGCCTGTCCAATTGGTGTGAGAGGCTTGATTTGTGGTTCTTGAACTCCTGGGATAACTTTTGTGGAAAAAATCACCTACATATAAAGTATGGACTGCACTTGAATAAAACAGGGAAAAAACAACTTGGGAAAGACTGTTGAGGGACGGTTTACCTAAAGAAAAACAACTAATAACAGTAATTTAAACTAATTAAGGGGGGGTATGTTTGCAAGAAACAGGACTTGAAGGTATTGCTACTGAATACTAGGAGCTTGATTAATAAAAAGGACAATCTGGGACTTTTATTATACTCTGAGGATATACACATTTGCACAATAACAGAATCTTGGTGGTGTGATGATAGCTTGGACAAGGACATTTCAGGATACAAAGTATTCCATGTAAATCGTAGTAGCAAGAGGGGTGGAGGGGTAGATATGTATGTCTCAAACAAAATAGAGGATAGTGAATTAAATACTCAAGATACAAACCTTTACAATGTGGAACAAGTTTGGGTAAATGTAAAACCTAAAAACAGTGAGAAAATTGTGATATTTGTAGGCTCTTGAGCCCCCAATTTGTCCAGTGACGACGACAATAAAAAAATTATTTGAGAGGCTAGAGGTCATAGATCCAGGAACTAGGGTCTTAATTATGGATGACTTCAACCTTCCTAATGTAAACCGGGCAAATCTTACTGCCACCTCACATTGTGGAAAGAGATTCTTAGAGTTTTTGGTCCTGAATAACGTGCAGCAGTTTCTTCTAGAATCAACCAGAGGTAGAAATGTGTTGGACCTGGTTATTAGTAACATGGGTGACAAAATTATTTACTGTCAGATCAGAGAGCCATTGAGTGACAGTGACCTTAATATGGTTCAATGTATAGTGAAGACAAATCTGGAACCTACCATAGGAAAAACTTGTGTTAGGTGTTACGCAAGGGCAGATTTTATTATGATTAGGAATTACCTCTGCAACTGGGACTGGAAGGAGAACTTCAAAAGCCAGTCCCCCAAAACAAAATGGAATCGACTATATTCCAAACTATATTACTGTATCAAGACATTCATACCTGATAAACTGAAATATAATAACAAGGGTAAGATTCCCATATGGTTTAACAACAGCATAAAGAGACTGATTAGGCAACGTACCAAAGCCCATAACGCTTACAAATGGAACCCATGATTAGTAACATGATAGACATAAACAGAAATAAGAAAAAAGTGTAAATGAGCAATTAAAAAATCCAAACGTGACTATGAGCTCCGCTTGGCTACGAACACAAAAGACAGTCATTTTTTAACTATAAGAACAGTACTAAACAAGCATTTGTCAATGTTGAATGTTTGCTTGCTGATATTAGCATTGGACATGCAGGAGTTAGACAGATGCAAAATAGGAATGGCAGTGAAGTATTGAACTCATGCCAACCCCACCTCCACCCTGCAGAGATGGACAGGCATTGGTGTGTGCCTTTGGGTCGTCGACCATAATGCTCATGGAATTTCACCTCGCCCCATCCTGTAGACACCAACAAGTGTTCGGCTTCACAGTCACCCCATTTCATAAAAACATATGCTGAAATGGGTGAAGCATAGGAGAATAGGGTGAAATCTGGGGCCAAAGAGTCCAAGGCACACCTCGATGCCTGTCACTGGCTTCAGGGTGGGGGGTGGTGGGGGTGGAATGGCATGAGCATTACAGCTGGCAATCCAAAGGCACACCCCTGATGCTTGTCAGTCTGTACGTGGTGGGATGTTATGGTTAGAAACACTAACGTCCCGGGCGTTTGTTAGCATTTGCACTATAAATTTTCAACATGGCCTTTTTGTGACTCACACCTCATGAAAGCATTTGGGACCTCTGCTCATAAACAGTGGCACTGTGATTTTGTTAATCTGTCCCAAACTTTGATTTCCCACAGCGACTGCGCCATTCTGCGCCAGATGTACGAGAACACAGATCGGGCAGGATGTGAAGAATGACAGCTGTACCATTCATAGGGAGGTGTGAAGAGATGGCAGTGTTGAAAATCTGGAGTGAAAATATTAAAAATGCTTAAACATCCGAGCGAATGTGGAAACTGCACAGTGCACGCTCGTAACGCAGTCATTTAGTGGAATTATTTCACCAAATTTTCAACATAGGCATTTTGTGACCTCTGCTCATGAACACAGTCACTATAATTTTCTTAATCTGTCCCAAACATTTATTTCCCACAGTGACTGTGCCATTGTGCACAGATGTGTGAAAACACATTTGGGCCAGGATGTGAAAAATGACAGCTGTACTGTTCATAAGGAGGTGTAACAAAATGCCAATGTTGAAAATCGGGAGTGAAAATATTACAAATTTACAAAGTTACGAGTGTGCATGGAAACTACGTGACGCAGGCTCGTAACACAGTAATTTTTTGGAATTTTTTCACCAGATTTGTAACATAGGCTTTTTGAGAGCCCACCTCATGAACAGTGACACTGTTGTTTCATTAATCAGTCCCGAAAGGTGATTCAGCGCAGTGACTGCAAAATCACCTTTCAGGACCGAATACACCAGATGACAGTCACTGAATTCATGAGATGGGGTCCAAAGAACGCCATGTTGAAAATTTGGTGCCACAATTTGTGAAAAGGGCTGAGATAGCCACATAAGTTGAAAAAACCCATTTATGTCATTATACAGCTTACCAGCATTTCTTCAGTTCGCGGTCAGCTTTGAAGAGTGCAGACGTGTTCCCGGTCCACTAAAGATTGTCGCACCAAGCTCCAGAGGTAAGTATAAGTTGAGGGGGGTGTAGGGAGGTGGTGTGCGCAGTGGGTTGGTGCGGGTTGGGGGAGGGACACCGGACTCAACGAGGAACCGTTTTTCTTTTACAGGAAAAAAAAACAAACAATGTGGGAAGGTTTTCTGCTTTTACAGGTATTTTGGCATGCTGGGGTGGGTTCCCAGCGTGCCACCTGAATGTTTATTGGGGGGGTCTGTAGCTTATGGGGACTGGGCACCCCTGTCAACAGAGTGTTGGGGGGCAGGCACATGAGCCAAGGGGGATTGGGCACCCCCTTGGCACGCAACAGATGATGGGGGGAATTATGCCAATGAGGATTGGGCTACCCCATCAGCAAATGCACTGGGAAGGGGGCATGCTGACAGGGGGATTGGGCACCCTCGTCGGCTTTAATGGGGACTGTGAGAGGCGGTGGCTGTCCGTCAGCTTCAGTGGGGACTGTGAGAGGCTGACGGAGAAGACGCTGCCATGTTTTATTTGAAATGGGTCACCAGACAATGCAGCTGTAATCTGCTGCTGCAATCAGGGGCCCCCCCGGCAGCAAAAACAGCTGATTGTTAATGACGAGGTGCTCCCTGATTGCAGCGGCGGGTTTCTTTCAAGTTGGTGGCAAGCTACACTAATGCTGTTGTGGACAGTGTGATCCCCTACTGGTGCCACACAGACCAGCCCCAAAATGGGCTGCTAGCACTGGCGACAACACTGCCCTACTTCCACAACTCACCACTGCAGCAAGTTGCCACAATATGTTTCTTGCACATGCATGCAAGCAAACATAAAAAGGGTCACCCTGTTGTTGGACCTCTTGATATAGGGGCAACATTATAAAAAATGAATCAGAAATAGCCAAAGTATTTTTTTTTTTGTAGAATATCTTTATTGATTTTCACACATCATGACACCAATCACATAACATGCAAACATGCTGACCTTGAAACATGAAAGTCGCATTACACATTAAAAACAACAACAACAGGTGCAATCATTTGTGCACTCCTTTAGTAATGTTTCACCAATTTGATACGTCATGAGTATTGAGGCACATAAGTCTGTGATTCTAATACAAATTCCTGAGCTCTACATTTTTATCTAATGGAAGGCATTGAAGGCCTACTGCCGTACTTAGCATCCTAGCCCTGCCCTTAGTATCATCTCCTCCTCCTCCGGGCTCCGAGAAAACAGATAAGGTAACCAGTTTCTAATAAAAACCTCTTCTCGATCCCAAAGTACATAGGTCAGCTGTTCCAGCACTAGAGTTTGTAATATCTTCTGTTTCCATTGCTTAAGATGTGGCCTAACATGGGAAACCCATGTATTCTGTATGCAATGGCGGGCCCGGATGAGTAAGACTCTCATCCATCTAGGAAGAGGGATCCATTCCTCTCCCTCCCCCACTTCCATTCCAACGAGACATAACAAAGGATCCTGTTCCAGCTCCCTTCCTGCCATTGTAGCAATTTCCACCACCACCTCCCCCCAAAAAAGTTGTAGGATAGGGCAGGCCCAGAAACAATGTATGTATGTGCCTCTTCCCATTCCACACCTCCCACACAATGGGGATATTGAAGGGTGTGCTTTATGGACTATCACTGGCTGGTAATACAATCGATGAAGAAATTTATAATATGCCTCCTTATATCTATTACACGCCATGATCCCTGAATGCATTGGGAGCACTATATTCCAATTTTCTTCAGTAATAGGTCTCTCTAGATCCCTTTCCCATAACATTCTTGTTTTCTCTGTTCTATCTGGGAGTCTTTGATTCCCTCTCCTGACCGCTTTCCTAATAAAACCCTTGGGATCCACCTTAGCCTGATATATTAGGCTTTCTACCCCTCCTCTTCCCTTGCTAAGCTATGCATGAATGCCCTTACCTGCAGATATCGAAACAAATGCTGCCTTTCCACACCCAGTTCCCTCTGTATGGTTTCAAAAGTGCAGATGTTTCCTTGCACCAAAAGGTTCCCTAGGTTCTGGATTCCCTTCTGTTCCCATTCATAAAAACCTTTATCCTACAACCCCAGCAAAAGGAAGGGGTTATTTGCCACTGGTAGCAGTATAGTTTCCCCATCATGTCCATCCCTGTTTTCTGATCTGCCCCCAGGCTATTAAAACCTGCTCTACTAGTGGATTATTATTACCCCCAATTTGGTATGCTCTGGCACCCCTAGAATGTAGATATGCCGTGAGTCATCCCGGTGCTCCCATTTGCTCTAACTCTACCCAGCTGGCTTCACTAGGTTGGTGCACCCAATCCCCTATGAATCTTAACTGTATCGCCAGGCAATAGTTACGTAAATCCGGGAAGGCCAGACCTCCCTTACCCCTTTCCATTTTTAGTTTCTTTTTTTTTTTAAATTCTTTATTTATTCCTCCTGAGCTGCCTGCGGCCCGGTATTATCTGCCCAGTCATGGACCACGAGCTTCCACTTCCTCAAATGGGCAGAGCCCTCCTGAAGCCCGTGGCTTGCCCCGGCCCGAGGGCTCGGCACTCCCCTGCATGCCACAGTCGTCCGGGTGGGTGGAGGGCTGGCCTGAGGAGCTAATTGAAGCCGTGGGCGGGCTTCATGGAAGGCGGCAGGCAGCTGTCTTCTTTTTCCAGTTTTCTGGGGAGGCGGGGTCATGCAATGACGCCTAGAGTCTGCCCTGCCTCCTGAACGTGCTAGCGCCAGTAGCTGCGTGACTTCCTGGCCTCCGCCAGGGGTCGCCGATGCTCCGGACACTTCCCCACCCTCCCTCCGGAGAAGGAGAGCAGTCCATGAGACGCTCTATCCATCTCCCCCGGCCAGCCCTCCAGTGCCCCAGGTCCGTTTCCAAACCCGGGTCGCTGGCGTCGCATGCGGAAATCCAACTGCTGCGCCGACGGGCTGGCCTCCATTTTTAGTTTCTGTAAACTAACCTGTGGGCATTTACCCCTCCAAATAAAACTCGAGAGAGCCTTCTCAATCTTAATTATGTCCCCTTTCGTAAGTCCTACATGCAACATCTGTAACGGGTACAGAATTCTGGGGAGAATGTTCATTTTGATAGTATTCAGTCTGCCCATCCATGATATCGGTAACTGTTCCCATCTCCTAAGATCTGCCCCTATCACTTTCAACAGCTCTGTATAATTTAATCTATAAAGGGAGCCCAATGACCTACCCACCCGAATACCAAGATAGGTAAAGCACTTCCCTACTAATTTCAGTCCCCACTGCTCTGCTTCTTTCCCTATCCCTGGAAAGCACATTATTTCCGACTTCCCCAGATTGAGCCTGTATCCCGAAAAGGCCCCGAACTCCTCTATCAAAGAAATCAGAGGAGGCACCGACTGTTTTGGAATTTTTACAAACACTAGCATGTCATCCACATAAAGAGCAAATTTATGCTGCGATCCCTGTGCCCCATCAATTCCCACAATCGCTGTACAGCTCCTTATTGCTACTGCCAGTGGCTCAATTGCCATTGCAAATAACAGGGGGGAAAGAGGGCAGCCCTGTCTTGTACCCCTCCCCAACTTAAATCTCTCCGACAGCTCACCATTCACCAAGACATGTGCCCGAGGTGCCACATACATAGCCCGCACCCATCTAATGAATGATTTACCCTGACCAACCCGGGACATCACCTCAAATAAGTATTCCCATTCCACTCTATCAAATGCTTTTTCAGCATCCATACAGATAACCCCCACTTCTTCTTTCCCCTGATTTGCTCTCTATTATAATATTGAGGAGGCGACGCATATTGTGGTATGATTGACGCCCTCTAATGAACCCGGTCTGATCTGGGCGAACCAATCCCGGGAGTATATGCTCCAACCTTGATGCCAAAACCTTTGCTAAGATTTTCAAATTGCAGTTAAGCAGAGAAATGGGTCTGTAGGAGGCGCAGTCCTCCGTATCCTTTCCCACCTTAGGTATTAAACATATAGTGGCATCATAACATGTTCTGAGCAAATTGATCTCCCCTGTCTCCTCATTTTGATAAAACACCCCTCCTAACAGCTCCCCTACCTGACCTCCCATCATTTTATAATATTCTGCAGGGAAGCCATCTGGACCACTAGCTTTACCGCTCTGCAGCTTCTGTATCGCGTTCATTATTTCTGCTTTAGTAATTGGCTGGCTGAGCAGCTCTCTCTGGGCCTGCGTAGTCTCCGGTAACTTTACTTTATTCAGGAATCTCTGCATTTGCTCATAATTACCCACATGCTCTGTTTGATACAGTTGCTGGTAGAAGACCCTAAAGCTTTCTTTTATTCCTTTCATATCCTTGTGGAGGTTTCCCTTTCCATCCTTCGCCCCTGCGACATGTGTCGCAGCCTATCCCCCTTTCAACAGTCTAACTAATAAAGGGCTAGGTTTGTTCCCCCATTCAAATATGTGGCATTTCCAGTAGAGCCATGTCTTCCCGGCCTCTGCCTTAAGATGGGCATTCAGGGTTTCCCTCACCATCTCCAGTAACTTAACTGCTTCCCCCTGTTCTCCACCTGCCACTTTTTTTTTCCAGTTCCTTCAACTTCCCCTCTAACTCCATTCGTGTCTCCTTTTTCTGCTTTTTCAGTCTGGCCATAAATTCTATTATTATCCCCTCATGAATGCCTTACCCGCCTTCCACAGCGTTGTCTTAGACACCTCCTCCATAGCATTATTCTCCATATGTAACCCCCCTGCAAATGGGGGTTCCCAAAAGACTTCCAGGAGCTTGCTTGAATGCTCCAAGCCTGAATGGTGTTTGGCATTTAAGCCATTTATCAGTGAGTGTTTTTAGAACCTCTGGTACTGTCTCTTTAAGAGTTGTCTGCTTGCAGACATAATTAGTTTGTATGGGGGACTGTGTGTTTCTTTGATTGAGTACCACTCAAGCTGCTGCAATTCACTTCATTTTGCAGTCACTAGGAGTGCAAAGGAACCTATCTGAAAGATGTAACTGTTTGCCAGAAATTATTTAGAGTAATAATGAAATTACAGTTTGTCTAACCTGCTTTCTTTGCAGTCAGAACTGTGTCTGCTAGTTCCCCATTCTAGTTTTGAACTGCTGAACTGGACCAATCAGTGTGGGGTAGGCTAGCTCTAAAATGGTGCCTTGGACGAATCAGAACTTGGACTCATAATCTGAGCCAGCCACAAGAGGATTGTATGGGCAGTGACTCTGGGAGATGTAGTTTAGACTTCAGTGCCTTTTTGGACCAACAGCAGCAGTCTATTGTGAGTGACAGCCAATCCAGTCAAGAACTGGGAGGAACTCAAAGGAAGTGCCGGTTTTGTCGGTTGGAGTTTCAGTTGAGCTTTGGCAGTGAAGAAGGAAGGAGCCCTGTGCTTTTCAGTGTGCAGTTTAGTCAAAAAACGTGTGGAAGGCCCAGAGTTCGGTCTGCAGCTTGTTAGGACTGAATCCGTCCTGTGAAAAGAATCAAAGGATCTCTGAAGAGTAGAAACCAGGCTCACCCTGTAGAAGACTGGAAGAATTGCTGAAAATTGCACTCGGTCTGTCAGGAACTGAATCTGCTGTATGTTCTCCGGGTATTGTGCAGTAATTGCGATCGGGATACAGATGCAGCCTGCCTGGTATAGTGCTTTCTTTTATATGGATGTGTGAAGGTTTGTGTACCTCAAGTGAGCCCTGCTGACATTGAAGGACCCTATCTTATTTGGAGGTTGTGAGTACTAATTCAGGGTCACTCCCTGTTGAATTGCCACATTAAATCCAAATGGAATTACTGTACTGCTGACTGTTTAATTCTCCTTTTCTCTGTGTGAAAGGCCCCTACCAGCTGCCACGGTTTGGACTAGCCACTAGGGCTTGGGTACCCAGGGACAGTAACTGATAGGGATAGGCCTGTGCACAGAGCCATAGGTAGATTATTAGAGTGATAAGCTAATTAACCTGATTTCTCCTGTCCTTGTTATATCCCCTAAATAAATCAGAGCTGCTTGTTTCAGCAAAGTTATACTGCCTGAGGTATTTGTCTTATGTTAAAGTACTGTACTGTGATTGTTGCACTGTATCTCATTTCACAGGAGGTCCCAGTGCGGAACCAGTCCTGGGGGTAAGTGTATACTGTGAAGGTAATTCTGATATATTGTGTGGGCCACTAGTGGGAAGAAAGGGGGTTGCAGTGTCCCAGAGGGCTGTGACCAAGTTAGTTTAACTATTGCAAACCCTGACCTCTGGGTGGGCACCGCCATTGGATCCAGGCCTCAACCTGTTGGTGGCAAATCAGGCGGGGTAGTAGCCCCTGGGATAGCGCCATCTAGGGTTACATCTTGGAGGCACCGCTGGGATTGTGTGTCCTCTAGTGGCCATATTTAGAACCACTGTTAAGAAAAAATGGTACCCCGACAGAAGTGGCTGTGCACCGGCTGGTGGAGTGGTGTACTGGGAGGAGATCGACCCCAAAATGCTATGCTTATCCTGGACATCCCCTGGGTATCAATATGGACACTGTGCAGGAGTACTTTCAAGGTGGAAGGTTTACAAAACCCTGTGGTGGTGGGTCGGCATGCTAATCTGCTCACCCACACTTTCCTGGCCTAGTAGAGTTTAAGGATCCCATAGATAGCTCCAAAGTGCCACAGACCATTACCCCAGAGGAGCCCTCACTGCTTGAGAGTGATAACTAAGGACAGTAAAGACCGGGGGAATCAGCCCCACCACTATCTGAAACTTTTGAGGAGAAATTTGCTGAATGGTTGCTGGGAGAGGGAAAACTGTGGAGGACTTGAAGAAACTATTCTTGCCACCTGGGGTGTTCCTCCCCAACACCCTCTCCTGCTCCAGTGCCCGGGTGGCTGAACCAATGCAGACTCCTATTTCTGCACCTGCCATTAGTCCACGACTCTTCCGAAGGTTGAGGATCTTCTCTGGCACCCTCCCACCCCCCAGGGAGGATGACTGGGAGACCTGGATAGACTATGTTGCCCCAAGTGCTAGAATGGCAATGCTCGGAAGGCAGCGAAAGAGGGTTGGTGAGAGCCTCCGAGGTCCTGCCCTGGCTACCATCCTGCTAGCAGCGGCCAGTAACCCTGAAGCGACTGCACAGGCCTATCTTGAGGCCTTGGAGAATGTGTATGGGAGCCCAGATTCTGATGAGGACCTATGGTGGAGGTAAGAATGCACAACAGTACCAAGGGGAGTTGTTGTCTGTGTATGTCTCTCGGCTGGAAAAATTGTTGCAGAATGCCTCAGAAAGGTAGTTTGCCAGCGATTGAACTGGACCGAACCAGACTGGACAGAATCCTTAAGTCTGCCCCTTCTCAGAACTGCTGTTGCTTCAGTTCGCCTGGCAAATCGACTGGAATCCCCACCCTCCTATGATGAGTTAATGAGAGAAATTCGAGGAGTTGAGAAGCGACCTCGGGAGGTACCTGCACCAACAGCTGTGGCTACGACCCAGTGACTGAGGTGACCCATCAAGTGAAGTTCAGGGGCAGAGGTTGACAGTCAATGAGTGCTCTGACAAGGAAAAGATATGCCACAATGGGGCGAACTGTTGAGAGAGATCAGAATTCAAAAACAGTCCCTTTATGAAGGCCACGCCTGCAAGTACAGACCCTGACCTATATCCGACTGCATCTGCTATGGGGGTGGGTACCACCCATGTATCTCCTGCTGATAACAGCTCCAAACTCAAATCCTTGACCATGGAAGTGGAGAAACTGACGAGATGTCTCCAAATGCTTATCACGCCGCCAGACAGAGATGGCACCAGGTTTCAGTTAGTAATACCCCACCCTGGCTCCCAGTGTGGCGCCTCGCCAGCTCAAACTCCAGAAAGTATGTTTTGCTATAATTGCGGAAAGATGGGCACATGAAAGGAATGCCAGTCCCAAAAGACACTGACAAAGTTGCATATAGGCTACAAGGAGGCTTGGGAGAAGAAATCAGTGGTTAAGAGGTGCGACATGATCCCAGTGAGGGCACAAAATGCTAATTCACGTCCTTTTGTGGCAGGTCAGTTGCCCAGGCCCCCACTACCGCCTCTCAGACTGGTCCGAATAGTGGGTCCCTCCATGGAGACCACTGTAAAGGTGAATGGAGTGTCTACAAGAGCTGTATTAGACAGTGGCTTCAAGTGACAATTATGTTCCAGGATTGGTATCAGAAGCATTTGTCAAGCGTACCCTTACAACCATTAGAAGGACTGCATGTATGGGGGTTAAGTGAGAAGGCCTACCCTATTCCGGGTATATCCGAATTTGGCTGTCTTTCCCCACCTCCGTGGCTGGAGTGGCCGAACAAGTAGAGACCCTAGCCTTAGTGTGTCCCCACTGGACTGTATGATGGTGTCCCTTTGTTGATTGGAACAAATGCTCATATGTTGGAAGGCTGGCACAGTTGTGTTATGAAAAACAGGGGTCAAAGACTAGTAGAGCTTTAAGAGTTCCGGCTTTAATTAAGAAGGCCTATGAGGCACAGAGAGATGCTGAAAAACAGAACCAGAGGAACCGGTCGGAATTGTATGGAAGAAGGATCCTGAGTCTCTGATCCTGGCGCAAATGCCCAGTGTACCTTACAGGGAGAGGTCCGTATCAGAAAGGATGTTAAGAATAAAATATTAATGTTGGATGCACCAGGCGATGGAAAATTGCCAGAGGACTGCTGGTCAAGCCTAGTATTTTGCCCGCTAGAGCCCATGCTTATGCCAGAAGGGTAATGGTCCAAGTTCATAATGTGTCTAGAAAGAACATTCGAGTAAACAGAGGTTGCATCCTGGCTAATGTGCATTGTGCAGACACTGCAGTGCTACCCAGCAGCAAGAGTTCAAGGAAGAATGACAGAGTAGCCTGACTTGTTTGATTTCGCGACTCCCGCTGCCAGCTGAATGGAAAGTGAGGATCAGTGAAAGCTGCCCAGAGAGACCAGGTGTTTTCTTTAAAGGAATGGGATGTAGGATGCGTGCAAGGAGCTAAGCACAATATCCGGCTGCATGACGAAGACCATTTACGTGAGAGGTCTCGCGCCTGGCACCTGCTGACATAGATGATGTGAGGCGGCATCTGCAAGAGATGTTAGCTGCTGGTGTAATACAAAGAATCCAGAAGCCCTTATGCTTCCCCATTGTGGTAGTGAGGAAAAGAATGGAACAGTAAGGATGTGTGTGGATTATCGCACCTTAAACTGGCGGACTATCCTGATCAGTACACAATGCCCCGCATTCAGGATGCTTTGGACTGCCTAAGCGGGAGCAAGTGGTTCTCTGTGCTGGATCTCCTAGTGGGTACTACCAGATCGATGGCCCCAGAGGACCGTGAGAAGGCAGCCTTTATCTGTCTGCTTGGCTTCTATGAATTCATGAGGATGCCTCAAGGAGGTTTCAGGTGCCCCAGCCACTTTCAACGATTGATGGAGCGTGCAGTGGGGACATGAACTTACTAGAGTGCCTGGTATACCTAGATGATGTTATTGTGTTTGGCAGCTCACTGGAGGAACATGAGCAGATTATTTAAGGTATTGGACCGACTGGAGGACTTTGGCCTTAAACTGTCCATTGATAAGTGTCAATTCTTTCAAACATCAGTAAAGTATGTGGAACATAGTATCCACCGAGGAATAGAGACCGACCCAAGTAAAGTTGAGGCCTTGACCACCTGGCCACAGCCCAAAATATAAAAGAACTGCAAAGATTCCTGGGATTCTGTGGTTTTATCGGCGCTTCATCAAGGACTATTCAAGAGTGATCCGCCCTTTCTTAACCTTACTCAAGGGTATCCCCCAACCCACAAAAATACCAAAGTCAGCGTCCTCAAGACTGAAAGAGTGTATTTTCATCCAGTGAAGTATTTGAGGCCCGCTGGACTCCTGATTGTGAGACTGCTTTTCATGAGATCATATATCAACTTACCCATGCTCCAGTGCTGGCTATGCCGATCAAGAAAACCTTACGTCCTGCACACTGATGCTAGCTTGCAAGGGTTGGGGCTGTGTTGTACCAAGAGCACGAGAATGGCCTGAGACCAGTGGCCTTTGCCAGTAGAAGCCTGACCCCATCCGAAAAGAACTATCCTGTACATAAGTTAGAGTTCCTAGCTTTGAAGTGGCTGTGTTGACCAATTCCATGAGTACTTGTATGGGGCTAAAATACTAGTAAAACTGACAATAATCCTTTGACCTATGTGCAGACCTCAGCTAAGTTGGATGCCACTGGCCATAGGTGGCTTTCTGCATTATCTACATATGACTATGCTCTCGAATACCGAGCAGGTCTGAACCACATAGATGCTGATGCTCTCCGGAGGCCTGTTCCCCAGAATGATTGGGTCCGACTGGCAGAACCTGACATTCGGGCACTCTGCGGAAGTTTGACAGGGAGGAACAAATGTCCACAGACGCAGTGGACTGCATGGTGGATTGCTTTGGGAGCCTCTGAGAATTGCATACCTGCTGCTTATTGCCACTTTTCTGCAATAGACATTGGTGCACTGCCTCAGCTGGACAATGACAGTATTCGGCGGCTCAATCCCAGCATCCCATGATCAAAGCAGCTTTAGAAGCCCTCTATGCAGGAAAAGATGTGTCCAAATTACGCTCCACTGATTTGAGAACTGCACTGTTATACAAAGAGGTCCTAAGTTGAAACTGATCAATAAACTGTTATACAGAGAAACAGTAGACAGAGGGGACAAGTAGACAAAAACAACTAGTGCTGCCCACTGCCTTTCGAGACTCAGTACTGAGGTTCTTGCACAACCACATGGGGCACCTTGGTATAGACAGAACACTTGACTTGGTGAGATCCAGATTCTATTGGCCTAAGATGGGGCTGATGTGGAGCAACACATTCGAACTTGTAGTCGCTGCTTACAGAGAAAGCTTTGCCCCAGAGGCTGCCCCTTGTTAACATCACCACCAGTGCACCCATGGAGCTGGTCTGTATTGATTTTCTGAGTTTGGAGTCAGATCAAAGAAATATCAGTAATGTGCTGGTGGTCACTGACCATTTCACGAGATATGCCCAAGCTTTCCCCACCAAAGACCAGAAAGCATCCACTGTGGCCAAAGTACTTGTAGAAAACTTTTTGTTCACTATGGGGCTCCACAAAGAATCCATTCTGATCAAGGAGAGACTTTGAGAGTCATCTGATCAAAGAGATGCTTTCTCTGTGGGAGTGCGAAAGTCCAGAACCACTCCTTACCACCCCAGGGGACCCACAGCCTGAACGTTTCAACGCACTTTGCTAGATATGCTAGGCACCCTGCACCCAAAGGACAAGCCTAGATGGAGCCAACAAATTAGCACCCTGGTACATGCTTATAACTGCACCAAAAGTGATGCCACTGGATTCTCCCCTACCGCCTGATGTTTGGAAGAGAAGCTCAACTACCAGTAGATGTGTGTTTGGGGTCTCTCCTGATGGGGTTCAAGCTGACAACTATTTACAGTATGTGCAAAGTTAAAGGCCCAGCTAACTCATGCGTACCAACTGGCTCAAACCATGGCTGCCAAAGAAATCTGGCCAACAAAGAAAGGTATGATAAAAGGTGAAAGCACAGGAACTCCAGGAGGGAGATCGGTATTGCTAAGAAATCTGGGACTGCATGGCAAGCACAAGATTGCTGACAGATGGCACCATCTCCCTCACATTAGTAGTGGGCAAACTAGATGATCTGCCAGTGTACAAAGTAAGGCCTGAGAATAATTCAAAAGATGTAAAAACAATGCATAGAAATCATTTACTGCCCATTGGACAAATCTTAATTGAGTCTGAGCCCTAGAAGATGCCCCTCTGGACCAGTGACTAGAGCTGCTGCTAGAAAAGATCAAGAAAGTCTGCACCTACAGAAGCAAAGTTAAAGTGTTCCCTCCACAAGTCCCAGTTGAGCATGACTGTCAGTCCATATCGGAAGAAAGTGAGAGTGACTTTGAATACTATCCTTCTTACGAACTGAGTCAATTGTTTGGGGCAATCCTAGTCAATACTGGAGATGAAGCTGGGCCTTCTGGACTGTCTAAGCCCCCAGCTTCATCCCTGAGCCAATGCTCCCAGAAGTGAAGTGCAAAGCATCAGATCAGATGAAATGGAATCATTGTGCATGGTTGAACTGTTTGAGCTTTCAGGGAGGAAAATGATAGATTGGGGCAGACTGGTGATACACCCGAACAAGAAGAGTATTTTGAGTGCCCTGACAGTCCACTGCCAGTGTCCGAAAGCTCTCCATGCAGGCCAAATGTTGTGGACTCAGAAACTGTAACTCCTGGAGCTGAAAGTGCCCCAAGTTCTAGCCTCTACCCCCATGGAGACTCCCCTGACAAGTGAGGACAATGCTGAAAATGAGGCTCAGAGTGCAGAGACTATAACAGTTCCCCTAGAAAGACTGGTCGAGCTGTAAAGCCTGTGGTGCACCTCAGTTATGATTCACTTGGGAGGCCTGTGGACTTGCCTCTCAATGTTGTCCATAAAGGAGTGTATGTGTCCCGAGCTCATTGCCCAAACTGAGCATCAGTGCTAACTCCAAGTTACTTGTGTTGCCCTCTAAGTATGGTGCCTTGCCCCATCCAGCCCCAAGGTAACTGATAGGAAGGGCCCCTCTCTTCAGGTTTCATGTACAAGAGGTAATAACTTGAGTTATGGTACAATGTGTATGTAATACTGTGTAAAGAGTGACATACTGCAATGTTTCAGAAATGTGTTCTTGGTAAAATGATATATTGACTGATGATTACATATGCGAGCCTAATGCAAATGTATATGGTTGCAGTTGAAACTTAGAGGTACTTGCGGCCGGACGTCAAGCTTTCCCCAGGCCAGGAAGGGTGTAACCCCCTGCAAATGGGGTTCCCAAAGACTTCCAGGAGCTTGCTTGAATGCTCCAAGCCTGAATGGTGTTTGGCATTTAAGCCATTTATCAGTGAGTGTTTTAGAACCTCTGGTACTGTCTCTTTAAGAGTTGTCTGCTTGCAGACATAATTAGTTTGTATGGGGACTGTGTGTTTCTTTGATTGAGTACCACTCAAGCTGCTGCCAATTCACTTCATTTTGCAGTCACTAGGAGTGCAAAGGGAACCTATCTGAAAGATGTAACTGTTTGCCAGAAATTATTTAGGTAATAATGAAATTACAGTTTGTCTAACCTGCTTTCTTTGCAGTCAGAACTGTGTCTGCTAGTTCCCCATTCTAGTTTTGAACTGCTGAACTGGACCAATCAGTGTGGGGTAGGCTAGCTCTAAATGGTGCCTTGGACGAATCAGAACTTGGACTCATAATCTGAGCCAGCCACAAGAGGATTGTATGGGCAGTGACTCTGGGAGATGTAGTTTAGACTTCAGTGCCTTTTTGGACCAACAGCAGCAGTCTATTGTGGTGACAGCCAATCCAGTCAAGAACTGGGAGGAACTCAAAGGAAGTGCCGGTTTTGTCGGTTGGAGTTTCAGTTGAGCTTTGGCAGTGAAGAAGGAAGGAGCCCTGTGCTTTTCAGTGTGCAGTTTAGTCAAAAACGTGTAAGGCCCAGAGTTCCGGTCTGCAGCTTGTTAGGACTGAATCCGTCCTGTGAAAAGAATCAAAGGATCTCTGAAGAGTAGAAACCAGGCTCACCCTGTGAAGACTGGAAGAATTGCTGAAAATTGCACTCGGTCTGTCAGGAACTGAATCTGCTGTATGTTCTCCGGGTATTGTGCAGTAATTGCGATCGGGATACAGATGCAGCCTGCCTGGTATAGTGCTTTCTTTTATATGGATGTGTGAAGAGGTTTGTGTACCTCAAGTGAGCCCTGCTGACATTGAAGGACCCTATCTTATTTGGAGGTTGTGAGTACTAATTCAGGGTCGCTCCTGTTGAATTGCCACATTAAATCCAAATGGAATTACTGTACTGCTGACTGTTTAATTCTCCTTTCTCTGTGTGAAAGGGCCCTACCAGCTGCCACGGTTTGGACTAGCCACTGAGGCTTGGGTACCCAGGGACAGTAACTGATAGGGATAGGCCTGTGCACAGAGCCATAGAGTAGATTATTAGAGTGATAAGCTAATTAACCTGATTTCTCCCTGTCCTTGTTATATCCCCTAAATAAATCAGAGCTGCTTGTTTCAGCAAAGTTATACTGCCTGAGGTATTTGTCTATGTTAAAGTACTGTACTGTGATTGTTGCACTGTATCTCATTTCACAGGAGGTCCCAGTGCGGAACCAGTCCTGGGGTAAGTGTATACTGTGAAGGTAATTCTGATATATTGTGTGGGCCACTAGTGGGAAGAAAGGGGGGTTGCAGTGTCCCAGAGGGCTGTGACCAAGTTAGTTTAACTATTGCAAACCCTGACCTCTGGGTGGAGGCACCCGCCATTGGATCCAGGCCCCTCAACCTGTTAGTGGCAAATCAGGCAGGGGTAGTAGCCCCTGGGATAGCGCCATCTAGGGGTTACACATATAAATCCGCCACTGGTCTATCAGGTGCTCCTTAAACTCTTTATTTTTTGCCATGTAGGTTTGGAATTTCCATTGTGAAGGGCCTCCCTCCCTTTCCTCTCCCTTCAATTTCAAAATAACCATTGCATGATCAGACACATGTATAGGACTGTGCATTACATCTTGTACCCTGGCATACCATCCCCTGGGTAGGTAAATATAGTCGAGCCTGGACCACGTTTTATGCGGGTTGGAGTAAAAGGTATATTCCTTCGCTCCTGGGTTGGCTGTGCGCCAACTATCTACGAGATCCATATCCACCATACCCATCTCGTATTATGTCATTATCTCCTGCCCTTCCCCTTCCTCTCTGAATGATCCATTGTGGGATCCATCGTCCAGTTAAAGTCCCCGCCCAAAATAAAACCTGAAAATTGCTCTTTTGTTAATAAATCCAGCAAGGACATATAGAATTGTGGCTCATATACTGCAGGGGCTTAACTACAGCCAAATGTCACCTTTTCCCCCTTAAGTTCTCCTGAGATAAATATATATCTCCCCTCTTTGGGGTCTTTAACCACTCTAGTTATTTCCAGAGGGAGAGCCTTATGCACCAATATGGCCACTCCTCTTTTGTGCGCTGAAAAAGATGCTGTATAACTCTTACCCACCCAGTTCTGTGCCAGTTTGGCATACTCAGTGTCTGTCAGGTGAGTTTCCTGTATCAGGGCTACCTGTGCCCCTACCCTTTTCAGAGTCATCAATAAAGATGTCCTTTTTACTGGGTTTGCAATTCCTTGTGCATTCCATGATACTACATTGAGATTTTGTGTCTTATCCATTATATATATATATATATATATATATATATATATGCCTCTCTCAGCCCCCAACCATTGATAGAGTAGAGTCCATTCGACCCGATTAACTGCTCGATAATATCACCATACCTCTCCATACCCCCATCACATATAGAACCTGTCACTGTACACAGTGTAATGATTGTACCACCACAAATAACAGTAGTAACAATAATAACAATAACAAGTACAACATCTATCATAACTACCCACCCCTGTCCTTTCTCATTGCTGCTATCTTTAACAATTGCCCCTTCTCTCCTCCCACCTTCCCCAGTTCTCACCATCCCCTTATTTTCCCTTTTATACCTCCCTCTCCTTTTCCCCATACTTCTTCCATTACATATAGACATCCCCATGTTTGTTCCCATAACTTCCAGATTACCCCTTGTAGCAATTTTCCCCCCTTACTGTACTTTCCCTCCTAGTCACCCTTCTTTTGTGACATTAATTGCCTCTTCAGCACGAGTGTCCTAAAAAGTCCCCTTTCTGACGTTTGTGTCCCCCGCCCCCCCACAGCCGATTAAATTTGTTTTCTACCTCCTCTGATCTTAGCCTCCATTTTGCCTCTCATTGCCTCTTCCCCCATGCCACTCCTATCACCCTCCTCCCCTCCCCAGGCACCAACCAGAAAGAAAAGGTCGATCCACTGCTTTCCTCATTCCCTGCTAAGCAATACATACTTCTCCACCCTAATTACACAAGCTCTTCCACCGTATACACGATACTCTGCTTGTATTAAAGCACTCCTGATTCCCTTCCCCACCCCCTCCCTGCGTATTCAGTATGGGTCTTGCCCATCTTCTGTTTTCTCCCTTTCCCCATATACTATCTTGTTCTCTCACCTTCAGCCTATAGACCTAACGAGTTTTGGGGAGAGACCCACCCATCGGGTGCGCCCATGATTTCCTTCAGGCTGGTCCCGTTAGTTTCTTTTCCCTTATTCCTAATCATTTCCCAGTCCCAAACATAAACAAAAACAGTGTGCAAGGCTTTCATCCCTCCCTGGGCACCACAGTTCTAGCCACGCGAAGATCCATCCTTTAGAAGTGGGTGTGGGGGAAAGCGGGCCGCGCCATCAAACTCACGTGCAAAGCCCCTCTCCCAACCATCAACCTCCCCGTTGCTCCTTTTAGTCCATGTTGCCATGCTTCTCAGTCAAACCATAGTCTCTCCACTCGATCATATGGCTCACCTTCATTCCATACTTCCACTCCGTTTCACATGCTCGTCGGCGCAAAATAGTTCTGTCTCCAATAGGCCCCACTACGCATCTCATAACTTTTCAGATCCCCCATTTCACGCAGAGTCCAAAGCTTCCCTTGCTCAGCCAGAAAAAACACCTTGCTTGTTACACAGAAAAGCATACAAGTAGAGTAGACGCTTTTACTAGAACTTTGATGCTATGGTCCAAGAGAAAGAATGGAGAGCACACAGGTGAGGCAAATTAAAGAAAAGTTTATAAAAAATACAGACAGTCCCTCCTCTCCACCTCTGAGTGTCCACAGTGCTCCAATCACGCCATTCAGCCCATCTTCTGCTTCAGGCCACAAACAAATTGCTCTGCCTTATTGAATTCCCAAAATGAGAAGGTCGCTCCTTCATGCTTGATTTTTAATGTGGCAGGGTAAACCAGAAAATTCTCTATTTTTAACTCTCTCAGCTATTGCATTATCCCGTTGAACATTTTTCTTTTCTTGAGGAGACGTGCTGAGTAATCTTGTGATAGAAATAGCCGATGACCCTCATGTACTGAGCTCCCTTTCTCGCTGTATGCCTTCAGGACCTCCTCCTGATCCTGAAACGTATGAAACGGCATGATCACTTGCCTCAGGAGTTGGTCTGCAGGTGGTCGGGTATCACTGCTCAGTGAGCACGCTCCATCTTTAGGCACCCTTTTGCTAGTTGCAGGCCCAGTAGCTCCAGCAGAACCCGAGCGCAGAAGTCCATAGGACTAGCCCCTTCTCTCCCCTCCGGCAACCCTCTTAAGCGCAGATTGAGGCATCGATGGTAATTCTCTTGATAGTTGAATGCCTCTTTAAACTCAGCCAACTCCTTTTGAAGTGCCAGGATTTGCCCAGGGACTGCCGTTATCTCGTCCTCCAGCCGGGAGAGCCTATCTTCCACCTCCGCAAGTCGATTGGCCTGTGCCGTTTGCTGTTCCTGGACTTCTTGCAGTTTTAAGTCCAGTTTCCTCTCCAACTTGATCAACCGTGGTTCTAAATCCGCTATAATCTGGTTGGTTAGTTCCCGACCAAGCGCCGTGACCTCCGCCGCTGACAAAGAAACCAGGCCCAGATTTTCTCCTGCCATGCCAGCTGCCATCTTCTTAATGCTTTTGTTGGCAAGTCGCTGACTATTAACTGGATTGGGCATCAAATATTCATCCATGCTATTGTCCGAAATCGAGAGGGAGCCAAATTAAATATCTCAGAGGTATTTTTCACTTAAATATTTGCTTTTATTTCGGCTAGCGAGGGAGAGCAATAGGAAAATGTGTGGATCCAGTTAGCTGCTCATTAGCGCCCCCCCCAGCCAAAGTATTTAATAACTACTTTGCTTATCTACATCAGCCTAAGATCTCTGGTTTAGTTGATGAAACTGTGGCTAACAATGTAGTTAAAGAGATCTCTGTGTTAGAGGTTAGAATGAAGCTACAAAAACAGGACCCAAATAAATCTCCAGGACTGGATGGGATTCGTCTGGTGCTTCTAAAAAAATGGCCAATGTCTTAGCAGGACGTTTGGCAGATATTTTCACTAGTTCTATATCTGAGGGTGCAGCGCTACAAGCATGGAAGGTTGCTACTTATGTATGTATTTATTTCATCATTTGGAAATAATCTTTGAGCAAAGTGCTCTTTTTCAAAGGTTCCACATCAGGACAAGGGCCAAAACAAAAAGAAGTAAGTTACAGACTGTGGGTACACAAGCACTGAGGCACGAACATAAAAGAGCAAGATAAAACAGCAAAATAATACAAACTATTTACATTTGTGGCCTATATCATGTATAAGTGTAAACATTTTGTAATAGATTTGACAATGCATAAGAAGGCTTGCCAAATTGAGATCAGGAGCATAACAGGAAGCATAACAAGTGTTATGTGCTGAAGTCTCAAAGTTAGGAAGAAGAAGAAGGGCGGCCAGGAGGCTTTGTCATTTTCGTGAAAGGAAGGGGAAAGGGGGCAGGAAGAGGGGTTAGTATTAATTGGTGTTAGATGGGTAGTTGTGCGAGGAAGCAAGAGCCATGGCTAGCAGGCAAAAAATGGAGGGTCAGTGACCAGAGAGGAGCTTATAGCATTGGGAACCAAGTGGGGGGGAGGCACATGTCAGTATGTAATCTAATTATCAGGATTTGAGTAACCCATACCCGAAGTGAGATAAGTGGGTGGGAAATCCCTTGGGGGAGGGGAAAAAGTGCCATGGAAAAATGCACAGACCTATATGTGAGGGGCCTAGCACCCCTGATTACAGAGTTGGACAGATGAAAACGAGGGGTCCATTGCGGTGGAGGCAATGGTACACAGATCAGGCTGGAAACTTACACACGCAGGGACTGGAAACAGTAAGGTGTTGCTTCAGTTCATCTTTAAAGGAGGGGAGGCTGTTTTTGCTGAGTGTATGTGCAAGGATATCACTCAATCAAAGGGGAGCCCTACAATTGAAGGACCGTTGTCCAAGCAATGTTTTCATAAATGGAACAGCCAACGAGCCCCGGGCCATACCCCTGGTCTGGTAGCTTGAGTGACAAGCGTGTAGTAAATCATTAATGCAGGGTGGGGCTTTACCAAGAAGGATTTTCTTGCCCAGGAGGCATATCTGATACTTAATCCTGTTATTTAGATTGAGCCAATTAGTTTCCTCATAGAGTTTACAGGAGTGAGTTGAATTGTCAGCTCCAAGGGTAAGCCTGCAGGCCTTGCTGAGTACCATCTTTACCCTCGTCTAAGCACAGAGTCCGCTGCAGCACCACATACTACTAGTTCATACTCAGTGATTGGCAGGATAGAACTAGCGACAGTTATTCGCAGGGCAGAGGACAATGAGATAGTGCTTATGTCTATGAGGCACCCCCAGTTTGAAATTCACTGCTTTTACAAACTGGTCCATATGTTGTGTAAAGGAGAGCGTGTCCTCAATGGTAATCTCCAGATGCTTATATTAGTGTACCTGCTCCAGGGGTTCGGACTTGTTGTTTACAATGGACAGGACCGGATATGCCTTCTTATGTTGAGAGCTAGAGATCAACATTGACTTGGTCTTCTTATAGTTAAGAAGAAGTTTCCTTGACTTAAACCAATCCTCCAGCTGGATAAAAGTGGACTGTAACTCCTGCTGTAGCTGATCAGGCTGGGCACTGTTACTCAGAATGACAGCATCGTCCACGTAGAGGATAATTTTGCTTGTGCATGCTTCAGGGAGGTTATTCAGAAATAAACTGAAAAGGAGTGGTCCCAAGATGGAGTCTTGAGGAACCCCAGGCCAATTTCCTTAGCAGTAGAGGTTGCAGAGCCTATGTTGGCACACTGGGATCTATTGGCCAGGTAGTCATTGAACCAGTTGGCAGCCTCTGAGGCAAACTCCAGGGACAGCAGCTGCTCAAGCAGGATAGGATGGTTGATGGTATCAAAGGCCTTAATGAGATCTATAAATACAGATCCTACAAATCTGCCACCATCTATGGCTTTGTGTACGTAGTCAGAAAATTCAGCAAGAGCAGTAGTCATGCTGTGGCTCTTGCGAAAGCCATGCTGCTGAGGACAAAGGAGGTTAAACCTCCAAAGGTATTCCATGACCTGATCTGCCACGATTCTCTCAAGTGCTTTAGAAAGGGAGAAGAGAGTCAAGAGTGGGCAGTGGTTGGCAGTGCATGTGTGGTCCCCACTTTTCGGGACAGGTGTCACCAGAGCCAGTTTCCAAACAGAGGGAATTTTCCCATTTATTGAAATTTTAGTAATGGGCATCATTAGTTCATTAAGAGCAACAGCCACCAGCTTCATATCAATATTGTCACCAATCCTGGTTTTACCCAGTACTTTAAGGACTTGTTTTTGGCCTCCCTGGTTGTGACACGTTTGAGGTAAAAGTTTGGGTGGTTGGGAATGTTACGAGTTATAAGCTTTGGGGGTCAGCAGATTTGAGGTAGGCAGGGGGAAGGACAGAGCTAAGGTCAGTGAAGGAAGAGTTAAAGATTTCTGCAATTGTAACAGGATCCAGGGATGGAGTACCATTGATATTCAGCATTGACGGATGTTTCCTATCCTCTTTCCCAAGAAGGTCATTGATATTTTCCCAGAACCTTTTTCCATTCCCCCAGTTTTGATCCAACTGTTCCTTACAATGTTTTGCTTTGGCTAGCCTGGCTAGGTTTGTGCACCTGTTTTTAGCAGCCCTGTACTTCTGGAAATCTGCATGGTTGCCTGTGTTCCTAGTCCAGCACCATAGGTTGTCATGTGCCTCCAGCTATTGTAGTAAGTCCTGAGTGATCCATCCGTTTACGGCTCCTCTTATTTTTCGTTTCCTCAACGGGGCAAAGATATCACAAATTTCATTGAACTTGTTTGTGAAAAATTTCATGGCCAGGTCAAGATCCTGTAGCTTGTCTATGGATGACCAGTCGACCTGGGAGAGGGCAGTTTTAAATGCGTCTATGAGGCCTCTTTTGATAACATGACATTGTATGGTGATAGGAGTTTTTTTATTTTCCTTAGATACCCAGTTACATGACACTGGGGAGTGATCATTAAGGCAGTCAGGGAGCACCTCAATGTTTTTGATTCTGGAGGGACAGACAGTCAGTCAGGATCCAGTCCAGGAGTGTGCTTTTTCCTCTCTTTATGTTCAACCTAGTAGAGTCATTAACCATTTGTTTCAGATAAACACTGGCTATCTGGTCTTTTAATGGGTCAGTGTCACTGCTGAGCCAGTTAATATTGAAGTCACCACTGACGATGACTTCAGTGTTCCTTTTTACTTTTCAGATCACATCCATGACTAGGCCAAATCCCTGCTTTGCCTTTCTGGGAGGCAGATAAACAGTGGCAATGTTGTGTGACTCTTTGTCAACCTATAAGAAGATTAACCACTAGGAGCTCATAGTTACTAGTGACGCCAGAGATGGCAGCACGCTCCTCTAGATAGGTTCTCTAACATAGATAAGGCAGCCCCCTCCTCTTTTCCCTGATCTATCTAGCCTGAAGGTTCCATACCCTTGAAGGGTGATACAATTGTCTTTAATTTTCGGGGTGAGCCTCGTCTCAGTCAGACAGATGATATCAGGGAGTGAAGCCGTGTTCATGCTTGGAACTGTGTTAGTTTAGGAAGAATACTGCAGATGTTCAGAGCTGCGATTTTTAGGCCACATCTCTTCTTTCCAGCAAGGGAGCTCAAAAGGGGTGGTCCAGGGTTTGGGTGCACATCACCGGAAAGTAGGAGTAGTAGAAGGAGAAGAAGTCTTGCAGCAGAACAGAGGAGAAAGATTACCCTGGCCCTTTTGTTCTTGAGTTTTGAGGTGGAGGCAAGACTCCTGACCCTGTCAGGAGAAGTCGTCAGTTAGGCCAAGATCAGGATACTACTGCTGACGTGGTACAATATTTTATGGGTTGGTGGGGGTTTTAGCAGTACAGCCCAGTTTGAATGGGATATTGTTCCACATTGAAAGATGCTGGATGTTAGTTCAGCTGAGCTATGCCCAATGTCCTTAGGTAATATATGGTACAGATGCTGACCAACAAGGGGAAGGAGAGTGATTAGCAAAACCATGGATAGTCAGTTTACCTATAGCGATTCAACAGCGCTAGCATCGACATCCCCTACAGCGACAGCTACCATGCCGACTGTCGGCATAGTAGCTTCAGGGATGTCAGTGCATTTTTCTTGAGGGTCTGCGCCCCCTGAACACCCCATGTGGGGGTCTCTGCCCCTACGCCCCGGTCTCTAGGATTCTAACTCCGAGTTGGACCGGGGGGGGGGGGCAATCACTGGGAAATGCACAGCTGGTGTTTTCTGCACACCAGCACAGCAACGCACTGCAGACAGGTGATTTCTGTCACTGTGCTGGTGTTCGTGGTGGATGTTTCAACCTTGTGTCAGCACAAGTTGCAGGATAATGACAGGTGCCAGATTACGATGCTACAGTGAGGTGTAATCTACTGTAATGCCTATACATACAAAAGGCCCTGAAAATGATTATAGAAATTACAGACCCTTCAGTCTAACCTCCACCGTGGGCAAAATGAGGGAGGAATTTATAAAGGATTTGATTAATGAGCATATGATTGACAAAGGATTGACTAACTTAGCTCAGCATATTTTCAGGGCAGCTAGGTCATGCTTATGAAAGCTGCTACATTTCCTTGACCCAATCAGTAGTGCGCTTGATGTGGGTCTACCAGTGGATATTCTTTTCCTAGACTTCTCTAAGGTGTTTGATACTACGCCCCATTCCCCCAAATTAGGAAACTTCATGAAATGAATCTAGATAATAACATCATAAGTTGGGTGTCTTCTTGGCTCGATGGTAAAAGACAGAGGGTCTGAGTGGCTGGGCATTTTTCAACATGGGCTGAGGTGACGAGTGGTGTGCAGCAGGGGTCGGTATTGGGTCTCACACTTTTTAGTTTATATATTTCTTCACTGAAAACCTCTGCAGGTATCTGGAGCTGCAAATTTGCAGATGATGTAAAAATAGGGTTCTTGGAGTGGGATGATGGCTTTGATAGGGGCCTGCTGGAGAGGGTGTCTAGAGTTCTTGACCCGCAATGGACCTAGTCCAGCCTATAAAGGCTGGGTTGGGAGGGCCTTCTTCTATGCTGCGAGCGTCCCCGATATCCAAGTCTATACCCCTGCTTGGCATGCTCCCTCTTGCCGACTGGTCTACAGCAGTGACCTGCCTCTTTGTTTTGAAAATGCTACAGTCACTGTGATCAGAACTTGAAGACACCACCTGGAAAACCATGACCCAGTAATGAGAGCACCTGAACTTACTCATTTATTAAGGTATTCTGCCTGCTTCATTCAGGGAGTGATGTGATGGTTCTGACGGAGGCCTGCTGGAGGGGGAGTCTAGATTTCTAGACCTGCAATGGACCTTGTCCAGCCTATAAGGGCTGGGTCAGGAGGACCTTCTTCTGCTTTGTGGGCTTCCCCGATGCTCAAGTTTATATCCCTGCTCAGCGTACTCCCTCTTGCCAACTGGATGATAGCAGTGACCTGCTTCATTGTTTTGAGATTATTAGAGTCTGTCTGACATGGGAGCCACAGAACTTCTAACGAAATTATAATGGGGTCAACTTTCTTTGAAATGCAACTTTAGTTATGGCTTGGAGCTTCCGCCCCTTGTGTAGCTGAACTGTATCACAGAAGTGCTGTGTCTGCAGAAATGATCAGGGGTTGTATACCTGTTCGAAGGTTTTGGCTTCCTGGCTTGGAACTCAAATGTGAAGATACACATGGTTAATTTTCTCGAGTTGACATGCCATTGGGAATATTATGTTTCCTAAAGTCTTTACAGTTTATGCTTAGCCTCCATTTTCTTAACCATTGTTACTGTTGTTAATTTACTAATTTCTTGATTATCTAAGCATGGGTCCCTTGCAAGGAGGGTGAGCTTGGCACTGGCGGGCTCCGCGGTTCTTGTAGGCAAGATATATGATAACTAATTACATGTACAAGCAAGGTCTTCATGGTTTGCTCCCTGCCAAAGAGCCCAATTTTAAAAAGCGGCTCCTTTTGTAACACACTTGTGGAGCCAAACTAGAGGACAGCTACTTTATTTTATTTATTTTTATTTATTTTGAAAATGTTTCACCAGGAAAGACAACATGAATTGTAAACAGCTCGTTTCCAGAAGTGTCCGGGGGACAAGAGTTGAGAGAACAAGCAAACACATAGCAATACAAGTACAATTTCTATACAATTTCAAAAACAAAACAGTGTAATACAATTACACAATAACCCAGACCAACTGGTCCGGGTAAACAAAACATATTCGGATATAGGGAGGACATGGGCTGAGGTGACGAGTGGTGTGCAGCAGGGGTCGGTATTGGGTCCCACACTTTTTAGTTTATATATTTCTTCATTGAAAACCTCTGCAGGTATCTGGAGCATACATTGCAACAACCCAAGAGTAGGTGATCTAGTAGGGTAAAGGTTAGAGGATGGATAACACATTTGAAGTGCTAGAAGTAGTAGGCTGAGCACAAGATTAGAAGTGCTATTGTATACCCAAGGGAGGGAACTTATAAGATAAGTGGGGAAGTGGACAGTCGAGAGGTAGAGGGTGGGAATGGAAGAGGGAGGAAGAGGTACAGCCAAGATCTATACCCATCCAGGTTGCTGAGAACCCTGCAACAAGGTTAGGACCAGGCAGAAGGCAAGGGGAAAGAAATGGACCAGGGTAGCAGAGAAGAGAGGGGCAGGGGAAACAGGAGGAGAGGAAAGGGATAAGAAAAAGGGAGGTGGGCAGGCGATGGATTTGAAAGTGAGGGAGAGGAGGAGGAGAGAGAGAGAGGACAATCTATACCCCTTCAGGATGTAGAGAATCCTGCCAGGGGGACAGGAATGGAAAGTGGAGGGAAAGGAAGAGGGTAGAAGAGAGGGAACCAAGATCTATACCCCTTCAGGATCAATCAATCAATCAAATCTTTATTTATTCAGGCGATCATCATTGAGCAAGGCTCATTTACAAGATGGACCTGATAAGGTCAAGGTTCGAGTTGATGCACAGCAATTACATCATATACTTATGAGACAGTTATAAATAACATTTTCTTTTCTTCTGTATGTATAACACAATAATATACAGAGAATTCACATGTTAAAGCTTGGCTAAGAGAAAGTTAAACTAACATCTACAATATGTACAGTACATATATATCTCAATGAGGATCATGACAGTCACTCACATAATGAGTACAAGGATGCTGAAGGGAATAATGGGTGCCATATACTGGCGGTGTCTGACTGGAAGGAATATGCCATATGTGATTGGAATATGGTTTTGTGGGATGACTATTCTATCTCTAGCGATAGCAGCTGCATTTCTCTGTGAAGAAGGCTGTACAGTGCTGCTTGAAGGATGTAAATGGAATGAAAATGGACAGTTTAAGGGATTTTTGTGGGTGTTCCATGCTATGGCTAGAGAATAGCTGATTGCTGCCCTCCTATTTTGGTGTTGACTTTGGGCAATTTGAGCAGGATGATATTGTTGCTTCTAGGGCATAGGAGCTAGGAGTGGTCAGGTTGAAGCAGTCCAGGATATAGCTTGGGAGTTTTTGATAAAGCTCTGTAGATCCATAGAGCTACATTTCTGCTCCTCCTGACATGAAGGAAACCCATCCAGTTGCGTCATAGAGAGAACAATGGTGAGTATTATATGGCAGGTCTGTAATGAATCTTATTGCTCTATGATATAAGGTATCCAACTTTTGAAGGTAGGGAGTGGGGCAGTGACTATAGAGAAAGTCTGCATAGTCAATGACTGATAGAAAGATGGCCTGGACTAATCTCATCTTTGAATCTCTATTAAGGAAGGGTTTTAATCTGGATGACAGACAACCCTGCACGGGGGACAGGACCAGGCAGAAAAGGAGTGGAGAGAAGGGGGGGTGGGGAGAAGAAGTGGAGGTTGGCAGGTGACCAGAGTGGAGAAGAGGATAAGGAATATTCAGGCTGGAAAAATAGGGGTAAACTAGGAATGGAAAAAGGGGAGAGGATCAGTGGGATGGAAGAGGGGGTTGTGGGGGAGAAGGACAGCTGTAGAGTGTCAAAATAGCACAGTAGCTTGTGGATGATAGTACAGTGTCAAAATGGTGCAATAGGTTGTGGTAGGGGGTGGGAGGTGGAGGTATAATGGGGTAGCATGTAAGGAAATAATCAGAGAAAGGGTTCAGTTAGGAGACAGAAGGTAAGTCAGGGATAGAGGAGTAGGGAATAGTGTGCAAGGGATTGGGATGGTTGTGAAGGGGGGTTAAGAACAAGTACAGTTAGGAGAATAGAAGTAAAGTAGGGCTAAAGGATAATGTGCCAGGGTGGGGACTGTTGAAAGAGGGGCTAAGAACAAGTGCAGTTAGGGTAATAGAAATTATGGAGGGCTAAGGAAATTGAAGATGGGGAAGAGGATAGTCTGATAGGAGGTAGCAGTGAGTTCCAAAGCTTTGGGAAGCAGTAGGAGAAAGCCTCCTGTCCTGTGGAGGTAGAGTGATGGGGAATAGCTAGAGTGCATACATCAGTAGATCTGAGAGAGCGGGAGGATGGAGGTGGAGCAGAAAGTAAGGAGGAGAGGTAAGAGGGAAGAGTCCCAACCCAGAATTTAGTTGTGAACTTGGCACAGTGAGAGAGACGCCTACATTCAAGGGATGGGAAAGCTAGAGAATAATACAAGGTACAGTGATATATGTGGGAGGGGGAGTCAAGAGCAAAGCAACAGAAGGCATTAAAGAGAGTATCCAACCTGGTAAGGGAAGACTTAGGAGCAGCACTGTAGACTATGTCACAATAGTCAAAAATAAGGAGTATCATTTTCTGAACTAGATCATGCCTAACCGGTAGTGGTAAGGCACTACGGTTCCTGTAAAGGGCGCTGAGCTTGGGGTGCAGTTTTTTCAGGATGACATCAATATGTACAGAAACTTTAAGGTGTTGGTCAAGCCAGACACCCAGGTATTTGAAAGAGGTGGTGTCCTCTAGTGTTGTCCCATCAAGGGTGTGGAAGGAGGGAATGAAGGCAGCCTAGAGAGTCTTTGCCTAGTGCCAAAGGTCATGGACACTGCCTTCTTGGCATTCAGGAAAAGTTGATGCGAGCTTAGCCAGCACTGAACATTACTGAAGTCAAGCTGTAGTCTGGAAGTCACATCGGAGGGAAATTGGCCAGAGGTGAACAAGACTATGTCATCAGCATACATATGGATGGAGGATGAGGAGCATACTGACAGTAGGTCATTTAGAAAAATTGAGAATAAGAGAGGGCCAAGTATGGAGCCTTGAGGCACACCAGTAGAGATGGGCAGTGGAGGAGACGTAGAGTCAGCTGTTTTAACAGACTGAGTTCTACCTACCAGGTAGGCTCTGAACCAGTTGCAGGCAGAGACAAGCTAGCTGATGAGAGAGTTTCGAGGAGGAGGGAGTGGGAGACTGTGGCAAAAGCCCTGGCAAGGTTGACAAAGATAGCAGAAGTGATGTGACCTCTGTCCATGGCTGAATGGATAGAGTCAGTGAGTCTAAGTAGGGAAGTGACTGTGGAGTGATTCTTCCGAAAACCAGATTGAAAGGGATTGAAGAAGGAGGAGTCATTAAGAAAGGAGGAGAGCTGGGAGAGAACAAGGTGTTCCTGAAGTTTAGCCAGGATGGGTAGAAGCAAGATGGGGCAGTAATTCCCAGGAGGTGAGAGATCACCTCCCTTAGGTAGGGGGAGAACTGTAGCATGTTTCCAGGCTTCAGGGATAGTCACAGTGTAGAAAGACAAGTTGAGGAGATCAGAGAGGGGAAGGGAAATAGGAGCAGAGAGGGACAGCAGCTTAGGGTCAAGGCCATCAGGGAAGCTGCCCTAGCTGGATTGATAGAGAGTAGTGCCTTTAAAGTGGACAGGAAATCATTTCTAATTTGCAGCTGTCTATAAAGTTCTTACTCTCAGAAATGATATGCATTCCCCTAAATATCTACATTTAACTATACCTGAATTGAAAAGCTGTATTTGGCATTGTTTTATTTTTATGGGCAGTGTTCTGATGCAGTTCTCTTCATAGAACCAATAATGTGGGGTTTTAACTATGTCACAGTTTGTGTACAGAACTCTAAGCATTGTTCTGATAGGTCACCAGCTCATAATTAGCATTCTGTGCACAAACCGTGACACAGTAAAAACTCCAAGTTATTGGTTCCATGAAGAGAACTGTAACAGAATGCTGCCCATAAAAACAGAACAATGCAAAGTACAGTTTTTCATATAATGTTTTATTCAGGTAAAATTAAATGTGGCTAATTTAGGGGAATGCATATCGTTTCTGAAAATAAGAATGTTATAAACAGCTGCCAATTAGCACAGATTTCCTATCCCCTTTAAGGTGTCGTTGGGAGAGATGGGTGAAAAGGCAAAACTCTCCACTAATTGGTGGTGTTGGGAGGAATCGGAAGGGAGAGAAGAGGTAGTAGGGTGGGGTGGGAGGGAGGCTAACAGGGTGGAGGCAAAGGAAGTAAAGTAAGAATTGAATTCTGCTGCTACTGTAGGATGATCAGCAATGATTTGGTTGTTTATTTTGAGCAGCAGAGATTAGTTTGGGGAGAGAAAAGTGAGTGAACTATTTTCCAAAACTTTGATGGGTTGTTTATGTTAGTATTAAAGGTAGACTGGAAATATTCCGATTGGCCAGGCGGATGGCTTAGGTACAGGCATTTCGGAGTGTCCAGTAGATAGCATAGTCACAAGGGAGTTTGGATAATTTGTGGGTTTTCCATGCTTTATCACATGCTTGCTGACAGGCCAGGAGTTCAGGAGTTCTCCAGGGAAGGTGACTACCACGCACTCTAACTTGCTTCAGGGGAGCATGTTTGTTCCAGACATTGATGAAGTTATCTTTGAAACAAGTCAGGGCATGATTGATAGTTTTGACTGAGGACATAGGGACCCAGTCAATGTGAGTTAAGTCATGATGTAGAGGGGCAAAGTCTAATGTTTTGTAACAGCGGATCGTTATTAGTTTGTGGGGTGTCTTTGGTCTGTGTACTTTCCTAACTATGTAGATTATATGATGATCGCTAAGAGCATCTGGCAGTAGGCCCGACTGGATTACCCTGTGAGGATGGGAGGTAAGGGCCCAGTCTATGAGAGTGTGATTATGGGATTTCTGGTTTAGGTGAGTAAGTTCTGTGATTAATTGGGACAGGTTATGGGCAGCTATTTCAGTGCGAGTCTTATTTAGGGTGGGTGACAACCAGTTCAGGTTTAGATCCCCTAACAAGTAAAGCTCACCTGAAGAGCTAAGGGATCCAACAGTGATGATGAGATCAGTGGCTACAGAGTGGTGTAGACCAGGATGGCAATAGACTCCTGTGATAAATACTTCCACGAATACTCTCACTTTAGAGGGGAAGATGTTGAATGTTTTAATGTTCATCATTATAGAGTTAGGGGTTTGGGGATTAATGAAGGGGGAAGGGGAGTGTGGAAGGGGGGAAGTTTCAAGAGACCTTTTTTGCCATTTAATGTTGAATGTTTTAATACTAAAGTTCATACTAAGGTAAGAGGAGCTAAGAAGGCCTGGTCAGCCCATTACTTGCTCCTGTCCATTTATCCATAATATACTATCCCATTTCCTTTTAATATATGATTGTCTAGCCTACCCTTAAACTGTACTTTACTATCACTGCTTACTACCTCCAGCGGCAGCTCATTCCATGGGCTCACTACCCTCTGTGTAAAGAATGCCTTTCTTCTATTTGTATTAAATTTTCTTCCCCTGAGCCATAATGGATGTCCTCTAGCACTAATTTCCAGGTTTTTAATAGTTAAGTTTAATTAATTTAGTAAGTTGTCATTATGCATTATATCATAGCACATAAGTAAATCTCCTCTAACTCTTCTGGTCTCAAGAGACATTAGTTTTAAGCTCTCCAATCTCCCATCATATGGAACCATTCTTAATTTATACATCATTTTTGTTGCCCGACTCTGCACCCTTTCCAGGGCATCAACCCCTCCCCTTGATATAGGTCCCCATACCTGACTGCCATAATCCAACAATGGTCTCACATAGGCCCTGTACAATGGCAGAACCACAGCTTCACTTCTGCTCCTAACGTTTCTTTTTATGGCCCATAGTGCATTGTTTGCTTTAGTTATTTGTTTTTTGTAGTCTACTTCAAGGGTTAATTTATCATTTATTATGATTCCAAGATCTTTTTCCTCTTCAGATTTTCTAAGATTTTGACCATTGAAAATGTAATTATGCTTATTATTCCTTTTACCTAGGTGCATGACACAACATTTATCCAAATTAAAACTCATTCCCCTTTTCTCTACCCAGTTCTGGATATTATTTAGATTCTTTTGAATACAGTCAACACTTTCTCTATTTATAACAAGGCCTGCCAGTTTCATGTCATCCACATATTTACTCACCCAATTCATTGAATCATCACCCATACTATCCATAAATATCCTAAACAGCACCGGGCCCAGCACCGACCCCTGCGGCACCCCACTCATCACTGACACTGCCTCTGACAGATACCCATTTATGCTAACTAAAGGTTCTTTGCCCCAGCCACGCCTCCACCCATCCTATTATTTGTAGCTTAATACCTTTATTTTTTAAACATTTACTGATTTCATCGTGAGGTACTTTATCAAAGGCCTTGGCAAAATCCAGGTAAATGCAGTCCACTGGTTGCCCCCATGCAATGCCGATGATATCTTTTCATAGAAATACAGCAGATTTGTAACACAGGCTCTACCTGCATAAAACCCATGCTGATTCTTGTCCACCTGGCCAGTGGCATCCAGGTGTGTGTTTATAAAATCTTTAATTATAGCTTCCATCAGTTTACCTGGGACAGAAGTCAGGCTTATGGGACTATAGTTTTTGTAGCCTGCCTTGTGTCCCAAATGTGGGACTGTATCTAGGATTAGTGGGTGACCTGATTAGTGGATAGGGGTGTATCTTGGACTAGTGGGGAACCTGATGGTTCACCCAAGGAATCCTACTTGGAAGGGGATGGGACCACACGTCATTAGGGCTGGCATCTTTGAGAGGGTGGTACAGTGCACAGGGTGTGGGGCGGCCATGATACTGGACTGGACTTGGAAGTTCGGTGGTTTCCCAGTGTGCTACCAGCTGGCACAGCTTAGGGAGGAGGTTGAGGGGATTAGGAGACTGCTGGAGGGAGGGGGGAGGTATGGTTGGGGAATAGGGCAGGGGCTCTACCGCAGGGTTGCACCAAGCACTAGGGGTAGGGGCATAGGGAAAGGAGTGCAGGAGAGTACTCTGGGGTCACAAAAGGACCCTGACAGAGGGGGCCCAAAAGGAGGACACTACCAAGTAAGCAGGCAGGTAACTGGGGACCCTCACAGGCGGGGGCCAAAGGGAGGACATTCTCAGGGAAGTAGGCAGATGGCTGGGGCTGGACAGAAGTAAGTAAGGGGGAGGGGTGGATCGGACCTGAAGCTCAGTAAACCACTTCAATTCTTCTTCTGCTTGAGGATGGGGAGTGGATGTAGCCATGACAGGGGTGATTAGAGATGGAAAGGGAGTGGAGGGACGGAGGCAGGGGCGGATAGCAGGAAAAACAGGGGGTAACTTGGAATGCAGGAAAATGGGGGGAGCGGTGGATCAGAGCAGGAGGAGGAGGGGGTAGAGGGAAGAAAGCGCAAGGAGAAGGAACAGTTGGGAGGAAATGGCAAGGAGAGGGACCAGAAGTACAAGGAGGATACAGTAAAGGCAGCTGAGGGTTTATGCCAGGAGAGCACGACAGGCAAGGAGGGGCTGAACGGAGACAGGAAGGAAGGGAGGATGAGCCAGGCAAGTTTAGCAGATCGGGGAGAAGGACCAGTTGCGAGCAGTGACGGGGGGATAGCGGGGTACAAAATGATACTCGGGAGGAGGCATAGGATTGGAGGGAGGGTGGCCAGGAGGTAAATAAGGAGGGGCGGCAGGGCACCCAGATAAGGGGAGAAGCAAGGAGCCGGCTGTGGGGAGGGGCCAGTAGAAAGGATGAGGGACATGGAAGGGGGGGGAAATGGAGGAAAAGGGGTGGTCAGAGTGTTCCTGTTGGGTGATTCCATGATCAGGGTATCATATGGGATAGAGAGGGGGAAGCCTGCCCAGTTAGAACAAAATGCTTCCCTGGACTAACAGTGCACAGGGCCAAGCATGAGGTATATCAGCTGGCAAAGGATTGTGGAGGCTCCCCGGACATACTGGTCCACCTGCGTACCATTGACATTGAAGGAAATAGTGAGCTAGAGATACAGGCAAGGTTCAGGGAGCTTGCCAGGGTCTGTCATGACATAGGATGTGCGATTTCCTTTTTGGAAATCCTGCCGGTGCCAAGGACTAGTGGGGAACACAAGAGGAAGATTAGGGAGATAAACCAGTGGCTCAGAGAGTGGTGTGAGGACACAGGGTATTGGTTGATGGGGGATGGGGGGAGACCTGGGAGGATAAGGGGCTGTATGCTAGAGATAGGCTCCATTTCAATTTGGGGGGGAGGGAAATCCTTAAGTTGAAAATAGAGGGGTTCATTGGTGAAAGGTGGGGTTTTAAACTTGTGAAGGGGGAAGGATGGGAGAAAAAGCTGTCGAGGGGGTCTGATAAAGTAGGGACTCTGTCTCCACTCCCCTGGGGAGCTGGAGGAATGTGGGAAAAGTCCGACTGGTAAGGTGCTGACTGGGGAAGACGGAATCCCCATGGGAACGTGAGCAGGGGAAATGGAAGTATACGGAAAGGGTGGAAGGTAGTCCTGCTAAATGCCAGGAGCTTGGGCAATAAAATGCCTGAGCTCCAGGTGATGCTAACTGAGGGAGAGGTGGATATGGCAGTGGTCACTGAGACATGGGCCACCGCAGGGCATGACTGAGACCTGAACCTGGAGGGTTACACCATGTTCAGGAAGGACTGGGGGGGAGGGGTAGCAATAATAGTCAAAAACTGCATTGGCATAGGAGGAGTGGAGGAGGCGGAGGGAACTGTGGAGGCGATTTGGGTCACCTTGATAACGGGGGGAAAGAGTAAAAATAGGAGTGGTGTATAGACCCGCTGCACTGGTGAAGGAGCTGGAGGAGAGTCTGGTGGCAGGTGTTGGTAGGCACTGCAGATTGGGCAGGGGAAGGGTGGTGGTGTTGGGGGACTTAGACGTGCCAGGAATGGACTGGGAGACTATGACATCCTCGGTGGCCAGGGAACAGAGGTTGTTCGATGTCTTTCAGGACGCATTCCTAACTCAGCAGGTTGGGGAACTGACCAGGGTGGCATGGATACTGGATGTGGTCCTGTCAGACAGTGACCAGATTGGGGACCTGGAGGTAAGGGACCCTTTGGCTGGGAGTGACCATGCCACGGTCTGGTTCAGCCTGGACCTAGGAGGGGTAGAAGGCTGCACAAAGATGGAGGTAACTGACTTCAGGGGGGCAGATTTCAAGGAAATGGGAAGGATCCTTAAGAAACATTTGGATGGGATTGGGCCAGACATGGATGCTGACAGTAGGTGGGAAATCATCAGGTGGGGGGTGCAGGATGCTACCAGCACCTGTGCAAGAGTAAGACGAAAATGAGGTAGGGCCCGTAAACCCTGCTGGTGGACCAGGGAGGTTCAGGAGGTGGTGAGGGGAAAGACGGCAGCTTATAGGCATTTCAAGTGCTCAAGGAGTGAAAGGGATCGAGGAGAGTATGAGCTGATGACCAGAAGGGCCATTAGGGTGGTGAGGGTGGCTAAGGCAAGGAAGGAGCAGAAACTGGCCAGGGAAATTAGGAGAGGGAATAAGGGGTTCTTTAGATACATTGGGGAAAAATGAAGGGTGAAGGGGCAGATTAGCAGGATTAAAACAGGGGAGGGATGGGCACAAGACCCAGGGGAGCAGGTTGAGGTACTAAATGAGTACTTCGCCTCAGTTTTCACCAAGGAAAATGGGAGGCTGCATCATACATGGAAGGAGATGGTGAAACTGAGGGGGGGGGGACCCTTGCTGATCGGCGGGTCTGGGGAGAGGGGGGCCATCACTGGCAGGAGGGGGGAAGGCAAAGCAGGGGGACGAGGTAGCAGAGGTGGAAATCATGGCACAGAGAGTGAGGGAAGCCCTCAGGTACCTTAAGATGGAGAAAGCACCAGGGACAGATAAATTACATCCCAGAGTGCCGAAGGAACTGGCGGATCTCCTGGCGAAACCCTTGGGGGAGCTTTTCAGCATCTCTCTGAGGACAGGGTGGGTGCCCCAGGACTGGAAGGTGGCACATATAGTGCCTATTCACAAGGGGGATTAAGGGAAGTGGCAGAGAACTACAGGCCCGTCAGCCTGACATCGGTGGTGGGCAAGGTGATGGAGGGCATTGTCAGGGAGAGGCTAGGTTGGGACCTGGAAAAGTCAGGGTGCCTGGACATTAGACAGCATGGATTCATCCCAGGGGAATCATGTCAGACAAAACTTGTGCAGTTCTATGACTGGATGACGAGTGCCTTGGACCTGGGTAGACCGGTGGACATCCTCTATCTTGACTTCAGCAAGGCATTTGACTCTGTTCCTCATGAGGGCCTGTTGAATAAGCTGGGAGAAATGGGGTGGGGAACCAGATGATCAGATGGATAGGCAATTGGCTCCAGGACAGGATCCAGAGGTTCGTGGTTGGCGGGATAGTCTCATCCCCAAGGACAGCCATTAGTGGGGTCCCTCAGGGATCGGTCCTTGGGTCCCTCCTGTTCAATGCCTAAGTCTCTGACATAAGGAAAGGTATCAGGAGTGAGATGAGTCTCTTTGCAGATAATTCAATATTGGGGGTGGTGGTGGATGGGGAGGAGGGGAGAGTGGCCCTACAGGGGGACCTGGAGGCTCTAGAAAGGTAGTCTAGAAAGTGGAAGCTGAGGTTCAATGCAGGGAAATTCAAGGTACTGCATCTGGGAGCCAGAAACATGGGCCAAGTGTATACCCTGGGGGGGGGGAATGCTACAAGGCTCAATGGCTGAGAGGGACCTGGGGGTGGTGGTGGTGGATGTCAAGATGAACAACTCTGAGACTTGTAGGAGGGCAGCGGCCAAGGCCAACAGAATGCTGGGATGCATCGCTAGGCGGATCACCTCCAGAAGGAGGGAAGTGATACTCCCTCTGTATAACTGCTTGGTGAGGCCGCACCTCAAGTACTGCGTGCAGTTTGGAGGCCACACTTAAAGAGGGACACTGAACTCCTGGAGAGGGTCCAGAGGAGGGCAACCAAAATGATCTGAGCTTGGGGACAGGTCCTATGGGGAGAGGCTCAAGAGCTAAATATGTACACATTGGAAGAGAGAAGGGACCGGGGGACATGATAGGAGGTCTTCAGGTACATGAAGGGGTTAAATAGGGAGAGAGCAGTCAGGGTGCTCCGAAGGAAGGGGGGCAACTAGAGGGCATGGGTGGAAACTGGAGGGGGGGAGATTCAGGGAAGAAAGAAGGAGGTGCTACTTCACTGAGAGGGTGGTGGAGCCATTGAATGTGCTGCCCAGGGGGCTGGTGGAGGCAGAGACGGTGGAGGGGTTCAAGAAGGGGTGGGACAGGTACAGGGGAAGGGTTATGGAAGCAAAGTCTTGTGCAGTGGGAATATCCGGGACTGGGAAGGGAGAAGCCAGAGAGGGAGAGGGGGGCAGTAAGGTCAGCTCCTAGGGTGGGGGCTGACCAAACAAGCAGACAAGAAAGACCTTTAGGCCTATTCTGCTGGTGTTTTAGTATGTTAGTATGTTAATACGTTATGTATTGGCACCACAATAGCTGTTAATCAGTCCCAAGGTACTGCCCATTCTGTTAATGATTTTACAAATATTTTTTTCCATGGTTTCGCCACCATTGGGGAGAGCAGTTTAAGTATAGTGTTAGATATATTGTCCGGCCCTGCAGACCACATATTTTTGAGTCTATTTTTTCCACAATTACTTCTTCTGAAATGTCTATACAAGGTTCCGAGGTTTCCTTATTTAGTTGTACCACGTTAGGTTTCTGTGAGAAGACAGACCCAAAATATTCATTAACTATATTAGCCATTTCCACCGGATCATTTATCATTTCGTCCCCAGTTATGATTGAATATAGACTAGTGTTAGTTTTATGCAGAGAATTAACGTAGCCTTAAAATTCCCTCATGTTATCCTTTTTTGCAGACCATTAGTTTTCATTCCATTTTCTGTTTACTTTTCTTAATTAGCTTTTTACATTGCTTCTGTACCACCTTAATTATCTCCCAGACTCCCTACGTTCCTCATGCCTTATAGTTTTCACATAGTCGGTTTTTTTAATCGATTTATTTATTGCTTTATTAAACCATTTCGGTTTTATGCCCCAGTGTTATATTTTTTACTTTTCTTTATATTTCTGTCACATATTTCTTCAATGTGGTACTTAAAACTTTCACACATCTCATTTACTGTTTTTTCAGTGAATATTTCCTCCCAATCTAGTTTACCTAGGTCAGTCTTTATATTCTCCGTGTCTGCAGTTTTAAAATGATAGACTTCCCTACATCCTTTTGTTATGGGAATATATTCATTAATGGTAAAAAATACACTGTTATGATCACTACTTCCCAAGGGAAGGTTTACCATGTAGTTGCTTATCTGTACTTCTTTTTTTTTTTTTTCTTTTCAATTCTGTTTCTCTCCTCCCCGACCGGACCTCCCTCGGGCTGCTTCACTCGGCGAAGCCACTCTACTGCCCACTGTGTCCCCCACCATCTTCGGAGATGTTATGACTCCCTGGGGACACAGGGTGGCTACAGCCCCAGGAAGATCAAAGGGGCAGTGGTGGAGAACCAGCATTGGGCATGTGGCGGTGATGGCACTGGAAGAGCTGTCACCTATCCAGCGGGAGGGGCTTTTTTCCCTTAGTGTGTGCTTTTCCCCTCCTCCTCCCTCCCTCCCTCCCCCTTGTGTGATGTGCATGCCCTGGTGGCACACGGCAACCTGTCGATGGCGGGCCACGCCAGTTACGTGCAGTCTAGTGCTCGGCAGTGCCCCTGTCTCCACCAGGGGCTGCTGGTGCACTGGACACCCCAGAACCCTCCCCGCAGGATAGGAGAGCAGCCCAGTGGGTGCTCAATGCGATCCCGCCCCTGCTGACCCCTGGCACCCAAGCTCACTCCCGAACCTGGGTCAATGGCGTGGCATGAGGTGTGGCGTCCAACGCCTCAACCCTTAGCGCCACTGGGCCAGACTAATCTGTACTTTTTTAGTTGATAGTACGATATCCAGAATAGTTTCTCCCCTAGTTGGTTCTTCCACATGTTGATTGAGCCCTAGTTGGTCTGTGATGGTCAGGAAGGTTTTACTGATGTTTTTATTAGCTTCAAGCCTTCCTCAGAGTATCTCTCCATAATTGAGGTCACCCATTATAACTACTTTTCCCATTTCCCAAGCGTTTTCTATTTCCTTATTTATTGTTTGACTAACCTCTTCATTCGTTCCTGGTGGTCTATATATAATACCCAGTACTATGAATGTAGTTTTTTTAACCTCCACTCTTATCCATAAAGTCTCTGTCTCTACTTCTCGTTTTTTAATTTTGATTTTAATATTTATAGTTTTCAGTTGTTTTGCTACACATAGTGCTACTCCTCCTCTCTTTTCTGTCCTGTCCAAGCAATGAAGTGTATATCCAGGTAAATCCCTTCCCCAAACATCTCCGTCTGTCCACCAGGTCTCAGTTAAGGCAATGATGTCCACGGTATCTAGTTTAGCTAGTAGTGCCTCCAGCTCTTCCTTTTTACTTTGAAAGTTTCTAGCATTTGCCAGCATACACCTCAGGGGTGCCTTAGTTTGGATTTTAGCCTTCTTGCTATTTGTTGTTTTACATTTATCAGTTTTGGAACTTATTGTGAGTTTACTGGTCCCTCCACACTCTCTACCACCCCCAGCTAGTTTAAAAGTTTACCAACTTCAGTTTTTATCCAGGTGGCCAGTATAGTGGTCCCATTTTTTTTTGGCATAGGCCATCTTTTGCATATAGCGTCTTGTTTTGGAAGCAGCCATCCCAGGTGTCCATAAAGGTTATTCCCCCTGCCGCACATTTATTTGAGGTCCTAATTTTATTCTTTGTATAGTATGCTTTTTTTTTCGGCATCACAATGAAGTCTACGTAAAATTCCGGATATTATTGGCATTTGTCCTGCCTTAGCTACCAGCTCTACGCATTCCATAATATCCTCTACTAGATCCTTTTCATGGTTTCTCCCAATATTGTTTGCCCCCACGTGAATGATTACAGTTTGTCTGCTTGGTCTAGTGTCCATTAATTTTGGGAGTCTTGTCTTTATATCATGTCCTCTGGCTCCTGGTAAGCAGCTTACAACTGCGTTTGTTTTCTTTTCTTGACATATTATGGTATCTGTTCTTCTTAATATAGAGTCACCTATGACTAGGATATGTTTATTATCCCCTGTGGTACTGGGTGAGGGCTGAGTGTATGCCGTGTTAGTTGAAGCGTCTTCCTGATTATTTTCTTTTGTTAAGGCAGAGTATTTATTATGTAGGGCTATTTCCCTACTGCCCAAGGCCCCTCTCCTTTTATTTCTTGGCACTCTAGTAAATTGTGTCCAGCTTATGTCCTGTTCCCCTAACGTCACTTCCTGTGCTACTCCCTTTTGCAAGGTTGCTGCCCCTGAAGCTGAACCTGTTGTAACCAATGCTTCTTTATTACTGCTGCTGGATAGTAGTAACTGTGTATTATTTAAATCCCCCTCTAAGGTGTTGAATAAGTTTACAGTTAGTGCACATATTATTCTCCTGTGAGATAGTTTCTGGGTCTAGTGTAAACATTTGGCATATACCACATTGATAAATATTCCCCTTTGCTTTCATTGTTTCAAGCAAAGCCCCTACCTCTTGTCTGCTTTCCATGTTTAACTATAGTTATGCGCGGTCTAACTTACCACACTTGTCCTTTGGCCCTTAAACTGTGGGTTGTTCCGTCCCCTCATCCCCACAGGGCACTCAAGACATGCGCACCAACGCTCGTGTCTCTGTGCATGTCTCCATGCACTTGCCTGCTCGAGCTCATGCCTCTCGCTGAGGCGGTAGCCTTTTATGACCCACGGACTGGAAGTGCATCATTCTGGTCCCGTGACTGAGTTTCCAAACAATTCCCTTAGTTGTTTTAAATTTTGATTTATTAGGGTGGTAAAGTAATCTTAGTGCAAAATGTCTCCCAACTCTATTAACCCAGCACGAGAGTAAAGTATGTTTAGGCTTCTGTAGTCCACTACAGCACTTATGGAACTACAGATCTGTACCCCACTTCCTGTTTCCTGTACAGAAGTAACTTCAGCCACTAGTTTTATGTATCAAAAAACAAAATTTCACACAAATCCCTTGGTTTGTTGCTTTGCCTCAGCTTATGCGCCGGAGAATAGCTCAGCAACTTCTCCTAGGGACGGACTCCTTTTAGAAGCGCCGCTCACTGAGGCGGTAGCCTTTTATGACCCGTGGACCGGAAGTGCATCACTCTGGTCCCTCGATTGAGTTTCCAAACAATTCCCTTAGTTGTTTTAAATTTTGATTTATTAGGTTGGTAAAGCAATCTTAGTGCCAAAGGTCTCCCAACTGTATTAACCCAGCACAAGAGTAAAGTATGTTTAGGCTTCTGTAGTCCACTGCAGCACTTGTGGAACTACAGATCTGTAACCCACTTCCTGTTTCCTGTGCAGAAGTAACTTCAGTCACTAGTTTTATGTATCAAAAAACAAAATTTCACACAAATCTCTTGGTTTGTTGCTTTGCCTCAGCTCATGCGCTGGAGAATAGTTCAGCAACCTCTCCTTGAGATGGACTCCGTTTAGAAGCCAACATTCATCGTTATAGAGTTGGGGGTTTGGGGATTAATGGGGGGAACAGATTATGTTCTGGTGTCCCCCAATATGCTCAAGGGAGAGATAAGTGCAGCCTATGGCCCCATTTGTATATCTGACCATGCCCAACAGAGGTCTCCTTGGTGCTGGATCGGGACTCACCCCCTAATAGACAGTGGTGCCTGGACCCTACACTCTTAATGGATGAGGTGTATAAAGACCAAATTTCCTGGGCCATTAAAGAATTCCTTCTCGATAACCGGGTGGAGGACACCTCGGCCTCAACAACTTGGGAGGCCTATCTCCAGGGAGTAACTATCTCCTACACCTCTTTCCAACATAAACAGGCCCTTCGGGAAGAGTGGGATTTGGAACACCAAACACTAGATCTAGAGTGGAGACTGATGGCGGGGAGCAGGACATTAGTACTGGGGAGTTAAGGCAGATGAAAGGTAAACTAAATAAACTATCATCACGTCGTATTGAGAGGAGCTTACTATTAACTAAAGCAAGTACACATTTTGAGGGGGATAGGGTGGAGAAGTGGCTTGCTTGGTAAATAAGAAAAAAACAAGCAGATCAGTTGGCCAGGTGGTTCTGAGGGTTGAGGCGCTGGATGCTACACCTCGCACCACACTGGCGACCCACATTCAGGAATGAGCACAGGCCGCCAGGGGTCAGCGGGGAGGAGATGGAGCGAGCATCCAAAGGACAACTGTCCATTTCTGGGAAGGGGGGTAACCTCGGTCGGCGCACCCCTGATCCCTGGCAGAGGCTGGGGCTCGGCGTTATGTTGCTGCAACACTAGGGGCAGTGTGCAGGGCAGATGCTTGGTGGGGCCATGCATTGGTGCATGTGTGAGCCTGCCACAGGTGTCACTGCATGCCTTGCCCCCGCAGGGGAAAGAGAAAATTGAAAAGACCCTGGTGGCTGCTCGTTGCGGCTTGATGGCCATTCCCATCACGCTCTGTTCCCTAGGTAACACCCCAAACTGGATCCTGGATCCTGTCAGTGGGTGGGTCCTCCGCTAACCCACCACAGGCGGTAAGCCATGGGGTTACAGGGGTGAGGGCTTGGCGAATGGAGGTGATGAATGGTGGCTGGACGAGGGCCAGCCAGGGCCAGGGTGGGGGAGAAAACATGAAGCAAAAAAAAAAAAAAAGGCAGATCAAGTAATCATTTACCTGGATGGCATCCTGACCTCTGATCAGGCTAAAATTAATAGTATATTTATATAATTCTATGAAACCCTATATCATTTATAAGTGCCGCATGATTCAGACCCCCAGGAATTTTTAAAAGACATTCCTCTGCCTGCCTTGAGCCCCACCCTGGTTGCCGAATTGGACCGAACGGTGACGCCCCAAGAGATTAAGAGTGCGGTCTGGGTCTCTAACTTGGGAAAAGCCCCAGGCCCAGATGGACTACCCGTTGAATTTTACAAAACATTTTGGGATGACCTACAACACATCTTCACCCAGATGGTGCAGGAGGCATTGGATCACGAAACTTTGCCTCCGTCCCAAACCATGGCCACAATTACAGTTCTTCCAAAACCTGGGAAGGACCCAACAAAGTGCAGCACTTACTGCCCTATTTCTCTGCTTAATACAGACTACAAAATTAGCTAAGATGCTTGCATCTTGTCTAGATGGAGTCCTTCCGACCTTGATACACCCAGACCAGTGTGGGTTCGTCAAGAGCCATCAGGCCAAACACAACATTCAGAGGACTTTAAACATCATGCACCACTGAACAGCGGTTGGGGCCTTCTCGCACTTGATGCTGAGAAGGCCTTCAACCGCATGGAATGGTCATTTATGTTTGTGGCCCTTGGGAGATACGGCTTTGGTCCCCAGATACGAGCATGGATTAAAACTCTGTATAAATCACACCAGGCCTAAATCCTTACTAATAATAATCTATCCCCTCCTTTTCCCTCACAAGAGGCATGTGGTAAGGGTACCCCTTGTCTCCTCTGCTATATGTTTTGACAATGGAAGTGTTGGCCACAGCCATATGCAACCACCTAGGGATCCATGGATACTCTCATGGAAACCAGTGTAATATCCTTATTTGCAGACGATGTGCTCTTATTCCTTGAAACCCAGAAAAATTGGTCCGAGCATTAGCAGACCTTTTTGAAGTATACGGCCCTTTATCAGATCACAAGATAAACTGGACAAAATGTGAATGGTTATCTCGGGGCAGAGGAGAATGCAACATACAGATCAACGGTAATAAGATCCTGCCCTCTGCTTCCATCACATATCTGGGTATTAATCTCTCAAAAAACTATCCACATTGGCAGACATTAATTATAAACCTCTTCTTAAAAATATTTGTGAGGACTGTAAAAGATGGAGTACCCTCCCATTACCTTTATAGGTAAAGTAAATTTGGTTAAAATGTGTATTTTACCACAATGTTTGTACCTTTTCCAAACACTGCCAGCCCATGTCTCCAACACACTTTTTAAAACACTTAGAGGTTATGTAACAACATTATTGTGGAGGGGCAAGAGACCCAGAATTAGGCAAATGATCTTATGGCAACCTAATAAGAGGGGAGGCCTCGGGCTGCCAAATTTTTGCCTATATTACCTCATGGCACAGTTGACTTTACTGGTGGATTTGCTACCAGGTACCTTTCCCAAGCAAACATGGGTAAATTTGGAGGAGGAGGGACTGGGAGACCCATTATATAATTCTCTTTTTGCTGTGGCTCTGCAGAAGAAAATTGTGAAGTACGTCGCTAACCCATTTACCAGGCCTCTATACAGTATGCTCTCTGGGGTGATGACTGGGCCCCAGTCCATATCTGGAGGATATTAGCTGCCTGGAGATAAAAGGGTCTGTTTTTGATATCCCATTTATTCAATCAGGGAACTCTGCTCTCCTTCCAGCAGCTCTCAAAAAGTTTTGATCTTCACCCCTCCCATTTCTTCACATACTGTACCTACAAGTACGAATGTGAACTTTGGCATTTGGAGAGGGGGAAAATGTACTCCCCAATCTAAAGAAATCACCCCGGTGGATGCTCTAGATGATAGCATCTGGACTCAGATCTCAAAACCTTTAACCAGATGTTACCAGGTTCTCCTGGGGGGACTCCCAGACCCGAAGGATACTCTAAGTGTGAAATGGGAGAGGGACTTGGGTTTGGGTTCGTTGATGGGGGGGAATGGAGGCTGGCTGTCAAAAGGGGGATGGACTGCTCCATTAGTAATAGGTTGAGGGCCATTCACTATAACATATTTCACAGAACATGCTTCACCCCAGTAATGGCCAAAAAAATTAACCCCACAAATTCCAGTTTGTGCCATAATGTAAAATTCAGGAAGGTACTTTCTTTCTTCTGCTCTGGGCCTGCCGGAAAGTATCTTTTTTTTTTGGCAGCATATTATTTCCTTGATGTAGAAGGTTCTTGGAGATACACAGATGGTGAGAGCAGCAGAGGTGCTGTTGGGGCAGCCTGGAGGCTCAAAGGGAGGAGAGGGGTTAAGCCACTCTCTTTGGTATTTGGCCATAGTTGTGGGTAAACAGGCATTGGCTCAGCATTGGTAGATGAAGTCCATGCCCACGGTGGCCCAATGGGTACAGTTACTCCTGCAGTGCATGAAACTAGAGCATATGCAATACAAAGCTATGGGGTACATAGACAAATACCAACGGCTTTGGGGCCCCTTGGAGGAAGCGCTAACAGCTCCATGGTTTCCCACCTTCTAAGTGTGCTGCCGGTGGGGGGGGGGACCCACATTCATGGATCAACTTACAGACACACCCACCGACATTCCAATTCTCTAATCCAAGTGTTCAGTGTTAAGAAATTATTTTTTTATATGACTTTTTATATTTATTTTTAATACAGTGGAAGAACTACTGAAATTGAGGACCATAAGTGTGAGGAAAGCATTGTTACAATACAGCTCTTAGTCGTAGCTTTTTAATCTTCTCTATTTTCTTATGCACTAAATATGTACTCTGTTTGAAAATGTATGCATTATATAATATGAGATATGTTGTTTTGCTGAAGTTTAAAAATAAAGTTTACAAAAAAAGTATAGAGAATGGGTCAATAAAATTATTTATGGCCAACACGGGAAATCCTATAAACAGTAGCAGGACTCTCATTATGTATTCATTAGAGGTGAAAAAATAAGAGTGGGAAATGACAGAGACTGAAATGTTTATAAGGGGAATAAAATAAAAAATAAAGTAAAATATGAAAACCTTTTCAAAATAAATAAGGGATTAGTATCGAGGGGACAGGAATGGAAACTGGTAGGTAGTAGTTTTAGGAAGGATGTGAGGACATATTGCTTGACAGTAAGGGTAAACAGAACATTCTGTCAGCAGAGGTGGTAGGAGTACGGACAATATATCATTTCAGACATAGACAGTCCAAAGTAAAAGGGCTGATAAATACACACGAAGGGTTAAAAGATAAAAACAATGTAATAGGTGGAAATGGGGTTAAAACGAAAGAGTGACAATAGCTCAAAATGAGCTGTAGAAAAAACGATATGGGCAGAGTGGATGCCCCACTGGTCTTTTTCTGTCAGCAGTATCTATATATCTATGCATCTATTATATGTTTGTGTTACACATTTGGTATATAGTACACAGCATAGATCAGACTGATTATGTGCTGAATTTAAAGCTGCAGTAGATTTTCAAAAGTGATGATGCAAGTGAAATTCTTGATTTTTGGATATATCTGTCTTATCAAACTAAAAGCACCAACATGTTTGCATCCTATTGTCAAACATTTTGACACATTTGTGACAGTTTACCTGCTTTATGGCAAAAGAAATGAAGTATGCATAATTTTTTTCCCCACAAAGCTTTTTCCCTTGGGGCAGGCTTTCATCTTTGTCCCTGCACCTCACAACCGGCGTCCACCTCCCCCTATCCACCAGGGGCTAAGTACCCCATGGACTGCCCTGTGGTGGGGCCGGAAGAAGGAGTGCCATTCCCCCACCATAAACAACTCCAGATGCCCCCAGGGATCCGAGGGTGGGTAGGGCTTCATGAAGCATGACTGTCCCATTTTCTGTTCCCTGTTCCCCTGCTGCAGTGATATGTCTGGATGTACGTCTGGAGGCATGTATGCACTGCAGAGCCATGTTCCCTCCCTTTGAATCACTTGCTAACCTGCACTACCATCGAACTTCCACCCGGTGGCAATCACGCTGAGTCAGCTAGCCTGCCCTCCCCAGGAGAGGAGAGCAGTCCATCAGATGCTAGATCCTCACCCAGCTTGACTGCCCCCCAGCAACCTGTGCTCATCCCCCAACATAGGTCACCGGCATACCAAGAGGTGTGGCCTTTAACATCTCATCCCTCATGGGTCACCGGCATAGCAAGAGGTGCGGCCTTTAATGTCTCAGCCCTCATGGGTCACCGGCATAGCAAGAGGTGTGGCCTTTAACGTCTCAGCCCTCATGGGTCACCGGCATAGCAAGAAGTACGGCCTTTAATGTCTCAGTCCTCCACACACTGGGCCAGCAGACATGTATCATTTTGTGATGCAGCTGAACCTGTACTTCTTGAACTACAGACACTTTGGGGGGGAATATGATTCTAATTTATAAAACCATCAGGGATGATTCATTGCTACAGACTTTACATCTGGAAAACAGAACTGTTAGTAAAGAAACAGGGGTAGAATTTAAGAAAAAAAAGGGGTATTCTTGGCGGAATACCAGATTCAGAATTTTGGTATCCTGCCTAGAAATCTGGTATTCCTCCGAAGTTCAATGGGTTTTTATGTTATGCCTGTACGTAGAAAAGATTGAACATCCGCATGTAACTCGGCCATTTTAGTAGTTTTTTCACCAGATTTTCAAGTCATGGCCTTTTTGGGACCCAAGCTCGTGAAGAGTGCCACTGTCATTTCTTTCATTGGTCCCAAAAGGTGATTTTGCACAATGACTGCTCCATTCTGCGCCACAGGTATGAAAACACATTTTAGGCGGGATGTGAAGAATGACAGCTATACTGATTATGAGGGGGCATGAAGAAATGGCAATGTTGTGAATTTGGAGTGAAAATATTAAAATTGCCAAAGTGAAATAAAAGGAGAAAAATCAACAATCATGTATATATCTTGCCATTTTTCAATATTTTTGTACCAAATTTTCAACATGGCCTTTGGGACCCCACCTCATGAAGAGTGCCACTGTCATTTCTTTCATTGGACCCAAAAGGTGATTTTGCACAACGACCATGCCTATCTGCACCTCAGGTTTGAAAACACATTTTGGGCAGGTTGTGAAGAATGGCAGTTGTACTGTATGAGGGGGTGTGAAAAAATGGCAATGCTGTGAATTTGGAGTGAAAATATTAAAAATTGCCGAAGTTACGAGCGTGCATAGAAACATTTCAATGACCATGCATATCTTGCCCATTTTTCAATATTTTTATACCAAATTTTTAACATGGCCTTTTGGGACCCAACCTTATGAAGAGTGCCATTATCATTTCTTTCATTGGTCCTGAAAGGTGATATTGCACAACGACCACGCCATTCTGTGCCACAGGTGCAAAACACATTTGGGGCAGGATGTGAAGAATGACAGCTATACTGTTCATGAGGGTTATGAAAAAATGGCAATGTTGTTGAAGTGAAAATATTAAAAATTGCCAAAGTTATGAGCATGTGTAGAAAAATTTCAATGACCGCACATATCTCAGCAATTTTTCAATATTTTTGCACCAGATTTTTAAAATGGGCTTTTTGGGACCCTACCTCATGAACACTGGCACTGTCATTTCTTTACTCAGTCCTGAAAGGTGATTCTGTGCAGTGACTGCGAAATCACCTTTCAGGGCCGAGTAACGAAATGACAGTGTCAGTGTTCATAAAAAAGGGTGCCAAAAATCCCAGGTTGAAAATTTGGTGAAAAAATATTGAAAAATGGCTGAGATATCAACATAAGTTGAAAACACCATTATATGGCATGTAGCTTTGAAGAGTGCAGACGTGTTCTGGTCCACAAAAGATGACAGCCGCCCACCTTGGATGGTAAGCATAGGGCAAGAGGGTGTGTGGGGTGGTGAGTTGCTCAGTGGAAGGGTTGAGATGGAGAGGAGGATGGAGGAGACGACAAGGGACCGTTTTCTCTTTTGCAGAAAAAAAAGTCATTGGGGGACTGTTTTCTTTTTTTAAACAGTGTGGATTACTGGAACATTTCGGGACACTGGAGTGGGCTCCCCAGTGTCTCAAAGTACTGGGAAGGGGGATGCAAGCACTGACACAGGGATGGGCCCCCTGTTGTCGGGTTGAATGCAGAAAAACGGGGGCAAGCACTGACACAGGGACTGGGCCTCCATTGTTATGAATGCGAAAAAATCGGGTATTCAAGGATAATTGTATGAATTCTTGGTATTCTGGTATTAATTGGTACCCAAAATGTACCGGAATACCGTTAAATTTGAGCCCTGAGAAACTAGATGATATACAGTAGTTTAAAACTTAGATGATATTTATTTGCCACTGAAAGTAGGAGACATTTCTTAACCCAAAGAGTGCTGGATGTGTGGAATGAACAACCAGAATCAGTAGTTATGAATAATACCCTTGTCTCCTTCAGACGCAGTTTAGATATATTCTTAAAGAGCCATTGACACCTCTGGGAAAACTTTGGAAAACATAATATTTAGGCACAATTCAGCTTGTATTTCATATAGTTTCTGTAGATTTCTCCTCCCTATCGTTTATTACTAAAGAAATTCCCACAAAAACAAGATCCCTATCCCTTAGAATTCATCTGTCTATATTGCTTATTCCCTACTTGAAAGTATAATGCTGTCTTGTGACATCACAGTGTGTTGCCATGAAAATAACTGTGATGTCATAAGCAGAGTATTATGGCATCAGGTTGGGAAAAAGCAACAGGAGCTGATGAACATCAAGGAGCAACTATGTTGTTTTTATACATATGACCTCAGTAATAAATAAGGTGAATAAGAAATGCAGAGTTAATGAGAGATATAAGCTGCTTTGTGGCCAAAAATTATGTTTCTCAAAGTTCGTCTCGAGGTGTCAGTGGCTCTTTAAGGATTAATTGGGTACACAGTTATAACAGCTGAGGAGCAGGTGATGGGCTTAATGGGCTTCTGCCTTCTACCATCTTAACTTTTACATTTATGTTATGCATCATTTTTCTGTTGGAACGCTACAGCCTGTAGTTCCAGGGGGTGGTGCAACTGGCCACACACCTGTTTGGCCTATTTAAGGGCTGCTCTCCTCGCTCCATACACAAGAATTTTTCCTTGCAGCCAGAGGCTCTGTCCGTCTTCCCTCCATGCCCATTCTTTCCCTGACGCCTGCCCCCATGTTTACCTCCTCCCTTCCTTCCTGTTGGACTCTGCTGGCTGTGCTAGACTCTGCCTGGTTCAGTAAATTTGCCTTTACTTTCTGCTTTTTAATCCATGTTTTGCCTATGGCTGCAGTCTGTGCTTCTGTCTCAGTTGTTTTTTCTCCCTACTGCTCCTGTGGTCCTGTGCTTCGTTTGCTTTTTGTGCTTTTCTGGTATGCTAGTGCCCCTCTGTTTGCAGTGTTATATTTAGCTGCATTGCTAATCAAGCTGTCAGTTCACTTATCATATTTCAGCAATCTCTCTTTCTCTGTACTAGGTGCCTGTGTGCTCTAAGTTCCAGTTGCTGTTTCCATGCTGTAGTCCCTGTGCTCATCACCTTAATTGTTTGCACCTGCCTTTAGTACTGGCTCCCCTTAGCAGCTATCATTCTGTCTCATTCCCCTGCCTGCTCCAGCAGTGTCCTGCCCTACTGCATCACATGGGTTTGTCACAGGCAGATCCTGTCAGACCAACCTGGTGGATTACTATGACTGGATAATTAGACAATTGGACATGGGCCATGCAGTAGATGTCCTGTTTCTAGACTTCAGTAAGGCATTCGACTCGGTGCCTCATGGGAGGCTGGGTAGTAAGCTGGCAGGTACAGGTCCAGGGGCAAAAATGGTGGGATGGATAGTAAACTGGCCACAGGGAAGGCAGCAGAGGGGGGTGGTGGTGGGAGGGGAGCTCTCAACTCTGAGGACAGTGACAAGCGGAGTACCGCAGGGCTCAGTGCTGGGACCAGTGTTGTTTGGGTTGTTCATATCAGACATCTCAATGGGCATCAAGAGCAAGATCAGTTTGTTTGCAGATGACACCAATATGGGAGCAGTAGTGAATGATCTAGGAGGGTGGCATGGGTTGTAGGATAATCTGTCAAAACTGGAGATGTGGTCGGACACCTGGCAGTTGGGGTTCAATGCCAAAAGTGCAAGGTGCTACATTTCGGGCAAAAAAAAACAAGCAGGAGCTACCAACTTGGGGGTTAGCTATCCATGACAGAGGAGAAGGATCTGGGTGTGATTATAACGGCCTCAATGAACAACTTAGCACAATGCAGGAAGGCAGCTGCAAAGGCCAACAAAATGATGGGTTGTATTGCCAGGGGTATATCTTCAAGGAGAGAGGAGGTGATCCTGCCATTGCATAGGTCACTGGTTAGGCCACACCTGGAGTACTGCATGCAGTACTGGTGCCCGTACCTGAAGAGGGATGTTAAGTTACTGGAGGGGGTGCAGCTCAGGGCAACAAAGATGATCCAGGGACTAGTAGACATACCCTATGTGAACAGGCTGAGGGAGTTGAACATGTACTCACTGGAGGATAGGAGAGACGGGAGGATATGACTGAAACCTTCAAGTACATGAAGGGAATAAACCAGACAGGCACGGAGGGACTATTCAAATTAATGGGCATAGGGACACTCAAGGTCACGATCTCAGGTTGGAGGGGGAAGGTTCAGAAGGGAAATGAGAAGACACTTTTTTATGGAGAGAGTGGTGTCTGGGTGGAACTCGTCTGCGGAAGTGGCATCCTGTAGAACAGTGGACTGCTTCAAAAGGGGATGGAATACGGTAAGAGGGAGGGGCAGAGGAGGGGAAGGAGGGGCAGCTGTAGTATAAGGGTTGCTAGTTGCACACTCGAGCAGACTCAATAGACTATAAGGCCTTTATCTGCTGGCAAATTCATTTGTTCGTATGTACGTATCACTCCTCACTTCTATGTTTGTGATATTTAGGCTCATTTATTGCTCATTTATTGCTACTCCTACTTTTACCAAACCTTACTTTACCAAACCCACAGCAGTCTGCTTCTGATGGTAACCTAATCCTGCTTTCATGGCTGGCACACATTTAACTTATTTCATTAGCTACTTGGTGTCGTGGTGCCATGTTCGTGGCTTCTTTGTTTTTCCTATGGCAGTGGACTGAAGAGTCACAGTGGGCATTGTGGCCCCAGGCAGTAGGAGCAGCTTCCTATTTGTCGTGTATTGTATAAGCCCCTGGCTCTCCTGGCCTCCTCCTGCTGCTCCTCATAGTCTTAATGGCACTACCCAACCAGCAATTCCAGGCAACTCTCTACCTAAGGGCTTCTGGCTCTTACTCATAACGTACAATTCAATTCACTCACAATTTGGCTTCCTAATGGACTTGGTCGGCAGGCATTCCTGTGGTTGACAAATGCTATTTGCCTTACCTAGACCCACAAGAGGATCCATATTGCTCAGCCTGACCTATGTATAGGTCTCTCACTGTCAGCTCTCATCCAGTCAAGACCCACAAGAAGGTCCGCAGTGCTCAGTCTGACCTACGTACAGGTTTCCCCATGTCTGCTATCATCCATCATGACCCATGTGCAAGTCCCATGCTCATTACAACTCACTCCTCCATATTTGGAGACTTGCTGACTGTATCCATTACTTCCAGGATGCAGGGCTAGCCCTGTGGCTGATGGTCTCTTTCTGTATCCTAAAGTCCGCATCTTCGGCATGCAAAGCTTGGAGCTTGGAGCCATGCACAGTGCATGCGCCCTCCGTGTCATATTCAACGGTGCTGAGTCATGGGGCATCACTGTTGAATATCGCCTGGACTATGCCCTGGCTCAACCCAGTTGCACTGCGCCCAGGCTTGCGCCCCTGCCTGGCGCAGTCTGAATATCTAGTCCTTAGTGTAGTAAGTTTAACAGTAACAACCAACCTAATTAAAAGGGCATGCAGTTCTATGGTAAACACAAGACATTTCCAAATGAAAACCATGGAGAAATTATTAAGCCACTTGGTCTGAAATTACACTGCTCTGTTGTAAATATGAATGATTGATTGATCGATTCAGAAATAAACCTTGATTCAGAAATAAACCTTTGAGCACAAGTGCTTTTTTAAAAAGGTTCCATGTCAAGGACATGGTAGGCAGAGAAATTAAAATTAGAACACAAAAGTCAGCAGTTCCAGCGGAGCATTGCCAAATATCAGTGTTAATAAGTCCAAGTTATAGCATTTCACGGGGGCAAGGACAGTAATGACCAAGGTAAAGCTATTACAGAGTACATGACATTGTGGCATTTTGGTGTTGGTGTGCCACAAAGGACCCTTACCTTCATTGTAATCTGCCTTGCCCATCTGTTTCTTCTGCAATGGTCGCCTTCTGGTACCGCACAAACTGAGTCGGACACATAAAATAAAAAACAAAATTAGTTTTATTCAGACACCTGCAGGAGCATCTGTTCAGCACAAGGTACAACTCAGAACTGACCGAGAAACAGGAAATAGAGGTTCCCAAGCCCCTGTGGGAAATAATTAGCATAACAGTTTCAGTTTCCATAGGGGCCATAGCACCACCACGGCCTTGCTCAAATTCACCACTGACACCCTGCCTGCCATGGACTCAGGCCTCCTCACTGGGGCAGTTTTTACAGACATGACTAAAGCTTTTGATCTCGTTGACCACCTTATTCTTCTCGCAACTTTAAAGTCTATGGGTTTCTTGATGGGTGTAGTGGCCTGGTTCAGTAATTATCTGTCAAACAGCCTACATTGTGAAATATGCTTCCACCCTCTCTAACCAGGCTACTCTAAACTTTGGGGTACATCAGGGTTCAATTTGTGGGCCCCTCGTTTTCTCAATATTCATCAACAGCATACCTTGGATCTCACCTCATGTTCATCCATCTTGTATGCATATGATATCATTCTATATGCTAGCTCCAAAAACCTGTCCGACATAAACTTGTGCCTCTCATCTGACTTTCAAAAAACCCAGATCTGGCTCTCTGACCACAAACTGGTCCTCAATAGAAACATAGAATCTGATGGCAGATAAGGACCACTTGGCCCACCTAGTCTGCCCATTTCCCTAACTAATGGATAAGCTGCAGATCCTCATTAACCAACAGCCTACTTCCTCCTACCCCCCCCACTAGAATTGCCTTATGTCTGTCCCATGCATTCTTGAATTCCCCCAGTGTTGTTGACTCTATGACCTCCTCAGGAAGGCCATTCCATACATCTACAACCCTGTCTGTGAAGAAATACTTCACATTACCTCTGAGCCATCCCCCATCTTCAAATTGTGCCCCTTTGTTCTTGCACATCTCTTTTTCTGAAAGATGCTACCCTCTTGGACTTTGTTGATTCCATTGAGGTATTTGAAAGTTTCTATCATGTCCTCCCTCTCCCCCCTTTCCTGAAGGCTATACATCTTAAGCTCTTTTAGTCTTTCTTCATACGTCTTCTGGTGCAGACCGTGCACCATTTTGGTTGTCCTCCTCTGGACAGCCTCCACCCTGTCTATGTCTTTGCAGAGATGGGATATCCAGAACTGTACACAGTACTCCAGATGTGGTCTTACCAACTATATGTACAGAGGGCCAACAACTTCTTGTTTTCTACTGGTGATGTCTCTCTCTATGCATCCCAGTATCCCCCCAAAATGTGGAAAGTATTAATGTAACAAAAATACAAGCTATGTTGTTTGGGTCTGCAACCAAACTTAAATCCTGGAAAAATAACATCAAGGTCTTCTGCCCTGGCTCCCCTCCCATAAATACAGTTACCTCATTCAAATATCTTGGGGTCGTCCTCGATCAGTCTCCTGGCTTTGATCTCCACATCAAATCCAACTGGAAATCAGTAAACTCTAAGCTAGGCATTGCCTACAGATCTAGCTATACCCTTACTCCATCTGCTAGGCTGGCTGTTGCCCGTGACATCCTTCTACCAGCCCTGACATATGGAGTCGTCACATACGCGGCCATACCTAAGACAATGCTTCGTGCCTGGGACACCACCTATAATAACATTTTCCACTATGCCTCCTCATCTCCTAGGCTCAAACACCACTGCCAACTCTACTCAGACCTAAACTGGCTGTCGCCTACTGCACTGAGACTCTACTCAGTTGGCTCCCTAGTGGATAATGTAATTAGGCACAATCCCTTGCTAGTCTGACCATGCTACTGTCTCCTCAAACATCCTCCTATGGCCTATGCTTTGCTGACAAGTCCCTACTGCTAGTACCTAGGTGTAAAACCTCTAAAGGTTCCCAAGCCTTCTCTCACTAAGCCCCACTGTAATGGAACGCCTTACCGCTAACACCTCGCCAGGCACCTTCCCATGCCCTCTTTAAAAAAAGAGCCTCGTGCCAGCCTATTTGCTTCAAACTCATGCACCTGTTTTCAACCCCCATGATCCCTTACTCTTTCTATATCCCATCTGCCTACTGTGTCTATGCTAACTAACCTGTCTCTCTTTCTATTCCACTTCCTCCTATGACTGGACGCCTATTACGTCTCTACCTGTACCACTCCCTATTGTTCCATCTAGTGTAAACATGCCTTCTCCTTTCTTCTCTTAGGATAGCGACTCTACCAACTGTCTTATAAGGATGATTGTTATTCCTGACTTCCTTTCAATGCATAAAACTGTATTTGTTAAACTGTGCACTTACTATGTACCCACTAGGTCACTGTATATTTGTTGCCTACCTCTCACAACATGTTAGATAGTTTTATGTTTCTTGAATACTTACTGTGCCCATACTTGTATTTTTTGTCGTCACCATGTATACATCACTGTCTATTTGTTATATGCTTAGCATGTATCTCTCCAAATTTTTTTATGCTGTACTTGCAATTATTTTTTTTTCATGTTGTAATCCTCCCTGGTCGTGACTGAAAATAGCCATTCTATGGCTAGCTCACCTACCCGGTAAACAAAAACCAAATACAAATTTTAAAAAAATTACCAAGACTCAAACTGCACATTATGTCCTAGCTAAAGGGGTGGCAGCTATTCCTAAGCCCCATGCTAAACTTGTACTCCACAACATTATCTTTTAGGAGAAGACAGTGATAACAATATACAGTAAACTATATTATCAGTTACATAAATATGAATAAGCCAGTTATAACAATTACATTTGGATCCAAGAGTGAGTTCCTTTTTCAGTTTCTTCTTAAAGAGGGAATTAATCTTCTTAAAGAAGAATAGAGATGTGGCAAAGTATAACTTCACCGGCAAAGTTTGCGCAAAATGATGAAATTTGCCACTTTATGGAGCTTCTCAAAGCTTCCCCAATTTGGGAAAGTTTGACTTTGCCCAAATTGCAAAGTTTTTGCTGTGAAGTGCGGAATTTAGCAGTAAAAAATGTGAACTTCGTGATCTGCGAATTGCACAAATTCTGTGAATTGTGCTTTTCGAATTGTGTGAAATTTATAAATTAATTTGCATAGTGAAGTTTGCCAATTTCACCTATCTCTGCAAAGGAACACATAGCCTGGTTTGTTTTTCAGAAGGGTGCTACTAGGGCATTCCTAGCTATACTCCTGGTGGAGTATTGGTTGTTAACTGGACAGAAGAGGTTTTGTATAGCGGGTGGTAAGGCCCATCAAAACTTTTTGTGAGCAGACTGGCCTGGTACCTTAGTCTGTTCTAGAGGGGAAACAATTGGTTAGGGAATATAGGGAGCAGCTGTGAGTGAGCATATCAGCCACAAGGGCAAAGAGACATGTCTTATTAAGTACCATCCTGACTTTGTTAAGAACAGTGTCAGAAGCCACACTGTGGACTGGAAGGCCATTATCTTGAAGCAGGAGGACCATGCTGGAGACTACAAGGTGCCTGACTTCTGAGGTGAGGTTCAGGCATTGCCTGTACAGCATGCCTAGCTTTTTATTTGCAAGACTAACAATGTTGTCCACATGGGGTGCAAAGGAAAGAGTATCACCCAGGGTGCCTCCTAGGTATTTAAAATAATCAACCTGATCCAGTATAGTACCATTAGCATTATGGATGGCAAGGGGGAGACTTTTTTCACTTGTGGATCAGAGAACAGCATAGTCTTGGTTTTCCTGTAGTTCAGGACAAGTAAATTTAGCCTGAACCATTCCTCCAATGATTCAAAGCTATTTTGTAGGTCATTGGTTAGTATTTCCTGGCATATACTACTGGTAAAGATGACGGCATCATCAGCATAGAGAAGCACCTTCTAAGAAGGGCAATCTTCTGTGGACTATTTATGAACAAGCCAAAAGGAAGTGGACCTAGTATTGAGCCTTGTGGCACCCCTACGGAAACACTTTTAACATCAGATAGAACACCATGAATCTTTACCCATTTTTGCAGTCAGAGAGTTAGCTACGGAACCAGCTTACCATGTTGAGCGAGAGGCCTAATGTATGAAGCTTATCGAGCAATGGTGAATGATTTACCAGGTCGAACGCTTTTGTCAAATCAATGTAGATGGCACCCACCAGATGACCACCATCTAGGGCCTCATACAGGAAGTTGGTGTACTCAATAAGGGCAGTACTGATGCTATGGAGCTTCCTGAATCTGTGTTGCTGTTTACACTGACAATTATATTTGCACAGGTAGGTGACAAGTTGGTCCGATACTAGTCTATCGATAACCTTGGACAATGGAGAAAGGACTGATATAGGCCTGTAGTTCACAATGTTGGAGTAGTCACCACTATTGTGTAGTTCCATGTCAATAGTGCGCATGAAATTTCAGCTCGGCAAATAAGATCGCGGTCAATTTGCCGCATGACAATGCAGCGCTCACACACTCCCGCATGAGCAGTCTCATTGCAATCTATTTGCCATTTACAGATCTAGCATCTAAAACCAGGTATTTTAATAGGATGATACAAAGCTATAAGGATGATTACCATACGGAAGAATCTCACCAACACTATTTATTTGCCATGCTTCCTTGTAATTGACCTTGTATGTATTTATGAGTCATGGATGCCCACATTAATAGTAACAAATAAAGATTCATTACCTCTATAATGTGTTGTGCTGAATTTTCCTCCATTTCCAATGTTGACAAGATTGACTTCCTACTTCGTCTCATGAGCCTCAGTCACATGATTGCTCGCATGGGTGTTTTCCTGTGTACAGTACCGTAGTTCATTCTGTTAAAAATGTAAACTTTATTTTTTTCTTAAGACGAACACACACATTAAAATTTATTGTCCTTCAGAGGGTGCAAATCAGACTTGGAGTTGAAAGTTGTGAGCGATGGCTCTCAGGTAGTCGATTTCTGAACACTTCCATAGCCACTAACCACAGCCATAATCCATTTGGCAGTGTCCCGATACTTACGACGGGATGCAGGGGGATCCTGCCTTGAAAGGTACTGCTCCAGCTTTAGTACATTTAGGTTCTGTTCTGTTTTAAGCTCCTTGATGAATTTCTAAATAGTCGGATGACTGACTCCAAGTCAGTTATTGAAACTACAATGCCATACCTCCACAGCATTTATTGTATGAGGGAGAGATTGTGCAACAGCATTGTAGCAGTTCCAAAATTCAGGACTTTTGTGCGCTGACTTCTGTTATTAGTGCAATATGTTTTTAGTTGAAATGACTGTGCTGAAAAGCTTACGTGGAAAACGCTGCGCTGAATTGACTTGATACCTTATTGTGCACTGGTGTGACTAGTGCAGGTTTCCACAGAATTACAGGGAGAAGTTAAATATTTTAGAGAGGGGAAGAGCAAATTCCTCTATGGACAAAGCCCCCAACTTCATGTCAATCGTATCAACCCCACCCTAGTTTTATTCAAGACTCCTTTTACATATTTGAGGATGTCCACTATAGTGATGGGGTTGAAATAGAATTTTGGGTAACTAGGGCTTTGATCAGGGCTACTAGTTTGATCAGTACAATTGTTATCAGTGGACCCTAGCACCATATTGGGGAGGAGGACAGAGCTGAGGTCAGTAAAGCCGGTGTTGAAAATATTGTCTATCTTATTTATTTATTTTATTTATTTATTTACTTATTAGATCATCGGTTTACAGACCTTTGAGTCATAGACTCATTTACAAAGGCACCTCATCAAGAGAGCAATACATCACAGTAAACAAAACAGTACAGTACATAATGCTTAGATTAAAAAAGAAACCAGTGTTACAGGCATTCACTGGTAGTACACGCTTGGTAATAAGTAGATCACAGATTGTTTGGGGCAAGGATGACAGTCCGGTTAATACTGAGCATCCTGGGGTGTGTTTTGTCATTTTTACCCAGGAGTTCCTTTATGTTGTCCCAGAATTTGTTCTCATTACTCCAATTATTTACTTCTTGTTCTTAATAGTGTGTCACTTTTTCCTGTCTTATTCCCCTTGTGCACTTACTTTGGGCTTCTTTGTACCTTTGCAGGTCACAAGGTGAGTCGGATTCTCTCACTCGTTGCCACCGATTATCCCTGTCACACATTTGAACTAGAAGTGCAGAGGTGACCCACCCTGCCACAGTGCCTTGGACCTTGTATTTTTTATAGTGGGCAAATTTGTTGCATGCGGCATTCAGCTGACTTATCAAGAAGTCTAGGGCCATGTCAATATCAGTGATGGAATCAAGATAGCTCCAATCCACCTGGGCCAGGTGTGACTTGAAATCACCAATTAAGCCTTTACGAGGGACCCCACAGTTGATAGTTTTAGGGGAGGACTTAGGGAGTTTAGCTGTCCAGGCACATTGTACTGGGGAGTGGTCACTGGTGGAATCTGGTAAGATTGAGACCTCAATTAGCCTTTCCTGATGGGTGAAAAGTATCCTGTCAATGAAAGTTCTGGTTCCAGTTTGTAGTTGGCCCTGGTACAGTCTTTAGCTACCTGTGTAAAGAACAGACTGGCCAACAGATCCTTATGGGCAATACTAGATTTGACTGCCCAGTTTATGTTAAAATATCCAGTGACTATGGTTTTCCAGTTATGGTTGGCTTGTTTGAAGTACCTTGCAAATGATTCAAGGCCAAGTTGTTGTTTGTCTGGGGGTATGTAGACTAACATTATAACAAGTGATATAAATCCCCTTCCCAGTAGAATTTTAACGGCCAAACATTCACAGTCAATTGTGGGGTTGTCTAGGTTAGGTCTATGGCCATGTAGGTCATCCCTTAAATAGATTAGGCAACCACCCTCCATTTACCTTGGTGCTGCTGCCTAAATATGTTATAGTCACCCAGTGTGATGGCAGCATCAGGGGTTTTGGGAGAAAACTATGTTTCCGTGAGAGAAATTATATCCAGTTAACAAGTACCACTCAAGCTTCAGACAGTGCAAGTTCTGATAGGAGACTACCTATGCTAAGGGAGACAATATTTAGCTTCCCTTTGGAATCCTTGCCTAACCCATTGCTACTAAGTGGGTCTCGGTTGGGGTTGATATTACCAGACACTAGGAGGAGAATGAGTAACAGTTTTTTTAGGTCCCTCAGTTCATGGGTTAGCCTCAAGGATTCATTAGTACGTGAGCGATATTTAATGCAGACCTTGTAACCATGAGTGACATAGGAGAAGGTAAGGCACAAACCAGCTGAACCATGGGTAACATGATCTCGAGAGGAGTGCAGCATAAAATGAGGGCCACGGTGTTGGCAGGTAGACCAGGGACACCCATTTCCCATGGCCACTGGTTTAAGTATGAGAAGTTACTAATATCAAAGAACTGCCGGTTACACAGACACGTGTTATGGAGGTATGTGTGATTTTGTATGTCTTTGAAACTTGGCTTTATGGCCAGTGCCCTTTGGGCTGGTTCTTTGTCTGATGGCACTACACCCAGTTAAAATGAGCAGGTAGGTATAGATCAGCAATAAGTTGGTAATATTAGGCGGCTAGGACACAGGTGATGTCTATGGACAGTGATACAGCTGTCTAGAGCAGCTGAAATACATCAGAGCTATACAAATAACTGTTACCCCCCCTTGTCCTCATCTTCTGTCTAGGAGCCCCAGTGGTATAACGGGGGGGGGGGGGGCACAGACCTGTACTCCTTCCTGGCACCTCTGCAAAATTTGAAGAAAAGAAAGGCCTTACCTGGCAGATTCATTAACCACTCAGCACATTCACAAATACTTGAACAGCAAAATTATTTATTTTGGGACAGAAATTATTTTGTCCAATAGAAACAAGTCAACTGGAGCAGCTCCATGGGGCTGAGAGATTCAAAACAGCAGGCAGACACAAGGCTTTGGTACCAGCCACAGCTAGAGATTAAGGGCTAAACAGCATAGACCAAATGGCTCCACCTTTATATTTCTTTGAGCAGAGACTTCAGCTCACCATAAGTCGTACCCTTAATTGTCCTTGTTCTCCCTGGAAGAGTGCCTTCCTCCTCCCTGCCCTCGGGTCTAACTGGAACCCCGGGGCAATGCAGCCTAAATGCCACCCGTGGCTTCTCCCACATTTACCTGTGCTTTCCATATGAGCCGAAACTGGCTCTGCCTACTCCCTTTTGCTTCCAAAATGAACCAAGGCCTGAACTAGATGAAGACGGACCGGCTCCCTCCTTACTGCATTCTGGTTCCCCAGGGTTGTGTCTTTTAGCGGGTTTGATGGGTCTGCCCCAGACACAGGCACGGTAGGCCCCAAGGTGAATCCCAGGACACAATCCTCCCTCTGGCTTACTCTCCAGACAGCGTGCCACATGGGAGAGGCCCTCCAAACCTGCCACCTCTGGAAAGCCCTGCTGTGGCCTTGCCACCGCCACAACAACCCCACTGCCTGGACTCCACTCCACTTAATTGGGTTTTCTGGGACCACTTGCCTTCGATGTTGCTCTAGCCTTTTTACACACCTTCTTTTCCATCCTATTCCACTGTGGACGACACTGGAAACTCACATCCCAATGGCCACCAAGCTCCTGCATCCCTTTCTCGGAAACCTCCCAGTGTCGCACCAATGCTGCCAGCCAAAACCTTTGGGGCTGGAGGGTTTTAAGCCTCCCTGGTTGCACAGCCACTATCATGGTGAAACTCTGCCTCCTGGTGGCAGCAATAGGAGTCGCCTCCAAATGATAAAAACAGGGCACAGGGCCAGAGATAGTAAGCCCACCCCAAGGGTGGGGTTACATAACTATGAACAGAGCTATGTCAATAAGGCAGTACTCAAATTAGATGGGCAGTTGCAATTGTATAGTCACTTGTATACCATATACTTGTATACCATATATAGCCCAATTCTAGGTGGCTGGAACAGTAAATTAAATCAGAGTACACCAATACATTTAAAGTTCCATGTCAAAACTGTAGTAGTGACCCAGAGTTAGAGCACTGTGCCAAGGTTAAAGAAGTCAGTTAACAATACCAATAAAGTATATTGGAATACACCACATACATTTATAGGGCTCAAACAAGTTAGTTATGCCTTCGAACTAGGACCTATTTGCTCAATATTATCTTCCCTATCAATATTCGCAGGGATTAATGTAGACAGTTAACAACAGCAACTATCTGAGATACCACCCCCTAAAAGCATCATTCTGAATATTTGTAGGGATTAATGTAGACAGTTAACAATAACAACTATCTGAGATATTACCCCTAAAAGCAACATTTTGATTATTTGCAAAAGATTAATGTAGACAGTTAACAGTAGCAACTGTGATACTAACCCTTACAGGCAACATTCTGAATATTTGCAGGGATTAATGTAACAGTTAACAATAACAGCTATCTGGGATACTACCCCTAAAAGCAACATTCTGAATATTTGCAGGGATTAATGTAGGCAGTTAACAATAACAGCTAGCTGAGAGACTACCCCCTAAAAGCAACATTCTGAATGTTTGCATGGATTAATGTAACAGTTAACAATAACTGCTATCTGGGATACCACCCCTAAAAGCAACATTCTGAATATTTGCAAGCATTAACGTAGGCAGAAAACAAGAGCAGCTATCTGTAATCCTACCCCTTGTAAGCAATTTCTGAATATCTGCAATGGCTTAGTGTAGACAGTCATCAGTAACAGCCATCTGTACAACTACCCTCTATACGCAGTTACCTGCATCCGCTGAGCCAATGAGTTAGACCAGGGCACTGTTTTTGCAGTAAGACAGCATCAGTAAAGCTCTCTGTTCTTCACTTGGCTGCATCCATTGGAGTAGGGAGAGAGGGCATAGTCTCCTGGCATCCTGGTGCCTCCCCTCTGGTGATTTTCCTTGAAGATTCCCACTCCTGCTGTGCCACTCACGCAGGGACCACTCACATGGGACTGCTAGACTGGCAATATAGAAAAGGCCAGAGAACCCACCCACAGACAAACAATTGGGCTTCTGATTGGCCCCAGCAGTTGGAGTAGCTCCTGCTGTTGTAAGGCAGTTCTGTGGGAAGCTGGCAACTTTCAGGGAGAGCCCAAAAGCAACAAAGCCTCTTGACCCCTCTCAAAGATGACAGGCTGGTCTGCAAGGCAGGGGGCAAGTTGGTGTCCTGGATCTGTGCTGCGCTCTGGCAGGGAGAGTCAGTTTTGCAGTTCTTCTACTGAGAACCTGCCCACAGACAAGCAATCAGGCTTCTGATTGGCCCCAACAGTTGGAGTAGCTCCTGGTACACTAAGGCAGTCTTGTGGCAAGCTGTCAACTTTCAGGGACAGCCCACAAGCAACAAAGGCTCTCGACCTCTTTCAGAGATGGTGGGCTGGTCCATGAGGCAGGGGGAAGTCAGCATCCTGGGTCTGTGTGGCGCTCTGGCAGGAAGAGTATGTTTTGCAGCTTTCTTGCTGAGAATCCACCCACAGACAAGCGATTAGACGCCCTGGCAACTGAAGTACCTCCTGCTATTCTAAGGCAGTTCTGTGGCCAACTGGCAACTTTCAGGGAGAGCCCACATGCAACAAAGGATCTCAATCCCTCTCAAAGATGGCGGGCTGGTCTGTGAGGCAGGGATTAAGTTGGCGTCTTGGATCTGTGTAACGATCCGGAAGGGAGAGTACATTTTGCAGCTGTCCTGCTGAGAACCACCCACAGAAACAAGCAATTGGGCTTCTGATTGGCCTTGGCAGTTGAAGTAGCTCCTGCTACTCTTGCAGCTCTCCTGTGGAGAACCCACCCAGAGACAAGCGATGGGGCAGCAACTTGAGAGGAGGCCAGTTGGAGGAGGTGGGTCCAGGCCTCCTTCCAATCCCTGCTCAGTAGTCCCTGACCCAGAGAATGAAGTGTGCAGCATGGTGAATGGTGACTGCACCACAGCCAGGTGCTGGCCATTGCAGAAAACTGTTTGTTTTTTTATTTTAAAAAAATTAAGGGGCTGGCCTGGTGGTGCTGAGGGTTGAGGTGCTGGACCCACACCTCATGCCATGCTGGCGCCCCACATTCGGAAATGAGTGCGGGCTGCCGGGGGTTGGCAGGAAGGAGAAGGACTGAGCATCCGGAGAACAGCTCTCCTTCTTAGGGTAGGGGGGTTTTGGCAGTCGGTGCTAGCCTGGCCCCTAGCAGTGACTGGGGACTGGTGCACCGATGCCGCAAGAAGGGGGTCGGGAGTGGCACAGACACTTAATGGGGGTGCGCATGGGAGAGTGTGTGTGGCACCATCGCAGGCGTCATTGCACGCGCTGCCCCCGACAAGAAGGAAATCAGAAAAAGTAGCACCTCACAGAGGATGAAGGGGGAGCTCACAGGCCTCGCACCTGGCCAGCCGTGGCACTGATACACTAGATCTGGATCTAGCTGATATAAAAGCTTCCTAATTCCACTGTATTGGGACTGACTGGGAAATGCATTTAAAACACTGTCTGATGTTTTGTGGCACCTGCATTGTGCTAGTTGCTCTGAACTGTGTTAATTACCCTGAAACTGTGCTATTTTCCCCAGAACTGTGCTCTTTGCCCACTGTCTAATGAACTGCTATGCTAACTGAATAATTGCCCTATGGCATAATGAACTGCTGAACCTGTATTAACCTATTTACCTAACAGCCTACCTACATTTTGACATCCTGTTTGCCCTGACATAACTGAGTGGTATGTTTCTGCAAGTTTGTGTAACCCCCCTACCAATCGGCATTTACTATAATGTCTTCCTGGGCTACTTAATGCCCAGTGTCAGGCTGGTATCCTGTCTTAAGTAATGCTATCTACTTGTGTGAGAGTGCCCTAGTGAGCCTTTATGCCTGTCTCTTTAAGAGCATCGCTAATCTCTCTTTAGAAATTAGTCTGGGCTGGGTCCAAGTGATTTAAGGTTTGTGATCAGTCAGACAGTGTGTTATTTTGCTCCATTCTGCAGTTGCTATTTGCGTTGAGGGAGCTCTGATAGGAACTGTGATTGTTTACTGTTTATTTGCTTTTATAGTAAAGATAACAAAATTTGTCTAACCTGCTTTTATTGCAGCTCGAACATTTGGATGGGAGCCACCATGTTGGGTCTTGAACTTCCAGTATTTGGACCAATTGAACCACTGGGGACCTAAAATGGAGACTGTCCCCAGGGGCGTTGTGGGAAGGAAATTCTGTAGTTTTGTAGTTTTGACTGTTGGCACCTAAATTGGCCTGGGGGGAGCCCAAACTGTAACAGACAGCTCCCTCAGCCAACCGAACATTTGGATTACCAGGGAAATCCCCAGAACTGCCTGAAGCAGTAGATCAGTTAGAGTTGGAAGTGGAAGAGTGAACAGCTCGAGCTTTCGAGCAGCTGCTCCCTGAAGGAGTGTTGAGGAATCGGCAGGAAGAGGCTCTGCTGGCTTTCCTGCCATGTTCTCCTACAATTGAACTGCCTATTGCAGAAGTCAGACGTGTCCAATTTCCAGCCTTGGAACTGCGGCAGAAGAAAGAAGTTGTTATTGCGACTTGTGAGTTGGACCGAAGACTTGCTCCAGAAGCAATCAGCCCAACTTGTGATAGAATTTGTCTCGGATTGAAAGGTTTGCGCAGTGCAGCTGTCAATTTGCAACCAGACTGTATCCGAACTGTTGTTTAAAGAAGTTAGTGATTTAAATGTGCTGAATGTGTTTCATGGGTCACAGTTTGATTCCCCACAGTCAAATCTGTTATGCCAGCTGGAGGCTTCACCAGCAGAAGATCACAAACTTTTGCAGAACTGTTCATCCTGCCTGTGCCATGCAATCTTGGCCTAAGCAGCTACTTGTGCATCAGAGACCTTCTTGGCGAAAGACTGGCCTGGGGATTCGGCTCCCTGCCCAACACCATTGAGCAGGTAGTGAACACCTGGAGGTGAGCCATGTCGGCCCCGCTTCCCCTGTTCTCCCAGATCATCACCACAAGGTCTACATCTCGCCTGTCCTGCATCCAGGTTCTGGTAGCATGAGTACAAATCAGAGTAGCTCCCTGCAACAAAAGCAAAAATCATTGTGGTGCCAACTAATTGTTTCTTTCACTGGGTTGTTGCAACGGACTAAGCCATCCAGCTTGGATTACAGATAATTGGGCTGAGTGCATGTTTAACTGTTTTCCTTTCTTAAGGGCCCCAAACAACAGCTGCAACACTGGTTACCCCCAGGCAATGCTTCAGGCTAGCCTGCATGACACACTGGGTACCCAGGGTTGTTGAAATGTCTAATTGGGACTTACAGTACATGCTGAACAATCCTGATTTAAATCAGACTGCTAATCATTCTGCTAGATTTGTACCCCTCCCTTGTTCACTGCCCTTAAATAAATCTAATCGTCTTTATCACGTTTAACCTGGCTAGTGTGCATATTATTAGTTGGGTTACAGTGGTAAGATTGTATTGCTGCATTGCTGATCTTATTTTCCAGGGGGTCTCCAGGGCAGCTGCTGCAGATCCAGCCCTGGTGGTAAATGAAAAGGGTATGAGCACATTATTATTACTGTCTACTGATTGTGAATGTACCATTGTGTTATTCCTCAGGTCACTAGAAGGGTTGGTGGGTGGTTATAGTGTCCCAGAGGGCTGTACCCAAAAACCCAAATGCCACTGCTGCTGAGTACATATCCACTTTAGAAGGGGTGTTTGGTAGCACAGAATCTGGGGAGGATTTAATATGGAAGTTCAAGTCTGCTAAACAACAGAAGAATGAGAAGTTGTCTGCTTTTGTCACCCAAATTGAATGGGCCCTGCAGAGAGCGCATAGAAAGAGGGGGCGTCGTCCCAGCTAGTACACTGAATCATGTCAGGCTGGAGCACATCCTCATATCTGCCCATTACTCAAGTGTGCTTATGTTAAAATTAAAGTTTCAGGACAGAAAAGATAACCCTCCCCAATATTGTTGGCCGATGAAGGAGATCCAGGAGGCTGAGAATGATGAGGATGGTTGGGAACCATATGCTGGGGTTGCACGCACTACCCCAACCCCAGACTGACCCGATGAGAAATCGGAAGCTCTTGAGACACAGCAGGTCCGAGAGCTGCTGAAAGAGTTAAAAAATATGTGAGCCAGCAAACAAGCTGCAGCTGAAGTGGCCAGAAACTCTAATTTTTGCCCTTCTAAGACTGAGACTGGCAGTGAGGGTGTAGAGGCTCATGCACTTACCACTGAACCTCAAGCTGAATCCAAACTGGTGGAACAAATGAAAGAACTGTGAGCTTTAGTGGGGAACCTCATACATGCCACACAATCCTCTGCCCCCTGGCAGAACTGCGGAGAAAGGGAGCCTGAGCTAAAGCCCAAAGAACACAGTAGAACTCTCACCCCGGACTGCTATAAACTTTGGGAAGAACCGAGCCACCCAGGTGATCTCAGAGAAAAAGTGTTCTGCTACAGGAGTGGAGAGGACAGGCACACCCAACAGAGTTGCAATTCCCCTGAGGACCTGCGGAAAGTCACTGCCAAGCTACATAATCCGGTTCAACAGAGCAATATAAAACCCCAGCTGGGCCCACCCTGAAAATCTTTTTCTTTTAAAACTACTGTAGGCCAGTCTGCAAAACAGACTCCCCTGGATTGGTCCGAGATGGTGGGCCCATCCATGGAAACCACAGTGACTGTTAACGGCATCTCCACCCGAGCTGTGCACAATAGTGGCTCGTAGGTCACCATAATATTTAAAGACTGGTACGACCAACACCTATCTGCTCTCCCGCTCTTACCCCTAGAAGGACTGCATGTATGGGGGTTCAGTGACAAATCCTATCCTTACCAAGGGTATGTATGAATTTAGTTGTCTTTTCCTACTGCTGTTGCTGGGGTGGATAAACAAGTGGAGACACTGGCTCTGGTGTGCCCACCGACGGGGATGTATGATGGTAGTAGTAGTAGTAAATTTTATTCATTTCATACATGGAATTAATAAATTGGATAGCTCAACTGAGACAAGCTCATTTCCAGTGAGGTCCTTTGTGCAAAGTTGCAAGATTTACATAACACACAAAATACAAAGACATGTAAAAATATACATGATGGTATCCCCTTGCTGATTGGGATCAATGCTCATATGTTTGGCAGGCTAGCCCAGCTCTGTCAAGAGAACCAAGGCAAGTGGACTGGGAAAGTATTACACATTCTGGCCATCATGCGCAGAGTATATGACTTGCAGATGAAAAACAAAGAGGTTGAGAAAGATGAACCAGTGAGAGTGGTATGGAAGAAGGATCCGGAATCCCTTGTGTTGTCTCCCAATGCACAGTGTACCATAAGTGGCAAAGTGTGAATTAAACAAGATGTAAAAAATAATATCCTCATGTTGGACACCCCAGAAGAGGGTAAACTCCCTGAGGGACTGTTGATCAAGCCTAGCATCCTACCAGCCTGGGCTCATGCCTATGAGTGGTGGTACAAGTCCAGAACATGTCCAACTGGGATATCAGGGTTAATCGAGGTTGCACCCTGGACACTGTATGTTGTGCAGACATGGCTGTGTTGCCTAGCAAGAAAGGCACTATAGAGACTGATGAGGTGACCCCCGATCTGTTCGACTTTGGAGAGTCTCCCATCCCCGAAGAGTAGAAAACTAAAATCAGCCAGAAGCTACTCAGAAAAGCAAGATATTCTCTTTGAAGAAGTGAGATGTGGGATGTGTCACTGGGGTTGAACACTACACAAGACTACACGATGAAAGGCCTTTCCATGAGAGAGCTCGGCACCTAGCCCTGGCGGATATCAATGACAATCGATGCCACCTCCAGTAGATGCTTGCGGCTGGCATTTTACAGGAGTCTTACCTATTGTGGTAGTTCAGAAGAAAAATGGCTTGGTGAGGATGTCCGTGGACTACCGGACTTTGAATAGAAGAACCATTCCTGACCAGTACACTATGCCTCGCATCCAAGATGCCCTGGACTACCTCAATGGAAGTCAATGATTTTCTGTGCTGGATCTCTGGAGTGGATATTACCAGATCCCAATGGCCCCCGAAGATAGAGAAAAAACAGCATTTATCTGCCCTTTGGGTTTTTATGAATTTCTGCACATGCCTCAAGGTATTTCGGGAGCACCTGCCACTTTCCAGAGGCTGATGGAGTGAGCTGTGGGAGACATGAACTTATTAGAATGCCTTGTCTACCTAGATGATGTCATTGTGTTTAACGGGACCCTTGAAGAGCACGAGACTTGTCTGTTCAAGATTCTAGACCAACTGGAGGATTTGGGGCTAAATTGATCAATAGACAAGTGTCAGTTTTTTCAAAGGTCTGTGAAATATGTTGGTCATATAATGTCATCTGAAGGGATCCAAACTGACCCGAGCAAAGAGGAGTCTCTAACCACCAGGCCCCAGCTTAATAATCTTAAAGAGCTGCAAAGGTTCTTGGGGTTCTGTGGATATTATCGCTGGTTCATAAAAGACTACACCAAAGTCATCCACCTTTTGCTCAACCTAACATAACATTACCTATCTACAAACAAGAAATACAAGGAAAGTGTGGTCAAAGAGGAGGAAAAGGTCTACTTTCGGTCAAATTAACTCTTTGTAATCAGGTGGACCCCAGAGTGTGAGGCAGCATTCTATGACATCATCCACCAACTCACTCATGCACCCGCGCTTGCTTATGCAGACCCTGACAAACCGTATGTGTTGCACACTGATGCCAGCTTGAAGGGACTCGGTGCTGTTCTATATCAAGAATATGAGGAAGGTTTACACCCAGTGGCATTTGCTAGTTGTAGCTAACACCCTCTGAAAAGAACTACCCTGTACACAAACTTGAGTTCCTTGCCTTGAAGTGGGCCGTGGTGGACCAATTCCACAAATATTTATATGGTGCAAAAATTCTAGTAAAGACTGATAACAATCCCCTCACTTATGTCTAGACTTTGTCAAAGTTGGATGCCACCAGGCATCGCTGGCTATCTTCACTCTCCACTTACGATTATTCAGTAGAATATCGGCTGGGCTTAAACCACATTGATGCTGATACCCTTTCCAGGAGACCTGACATTAACTTGAAGAGGGTGAGAATGTCCGAACAGTCTTTCAAAGCTCTTTGTTAAAAGTTCAATAAAGATGAGCACCCCTCTCCTGAAACAATTGATTGCCTGGTAGGCTGCCTGGGCCCTCCTGACACTTGTGTCCCTGCTTCCTACTGCCACCTTGCAGCCCTGGACCTCAGCATGTTGCTCCAACTTACATCTGATAACATACAGTGGGCTCAGGCCCAAGACTCCATGATCAAGCCTGTGCTGGATGCTATTCATGATGGAAAGAGTGTGTCTAAACTGCGTTCTTCTGACCCCGAAATGCCCTGCTGTTTAGAGAGGAACCCAGATTAAGTTGCGCAACAACCTGCATTACAGAGAAACTCATAATTGACACAGTCAAGTTATCCAACAACAGCTAGTGCTACCTACAGTTTTCAAACGTGTGGTTCTACATGCCCTTCATGACCAGATGGGACACTTAGGCTGTGACCAAACTACTGACTTGGCCCGTGCTCGATTCTGCTGGCCAAAAATGGGGGCTGACATTGAGTCTCACATCAGAAGTTGCAGTCGTTGTCTCCAGAGGAAAGCTCAGCTCCAGAGGGTTGCACTCTTAGTCAATACCTCTACCAGTGCGGCCATGGAGTTGTGTGTATTGACTTCTTATGTCTTGAACAAGATCAAAAGAATATTGGCAATGTGCTAGTGGTGACTGATCATTTTACTCGTTATGCCCAGGCATATCCAACCAAAGACCAGAAAGCATTCACAGTGGCAAATGTCCTGATTGAAAAGTTCTTTGTCCATCACAGTGCCCCCAGAGAATTCACTCTGATCAAGGGAGAGACTTTGAAAGCCTCATGATCAAGGAAATGCTCTCACTCTGGGGATTGCGAAAGTCCAGAACCACCCTTTATCACCCCACAGGGGGATCCACAGCCTGAAAGGTTTAATCGCACATTACTAGACATGCTGGGCACACTTCATCCCCGGGACAAGTCTAAATTTAGCCAACAGATAAGCACCTTAGTCCTTGTGTATAACTGCACTAGAAGTGACGCTACTGGGTTCTCCACCTACCGCCTAATGTTTGGTCAAGAAGCCCGATTGCCAGTAGACATCTGCTTTGGAGTGTCCCCCGATGGAGTCAAAGAAGATAATTACCATCAGTATGTTTTTTTTCCCCACTCTTTTTCCCTCTGGTCACTGCCTGCGGAGCCTCTCTCAGGCATCCTGCCTGTTCCTGCCTGCCTGAGGTCCTCTTGACCCTAAGCCTCGTCTCTCTCCGCCTCCTCACTCCTCCCTCCTCCCACAGCCAACACCCCCAGCTTAACCCCTCTGGGGTGGGGCCGCCCCTCCTCTTTGGGCACTCTTACAAGTCAGACTCTGGCCATAGGTGAGGGCCCGGGTGGAGGAACTGGAAGGCTGGGCGAGATGGATCCGGTGACAGGCATGGGGGTCAGGTGCCATCACCTACCATGCAGAGTCAGGCTTTTCTGTGTTCTGGTGTCCTTTCTCCCCCCCCCCCAGCATGGTGCACCCCTGATGCCATGGCACACGGCAACCCTGCTGGCGTCAGCCACACTGCTTGACATGCTGTCGGTGTACTGCAGCACCCCCGATCTCCACTGGGAGCAGCTGGTATGCCGGACAAGCTCCATCCCTTCCCCCTGGGGGAGGAGAGCAGCCATGCGGGTGCTCAGTCCTCGCCTCGTCCCTGCCGACTGCTGGCACCCGAGCTTGCTCCTGAACTTGGGTCACTGGTGTGGCTTGAGGTGTGGTGTGCAGTGCCTCAACCCTCAGCACCACTGGGCCAGCTCATACCTTCAGTATGTTCAGAAGCTAAAAGCCCAGTTAAACCAAACCTACTAACTGGCACACACCATGGCAGCAAAGAGGAACTTGGCAAAGAAAGAAAGGCACGACAGACATGTCAAGGCCCAAAAACTGCAACCTGGAGACAGAGTTTTATTGCAAAATTTGGGACTGCATGGAAAACACAAGACTGCCGATAGGTGGCACCACACCCCCTACATTGTTGTCAGCAAGCTGGAGGATCTGCCAGTCTATAAAGTGTATCCAGAGAATGACCCACGAGCTGTAAAGACAATGCGCAGAAATAATTTGTTACCTATTGGGCAAATCATCATTGAGTCTGCATCTCAAGACACTGCCCCTCCTGGGCCTGTAACCAGAGCTGCAGCTAAAAAGAAACAGTTAACCCCCTCTCCAGTTGATAAAGATTCAAGGCCTTCCATCAGTCATGTTCTAAATGAAATCGACTGCCAGTCTGAATCCGATGACAGTGAGTGTGAGGTCCTCTATTACCCGTCCTATAAACTGAGTCAGTTGTTTCAAGGTAACCCGATGTGCAATCTTGGAGATGAAGCTGGACCTTCAAAACTGTTTAACCCTCCAGCCTTCTCCATAGCCCCTGTGCCCCTGAAAGTGAGGTGCAAAGTGTGACTTGCGATGTAGCTGACTCCTTGTGTCTTGTGTAATTAGTTGAGCCCAAAGAAAGAGAGCCAGAAATGGAAAGCACCACTGGCAACATACCAGAAGGTACAGAATTGTTTGTAACCAATGACTCTGAGAATGTTGTGGAAAATGATGTTAATGAAGGTAATGATGTTGAAAGTATCAGTAATGTACTACAAGACTTAAATTCCATGGAATTTCCTCTAGATGACGAACCTGGAATTTCTTCAGAACCAAGTACTGAAAGTAATATTGTTGAACCAGAACTAAAAGAGCAAGAAGCTGAAAGTGCTTCCAGTCCAGAGCAGACAGCCAGTGCAGAGGTACCCCTTTCTTCAGAAGCAGACTTATTGACCAGCAATGTTGAAAGAACTGAGCCTGTGGCTGCCCCTCCCAGAAAGTCTGAAAGAGCCACAAAGCCAGTAATACTCCTCAGTTATGACTGCCCTGGAATGCCTATAGACCTCCCATTACAGGTAGTTCACAAAGGGATGCATATTTCTGAAAGATCTCTTCTAAAACTGTGTTATTCTGCCACATCTAAGCTAATAGTGAAACCTTCCAATCAGTGTACTAATGCCCTTGCCCCATGCAGCCCTAGTGTAGCTGATAGGGATAGGCCCTAAGCCAGGTGGGTTAGTATGCAGGAGGAAATGCAAACCAGAATTGTAAGGGTAATGTGTCTAAATACTTAAATATGTTAAACTGTTCATGGAAAATGTTATGAAAATGTGTCCTTATGGAACTGTCATTGCTAAAGTGAAAAATATAGCAGTACTGTTGTTATGATCTGTCTTACTGCTGCATCAGCTTTTATTTTTACAGTATGCTACTAGAACATGCATGTATTTTCGTATAATATCTTTATGTAGACTTTTATAGTAAGCGTAGTCTTAACGCGGATGACAAGTTTTTCCAGGCAGGGAAGAGTGTAACCCCGCTACCAATTGGGGTTTACTATAATGTCTTCCTGGGCTCCTTAATGCCCACTGTCTGGCTAGTGTCCTGTCTTAAGTAGTGCTATCTATTTGTGCGAGAGTGCCCTAGTGAGCCTTCACGCCTGTCTCTTTAAGAGCATAGCTAATCTGTGTTTAGAAATTAGTCTGGGTGGGGTATGAGTAATTTAAGGCCTGTGCCCAGCCAGACAGTGTGTTATTTTGCTCCATTCTGCAGTCGCTATTTGCATAGAGGGAGCCCTCATAGGAACTGTGATTGTTTACTGTTTGTTTGCTGTTATAGTAAAGATAGAGAAGTTAGTCTAACCTGCTTTTATTGCAGCTCGAACATTTGGATGGGAACCACCATGTTGGGTCTTGGACTTCCGGTATTTGGACCAATCGAACCACTGGGGACCTAAAATAGAGACTGTCCCCATGGGTGTCATGGGACGTAAATGCTGTAGTTTTGTAGTTTTGACTGTTGGCACCTAAATTGGCTTGGAGGGGAAGCTCAAACTGTAACTGACAGCACCCTCAGCCAACCAAACTTTTGCATTACTAGGGAAATCCCCAGAACTGCCTTAAGCAGTGGATCAGTTAGAGCTGGAAGTGGAAGAGTGAACAGCTTGAGCTTTCGAGCAGCTGCTCCCTAAAGAAGCATAGGGGAATTGGTGGGAATAAGCTCTGCTGGCCTTCCTGCCATGTTCTCCTGCAATCGAACTGCCTGTTGCAGAAGTCGGACATGTCCGATTTCCAGCCTTGTAACTGTGGCAGAAGAATGAAGTTGTTATTGCAACTTGTGATTTGGACCGAAGAGTTGCTTCAGAAGCGATCGGTCCAGCTTGTGATAGAATTTATCTCGGATTGAAAGGTTTGAGCAGTGTAGCTGTCAATTTGCAACTGGACTATATCTGAGCTGTTGTTTAAAGAAGTTAGTGATTTAAATGTGCTGAATGTGTTTCATGGATCGCGGTTTGGTTCCCTATGGTCAAATCTGCTATGCCAGCTGAAGGCTTCACCAGCAGAAGATCACAAACCTTTGCAGAACTGTTCATCCTGCCTGTGCCCTGCCATCTCAGCCTAGGCTGCTACTCGTGCATCAGAGACCTTTTCGGCGAAAGACTGGCCTGGGGATTTGGCTCCCTGCCCAACACCATTGAGCAGGTAGTGAACACCTGGAGGTGAGCCATGTTGGCCCCATTTCCCCTGTTCTCCCAGATCATCACCACAAGGTCTACATCTCACCTGTCCTGCATCCAGGTTCTGGTAGCATGAATACAAATCAGGGAAGCTCCCTTCAACAAAATCAAAAATCATTGTGGTGCCAACTAATTGTTTCTTTCACTGGGTTGTTGCAACGGACTAAGCCATCCAGCTTGGATTACAGATAATTGGGCTGAGTGCATGTTTAACTGTTTTCCTTTCTTAAGGGCCCCAACAACAGCTGCAACACCGGCCACTCCTGGGCAATGCTTCAGGCTAGCCTGCATGACACATTGAGTGCCCAGGGTTATTGAAATGTCTGACTGGGACTTACAGTGCATGCTGAACAATCCTGATTTAAATCAGATTGCTAATCATTCTGCTAGATTCACGCCCCTCCCTTGTTCACTGCCCTTAAATAAATCTGGTTGTCTTTTTCATGTTTAACCTGGCTAGTGTGCATATTATTAGTTGGCTACAGTGGTAAGATTGTATTGCTGCATTGCTAATCTTATTATCCAGGGGGTCTCCAGGGCAGCTACCGCAGATCCAGCCCTGGTGGTAAGTGAAAAGTGTGTGAGCACATTATTATTACTGTCTACTGATTGTGAATGTACCATTGTGTTATTCCTCAGGCCACTAGAAGGGTTGGTGGGTGGTTATAGCATCCCAGAGGGCTATACCAGAGCAGTTCAGCTACCCCAATACCATTCCTCTGGGTGGAGGCACCTGATCACAGAACTCAAGCCCCTCAACCTGTGTATTGTCACACAGGCAGGAATAGTAGCCCTTAGAATGGCGCCGCCTAGGGGTTACATTTGCTTGAAATGTCTATTAGCCTGATTGAAACACTTAACGGTTTGGCACCCATGTTTCCCTCATAAAGCAGCCAGGTCCAGGAGCGACAGAAGCAACGAGACCGAGAGCAATGAAAGCTCAAGAAACCTGGATTACCAGTCATGCATGTGTTCTGGTGACCGTAGTCGGTGGTCTGCCATGACCTCCCTACTGACGCCTACAGGGTCTTCTGAAATGAACCATTTGCTCTTCACTGACTTGTGGTCTGCCATCACCTATCAACTGACGCAGGGATCCAGAAGTGTCTTTGGCCTTGTGGTCCGGCATGACCCCTACCAGGCAACCAAGTCCTCCGAATCAAGGGAGGAGGTGTGCCTCTGATGCTCCCCAGTGTTCTGAGTGTAGCACTTCTGATCTCTCTTGGGGCACATTTCTACGGCACCATCTGGTGCACTTTCTCTGTAATATCCCCTTTTGTGTGCACCCCATTGCTTGTAGAGTTTACTTGCAGGACATCATTCACAGATGGCTGCCAATTGCCATTTTTAAGAATCTCTTTCCCTGGTGTTACCTGTTGAATGTACATGCTAGATTCGTACTGTACATGTGGGAAGTCCCAAATGACTGGAGGTGATCAAATGTGGTCCCACTCCACAACAGTGGGAGCCAGGAGGAGGCTGGCAACTACAGACTGGTCAGTCTAACCTCAGTGGTGGGGAGGCTTATGGAAACACTGTTAAAGGAGAGGATTGTGTCATTCCTTGAAGTTATTGGAGCACAGGATCCAAGGCAGCATGGATTCACAGCAGGAAGATCGTGTCAAACAAATCTAATAGATTTCTTTGACTGGGTGACCAGGGAGGTGGATCAGGGAAGGGCGGTGGATGTGGCCTACCTGGACTTCAGCAAGGCCTTTGACACCATTCCATATAGAAGATTGGCAAACAAGTTAGGAAGCATGGGGGTGGGCCCCAAGGTGGTAAACTGGGTCAGAAATTGGTTGAAGGGCAGGACACAGAGGGTGCTGGTAAATGGCGTTCAGTCTAAGGAGAGGGAGGTGACCAGCGGGGTGCCACAGAGATCTGTCCTGGACCAGTCCTCTTCAATGTCTTTATAAGTGACATTGCAGGGGGCTGGAGGGGAAAATATGTCTTTTTGCAGATGACACAAAGATCTGCAACAGAGTTGACACTCCAAGGGGACTAGAAACAATGAGGAAAGACCTGGCCAGGTTGGAGGAGTGGTCAGAAATGTGGCAGCTTCGATTCAATGTCAAGAAGTGCAAAGTCATGCACTTGGTGAGCAGAAACTCTGGAGAGGTATACAAATTGGGGGGGAGGCACTGGCAGCCACCAAGCAGGAACAGGACCTGGGAATAATCATATCAGATGACCTAAAGGTGACAAAGCAGTGCAAGAAAGCTGTGGGAAAAGCCACTAGGATACTGGGGTGCATTGGGAGGGGTATCACCAGCAGAAAAAAGGAGGCGGTTATGCCACTGTACAGATCACTGGTGAGGCCTCAGCTGGAGTACTGTGTCCAGTTCTGGAGACCACATCACCGGAAGGACATAGACAGACTGGAGGCAGTCCAGAGGAGGGCTACAAAGATAGTGCAGGGCATGCAGGAAAAGCCTTATGAAGAAAGGCTGGGGGAACTCAATATGTATTCCCTGGAAGACAGGAGAGGAGAGTGAGCGGGACATGATAGAAACTTTGAAGTACCTCAGGGGTATAAACAAGGTACAAGAGGGCAGCATCTTTCAAAACAGAAGATGTGCAAGAACCAGGGGTCAGGAAATGAAATTGGGAGGGAGGGAGGTTCAGAGGCAATATGAGGAAGTACTTTTTCACTGAAAGAGTGGTGGATGCTTGGAATGGCCTCCCAAAGGGGGAAGTGAGGGTGAAAACAGGGAATTTAAGACCACATGGAATAAACATTAGGGTACCCTAGGGACAGGAAAAAGGGTGAGCTGCGGATCAAATAGGATCTGTGGTTAGAAATAGGTAGGCAAAATGGGCAGATTAGGTGGGCCACGTGGTCCTTATCCGCCATCAACTTCTATGTTTCATGTATTAGTATGGTTCTTCTGCATGTTTCTGATGGTAAGCAGCACAGCACTGTGCCAAGATATTTGATTTGTTAATGGTGGGCATGGCACGGGCTTGGGAATTCCTAAAAACTTAAAAATCCCATATCTTGATTCAGGAATGAAAGAAAACAAAAAGAAAAAGGTGTATCTTGATATTTTTGGCAGACAAACCTTATTACTAAAAAAAAAAAAACTATAAGGTCACTAACAATTACTGCTGCTTTAACTGGACTAGTATTCCAGGGCCACAGAGTTCAGAGTTCTTGCAATTGCCAAAGAGTATAACAAATGCCTAAAATCTTAGAATTTTTGCTATTAGTTTAGATACAGCAGTAACAGTGTTTAGCATGCTTAACAGTGTTATGAAGTATAGCAATGCTTTGATTTTATAGATTTCCTTAGAGTAGGATGTTTTATTTACAATTTATAGAATTGCATTGTAGCTAAACCTTCCATAACAACACAGTTTTACCAGTACTTTAAATTCATTGTTTAATGTAACCTTTATTTCCCCCTCCCTACAATAAATTTACTACAGTTACTCTCAATTCTTCTTCATTAAAAAAAAAACAACCCTGGCCCTCGGACAACAGAGCTGCTCTATAGCAGATCTTGCTCCTAATTTTATGAATTGTCAAGATGTATTACCTCTTACTCTCATTTTAAATCTATTGCTCCTCATTTGTTATTAGTCTTATGTATAATTTTGTGTTTGATGTGGAACCTCTGTAAACGAGCCTCTGGCTCAAAGGTATTTTCTGAAGAATAATAAATAAATAAATAAATATCTTTTGGTTGCATTTCAGTCAGCTTCGTGCCTTTCTCTTGTGGGTTCTGGTTAGTAACAAATGGCCTGATTTCCCTAGTCCCTTCCCCTATGTTCCCTGATGTCTGCTGGTCAGGTGTCACCCAAAAATCCCCCCCCGGGTGGTTGGCAAGTCGAATTTCATTTTCCCTTCAAAAGATAGCTGGGTGGATCTGCACTCTGACCTGATGTATTAGAGTTTGGTCAGCATCAGAGGTGCTTGGTTGGCAGTGCGGGGTCTGCAAGGTGCCAGTCACCATCCTGCTGATATGGGGGTTCTAACATTTTCTCCCCTAGGGGCTGCTAGCATGTAATGATGCAACATGTGCATGTGCAGTTGTGTGCGAGCACGCATCAGTGTCTGTGACAGCAGCAGGCCCATAGATAGCCTCTGCCAGGCATCAGTCAGACAGCAGAGGATAAGACCCCCCCCCCAAAGGAGGAGCGCTGTCCAGTAGGATGCTCATCACTCCTACCCCAGATCCCTGTGATCCGAGTCCATTCCCATCTGAAACTGGTTACAAGAATAGCAGGTGGGTCCCTTGTCACCAAACAATGTGGTGCACAAACAAAAAATAAAACAGGCTCAGAAATTAAATTGCATTGTGCCAGTTTACTGGAGCGAAATCAAGATGAACACAAATACCCTGGCACTTTGAATCTAAACAGACACCCTGGATGCCTTTCCATTGCACCACCTGGCAATTCCCCCATAGATTTCCCCCATATGCAGGGCTGGAGGGAGGAGTGCCAGCTCTCCCCCCAACAGAGCACAATCCAGAAGCCGGGGACCCGGCCAGGCCATCATGGAGCCTGCCAGCTCCATTTTTCAAGTTTTCTCCCTGCCCTTCACTGCAGGCACACACATGCGAGCATGCAGATATGTGCACACTTCCTCCTGCAATGCCTTCCCTTCGTGTCACTCCCCTGTCCCACACTACCCTTCAGGCCTCCACCTCGGGGCAGTCATTTAGCGAGGAGTGGCAACCCACTCACCCGGGAGAAGAGAGCATTCCTCCAGACGCTCAATCCTCTCCCTTCCTGTGCCCCCTGCTGACCGCCGGCAACCCATGCTCACTCCCGAACATGGATCGCCAGCATGAAGCGAGGAGTGGTGTCCAGCGCCTCAACCCTCAGCACCACTGGGCTGGCTTCACTGCATTTTTTAGGGAGATGCATATTACATTTTCCCTCTTTTAAATTTTTTTTTTTGTGGCATCCCCCTTCCACTGACGTCATGTTGTTTGAGAAAAATTGAGGCTAAGTAGTGTGCGCCTCTTCCTTGATGACATATTAGAAAGGAGGATTTGAATGGGCTGGCAGAGGGATCTGCTGTAACAAAGTTCATATCTTGATGTCTGTGTTCACTTTTTCTTAGAATTGAAGCAGCATGAAAAGTACATTGGGCTTTCACACTACTTCAGTAGAAAAACTGAAAGTAAACATTGTAAATGGAATCCTCTTACTGCGGACTTCTGTGGCCTAGGCTAACCAATTCAGACACTTCTCTCTCAGTGACAGGCCGACGGATCATGAACAAGGTAGAGCAGGTCACTCCACTTTCAACTTCAGGCACTCTGTGCTGGTAGGGGAAGGGAGGGCAAGGTAAATATATAGTAAACAGAAATTATCATTTATTGTCTTTAAAAATGAGCAATTTACTGGATTAGGTAGAAGGGTGCATTTTAACAGTGAGCATTAGCCGAAAACATGAGGAAAATACAGTACACATTTGCATGAAACAGTCTCACCAGCTAGATGCTTTAGTATTTCTTAATGAGATGTATGCTAGCTCTTTAACAACCTTCGTGCCAATGTTAGTTAGAAGCAGAGCAACTGAGTTTTTGAATAGTCCTGTTCACCTTTATCACTGACCACATAATCTATGATGATACACCACTTCCTCAATTTTTACTGCTAAGAAGATTTCACTTCCTATTGTCCCCATAGTAAATAGTTCCTCCTTACCAATGTACACCGTGCTGTTTTACAACATGTGATGAAAGTGAACAGGGATGCATCACGAGTTAAGTTCCAGCACTGCTATTTCATCTATCTTCAAACTCTGTTTTTGAAACAGTCTTCCCTAGTGTCCCCATATTTGGGCCCACACTTTCAGAAAGAACCTAAAGGCATTGGAGAGAATAGAGCATAAGGTCATATAGCCGATTAGAGGAGAAAATAACATAGAAACATACAATTTGGCAGCAGATAAAGACCCCTTGGAATTATAGACCAGTCAGTCTGACCTCAATCATGTGCAAGCTCATGGAGCCCATAGATAAGGACATGTTGGTAGACTACCAAGAGGACCATGGTCTCCAGTTTGTGAGGCAGCATGGGCTCATGGGGGGAGACTGTGTCAAATTAATCTGATTGACTTCTTTGACTGGCTCACTACGACAGTAGACCGGGGCCAAGTGGTAAACATCTTCTATCTAGATTTCAGCAAGGCCTTTGACTCTGTGCCCCACAAAAGGTTGATCAGGCAGTTGGCAGTTGGGAAGAAGATGAACAGATGGGTGGAAAACTGGCTGAGGGACAGAACCCAAAAGGTGGTTGCGAGGGGAGAGTTATCTGGCACCAGAGAGGTCTTAAGTCGAGTCCCACAGGACTCAGTGATGGGGCCGGTGTTGTTCAATGTTTTCATTAATGACAATGGGGATGGCATTAAGGACAAATATGTCTATTCGCAGACAACACTAAGCTCTGTGGGAGAGTGAACATAACTGAAGGGATACAGGACCTACAGGATGATCTGGAATAGCTGGGAAGGTGGTCTGGGATCTGGCAGCTTGGCTTCAGTGCCAAGAAATGCAAAGTTATGCACTCTGGAACAAGAATCCCAGGATGTAGTACTACCTGGGTGGAGTCCAGGTATCTGCATAAGAGGAGAAGGACCTGGAACTGATGATCACTAGTGACCTGAAGCACTCCACACAATGCAAGAAAGCAGCAGCAAGGGCAAACAAGATGCTGGGATGCATAGCTAGGGGGCCAGTAGTAGGTGAGAGGCAGTTATACTGCTGTAACCCCTACACCCCTGCCTTTTTGCAAACAACAGGTGGTATGCTGTTGAAGCTGACAGCAGTACCAGGTGGGGACTGGGTTCGGGAAGGACTAGGTTACTCGGCACAAGGGGCCTAGGTTTGGCTACTCTGCACAGGGGCACCCAAGCAAATCCGAACACAGGAAGCAATAACTGTAATGTCCAATACCAGGAATGGGATTCTAAAGTGTGGCTTTTATTCACATCTAAACTGAACAAACAAAGCATAGATGGACCCCCACAGGGCTACATTCCTGGTAAGGGCAGATAAGAGATAACAGAACACTTCTTCAACACTTCAGCCCTCAGGCTCTGAACCCACCAGGCACACAGCCCGGACTTGCACGCTGCTTTGGGTACATAGCCCGGCTTGTACACTATTTGGGTTTTTCCTGGCCTGGCTCCCCTGCCGGCCACTCGATCCTGGTCCATATGGCAGTGGACCACATTTTCTGTTGGTGGCTCCCCAAACCAGCTTAGAGCTTTCGACTCCTTAAGGGAAATTTCCTTTCAATTCCATGTCTGGGTACTTCCCTCAGCACTGGCCAAGTGCCTGAGGTAAAGTAAAAGGCCACAGAGCAAATCCGTAGAGGTGAACCTGGTTACTAAAGATGGGGGGGTCTCCCACCTCCAGCTTCCACAATCCATACCCAGCCATTTCTCTGGACATTAAACAACTCTTTTTGAAAGCTTGGCAATGTAGATTAAAGGGTAAACATATAGCACATTTCCTCTACATGTCTTGACTTTCCACTTGTACTAAACTCGAACATACTTAAACATCTCTTCCTGAAAAGCTTGGCAATGTAGATTAAAGGGTAAATGTATAACACATCTCCTCTACATGTCTTGGCTTTCCCCTTGTGCTGGACTTGAACATACTTTTCAAACAACATGAAGTCTTGCTATATTATGACAAGTGCAGTTTGTCCCACCACTAGAACTGCTCCGGAGGTGAAAGAGTTAACTTCCATGCAGAGCATGGAGCTTAGAGCGCGAGCTCGGTTAAAGAAGCTCTGTTAGTGGTTTCAAACTGAAACCGCTAGATTTCTTTACTCCGCCACTGAACAGTCGCCCGGAGATTCCTCCTGCTGCTCGGTTCATTTCTCGGTTTAAAACGTTTTCTCGTTAAATTTAACCGCATTTATTTATTTTAACCGCAAACCGATCGGTTCAAGCTCTGTCTATGGTATTGTAAGTAATAGATAGGTTTTCTGTGTGGAACTTGTAATTTTTATCGGTTCGGTTTGAACCGATCGAATTAGTATTTAAACTTGGTTTTAAAGCCTTTTAAAGGCTTGTTAGAGTGCGATTCCGGTTCTTATCGGTTCTAAAAGCGGATTTCATTACGGTTTCCCACGACTCAGTGACACGGTTGGGAACCGATAAGGGTGTCTTGCCTGGCACTGCTAAAAGGGCAAGTTTGTTGGTTAGGCTGGCATCATGTCTGAGAAAACCCAAAAGAAAAACCGGGCCCATTGTTTCAACACTGTAGTGTCTGTGGGGAAGCCTTTGCCAAGGCTGACCCACACACTACATGTGTCTATTGTCTGGGGTTTGACCACCCCAATTCAGACTGCCAGATTTGTAAAAATTTCCTGCAGCCACCCTGGACAAGAGGTAGGCAGGCTCAGGAACGAGAGGCCAAAGTCCGCTGACCCGATGGGACAGCCCGTTCGTGCCAACCGAACCGGAGGGAGTGCCCTCTGACCAGGGTGAGACTTCCTCGAGAAAACGAAAAGCTGGCTCTGAGGAGCCAGTTCCAGCAAAGAAAACTAAAAAATCAGCAGGTTTGGAGTCCAAAATTCCTTCTCCAACTGCTGCAGAGCTAGCCAGGGTAATACAGATTGTCCAGTCACTGTCCCCGGTTCCCTCCGAACCGCCACTATCTGGCAAAAGGTCGGTTCGGTCGGTTCCACCGGTTCAGGAATATGATATAGAAGAGTTTTATGAACCAGAGGAGGGGGAGGATGATTATGATCAGTGTGAATGTGACTTTGAAAGTCTGGATGTGCCCATTGAACCGACATCTCCTCAGACAGACCTTTAGGTGAATCTCCCCCTAGGCTTTCTGAGTCCCCTTCTCATTTTTTGTTTTATAAAAAAGTTGCTGAGACCCTCCAGCTTCCCTTAGAGGAGGCTTTGGATGAGCAAGAGGAGCCTGACTTTGTAGAGATGATGGATATCCCAGAGTCCAGGAGATTGTCCATTCCTTTGCATAAATCTTTTAGGAAACAAACAATAACAATTTTAAAAGCTCCTAATTCTGTGCCTCCTGTAGACAAAAAGATGGACAGGAGGTACACTTTGTCAGGTCCTGATACAGATTTTCTTTCACAGCAATGCAGTCATGTTGGGGTAGTTCAGGCTGCAGCCTGTGATAAAGCTAATATTCCCCTGGCTTCACATCCTCCTGACAAGGACTCCAGGAAGATTGATGCCATGGCCAAAAAACAATACATGGCAGCATCCTTGGGACTCAGACAAGCAAACTATATGGCTTATGTTGCGAGATACCAGAAATCTAGATGGGATACTGTCATGGCCTTAGCTAAACAGGTCCCTGGCCAGCTTGCAAAGGAGCTGGAGCAGGTGGCTCTTGATGGTATTGAGGCATCTAAGGTGCAATTCCATGCTGCAGTGGATTCTAATGATGTATTCTCTAGAGTCATGGCTACATCTGTGGCTTTTCGTGAGATTGACCTGGCTCAGGTGTACTACTTTGTCACAGGATACCCAGTCTAAGGCTATGGATTTTCCTGGTGGGAAATTTCTGTTTGGGGAGCAGACAGAGAATTATATGAAGAAAATGGATGAATATAGAACCACTTATAGGGTACACAAGCCAAGGAACGGCAAGCCACTCCTCAGAGGCAGCCCCAGGGTAGGGGCAGGCCTTTTCACAGGCCTTTTACCAGACCCAGGTCTCCTCCTCTTCAGCCTATGCTCAGAGGGGGTTCTTCAGAGGGAGAGGCAGACGGGCTACGAGCAGGCCTGCTCCCACCCCTCAGCCTAAAGCCCCAGCCAAACAGGCACCCTGATGGGATGCCCAGGGTCAGCTCTCCATTACCTGTAGGGGGCAGGCTGGCTTACTTTGTCCAGGACTGGGAGTCTTTAACATCAGACAGGTGGGTCCTGGAAGTAGTGAGCCAGGGTCTGGTTCTCAGCTTCAAAAAATTTCCAAAGATGAGAGCCAGATCTTTTCCACCTGCAAACCCTTTAGAGACTCTTGCCTTGGAAACAGAAGTCTCAACCCTCCTGGCTCTCAGAGCTGTAGAAAGGGTTTCTCCCCCACACCAGGGCAAGGGTCTGTCTGTACTCCAGGTACTTCCTTACCCCAAAAAAGACAGGAGAGTGGCGGCCTATCCTGGATCTAAGATATCTAAACAAGCACCTTTAAAACCAAAGTTCAAAATGGTGACTCTGGAATGATTTTACTCTCCCTAAGGCCAGGGACTGGCTAGCTTCCCTGGACCTCAAGGATGCCTACTTCCATGTTCTTATCAGAAGCTCCCATTGAAAGTACCTCAGATTCAAACTGCCCTCAGGCCATTATCAGTTCAGAGCAATGCCCTTCGGCCTCACTTCTGCCCCAAGGGTGTTCACAAAATGTCTGGCAGTAGCAGTTGCTCATCTAAGAAGGCAAAAGATTGCCATTTTTCCCTACCTGGACGACTGGCTCATTGTGGGTCAGTCTCCAGACCAGGTCAAATCACACCTGCTAGTTACCCAGCAGCTGCTTACCTCTCTGGGCTTTCTTCTCAATCTTCCAAAGTCAGTTTTGGAACCTGTCCAGGTACTCACCTTTATAGGCGCAGAACTGGACACAAAGCAGGCCAGAGCCTTCCTTCCCCTGGAAAGGGTAAGGACCTTAGTGGCCCTGGCCTCGTCCTTCACTCTGCAGGTCTCTCAACCAGCAAGGCATTTCCTGCAGCTCCTAGGACACATGGCTGCTTCCACAGCTGTAGTGCAAGGAGCAAGATTTCAGATGAGGGACATTCAGTTCCATTTGAGAGCTTTCTGGTCTCAAAGAAGAGATCCCCTATCCAAGTTAATCCCAGTGACTCGAACCCTGATCCAGGCCCTTCAGTGGTGGCAGGATCAGAGCAATCTGAGACAAGGGGTGCCTTTCATCCCTCTGTCCCACTCCTTGACCCTTACTACAGATGCATCCCTCTTGGGATGGGGAGCTCACATGGGCGACCTCTCCACCCAGGGGTTATGGTCCCCTCAGGAATCTCTGCTCCACATCAATCTGTTGGAACTCAGAGCTGTTTTTCTAGCACTTCAGGTTTTTTCTGCATCTGTTCAGAACAAGGTGGTACAGGTCAGAACAGACAACACCACTACAATGTGGTACATCAACAAACAAGGGGCACTTGGTCTCGGCCTTGTGCACCAAGGCGATGAAGTTGTGGTCTCTGGCTTATTCCCTGAACACTTCCCTCATAGCAGTTCACCTCCCAGGCAAGGACAATGTCCTGGCAGATGCTCTCAGCAGGATTTCCAGGGCCATCACGAATGGTCACTGGATCCCCTAGTACTGGGATAGTGTTTGCCAGATGGGGCACCTCAGATAGATCTTTTGCAGCCCCAGACAATCATCAACTTCCACTTTTTGTTGCAGGCCCCAGTGTTGGGCTCAGTCCCCTGGATGCCTTTCTCCTCGATTGTGAAGGGAGTTCCTTTATGCCTTTCCCCTTCCTCTCCTGTTCAAAGTACTAGTCAAAATCAGGTCTCAGCCCTGCAAGATGATCCTGATTGCTCCAGACTGGGCCAGGCAGCCCTGGTACCCACTCCTTCTGTCCTTAGCAGTCCATCTTCCCTGTGTCTCCCCAGGAACCACAATCTGTTAACCTGTGCTCAGGGAGAGTTTGTATCCGAATCTCAAATCCCTCAACCTCAAGGCTTGGCTCTTGAGCAGTTAGAGTTTGCTGATCTACAACTTTCTCAAAGTGTTCTCGAAATCCTGAAGGCTGCTAGGAAGCCTTCCACCAGGGCTACCTATAACTCCAAGTGGAAAAGGTTTTCCATATGGTGTTCTGGGAAGCATATTTCCCTGGAATCTGCTGATCTACCCACTGTATTGGACTATATGGTCCATCTTAATTCTTTGGGACTGAGACCAGCTACCCTGAAAGTGCACTTGGCAGCTGTCTCTGCCTTCATTTCAGTAGGGAAGCCCTCTTCTCTTTCTGCTCACCCTGTATTTTCCAAGTTTTTTAAGGGATTGCTTCATACCAATCCTCCATTCAGGGACCCTGCCCCTGCTTGGGATCTTAATGTTTGCATTGCTCAGCTGATGCAACCCCCCTTTGAGCCTCTGTCTTCGGCAGAGCTTAAGTATTTGACTTGGAAAACTGTATTTCTAGTAGCCATCACTTCTGCCAGGCGCATAAGTGAGTTACAGGCTTTATCAGTGGAGACTGACTTTATTTCCTTTCACAGGGATAAAGTAGTCCTCAGGACTAACAGGAAGTTTTTGCCTAAGGTGGTTTCGGATTTCCACCTTAACCAATCTATTTCACTTCCAGTGTTCTTCACTGACCATTCCTCCTCTGGTGAGAGGAGGCTGCACAGCTTAGATGTTAAGAGGGCCCTAAGTTACTACATAGAGCGTACCAAGGGTCACAGGTTTGACTCCCTCCAACTATTTCTCACTTATGGTGAGGTTGGGAAAGGGAGACCTGCCACTAAGAGATCCATTGCCAGGTGGATCGTCTCTTGTATCCAATTTTGCTATCAAAAGCTGGGTAAGGTTCCCCCCTCAGGCCTGAGGGCTCACTCTACCAGAGGTACAGCTGCATCTCTAGCTGCTGCTAGAGACATCCCTATCTTGGAGATATGTCAAGCAGCTACTTGGAAAACAGTACACACTTTCACCAAGCATTACTCCCTGGATATCCAGGCCAGGAGGGATGCTCGGTTTGGCACAGCCGTGCTTCAGAGCCTATTCCCTAAGTAGGTTCTCTCCCTCCTCCATGGAGGTACTGCTGTGTAGTCTGCACTTGTCATAATAGAGCAAGACTTCATGTTGTTTGAAGAAAGAATTACTCACCTTAGTAATGTTGTTTCTTCTAATGGAGTCTTGCTATATTATGACCTCCCCCCCAGGCTGCCCCTCTCAGAACTTCTACTTTGGGTATGGGGTGGGCAGTCCACTGTTGGCATTTATTGATGCCCTCTTTCATGTTTGGGTGTTGTGTTTTTATTTAGTTATTTTATCTTATTTTTCTGGTCCACTGACTTGAGTCTTGGTGCTGGGACCAGGAAAATGTGTGAATATGTTAGTAGCCAGTTGGCTAGTGTAGGTTACAGCTTCCACACAGAGCCTTAGTGAGTTTTGCTTATAAAGATCTGACGGTTTCGGTTTGAAACCACCCTAACAGAGTTTCTTTAACCAAGCTCGCGCTCTAAGATCCATGCTCTGCATGGAAGTTAACTCTTTCACCTCCGGAGCAGTTCTAGTGGTGGGACAAACTGCACTTGTCATAATATAGCAAGACTCCATTAGAAGAAACAACATTACTAAGGTGAGTAATTTTTTCTTACTTTGGCTAAGCCTATTCCTCTAGGCCTCCCACTAATTCAGCAGTCCAATCCCCACTTTAACACAGTTCAGGTGAAACATAGGCCCTTTGACAAGAGCAGAAATTACCCTTTGGTTGCAGGTGCCCCACAGGCGAATCTTGACAGCTTCTGGTGCCACGACACATTTTAAAAAATAAGGCAGCTTCTTCCCTAGCCAGAACCAGGAGGTTGCCCCTGGAATAACAGGTAAACCTTCCCCCCCATCCCCTCAGGGATGGGGCACAGAGACCAGTATCAGTGGTCTCCACCACTTCAAGAACAGCTTACTGTGTTCCTCTTTAGGCAGAAACACACACCTTTCCCTAGAAGTAGCTCTATATCAGAGCTTAGGCTCCAAGAGCCTGTGCACAGACTGCTGTGCTCCTCTCTTCAAGACTGCTCACACACAACTGCTGCTGCTCACTGTTCAAAAACTCCCAACATTCTAACCTAACTCCCAACTGCAGATTCCAATGTGGCTCATGCAGCTGCGATAGTTCAATGGTGATGTCATCCCTCAGTCTCAGCTGAGACTGAGAACAGAGTGAGACAATGTGAAATGCATTTAACTGGAGTTTCACAAGCTGCCTTCCCTGCCTACCACTAGGTCTTACTGGGATTCTAGTAACCCCGGGTAACAGGGGGGTTATACTCGTCCTGGTCCAGGAAAATGACTGTCCACAGTCATTATTTACCCGGCTTAGGCCATCCCACCCTATGTGCTACCTGCGGAGGGGGGTGATCAGGCCCCCTCCTACCATGTGCGAGCACAGGCAGGCAACACTAAGGGCCTAGAGGCCTTTGGCTGACATATCAGCCTCTACTCTACTCTACTGTACTCTATCCACTAACTATGGGTACCTAGTGGCTCTGGTAGAACTGTCCAGAGCATAGCCCAAATAGTTCAGCACTGCAGTCCCTATGGCCATTCAGGACTACAGCCTGTCTATCCCCCCTAGCTCTCTAGGGAAAATCTGTCTGCCTCTAATTTAACACCCCAAAATTAAAAACAATCCGGTGACCTCCCCGACCTTGGGCACCCTGCAACCACACCCCAAGAACTAATACCATACCATTACATTACATTACTGCCTCCCACCCCCACAACCACACCTGTGGAAGGAAAGGGTTACTACAGTAACAACAACAACAACAACAACAACAACAACAACAGTACTTTAACTACTACACATTAAAGTGCTAGTGAGGAACTCTGATGAGCCCCTCCTCCTCTTCTTATCTTCTCTTCTATCTTCTTCAGGAACACCTGCAAGAAAAAGAAAGCCAACACACACTCCTAATCTGCATGCACAGTCTATCTAAACCCCTACCATCAAAACACTGGAGAATCCCCAAAATATTTTTTTTAGAAAAGCTAGAAAAACAGTATAAACATTAGAAAACAGTGGAAAAACAATGACATTATTTACAATACACATTTGGGGGATGGAGTGCCCTAAAAGTCCCATCTAGTGACCACAGTGCCCGAAGGCTAGTCCATTAAAGAGTCTCTCCTGGGCCGGAGCCCGGTGAAGTACAGTTCTAGCAGACCAAAGTCCCAAGGAGGAGAGTCTTTGAGGACAGTTCACACATTCTGGAGTCTGCTAGTGTAGGGTGTGTACTGCAATGTCATAAGGATAGAAACATTTGGACTTACCAGCCCCTTGTAGAAGGAATAATACACACTGACCTGCTCCTCTGCCGAAGACTCTCCCTGGCAGCATTCTTCCGATACAGCTGGGCGGACATCTTCCGGGAACTACAGGAGGGCACATCTGGAAACTGCTGGGTTGATGTCATCTCTGGAGATGGAACCTTGAAACAGGAACAAAAAGGAAAACAGCTGGTCTGACGTCATCCGATTACCAGGTGATGAAGCAGGATACAGCTGGGCTGGTATCCTCTCTGGATCTGAAGTCATCTGGTGGGCCAGTCGATGGATTCTGAAAAGGTCAGTACACTGTAGAACTGATGAATGCGAGGCACCTGAGTCCTGGATGTCCATACTGGCGGAACAACAAAGGCACTGCAATGGCCTGTGTGGCAGTATTGACTACCACTGCTCTGCTTTCCATCTGGTAGGCAAGGGTACATTTGCAGGGAGGTCCTTGCATTGAGGCCAATTGTACAGGGGTCAGGAGCTTGAATTATTAAACCGTCTGGGCACACATAATTCACACTGTGAAAGGTTTCACGTCCCTTTCCATCCACTATTCGAACAGTATCCATAAACAGTGTCCTGCCTCTTTTCCACTCCACTGGGTGTATTTTTCATGAAACAGTCTGTTCCTGACATGCTTGTTTGCACCAGGATGCACACATTTCATTGCTTCGGCCCAGATCCAGGATTTCCTGCTGTTCTCAATCTCCTCCCAGACTCTCCGAGAAAAGGTAGGAAAGGACATCCCATAGATTTCATTTGCCTTCCTATGAACCAGTCTCTCCTCTTTACTAGCTTTGGTCAACCTGAGACCGCTGGCCTGGCTTGGGGGTGGCCAGTCCTGGTTCTGCCAGCTACACATTCTCAATGAGATGAAAAATGGATCCCTGCCTTCTTCTTCTTACACAGCCAGAGCAGTGGCATCACCACTCTCTTCCATGCATTATTCTGAGGCAAGAGCTTGAGGCTGTGTACCCGTTCCTTTTTCACAAGGCCACATAGGTTCCCCCTCTTCTTCTTCCTCACTGAGAATCTGTGCCCAGGAGTGAGCAGTCGTCCTCACTCCTGAGACTATCCACTCATCACTGGGCGCGGAGGTCGACACCTCCCATTCAAAGGCCTCCCTCATCTCATCTTCTCCTATGAGACTTGGGCTAGGGCCCCCCCCCCCGGGTCTACTGATGCTCTGTCTGAATTACCTCTCTGCAATCCAGCATCCGAAACATCAGCATATGGTTCTGTCTGCAAATCTGCACCCTCTAGCTTTGTGCTACACTCCCCCGAGGGGCCTTCTTCAACAGGCTCCGCCTGGTGCTGTGTGCTGCCAACTACAAATTCCTGAACTTTTGTCCATGTGGGAGTCAAATGAATCTTGGGCGCTTTAAATAAGCCGTATTTTTCTAAACACCCCAAACAGTGAGGTACCATGAAGACGTCCTTTCCAGCATTTAAGCATATTAAACACACTTATACTGGATATCCAGGAATCGCCACATGAGAAGGCAATTGTCCTCCATAGTAACACCTTTCAGTGTCCCTTAACTTATTTATTTCTGCTGCTACCATAGCCCGGGCATGATCTGGGTAGCGGGCTGGTCCTGAGGTCATGACTGCAGGGAAAAACAAACAAATGCTCACTGTTACTGAAAGTCCCACTTCACTGAACACTTTCTTTTACTTTTAAAATGGCTCCTCTGCTGCTGTGTTTACATTACTACCCCACCCTGTAATGGTGGCGGCAGCACTCCTGCGCATCAACATTCAGAAATTGGGTCAAGCCACTGCGCATCCGATTTACACACACTACTGATAACTTTTGCTCAGACTGCAGAAACTTGCACTGTTCTTTTTTCTAACACATTTATATGATTTGCCACGGACTTTTCACTTGCTGAAAACATTTCTTTAGCTCACAGTCCCTTAAAGCCTCAGGATTTCAAGCACAGGATTGCCTGTAACTGGTGCTGCACATTTTGCTACAACTCACAGTCTCTCTACTGGCTTTGAAACTTTAAACTGACGCTGAATCCATAACTATGCTCACAGTCAATGGCTTAACAGACTTGCTTTAGCTGGTAAAACTTGACACAGTCTTTATTTGTAAAGCGACTACACTGCTGCACACATATTCAGCTGGCTTTTGGCAGAAAATCACTGTTTGAGCAATTATCACTGTTGGTACTCACTGTTATCAGTAGCTGTTTACTGCAATGGAAAAATGGCCTGCAGCCAGTCTTGGAGGCCTCAGAAAGAAAGCGGGTGGGAAGTCCTGCCAATCGTCTCTCCGATCACCACACTCACAATCCAGTCGATCGAGATGTGGGTTGAGCCCGATTTTAAACAGAAAAGTCTATTTTTATTATTTTTACAGCGCTTTTTAATCAATGCGACTCTCCTCCACTAAGCCAGTACAAGCACTCCACTCACACTGCCTCTCGATGCTGGGCAGTCACTGTAGAGCTGGCTGGGGGCGGGACTGATTGCAGCCTCACTAATCACATGACGCCATGCAAATGAGCCTCTTTCCCTCACGAGTGCTCTTCTCCTCACTGCAATCGTCGAGCAGGCAAATTTAAACTGCAGAAACCACTTTTTTTTTTTTCTTCGAACTGACTCCACGGTGGGAGCCCATTTCAGCCATTTAGCATGGCCATTAACACAACAAGTCTCTCAGTTTACTAAAAAGCATTTCCAACATCCAGGGCACAATTTTCCTGTTGCTACCCCTAGTCTTCCACACTTTTCTTTATCACAACAGTTCTTTAGAAAGCATTTCCAACGTCCAGGACACAATTTTCCTGTTGCTACCCTTAGTCTTCCACACTTTTCTTTGTCACAACAGTTCTTTAAAAAGCATTTCCAACATCCAGGGCACAATTTTCCTGTTGCTACCCCAAGTCTTCCACACTTTTCTTTATCACACACAGTTTTTAGAAAGCTGGCAAAAACGCTGTAAATATTTGATGCAGGACAAGAGCATACTCTTTTAGCTTTACTGCTCTTTGGTAAACAGTTAGCGTTTTAACAGCAACTTATGAACCACAGCACACAGCGACACACTAGTTAAACTTGCTTCAGCTTTTTGGGCTACCCACTGCCAGATAACCAAAACGCTAGCCCCTTGCCCGAGCACCCTTCCTCCCTAAATTAAAATCCAAAGCGGTGCCTCCATTTTGTAACCCCTACACCCCTGCCTTTTTGCAAATGACAGGTGGTATGCTGTTGAAGCTGACAGCAGTACCAGGTGGGGACTGGGTTCAGGGGGAACTAGGTTACTCGGCACAAGGGGCCTAGGTTTGGCTATTCTGCACAGGGGCACCCAAGTAAATCCGAACACAGAAAGCAATAACTGTAATGTCCAATACCTGGAATGGGATTCTAAAGTGTGGCTTTTATTCACATCCAAACTGAACAAACAAAGCATAGACGGACCCCCACGGGGCTACATTCCTGGTAATGCAGATAAGAGATAACAGAACACTTCTTCAACACTTCAGCCCTCAGGCTCTGAACCCACCAGGCACACAGCCCGGACTTGCATGCTGCTTTGGGTACACAGCCTGACTTGTACACTATTTGGGTTTTTCCTGGCCTGGATCCCCTGCCGGCCACTCGATCCCGGTCCATATGGCAGTGGACCACATTTTCTGTTGGTGGCTCCCCAAACTGCCTTAGAGCCTTCGACTCCTTAAGGGAAATTTCCTTTCAATCCCACGTCTGGGTACTTCCCACAGCACTGGCCAAGTGCCTGAGGCAAAGTAAAAGGACCACAGAGTAAATCCGTAGAGGTGAACCTGGTTACTAAAGATGGGGGGTCTCTCACCTCCAGCTTCCACAATCCATACCCGGCCATGTCTCTGGACATTAAACAACTCTTTTTGAAAGCTTGGCAATGTAAATTAAAGGGTAAATGTACAGCACATCTCCTCTACATGTCTTGGCTTTCCCCTTGTGCTGGACTTGAACATACTTTTACTTTGGCTAAGCCTATTCCTCTAGGCGTCCCACTAATTCAGCAGTCCAATCCCCACTTTAACACAGTTCAGGTGAAACATAGGCCCTTTGACAAGAGCAGAACTCACCCTTTGGTTGCAGGTGCCCCACAGGTGAATCTTAACAGCTTCTGGTGCCACAACACATTTGAAAAAATAAGGCAGCTTCTTCCCTAGCTGGAACCAGGAGGTTGCCCCTGGAATAACAGGCAAACCTTCCACCCCCATCCCCTCAGGGATGGGGCACAGAGACCAGTATCAGCGGTCTCCACCACTTCAAGAACAGCTTACTGTGTTCCTCTTTAGGCAGAAACACACACCTTTCCCTAGTAGTAGCTCTATGTCAGAGCTTAGGCTCCAAGAGCCTGTGCACAGACTGCTGTGCTCCTGTCTTCAAGACTGCTCACACACAACTGCTGCTGCTCACTTTTCAAAAACTCCCAACATTCTAACCTAACTCCCAACTGCAGATTCCAATGTGGCTCATGCAGCTGCGATAGTTCTATGGTGATGTCATCCCTCAGTCTCAGCTGAGACTGAGAACAGAGTGAGACAGTGTGAAATGCATTTAACTGGAGTTTCACAAGCTGCCCTCTCTGCCTACCACTAGGTCTTACTGGGATTCTAGTAACCCCGGGTAGCGGGGGGGAGGTTACACTGCCCTTGTACAGGTCACTGGTGAGGCCAAATCTAGAACTTCAGTACTGGTGCCTACACCTCAAAAAGACATTAGCCTGCTGGAGAAGGTCCAGAAAAGGGCTACAAAGATGACAGGGGGTCAGCAGGGTGAGGCATATGAGGAGAGGTTGAGGGCACTGAACGTATACTTTCTGGAGGACAAGAGAAAGGGGGGACATGATTGAGACCTTCAAGTACTTGAAAGGGATAAATAAGGTGGATGAGGAGGGTCTCTTTGTTTATTTATTTTATTTATTTAGCTTTTTTTTACCGGGTTAGTGTACTAGGCAAAAACCTGTCTATTTTCAGGCACGACCCAGGAGAGTACATTATAGGTAACAGACAGTAATACTATGATCTGGATACAATGATTTAGAACAAACGGTATTATAATGACCAAGATACAATAATGTAGGAAAATGAAGAGAAGAGCACAAACTACATCTTTAAGCTAAGTGGCAACCATAACACAAGGGGGCAGAGTCTTAAGCCGGAGAGGGAAGGGTTAGGAGGGAGGTCAGGAAGCACTTCTTCATGGAGAGGGTGGTGTGCACTTGGAATGCACTGCTGGAAGAGGTGGTCTTGTTGAAGACGGTAAGCAGCTTCAAGAGAAACTGGGACAGGCATAGGTGGAAGGTATGGATCATGGGTAAGGAGGATGGAAAGGTTGTGAATGAGGGGGGCAGGGTCAGTAGCTCAGCTGTGGACCCTGCAATACAAGCAAACTAGACAGACCAAATGGCCTTCTTCTGCTGGCTTCTTCCTATATTTGTATGAGACCGAAAGTTGAGTGGTTTGTAATGGTATCACACTGAGGGTGTGTAAAAAAACACAACCTTTTACTGTTACCCATTTTTTATGTTTGCTTGCACGCACGTGCAAGAAACATAGTGCCATCATCCGAGTTTTCGGAGGTGTGGCACCCTGTCTTCCAATTCAGTCAGTGTGTTTACAGGTGTGGCCACAGTTTGCCAATGAATGCTGCAGCTGTCTATGACAGCAGTTGAAAATGCAGTGCCGTACAGTTCAAAGAGAGAGCTACGCTTCAGTGAGCAGCGATAAGATATCACGTGCGCATGTGCTCCTCCCACACACAAGCGCATATTCCGTGCTCATGCTTCCCCCGCAAACGCCAGCGCGCCGGCGACGGGGGTGCCAATCCCCGTCGGCTCTGTTGCGCTCTCCCCCCCAACAGAGTTCCAGGTGCAATGCTGGGAGCCCACCCCAGCGTGGCAACAGTCTGTATGGCCGATGGGGGTACCCTATCCCCCGTTGGCTCCACTGTTCCCCCCCAAGAGCCCACCTCAGCGTGGCACAAGTCCCACGTCCTCTAAGGGGAAAAAAAAAAACCTGCAAGAAAAAACCTTCCTTAGCTGACTGTCTTGACCCCTCCCCACCCGCACCCACCCTTTCACTGCCTCCCCACATCCCCACCTCACCCCATACTTACCTCCAGTCTGGCGCGATGATCTTGGTGGACGGGAACTGTCTGCACTCTTCAAAGCCGACTGCGAACTGAAAATGCTGGTAAGCTGTAAAATGGAATAAATAGGGTTTTTTCAACTTTGATGCATATCTCAGGCATTTTGGGAATTTTTCACCAAATTTTCAACATTGGGGTTTTGGGTACCCACCTCATGAATTCTGTCACTGTCATTTTGTTAATCTGGCCCAAAAGGTGATTTCGCGGTCACTGCGTGGAACCACCTTCGGGACTGATTTAAACGACAGTGTCACAGTTCATGAGGTAGGCCTCAAAAACCCTATGTTGAAAATTTGGTGAAAAATTCCCAAAAATGACTGTGTTACGAGCGACCATTGCGCAGTTTCCACGCACCCTCGTAAGTTCATGGATTTCTAATATTTTCAGTCCAGATTTTCACCACTGACATTTTTCCACACTTCCTTATGAACAGTACAGCTGTCATTTCTCACACCATGGCCAAAATGTGTTTTCGCACTTCCAGCGCAGAAATGCGTGGTCATTGTGGGAAATCACTGTTCGGGACAGATTAAGAAAATCACAGTGACACTGTTCATGATTGGAGGTTCCAAAATCCCTGTGTTGACAATATGCTGTAAAAAATCCCCAAACTAATTGCACACGGTGTCGATGCGATTTTCTACGCACGCCGTGACTTCACCAGTTTTTTAATATTTTCACTGCAGATTTTCAACATTGCCATTTTTGCACCTCCCCATGAACAGTACAGCTGTCATTTTTCACATCCTGTTCGAAATGTGTTTTCGCACCTGTGGTGCCAAATGGCGTAGTCGCTGTGCAAAATCAGCTTTCAGCTAACAAACTGATATTGCCACTGTTCAAAAGGTGGGGGTCACAAAAAACTCATGTTGAAAATTTGAGTAAAATATCATAAGCATACTAGGCGTTAGAGTTTCTGACCATAACGCCCCACCCTGTAGAGATTGACAGCCATCAGGAGTGTGACTTGAGGTTCTTGCCTGTAATGCTCATACCATTCCACATCCTGCAGCCAGTGAGAGGCATCGAGGTGTGCCTTGGACTCTTCGGCCCCAAAGTTCACCCCATTCTTCTATACAGGACCCATCTCACCATATTTCGTGATGGAATGGGGTGAGCATAAGAGCCAAAGACCCCAAGGCACACCGTGACACTTGTCAGTGTCTGCAGGGTAGGGTGTGGTGAAATGGCGTGGCCATTATGCCTGACGACCCAAAGGCACACCCTAATGCCTGTCAGTCTCTGCAGGGTGGTGGTGGGGTTGGCTTCAGTTTAATACTTCACTGCCATTCCTATTATGCAGCTCTCTAACTCCTATACTACCAATGCCAATGCCAGCAAGCAAACATTCAGCATTGACAAATGCTTGTTCTTTTTGTATAATTTACTGGTAATAGAACCGTGGTCAGCAGGTAGTGGCTGGGCTGATCAAAAATAAAGCACATTTGGCTGCTGCATTTGTGTCTCACACTCATGCTTGGTACTGTGTGTGAGAGCCAGGCGAATTCTCCATTACACATACTTGTGTGTAATGCAGTATGCCTGAAAAACAGGGAATTTTACACATTTGTTTCAAGTTGTATTCAACCTAAACCAGTAGTTATATACCTATTACCTAGTGATAGATTAATGAACCAGTCCGATGGGAATCAGAGGCCTCCCCCCCAGATTTCTCAACATCTGGCAGACCCAGATAGATCAGGACTCTGTCGATGGCGTACCATGTACACCTCTCAGTGCTTTTTTTAGGCTTCAGGGCTTCAATTTTTTTTAAAATAAATTCCTCTTCCATCTGCTAAAACCACCCATTCCCTTACCCGCATGGTAACAAAACAATGAATCAGTTTTGCTTTTTTTTTCCGTCCCTGGCTTCCCCAACTGCTGCTCATGCACTTTCTGATGCAACACTGCAGGTGTACATGCTTGTAGCACTGCTGTGGCATAAGTGAGAGAAGTGCGGGATCTGGCAGTCTAGCAGGAGACAGCGGTGCTAGCTTCAGGAGCACACATTGGTCTTAAGATCTGCCCAAAAGTGTTTTGCTTTTATGAGTGGATTGGGCAGGTCCAGCCGGGGGCATTATTGGGTGTATGTAGCAGTAGGGATGTCAGCAAATGGGAGAAGGTGGGGCAGGAGTATTCATTATATTCTGGGACAGGGTGTGTATCAGCAGATGGGAGGAGGGGTTGCAGTATTTGCATTGGGAAAGGGTGGGTATCTGCAGATGGAGGAGATGGGGTAGGGATATTCGTATTGGGACAGAATGTAATCAGCTGATGAAAGGAGGAGATAGGGGTATTTATAACTGAACAGGGTGGGTATCTTAAGATGATGGGGGGGAGATTATTTATTGAGACATGGAAGTATTAGCTGATGGGAGGAGGGGGAAGAGGTATTCATATTTGGACAAGGTAGGTATCAGCAGATGGAGGAGGGAGACGAGGTATTTGTATTGGGACATCGTTGATATCAGCTGATGGGAGGAGAGGGTAGGGGCATTTGTATTGGGACAAGGTGGGTACCAATAGATTGGCGATAAGGTAGAGATATTCATTCTGGGACTGGGTGGTTATCAGCAGACAGGAGGTGGGGCAGTGGTAGTTGTATTGGGACAGGGTGAGTATAAACAGATGGAGGGTATCTGAATTCTACTACGTAGTGGGAAGGGGAGTCTGTCATCAGATGGGAGGGGCTGGGGAACTGCATAATTACCAGGCAGTATGGGGACTTAGGGTGTGTTTAATCAGAAATATCATGCCCCACACACAAAGGGTACCAGAAAGGACCATACGTGGAGTGTCTATGACCAGCGGACAAACACATAAAATGAAGTTGGAAACACAGATTGAAACACAGGTAAGAAAAAAATACTAAATTTTTTACTATATTTGTGATTGTTTTCAGGTACAGTACATGCCACTTAATTGGGAAGCCCCTCTTAAATAGGACATCCCACCAGGAACGGTTTCGTCTCCCATATAGACCCATACTAACTATACCGTTTAATCAGGACTATGGCACCTGGTTAATTGGGATGTGGCATTGGTACTTCAAAGTTGCAGGCCTCATCCCTCATGTAGTCTCCTTGGCATCACATTCTATTTTCATTGTATTTACTCTCCTCATATTTACTGTTCTCTAATTTAGTTTCTGCGACCCACATTTCTGTTCCAGTTGCATCACATTACAGCCCAAGCCAACCAAGGCAGCCACCACTTAACACATTGAGTGGGACATGGCCAAGGAGGTGGGTTACAGCTCCTGCAGTTTAACACATTAGCTTGGTACTCACTGACCAAGCTCAGCAGCAATAACGTTCTTGGCTGCCACAGCGAACTGCACTGACCGAGGCAGCCACCATTTAACACACTGCATGGAACATGACCAAGAAGGTAAATAACAGCTTCTTCCAATTAACACCCCAGTTTGGTGCTCACCAACCAGGCTCAGCAGCTACAGCAGCAGCGTTCCTGGCAGCCATGCCGACTGACCCATGCCAACTGAGGCAGATGTCATTTAACACATTACATGGGACATGACCGAGGATGCAGTATACAGGCTCAGTAGCAGCAACACTCCCAGCAGCCACGCTATCCAAACCATCGGAGCTGGAGGCAAATCAAAGAGGGATGTAGGAGATGGCTTTCGCCCTGGTTGGGTGACCAACAGGTGTCATATGGCCAAATGATTCCTATGTGAACCCTACCATTTGACTTCAGCATTCTTTCCAATCTCAAGAGTGAGGCAGAGGCTTAACTGGGACAATATGAAATCCACAGAGCCATCCCAAATAAGCTGTGTTTACTGTTTTCCATTGATTTCCTAGAGGTTCTGATCTGAATCAGAACCAACAAGAAATAAACAAAGAGTCTGGCTTGTATCTTGGTCCTGATAATAAGGGCCAGAACCTTTTGTGGTTCATCCAGCTCTACTATTAACCCCTATCATGCACATAACCTCCCTTCCCCTCAGACTGCCAGTACAGTAACCTCTGCTGCAGAACATGGTCAACTGGAGCCTCACTGCATTTCCCACAAGTAGTTGACTCCAAGGCTTAACCCTCCCCCCCCCAAGTGATGGTGAATTTAGGAGGAGAATACATCCATTACGTGACATAGACAACCTGCAGTGGGCCTGTGCATCATGTCAGCACCACGGGCCAGGCATAAGATACCTACATAGCCCATGTCAGCACCTTACTGAGCATCAAGAAATGTAAGGCAGGAAGACTCATGCAGTGACATTTGATGCAACCATTCCTTACAGCAAGCATACATCCCCTGAAGACTATGTTCAGCCCTACCAGTCCTAATTAGGGTCCCATGGTTGGGACATGAACCTAAGTTCCCAACATGGTAAATGGACATCTAAATTTACCATGTTGGGAAAAGTGGGCTAGTACACTCCATATGTTCAACTTGGTCATGGGTAAACAGAGCTTGCATTTGCAGTTATGCATAAAACAGGGCTAAACAATCATAATTTGAACTACAAAAGAACCCCAGAGCAAATGCCATGAGGCATGGGTTATCCCGGAGAATATTGGCCGTATAGCCAAATATTAAAGAAAACACAATTGCACATACCCCAATAATGCAAAACATAATTGGAAAAACATATGCAAATCCCCATGAGAAAAATTGGACTAGCTCAACTTTAAGCAGAATTGCATGGCTCCAGAAAAGGCCTCACAGTGCAATCAGCAAAAGCTAAGAACAGCAGACACATACACGTGTTTCGTCCTCATTTGGACTCATCAGCGTGCCACATCTGTATCTTAGCCCAAGGAGAGGGAGACAGCCATCATGGGGATTTGCATATGTTTCCAATGATGCTTTGCATTATTGGGGTATGTGCAATTGTGTTTTCTTAATCATAATTTGGCTGTACCGTCAGTTAGAGCTCGACATAATTTCCCTTTCCAGAGCTTTGTAAACAGTGATATAATGCACATAACACAATATGGAGGAAGTTAAGCTACTGTAGAGTAATATTACTGTTAGGAAAAAGAAGTAGCTCTAACATCATTGTATAAGTCAGGTACAAAGGGAATTGTTTTGTTCCAGTTGTAGATTCCTTAATTCTTCAGTGGCAGAAAGTTAGGATTCAGGTTATGGTTAGGGTTGGAACCATCAGTTTTGAGGAGGGGGCCACTGTTTAATCCAAGCAGCAGAGAAGCAGAAATTGTGTAGAGCTCCTGATTTTATCAACCTACAAATAACTAAACACATGTGCTTTGTTTCTAACTTGTTTAGTTTATACTGGCACTAGTGTAAGTAGCATATGGGCTCTATGAGATGTGAAATCCAAAGTAAGATCAGACTGCTAACGTGTTTGCAAAAGGCAACAAGCCTGGTGTAAATCTGACCATGTAGGGGGCTGTGGAATTGCAGGCATTCGCTGAACAGGACCAAGTGGAGAGCCTGCAGTTGCCTGTGATTCACATACAAAGGATTATTTCTTTAGCTGCAGAACAGACTCCAAATTTTGATGGCCATAATGAAAAGCTTATAATAGTGGAATCAGCATGTAATCCTGTATGCTGTTTATAACTATAAAGTGTACAAATTCCTCCTGAATTAATTTCTCTACAAGACAGTCTTTTTTCCTGCCCTTCTCATGCTAGCCAAGGAGTCTCGCTGCAGGTGTCTCCTCCTCACTCCTCGTATGGGTCTCTACCAGCAAGTGGGTTGCTCCTGGATTTCCTCCCCTCCCCACTCCAGCTCAGGAGTTTTGCTGTAGGTACGCTAAGAACACCAGCTTGCTGATTGTTTCTTGGTGCCAAAACTTTCATCCGGGATGCACACATTTCCCCTTTATGGTCAAGCACTAAAGGCCTCAAGATTGTTCACCTCAAGGAGCCTGCTCAGAGCACTGCTAGGACCTCACACTGGGCTGTCGAAGGCTTATTGGATCTCCTGGCTTTCCCTGCCCCCCCTCCCTGTGCTGGATACCCCCTTGCTTCTTCCCAGCCTCGGAGCCCTTTAGAGTGCTGCTAGGACCTCACACTGGGCTGTAGAGGGCTCATCATATCTCTGGTCTTTCCCTGTCCCCCTCCCTGCACTGGATACCCCCACTTCTTCCCAGCCTCAGAGCCTTTAGAGTGCTGCTAGGACCTCACACTGGGCCTTCGAGGGCTCATTGAATCTCTGGGCTTTCCCTGCCCCCCTCCCTGTGCTGGATACCCCCCTGCTTCTTTCCAGCCTTGGAGCCATTTAGAGCGCTGCTAGGACCTCACACTGGGCTGTAGAGGGCTTATCAGATCTCTGGTCTTTCCCTGCCCAACTCCCTGTACCGGATGCCCCCTGCTTCTTCCCAGCCTTGGAGCCCCTTAGAGCACTGCTAGGACTGCACACTGGGCCGTCAAGGGCTCATTGGATCACCAGGCTTTCCCTGCCCCCTCCCTGTGATGGATACCCCCTGCTTCTTCCTGGCCTCAGAGCCCTTTAGAGCACTGCTAGGACCTCACACTGGGCCGCCGAGGGCTCATCCGATCTTCGCCGGCTTGCTCCCCTGTGCTGGACACCCCCGCTTTCCCAGCCTTGAGCTTTTAGAGCACTGCTAGGACCTCACACTGGGCCATCGAGGGCTCATTGGATCTCCAGGCTTTCCCTGCCCTCCCACGCTGGATACCCCCCTGCTTCTTCCCATTCTTGGAGCCCTTTAGAGTGCTAAGATCTCACACTGGGCCGTAGACGGCTCATTGGATCTTTGGGCTTTCCCTGCCCCCCCTGCACTGGATACCCTCCCACTTCTTCCCAGCCTTAGAGCCCATTAGAGCACTTCTAGGACCTCACACTGGGTCATCAAGGGCTCATCAGATCTCCAGGCTTTCCCTGCCCCCTTCCCTGTGCTGGATACCCCCTGCTTCTTCCCAGGTACAGATGACTTGCCTGCCATTTCAGCTGCTTCTGCCTTCTGGTTGGAGAATGGGATGGCAACCATTTTATCCCCTTAAGGGGCTCTATGTGGCCTCGGCTTTACTGTCAGCATAGGAGGATTGATTGTTTAATTCATGAACTCTGCCTTTAATGTTTCTACTTCTACAGGTGTAATTTCACATTGTTTCCTAATGCTGTAATTCAGGTACTAGTCAGCACTATAGTTCAGTTTCTGTTCACTGTAGTCTCAGGAACCCTAAGGTTTAACTAGATTTTTTGTTACTGATTTTAGCCTTTCTGATGGTTTGGACTGTAGTATAGTTGAGCATATTTAACACCCTGTGCTTTTACCTGTGTTTTCTGCAGTTCTGCCCGAGTTACAGTCCAGGCACTATTACTTTTCAGTTTCAGTGTGTGGTTACTAGCATTCTCCTAATACAGCGGAACCTGCTTTGAATGCTTACGGTGCATTATATCTACTAGGCTGTGCTCCCCGTTTAGCGGCGCTCCAGTTGTGTACTGTGTAATTCAAATTCCATTAGTAGGAGCCTATGTGTTTTGTACCTTTGCTGCTCATTCCTAGTTGTAGAGCACCATTCCAGTTTTCTAACTCTGTAACTACTCGCAGCCATTGTTTGCTCCACACAGGCTGCCTTGCTAGTCCCCCCCTCCCTCTCCTAAGCTAAGTGCCTGCCCTCCTGCATATTAATCTAATCCCAAGCCTTTATCTTCCCTCCCTAGCCTCAGAGCCCCTTCCCCATACTGGATACCCCCTTGCTTCTTCTCTTCTCAGGTATGGACGGACGTGCTTGCCATTTCAGCTGCTCCTGCCTTCTGGTCGGAGAACAGCGCCACGCTGCGCAAGCATTGTTTGTCTCTTCCCATGCAACCACACTCCCATCCAGGGGTGGTCAGCCTTTTATTGTGCCAGAACCTATCAGTCCAGTTCTGCAGTCCTATAATGACTGATCACTTGGTCTCACCCACCACCGCCCCACACATAGAAGGAGTGCCCCTCGGTATACTCCCTCCCTAAATGATTTTCCCTACTGCCCCCCCGCCTTAACACATCCTTGACTCCTCTTTCTGCTCTCCTGCTAATCCCTTCCCATATTACGTTCATTTCCCCTTTACTGTTGCTGTGTATCTTTTTCATTGTAGTATTTTTAAAGCTGCCACTCAGTGTGTGGACTGTGGGCTTTGAACCTGGTCAGCCTATGCCTCTCAGCTGCAGTCTGGAGCCCTAACCCCTAGGCTACCTACTGCTTACAGATGATTCAGGTAGTTAATGTTATAAAATATCCAAATGAAGCCCATCTTGCTCCCCCTCCTGGCAAATCTCCTTGTAGGCTTGCTGGTGGGAACTGTCTGTTCTGCCTCAGTGCTTGCATCTGATCAAGCAAAACTATCCAACTTTACACACCTCTATAAGCCCGATGCACCTCCTCACAAGGAAGGTCATTGGGAACTCACTCCCTTAGGCCCCCTTTCTCTTTGCTCTCCTCTCAAGACAAGAGTGCCACCTTCTAGGATTTTTTTCTATTTTTACTCACCCTATCGCACACCCTAATGCTACATGCATATCACCCTCTCATCTCTCTGCTACTACTGGCAGGTGATATGGAGAGCAACCCGGGTCCCCTGAACACAGCCATCGCCCACTCCAATCATGCCTGGGCAAGCTTGATCAGGCTTAAGATCGCCCACCTAAACTTGTGTAGCCTCCTGGCCAAATTCCCTAACTTGGAAGTGTGGGTACCCTTCTATAGGCCCAGCATGCTAGGCCTAATGGAAACTTGACTCAAGCCCCAGATTCCTGATGCCACTTACCAACTACCTGATTACTCCATGCTATGGCACGATAGGCCTGGTAAAAAGAAGGGTGGTGGGTTGTCACTGTATTTCCGTGAACCTCTCTCAGCCACCATTGTCTTCTGCTCTGACTCCACATCCCCCTGTGAGTGGCTCATGGCTGAAATGACACTAGGAATCACACAAAAAGATCTATGTTGGGTGTTGCTACAACCCCCTAAAGGGGGCATCCCAGGCCTGACAAAGTTCCTACCAGGACTGAGTCAACTCTCTCCACTCAGGGATACAGTCCTACTGGGGGACTTCAACCTGAATTGGTTAAGTCCCATAGGGACGGACTACAGAAACCTACTAAAGCAGTACAACCTCTCCCAATCCATCACCATCCCTACTAGGCATACTACCTGAACTCTAAACCACTCCTTACTGGACTGGGTGGCAACTAACAGAGAGGATGAGGTACTCCAAGCAGGGATCCTATCCGACTCCTTCGGCGACCACTCCCCCACAGAAACTTTAACTGCTCTGATATCTCCACCTTGATCTTGGATGGCACGGCTATAAACTGGCACACTCCGCAATCTCTCACAGACGTGGCATCAGCAGTTGGTTTCTTCACTGATGCCCTTCTCCAGATCCAGGACCAGCACTTCGCCCTGACCACCCACAGAGTTTGAGGCAGCTGCACTTGTTGGATATTAAAAGGCCTTCTCCCCTCGATGAAAGAAAGAGACAAGAAGTGGGCTGCTTACAAAACCTCCCCCTCACTTTGGAACACATACAGACAATTGCACAACAAATGTAAGAAAACCACTAAGTCCCTGAAAACCAGTTTCTACCACAACCTGTAGAGGGACAACTTCAGAAACGCCCACTGCTTTTGGTCCACCATTGGCTCCATGTTAAACCCAAAGACCCACAACCCAGTCATACACTTAAGCGCCTCTACAGGTCTCCTAAATGATCCCCCTGCTGTTACCCATGCCTTCAACTTGAAATTCACAGACCTTGCTGCACACCTAAATAAACTTCCCACCTCCTAATACACCCTGCCTAGGTAACCAGCCCGGACACTCCCCACATGATGGTACTTTCTATCTCTCCTTCTATTGCAGAACCATCTCCCCCAATGATACCCACAAACTTCTTATAATCCTCCCTAACTGGGGCAGTTCAGGCAGTGATGGACTCCACCCCAGATTTCTCAAGCTTGTCACTCCCTGCATCTCTGAATCCCTTGTCTTTATCTTTAACCTAGCCTTGACCATGTCTACCATGCCCACACTATGGAAGACCACTAAAGTTATCCCTATTTTTAAGGCAGGTGACCCATTATCCCCCAGCAACTACTGGCCCATCTCCATCCTCTCCCATCTAAGCAAACTCCTGGATAAAATTGTCCACTGCCAGCTCTCTGAGCATATAGAAAAATACAACCTGCTCTGCCTACAGCAACACAGGTTCCGGAAACATCACAGCACCACATCAGCCCTGGACCACCTCACCAATCATGTCCTCAGGAACATAAACCAGGGCCCCCCCCACTGGGGCCATGTTCGTATACCACACAAATGCCTTTGACCTTGTCGACCACAACCTTCTCCACATCAGACTACTACATCTTGGTTGCTCAGCCAAGACATCTATGTGGTTTCAGAGCTACCTCTCGGGCAGAACCCACTTTGTAAACATCAGCACAGCCACCTCCCCAGCCATGTCTGTTTCTACTGGAGTTCCCCAGGGCTCCATCCTGGGCCCCCTGCTGTTTTCCCTTTTTATGAACTCCCTTCCTTTGGACAGCCTCTCCTGTGAGGCCTTACTGTATGCCAATGATTTGGTACTATACCACAGTGACAAGTCACTAGCAAATCTATCCTCCACTCTTACCCTTAACTATGGAGCTGCCCACAAGTGGTTCCTGTTTAACAGGCTACTAGTCAATGAAAAAACCAAAAAAAAACAAAGCCATGCTCCTGGGGTCCAAACCCAATCTCACTAAACTCACCAGAACTATGTCCTCATTCACTGTACTAACACCTGAAGCCCCTCCCCCTCCCGCAGACCATTCCCTGTTTCAAATACCTAAGTGTCACCCTAGACCCCTCCCTTACTTTTTGGAGCATGTCAACAACATTGTGAGAAGGGTCAACCAGAAACTAGGGGCTGGATGCCTTGCCATAGCACAAGGCAACCTTCCCCCCCATTAGATTACTGCACCCATGTTTATTCTCATGTTTCCTCCTCTCTGCGCACAAGACTTAACACTGTTTACAACAGCATCTGTCGGTTTGCACTTATGTCACCATACTCCATACATCACTGCACCCTATACCAGACCTTAGGTAGGCTCCCCTTACAAGGACGACATGACTATGTCCTTGGCTGCATCACAGATAACACCATTAGATGTGATAACCTGTCCCCATACTCTTCCTTTCTCAAACACAGAACCACTTCCAGGTGCCTCTGGGAAACATCAGTCCATCTTCTGGAAGTCCCCAGAATGTCTACTGTCCTGGGTAGTAAAGCCATGTCCGTCACGGCTCCCATGCTGTGGAACAAACTTCCCACCTCCCTCTGCTCGCTGGACTTGCACCTTTTAAAATGCACCTTAAAGCCTGGCTGCTGGCTGTAGCCAAATGTTCCTGCTAGCAGGGTAATAAGGGTGTGAGTCACCCCCCATTTCCAGGGCCTGAACTGTCCCTTTCTCTGATATGGAACTGCAGACTATGCTTACCGCACCTGCTCCTTGCATGGACTGTTCTGCACTCACTTTATGAAATGGCATTCCTTGCACAGAATAGTGTTTGTCAACTTGTGCATCTTGCACTGAAATGTACTTTGTACCACCTCAATTTACTACTGTGTTCAAAGTAATTCAATGTTACTAGTTTGTTAAGACACTTGCACCGTTCTTATGTTATGTAATATTGTTATGTTATATATTTTGTATTTGTCTGTACTTAAATGTGCCATCTTCCTGGCCCAGGTTGTGCCTGAAAACAGTACATGGGATCAGTGCACCCACCTGGTGAATAAATAAATAAAAATGTACCTGACCTGGAAGCCTGGATATCTGTATACAGTCCTAATATTGTATGTGTTTCTGAAATCTGGTTTAAATCCACCACTCCTGAGTCAGTTTGCTCCATACCAAATTACAACTTACTTTGAAGTGATCACCTTTCCTCTAAGTGGGACAATGGACTAGTAATTTATTTCAGGTCCCCTCTTAACCTCACATTGCTCCTTCCCCTTTCTCACTGCAAGGCTCTGAACTCCATTCTTCTCCTAGGTGCAACCAGAAGCTCCACATTATTTGTGTCTATAACCCTCCTAGAGGTGGGGTCGCAGGCTTCAAAGAGAGACTCACCAACTTTGCTTTCCTAGCTGGTAAATATGAAATTCTTCTTCTGGGCGACTTTAACCTAGATTGGGGGAGTGAAATCTCCCTAATACCTCGATGTCATTGTCCAGAAATATCAACTGCACCAGACTATCTCTAACCCAACTAGAGTCTTCCTGGCCTCTGGTAATCATACTATTATTGACTGGGTACTGACCAACTAAATTGATGGGATTGTGGGGGCTGGTACCCTACCTGATGCTATCTCTGATCACTCCCCTGTTTATTGTATTTGATGAGCTAATGCTCCATCCTGTCCTACTAAAGTTATCTGCCTACGTGAGTTTTCCAAATTAAATTATGTGGCCTTCCTGGCTGACCTGTCTTCAGTAGACTAGAGACCACTCAACTCCATTAACAATGTAAATGAGGCCGTAAATTACTTTATCACTCAGTTTCGTGCTCTCCAGGACTTGCAAACCCCTTTGGTAACTTGCAGAATTCGGGGCTCCCCTTCCAGGTGGCTTCACAAAGACCTTCTTTCCCTTATTAAAGACAGAGATAAGAGCTGGTTGAAATATAGGACCTATGGCTTGCATGCTGATCTTATAGAATACAGATCTAAAAGAAATACTTGTAAGAAAGCCACTTGTCTTGCTAAAAGTTCCTATTGCAAAACCCTGTTAACTTCTTTTAACATTCATTTTTATTTGAGTAATTGTTCACAAACAATAAGTTCATATACATTTTTACATATGCCTTAACATTCATATGAGACATGATAAAGGATAAATAATTTATATATTTTATAGTCCATATAATGTTGAGAAACATAATCTCCCCTCCCTTCTCACCCTAACCCACCCTTCTCAATGTTTTTCCATCTCAGGGAAGTTTATAATTTATCACTTTTTGTCAAGTCTATAATAATGATCATGCATGGATAGATAGAGGGAGGCTTATCTGCCATAAGCAATCCTAGGATGTGTCTGATAAGTTCCTTCCATGGGGTTGGGCTGCTCAGATCCATGCTTTTATTGGATTCTCATAATAGGAGGAATAATATTCTTTATTTCCTTCCAGGAGGTTCCATAAGGGTCATCTGTACTGTGGTCTAAATCATATATTAGTTTTTCAAATATTAGAGTTTCATTAACTAAAGCCTGTTAACTGATGCATCTGGTGACTCCAAAAATTCTGGAATCTTATAAAGAGCTTTATTGGAACTAAGCCGGCTCTTTCAAAGAATGACATTGTACTTGATGATTCCAATTGTGACAACCCAGTCACTATTACTAATGCCTTTAACTCTTACTTTACAGACCTCACCAAATGTTCCGCTTCACTACTTCTCTATCTAACTCTTCCTCTTTTCTCACTAAGGACACTCCTCTCACTCAACCCCACTTCTACTTGTGTACAGTCTCCAGTAAGGAGGTTCATCCGATCCTCAACTCCATCTCTGTTTGTAGCAGTGTAGGCTCCGATGGACTTGAACCACAGTTACTAAAACTAGCTGCCCCACTCCTTGCCTCCCCTCTTACCAGAAATTTCAGTCTGTCCCTATTCTGTGGTGTGGTCCTGGATATATGGAGAATTGCTAAGCTTGTCCCAGTTTCCAGGAAGTGTGCTGCCAACTCTATCACAAACTATCACCCCATCGCTATCCTGCCTGTTCTGAGTAAATTTCTTGAAAAGATTGTATCCGTCCAAACAATCAATTATCTTCAAAACCATAACTTTCTCTCTGACACCCAGCATGCTTTTAGGAGAGGCCACAGTACCACTACTGCTTGTTTAAAGTTTTCTAATGATACTAAAGTTGCTATGGAAAATGGGCTGCTAACAGGTGCTGTTTTTATTGACCTGACTAAGGCTTTTGACTTGGTGGATCATTCTCATCTCTTAGCTAAAATACCCTCACTTGATTTCTCCTTTGAAGTAGTTCACTGGTATTGCTGCTACCTGACTGATAGGCAACAATTTGTTAAATACAATTGTGGTGAGTCCACTCTCTCCACTAACATTGGTGTGCCCCAAGAATCTATTCTTGGCCCCCTCCTCTTTATTATCTTTATCAATGACTTATCCCTAAATGCCTTGTCTCGCTCCTCACCGATCTATGCTGACAACTTATTTCTCTACTCTAGCTCTGATAACCTCGCTGACCTAAGTTCTACCCTCACCTCTGAATTTCAGAGAATATACTTCCGGTTAGCTCACAATAAACTTCTACTCAACTCCAGCAAAACCTATTCTAAGCTGTTTGGCTCTACCCCAGGCTATGAATGTGCACTGGACATCTAACTATTGTTACAAGGCACGACCTTGCCACGGGACTCAGGATCAGCTTCGCGGTGAGTAAGGAGTCTCAGGAAGACCAGTTTGTTAACATCAAACCAACCAGGTATATTTTTATTTCCTTAATATGGTTGGTAACACAGGACTTTGGGCTTCTGCCCTTTTCTTTTTAAGCCCCACCGGGGAAAATGAAACAAAAACAGAAATAAAGAGGCCTAGCTCTGGGTGGAGCGCTGTCTAAACAACCCCCTACCCTAACTAGAAACCCCCTTTTGCAGAAGGCTAGACCTTCTGGAAGGACACAAACAGTAGAACAGAAAACTCACAATGAAAATAAAGTTTTTCCTTTTGGCCAAATTCAGGAGACCAATCTCTTTTTTCCTTTTGGCCAAATTCAGAAGACCAATCTCCTGAGAGTTGCTTATGGGACTCCTGATCCGGAACACATCCTGGCAGCTTGTAAGCCCTCTACCCCTGCAGCAATCCCCCTGCTGGCTTTTCCTTCCTGTTTTTAAAGCTCTTTTGTCTAAGCAGCTGCAGCCAATTAGCCGATCAGCTGCAGCTGTACCCTGACTATCTTATTCAGGGAAACCCCCTCTCCTCCAGTACTTGAGTCCACCACACTATCTTTAACCATGTTGGCTCCTTTCTTGATAATGTTATCAGATTTAAATATCTTGCTGTCACCCTTGACCTCTAACTTGATTTTGCCCAACACATTACTAACACGTGCAGAGCTTTTAACCTCAAACTTGGCCTCACCTATAAATCTAGCTATGCTCTTACACCGTCTGCTAGAATGGCCATTGCTCAAGGTGTACTTCTTCCCATCCATACATATAGTATGGTGCTGCTGTTTACATAAATGCAGCAAAGTCTCATCTTCATGTAACCCCCTTGTTATCCAGGGTTACTAGAATCTCAGTAAGACCTAGTGGTAGGCAGGGAAGGCAGCTTGTGAAACTCCAGTTAAATGGGTTTCACACTGTCTCACTCTGTTCTCAGTCACAGCTGAGACTTGAGAGATGACATCATCATAGAACTGTCGCAGCTGCATAAGCCACATTGGAATCTGCAGCTCAGGGAGTGAGTTTAGAACTTTGAGAGTTTTCAAAGGCAGCTTCTGTTTACCTTTTGTTGGAGAAGGAGGTGTGATCCTGTTTACCTTTTGAAAGTGGTGGAGACCGCTGTCCAGGTCTCAGTGCCCCCTCCCTCCGGGGGGGTGGAAGAAAAGTCCCTCTGTGGATTCAAGGGGCAATCCCCTATTTCCACTATAGAAGAAAGCTGCCTGTTTACAGTTTCTATTCTTGTATAACAGTGAAAGAAGTGATACTTCACCTGTGAGGCACCTGCAACGAAAGGGTGAGTGTTTTGCTCCATTTGAAGGGGCAAACCAATTGTTTCATCAGTTTGGAAATATAAAGAAAGTTGGGATGTGGACTGCTATTTAGGAGGACTATTTTACTAGGACAAACAAATGGAGCAGTCAAATAGTCTGTAGTTTTAATGGATTTCAAGTAATGCTGTAGAGGGGGTGCTTCAGGTCATCCACCGTTTAATCTACATGTCAAAGTTTTAAGTTTATGTTTGTCCAGAGAAATGGCTGGGTATGGGCTGTGGGAGCTGGAGGTGGGAACACCCCCCATCTTTAGTGACCAGGTCCACCTCTACGGATTTCTTCTGTGATTTGCTACTTGCCTCATGCGCCTGGCCAGTGATGAGGTAGGTACCCAGATGTGGGTCGCAACTTTGGAAAATCTCTCTAGGAGTCACAGACTCTAAGTGGTGTGGGGAGCCACAGGATGGGAAGATATACTCCTTGTTTGATGGGAGTCCGATGGAAGTAAGAAAACAAATCTCTCTAGGAGTCGCAGACTCTAAGTGGTGTGGGGAGCCACAGTTTGGGGAAATATACTCCTTGTGTGATGGGAGTCTCTCCAAGTAAAGTTTGGGTTCATTCTTTAAATGGACCGTCAGTCAAGTGCCCGGCAGGGGAGCCGGGCCAGTCGGGCTGTGTATCCAAAGTGCATGCAAGTCCGGGCTGAGTGCCTGGTGGGTCCAGAGCCAGACAATAGTAAAATGGGTTCATTCTTCAAGTGGACCGCCTTTAGTCTCTATCTGCATATACAGTGAACATAGCCCTTGGGGACCATCAATGCTTTGTCATGTGTCAGCTAGTTTTGAATAAAGCCACACTGAAAAATCCCAGTCCTGGTTCTGGACATTACAGTTATTGCTTCCTGTAGTTGGATTTACTTGGGTGCCCCTGTGCAGAGTAGCCAAACCTAGGTCCCTTGTGCCAGGTAACCTCATCCTCCCCGAACCCAGGTCCCCACCAGGTATTGCTGCCAACGCCAACAGCATGCCACCTGTCGTTTTAGTAAAAAGGCAGGGGTGAGGGGTTACAAAAATGGAGGCACCGCTTTGGATTTGTTCGGGAAGGAAGGTGCTTGGGCAAGTGGGCTAGCGTTTTGGCTATCTGGCAGTCAGTAGCCCAAAAAGTTGAAGCAATTTCCCTAGTGTGTTGCTGTGTGCTGTGAATCTTGTGCTGCTGTTTAAAAAATGCCAACTGTTTACCAAGGAGCTGTAAAGCCAAAGAGTGTGCCCTTGTCCTGCATCATCAGAATTGTTTACAGCGTTTTTGTCAGTTTTAAAATGAATTTCTGTGAAGAAAAGTGTGGAAAACTAGGGGTAGCAACAGAGAAATTATGCCCTGGATGTTTGAAATGCTTTTAAAATTAATTTCTGTGAAGGAAAGTGTGGAAAACTAGGGGTAGCAACAGAGAAAATATGCCCTGGATGTTGGAAATGCTTTCTGTGCAAAGTTAGAGACTGCAGAGTTAATGGCAATGTTACATGGTTGAAATGGGCTCCCGCCGTGGAGTCAGTTGAAGAAAAAAAAAGTGCATTTTACAGTTTAAATTTGCCTGCTCGATGATCGCCATGAGGAGGGAGCCCTCGCAAGGAAGAAGAGGCTCATTTGCATGGCGTCGTGTGGTTGATCAGTTTGCCATTAGTCCCGCCCCTCAGCCAGCTCTTCTGTGACTGCTTCAGCATTCGAGAGGGAGACAGAGAGTAATGCGTGTACTGGCAGTGGAGGAGCGTCGCGAGAATTCAAAGCGCTGTGAAACAGTTCAAAAAGTGACTTTTAAGTTTAAAATCGGGCTCAACCCGCAAATTGATCGTGGGATTAGTGAATTTTGTGGTAAAAACAACGATGGCAGAGACTGCCCGTCCGTTTGCATTCCGAGGCCTTCAAAATCTGGCTGCAGGCCGTTTTATCCCATCGCAGCAAGTTGCTACAATTACAGTGAGTAAACAATTCAAAAACTGCTCAATCAGTGATTTTCAGAAAATGCCATATAAAATGTGTGTGCAGCTGTATAGTCGCTTTGCAAGTAGCGACTGTGTGATGTTCTGCCAGCAAGTGCAAGTCTGTAAAGCCATTGAATGTGTGCATGGAAGTGAAAATAGCCTCAGTTTAAAGTTTGCAGCCAGAGAGAGACTGTGGGTTGTAAAAAAGTGCAACACTAGTAGAAGCAGGCAATCCTGTGCTGAAACCTGAAGTCTTTAAGGGACTGTAATTAAATGAATGTTGCCAGCAAGTGAAAAGTCCAAGGAAAATCCTGTAAATGTGTGAAAAGCCAGAACAGAGCAAGTTGTGCAGTTTGAGTAAAAGTTATCAGTAGCTGATGTAAATCAGGTGTGCAGTGGCTTGACCCAGAGTCTAAATGTTGATGCACAGGAGTGCTGCCGCCGCCATTACAGGGTGTGGTAGTAAAGTAAACACAGCAGCAGAGGAGCCATTTTAAAGCTACAGAGTGTGTTCATTTAAAGTTGGACTTTCAGTTACAGTGAACTTTTGTTTATTTTTCTGCAGTTATGGCCTCAGGACCAGCTCGTTACCGGATCATGCCCGGGTTGCAGTAACAGCAGCAGTAAATAGACTGAGAGATACTGAAAAGTGGTGTTATGGAGGGCAACTCCCTCCTGATGTGGCAATTCCTAATTATCCAGTGCGTGTATGCCAGATGTGCTTGAGTGCTGGAAGGGATGTCTTCATGATTCCTCACTGTGCTGGATGTCTACAAAAATATGGCTTGTATAAAGCGCCTCCAATTCGTTTGGCTCCCACATGGACAAAAATTCAGGAATCTGCAGTTGGCAGCACACAACATCAGGTGGAGCCTGTGGAGGAAGGTTCCTCGGGGGGGAGTGTGGCACAAAGCTAGAGGGTGCAGAATTAGAGACTGAATCTGAAATTGAAGTTTTGGATGCTGGATCTCAGAAAGAAAGTTCGGATAAAGCATCAATAGACCCCTGGGTGGGGGAGCCTAGCCCAAGTCTCGCAGATGAAGATGAGATGCGGGAGGCCTTTGAATGGGAGGTGTCGACCTCCGCTCCTAGTGATGAATGGATAGTCTCGGGGATGAGAACGACTGCTCACTCCTGGGCTCAGATCCTCAGTGAAGAGGAAGATGAGGGGGAACCTATGTGGCCTTGTGAGAAAGGAACGGGTACACAGCCTCAAGATCTTGCCTCGGAGGAATGTGTTCAAGAAGGTGGTGATGCCACTGCCCTGGCTTTACAAGAAGAAGAAGTCAGGGATCCGTTTTTAATTTCTTTGAGGATGCGAAGCTGGCAGAACCAGGACTGGCCACCCCCCAAGCCAGGCCAGTGGTCTCAGATTGACCAAAGCAAGTAAAGAGGAGAGACTGGTTCGTAGAAAGGCCAATGAAATCTATGGTAGGACCTTTTCTACCTTTCCTCGGAGAGTCTGGGAGGAGATTGAGAACTGCAGGAAATCCTGGATCTGGGATGAAGCAATGAAACATGTGCATCCTGGTGCCAACCAGCATGTAAAAAAATAGACTGTTCCACAAAAAGTATACACAGTGGAAGAGAGGCAGGACACTGTTTATGGACAGAGTGAGAATAGTGGATGGAGAGGGACGTGAAGTCTCCCACTGTGTGAATTATGTTCACCCAGACGGGGTAATAATTCAAGCCCCTGACCTCTGGTACTATTGGCCTCAGCACAAGGACCTCCCCCGTAATTAAGCCCGTGCCTACAAAATGGAGAGCCGAGCAGTGGTAGTCAATACTGCCACATCTAGACTGTGAAGTGCCCTTATTGATCTGCCAATATGAATAACCAAGGACTCAGGTGCTCCACATTCTTCAGTCTACAGTGTACTGTCTTGTTCAGCAACCATCTACTGGCCCACCAGATGACTTCAGATCCAGAGAGGACACCAGCCCAGCTGTTTCCTGTTCATCGCCTGGTAATCAGTTGACGTCGGACCAGCTGTTTTTCTTTTTGTTCCTGTTCTAAGGTTCCTTCTCCAGAGATGACATCAACCCAGCTGTTTCCAGATGTGCCCTCCTGTGTTCCTGGAAGATGTCTGCCCAGCTGTATCAGAAGAAATGCTGCCAGGGAGAGTCTTCGTCAGGGACAAGGTTGGTGCCGTTTGTATACTTCAAGAGGCTGGTAAGTCCGAAAACCCCTTTTTCTATCTTTATGACATTGCAGTACACACCCTACACTACAGACTTCAAAAATGTGTGAACTGTCCGCAAAGACTCTCCCCTTTGGGATTTTGGCCTTCTAGAACTGTGCTTCATGGGGCTCCGGCCCAGGAGAGACTCTTTATTGGACTAGCCTTCGGGCCTTGTGGTCACTAGTTGGGACTTTTAGGGCACTCCATCCCCCCAAATGTGTTTTGTAAATAATGTCATTACTGTACTCTAATGTAAATACTGTTTTTTCTACCTTTTTTCTAAAAAAAAATCTTTTTTGGGATTGTTCAGTGTTTTTCTGTATGGTAGGGGTTATTGTTGTTTAGGTAGACTGTGTATGCAGATTAGGAGTGTGTTTTGTTTTTGTCTTTTCTTACAGGTGTTCCTGGGAAGACAGAAGAGAAGACAAGAAGAGGAAGAGGGGCTCATCGGAGTTCCTCGTCAGTGCTTTATTGTGTAGAATTTAAAGTACTGTGTTGTTATTGCTATGGTTGTTACTGTATTAACCCTTTTCTTTCCACAGGTGTGATTGTGGGGTAGGGAGGAAGTATTCCTTGGTATTTTAATGGTTGTAGTTGCAGGTTGCCCAAGGCCGGGGAGGTCCCCGGGTTTTGTTTTTGTTTGGGATGTTATGTTAGAGGCAGATAGGTTTTCCCTAGAGGGTTAGGGGGGATAGACAAGCTGTGGTCCTCAGTGGCCATAGGGACTGCAGTACTGATCTATCAGGGCTATGCTCTGGACGGTTCTACCAGAGCCACTAGGTGTCCATAGTAAGTGGATAGAGTAGAGACTGACATGTCAGCTATAGGCCTCTAGGCCCTTAGTGTTGCCTGCCTGTGCTTGCACATGGTAGGAGGGGGCCTGATCACCCCCCTCCACAGGTAGCACATAGGGTGGGATGGCCTAAGGCCGGGTGCATAATGACTGGGGACAGTCATTTTCCTGGTCAAGGGCGAGTGTAACCCCTTGTTATCCGGGGTTACTAGAATCCCAGTAAGACCTAGTGGTAGGCAGGGAAGGCAGCTTGTGAAACTCCAGTTAAATGGGTTTCACACTGTCTCACTCTGTTCTCAGTCACAGCTGAGACTTGAGAGATGACATCACCATAGAACTGTCGCAGCTGCATAAGCCACATTGGAATCTGCAGCTCAGGGAGTGAGTTTAGAACTTTAGGAGTTTTCAAAGGCAGTTTCTGTTTATCTTTTGTTGGAGAAGGAGGTGTGATCCTGTTTACCTTTTGAAAGTGGTGGAGACCGCTGTCCAGGTCTCAGTGCCCCCTCCCTCCGGGGGGGGATGGAAGAAAAGTCCCTCTGTGGATTCCAGGGGCAATCCCCTATTTCCACTATAGAAGAAAGCTGCCTGTTTACAGTTTCTATTCTTGTATAACAGTGAAAGAAGTGGTACTTCGCCTGTGGGGCACCTGCAATGAAAGGGTGAGTGTTTTGCTCCATTTGAAGGGGCAAACCAATTGTTTCATCAGTTTGGAAATATAAAGAAAGTTGGGATGTGGACTGCTATTTGGGAGGACTATTTTACTAGGACAAACAAATGGAGCAGTCAAAAAGTCTATAGTTTTAATGGATTTCAAGTAATGCTGTAGAGGGGGTGCTTCAGGTCATCCACCGTTTAATCTACATGTCAAAGTTTTAAGTTTATGTTTGTACAGAGAAATGGCCAGGTATGGGCTGTGGGAGCTGGAGGTGGGAACACTCCCCATCTTTAGTGACCAGGTCCACCTCTACAGATTTCTTCTGTGATTTGCTACTTGCCTCATGCGCCTGGCCAGTGATGAGGTAGGTACCCAGATGTGGGTCGCAACTTTGGAAAATCTCTCTAGGAGTCGCAGACTCTAAGTGGTGTGGGGAGCCACAGGATGGGAAGATATACTCCTTGTTTGATGGGAGTCCGATGGAAGTAAGAAAACAAATCTCTCTAGGAGTCGCAGACTCTAAGTGGTGTGGGGAGCCACAGTTTGGGGAAATATACTCCTTGTGTGATGGGAGTCTCTCCAAGTAAAGTTTGGGTTCATTCTTTAAATGGACCGTCAGTCAAGTGGGAGCCGGGCCAGTCGGGCTGTGTATCCAAAGCGCATGCAAGTCTGGGCTGAGTGCCTGTTGGGTCCAGAGCCAGACAATAGTAAAAATGAGTTCATTCTTCAAGTGGACCGCCTTTAGTCTCTATCTGCATATACAGTGAACATAGCCCCTTGGGGGACCATCAATGCTTTGTCATGTGTCAGCTAGTTTTGAATAAAGCCACACTGAAAAATCCCAATCCTGGTTCTGGACATTACAGTTATTGCTTCCTGTAGTTGGATTTACTTGGGTGCCCCTGTGCAGAGTAGCCAAACCTAGGTCCCTTGTGCCAGGTAACCTCATCCTCCCCGAACCCAGGTCCCCACCAGGTATTGCTGCCAACGCCAACAGCATGCCACCTGTCGTTTAGTAAAAAGGCAGGGGTGAGGGGTTACATTCACAAATGGGACACCACATAATATTTGTCACTTTGCTCTATCCTCACACCGTCACATCCTTCACTGTAGACTCTATAGTCGATTAAACTGGATACCCCTCAAGCCTACTGTTCATATGCCTTTGGTACCATTACAGACAAAACTGTCAGAACTGGTGTACTCTCCTCCCTTGCCTCACTACTGTCACCTCCCAACCTCTCTTACCCACTCTGCTCTGGTGAACTGTCCCTACTATTTGTCCCCAGATGCCTTACTACAGTGGTCTCCCAGGCCTTTTCCCACTCTGCTCCAAAACTGTGGAACTCTCTGCCAGTGCTGTCCGACTATCCTCCTCTCATGGCTGCTTCAAAAGGGAACTGCACCAGTACCTCTCAATCTCTGATCCCTACACCTGCTCTCATCCTACGTTAGTCTCCTAGTGCTCCTTGTCCACTTTTGTTCCTCCCTGTGTAACTTGCTGCACTTATGCTTGCTACCTCTCCTCTCTGTCCCTGTCTCTCTGCTTTTGCTGCTGCCTTGATCTACTGCTCTTACCTCTGCGTTACCTGGCTTTTACTGTACCTGCTTCTTTACTGCCTAGATCATTTTTTCTTCTACTATTCTTATCTTATTTCCTTCACTGTTACAGCCATATACCTTGTGCTAAGTTATTTTTAGGTATTATTTTCACTTTGTTACCTTGCATAAATTGTATATTTCACATTCTTGTTATTGTGCTTTTATTCATTTTTTAAATTATTACCCTGTATGTTTGCACTTTGTATTAATTGCACATTCTCGGCTATTGTTATACGTTTTGTTAATTTTCTTTTCTTTTTTTCCCATTACTTTGTGTTCCTATACATATTTTACTACTCTGTACCTACTGCCTTTTGCATTGTATATCTCTCATTATGCCTCTTTGCATTATATTTTTTGTCTGTTGTTGTGTACTCTCCTGGGTCGTGCCTGGAAACAGGCACATCTAATAGTCTAGTGCACCTACCCGGTTACCAAAAACAAATAAAAATAAATAAACATACAGGTATGATCACCCTTCACACCTTCTGGAAGGCCTATAGTCCTAATGTTGGCTACACAATGTAGTATATATATATAGCTATCTATTTATATTGTAATAGGAAGTATAGGGAACACCATTAGGGCTGTAGTTCATGCATATAGATATTTGTAGTCCTATCCATGCATAGTTCCTGTCATGCCCACTCTGTGTCCAACAGTGTGTGTGACCAGTATCTCCTGGAGTAGGAATTAAGATGGCCACTGAACTGATGTGTTGTTTTTGAGTCTGTCTGTCTAGGGCACCAGAATATGACACTGTCAATGGGGATCACAAGAAAAACAACCCCCACAGGTGCCAGAAAGGTTGGGTAAGCTACTGCATGTTCTTTAAGTGCTCAAGTTACTCCCCTGCTGCCTCACATCATTCCACTGTGCTGCTAACCCCCCCCCAACAGTCAAGTTACTTTAAGCACACTTAACCTGCCAGCTGCTGTCTCTTGCTTGAACCAGAGACTTATAGCAAGTTTAACCAACTGCAGCACTTTTTCCTGCCTATTACTTTAACCTGCTGAGTGCTCAATATAAACAAACTCCCAATTCTGTCGCCAAGCTGAATAGCAGAATGAATTCCAGGCATTTGACACTAAGGCAGCCATAAATCTCCCACAAGCCACAACACTCCAACAAGTGGTGAAAATAACAAGTCTGTGCAGTCACATCATAGTTTTCTGCCCACAGCACCATCTAGGCTAGAGGACTGGAACTGCATATCTCCATCACCAAGCATCACAACATGAGCACCTAGTGACTGACCTGCATAATTTCAGCCAAATCAGTGCAGTTCAGTGCAGAATAGCACACCTGAGCACAGTAAGCTCCTCAGAATTCCCACTGACATATTGATGTGCTGCGTTTAAGTCTGTTTGTCTGCCTAGGGCACCAGACTATTACGCACAAGCTTGTTTTTTTTTCAAGGTCTTTGGTCTTGCCAAGTACATTGAAGTTGGTTTTCCCGCACCACCAAGGCTGTGGTACTTGTAGACGATTCAGCCAGTTTTTTCACCCCATCAACCCCTGCTTAACAGCATCTATTGATTCTCCCCAGAATGAGGCTTAAAATAAGCTCTATTGTCTAGCCCTACTTGCCTGTTCAACAAAAACTAACTAAATGGCAAACCTTACCAACAGGCCACAGCCACAAAGACACATCAGAAAGACAGCTCAAGTCAATAACTTTTCCCTTTCTGCTGGCAAAAGCTCATTTTCTTTCTTTAGACTTCTAGATTTCAGAGCAGTTTTTTGACCTTGCTGATGACTCTACCCACTCAAATCACCTCCAATAACAATATCTACTCAGTTCTATCTTAGTTGTGCTCTTACCTTTCCGCTCGCTCCTTTCCTGTGTCCAATGGTGGTTTCTCCTCTGATTTTAGACCACTCCCTTGTGACACACAGTACTTCAAAAATTCATCCTCAGCATTCAGCTCTTCTATGTCTCCCTTCTACCTCTTACTGTAGTCTGTAATGGAAAGCAGCCTCACTGTATTGCATTAACAATATTTTTAATAAAAAATAGATTTTTATCACTGCAATAGACAGGTAAAGGAAGTGACCAGCGGGACGTCATCCAGTTCTGACACATAACTATGATCCAGGATGCACTGGCTGATTAAACGGTCAGAAAAAACACAATGATACACACACAGTATTGAATGCAGTTTGAATCTTTTAATAAATTATTGTAGTGTAGCATAGGAACAAATGCTGTACACACAGCCAGACAGCAGTCCAACAAAGCCCAGACATTTCATGGTTCACTTAGACTTCCACAGGGATTCAGAGGTGCCCTAAGCTTGCCATATAGAATAGAAAAAAAAAATACTGTAACAGGAATACCAGCTGATGGCAGATTAAGTTATAGAAAGTAGGGGGCACCAAAATAATTCAAGGAATAATGACCCCTTCCCCCAAATAAAGCAAAGATCCCTAATAACGCAACAAAAATAAACTAAAAGGACCAAATGAATCAAATGTAAGACCTGAGTGAGCAGACATGAGAATAAGAAAAATTAGTAAAATCTATCAGTTTGATTCAACTGAAAATAGATACATTTCAATAAATATTAAAATGGCATCCAAATAAGTGACAACAAAACCAGCTCAAAGACGCGGCAGTAAAAATGATTTTTATAACAGAGTGGAAATTACAACGACATTTTAGTTTTTTTAGGTCTTTGCAGTGAATGAGGGGTCAGGGGTAACCAATGCAGACATGCTAACATGCTCCTAACAAAACTAGTAACAGTAACAAGACGTTCAGACTACAAAAACGATACTTAGAGCTTGCATAATATCTCAATAGTGACAGATGAGTCCTATATGGAACCAAAAGATAGGTCACGTGAAAAAAAGAGCATTATTGTATGCATAAACCCATGGCCCAAATCCCATAATCTGGAATAAAAAGGAAGAAAATGAATAGGTAACTGTATAATGCATTTAACTCTACATTGGCAAATAAAAAAATGTTAAAAAAAATACACCACACTAAAACTGATCCAAGGGTCAGCCCTGCGGGAACAGGATCATAAACATCATAAAATATTTCCTTTAGTTTTTTATGATAGGGAGGTCACCTAGATAAGAAGAGTCACAGTAATAGACCCCGAAAAGCCTTAGATAAACGTCAACTTCCTAAGGAAAGAGGCGGGCTAGCGCTTCCTAATCTATATAAATACTGGATTGCTACCCTATTAACCCACCTAGCGGCTTGGCTTTTGCCTAAATCACAATCTCCAGTATGGGTGTCCCTGGAGAAGGATATGACACCTACTCCTTTGGACTCGTATCTGATTTTCCAACTTTACCAGTTACCTCTGTCAGAAAGAGGCTCAATATTCACAAGAGCACTACTGAAGAGCTGGATACGATTTATTGCTCTCCCTGAAAGTAGATTTCTGGCAGGCTGGATAGGTATTCCGGTAAGAGATCCAAACTTTATTCCTGCACATTCTGACCATACCTTCAGAGGCTGGGATAGAAATGATCTGACATATACACATCAGTTCTATGAGAAAGGTATTTTTAAATCATTTGAACAATTACAACGGGAATTTTCTTTACCCCAACTTGAGTTTTTCTGATATCTACAGATCAGACATTTTCTTGATAAGAAACTGGGACTAGATGTTTCTTCCCAACCGGTCTCCCCATTATACATGCTATTGATGTATGTTGGGGCCAGATGGGGTGCACTCCAGGGTCCTTAAAGAACTAAGAGAGGTGGCTGAACCTCTGGCTATCCTGTTTAGCCGATCACTGGAAACAGGGGAGGTACCCAAAGACTGGAGGACAGCAGATGTAGTCCCCTTATACAAAAGCGGGAACAAAGAGGAAGCAGGAAACTACAGACCAGTCAGCCTCACCTCAGTAGTGGGAAGATCATGGAAGCACTACTGAAGGAGAGATTGGTGGAACATCTGGTTGTCAATGGACTACAGGACCCAAGGCAGCATGGTTTCACCAGGGGAGGTCATGTCAGACCAACCTCGTTGAATTTTTGACTGGGTGACTAGGGAGGTGGATCAGGGGAGGGCAGTGGACATGGTCTATCTGGACTTCAGCAAGGCCTGACACTGTGCCACATAGAAGACTACTACACAAACTGGGGAATATGGGGGGCAGGACAGTAGTGTGGTGGGTAGGTAACTGGCTGGGTGGCAGGACACAGAGGTGGTGGTAAATGGATGTCACTCCACAGGGGAAGAGTGACCAGTGGGATTACCACAGGATCAGTGCTGGGACTGGTCCTATTCAACATCTTCATCAGTGACATTGCACAGGACCTAGAAGGCAGAATTTCACTGTTGCTGATGACACAAAGCTCTGTAACAGAGTAGACACACCAGAGGGTGTAGACAGAATGAGAAGGACCTGCAGAAACTTGAAGAATGGGCAGGGGTTTGCAGTTGAAATTCAATGCAAAGAAGTGCAAGATAATGCATATGGGGCACAAAACCTGGCACAATATATCAGTTCGGGGTGAGGATATAGCATGCACCAAACAGGAAAGGGATCTTGGGGTTATCATCTCTGATGACCTCAAGGTAGGGAAACAGTGTGACAAGGCAGCAGGTAAAGCAAATAGAATGCTGGGATGTATAGGCAGGGGCATCACCAGCAGGAAAAGGGAGGTCATAATTCCGCTATACAAGACACTAGTGAGGCCCCACCTGGAGTACAGTGTACAGTTCTGGAGACCATACCTATGTAAGGACATAGACAGAGTAGAGAAGGTTCAGAGGAGGGCAACAAAGATGGTGCATGGATTGCATCACAAGTCCTATTAAGACAGGTTGAAGGAACTGAACATGTACTCCTGGAGGAGAGGAGGGAGAGAGGAATATGATAGAGACATACAAGATTCTCACAGGGAGGAACAGGTGCAGGAATACCATTTTTAAGCGAAAAGATGTACCAGGACTAGAGGGCATGGGATGAAGTTGGAGGGAGGATGATTCAGAGGAAACATGAGGAAGAATTTCTTCACAGAACGGGTGGTGGACAAGTGGAACACCCTGCCAGAGGAAGTGGTGGGGGCTGAAACAATCACGGGATTTAAGAATGCATGGGATAGACATAAAGGAATTCTGGAGGTCGGTGGTAAGGGGCAACAGACTTCTAGGAAAACATAAACTGAACTTACAAGCTCAAATGGGCAGACTGGGTGGGCCATAGGCCCTTATCTGCCGAAACTGTCTATGTACCTGTATCTATGTATCTATGATACAGCTTAATGAGGGAGGGGATCAGAGTCATTTAATATCCCAGGTTTATAAAGCCCTGCAGTGGATGATACCCCAAAATATGGAGTTAGTTCAGTTCCATTGGGAAGCTGAATTAATGATTGAATTAACTCCAGAAGACTGGCTCTGCATCTGGAGAAGACAGCATAGGACATCTAACTCATATCTTGGAGAGATTCTGCGTGGAAAGTGGCCATTAGATTCTTCTGAACTCCACAGCTCACAGCCAAATACTCGAAATCCAGGGATTCATCTTGTTGGAGGCTATGTGGCTGTGAGGAAGCTACACACTCACACATTTTTTGGCTCTGCCCAGTGCTAGGCCCTTTTTGGGAAGGAGTAAATAATAGAATAGGAGAATTTCCAACATGGGGGCTCTCACACCAGAAATAGCACTGCTCCTTCACTTTCCAAGATGTTTAAGCAAACACAGGAAACATATTTACTCAATATTCTACTGGGAGCAGCCATACAATGCATAACCAGACTCTGGCTTAGCCCAGATGCCCCCAGTATCTCATCATGGGAAAATACCATTTATGACATTTATAAAATGGAATGCTTAACAGTTAGATTACAAAACAAAACTCCAGAATTGATGAATCATTGGTCCCCTTGGTTCCTGAATATTTTCCAGTTGAGACCTGACTTAGTTGCATGAGTGGGAAAATGTTATAAATAAAATTATATGTCAGGATATATGGATTGTCGGCCAGCTCCCTTCCCCTATACGAAAGCAATAAGACATGACAGGGTGTGGGTTGTTGATTGATAAGAGCACGCCCCCAGGTGCGTTGTTAGGCACGAGGCGCTTGCACCTAGTGACTGCAGCAGCTGGGTAGTGCTCTTATCAATCAACAACCCATACCCTGAAGTGTCTTACTGCTCTTATAAAATGGGTAACAACTATTTCTATAACAATCAAACAAAACTCTGGACGCATTATTAAAGATTTAATAATAGTATAATATTTTATTTAAATATGGTGGAAAATAATCCCCAGACTTGGGTAGAGGAGTCGTAAAATTGATTGAACAGCAACTCACTGAAAAATGCTAAACCAGTGAGTTGGAGGGACAGCATTGTATTATTTGAGCAGTTTGGGTCTGCCTCTGTAACTGTGTTTTCCCACCTTTTATTTTTGTTTATAAAGTATTACTGTATTGCCTGATTTCTTCATCCTGTTTTTTTTCTATTTTTTCCCTCATTCAAGACACAGAATGTTTATCATGGAATGTTTACCATGAAATACAGGGATTCAAAATTCTGCTCAGTTCCGCTGGTAGAATGTTACTCTCCCAACATACTGTATACACAGACAACAAAGGCCTGTTTTAAAGACAGTGACTCAATTATCTCACTGTCAAGGCAAGCAGAAGAGATTTCCCTGATGAGCAGGTAAAGACAGAAGGTTTTTTTTTCACTGTTAGTAAAGAAACAGTTGTAATGAAAACTATAAACAATACTTAATGTTTCTAATTTGTTTATGTGTGTAAGGAGAGTGTGATGATCAGGGAAACAACGTTTACTTAATTTGTTTTATTTTTTATTTAAGGTAGTTTTATTTTTAGGGCCCAGTTGAAGGTTTTTACAGTGTAAAGGTAACAGCCATGTTTGTGATGGAAGATCAGTTCTGGTTGCAGAGGGACTGATTGAAGATATCAGTTGCTCAATGATATTGCTGCCCTTTCACCTATGGAGGTTAAGGTATTAGGAAAGTAGTGCCACCTTTCAGTTTGTTGACAGGTAAGGACACACCTTTTGACCAATCAGGGTGAAGGATTTCTTCTACCCATTTTATAAATTCTTGTTAAGGGGAGACATGTGATAACCACTCTCGGTCCTCCTGGGTTCTTCTGCTCTAGTGTTCATTCCCCCATATCTAGACTGGGAAGAAAGGTTTCCTGAAAATTTATTTAAAGGCTTTTTCAGAAATGAGATATGCAATAATACTCCAGGGACCATTGTAATAACCTTTCTATGTGTCTATGCTCATATGTACAATTTTCAGCATTTGTAACTGAGATTCCTCAAAGAATGTATATCAAAGTAACACCCCATTGTGTACCAAAAGAAAAATAGAAAAATAAAGAGTATAAAAAAAAAAAAGTCGCAGTTTGGTTTTATATTTCAGAAGGACAATTCTAGGTCAACCAGTGTCTAAGGCTTCCCCAACAGCAAAGTAGGAAAACTATCAGCTGGCAGTTTCCTTGAACCGCGGAGACACAGATATTCTTGTCTGGGAGTTATCTGAGAGCAGAGTGAACAGACAGACAGACAGCAGACTTCTAAGAGAGAGAGAGAGAGAGAGTGAGACAGACAGAGAGAGAGAGAGAGAGAGGGAGAGAGAGAAAGGAAGGGAGAGAGAGGCTGTGAAGCATGAAAAAGCTGAAGTGAAATGTTTTTATCTTGGAGTGTTCCTGTTTTGTATTGACTGAACATGCAAGCTGAACCACATATCTGTAACTGTTTCATTAATAAATTTACAACATTTTTGTTTAATCATAATCCACATGTCAATATATACGTTCTAGCTGGGCACTTGCATGTTGTACAAACCAAAAAGGACTAAATGTGATGTGTATCTGAGGCAGCTGTGCATCAAAGGAAGGGGTAACTGTTATTGGCTCCAGTTTGAAAGACATGCGATTCCCAGCACCAGTGCCTGAGAGGGGCAAAGCCCACTGGCAAGTAATAGGAGGCAACAGTCACCTGAACTCAGAATTTAGCCCTAGGTGTCACTTGTATGCAAATGAAACATAGAAATGTATACATAGAAACATAGAAAAGTGATGGCAGAAGGAAACTGGTGGTCCATCTGGTCTGCGTAGTAGTTCCCAAGACCTCTCTTAGGTTCTAGGGTCTAATCCCCATCTGAGGTTTACCCTTTCCTGATCCTGTAGTACCCCCTTGAGCCCTCACTCTATTCCACCCATTTGAAAGCTGCCACAGTCCTTGCATTCACCAGTTTCCCCAGCAGGCCATTCCAGGGTTCCATCACTCTTTCCCTGAAGAAATGCTTTCTTAGATCTTTTCTGAAGCTGTCTCCCCATAGCTTCCATTCATGCCCCCTGGTGGTTGAGCTAGAGAGCATTTGGAATAGTTATGTGCATGGCACCTTAATAATGTCTCTGAAGAACTTGAAAGTCTCAATCAATATCACCACTTTCCCTCCTTGTTTCCAGTGAGAATAAATTTAGTTCTTTCATACATTCCTCATATAAGAGACCATGGAGTCCCTGTATCATCTTGGTTGCTCTTCTCTGCACAGTCTCCAGCCTATCCCTGTTCTTTTTAAGGTGTGGATTCCAAAACTGGATACAGTACTTCAGGTGGGGCCTTACCAGGGACATGTACTGTGTGAGGATCACCTCCCTGCTCTTGCGGTTGAAACCTCTCCCTGTGCACTCCAGCACTCTATTTGCCTTGCCGTAAGCTTTGTTGTATTGGCTTGATTGTTTAAGGGTGTTACATATGATGACCCCTAGGTCCCTTTCTTCTCGAGATGTGCTGAGCTTGACCCCATTGAACCAGTTATCTATTTTAGGATTCCCTTTACTTAGATGCACATTTTTGCGTTGAACTTCGTCTGACAGATGTTGGACCATCTTTCTAGCTTTTGTAAGTCATTCGGAAGTTACCTAATCACCTCCATGCTGTCTACCCTACCACCCAGTTTAGTATCATCTGCAAAGAGTTCCAGCTTACCCTGAATGCCTACACCAATGTCGCAAATAAACATATTAAACAGGACTGGTCCTAGGACCGAGCCCTGGGGCACACCACTAGTGACTGCCTTCACCAGATCTCACCCTGTTGACAGCTACCCTCTGATTTCTATCCTTTAGCCAGTTTCTCACTCACCTGACTAAACTTTTATCCATGCTTAGGTCTTCCATCTTTTTTAGCTGGCAATTGTGTGGCACTGAGTCGAAAGCCTTGCTGAAATCAAAGTATAGGAGGTCTCCTGAGTGTCCCCTATCTAATCCCTTAGTCACCTAGTCAAAAAATATGATAAGGTTCATTTGGCCTGATCTGCCCACCATGAATCCATGTTGTCTGCCATCCTGGAGGTTGTGCTTATCTAGGTAATCCACTATATCCTGTTAACATCTTTGGATTACATTACTACTGTGTTCCTTCATACCCTTTCTGAATGACTGGACCTGGTCAATGCCTTGCTTTGATCCATCTTCTGCTACTTAAATGTACCTAAAATTGAAGTGGCCCTTTGGGGTAAAAGAAGCATCTTAACCGTAGGTCTGTTCCCTCCTTTTTTTTCAAGATTTAGGCTTCTGCTTTTTCTCCTCTGGTTGTAACCTTAGTGTAATTTTTTATCTTCAGACCTCTTTCTTCTGCCATGTATCTAATGTAAGTAGACCCGCCCACCAATCTTCACTTCTGTAAAACTGCTTGTGTTCACCATTTCTTTGACCTCCCATCTGCTGAAGTTGCCAGTTATGCTTTTATCTCCTCACTCCTTGACTGCTGCAGCTGTCCCCATTTGTGCTTTTCTCCATACTAGAAAGCAAGATCATGTTACCATCATTCTCTAAAACCCACACTTGATCCCTGTTTCTTTCAGTATTCAATCCAGAATCACGCTCCTTGCCTTTAACTTATTTCATGGACTAACACCAGCCTGCATGTAAGGCTATGTTTCCCATTATTTCTCACCATACTCCCTTTCTTCTTTTAATTCTTCAGTTTCTGTGTGCTTTCCCACAACCTAACCACACTTGACAGCAAAGTAGTCTCCTCTGCTGCACAGATCATGCAGAATAGACTTCCTGCTACTCTTCATGCCACTGGTCTGTCTGTGTGTCTGTGTGTCTGTGTGTCTGTGTGTCTGTGTGTCTATCTATCTATCTATCTATCTATCTATCTATCTATCTATCTATCTATCTATTCATTTATTTATTGAAACAGTTTTACCAAGAACAGCCTACTGAGCCATAATAGATTGTTTCTAGAGGTGCCTTGTGGTTTCAGCCCCCAATATTCACATCCCATCTCAGAACATACTTTTTTACTATTGCAGATGACTGCTCTCAATGGTACCTGCAGCCTGGAAGGCTGCTAGGGTTATTCCAGACTTCAAAAAAGGTGACCCTAAAGTCATTGGTAATTATGGGTCCATAGCCTTATTACCAACCCTCAGTAAGGTCTTTGAGAAACTCATACATCGCCAGATCTCAACTCATCTATTGAACGTTAATCTTCAGTTTCCTGTACAACATGGTTTCAGGGCTGGACATAGCACCACCACTGCCCTCACATTACTCACCAGTGAGGTTAAATCCAACATGGACAATGGTTTACTCACTGGTGCTGTGTTCATTTATCTCACCAAGGCATTTGACCTAGTAAACCATCCTCTGCTCCTGCTTAAACTACATTCTTTAGGAGCCGCTGGACCCACCTTATTATGGTTCAGTAGCTATCTCTCTAATCAATCCCAATCCGTCTCCTTTGCAAAAGTTCTCTCATCCCCTGCTACCACCTCCTGTGGCATACCTCAAGGATCCATTCTGGGACCTCTACTCTTTTCCATCTTCGTCAATGACACTTCCTCATCCTTTCCCCACTGTCAGTCCATCATGTATGCTGATGACCTAGTACTCTACGTTGCCTCTCGTTCTGTCTCGGACATTGACTCCCACCTCTCTCTCTTGCATTCCATCATATTCAACTCTGGCTCTCCTCCAACTCTCTCCTACTACTAAAGCTACCTAAGACCCAGGTCATGCATTTTGGGTCCTCTAAGAAAGTATCGGTTGAGGCTACCAAGCTCCGTGTGGTTAGCTGTGATGGAACAGAAATCAAGTCTACCGGCTCCTTCAAATACCTAGGTGTGACTCTTGATCCTGCCCTTGATTTCTCCTTGCACATATACGAGGTTTGCAGATCGGTTAACATCAGGTTACAGTAGGAGCGTCCTACTGTGTGCATTATTCCCTTACTCCTACTGCCAGAATCTCTGTAGCATGTGGCATACTGCTCCCCAGACTTCTGTATGCTCGCCCCATTCTCTCTCATGCCAATGTGGGTATCCTCCATCACTGGAACACCACTTATAACAACATCTGCAGATTTGCACTCTCTATTCCTCGCATCACCCACCACTGCGTTCTATACTCCACATTGAACTGGCTGTCCCCTAAATCCCAACGCTCCTTCTCTCTAGGTTGTTTTATAGACTCCATGAATAGATCCCCCCAACCTGATTGCATTGGGGCCATGCTTACCCCCGTGATTCATCCCACACCCTGAGGTCTTCCAACTCTCATCTGTTCTCTGTTCCCCACTGCTCGACCAAAATGGGGGAAAAAGCGTTCTCCCATTTGGCCCCCAAATTCTGGAACACATTACCGGCCACCTTGAAGGGCTCCTCATCTCACCTTGCCTTTAAATCTGCACTCTTTTCATACCTCCAAGCACTTGACTCCTGTGTTTGTTCCTAACCCCACCCACTCTGCCTTCCCTTCCCAGCTCCTCTGGGTCTCCACAACTGAATCTGTGTTGTCTGTCTGTATGAAATGTACTATTTTTCCATCCCTGTGTGGATGGTTACTACTTGTTGTTACTAGGTGACTCCCTCTGTGGCGGTCACCATGGTACTCTTTCTGAACATTGTGTATCTGATCAATTTCTCATATGCACTTCTTCATCTGGCTATTTGCAGGCCTGCAGCCTACAACTGTTTGTATCTGTTCTTGTTAATTTGTCATTGATTGTTCTATACCCTTCCGGGTCATACTTGAAAATAGGCAGGACTAATGCCTAATGCACTTACCCGGTTACCAAAAGCTAATAAATAAATAAATAAATAAAAAATTTTCTCCCAACTTCCAGTACTCTTATTCATATCATCTGATATTCATTAGTGCTGACCGGTCCCAATTCTGTATTCTTGGTCCTATTTGTTTTACTTAACCAGATTTCCCAGTTTCCATTTTTTCCAGTTTCTTGCAAAAAAAAAAAATGAACAGCATACACAGGAATTAGATCTCATAACATTACAAAACAAAACAAATTTTGGGGCGTTCCATTCTTTTTTTAAAAGAAAGACATTTACGTAAATTAAGAGTAGAATTGTGACTACATAAAACAGTCATACAAGCAAAAAAAAGAGCTCTTACTTATAGTGGAAAATGACATGAACTAGAAGAGATTCATGGCAGTTTTTTTAATCCTTATCCCCATTTTTTCCAAAAAATGGTATACTGAACAAAATCATTGTATCCATCCACATACAGATATTAAACAGATTATTTTCTGACTACTTCAGTCAACTAAGTAGGTATGTTTTGAATCCCTCCATTGTTGGCCTGAAAGGACTGCGGAGGTAAAGTAATTTGCTCAGGGTCAAACAGTATGTAAGTGGAGGCTGCAGTAATCTAACCCAGATCTGCTGAATGTACTGTACTAAACTCATTCACAGCTAATTTCTCTAACCTCTAGGCTATACTGCTAGCCTGAGCCAAATCTTACCTTTCCGAAGATGTAAAATCAGTATGGTCTTCCTAGATCCCACTTTTATACATATCTTCAGGTGAGACATTATGTAATTAAAACCAGGTCTCCTTACCTTCACGGATGTCCTCAACCCTTGAGATACTGATCGCTGAGTATGGTTATAAATGAAAACTCATCTGCAGTGTATATGAATTAATATCAGATAGTGCCAATAGTGATCTCCATTTCCTGAACCAGAAATGGGAGGCAGATTTAGACTTTGCTATTTCTGATGGTCTATGGCTGTCACTCTTGTTCCTTCCACCCTGTGAAACGACTCTATTTCAATTAAGTGATAGAAAATCTGGTTCAGTTTTTTTAACGTCAGACCTGTTATATGTCTCTTAGGTTCAATACAGGTAGCCGATCAAATACACACAAGACCGCCCCACTGCAGGGTGTGCAAAAAGATACCTCACACAAACAAAGAACATCAATCCAGCACCACCACCATCAAAAAAAGATACCAGAACACGTCCAAATACATCAGCAAATAGATGTATTTAGCTCAAAAAAATTCCCCCAAATTAAGTACCTGTATTTATGAGTAGCAAGCCCCTTTCAGAAGCACGGGTGGAACGACACATAACCTCCAACTAGTTTCACCTACAGTGTCATCAGGGAGTAAATTCATCTCACACACACCATCCTTAAATAGAAAACTAATTAAAGGGGACATGCACCTTAGCCCCTGTGATAGCAGCAGTCTAAAAACAATTGATTACAAAGCGCAGAAATTAAACCCATGAAACTGTCTCACCCCATAGAGTACTGTAGATGCTTAAATGGAAACGTCCACCTGTAACCAGGCCCCACCTCAGTGTGAGGCAGTGCCCGATGACAATATTCGCAAAGAGTAATCCTGAACATATTGATGCTGCACACAACTGTTACTTTGTGCAGTGAGGTGGCAGGTGCTGATTTGTAAACCTCGCTGCCCTATTTCACAACAGGTAGGAGGTATTTCTGTAAAATTAAGGAGAAATGTTCACCTGTGATTGTGTAATCGGGCCCCACTTCTGTGTGAGGCAGGGCCCAATTAGCATTTTCATAAAGAGTAATAATTTGGTTTTTTACTTACAGTGTCTTTATTAGTTTAGATTTTATCTGCTTGATCCTGTCATCCCTCTTCCTGGTATTTTGATTCCAAGCACCCCTAGTGGTGCACCCACAATCTCCATTTTGCAACTGACATCTCCCGGTGCTATACCATGACCAGGTATAGACTGGCAGTTGACTACCAATGTATACCTGGTCTTGTTATAGCACCAGGACATGTTAGTTGCAAACCAGGGCTGTTAATAGCTCCATTTATACAGAACCATCATGCATGCTCCTGTGGCTGCTTCCCGGCTCCTACGTCATTCTTGGGACAGCTGCGGAAGGTTAAGGCTGCACCGCGTGTGGCACTTGGAATCAAAATGCCATTGGAAGGGACGGCAGGATCAACCAGCTAAAAACGAAATTAATAAAGACACTGCAAGTAAAAAAAAAATGATTACTCTTTCCAAAATATGTTAATTGGACCATGCCTGACACTGAAGTGGGGCCTGATTACATGATTACAAGTTAACATAGAAACATAGAATTTGACGGCAGATAAGGACTGCTTGGCCCACCCAGTCTGCCCATTTCCCTACCTAATGGATAAGCTGCATATCCTAGTTAACCAGCAGCCTAAGTCTTTCTACCCCCACCCCCTAGAATTTCCTTATGACTGTCGAATGCATGCTTGAATTCAACCACTGTTTTTGACTCCACAACCTCCTCCGGAAGGCTGTTCCATGCATCCACAACCCTCTCTGTGAAAAAATAGTTCCTTACATTACCTCTGAGCCGCCCCCAATCTTCAAATTGTGCCCCCTTGTTCTTGCACACCTCTTTTTTTGAAAGATGCTACCCTCTTGGACTTTGTTGTTTCTCTTAAGGCACTTGAAAGTTTCTATCATGACCCCCCTCTCCCTCCTTTCCTCGAGGCTATACATATTAAGCTCCTTTAGTCTCTCTTCATATGTCTTCCGGTGCAGACCCTGCACCATTTTAGTTGCCCTCCTCTGGACAGCTTCCATCTTGTCTATGTCCTTGCGGAGATTGGGTCTCCAGAACTGCACACAGTACTCCAGATGGGGTCTCACCAGCTGTCTGTACAGAGGGATAACAACTTCCTGTTTTCTACTAGCAATGCCTCTCCCTATGCATCCCAGTATCCTCCCAGCCCTCCTTACTGCCCTCTCACATTGCTTGCCCACCTTTAAGTCATCGAATATGACTACCCCCAGGTCCCTTTCCATTTTTGTTGTCGTTAGTATCTCACCCCCCATTGTGTACTCTTCCCCTGGGTTTTTGCTTCCCAGGTGCATTACCTTGCACTTCTTAGCATTAAATCTAAGCTGCCATACATTTGACCATTCCTCTAACCTTGCCAAGTCCCTTCTCATCCTTTCCACCCCACCTTGTGCATCAACTCTGTTGCAGATCTTTGTGTCATCTGCAAAGAGACATACTTTTCCTTCCAGTCCCTCTGCAATGTTGCTTACAAAGACACTGAAGAGGACCAGTCCTAATACTGAACCCTGCGGCACCCCACTAGTAACCCCCCTTTCTTCAGAGTGGACTCCATTTACTATTACGGATCGGCACCTGCCACCTCACTGCACACAGTAGCAGTTGTGTAGAACATAGACGATAATGGATGGGCAACAGACAAGAACCACACTGTAATCACATCAAGTGATTTCCATGACAACTAGGTAAACCTCAAGAGCGCAAGCTAGAGAGGGTTACAGTTGTCATGGAAACCGTGAGATGCAATTTCAGCTCGGTTATTGTCTGTTGCCCATCCATTAGCATTTATAGTGTATGGGGCAAAATACACTATAAAAGCAACTGGATTCCCCCATAGTGCCGCTCTCCACTAGGACAATCTCTCACCACCACTGCCAGTCATCCCAGAGCAGTGGATTTAAAGCGGCGCGCATGCATGAATGCACTCCTGCTATCAGATACGTATCGATGTGACGTAGTCAAGAGGGGTTAACAACCTCTTGACATCACATCGATACCATAACAACATGCTAAACTGTCTGAATTCGGACAGTAATCAGGGCTCCCCATACATTATAACTGTTCAGGATTGCCCTGGAGTGTGATAAAAGAACCTACCACTGTCTGATATACAGAGACCTTGGACTGTTACCTCCAGATAAGAGAAGAGGAGTTAGACTGGCTACCTTAATTCACAAGTGCATGCTTGGACAGTATCCTTAATACTCAGTCCTGGAGAATAAATCCCAGATAGTCTATGGGAAATGAGCTCATTCTAATCGCTGCCTCCCCGGGGTGTAAAATTGACAATCAAGTCTCTCTACTAGGAAGGGAGTGGGGACGTACACCATAAAAATGGACAGACTTCGTTTTGTTGAACTGTCTCAATTTCTTTTTATTATATTATTCAAACGACCTTCATGCTCAACATTTCACCTGATGTTCAGACTTCATCAGGAGAATGGCCTTTTACACTTTTTGTCACATATAAGAAGATGTGCATTTAAGTTATTAAGCACCTGGCAAAAAGTGTAAAAAGGCCATTCTCCTAATGAAGCCTGCCAACCTATGCAGGCTGCTAACCAAGCCCACGCAGACATTTACACTCTGTTCTCAGGCTGAGGATCTCCTCCACATACCCCATGCTCACAAGTCAACTGGCACAAAGGCCTTGTCCTTTACTGCTCGATCTACTCTCTTCCTAGTGATGTGAAGACTGGTGCTACTGCTAAGGGCTTCAACCTAGCCTTGTGTACTCATCTTCTAGCCTACTGCCACTGCCAGAACACCAAGCGTGCTCAGCCCCAGTTTACTGAATGGCCTAGGCTCAATTTTCAAAGGCTGACACAGGGCCTGCCCTGCATCAAAGCCATTTTGTGGTGCAGCTGCACCAAACACCTTTGCCGCAACTGCACCCAACTTTATATTGTTGGGTGCAGTTGAGATACTTTCCTCAGTTTACGGCAGCTTGCACCAAACATTTGGTGCAAGCCCCATAAAAAGGATCCCCCAAATGGCACTTGTTACACTAGGGAAAAACCGATCTAACTTGCGGCATTCAGCACATAGGATTGAAAATCCCAGTCACTAGCTGGGAGGGTGCTACAAGCCCTGTGTGCCAAACGATTGGTGTACCAGGGACTTGCAGCATTCTCAGGACTTTGAAAATCACGCCCTCTTTCTACACCTCTGCTCTATATATCCATTTGTGTTTATCATCTGGATTTTACTGCAGAATTGCATTAGTGTATATACTGTATAGAAGCACAGAAACATAGACTCTGATGGCAGATAAGGCCCACTTGGCCCACTCGGTCTGCCCATTTTTCCCCTACCTATCCTATCCTGTCACCACTGACCCTACTTGATCTCTAGCTCCCCTCTTGCTTCCCAACTGTGATTCCCTTGTGCCTGTACCACCATTATTTTTACCCCCACCACCTTCATTGGAAAACTGCTCCAGACTGTTCCAGGCATCCACCACTCTTTCAGTGAAGAAGTACTTTCTTACGTCTCTCCTAAATTTTCTCCCTCCAGCTTCGCTGCATGTTCCCTTGTTTTTGTACATCTTTTTCTCTGAAAAATACTCCCATAATATACCTTATTTAACCTCAAGAGGTATTTATAGGTCTCTATCATGACCCCCCTTCTCTCTTCCAGGATGTACAATTCTTTAGGTCCTTTAGTCTCTCTTTGAAGGACTTCTGATGCAGCCCCTGCACTATTTTAGTTGCCGTCCTCTGGACAGCTTCCACCCTGCCTTTGTCCTTCCTGAAATGTGGTCTCCAGGACTGGACATGGTACTTCTGGTGGGGTCTCACCAGTGATCTATACAGTGGCAACATCACCTCCCTTTATCTGCTGGTGATACCCTTCGCTATGCACCCCTGCATCCCACTGGCCCTGCCCTACCCACTGCCTTATCACATTGTCTTGCCACCTTGAAGTCATCAGATATGATTGCACCCAGGTCTCTTTCCTATTTGGTGACTGTCGATACCTCTTCTTCCATTTTGTACTACACCTCTGTGTTGCTGTGCCCTGGGTGCATGAGTTTGCATGTTTTCCCATTGATACCCGGCTGCCATCCCTTTGGCCATTGCTTGAGTTTTCTCCGGTCTCTGCATATTCTCTCCACCCCCTCCAGAGTGTCCTCCCTATTGCAGATTTTAGTGTCATCGCAAAGAGAGATTCCTTCCCTTCCAGTTTATCTGCAGTGTCACTTATAAAGACATTAAAGAGGTCTTGTCCCAGTACCGAGCCCTAAACCACCCCGCTGGTTGCCCATTCTTCCCCAGAGTGAACTCTGTTTACCACCACCCTGTGTCATCTAGTAAAGGAGTACTACAGTCAAAATTTGCAAAAACATATGTTGTGCAGAATGTTTTGATTTGTGTGTTTAGGCCTGGTGTGTCCTTCCATTTGTTTACTATTAGGATTTTTATCTCAATTTGCCAACTAGTTTTATGGCCTCTCCTGCTAGTTTTATAGCCTCTGGGGATCTCCATATTATCACTGTTTATTGCTCTTCTTTTTCCTACATGCCTCCTGTCCCATGTGACAGTGGTGCATCCAGGACTATAGATTCAGCAAGTACTGGTTTACACTCAATTTTACAGCAGTACAGCTGTGATTTGAAGTCATTTTCCTTATCCAGAGGGCACCAAAGGTTACATTTACAGTTTAGCAATTACTTGAGGTCTAACTGAGTGGGTATTCTTTGAGAAAACTGCTTGAGTATTTACTAATTGTATAACTGATGGCCTAGGGTGATTTGTGTAACCCCCCTACAAATGGGGGTTCCTGAAAGTCTTCCTTGGCTGTACCTAAATGCCCACTGCCAGGCTGGTATCCTGTGTCTTAGCGGTTTAAAACTATTTGTGTGAGAGTGCCTTAATGCCTCTGTGCTTTGTCTCTTTAAGAGCTGCCTATAACATGGTGCTTGTTTAATCTGGGAGGGGTCTGAGTGTCTTTACACTTGAGTCTTACCCGGGCTGCCAGATAATCGCTCCGTTCTGCCATCGATATTTGCGCAGAGGGAGCTCTGTCAGAAGCTGTACTTATTTATTGATGATCTATCAGAATAGTAATGATATTGCAGTTTGTCTAACCTGCCTTTTTTGCACCCTGAACTGTTCTGTTTATCACCACCATCTTGGTCCTAGACTGCTAGAATGGGCCAATCAGTATCTTTGGGACTCTAAAATGGAGCCTGCCACCAGGGGTCTTGTGGGAGCAAAACTCTGTTGGACTTGTAGTTTTGGACTTTGGCACCCAAATAGACCTGAAGAGGGAGCTCTTGTTGTGACTGACAGGTGGATCAGCCAACCAAACCTTTTGGATCCTGGGAAAAGTCCCAGGCTGCTTGCAGCTACAGTTAGTCTGAGTTGGGAAGTGAAAGAGTGAACAGCTTAAGATAGTCAAGCAGCAGTTCTGCATAGTTTTGTGTGGGAGAACTGTGGAAGGGCTGAATTTTGGCCTGCCTGCTGTCCCTGAGAGGGAACTTGTAGATAGTTTGGACTGAATCTGAATCGAGAGAGAGAGAGAGAGAGAGAGAGAGAGAGAAAGCCACTGACCTGCGACCAGGCTCAAACCCTGAAGAAGACCGAAGATTTGCTGAATGCGATCGGCCTGTCAGGACCTCAGTGACTGCTGTAATCCCGGTTTGGTGCAGAGACTCTGTAATTGCGACGGGACTGCCATCCGCCTGGTACAGTGGTATTTCTTTACTATAAATATGCTGTGTGCTGCTAGTGGGTCGCAATTTGGTTCCCCACTGTGTGTTGAACTGTGTTCTTCTTGCTGGAGGCTGCATCCAGCCTCTCCAGACTGAATCCGCTTTCACCTCCCCTTGGCCTGGGCCTTGTCATACTGACCCAGCCAGATTACCCGCTACACAGAGAAAGCCATCGACGAAAGACCTGCCTGGGGATTAGCCTCCTGCTCAACGCCTTGAACAGGAATGACACCTTGGTGATTTGTGTGGGCCCTGCTTCTCCTGGTACTCCAGCTTATCAACCTGCAGTATCAATTTCGTCCTGCCTATATCCTGTATTGGGTATCATGAGTAAACATCAGGGTAGCTCCCTGCAACAACAGCTAAATCTAAAGTGTTGTCATCTGATTGCCTTGTTGTCTTTCCTTTCACGAACTGAGCCCTCCGGCTCCGGATTACAAATAGTATGTGTTGTGCATGTTGCTTTCTTCTATCACAGGGCCCCAACCAGCTGTGACACTGGCCTACCCCGGGCGACGTTCATGGCTAGCCCACCTTTGTCCTACCTGAGTACCCAGAGTGTGTGACTGTGTTGAGGGACTAATAAGTGCATGCATAATTGCCTGACTAGACCAGTTTTTGAATCAATCACCCTGATTATGCCTCTCCTTTGTTCAATTCCCTGAAATAAATCAGATCTAACTTTTTTTTGCATTTAATCTGACTGTGGTTCCAGTTTGTACCAAAAGCACTGTACTGTTGTTATTTGTTGTGCCTAACCTTGTTTTACAGGGGGTCTCCAGGGTCAAACTGGTGGAACCAGCCCTGGTGGTAAGTGCAAACAGTGTGGGGATTTGTATGCTGAACAGGTGCTACTGTGAAAGTGTTTCTTGCATATTGTCTAGGCCACTAGAGGGGAAAGAGGGGGGTTACAGTGTCCCAGAGGGCTGTACCCAGGTTAGCCTTGTTACTCACAACCCTGACCTCTGGGTGGAGGCACCGGTTTCAGTACCCAGGCCCCTTAACCTGCAACTAGCCAAGCAGGCAGGGGTAGTAGCCCTTGGGGTAGCACCACCTAGGGGTTACATTTGTATGTTTTTTATGGCTGGGTATAGTTTGATGAAATTAAAAGAAAACATTTACTCCTACTGGCTACACCTAGGCAAACATATAGAAAACAAAAATATTGAATTAGAGTTATTTAGTTGAGGCCAGAACATCAGCTGCTATTTTCAGTATACTGCTGCAGTACTTTCCCTCACCAAATCAGTGGTCCCAGATGCATCACTGTCACATGAGACAGGAGGCATTGTAGGATAAAGAAGAGCTAAAAAACATGCTAACATGGAGATCCCCAGAGGTCATAAAACTTGTAGGCAAATTTAGAAAAAACTAATAGCAAACAAAGGGTAGTGTACACCAGGGGCTTAATTTTCAAGGCTGAAGCAGAGCTTACATCAAGCACTGCATCAACCCCATTCTTTGGCGCAGCTGTGCCAAACTTCTTCAGTGCAACTTCACCCCATTTTTGTACTGTACATTGGGTGCAGTTGCAACACGTTCCACTCTTTACGGCAGCTTGCACCAAATATTTGGCGCAAGCCCTGTAAAAAAAGTGCCACAAGTTAGACCAGTGGGAGCTAGTCTAACTTGTGGTATTTGGTGCATGGGAGTAAAAATCCCGATTGGCGCCAGGAGAATGCCACAAGCCCCGTACACCACATGATCGGTGCACCAGGGACTTGCAGTATTCTTGGGCTTCTGAAATCAAGCCCCAGTACAAAACACACAAATCAAAACACTCTGTACAACATATGTTTTTGCAAATTTTGACTGCAGTACTCCTTTAACCAATTTCTTACCCAGTTTACTACCTTAGGATCCACTCCTATGCTGCCCAGTTTCCTTATGAGTCTGCATGTATGGGTCTCATTCACTTAATGTCTTGAAATGTTAGGCAATGTCCTTCTGCGGCAACACTCCCCTTAGGACCCACTTGAAAAATAGGTATTGCACCTAAATGTGGATTACCTGGTGTGTCAAGGTAAGGCAAATCTTGTTTTTTATGTTGCCCTTTCCTGGAGTCTCAGTACAACTAACAAACAAAACAGAAAATAAGTGAGGGTACAACATTGACAATATGCACACTATAGAAATACTGCGCTAACTGAAAGAATAGGCCTTGCTAAATAAATAAGTTTTGAGAGAACCCTGAAAGGCCTCCGCTATGCAGGCAGTCAGATTCTAATAAACAAATGCTGTCTTAGTCCTCTATCAATTGGGATCCACTTCCATGGATATATTACTGTAGTTATAGTTACCAATGCATTACCTACATACATATTTTTTAGATATGTGAGGGAGAGCAATAGAGTAGGGCAGGGGATTGCTAGACTGAGGGGAGAAAAAGGGATAAACTTGGAGCAGAACTACGAAAAGGCAGAGGCACTAAATGAGTATTTTATCTCTGTGTTCATAGAGGAGGTGAAAGGCAGGGGTCTGATGCTAGTGCCTAAGGGAAAGGAGGGCAAATGGGTGAATCAGAGCCCATTCACTGTAGATAGGGTCAGGGCTGAGCTGGATAGACTAAGAGTGGACAAGGCAATGGGGCCTGATGGGTTGCACCCCAGAGTGATCAAGAAATTGAGGGAGGAGCTGGACACATCCTTGACAAGACTCTTCAACCTGTCCCTGGACACGGGGAGGGTGCCAGAGGACTGGAGAAGGGCTGATGTAGTGTTCTTGCACAAGGGAAGTAGCAGGGAGCTGATGGAGAACTACCGCCCAGTCAGCTTCACATCTGTGGTGAGGAAAGTAATGGAGGCATTAATCAAGGAGAGGGTGGTGAATTACCTGGAGGAGTGTGGCTTGCAGGACAGCAGATAGCATAGCTTCACTAAGGGGATATCATGCCAGACCAACCTAATTGAGTTATTTGATTGAACAACTCAGATAATCGACCAGGGAGGGGCGGTGGATGTGGCCTATCTGGAATTCAGCAAGGCATTTGACACCATCCCTCATAGGTGGTTGGTGAGCAAAATGGAAAGCATGGGGTTGGGAGGGAAAATAGCAGGCTGGGTGGAGGCCTGGCTAGTAGGGAGAACTCAGAGGATAGTGCTTAATGGGGTGCACTCTGAGATGGCAGGAGTGAGGAGTGGAGTGCCACAGGGGTTGGTTTTTGGGTCCGCTCCTCTTCAACATCTGCATCAGTGATATTGCAGAGGGTTTGCAAGGAAGGGTGTGTCTATTTGCCTAGGATACAAAAATCTGCAATAGGGTGGATACCCCTGAGGGGATGGAAGACATGAGGAGGGACCTCAAGATGCTCAAGGAGTGGTCCAGGAAATGGTAGCTGAGGTTTAATGGTTTAATGCCAAGAAGTGTGCTGTGAAGCACCTAGGGAGGAAAAACACGAAAGCAGGGTACACGCTGGGGGGCGGGTGAATCAAAGAATCAGAACAGGAAAGGGATCTGGGGATCATAGTCTCCTCAAACCTTAAGGTAGGTTTCCAAAGTAGTAGGGCAGCAGGAAGGGCCAATGGAATGCTAGAATGCATAGGCAGGGGCATTACTAGCAGAAGGAGGAAGGTTATAATGCCCCTTTACAAAGCTATGGTGAGGCTGCAGTTAGAGTATGGGGCTCAGCTCTGGAGACGACACCTCTGCAAGGATATAGATGCATTGGAAAGGGTTCAGGGAAGGGCAACAAAGATGGTGCAGGGTATGCAGGGGAAGACATATGAGCAGAGGTGTAAGGAGCTGAATCTGTACACCCTGGAAACAAGGAGGGAAAGGGGGGACATGATTGAAACCTTTAAATATGTAAAGGGACTCAATAAAGTAGGTGAATGGGGTCAGCTGAGGAGGAAGGAGGGAGCCAGAACTAGAGGGCACAGCCTCAGACTGCAAGGAAATTGGTCCAGGGGCAATGTGAAGGGGTGCTTCTTTACAGAGATGATGGTGAAGCCCTGGAACAGACTGCCGGATGGAGTAGTAGGGGCTGAGACAGTGGAGGAATTTAGAGGGCATTGACGGGCATATGGGACTGAGTATTGGGGAGGGTGGGGCGGGGGTGTGCATGAAAGGGAGGTTGGGCACACTAGATGGGCTGGAAGAGTCCTTTTCTGCCGTCAAATTTCTATGATACATGAAGTGCCTATTCATTATGACATATTCGCTAGTTGCTGCTAATGTTTACCATCCACATGTAAGAAGACTGGAAATCTTAGACATCTTAAGCTTTTCCAGTGTGTCGCAATGCTGCTGCCATACCTTAGTTAACAGGGGTGCTGTATCTTTTATAATACATTTATATATCACTCTTGGCATATACACAGGAAAGCAAATATTGATTTAGAAGAAGGTATGAGCAGTTAATCTACATTGCTGTTGTATAACAGGCTGTTTAGCTTATTCATATATCACATTGTGACAGAGATCCCACACCCCTGTTACCAGTGGTGACAACATTTCCCCTTGGGCCCTTCGCTTCCAGGACAGTTCTCTATCAGGGACTTCTAATCCTTTGCTACCACCTGGTTTTTACCTGGAACCAGGAAACCACCCTTCTGCCTCCTTTGTTCAAGGTCAGGAAAGTCAACACAATAACTGTCTACTTCTTTGTCCTGCAAATAATAAAAGTAGGTGTATGCAAATCTTTCAAATATTATAGCAATATTAAAAATATTCACCTTCAGCTATAATATACATGCAGGTTTCCAACCTTATCTGAAAGTGCAGCTTTAAAGGCTCTCTCTCAATTTCCTTTGTATTTCCACCAATTTATAGGCTGTTAAAAATATTATCAATGTAATAAACTTTCTGTGGTGTGTACAGATATTAACATCTTAAACATCTTAAAATAAACTGTTTCTTTATTTATGTTTCCAATGTTTTCTTTATTATATATTAACAAGTGTTTCCTGAAAATTCGGACTACAGTAATGTGGTTCCTCAGTCTTTATCTGAAAAATCTTCTATCAACGGGTGTCCAGGGAGCTGCAGACTCCTGTGCTGTATACAGGAGCATCAGACTGGCTTATGTTTGTTCTTTATATAGTGTCTCATTGATAGGCAAGTGAAACTGTCATAATGAGATGGAAAGATTTTATTTTTTGTAATTTTTTTTAATATTTGGTAAACGTATAACACCTGAGGGCATCAAATGTCCATTTTCATGGATGACCTGAAAGTAACAAATGAAACAATTACATGTAAACATAAAAATGAATCATAACATGAGCAAATAGATAAAGAATGTGTTCTTTTTTTTTTTACTTTCTATTTTCTCTCCTCCCTCCCACCAGCTCTGGTATCCGCAGGCGCACCTAGGAGTCCTCCCTCTGCGGACTGCCCTACCTGGTCAACCCCTTTCACCCATGGAGCCGTGGCGTACCCCCTGGGAGAGACAAGGTGGGGCCCAAACACCCTGAATATCTGGTGCATTGGTCAAGGGGTGCCAGGAAGGCAGTCGCAAATCAAGGGCAAGCTCTGGTGCTCCATCTCCACCAGGCAGCTGGAAGGTCTTTTTGCTCTGTTCTGTAACGGAGTGGCTAGCACCCGATGTCAAGGCGGTGCCACTGACATCAGCCACTCCCAACCCTTCTCTGTGCTCCAAAGCTTGCTATGCCTCTGGCTTCCACCAGAGGCCAGCCAAGCACCAGGCAGGAGCCCTCCTCCCTCGTTGGAGAGGACAGCTGTCCTCTGGATGCTCGATCCTCTCCCTCCCCTGTCGACCCCCGATGACCCGGGCTCGTTCCCGAACCCTGGTCACCGGCGTAGCGCAAGGTGTGGCGTCCAGCACCTCAACCCTCAGCACCACCGGGCCATACAGTGTTCTTTTAAACATCTTTTAAAAACATACAAAGAATTATAAGATAAAATACAATCAGACAAGTCATTCCACAATTTAATGATGTGATAAAGCCAAAATCTCTGACCCAAAGAAGACCTAAAAGGAAGATGTAGTTTACCACTATGAGCTGATTTAGTTGAATATAAATGGAAACTAACTAAAACATTAGATATTAAAGGGAAGGATATTTGAGAATACTGAAATCGTTTGAATGCTAATGAGCTAAAAATAAGCAACGATCTGTTCAAAAGAAAACTGAACTAAACCATTATATGAAGAGCTATGATGAATAGAATGAGAAACAAAACTAGCAAACCTACAAACAGAATGATAAAGTATTTTTGCTAACTAAAGAGCAGTGATAGCAAACCTGCAAACAGAATGATAAATATATATATATTTTTAATTTGCTATACTTTTTTGCCCCAGTGGACCAGCCCCCATCGGCCCTACCCCACACCCAGTCCCATCTTCCATGTCTCTGGGACTTACCCCAGTCAGAGTTACGCTCTAGATTGCCCACCCAGAGTGGGGCCTTTGGTAGGGAGGCCCTCCTCCTGTTGGACAATGGGATATGGCCCCAGGATGTTCCCAACCTGGAGTTATGCCCTGGATTGCCCCTTAGGGTGGGGCTTTTGGGAGGAGGCCCTTCCTTCTGCAGATGATGGGATATGACTCTGGGGTTGCCATGGCTCAGTGGTGCATGACCTGTGGCACGAGGAGGGGGTTGGTAAAGGGTTTCTGTATGAGTGGGTTGGCGAGGCTGGGTGGGGAGGGCAGGTGGATGAGCTTAAAAATAGTACAGAGTAGAGGGAATTCAATTCACGCTTCAAAGGATGGCCAGCCGAGAATGTGAAGCACATCACAGTGGTGAGTTCACGCAGGGTCTGACGCAGCAAAACAAGCTGTTCTATGGTATGCTTGTTTTAATCTGTTTAGGTTAGAGGTCTTAGCTGAGTGCAGTAGCGTAGCTCCATATATAGAAGGCCTGGACATAGGGTAGCAGAGGCAATAATTCTCCTGGTCTGAGGTCGAATGAAGGGGGCAGTCCAGTATAGGAGGCCTAGCCTCTGATGCATGGATTTTATGATTTTGTCAATATGTGTTTCAAATGTTAGGTGTTCATCAAGTGTTAAACCTAAATATTTGAAGGGGTTTACCCCTTCTAGAGTTTCTCTGGTAGAGGTCTTGATTACCAGTGGAGGATGGATAGACTTATCAAAAGAGGTGTGACGAAACAACATAGTTTTGGTTTTTTTGATGTTGAGCACCAAAAGATTGTTTTTAAACCACACCTCCAACTGCTGGAAGTCACTCTCTAGATTACTATTGAGGGAGGAGATATCGTTAGATGATCCGTAGAGTATGGCGTTGTCAGCATAGAGCTGTATTGATCCTTTCCACAGATTGATGGAAGCTCGTTGATAAAGACGGAGAAGAATAGAGGGCCCAGTATGGATCCCTGGGGAACCCCATCCATGATGGGCGATAGGGAAGACATAGAGCCTGACCATTTGACATATTGTAGCCTATTGGTCAGATAGTTGGTAAGTCAGGAGATGGAGATGGAATCAAGACCTACGTTGCAGAGTTTTGACAGTAAACGTTGGTGACTGACGAGAGCAAAAGCTTTTGTTAGGTCCATAAAAGTGGCCCCAGTTGCAAGCTCCTGATTCATGGCATGGAGGATGTCCATTGTGACACACAGAGGGCAGATTCAATGCCATGCAATCTCTGGAAACCATGCTGATATGCGGTTAAGGAATTGTTCTGCTCGAGGTAGGAGTAAAGTTGTTTGTAAATAATTTTTTCTTGTATTTTTGCTAGAGGGCATAAGATAGAGATCAGATGGTAATTCTCAACTAGGTCAGTGCAGCTGTTTTTGAGTATGGGGACAACCATCACAATCTTCCATTTGTCTGGAATGGTTTGTGTGAGTAAGAATCTGTTGATTAATAGTGATACCGGGTGAGCTATTGCAGGAGCAGCTAATTTGAGAAATTTTGGTTGGAGGGAATCGAAACCGGGGGAGCTGTCTGGATTGAGACCATTTAACAACTTAAGGACCTCGGAACGTGTTGTGAGTTTCAGGTGGAAGGGGGGATTCGAGACAGCTGGGTAAGAGACCTGTGGTTGACTGGGTGTGGACAGCAAGTCAGACTTATATTTGTCCAGATCAGTGAAGAAGTTGTTTATGCCTGAGGCTATTTCAGAGGGGTTAGATAGTGTTTCACCCTTAAAAATCATAATTTGGGTGACAGTGCATTCTTTGTCCTTGAGTAGGGAATTGATATGTGACCAGAAGTTTTTTGGGTTAGCAAGATGTGTGGTCTGCATGGATTGGAAGTAGTCGTGTTTAGCTTTGTTGGATTTTGTTTTACAGACATTCCGCAGCTGTCTATAGGATTGCCAGTCAGATAGTTGTACTGATTTTTTTGTAGGTTTTCCATGCTTTATCACAAGAGTGCATTAACTGTCTAAGATCCTGAGATAGCCAGGGCAAGAGGTTACCTTTGGCGCATCTTTGTTTGAAAGGGGCACGCAAGTCCAGGATGGAAGTGAAGGTGTGGATGAAATAATCTAATTTATTTTATTTATTTATTTAGATTTTGCTAACCGGGTGAACCCACTGAGACCGGAGGTCCCTTTTTCAGGGGCGACATGGGATTAGTTACAATGCATACATACATCATACGTACATACATAGGTATAAAATACAGTAATTTACAATGAATACATTTTTAGTTACAGTGGGAACATACATAGACATTAGGGTACAGTGGAAAGCAGATACATTTTTGGGGAGCAGGTATCACAATGTTAGACAAGGAGAACAGTAGGCGTGCCAGGCTAGGCAGGTATAGGGGCAGATACACAGTACATTGACCATTATTCCGTGCGATATTCAAAGGGAGTGAAGGCTTGGTAAAGCGGATAGCAGCAAGAGAGTGGGCCTGGGCAGGGGGCTAGCGATTACACCCACAGAGGCTTAGTTCCAGGAGGTATGTTTTAAGGCCCGATTTAAACCCTAGGAGGGTTTGTTGGTTGAGTAGATTTGTTGGGAGGGAGTTCCATAGGAAGGGAGTGGCGTAGTGGAAGGAGCACTTGCTTAGGTTAGTGCTATCCTATGGGATATCGAGGGGGCGGCTTGCAGTGGATCGCAGAGTTCGGTGCTGGACTTTAGGGGTGAGCAGCCCCCGTAGGTGTGGTGGAGAGCCAAGGGAGGTGAATTTGAAGGCCAGACAGATAGCAGAGTAGGTAAGTTTAAGCCGGATGTCTTGTTTATGTCTGGGAGGGAGGTAATTGATGCCCAATCAACAGATTTTAGGCTAAGTATGAAAGTGGCTGGATTGAAGTTTGCCAAGTCTCAGGCTATTATGATTTTGGGGGAAGGGGGTTGGAAGTTATTTCTCCAGACACAATAAGTGGTGAGGTGGTCGCTAAGGGCATCGGGAAAAACTCCCGTGACCTTGATGTTGTGTTTCTTGTGGGTCAGCATCCAGTCCAATAGGCTGTGATTGCCTGTTTTCATGTTAAGTCTGGTAGGCTGATAGATCAGTTGCTCCAGAATAGCATCAGATAAGATAACCTGATAGGCCTTACTGTTAGGACCTAATAGGTCAAGGTTGAAATCCCCACAGAGCATTAAGTCAGTTTGAGGGATTGAGTCTAGGTTGTTGAAGACTTCAGGGTAGGAGGCAGAAGCAAGGTTGGGGGGCAGGTGGATGCAACCTATTATTAATTGTTTGAACTGACTCAGTGCAACAAAGATAAAGAGATTCTCAAATGACATTTTTGTGGTTGGACCAGGGAGTATCGAGGTTGCGAGCTTGTTCCTTGTATAGATAAGCACGCTGACCCTCTCTTGGAGAGACGGTCTCTCCTATGGGAGGTGAAATTAGGCAGAGCAATCTCATGTGAGAGTATGGAGGGTTTAAGCCAGGTTTCGGTTAAGCATAGGATGTCAGGTTTATAGTGCCTGACCCTGGTTTTCAAGTTCTGCCATTTTCCACCTGAGACTTTGGATATTCATTTGTGCAATTTTGAGCCCCTTTATGTTGGACCAGTGTGGAATGGGGGGAGGTTAGACGCAGCCCCCCTTCCAGGGCCAGTGTTCATTTCAATGTCTTCCAATAGTAGTATGATACAGGACATGCAATAGAAAGAGGGTGGGGGGAGAAAAGGTGATTTGCATATAGACCTAGCCTGCAAAATCCGAAGTAGCATTTTATAGCACTGGGCCCAGGTCAGGTAGCCTGTAGGAGATGTTGTCATGAGTGGGGTGCAATGAATAAGGGAATGGGTGCTTGAAGGTGCAGGGGAGGGGGTAAATTTAAAGTCCCCCCAATTTTTATTATGTTTAATTGGAAACTGGCCAGGAAAGCACAAAATAGGAATAGCCGCATGGCGAGGAACAGGTACATACTTCCTGGGTAGATAGTGGAGGGCAGTGGGACCCGGTATCAAAACAGTGCAAATAGGAGGAGGATTGTGTCTTTAAGAACCAATCAGTGAAATGGTAGAGGCAGATTGCACTTTTAAGAGCAGTCAGTATTCCTTAAAAACTGAACAGAGAGAGTGGAGAGGGGAAGGGGACAGGTGAGAAAGTCTATTTTAAGAGTGTTGGGGTGGGGGTGGGTGGGCAGAAGAAAAAATTCAAATTACAAGCACGCAAGTTGAAATCACTAGCACTGAAGTGCCAAGACAGTAGAGGAAAATCCTTAGCTTCAACTCACTGCACCAGCATCAGATGCTGGGCCAGTGGGAGGGTAGTCCTGAGAGTGCAGTCAAAGGTGATTGGTCAAAAGAGGAGAGTGCGGCCAATAGCAGAGCCACTAGAGTCCCCGAGTGCAGGTACTTGTGTGGATGCAGGTGGGATGCTGGTTATCGGATGGCAGCAGGGAAAGCAGCTGCTGTCCTGAGAGGCAGACAATCCAGGCTGTGCAGTGCACCCAGTCAGGGACTACTGACTGCAGAGCTTGTGTGGACGCAGGCAGGCAGGCTGCTGGTTATCGGATGGCAGCAGAGAAAGCAGCCACTGTCCCAAGAGGCAGACGATCCACGCTGTGCGGTGCACCCAGTCAGGGGCCACTAACTGCAGAGCTTGTGTGGATGCAGGTGGGCTGCTGGTTACTGGGTAAAGCAACCACTGTCCCGAGAGGCAGACAAGCCAGGCTGTGCAGTGCACCTGGTCAGGGGACACTGACTGCAGAACTTGTGTGGATGCAGGCAGGCCGCTGGTTATTGGATGGCGGCGGGGAAAGCAGCTGCTGTCCTGAGAGGCAGTCGATCCAGGCTGTGCGGTGCGCCTGGTCAGGGGCCACTGACTGCAAAGCTGGGGAGGGAAGATAAGTAGAGAATTAATAACGTGAGTAGCAGGGGACAAAGAGAAGAGATAAAAAAATATTTAAATATTGGAACAACAGTAGCTTGCTTCTGGAACCGTGTAATCTCAGCAAAAAGTAGAGAATGACTAAACAAAATATTTACTAGATAAGCCATCAAATCCAAGACTAAACCAAACAAACATAGACCAATCCTGTCAGCTCCCACACGTGTTCTCAACTTCATACCATTGAAGTATCATAAGGTCTGTTCTGGCATCAATAATCTAAACTCAGATTTAGGAGAACCATCACAAATTTCTTGTTAATCCAAATTAGAGTCCAAAGGTGCAAATGGAGGAGCAAGTTTAGAAACTTCAGTGAAAGCTCTCTATTTTTTTTTCTTTTTGCCCTACCTGATACACAGAGTTGTTTCATAGCTTTGCTGCCACTTCGGCATTTAGTTCCAAAGGGTCTAGGTGCATCTTTGCTCTACTTATCTACATCCCCATAACTTCTCAAAGCACATGTAACCCTCCTGTTCCCTGGGGTTACTAGAATCACATCAGTGTCAGTGTTAGGTAAGAAAGGCAGCTGGTGGATATCTAGTTAAATGGATTTTCACCTGATCCCTCTCTGCTTACTTGGTCTCAGCTGAATGCAGAGAGGTGATGTCGTTTAGAACTCTCACAGTAGTATAAGCCACATAGCTAGCTGTGGGTGAGGAGTTTAGAATTTTCAGTTAGTCTGTAGTGGAGTGTCAAGGAGTCTGGAGTAGGAGCTCAGTGTGAGCAGTTGGAGGAGTGAAGAGGAGGGCCTACGTTTTCTCACCCTAATCTGAGAACCATCTGCCTGCCTTGTTGAAGTGGTGGAAACTGAGTATTAGGATTTCCTGATGTCCTCATCCCTAGTGGGATAAGAAGGACTGCAGAGGGATCCGAGGGCCAATCCCCTGTTTTGATCCAGGACATTTGAAGATGCCTTTGTGTACAAACTGTGAGTAAACTATCTGTGAGTTCCCAGGAGAGATGTACCTGCTTGTTTTTCTTTGGGATGTTACTCTGAAAAAGGGACTCATGCACCCAGTTCTGTTTGAGACTGTTCTCAAGAAGTTTTCCCAAAGTTGGCTCACAATAGTGGAGTCCCAGGTGTGACTTAACACTTTGTACAGAACTTTACCTTTACACTCCTATGTAGTGTCTCTAATGCTAAATGTGCTAAACATTTGAAGATGTGTGGTTGTACTGTTTGTAAACTGTTGAGATATAACTGAAAGAATGGCTGGGTATGGATGAGGAAGCAAAAGGTGGGCAATCCCTCATCTGGAGTGATCAGTTCAGCACTTCAGGTTCTGTAAGGGCACGTATTTATTCAGCGCATATGGCCAATACCTGAAGAGTAAAGTTTACCCCCTGGTGTGGGTTGTTCTAGTCTCAAGCACCAGTGTGCTGCATCACGGCCAGATGCCACATTTCCTACTTTAAAGCCTATGCCATATAGGAATATGTTTTAAGTTGTGGCCAGTGCCACTAGAAGAAGTTTGTGTGCTCTGTTGTGGCCATTGCCACAAGAAGATGTGTTTTTCAGCTCAGGCTTACTGCTAAAAAGAGTTCAGATCCTATGATATATGTGAAGTTAGAGTTTCTGTTAGCATACAGATGTTGTATTCTGCATTTGCCTTGTGCCACGAAGTGTAAACCCTTGTGGGGTGCATCTTTGCTTTTGTGTACCAACTGTTTTGGAATAAAGCCACACTCTAGAATCCCAACCTAGTATGGACAATCTAGTTACTGCTTCCTGAGTGGATTTACTGGGTACCCCTCTAGAAGTGCAAACCTAGCATAGCCCTTAGAAAAAGTTCTTTCCTCAGGACCTGGGTTTGGTAAAGGTCTGTTTGTGTCTTGTACACACTGTGTTTATGCTTTGAACCCCCACCTCTCTCTTTTCCCCTAGACAGAAATGGTGTGGGAGGTGTTCTTACTAGTTAAACAAGTGGCCAGTGGGGGATTACACACACCTTTCACAATGCGCTGTGTTATGCGCTTATTAAGTCTGTACTTCTTTTCCATTATCAGTCTTCTGCTGATTGTACCTCCCTCTTTGGACTCTTGCCCAATTTCATTGCCATATGTTTTCAGTTTGTACCCTAGCGTCCCTGTGCCCTATTTATTCCCCATTGGGTCTTGTCTATTACTTACGATGCCATCCCTTAAAAACCAAAAACCTGCTACCTATGCCTGACTGCGCCCCCTTACTCATTACCCACTAAAGTGGCCCTCCATATCTCCTTTCCCCTTTTCAACCACACTACACCGTGGTCTATATGCCCTACCCCCTCACAGTCTAAGCCAGAATGGGCATTGTTCTCAAAAGTACTACTGTGTACTCTCAGGAGATTACTGGTCATACTCTTATTATGCTCCAGGAATGTGGAGCTAAATCCTGGCCAGCAGGCTCCAATCCTAGTGCCGTCTGATCTGGCACGGACAAAAGGTCTCAGTTTTATTCACATTAATGCTTGCAGCCTGCTAAGGAAACTGGATGCAATCCAAGCCTGGGTCTGTCTTTCTGAACCAGATGTTTTAGTAATTTCCAAAACGTGGCTAAAATCCCACACACCAGACCAGGCCATAAACATCCCCTCCTACAATGTGTTCAGAACTGACAGACCTACGAGGGGAGAAGGGGTTTCAATATATGTGCATGACAAATTCTCGGTCTCATTAGTTGATTCCACCTCTGTACCTAGCAAATTTGAATGTCTTACTATCAAGGTCTGTATTTCCCTAACCGAATCATTAATAATCTCTGGTTGCTATAGGCCTCCTTCTGGGGGGTTCAAATTGCTGCAGCATCACCAATCTTCACTTAGGCCTCTAATAACTGAACTGATCACTATGGGTGACCTGAACTTGGACTGGTTCTCTCCCTGCTAGATGCTATTAAAAACCCTTTGTGACCTACTCGGCCTCTCTCAGTTCATTTTGGAAGCCACTCACATCAATACCAAAAAGCCTGCAAACAATTCCCTACTTGACCTTGTCCTGGTCAATAAACCCCATAACTTTACCCACACAGGGATCTTCTTTAATGACATAAGTGATCACTGTGCTGTTGCTTGTGTCCAAAATCTATCTAAATCATTCTCATCCTCTAAAGAAGTCACCGCCAATTCAACTGTGTACACTTCCTCTCGGAACCTAAATAATATTAGGTGGCAAGACTTTCACTTCGCACCTTCAGTGGACTTGGCTTATACTATGTTTAAATCCCTGCTATTAAAGGTTATTAATAAGCATGCACCTTTAGTCAAGATCAGAACCAGGAAAAGATCATGCCCCTGGTTCAACAATGTACTCAAAGCAGCCCTATACAAAAGGGGTCTATGTGATATCGATAAATGCCTAAAGGTGATCACTGTTATCGTTCGGTCAGAGTGCCGAACACATTTTCGGCACTCTGACAACCCTGGCACACCAGCACAATGGTGCCAGGACATATTTTTACTACTTTCTGTGGGGGGGGGCTGTGCCCCCCAACACCCCCCTTGTGGGGGCTTCACCCCCGACCCTCCTACTTATGGATTCTCAACTCCAGGGGATGCATGTTGGGGGGTGAAAATAGTAAAATAAAAGGTTCGTGCTAGGCGCAATAAAAAATCGACCAGCGCCCGGACCCAATGCCTCAGCCACCCCAGCCATTGCCCAATCTCGGCGACCCATGACACAGGTCGACCAGCAACTGCAGTAGCCACCTCCTACAGCCTCTCCACCCCTCCCAGCCCAGCTCGCCGTGCTATCCCACCCCCTCCCGCGCAGCGTCACGTATAGCGACATCCTGTCGCCTAGTTTGCCCACCCCTCATCCGTCGCCCTACCTGTCTGTCGCCGTAGTGGATTGCAAAGGAAGGTGTCGCCATAACGAACGTCGCCCTTCCTCATGTGTCCACTTCACGGGTTACCATACAAAAGAGATGCCCTCTGGAAGAAGGCAAGGAAAACTAGGTCACCCTCTGACTGGGAAGCCTTTAGAGCCTCCAGGAACCTTTGTACAAAACTGATCAGAGCTGAAAAAGCAAAAGTTGTTCAATCTGCCTTGGATTCTACCACCAAAGAGCCCAATAAATTCTGGAAGAAACTGAGAGAAACTCAGGGCCACACTCCCCCCTCCTCCCCACTAAGATCACCACCGGTAACTCCTCTACTTCCAACAAAGAAGAAATCCTAAATCTCTTAAATAATCACTTTTCCATGGTGGGTATTACATTCGATACATCCCCAGCAAATACTGTAAGTGCATCTCTTCTCAATTCTGATGCCTCTCCACCCCCCATCAGGGCCCCCTCCCATAATAATTCCTTTTCTTTCAAACCTGTCACCTTTAAGCAAGTGGAAGACTTGCTACTAGCACCTGATGTAAACAAAAGTGCTGGGGCAGACAAAATTGACCCCTTTTTCCTGAAACCTGGACACCACATGCTGACCGCCCCTATCACACATCTCTTTAACAAATCCCTCACCAAAGTGGTTATACCCCACGATTGGAAAGTAGCACACATCATACCTTTGTTCAAATCAGGTGACCCAAGTGACCTGAACAATTACAAGCCTATTTCCTTACTGCCAACCCTCTCCAAGCTCATTGAAAAAATAGTTAATGCACACATTTGGGACTATCTTGAGTCACATAATTTGCTGAAACCCTTACAATCTGGATTCAAATCTAATCACGGTACTATAACCGCTCTAGCCAATGTATCTAACGATTGACAAACTGCACTCTACGCTAAAAAACACATCTGTGCTTTATTCTTAGATCTAAGGATTTATGGAGGCAGTATAGTGCAGTGGGCTAAAGCTCTGAGCTGCAGATCTGGAGACCTGGGTTTGAATCCCACAGCCGCCTAGGTGTATACTGTGTGATCCTGAACAAGTAATTTAACTTTCTTGTACTCCCAGGTCGCATCTGGAAACAAGCTTCAGCTTCGTGTGCTACTCCTGGTTAAACAATGTTCCCTTTCCCTAAGTAAAGCACTTGATAAAGTTGACCACAAGCTCCTTCTGCATATACTTTGCAATATTGGCTTAAACAACACCCCCATCAAATGGCTTACCTCTTATCTTATATTACGTCAGCAACAAGTTAAGTCTCAATGTGACCTTTTTTTGTATGCATATAAAAAAGGTTGAGGGCACCTTACCTTTAATCTTTACCTTTAAATGTGTATATTTAAGGTGTATTACCCCCTACTACCATAGCCTTGAAAAAACGTAATTGTGACGTGAAAAAACATTCGGCTCTGTAGGGAGGGGCACCATGTACCTTGCTTTGCTGGCTGGCTTGACTACTTTGGATTAAAAGGCTTTTATCCATCTACATCTGGTGTGGAGTTCTTTTATCAACGTGGACAGTGACAAGGTGCTGACCTATAAGTGTCTTGTGAAGACTTTCACTTAGCTCCTTCAGTGGACTTGGTTTATACTGTGTTTAAATCCCTGCTATTAAAGGTTATTAATAATCATGCACCTTTAGTCAAGATCAGAACCAGGAAAAGATCATGCCCCTGGTTCAACTATGTAATCAAGGCAGCCCTATACAAAAGAGATGCCCTCTGGAAGAAGGCAAGGAAAACTAGGTCACCCTCTGACTGGGAAGCCTTTAGAGCCTCCAGGAACCTTTGCACAAAACTGATCAGAGCTGAAAAAACAAAATTTGTTCAATGTGCCTTGGATTCTACCACCAAAGAGCCCAATAAATTCTGGAAGACACTCAGAGAAACTCAGGGCCACATTCCCCCCCCCACTAAGATCACCACCGGTAACGCTTCTACTTCCAACAAAGAAGAAATCCTAAATCTCTTAAATAATCACTTTTCCATGGCGGGTCTTACATTCAATACATTCCCAGCAAATACTCTAAATGCATCTCTTCTCAATTCTGATGCCTCTCCACCCCCACATCAGGGACTCCTTCCATAATAATTCCTTCTCTTTCAAACCTGTCACCTTTAAGCAAGTGGAAGACTTGCTGTTAGCACTTGATGTAAACAAAAGTGCTGGGGGCAGACAAAATTTACCCCTTTTTCTTGAAACTTGGACACCACATGCTGACCGCCCTTATCGCACATCTCTTTAACAAATCCCTCACCGAAGGGGTCGTACCCCACGATTGGAAAGTAGCACACATCATACCTTTATTCAAATCAGGTGACCCAAGTGACCTGAACAATTACAAGCCTATTTCCTTACTGCCAACCCTCTCCAAGCTCATAGAAAAAGTAGTTAATGCACAAATTTGGGACTATCCTGAGTCACATAATTTGCTGAACCCCTTACAATCTGGATTCAGATCTCATCACAGTACTATAACCGCTCTAGCCAAAGTATCTAACGATTGGCAAACTGCGCTGTACGCTAAAAACCACATCTATGTTTTATTCTTAGATCTAAGGCTCTATGGAGGCAGTATAGTGCAGTGGGTTAAGGCTCTGAGCTGCAGATCTGGAGACCTGAGTTTGAATCCCACAGCCACCTAGGTGTATACTGTGTGATCCTGAGCAAGTCACTTAACTTTCTTGTGCTCCCAGGTCGCATCTGGAAACAAGCTTCGGCTTAGTGTGCTACTCCTGGTTAAACAATGTTCCCTTTCCCTAAGTAAAGCACTTGATATGGCTGACCACAAGCTCCTTCTGTACATACTTTGCAATATTGGCTTAAACAACACCCCCATCAAATGGTTTACCTCTTATCTTATAGGATGTCAGCAACAGGTTAAGTCTCAATATGACCTCTCGCCACATAAGACCCTTACGAGAGGAGTCCCCAAGGGGTCTATTCTCGGTCCTTTATTATTTGCAATTTAAATCAATGACATAGACCTCAACATCCCATCTGCTAAAATACATCTCTTCACAGGTGATACCATTCTTTACATTGAAAAACCTTCCTTGGAACAGGCCTGCTCTGTCCTTCAGCAAGACTTCCAAGTGTTGCAACAAATCCTACTTCACCTTAAGCTGCTTCTTAATGCCAAAAAAACCAAGGTCATGTTTCTTTCTCTCCCCAGGCAAATCCTGCAATCATTCACCCTTTGGGTGGTAGACCTCAAATTACTATTCTCCTTGGGGAACAAATAGAGCCGGTTGATAAATTTAAATATCTCAGGCTCTGGGTCGACAGCAAGCTTTCTTTTACTCCTCACGTTGACGAACTCACTAAAAAGCTCAGACTGAGACTTGGTATTTTCTACAGAATTAAGCACCTCCTCACCTATGAGGCAAAAATTAGATTGGTGCAATCAACCTTCCTCTCTCTCCTCAACTACACTGACGTCATCTACAGCCATTGCACGGTCACCTCCCCCTCCAACCTAGACACCTTATATCATAGAGCACTTAGATTAATCACCAATGTACCATATAATATGCACAACTGCTCCCTGTATTTATTGTTGTGTTGGCATTCCCTAAAAACCAGGAGGCTGAAAAACACAATACAATGGACCTACCAAGCCCTTACATGCAAACTCCCCCATTATATTTCCAAACTACTAATTCCCTCCTTGGAGTCCTATTCCCTTAGGAAATACTCTTATATCATCCTTGATACTCCCAGGATTAGAACTCAGTTTGGCATCTCTTCCTTAAGCTACTCTCTCCCTTCTGTCTGGAACCGTATCCAAAACTCCTTAAAACTAACTCAATTTGTCAATCTGGCATCCTTCAAAACATTGATTCGCCCCCTGTTGGTCAAAACTTGCAATTGCTTCCATAGGGGCCAGCACCCATTATCTGGTTAACCTTCTTCCTGCCTGCCAACCTGTTATGAATATTTCCCTGTCATCCTTCCTTCCCTCCATGCTGCAACTTTCTCTTGTATCTCCACACAGGCTGTATCTATGTTCCGTGTGTTTTACTCCACCTCACATTTTTCCGGCTCCATCCCCCTTCTCCTACTCTCTCTTCCAGCTCAATCTCCCCCCTTCTCCTCAACTCTCCCCTATGTCTGGTTCACACCCTTCCTTGCTCACGTCAACCCTCCATTTTCCCATTACCTCAACGACCTAGGCATTTCCACCCACATTTTATCATGTACCTCTGATTTTGGAACTGTAACCTGTAGTTTATAATGCATATATTGTATATAATTGTATATATTGTTAATTGGTCTTCATTCCTTTGTATCAATGCTCATTGTATATCATTATTGTTTTACCCCTTTACGCCCTATCCTTTGTTCATTGTTCCTAGTGTCTATATATGTTTTCTGTGCTATGTCTGCCCATGACCACCTTGCAGATTAGTTTTTCTCAATGGTGTTTCTCCTAGTAAAATAAAGATTGATTGATTGATTAAGAAATCACAAATTACACATACCCCAATAATGCAAAGCATCATGGGAAGCATATGCAAATGCCCTTCAATTAATTTGGACTGGCTCAGCTTTAAGCAGAATCGCATGGTGCCAGAAGGCCTCACAATACAATCAGCAAAGGCTGAGAACAGCAGACACAGACACGTATGTTGTCCTCATTTGGACTCATCAGTGTGCCATATCTGTATCTCAGCCCAGAGAGAGGGAGCCAGCCACCTTATAGGGGATCTAATTTGTTTGGGTCATGGGCAGCCCAAAGTAGACAGAGAAGAGAACTACAAAAGAACCCCAGAGAAAATGCACTGGGGCATGGGTTATCCTGGAGGATATTGGCCATACAGCCAAATTTTAAAGAAAACACAAATTGCACATACCCCAATAATGCAAAGCTCTGTTAAGTTCAGAAGCAATGGCAACTTGCTCAATTAGGTTACCATGACTAGTAGTAAGTAACTTAATCTTGAGTGGTATCTGACTTTCCTAATAATCTATTTAAAACTGACCAGCTCTCCTGCTGCTTATTAGAGCAGGAGAAATTGGTCCTTCAAAAAAAAAATCAGATTTAGTCTGCCTCACCTACTTTTTACACACATTTCTCAGTTGTTTATATCTCACAAGTAGATTGAAAAACATGATTTCACATAAGCATGCCAAGCAGCATCTTTGTCCTGCATCTTCATTAACTCAAGTGTGCTCCAACCTTGACATTGATTTTTAATCCTAAGTTTACCTAATGGGGCAAATACGTCACAGACCCCGTTAAATTTAGTTGTTACAAAATTAAGCATGAGAGCAACACTTGGGATGGAATACAAATAAGACCAGTCAATAGATGCAGTAGAATTAAGAAAACCAATTAGATCTAAAATTTTTAAGGACCTTCAAGTTGCATACAGGATTTAGGAGCAATTGTAGGCTTTTGAGCCCTCCAGGAGCAAACATTGGGACTATGATCACGTAAGCAATCAGACATGGGGTATACCTGCAAGAGTCTATCTAACCATGAAGTCAAAATCCAATCAAGGTTTCAGAGCCATATTTATGATTATACCCAGTTGATGAATTAATAGCCTGATGTAAATTTAAGTTTGCTAACTGATCCTTTATGTTAACATTAGTCTTGTCAGGCCAGTTAATATTAGCATCCCCAAATAACATGACTTCTTTTGTTGTTGGAATAGATATTTTATAATCTGGGATTAATGCTAATCCTTCCAGTGTTTTGCCAGGTGGAAAATAAAAGTAACTGCATGTAATTATTGAATCCCTCCCAAATAAATGACCAGTGAAAGAGAATCAGTATCTAAATAATTATGAAACAAATCATCTCTGATTACAGAAAAAAGGTTTTAACGTGCAAGTTTTAACATACCCCTTCCCCCCCAATTTTGCCTGACGTTCATGCCTATTTAGATTAAAACCATCTAGGCTAATAGCGGAATCAGGTATATTACTAATCAGCCAGGATTCAGAAACCATTACTGCATCAAACCCATTGGAGCTGACCCAGGCCCAAAACTCATCTATCTTGGGCAAAATACTATGCATATTAACATGGATAAAATTATCAGTATGTTTAATGCCAGCCCGAGAAGCATCCAAGCCCAGATCAGCAACAGTAGGTCCTGGGTTAGGCTGTATATTTCCAGCACAGGGTAGCAACAGAAAAACCAGCATCCATTTCCTAACAGACATGTTTAACCTTAGTGTGTCTTTCCCAGATAATATAGAATCACCAAGCCTACTAGATAAAATCTGTCTTTGCAAACATTCAAATAACAATTTGGCAGAGGGAGCCCATACCTGCTTCCCATTAGTAGTGTCAGTTTGAAACATATGTTTGCTGAAAACATTTAGAAGTATGTGTCTGTGGAAAAAAGTAAATTAATAGTACTCTGCAAATAAACAACAATGGTAAGAAAACAATCAATAAACTAGACATAGTTAAAATAATAATAAAAATATACATATAGAAATTCAGAAAACTGTGCCCCAGCCCCACTGCCTCCATGAAGTCCACAAACTCCAGTGCACTTTCCCCAAACTTTGCCCACAATGTAGCCACCGTTCAAATGCAGCCGCATCTAACTAATTGTATTTTCAAACACCCAAACCCCAGCCTGTTGGCTGCCACCACCAAGCAAGGCAGGGAGAGGCAGGTTAACAGCAACAACAAGAGTGCAGAGCACAAGTGAACACCACAATCAGAAGGCACATGGGGAGGGGCAAAGTAACACAAAGTCATTCATAAAAAATATTGCTTTCAAGTCCCACTCAGTTCACAGTTCAGCCAGAATTAAATATGGAGATCAAGCACTCAGATAATAGCCACAGGTCACTGTTTATGCAGCAGCACTTATAAAACAGAATATAACAGCACACAGTTGAAGAAACAATAGAAGAGCTCACAGTTCTTTTAGGAATTGCCTTCAGTGTGCAGGAGTTTACACTTGCTCAGGAGGTGATGAGCTCTGCAAGAGAGCATTCCAAAAGATGGGAACAGTGCTGAATTGCTGGAAAAATTGAGTTATAGTGTACGGAGGAATGGAAATCCATGCCTGGAACAGCACTGTTGTGTTCCAGGAGCGAGGTCACAATGTTTTTGTGCAACACTGGTGATGTCACAACTGCAGCACAGCAACATAGAACATTTTTGGGCAGGCACGATGAAGCAGCCGCAGTGGTGACAGCTGGGCCAGGAAGTGACCAGTGCAGGAAAGAACCACAACAGCCATGAAGTAAAACACTTTTAGTACTGAGTGGACCTGTTTTTTTGCACTATGAATTGTAATAATGATTGCCAATACACTAAAAAAGATTGTGTATGAGCAATCATATGCATACAATGCTGTTTCTCAATCTTCAGGTTTCAGTGGTAACGAGACCTCTCGAGCTGTGCTCTCGAGGTTTCTTGTTACCACAGAGACCTCTTGATTGAAAAACAGTGTTGTTGTGTATGATTGCTCATACACAGTCCTCTATATAGTGGAGCCTGCCACACTCCACAAACTCCAATGCACTTGTTCCACATTTTGTCCATAATGTGGCCGCTGCTTTAGACCCTCCAAGTGTTCAAATCTGGATGAATCTCGCCATGAATGTGATCACACTGCAAAAAGCTCACTAATGTTTTTGCTTTAGAGAATATTTGATCCCCATTCCGGAGGGTAATTAGTCAAGGGATTCTATGAGGAAAAACCAAGCCATATTGGTTGCATTCCTATTGGGCTATGAATTACTGTTCTAAGCTACTTACTTTGCTTTGTGTTTCTTATTATCTGTATATGTAAACAAGGAGTCAATATATGTTAACATGCTCCAGGTTGTACTATTATAATAATTCCCATTTGAAAAAATGGTAAGAATGTTGAACCCACCCATTAATAAAGTTTTAGAAAAGAAGAAATGGAGGGGAAAAGATTACTCTCAAACACATCATTACAAATAAAAGATATTAACAAATGTGTCTATGATAAATTGGTAAATTGGTAATGTAAAAAAGCGAATCAAATGAAATAAGTGGTACTGAAGTTAATCATCCCAAATTCCTCACAGCTTTACAGTGTTTTCAGATTCACAAGTTTTCAGAAGAGAGCTGGATCACTCAAGATGAATAAACTGCCATGCAGTTGGTTGGTGACTCAAGTTTGACCCTCGACTTATAGCACACAATGGAGAACTCTAACACCTGCAGTACTGAATGGTACTTTATACAGTTACGTTTTTTTCTGTGACCTCCCTGCGCTTGCGATTCTCAGGTACAGTAATTATACAATGTTCTGTGTTCCTGTCAGGAAACCTTTTACATTAACACTTTAAAGCACCTATTCAGCCTCTCTTATGAATATCATAGTACTTGCTACAAGGCATTCCCTCACAGTTATAAACCTACTCCTATCCACTGTCTACCCACCCTTCCTTTTAATTCTTCTCACTATCTTCTCATAAATTTTTTAAAACAATTCATCACTGTAATATAACTTCAGTTTTTTCTGTTCCGATTGCTGATACACCCGATAAAGGGACCTATTGGGCCCTGAACGTTTGTGTGCTGTACTATCTTTGTACAAGACATACATTGGTCCAGAAAAGGTGTCAAACTATCCGGTGACTCCTGTTTCCATGGTATAGAATATTAAATACCAAAATTGAAATGGAACTATGCTTCGTAGAAATACAAAAACTGAGTATGAAGGGCATAGTTTGAGCTCCATATGTAAGTAATGCTACATATAGCGCAATACCGAAAAAGGTAAAAGATTCAGTCCTTGTAATAAAAAAAGAATCCTTCTGATAACATTATCCAGTATTTACTGTACTACAACTTTCATAGTGAAACCACACACATTTGGAAACCCAGTTTTAATAAATTGACACACACCAGATAAGTGATTAATTTGCTCACATTTAAATGGGAAAAGAAAATGTGCTAATGTAATCTCTAGAATCAGAAGAAGGAAATTCAACAGAGAATTAATAACAGAAGAGTATCTGAACTAGAGTGTCCTTCTGAAAACTGGCCCATTCCATTGTTTTGCTGTTATTATATATGAGACCGTAAGATACACTGTAAAATGATGTTTTCAGAAAGCATTTGACCTTTTCTTGGATATCATGTATAAATCTTTGGAAAGTTATCTGCTTTAATAATGGCTTTTCAGGTTTTCTTTTATTCAGAATGTGTGTGTGTGTGTGTGTGTGTGTGTTGCAATAATCGGGTGTTGTAAACATCAATAAAGTATTACTATTACATTTGCATACAGAAAGGCTTTGTCCCTTAAACATCATGGGCTGGGTTTTTAAAGCCTCTAATTCTGTCTTGAATCCAGGGCTATTTTCAGTGGTGATGCACAGGCCCCATATCCCTGGATGCAGGCAGGCAAGGAGTGCAGGCACCAATCAGTTGTACATCTGGCAGTGGATGCCTGCAGCTATGACCCAAGTCCACTTAGATTATCTTCTTGTGGTCTAAGCAGACTCAGGAAAAAGTGACAGGTGCATCAAACGTTAGATGCATGCTGCCAGAAACTGCAGCAAATTGTCATTAATCAGCTATGATTTTGAAAATAGCACCTACTGGGCTAGATATTCAAAACTCAGCCCTGGGGCAAAATTAGCACAGCACAGTGTGCAAAAATAGCCCAGAACCATTTGCACGCTATATTCAAAGGAATAGCCTCGGGGTTAAATCAGGTGAATATAGCATGCAAATGACGGTGTGCAAACAGGGCCTTGAGCGCAGTGCAAACAGCCCAGCAAATAAGACAGCTCTGAATATAGCAACTGGGCAGGAGACATGGAGTAAGGCAACGGTGAACTATGTGGCCAATGTGTGTGCGTTAGCTAAGAAATGGATTCACAAAAACTGCAAACAACACTGCAGACCAAATACTACAGAACTGTGCTATGGTTCTGACAGTTTTGTGCAGCACTCACACGTTTGCCTGGCACAAAATGTTGCTATATTCAAAAGTGCTATGCAAATAAGCCTACTTAGGCAATCCGTGGGCAAACAGCCACATTAGCATGTCATTATTGCCTGATTTACATGTAGTTCCATGTGGAATGCCCAACGCTATTGCAGGGTGCACACAGCTCCACCTGTAGGTCTGATTGGAACTATAGTCGATAGCTGCAGGCTGGGTCTCCTCACAGCACCATCTGTATCTCAGACTGGAGAAACATATCGGTAGCTGCAGGCTACATCTGTACACAACAGCAGAGTCTAGTGTGCCCCAGGAGACTAGCACCACAGCCACTGGTGTTGGTGCTGCATGCCATGGACATATTTTAGTCCCTGCTACAGTGCACAGCAGTCACTACAGTACCACAGTGGCCAGTTTAGTGAGGGACACAGCAATGCCTACGGTGTGTCAGGTATCAATGACTGCTGCTCTCTACACAGTGACAGGGCCAGCTGGCAGGTGTGTTCTGATAGTGGACACTACTGTTATGCTGTCCTGTATACCAGATATGCAGCACCACTGGAATGAAATACTCTCAGTAACATACACATGGTTGGCCGTGTGTGCTGCGGTGTCTGTACAGACGTGAGGTATGTGCCCAGAGGAGTGACACATACCATCAAACATGCACACCAGTGTCGGGGTATTCTGACACTGGAACATGTGCACTATGGGAATGGCCCCAGTCTTGTGGCAAAACACACTATATGGTACAGCCTGGCCACTTGTGCACCCTCCCTTCAACACCCTCCAGTTCCTCAGTGCTGCATGTGTGTGCTGGAGTGTGCTGGTGTACACCAATGGGGGAACTGAAGGTGTGTGCTGTATGGCTGCACTGCCAGTTATTTAATACTTCCATATGTATTTATTACTGTGTTTACCGGCTAGCCACAGTGGGCCATGGCCCTTATTCAGGAACGACCCAGAGCAACTACATGTGATGATGCAGTGTACAATAAATACATACAATGTACAACTACACACAAGTCATATATAGCAACACAGTTCATTTGCTGCTGCAAGTGGAGTTTTAGTTCTGTTGTATAATGTACATGATTGTTAGCTTCCAAGCAATGTTGAGGCATTGTATTCCACAGTGTGGGTGCCTGAGCATATGGAGTGGCCCAGGGTGGCCATCTGCCCTTGCTGCCTCCTCATTGGCTGCATACAGCCTTGTTCACTCCTGCTGCTGTGTCCACGCCCCCTCATTCCTTGGTTTGCCTGGACTTAAGACTACCTTTTCATAAGCGGTAATTTGCACAGCACTACATGTCATGCTAACACACGTTGCGCTGTGGTATAGTTTTGAATATACCATTGTGCCTGTATGCATGTCCCCACCCCTCACTTTGCACCATACATACATTATCTTTTAGTGCCGGCACTAACACGTTGTGCCGCATGGTATACTGACGATGCAGTGACTCCCCTACTGTGAAGACCATCACAGCGACAGGATTTAGGTGAAATCCACATGTTGCTGTGATGGTCTCTGCAAGTCCAGGAGACTACCTCATAGGGTGTTTTGCCCCCCCCGTGTCCAACGCCGACTTGGAGTTGGAATCCCAGGAGACCAGGGTGTGGGGGCTGAGCACTCACATAGGAGTTTTGGGGCACAGCCCTCATAGAAACACGGAGGCATCCCTGACACCACAATGCTGACACTCAGCACTGCGGCTGTCGCTGCCAGGGATGCCTCAGTACGGAATGTCGCTGCGGCATGGTAAAACTGCGCCGCGTGCTATTTGGCCTTTTGAATATAGCAATCCACTGCAAATGTGGTGCAATTGTGGGACAATTGGTTTGCACAGGTGCAAAGTTTTGAATATCTGGCCCACTGTGTCTAAACAGCAGGTGCTGTGGGATGCAGGTGTATTGCATTCATTTCTGCTTTTTAAAATTCCTGGCTCCATCTGCCCCTGCTGCTTTGCTACCTTTAAGCCAAAATCCTCTGTTTGTGTCATACTATAAGAATCATTTCTGTGTAGCAGGCTGTGATCTCTTAACCAGAGGACATGCCTTCATGGCAGGCATTAGCAATGTGAAGAGAGAAAGTCTAAGAGAAAAAGATTCTGTTAATGAAAATGTTATCAGCAATAAAAATGGAAGGTTCTGAAATTCAAATATTCTGTAACTAAGTTCTGCTGATGCTGTGTGTGAGTGTGAGTGTGTGTCCAATAGAAACATGACAATCTCTTTAACTATTATGAGACATGTATTTAAATTGTTTGTGCTCTGTACAGTGTTTTGGGACACAGCTACTCTGAAAATAAAGCTGCAAATAAAATTTGATTAAATTAAATTGTATTCTAAAGAATTGTTTTTGATAATGCAGTTTATACAAAACTATAACAGCTGATTTCCCTTTATTTCAGAGCCTAATCTAATTAGAAATATTGAAAGGAGGATAGAAGTTGCATAATAATTTGTCACAAACAAATGTATTAACTGGCCAATGGGGGGGGGGATTTCCTCTCATTAGGCCAGAGATGTCATAAGTTGTATTTTCTTCTTTTTTTTTTCTTCTTTCATGAGATCGGGAACATGGAATTTTTTTAATGGAGGGTATCAGGACATTTACTGATGAGTGAAGGTGTGAACATAATCTGGAGATGGCAGGTAGTGAATTGCACGGAAGGAGCCAACTCAATATGGAAAAAATGGCTTGAGAGGTGAGGCAGGTACGAGCATAGAAGGAATTGTAATGAAAAGTGTTTCTTTCATGTTGAAAGTGGGCTTGGGAGTGCTTTATGAAATATTTAAATTTTTTTTTAATGAGACTTGCAGTGGGACATTTGCCTCACAGTTTACCGAGGATCCAGTATGGCAGTACTTGTGTTTTGATTTTTGGTGGGTTGTAATGATTTTTAAACTTTTCATTGGTGAAGCGGCTGACTGGCACCTTTTGCAGTGGTTATGCTAGGATTTACCATGGTAGAAAGGTGCCAGTCAACCAGAGTGTGGCATTCTCGGACCCTACTGTAAAGTGTAGATTATAAAACAATGGTTGAAAATGGAATATTCTAATTGGCTGGCAGCATTCTAAATAGGTTAGGACAGTTAAAGGCTGAAAACCCTCATGTACAAGAGAACAATTCAAAATGTAACCATAAAACATTTTTTTTTTAAGAAAGTTAATATTTCTGATTAGTAATAGCATTAAGGCACTTCAGAGGTTGGGTTACTTTTGTTAATCTAACTGTAGGGGCACAAGTCACCCTGTTATGCCTCCGGTCTCTTGAGCACTTAGGGTTGTATTAACCAAACAGTAACACAACCCCTGATTGTGCTGCATTAATGATTAAGAAAGTGGTTTGCTGGGGTACTAGGTTACTAGGTTGTCTGTAGACATGAGAAGACCGAGGCCCATTGAGGATGTCTCCCACGTATAGCGGGTGTATTAGTATAAGATTCTGCCCCAGTTCAAGTGCTTGTCTAACCCCTCTTTAAAAATGTTGAAATGATTTGCTTTAACAACATACTGTGGTAGAACATTCCACTTCTTCACAGCCCTAATTGTGAAAAAGTGATCCCTTTTATGAGTATTGGCTCTGGGAACAACCAACTATTGCTTGTGACTTCTCAGAGCTGTGGTATGGTTTGCAAAGTTTAAGCCGCATTGTACTCTTAGTGTCTGGTTATGAAAGATTTTATATAGTTGTAGAAGATCACCCCTATTTCTTCTTTCCTCTAGTGTGACTAATCCAGTTTGCACTAGCCTGTCTTTGTAAGCCTTATTTTTAAGCATTGGGATTAGTTTTATGACCCAATGCTGTACTCGTTCTACAAGGTTAATATCTTTTTGGAGGTAAGGACTCCAGAAAGGAGAGCAAAAATCCAAGTGAGGCCTAATATATATTTTATATAGTGGAATGATAAATTGTTTACTCCTATTTACAAATGTGCATTTGATGCAGTTTAGAATCATGTTGGAGACCTGAGCTATTTTTTTGCAATGATTACTGCTGGAGAGGGAGTTGTTGATAATTATACCCAAATCCCTTTCTTTAGTAACCTTTTTTATTGGTGTTTGGTGAAGAGTATAGGTAGTGTGAGGATTACTGGTGCCCATATAAAGAGCAACACATTTATCCAGATTCAATGGCATTTTGTTAGTGATAGCCCATTCCTCTATTTGTTTTAGATCACTTATAAGTGACAGTTGTTTATCAGTGGTATCCACTTCCCTTCCCAATTTGGTATCGTCAGCATATTTTGCAATATAATTTTTGATGTTGTTGTTTATGTCACTTACAAAGAGGTTAAACAGGGTTGGTCCAAGGACCTAGCCCTGTGGGACCCCACTACTGACTACTCCAAAGTTTGAGAGTGCATTTACAAATCTAACCTGCTGCTTCCTGCTATCAAGCCAGTTATTTATCCATCTGATCAATGGCATTGATAGGCCAATTGTGAGTAGCTTAATAATTAATTCACCATGCGAGACCTTATCGAAAGCCTTGCAAAAGTCAAGAAGGATCACATCCACAGGTTTGGAATTGTCAAGGCTAACTCCTACATTATTAAAAAAGGTGATCAGGTTTATGATACATGAGTGCTCACTCCTGAACCCATGTTGGGTGAGGGTCAGTTATCCCCAGAGATTCTAGCTCAACTGTAATTTTATTTTTAATTAGTTGTTCCATGGTTTTGCAAATACATTCATTCTATGCTGCATGGTCTTTATCTTCGGTTTTGAATCTTTAAGAAAAGGGAAAAGAATAGAGAAGACAGAAGGAAAAGTACAGTAAGTAAGCAATAGAACATGACAGAGTGTGTAATGCTGGTGAGATTACACACTCACTGGACTGCCTTGCTGCACTTATAAAATAGATTTTCAATATGTCTGATTTAAAATAAATGACAAAAAAGTTTAGAAAAAATAATAAGACATTTCATTTACATTTTCTCCCAGTTTAACTTGTGAGACAAAAAAATAGTCCCTATGCCAGTAACTAGGGGATAGGTAAAACAACTTGCAACAAAAAGTTGGGGTTTCCTTGATGGGCGACTATACCACTATATCTTCCAATGTGCAATATTTAAAGAGCAGCGATGCCTTCAGAAGAACTCTAACAAGACATAATATTTAGACATAGTTCAGCTTATATTTCACATTAGTTCTGTATTTCTCCTCCCCATTATTTATTACTGAGGGCATATGCATGAAAACAGGATCTTTGCTCCTGAAGGGTTCACCTATTCCTGGTACTTTCTCCCTACCTGAGGTCATAAAGCATTACTTGTGACATCACAGTTACTCTCATGGCAATAGATTGTGATGTCACAACAGAGGATTATGACATGAAGTAGGGAGTAAACCATAGAGGCTGATGAACTCTAAATGATAAAAATCATATATTCATTCCAACATCCTCAGTAATAAGTAATGGATAGGAAAACTTTACAGAATATAAATAGTATGCAAGCAGAATTGTGCCTAATTTTTATGTTTTTTTAAAGTTTTCTTTCAAGCGTCAAACAGCTCTTTAAGCACATTTGCTTTCTTCATGCACAATTAAAATTCCTGCTATTTGCTGGTCTGTATGTGTGCTCATATTAATATGAAAAAAAGTATTTAAAATCAGCAAATAGTATAACAAAATCTGAAGTTTTAACAATTGTCCTAATTTTTATTCATAAATGTGTTTCTGTTGATATAGTGTAAGTACAGGTAAGTACATTTACACTGTATATTTCCATTATACAGATATTCTGAAACTAATTATTTCTGTCAGTATAGTGGAAATACATGTTTATGTGTTTATTTATTTAATTAGTTATTGATTTCAAGAGTTTCACTAGGAAATACATACTGAGCTAACAGCCCACTTCCAGATGTGTCCTGGTGGAGGTGGAGAGTGCAGTAATAAGTTACATCAGAATGCTACAATTGTAATACAATAATAATTATAAAAAGTAGAAAGTATGCAGTATACAGCCAGGAAGAAAAAAACGTAAGTAATGCAAAACATGGCATATCAATAGCATATCAATAGCAACAGTTCAGCAAAGTGCAACTGGGAACACAATGAGGGAGGGAGGGAAGGGAGAATTTACGTACAACAGAGAACCAGTCAAAGGAAAATGTGGATCGCAAAACCAGGGCAGTGCTGGTGGTGGTGGTGGGGGTAGTGTGGAGGGGGGAGCAGTGGGATCAGCCTAGGATCAGCAGCAACTATAGGACTGACTAGTGAAGTCACATAATATGGATTGTAGTGATAGGGAAGAGGGAGCATTGTGAATTTATTGTGAAATTATTAGAGATTATTAGTTTAGTTGTGTTTATTTATTGATTGATTGATTAATTGAATTATTGATTTATTTCAAAATATTTTCCAGGAAAGATATATTGAATTGGTAACAGCTCAATTCCAGATGTGTCCTGGGGAGGGAGAAAGGAAGGAACAGAGGTACACTAAGAGCAATAGATACAATTACTACAGATAGGTAAGTAAGGAATATAAATATCAATTGTACAAGGTCACAGATACTTAGTAAGTAAAGTACACTACAGTACCATACATTGCTGGAGGATGACAACATGTTCAATGTGCAGAAGGCAATACTGAGTTTAGGAGGGGGCCAATGGTTGTGGGAATGGGAGGATGAACTAGGGGACTGCACTAGCGTAGGTGCAGGGCGAAGGGGGAGCAGATGTGGGTGGGTGGTGGGCAGCAGCCCAAGGTCCAGTATTAGGGGCACCTGCAAGAGCGAGTAGTGAAGTCATGGAGGAAAGTGGGGAGTAAGTAGTGGTAAATAGCAGAGCAGATGGCAGGGGGGTAGTGAACCCCAAAGTTTGGGGAACTGGAAGGAGAAGGCAGCTTGACCAGCAGTGGAGTTCCTTGAGGGGAGTACGAGAGAGTGAGAGCCAAAGTTACAAAGTTGGTAAGGAGTGTTGGGGGGGTCATGAGAAGGGAAGAAAGGTAGGAGGGAAGGGAGCCAGTATTTAGAGATAAAGGAAGCACAATGGGTGCAGCATCTGAACTCAAGGGAAGGGAAGAAAGGGAGAATAACAGGCAACAGTGGAGTATATGTATGTGTGTGGGGGAGGGACAGTCCAGGCCAAGAAAGCATGAAAGTGGGGATCTAGTCTGGGCAGGGTGGACATGGGAGCAACACTGTGTATTATGTCACCATAGTTGAAGATTGGGAGTATCATCTTTGAGACAATCTCTCTACGGACAATAAACAGGTTTTTCCCTTTATTCCTGTATCAATACAGTAAAAATATTTTCAGTGTACCAATACATCAAAAGGATATCATTATGGTGCAACCATGTCAACCTGACTATGAGCTCTCATTTACAAAAACAACACTTCTAGCCCTAACAGTTCAAAAAGGAGGCAGTACAATGTAGTGATTAAGAACACCGAGCTGCAAACCTGGAGAACCAGGTTTGAATCCCACAGCCACCACTTGCCCTACTGTGTGACTATGAGCAAAGCACTTAACTTCCCTGTGCTCCCACGACACACCTGGAAACAAGCCTTGGCTTGGTGCATCTTTCCTGGCCAAAAATTATAAAAAGAAGTTCTGCCCTTTTAAAGAAAGTATCTTTAAAATGGGATGAAAACTTAATTCTTTTTAAATGAAAGCTACTGAGTTAGGCTTGCTACACCATATTGTTACACCTACAGTGTATTGATGTACTGGAAATGCTTTTTACATAGAGGATAATGCTTGAATAACAGTGGTTTACCACAATGTAGTCACCTCAAGCCGTTGCCGGGACAACCAAGTAAACCTCGAGAGTGCAGCTCGAGAGGTTTACAGTTGTCATGGCAACCATGAGAGGTGATTACGGATTGACTACCATTACTCAGGCATTGTATTTTATAGTGTATGGAAAAACTAGCCACTGTGGTAAAAAAATACAGTTTTTTTCAATGTGCGTTTGTTCTCCTGCTCAGCTATGAATGTCTCCAGGTGTGTATGTTGAACAACAGAAGTGCTAAAATTAACCATTGCGATCTATACTGCAGCGGGTCTGTAACTGTCTGAATGGAATGTGTGTGTTTTGAATGAATGTCCAAGCAGCAGATCACCTTTCCTTTCCTTTCCAAGAATGTTGACAGGTTGTGACATTCTATCCTGCAATCCCATCATTATGACGTAGTTAAGCAAGGTTTACAGCATACTGATGTCAAAACGATGGGATTATCAGGGTATAAACTGATTGAAAACAGGGGTTAATAGACACTGTCCATGCATTATTGTATCAATAATGTAAAAGTGCACATGGTGCAAGCATATCAACCTGATTCCAAGCTTTCGTTTAAAAACATTACAAAACATTGTAACATTTTTAAAGTTAGACTGTCTTAAAGATGATTTCTTTAAAAAGACCTAACTTTTGAACTCTTAGGCCTGGAAACTTTTTTTCAGTTACTTTTTTTGCACCCTTACAGCTTACTCCCATCTGCCAGTACCCCAGCCTTGTCACCCACTGTTCTGGGACTTATCCCTACCTCACAAGATACCCTGGATTGCCCCCCCAGGGCTAGTTATTGGGGGCACATCAAAGCCTTTCAGGATCCAGATTCTGTAGATTAGGATGCTTCTTTTTTGGTGGTGCAGGGCCTGTGGGATATTGGCACCATTCTGCTGCAGTGGGAGTTTCCTCTGTTTCTCCCTCCCTCTTGGACAGAAGCACAATGTGCCCCCCAGATTCACACACAACATGCATGGAAACATGCATCCACATACTTTCCTCTCCCTGCCAAGCTCAGCATGTCACTATACCCATGAAACCACAGGTGGTGCTAGACAGCAGGCCTTGGTCACCCTCCTTGCCCAGAGGAGGTGAGCATACTGTGGGATTCTCGAGTCCCCTCGCCCTGCTGCCCTCTGGCAGCCTGAGTTCATTCTTGAGCCCAGGTCACCAGTGTCACAGATGGAAACCCTACAGATGTGCCATCAGGCCAGCTAGGGCTAGAAACTTCCATTTTTAAAATGAAAACTTGAAGTCAGGACAACATGGTTACACTATATATTGATAAACATTTATTGTATCAATGTACTATACTGGACATGCACTTTAACTATACTGATATATTAATTATACACTTACATTGTAATGACAGAAAGTATTTTTTATGTTTGTTTTCCAAAAAAACACATTTTTTTTAAACGTTTGCTACATTTTCAGAACTTTGTTTCATGGAGAAGCAAAACAAATGATTATGTGATTTTTGTTTTGAAAATGTGTTTTTAAAGACGTCTAATCATGTTATGTACATAGACTTTTCCGGAACACTTTCACCCATCTGTGATTCCAATGCATGTGCTTTTAAAATACCTGACTCTTTTTCTAGGCAGTTTGTTTCTGCTTCTTCCCTTTTAATTGTGTTTCTCACCTTTCCCCCTCTTTCTTTACATTATTGTCTCCCTTTCTCACCCTATTTCTCTCTGCCTTTCTCCACACTTACTATGTTTACATGCACCCACAGTCACCAGTTATAGGGTATAATACATTATGGAGTTGATGGTAGGGTGCAATGACTACTGCCAGCTTCTTCGTATAGTAAATGCTATAATTGATGTTATTATATCTTATAATTGGTGCATATTTATTTATGGTTCCTGTATATAAAATGTAACATAGTCCTTCTATGTATGTTATTTGCTGCTTGAATGGGTGTCTTCCCATACTCCCACACTGTGAGCTTGATTCTGTACTTGATGTCTTTACGCTGTCTGTAACAACGTCCTGCCATATGGGTTAGAACATGCCTGAAAATGAGCAAACTCTTGCTCTATGCACCTACCAGGATACCAAATTTTAATTAATTAATTTATTTATTGAAATTTGGTAACCGGCTGGACCCACTGGAACCAATGGTCCCTTTTTCAGGGGCGACCCCGAGTTAATTATGGGCAGATATTCAGACAATGAACAGGTACAATGAATACTATAAATCACAAGGTACTGGATTAATTACAGGCAGGTGTACAGACAGTGAATGGGTATGATGTGTACAATAGATAACATGATATTTGATAAATTAGCAGCACTAAATATACAGAGACTAAACATACAGGACAATACGTTTTACAGGAGGTAGATAAACACATGATATTAGCACACAGTGCAGCACTGAATAAAGCACGGGTGACATTGTGATATGGGGAGACAGGTTTGGCAGTGCTTAAACATTTTCTAAAGGAGTGTTCAATGTGGAAAAGCTTTGGGGAGGTTTCCTGTATGCTTAGAAACCTTATTATTTACAGGACTATAAAAACATTCTTTGTAGAAGGTATACTGAATTCGTTTGTTAAGACTTGCATGCTCTTAAAGCCAGAAAGGCACATAAAGTTACAGTTGGCTAACTCCCAGCCTTGACCATATGCTGAATTGAGGGGGCTTGTTTATATTTAGTTAGTTAAGCTACAAAGTCATTTAACTGTACATTTGAGATGACATAGTGAGAACTTCTAACAGCTGTTTAAATTAAAAGAGGATATGTTGTCCTCTACAGACAGTCCCTTTAATTGGGGAGGTATTCTCTTATGTACTTCTTAAGGCACCCAGTTGGCTTTGCACTAACTGTTGAGCCTAGAGAACCCCAACAACGGTGAAAAAGGGATGTGTCCTTTTTAGCCCATTTGGTTAGGCCATAGATGCTTGGAAGTTTTCCTTTTGCACTGCTAGTGGAGCAAATATTAAAACAGGTTGCTTCTGTAACACAACAAAGAGGAAGTCAGCAGCAAGAGCAGTAGACCAGGTCCCCCACCTGTCACTAGTAGATATTCGTGTGGCCAGTTTTGTCTAAATAGGGATTATTCTACTGCCCTGGCATTGCCACGTGTCTCGCTGCTGCTCACACAACAGACACAGCACAACTGACCCCTGCTGCACCACACACACCAGGTATTCAAACTGCCATTGGGATAATGGGGTGTACAAAGTTAATTAAAATAAAATGTCACCTACAATATTTTTTATATGTAATATGATTGTGCTGTTTATTGCCAAAAGCAGGCTAAACAAGTTAAATGACATTTTATCAGAATTTACTTAGAATAAAAAATTCTATATGTGCAAAACTGATTATCTGTGCAAACCAAAACTCAACAGAGGTCTAGGATTTTCCACTTTTTTTTTTTACTAATATCTCACTATGATACATATTGTATGCTTTGTATAATCTCTTGCACTGTTGAATAGGTAAGGCAGAATCAGTTTATTGATTTATTAATCATGATCTATTTCTTGAAGTTTTCTACACTACTGTTCACACTTTTTATGTTGTTGTTTATTGCCTTATGTTTCATGTTTCATGTTGTTGATCTCTATATACTGAGCTTGTTTTCCCCTGCTTCTCTTTGTGTGGTTGTGGAATCCCTCTGAGCTCTGGCAGAGCGCTTTATGAACAGAAACACTACTACTGATATTATCCAACTATCATGAATACTATGTAGGTAATCACTGTTCTAATTACACACCAGCTTGGCTAGCTGTATAGGACTCTTGGCCAACCTCTTCAAACCTAAAAATGCAACGGTCCCGTATTTATTCAGCCAGCTGCGCTTGTACTGCCATTGAACCGCACTAGCACTAGTACAGTACTAGCACAGTATAACTGAGATATTCAGAAGTAGTGCACCAATACTAATACCTCTGAATAGTGGGCCACAGCACAGTGTTCATGTGCAGCACAACAGCATAAAGCAAGTGCAGCACAGGGCACAAGTGCAGCACTGAATATAGTACTGTACACAGGTGCAGCACAAGTAGCACAGAGAACAATGCAAGGTGAGGTGGGGATGGGGGGAGAGGCAGGCACCAATGAAACCCATGCAGCACATCAGCAAAGGTATCAGAAATATGTAATGAACACAAATGGGCAATGGCCCATGCAAAACAAAACAGCAACATACAGTAAATAAGGAACCAACCCGTACAAATACTCATTAAAAAAAAACACCTGCACATACAAGACAAATTTAAAACAAGCATTTGTCAAAGCCGAATGTTGTCTCGCTGGCATTGGCATTGGTAGTGCCAGAGCTAGAGATGCATAATAGGAATGGCAGTGAGGTATTGAAGTGACGCCAGCCCCACCCCCACCCTGTAGAGAGCGACAGGCATTGGGGTGTGCCTTTGGGTCATCAGCTAGAATGCTCATGCCATTATACCTCACCCTACCCTGTAGACACTGACAAATGTTGTGGCGTGCTTTGGGGTCTTGGGGCATTATACTTACCCCATTCCATAAGGAAATACACTGATGTGGGTGCAGTATAGGAGAATTGGGTGGATTTTGTGGCCGAACAGTGCAAGGCACACCACGATGCCTGTCAGTGGCTGCAGGGTGGGGTTGGGGGTGGAATGGCGTGAGCATTACATCCAGTGATACCAAATCACACCCATGGTGCCTGTCAGTCTGTACTTGGTGGGGTGCTGCAGTTGGAAACCCTAACACCATAGGCGTGTGGTGGTATTTTCACTCCAAATTTTCAACATGGGCTGTTTGTAAGCCCACCTCATGAAAAGCGGCACAATCAGTTTGTTAGCTGAAAGGTAGTTTGCACAGCGGCTATGCCATTTGGCCACACAGGGATGAAAACACATTTTGGGCAAAGTGTGGAGAATGACAGCTGTATTGTTCATGAGGAGGTGTACAAAATGGCAATGTTGAAACTCTGGAGTGAAAATATGAAAAATTGGTGAAGTCATGAGCATGCATAGAAACAGCATAACACACATCCATAACCCAATTATTTTTCGGAGTTTGTTAGCCACATTTTTAACATAGGTATTTTGGGACCTTCTTCATGAACAGTGGTGCTGTGATTTTGTTAACCTGTCCCAAAAGTTGATTTCCCACAGCGACCATGCCATTGTGTGCCACAGGTGTGGAAACACATTTTGGGCAGGATGTGAAAAATGACAGCTGTACTGTTCATAAGGAGGTGTGAAAAAGTGCCAGTGTTGAAAATCTGGCATGGAAATATTGCAAATGTGCGAGAAGTTACAATGAATTGCACGGAAACTATGGCCTGCGGCTTGTAACACAGTCGGTTATGAACGTTTGACACCAGATTTTCAACATAGGCATTTTAGGACCTCTGCTCTGTACAGTATCACCGTCATTTCCTCAAACTGTCCCAAAAACTGATTTTGCACAGCAACCGCGCTATTCTGCACCGGCCATGCGAAAACACATTTCAAGCAGGATTTGTAAAATGACAGCTGTACTGTTCATTAGAAGGGGTGGGAAAATGGCAATTTTGAAAATCTGGAGTGAAAATATTACAAATTCATGATGTTACAAGCATGCGTGGAAACAGCGCAATGCACGCTTGTAAAACAGCCATTTTTGGGAGTTTTGTCACCAAATTTGCAACATAGGCTTTTTGAGAGCCCCCCTCATGAACAGTGGCACTGTCGTTTCGTTACTCAGTCCTGAAAGTTGATTCTGTGCAGTGATCACAAAATCACCTTTCGGGACCTAATAACGCCATGACAGTGACCAAATTCATGAGGAGGGGTCCCAATAACCCCATGTTGAAAATTTGGTGCAGAAATTCCAAAAAATGCTCGAGATATGCACCAAAGTTGAAAAAACCCTATTTATGTCATTATACAGTTTACCGGCATTTCTTCAGTTCGCAGTCGGCTTTGAAGAGTGCAGACGTGTCCCAGTCCACTGAAGATCGCACAGGACTCAGAGGTAAGTATGGGGTGGGGGTGGGAAGACAGGGTGTGCAGAGGGTGGGCATGGGTTGCAGGAGGGCAGGAGGCGGTGAGGACCGTTTCTTTTTCAGAGGTTTAAAAACAAACATTACAAGACTTTTTTGGCAGGGAATGTAGCACGCTGGGTGGGCTCCCAGTGTGTCACCTAAAATGTTTTAGTGGAAATTCTGTAGCTGATGGGGATTGGGCACCTGTCGGCACATACTGGGGGACACGAGCCAAGAGGCTTTGGGCACCCCTGGCAAGCAAACAAAGGGGGATACATTATGCCGATGGGGAGGGCCCCCATTGGCAAAATACAAGAGGACGGGGATAAATGCTGACGGGATTGGCCACCCCCCAGTCAGCAAAGAACAACTGTTGGGGCACATGATGCCGAGGGGATTGTGCACCCTCGCACATTGCACATGGAGGGTAATTATGCTGACAGGGAGTGGGCTCCCCCATCAGCATTGTGACAGGCAGTGGTGGCAGTCACTGCTGCCATGTTGCCTGCACGTAGGGAGGTGTGTTGTGGTCCCGCTGCATGAGAGCTTCGCTTTCATTGCAGTGGACTTTTTCTTAGATCTGGTGGCCTCATTAAGGATGCGTGAGGTCACCGCCTGCTGCTGGCTGATTGGAGAATGAGGGACGCACCTTCTGATCCATGCCCTGCATTCGCCCAACAGTGACCGTGCCTCCAAATCTGCTACTACTGCAAGATGTTGGCTGTGCAAGCGCGAGCCAACATCCATCAAAAAGAGCCTGTCCATCAAAAGGAAAAAAAACCAAAAAAATCAAACAAACAGAAAAAAAACAGCCTGTCAATAAATGAAAAAAACAAAAAACAAATGAGCACCCACTCAGTAATATAAACAAACAAAAAAAAAAACAGGCTCTCTGTGGCTCTGGTGCACTCCTCCACCTAGGCAAAAAAGAGACACTCCGGCACAACCCACTGAAAGGCAAACGAGCAGTACACTGAGAAACAAATCAATGCTCTTTTATAAAGCATATGCAGCAAATTAAACAAAACACACCAAACAATACTGAGACCCCTTCCAGGAACAGCTCAGTGGGACCCACAAACCTCCTACTGGTTTCATATTAGAGCATCATCAGGGAGACTCCCTGAGCTTGTACAGGTCATTGATCCTGTGATGACCCAGTTGTGTTGCAATGTATGCATGGCACATCCCATGTACTGTGGAATGAGCTATCTATGGACATCACTGTGTTGATAGACACTACCAACTATGCAACAGAATGCCAAACAAAAACATGGTGAGGTATATTAAAGGCCCATCAGTGGCCACCATGCCACATAAGGCTGAGTCTGGTGAGATGCATTAGCATGGCACCCAGTGTAGATGACACTGGTGATGGCACAGATGAGGGCAAGCTTCCACGGATGATGTATGCTGCACACGGCATGCCACTGGGGTGTACCATACAAGAGTGGCCTGTGCTTACCACTGCCAGACAGATACACATACCTAAGCCTAACCATGTGGCACAATAGATCTGATAGACAGTGACAGACATAGTGCCTGGGGCATTGTGCATTAATGTCACTGCCCTGGTGTACCAGTGCTGTAGCACAGGGGATGTGCCACAGCATGGTATAATGCATGCCAGGGCCAGTATACACACAAGGCAGCTTGTCTGTTGCAGTGATGCTCAAACCAGTAGATGCACAGCCCTCGACATACCACAGTGTCACTGGTGGGACAGTGCCCCAAGGGCCAGAAGAGAATTCCAAACCACAACTAACTAGGTAATGCCCCCACAGGCATGCATGCAACCTGTTAAGATGCACATGGACATCCCCTCCCACAGCAGAAATATGTGGCATAGTTTAGATATGCAACCCTGATTGTGAAACACACAATGCAGGGTACTTACTTGGATGTGTAGCCTAGGACCGACCAGCCTCACCAGTCTCCTGCCTTCCACATTCATGACTGGGCACCCTTTCCACCTTCTGGTGTTCCCTCGGCCCCATCCATCCTGTCTGGACCTGGGTGGCTCTGGCTGGATCTTGTTGTCTGTGGAGGGGATAAAGGTGATATGTGATCAACAGCATTCAGTGGAACATGTGGCACATGTGTGCCCAGTCATGAACTCCTGCTGGGGGGACAGCCGCTGCTTCTGGGATAGCATTAATGCAATCATTGGGAAAAGTGATACCTCAGCACCCACAATGCTGAGCCACAATGGATCCCTTATACAAGACCCCAGATCCAATGTAGACATCTTCAACAAAACCTTCACTGATCTCAGTACAGTGCTCCACCCCAGTTTCCAAGACCAAGCCGGTTCCAACCAGCCCAGCCCCCAAAGTTCCCCACAACACACCAAGCCCCTTCTACCTCAGAGTCCTATCTAAAGGTGAGGTAAAAAAATATCTCATCAAAGTCCTCGGGAAGTCCAGGCACAGCTCCAAGGGTCTCGACCTAAAACTAATCTCTCTTACCCTTGATGAACTGCAAACCCCACTAACCTGCATCATAAATCTGTCACTCACCACAGGTACCTTCCCAAACCTCTGGAAAGCTGCAATAGTAACCCCTGTCCATAATGCAGGCAGTAAGTCGGACCATGCCAACTACTGCCCAATTTCAATCTTACCACCTATCTCAAAAGCCCTCGAGCGTATAATCTACGATCAGCTGGTGGAACACCTTGGCAAATACCAATTACAATGCCAGCAGCAGCACGGCTTCCGTCAACACGATAGCACTACCACTGCACTTCTCGAGTTCACGGGTTACATTCACAGTGCCTTCGATCAGGGGCACTTGGTGGGGGCAACCTTTATCGACCTCACCAAGGCCTTTGATACAGTCAACCATGACCTCCTCCTGGCCCAGTTAGAGGTAATTGGGCTCTCCTCTGACTCACTGTGCTGGTTCCGGAGCTACCTCTCTGGACATGTTCAGCAGGTAAAAATATGCAATGTACTCTCTGACCCCTTCAAGTGTCCATCGGAGTCCCCCAAGGATCCATCCTGGGCCCCCTCCTCTTTAGCCTCTTTCTAAATAACCTACCACTAGCCTGTCAACACAAAATCCTTCTCTATGCTGATGTTGCGGTGATCTACTCCAGTCATTCTGACCCTATCACACTGGAGCAGCATCTTCAACAGGACTTCTACAGTGTCGAAGACTGGTTTAACAAAGCTAAACTCCTAGTCAACCACAAAAAGATGAAGACCATGTTCTTTGCCCCTGCACACAGCTGCCACCGGGCTGCAACCCTGAACATACAGAATTTACATGAGATCGCCATTGAAATGGTCCCCAAATTCAAATACCTGGGCCTCACCCTTGACAGTTCCCTCTCATATGCCACACATATCGACCATGTAGCCACTACAGCTAACAGGAAGTTTGGCCTGCTATATAAGCACCGAAGCTGCCTCCCTGCCAAAGCCCTTCAACTTTCCATAACCAGTTCGGTCTTCTCAACCATTGATTATGGCCTTGCTATCTACAGTGCAGCCTCTGACAGCACCCTCAGGTGACTTGCCTCCATGCTCAACAAAGCCTGCAGACTTGCACTGGGAGCCCCATGCCTGAGCCATACCTGCCACCTCTACCAGCAAACCGGTTGGCTAAATCTGTTTGATAGGGCTCACTATCAAACCTGTCTCCTTGCCAGAAAAGCAACTCTGGGCCTACTGCCTCCGGGACCCAGCTCCCTCATACACCAGGTCGCACCAACTAGGGCTGCAAGGACCTCCAGTAAGATCTCCGTCAAGATCCCTTATCGACGCACCACCTAAGGTCAGTGATCCTTTGAATACCGGGTCCCGCTATGGCTTACCTCACTCCCAACAGAACTAGCCACTATTAACAAAATCGTCTCATTCAAATCTGCACTTAGATTACACCTTTCCGTTCAAGGGAATTGCACCTGCCCTACCTGACCAACCCACCTGGTTAAAAACTCTGACTACCCCACCAGTGTGCACTTAGCAAGCACCCAATCCGCTACTTCCCTCTCCTACCCTCCTCCACCAACCCTTCCCCCCCCAACCTCAGCCCAGTCATGCACCCCACTTCTTTTCCCCAGGGCTCCATGCCCTCACCTAGCTCACAACCCCCTGCCCTTCCACTCCCCAACTCCTTTTTCTGACAAGGTGACCCCTAGCCTGTGGTTACAGCAAGCTGAACACCTCCATTTTCCCCCTCCCTTCAGTCTTACACCTTCTCCTTCCTCTTCATCCCACTCTGTCGTGTTATTGCTGCTGCTGTTCTGTCTTTGCCTGTTTGTTAAGGCACTATCCCTATCCCATGTACTACATCAGTCATTTTTACCATTGTCAATTGTTTTATGTTCATTGTTACCCTGTGTTTTACTATTGTATGTTCACATTATCTTCCTGACATGGAACCTTTGTAAATGAGCTTGTAGCCCAAAGGTTGTAATCTGGGAATTCAATAAATAAATAAATAAAATAAACATTACCATGAACCCTGAACAGTACTTATGTTCATATATCAGTATTGTGCCACTGTAGCCACACGTGCATGGTAGGAGTGGACAGGACTGTGCAGGTGACACGTCTTATCAGTATGCACAGCCATGGTGCACCATACAGACAGGTGTGACCATGGACTGAGCACAGCTGCCATACAACTTATCAGTGTTGTAGCTGTGACCTTGCACTGTATATGCAAGGCCCACGAGGTGCCCCGTCCCACTTTCCTCACCATCCCCTGTCCAACATACCCATACATGTTAGCTCCACATAATGTACACCTCATATTACATGGTAGGATGCACGTAACCTCAGGTCACATACAACAAGGGCACAAGAATCATAACATTACAATAGTAGGTTTGTATATTGTAGTGTAGGTGCAGCCCAACACAATGGCAGGTCCTAGATGGGCATACCCACTCCAATACAGTTGCATACCATGCATTACATGGTGTATGCATACATGCATTCATGCTACGTACTACAGACAGTGTACATGGAATAGACATTGGCTACGGCAACATGCTGTTCTGTACACCTAACACACTGGCTATCAATTGCCTCCAGACACATAACATATTCGTATAATCAGACACAGTGATTAAATGTCAGTTGTGGTAGCACATACCCTTGATGTTATGGCACCCAGTAGGACTCCCCGATCCACTGCCAGTCCTGTAGTGTGCAGGGTAATGTGGGCATCTACAGTAACAGTGGTCTCATACACCTATATTGGTCACACAGAGCAATACAGCAAAATGATTTCCATAGGGAATAGCGTACTCAACAAATAACACTGGCACATTGCCCTGGAGTCTCAGAGAAAGTAACAATGCAGTCTTCGAGCACTACAACAGTACTGCACACCACACACCACAGCAACCATACATACAGCTGACTGTACTCACCTGGACATGGCACAGTGTCACTGTCCACCATGGCCATAAGCTTCTGAAGGTGTCACAGCTCCCTGCAGGACAGGTCACTGTACCTGTGGTGGCACTGGTTGCCCAGATGGGCAATATGCATCATGCAGCCAGGCACTACCCCACAGATGCCCAGATCTCACACCTGGGCTTGTCGTCTGTAGCTTTACCCCCATTACCCAGCAGCAGCTTCTCCCTGGTGACCACCAGTTTGACCAGCTTGACCAGTTCAATGGCAAGCCACCTGGTGTCCAGCTGCCTCACCCCCCCAACCCTTGATCATCTGCCTGCCACCCTATACTGTTTCGCTCCTATTTCTCGCACCTAGCTGCTGTCAGGACTACACAGGCTCTGTTGAGTAGGCTGGCCATTAGCACTGCATGTTTTGGCACTTCCACTGTGCTAACATTAAATAACACAGTGCTATGTGTGTTTCCAGGTGGGGGATGGCTGGCAGGATGTGGATGGCATGGAGATGCATGTGCAAACGGTGCGCATGCACAGTACTACACTGCACATGTGCAGTGACATAGTGTGACGTCGTAGCGTGCATGACCATGCAGCATTATGATGCCATGGGCAATGTGTGACATCATGTCTGCACCACACAGTATGTAGCACTAGGGCTAGCACAAAGACAATAGCACTTGGGGCAAACTTGCAATATTCAAACAGTGTATGTTATAATTTCATAGTCTGTGCCCAAAATCCATATTTGCACGTCATTACTAGAATGTATTCAGTTATTTACATGCCTAATTGTGGCTGGAGCATGTAAAAAGAGTAAAGAGCACCACACAGATTCCACAGAGGTACTGCAGGTGACTAGAGGTAAGTGTATTGTGAAATGGCCTACTGTGGGGACAAGGATGATCATAGCAGTATGTTTATGCTGTATCAGGACTGCACTTTTGCTGTATCTGCGCATGGTCAAGGACAGTGATAAGCAGGCAGCTCACTATGTGTTGGACCCTGCCATGCAAGGACATGCACATGTGTCAGCTAGGGGGCACTGGGGCCCACACCCCACTGTACCTGTGCCCTGTGCTGTGCTGTGTGTATACAGTTCTCAGTGCTGTCTGTCCTTCTCATTTCCAACAGATATCATGATGGATAACACTGGGCCTGCATGCTACCATGGTAAGTCCACAGGTATGTGAATTACTCAGCAATGTCACTCTCTTCTTTCAACAGCCCAGTTGATGGTGTTGGTCACAGCAGAGGAGGAATGGATGGGAAAATTGAGACAGTTGCTGCCCCTGAAGCTGACCCCTGCTTAGGTCCACTGGAGTCAGAGAATGATGAAGCGACCTTTGTGGAGGAGTAGCAGAGAGAGGAGATCTCTGGCTCCAGCTCAGACCAAGAAGAGTTGGCTGTCCCTGCTGGCTCCCCTGCCAGTCACCCCCTCCCAGACCAGCCATCAGTGTCCCACCTCTGGCTAGTTCCCCCAACCAAGCCACTGATGTGCTGTCCTAGGCCAATGCCCCCAGCCCAGCCACTACCTTGCTGCCCCAGGCAAGTCCCCCAGCCCAGCCACCATTGCGTCACCCAGGACCCTGGTTCCAGATGCAGCACTGACTGTGATGCAATCTTAGCCCACACAATGGGCCAGGGTTCAGCCCGAACCTGTCCCAGGACAGTCCACCCTGGCAGCAGGAGGCAGTCAAAAAGCAGTTGCTGCATTCCACCGTGGTGGCTCAGAAGGCCTGCAGGCTGAGATTGGCTGTATTTGCCACATGCTGTGGGATCACAAGCAGTGTGCAGAGGTTTGCCATGCAGAGCAGATGGTTGCCTTGGTTATACTGGAGTATTCCTTATCAAGTGACTTGGACACCAGCTTTGGGAGACTGGAACAGTCACTTGTGAATAGATTGGGTGGGGTGGCAGCGGCCATGCTGGAGGTAGCAGCCATGGCCTCCAACAAAGCGGGTCCCAGCTGAGGCACTTACTTCTTTCTCTCATCTGTTTGTATGTGGTCCATAAAATATGTACACCACACTCATTTGTGATTGTAATAAGTAATTATTTGTGTATCCACCAGGTTGTGCATTTGAGAAAGAGTAATGTGCTCAAGGTCAGCCCAGTTTCCAGTTGCCTCAGTGGCGCAGCTGGTAGCGCAATCGGAATGGTTTTCCAGGTGGCCTGGGTTCAAGTCCCAGCTGAGGCACTTACTTCTTTCTCTCATCTGTTTGTATGTGATCCATATTACTGTTCACACAAAAACTTGTTTGCAGCCCTTGATCAACTCTCACTACATCTTACTTGCAAATATATGCACACAATCTAGCCAGTCATGATGCAGTTGGAGGACACAACTGCATCATGAGTGGCTGAACTGTGTGTGGGTTTTACTAAAAGTGAAGAAGAATAACATAAGATAAGATCAAACATTTATGGAAAAACAAGTTTTGATATGATTACAATAGCTGTTTTAATGTTTACTAAGATAAAGGAAGCAAATAAAATTAAAAGCCACCCCAAGAAAATGCTTAACAGGTGAGCAATCATACAATGTGTTTTTTGAACTACAGCCAATACCCAAGACTAAGGCCTTGACAGCATCCCTTTAAAGACGTTCCCTGATGTTACATATATGCAGCTCTCTCTTGCACCTACTGTACAAGCAGACATGGTGATCTCATGCTGCCTATTATAGACTCCCCTGCATTGGTAGAATTTATTCAAGGAGATGTTCTGGCTGGGTACCACACATATCCTTAAAGTCTTAACAATATACTGTATGTGAGCATCTGGTGTGGTGTGAGTTACAATGTGAGGCTAATGACATTTAACCACACAAAGCATTTCTATATCACACAACCACTGCATGCCCTGGAGCCTGTTATTGCACTGCTCATTGCCTGTAGCATCCACTGAAGTAATACCTTGATTTGATTTATTCTGTTAACCGGGTTAGCCATTGGAATATACTTTCCTTTTACAACAGCAACCTGGGACACATCAGCTAGCATTACATATCAGAACAGATGCATTACAAAAGACAAATCAATTAGTCTGCCAAATACAATAGATAACGTGCCGTTTTAGTAAAACATTTATGTTTTCTATTAAATAAAAAATGGGGGGAGGGAATGATAGAAGAGCAGTAGTTTCAAGGTAGGTTTTCAGAGCAGACTAGATGAATTCCATGACTTTCTGTGCTCATACTGGTTATGTTGGTCATTAAGCTTCTGAAGAAGGACTTGTTGATCTGAAAGCTAAAACTGTTTGTTTTTTTTGTAACATCCTTGTTGGTCAAATAAAAGGTATTAAACCAATTGTTCTGGATCTGCTCATACTGTACATTTCTGTGTTACATTGTGTAACTGATTCCTTGCTTCTGTTTACAACCATAGGCCCTTGCATTTAGGCTTCCTTGTTATTTGATCTGAATTACCGTGCACTGGGTATACCTCATTTACTTCTATCTGACCATTGTAAATTGTCTGAATATATTGATGCTCATGTACAGGTAACTGTATTTCACTTGGAGCTGCTCTTGTACTGTTTGATGCTGCTATCCTCACTAGGACCCCTGTGAAAACAAAATTATGTTGTGTCTTGTTGGGATATCCTCTTGCAGCAATAAATAAATAGATAGAGTTAACAAACATCATTATTATGATGAGTGTATGTAGATAGAAACGTATTATATACTTAATGCCACAAATGTAGGGAAATGTGGCAATAGAGTTTCCAACCCTAACTCCCCATGTCCGAAGCAACAAAAGAAAAATAATATTAGGGGCTTGGGTCTCCAGAGTCTTGGTGAATCAGTGGTGCGGTCTTCCTTAGGGTTCTGAACCCTAATGCTCACCTTCCCCCCAGCCTGTAGCCTCCTGGCCAAAGCACAAGGTATAGCTCCAAGCCAGTGCCTCATAGTGATACACTCTACAAAGTTAGAGAAATATGTCTCATCACATGTTGCCAACAGAATCTGTTGTAGCTTTCTTCACACTGAGCCCAGAGATCAAGTCTGGCCTTGTTTGCTCAGGGAAGGGGCTGGGCATTAGAGTTGACAACCCCAAGGAAGACCCCCATCACCAATTTGCCAAGAGTCCATGCACCCAAAAATCTAATGTTTTTTCCTTTTACTGCTTTGGGGATGGGGATGGGAAATTAGGGTTGGAAACCCTTTCACCACATTTCCCTACTTTTGTGGCATTAAATTGAACCCTAACCGATACATTAATGCAGCTTTTTAACAAGAATGTCCTTTCTTTTTGAGATAGTGGAATTTTATCCTGATTCATGCAGGTCCCGAACAGATCCAGCCGCACTGGGTCCTTTGGGCCTTGCACCATGGGAAGACTCCATCCACTGTGGGCCCTGCACTTCTGTGCAGCAACAGATGTCAGGGATTCATGCAGCTGTGCGGTGGACTGTGGAAGTGCAGGGTTCTCTGGGTCCTATACTTCCATGTGGCCACAGGGGAAAGAGTCCATCTCTCAGCTGAATCACAGGGCCTTCTGGCTCCCACTGGTGCAGAGGTACAGGGCTCTATGCAAGAGAAGAGTTCTCTTCACTATATGGTACCTTGGCCTGTGCAGGCAATCTGCATCTTTCCTTCCCTGGCTGGGGGGGGGGGGCATGGCGTAACAGCACCATCTATGTACCCACATCCAATCTAACTGGCTCACTGAGCTTGCCCCCAAACTCAGCTCACCAGCAGAGGATCACAAAGCACTACCTGCTGGAGTAAAGTCAGGCACTACACAAATGTTTCTTAATAATTATTATATTTTTTTAATTATGTCCACAAATTTTCAAGATAGGTATTTTGTGATTCCTCTTATAAACACGACTTGTGGCATTTATAGTATATTGGTCATAATATCATTTTGCAACACAAGTGTGAAAACACATCTCATACTAGAGTTTATAAAATGACATCGGTCATGTTTATGAGGTGGTGTGAAAAAATGACTATGTTGAAAGTCTGGAGTCAAAATGTTGAAAATTGCCTAAGTTATAAGCAGGCATAGAAAAATGTCAACAAGCTCTTAACTTTGATGTTTTTTAATATTTTGACCCCAAAATTTGAACATAGCCTTCTTTTGACCCCCATGAATAGGGTAGGTGAAAATGTTCAAATCTCACCTGAATGGTGGTTTCACACGTTGACCATGAAATCGCCTTTTGGGCCAGATTTGAAAAATTCCACCTCTCTTGTTCATGAAGTGGGATACCAAAAAGACCATGTTGAAAATTTGGTATAAAAATATAACAAAGTTATGAATACAAGTTCAAACCCCATTGAAATAAATTAAACTAGACTTACCTTATTTTCTCCTATTGTAGTCATGGGTTCCATCAGTAGTCTTCAGTCAGAGAGTGGATCTACATCATGGGACATGTTCAGGTTAGTGAAGGTGTGTGGCGGTGTGTGGTGTGGTGGATGCTGAGTTGGGGTGAGGGTGGGGTGGATAGAGCGTCAGATCGGCTAGGGACTGTTTTCTTTTTCACAGGTTCAAACAACAACAAACAAAAGCAATCAGGTACAGTTTTCTTTGTTTCAGGGGGCTTTCTGACACTAGGGATTTGGTACGCCAGTATTGGGTTACTGTTCAATGGCATTAGGCTGGGCACCCCAGTGCTACATGTATATAATGGTAAAGGGAGGTGACCGGGAGGGGCTAATAGAAGTGGAACTGGGGATTATTATATTCAAAATTAAACAAGGGAAAGTGGGTTGGGTGACCTGGAGGGGAGGGGTGAAAAATAAGTGGTACTGGGGTGGGCATCCTGGTCCACTCGTTATTTAAAGAGATAAATAGATAGATAGATAGAGAATACAAAAGAGAGACAGAGAGGGACCACAACTGTAACTGCCAGCTCACTGCTACAAATGAAGCCAGCAGCATAACTCCAGATGTGGCTTCACAAGTCAAGAAAGTCCTATTGGCTTTATACTGAGAACTTGGGTGAATGGCTACTCTTGCTAACTTGGGCACCATGGATCTTGGGGTGCCCAGAAAAGGTATTTCTGACATAAAAAAAAAGACACCAGAATCTAGCTAAATGAATTCCATCTATCTAGATTCAGGTGTTTATTTGTTTTAAAATACACCATTTTTGTACCTTTTCCATGTTTTTTAGTTCAGGAGAAAGAAGCAAGATGGTAGCCATCACAACCTAAAAAAATGTTTTCCTGTTGTGAGAAACAAATGGTGAGAAACCTAAAATGGTCTTGCAACATGGAACTTTTCATGTCATATCAGAGGGCTATCTAAAAATCCCTATTGGGCATGCTTAGAACAGCTAAAAAAAACTTTAAATCCTTATAACTCTGGAATCATTTAATATTTTTTCACAAAACCTTTGAAAGGCACTGCCTTGGTACAGCCTGCTTCTACCCTGAAAGTTTTGGAAAAAATTCCATCCATCTAGGCTGTACATGAGCGTATAACCAAAAACTCATGTTAAGTATTAGAAAATGTGAAAGCACCTACAAGAAAACAACATACACAGATCTCAGACACTGCACAAGCTGCCAACATGAAACTTGCCACATAGTTAGGGCTTGCCACCTATACAATGCATGCCAAATTTCAGGCAATTTCATTGAACAACACCAACGCTATTAAGACACAAAGTTAGGGGTTTAGCATAGAACCTGTCGGGCAACCGTGATATAGTGGTGCTACCTTGTCAGTATAATATAGATTATAGGAGTGTGATCACACCCCAATAGTTAGGATTGGATCAGCACTTCTATATTAAACCCCAATTTTTGCACCTTAATAACTTTGGTGTACTCTGATGAAATAGTACAATATTTGGCATGTGCAGTCAGGCTGCCAGAGTCTCAAAACCTGAAAAGTTTCATGACAGCATCTTGTATGGTTTTTGAGGTATGGAGTGGTAAAAAAACCCAGAAAAAAAACTAAACTTTTTTTCCTATACTTAACATGGATTGTTTTGCCCTCATCTACAGCCCAGAAGGTATGAAATGTTTCCTGAAATTTACAGGGACGATGGGGTCTGTGTCAAGAGTGTGCCTTTGGATGGTTTGGTGAAAAAATATCATGGCATTTTGGAATTATAACCATTTCTGTGACAGCTGCCAGACAGGCAGGTAAAAATAATGTCTGAACTCTTAACAGTTCATAATTTACTGTTTGTGCTCAGAGAAATAGTGTTCAAGGTGGCAGCCATCTTGTTTTTGGTTTTTTTCTTTTCCCGTTTTATAAATAGTTTTCTAAAGAAGTCCTGCTTGGTACTGAATAAATAAGAGGTGTATTTAGGTATCCGTCACATACTTAGTTCAATTTTTGACTTAGAATTTAGAAATTTATAGGACAAATATGTGTTCTTGTGGCAGGAATCATTTCACCCGTTACTCACTTATGTAAAGATCCTTTAATCGGCAAAAAACATTCACACGTTTTTATAGTTCAGAATTTACTGTTCGATCAGAAACGTTTTACTGTTTTCACTTACAAAAACAAAAAGTACAATTAAATTAAGCAGCCTCAGTCCCTGGTGGCTTGTGCCCCTCCCCTTCACTGATCACCACCCAAGGGAAAAAAAAAAGCTATCTCCCTAGTAGCCAGTGGTTTCCCCCCCCCCACCACCACCAATCATTGAGCGCTGCCTGATATTAAACAGATAAGTATTCCCTGGTGTCCAGTGGTCCCTCCTGCCATCCAATCACCCTCCTGATATCTATAAAATATTTCCCTGGCACTAATGGTCACTCCCGCCATATAAGGGCCACAAAGATCCAGGAGAAACAAAATGGGGGAGAGATACTGTGAGTTAAGCTAGAAAGGAAAATGGGGCCAGCCATCCACACAGGTGTGGTTTATAGGCCACCAGCCCAGGAGGAAGAAACAGATAGGGAGCTGATGCTAGCCATCCAAAGGATGGCAGACAAGGGTGAGGTAGTCCTGGTTGGAGACCTCAATATTCCAGACGTGGACTGGAGTATCCAAGCAGCAGCAGCATCAACTAGGAGCAGATTTATCCTGGACTCCCTTCAGGGTGCCTTCCTCAAGCAACTGGTCATGGAACCAACTCGGTAGAAGGCAATACTGGACGTTCTGCTCACAAACAGGGACAGTGTGATGAGGGTAACAGTGGGGGAGCACCTGGGGAACAGTGACCACCAGTCATTGTGGTTTGAAATCACAGAAGGAGCAGAACCAAACCACACAAAAACATGTATCCTGGATTTTATGGGGGCAGACTGGGAAAATGGGGAGATGCTTGAAAGAGGCATTAAGGGGAATGGGGCAGGAATCAGGGGTTGAGGAACAGTGGGTAGTATTTAAAATGGGGATTACGAGAGCAACAGAATTATGCATTAAGCAGATTAACAAGAGTAAAAGGAAGAGGAGGCCATTATGGTTTCCCAAAGAGGAAGGAGAGAAAGTGAAAGCCAAAAAGATTGCATTCAGGCACTACAAAAAGACACAGACAGAAGGGGATAGGGAGAAGTACCAGGAGAAGCAAAGGGAGGCAGGGAGGTCAGTAAGGAAAGCCAAAGCTCAGACAGAAGAGCACATTGCAAAATCAGTGGGTAGAGGGGACAAAACTAGTTACAGGTACATAAGTGAAAAAAGAAAGGCAAAGGGAGGGATAGTGAGACTGAAGGGGGAGGATGGGGGCCGCGTGGAGGATGACAACAGTAAAGCTGGCATATTGAATAGGTATTTCTGCTCAGTATTTACTGAGGAAGAGGAGGGTAATGGGTCTGAAGGGAGTGCAAGGGGTGAGAATGCTGCAGAAATGGACATGAGTCCCTTTACATGAGAAAGGGTCCTGAAGTAAATGGAAGTATAAAAGAGTTGATGAAGCAATGGGGCCAGATGGGGTGCACCCCAGGGTCCTTAAAGAACTAAGAGAGGTGGTGGCTGAATCTCTGGCAATCATGTTTCACTGATCACTGGAAACAGGGAAGGTACCTAAAGACGAGAACAGCAGATGTAGTCCTCTTATACAAAAATGGGAACAAAGAGGAAGCGGGGAACTACAGACCAGTCAGCCTCACCTCGGTAGTGGGGAAGATCAAGGAAGCACTACTGAAGGAGGGATTTGTGGAACATCTGGTTGTCAATGGACTACAGGACCCAAGGCAGCATGGTTTCACCAGGGGGAGGTCATGTCAGACCAACCTCATTGAATTTTTGACTGGGTGACTAGGGAGGTGGATCAGGGAGGGCAGTGGACATGGCTCATCTGGACTCAGCAAGGCCTTTGACACTGTGCACATAGAAGACTATTACACAAACTGGGGATTATGGGTGTGGGCAGGACAGTAGTGTGGTGGGTAGGTAACTGGCTGGGCGGCAAGACACAGAGGGTGGTGGTACATGGCTCTCACTCCACAGAGGGAAGAGTGACCAGTGGGGTACCACAGGGATCAGTGCTGGGACCGGTCCTATTCAACATCTTCATCAGTGACATTGTGCAGGACCTACAAGGCAGAATTTCACTGTTCGCTGATGACACAAAGCTCTGTAACAGAGTAGACACACCAGATGGTGTAGACAGAATGAGAAGGGACCTGCAGAAACTTGAATAATGGTCAGGGGTTTGGCAGTTGAAATTCAATGCAAAGAAGTGCATGATAATGCATATGGGGCACAAAAACCCTGGCACAATATATCAGTTAGGGGGTGAGGCTATAGCATGCACCAAGCAGGAAAGGGATCTTGGGGTTATCATCTCTGATGACCTCAAGGTAGGGAAACAGTATGACAAGGCAGCAGGTAAAGCAAATATGATGCTGGGATGCATAGGCAGGGACATCACCAGCAGGAAAAGGGAGGTCATAATTCCACTATACAAGACACTAGTGAGGCTCCACCTGGAGTACAGTGTACAGTTCTGGAGACCTTACCTGCGTAAGGACATAGACAGAGTAGAGAAGGTTCAGAGGAGGGCAACAAAGATGGTACATGGATTGCATCACAAGTTCTGTGAGGACAGGTTGAAGGAATTGAATATGTACTCCCTGGAGGAGAGGAGGGAGAGAGGGGACATGATAGAGACATACAAGTATCTTACAGGGAGGAACAGGGTGCAGGAACACACTATTTTTAAGCTACAAAGATGTTCCAGGACTAGAAGGCATGGGATGAAGTTGGAGGGAGGACGATTCAGAGGAAACATGAGGAAGAATTTCTTCACAGAACGGGTGGTGGACAAGTGGAACACCCTTCCAGAGGAAGTGGTGGGGGCTGAAACAATCACGGGATTTATGAATGTATGTGATAGACATAAAGGAATTCTGAAGGTCAGGGGTAAGGGGCAACAGATTTCTAGGAAAACATAAAGTGAACTTACAAGCTCAAATGGGCAGACTGGGTGGGCCATAGGCCCTTGTCTGCCTACACTGTCTATGTATCTATGTAATTACCCATCCAATATCTATAAAATATTTCCCTGGTGGCTAGCGGTCCCTCCCTCCACCTGATCATCTGCCCACACAAAACTTTTCCCTGGTGACTAGTGGTCCCTTCCCCCATCCGATTGCCTGCCCTGGCAGGTAGTGATCACCACCCTGCACCCCCATCCCAAAACCAAACCGGTGATCAGCACAACCCTCCTCTCTCCACCATGGCTGGCCGCCGACTGAACTATCAATGAGCATGTAATGTATACAGTATGCATGCATTGAATGACGGCTCACGCTGAGCTGTCAATCAATGTCAATGAGCATGTACTGTATACAGTATGGGCTCATTGATAGCTCAGTCAGGGCCAGCCATGGTGGAGAGAGGTGGGCTGTGCTGGTTGCTGGCTCAGTTTCAGGATAGGAGAGCAGGATGGTAGGTCACTACCTGCCAGGGTGGGGAGGTGGGGGTCCACTAGACCACCAGGGACAGGTTAACATTCTCTATACATGAGATTTGGATGGAGGGGGTTACACTGGACCCCAGGGATACATTTTTCTATATTTTTTTTCCATTAAATGTTTATTACGCCCCTTAAAAAATAAATGCTTTTAGGGGTCAGGTTGACAATGGGACAATGCAAGGAAGACAGGAATGAATCCATTGAAGGTAGCACCCCACCCAACCCCCACACACACAGTACTCCAGAACAGGTTCCTCTCTCTTAAGAGCAGCCAATAACAAACCCTTGGGGAGAGCAGCATTCAGGAAGAAAGTTATTTTTTCATTACTTTGTTTACCATTCATTTCTTGCTATGGGGATGTAGCCCCAATCAAACTAGCAGGCTTACCTTGATGGAGGGACCAAGCTATCTCTTTTAGGTGAAGACCGTTTTTAAAGCCAGTAGTGATAGACAGAGGATTAACAGGTCTCTAAGCCCGTTGAATCTATCAGCACCGTAACATTGTGTAAACACCAAGTATTACTTCGGGCCAGGCACCCAGCTCACAGTTTTAGGTAAGATATGACCCACGTCTGACATGTGATTTTAAATTTTGCTAGGTGCCTTGATATTTGAAAGGCGCCATAAAAATTAAGATATTATTATTATTATGTTTTGCATGATATGGGTGCGATTTAGTGTATTCATTATATGGTGGGACACATAGTTAAATGTGAAGAGTCTCTTGTGATCCATGCAATGTTTTTAAATGGGTGCACTTCACTTTCTAAATGTTTAATGACAGGGTTGTACTGCTGTGCTCATATTTTGAGGTATACTTCAGAGCGGGGACCAAGCTCACCATTTTAGGTAAGATGATATGACAGCTGAGAACATCGAAGGTTGTTTAAAAGGGGAGGGGCACCACATGTTTATGACTACAGCAACTGGATTATCTTCTTCCACTTTGGGGGTATGCACAGGATAGTTGACTAGGTATGAATTTGATTGGAATCATGTTAGCGTTTTCACAGTACAGTAATATTTTCTAAGGCTTTTAGATATATATTTTCATAGAGTTCTTCCCAATCAGGAAGACTTGTTTGGATGCTTTTCTGATTAACTGAATGTTCTGAAAACTGAAGTCCCATGTCCGCCATAGCTCAGCAGAAATGTTGCACTCGACTATTTATCAACCAGTGGGGAATCGCCAGTATTGCATGTTTAGTGGCAATTCTCTTTTTTGTGCAAACACAGTAACACACACTTGTTTGGCACTGTCTATGTGCATGTGCTTGGGGAAGGGGGCTATTTCTTCTACGAATCCCAACATTCCTAGCCTCTGGAAGAGATGTACATCTAGTGCTGCATCAGTTATGCATACTGTAAATTTAGGCATAAACAGCACCCCACTGAAAACAAGCTGTTACAGCTTATGTGCTGTATGTTAGTAAATAACACATGGGAAATGCAGGCTAAAACACAGCTAGGAAATGCAGCATTTCAACATAGCCATTTCTTACACACCCATCCTCATATTCAAATAGCCTTTAATAAAGAAAACAGTCCCTTAGTGTCTTTTTTTTAAAAAAGGTCCCTTGCAGATTTGAACCCCTCCAACTCAACTTCCCACTCAGTGCCCACCACCCCATATCCCCTACGCTCCCCATCACAGGTCCAGGGTGAAGTTCCACTCTTTGATCGTAGACACTTCTTTCTGCTGGAAACGCTGAGAAAGTAAGGTAATAAGGGACTTAAGTGCAGTTCAATGTATTTGAATGGGATTTTCAACTTTGGTGCATAAGTTTTCCATTTTTTCATATTTTTACATCAAATTTTAAATGTGGCCATTTTGAGACCCCTCTTCATGAGCAATGTGGGTGGAATTGCACAAATCTGGCCTTAAAGGCAATTTCATGGTCACTTGGTGAAATCACCTTTTAGGTGGGACTTGAAAATGTTCACCACTCTTGTTCATGAGGTGGGGTCATAAGGAGGCTATGTTGAAAATTTGGGTAAAAATATCTAAAAATGGCAATGTTATGAGCATCTATTGAAATTTTGCCACACACGCTCGTAACTTTGGAAATTTAAAATATTTTGGTCCCACCTCAACATAGCCTTCTTGTGACCCCACCTCATGAATGTGACAGCTGTCATTTTTTAAATCCTTACCAAAATGTGATTTCGCACCTGTGGCACGGAATAACATTGCAGTTGAGTGGAATCACGTTTTGGCGGGGATTTGAACATTTTCAGTACCAGGTACATGATGTGGGGTAATAATAAGGCTATGCTGACAATTTTCTTGCTATTGACCTACAAATGGAAGCACAGAGCCCTCCTGCACTTCCACAGAAACATACATATATGCATCGATGTAGGGATGGGAATGCAGGGCCCTCTGGGCCCTACACTTCAGCAGGCAAATAAATATATCATTTCTCTATCTCAAAAAACTATGGATGGATGGGAGTGCAGGGTCCAGAGGGCCCTGCACTTCCACAGGCAAATAAGGATACAATTAGACTATCTCAAAAAGTACTGTAAGGAAATTCTTTGCAAAAAAACTGTATTAATACATCAGTCAGGGTTCAGGTTAAAGTGCCAAAATTAGGGAAATGTGATGTTAGGGTTTTCCACCTTAACACCCCTGCCCCACCCTGAAGTGAATGAGGGGTGGTGGAGTGTTCCTCTGGGTTGTCAGCTCTAACACTCACACCATTCTATGCCCTCATGAAATGAATACACACCTGTCTTCATCACATCTCAGCTTTTCTGTTACTGCAGTGGGGTTAGCGTTAGGGTCGACAACCCCAAGGAAGACTCCATCACTAATTTGCTTCAGGGGTGGAGCGGGGGCATTAGGATTGAAAACCCTACCATCACATCAGAGTCACTCAACACAGGAGTGGTGCCAGAGGATTGGAGGAGGGCACATGTGGTCCTTCAACAGAAATCCGGCAGTAGGGAGGAAGCAGGGAACTATAGGCCAGTCAGCCTCACATTAGTAGTGGGGAAGATCATGGATGCACTGCTTAAAGAAAGGATAGTGGAACATTTAGAAACCATCTGTGCCCAGGACCCTAGGTAGCATAAATTCACAGAAGGGTAGGTCTTGTCAGATGACTCTGATAGATTTCTTTGACTGGGTGATGAAGGAAGGAAGTCGTGGGGGGGACGGTTGACATCACCTACCTTGATTTCAGCAAGACCTTCAACACCATCCCACATAAGAGGCTTATTAACAAGACTGGTAGTCTGGGCATGGAAGAGAAGGAGGTGAACTGGGTTAGGAACTGGCTAACAGACTGGAGAGAGAGGGGGGGGGTAAATGGGGTACAATCTGGGGAGAGGGGGGTGACCAGCGGGGCACCACAGGGATCATCCTTTGGCCAGTCTTGTTCAATGTCTTCATTAGTGAAATTGCAGAGGGGCTACAAGGAAAGATGTGCCTGTTTGCAGATGACACCAAGATCTGTAACAGAGCGGATACTCCAAAAGGGGTGGAGAAAATGAGAAAGGACCAAGGGAGGCTTCAGAAATGGTCTGTGGAGTGAAAACTGAGGATTAATTCAAAGAAGTGCAAAATTATGCATCTGGGGCATAGAAACCCTGGGGAGAGTTACAGGATGGGGGGGTGGGAGTTGCTGGCACTCACTAAGGAACAAGGGGACCTGGTGGTTATTATTTCAGATAACCTGAAAATGTCAATGCAGAGTACAAAGGCAGCAAGGAGGGCCAGTGGCATGCTGGGGTGCATAGGCAGGGTTATCACCAGCAGAAGTAGGGAGGTACTGTTGCCGTTATGTAAACCCCTGGTCAGGCCTCACATGCAGTAGGGAGAGTGGGGACATGATAGAAACATTCAAGTACCTCAAAGGATAAACAAGGTACAGGGGAGAGACATCTTCCCATACAAGAGGAGTACAAGAATGAGGGGGCATGACACGAAATTGGAAGGAGGCACATTAAGAAGAAATGTGAGGACATTTCTCTTTATGGGGAGGGTAGTGGATGCATGGAATGGTCTGAGACAGGAGGTAGTGGGAGCAAGCACTGTGGGTTGATTTAAATATGCATGGGACAAGCAGAGGGGAACCTTAGAGGTAAAGTAGAGGGAGGATCAGAAGCCGTAATCAAGTACAGGGCTTATGGGCAGACTGGATGAGCCTAGTGGTCCTTATCTGCTGACAGTTTTTATGTCTCTATGTTTCTATGCGCTTCCACACCTGCATACATACGTGCATCTAGGCAGGGATTGGAGCGCAGGGTCCAAAACTATTACACTATCTCAAAAAGTAAGGAAATTCATTGAAAAAAACATTGTTAATGCATCAGTTAGGGTGAGTACTATAGCGGCAAAGGAGGGGATATGAGGTGTTAGGGTTTCCAACCCTAACACCCCACCCCCACCCTGCAGGGACTGACAGGCATCGGGGTCATATCTTGCAGTTGTCAGCCGTGACAATCATGCCATTCCACCCCACCCCCACCCTGCAGACACTGACAGGCATTGGGGTGTGCCTTGGCATCATCTGCCCTATTGCTCACCCCATTCTCCTATACTGTACCAGTTCAGCTTGTTTACAGATGGAATGGGGTGAGAGTTAGGCCTGACAACCCCAACACATGCACACAACAAAGCCTGTTGGTGAGTGGGGGTTGGGGCGTGAGATAGTAGGGTTGGAAACCCTAACATCGCATTTCCACACTTTTGTTGGTGTGGAAATCAACCCTAACTGATGCATTAACGGAGATCTTTGCAAATAATATATAGTAAAGTTAGTGTTGACTGGGTTAAAAGAAATCTTTTAGAATGCCCAATGAGGGTTTGTTTTGGTGGGGCTATGTCTAGTTCATGGTTGTTGGAGCAGGGAGTATCTCAAGGGTCCATATTCGGACCCTTGTTATTTTCCATTTATGTTGATTCAATTTCTAAAATTTCAACTAAATCAAAACTTCTTTATGCTGACGATATATTATTTTCTAGTTCGACTTCTGCCATAGAAATAAATGACTCATTAAATAATGACTTACAAGCTTTAGATAAATGGTTACATCAGCATTGTTTGGTGTTAAATACTAAAATAATCACAATGCATCTTATTTGGTTCTAAACCTAAACTGAAAAAGTCGCAACCATTACTAATATCTGACCTCGCTGGTGTATTGCTGCAACAAGTTACAGAAGTTAAGTATTTGGGACTATTATTAGATATCCATCTTACTTTTTCAGTTCATATTAAAAGAATAGTTAATGTCATTAACCAGAAACTCGGTGCCTTATGTAGGTTTGGGGATTGTCTAACCAGGGAAGCTAAGGAATCCATATCAAAAAGTATTTTATCATCTTTGTACTACAATTAATTTCTCTTTACTAACTTAACAGTTAACGACTTACATTTGGTTAATTAAACATGTAATTCAATTAGCAGATTTGTTACAGCAAAGCCATACAAAACTCACCATTGTACACTCTATAATGAATTGGGGTGGGTGCCCCCTAAATTTAATTTTCAATATAATCTAGACTGTTTGCTTAATAACACATTTAGTCTTGAAAATACTGTAAGCAAGCAATAACCCACAACAGGGTGTGTGGTTACTAGGGATTAATCAACACCCTGGGTGCATTGTGAGGCACAAAGGCGAAGCCCGAGTGTCCTCACAGCACCCAGGGTGTTGATTAATCCCTAGTAACCATGCACCCTGGAGTGGGTTATTGCACTTATAACATGGGCTAATTGGAATGTGATACATATTAATGTTTTAATTTTAAAACGGCTAAAATGTGTTACTTTTGTAATATATGCTTTCCCTTAATAAAGTAGTACCTGTTAAAAAAATTATTTGTGTGTCTTTTCTTACATTTAAATTGTAGTGCAATTCAATTATGTATCGTAGGTCTGGTAATATATCAGTCTGACACATTATCTCTTCTGAATAATTGTTTTAATACACATTCAACATATCTAATGGAATGTCACATTATACACAGCCGAAGATGGGAAATGACAGAAACTAGTCATGACAAGATTCATTAATATACTGTACTTCCAAACATTGATTTAAAGATCTGCTAATAACATTTTTGCTTATTTTTAAAGTGTAAAATAAGAAAATTGGGTATTGTTTGTTAGGTACAATAACTATTATACATTAAGTTTATTCAGAAATGGAGGAACATAGTTCTTGTTGCTACACTGTTCTATAACAATATCAGCAATGTGGAAACAGCATACAAATTGATTGATTTTTATTCATTATAAAATGAACATGGTATATGCCCATTGAGTGCAAAAATTACACTCATTTACAAGGGGAACCACAACAATTAATACCTGGTTACAAATAAAAGAATGAAAAAATAAATATGATACAGTACAATACATGTTGCTGACCATTGATAAACAATCAAATAGTCATAAATTGCAAAACTACATTTTACAGAAATATATATTTCTATCATACATCCTTATCACAATATCATAATACATCACAACCCTATGCCACATTTTTTACAACTAGATTACACACAGTACAGACCAACATCCAGTAAAACATCATACATCCTTATCACGTCATAATACATCACAACTCTATACCACATTTTACAACTAAATTACACACAGAAACAGTCCAATGTCCAGTGAAACATCATCCACCACTATACATCAAAAATCGGCTCTACCCCCTCTACGTTCTCAGTTCTACCTCACTATGAGCAAAGATTGAAATTGCTAATGTTGGAAGTGCTGATTTTCAGTGGAGTGTGACCACACATGGGTGCTGTGAAGCAGAAATGAATTCAGTGGACCAGGTTCGCGGGAAATTCAACTTCTCCGTCACTGTGAAATGCAGCCTTTATCTGTGTACAGAGATATTGGGAAAATGGCTGCATGACAAAATATTTCTGTCTGACTATGTCCCTCACTGGTACACTTGCATGTTTCTAAGGATGCAGATCATCACAGGCATTCTGTGACACAGGTTATTATTTTTTTTTCTAATTGCAAATGATATCTCTGATTTGACAAACGGGGAAAAAGCACACGTTATGTTCAGAACAGAATAACACAAAGACAGTCATACGGGTAGCTGTTGTTACTTATGCCCTTGTCTCACAAATCTATTCTGACCATAATATTTACTTTTTCCCATTTGCAAAATCAGACATATCATTTGTAATTAAAAAAGAGAAATAATAGCTGCTGTCACAGAACGAACGACTTGCAATGTTATGGTCTTTCTCTAATTTATATGAATGTCACTTTCTGCACACAAACCGCAAATAAAAAGCTGTTCCAGCTTCTCCAGTCATTTAAACTCAGATGCCCCCACAACTTCAATCTCTAAGCAATTTTCCACACTGAGCCCCAGAAACTGAAAGTTATTTTGTAGAATGCTTGGCAGTTGCCAAGGGGGAATATCAGTGCTGACATTCTCACTTCTCCTGACTCAGAGATATGTCTGTGCCAAACTTTGCTATCAGTAGCTTGGAGTTCACCTGGGTGGCTGGGTGGGAAACAAAAACTACTCTCTTCAAGGATCAGTTGAAAAAAGAACTGCAGAACAAAGACCGTTTGCTAGATAAACCATCAAGGTTACTGTGAACAAGTTCCGACTCTTGCACATACACTGCACAGACCAACTATAACGTCAGAGCTGTGATCTCTGTTAAGGACTTCTAACACGCAACATGCATTTAACAGAGATTAATGAATTGTCAGGTGACAGTTCTTGGCAGTTTAGTTGGTTTCAAAAGCCCATGTTATAAGTCTCCCTTTGTCACCCTTACTGAAACAAGGGAAACAACTAGAACATTATGTTCCTCTTCCCTTTTTTGTCTGGCCCTACCTAGAATCACAACCTGTATGGAGGAACGGGCGTTTTCAGTCACCTGTCCTAAATTGTGGAATCCTTTGCCCCAGTATTGTAAAATCACCACTAATCAGGCTATTTAAAAAAAATGTTTTTTCAACCATTTGCAATCTCAAGCTATTTGTAAATGTTTTAAAAAATATTGTACTTTTGTTATTGTATGTGTGTTTTGTCATATTATATTTTGTACCATGCTTCTTAACCTCTTTGTGAGGCTCTGGGTCATTCCTGAAAATGGGCCTTGGCTCAGTGTACTTACCCGGTAAATAAAGTGAATGAATAAATGAATGAATGAATGAGTAGGTACTTTAATGTTAAATCCAAAATCTTGCAGTTTAATAACTTTGCAACCATTTGTCCAATTTGCCTGAAATTGTACATGCATGGTCTGGTACCATAGATCTCTGGATCTGACAAGTTTTGTTCTGGTCAGATTTGCAGTTGTGGAGCTGCAGAGTGTCAAAAAGTGTGAAAAATCTTCACTTTTTGGAAAATTCTTTGCTCATCTCTACAGCCCGAACGGTTTGTCTGTCTGGTCTGAAATGTTCAAGGTATATGAGGACTGGGTCACTGAAGTGCCTTTTGAAGGTTTGATGAACAAATATTAATCCATTCAAAATTCAAAAGTTATTACATTTTCATGTTTCTCATTATAGCCTATAGGAGAAATATATGTGCACCATGAAAACTTTCACAAAAGTACTGTGGACCGTCAGGAAAATACCAGTGGTTTACATGCGGCACTTTCATGAAAGTCTGTGGAACTTTTGTGAAAGTCTGTGGAACTTAAGTAGCGTCCACATGTAAACCAATGATACTTTTGCAAAAGTCTGCAGTTCTTTTTTGCAGAAAGTTCTACTTGAGTCAAACAGCACAAAAATAGTTTTTGCCACTTCATAGCAAAAAAAAAAAAACGGTTAGGACTTTTGGGCTGAAATTTGTAGAGTGGTAAGCCCTTGCCCCACAGATGTGCCTTTTGCTGGTTTGCTGAAAACAATTTACACTGGTTCCATAGTTACAACACTCTGAAGTTTTGGAATTTTCCATAGGATAACATTGCGGCACCCGTGCCACCTTTCGGGTGTCTATATCTCAAAAACAGTTCAAAATATGGATTTTTCACTAAGTGCGACTCACTAAGTATGCGTGGAGGTGGCCAGGTTATGAATACAACTGCAAAGTAATTTTTTTCAAAGTTGCTATGGTTACTGAGATATTGCCACATTTGGAGTACAAGGGTTACTAGGAATGTCTTTAGGCATGCGCTATGTGTCTGTACTTATCGCTCCCACCTACGCATACCATTTTGCTAAACTGGGAGCACAGGGCACTCCTGCTCTATACCTCTACAGTTATGGGTGGTTGGGAGTGCAGAGCTCCCACATACAGTATGCATATGAGTAACATTACACTTTCTCAAAAAGAAGGGACATTCATTGCAAAAAACTCAGTTTTAATGCAACAGTTAGGGTTGATTCCACACCGACAAAAGTCTGGAAATTCAATGTTATGCTTTTATTGTCAACACACCCCTATTGTATAACTATATGTATACAATAGGAGTGAGCTATATTTTTCACTGATAAAAACATGTATTACTACCACAGTGAGATAAACGCAAGCCCAGGCTAACATAGGGATGATAAATGTTGTTTATACATACTGTGCTTACCTCACCAACATTTATTCTCACTGTGGTGATATCACAGACAAGCTCATTAACTCTCCCTCAGTCCTACAACTAGTCCCCTTTGTCATGCAGGAAATAGCTACATCACTGCTATAGTACAACTTTTACATTCCACATTCGAGTGCTATCTCCTTTGCATTGGGTCAACTGGTCAGTGCTTAATACAGGACAGCACAGTAACCATTTCAGTTCAGTGACAGGTTTTTTGAAGCCTGTCAGCAACAGCCAAGTTGTTCATATAATGAGCTACCTGCCAAAAAATAAGATTTGCCATGATTCTCCCCCGAAAATGTGGGCTCTGAAGCATGGGGGGGCACTGCAGGTGGGGTTTAGGTGACAGCAGTGGGAAGAGTTACTAAACGATTACAAAAAAACAGTCCAAAAGCACATTATTCTTCTCTTTTGCATGCACATGCAGCGAACATTTTGTTAGGAGAATGGCTTTTGAGGGGTGTGACACTATAGGTCCAATGCAGAGTGGTCTGCAAGGAGCTCATCAGTGTCACACCTATCATCGGCCAGGCTGATCATGACAATATTCTGGTTTGCTGGGCAGAAAATTCATGTATTTCAAAAGAAAGAGTCAACCCAATCATAGGTTGTCTCTTCCCTTTGACCTACACCACCCAGAAATCTCAGCTGATCTAGCAAGATCAGCCTGCTGAGGAATTTCACCCTGTAACAAAGAAAAATATCCATTGATGTATGTTGCTGGTGCCCCAGCAACTGTCCCCACCACCCGACCCTCTCAGCCCCCATCACCCCACACCCCCTCACAAACATAACACTGACACTGAGGGTGCCCCATCCCCCAGTGTCACCACCTCATAGTTTTTGTTATATGTATATACTGCCTGTAACAAAGAAAGTCTGTTGATGTCTATTGCTGGTGCCCCTGTAACTGTCCCTCCACCCAACCCTATCTCTCAGCACCACCACTACCCACACACCCCAAAACATAACATTGACACTGGGGTGCCTAATCCCCCAGTGACACCACCTGAAATAAAGAAAACCATCCCACATAGGTTTTTTTTAAAACACTGAAAAAAAGAAAACCATCCAACGATGTTTGTTGTGCCGTTAGTCCCCCCACTTAACCCTCCCACTCAGCACCCACCACCTAACACTCTCCCCAAGTCCTTGCCTACCCATCAGGGGTCCAATGCCGTAATCCTCTGTGGACCGTAGAAATGTCTTCAGTCTTCAGAGACAGATCGCAAAATGAAGAAATCAGGTATGCGGTTCAATGTATTTCAAAGGAGTTTTGAACTCAGTACATAATTTGGCCATTTTTTTTATATTTTTGCCTCACACTTTCAATATGCCTTTTTTGGGACTTCACCTCATGAACAATGGCAGTGAAATTAGGCAAATCTATCCCGAAAGGTGATTTTTCCGTCGCCGCGCAAAATCACCTTTCGGGCAAAAGTTGAAATTTTCTCCTCTCTTGTTCATGAGGTGGGGCCATAAGAAGTCTATGTTGAAAATTTGACATCAAATGTTAAAAAACAACAAAGTTCTGAGCCTACATTGAAATTTCTGAATGCAGGCTCATAACTCTGGTAATTTTCAAAATTTTGACCCCAAATTTTCAACATAGCCATTTCTTCACAGCACCTCATGAATGTGACAGCAGTAATGTTTCAAATCCTGTCCAAACTGTGTCTTCGCATCCCAGGAGGGGATTTCACAGTCATTGCACAAAATCACCATTTGGGCAGGAGTTGTACATTTTCTTTGCACTTGTTCATGAGGTGGGGTCATATGAAGGCTATGTTGAAAGTTTGGGGTAAAAATATTAAAAAACAACAAACTTGTGAGCCTACATTAAAAGTTAAGAACACAGGTTCATAGTTTTGGTCATTTTTAATATTTTGACTCCAATTTTTTAACATAGCCATTTCTCCACAGCACTTCAGAAATGTGACTGCTGTCACTTTTCAAATCCTGGCGAAAATGTGTTTTCAGACTTGTGGTGCAAAATCACCTTTTGGGCAGGATTTAAAAATGTTTTCCACCCTTGTTCATGAGGTGGGCTCATAAGAAGGTTATGTGGGGTCATAAGAAGGCTACGCAGAAAATGTTGGGTTAAAATATGAGAAAATAAAGTTATGAGTCTACGTTGCAATTTTTCAATGCATGCTCATAACTGTGATCATTTTCAATATTTTGAACCCCAACTTGTCAACATAGCTATTTTTGACATCACCTCATGAATGCGGCAGCTGTCATTTCTCAAATCCTACCCAAAATGTGTTTTAACACTTGTGGCACAAAATGACGTTTCAGCCATTGTTTTATAAATGACACCTGTCCTGCTCAGAAGGAATGGTCATAAAAAGACTATGTTGAAAATGTGGAGTAAAAATGTAAAAAACCAACATTGCAGGTGTCATTTTTCAAATCCTCTCTGAAACTTGTTGCCACAGTCGCACAGCAAAATCACCTTTCGGATGGGATTTTAAAAATTCCACCTGTCTTGATCATAACGTCAGGTCATAAAAAGACTGTTGGATATTTGAGGTCAAAATGTAGGAGCCCACTTAAAAGTAAATATTTCCTCTCAGCTGCTCTCTCCTGGGAAATTACCATCTAACAATGTGTCAAAGCAGGACACCACTGAAAATGAGACACTACATCTCTTCTGCTTTATCCTGGGTAAATATATAGTAAAAATGTATACAAGCAAGGCCTGGTACAACAGCAATACCAGCAGCAAAAATTCAGCATTGACAAATGCTTATCTAAAATGCCAAAAAAAACCATATACTGTATAAAATAACAAATAGTGAACTGTCCACAGACAAAGCTGTGTTTCCATCTCGGGAGTTAATGACATCATAGGGACCTCATGAGCTTCACACTTGAGGTCTAGGATGTCATAAACTCCCTTGAGGGAAACACAGCCTTGTTATTCACAGTCCCCTAACAATGTGGGAGGGCAACACAGAAAGCAAATGGCATACTCGGCTGTATTAGTAGGGGCAATACTAGTAGGAAGCGGGAGGTGGTCATGCCACTGTACAGGTCCTTAGTTAGGCCACACTTGTAGTACTGCAGTCAGTTCTGGAGACCACACTTCAAAAAGGACATTGACCACTTGGAGATTGTGCAAAGATGAGCTACTAAAATGGTGCAGGGTCTACACCACGAGACATATGAGGTGCGACTCAGGGAGCTGAATTTATACTCCCTCGAGCAGAAAAGAGACAGAGGGGGCATGATAGAAACTTTTAAGTATGTGAAGGGGTTAAGCACAACTCAGACAGGTAATCTATTTCAGTATAACACAACGGCATGTACAAGGGGCCATGACTTGAGGTTGGTGGGCGATAGGTTCAAAAGCAACCTCATGAACTACTTCTTTATGGAGAGAGTTGTGGAACCTGGAACAGCCTGCCCAAGGACGTGGTAGCATCTAAGATGATTAGGGATTTCAAACTAGCATGGGACAAATACGGACACATTAAGTTGCAGGCAAGATAAAGGGGGTAGTCTTCTTGGGCAGACTAGATGGATCATACGGTCCCCATCTGCCGACATCTTTCTTATGTTCTTGTGTTCTTATTCTATTTATATTTGTATACAACAGGTGTGGGTATAAATTTATAAAGATAACTAGTGATCTTTTACCAAACTTTCAAGATATCAAGGTATCACCTATTAGATACATCACAATTGGCCTATTAGTACAGTAATTGACCAACAGCAATAGGACATACCACATTATCTCATAGCAATGCTAACTTGACAAGCGTTACTTAACACATTCTTCAGAGAAATTCTCTTCATAGAAACAAGCATGAACACAGTGAATGAAAAAGAAAATCACTTGTTTACAGCTTTATTTATGAAACTTTCAGGTCCTGTTGTATACACCAAATATAAGATGAGCTAATGCCTGATTGACTCCAGTCTAACAAACTCCTCTTAATTACGACAAAGACACAGGTCATGCTCTTTGGCTTTGCTCCCAAAAATTAAAAACTGCACTATGCCTCTAATAGTACAGTGCAGTGATGGAATCCCTCTTGTAATGGTGCCTACATTTCGTTACCTTGGAGTCACACTGAACGCATTCATTGATTTCTCCCTGCACATAACATGCATCTACAAATCAGTATACACTAAAACTGTTTTTTTGTATAAGTTTGGATATAACCTTACCCCACTAGCCTGCCTATCCTTTGCTCATGGTGTCTTGCTCCCTAAACTCAGTTATGAAGTATATGTAATCCACGCATCTTCTCAAACTAACTTACATAAATGGGACGTTACGTATAATAATATCTGTCAATTTGCCTCATTCCTAAGCTGCCATACCCCTCATTGCACCTTATACTCTAAAGTGGGTCAGCTTCATCTTGCTGCCGTATGCGACCCATCACTTGGAGGGGTAATTTACAACGTCTTGCAAAACCAGTCCCCTTTTTTACTGTTTAGCCATATCTGCCCTCTAATTGATACCTACTCATTAAGGTCTGCCATTCATGAAGAATTACCTATCCCAAGAACCAGGACATGACTGGGGGACATTTCTTTCTCTGTTGCTGCCCCAAGGCTATGGAATTTTATACCTTCTAACCTATGCCAGTGCCAGGCTGCCTCCACCTTCAAAAAGGGATATCGCTGCTGCCTCTTTAAACCTTATGCATGCTCTTGTGATTAGAACTCTACATTTTATTTCATCTTTTTGCATACTGGTTGTTTATCTTCTTCCCTAATATCAGTTTGCCCAACTAGCAGGACTTGCCCTGCAGGGGCTCAGTAAACAATATTTGTCATGTCTCATTAATAAGCCGTTGGCTTGCTCCTCCAGTGCCTTCTACTTTGACCTTCTTTGCTTATCAATGTACTGCCTTTGCTATGTAATCTGTTTTTTATGCTGTTGACAATGTCACTCACTGTTGCTATACTGTAACTTGTTGTTCACTTACCCTGACCCTATGTAGCCTCCCGGATCATGCCTGAAAATAGGCATTCAATTGTCTAGTCCACTTACCTGGTCAACAATAAATAAATATCAGAAAGTTCTTCTTTCACTGTACTTGACCTCTTGAGATCAGAGGTCAAGAACAACTCAAGAAGATATTTCTTATATCTTGAGTAAATAAATTGTGTTATTGTGGGATAAATATTTATTTCCATTTAAAACACACATTATTTAAGTTAGACACAATTTACTTCACTTAGAACCTATTATTTACACTTAGAATCTGGAACTAGAACACAGACAATAATGGACCAGATAGAGAGTTTACAGTGGAAAGAAAGGCAGTTTTAAGCCAAAACAAGGTTAACATGAAATCCAGGAGGGCTACTCCTTCCTTGGCTTTGGACAGCTGCAAAGTTCTGCATTTCACTGTTGGGTGTTCCCTTCCCCATAAGAAGCTGGAGATCAGCATATTCCACATCCCAAAAGCCTCAACAGGAATTTTCACTGGAGAAGTCTGAAACAAATGAAAAAGGCATGAAGAAAGGTTCATGTACATGATCAATACTCTATGTACAGTATGAGCCTCAGAGGTAACACAGTCTGCCTCTGTAAATCAGCTTTAATTTTCCATGTCAGGACTTCCTAGTTTCCATGATACCGACTGCCAAGTTTACAAGGAATTGACCCCCCCCCCGCCAAATATTTAATGGTCTGCTTATAACATTTCATAATATAATTTTGTTTTGGGTTCTGCGAGGGGGAGTAATTCAATGACATCAGCCAAAGGATACCATCCCCTCTGTTTTTGTAGTGTTGAATTTATATCTGGAGAAACAGCCAAAAAGCAAAAGTATTTACATAAGCTGGTTAATGAGGTGAAGCATTCTCTGGGTGTTGTCTTGGGTCTGTTGCCCTTTTGCAAAGCCTGTTTGATCATTACTGTTTGATCCAGGACAATTGCCTGTTGCTATGTCAGATGATTTTTTCCTGACTCCAAGATCTCATTAAATGCTGCTAGCAGTGGCTGGAACAGCACCCCTTTTAACATCTTGTACAGCTCTGCTGAGTAACCATTCGATCTCTGGCTTTTATCCACTTTTAATTTAGTGATGCCAAATGTAATTATTCCATAGAGATGCTACAGGTCAGACTGAAGTTTTGCTGTTCAGTTGACCCTGAAAGCTACACTTGCTCCAGAAATGTATCTCTCTCCCTCTCTCATTCTCTCTCTCTCTCTGTGTCTCATGCTGTTAGTCATCCCTGGATGATTGGTATAATGCTGTACAGTAAGAGCAATAATACCTTCCAGGGTGGGCATTATTTGGGAAATACTAGACCTTCCAGGGCCTATAAGGCCTTCCGCCTGTGGCGTTGGGCCTCATTACGCCCCTGGGCGGTCTGGTATTTCCCAATAATATCCTGTCAGGTATTATTGCTTACTTAATGATATGAAGGTACAGACCAAGGGTCTGAAAATGCTGGTGAAAAGAAAAAAACATATGGGCCCAAGAAAAAATGTTAAAGATATATGTCCTGCTCATGCAGGAGACACACATGGGTCAGGAGGAAACTGCTAAACTAGAAAAAAGCTGGAGAGCTCAATTAATTCACGCCTCCTTCACAACTAAGAGACATCTAGTGATTTTTGCATCCCAACACCAAAGAATTCCCCTTCTTCTCCCACTTCTGTATTCTGTATATTATGATTGACCAGTCTTGATCTCCTCATCCCTGATCCAACAAGCACAGACAGCCCTTTATGGGTTCATACTAATCTCTGACCATGCCCCTCTGGCAGTGAATGGGGGGGGGGCTACCCCAAGCCCAAAATCTGGAGACTCAGCCCCAGACTCCTAATTGATCAAAACTTTGTCAAACAGATGTCCCAAGCAATATTGAAGTTTCTGCAAAATAACAAGCCAGGGTTACAACAAAGAGCACTAGATGGGAATTCGTCAAGGTGATTATGTGTGGGGTGGCTATTTCTATGCCTAAGATAAATTTAAAATAAAACACCTCCTTCACAACTAAGACAAGGGGAGTGGGTATATGGCTTTGTTTGGGACTAGGGATGTAGATAGGCAGAAAAACCACTAATCCTCAGTGGCGCCACATAGTAGCAGAGATTCCTTTTTGGAGCTGACATATACATAGTAGCATTAATCTACGGTCCTAATTATGACCACCCAGAATTTTTTTCACTAGCTCCTGATGACTGGCTGACTTCCTCTCACCATTGATAGTGGTCAGGATTTCAACACTCCCTGGGACTCAGTCTTGGACCGCTCTGCAAACCAGACCAAGAACCTCTGCTGGAGCTCAGCAACCTTGCACATAGTAGTAGAGGTAAGAGGTCTAAGAAACATCTGGCAATGTCTACAACCAAAGAGTTCTCATAGATTCATAGAAAAGATACAAGTTCAGTAGGCCGAAGGCCCTCTTAAGAACTCGCCACCAGATTTAATAGTGGTAAATATATTTCTTATTCCCCATATAAGCATCTAAACACTTTTTATAAGTGTCCAATGTTGGACTAGTAACAACATATTTTGATAGACTATTCCGTAATTGAATTATCCTTTGAGTGAAGTATTTGCTTCTCTTAGTAGTTTTTATGGAATCCCCAATAAGTCTAATACGGTTATTCCTAGTGTTGATAATATTCAAGGTGATGCCTATAGTAGCACCCAAATATCCATCCTTTAGTGCCTTGTATGTTAAACACAAGTCTCCTCGTATTTGCCTATGCCCTGTACTGAATATCTGTAATTGTTTTAATCATGTACAGTAATCCTGGGCCTCACAAGATTTTAACCTTTCAGTGTATTTTCTTTGGACACCTTCAATAAGTTTACAACTTCTTATAGAATACGGTGTGCTAAATTGTGAATTGTATTCGAGATGGGGGCATATAAGACTGGAATATAATGGCATTAATACTCTCTGATCCCTACTTTTTATATTTTCCAATATGCAGTTTGTTATTTTATGACATTTTTTAACCTTTAGAATAGTATTTCTATCAAATTTAAAATTGTTTGTTATTATGGTTCCGAGATCTTTTTCTTCTATAACAACCTATAAAAATGCATATCCTAATTTGTAATTGTAAGTCGGATTGTTCCTTCCAATGTGCATTACTTTGCATTTTTCAAGGTTAAATTGCATCTGCATCTTATGTCCCCAATTCGATAATTGATCTAATTGTTCCTGTATATTAATTTTATCACTTATAGATGTTATGTGAATCCCCAGCTTGCAATCATCAGCATACTTTGCAAGCCAAACTTTGTCTCTAATAGGCATTGATGCTACTAAAACATTAAATAGGGTGGGGCCTAATACTGAGCCCTGGGGCACAGCACTAGTTACACAACCCCAGGATGAATAATTACCTTTTACTGCAACCATTTGTTGTCTATTCTCCAACCAGGAACTAATCCAACATATTATGTTCGGCAATAATTCGATTTTTAAAAGTTCCTTTATTAAGACAGAATGCGAAACTTTATCAAATGCCTTAGCGAAGTCAAGAAATATTACATCACTAGGAATTCCTATATCCAATGCGTGACTAATGGGTTCAAAAAAAATTAATTGATTGGATAAGCATGATCAGCCAGTAACAAATCCATGTTGGCTTACATCAATTAAACCCTTAGATTTCAAATGATCGTTAATATGTTTTTGTAGTAATTTCTCCATTATTTTTCTTATAACAGATGTAAGACTAATTGGTCTATAATTCTTGACATTCTCTCTCTTTCCTCCTTTATGTACATGATGATCATCCTGGTCCTGCTCTCCTCATCCCTGATCCAACAAGTGCAGACAGCTTCTTAAGGGTTTATACTAGTCTCCAACCATGCCTCTCTGGCAGTGGAAATGAAGGAGGAGCTGCCTGAAGCCCAAAATATGGAGACTCGACCCCAGACTCCTGATTGATCAAAACATTATCAAACAGATGTCCCAAGCAATATTGAGGTTTCTATAAAATAATAAGCTGGGGGATACGTCAAAGAGCACTAGATGGGAATCCCTTGCGGCTATTTTGTGTGAGGTGGCTATCTCATATGCCTCATACGAAAGCAGGGAAGAATCCAAAACAGGAAAAAAAGTCTCACTTATTAGATAGCAGGGTTAGAAAATCTACACATGCAGAATTGCTCTCCAGAGATGCTAAGTGAATTTCAGAAGAAATAAAAGTACCAATGGTACTAAAGATGCTAAATAAGGTCTGTAAAGTGTAAAATTATCATGTATTTAAATACAATATACTGTGTGCTTACTTGGATACTAATCCTTTGCCTGTTTAGTGAGTACACATTCAATGTGCCACTGAGCTGCAGGTATGGGAATTGCAGTTCCCATGGAATAGAGGTTAAGTCATAGCCTGGTAAACAGAAGACTGGGGATCTAATTCCAGAAGGTGATTTACTTTCACAAATTGTTATTCTTAGCTAAATCTGTCATATAATTTACTCTTCCAACTTTACATCACCATGAAATGCCTCTAAAGTAAATTTCTATCTTACAAAAAAATGTTTAAGTCCCTGCTGGAATTTGAACTGCTGATCCTTTGGCTGCTAAACAAACACACATTCAATGTGCCACTGAGCTGCAAGTGTTTGAATTGCAGTTCCTGTGGTGTAGATGTAAGTCACAACCTGCAAAACAGGTGACTTGGGATCTAATCCCAGCAGGTGATATACTTTCACATACTGTAGTTATTAACTTAATGTACCTGTCATATAATTTACCATTACAACTCCATACCACCGTGACTCGCCAGTCAAGTGAGTTTCCATCTTACAGAAAAAACTGAAACAAATATTTAAGTCCCTGCCAGGATCTGAACCACTGACCCTTTGTCTTCTAAGTAAGAACACATGCAGTGTGTCACTGAGCTGCAGATAATAAAAGTGCAGTTCCTATGGTGTAGATGTTATGTCACAATCTGCAAAACAGGTGACTGAGGATCTAATCCCAGCAGACAAGTTACCTTTACAAATTGTTGTTCTTAGCTGAATGTACTTACATAATGTTCTATTCCAATGCCGCATCACCATGAATCACCACTCAAGTTAGTTTCCATCTTACAAAAAAAAAGAATTGAAAAAAAAATGCTTAAGTCTATTGTTCAGATTTGAATCACTGACTCTTTGCCTGCTAAGCAAGCATGCATTCAGTGTGCTACTGAACTGCAGATAACAGAGTTGAAGTTCTTGTGATGTAGAGATTGTCACACCAGCAAAACAGGTGATTAGGGATCTAATCCCAGCAAGAGATTTAGCTTCACAAATTGTTGTTCTTAGCTAAATTTACTTCTCATAAAATTTACTATTCCACTTCATACCACCATAAATTGTTACTCAAGTGAGTTTCCATCTTACAAAAAAGTTGAAAAAATTTTTAAGTACCTGTAAGGATTCAAACTATGTCTACGTGAATGTAAACCACCAATCCTTTGTTTATTAAGCAAACACACTTTCAGTATGCCACTGAGCTGCAGGTAAGTCAGTTGTTTTCCTGTAGTGTAGGAAGGTATTGGGCTCGATTCCAGAAGGTGGGCACAGGGCTTGCGACATGCCCTGCACCCACTGCAAAGTTTGATGCAACTGCATCAAAGCCCTTCGATGCAACTCTGTGCCATTCCAGAAGGGTTGATGCAGTTGTGACAGTTTTCTCACTTTACAGCAGCTTGTGCCAAATGATTGGCACATGCTCTGTAGTGAGGGTACCTCCACTGACACAATGTTCGACCATCAGGGAGATGGTCTAACATTGCTCTGGCAGAGACTTGTGGCATTGGCTTCTGGAATGCCAAGTTTGATGTAAGTCAGCACTTGCATCAAACAGCCTGCTATAAGTCCCTTGTGCTGATCACAGCCACTTTTGGAATTGGGCCCTTTGTCACAACCTGCAAAACAGATGACTTGGGATCTAATCCCAGGAGGTGAGTTACCTTCACAAATTGTTATTCTTAGCTAAATTTACTTCTCATATAATTTGCTATTCCAACTCCACACCACCATGAATTGCCACTCAAGTGAGTTTCCATCTTACAAAAAAATATGCAAGTTCCTGCTAGGATTTGAACCATTTTTCCTTTGCCTGTTAAGCAATCACATATTCTGTGTGCCACTGAGCTACATGTAAGTGGGTCGCAGTTCCTATGGTGGAGAGGTTATGTCACAACCTGTGAAACAGGTGACTCTAAGTGTATTCAAACCTAGACAGTCCTCAGATGGGACTATTTTAATTGGCTACAACATACTGTAGCACTCAGTTCAATTATCTGAAAATCTGCTACTTCACTCTGCTAAAACCCTTCACTACATCTGCAGTTACATCGAATAATTTCTCTCATACTACAAAAGTTGTGAGAAAGAAAAAAAATTGTGCAATACAATCAATCAAACCCAGGCTTCTGTAGGTTTGAAACCCTACACAAAGACTTAAAAGCCCTATCACTGACATCATCAGTGACATCATGGAACTGAATCACTCACAATGAATGTAACCTTAAACTTGGCTAAATGTACAGCAGTGTGTGCATGACCATAGTAGGTGCTACCAGCTATGCTGTTGGTACCTAGAAAGGGAGAACCAACCAAATCCTGTCAATCAGAACTAAGAGGGACCTACTGCTAACACACAACAGAGATTCTTTAAAGGGGACAGGGGAATGGCTTGCATGGCAGAGAAAGAAGAGGGACACTGAGAAGGCCATTAATGAGATGCAGCTGCAAAATGGCTTGGTAACAGCAGAGCAAAAACAGATATATCTAGAAACCTAAAATTTGTCAGCAGAAAAGGACCGCCTGGCCACCCAGTTTTCCAAGATGGTTCCTGCCTAATCTGTCTCACAGATCCTAGCTGGTGTTCAGTGACCTTCCCTCCTTCCTGCCCATTTTCGAATACTCCCCTATGTCTTTCCCCCACATGGTTGAAGCCCCCTACTGTTTTCACCTCCACCACTTCCTCTGACAATCTATTCCAGGCAGCCACCACTCGATCAGTGAAGCAGTACTTTCTCACATCCCTCCTAAACTCCCCCCACCCTCGGCTTCATTGCATGCCCCCAGTTCTGGTACTGTTACTCATTTGAAAGATCCCATGCTCCTACACCCTGTTCACCTTCACTAGGTACTTGTAGGTCTCTATCATGTCCCATCTTGCCCTCCTGTCTTCAGGGCATATGTGTTCAATCCCTTAGTCTCTCCTTATAGGGTTTTTGGTGCAAACCCTGCACCATTTCTCTTGCCTTTCTCTAGACTGTTCCATCCTGTCTTTGTCCTTTCTGAGGTGCGGCTTCCACAACTGGACACAATACTCCAAGTGGGGTATTACTAGTGAGTGATTTAGTGGCAACACCGCCTCGTTTTTTCTGCTGTAGATACCTCTTTTTATGTATCCCAGCATCCCACTGGCTCTACCCACTGCTTTGTCACATTACCCTGCCACTTTGAGGTTAATCAGATTGATAACCCCAAGGCTCCTTTCTTGCTTAGTGACTGACTGTATCACCCATCCTGTACATAGTTCTTGGGTTTTTATGCCATGGGTGTATGGTTTTGCACTTTTTGGCATTGAACCCCAATGCTTGACCATGCCCCCATTTTCCCAAGATCCCTATGCATTCTTTCCACCCCTTCCTTATTGTCAACCCTATTACAGATTTTGGAATCATCTGCAAAGGCATACCTTCCCTTTCAGTTCATCAGCAATGTCACTTATGAAGACATTGAAGAGGACTGGTCTCAGTACTGAGCCCTGCAGAACCCTGCTGGTCACTCTCCCATCAGAGTGAGTGCTGTTAACCACCACCCTCTGTCACCCATCCGTTAACCAGTTTCTAACCCTATTCACCACTTTGAATTCCACCCCAGGCTGTTCAGTTTTTAACTCAGTCTCCTGTGTGGCACAGTGTCGAAGGCCTTGTTAAAGTCCAGATAGGCCATGTCAACAGCCTTCCCCGATCTGTTTCCCTGGTCACCCAAACAACTCAATCAGATTAGTCTGGCATGACCTATCCCCATGAATCCATGGTGTCTTTGGCCTTGCAATCCATTGGATTCAAGATATTCTAACTACATTTCCTTTAACAGTGTTTCTATTAATTCCTCCCATGAGGTGAGTTAATTGCCTCTTCCCTGCTGCTGCCCTTATGTAGAGGGACAATGTCTGCTCTCCTCCAGTCCTCCAGAACCATGCCTGATTTCAGTGAACTTTTGAATACGGTTGTCAGTGGGATGGCCAACCCTTCCCTGAGTTCTTTAGTACATCTAAATGTATCACATGGTCCCATAGCTTTGTCCACCTTCAGAGCTGCAGGTCCCTTCAAGACTCTTCCCTATGATACTGGATTGAGTCCACCTCCCCTCCCCTTTGTTCCTGCTGATCTCTGGTTGTCCATCCCCCTCCACTGTGAAAACTGAGCAGAAGTACCTGTTCAGGATGTCTGCCTTTTCATGGTCCTCATCTGCAGTTTCCCTCTGCCACCCTTCTTATTCTCACTATCCTCCTGGGTCCCATTCTTTTCCATGTTCTTAAATGACCTCCCTACTGTCTGTTCCTCTATGTCCACTCATATGTACACTGGTGACATAGTTCTTTTTGCTTCTGGCTTCTCTATCCATGACATTTCCTCCTAGCTGCAGTTGGATTTTGACAACATTCAACGCTGGTTCGAGTCTAACTTGTTGTCCCTCAATGCCATAAAAACAGTCTTCATGAATTCTGGCACCCATCAGAGTCTTGCCAGACTTACTTCTCTCTCACTATTTAATACCCTTGATGGTGCTAAGATTGAAGATGTTCCCTCCTTTAAGTACCTCAGGATCTGCTTTGACCAGCATCTTGATATGAACATACAAAGGTGCCAGCAGAGCAGACCTACTGGTCTATCAAAGTCTGCTTGATTGTGCATCTGGCTCCCTAGCAGGCAGCTGCCCCTCCCCATCCCCCTTGACCTCCCATTGTTGTCCTCCTTGCCTACCCTTACCCACCCCTGTAACTTATCCCAAGTTTTCTTAAAGCCAAGCACATTTTTGCTTGATATCACCCCTTCTAGTAGTGCATTCCACCTTATAGCTACTCTCTCTGTGAAGTAATGCCTCCTCATCTCCCTCCTGAATCTCCCTCCCTCTATTCTTAGCCCATGCCCCCTAGTTTTCCTCCTGGTCCTTAGTTTCAACACCCCCTCCTCCCCCCTTCTTGATGCCCTTCAGGTACTTGAAGGTCTCGATCATGCCCCCCCTCTCCTGCCTCTCTTCCAGTGTGTACATATTCAATTCCTTTAGCCTCATCTCATAATCCATTCCTTCCTTCCATCTCCTGAATCATCCTTGTCACCCTCATCTTCACTCCCTCCAGCAGCTTGATATCCTACCTCAGGTACGGCCTCCAGAACTGCACACAGTAGTCCAAGTGTGGCCTAACCAGCGCCTTGTAGAGGGGCAAGATCACCTCCCTGCACCAGGACATGAATCCCCATGCTATGCACCCTAGCATCTTATTTGCCCTCGCTGCTGCCCTCCTGCATTGGGCAGTATTGTTTGTGCTCGCTGTTATCAATAACCCCAGGTCCTTTTCCTCCTTGGTGCTCCCCAGCTTGATCCCTCCTAGCCAGTATTCTCTCCTTGGGTTCCTAGCCCCAAAATGCAACACCTTGCATTTTTTTGCATTGAACCCCAGCTGCCACTTCCTTGACCATTCCTCCAGCTTGGTCAAGTCCCTGTGTAGTTACATCCATCCCTCTTCATCATCTACTACTGTATCCATTTTGGTATCATTGGTGAACAGGCTCATCTTGCTCACCACCCTCTGCACAATAGTCTGAACAGCACCAGACCCAGCACCGAGCCCTGCGGCACCCTGCTTGTCCCAGACCTAGACTCCAATACTCCCTCCACCACCCTTTGTAGCCTACCCCATAGCCAGTTTGAGATCCAACATGCCATCTTTGTAATCACTCCCACCCCGGACAACTTCACCTCTAGTCACCCATGAGGCACTGAATTGAAGGCCTTGCTGAAATCCAAGTACAGCACATCCACAGCATGGCCCCCATCCAGCTCCCTTGTCACCCAGTCATAATACTGAATAAGACTGATTTGGCATGATCGCCCTGAAATGAACTCATGCTGCCTCCCATCCTGCAGGCCATTGCCCTCCAGAAATGCCACCAGCCTTTCTTTTAGTATCATCTCCATGAGCTTTTGATGTCAGACTGACTGGCCTATAGTTCCCTGGCTTGTCCCTTTGACTGCTTTTATGTAACAGTACCACATGGGCTATCCTCTAGTCCTGAGGCACCTCCCCCATTTCCAGAGAGGTGCTGAACAGGTTTGCCAGTGGTTCTGCTAAGGTCTCTGCCATCTCTCACAGCACCCTGGGGTGGATACCATCTGGCCCTGGTGCTTTATTCACCTTCAGTGCCCTCAGCTCCCTCAAAGCTCTGCTACCCTCTATCCTGCCATCCATTACCCCACCCCCCTTCTCCCTCCTTCCTGAACAGGATGGAAATGGACCCTCTCCTCCACTGTGAACACTGAGCAGAAGTACACATTCAGTGCTTCTGCTTGTTCCTTCCCCTTTTCCACCCACTCCTCCCCCTTTTTTATCCTCACTATACTGTGCCTGCACTTCCTTTTCTCCCTGATGTATCTAAAAAAAGTCTTTCTCCCCTCCTTTTGTTCCCTGTGCTAAATCTGAGTTCCCTTGTGGCTTTTGTGCACCTTACCCTCTTGGTCACCTCCTCAGACCATTTGGTGTACTCCTCCCTGTCCACCTCCTTCCCCATCCTTCTGAACTTCAGGCATGCTGCTCCTTTTGACCTCACCCCCCTCTATCACCTCACTGTTCAGTCAGCATGGTCACTTTACCCTACTCTTCTTACTCTGTAGCCTGGTGCACATTTCTGTCACCTCTATGATTCCTTGCTTTATTATGTGCCATTTCTGCGCTGTCTCCATCCCCCGCTTTATTCCTTCGAGTCTCCCCTTCAGCAATTCCCTCATTCTCCTGAAGTCCGGCTTCCTGAAATCCACCACCTTTGTTGCTGATCCCTCCAGCTCCCTACTCATTGTGATGCTAAACCACACCATTTGGTGACTGCTGTCAGCTAATGGATCCTCCACCCTTATAATAATAATAATAAATTTTATTTATAAGGTGCCTTATCCATAACCAAGGTGCCTAACAGTTTTAAAAACAAATCAAACATCAATACAATTAACATTAAAAACAATATACTATGCATCAAAAAGGAAGATCAGTCACTAAATGCCTGGTGCCACAAAAACGTTTTTAGAGCTTGCTTGAATCCCTCCACAGATGTGCACTCCCGTAACCGACGGGGTAGAGAATTCCAAAGGGTAGGGGCTGCATACATAAATGCTCTCGCCCTGGAAGATTTCAAACACACCCTTGGAATCTCTGGCAACCCCCTCTTCGGCCGAGCAGAGTGATCATCCAGGGCAGTAAGGAAGTAAGGAACCAGGATCTCTTTCAGGTAATCCAGGCCCAGTCCATGTAGGGCTTTAAAAGTCAGCAAACCGACTTTAAAGGTGATCCGCCACTGAACTGGCAGCCAGTGCAGTTCACGCAGCACCAGCGAAATATGACAGGACCGAGCAGATCCCGTCAAAAGCTGGGCTGCTGCATTCTGTGCCAGCTGCAGGTGGCAGATTTCCACCCCAGGAAGCCCTAGGTAGAGGGAGTTGCAGTAATCTTAGCGTGAGGACACAAAGGCATGGACCAAAGTAGGAAGGTCACCAGACGGAACCAGATGCTTAATCCTGGTAATATTTCTAAGGTGATAAAAGGAAGATTTGATGACAGCCGACACCTATGAATGCGGGGTTAGCCCTTCATCAAAAATTATCCCCAGGTTACGCACCTGTTCAGAGGTCAGATGCAAAACGCCACTGAGAAAAAGTCCCAAGGGCGAACCAATTCCCAACCCCCCTATCCGGTGCCCTGGGTCCACAGCCAGCACCTCAGTTTTTTCCGAGTTCAACTTCAGCCAGCTGGAATCCATCACCTCCTGGATTTCTTTCAGACAGTTATTAAAGACAGAGAGAGCTCCATCCTGGTTGGGTGCAAAAGAAAGGTAGAGCTGGGTATCATCAGCATAGCGGCATCAAATGCGGACTTCTGCCAGCAACGCTCTAACCTTTGTCCTAGTCTCCACATCTCCCTCAAAGTCCCATCAAACCAAGGGAATGGAGGGCGAAGGGAGAGAGGACGAACTCGGACTGGAGCAATGGAATCCAACTCTACCAAGACGGGCAAATTATAGGCCATTACGAGCGTCTCTGGGTCACTGCTTGCTGGCGAGAGTAACAAGAGGTCAAGCACCGCCGCTAGGCTATGAGAACTTATATCTCGTAAAGGATGATACCTAACCATCTCACAGGGGTAGGCTTACGAAGGGGGGTGCTAAAACTAAACCCCACAGTGTAGTGATCTGACCACCCAACTGGTTCCACCCCCAAGTTAGATGTTTCAATCCCTAGGAGGAAGACTAAGTCAAGGGAGTGTCCGTGTTTATGAGTAGCAGTGGTAACTACCTGTGTAAGGCCCAGAGATGTCATCAACAGGAGGAAGTGCTGACCAAATTGTGAGAGTTCAACGTTGACCCAGGCATTGAAGTCACCCAGAACCATCAGTCTGGGTGACTCAAATGCCATGTCGACAATGAAGTCCACCACTTCCTGAGGGAATCGCTTCTCATCACCAGGTGGACACTAAATGATGGCGATCCGATAACCTACACTTGCTACTACGGCACACTCGAATGACTCAGCCTCCTCAACTAGTACACTCGTAAGGTTAAGTTCAGTCTTGAAACAGACCGCAACCCCCCCTCCCATGGTTCAATCTCAGGTGATGTATCAACGAGTACCCAGCTGGAGTTAAAGCCTCCAAAATGGGGCCAGAGTTCTCATCCAGCTAGGTAACGGTGATGCATGCCAGGTCCACTGATTCAACAAGATCTGCAATAATTGCAGTCTTGTTCTTGATGGATCTGGCATTGTACAACACCACCCAAGTTGGATGAACCTCCTGGGCCACCCGAATCACCAGTCCACCATAATCGGTAGTACCCTTGGGTATGGAAACCAGACATGGAAAACCTGTTCTGGGTTCCATTTTGCCCCAGGGCACCTCCTGGATTTTACCACCCTGATACGATGACCACTTCATTCACCTTCCACTGTTCATAGCCCCCAACCCCCTCCATCTCCTATGCACAATACCCAGTGCTCTACAGCGCTGGTAAGTTGTAAACTGAAGAGGAGGAGTGAAGAAAGGGCGGAGGGCAAGGAGAACAAAGGGTGAATAGCACACAACTGCGAGGTAGGCATCCAACACATTCCACACAACTCATTGCCTCACTGTTAGATAGTACCAGGTCCAGCATGTTCCCTATTCTAGTGGGTTCAGCAACCAGCTGTGTCAGAAACCCCCCCCGAATGCATTCAAGAGGACTGTCTCCCTAGCACTGGAGGTGACCGGCATAGTCCAGTCTGGCAGGTTGAAAGCCCCCACTATGAGCACCTTCCCCTTCCTATGTACCCTACTGATTTGGTCCACCAGTTCCTTTTCCCTTTCCACTGTGTGGGATGGCGACCTATACACCACCCCATATCTCAGCTTCCTTCCTCTGAAGTCCAGGAGCTATAACAACATTGCCTCTGTTCCCCTCTCTTCCCTTTTGTCCCTTGTACATTTGATCCCCTCCCTCACATAGACATCCACCCCCCCTCCCCTGTCCTTTCTGTACAGTCTAAACCCTGGGACTGTCAGATCCAGGTCCCGGTGCTCTGTGGCCCACATCTCTGTGATGGCTGTGATGTCCACCCTCCCTATGGCCAAGGGTGCCTGTAGCTCTGCCGGCTTGTTGTCTAGGCTTCTCACATTCACAGAGACCACCCTCCACTTTGTCACTCTCCCCTCTTTTTCCAGATCCCCTAGTACTTTCTTACTAGCTTGTGGGGTAGGCTCATATGGTCCCTGGGTACCTTGCCTACCGTCTAACCCCCTGCCACCCCCCCCAGCTAGTTTAAACTCACTTTTGTTGCTATATAACCCTGCAGCTTCTGCTTTAATACCCCCATACCCTTCCCACCTAGGTGCAGCCTATTCCCTGCATATAGTTCATTATTGTCCCAGGTCTGTCCCCATCCCCCTACCCACCCATACCCTTTTGATCTACACCACTCCTCCAGCCAAACATTGAATTCCTTAATCCTTTCCTTCCTCACTGTGCTCACAGGGGTACTGGGAGCACCTTTGAGAAGGCAACTGCCTCCTCCACCTCTTCGCACAGCTTTCTCAATTCTCCGAACCTTTCCTTCACCACCTCCACAGTCTCCCCTGACAAGTCATTAGTCCCCACGTACAACACTATGTACAGTCTCCCCCTTCCCCATCTCACACACCTTAGAGTTGTTTGTCCCGCACTGTCTGCCCTTAGTCCCGGTATGGCTTCTACCCATATGCGACTATGCCATTCCACTCTTCTGTCCCATATGCGACTATGCTGTTCCACTCTACTGCCCCATCTGATCCCCTTAAGTATGGAGTTCCCCACCACTAACACCCCACCTTCCTCCCTTGCCCCACTTAAGCTCCCCCTACCCCCGTGTACCCATTCCTGGGTTCCCTTCCTCTAGGATCTCTGCTCTTGCTTCCGGTGGCCCCCCATCCATGCTTCCAATTCCCCTCCTGCTTGCTGCCCTCCCCCGCACCCCTGCCCTGCTGCTGCCATGCCCCCCCCATGGTTCTTCCCCACCTCTTTATCCCTTTGGCCTCCCACCACACATTCTCCCCTTGCACCCTCACCAACGCCCCTGCATCTCTTCCTTCCTCTCCTCCTCCCCATCCAGTGTCAGTAGCACATCAAACCTGTTCCTCCCTTTCATTTTGGCTTGTGAACTTTCTGTTCTCCTGTCTTGCATCCCTCCCCTCCTGGTATACCCAACCTTAGTCCATCCCTCATTGCTGGACTGCCTGTCCCTATTGATGCCCACCACACCTCTCCCCTTCCCATGACCCACTGTCCCCCTGTGCCATGTCCATGTGTTACTTCCATGTTCCTGTTCCCCTGGCTCCGACTCCATCCCGCTTTCGCTTACCCCCTCGAGTTCCCTCCTAATCCTCCTTACCTCCTCCTCCATCCTGTTTAACCTGTGACATATTGGACATCCTCCCAGCTTCCACGATACATTCATTCACAGTGCTGCCTCACATCCATTGCATCCCACAATTCTCCCTATGTTAGCACCACTTGGTCCCTCAACCAGGGTATCACAGTATTACTAGTACTATATGCACCAGCCCTCCCCACATTTCAACAGTATCTTCCCAATGCCCTCAATCTATACCTGAAGCCCCCCAGCCCCAACCAATGCTTGCATATACCTGCTCCACCAGACACCCAACTTGTTACAGCTCATAAGCAACTTCGCTCCCCAACCTAACTTAAACCAATCCCTGGTTTCTAGGTACTAGGTTATGCAGCACAGATCTTACAACTGGCAATCCACATATACTGACAGTGTATGGGTCCCTTTTACATCACCTAACTCACCAGGATGAAACCATAACTGTTTTATGGCTGAAATAAAGCCCACAGCTGGGTCAACACCTCAAACAAATAATGCAGAGATTAAGTATTAAACACTCAAGCCCTTCAGGCAACCCTTGCTTCACACAGCCTCCCCATGGTTCAAGTATATCCCATCCAGCTTCTTGGGGTCTTTTAATCCCACCCTTCCTGCCCACAGATTAAGCCCCCACATTAGAAGAACCTTTACTGGTGTGCCCCTGACCAGTGCCCCAAAGTCAACAGTACCTTTTTAGCTGGTGTGTCCCTGACCAGCTGCTGATTGACAGATTAAGCCCCACCTTGACGGCACTTTTTACTGATGTGACCCTGTCCAAAGCCCCAAAGTCAACAGAACCTTACAGCTGGCGTGTCCCTGACCAGCTGCTGATCATCTTCGCCTTGACCTTCCCTCTGGCTCTGTTCCGTGTCAACTCAGTCTGCTCCCAGGTTTTCATTTCTCATTTTTATGCTCCCACTGCTCCAAACCCTTTGCTCCAATCAATGACCCCACCACCAGGTTCCCCTGATTGGCCATAATCCTTGGTGGGAGTGAACCAGTTCATTTTAAAATTGGTGGTGGTGTGGGAGGGTGGGGGACAAATTTTCCCAGCTCGGCTGATCCTGCTCTGCAGCTCCTCCACTCTGGGTGCGCTCGACTGGTGACCCGCCACACACTGCTGCCGTGGCCCCTCCTCTCTGGGTGCACTCAACTGGTGACCCGCCACACACTGCTAGTCCTCTGATCCCTGATCCGCCTGACTGGCGAACCCCTCAGCTCTTCCTCCAGTAGCCGGCTTCAGCTTTTGCAGCCCGGCCTCCTGCCAGGCCACCCACTCAGATTTTCATCCAACAGCTGGATTGGCTGCTATAGCTGTAGTCTGATTGGTTCCCATCTGCTTCCACTTTGGTTGCGGCTGAGAACGGGGGATTTATAATTTTTCCTGCTCAGCTGATCCTCCTCCACAGCTCCTCTGCTTTGGGTGTGCCCAACTGGTGACCTGCCACACACTACTAGAGTGGCTCCTCCTCTCTGGGTGCGCCTGACCAGTGACCCGCCACACACTGCTGGGCCTCTAATCCCTGGTCCACCCGACTGATGTCTCAGTGCATATTGATGCAATTCACCATAAGCTACATCCTAAGCATGGAGTATTGTACAGGAATAAAGCAGGTATTCTGCTTCTTGTCTGCTGAGAAATTGTTTTAAAAATGTTTTTCCCTATCTTTGACTATGGTGATTTAGTCTACAGTGGTGCCCCTAAATCCTCCCTTGCCAGACTGGACCCTCTTTTTTATTCTTTTTGTCACTTTGCTCTAGATTGCCCCCCTTGAACTCACCACTGCTCTCTTTACTCAGCCCTTTCTCTCCCCTCTTGATGCTAGGCACTATTCTCATTGTGTCTCATTTATTTCCAAATTCTGGTTCAGCACTCTTCCTTCTTATTTCAAATTCCTTCAGTCTTCTCCTCCTTCTTCCTCCTACCCTCTCCACAGTAATATTTCCCATTCTCTCTGTTTTCATTCTAGAAAATCTACTGCTGGTCAATCAGCTTTTTCTTACCGATTTCCTAAACATTGGTCCTCCCTTTTCCTTTCAATTCAATCTGCCTCTTCTCCTTCCTCCCTAAAATCTCATCTTTTTGACTTTTGTTATCCTACCTGCAACTGTCTTTGCTTTGACCCTTTCCTCTTCATACTCCCCTTTAATAGTTTTGTCCTGTTCATGATTTTTACTATATTTACATATAAGAGTGTGTTTTTCCCAATGCATTCATTTACTAAATAGCCTCTAATATTTAGGATTATGTTTCTCATAGTCCTATATTATTGTATTTGATTACTTATTTTTAGTAGTTTTATTGTTTCTATCTCCCTTTCCCCTTTCCCCAGGACACACATAGAAACAAGCTGTTATCAGCTCAGTATGTATTTCCTGGTTAAACTCTTAAATAAATAAATAAATAAATAAATAAATATATAACTATACCTCCCCTTGCTTTCCTCATCTCACTGATGCACCTGAAGAAAATCTTATCCCATTTGCTACCCCTTTGGCTATCCTTTCCTCTGTCTGAGCTTTTGCTCCTCACTGCCTTACCCACCTCTCTCGGTTTTACCTGGTACACCTCCCCGTCTTCCTTTCTCTGCATTTCCATATACGTCCTGAATTCCACCCTTTTCCTTCACCACCATGGCAACTTCCCTAAAGTACCATGACAATCTCCTTCTCCTTTTACTCACTTCCTTCACACACAGGCTGATTACCTTAACTATGCCCTCTCTTATTTTTCCCCACTGTTCCTCTATCCCCCACGAGGCAGTTTCTGAGGCAGTCTCCCAGTTCATTAAAATCCATCAGCCTTAAGTCCAAGACCTTCATCCTCTTGTGGTTTGCCTCAGGTCCCACCTCAATGTTAAACCACACTGTACAGTGATCACTGGTACCTAGGGGATGGCACACTGTGACATCAGCAATGCTGTTCCTGTTTGTAAGCACCAGGTCCAGCACTGCCCTGTCACTATTTCATTTCATTCATTTTCATTTATTTATTTAAAATAGTGCTCTATTTCATTGTGATTCAAGGTGCTGTACAAGTGAGCAAGTCGCATAAGCAATAAAAATAAAATATGACATTCAATTAATTAATAATCAACTAAGATCCACTGGAGGGAAAGCTTCTCTAAAAAGAAATGTCTTTAGCTCCCTTTTGAAGGCATTAACCAATGGGGCCTCTCTGATTATATGAAGCAGTGAGTTCCACAGGGTTGGTGCCACAAACAAAAATGCCCAGGCACCTGATGATTTCAAATAAACCTTGGGAATCACCAGGAGTCCCTCATCATCTGACTGGAAAGGAAGAGATGGGTGGTAAGGCTGTAGGAGGTCTTGCAGGTATCTGGGCCCCAGTCCATGCAGGGCCTTATAGGTCAGCAAACCGACCTTGAAGGTGATCCACCACCTAACCAGAAGCCAGTGCAGAGAACACAGCACAGGTATAATGAGACAAGACCTCCAAAGGCCCATCAGCAACCTGGCTGCCACATTCTGCACCAGCTGTAGGCAGTGAAGCTAAACTCCTGATAGCCCTAAGTAAAGAGCATTGCAGTAATCAAGCTGAGGTGTCACAAAAGCATGGACTAGTAATGGTGGATCACCCCCGGAAATCAGGTGTTTAATCCTGGTGATGTTTTTAAGATGGTAGAACGCACTCTGGACCATGGCCAACACCTGAGATTCAAGGATTAGGCCACAATCCTGTACAACACCAAGATTCCTCATCCTGACCAAAATGAGCAACTAGGAGTCCCTAAGCCTAAGCCCAGAGTCTTAACCAGGTTGCACACCAGCCCTCGGGTGACCAGATTCCACCACCAGTACTTACGTCTTGTCTGGGTTTAACCTCAAACAGCTGGCACTCATCCAGCCTTGGATCTTGGCAAGGCACCAATTAAATACCAAGAAGACTGCATCCTGTTGCTCAGGTGCAAAAGACAGGTATAGCTGAGTATCATCAGCATAGCAATGAAAACTCAGTCCATACCATCTTATAATGTTCCATAGCATATACACCACAAACAACATGGGGATAAAATGGAGCCATGTGGAACTCCACATGGCAGGGGCATTGGTGCAGAGGAGAAAGTCACAAGCACAACCCTCTGCATCCTGCCAGTGAGGAAAGAGTGAAACCAAGTGAAGACTGTACCAGACAGTCCACAACAAACCCACAGGTGCTTCAGCAGTACCCCTTGGCCCATGGTGTTAAATGCAGCTAAGAGATCAAGGAAAACAAGAATGGAACACTTGTCTTGATCCCTCGCCACCAAGAGATCATTAAGAACCCAAACCAGGGTGGTCTCCGTACTGTGCCTCTTCCTCAAACCCAACCAGGGAGGATTTGTAGATGTTGTGAGTTAATAAATGGTCCTGTAGTTGAAGAGCCACCACCTTCTCAATAACCTTCCCCACAAAAGGAAGGTTAGAGACTGGTCTGTAGTTGGCTAGGCAGTCCAGGTCCAGTGATGCCTTCTTCAAAAGTGGTCTCACCACCGCCTCCTTCAGGGACTCAGGGAAGACCCCTTTCACCAAAGAACACTGGACTATCCCAGCCAGGACCAGGCAGATAGAATCAAGGCACCCTACCAGAAGGTGCGTTGGGCCCGGATCTGAACTACAGTAGGCAGACTTCAACTCCTGGATGACCTTCATGACATCCATGACTGTCAGCTGGTCAAAGTCAATCCAGACAGATGGAATGCCCGTGACCCCTAGTTCATCACTGCACACCCCAACAGAGGGCACTGACTGGATCCCTGATCTGATAGAGGTAATCTTATCAGCAAAGAACAGAGCAAACTCATCACACTTAGATTGTAAAAGAAAGCTCCAATGGACTGAAGACAGGCTGATTACATAGCCTGTCCACAGTCCAAAAGAGCTGAGCCAGCCTGTTAACTGCTGCAGCAATCTCTTTGGACAGGAACTCTGCCTTCTTACAAAAGATTGCTGATTGCTGATCTTTATAATGAGACATCAAAATAAGTCTGTCCCCAATGATTGGGATCTCTGCCAGTGCCGCTCCAACATTCGACCCCTCATCTTCAGCTCCCTTAAAGTCCCATCAAACCAAGGGGATCTCCGGTGTGAAGTGAGGGGTCGAACATGGACCAGTGCAATTGAGTCGAGGGCCTCGGCAACCACCATATTATAAGTCAATACAAACTCCCCAGGCTTATCGCAAGCACTCATCACACTGGATAGGTCGAGCACTGCCATAATACCTTCCAGGGTCAAACCCCTTAAAGGGCAGTACTGGACCATCTCCGTAGTGGGTTTGTTGACAGGCTGCCTGAGAAAAGCCCCTTCTAGGGAGTCAAGAATGGCTCTGCTCCCTGCCAGAGCTGCAGCTGGAAGGCTCCACTCCACATCTGGCAGATTAAAGTAATCAACTAGCAGCACCTCCCTCTTATTTGCCATCCTGATGTTGTCCTCCACAAGTGCTTTGTCTAACTGCTCTCCCTGTGCTGGAGGTCTTTATACCACCTCTGTACAGAAAGCATGGAGGCAGTAAAGTGCAGTGGTCTAAGGCTCTGAGCTGCAAAGCTGGTGACATCTAGCAGACCAGACCTAGGGGTTTGAATCCCACAGCTTCCACTTGCATACTGTGAGACCCTGAGCAAGTCACTTAACCTCCTTGTGCTCCCAGGTCACTCCTGTAAAAAAGCTTTCAGCTTAGTGTGCTATACCTGGTTAAACAACAAAATAAAATAAATAAATAAAAATAAAGCGATCACAACACATGTCCCAGGGATGACCCACAGCACCTCCAGTCCTTCCTTTTCCTCCAGGTACCCCTGCACTTTTGTAGCCTTGATTCCTCACATGTAGTACAATCCCTCCAACCCTCCTCCCTTCCCTGTGTCTCCTGAACAGAGTGTAGCTTGGTATGGCCACATCCCAATGACGGATGTCAGTGCACCATGACTTCATTATGGCCACCAAATCCAGGCTAGCCTCCTTCGTGATAACCTTCAGGATCAAACTTTTATTTCCCAGACTTCTTGAATTGGCACACTTGACTCTCCATACCTTACTCCTCCCAGGCCTTAATTCATTTCCTTCCTCCTGCTTGTGCCATCTCCTAGATCTCCCCCTGACCTCCTTCTTCCCTTGTTACCCTCTCCATTACCTGTCTCCTTTTTCCTCTCTTCTTGCTTTCTTGATTTATTACCTCCTTGTCCCCACCTTGCCTCCTGTATCCCTGCTTCCTCTCCTTGGGCCCTCCATCCTTGTTGCTTCATCCTCTGGGGAGAGACAATCTTTGCTTCCATTGGTATTATAACCTCTCCAAGCTAGTTTAAATGCTCATCCAAGTAGCATTTAAACCTCTAATTAAGGACAGTGGTCCCACTCCTAAAAGGATGTAGGCCATCTCCCTGATAGGGGAGGCTTTTAGGCAGTTTTATTTACATCTCTACACCACTAAGGTTAATGCATCAACCCCCACCCCAGAAACCTTCCTAGACCCCCTTCCAATTCCCCAGCTCTCCAGAAAAGACAAGCTGTGTTCTATTTGTCCAAAAGGAAGGCACCAGGACTGGACAATATTCCTGGGGAGTTCTATAGGACATTTTGATGTCAGCTGGAAGAACCAGTACACAGCATGACCAAGGAGAGCCTTGAAAACAAGCAGCTCCCCCAGTCTCAGTACATGGCTACCATAACAGTGCTGCTTAAACCTGATAAGCTCCCCAAGAGTGTAGCTCTGACCTCCTGATATCCCCGATCATCCCAGACTACAAGGTAATAGCAAGGTAATAGGTAGAAGCTGTCCAGAGGAGGGCAACTAAAATGGTGCAGGGTCTGCACCGGAAGACATATGAAGAGAGATGAAAGGAGCTTAATATGTATAGCCTCAAGGAAAGGAGGGAGAGGGGGGACATGATAGAAACTTTCAAGTACCTCAAGGGAATCAACAAAGTCCAAGAGGGTAGCATCTTTCAAAAAAAGAGGTGTGCAAGAACAAGAGGGCACAATTTGAGGATGGGGGGTGGCTCAGAGGTAATTTAAGGAAGTATTTTTTCACAGAGAGGGCTGTGGATGCATGGAACGGCCTTCTGGAGGAGGTTGTAGAGTCAAAATCAGTGGTGGAATTCAAGCATGCATGGGACAGTCATAAGGCAATTCTAGGGGTTGGGGTAGGAAGCAGTAGGCTGCTGGTCAGCTAGGATCTGCAGCTTATCCAGTAGGTAGGGAAATGGGCAGACTGGGTGGGCCAAGTGGTCCTTATCTGCCATCAAATTCTATGTTTCTATGTAATAGCTGCAAGCATAGAAAGTATGTTTCCATCTGTAGTCGACAATGATCAGGCAGACTTTGTAAAGTGTCAGCAAGCTAGGTTCAACATCTGGAGAACACTCAATATGATGTGGCGATGGGCGGGGGCAGGGTCGCCAGCCCAGTCTCCTGGCATTAAATGCGGAGAAGGCATTTGACCCAGTTGAGTGACCCTTCATGTTTGCAGCCAAATCTAAATTTGGATATGGACCCCATACATATACAGTCCTTAACTGCAGCACCATACGAGTCCCACAGGCACAGATACTGACCAATGGCCATCTCTCCAAGCTTCTCCCTCTCCCAAGGCACTCACCAATGTTGCCCTGTTTCTTTTCTTATACATTCTCACAGTTAGGCTACTAGTGGCAGCAATACAGGTGCAAGACAAGACAGAGAGGCTGAAAACTCAGGGCTTCAACCATGTGTTATCACTCTTTGCTGATGATATCCTACTGTACTTGGCCCACCCAGAGCAAGTGATAGAGTCACTAACACAAATATTTGATCTATATGGTCCAATATTCAGCAACAAAATCAACTGGGCCAAGTGTAACTAGATGCCAATGGCAGGGTCAGCCACTCTGGGTGGTGGGGAACAACAGAACCCAGCCAAGCAAATAAAATATCTAGGGGTACTGCTGCCAAGAAAGATCTCATACTTATGGTATGTAAACTTCAAGCCAGTTCTGTAGACTGCAAAACCTGAATGCGAAAGGTGGAAGTCCCTCCCACTAACCTTAATTGCGGTGGGGGGACTCAATTAAAATGTGCCTCCTCCAAAGTGCCTTTACATGTTTCAGTTATGCAGTTAAGCTATTTACCCAGCATCCCCAAATGTTTTTCCAAAATATTAAAGGGTATCTCACCAACTTTCTTTGGAGAGAGAAGAAAGCCAGAGTCATACAAGATGCCTGCAGAGACCGGGTTGGGGGCCGGGGGACTAGACCTGCTAAATTTTAGAAATGATTACCTAGCAGCCCAGTTGTCCTATTTTAAGGATACACAGATGACGGGGAAAAAAAACAGCATGGGTGGCTATGGAAGAGGAATCACTAGAAGGTCCCTTACTGCAGGCAACATTAGCCCCAGCCCTTAGAATAAGTTTTATTAAACAAATTGCCAACCCCTTCACCTGACCCTTAGCAAGAGCATTGCTGTCAGCACACAATAGTTGTGCATGGACAATGGAGCACCCCGGTAGCAGATATATGCAGGGGCCTATAGGGTTATGATAAAGTACAAGGTCCAACAGCAGAAGCACAGAATAAGTGGAAAGCACTGGTTCTCAATAACATTTCAGATCTATACGATGGAGGCACCTTGAGGACATTTCAGTCCCTGCGGGAGTCAATATGGCTTGCTGCAGAGGAGACTAAGGAAGCTGAGGACAACTGTCACAAGGGAGGCCCACAGGAAGGAGGCAGAGGACACCACAAGGAAAGGAAGCAGCTCCTGGTGGGGGACTCAATTATTAGGGGGTTAGAACTGGGGGGAGCAAGGAAAATTGAAGTAAGGTGCCTGCCTGGTGCCATGGCTTGGAGAAACAGGAAGCGCATCCTCAGGATCACGAGAACAGCTGCACGGAAGTTTGAGCTGGATGTCATTGTTCACCTAGGGACAAATGACTTGGCTTATCATGAGATTAGAGCAGTGTAGAAGGACTTTGTAGAATTGGGGAGGGCCTAAGACAAGTAGCACACACAATATCCTTCTCTGAGGTGCTGCCTGTCAATGGCATGAGTGAGGTGAAGGTACTTTGCACCATGCAGTTTAATGAATGGTTGAAAAAACGGTGTGGAGCACAGGGGTTTGGCTTCACTGGGGACTGGGGTTCCACCTGGAGGGACACCAGCCTATACTGGCAGGATGGTCTGCATCTGTCCAGGAAGGAACAAGTCTTTGAGCAATCGGTTTAAATGCTTCATTGGCAAGCTTTTAAACTAGTCAGGGGAAGCACTGATAAGCAGCAGGAAAATCCCAGCCTCTCCTACAAAACAGGGTACTAAATGAGAAAAGACCGAGTAGAAAGGTCAGTGGGGATGCTGCAAAAGAAGGTAAAGCCTATCAAAAATGGAGAGCAATGAGTACCAATGCCCATAGTCTGAGTAACAAGCTTCCTGAATTAGTGGTCTTGATGGAGGAGGAACATCTGGATCATGGCAGTCACAGAAACATGGTACACAAAAACCATGACTGGGACGAAACATACCAAGATATACTATCTACAGGAGGGACAGGGAGGGTAAAAGAGGAGGAGGAGTAGCTTCATAAGGAAGGAATCAAAGCAACAGAACAAAAGGGAAAACAGGAGGAGAAGAAGCACTGGGTAAATTTGAGACCGGCAATGGCACCACAATCGCACAGGGGTTGTATACAGACTTCTTCTCAGGGGAGGAAATGGACAAGAAAATGATAGAAAGAATACTTAGAATGGCAGAAAAAGGGAGATATTGCTGATGGGTGATCTGAATATACCAGATGTTAACTGAGTGCAATTGCAGCAGCCACTTCGAAGAGTGGGGTTATTCTAGATGCCCTACAGGGGGCATGCCTTAGACAACTAGTATTGGAGCCCACTCGAGAGGGAGCAATCTTAGACCTGGTTCTCTCAAATGGAGATGAAGAGAGGATCACTGATGTAGAAGTGGGTAGCCATCTGGGAACTAGTGACCATCGAACAGCATGGTTCACAATAAACACAGCAATAGAGTCAAGCCATACAAAGGCAAAAGTACTGGACTTTAGGAGGGCTGACTTTGTCAAAATGGGTGAGTACCTAAGGAATGCACTAGCAAATGGGCAGGAAGGAGAGTTGGAAGAACAATGGGGAATAATAAAAACTGCCATCACAGAGGTAACAAGCCATTGTGTGAAGCAAATAAACAAAATGGAATGCTGTAAGAAACCACTATGGTTCTCAAAGGAAGTGGCAGTGAAGGTTCAAGAGAAAAAGAAAGCATTCAGGAAGTACAAGGAATCACAGAAGGAGCAGGACAGAGAACTGTATCAGTTAAAGCAAAAGGAAGCTGGGAAGGCAGTCAGAACAGCAAAGGCCCAAACCGAGGAAAAGATTGCCAACTCAGTTAAGAAGGGGGATAAAACCTTTTATAGGTACATCAGGGAGCGAAGGAAGACCATGGGAGGGTTAGTGAGGCTTAATAAAGGGGAGGGAGTGGGCAGAGGGTGACTGTGAAAAGGCAGAGATACTAAACAAATATTTTTGCTCAGTATTTACAAAGGAAGTGGGGAGGTACCTAAAACAAACAGTAGAAACACTTGGTTACAGAAGTTGATACCAGCCCATTTACAGAAGAAAAGATTCTGAAAGAACTCTTAAAACTGAAGGTGGACAAAGCAATGAGGCCTGATGGGATTCATCCCAGAATTCTAAAAGAACTAAGGGTAGAACTAGTGACACCACTGGACTACCCTCTTAACAAATCATGGGAGGATGGGGTGGTACCCGAGGACTGGAGAAGGGCAGATGTGATTCCCTTCACAAAGGTGGGAGCAAGGCAGAAGCAGGAAACTGCAGACCTGTTAGTTTAACCTCAGTGGTAGGGAAATGATGGAATCACTTCTGAAGGAAAGAACTGTTGAGTATCTAGAGTCCAGAGGGCACAGGACCCAAGGCAGTGGATTCATTAGCGGGAAGGTCATGCCAGACAAATCTGATAGATTTCTTTGACTGGATGACCAAAGTAGTAGATCAGGAGGGGCTGTGGACATGGCCTACCTAGACTTTAGCAAGGCATTTGACACAGTCCCACACAAAAGATTAATATACAAGTTAGCCAGCCTGGGAGTGGGTCCCCAGATGACAGCCTGGGTAAAGAATTGGCTGGAGAATAGGACAAAGAGAGTAATAGTAAATGGAGTCCACTCTGAAGAAAGGGGGGTTACTAGTGGGGTACCGCAGGGTTCGGTATTAGGACCGGTCCTCTTCAATGTCTTTATAAGCGACATTGCAGAAGGACTGGAAGGAAAAGTATGTCTCTTTGCAGATGACACAAAGATCTGCAACAGAGTTGATGCACAAGGTGGGGTGGAAAGGATGAGAAGGGACTTGGCAAGGTAAGAGGAATGGTCAAATGTATGGCAGCTTAGATTCAATGCTAAGAAGTGCAAGGTAATGCACCTGGGAAACAAAAACCCAGGGGAAGAGTACACAATGGGGGGTGAGATACTAACAACAACAAAAATGGAAAGGGACCTGGGGGTAGTCATATCAGATGACCTAAAGGTGGGCAAGCAATGTGAGAGGGCAGCAAGGAGGGCTTGGGGGATACTGGGATGCATAGGGAGAGGCATCACCAGTAGAAAACAGGAAGTTATTATCCCTCTGTACAGACAGTTGGTGAGACCCCATCTGGAGTACTGCGTGCAGTTCTGGAGACCCAATCTCCTCAAAGACATAGACAGGATGGAAGCTGTCCAGAGGAGGGCAACTAAAATGGTGCAGGGTCTGCACCGAAGACATATGAAGAGAGACTTAAGGAGCTAAATATGATAGCCTCAAGGAAAGGAGGGAGAGGGGGACATGATAGAAACTTTCAAGTACCTCAAGGAATCAACAAAGTCCAAGAGGATAGCATCTTTCAAAAAGAGGTGTGCAAGAACAAAGGCGACAATTTGAAGATAGAAGGGGCAGCTCAGAGGTAATTTAAGGAAGTATTTTTTCACAGAGAGGGTTGTGGATGCATGGGAACGCCTTCTGAGGAGTTGAGTGCAAACCAGGGTGGAATTCAAGCGTGCATGGGACAGTCATAAGGCAATTTAGGGGTGGTAGGAAGAAGTAGGCTGCTGGTTAACTAGGATCTGCAGCTTATCCATTAGGTAGAGAAATGGGCAGACTGGGTGGGCCAAGCGGTCCTTATCTGCCGTCAAAATCTATGTTTCTATGTTTCACTGACAGATCTCTTTGTTTACCTATAAGTGTGGCAGAAGATTTGGTAACAGGTGGTACCTTCTCCAGCGCTGACAAATCCCTGATAGAAGACATGGTAACTAAATTACAAAAAGGAGATACAGCACTTAAGTTCTTCTACAATATAGTAACCCAGACCCCATAGGAAGAGCTCACCAGATTCAAAAACAGATGGGCAGAAAATATAGATGAGGAAGTGATGCAAGAAGCTAAGTGGAATGAAATTGCTCAAGGAATACAAACCAGCTCCAGGAATACCAGAGTGAGGCAGACAGTTTCATTTTGTGTATAAGGTTTTTTCACCCCCTACCTAGCCCACAAAATAGACAGAACCAAAACAGAAATGTGCCTCAAATATAGAGTGCTAGTGGGAACGTTTTGACATTTGAGCTGGGAGTGCCCAGGGGTCATGAGGTTCTAAACAGGAGTTGTGTACCATCTAAATGCATGTTTAAATTACGGATACTATAAAATAATGGAGCCTGTGATCATAGGCTACACCCCAACAAAAGAAAATCCTCTTTGTTCTGGGCACCCACTATGGCAATAAGGTCTGGCCATGAGGAAGCAAGTAGTCACCAAATATTGATTTTCGGACCATGCCCTTACAATAGCCCAATGGGCCAATGCGCTGCTAGACTGTTTGAAGATAGAACAAAATGCAATATCAGGTCCAGAATAAGTGAGAAAACATACTGTCAGATATGGAGCCTGCTCCAAAATGCTTTAGAAAATAATGTATTTCCTGCACATTAGGACATTTTCAAATTGTAGTATCAACAGCCCATCCAGGCCTTCAGAACAATAAGGTGAAAATAACTTCCAGAAAGGATATTTTAAGTGGAAATGTCCTGATTTCTAGAACACAATCACAATTGTTGAATGAAATGTGATAATTGTTATGTGCATTTGATTTAAATAACATTTTCAAAAAAAAAAAAAAAACACCAGATGTCCAACATTCCAAATTCTCAGGCTGCTTATGGACATATCACTGTTTAGGTAACAGTTTGCTTTTTCATTGGTTAGCTATGTCTAATTGTGGGTTAAGTACTGTATCATGTTGACAGTGCCTCCCATTAGGACCACCCGTCTTTCTTAGTTACGAGAACAGCTTCTTGTTTTTTTTTTATGCTCCCTCCCAGCTCTGGGCCGGGCTCTCCTTCGGGCCACCTATGCCCTCGAGCTACACTGCCTCGGATCAGCCACATCTTCACCCCCTTATAGCAGCCCACCCCCGGGTGAGGCCCCGGACATAACCCTTCACGGTGGGCCCTCTGAGGGGACGGCGCTAGTAATACCAACGGCCAATCCTGCTCCGGGTGCTGTTGGGGATGGTGCGTGCACTGTGCTTGGACTCATGGCTACGGAAGCTGGCGACTGTCATCTGGTCGGCTACGGGGCTCTTTTTCCCATTTGGTCCCTAGGGGCATGGTGTGCCACGATGTAAGGCTGACGCCAACATACATAGAAACAGAATTTGATGGCAGATAAGGACCGCTTGGGCCACCCAGTCTGCCCATTTCCCTACCTACTGGATAAGCTGCAGATCCTAGTTAACGAGCAGCCTACTTCTTCCTACCCCAACCCCCTAGAATTGCCTTATGACTGTCCCATGCATGCTTGAATTCCACCACTGATTTTGACTCCACAACCTCCTCCGGAAGGCTGTTCCATGCATCCACAACCCTCTCTATGAAAAAATACTTCCTTAAATTACCTCTGAGCCGCCCCCATCTTCCAAATTGTGCCCTCTTGTTCTTGCACACCTCTTTTTTTGAAAGATGCTACCCTCTTGGACTTTGTTGATTCCCTTGAGGTACTTGAACGCTTCTATCATGTCCCCTCCCTCCTTTCCTTGAGGCTATACATATTAAGCTCCTTTCGCCTCTCTTCATATGTCTTCCGTGCAGACCCTGCACCATTTTAGTTGCCCTCTCTGGACAGCTTCCATCCTGTCTATGTCTTTGCAGAGATTGGGTCTCCAGAACTGCACACAGTACTCCAGATGGGGTCTCACCAGCTGTCTGTACAGAGGGATAAAACTTCCTGTTTTCTACTGGTGATGCGCTCCCTATGCATCCCAGTATCCCCCAGTCCTCCTTGCTGCCCTCTCACATTGCTTGCCCACCTTTAGGTCATCTGATATGACTACCCCCAGGTCCCTTTCCATTTTTGTTGTTGTTAGTATCTCACCCCCCATTGTGTACTCTTCCCCTGGGTTTTTGTTTCCCAGGTGCATTACCTTGCACTTCTTAGCATTGAATCTAAGCTGCCATACATTTGACCATTCCTCTAACCTTGCCAAGTCCCTTCTCATCCTTTCCACCCCACCCTGTGCATCAACTCTGTTGCAGATCTTTGTGTCATCTGCAAAGAGACATACTTTTACTTCCAGTCCTTCTGCAATGTCGCTTAAAAAAGACATTGAAGAGGACCGGTCCTAATACTGAACCCTGCAGTACCCCACTAGTAACCTTCCTTTCTTCTGAGTGGACTCCATTTACTATTACTCTCTGTGTTCTATTCTCCAGCCAATTCTTTACCCAGGCTGTCATCTTGGGACCCACTCCCAGGCTGGCTAACTTGTATATTAATCTTTGTGTGGGACTGTGTCAAATGCCTTGCTAAAGTCCAGGTAGGCCATGTCCACACCCTCCTGATCTACTACTTTGGTCACCCAGTCAAAGAAATCTATCAGATCTGCCTGGCATGACCTTTCCGCTGTGAATCCATGCTGCCTAGGGTCCTGTGCCCTCTGGCCTCTAGATACTCAACAATTCTTTCCTTCAGAAGTGATTCCATCATTTTCCCTATCACTGAGGTTAAACTAACAGGTCTGTAGTTTCCTGCTTCTGCCTTGCTCCCACTTTTGTGAAGGGAATCACATCTGCCCTCCTCCAGTCCTCAGGTACCACCCCATCCTCCCATGATTTGTTAAAAGGGTAGTCAGTGGTGTCACTAGTTATACCCTTAGTTCTTTTAGAATTCTGGGATGAATCCCATCAGGCCCCATTGCTTTGTCCACCTTCAGTTTTAAGAGTTCTTTCAGAACCCTTTCTTCTGTAAATGGGCTGGTATCAACTTCTGTATCCAGAGTGTTTCTACTGTTTGTTTTATGCACCTCCCCCTCTTCATTTGTAAATACTGAGCAAAAATATTTGTTTAGTATCTCTGCCTTTTCACATTCTCCCTCTGCCCAACCTCCCTCCCCTTTATTAAGCCTCATTATCCCTCCCTTGGTCTTCCTTCGCTCCCTGATGTACCTATAAAAGGTTTTATCCCCCTTCTTAACTGAGTTGGCTATCTTTCCTCGGTTTGGGCCTTTGCTGTTCTGACTGCCTTCCCAGCCTCCTTTGCTTTAACTGATACAGTTCTCTGTCCTGCTCCTTCTACGATTCCTTGTGCTTCCTGAATGCTTTCTTTTCTCTTGAACCTTCACTGCCACTTCCTTTGAGAACCATAGTGGTTTCTTACATCGTTTTGTTTTGTTTATTTGCTTCACACAAAGGCTCGTTACCTCTGTGATGGCAGTTTTTATTATTCCCCATTGTTCTTCCACCCCTCCTTCCTGCCCATTTGCTAGTGCATTCCTTAGGCACTCACCCATTTTAGCAAAGTCAGCCCTCCTAAAGTCCAGTACTTTTGTCTTTGTATGGCTTGACTCTATTGCTGTGTTTATTGTGAACCATACTGTTCGATGGTCGCTAGTTCCCAGATGGCTACCCACTTCACATCTGTGATCCTCTCCATCTCCATTTGAGAGAAGCAAGTCTAATATTGCTCCCTCTCGAGTGGGCTGCAATACTAGTTGTCTAAGGCATGCCCTGTGGGGCATCTAGAATAACTCCACTCTTGAAGTGGCAGCTGCAACTACACTCCAGTTAACATCTGGCATATTCAGATCACCCATCAGCAATATCTCCCCTTTTTCTGCCATTCTAAGTATACTTTCTACCATTTCCTTGTCTATTTCCTCCCCTGAGAAGGGTCTGTATACAACCCTGTGTGGATTGTGGTGCCATTGCCTGTCTCAAATTTACCCACAGTGCTTCTTCTCCTCCCTGTTTACCCTTTTGTTCTGTTGCTTTTATTCCTTCCCTTATGTAAGAGCTACTCCTCCTCTTTACCCTCCTGTCCCTCCTGTAGATAGTGTATCCTGGTATGTTTACGTCCCAGTCATGGTTTTGTGTGTACCATGTTTCTGTGACTGCCACGATATCCAGATGCTTCCTCCATCAAGGCCAGTAATTCAGGAAGCTTGTTACCTAGACTACGGGCATTGGTACTCATTGCTCTCCATTTTTGATGGATTTACCTTTGTTGCAGCATCCCCACTGACCGTTCTACCTCGGTCTTTTTCTCATTTAGTACCCTGTTTTGTAGGGAGAGGCTGGGATTTTCCTGCTGCTTCACAGTGTCTCCCCTTTTGACTAGTTTAAAAGCTTGCCAATGAAGCATTTAAACCGATTGCTCAAAAGACTTGTTCCCTTCCTGGACAGATGCAGACCATCCTGCCAGCATAGGCTGGTGTCCCTCCAGGTGGAACCCCAGTCCTCAATGAAGCCAAACCCCTGTGCTCCACACCATTTTTTCAACCACTCATTCAACTGCATGGTGCTAATTACCCTCGTCTCCCCCATGCCTTTGACAGGCAGCACCTCTGAGAAGGATACTGTGTGTGCTACTTGTCTTAGGCCCCTCCCCAACTCTGCAATGTCCTCCTGCACTGCTCTAATCTCATGATGAGCCAAGTCATTTGTCCCTAGGTGGACAATGACGTCCAGCTCAGACTCCCTTGCAGCTGTTCTCGTGATCCTGAGGATGTGCTTCCTGTCCCTCCAAGCCATGGCACCAGGCAGGCACCTTACTCAGTTTTCCCAGCTCCCCCAGTTCTATCCCCCTAATAATTGAGTCCCCACCAGGAGCTGCTTCCTTTCCTGTGGTGTCCTCTGCCTTCTTCCTGTGGGCCTCCTTTGTGACAGTTGTCATCAGTCTTCTCTGTGGGTGCATCCATAGGGAAGCTATGCTCCCCCAGAATGGTGTATGGATTGTGGAGTGGAACAACTGACTGGGTGTGCCTCTGTTCCACCATCCTTCACCACACCTCCTTAGTGAGTGGGACCCCATGCATTGCCATGCCCCCAGCCTCCTCTAGGGGTCAGCAAGTGCTGGGTCATGTCCCTGCCCTTCCCCCGAGAGAAGGTGAGCCATCAGTCGATGTTCAAGCCCTCTCTCCCCGGCCAGCCCTACAGCACCCGAGTCTGTTCCCGAACCCGGGTCGCTGGCGTTGCAAGTGGAAATCCAACCGCTGCGCTGGCAGGCCTGCCAGAACAGTTTTAAAAAAGGATCTAAGTGCTTTAGGTGGGGCATAGCTATTAAACAGGGTTACCGTCTCTTCCTGAATGTCTCCTTTCACTAAGACACATCGCCCTCCAGTCCTATCAGTTCTTCCTTGTCTATAAACTGTGGGGATTGCTTCAGTAGAACAGACACCCTTCTCCTTCACCCTGAACCATGTACTGCATGGAAGTACTTTTCCTACACACATTTCTGCAAGTTTTCAGTCTGTTCTAGATCAAGGTGCATCTAATGCAAAGCAATAACCTCTTTTTTATTTTTCAGCTGGGACATGATATATCTTTGACAGGATTATGCAGCCCATTAACATTGATAGACAACAGTACACTATGTATTCATGTTCATTAGAATGAGACAGTCTTCGTCTTATATAATCTTCATTTTCCAGTGCTTAAATAATTTCTCTTCTGGATGCCCCCACCACCCAACTGTAGCACTCTGAGAAATCCAGAAAGACAGCTTGGGTCTTTCAATTGTGCCCCAAAGTCTGATTCCCTACAGAAATAAAGTCAGTGACCCCAGGGGTAGTGTGATGGCAAAGCAGGTGCTTGTGGTCCCCACAGGGTTCAGTCAGAGTCACTGAGGACCCCTTAGGGCCAATTTTAATAGTGAGGGTCACCAGGTACATTTGTTTAGGGAAACATTCTATGTATACAGCAGACTTCCTAGTAATGCCCAACAGCCACAGCTGTCCAATAGTTTCCCTATTTGCCAGCAAATGTCCTAGCACCATGACCACAATATCCCTACCACATATACCAGCATGACCCATGCAACACACCTGTTAACCCCACAGAACCCCTGCACCAGTTATCCAGCAGAACTATAGCCAGTTCTCCTATACAGCTTATACCAGAGCTATGTTTAAAATATTACTTTTTATTTTCATTGCTACCTGCCTTTTGGACTCAAATCCCACCACCCCCCCAGACAGGCCACACGAGAGAGGTCCACCACCTGCTGGGATTGCTGTCCCTGTACCCGGTACATGAACAATTTAAAATCTGGAAGCTGGTTGTAGCCCAGACTCATTTTGAAACCCTGACAGCCCTAAGAATTCAGGCTGTGTCCATATTGGACTCTTCTTAGAAGAGCGGAGAAGGAGAAGGATGCAGGGAGCAAATAGACCAAACAGGGCTTGCTTGACTAGTTGCTGAAGTGGGTCCATTGGCTCTAGCTATAATGCTTTCCTCCAGTTTGTCTCTCTGCAATGATCAGCAGCTGTTTGTTGGCTCTGCCTCATTTCAGCCTTGGCATACCAGGCAGTTTAACTCCCTCTTCCTCAGTTTAGCAGCCTTGCATGTCAGCTCATCCTGTACCTGAGCCCCTCCAAAAGCAGCAGCAAAAATAGTGGGAGAAGCAACTCCTGGAAGGTCCTCCTCTTCAGTTTTCCCCAGCATAGAGCAGCAGTAACAGCAGCACAGGGGTGATGGCCCTCTACTCTAGACCTCAGCATACAGTAAACCTAGGTCCTGGAGATTAGTGAGGCAGTGAAACAAACAGTGCCAACCACCTAAAACAAAAGTGAAAGGTATTCTATAGAATTAAAGCCAACTATGCCACTCAGTGCCAATGAGAGTAGCTATAGCTGTATGAGTGGGGAACCCCTACATAAGGCAAAACTAAAAAAACTCCATATGATCACTGAAGGGCAAGCCAGGATCTACATGGAAGGACTGCCCACACAGCAAATTAATCAACACTCCACTAGGGAGTAGGCTTTTAGGGGCATATAGCATGAGGTCCCTCAGGACTGTCCATAGGGCAGTGTTAAAGTAAGGGCCATATGAACCATGGGCTGTGGGGAAGGGCAGGACCAAGGGGAAAAACTGTCCATAGGACATGGTAAACAGAGCTTCACAATAGCTAATGCTGAGTGGCAAATAATTTCAATGTGCTCAAGAATACTTATTAGGGCACAGCAAGACAGTCTTAAAGTGACAGTCTAACATATTTGAAAACGCTGTTGTTACAGTATGTTAATATGTGATTTGTTGTTTGATTGGTGAAGCAATGGTTATGGGAGTCACACTGCAACAATACAACTTAGTAAATGTCATGCACCATTTCATAAGAAGAGCGAAAAACATTTAGCTATGACATGGACTGACATGGACATACTAAAACACTCCACGCACTCCTGTCACACACCATTGTAATCTGCTGATATGGAGGAAAAGGATAATCTGTCTTCACAGAGGTGTATTCTCTGCCTCTTGGAGGTTCCAAGTTACAATCTGCAAAATTTTTTAAAAAGTCTCTTTTTCAACATGACGGCAAGCTGTGTGACAGAAAAATGACTCCAAATAAATGCGTATAAGAAAAAAAAAACATCAGAAAACACACTCCTCACTCCTGGGAGTTGTCATAGGCTTCCTTGTGTCATCCATCATCCTTCTTGAGTATCCAGTTTCTTGATCTGCCATGGCCAAGGCCACCTCCCCAACCCCCACCATTGCTTCCAGTAATATATTTTCATACATTTCCCATGATAGCATGGTGTCATATTCCTTGCATTTCAAGTTACTTTGCTGCTTTTGCCAACCCTCAACTTTGTACCAGGGCAAATCATTGCACAGTGCAGTAAAGCAAAACATTTTATACATTAGCTATGTCCCTCAATGACTATATTGCAAGTTTAAAACAGCTCCTTGAAATCCATCCAATGTCCAGCTCATCTCCCTTTTTCAATTGTGAGAGCCTGAGTTAGTCTGTCCTAAGCTGTGGTTCACAGCAACTGCAGTGGCAACAAGAATCCTGTGTGTTGTTTTATGCCTGCATCCACCTAATATCCGTCAGACACATGAATGTGTAAATTGGCAGGCTTAAGACTGAGAGACACCAGACAATCCGCACGGTCATTGCTTCGCTCTTCAAGCAGCCTCCATCATCTCAGCACATCACTTCTGGTTCTGGCGGGTCTGATGACAAGCAACACAAAGCAATGGATGCGCTATCTGAAAAAAAAATAAGATAAAGGTGCGTTACAACTTTAGAAAATTTCAGTACTCTCACACATAGAACAACTCAATAAACATTTAAAATCAATAGGAAACCAAACAAAATGGATGCACAAATCCAATAGCTATTTAATGTATAGTAACCATCTTGGCTCTGACCAGTTTATTTTCCATTACCTGCTGCTTCAGATCATCAACCCTGCTGTTTGTTTAAGGTCAGTTTTAAACTCCTGTAAAACTACTTTATGTCCTTGTTGGCAAATCCATAATTCATCTAAGATTGCATGGAGATCCTTCGTGGGAGGTAGTTGCTGACTTACCTGGGGCTCTGTCCCACCTGCCAAATCTCCCTCGGTGTTGCTGCTGTCATCCATCAGTTTTATGTCATTCTCCTTGAATTTCTTCATTTGGACCCTCTGTTTGCTTCAAGTTTAGTCTTTCTCTTTTCTTTTTTTGTTGAATTCAGGTAAATGTATTTATTTTAGCACTAAATTGGGAGGTTTATCTTGCAGGTCAGGAAGAAGCCTTTATTCTAAGTTGTTTGCATGGCTGTGAGATTAGTCCACAGGTCAGTTCCTTCAAGTTACAGGTCCAGAGCCATACCTCACAAGTAGGAGTGTTGCAACTTTTTAATTCACCAGCATAGTGGAGACGAAGTTGGGAGCTTTACACAGCACATGGGGGGCAAAGTTCCTGACTTCACGATGCTACACACAGATTTTTTTTTTAAATATCTTTTCATTTAAAAAAATATACCCAGCCTAGTGCTGCAGAAAAACATCCCCTTCCACATCACTAGTTCACAAACAAATGACAACAGTTTCCCAGTGAAGTTGCTTTACAGCAGTAGCTCAGGCTGTGATAAAACAACCCTTCTCCCCACCTTAGTGCTGAATAATCACATAATTACCAAACTCTCCCCCACCCCATCTTCTATTACCCTATACATATACAATAGACATCCCCACCCCACAACCACTGGCATCTAGCACCCTCCTCCCTATCACCCAAAGAAAGAAAGGATATACCGGTTGCGCTCGAGAGACCTGGAAAAAAGGAAACTGTTCCCCACAGTGGCAACCAGTCATCATCATTGATTCATTCACAATGAATTAATTGGTGATGCCATGCTAGTAGTAATAGCTGATTGGATGACTACACTGACTGAAGATCTGTGCAATTTATTTTTCTGTCATGAGTTTTTGTTCATGCTGGACAGAAATATTTCGCAGCATTTTTAGTTATTTTGGTTGTGTGTTATCAAGTGCACATAATATATATTATGCGCATGCACTGAGTTCATTAAACTCAGTTTCAATTATTTTTATAGTCAACAATGAAAACTTTTTTTAGACTATCTTCTGAGGAATCTTACAACTGTCAGTATTTAGAGTTAATTATTTTACCTGCTTTTACTTTTTAAATTTTTTGTTCATGGCCAACTTTAACTTGGGAAAATTTTTTTCAAATTTTCAGCAATTTGTAGGGTATTTTTGAACTGTTCATGCACAATATTTAAAACATAAATAACTCAACAACAAAATAACATTTTGTTTTTAAACCCCTCCAGGGCACTTCCTTGGAACAAACTCCGATAAAGCTGCACGTTTCATTATTTAAGTTGGTGTTGCTTTTCTTCCAGACATAAACAAAAACAAATTTGACAAAATTGGTTGTATTTTACATAATTTCTCTAATTAACTTTTGAACCACCAAATCAATTTTCACTAAACTTGCCAAAAATTAACCCATAGAACTGTGAAGCTGCACACTGAATTTCACAGGTCTAGGGGCAAAGATCACCAAAATATAAGCTGTTAGAGCCTCCTGTTTTGACACAAACACCAGCTCAACCCTAACATACAAGCACTACAGTGCCTGCATAATATATATTCATTGCAAAAACTCAGTTAATATATCATTAGGATTGAAGTGTGAAATCAAAAGTAAGGGAAAAAAGTTCTGGAGCCTTGGATATTTTGTAGTGGGCTGTTCCCACGGCATTGCTGCTTCAAGCTACAGATACGGGGCCATGCCCCATGAATCTGCTGCATCAAACTCTTTTCAACCCAAATGCCTGCCTCTTTTCCTTTCCCTTACCTTCATGATTCGAGGTGAATCTACAGCTCTGGGGATGACAGCACATGCATAGCATATGATGCATACATTTGCTAAGACATGATGAAAAAACAATACTAAAAAAATATGTCAAGCACATGGTGAAAAATAAACAAATGCATCAATTTTCTTCACAAATTCCTTCCTGAGTAGTTAAAAACATCACAAAATATAAAATGTGTCACTTTTTTTAACCTTTATGAATTATTTCACTGTTACTAAAACACACCGAGAACATAGCAAACAAATTCTGGCCAGAGCCGATACAGCTGCAGCTGAGCTCACTGAAGTCATGGTGGAACATGGTACTGTATGCCATGTCCAAGATGGTCACCGGAGTTCAGTGCACTTGCGTGAGTTGTCATGCATGCACGCATTGAAGTTGTGCATGTGCAATGACTTGCACATGTGCACTGAAGGCTGGCAGCTATCTTGGACACAGCTGACTGTGCTGTGTTCCGCCATGAGTTCAGATGGGGGAAAAAAGTAGTATGCCTGCGAGGGGAGTGCTGCGTGCATAGAAGCATTGACTTTAACGGAAGATAAGGACCGCTTGGCCAGCCTAGTCTGCCCGTTTCTCTAACTATTGGATAAGCTGAAAATCCTAGTTAACCAACAGCCTACTTCTTCCTACCCACAAGTTCCTACCAACCTACTTCTTCCTGCTGCATGAGTCAGCGGACAACAGCATAAATAGTACTGTGCCCATGGTGGGGGGAGAGTGGAGTAATTTGGAGTTGCAGAAGCAATATGGCTACAGGCTTCACTCACTGCAGCTGTAAAAATAAAACAACACATTGATTGTTTTCTAAAATTAAAGTTAGACATGAACAAAACATGTAATGTATTAACATACAAAAGTTACTACAGAAAATAAACTGAACCCTAACAAAGGCAAATGCCTGTCGTCTCTGGACACCAAGATGCTATTCCTGTCAGTCCCTGCCATAGCCACCCCACTGGCTGCACTCTTCAACCTCTCTTTCTCTCTGGGTAAGGTACCAACACTTGGAAAATGACCACTGTCATACCCCTCCCTAAAGGAGGTGACCCCTCCTCCCCAGGCAACTATAGACCTATCTCCCTACTCCCGATTCTGTCCAAACTTCAGGAGCGACAGGTCCTGTCCCAACTCTCCCAGTTCTTGGACGCCTCCTCTTTTTTTACTCCTTTCCAATCTGGCTTCCGCAAATCCCATTCTACCATCACCTCCCTACTACATGTCACCAGGGACATCCTCACAGGTATCGACAAAGGACACATCACCACGGCCATTTTTATAGATCTAGCAAAGGCTTTCGATACCGTCTCGCATTCCCTACTTATCTCAAAACTTACAGATGCAGGTCTAGCTCACCCAGCTATAGACTGGTTCCAAGACTATCTAGCTGGTAGGATGCAAGCGGTCAGGCTGGCCTCTCACACATCAAACCCCCTTCTAGTCAATTCGGGAGTCCCCCAGGGATCAGTCCTAGGACTAATACTCTTCTCCATTTTTCTTAATGGCTTCCCCTCTGCATGCTCCCACTCTTCCATCCAAATGTATGCAGATGATACAGTTCTGTAGGCATCCGGCTCCTCAACAAGCAGTGTAGCATCTCTCCTTCAGGAGGACTTCTCATCCATCCAGCACTGGTTCATGACAAACCAGCTATCTCTAAACCCTAAAAAAACAGTGTCGCTTACGTTTGGCTCCCAACAAAGACTCTTCCACCAAACCTCGTGTCCCCCATTCTCAACTCTGGAAGGGGCACCTCTTGAGCAATGCACTCACTTTAGATATCTAGGTGTCTGGCTCGACCAACACCTTGATTTCACCTCTCACATAGACTCCCTGCATAAGATGCTGCTCCCAAAACTGGGGGCACTCTATCGAAACAAAACCTGTCTCCCCAAGCAAACGAGACATGCCATAGTACAAAAAATGATACTCCTTGTACTGGATTATGGTGACATAGTTTATTCTATTGCCCCTGCATCAACCCTGGCAAGCCTAGACACCCTATTCCACTCCTTCTGTCGTTTCATCCTCGACTCCCCACAATCCACTCACCACTGTACTTTATACAGCTCCCTAGCCCTATCATCTCTCCATGACTGCAGATTAATAAACTTCGCTAGGTTTGCTACTAAATTCTGGACCCTCTCCCTCCCTCCCTATCTTGAATCTACTTTATCCCAACAACCTCCCCTGTGTACTCTTTAAGAGGCACAGACCCCAGACTTCTACATGTCCCACTTATGCGCACTACCAAACGCCAGTCAGCTTTTAAATTCAGAATCCCACAGATCTGGAACGCCCTCCCCACCCCCATCAGACACAGACAAAATCCTGGTCACCGTACCAGACTACTCCAAGCACACTTCTCCTCCAGCTGCTCCTGCTAATGCTATAAGCTTAGCCCTCTATAAATTAAATATTGTACAGTGGTACTCCTGTTATGTGTATATCTGTCTGTAAACTCCTGTATTGCTATGCCTGGAGTATGCGTTATAGCTATACCCTCTGTACTTCATACTCAAAAAACTGTATTATAATTGTACAAATCATATGCTATGTTCTGTATGTCAATCACTGTACTTGTAATTGTTCTAATATATGCCATGTACTGGGCTAGGCCCCCAGGTCGCATCTAGAATCGAGCATATTGCTCAGTATGCCTTCCTGGTGAATCTCGTAAACAAATAAATTAATAAATAAATAAAACAAAGAACAGCGCTTATTAACACATTCAGACATCGTGGCACAGCTATGGGTCTGGCCCAAGGGTCTGCATGATGAGTCTGCAGCTTCGTGTAGGGCTGTCTGCTGCTTAAAGATAATTATTACAATTATTACTTTATATATCTTTCTCAAGAAGTGAGGAAATCATTTGCAAAAAAACTGTTAGTACATTTATTTATTTATTTAGTTGCTTTTGGTAACCAAGTAGGTGCGCTAGGCAAGGCTTCCCTATTTTCAAGCATGATCCAGTAGAGAACATGATGAAGTACAGGGTTTAGGTAGACCACAAGAAAAAACAGCTTCAAAAGAACATAAACAGTAAATGTATACATTGAAGTTTCAGGGACAGTCACACGGGTAACAACAGTAGTCAAAGAAACAATCATCATTTACAGGTAGGGGATGCAGCATTTGAACAATGGTATGAATAGGTGGTAGACAATGAAAAATTAGGTGCACAGAATACAACAGCATTGCCACGTAACAGGAAATTAGCCTTGGGTGCTGATAATACCAAGTTACACAAGTGCTAGAAGGAGAGTTAGATTTGCAGGCAATAGAAGGAGGGGAATAGGTAAGTGAGAGAGGAAGCAAGTGCTAGTGGGACTAGATGAAGTTCAAAAGGCTACTGACAGTTAAATGCATCAAGGTTAGCAAAGTGATAAAGCCACCAAAGTATAGAAATGTAATGTTAAGGTTTTCAACCCTACCACCTTCCTTCCCCCATCCCTGACCCTTTAGACTCATGGTCAATCTACAGGTCCAGGGCCATCCAACGTAGATCAGCCACCTTGTGTATAGGCTAGAGGACCCTGTGCAAAAGAAACTCAAATGCATACCTCCCCATCTGCTACCCCGTGATCTAATTTTATTTATTTATTACAAAAGCTTCACCAGGAAAGACAGTGAGCTTGTAAATAGCTTGTGTCCACATGTGTCCTGGGGGATGGGGGAAGGGGAGTAAACAATACAAGATGAACAGTAACAAGCATTTGTCAATGTTGAATGTTGTCTTGCTGGCATTGGCATTGGTAGTGCAGAAGTTAGAGAGATGCATAATAGGAATGGCAGTGAAGTATTGAACTGATGCCAACCCAACCCCCACCCTGCAGAGACTGACAGGCATTGGGATGTGCCTTTGGGTCATTGGCCATAATGCTCATGCCATTTCACCTCACCCTATCCTGCAGACACCAACAAGTGTCACAGTGTGCCTTGGGGTCTTCGGACCTTATGCTCACCCCATTCCATAACGAAATATGCCGAGATGGGTGCAGTATAGGAAAATGGGGTGAACTTTGGGGCTGAAGAGTCCAAGGCACACTCAGTGTCTGTCAGTGGCTGCAGGCTGAGGATGGGGTGGAATGGCATGAGCATTACAGTCAAAAATACCAAGTCGCACCCCTGACGCCTGTCAGTCTCTACAGGGTGGGGCGTTACAGTTGGAAACCCTAACGCCCCAGGCGTTTGTTGATATTTTCACTCCAGATTTTCAACATAGGCTTTTTGCGACCCCACCTCATGAACAGTGGCACTATCAGTTCATTAGCCGAAAGGTGATTTTGCACAGCAATTGCACCATTTGGAGCCACAGGAGCGAAAACACATTTCGGGTAGGATGTGAAAAATGACAGCTGTACTATTCATGAGGAGGTGTAAAAAATGGTAATAGTGAAATCTGGCATGAAAAAATGAAAAATTGGTGACGTCACGAGCGTGTGTAGAAACTGCACCACATACACCCATAACACAATTATTTTGGGGATTTTTTGACCAAATTTTCAACACAGGTATTTTGGGACCTCTGCTCATGAACAGTGGCACTGTGATTTTGTTAATCTGTCCCAAATGTAGCTTTCCCCACAGTGAACACACCATTCTGCACCAGATATTCAAAAACACATTCTGGGCAGGATGTGAAAAATGACAGCTGTACCATTCATAAGGAGGTATGAAGAAATGGCAATGTTGAAAGTCTGGAGTGAAAATATTAAAAATTCTTGAAGTTACGAGGGTTCGTGGAAACTGCGCAATGCACAGTCGTAACAGTCATTTTTTTATATTTTTCACCAAATTTTCAACATAGGCATTTGAGACCTCTGCTCATGAACAGTGGCACTATCATTTTGTTAATCATTCCAGAAAGGTGATTCTGTACAGTGACCTCGAAATCACCTTTCGGGACCGAATAATGAAATGAGTGACTGATTTCATGAGGTGGGGTTCCAAGAACCCCATGGTGAAAATTTGGAGCCAAAAGTCAAAAAAATGGCCAAGATATCCACCTAAATTGAAACCACCCCCCATTGATACCATTATACAGCTTACTGGCATTTCTTTGGTTTGCAGTTGGCTTTGAAGGGTGCAGACAGGTTCCTGTGAAAATCGCGACTTCATTTTGGTAACTCCTATAATCGCGATGTAAATAGAGCGATAACCTTCCTAGCAACCAGCATATGGGCGAAACACCCATAATAACGCTGCTACCTGCCAATAAATAAACAATAACCACGACTCACCAATAACAGCGCTGCCATCTGCCAAGGGAGTCTTCCTCATCTGCTCCTGTTTGTTTCATCCTGTTTCCCCCAGTTGCCTGTGGTTCCACTCCTCCCTTTCCCCTAAACTTGTTTTAGAGCCCTGCTCTGCTCAGGGCCACCGCTCTGCATTTCGCTGTACCTCATCTCTGAACTGACCCGCTTGGTTGCTCTAATGTTGTGCAGGTCTGGGATTTCTTACCACGGATTAGTCTGTCCCAACCGCGGCTGTGCCCCCCCCCCGCAATCTCCTATTCCTTCAAACTGTGCTTTCTGAATGAAATACTACTGCAGCTCGACCAGCAGTCTCCACTCACAGCTTCCGATGCTGTTCTCACCTGACTCACCTGCTACCCTCCCAGCTGCTCACCTTACTTTTTCTGGAACTTTTACACTTTGGTTTATGTTTAAAAAAAATAAATAATAGATAAATAAAGCCTGTGACTTCAACTAGAGATCGGCTACCAAACTCACTCGCGTAGTCTCTCATTCAAAGACATACCGAACACTGCTTGGACAGTTTACTTTTTTGTAACTCATAATGCAGAGACTGCACTCATACCATTCATTACTAATAATTACAAAAAAAAAACCAGTAAAATGAAAGAAGTATTCAACTTGCTGCTATAAAGGCTCCAGTATCAGAATACCAGTTTTTTTTTTTTTTTACATCTCTATTATTACGGTCATCAAAATTGTGTGGCGCTATTATGCTTTGCCGCGATGCTGGTGCTCGCCATTATGTGTGTATTATTTCAATCGTGATTATGCAGTCATGATTTTCACATGGTACCGTGCAGACGTGTTCCCGCTCCACCAAAGATCGCAGCACCAACCTCCGGAGGTAAGTATGGGGTAAGGGTGTGTGTGGGGAGGTGGGGTGCACAGAGGGTTGGTGCGGGTTGGGGAAGGGGTTGCCGCCTACAGCGAGGGACCATTTTCTTTGTTTCAGGTACTTTAAAAAAAAAGGAACACTGCGGATGGTTTTCTTTTTTTACAAGTGTAAGAAAATAAATGTTGCACACACTAGGGTGGGCTCCCAGTGTGCCCCATGACTTTGGAGGGGGGTGATGTTGGCCACACTGGGGTGGGCTCCCAGTGTGGCACACAATGGGGGTGGGGCAGGGGCAGGAACATGCCGACGAGGTCAGCTTCCGAACACCATAGAGGCACACTGGGGTGGGCTCCCAGTGTGCCACACAATCTTGGGGGTGTCTTAAACATGCCAACAGGGGGACTGGGCACCCCCAAAGTCAGCTTTCTAGGGATTGTGAGAGGTGGATGGTGCGAGCTGCCGCCATGGTTATTGAAATGTTTCACCAGGCAAGGCATGTAGGGGAGGTGTGTTATCTGTGCTGCTGCATGACGAGCTTGTCTCTGATTGCAGTGGTAAGTTTGTTTCAAGTTGGAGGCACTGCATAAAACTTGTGTCACCGCTAGCATGTTCTCTAATTGGTGAATGAGGGATGCACCTTCTAAACTGTGCCCTGCATTCGCCAAAGCTGACACACCTCTGCATTTCTCCTATTGCCACAAAATGTTGCTTACGTGTGTGCAAGACAACATAAAAATATGTTGTACAAGGTACAGTAAAATGCATACAATAAATTCAAATTAAATATCTACCAGGGTGCCGTCACAGGTATGAGATATAATGCTGATTAAGAAACAGGTGCCAAACAGTGCAGGGAGCAATGCAGGTGGAAGTAGGATAATACCACCCAGATTACATGGTGCGGCTAACTAGACAGGGCCAGAGGTACACTCAGGAGCATAGTTAACAAAATAGATATCAAGACACAGTTAGTCTGGGGAGTGGTGGGGTGGTGGGAGGATGTTACTCACAGCTGGGGGGGCAAGGGAGAAGTCAACAATACAGGAGTGGGGTGTACAAGATCAATAACATGGGAGGAGGGAGTGCAAGGGTCAAGTGACAGGAACAGTTGCAGGAGGGGTTGGCAAAGTCCTGAAGGCTTTGAAGGAGGAAAAGGATGTGGCTGAGTAGATGGGAAGGTATAGGGAGGGCCAGAGTTTAGGAAAAATGATATGAGAAGGCAGCTTGGCCTTTGTAGGTTTTCATGGGGGGGGGGATGGAGAGGGAGAGAGAAGCAATGTTCTGGAGGGGCAGTAGGGGAGAGAGAAGGGGTTGAAAAGAGGAAAGAGAAGTCAGAGGAGTGAGCCAAACCAGAATTCAAAGTTGAAGGTGGCACTATGAATGAGGCATCTGGCTTCAAGGGAAGGGAGGGAGATGGTGTGTATGAGGGGGGTAGTCCAAGGCAAAGTGGCAGAAAGAGTGTAACGGGGGTACAGTCTGGCAAGGGAGAACTTGGGAGCGGCACTGTAGACAATGTAGCCATAGTTGAAAAAGGGAAAGATCATCTTTGTGACTTGCTCCCTGTGAGTGGAGAGAGGACTGCTTGCTTTGTTTCTGTACAGTGCACCCAGTTTGGGGTGAAGCTTGCGATACATGGCATCAATATGCTTTGAGAATTCAAGGTGTCAGTCCAGCTGGACCCAAGGTACTTAAATAAGGGGACATCAGCAAGCATAGTACCATCAAGGGTGTGGTAGGAGGGGAAGAGAGAGATTCTGGCAAACCTCTGCCAGAAGACAATGGTCATGGAGAGTGCTTTCTTGGCACTGAGGGGCAACAGGTTTATATGGAACCAGCACTTTACACTGTCAAAATCCTGTTGGAGATGAGCAGTCAGGTCAGCAGCAGAAAAGCCATAACCAAACAACACAGGGTCATCTGCGTACATATGGATGGATGCAGAGGAACAGGCAGAAGGGAGGTCATTTAGGAAAATGGAGAAGAGTAAGGGGCTTAAGACAGCCCCTTAAGGGATGCCAGAGCAGATAGGGAAGTGAAACGGTGGAGTGAGTGAGAGAGAGAGAGTCTGCAATATGGACAGCTTTTCACCTGCCCAGAAGGTAGGAGCGAAAGCAGCTGATTGAGGAGTCCAAGAGACCCGCTGTATTAAGCTTGTCCAGGAAAAGGGGGTGTGGCACAGTGTAGAAGGCTTTGATTAGGTCAACAAAGATGGCAGAGATACTGTAAAACTATTTATTTCCATATAAAGTAATTTTAGCTCAAATCTAAATGCAGCCATAATTGCACAAAAGTAATTTAGTGCTAAGGCATTAGTACCATATTCACTATAATGGAAAAAGTGCTAATAATGCTAATTAGCACAAATTTATTTTAGTGCAACTTAGTGCTTCAGTGAAAATTATGAAAATTATTTGACAGCAAAAATGTCAAGTTTTACAGCAACTTTACCCTGGTCCATACTGGACAGAATGGAGTCAGCAAGCAGGAGCTGGATGTAGAGTGACATTTCCTGTAACCACACAGGAATGGAGGAGTTGGCGAGGAAGGAGGCAAGTTGTGAGAGGACAAGTTGTTTCTGGAGCTTGGCCAGTGTGGGAAGGAGGGATATGGTATAGAAGTCCCCAGGAGTGGTGAGATCACCTCCTTTTGGAAGAGGAATGACAGTTGTGTGCTTCCAGGCATCGGGGACAGAGGCAGAGGAGAGGTTAAAGAGGAATGAGACAGGGTAGGCTATGCAGAGAGGTGCAGAAGTTTAGGATCAAGACCATCAAAGCTCGTAACCTTGTGGGGATTAAGAGCAATGAGGGCCTTAAAAGTGGGGGAGTGAGTAGGAGAAGAGAAGAGAAGAGAAGAGAAGAGAAGAGAAGAGAAGAGAAGAGAAGAGAAGAGAAGTGAAGAAGAAAGAGTGTAACGGGTGAGGGGAAGGCTGTGGAGGAGGGATGGGGAGGAGAGATAGGGAGCAGGTGGTGAGAAAGGAGTTTAAGGCAGCAGCATTGGCATCTGGGTCAGTGATGTGGGAGTTGTCAACCTTGAGGATGGTCGGGAAGGACTGGTTAGGAGAGGAGAAAAGGGAGTTGATGACTTTCCAGAACTTGGAGGAGTGATTAAAGTTGTTCTGGCATGTGGATGAGAAGTAATTGGATTTCACTAGCCTGGAGGGCTTTGGTGCAAGCATTGCCAAGAGTTTGCTAATTTAACAGCGTGGCAGGAGAACCAGTGGTCTTTTTGCACTCCCAGGGTTGGTCACAAGCTCGATCACTGGCCATTAGCTCTGCAGTGAGTCAAGGAAGGTGAATGCCTCAGACTCTGGTTTTCCCTTGTGGGCAGGGGGTAGTCCCAGACAGACATGAATTTGCAGTGGAAGAAATGGAGGGCCAGACTGACACCAGTGACTGAGTAGATGCGGGACCAGTCAGTGACTGACGGCTCTGCATGGATGGAGGTTAAATCCAGTGGCCTGCAGGCCCGCAGAAGGATAATTTTAGTGGTGACTCTGGGGTGATGGATTTTATACACATAGTAGATCATACGATGGTCACTGATGGTATCCAAGACAATACCTGCATCCACAATGCAATAGGGAGGAAAGGAGAATACCCAGTCCAGCAGAGCGTGTACTGCTCCTTCCTCTTCCCTTGCCAGACTGGTCACCCTCTGCAATGCCTTCTGTCATCTTGCCACAAACTCACCCACTCATACCCATCATTACTGACTCTGCACTTCTCTATCCATCCTCTTTCTTCCCTCTTGTCCCCTGCATAACTGTGCTCCTTTCATCACTAAATATTAGTTTGAGGCACTGCCCTTGTACCTATCCACTCTTGTCAGTCCCATCCCATCTGCCCCTTATTCCTTTTGTTCCAGGGATCACACACTTTCTGCCTCCCCCACCCTCACTCCTCCATTGGGCAGTCAGCCTACTCCTATCAACCCCCTCCCTCTGGAACCTTCTCTCTTCTTCCATCCATCTCTTACCCTCCCCAACCTCTCTTGAGCATCAGCCTAAACTTCTCTCCCCTGCACCTGTCAGCCTCCTACCTGACCTGCCTTTTCCACCTCGTTCCCTTAGTTCTAACACCCTCCAAGTTGGCTTTAAGCCTCCCATTTCTCTGCACTATAATTTTTTTATATCTGTTGACAAATTTTGTTGAGCGTTCATTTTCCAGATAACTGTTTCTTGGAATATTGCACTCTTGCCAAGTTGCGCTAATGTTTTTGTACTTTATTTGCATGTAAACATTTATTCCACTGTATTTACTCAATGTTTTCCTCTCTCCCCACCTGCAGGTTACACCTGAAAATGACCCTTGGCTCAGTGTGCCTTTCCTGGTTACCAGTTTTTAAAATCAATCAACAAAAAATGAAATAATGTTTAAATATGGGCAAACCTTGACAAAAACATGTACAGCAAACCTCCTACATTGCAACCATATTTCTTCATTAGTGGTACTGGAGAATAAACTGCCGAGTAACTATTTATATCACAATTTTCAGGGCACCAAGTTTCTTGAAGTACAGCTATTACATCAAAACTTTTAAAATAGTCTAGACAATCCTTATCTACTATTTTATGTGGGAGTCCAGCAATCTTTCTTTAAACAAATTATAAGAGGTCCTTTTGTTTTAATAGCTTTGGTAACACTTCTTTAAAGCTGCAGTAGGCAATTCATTAATATCTGGGGCTAGATAGTCAAAAGTTTGCGCTGGGCGCAAACCATTTGTGCCATGATTGTGCCCCATTTGCACGAGTCCCCTATATTCAAAAGACCAAATAGTGCTGGCAAACTGGAATAGAGCTATGCAAATTGATAATGTATGCATTGGGCAAAGAGAGGGTGTGTGTATATGAATACAGGCGCTATGCTATATTCAGCATGTTAATGCCACACAAAGTGTGTTTACATGGCTTTGCATGACACACAGCGTGGCACAAATTACCACCCAGAAAAAGATAGTCTTAACTCTGGGCAAAACAAGGATAGGGGGCCTGGACACATCAGCAACAGGCAACAGGGGTGTAAGCAACAACAGCATCATGGTACACCTGATGACTGAAGTCATTGGGCAGGAAGAGAGGGCAGAAGGCCACCCTGGTCCACTCTATATGCCAAGGAAGAGATATGCTGCAAACCAATGATACCGGCCAGGAGTCCGAGCACGGTACCCTGGCAGTGCCCACGGCACCATCGTCTGGCAACAGTCCCAACTCTGCCAGGCAGTTGAAGGTGGCCTAGTACCCAGTGGACACCCTGTCAGTGAGTACATGCAGCACATACCCCCAACCCCTCCATAGGAGGCACATCAACACAATACAGTGCACACATGCTGCACTGAGGGGAGAGAGGGTGGTGAGGGGAGGGTGTACAGGTGCTCCGGATGCACCACATAGTAGGTGCTGCCATGTGGCTAGGGTCATCCACACAGTGAACATGTTCCAGTGACAGGACTGCCCCTGACATCATTGGGCTTTTATAGTCTGTGTACATTTTATTAGCCAATCAGAGTACTTGTTTACATAACTCGTGAAGCAGTCTTATATAGTGACTAGTGCTTCACAAGCAATGTAAAAAAATGTGTTAGAACTGTAAAAAAATCAAACTTCCATAAGCCCACTAGCCATAATGGCACTTTTAACTTAAATTGAACAACAGCACATGGTGACAAAGAACTATACTGCATACTGGCTGGCACTATAGCCTAGAGGTTAGGGGAACGAGGTGTGAACGAGCTTGATACATCCAGCAGACCAGACCTGCGTTTGATTCTTACAACCTCCACTTGCATACTGTGTGACTCTGAGCAAGTCACTTAACTGCCCAGTGCTCCCAGGTTGCCCCTGAAAACAGGCACTTGTGCCTAGTGGGCCTTATCCGGTTACCAAAATAAAATTAAAATACCACATTGCTCACTAAACTATTTTCTCGGAAGAAAGGCCAGAAATAATAAAACAGAATAATAATATAAGTATGCATATAATTCTATCACTGTGTGAGGATGAGAGGAGACCTGCAAAAAAAAACCAAAAATCACTTTGGCTATCAGCCTGTTTTGTGTTTTTTTTTTACAGTAGTCATGGTAACGCTCCTGGCAGCGACCTTTCACCCCCACTGTTCAATCGACAGCAGCAACATAATGACAGGGCTAATCAAAATGAGAGAAAATAAAAAAAACAACCATGCTAACCACAGTGCTAAATAAAACTTAAATTAAACAATCTGTGAAATGACCCCCGCCACGGATGAAAACACAGAGGACAGACATTGTCTGCCAGTACGGCTTCTATCTGACAATGAGTACACTTAAATGTTTTGCATTGTTCGAGCTTTATTCTTTATTTTGTGGACATGCATCTGGATGTCCAGCTACAACTGTTTCACGGACAATAATATTTTTATATATCCCACGTTGTCACTCGTTGCTAGACAAGAGTGGTTTCCATTCGCATCCTGCTCACGCCAGAACAGCTCAGCTTCACTGCGCTGTTCTCTCACAAGCAGAACACAGGTGAAACCACTCTTATCTAGCAACGAGTGGCTCCATAGGACATATAAATACATAGTAACATAGTATGATGGTATGCGTCTTCCCCCCCCCCCGGGGCACATACCGCACACCTGTACATACACCCTGTCACACATGACCGGCCATGTGTGTGTTACTGTGAGAATCCCATGCCAGTGACACAGTGTATGTGGGTCACAGGACAGTATGACAGTGTTGATCACTCTCAGAACACACCTGCCAGCTGGGCCTGTCTATGTGAGAATAGCAGCATTCAATGTTACCTGACAGACTGTATGCATTGATGTGTCCCTCACAATACTGGCTACCCATGGTACTGTAGCATACGATACATACTGTAACAGACACAACAATATGTCTATGGCATGCAGCACAGCCACCCGTGCCTGTTGTGCTAGTCTCCTGGGGCACAATAGTCTATGCTGCAGTGTACAAAGCCAGCCTGCAGCTACCAACCTGTTGTTCCAGTCTGACTAACAGGTGGTGCTGTGTGCAAACCCAGCCTGCAGCTAATGACCTTTAGTTCCAGTCTGACATACAGGTGGTGCTCTGTGCACCCTGAAATAGTCCGGGCAATCTACACATGGAAATGCGTGCAAATCAGGCCATAGTGACATGCTAATGTGGCTTTTTGTCCTCTGAATGCCTAAGTGGGCTCATTTGCATGTCTGTTTTGAATATGGCAAACCTTTGCCCAGGCAAATGTGTTTGTACTGGGCAAACGTGTTTTCTCTGGGCAAACCTGTCTGAACCTTGGTGCAGTTCTACAGTATTTGGTCTGCACTGTTGTTCGCAGTTTTTATGACCCACTTCTTTGCTAGTGCTCACAATGGCCACGTAGTTCACCTTTGCCTGACTCCACCTCTGTGTGCACTGGGCTGCTGTTGCTGTTTGCACTGCCTGGTTGCTATATTCAGAGCTGTCTTCTTTGCTGGGCTGTCTTTGCACTGCCCTCACAGCCAGGTTTGTCCATCTCCATTTGTCCGCTATATTCAGCAGTTTTTGCCCCTGGGCTATTCCTTTGTATATTGCATGCTATTGGCTATGAGCTAAATTTGCCTGCTGGTCAGTGCATATTTTGCCCCCCGGGCAAAGTTTTGAATATTGGGCCCCTGCTCCCTTAACTGGTCATTTTTCTTTTAAAGAATCTAATATTTGGAATCTAGAGGAAGTGTAAGTCTTCACAAATTCACTAAATAGGTCATTTGCATTTTGAACCATTTTTTTTACAATATCCTTATTCCTTGGTTTAGTTGCTTCTGTAGCTAACATTTCAATTGGTTAATTTATTAGCAACAGAACACCAAGATGGTCTAAAAGGTCTGCACAAAAGTCCCTTAACAGAGAAGCATCCCTGAGTATTCAGTCCACCTGCCCACCACCCTCAACATTATCATTTCCAAGTACACTTTTAACATCTTTATAGCCCAATCAAATATTCAACAGTGTTGTTTCATCAGAAATAGTCTTAAGTCATGCCTGGGTGTAAAAAGACCATGTATCAAAATTACACAGTCATGCTCAGAAAAAAAACTAAGCAGTAAAAAAGAATCTCTGCAATGGCTGGGGGTTTGGGCTGAAATGTATTTCAATCAATCAATAAAGCAATCTTTATTTATCCAGGTGAAGCACCATTGAGACAATTCATTTACAAGGTGGACCTGGGTCAGGTACTAGTACAAATATAAGGCAAGAATAGGATATATACAAGGCACACAAGGCAAGAGATACAGTGGTGCAATTAGGTTACAGACTACACATGCTATACATTAGAACACAAGAGAATACATATGTACAATATATAAATAATACACAATAAAAATATACAATTTCTACAGTGGATAAGATCATAAGGAAATGGTAGTTTAATTGATGGAAGGAATACCATAAGTGATTAATTAGAGAAAACAGTTGCAAGATTCCTTAAAGGCCCTTGCAAAAAGATTTTTAAAGAGGGGTGTTTTCATTGGTAGTATCATTTTAGGGTTTTTTGCACGTTGTTCTAGAGGACAGGGAGAGTGTGACTTATGGCTGCTTTGCCAAAACGCGTTTTAACTTTAGGAATAATGAGAGAGGTATAAGAAAGGCTTCTTAGTGGGTAGGTCCCTGACCAGCAGAGAGGAAGGCAGCCAGAGATGTATTTAGTGTCAACTTTCCCTAAGGCCGTACTTGGACCATGTCCATATAGGATATCAGCATAGTCCAAGAGTGGTAAGAAGGTAGTTTGCACTAGTCGGATTTTGGCCTCCTGTGTAAGTACTGTAGATGTTTTATGCGGAAGAAGATGCCTAGCCTGTTTCTTTAGTTAGGTTCTCAATATGTTCTGATAATGATAGCCTATCGTCAACCCATACCCCCAAGTATTTAAAGTTTGACACAAATTTTAAGGACTCACTTAAAAGCATCTGAATAAGAGGGATCGTAGGTGTGCCCTTGCTTTTGTTAGTGTTTGCAGAGGGAGCAAAGAGCATAGCCTTAATTTTTTTAGCATTTAATAACAGCTTCAAATGCAGTAGATTTTTCTGCAAACTGTTAAATTCAAGCTGGAGGTCTTTGTAAGCCAGTTTCGGTGTAGGCCTGTCTAAGTACAACACAGTATCATCAGCAAATGGATGAATGCTAGCATCCTTGATTCCATCATTTAAATTGTTAATATAGATGGCAAACAGCAGTGGTCCTAAAATGGACCCTTGAGGCACTCCTCTTTGCACAGTTTTCAGCGTGGAGAGTTTGCCCTCCACTTTGACTTGTTGAGAGCAATCAGTAAGGTAGTTAGAAAACCACTTAGTAGCCAGAGGATCTACTCCAATGATACGTAAGGTGGTCAGGAGCAGGTCATGGTCTACCGTATTGAAGGCTTTGCTAAGATCAAGGAATAGGGAGCATGCGTACTTTTTGTCATCTAATGCCATCTGCCAGTCATTGAAGACCTTAGCAAGTGTGAAGATTATACTGTGGTAATGTCTAAACCCAGATTGTACCATGTTAGGAAGATTGTGATTCTCAAGGTGTTGCCTGAGTTGTGAATTCACTACTTTTTCCAATAGTTTGGACAAGATTGGAAGTAAGGAAATTGGGCAATAATTGTTTAGGTCACTGGTATCACCAGACTTAAAGAGTGGGATCACTTGTGCTGTTTTCCATATTACAGGGAGAGAATCTTGAGTAAGGGACAAATTAAACAGATGAGTAATCGGGGCAACTAAAGTATAATATCCTAGCTTTAGATAGTAAGGCTCTATATGATCCACACCAGGGCTTTTCCTTGTGTAGAGGGTCAAAAGGAGATCCTCAGCTTGCTTCACAGTGACATGGTGGAAGGGGAAAGCTGGTTTGGGATTTATTAAGCTAGGGTTGAGCCATTCAGGTTTCTGAACTTTGGAGACATGGTAGGATGTGAGGATGATTCCTCATTTATTGTCATACTGTAGTTTTTTCTTTTAAAGATTTTGGTCTTTTTCTTTTCAGAGCAAGTGAAAAAAATACTATTTGTTGTTGGAATAGGTTCCAAAACTCACTCTGTAAACAAACTCTGGTCAGAGCCAACAAGGCTGCATAATGCTATTTTACAGTGATTAGGAGCCATCTACAGGGAAATAGTTTTTATATGGAATCTCAAGCAGCTCAATATTTCTGTCAAACTGCCAGCCAATTACAGTATCCACCTGTGACTGCTGGCCCTGTGAAAGTTAACACATTCTCTGATGTCCACAGGTACATCCTACCCTCTTACCAAATGGATAGTCACAAGAGAAAGACATACTGTATATGCTTGTCTTTTATTGTGAAGCTAGTGAGTTACATTGACATTTGAGAAATAGCCTACATTCAAAGCAAAGGTAATTTTGACCATTTTTATGCGCAGTTACCTCTTAAAGATATGGTTGTTCATGATAACTGTGAGCCACATCTCCAGTAACAAGAATCAATACAACAATTAAGCAAAGTAGCACAATCTGTGAACCATAAATGTGACTGTCAATCAGTGATCTGGCAGACCAGACTTCAAAAAAAAGTGTTCAGGTATCCATGGCTGTGGCTGTGGAGGTTTCAGAAAGTAATCAAACTACTGAATGGATTACACTGTGAACTGTTGTTATAAGGTGGAAGTATGAAACAATGAGGTTGGTTTTACAGCCTGATAACAGAACACAACCACTGAGTTATGCAGCATGTGGTGATTGCACCAATAGCAATTAGCAAATAGTAATTGACCTATGGGAGAGGAACTGCTGACCATCATCAAGGAAGACAGGGATCTGGGGGTTATCATTTCAGATAACCTAAAGGTGTCTGAGCAGAGTACAAAGGCAGCAGGGAGGGCCAGTGGCATGCTGGGGTGCATAGGCAGAGGTATCAATAGTTGAAAGAGGGAGGTGGTGATGCCATTGTATAAAACACTGGTGAGACCTCGCCTAGAGTACCATGTACAGTTCTGGAGACCGCATTTTTGAAAGGATATTGACAGGGTGGAGGCAGTCCAGAGAAGGGCAAAAAAGATGGTGCAGGGCTTGCACCAGAAAACATATGAGGAGAGACTGAGGGACTTCATTATGTACTCACTGGAAGAGAGGAGGGATCGAGGTGACATGATGGAAACATTCAAGTACCTTAAAGGCATAAATAAGGTCCAGGGGTGCAACATCTTCCAGTTCTGGAGGAGCACAAGAACAAGGGGGCATGATGTGAAATTGGAGGGTGGCAGGTTGAGGGGGAATATGAGGAAGTTCTTCTTCATGGTGAGGGTGGTGTATGCATGGAATAATCTGCCACAGGAGGTGATGGGAGCAAGCAGTATGGAGGGATTTAAATATTCATGGGACAGACAAAAGGAATCCCAGGGACAGGAGGGAGAAGAGAAAGCTGCTGACCTAGTAGGATCAGAAGAAACAAAACTAGGTAAGGGCTTATGGGCAGACTAGAAGGGCCTGGCAGTCCTTATCTGCTGACACTTTATATGTTTCTATCTATTGCTCACAAATGGGAGTCATGCACAGGAAGTAACAGTAAAGGAGCCCTTGTGGGGGGACTGACCTTTGAACAATGTCGTTCCAGTTGGATCTGGGCATTGAAAGCATCCCAACTAAGACCAAAATCTTTCATTTTCAAAGGCCGGACTTCAGGAGGATGGGCAAAGTGCTAAGGTGAGGAGACAACTGGCAGACATCAGAGATGATTACAGAGTGAAACAGATGTGGTTAATCATCTTCCTCCTAGTCATTGCCTACTATCACCCCACCTGCCCCTGGTGATACAACCCCCCATATCTGTGTCCAACCTGATAGCCCTTCTATCTGCACTGTAACCTGTCTCTCCCAGTCTTCTGCTTTCCCCTTGTAGTCCATTGTCCTCCAGCTGCCCCCTGCAATCAACTGAAGCACTCACCCTCCCCAGGGTCCCCTGTATGCTGCCATAACTTCCACCTTCTTTTCCTTTCTAGCCTCTCTGTCCTATATTCCTCCCTTCCCCTCCCCTATATATGCCTTCCTCACCTATGCATTTGACAACCTTAGTGTACCTCTGTACCCCCTGGTATTATACTCCCAAGACCCTTTCCTTCATGTTTTCCTCCTCATCTGTGCCGCCCTTAGCATCTAACTCCCCCAGTACCCCCGGTCCATGAGCACCTCCAGAAATGTATTCATATTTGAGTCAATCCATCCAGCAGCTGCCCAAACCTCTGTGCCACCACCCTTCACCATACAGCCAAGTAACTGATCCACTGTCCTACTACCCCTTCCCTTTCTTCTTACTTCCTGCCACTCCCCAGTCATGGTGTCTACTGGTCTATATGAGTACTATGCACTCTTGTCCCTTCCCCCCCAGTATCTCCCTTGCTCTTTTTGCCCATGTGTCCATCACCTTTTCAACCCTGCTCTTTTCTCACTTGCTCTTTTTCACTTTTTTACATACTCCCTCCCTCACCTGTCTATGTCCCTTCTCAACCTGGTGATCCCTGCCCTTAACTGTCCCTGGTACCTGCAGATGTGACAGACTGCTGCTGCCCATATTACTTCAAGGAATATTGCTGCCATACTTCCATTACAGTGTACTACTCTTCACCTTCCCTCCTGCCCCCTGTACCTTCTCTGCTGACCCCCTTTGCACCACCCCTCCCTTGAACCCCAGGTACTGTGCCCTCTTCCTGGTTCACACTTCATCTCTGGATCTTTGAATGTGGTTCAATTTAACCTCCTGGCTCTTGTAGCAATCACAAAACTTGGCCAATCTCAGCCCTCATGCCTCAGCATCTGTCAGGAGATGCTACCTGAAATTAGTAAATAGCATTTTGACTTACTAATTACTGCTGTTCAGGTTCCCATCGCATCTAAAGCAGTAGCAGAGAACCAGTATCAGTTGACACATCTTGGAAAAAGGCCAAGATTATTCCAATTTATAAAGGGGGTGTAATGTCAGAACCCACAGATTATAGACCAATTGCTTTGTTGTCCATGGTGTCGAAGGTGATGGAAAGGCTGGTGCAGGGGCAGTTAAGTGAGTTCCTAGAGAAGGGCTCGCTGCTGACCTGCTACCAGTCTGGTTTCCGTAAGGGCCACGCCACGGATGCCGCACTCACTGACTTGGTAGATAACATCCCTGCACAAATAAATGAAGCCGGGTCAGTGGGTGTGGTGTTTGTGGACCTCTCCAAAACCTTTGACACCATGGACTACAATATACAATTAAATAGATTAAAAAACATTGGTCTTGATGAAGAGACACTCCCATGGTTTCAGTCCTATTTGTCTTATAGGACACAGCAGGTACAATTAGGAAACATCTATCAAATTCTGCTTTGGTACAAAGAGGAGTCCCACAGGGCTCAATATTAGGGCCAGCACTGTTCTTGATATACATAAAGGATTTAGTTGAAACAGCAGTATATACCAAAGTTAGGTTATATGCCGATGATACAGTATTAATAGCTCAGGGGAATACACTACAAGAAATGGAATATAGATTACAAAGAGATTTTACAAATATGGAAAAGTGGTTACAAAACTCAAACTTAGTATTAAATAATAAGAAGACAAAAACAATGATTTTTAAAACTAGTAGGGAGAGGAAAGAAAGCACACAGTTTACGGTACAAATAAGCAATATTGGGCCAAGAAATCTGTTATAAGTACTTAGGAGTGTGGATAGATGAAGGACTTAAATTTTATTTCCATATAGATGAACTGGGAAGGAAAATAAACAAAAAATCAGTGCTTTTCAAAGATCAGGATTTTGTCTAGATCAAAAGATAAGATTAAGTTTAGTAAACCAATTAATTATTCTGTTTTTGGATTACGGGAGCCACGTTTATAGCATGACAACTAAAACAAATCTAAAAAACTGGATATTGTTTATAATAACCTTGCCAGATTCATCTTGAAGTGTGATTACTATAAATATCATTGTGAAATGTTGAATTCCTTAAATTGGTTAACGTTAGATCAGAAAAGGAACCTGAAGTGGTTGAAAACAGATTCATTCAGTGATGCAGGGTGGAAAGCCTCAATATTTATTAGATACATTGAAAATAAAAGAATCAAATTATAATTTGAGAGGGCAAAATAGTAAATATGTCCAAACAAAAATTAATAACAGGTATGTCAACATGACTTTTGTTGCAAAAGTTAAACAACTTTGGGAACCTTTATATCATAAATAAAAACAGCCCCAACATACTAAACTGTTTCTAAAATCATTGAACCAGACTTTGGATCTTAGTCATACATGCAAACATGAACAATTGAAAAATACTTTATAACTAATTCTACTGGAACTAGTTTGGATGATTAGTATAAACTGTATCACTGACTGAAAAAATTATTCAAACCACTCCAATCTTAATTCCATCTCTTTGTGTATACTTGGTAAAAACAGATTTTTGAAATTCCTCCTGAAGAGCATTTTTTAACAATGATAGATGTAATTACCAGTATTGGACCAAGGTAATCATGTACAGAGATTATCTTGTATTGTAAATGTCTCATATGTAAATGTACTGTGTTTTTTTTATACTTCATGTAACATGATGAAACAGGACCATCTTGAAAATGGGTTTTCTTGACCCAATGATGTGAAATTTGTGACCTTTTCCTGTATAAAAATAAACATTTTGCTTACTTACTTACTACAATACAGCATGTAATGGTAGTTTGAACAGAACAAAATGCAGTTCTATATAGTACTGTTCAGCACTGTCCTGTAGTACTTCAGCTCCCACTTTTCCCTAAGCAGGAGAAGCAGCTACATAGAAAACATTAGCATTTGAATCATGACCCATGATTTACTTAAGCACCACCCGGTAATACTTGTCATGCTATTTGTAGGTAATGCAGATCCTATACTATGCACTGCTGCTTCCTAAACAAATATGATTAAGTGATACTCTGTACTCTTAAATAGTTACCACACAATGCATAGTTAAAGCACAGCCCGTGCCATGGACTGCTGCCTGCTAACTTGTCAGTAAGTGACAATGCTAGGTACTACATAGTATCATAAGACAAATCATCCGTCCATAAATCATTTTGAATACCTATTGATAAAAAAAGCAACCACTAGGATGAGATTAATATACGGACCCTCACTGCCTTCACTCCACAGTATGACAGACCCTCAGAGTGATCACCAAACTGATCCAGCACAGTACACACTTGTAATAATAACCATTGGCAAATGACTAGATGAAAACATGACTACATATTATCAAATAGTACGTATACACACTAAATGCACACAGCACACACTTCCGTTAGAAGAACCCTTAGCTACACTTCACTCCACAGTATGCCAGACATTCAGAGTGATCAGATGCAGTACACACTTTTGATATAATACCCCTTCAATGCAGAAATTACATGAACCCACCTAATCTAATTCCAGTTTACTGTAATTTGGCAGGGAAGAGGAAGGGGAAATTGTTCAACCAGGAAAAGCATACTAAACTGTAATTTTTTTGTGCTGTGGCCTAGGAGCCCAAGGAAGTTAATTCAGTAGCTCAGGTTCACAGAAGAATGCAAGTAAGGGCTAATGGGATTCAAACACAGGTCTCCAGGTTTGCAGCTCAGTGCCCTTAACCACTGCGTTATATTGCCTCCTTGAAGGTAATATGGGTATATACAGTATGGTATATATGTTATGCTAATATATTACCAATAAGGGTAATATAACCCTGAAATGCCAGTACATCTTCACACCTATTTTCAGTTCATGCATACCTGATCCTTTGAAATGCTGTTCACAATACTAAAAGCACAGAGCTCAATATGTGGAGACAACTAGTAGCACCCCAGGCAGAGACTAGTACTGTTACTCAGGAAAATGCATACTGTGGTGGGTCATCAACTACCATATTTCTGTGCTGCTGGGAACTTATCTGGTACTCATCCATAACTCCCCCTTCCCTGGAAACAAAACACAGACACATACCTTGGAGGAAATGGCCTCAGCCAATCGTTTATTGATTAACAATCCAGACTGAGAGCACCGTGGGCACCAAGGAGGATCAACTGCCCATGGTCATAATGGCCCCCATCAGGAGCCATTAGCCTTGCAGTGTAATAGTACCTGCTGGAGGCGGACCATGACCCCTCCCACAGGTCAGGGTATCTGGTTTCTGCCTCCATGCTGACCAGAAGGAGGGGATCATGAGCCCTTAAGAAGAATTCAGCTTGTCCCCACCCCTAGCCACCATTCCCAGTCATAGTGATTCTCCTGAGATGCCACAGGACAGACAATGTCTGACCCCCCCCCAAGTCAACTGCCTTACCACTTCCTCCAAGACCCATTTCAGCTCTCCTAGACACAGTTCCCATCCACTCCTGGTCAACCATCCCATCTCCGCTACCATTATTTGACCAAAAGCCTTATCTGACTATGTTTCTCCCCTGGCCCCCCCAGTACCCACATGACCTCCCAATCTCTCTGTAGATCAAAAATCAGGCCCTGAAGAGAGGGGCCACCCCTTCCCCTGTTCGACCAGCTAGACCTCTGGATCAGGTGGGACCAGATGAGTGAAAGCATTCAGGCACCGCTCCCTGATGGTTGTTTCGAAAGTCCTCCTTTCTGGCCCAACAGCAAAGTCACAGTATTCTGCCTTTCTCAATCAGCCCCTCCGGATGCACGACCCACATCACCATCAGATGGGAACCCTCGGGTGACCCTTCTTCCTAGGCCACCTCCCTGCCCCAGTTGTCACCCTTGCTGCTTGCTGTATGAAGGCCTGGCCACAGATCCAGATCGAACCACCAATCTCCAGGAACCCTGGAAGAAACAGAAATCTGTTATTGCCAATGAGGGCTCACGTATCTCAAAAATGCTTGTGACCTCCATTGCCCAAGTGCCTGAATCTGGCCATCCACCCACCCCAGACTCCTGGCGTTTGTGGTAGCCCTTATTCTGAAAGAGTGTGTCCCATACTCCTTCAGGTTCAGCCCTACTTCTTGGACTGCTCTGGCCAGAATAGCTCTAAACTGATGTACTGTGACAGGCCCTCCATCAGCATGCTGAATAAATGCACGCCCTAGTCTGGGCATGGCCACCATATATGCCCACACCCTGTCCTGGACTTTCCACTGCACCCCTCGTGGAGCCTCCAGTAGGTACCAGCATCCTTTCCACTCCTGGTCCATTTTACTGTTCCTAAGACTCACCCAGGCCCCCCACTCTGTCACCAGAACATCTCCCATTTTCAGTTCTATGGTCTTGATACTCCAGGTGGGCTGGGTTAATTCCAACACCTGAAAAGCCCTGCAGAAGGCCACCAAAAACATGGTGTCAAACAGCAATGCCTCAAATGGCAACCAACAGATCTTCAGCAGTGCCCCCAGATGTTCTCTAAGATCACCAGTGTGATGGGGCGCCTCATGTCCTGGTGGGAAGCAACTGACTTCCCCCACCCTTCCAGCACCTTCTTCACCTTGAAAGTCTTCATAGTGTCTATGATTCCCAGGGCCCTGGAAACCCAGGACAAGCCAGTGAGGTGCCAGACCACCACCCCTGGCATGACCCCATTTTTTTTCTTTTTACAGCATGATGTACCGGCACAGCTGCTTCACTGGAATAGGCCAATCCTCCAGCCAGCCTTGCTGTGCCCATACCCATAGAAAGTGCTTCACCCCTCTCCTATATACTTCCCTCATCCTCTGTGCAATGGCATTACCTATGCATTTCCAAGTCGAGATGTTGCTACCCTCCACCAGGAGGGAAGCGCCATCCATGGCTGCTGCTCCGCTGCTGCAGCCAGCTCTCAAAATCATCGTCACTGTGAATGAGACAAAGCATCACCAATCATGCCAATGGGTGGTACCAGCCACGATGGAATCAGTTGAGCACTGGCTGGTCCACTTATCCTTGCTAGCCACTTCTACTCCAGTTTCTCCTGGACTACCTGCGGACAGTCCCTAGCAGATCTCAGGCCCTCTGCTTTGTGCCCCCCCTTGGGGCCTCCATATTGGAGCCCAAAACCCCTCTTAAAACCTTCATCTCTCAGATATGCGGCCTCTATGTTCGAGGACTGGGCCAGCCACGGGCTAATCTTGCCCACCCAAACTGGGGTAGGCAGGTTTGTCACCTTGCAGCTTACCTGATTTCCTGGCAGTTCCCCTGAAACCCCCTGTCGGGGAGCATAGTGATGCACACTGGATGAAGGGGTGCTGCTGTTCACATACCATGCAGATGTGCTGAAAGTGACACACCACCCTCAAGCACTTCTCCTGGTTGTAGGCATAACATAGCTGTGATCTGATGCTGCCCCTTCAGCCTCTTGTGGCAGTGCCGGGCACAGTGTCAAGCCACTGTCAGTGTGCACCACTCCCCCCTCATGCATGATGTCCACCAACAGCATCATATCCACTGTCCCCCACACTAGGGAATTGTCCTCCTGCCTCTGCCGCCGAAACTCCTCATCATATTTGAGCCACGCTACTGCTCCTTTTCTTTGGTGCACGAGCCTAATCCTGTTCTGATAAGTGTACAGCCCCAGCCCTTGGTCCTTATTCACCTACAGGATAGTGCACTCATAGAAGGGGAAGGCCGCAATCCAGTTCTCAAAGGTGCGGGACACCTTTGGCTGCTTCTTCTCGACCTCCTCACCCGTTACCTTCTTTTTGTTGTCCCGCTCAACTGGTCTGTTTAATAGAGATAACATATCCACGTACTCCCTATTCCTTATTTGCTGCCTTACCTTGTTGGTAAAGTGGGACCCCAACTGCTTATTGAGGCCCGCATATGATCTTGGCAGACGGGGAGGAACCTCAGGAGTGGCCTGGGCCAGGAGAACTGCCGTCCTCGAAGCCCTGTCTTTACCACCTGCCTTCTCAACCATCACCGCCATGAGATCCAGCAGTTTGTCTAGCTTAGCTTCAGCCCCTGTTCACCCCAGTCCACCAGCTGGGGGGTTCCCTGGTCCCCCCACCATTGCAGCACCCTGCTGATGGGTTTGTGAAGTGATCTCCACCCCCCCAGACTACCTGGCCTGTCCTGTTCCTGCACTCCATCCCCTAACACCACATCAAGTACCTGCAACACATCACCATTGCTCAATCGTCTTACCTCAGGTCACTGCTTACCTCTCCCTGGCGTCCTGGGGACCTTTGCAGGAGGTGCCACCCAGCCCTTCGCCGACCGCTTTTTTGGTTGCACCCCCCTACCAGTCATTGATGTTGATGGGCCCTCCAGCCCTTTCAAGCAGGCTTTGAGCCATGTGTCTCCCTTCCTCCTGTACATCTCTTGCAGCTGTGCCTCCAGGCCCTCCGCGGCGTTCGTCGAAGGTTTTCTCTGCCGAGTTGACATCTTGCCCTGTACGACACTGAGTACCCCCCCCATCTCCAGAGATTGATTAGTAGGGTCCTCATTAAGTCTTTCCCCCTGTGGGGGGATGTTGGGGTCTTCCCCTATCCTCTACCTGGTTGCCAATCTCATAGGCTGCATAAGCCCCCTGTCGCAGTGGTCTCCACCAAGTTCCCCTTTATGCACAACCAACCATGTGGCCTGGCTCTAGGACCCCATGACCGTACCCTCTCTTCCCCCTTTTTTTTTTTTTAAGCTTGTAGCAAATTGCCCTAGCCCCAAATGCTTTCTAGTTGACCGTGAGTGCCCCCCTGGATTTTCATAGCCTGCAACTTTTCTTTTTTGCCTTGCCACGGGGGGAGGGGGAGAAAGAGTGTAGCATGCAAATATCCGTCCTCCTCCCCCAGGCTTCCCATGGCCTAACCCTGCTACTTGAATCATTGTACCTACATTGCTAGGATGGTATAAATGTATTTATATGTAAATGTGCTTGTCTTCATGAAATGGTCCATGTACCATTCCCATAGAAAGCCTTGGGGGGGGGCTGCCAGTAAAAGAAAGGAAGGCCTCCCTGTTCCAGGCCATTCATCTTTCATTCTAATATTATTATATTATTATTATTTATTTTTTTTTTTTATATTCTGTTACCCCCCCCCCTTCTGACCTGGGTGTCTCTCTCTCACCAATGCCTAATGCCCCAAATGGCCACAGCAGTATCTGTGAGCCATGAGTGCCCAACCACACTTGCCATCCTCAAGATGGTCACCAAGAGTCTTGTGAGACCTCGGCAGCTAACTCTCATGCTCCCACATCTCGCAAACTCACTCCAGAGGCCCACGAGATCCAACAATCAGGCCCTTGCCATGGGTCCATGCCCTGCCAGCCCTATGAAAAACCAACCTGATAGCCGACCCTACAGGCAACTCATGGCCAGAAGCCTTGTGTGGCTCACTGCCTGTGCAGTGCCCGATCCCAGCCCATGAGGTATAACCCAGGGGCTGCTCTGGACAAACAAAGCTGTTTGAGCCGCCGGAAATCCTGGCATTCCCCGCCTGACTGGACCCCTATCAGCCACTACTATCCCGCACCCAGGTGGTGCAGCAGCAATCAGGCCCTCCATGGTCCACGAGGAGACCCCAGCCAGCCAAGAGCCAATATCCAAAGGAGGAACCCCGCACACAACAAAGCACCGCTGGAGCTGCCGGGCAGCAGGACTAGGCCGGATACCCAGGTAATTCTACTGTATAGTGCTGGGCCAACAACCGCCCGATACATGGGGGCTCAAAGTGGTATTTGTATTTTATTTGAATTCTGCACCCTCCCCAACTGGCCAAATCAGCTACACGGGTCCCTCTGCATGAAACAGGAGCTCCAACGCTGAACCTAGGATGGCCAGCAGGGATCACTACCGCATTACCTGGCTGTCCATTAAAAATGTTTTTTTTTTTCCGTCCCCTGCTCATCACGGAGAGCACGAGAATCAGGCAGAGGCACTAATGGTTTATAATAGGAGTCTCAGGTTAAGGTACTGATCTAATACTACTGCTTATTTGTCCAGGGCTACGATGGTTATGCAACCCCTAACTGCTGTCACTTTTAATTGACATACAGATTTAGTTTAAAAGATTTAGTTTAAATTTCTGGCTGTAGCAGGGGACTGTGTGTGCGCAATAACTCCCTAATTGATCCTAAGACTTAGATCCTTCTTGTTTAGATAATTGCGATGTTAAAACTACTCTTTCAATATAATAATAATAATAATACTTTATTTATAATGCGCCTTTCAAGTACCAAGGTGCAGTACAGTTAAAACAATTGACACAGTTAAAAACAGAATCATCATTATATAAAATATACAGTAAATCAACAGTCATCATTACCATATGCTTTTATCCAAAGAAATGCTTTTAGGGCCTGTTTAAAACTCCCCACGGTCACGCACTCCCTAATCCGACTGGGTAGAGTGTTCCAGAGGGACGGGGCCGTGAACATAAAAGCATGGGCCCCAGCAGATTTTAAAATCACCCTCGGAATCTCCAGAACCCCTTGTTGGCCGAGCGGAGTGGTTGCACAGGGTGATAAGGAATCAGAAGCTCTTTCAGGTAGTCAGGGCCCAGTTCATGTAGGGCTTTATATGTCAGTAACCTGACTTTGAAGGTGATCTGCCACTGAACCGGCAGCCAGTGCAGTTCCCGAAGCACCGGTGTGATATGGGAAGATCTAGGAGTCCCCATCAACAACCAGGCTGCAGAATTCTGCACCAGCTGCAAGCAGAGGATATCAACCCCCGGAAGCCCAAAGTAAAGTGAGGTACAGTAATCTAAGCGTGAGGTCACAAAGGCATGGATTAATGTAGGCAGGTCGCCAGACGGAACAAGGTGCTTAATCCTAGTGTTGTTTCTCAGATGGTAAAAAGATGACTTAACAACAGCCGACACCTGTGTCCGAAGTGTCAGCCCCACGTCCAACATCACCCCTAGGTCTCGCACCTGTTCAGAGACCTAAAGCTCAGCATCCCCAAGGAACAATCCTAGGAGGCAGCTGGCCTCCGGCCCCCCCTATCTGGTGGCCTGGATCCAAAACCATCACTTCCGTCTTCCCAGCATTCAGCTTCAGCCAACTGGACTTCATCCAATCCTGGTTTTCCTTGAGGCAGTTATTAAATACCGAGACTGCTCCTTCCTGGTCGGGGGCAAAAGACAGGTGGAGCTGGGTATCATCGGCATAACAATGAAACCCCAGCCCGTACCATCTCATAATGTCTCCAAGGGGAAGCATGTACACCGCAAACAGCATGGAGGACAATACTGAGCCCTGAGAGACCCCGCAAGACAGAGAAATAGGGTCAGAGGAAAAAAACCCTGACACTACCCTCTGAGTTCTTCCATTAGAAAGCAGAGCTAGAGGTGGTATAAATAAATACATAGACAAACTTTTTTGTTTGTTTGTTTTTCCTTTCATAATCAGTATTATCCAGAATACTTAGTGGTTCTGCAGCAAACGGAGGGGTGAAGGGTGCTACATAATCAAGACGGAGGTACGCGGTCTGGCAGGCTTAGCTGGGCAAATTCTGCATCTCTCCAGCAGGCTGTCATTTGTAAATAGGGATTTAAGGGTATAGTTAGGCACCTCTTGCCTGAGTCATAGATGAACTGTTGTTGGGATGTTGAGTCCTGAGATCCTGGAGGTCCAGTTCGAGGGAAGAGTGGTGAGCACTGTTACTAGGCTGCTACTCTCTATACCCTGTTGGGGGGTGCTCCCTCAATTCCCCACAGTCTAGATATCTAGACACCTTGGAAGCCCTTTTTCCTCCTACAACATAACTGTTGTCTTTGTAACAGTATTCATTATTTGCACATTTGTTGTTGAATGTCAACTATATATAAGTTGGATAATTGGTTTGCTAATTCTGTGTATATAGTTAAAAACCATACTCTTTATTCTCTCTCCCTCCTTTTCCCTCTTCCTTGCTCCCCACACATTTTTAGATTATTTTTTTATTTACAGGAAAGAACTCAATGTATTCAGACTAAGCAAGAGTAACTTAGGAATGCTGAATGTTGTTAAAAAAAACAAATATGGATAAGTTAGTTCTGTGTTCATGGAATGTTAAAGGTGTAAACAATGTGATTAAAAGGTCAAGAATGTTACAAGAATTACAAAAAGTAAAGTGTGAAATAGCATGTTTCCAAGAGTCACGGCTGACTTCTACTGAACATACGAAACTTAGGAGGTCGTGGGTGGGAAGTGTTTATGCAGACTCTAACCCAACATCCAAAAAAAACTGGAGTGGCATTTTAATATGAAAAGGGCTACCATTCAAGATAACGAACACTTACTTTGAAGGGTTGGGGAGAATCGCCCTAGTTTCAGGACAGCTCAGGGGTTGTCTCATACACATTATGCCAGTATATGCCCCAACACTCTCTACAGGGGAATTTTTCAGGAAGGTATTCAATATAATAAACTCGCTACCAGAGGGACAACCCCTTTGTATAGGGGATTGGAACTGTGTGGAAGACACCCAGCTAGACCGCTCTCCTGCTCGTAAAGGAGGACAGGGAGCATGTTCTAAATTATTAAACACACTCTGGGCCAAGTTGGGTTTGATAGATCCATGGAGACTTACATCACATACTGAAAGAGATTTTACCTTTTTCTCTCCATCTACCCAATCCTACTCTTGCCTAGATAGGCTCTATACTCAAAAGAATTATGCCTATGCAATCAAAAATATTGACATCCAGCCTGGGGCCCTTTCAGATCATTCCCTGTTGTCCTGTCACTTACAATGGGGCCCAAAGATAAAGACAGGGGATGGAGGTTTAATGTCAGCCTGCTGAATGATAAGGAGTTTGTGTTGTCTACCAGAAAGGTGATCACTCAATACCTCGTGGAAAATAACACAAAAGAAACCCCCTTGAAATACATATGGGACTACCTAAAGGCAGTAATTAGGGGACACGTAATAGCTTTTGCCTCCTACAAGACTAAGCAGTGCAGAGCAGCTCAGGATAAGGCAGAAAACACATTGCGACAATTAGAGACAGAACATAAGAATACGGGTAATCCTGCCCTGCTCCCCAGACTAAAAGAAGCAAGAGCAGAAGTTAATAAACTCTCGCTCCATAGAACCAAAAATAATTTAAGGTTTATGCAACAGAGATATTACGAATGGGGAGATAGGGCAGGCCGCCTATTAGCAATGCATCTTAAAAAAAAGGAGGCAGACAGGTACATTTCAAAATTAAGAAAAGGGCCTACTCACTGTGAGTATGTCAGTACTCCTGAGGACATAGCCCAAGAATTTGTTAAGTATTATTCCCACCTCTATGCGGAAGAGAGAAGGCCTGATCAAGAACAAAAAATTTAGCAGTTTTTTGAGAAGGCAGCTCTCCCATCCCTAACTGCCATGCAACAACAACATATGGAAGCGCCCTTCTCTAACACAGAGGTATTGAAGGCCCTAAACACATTTAAGGGGGGAAAAAACACAGGTCCGGATGGCCTACCAGCTGAACTTTATGTTACATTTGCTAAAGAATTAGTCCCTATGTTTACTAGGGTTTGTAACATGGCACATGAGGATGGACTCACCCCTGACTCCTAGGCGGGTGCATTGATAACAGTCATACCGAACCCAGATAAGGACCCACTCCAATGTTCTAGTTATAGATCTATATCCCTGCTTAATCAGGATGTCAAGATTTTCACTAAACTTATCAGCTTATGGTTACAATGTTTGATAACAGACTTAATCCACCAAGATCAAACTGGATTTATTCTAGGCAGCTACATACAAGATAACATACGACTCCTATTAAATACAATATCTGTTGCTCACTCCTTTCCCAAAAACACCCTATATGCGGTGATGTCTGTAGATGCCAAGAAGGTATTTGACCGAGTAGATTGGCACTATCTAGAAAAAACTTTAATACGTTTTGGTTTTGGGCAACGGTTTCAATCCTGGATCACCAACTTGTATAGAAACCCACGGGCACAGGTAAAAATAAATGTGATATCATCCCCCCCTTTCCGGATTCAGAGGGACACTAGGCAGGGATGCCCCCTTTCCCCACTACTATTTGCCCTAAGTATTGAACCATTAGCAGCCTGTATCAGACAGTCTCTGGACTATAAAGGAATTAGGGTAGGGGGAGAGGAATTACGTATCTCATTATATGCAGACGACACCCTACTGTACTTAACTGACCTGGAACAAGAAATTCCGAAGGTTCTGAAAATACTTCAAACTTTTGGTGACATTTCGGGATATAAGATAAATCATTCCAAAACAGAATTGTTACCTGTAGGTGGGTATGATGGCCCCTTACCACAAAATATAAGTGGTCTAAGGTGGGCAATGCAGGGATTTAGATATTTAGGGGCATGGATCACGAGGGACCTATCCCAATTATATCATATGAACTATTTAAAACTACTGCAAATAACTCAAAAAGACTGTAAGAGATGGAAAGAATTACCTTTAACACTGACAGGTAAAATAGAGACCATACATATGAATCTCTTACCAAGATTTTTATTTGTGTTCACGGTTCTTCCCATAAAACCACCTGCAAATTTTTGGAAACAGCTGAGATCCACACTAACAAAATTTGTATGGGGGGGAAGAAACCTAGAATACGTTGGCCCATTTTGGTAGCTCCAGAAAGACTGGGGGGTTTGGCCTTGCCCGACTTCAGAACATATATCCGGGCAGCATAACTGCAGTACTTTATCCCTCACCTTAATGATGTCAAGAACCCTCTGTGGGTGGATCTGGAGCAGAGGGATGGAGGCATGGCTCATGTGGGTGACATGGTATACATGGACACACAAAACTTACATCTGTTCTCACCTAATAATATGTGGGCATTAAACCTCAAACAAGCATGGATGGAGACATGCAAAGCATATGATATACCAACCCATCAAATGACTGACACTCCTCTCAGGGCCTGTTTAGACTTTGCGCCCTGTAGTTTAGAGAGGGGGCTGCAGGGCTGGGAGAGGAAAGGCCTTTCAACCATAGGCCAGTTCTTTCAAGGAGGGTTAATGAAATCTTACAGTCAGCTCTCACAAGAATTCAAATTATCAGGGAAAGAATTTTTTCGATATCTACAAGTTAGACATTATCTTATAAAAAAAGCTCCTCAGCTAACCCCTCATCAAAGGGAGAACCCACTCACCACACTATTAACCACATTGGCAAGATCACAAAGAACTAGGGGTAGGGTGTCCCAAGTTGCCAAATTATTAGTAGATCTGCAACCTGATCCAAGTCTCACCATAAAAAATAAGTGGTCTTTGAAAGCAGGACTAGCTCTCACTGAAGATGGTTGGTCCAAAATCTGGAGAGGGGTCTTCTCCACCACTGCCTCCCCATCTCGGAGGGACTTTAGGTGGTGGGTGGTGGCCCGACACTTTCGTTCACCAGTTATCACTAAACACTATGGCAAGTACCCCACAGACAATTGCTGGAGAGGGTGTTCGGGGGTAGGCAACCACACTCGCATTTTCTGGGCATGCCCCCTACTCAAACCTTTCTGGATAATAATAACTAAAGAGTGTGGCAAAATCTTAGAGATAGACATGCCTATGGACCTCCCTACTTTTATACTGGGCTTGCTGCCCCCAGGACTGAAAACCAAAGCCCAAATCTATCTATTTAACATTCTGGTGGTGGCAGCCCTCAAGGCAATAACCCAAAAGTGACTCACCACCCAGATCCCAACACTAGATTCCTGGCTAGCTAACTGCTCTCGAATAATGGAAATGGAAAGGCGAACTGCGAAGCTCAGACTGCAAAAAGAATAATATATCAGCCGCTGACTTTCTTTTTTCCATTATATTGCAGATGCTTCTCAGAAAACTGTTATAGATATCTTAGCACAGCAAGAATAACTGCACTGCATAAGTAAACTAGATGTACATCTGGGTTTGTTTCTAATTCGGAAACCAAACCAGGGTTTGTGCAATTGGTGTTGGGTGATGCTTGGAGATGGTTTGGATGGGATGGGAGGGGGCTAGGATTTATGATTGTAAAACATTAAATGCTTATTAATGCGCAATTACTGTAATCAGAGGATGAAATGTACCTGACTGAGAATCTTTCCTTTATTATTTATCCCTTTAGGATTCCCCCCCCCCACCCCTTTTGTTTCTTTCTGTCTCTCTCTTTTTTCTTTTTAATATATTTTCCCACAACTTTTCTGTTTATAGGCTCTATGTATAACATTGTTGAAGTTATGTGTTTGTTTGCTGTGTAATGTCGTTGTAAATTGTATTATTGAAAATCAATAAAACATCATTTCAAAAATTTTTTTTTTTTTTAATAAATAAAAAATAAATTATTTCTTTGGGATGCCCACTAAAGCTACCCAGGAGAACACCTACCAAGATGTATGCTCCCCATATGCTTTTACCCCCCAGCCCCCAGGCTAAATAGCCCTTTAGGTCTTGGCAGGCCCTTACCTGGCTGAGCTGGCTGACTGGGCATCCTGATCCTTGAAGGGCAAAAGGAGAAAGAGGAGGGACTGCTGGCTACAGCCTATAAAAATCATCTTTCTCTCCCCCCCCGGCAAGATATGACCTCCCCCTCCCAAGTGGAAGGCCTTGGTGGTCCTCTGTCCAATCTCTGGACCCTCCCTAGCCCCCTCAGGACCACCTCTGTCTTCCCCCTCCCACCTCCTTCCCAGGTCCTGGGGGAGGATGGCCCCAGACAAATTGCAGCTGCTGCCATCTGTTGCAGCCTCTGTAGTCTTGTCAATTCCCAAAAGAATCTATCCTGCACTCAGTGGTGAATGGGTTAATTTATAAAGGAATGTTGCTAACAGTGGGAGGTAATGTTTGGTATGCTCCAGTGACATTTTAATGAGGTCTGTGGTTCCTATGTTTTGTTAGCACATATACAAGTAAGTGAAATGAGTTCCTGTGTTACTGATACAAGGGAAAATGCTGTTTCAGTTCACTGAATTGTACTCTTGCAAGCTAATCCACTACCATCACCAAGATAAACATTGACAGGCATGGATTACTTGCTAAGTGTCACAGAGGTTTTTACTGTTTGCTACCAGCATGTGCTCAGAAAAGCAAACCAGGTTTATTTTTCAACTTACAGTACCTTGAAACAGGGATAAGGCACAAGTAGGAAATATACTCCAGATACAGGAAGAATTCACAGGCAATTCTCTATTTTTAGTACAATCCACACTAACACCCCCACCTGAGCTGAAACTGCACTTTCTGAATTTGTGAAGTGAGGCAGCTGCAAACAAGGAGGGTCTGACTTAGAATTCCTAGGGGTCCTAGTGCCAGTCAGATAAGCAACAGGCAGCAGAATAAGCTTGGAAATGGTGATCATATCCTGTGTTTTTAAAAACTCTAGAGAACTATTTCTTCAGTGCCCCTGCAAGAGGTGGGGGGAAGGAATGGGAGGTTGGGAGCTCCATTGAGGGGAGGGACAATGGAGAACCAATGCTGTAAACATGATTGCTGCACTGTGGAAGTACACAGGATAGCTATCTGGTCAAATCCCTTCCTATTCTACTTCATAGCAGTAAATCAGCATGGCTCCACCTATGCAGCCTTAAAAAAGCAGCAAAAGCTTAAAATAACAATAAATCTACACTATGACAGCAAGCAAGGAATCATCCATGCTTACTATCCCCCCCCCCCCCACATACCTATTGATGGGATTCCCCAGCCATGGAACTCTTTTGCTGTCATATTGCATCTCATTATAGATATAATAGTTACCAATGGTGGATGCCTAATCCCACCGCTGGTCACCACCTCCATCCCAACCCTTGCTGGTGACATCCCACACACCCTTGCCCACCATATAGCACTAGTGCTGCCCCCTCCACTGCCACCTCATGTAGATGCTTTTCGCTCATCCTAAATCCTCCTGGTCCCAAGGTGTGATTCCTCTAGTTGCTCCATTTCAATAAAGCTGACAATGGGTGTCATTTACTACTGCCAGTCTCCCCTACCTGATCCTTTAGAAAATGAAACCCCATGCTCTATCACCCTCTCAGTGCCCTGCAACCCTCCTCCCCCCATGTTGGCTACCCCCCCCCACACACACATATGCACAGAATTACCAGAATTTGGTACTCAGTCCAGCCATTGGTGTCCCCCTGCCCCACAAAACTGTTTAAGGCTAACTTGCCACCCTTTCTCACCCTCTGTGCATCCTAACACCCACCTTCCTCTCACTGACACCCATCTCTGTCCTCATTCTGGCTACACTGCCCCTCGATACTTACTCCTCAATGTCCCTCGATGCTTTGCTTCTCTGATACTTGCAGCTGAACTCAAATGAATAGAGCCCATTTACTTCAATATTTTTTCTTTAACTCATAACTTCTTTGTTTTTCAATATTTGTACTCCTTTTTTCTGTTGAGGTCTTTTTGAGCCCCACCCTCACAAACTGTATGGGTATCAACATTCAAATCCCCTAAAAGATGTTTATGGTGTACACTAGCATCCACCACAAACAACAATTTCATAAGGATATGAAAGTTGTCACCCGTACAGTTCATTAGGGTGGTGGCAGGAAGAAGTATGTCAATATATTAAAAACAAAGAAGTTGTGATTTTCAGTAAAGAAAAAAATATTAAATTAATTTTTTTTGTCATAGTTTTTTGGTGTTTGATTATTTTATGTATTTTTTTCCATCACCAGTATTTCCACTCATACTTATGTATGTCAACTGTCATATTACCTTAAAATTGGTATTTGCAGCTTACACCTGTGTACACTCCAAAAACTCATTTTGGGGGATTTCAAAGTTGACACCCATATAGTACATGATGATGGAGGTAAAAAAGCATGTGACAGAAAAAAATTGGTAAAAGTAGTGAAGCACAAAAATGTTATAACTTTCAGGCCCTGTGTGATGCAACTAAAGAGCTGGCTCCAGATTTATGTAGGGTCTCATGGGCCCTGTGCAAAACAATTTAGAATTTGCCTCCTATAACATGGATTTGCACAGAGCCCAAAGGACCCTGCACATTCTACTTTAGCCCCTACAAAACACAAGTTAGGACTTGGCTTAGAAGCATAAAAATGTAGAATTTTATGGCAGATAAGGACCACCTGGTTCACCTAATCTGTCCATTGTCCCTACCTATTTCATATATCTCAGATCCTAAAGGATCTGTGGCTTACCCTGTCTTTTCTGTCACTAGAATTCCTTTATGTCTGTCCCATGCTCTTTTGAATTCACTGACTGTTTTTGCCCCCACAACCTCTGCATGGAGGCTGTTCCATGCATCTACCACTCTTTCCATGAAAAAACATTTTCTCACATTACCCCTGAGTCTACCCCCTTCTGGTGTCATATCATGGTCCCTAGTTCTAGAACACCTTTTTCTATGAAAGTTGCTACCCTCCTGTACCTTTTTATACCCTTTTTTTATAATAAAGTTTTTATTAAGCTTGAGGGTCATGTACATACACATAGAGATTTGATACAAAGATAGGTTATTCAGCACATATAATCATAGATTGAAGTCTGTTACTACACATTTCCAGGTAAGTCTATTACAGGAGGAATTCGGGGAGCAATGTGTGAAGACTCATTATCTATTTTAATTAATTTTAGTGTGTAAAATCAGGATATGTGGTCAACTGATACAGGACCCAATTTCTCCACTTAATGTCAAATACCTCTACTCTATCCCTCAGTCTAGATGCCATCCTCTCTAACCCGTATATCTCTCTCACCAGCCCAGCCAGGCCCCCTTGGTGGGTAGTTTATCTATGCCCCAGAGTCTGGTTATTACTTTTTTTGCTGCCAGTATCATTAAGGTGGTTTGTAGGTATGTGGGTTTATCCACTTTTAAGCCAAAGGGGGTTGTGGCAGTCAGTATATAACCAGGTATGAAAAGATCTGGGACATCATATATCACTACTAACTCCTGGACAACCTCCCACCAATAGGGGCCTAGAAAGCTGCATTTCAGTCTGATCTGCTTGGGTAATCCCACATTTTCTCTAGCATTTGCCCTCAGAATCTCCCGTAAATTTGGCTACTGCTGCAGGGCTGTGGAAGTACCAGTATCTTAACTTCCAAGCATACTCCTTCCAGTAGGGGGAACCGGAGGCCTTCATCATTATTGAGGAGGCTACCTTCCAGTTTGTCTCTGGGATTACAGTCCCTAATTCTACAGACCACCTGACGTGTATGGCTTCTATGGTGTCCCTAGGTTTCTCACGCAGGGCTTCATATGCGCTACTGATGAAGTGCTCCATGCTAGCACCCTGCATTTGGGAATGGGGTAATTTTATTACTAATGGAGGATTCTCGGCTATTGCCACTAAGGCCTCCTCTGAAAACTGCAAGTATGATTTTAACTGCAGATATTTGTGGAAGAGGCTATGTGGCAATTTATATTGGGATTGGAGTTGTGCAAATGAATGTATGCCCCCTGGTCCTATTAAATGAGAGACATATTTAATGTTCTATTGGTACCACTGAAACATAGATGTATCTATAGTATTCAGGGGAAGGAGCTGCTAACAGCCAGAGATCTAAGGAACAGTGCCTCCTTGGGGGAAAGTTTTTATTTACTACATGCAGCCACTGTTTCAAGACCTCGGCAGATCACTGTGGGAATTTTGAGAGGGGCAGACATCCAGGAAGGTGACCAAACAGATAATCTGTTAGATCATGGATATCACTCCAGATTGTCTCAAATTGCTTCCAGGGCATGTCATAGTTAGGATTTAGCCATGAAAGAAGTATTTTCAATTGGGATGCCTGGGTGTATTCCTGGAGGTTAGGTAAGTTTAAACCTCCTCACTCTCTGGACAGTTGTCAATAGTGTATATCGAATTCTAGGAGGCTTTCCCTTCCAAATAAAATGAGAAATAAGTCTGTTCCAGGACTGAACATAAACATGAGCTGGCATTATGGGCAGTGTCTGTAAAAAAAAATAAAATACGAGGAAATATATTTTGTTTAATGGTTTCTATTCGGGCCAGGAAGCAGTGGGATATGAGACCATTTAGTAAGATCCTCCATTAGATGTTGAGTTAAGGGTTCAAAATTAGCAATGTCTGCATGAATCAGGTTTTTAGTTAAATGAATCCCTAAGTAGCGCATTGACTGTTTATACCATTTAAAGGGGTAGACTATTTTTAGGGAATGCGGAGGGGTATAGTCATATAACAGTACTTCCGTATTTTGTTGGTTAATTTATAGCCTGATGTCTTTCCAAAGCTTTCTAATTATTCCCACATCCTCAGGACTGATATATCTGGATAAGTCAAGTAAAGAAGAATATCATCAGCAAATAATGACATTTTACATGTTCTACCCCCCATAGGTATTCCATCAGTTTCTGGGTGCAATCTAATTGCTGGAGCCAAAAGCTCAAGGTATAGCTCAAATAGCAAGGGGGAGAGGGGGCATCCCTCAAGAGTTCCCCTCTGAAGGGGAAAAAGGTCAGAAATAGAACCATCCAATTTTAGATAAGCCATGGGATTTTTAGATATGTCTTGTAATTGTTGTATTACTTTGTCTGGGAATCCAAATCGAGACAGGGTCCATTTTCAGATTAGCGAGTTCCTTTAGGACTCTCTCTTCTGTAAATAGACTGGTGTCCAACTCCCTCCCAGTAGTACTTCTGTTACCTAACATTGGTCCCTCCCCTTTCCCTTCCTCTGTGAATAGTGAACAGTAATATTTTTCAGGATTTCTGCTTTTTCCTGGGCTCCCTCTACACACTTCCGTCCTTCCCTTAGTCTCACGGTCCCACCCATAGTCTTTTTTCTTTCACTAATGTACCTGAAGAAGTTATTGTCCCTTTTCATTATTGCCTATGTTATTTTTGCTTCCGTTTGTGCCTTTGCACTCTTAACTGCTTTCCCCACCTCCCTCTGCTTTCCAGACACAGCTCCCTGTCTTCTCTCCACCATGTTTCCTTGTACCTTCTGAATGCCACCCTTTTTGCCCTTACCTTCTTCGCCACTTCCTTTGAGAACCATAGTGGGTTTTTTTCTTTCTCTTTGTTTTGCTTGCTTGCATAATGCAATGTCTTATTGCCTCCACTATGGCTTGTTTAAGATTCTCCCATTACTCCTCCACCCCCTCCTTTCTCCTTCCCAGCCAGAAATTTCCTAAGACATTCTCCCAACTTTGCAAAGTTGACCCTGCTGAAATCCAGGACCTCTCCTTTTGTGTGGTTTGACACTTCTGCTGTTCTCACACTGAACCACACCGTACTGTGATCGCTTGATCCCAGGTGACTCCCCCACTTTTTCAACTGTAATTCTGTCCCCGTTAGTGAGTACCACAACCAAAGTTGCCCACTCTTGGGTGGGTCCTATCACTAGTTGTCTGTGGCACACACCCTACAGGGCATCCGGGATGTATCTGCTACTGGCTGTAGCTGCAGTCTGGTTGCTGCAATCCACATCTGGCAGATTAAAATCTCCCACCAGCAGCACCTCCCCTTTAGCTGTCTTTCTGTGGATGGCTTCTACAAGTACACTGTCCAACTCTTCCCCTTGTGTGGGAGGTCTGTATATTATGCTAATGTGAATGGCAGTGCCATTTCCCATCTCCAGGGTGATCTACAGTGCCTCCATCTCTCCCATCTCCCTGTATTCCCTGTACCTCAGTTGCCTTAATTCCCTCCCTGACATAGATAGCCACTTCTCTTCCCTTGTTACCCACCTTGTCCCTCCTGAATAGTATAACCTGGTATGGCTATATCCCAGTCATGGTTCCGCATGAATCATGTCTTTGTAACCGCATCAATGTCCAGGTCTGCCTCAGCCATCAGGGCCACTAAGTCTGGGATTTTGTTTCCCAGGCTGCAGCTATTTGTGCACATGGCTTTCAAATTTTCCCCTATTGGTTCTCCTTCTATGCCCATGTCCTTCCTCCATACTCCTCTTGACCTTTCTCCCATTCTGCCGTATCTCTTCAGTTTTACCTATCTTAGGTGATTCAAAAGTCTTAGGGTCCTCTCCCCTGCCTGCTTCATTCTGTGAGGGGGGTACTGTTTGCTTCTCCCTGCTTTCTTCTGCCACCCCCCCTTGTCTAGTTTAAATGCTTGCTGATGAAACATCTAAACCTCTCACTCAGGATCCTAGTTACCCCCCTGGATAGATGCAGGCCATCTGTCTTATATAGACCTGCATTTCCCCCATGTGGAACCCCAGTCCACAGTGAAGCCAAATCCCTCTGCTCAGCAACAGTCCATCAGCCATGTACTGAATCTCTTGGTGCAGAGTACCCTGTTCTCTCCCTTACCTCTAATGGGAAACACCTCTGAAAAGGTTATAGAACTTGCCACCTTTGTAAGACCCCTCCCCAACTCCCTGAACTCTCCTGCACTGCCCTAACCTCTCCACTTGCCAGGCCATTCATCCCCAGTTGGTCAATGATGTCTAGTGCTCACCATCCTGCTACCCAAATTATCCTTAGGATGTGCTGTCTATCCCTCCAAGCTGAGGCACCGGGTAGGCACCTGGCCTCCTTCACTCCCCCCCATCCCCAAGTCTGCCCCCCTAATGATAGAGTCTCCCACCAGGACTTCCTTCCTCCTCCTCCTCTTGGGTCCTCTGCCTGCCCCTGGGGTTTCCGCAATGGAGGACCCCCACATCCTCCTTGGTTACTAAAGTGGGTGCCACTTTGGGACTGTCCCACCCTACCAGAGCAGCATGGGGTTATGGAGTGAAATTGCAGGATGGATGTGCCTCTGTTCCACTGCCCTCACCCTTCTTGAACTCACCGTCATCCAGCCGCTCCTCTTCCTTGACAACCACTGAGGCAGTGGGGGGTGGACTTGGTGGTCTCTGGGTGGGGGAGGAGGTCTCCTGAATCCTAGATAACTCAGCCTGGAAATGAACAACCTCCTCCCTCAGTCCAGAGAGGTGCCTGCAGATGGGACAGCACTGCAGCCTCCAGAAAGTCTCCCTCAAGACTACGCCCCACTGCTGCTGCACTGCACTACTCCCATCATGTCTATAAGTGTCCTGTTTTATGTTTGTTTGTTTTTTCCCTCTCCTTCCTTCTGATTTGTGCAAGGCCCAAAGGTCTCTGAGCAAAAAAAAACTACAAACTTACCTCCTATTTCGTGGAGTTGCACAGGAACCAAAGGGCCCTGTGTGTCCAGTTTTACACAGGGTCCAAAGGGCCCTGCATGAAGCAAGTTAAGACTTAGCTTCTGGTGTGTATCTTGATTTATGCAGGTCCAGGTCATGTGGTTAGTGTATGAAAAAAGTTATGAATGATCTTCTGCTTCAAGGGTCTTGAACCTCTTAAGACATGCATATTTCCCACTATGACTGCACACACACTGAAGTGTTGGTTCCACTGCTTATTCCTGTAACTAGCAACAACTTAAGTAAGTCTAAAAATAAAGCAAGTGGTAGCCTACCTGATAGCTCAGATGTAGTGGTATGCACTTCTTTGTAGTCTACGCAGGATTGTGAGTGAGTCAGGTTTTTTGTTTAACTTTCTTTATTCACCCCTGTGAGGCAGGGGATTCCTTATCCCTCTTATCAGCCCTGGTATGTGGTCCCCTCAACTCCCCCATGAGAGAAGAATGGTTCTTCGGATGCTTAGTCCTCTCCTCTCCAGCCAATCTCTGATGACCCAAGCTTGCTCTCAAACCTGGGTCGCTGGTGTGAAGGGAGGTAAGGCATCTGGCACCTCAGCACCACTGGGCCAGTGGGAGTGAGCCAGGGTCAATTGCAGTTAGTCAGTTTTAAGTGAAGGTGTTACCAGTGATAGCATTTTCTGGCTCAGGGATGGAATGGTACCTAGGCTACTACCACAGCGAACCTTGTTACTGGGTTGGAGAGACAACCCATTTGGTATATCTCTTCTGTGGGGGTACTGTGGGGCAAAAGCACAGACACAGGTTCAGAGGAAGTGAGAGGTGAACACAGTATGAAGCAAGCCACAATTCTGCATGATGAGGATATACTGTACACATATGCATCAAAAGTTTGAATAATCAGATGACTGGCACTCCCAGGTCTTGACCAGTCGACTCACCAGATGCTGTAGGCATACCTCTCAAGTGTTCCTCATTATGAGGGACATCCCTCATTTTGCCCCTTAAAATTACTCTGTCCCTCATCCATCCCTCATGAAAAAGGTGCTGCCCACACAGAGAATGTGCTGTAAATTCAGACTTTAAAGCAGAAACTCTTAATATTTTATTTATTTTGAAAGTCGCATTTACAACCTTTGAGTCAGGGACTCATTTACAAAGGCACCTAGTCGCAGGGAGGTTAGACATGTTACAGTGTGAGATACAACAGTGGTAACATACAGGTGCAATACAAATAACAAAAAGAACACAATATAGCATAGAGGATAATGTATGGTCCTCTATCGGTAACCGGTCAGTTAACTGTCAAGAGGTTGCCAGGGTGACCATGTAAACCTCAAGAGTGAAGTTCGAGAGATTTACATCGCCATGGCAACCTCGAGATGGTTAACAGTGACCAGCTGCCGATAGAGGGACCTTACATTATTTTTTATAGTGTATGGTCCCACATAAAAAGTAAAAGGGCTGCTTACTTTTTGAAAAACAGTCACCGCTGCGGCCATTCAGTCCTTCCCTAACTGCTGCAGTCATCCGTCGGCTCCCCTATGCAAAAAAGTGCGTCGCGGAGCCGATCGTTGTTCTTAACCTATCGATGTGGACGTAGCATCGATAGGTTAACAACATTTCTACGCTGGCCACATCGATAGGTTAACAACCTTAGGAAATGATGATTTCCTAAGGTTAACAGCATTCTACCATACATTATAGTGGTATATAGGATAAAGTTACATGCAGTAAATAGCAATCGTATAAAAAAAAAAAAAGGAGGGGAAGCAGTCCAACGGACATTGTCAAGGCTATGGGCAAGAAACGGGGAGGTACCCCAATATTAGGTTGATTAAGGGCAACTACAGCTTCAGGCACCAATGAGGTGGTTATGGAGAGTGACTTTAAAGGGACCAGTTTTGGTAGACTTAGTGACAGAGAGTGGGAGGGAGTTGAACCATGTGGGGGCACGGTAGTAGAAGGACCTTTGGGCTACAGAGGTCTTGGTATGGGGCACCAGAAAGGTGGCCTTAACTGAGCTATGGGTGGCAATGGATGGGGATGCAAGCCGCAGGGATGCGGTGACCCTTGGGGGGGAGACTCCTAGCAGGGATTTTTTGGCAAGTAAGCAGGTTTGATAGTGCAGGCACTCCTCCAAGGTGAGCAGGTTGGCAGTGGAATAGAGCAGGCAAGTATGAGTGCAGAGGGATGCACTGGTTAGGAGCCTGCAGGCCCTGTTTATTGAGGTCTGGATTCTGGTGAGGGCGGTATTGTCAGCCGCAGCATAGATAGGTAGACCGTAGTCCACTAGGGACAGGACGGATGAGTTGATGGCCAGTGGGAGAGCGGTTTGGGGGAGGCAATCTCTGTGGTGATACAGAAGGCCAATCCGAGAGTTTATGGCTGAGGACAGGGTATTGATGTGGGCATGAAATGTAAGAGCCGAGTCGAAGGTGATGCTCAGGTACTTGTAGGATGACACCTGCTCAAGAGGGTGAGCATTACTGGGGAGAATGCAGAGGGGGGCATTTTTGGCCTTATTCTGGTGATGTGAAAGAAGCATAGATTTGTTTTTTTTGAGGTTAATGACCAGCCGGTGGTCAAGGAACCACTTTTCAGCTTGGTTGAATGTGTGCTGCAGGGATTCCTGTAGAGATGCGGGGTCAGGGTGGGAGGCAAGGAGAACTGCATCATCGGCATAGAGTACCATATTGCCTGAGCAGGAGTTGGGGAGGGTATTGAGAAATAGGATGAGCAGAACGGGGCCCAGGATGGAACTCTGGGGGACCCCCGAGTGAACGGGCAGGGTATTGGACAGGGTACCATTTACCTTCAAGTGCTGTGATCTGGCAGAGAGATAACTGGTGAACCAAGCCAGTGGTCCAGGGAGAAGCCAAGTTGGTGGAGGGAGTCAAGTAGGAGGGGGTGACAGACAGTGTCAAAGGTCTTGGAGAGGTCAATGAACACTGCACCCTCAACATGACCAGAGTCGAGAGCAGAGTGGAGGTGCTGGGAGAACTCCAGGAGGGCTGTAGTGGTGCTGAGTCCAGGGTGGAATCCATGTTGTTCTGGACACAGCAGTTCATATTTGGCCAGATACTCGGAGAGTTGAATGGCCACTATTTTTTCTAGAGCTTTGGGGGGGGGGGAGAATGGAGATGGGCCTGAAATTGTTAGGGGAGGTTCCATCTCCACTCTTATGGATAGGGGTGATTTCTGCAGTTTTCCAGGCACTGGGAAATTGACCAAGACATAGTGATTGGTTTAAAAGGTTGGTGAGAGGGGCTAGTACAGTATCTAGGACTAATCGGAGAATTCTGGACTCAAGGGGATCATAGCTGAGGTTGTTGCTAGCTAAGACTTTTTGCAGATGAGGCCTGGCTTCAAGGGGTGATATGGCACCTTGGTAGAAAGGGGTGACCAGAGGTGGGGGTGGAGGCAGGATAGGTCAAAAGTATTTGGGGAGGACAGAGCTTAGATCTGAGAAAGCCATATTGAGGCACTCAGCTATGCGGGGAGGATCAGTAGTGACGGTACCGTCTATGGAGAATAGTAATAGTGGGAGGAGCGGGTCTTTCCAGTGAGCTCTTTCATATTGTCCCAGAAGGAACAGGATGAGACCCAAGTGGATTCAAGGGTGGCTTGATAATATCTGGCCTTAGCCTGCCTTATAGCACAGGTGCACTTGTTACTTGCTGCATTATAGGCTTGTCTGTTGGCCAGTTTGCCTGTCTCGACAGCAATATGCCAGAGATTATCTTTTTGTTTCAGTGTTTGGATGAGGGATGGGGAGATCCATGGGGTGTTGTGTTTCTTGGTACGGATTCTGGTCAGGGGGGCGAAAAGTTTGCAGGCCTTGCTGAAGGCACTGGAGAACTAGGCTAGGGCAGAGTCAATATTTGTTGCGAGTAGGACTAGTGACCAGTCAAGCTGGGCTAGGTGTGTTTTTAGCTTTCTGAGACCCCCGGGGCGAAAGCACTGGCAGGAGGTGACCTACGACACTGGTTTTGGTGTGGGGGATGACCAGTGGCAGAGGACAGGAGAGTGGTCACTAAGAGAGTCTGGTAGTACATTAATATCCCTGATTTTATGGGGGTGGTTCGACAGAATTACATCTAGGAGGGTGCTGGAGCTGTCTGACCGGTTAAATCTAGTGGGTGAGGTACTATAACTAGTTGGGTCCAAATTAAACTTTGTACAAGTAAACACTATGGTTTTCACAGTGTTCTGAGCTTGTATCTCCATGTTTGAGGATGTGTCCCTCATTCTGAGGGTATGTGTCCCTCATTGTCCCTCATTTTGAGTGCCCAAAAATGTCCATGTCCCTCATTTCAGTGACAAAAGGTTGAGAGGTATGGCTGTAGGCGAAGGAATGGGGAGGAAACCCTGCTGTCATGTACTAGAAGGTTGCCAGTGGTAGCTAGAACACCGGATGGAGGGGCCAGAAAAAAGTTAAAGATAAAACATGATTGCCATTATTGCTAATGTAGCATGTAATAAAATATAAAATATAACTAAATAATTATTTACATATAACACAAGCAAGTTTACACTATTCAAATATGCATAAATTCTGCTTGTGTATCATTCTGTGTTAATAGTATGAAACTAATTTTAAACATCTATCATGTACTTAAGACTAGGAGGATCAGCTGTGATTGGGTTATGATTCTGACTCTAATCTTCCTCCCAAATGTTTTCATGTACTCTGATTTTATCTGGTTTGCAAAAACAGCTAAAACGGTCCAGACTGGAGCAGAACTAGGTCAGAGATAAATCAGGGCCAGACCAAATGACAGAAACATGTGGCCCCTATTCCGCCTATGATGCCTTTGTTGTAGCATTTAATGTTCAAAATATTTAGACTAATTTCTTTTTTTTTTTTTATCGCAACTTTCTTTATGTGCCTGCTGCGGCGTCTACCGGCGGGGGCATCCAGCCACCGGCCCTGCCTGCGGGGGAGAGCAGCAGGCTCACTGCATGATGGGTGAAGTCCGCGCGGTCAGTACAACCCACTGGAGGACTCCCCTGTCCCTGCCAGCCAGACCAGCGCCAACCCCCCCAGCGCAATTTCACGACAGTCCTCCCCGCATGGCAGAGCGCAGCCATCAAGTTGCTTGGTCGCGCCCAGACTTTTTCTGTTTTTTCTCCCAATGGGAGCATGGACATGCAATGATGTCCATGCACCAACTTGCAGACGTCCGCCGTGCTCCCTCCCAGGACACCTGCACGACCGCAGTACCACCGGATGTCCCCAAGGACTGCCAGAGTGTGGTTTAGAACCCACCCTTTCCCCCAGAACTGGGGAGCAGTCATCAGACGCTTGATCCCAGTCCTCCACTGCCAACCTCTGATGACCCGGGCTCGTTTCCGAACCCGGGTCGCCGGCATGGAGCGAGGTGTGGTATCCAGCACCTCAACCCTCAGCGCCACCGAGCCGCCATATAATTAGACTAATTTCTCATTTTTAAAACAGAGTATACGAACATACATATGAACATACGAAGAAGCCAGCAGAAGAAGGCCATTTGGTGTATCAAGTCTGCTCATGTTGCAGGGTGCACAGCTTGAGCTAATGTCCCTGCTCTCCCTCCCCACTCCTCCCATCCTCTCTAACCATGATCCTTACCTTCCACCTCTGCCTATCCCAGCCTCTCTTAAAGCTGCCCACTGTCTTCAACGAGAAGACCTCTTCCAGCAGCGTATTCCAAGTGTCCACCACCCTCTCTGTAAAGAAGTGCTTTCTGACCTCCCTCCTAAACCTCCCACAATCCAGCTTAAGACTGTGCCCCCTCACATTATGGTTGCCACTCAGCTTAAAGAGACTTTCCTTATCAACTTTATTTATCCCTTTTAAGTACTTCAAGGTCCCAGTCATGTTCCCTCTCTCTCTCTCTCTCTGTCCTGTCTTCCAGGGAGTACATGTTCAGTGTCCTCAACCTCTCCTCGTATGCCTTACCCTGCTGACCAGCTATCATCTTTGTAGCCCTCCTCTGGACCTTCTCCAGCAGGTTAATGTCCTTTTTGAGGTGTGGGCACCAGTACTGAACTCTATACTCTAGATACAGCCTTACCAGTGACCTATACAAGGGCAGTATAACCTCCTCTCACCTACTACTGATCCCCCTAGATATGCATCCCAGCATCTTGTTTGCCTTTGCTGCTGCTTTCTTGCACTGCGTGGAGTGCTTCAGGTCACTAGTTATCATCACTCCCAGGTCCTTCTCCTCCTCTGATGCAGATACTCGAACTCCACCCAGGTAGTACTCTGTCCTGGGATTCTTGGCTCCAATATGCATAACTTTGTATTTCTTGGCATTGAAGCCAGGCTGCCAGATCCTGGACTACTTCCTCAACTTTTCCAGATCTTCCTGTAGGTCCTGTATCCCTTCAGCTATATATCTCCCTTATCACATACATCACCTGAACTGAGTGAGAACTGACTTGCTGGTGTACCAGAACCTGGTCAGTGGACTGAACCAGGTCAAATCAGAGTCTAATCAAACATTACTCTGATTTCCAGAGTCAGGTTGAGGCAGATGAGGGGACAGTTCTGGGAAGGGGGGATCCTGATCTGACACAGAGTCAGTCCTCCCATCCCAACATGTAATTAAGCAGAAAAAAAGCTAATATATTACATTAATATACAACCCTCATGATTCCTCTTCACACACAGTATATGCAAACTTTGCTTATAAATGTTTATATGCTTTTCTTAATTAACAACTAATTTGAAAATTATTTTGCACTGCTGCCATTTGATTATTAATAAAGTGTCAATATACAATACTTAGTGTTCCCCATAAATATACTATTTAAAAGAAAAGATTTGTAAAAGGCATAACCACAGGAACTTTCAAATGCAATGCAAAACTGGTAATAAGCAAGAACAGATTATTAGATTTTAAGAGCACAATCCATAGTCAAGTTAGTAACACATGAAGTAGTATGAGAGCTCTGTGAGGAGTGAGCCATTATAAACAAGGTATTCATAGGTTTCTGATCCAGAGAAGAGACTAAAATCACACAGTAGCTGGGTGATCCCTTTTGGAATCTAAAGACAGCAGACAGACATACAGACAGATAGATAGATAGATAGATGAAATATTTATTTTCAACAGGATAAAACAATTAGGACTTATTAAAGCCCTGTTTGCAAAGTTGTCCTGCTAATGTTAAAATGGAGATGTCCAAACATAGTTAGTATATAGGGAATAAAGGATGGGGATGTCTCTGATATAAGAATTTAATGCATGCCTGAGGTGTGGAATGTTACATAAACCCCGAGGGTGAAGCCTGAGGGGTTTAGTAAAGCACCCCGCACCAAAGGCGTACATTAAATTCACCTATGCACACACTTTGACATCTTTTATTTTTTTATAATTGCTGGCCACCAATTTTTCTCCAGCCACATTTCTGTGATCTTGAATTCTGCAGTTTGAGTATTTTGTTTGTTTGTTTTTACTTTTTACTCATAATTTTTTTTTGTTTTTACTTACAGTTTGTGCTCTTGGAATGCAATCATGCTAGCGGTGCCAGTGAAGCCGGTTACGGAGGCAGACAAGGAGCAGGTTCAACCAGATAGTTTCTAGCCGTGCCAGTGAAGCTGTGTCTGATTCCCAGATTGAATGAGGAGCAGGATCAACCAGATAGGAGTTTTTTTTTATTAACTGGAAAGTAGGCTGGCCTGGTGGCGCTGAGGGTTGAGGCACTGGATGCCACACCTCATGCCACGCTGGTGACCCGGGTTTGGGAATGGACTCGGGTTATTCGGGGGTCAGCCGGGGAGGTAAGGATTGAGCATCCGGAGGACTGCTCTCTTTCCTCAAGGTGGGAGGGGTTTGCTGTGTGTGTCAGCACAAGAGGGGTTCAACCCACGTCCAGGGTGCTTGGCTGCCTCTGCAGAGGTGGAGGTGGCTGCTGCATCCATTGCATGGGTGTGGGAGTGGGGGCCGAAAAATTGACCCATGATGGCTCAAATGGACCAGAGGAAGCACTCCTCTGGGGGGGGGTCAGAGCCCCTGGTGGGTCCTCAGAAGTGGTGACAAATAATGTGATAAAAAACTGAAAAGTAGGAAAAGATGGAGCCGCCATGTTTTCAAAACTGTTTAACCTGCCCACATACGAAAGGAGCGCAAATGAGGGAGCACACATTTTAAAGGACAGTGCACATGAATGCCGTAATAACCAACCAGTTATTATGGCAAATATCAACTGGTTCAGCACATTGAGAAAAATTGCTGACCAGTTATTGTAAACATTTACCACATGAATACATATTCAAATACTTCAGACGAAACAATAGAAGACAATATGTAAAAAGGACACTGAATCATTTCATACATTTTTGCATACATTCACATTTCTCCACACAATGTACAATACACAATCTACAACAGGCAGTAACAGAATTTAATAACAAATACAGGTCTCTGCTAAATTCCTATTTATCATAGATTTGAACACATTTAGTGTTGATGCCCTCCTAATCTCTGGAAGCAAAGCATAGCATTCTGTTATTACCCATCAAGTAATTTTCATCTTACCATAAGAATTACATGTCCTGGGAATCCTACATCCCCTTTTTTTGTACTTCCCTTAAGTTGTGAATATACTTAGGGACTTCATTATTTTCAGACTCAAGATTCTCAATAATACCTTTATTCAATTTAAGAGCTGTTACTGCTCTTAGTTTTTTCCTTCTACGTTCTAAGGAATGCCAATTTAGATCTCTATACATCAAACAATGGTGTAGATAATAAGCACATCCTAATACATATCTCGGCAACTTATTATATGTTGTATCTAATTTTTTTAGTGTTATAGAATTTGTATGCTGATAAACGATATGTCCAAACACTAAGGACAGTAGCAAGACTTGTACTGCTAGTGTTTTTCTAGTTTCTTTGGGATTAAAAAATGCTTTCCTTCTCAGTGCACTCCAGTGATTATTTACATTATAATTAATGGGTCTCCTCTTTTTCCCATTGGAAGACCGTGCCGTAATTTGCCGTTATAAAGGAATGTTTATAACGGCAAACATGTGCATGGCTTCCCCTGGTTTGCTCATGCGCCTGCCAGTTTGTTCCCCTCACACCGCTTGCCCCTCACCGCTGCCATCTTCGGCGAAATTAAGCCTCCAAGCCATAGGAATTTGGCGGTAGGTTATTTCTTTTTTTTAAAAACTGATATTTTTCCAAATACAGAGGGACACCAGAACAGCTGAAAACAAAAAAAAATCTGCCAAGCTACTGACAAAAAACGGACCAGAGCGTGGCAACACCAGAATGTCCAGGGGAACATATTGTATTTTATATAATTGCTGTGGTGAAAAAGGGGAGACCCAGCAATTACATAAAATAAAATATGGGGTGTTGTGTGTAAACTTGAAGTTTACACACACCCTTGGGGTTAGATGCTTTCCATAAACCCCTCGAGCTTTGCTCTCGGGGTTTATGTAGTATCTAACCCCTTGAGAGTGTGTGTAAACTTCTCATTACACACAGCACCCCATACTTTATTCTATATATATACCACATTTGCTACCAGATTGCCCACAAAATGTTTGAAATAAAACTGAAAGCCGACTGCGCGCCATGCCGTAGTCGGACTGCAGCGCACAGCAGCCTCTTTTATTTTATATAGTTGTTGAGGCAAAAAAGAGGAACCCAACAATTATATAAAATAAAATATGGGTCCGGGAATGTGTAAACTCAAATTTACACACACCCTCGGGGTTTGATACTACACATTATACCATGGACCTTGGACAACAACAAATCAGAATGGCTGACTGGCACCTTACCACCGTTGTAAATCCTCTGATAATCACCGCAAAAGGTGCCAGCCAGCCGCATCTCTTCAAAATCATTCAACCCGGGAAATTCAAACCGGAGATCCGCCATGTTGAAACGATTGCTAACCAGCGGTCTCCGATTCTATGACGACCTATTAAGCAAAGCACATCGCGAACCCCACCCCGAAAGTGGATCTGTACTTAAAAAAAAACAACACGTTGGAATATATTTTTCCTCAGAACCGCTGAAACTGCACCCACCTCACCTCAGTGTCTGCTCGCGCTGTCTGCCTTCCATCCTGCCATAGGACTCCCACTGCATCTCTTGGTTCCTCGTCACTGTCTCCGTCTCCTCTGTGTCTGCCCTCATTAGTTTGCCAGGCTACCTCACTCCTCCATAATTAAAAAAATATGTATATTAAAAAAAAACACAACTAGCTCACTTCCTGCTCGTACCAGAAACCCCAACCCGAAAGCACACACTGTGCTGTGTGGACCGTGGTCACTTCCTGCTCGCACTAGAAACCCAATCCAAAACACATCGCTGTGCTGTGCGACTACAGCAGGCGGCAGTCGCTAGTCATTCTGGCAGGATGGCTCATCAGTTCCAGTCTCTGCATCAAGCAGTTTGAATTCAGTGCTTCTCAACAGCTCATATGAATCAGCTAGGGACTGAATCAGCTAGGACTATTTTCTTTGTGCAACAATATTTCTTAATAAAATGCATTTGTTTACACAGGAAAAATAAAATAAAATTAATTTCAACTTAAACTGTATCAAGATGTCATGGCATAATCGCAATAAGCCATTGGGGTTGTTATCAGGGATTTACCACGGCAGCTGAGGATTTACCACCGGCCGCGCCTTCGGGCAAACCACACCAACCGTGGTAAATCCCCTGATAATTCCACACCCTCGTGGCTTACTGCTTAATAAATTCCTCGGTGTGTGTAAATTCTCGCTACACACCCAGACCCATACTTTATCCTCTATATTAACAATGCTGTTTATGTGTGAATCAAATTTCAATGAATCATCAATAATCACGTCAAAATATTTGTGCCCGCATTTGTTAATAGCTGCCTGTTTAATGTTTTAATATTTAAGTTTGTTGCATCCTTATTTTTGCTCCTATTTCGCCTAAATAATATCAGCTGGGTTTTCTTTGCACTCAGTACCATTTTCTATTTCAAAAACCATTCCTGAAGTCTGTTAAAATCATGCTGAAGTACGTTTTCTAATCCGATTTGAGATGTCACTCTTCCTATTAAAGACTGTATCTTCTGCATAGAGTTTTATTACTGTTTTAGTTATGTAATTAGGCAAATCATTTACATATATCAGAAACAACAGGGGTCCTAAAATAGACCCCAGTGGGATATTTCTGTACAAAATTTGTGAGTTTGAGATTATACCATTTATCATAACTTCTTGTTTCCTGTTGTACAGGTATGACTGAAACCAGACATTAGCCCTTTCTGACATCCTTCTCTGTTCAAGCCTATCCAACAGTAATGTATGGTCTACCAAATCAAGTGCTTTAGAGAGGTTGATGTACACTGCACCCATGGACTCTCCGTTATCTAGGCCTGTTATAATGTATGGTGGAATGTTGTTATCTTTAAAAATCTAACATTTTACAATGTTGTTGTATCCTCGATGTGAAGTCACAGTTTTGTTATACCATTGTGGGGATGTCACATCGATGGTATAACAACATAGAACATGTTTGCACATATGCGGTATGCTAACCTCAGTATTTCCTGAACTAGCTGCAGCAGTGAAAGCTGGACCTGGGACAGAGCGATGGTGAATAATAGAAAAACTTAAGAAAGGATCCTGCCTCTGGTTTTTAATTTTTTATGTGGACCATACACTATAAGAGATAACATATGGCCCACTATTGGCAACAAAGCGTATGTTGCCACCTCAAGGTTGCCAAGATGACCGAAACCTCTCGAGCGTTCCTCTCGAAGTTTAAACGGTCGCCATGGCAACCTCTCTGTGGCAACATACGCTTGTTACCGACTGCCACCCGTACATTACCCTCTATGTTACTGTATTGATATACTGTAGTCCATGAGTGCAGTGCCTGTTGACCTCCCTGTCCTAAAAGTAGATTGATGTTTAGTCAGTATATCACATTTGTCCAAATATTCATTAACCTGGTTCCCTGTTAAATTTTCAAAGATTTTTGATATAATGGATAATACAGTAATGCCACTAGTTGATAGTTAGATGGATTATTACAGTCTCCCCTTTATAGATATGTACCTCCTTGGCTGATTTCCAAAATTCTGGATAAATTCCTTCCACTAAACATCTTTTGAAAATTTAAGTCAAAACAGGGGTTATAATTTCAATTGAATATGTCAAAAAGTGTATCTTAATCTGGTCAAGGCCACAAGATTTCCTGGAATTCAACCTTTTTATTTCTTTTCTTACTTTACTTTAACAACTCTGAAATAAAACTTTTGATATCTTGGGTTCTTTGGCTCCATGCGTACCATCTTATTATTAGTTTCTAATACTGTTGACCCATACTCTTGTAGTATTACATCAGGTGATCCATAAAAATAATTTACTGTAATGGATCTGCTGTTTCTTTTGTTGAAAGTTCTCTCCCCTACTCATATCTAAAACTTATTTTTAATTTGGTATTTGATGCACCCTCCAAAGTTTTGATTAATTTCCAATATGATGATGGGTCTGTACTTTCCTCTATCTTTCTTTTATAGAAACATTTTTTAGCTTTCCTAATCTGGCTCTTTCATTTGTTTCTTAATTTTTTGAAAGCGTCCTCTTTATTTAAGGTCTTACTGGCCTTTTTCCAAATTTGATCTTTTTTTCTGATTAATTTGTTTAATGATTCAGTAACCCGTGGCACATGATCAGATCTTTCCTTCCTTCCATCTAAAGTGGTATGTCTATTACAAATCCTCAAAAATGTTTCCAAGAAATCCATCATCACTGGATTAGTGTCTGTATTAAATCAAGTTTATTCCTTTTAGTTTGTAATAAGTCCCTATTAAAATTTGAAATATTAAAATTAACATTTCTTCTTTTCGTATAGGAGGCAATCTTTGCCCTTTCTACAGTTCTATTACTTGAACATACAATTGGGCTGTGATCTCTTAAACTTAGGGCATTCACTTTCACATCCTTTACCTTTATGTTTGTTGATGTGAATATTAAATCTAATATATTACCCATGCTTTGAAAATAACCCTTTCTCATAGGGGAATCTACATTTTGGGTCAGGCCCAGGGAAGAAAAACTAGCCACTAGGCTATATCCCTTGGGTGCCCCCCCCATGCAGCACTGAAATCACCTACAGCTATCAACTCCTTCCCCTTTGAGTGCTTCAGTATGCACTGTTCCAATTTATCAAAATATTAAATGTTTGTTCTTGGAGATGAGTACACCCTCCATTATACATATCTAATGTATAAGCACACACCATTACCATTTCCATTCCCTCAATACCTCCTGCAGTGGTTAACTCTAACTGACCTAAATCCTCCTTTAAATTTGCATTCTGAGGGCAATAATGAACAAGCATAAACATTACTTCACAATTAGAGCCGGCACACTATGGAACTCTCTTCCTCTACATATTGTAGATATCAAGAATTTAAGAAGGCTTAAAAATGAACTAGACAAACTCCTATTAGGAACAAATAGTTAAATCTGCCCCACAAGTGTGAGGAAGGTGGCCTCGATGGGCCTAGTGCCTACTGACCATTTTTATAACTGTATAGATATATGGAGTAGCAGCTGTATAAAGCAGGTTAGTGTGGAGCAGCACAGCCAGAGGAGTCATGGTCAGAGCCTGCCACTCTCCGGCCACACTCAAAATACTGTGCTTAGTGCAACACTCAGCCGCTGCCATCTCTATTAGTCTTATAGATCCAAAGTCTACCTTTCCCTTCCCTCACACAGCGCTGCCACCACCATGAAGGAGCTAGGGCAAACTGACTAATGGTATAAATAAGAAAATATTTAAGTGAGAATAAAATTATTTAAAAAGGAAAAAAACAAAATCCCTCCCAATACCCAATACTAGTTCTCCAAAGCAACCAAAATATCCCCTGTTCCTCCATTTAAACCATCTGGCTCATATTACAGGCTGCCACACTCTTCACAATCAGCTTTATAGTCCTATATTTAAAAACTATACTATAAAATCACACAAATGTTATGCAGGAACCAATGTTACCTTTGGAAAGTGATATACATCCCCATTTAAAACCATCAGATTCTCAGTTCTCCATGTGACCCCATGGAAGCAACTAGGCAAACACTAACCTAAAACTTTTTTAACAGCTTCCCTGCAGCCTCCCCCGGGTGGACTCACGCAGGAATACTCACGCCACTCCTGCATGAGCCACTCACATGTACAACTGCTCCGTGGGCTGCCACTTGTGCAGCCACCCTTTTGAAGCAGGCAGGACCCACCCCAGTGATGTCAGTATCTCCCTTAGTAACAGCAGCCCCCCCTCAGCTTACTGGGTCAGGTGGAGATCAGGACATTGCAGACAAGCAGATGATATGGTACAGTCAATTCAACCATAGCTGAGAGTCCCTTCATGATGGTAGCTTGGCAGATCCCTCAGTTAGCTTAACTGGATCCATATAATACTTTGTACCAGACTGTAGGAGACAATCTGGCCATGCTGCTCCCAGGTGTATGGATTACAGGTGCTGCAAGTTAGTAAAAGTTCATGCAGCTGCCCTTTTGAAGCAGACAGGACCCACTTCCAGTGATGTTACTAGCCCCCTCGGTACTGGCAGCCCCAACCCCCTCAGCTTACCAGGTCAGGTGGAGACTGGGATACTGCAGACGAAGTAGATGATACAGTGCAGTCAATTCAGTCATAGCTGACAGTGCCTTGATGATGGCAGCTTGGCAGATCCCTCTGTTAGCTTAGCTGGACCCGTACAGCACTCTGCACCAGACTGCAGGAGATGATTTGGCTGCATTGCTCCCAGGTGCATGCAGTACAGTTGCTGCAAGGGAATTCACCATGTTGTGACACACATTTAATAACCATAAATCAACATGTTTATCTTGTACAGTAAAAGGAACGCAATACAAGTATGAAATGAAACAACTGTGCATATGAAAACAATATCATAGAGTTTAACTTAAATATCTCCTTCATTCTATTTTGCACAAACACATAATTGCCTGTGAAAATTTGCATTGTGAAGCAATGTTGTTTTTGTCTTATGTTATTCTGAAAAAAGTATCATACAGGGAAATGAAAGTTTGCATTTGCTTTGACTGAGAGTTGATTAAATAATGCACAGCAGAGTGTGTTATGCTGGGATAACCTCACCCCTAGGATGAGTTGGGCACAAAACTGCAAGCCAAGTACATCCAGTATAACCCACACTTTGGAGTGCATTATTGCTATTATACAATGGCTCTTATTATTAATATTGTGGGGACACGAATTAGCACATGTAGATGGCTATTAGGTAGAGAACAAGTGTTGGAACATCCCTTTAATGTGTAGGGACATCAATTTTATAGTATCAGCTGTACAGTTGTAATTTTTTTTTTCAAGGAAACACTCCCCATGTGAAAGCACTGCATCATGGGTATGCAAATAATCAATTGTCTGGTATCACTGTAGTGTGTTATGCGAAACCAGGCAATTAGGTATTTGCATACCCATGATGCAGTGCATTCATATGTGGTGTGTTTCCTCATAAAAAAATAAAACTGTAAAACTGATACTATGAAAGAGATGTTCCCACACTATAAAGGAGATGGTCTGACACGTGTTCTCTGCCTACCTATAAAATGTTTTAACCATGACAAATATATTTGTCCCCCACAATATAAGTAAATAAGGTTTTTATATCAAACTAAGCTTGTGCTGCTACAATTACAAAACCGTAAATTCTTTTGATAAGAGAGGCTGTGGTTTGTTATCATCTGTTGGAATAATTCAGTTTGCTGTGTAGTCATGTGAATGTATGGACTTGCTGCTGTGAGGTTGTGTTCAGATAACCTCACTGCAATAAGCACATAGTGACCAATCAGGAAATTTTCTTGCTATTTTATAATGAGAGATACCTATTTATCTCAACCATTGTAATTCATGGCATAAAAGAGTACAGTGGTGGTACTATTCTCTCAAATATAAATACATTATCCAAATGACACATTTCAGAAAATGGGTGTTTTATACGGTGTGGTATGAATCTAGCCCTCTGTAATAAAAACACATGCTACAAAGTACATGTTAAATATATATCTTTTCGTATAATGTTACAGTATAGTACTGATAAGTGAGATACCCGCCACATTTTTGTTTTGTTTATTTACCCTAGGATAACCCAACTGCAATGCAATATCTCATTCTCAGAGGGGATCCTGCTTCTTTACAACTTTAAAGCTCAGAGGGTTAAAACACTAGGGGCTGGATTTTCAAAGCCCTGAGAGTGCAGCAAGCCCTTGGTGTGCCAATCATTTGGCGCACAGGGCTTGCAGCATTCTCCCGGCCAGCGATTGGGATTTTCAGTCTCGAGCACCAAATGCCACAAGTCAGACCAGCTTTTCTCCGGTCTAACTTGTACCATTTGGGGGAACCTTTTTTACGGGGCTTGTGCCAAATTATTGGAGCAAGCTGTCGTAATCTGGGGAAACTGTTGCAACTGTACGCAATGTACTAAAATCAGGTGCAGCTGTGTCAAAGGTGTTTGGCACAGCTGTGCCAAAAAAAGGGTGTGACACGGGGCTTGACACAAGCCCTGAATCACCCTTTGAAAATTGAGCCCCAGGAGTTAAAGTTACCTGCTGAGGATCACATTGTCAGCAACTGGCTCTGATGGGATTCGAACCCTTGTTCCTAGGTCTGTGTTACAACCACAAGTAACACCAAAACAAGATGCTCCATACTGTACCTCAGTGTATCAAGTGATTTTATTTCTGCTTTATTTTTTTTTGATTGGTTTCATAAAAATGTAATTTCTAATGATGCTGCATAGGCAACCCGCATACCCAAATTGCACATGCAGTACATTTTGAAAAATCATGTTGTTTTTCTAGTCACATGTGCAAGAAATGTAACCTTTAAACTAAACACCTCCTTTAGTTTATAAACATTTTTCACCAAAACACTGAAAAGTCATTCAAACCCTTAGAAACACAATACCACACAATCAGAAAGATTTATGGGACTGTATACCATAATGTCACATTACCTGCTTTTGTTGCTTTATGCTTCAACCCTAACTTGTGTCTAAATGTAGTTGTTTGCAACTATTAAACAAAAAGGCCAAGCAAACCCTATCCATAATATGTTTTTATTTGCGATAGGTGCACACCCCAGAACCTATCACTGCACAGTACTAACAACCCTAGGATGGCCCTTCTTTGAAACTAAGCATCGATACCTCCTCTATTGTCTGACATTCAAGCTATTAGAACTCCCTTCCCCACCCAGTCTCTATGGCATTATACAGGAATTTAAGGACTTCCGTCTGTCCCTCTTTAGACCCTTTTCCGAAATGTGATGCTTTGTACAGAGCTTCCCTGAAGTCCCTGTTGATAAATCCTAGGATCCCTGTCCATATGTGGGATTTCCACTGGCTCTCTTGTCATAAGAAGATTAATGTCAAAGATAATCACAAACGTAAGCAGCTCTCTGAGAGATTCTGTAGTAGGCCCCAGTGTACTGACTCTCTTGAAACTACTGATCACCTATTCTTTCAGTGCTCCTTCATTAAAGATTTTTGGAAGTTCCTTGCTGACCAATGGGGGAACCGTTATTCTCTACTATCTCTTATGTTAATCTTATGTATGGTTCTGTTTCTTCTGCTTGGGGGAAATGGAATCTTGAAACTTTGTGTGTTTTATTTTCCATCATCAAATGGAATATCTGGATGTCTCGCTGTTTATTTACTTTACAGCAATGTCATTGCAATTATGTTGAATCATGTAACAAAATAGTTGCAGATGCACACGTTGTTTTTTTGTCAGACAGTTCGCATCTTTCTGCTATAGACATTTCTGAACTCTGGAAGCAAATTGTCCTGGATTACAGATACAGATGCGGCTGTTACTTGACCTTGTGGGGATTGGTGTTGCTTGTTTTTTTCTGTTTTGGACTTATTGCATTTATTTTTGAATTTTGTTTTTCTGTTTGTTTTTTTTCCTATTTTTGTTCTTCCTGGTTGTATTTCAGTTTTGGTTTTCTGTATTGTTCCTTTGGAAATGTACTGATTTGTCATTTAATAAAACTTTCCCCTACTCTTTTCGAGAAGTGTCATGGGATCTTTAACATCCACTTGAATTGTCACCAGAACAGGCAGATGGGACCTCGGTTTAACATCTCATCCGAAAGACGGCACCTCAGGAGTGCAGCACCCCCTCATGCTGCACTGCAGTGTCAGTATTGGGATATTAACCCAAGTGCCTGGTGTGGGGATAGAACCCAAAGCCTTCTGATCTACTAGCCTCAGAGGTGAGTGTGCTACCTGCTGAGGCACTGACACTGACCTCTCCCATTGCTCCTTCCCTTATCCCCTTGTACCTTATGGAGGACCTTTTTTTCACCCTCACAGCCTCTCCTACTTCCTTTAAAAACCAGATTGGTCTTTTGTGCTTTTTTCTTGTGCTGACATTTCTGCACAAGAATTGGTTGCCTCCAGATTTGCCCCTTTGATTGTTGCCCACTTTTCCTCTACTCCCTTGATCTGGTCTATACACACCAAGTTTTACCTAACCTTTTCCTCAGTCTGATGAAAATTTGCCCATTTATGGTCTGGGACCATCACCTTCAATGAAGGACCAACCAGTATTCCACATTCTCAGTTTAAACCACATGGAATTGTGGTCACTGGACCCCAATTATTTTCTGACTGCCACCCCACCACAACTTCCAAGTTGGTAAGAATCAAATTGAGAATGCTGTCCTGCCATGTGGGATCCCTGACCAGTTGCATGAGTAAGCAGCCTGCATTGTGTTTAGCAGTGCCTTATTCCTGATGCTGTTATCCGCAGGGCGTCCCAGTCTATGTCTGGCAGGTTCAGGTGCCTCACTAGCACTAAATCCCCTTTTGTCACCCACTCCTTATTTGCTCCCCAAGTTTCTAGTCTCCATCTTTCTTTTGCCCTGGCTGTCTATAGACCACATCCTAGCCTAATCTTTTTTCCAACAGCCGTAGTCAACTATACCCAAATCGATTCCACCCCCTTCCATCTTGATGATCCAATCCTCCAAAGCCTCTTTTCCCTTCTGGAAATAGAGAGCTACTCCTCCCCCTTTCATTTGCATCTGCCCTCCTACAGAAAGTGCATACCGGAACTGATAGATCCTGGACATTGTTCCCAGAGGCCCCTGTCTCCATGATGGCTAAAAAGGATACCATTGACTGTGGTTCATTGATCCTGTTGGTCAAGCATCTGGCATTTAGAAAGACTGCCTTCCACACTCCCACCCTATTCCCCCTCCTCTAACTAGCTGCCTGATTCCTTCCTGCCACATTCTTCCTACTCCACCTATTTCCTCTCTTCCTAGCTGGTCCATCATGACCACAACTTTATCCTTCCTTTCCATCCCTTTTCTGTTCCATGCTCATGCCACCATTAGTCCCAACTTGTCCCTTTCCCATTTCCAAAGGAGTCCCTGCTAGGCTCTCTCTATTCCCCCCCCCCCAACTAGGGAATTCCCAGCATCTGCCTCCCCCTCCTTCAGTTGGAATGGCAGTCCACATAAATATCAAGCTTCTGCTTCAGAGCACTTGTTCCCATCCTCATGAGAGGAAGGCCATTTCCCTTAAAGAGCACCCTTCTTGGTGTTGCACAGCAATAAGAGGAAGCACCCTTATCTTCATGGGAGCTCCTCTCTAGAAAAACAGCCTTTACAGTTACACCTCCAAGGGAATGGAAGGGATCATAAATTGCTCCTGAGGGGCTAGAAGTGTGATCCCTTTCCACTTCCCTGTTGCTGGGCATGCCCCCAGGCTGTGGCATTTTATGACACAGTGATAGGGACAGCACGAGGGCATGCTCCATTGACGTGTATGGAGAGTGATTTTAAAATATAATTTCTGGCCATTTAAGTGACCATTTGCTCACACTGGAGCCAGGCTTCAACTAACAAGACTCTTGTTAGTTGAACCATGGCTCCAATTTTACCAAATGGCCACTTAAACAGTCAAAAACTGTATTTTAAAATCACACTCCATACACTTCAATGAAGTGCACTCCCTGCACTCTTGTTATTGCTGCATCATAAAACAGGGTGTGGCCATCAACAGGGAAGTGGAAAGGGATTGCACTGCTAGCCTCTCGGCTGTTATTGTTACAGAGGAGCTCCCACAGATATAAGGGAGTTTCCTCTTATTTTTTTTGGGGGGGAGGGGGTTTACAGTTTTCGGGAATGGTTCTCTTTAAATAGCCTTCTGCAACAGAAGTTCATCCAATCTCCCAAAAAACCTGTACCCCTCTTCCTGCATCTCCACCAGGGGTGCAAAATGGTTTGCATAAGGACACTACTTCATATGTGTAAACTGCTTCCTTTCTTCCCCCTTTCCCACCACCTTCCACCCCCCCCCTTAGCCTATGGGCTCAGTGGGAGAGTGCAGTGTGTAGTGGTATTGGAATCCAACTCAGCTGTCTGCATAGCTGTAGTATGGTGGAGTCGCTGATTTATAGCTTCTTAGACCATGTCCCTGGTACTTTTTAGCCTATCAGCCACTTTTACCATCTGCAGGTTATACCTGCCCACCACTAGGCGTTCCCTTCCCCTACTATGCTCTGGCCCTTAAATACTACAGAGTTTTCTCTCTCCACCTCCAACATGTTACTGTGTACCCTTCTCACTCTCTCTCTCTACTGAACCCCCCTGCATCCCACCCTCCCTGTTCTAATCTAAGAACAAGTAACAAAAGCTCAACACTCGACCCTCAAGCTGGTGTAAACTCCACACCTAGCTCCACCATCCCTAACTGCCGCCTAAGCAGTGCGCACCTACAAGCCCATGCCGGCACCCAGTTGGCTGCACCTTCTCACAGCGCCAATCTTATCAAAATTGACTTCTCCTTTTTCACCCTCCCTCACCCATGTCATCTACCCACACAAATGACTCTATGGAGCCCCACGTTCTCATGCCCACCTCCAACAGATCCTCCACTGTGCCTCCGCCCTTTTCCCTACTTATTCCTCATATCAGCCCCCCTCACCCTAAAACTCCCAATACCCTCCATAGGGTATGCACAGAAACCATCCCATTTGCTAAACACCCGACGGTGTAACAATTGCCTCTGTTCACTTATCCTGCTCCTCCTACTGACGGGCAATGTCCACCCCAACCCTGGCCCTCAGACAGCACCCCAGCCCCTCCAACGGACAGCCAATGGGCTGCACATTGCTTCCATAAACATCTGCAGCCTGCAAAAAAAATGGGACTCTTTTCAGGCGTGGGTCCTCCAACACCACCCAGACATCATAGCACTGAGCGAAACATTGCTCTCCCCCTCCGTCCCTGATGCAGCGGTCTACCTCCCTGTCTATCTCCTCTATCATTCTGATAGAATTGGTAAGTGAGGGGGTGGCTGCGCTCTCTATCTTAAAGACTCACTCCCAGCTCAATTACTCCCCCTGCCACACCTAACATCAAAGGCTCAGGCACTCACCCTAAAACTAACCCTAGGCAAGTCTACCTCCCTCTCCTCATCACTACTCCCTACATCCCTCCCCGGGACCAGAAGCATGCTTTCCAAGACATCCTGTCCCATCTAGCCACTTTTCCCCCAATCAGGAAAAAATTATTATGGGTGATTTTAACATAAATTGGCTGGCTAAGTCAGCCGCCACGTTTATAGACAAGACCAATGCTCTTGATCTTACACAGATAGTCACTGCCCCAACCCAGGTAAACTCCTGTACAGGGACATCTTCCCTCCTAGATCTAGTTTTTACTAACCATCTCCACAGAATTACCAACACCGTAGTCCTTCCCGACACTCTAAGTGACCACTCCCCAGTACTCTTCACCTGGTCCTGCATTGCCTCCAAACCCCCCCCCCTAAAATTACCACCCAATGTAAACTTGGGCCTGGTAAACTTGTCCAACTCAAATCCTACCTAAGTGCCTGGGACTGGACCCCACTAGCAAATGCCCTCGACCCCGATACTGCGCTGGAACTATTTATCACCACTTTCAATAATGCCTGTGATAAGTCTGCCCCCTTTACCAAGAGAATGTCCAAAGGCAACCATGCCCCCGATTCTCGGATCACCTCTTGGGCATGCTGTGACACCGTGATGCCCTTTGGCATCTAGCAAATGAAACCCAATGCCCTGCGGACAGGCAACGGTATAGGGAAGCCCGTAACAAATGCATATGGGCCATTTGTACAACCAAAGCAGAAAACTACAAATTTTCCTTAACCACCACGTGGGGCTCCAGACGCAAGTTTTGGAATAATATTAAGGAACTCCATGGCAAAAGTACTAACCTACCTCCAGACCAGTTGGTAATAGATGGTTATCTCTCATTGGATCCCCTCAGTATAGCCTCAGCCCTAAACTTCGCTTTCACTGATCTCAGCCATGTCCTTCCCCCTAATTTCTTCGACCCACCGCCTACCCGGACAAACACCCTGCCACCCCACACTCCACCTTTCTACCTCCACATTCTTACCCCACAGACAGCCAAACCCTACCTTGCTAAAGCCCTTAACCACTCTCTCTCTTTAGTAGAGACTCCCTAGACATGTGGCTTCTCCGACTCACCTCCAGGAAGTCCTTACCCCTCTCACCCATATCCTCAACCTCTCCCTCTGTCAGGCGAAATATCCCACTCACTGAAAATCCGCCTACATCACCACAGTACATAAGAGTGGAGACCGCACCTCCCCTAATGATTACTGCCCCATCTCCATCCTGCCTCCTCTATCCAAAGCATTAGAGTGTATAGTCTCCGATCAACTCACAGATCACCTTATCAAATATAACATGCTATGCAACCAGCAACACAGTTTCCGAAAGGGACACAGTACCATCACCGTACTCCTTGAACTTACCTTACATATCCACACTGCCTCAGATAGCGGCCACCTCACAGGAGCTATCTTCGTGGACCTCTCTAAAGCATTTGATACCATCAACCATGCCCTGTTACTAAACACACTCGCCCACAATGGCCTCTCCAATGAGGCAGTAAACTGGTTCACCAGCTATCTCTCTGATAGAACACAGCTGGTTAGGGTAGGCACTGTCCTATCCTCCAGCCTCCCTGTCCGCTCCGGTGTCCCTCAGAGCTCCATCCTAGGCCCCCTGCTATTCTGTCTATACCTAAACTCCCTCCCATCGGCCTGTCCCACCAACCAACCTACCCTTATACGCTGACGACGCTGTCCTTTTCGCAACTGATCCGGACCCCCTGAAACTCCACCAAACACTCCAACATTCACTCCATGTGACTGAACACTGGCTCACCTCCCAGCACCTAATAATTAATTACAATAAGACAAAAGTCATAATTTTCTCCCACCCACAGAACCCACTGAAGAACCTCTGCCCCAATTTCTTACTGTAAACCGACCCCCCCTCGTACAAGTGGACACCTTCAAATACCTAGGGATCACACTTGACCCAGCCCTCAGCTTTAATCAACATATTCAGCACCTATCCACTGCCCTAAACTCTAGACTTGGTGTACTTTATTGATACAAACACTGCCTCACCCTTGAGGCTCTATGTCTCACCATTAACTCCGCTGTCCTCTCGCTGCTAGACTATGGCATTCTAATCTACAGTGCTGCTCCCACCTCTGCCCTTAATAGACTTTGACTTGTACTAAACAAGGCCTGCTGACTCATACTCAGATGTGATCGCTCCACGCACACCTGCTCCCTCTACAGCACCACTAACTAGCTAAACTTAGACAACAAAATCAAATACCACACCTGCTTGATGACCAAAAAGATAACCCTAGGCCTCACCCCAACTACCCTAAACAAAATCATCCACCCAGAACCCCCTGTCAGAGTCACACTAACTCAAGCAAACTGTTACTAAGGGTACCCCATTGCCAGACCTCCAAATTCCAAAGAACTTTCAGTTACACTGCCCCATCCTGGACCAATGCACTCCCCACTCTAATATCCAGTGAAACAAGATTAGGACTTTTTAAATCTAGTCTAAGGAATCACCTCTAGGCCTCCAGCCTATGTGATTGCCCCTAGACCAGCCTCTAATCAGGCTCCAGACCCAATTTCCACTGAAACTCTGTCTTGACAAACAGCCTCTCCCCTACCTTGGGCTGTGCTAAACCCCAATATTCCATGATGTCCTTGTTTATAGTTTCACTTTTGTATCTAGTGTATATCTCAATCTGATATTTTATAATACATAGCTACCTGTATATAGTTTCACTCTTGTATCAAAGTGTATATCTCAATGTGAAATTAAGTAATTCACAGCAACCTGTGTGTTTTCTGTTACCCCGTACCTCATAATGGATAACATGGAACCATTATAATCTCGCTGTGTTGTAATACACAGCAACCTGTTTGTTTCTGTTCCCCTGTACCGCACTATGTATGACGTGGAATCTTTGTAAACGAGTCTCTGACTCAAAGATCTTTCTGATGATCTCAAATAAATAAATAAATAAATAATTTCTCTCTATGCTGCTTGCAGCTGTGTATGGAGCTCCCCAAGCCTCCTGCAGATAAGTAAGCTTGACGTACAATATAAAATGTTAATTTGGAGAAAGTAGATGTTTATATTGTGTAGCTTTGTTCATAGTATTTGGAGGAAGTGTACCTCAGAATAGCATCTTCCCCATAAGGGAAATTCTTGACTCTCTGCCACAGCAAAGGTACACAGGCATCCGCATTTCCTCCTTTAGCTAGAATTACACACCACTGGCTGTCAGCAGCCAGAGCCTTTCAAAGAGAAGGGCACTAACGCAACAAAATGTACTAGCTGCTGCCATGCACACAGGCTCACAGATATAGATTTGTATTTATATATCATGCATATTTAGAGAAGTAAAGCAAAAAGCATCAAATAAATGATTCAATTCAGAAGCAAATTAATACTCCATCCCTAGTCGGCCAGCTCCTGCTGATTTGGAGGAAGGAACTGATTGCAATGTTGTAAAAAAACTACTACTGAACAAGTCTGCCTCAGGAGCAATGCAGCTCCCTTGGGAGTGAAACAGCATTGTGCAGACATGACAGCAACCAGACTAGTAACGATTTCACAATAAATGTGTTCTAGTGGTGGAAATGTATACAGTATGTTTTAAAATGCAATTTGTGGGGATTTTACTCTGTATACATATTGTAACATATCATTGGCATACATATTTCTATTTTTCTTCATTCTGTGTTTATCCTCCTGCTCTCTGGCCTGCCCCTCTCTAGCCAGAGCCCCCTGCTTCATCACCCACCTTTCCCAGGAATTTACCCCATCCTCTATCCCTCATGGATTTACCACATGACTGGGCTGTGAGGGTTGCTCTTATCCCTTTGGAGGTCAGGATCTGATAGTGGAGGGTGCCTTTTCAGTTGTGCAGAGCTGCGAGGGGCCGGCTGTCATCTTCCACTGTGGCTAGGTTATACTAATATTGTTTTCCATAACCCCAAGTTGCACTCAAGCACATAAGTGAGAGGAGCCATGCCTCGACTGCATGCAGTGTGCCTCAGTTGTGAGACTAACTGCCTGGTTCACCAGAGTGTGCCATCTCTCTTCTCCCAGCTGGGACACACTGCCATCAACAGCCCTGGCTCCCAGCCTGGCAACCTGAGTGCCAGCTTCTGAGTTCCCTTCCAAAACCAGGTCACAAGCATGAAAGCATGACGGGCTTCTGCTGTGCCGTCAGGTGACCACTGGCATAAATATTGTTAAATTTGTATTTTAATTGTTGAAAACTTGAAGGTACTAATATCAATGAACAGCCTGTAGACCTGAATATTTTACACCTTACATACAGCAGTAAAGTTTTTGCAGATGATCGTCTGCAAGAACTGTGTACCATTATGGTGAGAGGAAGCTTAAACATCATGTGCAACAGTTTTTACATATTTTTAACAAAAACTTAAAAAGCTGAAATTCAAGTCCTTGTGTCATGATTAGTGTTTCCTGAAAATTTCATGCTATTTGGCTTTGTGGTTTTCTTTAAATCAACATTTGTTAACTTACTCCATAGTGACTGAAAATAGTGAAGTTATTTCTGTCCTCTCAGTCAAACTTAGAGAGCGATGACATCATTTTGGAGTAGCTTGCTGTTTCAGATTCACAATCAGAGCAGCACTTTGTAGAGTTTATGGTCTGCTGAGCTCTCCAGGTTTCTTACAAATCCAATCTCTGGTTTGTGTTTAGATAGATCAGCTTAAGATATATCATTCTCTTCCTTTAAAAAGCTGATCATTTCAGTTTCAATGCTGAATTGAAGTAGTGGAAATCGTTTCTGTGAGAAATCAGCTTGTCTGTATCACAGCTCTGTTCTTTCTAATCAAACCTCAATTTTGTTTTCCAACTGTATAACACAGGGCTGTTTAATGAATATAAAATAAATCTAAATTTTGTTCATTCACAGAAACAGTTTGTCTTTGATGTAGACTTCATAAATACAATCATGTAAGAACATCTTTTTTCATGTCAGATTGACAAACAGGTGTTTGTCACACTCTGCTACAGTATTTCAAGCACATGTACTGTCAGAACTCACAAATTTCAGTTCTTTGGTGGTTTCTGTGTGAAAATACATTATGCACGTGTATAACTAAAAACACTATGTGGCATCCTGGTGCACCATGTCTCTGCCTCACAGTTGAGGCAGCTGCAGTCTATTGCCACCAGTCCCCTGCCCAACAAGACCCCTGCCTTCTGCTCCATATTTGAGGCTGCTGCACTCTGCTGCCCACTGTCTTCTCCCACTCAGTCAGGGATTGTGCACCCTGCTGGCTCCATCCCCTGCCTAAAGAATCAGGACTACTGCACTCTGCCGCCCCCTGCCCAAACAATTGGGGTTGCTGTACCCTGCTGCCCTCTCTCCCCCTCCCACCCTCACAGTTAGGGATGCTGCACCTGTTTCCCCCGTTCCTGTCTCTGCAGTCAGGGCTGCTGTGCTGTGTTAAGCCCTAGAGTGCCAGGTTCCCTGCCTCCACATCTGGAGCTCTGCACCATGCTGCCCTAGCCACCAGTGGTGGGGCTTTTGCTGCACCCTGCTACCAGCTTCCATTGCCCCATATGGTCAGGGCTGCTGCACCACATGTACCCCATCTCACATTCAGGGCTGCTGTACCCTGATGCCCCATGTGTCCTGCCCCACAGTCGAGGCTTCTGCACCATGTTCTTCTCTATCCCTTGTCACCACAGACAGGGCTGCTGCACCCTGCTCCTTTGTATGCACATAGGGTTACTGTAGCCTGATGTGCCCTAGAGCCCAATGCTTCTGCAGTTAGGGCTGCTGCCCCATGCTGCCACTTGCCACAAGTTTCAGGGCATTTACTGCACCCTGTTGCATGCCTCCGCAGTTGAGGCAGTTGCACTCTGCTGTCCCCCTGCCACTAGAGTCAGATCCTTTGCTACACCCTGCTGAAACAGGAACAGGGGGCAACATGTGCAGTGTCCCTGACTGTGTGGGTGAGGGTGAGAGAGAGACAGAGATAGAGAGAGAGAGAGAGAGAGAGAGGGTAGCAAGGTGCAGCAACCCCAACTGTTCGGGAAGGGTACAGCACAAGAGTAAGGGCAATTGTTGTACCCTGTCCCCTGCCTGTGGAGGCAAGGCGCTGTGTGGTGCAGCAGAGCACAATGGTGGCAGGGGACAGAGGACAGCATGGTGCAGAAGCCTTGACTGTGGGGCAGAGCACAGGTGGGCATCAGGGTACAGCCCTGACAATAGTACAGGGTGCACATTGTGCAGCAGCCCAGCCCATTTGGAGCAATGGAAGTGCATAGCAGGGTTCAGCAGCTTCAACTGTGGATGCAGGTGGCATGAGACTCTAAGATATTGCACAGCACAGCATCCCTGACTGTGGAGATAGGAACAGAAGGCAACAAGGTGTCATGGCCCTGACTGTAGGAGTGGGGACAGAGGGCAGCAGGGTGCAGCAGCTCTGAATGTTCAGGCAGGAGATAGAGGTGGCATCAGGATACAGCAGCCCAAACTGTGGGACAGGGTGCAGCAGCCATGCCTGTTTGGAACAAGGGATGTGGGCATCAGGGTGTAGCAAAGGATCTGACTCTGGTGGCAGGGTGACAGTAGGGTGCAACTGCCTCAACTGTGGAGGCATGCAACAGGGTGCAGCGAATGCCCTGAATCTTGTGGCAAGTGGCAGCATGGTGCAGCAGCCCAAACTGCAGAGTCATGGGGCTCTAAAGCAAAGCAGCCCATAGCATCCCCAACTGTGTAGAAAGGGACAGGGTGCAGCAGCCCTGTCTCTGGTGACAGGGGATAGAGGACAGCATGATGCAGAAGTCTCAACTGTGGTTCAGAACACAGGGGGCATCAGGGTACAGCAGCCCTGACTGTGAGATGGGGTACAGGTGGTGCAGCAGCCCTGCCTGTTTGGGGCAATGGAAGTGGGTACCAGGGTGTAGCAAAAGTGCCACCACTGGTGGCTAGGGCAGCATGATACAACAGCCCCAGCTATGGAGGCAGGGAACCTGGCACTCTAGGGCTTAGTACAGCACAGCAGCCCAGACTGTGGAGACAAGAACAGGGGGCAACAGGTTCAGCTTCCCTAACTGTGAGGGGGGGGGGGAGAGAGGGCAGCAGGGTTCAGCAACCCCAGTTGTTTGGGCAGAGGGCGGCAAGGTGCAGCAACCCTGATTTTTTAGGCAGGGGATGGAGGCAGAAGGGTGCACAATCCTTGACTGTGTGGGAGAAGACTATCTGTACTAAATAAGCATATAGTCTTTAGCCTTTCATAAAAGAGTTGATGCACAATTACTTTCTGCCTTTCACTGTTAGTTATGTGTGTCATAAATCCTCTAACTGCAATATATTACTACACAGTAGATGCCTAGTAGGCAAAGGCCCTAGATGACTTGCTTCATCATAAAGGTGATAATTGTTTCCTGTACTAGTGATAGTGAGTTGTGTGCCATAACTTCTAACTAAGAAATATTACACTGGTGTGGTAGAGCCACTATTACTAGAGCTAAATGGGTACTTCTATGTTAGGCCCCTGTTTTCAGCTGCCTATAGCTCTGTCATCTTTTGATCTGAAGTCCTACAAATTGGTACATGCACCCTTTGCACCAGGATCTAAGGATCCTGAAAGTCTGAATAGAATCTATCAGGTAGTTTTAAAGTTATAGAATGTCCTAACTACAAAAAATATCCAAATGATGGTGCTTTTTTCTCTCTTATTATGGAAAAAGATAAAAGATTTGAATCCTGAAGCTTTTAGATTCCTTAGATCCTGTCACAAAGCAGAAACTCTTTTTTTTTTTAGAACAAAATGTCTAAAAACAGCCAAGATTCTAATAAATTTAGCAATGCTTACCATGTCTATGCGGTAGCATTATTCATTGGATTAGTGATTTTCCATAAGGTGTTTTCATGCACCCTTGATCATTTACAGGTGTGCAACTGCTTTAGTGACCTTGTGGGCAGAATGATTGCATTTTTGCTGACTTTTCAATTTACCTCCCATCGGGCGCCCAGTGAACGAACTTACTCATTCACCGGACACCTGACAGTTGCTGCAGCAGGAGCCAATGGATTTCCACAAGGCTCCTCAGTAACCCCCATTCACCGGACACCTGACAGAGTTGCTGCAGCAGGAATCAACGTACTTCCACAAGGCTCCTCAATAACCCTTCCCCCTACTCGTTCACTGGACACCCGATGGAGTTGCTGCAGCAGGAGCTAATGGACTTCCACAAGGCTCCTCGGTAACCTCCCCCACCCCACTCATTCACCAGACACCCGATGGAGCTGCTGTAGCAAGAACCAATGGACTTCCACAAGGCTCCTCAGTACCCCCACCCCACTCGTTCACTGGACCCTGATGGAGTTGCTGCAGCAGGAGACAACGAACTTCCACAAGGTACGTGAAAGGGTCTCAGCTCCCCTCAGAAGATGCTGCAGCCTTCTTGCAATACTTGCACTGGGGTAAAATGATTAAATAATTATAAGAGCATTCCTGGTCTGTAACACTCAGCCGACAAGCCGTTTTTTGGGGAACACCTTAATTAATTATGGTCAGCTGAGTGCAGGTGATAGTTTTTTGTTTCACTCAGATTGTACTAGTCTGCATGTTTAGGAGTTCTGTTCTGATTGCTTTAAGGAGACTGTTTGTGCTTATTTTCTCCATTTTGGGTTCTGAAATCCAAATTAACTTGCTCCTACCTGCTCCAATTGCCATGGTGGCACATGCGCAGTATGCTCTCCTCTATCCTTTTGTTCCTTCTTCCTGCCTCCAGTCTCCCTTATCCTTCTGTGTCTTTTCTTTTACACAAGGCTCCTCAGTAACCCGCCCCACTCATTCTCTTGACACCCAACGGAGTTGCTGCAGCAAGAGCAGACGGACTTCCACAAGGTACGTGAAATGGTCTCAGCTTCCCTCAGAAGATGCTGTAGCCTTCTTGCAATACTTTCACTGGGTTAGCCCTTCAGTGCTACACGTTGACTGCCCCACCCTGGTCCACCCCCCCAATAAATACCTGCTGAGGGTCACATGACCAGTCATGTGACCTTGGTGTTATCAGCCACCTTTCCCATTAGCATTTTATACTGACTGCCCAGGAGGCTGGGTTGTCGGGGGTCGACCAGGAGGAGAGTGGGAGTTGGATTGAGCTACCGCAAGGCAAGTTCTCCTCTCCTCTCCAAGGGAGGTTCCTAGTTGCTCCTGCTGTATGGCTACCCCCAGGTGGAGGCCTAAGGGTAGTGCAGACAGAAGAGCGGCAAGAGTAGGGAGGGCGCTGTGGATTGTGGTGCGTGCGTGCCGCCACACTTGTGCACATGACCGTGGCATGGGGTCAGGGAGAACAATCAGAGCTGACCGGCTCCATGTAGGTTCTGGCAGCAATCTGGTGATGGGCACCAACTGGGAATAGATACGAACCCCCCAGGACAGTGAGGGCAGAGCCTGCCAGCCAGCTCCACAAAAACTGGGGTCATAAAATGTAAATAAAAAAAAAAATGTACTAGCAGTCTTGTTGGCTGGAGCCACCATGTTACCTGACTCTAAAATAGAGAGTCTTAATGTATCAATAGTATCGAGACCACAACAAGTGCTAACATGTGTGACCTGTCACCTGCTTCAGTTCCCCTAAACTGCGGGCTGCGGCAGAAGGGGGTACCAGGAAAATGCATCTCGGCCATGATCTCCATGAGAAGAAACATGGAGTTCACCATCTTATTTCTCTTGATCTCCAACAGTTATGAGGGGGTCCAGCATTTACATTAACAATAGTATATATAATTTAGGTACCTATAAAACTTGAGTTTCAACACATGGATGGTCAGACCTAGGATTTGAAAAAACACTGTCAAGATATTGGGTGAGCAGTACTATACTCTACATGTAACATAACAGCATATACATCAGTAAAGTAACCCTCACAGAATGTTGTAGAACCATGAGTTAGTTACTCAGTTTTAAATAGTCCAGAACTGTCCATTTCAGGGTAATGCACCACAGTACCAAATTATTCCTTGTGTGGTTACACAAACAATCAGGATACTCTATATAATGTAAAATAAAGTTTCTGTTCAACAGGGAAACACAGTTTGAAAAAAAACAGTACTTACTACGCCCTTTTTGGCAAGGTTTTAAAACCAGGTCCCTATGGATGAGTCAGTCACAGATTGTTGTCCCCTTCCAGCATATCCAACTCCTGCTCCACTAGATGAACGTGCCAGAAAGCTGTGACGATACTGGATGTTCGCTTCACACAATTTGACTGTAAGTCATGCGAAGGCCTTCCTGTGAAAGCAGGTAGCATATGCGTAATCTGGGAAGAAGAGTATTCTTTTTTTTTTTTTTTCTTCCAATTGTTTAACCAGGAGAGACACACTAAGCTGAAAGTTTGTTTCCAGGTAAGACCTGGGAGCACAAGGAAGTTAAGTGACTTGCTCAGGGTCACACAGAATGCAAGTGGGGGCTGTGGGATTCAAACCCAGGTCTCCAGATTTGCAGCTCAGAGCCTTAAACCACTGCACTATACTGCCTGCATTCTAGTCTTCCTGTGTTGCTGCATGTTCCTTGGCCTGCGGTAGTATTTGATCTCTCTCTCTGACCAGTCCAGTGACCATGAGGATAATGCATGGCCCCCTCATTCTGTTCTCCACACTTTATTCTGTAGGCTTTAATGATATGTGGAGGATGACTGAGTTCAAGGGCTTCAGGGAGTCACCACTCCAGAAATGTGACTGTATTATTTCCTTCTGTACCCTCGGCCTGAACAGTATTTTCTAATTGTTTCAGCCAGGTGCTGATCAGTCCCTGTTCCATAATAGATAAAGCTGCAGTAGCCAGAGCTTTCTTTGCCATTGAAAAAGATTCCGATACTGTGCTTGCCATACCATCCAATTTATTTTTCACAACTACTAGCCACTCTATGTGTGAATCAAGCTTTTTCTTGATTCTTGAGTTTGATTGTGTGAGAGCAGTGATGGCTCAATACTGACTCTCCAGCGTGGTCAGCTGATTGGAGGTGGGTAATGGCGGTGGCAGCTGAAGGTTCCCTTGCTGGGAAGACCCAGGACTACTGCATCATTTTTTGCAGCTTTCAGTCATCCCATCTTCACCAAAGTTGCATAAAGGATGTAGAAAACTACAGACTACCAATAATTCTTTGTATCCTCTACAGACGTTATAAAAAAAACATGACATTTTAATCCCAATTTGATGCCTGTACCAGGAGCTTAGACAAAAAGCAACTCTCCTGCTAGGTTGCTAGACTCCGTCCCCAAGATCTGTTTTTTAAAACAGTTCAGATACCAGGATCCCATCCTCAGTGGCACAATTGAGTCCTGGGCCCCTTGTGAAAACATGTAGCTATAAGGAGCCCATCACCAGTGAAATTCTTGAGTCCAGGATCCCCCCCCCCCAAAAAAAAAACATACAACTACCTGGAGCCCATCCCTGGTGGCACACTTTTGTCCAGGTATTCCCCTTCCACTCAAACACTGGGAACTCATCCCCAGTGTCAAAAACATGTTCAAATAAAAGTGATTTCTCCTGCTCTTTACTTTCCCACACACAGCTTCTTGTAAGTGACAACAGCCTATCACTGTTGTCACAAAAGGTTCCCCATCTCCCCCCCCAGAAGGGAGTCAGCACAAGCCCTCATTTATCTCCTTGGTCAGGCATCATCTGAATTCCATATCACAAATTGCAGTATTGGAAGTACATGCTCACTGCATATATTTTCAAAGTCATCCTGCATGAGTTGTGGTTCAACCTTGAAATTACTGGCAGTCAGCATCTGTTAACAATATTAAACTTTGCAATACTGAATTCTGATGTCATAATGTCAAGGGGTGAGAGGACAACTTATGCCAGCTGGGGGAATGGGCTGGTGCCACTGGACACCAGGGACAGCATGACTTGGAGTAGGGAAGAGGTAGGCCATACCACAGAACACTATGGACCACTTGACTGGTAGCAGGGCCAGGGAGAAGGGTGTGGATCCAAACACAGTGCACTTGAGGGGAGAAAAAAATTGTAGAAATGCAGAAATGCCATGTTGCTTGTAGCACATGCATGTGGTATAAAACCACAACAACTCCAGATGGAATTTGAAAACTGTGTTTTTTAACACCAAATTAGAAGGCTGCAAGATGTGCTGTGAGTACATGCCCAACACCTATTGATGCCCCAGTGCTTCACGTGGCTGGAGTTTCATCAGGGGATGAGCTCTATAGTACAAAAACGCCCCTTAAATATTAGACATAGTGCTGACATCACATCATTGATATTACGTGAGACTCAGACACCATAAGTTAAATGCTAGTCATGAAAGAAAAATGCAGTATACAGTAGCTAAAGTGTCCAAATCTTGATATAAATGTGCTGCTATTTACAAGTGCGGCATACAAAAGCAGAAGTTAAAACTTTTCTTAGACTGGGAGTGGGTTGCTTATAAGGAAACAACAATAGAGTCATAGCATATAAATTCTCTCTTGCTCTTAAACTTCAGAATTGTAGCATTTTACAATTAGTATTGTAATGACATGAATATTTACTGAACAGAGGTCACAAGTCCTGAGACAGCATTTGGATTCATGTGTTTGCAAACTCCCTGCTTGAGCAGCAGTTCACATGGAAAAGGAGTTCCCAAACTTAGCAAGGGTATCCTAAAAGAGACAAAACAATGTGAAGTTAGTGTTGAGTAAACATTAGTATTATACAGATTGATCAAACAAAAAAACAGCACAGTACAATATATTTAAAAAAAGTCTCATTATCAGCATCATATATTTATAAAATGGGTAAGAAAAATGACTGAAAATCCAGTGTCCAGATTGAATGAAACACATCACATGGCCATGCGTACATCAGAGCGTGACTGCACACCTGCACTTTTACCCCCTCCAAAACAATTTTGCCATTTTATAAGATAGCTAACCCACTCTAGGGTGCTCTGATATACGCATGCCTTGGGTGGTTGATGCACTCAGCCTGCAGCCTCATGCATAACAATGCACACCAAGGCATGCATATATCACAGCATGATCGCACACCTAAGAATGGGTTATCTATTACATATATATATATGTGCGTGTGTGTATATATATATATATATATATATAATTTCACATACAGTACAGTTGTACAATTAAACAATCCTTCAACTGACCCAGAAGTGGGAACATACTCACTGAAAATTGGTACTGGTAGTAATTACTGAGAATATAACTATGTACAAGAACAGATTAAGGGGATTCAATCTAAACTCAAGATTGGTTTTAGACCCCATATTCCATTGAGTCCCTGTGATTTTAAACTTTTCAAAGTGAAGATCCAGTATATTTTTTGTGGAGCAGTTTGTTCAACCTATTTTCACCTCTCTTCCTCAAAGGCACTGATTCTAGCACCATGAATTTGAGAGCTTTAGAATCTCCATGATGTACCTCTTGAAAGTACAGCCCCACTGTGGTTACACTATTCCTGTTTTTGATACTGTGGAGATGCTCTTGAATTCTTTCTTTAACAGGACAGATGGTCCTCCCAACGTGCAGTTTGAGACACTTGCACCATAAGGCATATACTACAAAATTAGAATTGCAGTTCAGCAATTCTCTTATTTACACTTTTTTCTCCACAGTATTCACGTCTCGAGTTTTAGCTTGAAGGCAGTTTTTACATACACTGCAGTTGCCACATTTATTCATTGCATGGGGGGGGGACGCTCAGGCAGCCTGTTTAAATCAGTGTTTTTGTCTCTGTATTTTAAACTAACTGTAGACTAAGTTATCCCTAAGTTGTTTGCTCTTTTGAATTAAATTCTTGGGGATTTTTCTATGACTTCTGCTAAGCTATTGTCATTTTGTCATCCTGTAGGATCAGCCAATATTATTTGAGTGTCCCCCAAGTTTGCCACTGAGATTAAATTCCATGGCAAAGCAGATGGGTTGTTTCAAACACCATGAAGTCTTGCTATATTAGGACTTATTGCAGTTAGCCACTGCACTTGAACTGCCCCGGAGAGGAAAGAGTTAACTCCAGAGAATCTGGAGTTCTAAAGCTCGAGGGCGCTATACCAAAGCTCTATCTGGGCAGTTTCAAATGAAACTGTCAGATTCTTCTCCACTTCACTGAACAGTCGCTCCGAGTCAGCTCCTTTCAGCTCGGTTCATTTCTGGTCAAGTTAGTATTTTCGTTCATTTGAACCGCAAAAAGTAATTATTTTACTGCATTTCGGTTAAAGCTCTATCTGGTAAACCGTAGTACAAAATGTAAAGTCTGTGTGGAAATTTAGTTATCGTTCGTTTTGAACCGATCAGTTTGCTTATTTTAACGCTTTTAAAGTTTTGGGCTTTTAGAGTGCGGTACCGGTTCTTATCGGTTCTAAAAACCTTGATTTTAAATAGGGTTTTTCAAATACCGTGAAACGGTTAGGAACCGATAAGGGTGTCTTAGCTCTGGCACGGCCATAAAAGGACAAGTTTTTGTTAGGCTGGCATTATGTCTGGGAAACCCAAAAGAAAAACCGGCCCACTGGTTTCAACACTGTGATGCTGTGAGGAAGCCTTTGCCAAGGCTGTCCCACACACCACTTGTGTTTATTGTCTGGGGTCTGACCACCTCCTGTCAGACTGCCAGGTGTTTAAAATTTCTCTGCAGCCACCCTGAAAAGAGATAGGGCCGGCTCAGGGAACTATTGGCCAAAAGTCCGCTGACCCGGATGGCCAGCCCGGTCCAGTACCCACTGGACCAGAGGGAGTGCCCTCTGACCAGGGCTAGACTTCCTCGGGCAAAAGGATGGTTCAGAGGAACCAGTTTAAAAAAAAAAAAAAAAAAAAGAAAGAAATAAGAATATGACAGAGAAATCAGTAGGTTTGGAGTCCAAGATTGTCTCTCCAACTGCTGCAGAAGTAGTTCAGCCATACAGATTGTCCAGTCACTGTTTCTAGGTCCTGTCGAACCATCTACAGTTGGTAAAGGTGGCTCGTTCAGTTCCAGTGGTTCAGGTTTATGATGTTGAGGAATTGTTATGAACCACAGGAGTGGGAGGAGGAAAATTGATCAATCCATGTGTGGCTGGTAGGGTCTGGACGTGCCACTTAAGCGGACATTTCTCCAGACAGACTTTAGAATCTCCTCCTATTCTGTCTGAGTCCCTTTCTCAGTTTATGTTTTACAAAAAGCTTGCAGAATCCCCCCAGCTTCCTTTAGAGGAGGCTATGGATGAGTAAAGGGGAGCCTGATTATGTAGGAATGATGGGCTAGGAGGTTGTCTTTCCTTTGCATAAGTCATTTAGGAAGTAAACAACTAAGATTTTATAAGATTCTTCTTTCTGTCCCTCCTGTAAGATAAAAAAATGGACAGAAGGTGTATTTCATCAGGCTCTGTTACAGACTTCCTCACTGAGCAGTGTAGTCATGTAGGTGTGGTACAAGCTGCAGCCTGTGTCAAGGTTAGTTCCTGGTTTCACATCCTCCTGAATAGGATTCCAGGAGGATTGATGCCATGGCAAGAAAACAGTATATGGCAGCTTCTGTGGGACTCAGACAGGCAAGTTGTATGGCTTATGTGGCTGATTTTGAAATCTAGGTGGGGCCATGATATTGCAGTTAGCCAAGCAGGCCATGGCCAGCTGGCTAGCGAGGTTGGAACAGGTGGCTGCTAATGGCACTGAAGCCTCTAAGTTCAAGTTCATACTGCTGTTGGTGTTAATCTTGTTTTCTCTAGGGTCATGACCACTTCTGTAGCTTTCCATAGGTTGGCATGGCTCAGATGCACTAATCTGTCCCAAGATACTCTGTCAAAGTCTATGGATTTGTTTCTTGTTGTGGGTAATTCTCTGTTTGAGGAACAAACAGAAAGCTATATGAAAACATGGATGATTACCTACAAAAGTGCCCAGGTAGAGGCTCAGGCCTCCTCTGCTTCGCCAGAGGGGTCTCTTCAGAGGCAGAGATAGACGGGCACAAGTAAACCGTCCCTCCCTTAGCTCCAAGACTATTGCCAAGCAGGCACTCTGATGGGGTGCCCAGGGCCGATTCTCCTATACCAGTGGGCAGGTTGGTTTTATTTCAGCCAGAACTGTGTGTCCCTAACTCGGACAAGTGGGTTCTGGAAGTAATAGGTCTGGTTCTCAGCTTCAAACAGTTTCCAAAGATGAGAGCCAGACAGGTCCACCTGCAAATCCTTCGGAATCCTTGCTTTGGGAGCAGAAGTTTTTCTCCTCTGAACTGCAAAGCAGTAGAAAGGGTCCTCTTGCCACCGGGGCAAGGGGCTGTGCTCATGATACTTTCTTAACCTATAGAAGGCAGGAGATTGGCGGCCCATCTCAGATTTAAGGTACCTGAACAAGCATCTTTTGAAAACAAAGTTAAAATGTTAACTCTGGCTGAGGCCAGGGACTGGCTAGCTTTCCTGGACCTCAAGGATACCTATTTTTTTTTTTTTCATGTCTTGATCAGGCCTTCTCACCGAAGTACCTCAGGTTACCTCAGGCCACTACCAGTTCAGGGCAATGCCCTTCGCCTTACCTCTGCGCCAAGGGTATTCAAGAAATTCTAGCTGTAGTAGTGGCTTTTAAGAAGGCAAGGGATTGCTTTGTTTCCTTTCCTGGATGACTGGCTCTTAGTGGGTCAGTCTCAGATCAAGTAAAATCCCACTTGCAAGTCATCCAGCAGCTTCTCACCTTCTGGGATTCCTGCTGAATTTACCAAAGTCTGTTCTCGAACCAGTTCAGGTACTAACTTTCATAGGTGCAGAGTTGAACACAAAGTTAGCCAGGGCATTTCTCCCCTCTAAAAGGGTAGGCAGTCTCTTGCCCTGGCATCTTCCATTACTCTGCGAGTCTCTTGACCAGCAAAGCATTTTCTACAACTACTAGGGCACATGGCTGCTTCCACAGCTGTAGTGCAGGGAGCAAGATTCCAGATGAGGGACATTCAGTTCCATCTGAGGGCCTATTGGTCCCAAAGGAGGGATTCCCTTTCCAAATTGGTTCTAGTGACCCAATCCCTGATCCTGGCCTTACACTGTGGCAGGATCAAAGCAATCTAAAACTAGGGGTCCTCTTCATTCCCTCACCACGGATGCTCCTGTGTTAGGGGTGAGGAACTCGTTTAGGCGACCTGTCCACTAGGGAGTGTGGTCTCCCTAGGAATCTCTGCTCACATCAATTTTTGGAACTCAGAGCTGTCTTTTAGCTCTTAGAGTTTTCAGCTTGTCCAGAACAAGGTAGTTCAAGTCAGGACAGACAACACCACAATAATGTGGTACATCAACAGGCAGGGGGCACTCGGTCATCAGCCTTGTGCACGAAGCAATGAAGTGGTGGTCTCTGGCTTACTCTGAACACCTCCTTGATAGCAGTTCACCTCCCAGGGAAGGACAATGCCTGGCAGGTGCCCTCAACAGGTTCTCAGGGCCATCACGATTGGGCTCTGAATCCTCAGGTGCTGGGTTTGGTCCTTGCCAGATGGGGCTCATTTTCAGATAGATCTTTTCGCGCCCAGATAACCACTAACTTTCTCTGTTTGTTGAGGCCTCCAGTGCTGGGATCAGCCCCTGGGCGCTTTTCACTTGGATTGGAAAGGAAGTTTCTGTTCACCTTTCTCCTTTTCCCTTTCTTTCAGGGTACTAGTAAAATCAGATCTCAACCCTGCAAAGCGATTCTGATTGTTCCAAGCTGGGCCAGACAGCCCTGGTACCCATTGTCTCTGTCCTTGACAGTCCACCCTACCCTGAGCTTGCAGGGTGTCCATGACTTACTGGCCTTTGCACAAGGGAGTGTGTTATCCGAACCTCAAATTCCTCCTTCTCAAGGCAGCTCTTGAGGAGTTAGAATTTGCTGATTTACACACTTTTCAAGGTGTCGCGGATATTTTAAAGCTTCAAGAAGCTTTTCCTGGCTACTTACAATTCTAAGTGGAACAGGTTTTCAGTCTGGTGCGCTGAGAAGCAGATTATACCACAGTCTGCTTATCTGCCCATTTTCTGGACTTTTTGGTCCATTTTAAATTCTTTAGGTCTTAGGCCAGCTACCTTAAGGGTTCCTTTGGCAGCTGTCTGTTTTTTCTGCAAGCAGGGAAGCCTGCTTCCTTTTCTTCTCAACCTGTGTTTTCCAAGTTTTTAAGGGGTTGCTTCACACCAACCCTCCTTTTTCGGGAACCAGCTCCTGCATGGAGCCCGAATGTTTGCATTGCTCAGTTAATGCAAACCCCTTTGGACCTCTGTCCCCAGCAGAGCTCAAGCTTCTCACTTGGAAAATGTTTTTTTCTGGTGGTTTCACTTCTGCCAGGCGCATAAGTGAACTACAGGCCTGGCAGTGGAAGAAGATTTTTTCTCCCCACAGGGATAAGACAGTCCCTAGGACTAACACAGGGTTTGTCCTAAGTGGTTTCAGGTTTCCACCTGAACCAATCCATCTCTCCCAGGATTTTCACTGAGCATTCTTCCTCAGGTGAGAGGAGACTGCACAGCTTGGACGTCAAAAGAGCCTTATGCTACTATTTGTAACGCACTCAAGGGTCACAGGTTTGAATCCTCCAACTCTTCCTTACCTAGGGCGAGGTTGGCAAAGGAACCTGCCACTAAGAGGACAATTGCAAGGTGGATTGTCTCTTGTATCCATTTTGTTATCAAAGACTAGGTAGGAGAGCCCCTCAGGACTGAGGGCTCACTCCACCAGGTGTACAGCTGCATCTCTAGCGGCTGCTAGAGATATTCCCATTCTGGAAATCTGTCGAGCTGTTACTTGGAAGACAGTTCACACTTTACCAAGCATTATTCCCTGGATTTCAGTCCAGGAGAGATGCTGTTTTTGGCACAGCTGTGCTTCAGAGCCTATTTCCTAAGTAGGTTCTGACCCTCCTCCATGGAGGTACTGCTGTGTAATCTGCAATAAGTTCTAATATAGCAAGACTTTATGGTGTTTGAAGAAAAATTACTCACCTTAGTAATTGCTTTTCTTCTCATGGAGTCTTGCTATATTAGGACCACCTCAACCTGCCCCTCTCAGAACTTCTACTGGGGTGGGGTGGCAAATTAGTGCAAGCACTGTGTCATGCCATTGTAGTTCTTCCTTCACCCTCTTTATTTAGGGTTAGGGAACTAGGGTTTCTGGTTGAGTGATTTGTTGGCCCCTTCCTGGACTTGAGTCTTTGGGGGAAGGGGGTTCCTAATAGTGTTGTCAGGGGGGAAAACTAATAATACCATTATTCATTCTTATTATTGTTATTGTTGTTTCTATTGTTGTTATTACTACTAGTAGGTAGCCATTTGCCTAGTGTAGAGCTTTCCACACAGACTGGTTGCTTAGTGTTAGCTTCGTAAAGATCTGACAGTTTCATTTGAAACTGCCCAGATAGAGCTTTGGTATAGCGCCCTCGAGCTTTAGAACTCCAGATTCTCTGGAGTTAACTCTTTCCTCTCCGGGGCAGTTCAAGTGCAGTGGCTAACTGCAATAAGTCCTAATATAGCAAGACTCCATGAGAAGAAAAGCAATTACTAAGGTGAGTAATTTTTTCTTCTCTGCCGTGGATCTTCTGTTCATAGAGATAAATAGTACAGCCCTGATTTTGATCTTGCTCTCTAATGAAACATCCAGGTTAGCCATATTATACCCTCTTTTTCAAAATTTAGCTCTAAGGTCATTAGCTTAAGTTTCAAAATCTGCTGGACTGGAGCAATGTCTTTTCAGATGTAGACATTGCCCATATGATATTGAGGATGTAGGTCTCCTTTGATGAGCGCTTTCTGTCCTCAGAAGATTGTTAGTGGCAGAAGGCTCATAGCACCTTTCTTTTCTCACTTGATAGTCTCTGTGACGTTAAGCGTAATGTCCAGGAAGTTTGACCTGATTTTACAAATGTTACTCATAAACCTCAGATTGATGTTATTTTGATTTAGCCAGTGAACATACTCTTTTGCTTCACTTTCTATACCACCCCACACACAGACCGCATCATCAGTATAACGGTACTAGCATTTGATGTGGTCTGTGTGTGGGTTGTTTCCTGGATTTAGTGCAGTCATTTGTTCTCAGTAGTCTGAGACATTTGCAAAACATGGTGCTATAGAAGCCCTATTTCTGTTCCACAGATCTGAAGCCAAAATTCACCATTAAACTCAAAACTGATGTGGGTCAACACAAAATTCAGAGTTTCTAACAGAAACTCAACTGAAAATCTGTGATATAGTGGATTCTTTTGTAAAGAGTATTCACATGCCCTCAGCCTATAACCATTTCCTATCATAGTGTATAAGGATTCAATGTCTATACCTAGGAAGACGTAACTTGGTTCCCATTTAAACTGATTATGTTTCTAAAACATGCATAACATCTATGAAGTATGAGGAGAGAGATTCTATACTGTTTTTCAAAAATAAGTCAACAAATCTACTCAGATTATCTGTCAACGAATTGACACCAGAAGTAATGGGATACCCTTGTGGATTGATGTATCTTGGGGGGATGTAAATAGTTAGGTCACAGGGTGTATGTTTCCAAATATACAGGAATTATTCTTCTGTAATGCATCTCTTCCTTTTAGCCATTTCTAGCAATCCTAGTAGTTCTTTCTGAAAACTACTAGTAGGGTCCCATTTCAATTTCTGATAGTAGTGGGTGTCTGACAGAAGATTATCAATGATACCTTTGTGGAAATCAGATGACATAATTACAGTGTTACCCCCTTTGTCTGCCAGTTTGATCACAATATTTAGCATGTTATTGAGTTCTTCTCCAGCTTTTTCTGCTGTAGAGAGATACCGGCAGGTAAATGGGGTAGCATTTGTCATTATTTTTTCAGCTTTCTTCATGACTATCTTTTTATAAGCTTTGAAGTTTGGGTTGGTACAAGGAGGGCAAAACACAGAACGAGATTTGAAGATAGCTTTTCTTAACAAATCAAATTTCCTCCTTCAAGCATCATAGAAGGGCATAGAACATTCAAATCAGTATTCTCTTCCTCCAATTGCTGGAAAAAAGTTCACCCAAAATATTCAGATTTTCCAAATCTCGTTAGTCTAGTTGTTGTCAGTCCTATTACCATCCAATGTCACTGAAGCCAGAGATTTTTCCCACATTTTGGTAATTTCTTCTGAAGAACTATTGGAGGTTTCATTTAAGAGCACAATCTGTTCTGGGTCAACACAGAATCCCATATTACCCTGTATCCTTTGTTGTCTCAAGTAGAAATCTTTCAAGTGTAGCTTTCTGAAAAATGTTAATATGTCAATTTGTACATTGAAACTATCTGGTGCTGCTGAGGGAGAAACGTTCCACAGGATGCAAGGGACAGATTAATTTAGGGCAGGTTGAGGGAGGGAGAGTGCTACTGGATGTAAGAGACTGCTGAGTTTGGAACAGGGTGAGGTAGGGGTGCCAATGAACATCTGCAAGACCTTGGAAATGGGTCAGGGTTAAGGAAGGGGGTGCCACTGGACACCAGGGTTAGCTTGGTACAGGAGCAGAGTGAGGAAACCAATGTCACTGCACTTGAGGAACTGCTTGGCATTAAAGCTGGTATTGTCAGTAGAAAGTAGTGTGCATTTGTTATTACATATCCATTTAGAAAGAAAGAAAATTAGTTACAAAAAATACATTAATGCATCATTAAGGGTTGAAGCCTAAAGCCACAAAAGTAGGGAAAAGTGAAGTCAGAATTTAAAAAGTCCAGTGACTGTTGATGAATATGTGGTGTGTATTTCTTAGTGTTTGAATGATTGCTCAGTGCAACTTTGGGGCTGCAATAACGTTAGCACTTCTCTAGCAAAGTATGGGGATGTAAATACATTTCTATATCTTGAAAGACAATGCCAAACTTGGGGATACATCAGTGTTACTTTATATTTCAACCCTCACTGATACAGTAACATAGTTTTTATGTTGCTTGCATGCATGTGCAAGAAACACAGTGCCATCATCCGAGTTTTCGGAGGTGTGTCAGCCCGTCTTCCAATGCAGTCAGTGTGTTTGCAGGCACGGCCCCAGTTCCCCAATGAGTGCTGCAGCTGTCTATGACAGCAGTCCAAAATGCAGTGGCATACAGTTGAAAGGAGAGCTCTGCTTCAGTGAGCACTCTCCCCATACACTGCAGCTGATGTGCTCCCCTCACGCGCACACTCTATGGCCGATGGGGTGCCCAATTCCCGTCGGATCACGCCCCCAACAGCTGTCTAGGTCCACGCTGGGAGCCCACCCAGCGTGACAAATCTTATTTTGGCGATGGGGTGCCCAATCCTATCAGCTCCATGTCCCCGAACAGCTTTTCCTACTGCCACGCTGGGAGCCCGCCAGCGTGGCAAACGTCCGCGTCGTCTTCTTAAAAACAAAACCTGTGAATAAAACGTCCCTCGTGAGTCTCCTGCCCCTCCCACAACCCGCACCAACCCACTGTGCACCCTGCCTCCCACCCTCACCCCATACTTACCTCCGGAGCTCAAGCGACGATCATCGGTGGACCGGGAACACGTCTGCACTCTTCAAAGCCGACCGGGAACTGAGGAAATGCCGGTAAGCTGTATAATGGGATAGATAGGGTTTTTTCAACTTTGTTGCATATCTCAGGCATTTTTGGGAATTTTGGCCCCAAATTTTCAACATGGGGTTTTTGGGACCCCTCCTCATGAATTCATGCACTGTCATGGTGTTAATCAGGCCCGAAGGATGATTTCGCAGTCACTGTGCAAAATCACCTTTTGGGACCGATTAATGAAATGACACTGCCAGTGTTCATAAGGTGGGCTCTCAAAAAGCCTATGTTGAAAATTTGGTGAACAAATTCCGAAAAATGATTGTTTCTGGCGTGTGTTGCGCAGTTCTCCATGCCTTTCGTAAGTTCACCAATTTTCAATATTTTCCTCCAGATTTTCAACATTGCCATTTTACCACACCTCCTTATGAGCAGTGCAGCTGTCATTTTCACATCTTGCCCAAAACATGTTTCCGCGTATGGCGACAATGGCGCCAGTTGGTGTATGAACTCAATGTATGGGACACTTTAAGAAAATCACAGTGACACTGTTCATGAGCAGAGGTCATAAAATGGCTATGTTGAAGATTGATGAAATCTAAAATGACTGTTTTCTGGCGTGCGCTCACGCAGTTCCTCATGCGCTGGTAAGTTCGCGAATTTTCAATATTTGCACTCCAATGACTTCCAAATACCTAAACAGCACATAGAAGCATACAGCATTCGGCATTGACAAATGCTTGTTGTAACTATTATAGTAGCCTACAAGGTTCAAGTAACAGACAGTACTATTGACATGTTCTTTGCAGGTGGTTTGGTTGTTTATATCTGCATCATTTGTTGTAGTCTCCCAGGTTACCCCTATAAAAGGGATTTATTTCCAGTGAGTTGCAGCAGTAAGCAAAAAAAACAAGCATTTGTCAATGCCGAATGTTTGCTTGCTGGCATTGGCAGTGGTAGTGTAGAAGTTACAGAGCTGCGTAATAGGAATGGCAGTGAAGTATTGAACTGAAGCCAACCCCACCACCACGTTGCAGAGAGTGACAGACATTGGGGTGTGCGTTTGGGTCGTCAGGCATAACGGCCATGCCATTTCACCACACCCCACTCTGCAGAGACTGACAAGTGTCACGTGTTCCTTGGGGTCTTTGGCCCTTATGCACACCCATTTCATTGGAAATACGGTGAGATGGGTGCGATATAGGAGAATGGGGAGTGAAGTTTGGGGCGAAGAGTCCAAGGGCATACCTCGATGCCTCTCAGTGACTGCAGGGTGTGGAATGGTATGAGCATCATAGGCAAGAATCCCAAGTCACACCCTGATTCCTGTCATTCTCTATAGGTTGAGCAATTTAGTTGAAAGCCTAATACCTCAGGCATTCATTGGTATGTTAACTCCAAATTTTCAACATGTTTGTTTTGTGACCCCACCTCATGAACAGGGGAATATCAGTTTGGTAGCCAAAAGCTGCTTATGCACAGTGACTACTGACATTTAGCACCACAGGTACAAAATATTCCGAACAGGATGTAAAAATAACAGCTGTACTCTTTCATGGGAGGTGTAAAATGGCTATGTTGCAAATGTGTAGTAAAATATTTAAAAATGGTGAAGTCACGCGTACATAGAAACTGTGCAACGCACACCGTTATATAATTAGGTTGGGGATTTTTATAGCAGATTGTCAACTCAGGCATTTTGGTGCCTCCGATCATGAACAGTGTCACTGTGATTTTCTTTATCTATGCCGAACAATGATTTCCCACAGCGACCATGCATCTCTGCACTGAAAGTGTGAAAACACACTTTGGCCATGTTGTGAAAAATGGCAGCTGTACTGTTCATAAGGAAGTGTTGAAAAATGCCACTAGTGAAAATCTGGACTGAAAATATTACAAAGTCATGAACTAACGAGGATGCGTGAAAACTGCACAATGCTCACTTGTAACACAGTCATTTTATGGACTTTTGTCACCAAATTTTCAACATAGCCATTTTAAGACCTCTGCTCATGAACAGTGTAACTGTGATTTTCTTACTCTGTCCTAAACATTGCTTCCTTTACCAACAACACTCCATTGTGCTCTACATAGGTGGAAACACATTTTTGGGCAGGATGTGAAAAATGACAGCTGTACTGCTCATAAGGAGGTGTGGAAAATGGCAATGTTGAAACCGGAGTGGAAATATTGAAATTAAAACCCACGAAAGGCAGTGTGGAACTGTGCAACGACACTCAGAAACAGTCATTTTTAGGAATTCTGTCACCAAATTTTCAACATTGCCATTTTAAGATCTCTGCTCATGAACAGTGACACTGTGATTTTCTTAATGTGTCCATACACTGAGTTCGCTGCGACTGCGCCATTGCGCTACATGGGAAACACGTTTTGGGCGAGATGTGAAAAATGACAGCTGTACTACTCATAAGAAGGTGGGGAAAAATGGCAATGTTGAAAATCTGGAGTGGAAATATTGAAAATTCGCAAACCTATGAGCGTGCGTAGGAACTGCGCAACGCACGCTCGTAAAACAGTCATTTTTAGGATTTTTTTCACCAAATTTTCAACATAGCCATTTCAAGACTTCTGCTCATGAACAGTGTCACTGTGATTTTCTTAATTTGTCCCATTCATTGATTTCGCACACTGACTGCGCCATTCTGCGCTACATGGGTGGAAACACATTTTGGGTGAGATGTGAAAAATGACAGCTGTACTACTCATAAGAAGGTGTGGTGAAATGGTAATTATTGAAAATCTGGAGTGAAAATATTGAAATTTCACGAACTTACGAGGCTGTGTAGGAACTGCGCAACGCACGTTCGTTAAACAGTCATTTTTTGGAATTTTGGCACCAAATTTTCAACATGGGGGTTTTGGGCCCCCTTCTCATGAATGATGTCACTGTCATGGTGGTATTCAGGCCCAAACAGTGATTTCGCAGTCACTGCGCAGTCACTGCACGAAATCACCCTTCGGGCCCGAAAAACGCCATGACAGTGACATCATTCATGAGAAGGATCCCAAAAACCGCATGTTGAAAATTTGGTGCAAAAATTCCCAAAAATGGCTGAGATATGCAATAAAGTTGAAACCCCCCTATCTAACCCATTATACAGCTTACCGGCATTTCCTCAGTTCGCGGTCGGCTTTGAAGAGTGCAGACGTGTTCCAGGTCCACGAAGATCATCGGCGCGGTCCGGAGGTAAGTATGGGGTGGGGGTGTGGGGAGCTGGAGTGCGCGGGTGGGTGGTGGGTTGTGGGAGGGGTCGGAGACACATAGCTGGACCGTTTTTTTCTTACAGTAAAAAAAGACGCTGGGATCGTGCCACACTGGGGTGGGCTCCAGCGTGGCACAAGGACTTTGGGGAGGCGTCAGCCGACGGGGATTGGGCACCCCTGCCGGCAACATGACTGATTGCCACACTGGGGTGGGCCCCAGCGTGCACAAGGACTTTTGGGAGGCGTTCAGCCGACGAGGATTGAGGCACCCCGTCGGCAACATGACTGGATGCCACACTGGGGTGGGCTCCCAGTGTGGCATCAACTCTGGGGAGAGACACATGCAGCTCAGCCGGCGAGTTGGGCACCCGTCGGCTATCACGCTGCGATGCAGAAGCGTGCGGCTGGTGGGGGCTGCGGCGTGAGCAGCTTCTTATCGCTGCTCACTAAGCGTAGCTCCCCCTTTCAACTGTTTGCCACTGCATTTTGGAGCGTGTCATAGACAGCTCCAAAATGCATTGGCTTACAGGGGCCGTGCCTGCCAGCACACTGCCTGAATTGGAGGAGGAGGTGACACGCCTCCGAAATCTCCGATGATGGCACTATGTTTCTTGCACATGCGTGCAAGCAAACATAAAAACTACTATGACTGTTGCTTCATCATAAAGGAGCTAATTATTTTCTGTGTTAATGACTATGAGCTGTGTGTCACAAATCTTAATTGAGGCATATTATTATTGTAGTTTGTTAGGCATTGTAGGGTAAAACACAACTAGAGTAAAACCAATGGATTGTCACTGTTATTTAAACTCCAAGGATCCTTATATCCCAGACTCATCAATGGTCAGGCTTTTTTTTTCCCTACTCTAACCTCACTTTTTCCCTACTTTTAATGGCTTGTGACTGATCCATAACAGACGCATTAAGATAGATTTTGCAATAAATTTCCATAATTTTTTTTAAAAAAAAAAAGGAAATTTAATATCAGACACACATTGCTATGTATTGGCAATCCCAGCCTATAGTCTATATTGTCAATACTTTTAAAGAGCTAATGATGCCTCAAAGAAAACTTTAAGAAAATATAATAATTAGGTACAATTCTGCTTGCATTCCATTTATATTTTGTATATTTGTGCTCCCCATAATTTATTACTGAAGAAATGTGTATGAATATATGATCATTGTCCCTTAGAGTTCATTTTGAAGTCATCTGCCTCTATAGCTTACTTCTCACTTCAAGTCATAATCCTATTTTGTGACATCACAATCTGTTGCCATGGGAGTGACTATGAGGTCACAAGCAGCATTCTATGACTTCAGGTAGGGAGAAAGCAGCAGAAACAGATGAACTCTTCAGGAGTAAAGATCCTGTTTTCATGCAGATGACCTCATTACTAAATAATGGGGAGGAGAAATACAGAACTAATGGAAAATACAAGCTAGACAGTGCCTAAATATTATGTTTTCTTAAAGTTCTCCTGAATATGTCACCAGCTCTTTAATGGCAAGTAATTCATAGTGTCAAGTGCCACTTCATGCATTCACCCCACCCTCTGCCAAGCAGGCCCTAGTGTACAGAGGCCCCCACTTTCCCTCACTCCACTCTGTGACACACCATTCCTGCAATCCACAGGAAGCTCCATGACTTATCCACCCCAAACCAGTTGTAACCACACACCCTCCGGCTACTTTACACAGTTGGCACCCATACTGGGCACAGACTCAGAATTTAGAAATGTTACCACCCCTAGCTTTGGGAATGTATACCAGACTCATTCTTCTAGAGATCAAGGGGTGGGGGGTGTACAAAAATAATAACTTATTTGGTATTTACAAAACCAAGTCTTGTGGAGAGATTTTTTGCTAGGAATATGCTAGACCTATCTTCTGGAGGGGTACCCAATAACTCCATACAGGAAGCAATACCATAACTGTCCATACAATAGTTGGGGTTCTAGAGTGTGACTTTATTCCAAAAGATGTTCTTGAAAGCAAGGGTGAACCCTCAGGATTTACATATTGTGGCACTGGGAACTTGCAGAACAACAACTTGAACTGTATCTGACAGAACCTCTTTGTATTCCCACCACAGTAGGACATATGACGCTTGCACTCTGTATTCCCACATCGTGGGACATAGAACAACTTGGACTTGTATTCCCACATGTCGTAGGACATGAAACATTGCTTCCAGTGGCATATTGGTCACAACTGAAAACACTTTTGGCTAAACTAGCCCCATTCTTCACAACCAAAGAAGAAAACTGTAATCCACTCCAGGGGCTAAAAATATTCTCTTCAGACATTTGGCCATTTGTCTAAAGTAACCAGGTGCCCTCACTGAACCTGTTAGTCCTGAACTGATTACTCCAGATGGGGGTCTTCCCACCCTTTGCTCCCAAATCCATACTCAGCCATTCTTTCAGTTACATCTTAAACATTGGAAACCTTTTGAATTACTTTTGAATGAACTGATCCAGAAGCAAATGATTTGATACCTTTTAATGGACCAACATAGATGTAACAACAAGAACAAAGTGCTCTAGCTTTCGGACCAACCAGTCCTTCTTCAGAAGCTCATGAACTGGCATTCCAAATTCAAATTCACCACCTCAGTAGTGTAAAGGTAAAAAAGTTTCGAACAGTGTGGTATAGTCATACCTCTGGACGTCACACACCTCAGCCAACTTTACTTAAAAAACAGTCTTGCATGTCTGTATTTACTGGAAAAGAAAACTACACCTTCCCTCTGGGCATGGAACACAATAGAAAAAGATTGGGTTCAGTGGATAATGGATAAATGAATGTTTGTGTTCTTTGGCCTCCCCCTAGGATCCTTAAACAAGAGCAAACAGGTGGGGGGGGGGGCCCTTTTTCAAAAAATGGTAAAACACTTTCAAGTGTCCTTTCAATCTTTTTTTATTCTTCCCCTACGTTTCGCTCATCTATTGAGCTTGTTCACGGGGTAATCTTGTCTCAAATATGTCTCTAAATATACAATTTTTAAAGTTGCATTTAGTTACAATTTTATTGTTTTTTTATTGTTGTTTTATATATTTTTTATATAGCATATGTTCTTAATCTTTCTTATTTTTCAACATTTAATATCATCAGCGGTGCTTTCTGTGAGCCTGTTCATATCATATTTCATATGTTAAATTTCATTTATGGCTCAACAAACATTTGATTTATATTTTCTCATTATTCCCTGTTAAAGACAACAAAACAACATTATTGTAAATTACATTTGCTGCTCCACTCTCCATATAGTGCTGCTAAGTTTTACTCCCTCCTATTGCTGGGATTGACCCCCTTAAATAACCAAATCTGTTTAGCATACCTTCGTTTTTTTGGCAGTTTTCATAATTATTTCAGTTCAGGTTTGTTTATTGGAGTGTTTACTTCCTGAATTTCTGAAATACACAAATGCTCAAAAATGTGCCTGAGGGCATTGTCCTGTTTTATATTTAGGCAGAAGGTTACATACTCTTTTATTTGCCCAAATGTTAAAAACAGCTCTTTACCTTATAATGTGCTGCTGCCTTGCCTCGGGAATCTTAACTACTGCATGTAGCTGTAATGGCTGACTGGCTGTTGGTTGCTAATAGTCCTTATTACACCTTTCTCAATTCCCACATTCCCATGTGGCCTAACAAAGCGGACTCGAGAGGGAAGGACTATTAGCAACCAACAGCTGGTCAGCCATTACAGCTACACGCAGTAGCTAAGATTCCTGAGGCAAGGCAGCAACAAGTTATAAGGTAAAGAAACGTTTTTAACATTTGGGCAATTACAAGAGCATGTAACCTTCTGCCTAAATATAAAACAGGACAATGCCCTTAGGCACATGTAACCCCCCTGTTCCCTGGGGTTACTAGAATCCCATCAGTATCAGTGTTAGGTATGGAAGGCAGCTAGTGATTTTTTAGTTAAATGGATTTTCACTCTGTCCCTCTCTGCTGCTTGGTTTCAGCTGGAAGATGGAGAGATGATGTTATTTAAAACTCTCACAGCAACATAAGCCACAGCTGTTGTTGTGAGTGGGGAGCTTTAGAATTTTGTAATAGTTCCGTGCCAGAGCTCAGAGAGTGAGCAGTGTGGGCTCTGATAAGTACTAGTTTTTCTCACCCTAGTGGAGGACTGCCTGTTCCCGACTAGTGAAGTGGTGGACACCGTCTCCAGGAATTCCTGTCTTTATCCCATGTGGGATGAAGGGGACTGCTGTGGATTTTAAGGGCAATCCCCTGATCCAACCCAGAACTTTGGTAAAGCTGCCTGTGTGTACAAACTGTGAGTAGATTTTCTGTCTGAGAGTTACCCAGAATCTGTGCCTGCCTTTTGTCTGTGGGGTGACTCTCTGCTAAAGGGACCATTTTACTAATTTCTGTGAGGATTCCCTCAAGAATTTGTGTTTTAAAGATCTCTGACAATAGTGGACGTCCCATGTGTGGCTTGCCCTTTGTTCATGACTTTAACCATACACCCTAGTGGTGTTCTTGATGTTAAATGTGATAAATATTTCTAGACAGCATAATTTTCTATAGTTTCAGTATTTGTGAGGTGTAACTCTGAAAGAATGGCTGGGTTTGGACAAGGAAGTAAAAGGTGGGAGACCTCCCCCATCTGGAGTGACCAGTTCAGCACTTCAGGTTCTAAAAGAGTGCCTGTTTTCTGTCAGTACATGTGGCCAATGCCTGAAGAAGTTTACCCCTCATATGTGGGTTTCTCCACTTTACCCCTTGTATGTGGGTCTTGCAAGTTTTGAGCATTGAGTACTCCAATGTGGCCCGAGTGCAACATTCTTATCCTATGCCATATGGGAAATGTACCAAGTACTGGCCTAGTGCCACCTTTCCAGAAGATTTTGTGTGTGTTCACAGTGGCTAGTTCCACAATTTTCCAGAAGTCTAATCCTATGTAATATGGGAACTCTTCTAAGAACTGGCCTAGTGGCATTCGAAGAGAAATTGTGTGTGTTCTCTGTGGTTAGTTCCACATTCCAGAAGTTTTAATCCTATGCTATATGGGAGGTTTGAGTTCTGTTTCTACAGACGTGTCCTGCATTGCCTTGTGCAAGTGTAAACCCTTGGGTCTACATCTTTGCTTTTGTTTTCCAGCTGTGTTTCAGAATAAAGCCACACTCTAGAATCCCAACCTGGTATGAACAATCCTGTTAATACTTCCTGTGTGGATTTACTGGGTACCCCATCCAGAAGTGCAAACCTAGCATAGCCCTTAGCAATCATTTTCTCCTCAAGATTTGGGTTTTGGTATAGGTCTGGTTGTATCTAGTATGTACACACCTTCTGTGTTTTCTACTATGTCTGCAAATTACATTTTATTGCTTTGTACCCCCACCCCTCTCTTTTCCCTTAGTCTATGGGAGGTGTGCCCACTAGTTAAATAAGGAGCCGGTGGGGGGTTACAAAAATGGGGGCTCATTCGTCGATGTTGTTTAATTTGGGGAGAGAACAGGAGATTGTTTGCTTAGGGTATGGCTAGCGTTTTGTCTCTCTGGCAATGTGGTAGCCCAAAACTGGAAAGGGAAGCTTTGCACAAAAGGATCTGCATAGGATAGTGCCATTCGTATGTGCTGCTGTGTGCCTGCTGTTACAGTGCTGCTGTGTGTTTGTGCCAACTTAACAATGGACTGTAAAGCCAGAAAGCATATGTCCTTGACCCTGCATCAGAATGTTTTACAGAACTTCTAAAATCTCAGGTTTTTAATTGCCAAAAGTATTGTGGACTTTAGAAAACAAAGAGAGAAATGTGCCCTGAATGTTTCATGTGCTTTGTGCGCAAATTGGGGAGTCACTAAATAAATTGGCAAGTTCTGTGAGTGAAAATGGTCAAAAACAGTGCTCCCACCTTGAAATTGCAGCCGAGAAAAAAAGTTAAGTTTGCAGTTTAAATTTGCTCTGCTCAACGATCGCCATGGAGGAAGAGCATGAGGAGAGAGAGAGAGGTTCATTTGCATGTCATTGAGTGATTGGTGCAACTGCAATCAGTCCTGCCCCCTGGACAGCTTCAGAGTGCAGCTCAGTGTTCAAGAAGGAGAGAGCAAGTGTTGTGCGAGCTGGTCCGACTAGGATCAACCATCGAGGGGCTTGTGAACATTCTATTCTGTGAAATACAGACTTTTGCTGTTAAAATTCGGGCTCAACCTGTTATCCAACTGACGGGAAAGTGAGCAAGGCGTTCATGGTAACAATTTGCGGGATCGCCAGCCCGTTTCACCCCAGAGGTTTTCCAGAATCAGCACCAGGCCAAAAATTTCCACTGGAGAAAGCCAGATACTGATTTCAGTGAGTATCATTCAAACAAACTGCATCAAACTGTTGTGATTTTCAAGTTAGCTGAACCAGCTGAATCTGTGTGCAAGCAGTGAGATTGTTTTGCAAAGAAGGACTGTGAGTTGGAACAGCAAACACAACAAACAAAATTCTGAGCATAGACTGTGAGCATTTATTATGGGTTCAGCAATAGTACAATGTTCTTAAAGCAAGTGAGAGACTGTGAGTTGCATTATCCTGCAGCAAACAGGCAATCCTGTGAAAGAAATACTGTGGCTTGCAAGTGACTTTAAGCATGTGTAAATAGTCTAATTCGTGTGCTGATCGCAAAGTCCTGTAAAATCATATGAATGTGCTGAGAAAGAAGCAAGCAGTGCAGATGGGGCAATTAATGAGAACACACATAGATGGCATCCACCCTGACATGGACGCAGAGCAGAAATGGGTGATCATAAAGCTAGGGCTGATTGAATCCACTAAAGCTTGTGTCGGGAGCCAGGAAAAGAAATTAAGGACCAAGCATCCAAGCTGGATGACCAGAGAGGTAACAGAGAAGGTGAGGGGTAAGAGAAGGGCCTTCTGAACCTACAAGAGAACCAACGGGGGCAGAGGATAGGGAGAACTATATGAAGAAATCCAAGGAAGTGAGCAGAGTGGTCAGGACTGCAAAGGCAGCCAGGGAAAGGAAATTAGCACATAAGATTAAGGAAGGAGAAAAGGATTTCTTCAGGTATATCAGGGAAAAGAGGAAGTGCAAGGATCAAATATTTAGGATCAGGAAAAGCAGTGGATGGATAGACGAGGGGGCTGAGAAGGCAGAAGTACTTAATGAGAACTTCTGTCCAGTGTTCACAAGCGAGAGGGATGGGCCCATTCCTGTTGGGAAAGGGGGGTGCAGGCATGGGGGGTGAGATGACCACAGATGGGGTCATCATGGTGGAAAGGGTGCTGGAGGGTCTTAGGTCCCTGAAGGGTAGACAAGGCACCTGGGCCAGACAGGGTACATCCCAGGGTGCTGAGAGAGTTCGCAGAGGTCTTGGCACAGCCACTGGTGGATCCGTTCAACACCTCGCTAAATACGGGATGTGTGCCCAGAGACTGGAAGGAGGCACACGTGGTATCTCTCCACAAAAGGGGGCCCAAGGAAGAACCAGGGAATTACAGACTGCTGAGCCTCACTGTAATTGTGGGGAAACTGATGGAATCTATCCTCAAAGAAAGGCTGGTGCAGTTTCTTGTGGATAATGATCTGTAAGACGACAGACAGCACGGGTTCATCGCTGGCAGATCCTGTCAGACAAACTTGGTTGATTTTTTTTGACTGGGTCACAAGGGCGTTGGATGAGGGCCATGCGGTAGATGTAGTCTACCTGGATTTCATCAAGGCCTTTCATTCAGTGCCACATGGAAGGTTGTCCTGCAAGTTGAGGAGTCTTGGTATAGGGAGGAAGCTAGCCCGATGGGTAGAAAACTGGCTGAGGGACAGGTAGCAGAGGGTAGTTGTGGGGGGAGAAGCATCAGAGCTCAGGGCAGTGACAAGTGGTGTCCCACAGGGATCAGTACTGGGACCAGTCCTGTTTAACATTTTCATCGCAGACATAGCAGTTGGGATCAAGAATAAGATCAGCCTCTTCGCCGATGACACCAAGATCTGTGCTGAGGTGGATGGGGAGGAGGGTGACAAATTACTGCAGGAGGACTTGGTAAGACTCGAGGAGTGGTCGCACACCTGGCAGCTTGGGTTCAATGCTAAGAAGTGCAAGGTGATGCATTTCGGAGCCAAAAACCCAGGATACAGCTACTGGATGGATGGTATCAAACTGTCCACATGCAATGAGAAGGATCTGGAGGTGCTGGTGACCAGGGAATTTAACCACTTGGCCCAGTGTAGGAAGGCAGTGGATAAGGCTAACAGGATGCTAGGGTGCATAGCAAGGGGGATTACATCCAGATGTAGCAAAGTCATATTGCCCCTGTACAGGTCCCTGGTGAGGCCGCACTTGAAATACTGCGTGCAGTTCTGGCACCCGTACTTGAAAAGGGATATAAAACTACTGGAGGCAGTGCAGCAAAGAGTACCAAAGATGATCCAGGGGTTGGGGGACTGAACTTACAAGGAAAGATTAAAAGAGCTTAACATGTATACCCTGGAGGATAGAAGAGAGAGAGAGAGAGAGAGGTCATGATTGAGACCTTCAAGTGCCTGAAGGGGATGAACAAAGTAGGCTTCAAAGGTGGGTTCACTCTCCATAATGCAAGAGATACCAGAGGGCACTCCCTGAAGTTAAAGGGGGGCAGATTCAGGAGGGAAAGGAGGAGGCACTACTTCACTGAAAGAGTGGTAACAGGGTGGAATGCTCTGCCTGAGCAACTCGTATCAGTGCAGACTGGGGGGGTGCTTCAAGAGGGGGTGGGACAAATTCAAGGGGAAAGTACAGACCAGGGGGGCAGCTGGGGGAGGGAAGAGTTAATGTGAGGGGGGGCAGCTGCAGTCTAATGGGCTGAAGTGCTGCACACTCAAGCAGACTAGAAAGACTATACGGCCTGTATCTGCTAGCAATTTCATATGTTCCTATGCAGGAATTACAGTTTGAGCAAAATCAGTAGCAGAAAAGGTTGGATGCGCAGTTTATTGAGTCAGAAACAGATGTGATGCATGAGGAACGCTACCGCTGCCGTTACAGGGCGGGGTTAGCAATGTAAACACAGCAGCGGGGAGCCATTTTGTGAGACTGTACTGAGAGTAGTAAACAAATGATTAACAGTGAACCTTTATGTTTTAATCGCAGATATGGCTTTGGGAACATCCCACTACCCGGATCATGCCCAAGCTATGATAGCAGAGGTGGTGGCCACACTAAGGGGAATAGAGAGAACTGTCTATGGTGAAGGGTTGCCTCCAGACATTGCAATCCCTAGCTATCCAGTGAGATTATGCATTATGTGCCTCAGGACTGGAAGGGATGTGTTTCTGATACCCCACTGTTTGGATTGCCTTGTGAAATATGGTATGAGCAAGGGTGCACCGCTAGAGAGGGCATCACGAATTTGATTGGCTCCCATCTGGATCAAAGTAGAAAACCCTGCAAGCAGAGCACACAGCACCGAGTTGAACCTGTTGAGGGAGGCCCCATAGAGTGTGGCGCAGAAGGAGAGAGTATGGATCTACTGCAAGAGCAGACACCTAGATGTTTCCACGCCTGTGTCCCAGATGGGCAGTGTGATGGAAATATCCGTGGACCCATGGATGGAATGTCCTAGTCCTATCCTATCCTAGTAGGGGAGGATGAACTTCAAGAGACATTGAACTGGGAGATGTCTACCTCTGCGCCCAATGAGGAGTGGACTGTCTTGGGAGTGAGGATGACTGCTCACTCCTGGGCCCAGATTTTGAGAGAGGAAGAGGAGGAGGATGAGGATATGTATCTTCATCTTGAAGGTCCCAGTTTTTGGCCTCAAACTCTTGCCTCAGAGGAGCCAGAGAGAGAGAGAGAGAAGAAGATGGCTCCAGTACCCTGCCTATAGAGATGGTCAGGAACAAGTTCTTTCGTTCGTTAAGTATGCGGCACTGGCTTAACCAGAACTGGCCACCCCTAAGCCAAGCCATGGACCCTACACTTGTGAAGAGTAGTAAGGAGAAGAGACTGGTATGTAGGAGGGCTGACGCCATATATGGGAGGTCCTTTCCTACCTTTCCTCTTAGAGTCTGGGAGGAAATTGAACAGAACAGGCAATCCTGGTTATTGGAAGAGGCAAGCAAGAATTTGCATCCTGGTGCAGCAGCATGTGTCAGAGATAGAGTCATCAGTGATAGACTGAAATTCTGGAAATTGGGCAGAACTTTGTTTATGGACACTGTTCGAATTATGGACAAGGCAGGGAATGATACATTCTATGACATCAACTTTGAATGCCCAGATGGTGCCATAGTTCTTGCACCTCACCCCAAGTGGTATTACCCTTAATGGTGCCACTCCCTGCAAGTATTCCCAGCATGCCCCGAGGGAAGCAAAACAGGGGCAGCGCAGTGTCTGCCATCCAGCAACAGCAGTATCCAAGGAGGAAGATGCAGCTCTTCTGGTTTTCCAGGATTCAAGGTGCATCCAGATTCATCAGCACAGCAGTGTTTTCCCATTTATATCGACTGGCCTTCCAGATTACCTCAACCCAGCTGTTTTTCCTGATTTATCACCTGGTATCCCAGATGATATCATCTCAGTTGTTTTAATGTTCCATGGTTCAATTTCTGAGATGACATCAGCCCAATGGTTTTCCTGTTTCATCGCCTGTTTTCCAGAGGACATCAGCCTAAATGTATCCAAAGATGTCACCTGGTGGGTGACAGTCTTCAGCTTGGAGAAATAAGGTGATCTTGTTTCAGTCTTCAAGGAACTGTTAAGACCCATTTTTCTGTGCTTTAACTGACTTTGCACAACACACCCTACACCTGGCAGACTACCACAAGCTGTTTGAACTGTCCTCAAAGACTCTCCCCGTGGATTGCAGTGCTTTTCAGGCCCTGCCCTGTTCTAGGAATGTTCCTCAGCAGGCTCCAGCCCAGGAGAGACTATTTTATAGACTTTGCCCTTGGGCAACAACATTCTGTCACTAGTGTGGGACTTTTAGGGCATTCCATCCCCCAAATGTGTTGTATAATGTCTGTTTTGCTATTTTTCTACTTTTGTACTTTCCTAAAAAAAATTTTTGGGGGGTTCTTTAGTGTTCAGGTGGAGATTTAGACACTGTGTGGTATGCAGTATGTGTTTTTTGGGTTTTTCTTCCCTTTCAGGTGTTCCTGATGAAGAAAGAAGAGAAGAAAAGAAGAGGATGGGAGCTCATCAGAGTTCCTCTGTTTTAGTAGAGTTTTTATAAATGCTATTATTAACAGGTGTTAACATGTTTTTCTTCACAGGTGTAAGTGGGGAAAGTGTGGGAAATGTAATGCATTGTAATGTATTGTTCACTGGTGTTTTTGGTTTGCAGGTACCCTGGGTTTGGGGGGAGTTTCCCCTGTGGGCAGCTTGGTCAGACAGATTTTCCCTAGAGGGCTAGTGGGATAGACAGGCTGTGGTCCTGAGCTGGAGTAAGGTCGCAGTTCTGGTCTATTAGGGCATGCTTCAGACAGTTTTTTTGAAGCCACTGATCTTCCATAGATAGATCATAGAGTAGGGGCTGAAGTTTCAGCCGCTGGCCTCTGTGCCTTTAGTGTTGCCTGCCTGTGCCTGGCACTTGGTAGGAGAGGGCCTGATCACCACTCTCTGTAGGTAACACAGAGGGTAGCATGGTCTGGTGCCAGGTAGAGGAATGCCTGCAGACAGTCATTTACCTGTCTAGGGGTGAGTGTAACCCCCTGTTACATGGGGTTTCTAGAATCCCATCAGTATCAGTGTTAGGTAGGGAAGGCAGCTAGTGATTATCTAGTTAAATGGATTTTCACTCTGTCCCTCTCTGCTGCTTGGTTTCAGCTGGGAGCTGGAAAGGTGATGTCATTTAGAACTCTCACAGCAACATAAGCCACAGCTGTTGTTGTGAGTGGGGCTTTAGAATTCTGTAGTAATTCAGTGCCAGAGCTCAGAGAGTGAGCAGTGTGGGCTCTGATAAGTACTAGTTTTTCTCATCCTAGTGGAGGACTGTCTGTTCCTGACTAGTGAAGTGATGGAAACCATCTCCAGGAATTCCTGTGTCTTTATCCCATGTGGGATGAAGGGGACTGCCATGGATTTTAGAGGCAATAACCTAATCCAACCCAGAACTTTGGTGAAGCTGCCTGGGTGAACAAACTGTGAGTAAGTTTTCTGTCTGAGTTGCTCAGGATCTGTACCTGTCTTTTTTCTGTGGGGTGACTCTCTGCTAAAGGGACCATTTCACTCATTTCTGTGAGGATTCCCTCAATAATTTGTGTTTTAAAGATCTCTGACAATAGTGGACGTCCCATGTGTGGCTTGCCCTTTGTTCATGACTTTAACCATACACCCTAGTGGTGTTCTTGATGTTAAATGTGATAGACATTTCTAGACAGCATCATTTTCTATAGTTTCAGTATTTGTGAGGTGTAACTCTGAAAGAATGGCTGGGTATGGACATGGAAGCAAAAGGTGGGAGACCCCCCAGTCTGGAGTGACCAGTTCAGCACTTCAGGTTCTAAAAGGGCATCCGTTTTCTGTCAGTACATGTGGCTAATGCCTGAAGAAGTTTACCCCTCATATGTGGGTTTCTCCAGTTTACCCCTTGTATGTGGGTCTTGCAAGTTTTGAGCATTGAGTACTCTGTCGTGGCCTGTGTGCCACATTCTTATCCTATGCCATATGGGAAATGTACCAAGTACTGGCCTAGTGCCACCTTTCTAGAAGATTTTGTGTGTGTTCACAGTGGCTAGTTCAACAATTTTCCAGAAGTCTAATCCTATGTAATATGGGAACTCTTCTAAGAACTGGCCTAGTGGCATTCGAAGAGAAATTGTGTGTGTTCTCTGTGGTTAGTTCCACATTCCAGAAGTTTTAATCCTATGCTATATGGGAGGTTTGAGTTCTGTTTCTACAGATGTATTCTGCATTGCCCTGTGCCAGTGTAAACCCTTGGGTGTCCATCTTTGCTTTTGTTTTCCAACTGTGTTTTGGAATGAAGTGACACTCTAGAATCCCAGCCTGGTATGGACAATCTAGTTACTGCTTCCTGTGTGGATTTACTGGGCACCCCTGTCCAGAAGTATAAACCTAGCATAGCCCTTAGCAAACGTTCTCTACTCAGGACCTGGGTTTTGGTATAGGTCTGGTTGTGTCTAGTATGTACACACCGTCTGTGTTTTTCTACTACATCTGCAAATTACATTTTACTGCTTTGTACCCCCACCCCTCTCTTTTTCCTTAGTCTATGAGAGGTGTGTCCACTGGTTAAATAAGGGGCCGGTGGGGGGGGGGGTTACACACATTTTCGTGCATTTGTGTATTTCAGAAATTCAGAAAGTAAGCACTCCAGCAAACAAACTTGAACTGAAATAATTATGAAAACTGCCAAAAAATGAAGGTATGCTTAACAGGTTTGGTTATTTAAGGGGGTCAATCCCAGCAAAGGGAAGCAGTAAAACTTAGCAGCATTTTATGGAGAGTGGAGCAACAAATATTGTTCACAATAATGTTGTTTTGCTGTCTTTAACTGGGAATAATGGGAAAATATAAATCAAACATTTGTTGAGCCATAAATGAAGTTTAACATATGAAATATGATATGAACAGGCTTACAGAAAGCACAGCTGATGGTATGAAATGTTGGAAAAGTAAGAAAGATTAAGAACATATTCTATATAAAAAAATATATAAAACAAAGTAAATAAAAAACAATAAAATTATAACTAAATGCAACTTTGAAAATTGTGTATTTACAGACATATTTGAGACAAGATTACCCCGTGAACAAGCTCAATAGATGAGCGAAATGTAGGGGAAGAATAAAAAAAGATTGAAAGGACACTTGAAAGTGTTTAAGCATTTTTTGAAAAAGGTCCCCCCCCCCCCCGCCTGTTTGCTCATGGAACACAATAGAACAGGTACTGGTTTTCTGTAGCCAAAAATCAGAATTCACTCACTGATAGACATTTCAGGCAGCTCCAAAACATCCTGGATCAAACAGGGGATTGCCCCTAGAATCCATCCACTAGCAGTTCTTTCACCCCTCCAGGGATGAAAATCAGGAAATCCTGCTGTAGACAAGGTCTCCACCACTTCTCTTGGCAAGCTAGAGAATACCAGAACTAGAGTAGAATGCAGGGCCCTCAACTCAGAGCCCACACGCTGAGCAGTTCTCACTCCTCCAACTTCAAACTGCAACTCCAACTACTGACTCACACTGACTCTTACTGACTCCTGTCTCAACATTCTAATTCCCTTCTCAACAGCTGGCACAAGGATTATGCTGCTGCAAGAGTTCCAAATGAGCTCATCACTTCAATCTCAGCTGAAGACAAGTAAACAAAAGAGTGAGTACGTGAAAAAACATTTTAGTTAAGCACCAGCTGCTTCTCCCTGCCTAGCACTGATACTGAGGGGATTCTAGTAACCCTAGGTGACTGGGTGGTTACACTCACTGCATACCAGATGAATGGCTGTCTGCAGTAATATCTCCATCTGGCATTAGGCCATCCTACCCTCTGTGGTACCTATGGGGAGGTTGCACAAATCCTCCCCTACCATGTGCTAGGCACAGGCAGGCAACACTAAAGGAACAATGGCTGACTGATAAGACTTCAGCCCCTATTCTATGATCTATCTATGGATTCTCAGTGGCTCCAAGAAACCTGCTTGAAACATGCCCTAATAGACCAGTACTGAGAGCCCCTACTGCAGATCAGGACCCCCAATCTGTCTATCCCCCTAGCCCTCTAGGGAAAACTATTTGCCCTAAACTACCTACTGGGGAAAAATCTATCCCCCAACACTTCCCAGGGTACCTATGGACAACAAAGGAAATATACACTACATTGCATTACATTTCCCAAATATCACACCTAGAAAGAAAAACATGTTAACACCCAGTTAACCATAAACATTTCTAAAACACTTAGAAAAGGGGAACTCGGATGAGTTTCAGCATCCTCTTCTGTTCTTCTTTTCTTCTTCAGGAACACCTACAAGAGAAGAAAAACACAAAACACATTCTGCATTCCAACACAGTGCCTAAACCTCCACCTAAAACTAAAAACCCCAAAAAAACATTTTTTATAAAAGTACAAAAGTAAAAAATGGGAAAAATACATTTATATAACATATTTGGGGATGAAATTCCCTAAAATGTCCAAAACTAGGGGCCAATGTCACTGGTGCCCATAGGCATTGTCCTTGAAAGAGTCTCTCCTAGGCCGAAGCTTGCTGAAGGACAGTTCTTGGACAGGACAGGGCCTGTATAGCACTGCAATCTATGGGGAGAGTCTTTGATGAAAACATTAATGTTCCTTGGAATGTCTTCAAATGTAGGATGTGTTATGCAAAGTCAATTAATGTAAATAAATAGGGGTTTATCTTACCAGCTCCTTGAAGAGTGAAAACATTTCCTTTTACTCTGTGAGCTGAGAACATTCTTCCTTTCAGACCAGATGGCATCTTTGGATTCTGCCGGGATGATGTCCTGGAAGGCCAGACAATGGAACAGGAAAACTGCCGGGATGATGCTTCTGGAAAACAAAACGATGAAACAGGAAAACTGCTGAGATGATACCTCTGGAAAACCAAATGAGGAAACAGGAAGACTGCCCGGCTGATGCTTCTGGAAGGCCAGATGATGTAACAGGATAACTGCTGGACTGATGAGTCTGAATACACCTGAAGAAATCCTGGAATGCCAGAAGAGCTGCATCTCTCTCCATAAATACTGTTGCTTCGGATGCCAGACATTTGGCCCGCCACTGCTCGCTTACTTAAGGCATGCTGGACATATTCACAGGAAGTGGCACAATTAAGGTAGTACCACTCAGGGTGTAAGATGAGGACTATGACCCATCTGGGCATTCCAAATTGATGTTGTGAAATGTCTCTTGCCCAGCCCCATCAACAATTCACACAGTGTCAATGAACAGAGTCCTGCCCAGTCTCCAGAATCTAAGGCGGTCCTTTTTGATTTTGTCACTTACACATTCTGGTGCCTCTGGCTGCATATTCTTTCTTGCCTCCTCCATAAGTCAGGATTTCCTGTTTTGTTTGATCTCCTCCCAGACTCAGCAAAGAAAGGTAGGATAGGACTTCCCACTCATGGTGTCAAACCTCCTATGAATCAGTCTCTCTTCCTTACTACTCTTTATTAGTTTGCGGCCCATGCCCTGTCTTGGGGGTGGCCAGTCCTGGTTGAGCCAGTGTTTCAGACTCAAAGAATGAAATAATTTGTCCTCCACTACTTCTTAGGATAAGTTACTTGAGCCTTCTCCAACTGTCTCTGACTCCTCTGAGGCAAGAGCTTGGGGCAACTCATGGTAGCCCTCACTGTGAAGATACTCTGCTTCATCCTCCTCTTCCTCATCACTCATGATCTGTACTCAAGAGTGAGAAAATGTTCTCACTCCTGAGGCATTCCATTCCTCACTGGGTGCAGAGGAAGACACCTGCCAAATCAATGTCTTTTGTACTTCGTCCTCCCCCACTAGGCTAGGACTCGGACCCTGATTCCATGGGCCAACTGATCCCTCTGTTGCACTGTTCATCCGGGACACAGGTGTGGAAACCTCTCTCTGTTCCTGCCCTTGCAGTGGATCAACATCAATTTTACTTGCTCCTTCTGTAACACACTCAGTAGAACTTTCCCCAACAGGTTCAGCCTGGTGCTGTGTGCTGCTACTGCTGCTGGCAGGGTCCCCTGCCAGGGTCCACGTGGGAGCCAACTAAATTCTTGTAGCCACATCTGGAGCTGTACCCCTGCTCATTCTAAATTTTGCAAGGCAGTCCGAGCAATGGGGTATCAGAAACACATCCCTTCCAGCCTTTAGACACACAATGCATAGTCTCACTGGATAGCTAGGAATTGTTACATCCAGAGGTAACCTTTCATCATAGTAGGCTCTCTCTACCTCTCTCAGAGCTGCCACCTCCTTAGTGATCATAGCTTAAACATGATCTGGGTATCAGGATGCTCCCAAAGCCATGTCTGAAAGCAAACACATAAACCTTTCATTACTGAATTGCGCACTAGTCACATATTGTCTCACAAAATGGCTCCCTGCTGCTGTGTTTACATTGCTGACCCCACCCTGTCATGACATCTATAACTTTTATTATGCATCACACTGTTCCACTTGCTCAAAAAAACGAGTTTCCAACTTTTCTGGCTATTGAAATTACTTTAAACTGCAAACAATTGTCTCTGATGGCACATCTCAGCACATTCATATTGATTTAACACTGGTAACTTCACTTTGTGATTAGCACAGTACAGGAAAATTCTGTTTACATATTTACAATTGCTCAAAGTCACTTGCAAGCTCCACAGTCTTTCTTTGCTCATGTTTGCCTGTTTGCTGCATCCCACTTATACAACTCACAGTCCTGCTACTTAGAAATTTACTGTTGCTGAATCCTTGTCTCATTGCTCATAGTCTATTGTTCAGAATTTTCTGTTTGTTGTGCCTGCCTTTACAACTCACAGTCCTTCTTTGCACATAAATCATACTGTTTGCACACAGGTTGAACTGAAGGTGGGGCTGAATCAGAGTGGTGGAGCTGGGGAAGGGAACAGACATATCACAGGGAAGTATCTGCTGATTTTCACTGATTGTATTGCTGTTATTGTGATTTTTTTTGCAGCTTATTGTTGTTTTCATATGGTACCAGGGTACTTTCTGACTTAAGTTGGAAAGGTGCCTGTTTAGGGAATTTTGCTGATGCAACTGAGTGTCTCAGTGAGGGTTTGCTGGAGTAGCTGATTGTCTCTGGTGCTCAGGAGGGGCTCAGCCCACCCACCCCTAGTGCATCACTTCCTTTATACTGGTAGCCTGTGACATCATACGGTACCTGCTGACTGCATACACACAATATTAGCCATTTTATTTCAGTACACAACGAAGCCATACACCACAGGGTAGAGGGATTGGAAAATAAGGAAAATAGTGCTGCCAACAGACAGGGGCAAGATAGAAAGAAGAGGAACCTCGAGAGGGAGAATGGAGCACAGGGAACAAAGAAGAGGAAGGGATAATGGGACCAGGGCAACAGATTGGGGAAGTCTGGGAAGGGGACACGGTAGTGGGCAGGCCGGAATGAGGATCAGTGTATGGGAAGGAGGCAAAGAATCAGGGAAGGGGGGAACAGAAATCACAGGGGAGAAAGGATTGTGGGTTGTAATAACTGTGGAGAGGCAGTATTCATGGACACCCTGTGGAGGACAGGGGGGTGCTCAGTCTGTGTAAGGCTGGGGAGGCTACAGAAAGAAGTACTAAGGCTAATGGGGGAAGTGTCAAAGATGATGAAGGGGCATATTAGGTCGGGAGGACAAGGGAATGTGGAAAGCACAAAAGACATCCAGGAAAAGAAAAAAGATGGGGGAGAGAAGAGAGAGACAGGGGGTGGTCAGGACAAGGGGGCAGGGAGGGGGGCACAGGTACAGGAAACAAATGCGCAAGGAGAATAAGAGAAGGAGTACAGGGAGATGGTAACATAATAAGTTCAGATGGGGGCCAACCTCTAACAGAGGGGTCAAAGGAGGGGAAGGAGGAAGAGGAAGCATGGTGCATGGATACAAAGAACAAAATGGCTGGGGAGGGTGATGGAGAAATAAGTGAATTGGTGCAAGAAGGGCTGAGTACAACGGAGAATATGGGGGAGAAACAGCGACAATAGGAGGAACTATTGTGCAGGAAGAAGAAGGGGGAAGAAGGAGAGGGGAAGAAGGGAGATGTCTTGGTGTTGGGGGACTCAATACTAAGAGGGGCCAGGTGGGGCAGCACAGGGGAGAGGCACAGTAGAATATGGATGGAAGCCATGCCAGGAATGAAGGCGGAAAAGGTGGGGCAATCTGTGCTAAGGCATGCAAGCAGGGGAAGGGAAAGGCATCAACTAATAATACACCTGGGGATGACTGACCTGGCAGATGGGACAGTAGGGGAGGTAAAGAGGAGGTCTGAGGAACTGGGACCTCTGTGTGAGGGAGCGGGCAGATCTGTCACCTTCTCGGAGGAACTTCCTGTTCCCATGGCAAGTATGGCAAGAAAAGGGAGAATTCAAGAGTTTAATGAATGGCTGGGGGCCTGGTGTCTGGAAAAGGGGTATGGGCTGGTAAGATGGTGGGTGGGGAACCTGGGAGAACAGCAGTCTGTATGCAAAAGAAAGACTGCACCTAAATGAGGAGGGGAAAAATGTACTGAAGGAAAGGATAGGGAAGCACATTGAGGAGCATTTAAACTAGATGGGGGGTTAGCAGGATGGATAGAGGAGTTCAAAGGCCTAGTGATGTGAAACCAAATGTGCTTACCCCCCCTGATAGCAAGGTAAGGAGGAAGGCAACTACTAAGGGAGCAAACATAAGGGGAGAGAGGTGGGGGGAGGGTAGAGGCAAGGGTTGGAGGGTGGTAACACTAAATGCTAGGAGTCTGGGGAATAAGGGACAGAACTACAGGCTCTCTTGGAGGAGGGGGGGAGTGGACTTGGCGGCTATAACCGAGACATGGGCCACCCAAATCCATGACTGGGACATGATGGTTCTGGGGTACAGATTACATCAGGAAGATAGGGAAAAGGGGAAGGGGGTGGCGCTGTACATAAAGGAGGGATTAAAATGTGTAAGGGAGGAGGGAGACAAGGGAGATACAGAGGCACTAGGGGTGCAACTATAGGATCCCAAAAATAGATCACTAAGACTGGGGGTGCTGTATAAGCCACCCTCTCAATCTGAAGAGATGGACAGGGTACTGGCAGAACAGATCAGGAGGAACTGCGGGAATGGGGGGATGGTGAAAGTAGGGGACTTCAACCTACCGAGGGTGGAGTGGGACACACCTACCACAAAGAACAGACAGGAGCAGGTAATGTTGGATGCCTTCCAGGAAAGAATAGAAACATAGACTTTGACAGCAGTTAAGGACCGCTTGGCCCACCTAGTCTGCCCATTTCCCTACCTATTGGATAAGCTGCAGATCCTAGTTAACCAACAGCCTACTTTTTCCTATCCCCCCACTAGAATTGCCTTATGTATGTCCCATGCATTCTTGAATTCCCACACTGTTTTTGACCCCACAACCTCCTCAGGAAGGCCATTCCATGTGTCCACTACCCTGTCTGTGAAAAAATACTTCCTCACATTGCCCCTGAGCCATCCCCCTCTATCTTCAGATTGTGTTCACCTTGTTCTTGCACATCTCTTTTTCTGAATGCTACCCTCTTGGACTTTGTTGATTCCCTTTAGGTACCTGAAAGTTTCTATCATGTTCCCCCCTCTCCCTCCTTTCCTCAAGGGTATACATATTAACCTCCTTTAGTCTCTCTTCGTATGGCTTCTGTTGCAGACCCTGCATCATTTTAGTTGCCCTCTTCTGGACTGCCTCCATCCTGTCTATATCTTTGCGGAGATGGGGTCTCCAAAACTGCACGCAGTACACAGATGGGGTCTCGCCAACTGTCTGTACAGAGGGACAAGAACTTTCTTGTTTTCTACTGGTGATGCCTCTCCCTATACAGCCCAGTATCCCCCAGCCCTCCTTACTGCCTTCTCACGTTGCTTGCTTACCTATAGGTCATCTGATATGACTACCACGAGATCCTTTTCCATTTTGTTGTTGTTAATACCTCCCCCATTTTGTACACTCTTCCCTGGGTTTTATTTCCCAGGTGCATTACTTTGCACTTCTTTGCATTGAATCTAAGCTGCCATACTTTTGACCATTCCTCCAACCTTGCCAAGGCCCTTCTCATCCTTTCCACCCCACCTTGTGCATCAACCCTGTTGTAGATCTTTTTGTCGTCTGCAAAGAGGCATGCTTTTCCTTCCAGTCCCTCCGCAATGTCACTTATTAAGACATTGAAAAGGACCAGACACCGTACTGAACCCTGTGGTACCCCACTAGTAACCCCCCTTTCTTTGGAGTGCACTATTACCCTCTGTGTCCTGTTGTCCAGCTAATTTATTACCCAGGCTACTACCCTGGAACACACTCCCAGTCTGGCTAATTTGTTTATTAATCTTTTGTGTGGGACTGTGTCAAATGCCTTGCTAAAATCTAGGCAGGCCATGTTCACAGCCCCTCCCTGGTCACCCAGTCAAATGAAACTATTAAATTCATCTGACATGATCTTCCTGCTGTAAATCCATGCTGCCTTGGGTCCTGTGCCCTGCTGGCCTCCAGGTACTCAACAATTCTTTCTTTTAGAAGTGATTCCCTCATTTCCCCCACCACTGAGGTCAACCTAACAGGTCTGTAGTTTGCTGCCTCTGATTTGCTCCCACTTTTGTGAAGGGGAATCACATCCACCCTCCTCCAGTCCTCAGGTACCACACCATCCTCCCATGATTTGTTAAAAAGGGTAGTCTGTGTTGTCACTAGTTCTCCCCTTAGTTCTTTTAGAATTCTGGGGTGAATCCCATCCGGCCCCATTGCTTTGTCCACCTTCAGTTTTAGGAGTTTTTTAAGAACCCTTTCTTCTGTGAAAGCACTGGTGTCGACCCCTCTATCCAGAGTGATTCTATTGAGTGGATTAGGTACCTCTTCCTCATTCTCTTTTGTGAATATTTAATAGAAGTATTCATTCAGTATCCCAGCTTTTTCACTGTCCCTCTCTGCCCAACCACCCTCCCCTTTCTTAAGCCTCACTATCCTTCTCTTGGTCTGTCTTTGCTCCCAAATGTACCTATAAAAGGTTTTATCCCCCTTCTTAACCGAGTTGGCTATCTTTTTCTTAGTATGGGCCTTTGCTATTCTGACTGCCTTCCCCACTTCCTTCTGCTTTAACTGGTACACTTCTCTGTCCTACTCCTTCTGTGTTTCTTTATACTTCCTGAATGCTATCATTTTCTCCCTAACCTTCCCCACCACCTCTTTTGAGAATCATAGTGTTTTTTTTCTTTCGTTTTGATTTGTTTATTTGCTTCACACAAAGGCTTGTTGCTTCTGTGATGGCAGTTTTGATGTTTCCCCATCGTTCCTCCACCCCTCCTTCTTGCCCATTGCTAGTACTTTTCTGAGGCACTCTCCCATTTTGACAAAGTCAGCCCTTCTAAAGTCTAGTACCCTCACATTTGTATGGCTTGACTCTGCGGCTGTGTTTATCATGAACCACACTCTTTGGTGGTCACTTGTTCCCAGATGGCTACTCACTTCTATATCTGAGATCCTCTCTTCATTCCCATTTGAGAGTACCAAGTCTAAGATTGCTCCCTCCTGACTGGGTTCCAACATTAGCTGTCTGAGGCATGCCCCCTGTAGGGCATCGAGAATGACCCTGCTCTTGAATGTGGCTGCAGCAAAGGTGCTACAGTTAACATCTGGCATATTCAGGTCCCCCATCAACAATATCCCCCCTTTTTCTGCCATCCTAATGAGGCCTTCTATCATTTCCTTGTCCATTTCCTCCCCTGAGATGTGGGTCTGTATACAACCTCCATGCGGATTGTGATGCCATTTACAGTCTCCAGGGTGACTCACAGTGCTTCCTCTCCTCCTTGTTTACCGTTTAGTTCCACTGTTTTGATCTCTTCCCTTACATAGAGAGCTATTCCTCCTCCTCCTCCTTTTCTACCCTCCCTGTCCCTCCTTTGGATTGTGTACCCTGGTATGTTGACATCCCAGTCATGGTTCTCTGTGTACCATGTTTCTGTGACTGCCACGATATCCAGGTGTCCCTCTTCCATCAAGGCCACCAGTTCAGGGAGCTTGTTACCTGGACTACAGGCATTGGTACTCATTGCCCTCCATTTTTTGATGACCTTACCCCTTTTAGCCCCATCTCTGTCCTTACTGCCTTTGTCTTTTTCTCCATTTACCCCTGCCCTTCTCCCTATCGACTTCTCTTCCTTGGTGTTTACCTCACTAACTACCCTAATTTTTTGGGGGGGCTAGGATTTCCATGCTCCTTTTCATTGCCTACCCCCTTGGTTAGTTTAAATGCTTGCCAATGAAGCATTTAGACCTATCACCTAGGATCTTGGTTCCCCTCCAGGACAGATGCAGACCATTGCGTCAGTATAGGCCTGTATCCTTCCAAGTGGACCCAGAGTCTCCAGTGAAGCCAAAACTCAAGCTCTGCACCAGTTTTTCAACCACTGATTGAATCCCATGGTGCAGCGCCCCTAGCCTCACCCATGCCAAAGACAGGCAGCATCTCCAAGAAGGTTACCGTACATGCTACTTGTCTAAGGCCCCCCAATTCCACAAACTCCTCCTGTACTGCTCTGATCCCTTTCCCAGCCAGTTCATTTGTCCCTAGGTGAACAATGATGTCCAGCTCCTTCCCCTGTGCAGCACTCCTTCGAGCCTGAGGATTCACTCCCTGTCCCTCCAAGCCATGGCACCAGGCAGGCATCTTACCTCCCTCCCCCAGTTCTACCCCCTAACAATTGAGTCTGCCACCAGGAGTTGTTTTCTTCCCCTGTGGGGTCCCATGCCACCCTTCTGTGGGTCTCCTTTGTGGAGGTTCCCAACATCCTCCTTGGTCTCCACTGTGGGTGCCTCCATAGAGGAACCACACTCTGCCAGAATGGTGTACGAATTGTAGAGAGGTACAACTGGAGGGATGCATCTCCATTCCACCACCCTCACCCTCCCTGAGCCCACTGTGATCCAACCGCTCCTCTTTCTTGGCAACCTCTAAGGCAGTGGCAGCAACCCTGGTGGTCCCTGGGTGGGAAAGGAGGTCCCCCAAATCCTGACCAACTCAGTCTGGAGAAGAGCAACCTCCTCCCTCAGGCCAGAGAGGTGCCTGCAGATGGGACAGCACCGCATCATCCAGAACATCTCTCAGAAGATTGCTGCCCCACAGCCACTGCACTGTGTGATGCTCTGCCATCTGCTTATGGTTATTGTATAATATTTGTATTAAAAATCAATGGTCTGTGTATGAAACTGTCTCACACAAGTTAGCAGTTTGGCTTTTAACCTTTAAGGTGTCAATGAGGATGTCATTGAACTGACCAGGAAAAAACTTAATTAATGCTTTCCTTCCAGAGGGATAATTTATGGCCCCTTATCAACTGCTACTGCTTTGATGTTGGTTCCTGAATATGAATTTTATGACACCAGGAAAGGATGTAATTTAGCTGATTTCCCTTGGCTTCCTCACACCTTAGTGACAGATTGTGGGGTTGTAAAACCTCAAAGAGAAATGTTTGATTAAAGACTGTCATATGTAGGAAATGGCTTTTTTCTGATGTTCACATTAATTAAAATACCTCCTTGTAGAAATTATGTTAGAATGAACTGTAAGGGAGGAGCTAGCTGACTCACCAAAAGGGGGTGGGGAAAGCTAGAGTTAAAATGAAACATTGTATCTGGGAAATGTGTGTTTTATGATTCTAGACTCTGAGAAAGATAGTTCTCTGAAAGCACTTAGAATACTTATGTAACCCCCCCCACCAGCACCCCTTGTTTAACTAGCAGAGCTGCTCCTCTCACCACAGACATCTAGGAGCAAATGAGAGGGGTGGGGTTTACATAAGTGAATGCAGATTTGGAAAACAGAGAAATTGCCTCCATTAGGCTAGCTGACCCAGCTGTACACTAAAATCCAAGTGTGGCTACATGGCACACACCTGGGGGAACCAATTACCATGGCCAGCAACCCAGGTCCCTGAGAGAAAATGTTCTTTCACGATTATGCTAGGTTTGCACTTCTTGACAGGGGCACTCAAGTAAATCCAGACACAAGGAAACAATAACAATACTGTCCAAACCAGGTTGGGATTCTAGAGTGTGGCTTTTATTTACGTAACAAAGTAGGACTAATCACAAAGCGAAGACGGACCCCCACAGGGCTATGCGTACTGATATTATAGATTCTCTTGGGTACAGAAGTTCCTGAATTCCCATTTAGCATAGGTAGAAGAAACACAAAACAGCGAACACCCTGGTTCTGAAATGGAGATTGGCACACATGGCCAGAACTGGTACATTTCCCATCAACTAGGCACACACGGCCAGTACTAGGACACTTTGCCATATTTCATGAGGAATGAAGGTGGTACACATGACCACAAAGGAGCACATCCAGGCTCAGGAACTTTCAGAACCCACCATACTAGAGTAAACTGAGAGAAAACAACCCACATCCAGGGGTAACTTCTTCCATTAGGCACTGGCCAGATGCACTAAATGAAATAAGTACTGCTGCCAAAACTGAACCCAGAGAGGTGAACAGGGTCACTCCAGATGGGGGTGGTCTCCCACCTTTAGCTTCCAAGTTTATACTCGACCATTCATCTGGTTAAAAACATCACACAACTGTAGAAAACTGTAGATGCTGTCTTGAAATGTATTTTAAACTTAACATATTATACACACCCCTGAGGTGTCAGAAGTTAGAAGTTCTGTACTTGGATGGTCACATATTGGACTCCAGCATAGGCAGACACTTTTAAACCACAGAAAGTCTAGGTGACAGAGTCCCTTTGTCAGAGAAATTCACCCCTAGGTATTGCAGGTGCCCCTCCTGGGCTTACTCAGAAGAAAAGTTGTATTCACAACAAATGAAGATGTCCAAGGCAGCTTCATCAGACAGAATGGATTGAGGGGATTACCCCTGAACCCTGAAGATCACCCCATCCCTCCTGGGATGGGGCAAAGGAAAACCCACTTAAGATATCCATCAGTTCAGACACTGTCTTCTATTTTCTTCTTCTAGGGTGAGAACAAACTACCCAAATCTAAAGAGGTAGCTCTCTGTCAGAGCTAAATGAGGAGCTGCACAGCAAGCTGCAGCCTCCTGTAGGAAGACTCACTCACACACTACTGAACATTCTACTTTAGCTGACAACTGCTTGCCAGAGTGTGACTTATGCCACTGCGAGAGTTCTAAGATTACATCATCACTTCAGCTCAGTTGAGGCTGAAAACAGAGTGTGACAGTGTGAAACCCATTTACCTGGCATTTCACAAGCTGCCTTCCCTGCCTGCCACTGATTCTAACTGGGATTCTAGTAACCCTGGGGAACAAGGGGGTTACACCCACCCTTAGGCAGGAAAATGACTATCCCCAGTCATTACCTCCCCGGCACCAAGCCATCCTACCCAATGTGCTATCTACAGAGAGGGGTGATCAGACCCTCTCCTACCATGTGCCAGGCACAGGCAGACAACACTAAGAGCCCAGAGGCCATTGGCTGATGCATCAGCCCCTCCACTATGATCTTACTGTGGAAAACCAGTGGCTCTGGAAGTCCTGTCCAGAGCATTGACTGACAGACCAGAGCTGTGACCCCTACTGCAGATCAGGACCACAATCTGCCTATCCCCCTAGCCCTTTAGGGAAAACCTATCTAACCACAAACTTACCCAAAGGGAGGACCTCCCCCCAGCCCAGGACACCTGCAAACCAAAAACACAGAGCTAACACTTTACCCAAGCAATACACTCCTACTATCCCCCATGCACTAACTCCTGTGGAAGGAAAACTGTTAACACCTGTTGACCATACAATTCTACAAAACACTCTACAAAAGCTGTCGAACTCAGATGAGTTCCCACATCCTCTTCTGGTCTTCTCTTCTTTCTTCTTTAACAAGAACCACCTGAATGATAAAAAGAGACAAAACACACCCCAAATCTGCAAAATACACAGTATAACAACAATAATCCTTACCATCAAAACACTGGAGAATCCCAAAAAATATTTTTTAGAAAAGTAGGAAACAGTAAAAAACATCTAGCTTTATGTACAATACACATTTTGGGGAGGGATAGAATTCCTTAAATGTCCAAACTAGTGACTAACAGTTATGCCTGAAGGCAAGAGTCCATAAAAGAGTCTCTCCTGGGCAGGAGCCCATCGAAGCACAGTTCTTGAAGTACTGTAGTCCCAAAGAGGAGAGTCTTTGTGGACAGTTCAACACTCTGTAGTCTGCCAGATGTAGGATGTGTATTGCAATGTCAATAAAGTAAGAAAAGTCTGAACTTACCAGTCCCTTGAAGAACAAAAATGGACATTACCTACTTCTCCAGCCGAAGACTCTCCCTGGTGCATTTTTCAGATACAGCTGGGTGGAAATCTTCTGGAAAACAGGATGATGAACTGGAAACTGCTGGGTTGATGTCATCTAGGAGATGGAACCTTGGAACAGGAAAGGTACAGCTGTGTTGATGTCATCCGAAATCCCAGGCGATGAATCAGGAAAACAGCTGAGCTAAAGTCATCTTGGCATCTGGAAGACCAGGCGATGAAATTGGAAAGGCACACTGTAGAGGCTGATGAATCTGGATGCACCTTGGATCCTGGAACATCAGACTGGTGGAACAACATGAGTACGGCAATGGCTGGATGGCAGACACTTGCTACCACTGTCTGCTTCCCTCTGGGCAGGCACGGGGATATTCTCAGAATGATGGTACACTTGAGGGTAGTACCAATTTGGATCTGGTGCAAGAACTGTGACCCCGTCTGGGCATACATAATTCACATTATGGAAAGTCTCTTTTCCTTTAGGGTCCACATATTGTACAGTGTCTATGAACGATGTCCTGCCCAGCTTCCAAAACCGCAATTTGTCTCTTATCACTTTATTTCTGACATAGGAAGTTGTACTTGGATCAATATCTTGACTGGCCTCTTCCTCTAGCCAGGCTCTCCTATGTTTCTAAATCTCCTCACAGACTCTTCAAGGAAAGGTAGGAAAGGTCCACCCATAGACATCGTTGGCCTTCCTATGAACCAGTCTTTCCTCCTTACTGCTCTTCATCAGTTTGCAACCCTCGGCCTGGCTTGGGGGCAGCCAGTCCTGGTTCTGCCAATGTTGCATACTCAAAGAAATGTAGAACTTGTCCCTGACCCCTTCTGAGGGCAGCGTTGTGGAATCACCAACTTCTTCTTATGGCTCCTCTGAGGCAAGAGCTTGAGGCCACAGACTGGGACCCTCAACAGGAAGATACATTTCTTTCTCCTCCTCCTCTTTCACTCAAAACTTGGGCCCAGGAGTGAGCAGTCATTGTCACTCCCGAGACAGTCCACTCTTCACTGGGCATGGAGGTAGACACCTCCCATTCTAGAGTTTCTCAAATCTCATCCTCTCCAATGAGGCTAGGGCTAGGACCCGCTCTCCATGGATCCACCGATTCTCCCTCCACACTGTCCATCTGCAACACAGGCATGGAGACATCATGAGGAATCTGCTCTGGCAGTACATCTACACCCTCTTCCTTTGTGCCACACTCTGCTGGGCCTCTCCCAGCAGGTTCAACCTAGTGCTGTGTGCTATTTCATGCAGGGTTTTCTATTTTTGTCCACATGGGAGCCATATGAATCCAGGATGTTCTAGTCAGACCTTGCTTCTCTAAACACCCTGAACTGTGAGGAATCAAGAATACATTCCTCCCAGCCTTGAGGCACATCATGCATACTCTCACAGGGTAGTTGGGAATTGCAATATGAGGAGGAAAACTTCCACCATAGAAACATTGCTCTATTTATTTAAGCTTGGCAACCTCCTCTGCTATCATAGCTTGGGCATGATCTGGGTAGCAGGATGGTCTGAAAGCCATGTCTGTAAATAAACACACAAAAGTTCACTGTTGCTATTGAGTCCACTATACTTGTAACAGTCTCTCAAAATGGCTCCCTGCTGCTGTGTTTACATTACCGCCCCACCCTGTAATGGTGGTGGCAGCACTCCTGGCGCATCAACAAATCTGTCTCTGACTCAAGCCACTGCGCATCCGACTTACTGCTACTGATAAATTTTCTCAGACTGTAACAATTGTACGGCTTTTACCTTCCTCAGCACATCCATAGGATTTTTGAACTTTACGATTAGCTTTCAATCAATTTTACTTGCCTAAAGTCACTAAAGCCAAAGTATTTCTAGGAGCAGGATTGCCTGCTTGTTGCAGCCTCTCATACAACTCACAGTCTCTCTTTTGCTCAGAAAATTATACTGTTGCTGAATCCATAATACATGCCCACAGTCTATTGCTCAGAATTCTTGCTCCTTTTGATTTCACGTTACAGTCCTTCTTTGCAAAAACAATCACACTGTTTACATACAGATCCAGCTGGCTTTTGAAAATCACAACACAGTTTGAGCTCACCCTTACCAAATGTGACACAATGGCAACACCATGGCACCACAATGGCAACACAGTGGTGAGCTACAAAATGTGCAATGGTACTACCCAGTGGTACCATAGTTGTACTATGGTAGTTTACATTTTGATTATTTTTGGTGCAGTGGTAGGACAGTGGTACAATGGTATCACAATGGAATTGAAACAAACCACTGTGATACCATGAAAACCTTAATGTTAGTACAGTGGCAATCACAGTGGTATTGCAATGGCAAATGAGTGGTATTACAGTGGCTTTCCGAAGCAATTTTTGTAAGGGCAGCCTTGCTGAATGGTACTCATTGAATCAGTAGCTGGCTTGCTCCGATGGAAAATCTCAGCCTAAAGCTGATCCTGAAAGTCTCTGGGTTGAAAAGGGCTGGCGATCCTGCCGATTGTCACTACAGACACCTCGCTTGCTTTCCAATCGGTCGGATTATGGGTTGAGCCCAAACTTGCACAGAAACAGTCTGTATTTACAGACTTTAGAATGTTTACAGTCACCGCGACGATTCTCCTGCTATCAGCTCGCACACCACTCGCTTTCTCCCTCTCAAACACTGGGTAGCATTCTGAAGCTGGCTAGGGGCCGGGGCTGATTGCAGTCTCACCAATCACTCAACACCATGCAAATGAGCTCCTTTCTCTTCTTGTGCTCTTCCTCCATGGCGATTGTCGAGCAGGCAAAATTTAAACTGCAAAACAACTTTTTTTTCTCAGCTGACCTTTTTCATGGCAGGAGTGCCATTTTTGACCATTTCTTGTCAGAACCTGACTATTTATTTAGCGACTCCTCCAGTTCACACAGCAAGCATTTGAAACTTTCAGGGCACAACTGTCTCTTTGTTTTCCAAAGTCCACAATACTTTTCTGTCACAGAAAACTTGAAAATTAAAGCTGGTAAACGTTCTACTTTTGATGCAGAATAAGGGGCACACTCAGATTGGCTTTACAGCTCCTTGGTAAATGTTGGCACAATCACAGCAACACATGAACAGTAGGCACACAGCGACACATATGGATGGCACTACTCTGGGCAAACTCCTTATGCACAAAGCTTCCAACTTTGGGCTACCAACTGCCAGAAAGTCAAAACATTTGCCACAACCTGAGCAAACATCTTTAGGTTTCTCCCAAAATTCAAAACACATCATCGGACGAGTCCCCATTTTTGTAACTCCCTACCAGACCCCCTTGTTTAACTAGCAGGGCTACTCCTCTCACCATAGACATCTAGGGGCAAATGAGAGGGGTGGGGGTTTACATAAGTGAATGCAGATTTTGAAAAAAGAGAAATAGGCACCATTAGGCTAGATAACCTGACTGTTACACTAGAACAGTCAAACTGACTACATGGCTCACACCTGGGGGGACCAATTACCATGGCCAGCAACCCAGGTCCCTTAGAGAAAACATACGCTCACAATTATGCTAGGTTTGCACTTCTGAACAGGGGCACCCAAGTAAATCCAGACCCAAGGAAGCAATAACAATACTGTCCAAACCAGGTTGGGATTCTAGAGTGTGGCTTTTATTCACATAGCAAAGTAGAAATAATCACAAAGCAAAGATGGACCCCCATAGGGCTACGCATACTGGTGTTGCAGATTCTCCAGGGTACAGAAGTTCCTGAATTCCTATTTAGCATAGCTAGAAGAAACACAAAACGGTGAACACCCTGGTTCTGAAATGGAAATTGGCACACATGGCCACAACTGGTACATTTCCCATCGACTAGGCACACACGGCCAGTACTAGGACACTTTCCCATATTTCATGAGGAATGAAGGTGATACACATGACCACAAAGGAGCACATCCAGGCTCAGGAACTTTCAGAATCCACCATACTGGGGTAAACTGAGAGAAAACAACTCACATCCAGGGGTAACTTCTTCCATTAGGCACTGGCCAGATGCACTAAATGAAATAAGTACTGCTGCCAAAACTGAACCCAGAGAGGTGAACAGGGTCACTCCAGATGGGGGGTCTCCCACGTTTTGCTTCCAAGTTTAGACTCAGCCATTCATCTGGTTAAAAACATCACACAACTGTAGAAAGCTGTAGATGCTGTCTTGAAATGTATTTCACACTTAACGTACTACACACACACACCCCTGAGGTGTCAGAAGTTAAACGTTCTGTACTTGGATGGTCACATACTGGACTCCAATGTAGGCAGACACTTTTAAACCACAGAAAGTCTAGGTAACAGAGTCTCTTTGTCAGAGAAATTCACCCCTAGGTATTGCAGGTGCCTCTCCTGGGCTTACTCAGAAGAAAAGTTGTACTCACAACAAATGAAGATGTCCAAGGCAGCTTCATCAGACAGACTGGATTGAGAGGATTGCCCCTGAACCCTGAAGATCACCCCCATCCCTCCTGGGATGGGGCAAAGGAAAACCCACTTAGTAAGGTCTCCATCACTTCAAACACTGTCTTCTATGTTCTTCTTCTAGGGTGAGAACAAACTACCCAAATCTAAAGAGGTAGCTCTCTGTCAGAGCTAAATGAGGAGCTGCACAGCAAGCTGCAGTCTCCTCTAGGAAGACTCACTCACACGTTACTGAACATTCTACTCTAGCTGACAACTGCTTGCCAGAGTGTGGCTTATGCCGCTGTGAGAGTTCTAAGATTACATCATCACTCCAGCTCAGCTGAGGCTGAAAACAGAGTGTGACAGTGTGAAACCCATTTACCTGGCATTTCGCAAGCTGCCTTCCCTGCATGCCACTGATTCTAACTGGGATTCTAGTAACCCTGGGGAACAAGCGGGTTACACTTAGAAAAGAATTAGGTATTTATTTATTTATTTGCTTTTGTTAACCAGCTAAGCATGCTAGACAACCAAGTGCCTATTTTCAGGTGTGATCCAGGAGAATTACAGAGCATACAGGTAACAAGATACACGTTAAGGAAATAGAATACAACGTAAGAGCATTACAATATAATTTGGTCTGTATTTTATTTCACCTGTTTTACCATTTTTTCTAGTAAAGAACATTTTCTTTAAAATACTGCCTGTGCTCTTTTCTATTATTTTACATGTGATTGCTGAGCCTGTATTAAGTCTGACATATGTAAGGGCTTGCATGGTGTTACTAAGCTTACTTCAAGGTAAGTAATACCTAGGTCTCATATAGAGTTCTAAGGGTACATTTTGGAAAACCTGGTTGGGTGCCCCTGGGCAAAGGATTGTACCACATCCCCCAAAGAGGGTACGTATCCAAGCCTGTTAATTGGGAATGCTAGCATAAGGTTCACAGTTTGAATCCCTCCAGAACTCGAGGCTAACAGGTGATTCGGACCCAAAGCAGACAGGAGATTTACCCTGTCTGTTACCTGTTCACACTATTGCAGTCTGAGGTTGGCACTGTGGGAGCAGAGGGCCTGATCTGCAGAGTGCATTTGTGACAAACTGCACCACTCCTATCATGTCTTATTTGTGGCCCCTCAACTGTTCTTTTGTATGCTTACTCTTTCCTCTCTCTTTACTTTTTTTCCCTCTTCTTTTCTACTGCCTCCATGCCCTTACAGCTCCTGCTCTTCCTGTTCTGGGACAGGAAGTTCCTGTATTCCTCAGTCATCTCCTTCTTACTTACTCAGAGTCAGACCTCCAGTAGCTAGGGGAGGATGGAGAGCTACTATTTTCCTTCTAGGATGATGAGTCTTTTTTGCCTCTGTGATCTCTCCCTTCCTGCTTTCAAACAGGAGGTTCCTATTGTCAGTCAAATCCTGTGCCTATAAAAGTGGAACTAGCTAGGGGTGTGGGGGGCTATATAGTCCCAGTAGACTAGTAAAGTTCTAACAGCACCTCCTTCCTCTTGCTGTTCTCTGCCAAAAGCTGTCCAGGGCAGTTTTAAATCCAAACACCTGGCTTCCTGCTGCCTAAGCCACTCCCCCTAATTCACAACTCCCTTCTTCACCTAGCTAACTGCACAGATAACAGTTCCCTGCACCTAACTCAGGCAAACACACTAACTCTTGGTTTTTTTTGTTTGTTTGTTTTTACCCTAAATTGAAGGTCCCAGTAGTAGAGTTCTAGTTTTTAAGTCCCAGTAGAGTAGTAAAGTTCTAACAGCACCTCCTTCCTCTTGTTGTGTTTTCTAATACAGTTGGTCAAGGAACCAACAAGGGAAAGGAACACCCTTGACCTCATACTTACGAACGGAGAGTGGGTGAGTGATGTGTGGGTGGAGAAAGCACTGTGGGGGGGAGTGACCACTGGACAGTATGGTTTCAGTTACATATGGCTAAAGAGAGGGGGGCATCTGGCACAAGGGTGCTAGATTTCAAGAACGCCAACTTTAAGATGATGAGAGAAGTGGTACAGGGCTTCCTGTGCAAAATTCAGTTGGGTATGGAAACACAACAAAGGTGGGAACTGATAAGACAGGGGATAGTGGAGGCAACAGAAACTTGCTGTAGGGCCCAGACTAAGAAAGCTAGGAGAAAGAAACCCAACTGGATACACAAAGGGGTGTTAGACAGGGTGAGGAAGAAAGGGCAGCTTACAGGAAATACAGAAAATTGGGGAGGGAGGAGGATAGGGAGGAATATCTGCAGGAAGCAAAAGAAGTGACCATGGGGGTAAGGGCAGCAAAGGCAGCAAGAGAACTCAGGCTGGTGCAGGGTATATAAAAAATGGGAAAAAGACTTCTTTAGGTACATCAGGGAGAAAAGAAGCTGTAAGGACCTAATTGTAAGAATTAAGAAGGAGGAGGGGGGATGCATAGAAGAGGGACATGAAAAGGCAGAAGTGCTCAATGACTACTTCTGTTCAGTCTTTACAAAAGAAAGGAAGGGGGTGCTACCCATAGTAGGAGGCAGGATAGAAACAAATGGGAGGGGATGATGGATGGAGAAATCACAGTGGGGAGGGTGCTGGAGGGGTTAAGAGAATTGAGGGTGGACAAGGCACCAGTACTGGATGGAGCACATCCAAGAGTGCTGAAGGAGCTGGCAGAGGTCCTGGCAAGACCCTTGGCAGAATTATTGAATTCATCTCTGGGCACAGGACATGTGCCCCATGACTGGAGACTGGTACACATGATTCGCCTCCACAAGAGTAGACCTAAGGACGAACTGGGGAAACTATAGGCCAGTAAATCTAATGTCCATAGTGGGGAAGCTAATGGAGACCATCCTAAAGAAGAGGGTAGTGGTACTACTGGAAGTGAACAGGGTGCAGAACGGAAGGCAGCATGGCTTCTTCAAGGGCAGGTCATGCCAGACCAACCTGGTGGAATACTATGACTGGGTGACTAGGCAAATTGATGGGAGCCATGCGGTGGATGTCCTCTATCTAGACTTCGGTAAGGACTGTGATTTAGTACCGCATGGGAGACTTGAAAGCAAACTACAGGGCACAGGAGCAGGAGCAAAACTGGTGGGGTGGGTGGAGAACTAGCTAAAAGATTTTTTATTTAGTTTTTGTTAACCAGGTGGGTGCACTAGCTATAGATATAACTATTTTTAGGCACAACCCGGGAGGTTACAAGGTAGACATTACAGGCATAACAAATGGTATGTAACAGTAAGCTACAATAGCATAGGTACTGTGAGGCAATTATGCAATAAACTGAGCAGAACAGGCAGTGCACAGGGTGTATTAAAACATTAAACAATATGCATAGGCAGTACAGGCAGTATACAGAGTGATTCTAGCAGGGGCATAGGAGTTACTATAGTTAATAGTACAGCAAAAGCATTCAGGAAACCAGAGTGTTGCAGATTTAGCCCTGAGGAGACAGTGAAAAGTTTAAAGACAAACGTAAAAAGACAGAAGAGGAAAAATAGAAGTAAAGTGCAGTCAGTTACTGATAAGTGCAGGGGTATATGGTCAGGGAATGGGATGTTGTATAGCAGGGGTTAGGAAAGGAGGGGATTTGAGGCAGAGGCCCAGTTTGGATAGGAGCTGGCAGAGGGAGAGAGGGATAGAAAGCTAGGGGCAAGTGTCAGGTGGGAGCAGGTATAGGCAATAATGCAAAGGATAGGCAGCTGAGGGTGGTGGTAGGTGGGGAATATTCATCCCCTAAGCCTGTAACAAGTGATGTTCCACAGGGGTCGGTGTTGGGCTCAGTGCTGTTTGGCATATTTATTGCAGACATTTCAGAGGGCATCAGCAGCAAAATCAGCCTGTTTGCAGATGACACCAAGATGGGAGCAGTGGTGGATGATCAGGTTGGGTGATAGGGCTACAGGAGGATCTGGCAAGGATAGAGGCATGGTCTGACAGATGGCAGCTGGGGTACAATGCAAAAAAATGCAAGGTACTGCACTTCAGAGCAAAAAAGCTGAGGAGCAGCTACCATCTGGGGGGTGCAGCTGGAGGTAACAGAAGAGGAGAAGGATCTGGGGTTGCTCATCACAGGAGCAATGAACAATTCTGTGCAATGCAGGAAGACAGCAGCAATGGCCAACAAAATGCTGGGGTGCATGCAAGGGGCCTTACCTCAAGAAGAAGGGAGGTTATTCTACCATTATACAGACCGTTGGTTAGACCCCACCTGGAATACTGCATACAGTACTGGAGCCCATACCTTCAAAAGGACATTAGACTGCTGGAGGGGGTGCGGTGTAGGGCAACAAAGATGATTCAGGGCCTGGGGGAATTGCCATATGAGGTCAGACTAAGAGAGTTAAACATGTACACACTGGAGGAGAGGAGGGACAGGGGAACATGATTGAGACTTTCAAACACATGAAGAGGATTATCAAAACAGACACAGAGGGTCTATTCAGGAGGAGGGTGGGGAGAAACACTAAGGGCCATGACATGAGATTGGAGGGGGTAGATTCAGGAGGGAGGTGAGGAGGCAATTCTTTATGGAGAGGGTGATGGAAAAGTGGAATGCACTACCAGCTGAGGTGGTGGCATGTAACACAGTGGATTGCTTCAGGAAGGGGGTGGAACAGGGCAAAGGGTAGGGTAAAGGGCAGGAAGGGGAGGGGTTGGGGCAGCTGCTGAATAGGGAGCTAGCTGCAATCTCGAACAGCCTGACTAGACCAGGATGGCCTTTTGCTGCTGGCAAATTTCATATGTTCGTAGGTTTAGCTGGCTTTGCATTCACACACAGTTTATTTGCATAGTTTAATTGTTTACTCACTGTATTCAGTAGCTGGTTTCCTCTGATGGAAAATCTCGACCTGCTGCCGATTCAATGAAGGTCTGAGGGGTGAAATGGGCTGGCGGTCCTTCTATTGTAGCCACGATCACCTCAATCACTCTCCAGTCAGTTGGAATATGGGTTGAACCAGAAATTAAACTTCACAAATCTGTTTGCTAAAGTTTAGAATGCTCACAAGCTCCTCGATGGTTGAGCCTGGTCTAACCAGCATGCATGCCTCTCTCTCTCTCTCTCTCTCTCTCTCTCTCTCTCCTCTGTGAACACTCTGCAGCACATAGACACTGGTCAGAGGGCGGGACTGGATGCAGCCACACCAATCACTCGACATCATGCAAATGAGCCTCTCTCTCTCTCCTCGCTTGCTCTTCTTTCACGGCGATAGTCAAGCAGAAGCAAATTTATACTTCGAACTAACTTTTTTTCTCAGCTGCAATTTCAGTGGCGGGAGCACCATTTTGACCATTTTAACCAAAGTTTTGGGACATTTTCTTTAGCGACTCCCCCAGTTTGCACACTAAGCACATGAAACTTTCAGGGCACGTATCTGAGTCTGTTCCTTAAAGTCCACAATAATTTTGACATTTGAAAATTGCTTTTCAAAAGTTCTTTAAGCACTTTTTGATGCAGAGACCAGGACACACATTGCAATGCTTTATTGTCCATTAACTAGTTGAAAACACACAAGCAGCACTCTGTTTCTTTACTTGAACTAGAGGCACACAAGCAGCACATTTGGGTGGCATTTTCCTGGGCACAAATCACTTTTCCAAGGCTTTCTTTCTATTTGGGCTACACCGCTACAAGACAGAAAGATGCTAACCATACCCTCAGCAAAAATTCTGGTTCTCTCCCCAAATTAAAACATCACCAGATGAGCCCCCATTTTTTGTAACCCCCCCCCACTACTTTACACAGTTAGCACCCCTGGCACCCATACTGGGAACAGACTCGGAATTTAGAAATGGTACCACCCCTAGCTTTGGGAATGTATACCAGGCTCATTCTTCTAGAGATCAAGGGGTGGAGGTATACAAAAATAATAACTTATTTGATATTTACAAAACCAGATCCTGTGGAGAGATTTTTTGCTAGGAATATGCTAGGCCTATCTTTTGGAGGGTACCCAATAACTCCACACAGAAAGCAATAATGTAACTGTCCAGACCATAGTTTGGGTTCTAGAGTGTGACTTTATTCCAAAAGATGTTCAATGTCCTGCACAGCCAGTATAGTGTTATGCTTGTGCAACTGTGTTAGTTTGGGTTTGGCCATTCACACTCTCTATTCAAGAGGAATTACCACCCTGTAGGGGTACGAAAGGCAAAGAACCCTCAGAGAGGTGCCACGGGATGAGTCCCATGGCTAAAGATACCTTAGGAATCCCCAAAAGAAATGTAGTACAATCATATCCCAAAGAATGTAATGACATGAAGCATATGAGCAAGCAGTAACTGTGATGTAGTAGTAGAGAAGCATAGACAGTTTGATAATGTAATGAGATACTCAGTCTGATAACATAATGAAATGCCCAGGTTTGCGTAGTATGATACTGATGGTTTGCATTGAGAATGAGGGGTTCCTCTAAGGAGAGAGGGAACGGCAGAACGTCCTCCACCTTCATTCAACAGCAGAACCTACCTAAAGAAACTAGGGGACACTACTATGCTAACTAACAGTTATGACCTGAGGCAATGGAGGAGAGAAAAAAACCCTATGAGGAGGAAATCTCTGGGGATCCAAGGCCTAGGTCACCTTCCCTCCAGGCTTGGGATAGTTTATTTAGTGATGGCTCTTCAGCTGCAACTTGGAAAACCCAATTAAAGGGAGGTGTAAAATATTCCAATTTGGAGGAAGGCTCTCACTCAAACCCTCTAGTGGGAATGCCATGGAAGATTGTGAGGAAACTCTGCAATAATATGTGCAACCAAGGTGAAGGAGGAGAACAACGACTGCTGAGGTACTCACCTGGTCTACCTGCCCTAAACTCAAACCAGGTGAACTAGAGGCAGTCATAGGGAGAATGCGGTGAAGGTGCCTTGCCAGGGAAACCACTAAAGCCAATGGACAACCATTATAGTGGAACACTAGAGCCAAAGGAGATCTATGTAACCACCTTTCACCACTAGTCTTAAATTCTACACCAGGAGCTGCTGTGGTGTAGCAGGCAGCTAAAGCCAAGCCCGGGTGAGGACATTCCCAGCTATGGACCAGGTGAGAAGGATCCTACACCAAGTTGGACACACTCAAGATGCGGACTAAATGCAGAGCGAGACTGTTGGCTGCAGAAACCTTGCACCAAGAATAGAATGGCTGGCATGCCCCAGAATTAGATTGAACTGAGAAGCTGGTGAGCTGATTGAGCACTGGTGTGCTGTTCATAATAAGCAGTGAGTGCTGAGACTTTGCAAGGTCGAAAGCAGATTGAGTGCAACAGACATCCCAGAGGCTGAATTTGAGAGGATGCAGTGGGCATGAGCAATCAACTGCGTAAGCAAATATGGACCTGTACGTAGGTCAGTAAACAGAGTAGTAATAAGTGGACCTGCACATAGGTCTGCAAAATGTAGTAGCAATGAAACAGCACTGAATAGTGGGGCAAGCCAGACAGACATTTAAAAGCCAAATCAAGGAGACAAATACTCTGAGGATTTTCAGTGGTGAAGGCAGGATTTAGAACAGAAATAATTAGCTACATGGGGCCACGACTCCCCAGACACTTCCCAGTCCCCACCGTACGACAAACAAGAAAGTAATGGAAGGACCAAGAACCACATGCAGATAGTAAAGCTAGTTTAACAGCCTCAGCAGGAGCTTTTAGCTGACCTCACTAGTACAACAGGGTGAATAAACATAAAAGCAACATCTGTATGGAGTAAACTGAGTTGTAACTGCAATAAACATAAATAAGGAGATACGATGCTCTGAAAGCAGGTGTAGCCAGGCAGTGCAATGAAGCTGCTGCAATGAGGTAAGTAGCATGAGATAGCATGATTGAGCTGCATAGCTAGGTTCAGTGTAAGCCTGAGACAGGTGAAAACAATTGAGTATGCAACATGGAGCAGCTATGGTTGAGCTGAAACACACAGATAATGATTGCAGTTGCATTACAGTAGTTTGAGAGTTGTGGGTAACACAGCAAATAGTAGGAGCTTCTGGAGTGAAATGCTAGGGGATTAGAAACAAAAGCCCCCCAAAAAGAGACAAACCAAAGACACACAAACCAAGAAAACAGGGAATAAGACAGAAAGAAGTACACAGAGTCGAAGGCAAAATACAAACCAGAAGCAGGAAAGAAACACAGAAATCCAGCAGACAAGCAGGAGCACCAGGTGGGGGTGGGGTATACCCCAGCCAGCTCGGAGGACAAACCAACAGAGCCTTCAGCTGCAAAGAAAAAGTGCTTCACAATGAGGCTGAGAGGAACTGCTTATATAGCTCAGGAAGTGAAAGTGGCTGGCCGCTTGGCCATTGAACTCCAGGCAAACCGTCTCAATTCTTCAAAGCAAGGATGCCCCCCAAGGTTTACACATCACGGTATTGGGAATTTGCAGAACAGCAAATCAAACTTTATCTGACAGAAACTCTGTATTCTCACCACAGTAGGACATATGACACTTGCACTCTGTATTCCCACATGTCGTGGGACATAGAACAACTTGGACTTGTATTCTCACATGTCGTAGGACACACAATATTGCTTCCAGTGGCATATTGGCCACAACTGAAAACACATTTGGCTAAACTAGCCCCATTCTTCATAACCAGAGAAGAAAACTGTAACCCACTCCAGGGGTAAAAATATTCTCTTCAGACATTTGACCATTTGTCTGAGGTAACCAGGAACCCTTACTGAACCTGTTAGTCCTGAACTGGTTACTTCAGATGGGGCTGTGCCCACCCTTTGTTCCCAAATCCATACCCAGCCATTCTTTCAGAATTTCACCTTAAACATTGGAAACCTTTTAAATTACTTATGAATGTACTGGCATTCTGAATTATTTATTTATTTATGTATTTGCTTTTGGTAATCAGGTGGGTGCACTAGACATAGAGATGCCTATTTTCAGGCATGACCCAGGAGCATACAAGTGAAAAAATACATGAGCAGTACAATGTGACGCAGCACAAGGGAGAGGTAGACAATGGGATTATCTGTGAAACAAACAATATTGTCAACTGGATTGTTATACAGGGATTAGACAATGTTCAACAATATAGACAGTGCAGCTAGAAAAAGTAAAACTAAACAAAATAAGTGTCAACAGGTCTGTATAGGAGCTATCAGGAAAGTGCAGAACAACAGTAAGTTCAAATTCACCACCTTAGCAGTGTAAATGTGAAAAAGTTTCGAACAGTGTGGTATAGTCATACCTCTAGACATCACACACCTCAGCCAATTTTACTTAAAAGACAGTCTTGCATGTCTGTACTTATTGGAAAAGAAAATTGTGCTTTCCCTCTGGGTATGGAACACAATAAAACAGGTACTGGTTTTCTGCAGCCAAAAGTCAGAATTCACTCACTGTTAGACATTTCAGGCATCTTCAAACATCCTGGATCAAACAGGGGATTGCCTGTTAGATCCATCCACTAGCAGCACTCGCACCCCTCCAGGGATGAAAATCAGGAAATCCTGCTGTAGACAAGGTCTCCACCACTTCTCTTGGCAAGCTGGAGAATACCAGAACTAGAGTGAGAATGCAGGGCCCTCAACTCAGAGCCCACCACTGAGCAGTTCTCACTCCTCCCTTCAAATTGCAACTCCAACTACTGACTCACATTGACTCTCACTGACTCCCGTCTCAACAGTCTAACTCCCTTCTCAACAGCTGGCACAAGGGTTATGCTGCTGCGAGAATTCCAAATGAGCTCATCACTTCAATCTCAGCTGAAGTCAAGTAAACAGAAGAGTGAGCAGGTGAAAAACCCCATTTAACTAGTTAATCACCAGCCGCCTCTCCCTGCCTAGCACTGATACTGAGGGGATTCTAGTAAACCCAGGAGACTGGGTGGTTACACAGTACTACCTCAGAGGCAGTGGTACCACCTCTGTCACCCTAACCCAAACCATGTAGACCCTGGCAACTAGATCTCTCCCTTACTCTTCTCCAAGTTAGTCATTCCCTGTTGTCCAGCAGTACCCAACTCCCTCACCCTGTCCACAACCAATCAGTCCCTGACATCCACTGTTACCCCCTCCTGCCCCAAACCAATCATTCCTTGATGTGCACTAGTACTTCCCTCATTCACCCTGCCTAAAACTAATCATTTCCAGGCAGTACACCCTCTTATCCTGCTCCAAACCAGTTATTCACTGATGTACAGTGGTTCCCCCATTTCTGTACCCTGACCCACTCTAACTAGTCTCTGCTATCCAGTGGAACCCCTTCCCTCACCCTGCCTCAAACCAGTGGATCCCTAGCAATGAGCTGAATCTGTATTTGGAATCACATTCTTCGCTGGCCAATCAGCAGTCAGAGTTTAGGACTGGGAAGTCTGCGGACACTGCACTCATGGAATTTGTCAGCCTAGTGACTGGAGTCATGGATAGAGGGGAGTCCATGGCTGCAGTGCTTATCAACCTCTCCAAAGCCTTTAACCTTAGCCAGTCCTGTGGTATGGAGTGCTGAGGCACTTAACGCCTTATGTCTTGCCACATTGGTGACCCAGGTTCAGAAACAGGCAGAGGTCATTTGGGGGCTGGCCAGAGGAGAGAGGATCAGGTACCCAAAGGATGTCTCTGTTCCCTCGAGGGAGGGGGGTTGTGTGACTCGCTGCCTGTGTGCCACCAAGCGGTAGGACAACATGGGCACACAAGCAGACAAGCCGATCATGGGCATTTGAGGATGTCTCCATGGAGGTGGAGCTCGTCCGTTATGCCATTGCACATGTGCTGCTTTGGGGAAAAAATATGGAGGAAAAAACCCTCTGGCAGCAGGATGATGTCCAGGCCTTTCATGCCCCACACTGGCAACTAGGCACCCTGCCCTAAGTCCTGCAAGCAGAGGACGCCAGGTGAGAAGGCAAGTCCTGGGGAAGTACGGTGATGAGGTTGGGGGGACAGGACAGAAACGAGCAGGCTAGAGGTGACAGAGGGATAAAATACAGATGTAAAAAAAGCATCTGACCTGGTGGACCATTCTATTTTGTACCACAGAATGGAATCCATTGGGGGTGGCACCAGATACATTATGCTGGTTCCAAGATTACTTGGCAAGGAAGTCCAGAAGTGTGTTAGTGGAAAATTTTACATCTAAAAAGGGCTTACTTTCCAGATGAGTTTCTCAGGGGTCCACTTTGGGACCCTTGTTATTTTAACATATATAGTAATAATTTGGCAGATGCCATAATTCATTCAGAAATTAGATTTTATGTGAACGATACTGACCTCATTACCTCTACAAAAAATAAAACAGATATGGAACAAAAACTACAAGAAGACCTTCACAGACTAAAAAGATGGTTTATGGAATCTACATTGGTTTTAAGTTTGAAAAAATGAAATAAATGTTGTTTGCCACACATACTTATAATACAGATAAAGAACTTAATCTGAATATTAAATTACTAACAGGAGAACAAATAATAAATGTAAATAAGTATGAAAATTTAGGAGTGTGGGTTCATAGTGTACTAAAATTTGATAAACACATTGTAGTCATGATAAAAAAAGGTTAACTCTGGGACTGGAGTACTCAGAAGGAATGCACATGCACTTAAGAGGAAAGCCAGATCCACTATTGCCACTCGGCTTATCTTGCCCGTGCTTGAATTCAAGTCTGGATTACAGACATGCATTTAAGTGCCTGCTCGATAGGCTGGGTATAGAATATAATAAATGAGCTTGGTTTGTACTATGTAGTCCCCTAGATAAGTCACCATGTGAGACTGGCATGGGACAATCTCCTGCTAAGAAAGGATATGCAGAATACAGTTGCTCTTTACAAAATGCTGAAGGGTATAATGTCAGGTGTCGCCTTTGCTTTTGAGAATTGTCATTTACAAAAATATCAGTTATGGGACTTCGCAATAGAGGGCTAATGGTCCTCAAAATTCAAACAAATTATGGTTTGCTCACCCTATATTATCTAATCTCTAAAATCGTGAATCAAAAAATCCTGACATTAGAAATCAGACAAAACAGAGTGCCTTTAAAAATGCAACTAATGAGAGAGCACGAGGTTTGAATGTACTTACTAATAGTTTGACATTTTTTACAGTGTTTCGATTGTTAATGTGATTAAGGTGATTGTTCAGTATTGTTCTATGCACTATGTAAAATCCTTTTTTTTTTTTTATAGTTTAAACAGATTAGGTAACCTCACAGAACAACTTGTAAATAGGGCCTCAACGTCCCAAGTATTCTATCCTGTTTAAAAATAACAATATTTACTACTACTACTTGTCTGGGGGACGTGTAGCTGCAGGAAGACCTTATACACTAAATACCCTTGAAAAACTCATCTGAATCAATAACAGAAAGTAGAAGTAGAGATGAAAGGTAGTTATTTTCAATTAGTATCTCAGGCTATTTAGCTCCCCAATATAGGATTTGCAGTTTGACGATTGAAAGAGTCCCAAATTACTGAGCATTGCCTTCTTATATTATTAATACAGTATGTTCAGCACAGGACTGGAAACTTCCTCCTTTGTGACAAAACTGTGTTTTTTAATTAGCAGTTTTCTTGCACTGAATGACATCATCCCATCTTTTCACGATCCCATTTCCTCCCTTCCCTTCCCTCCCCTTCTCCTCCCCTTCCCTTTCACATCACTTACATGAACTTTGTCCAGGCTGTGTGTGGGTGTTGATGTGCGATATGGCTGCCACTACATACCAGTCTAGCACTGCTTGTAAAACACTTTGGGATACATTGTGTATGAAAAGCGCTATATAAATGCTGATTCTTCTTCTTGTCAAGGGCATTTAAAGTATGAGGTTGTGCTGGGACTACTCCTACCCCTGATGAAGAGGCATCTGCCTAAAAGCATCAGGGTGTATTGTTTGCGCACATTCTCTGCTTTATAAATAGCATTTTGCAACACTGCTCTGACTTCGATTTGAACTCTGTGACTACAGTAAGTTTGCTTAGTGGTTTATGTGAGTGCTCATGTTTGTTGTTTTTGTGCCCCATTGTACCACAGGCAAGTTTTTCATTCACTGCAGCAGCTGGCTATATGTAATGATTAGGTGACATAGTGCTTTTGTGAATGTGCCTTTGTTCTTGCTTTATTTTAAGGATTTCCACCCTCAGTAGAGGTGCCAAAAGAAAGGCTCATGAGGCTAAGGGTAGTATTTGAACTATGGACAAATGTCAAAAGGTCTACATATGGAAACAGAAATAAACCACCTTTTTCAGTGCATGACCTGAGGACCTGATACACTCAGGAGAGGAAAACACCCTGAGGGAGAAATCTCTAGGGAACCATGGCATCAGGTCTGCCCTCCTTCTGGCCTTATTAACAGGAGATGAACTTATGCTTGACTAAGTTCTGTTACTGTTTCTCTAATGTATGATTCATAGCAGGAAGTGGTCCAGTGGCCTAGTTGTTTGACAATATGGCCAAAAAAATGTCCCTTTATGATGATGTACTAGCTGCTTCAGTGTGCAAATGAGTGACCAGAGCAGTTGTGGGGTTCCTGGCCTTGATGGGTAAGAAGTGTTCTTAAATTAAATATGTACCAGGGTGTTGTAATAATGGTCTTTTTTTTTACATAAGAAAAGGAACAGGCATGGTTGAAGGGATTTGAAAGGCTACCAGTTGAACCAGTATGATGATTAAGCACCTTTGGTTAAAGGTAGGATAGTAGGTAATGGAGACATCATTTGATTGACAATCTGATTTTGAAGTCTGGAGCTTTACAATCTATATGTCTGATGAGGTGGAAGACTAGGTTTGCTGGCCAAGGCACCTAGCTTCACCTGAGCTATTTCCTTCTAGGTTGCTTGAAAGGACAGAGCAAAGAACCTTACCAGAGCAAGGGAAAGGATTAAGACTTCTTTTGGCTAGGCAGATTTACTGTGTGTTGTTGTTTTTATTTTACATAGATACATAGACAGTGTCGGCAGATAAGGGCCTATGGCCCACCCAGTCTGCCCACTTGAGCTTGTAAGTTCAGTTTGTTTTCCTAGGAGTCTGTTGCACCTTACCCCTGACCTCCAGAATTCCTTTATGTCTATCCCATGCATTCTTAAATCCCGTGATTGTTTCAGCCCCCACCACTTCCTCTGGCAGGGTGTTCCACTTGTCCACCACCCGTTCTGTGAAGAAATTCTTTTTCATGTTTCCTCTGAATCGTCCTCCCTCCAACTTCTTCCCATGCCTTCTAGTCCTGGAACATCTTTTTCACTTAAAAATAGTGTTTTCCTGCACCCTGTTCCTCCCTGTAAGATACTTGTATGTCTCTATCATATCCCTCTCTCCTCCTCTCCTCCAGGAGTACATGTTCAGTTCCTTCAACCTGTCTTCATAGGACTTGTGATGCAATCCATGCACCATCTTTGTTGCCCTCCTCTGAACCTTCTCTACCCTGTCTATGTCCTACGTGGAGTATGGTCTCCAGAACTGTACACTGTACTCCAGGTGGGGCCTACTAGTGTCTTTATGGCGGAATTATGACCTCCCTTTTCCTGCTGGTAATGCCTGCCTATACATCCCAGCATCCTATTTGCTTTACCTGCTGCCTTGTCACACTGTTTCCCTACCTTGAGGTCATCAGAGATAACCCCAAGATCCCTTTCCTGCTTGGTGCATGCTATATCCTCACCCCCCAACTGATATATTGTGCCAGGGTTTTTGTGCCCCATATGCATTATCTTGCACTTCTTTGCACTGAATTTCAACTGCCAAACCCCTGACCATTCTTCAAGTTTCTGCAGGTCACTTCTCATTCTGTCTACACCCTTGTATTCATAGGGATTGTTACTGTTTGTTGTTAACATGTTATTGCTTTATTTTTCTCTGATTTAAATTGTTGTTGCTGGGTATACATTCTGCTGCATTATTACAAGGTGTGCCTACAGGTGTGTGCTAACAGATTACTGTTGTAATCTTCTGATTCAAATTGTCTTTTGCAAGGTATATCTTCTGTTAATGCTTTATTTTTCTCTCAGAAGAGCAGTTCTACAGGATTTAGGACACTGTCGTACATGCTGGGCCATTGGAGATCTTAGGGCTCAGCTCCAGCCAGGCAGCATGGGCAGAGGTTGCACACCTCAAACTGCATATTCAAGAGGAAATATAATATAAGAACCACCCACCATTTCTCCAACATCCAATAGAAGCACCTCGACCGCAGAGGGTAGTTAGTCCGGGAGGTTGGCAGGTGGTTAGGAAGGGCAAATTGGGTGCCCCGTCACTCAGTGCTCTCCAACATATTACCTCCACAAACCATATTAAAACTACAAACAGGTATCTGACTCTATCTCCGAAACCAAACAAAAGGGCAGAGAACACTGCAGAGCAGGACACTGTAGCACAGAAGCTAGCACAACAAAACTCACCCAAAACAGGAACCAAAACAAAAAAAGCAAAAAGGAAATCCAAAGAACTTCTGATCATAGGAGACTCCATGATTTGGGGAGTTGATACCTATCTCCATCCAGGGGTAATGGTCAGATGTCTCCCTAGTACATCAGCGTGGAGAGACACTGACCGCATTGCTACAATTGTTCAGGAAGCAGGGGAAAATATTGACATTCTGGTACACATAGGGACTAATGATCTCGCCAGCCGGTCAGTTGTGGAAACCAAGGAACACCTGACCAGGCTGGGTGACAAACTATCATCCATTTCATCCGGCATCTCCTTCTCTGAGATACTGCCAGTCTGGGAGAGTGAGGCAGATGGACGGAAGGTCAGAGAAGGGGAGATAGGGGAGCTAAATATGTGGCTGAAGGGCTGGTGCCAGGAAAAAGGACACACATTTGTAGAGAACTGGAAACAGTTTTGGGAGCGAAGGTTCTTTAAATGTGATGGACTGCATCTCACTAAGGAGGGAGTCAGTGCATTGGGGCAGAAGTTTGATGTCTTTGCAGAATATTTAAACTAGCAAAGGGGGAGAGGGGTGCAGCACCCCATACGTCGAATGGGAAGAACACCCCTCCCCCCTCAGCTAGTGGTCAAACAGGAGTTCAGCATGTTTGTAGTTCATTTGCATCACCAGGTAAGGAAAAAGGTCCAGCTCCCCATATGATGCACAGGGGAAACGCCAGACCTCACTCAACAACTAACACACCAAAATCTGGTCAATGGAAAATAATGTACACAAATGCTCGCAGTCTGGGAAACAAGATCCCAGACTTGCAGGCAATAATAACAGAGGCTAAACTGGACATAGTAGCAATAAATGAGATGTGGTTTACCAGTAACCACATTTGTGAGACTTCAGTACCTGGCTATGTACTGTTCAGAAGAGACCGAGGTGCAAAAAGGGGGTGGAAAGGCCCTGTATGTCAACGAAAATATCAAAGCTACAGAAATTCAGAATATACATAAGGAGCCAGAAGAACTGTGGGTCACCCTGGAAATAGGAAATGGGACTGCCATAAGAACTGGGGTTGTCTACAGGCCCCCAGAGCAGGGGGAGGATATAGACACATTACTGTTAGAAGATATACAAAACATGACTGCTAAAGGGGCGATTCTGATAATGGGAGGCTTCAACATGCCAGATACAGATTGGTCAATACCAGCAGGAATATCTGCCAGAACTAGACACATGGTGGATTCCCTGTGGGGGAGGGCCTCAAACAACTGGTACAACAACCCACAAGAGACAGAGCTATCCTAGATCTAGTACTGACTAACAGGGAAAGGGTCACAGATCTCTAGGTAGAAGGTCACCTGGGGCCAGTGACCATCACATGGTATGGTTCAGTTTGGCCACTACAACTAAATCATCCCATTCCAATGCAAAACTATGGGACTTCAGAGTAGCTGACTTTGATAAGATGACCAACAGAGTTAAGCTAGCCCTGGCAAAAAGAAATACAGGTGAGGGGGTACAGGCAAAGTGGGCAAGCATTAAGGATGCAATACTTGAAGCAACATCCTATTGTGTTAGAGAGAAAAGGAAGTGCAAATGAAGAAGGAAACCACTTTGGTTCTCAAAAACAGTAGCAGAAAAGGTCAGAGCCAAAAGGCTGGCCTTCAGGAAATATAAGGGAACGCAGTGGGATGAAGATAGAGAGGCATATCAAACTTCCCTAAGGGATGCAGGGAAGGCAGTAAGGCAGGCAAAGGCCCAAACTTAGGAAACACTAGCACAGACAGAAAAAAAAAAGGTGACAAGACGTTCTATAGATACATTAGTGAAAGGAGAAAATCCAGAGGGGGTATTGCTAAGATCAAAGGAGATAAGGGGGCATGTGAGCAGGAGGACCATGTAAAAGCATCTATCCTAAATAGATACTTCTGCTCAGTATTTATGGAAGAGAAGGTAGGACAGGGCCCACAGCTCAGCACCATGGACACAGGGGGGGAGAGAGGTGAGCACTAGTTCCTTCACAAAAGAAAGGGTCCTACAAGAGCTCGCTAAGCTCAGGGTGGACAAGGCAATGGGACCTGATGGCATACATCCCAGGGTACTAAAGGAGCTAAGGGTAGAACTAGCAGAGCCATTATCAGAACTGTTTAGTGAGTCTCTGAGCACAGGAGGGGTCCCAGAAGACTGGAGAAGGGCTCATGTGATCCCATTCCACAAGAGTGGTAGCAGGGAGGAGGCACGGAACTACAGTCCAGTCAGTCTTACCTCAGTAGTGGGCAAGATTATGGACGCACTCCTTAGGGAAAGGATAGTGCAACACCTGGAATCCATAGGAGCACAGGATCCAAGACAGCACGAGTTTACAAAAGGAAGGTCCTGTCAAACTAATCTCATAGATTTCTTTGACTGGGTAACCAGAGTGGTGGACCAGGGGGGAGCAGTTGATGTTGCCTACCTTGACTTCAGCAAAGCTTTCGATACTGTTCCACATAGAAGATTGATTAATAAGCTGGGTAGGCTTGGGGTGGGTCAGAAGTTGGTCAACTGGGCGGTAAACTGGTTGACGGGCAGAAAACAGAGAGTGGTGGTAAATGGTATACAGTCAGAAGAGATGCAAGCCACAAGTGGGGTACCTCAGGGATCAGTCCTGTGGGTAGTCCTCTTCAATATCTTCATCAGTGACATTGCAGATGGACTGGAGGGTAAGGTTTGTCTGTTTGCAGATGACACCAAGATCTGCAACAGAGTAGATGATCCAGATGGGGTGGGCAGAATGAGAAGAGATCTGGATAAACTAGCAAAATAGTCGAAAGAGCGGCAACTGAGGTTTAATACAAAGAAGTGCAAGATCATGTACATAGGGAAGAGAAACCCTGAAGCCACCTATAGGCTGGAAGGGGAGAAGCTGGCAGTCACAAGGGAAGAAAGAGACTTGGGCATCATCATCACCGATGACCTGAAATCATCCAAGCAGACCACTAAAGCAATAGGTAATGCTAGGGAGATGTTAGGGTGTATTAGTAGGGGTATCACAAGTCAGAAGAGGGAGGTAATAATCCCTCTTTACAAGACACTGGTTAGGCCCCATCTGGAGTACTGCATGCAGTACTGGAGGCCACACCTTCACAAGGATATTAACCAAATTGAGGCAATCCAGAGAACGGCAACCAAAATGGTGCAGGGACTGCATCAGTAAACATATGATGACAGATTAACGGAGCTCAATATGTATACCTTAGAGCAAAGGAGGGAGACAGGTGATATGATCGAAACATTCAAACACCTTAAGGGCCTTAACAAGGTGAAAGAGTCTAACATGTTTCAATATAAGAAAAATAGCAGGACAAGAGGACACAGCATGAGATTAGAGGGAAGCTGATTGAGGGGTAATGTGAGGAGGTTCTTTTTCATGGAAATGGTGGTGAATGCATGGAACGGCTTTCCTTAGGAAGTGGTGGATATGAATACAGTGCAGGGCTTCAAACAGGCATGGAATAGGCATAAGGGAGCAATACAGATGAGTATGAATAGATAGGCCATTGACAGAGCAAAGGCCGATGGCACATTTATAAGGTAAAAAAGAAATGGGCAGACTGGATGGGCCTTGCAGTCCCTATCTGCTGTCGACTTCTATGTTTCTATGTTCTTGATACTGACTGTAGATAAATGAATATTCAGGGAGAATGTTGATGTTGCAGCAGTACAGTATATTTTCTAAGTCGTATGACTCCATTGAATGCTCATGTTATAGCTGGTTCAAACATCAGATTAATCAATGGACAGAAAATAACAGATCTATGGAGATTAATGAGATTTCAGAATATAGGGAAATCAGTAGGTTGTCTCCCAATGGGTTTCTTTGGTGTCATTTTCTTGAGACTTATTAATAATTAATTTAATTAGGGAGCTTGAGAGAAATGATAGGCAAATGGAAAATTATTGAAAGGAGAAACTACATCCTTGATATATATTGCTTGATAGAATATATGGACAAGCATTTTGTATAGACAAAGAAGGCAGCAATTGCTAGAATTTTATGAACGCAAGAAACATAAGGATTCAAGTTTTACATAGTACAGAAGTTTGCATATTTGGTCTAAGTGGCTTGGTATGTATTTGTGGTAGCTGGAGTATGGGTTTGCCATATTATGTTGTTGACTTCAGATGTACAGAAATTTAGGTCATTAACCCTTAGGCTGTCGGAAGATTTGGAACGTATAGGGTTATAGGACGTGTATACACACCAGTGGCACAGCAAGGGTTAATAGGTCTTTGAAAGTCTGGTTACATGGTCATTTGAGAATCTGCTTTAGGGACCAGAAGTTAGAAGGTCTGGAATTCACAAAGTATAAGACAATTAGCAGCAATATTGTGAGTGCCAGGGACACAGACGCAATGAATGTGGACATGGTGCTAGAGGGACACCCAAGTTAAACTATGCATTAGTTTCATGATTGAAGAGAAAGAAAAACAATCTTTGTTGATAGCAACCACAGACTGATTTTGAAGCAAATAAATCTTGGTAACCAGTCAAACTATACTGCAGCTTGTTAAGCCTCACAAATAACCCCTAGTTGCAATGAATCTAATAGGATAATTGGGTGTATACAAAGGCATTTATAACAAGGGCTAGATTATGCATTGTCCCACTATATAAAGCCTCTGTTAGATCCCACCTGGATTACTGCACCCCACTGTAGAACTCCTATTTGAGAAGGGACATTAACAACTTAGAGAGGGTGCAGAGGAGAATGACGAAGGTTTTCCATGGCCTGGGAGAAGAGTCCTACAAATCAAGAATGCACCAGTCGAATCTGTACCCTTTAGAATTAAGGTGTATTAGAGGGGCTCTATTGGAAATGTACATAATAACAAGAGACAACAAACTGATGCACAGCTTGGATCTGCTGCTTAATAACAGGAATGTTAATTTGAGAAGTCACAAATACCAAATGAAACTAATATTTCCTAGGAGGAATACAAGGAAATATTTTTACACACAAAGCATTATACCAATGTAGAATGGTCTACCAAGGGAAGTGGTAGAGGTTAACTCATTTCTAGCCTTTAAAAACAAGTTGGATAGACACCTGGGGCCCAATTCCAGGATGTATGGTGCAACTCATGGGCAGATGCGAGTTGCAACATATTCCAGAACAGGCAAGGTCCCCAGCACCTATGCCCTGTGACTTGCAGCAGCTCCATGGCTGCACCTCGGGAAGGGCACACCTGACCTGGTAGCCACAAGCCACAGCAATGTCCACCCACAGGGCACAAGTTACACATAGCAAGGCTCCTCCAAAGCCCCACACCAGGACACCACGGCAATGCCCCACAGAGCTGTGTAGGGGTGGGGGCCACCGGATGGCCTTGGAGTGCATCGCAGGCAGGGGTCATGTACTGCCCTGTAGGCCACTGCTCAGGGACATGGGCACAGAGGTGCCAGCCACACATGGATGGCAGCCCTGCCAGTGGGTGTGGGGTGGGGACCTATAAGGGACCATGAGGGGTTTGGTTGTAGGGGCAGCAGGCATGGAGGTGCAACCCCTGTGCAACCCCTGTGGACGTAGGGTACAGTTAGACCAGTTAACAGCTGGTCTAACCATACTTAGACCATTGTCTGCCGGTGTCTCTCCTGGAAAAGCAACTTGCCATTCCGTCGGCCGCCCACTTGGAATACAGCCATAACCAATGCTGGAAACCCCCTTGCGTCACGTCGCAGGTGGGGTTCTGCCATAGCCAGTGGCATAGCCCGCCTTTGTTGCAAGCAGCCTGTGCCATGATGCAGGCCGCTGAATCGTGATCGGTATAACGATGTCGCAAGGTGTGACTTGCAACATTGATTTAGCGCACGTCACCTTGCGACATGCATAACCTGTCTTGGAATCGGGCCGCTATTGTCATTTGGACCCTTGAAATCATCCACCACCACAACCAGCTTGGTTTTGACCTTTGAAGTTTATTTGGGTGATTCTCATATTTACACTTTCCAAATATGCATATCTCCTCCGCCAAATATTTCATATCACACCGATTTTGCGGTTTCCTCTTTATTGAGTTCATCATGGTGCACAGGCACAGACAAACTCATTGCTATAAGAGGTGCTATACAGGGGTGTGTCCAATGGAGAGCTCTGTTTCAAGGAGCAGGTCAGCGGCAGGTGAATCAGTCGGCAGGCTGGCAATGAATCCCTATCAGCTGTTCAGGTGGCATTGGACAACTTTTCAAAGGACAGAGCCACACCAATAGTGGTGTGGCTCAGTCCTTTGATGTAACATTCCTGCATTATTGCATTCCTGGTTGCGTGTTCACAATGCTGTAGCTTGCAGTGTGAACGTGCTGAGCCCATGCTGTCGGCATGCCCCCTCTCAGTTTAATAAACAAACAGTGGTGGCTAGCACTGTCCACCTCTTACAGTCCCCCATGAAAGCTGATGGGGGTGCTCAATCCCCCTGTCAGCATGCCCCCTTCCAGTTCATCTGCCAATCGGGGAGCCCACTCTCCGTTAGCATAATGTCCCCCCCATTTGTTGTGTGCCGAGGGGGATGCCCAATCCCCCTCAGCTCTTGTTCACCCCAAACACTTGGTATGTGCCAACAGGGTGCCCAATCCCCATCGGCTACAGCCCCCCTTCCCCCACAAACACTCAGGTGGCACGCTGAAAGCCCACCGCAGCATGCCAAAGTCCCTGTTAACAAAGAAAACCTTCCTGCATTGGATTTATTTATTTTTTAACCTGTAAACCAGAAAACAGTCCCTTGCAGTCTGCTGTGGCCCCCTCACCCAACCCGCACTCACCCTCTGCACACCCACCTCCCCACACCCCCCTCACCCTATACTTACCTCTGGAGCCGGGCACGATGATCATTGGTGGACTGGGAACATGTCTGCACTCTTCAAAGCCGACCACAAACTGAAGAAATGCTAGTGAGCTGTATACTGGCATAAATGTTTTTGTTTTTTTCAACTTTGGTGCATATTTCAGCCATTTGTACACATTTTGGCCCCATATTTTCAACATGGGATTCTTGGGATCCCAGCTCATGAATTCAATCAATTTCATCTGGTTATTCAGTCCCGAAAGGTAATTTCACAATCACTGCACTGAATCACCTTTCAGGACAGATTAATGAAATGACAGTGTCACTGTTCATGAGGTGGGCTTCCAAAAAGCCTATGTTGCAAATCTGGTGAAAAAATTCAAAAAAATTACTATGTTACAAGCGTGCATTGCGCGGTTTCCATGCACACTCGTAACTTCAAGAATTTGTAATATTTTCACTCAAGATTTTCAACATTGTCAGTTTTGCATACCTCCTTATGGATAGTAAAGCTGTTATTTTTCACATCCTGCCCAAAATGTGTTTTTTGCACATCTGGCGCAAAATGGCACGGTCACTGTGGGAAATCAACGTTCGGGACAGATTAAGAAAATCATAGTGACAGTGTTCATGAGCAGAGGTCACAAAATGCCTATGTTGAAATTTTGTTGAAATAATTCCACTAAATGACTGTTACGAGCGTGCGTTGTACAGTTTCCACGTACGCTCGTACGTTCAAGCATTTTTAATATTTTCACTCCAGGTTTTCAACACTGCCATCTCTTCACACCTCCCTATGAATGGTATAGCTGTAATTTTTTACATACTGCCCGAACTGTGTTTTCGCATATCGGTGCAGGATGGCGCAGTCACTGTGAGAAATCAACGTTCAGGACAGATTAGCAAAATCACAGTGTCACTGTTCATGAGCAGAGATTCCAAATGCTTCCATAAGGTGGGAGTCACAAAAGGCCATGTTGAAAATTTGTAGTGCAAATACCAGCAAACGCCGGGGCGTTAGGGTTTCTAACCATAATGCCCCCCCCAACCCATGGTGGGGCTCCAGTGCCCTCATCTTCTCTGAACCGCAGACACATCTTCACTCTTCAAAGCCAGATCACAAATTGAGAACACGGGTATGCACTTCACTGTATTTCCATGGGAATTTGAACTTAGTGGCATAACTTGTTCTTTCTGCTGGGAACTGTAGTCCTGCCAATTGGTGAGTAAGAAACAGCAATTCCAACGACAAACTCCTGCATTGACAAATGCTTGTTTACCACTTCAGTGCATTGCATAACCATCACATAATAATAATCCAATCATAAACACATCTTCTTTGGCTCAGGTGTCAAAATACCCAATGCCTCTTCATTACTTTCTGTATTATCTGAGTTCAGGTGTCCCACCTGATCCTCAGCCCTTTCCCCACGGGATGACTACCCCATGAAGAGCCCTCCCCTGCCCGCCCATACCTCGTTCCAGCAGGGGCCCCCATTTTTTTACATTACCCATTGCTCTCAGCCAGCAACCCAGCCATGATGCACCTTGGTGTCCCTGATGTCCTTCCTGGCAACCCAAATGCCCAGTAAAGCCTCTTTCATGGGTGGATGGGTAGGTGGGAAGGTCAAGCTCAGCTGCAGGAGAGAGAGGGCTCTTTCCTCTCTGCAGCCTCTTTTCTACATCCTAAGCCCTACCCTTCCCCTCCCCTGTGGCTTTCAGCCAATCCTATCCTTGTCCACCAGCCCCCTTAGCCTTCCAAGCCCTGCCCCTCCTATGACCTCACTCCCTGTGATGTCATTCTCCCCAGACCCTTTCCCTTTTGTCTAAAACCCCACCCTGTTGCAGTGGATAGTGAGCCAATGAACATCCCTGGGCTATCTATCCCTAATCTCCATAAATCCCACCCCTTTGCATATCCCAGGGGGCCAGTGACAATCAAGCTTGCCCCTTTATTGGTGAAAGCCCCTTTGTCATTTGGACCCTTGAAATCATCCACCACCACAGCCAGCTTGGTTTTGACCTTTGAAGTTTATTTGGGTGTTTCTCAGATTTACACTTTCCAAATACGTATATCACCTCCACCAAATAGTTTACATCACACCATCTTTGGGGTTTCCCCTTTATTTACATTGTTCACCACTTCAGTGCATTGCATAACCATCACATAATAATAATCCGATCATAAACACTTCTTCTTTGGCTCAGGTTTCAAAATATCCGATGCCTCTTCACAGGGAGACAGTATAGCGCAGTAGTTTAAGGCTCTGAGTTGCAAATCTGGTGACATCCGAAAGCCCAGACTTGGGTTTGAATCCCACAGCTTCCACTTGCATACTGTGTGACCCTGAGCAAGTCACTTAACTTCCCTGTGCTCCCAGGTTGCTTCTGTAAAAAAGCTTTCAGCTTAGTGTGCTACTCCTGGTTAAACAACTAAAAAAAAAAAAAAAACTTCCTGTATTATCTGAGTTCAGGTGTCCCACCTGATCCTCGCCCTTTCCCCCCTGGGATGACTACCCCATGAGGAGCCCTCCAATACCTCATTCCAGCAGGGGCCCCATTTTTCCCATTAGCCCTACTGGCTGACCACCAGTTGGCCACTGGGCTTCTTCCTGCTAAAAAAACAGCAAACACCCCCCATACCTCTGCCACTTCTCAATTGCCTGGCGCACTGCCCCATGGAGGACCGTGTTGCCCACCATGGACATGCAGACCCTGTCAGGCCTGTACATCCCTGGAGTGTTCACCTGATCCACTCATGCCTAATATACAGACCCCCCCCCCTTTCTGACCCATTCCACTAGCTTCCTGTTTACCCTCTTTCTTGCCTGACAGGTGCCCGCACATTCCTCACCTGCCACCAACATATCCTTGGGATGATTTCCAACCATCCAATCTTTACATGCAGCCACAAGGATTTTATGATGTCCATGTCCACCAATATTTTGTGTACTAATGATACCCGTGGTATTTTTCCCAAGTCATTCCCCCCTTGTATGAAATATAATTTATTTATTTATTTAAAAGTTGATAACTGGGAAAGGCACACTGGGTCGAGGCTCGTTTCTAGGTACAACTCAGGGCAGAGGGTAAAGGACAAGTACACATAATCAATAAACATTTTAATTACTGTATACACATGGGAAGAACAGCATATGATATGCGAGCAACCAAGAACAGTCAGCAGTTACAGAATATACATGGAATAGGGCCTAGCAGCTGACAAAATAATATACATAATAATACACCAGTTAATAACACATTAGCTATATAACACCATGAAGTAATTTGAAAGAGGAGAGTGCACAAGTGGATGCGGCCAGGTGGACAGCTCAGTGACACATAGTGGACAGTAGGATAGGAGAAGGAACTGGAGTTAGCACGATAATAGGAGGTTTGCACCACGATGCAGTGGTGTCTGTGTAACCCCCTTGTTACCCAGGGTTACTAGAATCCCAGTAAGACCTAGTGGTAGGCAGAGAAGGCAGCTTGTGAAACTCCAGTTGGATTTTGCACTGTCTCACTCTGTTCTCAGTCTCAGCTGAGACTGAGGGATGACATCACCAATAGAACTATCGCGGCTGCATGAGCCACAATGGAATCTGCAGCAAGGGAGTTGGAATAGAATGTTGGGAGGTTTGAAAAGATTCAGTAGTCAGTTGGTGTTGGGAGCTTGCTGTGAAAGCAACACAGCAGCTCAGTGTAGGCTCTTGAAGCCTCAGCCCTGACAGAGGGCTACTTTTAGGTAAAAAGGGTGTGTGTCTCCACCAAAAGAGAGACACAGAAGATCATTGAAGTGGTGGAGACCGCTGTTTTGGGTCTCAGTGCCCCCTCCCTCCGGGGATGTGGGGGCAGGAAAGGGTTCCCTGCATATTCCTGGGGCAACCCCCTGGTTCTGCTAGTAGTGGAGAAGCTGCCTATTTGTTCCAGAGTTTTTTGGGGAGCAAGAAGACTTGTGAGTAGCCTGTGGGGCACCTGCAACCGGAGGGTGAGTGTCTGCTCTTCCTGAAAGGGCCTATGTTTTTCACCCTGGGACTTGTGTGACAATGTGGGTATTGAACTACTGAAATAGTGGGAGGTCTAGAGTAATAGGCTTAGCCAAGAAGTAAAAGTAGGTTCAAGTCCAGTGCTTATTGGGAAATCAAAATGATATGTAGAGGAGATGTGACATACATCTACACAGGAATCTACATTTGCAAGTTTTCAGTAAAGGAATTGTTTAGTTTCCAGAGAAATGGCTGGGTATGGGCTGTGGGAGCTGGAGGTGGGAGACCCCCCCCCCCATCTTTAGTGACCAGGTCCACCTCTACGGATTTGCTCTGTGGATTTCTACTTTGCCTCAGGCAATTGGCCAGTGATGAGGGAAGTACCCAGATGTGGGATTGGAAGGAAAATTCCTTCTAGGAGTTGAAGACTCTAGTGTGGTTTCGGGATCCACAACAGGATAATTGGTTCATTTCCCAAAATGGACCGTGGATCAAGTGGCCGGTGGGGGAGCTGGGCCAGTGGGGAAAACCTAAGTAGTGTACAAGTCAGGCTATGTACCCAAAGCTGCATGCAAGTCTGGGCTGTGTGCCTGTTGGGTTCAGAGCCTGAGTCCTGGAAATAGTGATGAAGTGCTCTGTTGTTTCTAATCTGCATTACCAGGAATGTAGCCCTGTGGGGGTCCGTCTATGCTTTGTTTGTTCAGCTTGGATGTGAACAAAAGCCACACTGTAGAATCCCATTCCTGGTTCTGGACATTACAGTTATTGCTTCCTGTGTTCAGATTTACTTGGGTGCCCCTGTGCAGAGTAGCCAAACCTAGGTCCCCTGTGCCGAGTAACCTCATCCTCCCCGAACCCAGTCCCCACCAGGTACTGCTGTCAGCTTCAACAGCATGCCACCTGTCATTTTTGCAAAAGGCAGGGGTCTGGGGGTTACAAAAATGGAGGCACTGCTTTGGATTTAATTCTGGGAAGGAAGGTGCTCGGGCAAGGGGCTAGCATTTTGGCTATCTGGCAGTGGGTAACCCAAAAGCTGAAGCAATTTAACTAGTGTGTTGCTGTGTGCTGTGGATCTTGTGCTGCTGTTTAAAATGCCAACTGTTTACCAAAGAGCAGTAAAGCCAAAGAGTGTGCCCTTGTCCTGCATCAAATTGTTTGCAGCATTTTTGCCTACTTTTAAAATGAACTGTTGTAAAGAAAAGTGTGGAAGACCAGGGGTAGCAACAGGAAAATTGTGCCCTGGACATTGGAAATTCTTTTAAAATGAACTGTGGTAAAAAAAAGTGTGGAAGACTAGGGCTAGCAACAGAAAAATTGTGCCCTGGACATTGGAAATGCTTTCTGAAAGAACTAAGAGATTTGCAGGTGTAAATGGCTATGTTAAATGGCTGAAATGGGCTCCCGCCATGAAGTCAGTTGAAAAAAAAAAATGTTGCATTCTGCAGTTTAAATTTGCCTGCTCGACGATCGTCGTGAGAAGAACAGCCCTCGCGAGGAAGAAGAGGCTCATTTGCATGGCGTCATGTGATTGGTTAGGCTGCAATCAGTCCCACCCCTCAGCCAGCTCTACAGTGACTGCCCCAGCATTCAAGAGGAAGTGTGAGTGGAGTGCGTGTACTGGCTTGTGGAGGAGCGTAGCGGAGTGTTAAAATCGCTGTAAACTTTGTAAAAATACTGTAGACTTTCTTGTTCAAAATTGGGCTCAACCCGCTAATCGATCGTCGGAACTGCAAGTGTGGTGGTCGAGAAGACGATTGGCAGGACTGCCCGCCCGTTTCTGTTCTGAGGCCTCCAAGAACTGGCTGCAGACCGTTTTTCCCCATCGCAGCAAACTGCTACTGATAACAGTAAGTAACAACCTAAAAACTGCTCAATGCCATATAAATATGTGTGCAGCAGTGTAGTCGCTTTGCAAGTAATGACTGTGTCAAGTCCTGCCAGCAAGTGCAAGTCTGTTAAGCCATTGACTGTGTGCATAGTAATGAATTCAGCCTCAGTTTAAAGTTTGAAGCCAGAGAGAGACTGTGAGTTGTAGCCAAATGTGTAGCACTAGTTATACAGGCAATCCTGTGCTTAAAAAAACCTGAAGCTTTAAGGGACTGTAGTAAAAGAAATGTTTCCAGCATGTGAAAAGTCAGTGGAAAATCAAATAAATGTGTTTAAAACAAGAACAGTGCAAGTTTGTGCAGTCAGAGCAAAAGTTATCAGTAGTGTGTGTAAATCGGGTGTGCAGTGGCTTGACCCAATTTCTGAATGTTGATGCACAGGAATGCTGCCACCGCCATTACAGGGTGGGGTAGTAAAGTAAACACAGCAGCAGAGGAGCCATTTTACAACTAAAGAATGTGTTCAGTAAAGTGGGACTTTCAGTTGCAGTGAACTTTTGTTTGGTTTTCTGCAGTTATGGCCTCAGGACCAGCTCGTTACCCGGATCATGCCAAGGTTGCAGTAACAGCAGAGGTAAATAGACTGAGGGATATTGAAAAGTGGTGCTACGGAGGACAATTGCCTCCTCATGTGGCGGTTCCTGGATATCCAGTGCATGTATGTCAAATATGCTTGAGAGCTGGAAGGGACATCTTCATGATTCCTCACTGTGCTGGATACCTAGAAAAATATGGCTTGTATAAAGCGCCTCAAATTTGGTTGGCTCCCACATGGACAAAGGTTCAGGAATCTGCAGTTGGCAGCACACAGCACCAGGCGGAGCCTGTGGAGGAAGGCCCCTCGGGGGAGTGTGGCACAAAGCTAGAGGGTGCAGAATTAGAGCCAGAACCAGAAGTTGAAGTTTCAGATGCTGGATCCCAGAAGGAAAGTTCGGATAAAGCATCAATAGACCCTTGGGGGGGGGCTAGCCCAAGTCTCTTAGGCGAAGATGAGATGCGGGAGGCCTTTGAGTGGGAGGTGTCGACCTCCATGCCTAGTGATGAGTGGATAGTCTCAGGAGTGAGAACGACTGCTCACTACTGGGCTCAGATCCTCAGTGAAGAAGAAAATGAGGGGGAACCTATGTGGCCTTGTGAAAAAGGAATGAGTACACAGCCTCAAGATCTTGCCTCGGAGGAATGCATGGAAGAAAGTGGTGATGCCACTGCCCTGGCTTTGCAAGAGGAAGAAGTCAGGGATCCCTTTCTAATTCCTTTAAGGATGCGTAGCTGGCAGAACCAGGACAGGCCACCCCCAAGCCAGGCCAGCGGTCTCAGATTGACCAAAGCAAGTAAAGAGGAGAGACTGGTTCGTAGAAAGGCAAATGAGATCTATGGTATGACCTTTCCTACCTTTCCTCGGAAAGTCTGGGAGGAGATTGAGAACAGCAGGAAATCCTGAATCTGGGCCAAAGCAATGAAAAGTGTGCATCCTGGGGCCAACAAGCATGTAAAGAACAGACTGTTTCACGAGAAGTATACCCAGTGGAAGAGAGGCAGGACACTGTTTATAGACAGAGTGAGAATAGTGGATGGAGAGGGAAGTGAAATCTCCCACTGTGTGAATTATGTGAGCCCAGACGGGATAATAATTCAAGCTCCTGACCCCCGGTACTATTGGCCTCAGTGCAAGGACCTCCCAGCAAATGTGCCCGTGCCTACTAAATGGAAAGCTGAGCAGTGGTAGTCAATACTGCCACACCAGACTGTGAAGTGCCTTTATTGATCCGCCAGTATGAACATCCAGGACTCAGGTGCCCCACATTCATCAGTTCTACAGTGTACTGGCCTTTCCAGAATCCATTGACTGGCCCACAAGATGATTCAGATCCAGAGAGGACACCAGCCCAGCTGTATCCTGCTTCATCGCCTGGTAATTGGATGACATCAGACCAGCTGTTTTTCTTTTTGTTCCTGTTCTAAGGTTCCATCTCCAGAGATGACATCAGCTCAGCAGTTCCCAGATGTGCCCTCCTGTGGTTCCTGGAAGATGTCCACTCAGCTGTATCGGAAGAAATGCTGCCAGGGAGAGTCTTCATCAGAGGTGCAGGTCGGTGCAGAATTTTCCATTCTACAAGGGGCTGGTAAGTCCAAACTTTTCTATCTTTATGACATTGCAGTACACACCCTACACTAGCAGACTCTAAAATGTGTGAACTGTCCACAAAGACTCTCCCCTTCGGGACTTTGGCCTGATAGAACTGTGCTTCACCAGGCTCCGGCCCAGGAGAGACTCTTTATTGGACTAGCCTTCGGGAACTGTAGTCACTAGTTGGGACTTTTAGGGCACTCCATCCCCCCAAAGGTGTATTGTAAATAATGTTGTTGTTTTCTAATGTATATACTGTTTTTCCTACCTTTTTAAAAAAAAAAAATATTTTTGGGATTCTCCAGTGTTTTGATGGTAGGGGTTTAGATAGACTGCGTATGCAGATTAGGAATGTGTGTTGTCTTTCTTTTCTTACAGGTGTTCCTGGAGAAGACAGAAGAGAAGACAAGAAGAGGAGGAGGGGCTCATTGGAGTTCCTCATTAGTACTTTAGTGTGTAGAAATTTATACTGTGGTGTTGTTATTGTTGCTGTTACTGTATTAACCCTTTCCTTCCACATGTGTGGTTGTGGGGGTAGGGAGGAGGCAGTAAAATGGTATAAAATGTGGTATTTTAATGGTGTGTGGTTGCAGGTTGCCCAAGGTCAGGGAGGTCCCGGGTTGTTTTTGTTTTTGGGGTATTAAGTTAAAGGCAGATAGGTTTTCCCTAGAGGGCTAGGGGGATAGACAGGCTGTGGCCCTGACCTGCAGTAGGGGGTTGCAGTGCTGAGCTATTAGGTTCTACCAGAGCCACTAGCCGTCCATAGTAAGTGGATAGTGTAGAGGCTGATATGTCAGCTAAAGGCCTCTAGGCCCTTAGTGTTGCCTGCCTGTGCTTGCACAAGGTAGGAGGGGGCCTGATCATCCCCCTCACAGGTAACACATAGGGTGGGACGGCCTAAAGCCGGGTAAACAATGACTGCGGACAGTCATTTTCCTGGTTGGCAAGTGAGTGTAACCCTTGTTACCCGGGGTTATTAGAATCCCAGTAAGACCTAGTAGGCAGGGAAGGCAGCTTGTGAAACTCCAGTTAAATGGATTGCACACTGTCTCACTCTGTTCTCAATCTCAGCTGAGACTGAGGGATGACATCACCAATAGAGCTATCGCAGCTGCATGAGCCACAATGGAATCTGCTGCAGGGGAGTTGGAATAGAATGTTGGAAGGTTTGAACAGATTCAGTAGTCAGTTGGTGTTGGGAGCTTGCTGTGAAAGCAGCACAGCAGCTCAGTGTAGGCTCTTGGAGCCTCAGTCCTGACAGAGGGCTACTTTTAGGTAAAAAGGGTATGTGTCTTCATCAAAAGAGAGACACAGAAGATAATTGAAGTGGTGGAAACCACCGTTTTGGGTCTCAGTGCCCCTTCCCTCCGGGGATGGGGAGCAGGAAAGGGTTCCCTGCATATTCCTGGGGCAACCCCCTGGTTCTGCTAGTAGTGGAGAAGCTGCCTATTTGTTCCAGAGTTTTTTGGGGAACAAGAAGACTTGTGAGTAGCCTGTGGGGCACCTGCAACCGGAGGGTGAGTGTCTGCTCTTCCTGAAAGGGCCTATGTTTTTCACCCTGGGACTTATGTGACAATGTGGGTATTGAACTACTGAAATAGTGGGAAGCCTAGCGTAATAGGCTTAGCCACGAAGTAAAAGTAGGTTCAAGTCCAGTGCTTATTGGGAAATCAAAAAGATATGTAGAGGAGATGTGACATACGTCTACCCAGGAATCTACATTTGCAAGTTTTCAGTAAAGGAATTGTTTAGTTTCCACAGAAATGGACGGGTATGAGCTGTGGGAGTTGGAGGTGGGAAATCCCCCATCTTTAGTGACCAGGTCCACCTCTACAGATTTGCTCTGTGGATTTCTACTTTGCCTCAGGCAATTGGCCAGTGATGAGGGAAGTACCCAGACGTGGGATTGGAAGGAAAAGGAGTCAAACGCTTTAGTGTGACTTGGGGAGCCACAACAGGATAATTGGTTCATTTCCCAAAATGGACCGTGGATCAAGTGGCCAGTGGGGGAGCCGGGCCAGTGGGGAAAACCCAAGTAGTTACAAGTTGGGCTGTGTACCCAAAGCTGCATGCAAGTCCAGGCTGTGTGCCTGGTGGGTTCAGAGCCTGAGTCCTGGAAATAGTGATGAAGTGTTCTGTTGTTTCTAATCTGCATTACCATGAATGTAGCCCCATGTGGGTCCATCTATGCTTTGTTTGCAGAGTAGCCAAACCTAGGTCCCCTGTGCCGAGTAACCTCATCCTCCCATAACCCAGTCCCCACCAGGTACTGCTGTCAGCTTCAACAGCATGCCACCTGTCATTTTTGCAAAAAGACAGGGGTCCAGGGGTTACATCTGGAATTAGGAAGGGTTGAAACATTGGCAAGGGGGTGGGAGGTGCTTAAAATATTTCTTGATGGACAGTACTGTTGGCAGGTTACATACAAAGGGGGAAAGAGAGTTCCAGAGGGTAGGGAGACGATGGGTGAAGGAGGTATTACCAGCAAGTATACGGGGTGTTGCCAGGGCGAAGGTGCGGTAGTCATGAAAGTGTAGGGAGGAGCCTGTGCTAGGAGTCAGTGTTACTAAGGAGGAGAGGTAGGAGGGAAGGAAGTCGAACCAGTACTGAGTGATAAGGGTTGAACAATGTGCCAGACGGCGGCTGGCGAGAGAGGGCATGGTGACAGATTGGTAGAGAAGGCAGTGATGCGTGCGGCAGGGGAGATTAGAGGTGAATCAGCAGAAAACATGAAATAGAGGGTCCAGTCTGGCCAGGGAGGATTTCGGTGCAGAGCTACAGACCACATCTGCGTAATCAAATGAGGGAAGGATAAGCTTGAAAATTATTTCCCTCCTGATAGGGAGGGATAGACTGTCCTTGTGTCTGTGAAGCATTCCAAGTTTTGGACACAGTTTGTTGTGGATGGAGCCTATGTGTAGGGAAAAGTCCAGCTTGGGATCCAGCCAAACTCCCAGGTATTTGTATGAGTCAACTGCTGTGATTTTGGAGCCATCTAGGGCATAGAGGAAGGGAGGAGTAGTCATTTTGGCTAGTTTTTGGGTGCAACCAAAAACCATTGCAACCGTTTTTTTGCTGTTGCATTTAAGCTATTTATTTTCAAGCCATCTTAGAGTGTTAGTGAAATCAAGTTGGAGGACAGGTTCAACCAGGGAAAGAGGGGGTCCAGAAGCAAAGATGGCAGTATCATCAACATGCATTTGCACCTGGGATACTGAGCAGAAGGAGGGAAGGATATTTACAAAAATGGAGAAGAGGATAGGCCCAAGGATTGACCCCTGGGGTACACCTGCCAGAATCGGAATGGGGCTGATTTAGTTTCCCCGAGCTGGATGAATTTAAACCTGTCTGAGAGGTATGCCTTGAACCATTCAGTGGAGGTAGTGGACAGGCCTATGGCTGAGAGATCGTCCAGGAGTAGGTTATGGTCCACTAAATCAAAGGCCTTGGCCAAATCTATAAAGATGGCAAGTGTCAGATGACCCTTATCCATGGCCGAGTGGATGAAGTTGGTGAGGCAGAGAAGTGAGGAGGAGGTGGAATGGAGGCGACGGAAGCCAGACTGTTATGGAGTCAGAGCGTCCTTAGAGGCGATGAAGGAGTTTAGTCTTTTAGAGATGAGGGATTACAGGATTTTGGAGAGGGAGGGGAGGAGAGACACAGGTAGTGAAGAAGTGGTTTATGGAGGAAGCTACTGTCCCCAGGCCGTCGTTGGTGGGGTCCATGCAGGGGGCAGAGCTTGTTGAGTTGAGCCGAGCAGGGAGTGGAGAGTTTTCCAGAAGGCAGCTAGTGCGGGGTAGCAGTCCTCAAGCTGTGACTTAAAAAATCCAGCTTTAGTGGAGCGCACTGCCCAAATGCATGCATTCTTCAAGGACCTGCACATGTGAAGATCAGAGGCATTGGAGGAGGCTTTAAATACTTTCCAAGCTTTATTCCTGGCCTTGAAGAACTTTACAAGTTGAGGGGAGATCCAGGGGAGATACCTGTGCCAGAGATGCAGCTTCTTTATGGGGGCATGAGAATTCCATATACCTAGGAAGGTAGAGTTAAAGGCCACCAGTGCAGAATCAATGTCCGGGGCAGTGAGAAGACTCCAGACCAGTCAGCCAGATAGAGATCAGCTAGTAGGGCCTGTTGGTTGAGGGACCTTAGTGGCCTGAATCATATATACTTGGGTGGGGCAGGAGGTGCGTGGTGCTTCCTGTAGCAGAAGGTGATACAATGATAGCTGAAGGCATTCAGGAGGGTGTCAGCTGTGGAGAATTTTTGAGGGTGGGTAGTTAAAATCCAGTCCAACAGCAAGTGATTGGGGGAGTGAGGGTTGAATCTGGTGGGGTCGGTGATAATCTGCGTGAGGTCAAGGGATTCTATTTCTTGGGTGATAGCCTTAGAATGTTGTGCAAGCCAATTAGTGTTGAAGTCACCCAGGATTAGAAGGTTGCCCGAGGCAGCTGAGGATGTGAGGGCAGCTAGGTTAGAGACCAGGGAGGCTGGAGGGGCGCTAGGAGAAAAATAGCAAACTGCAACAAACAGGTGTGAGGAGGAGGGGAACTTTACCTTGGAGAGTAGGATCTTATGGGATTTTGGGGTGACTTCCCGTGAGACGATAGATGAGTGAAGGGAGTTATGGGCATAGATGGCAACACCACCACCCCGCTTACCCCTGTTTTGGCGGAAAATGGAATATTCTGGAATGGCAACAGAAGAGTCAGGGACTTTAGCAGATAGCCAGGTCTCCGAGATTCAGAGGATGTCAGGGGAGCATTTGGATATCCAGGCTTTGATGTGATCTAGCTTTGGCAGCAGACTCCTAGCATTTAGGTGGTAGATGCCCATCCCATTAGTGGGGGAAAGTCCCGAGGCCAAGGCATCTGGCCCAGGGTTGAGCTCAATATCCCCAGCCAATAACAGCAGGGAGAGTAGGATGCGGAGGGGACAAAGCAGATAAGAGACATGGGGGGATAGGGATTGGGTGGAGTGGATGTAGAAACCTAGCAGTCGATGCTCATGGTTAGATAGGAAGCAAAACGTAGTGGTGCCTAGAGGGTTTAAAACCCAGTTAGCTTGAGGAGAGGAAGGGGGGTGATATATCTTCCAAGAAGTGAAGGAGTTCTGTCTGTTCAAGGGAAAGTATAGAGGCAAAGTGGTCAGTTAACAGAAGAGAACCTGACAGAAGGACGACTACTGCGAGTGGGAGTAGCAGTTTCATTGTGGCAAGGGTGATTGATGGGGAGTATTGAAAGAGGAGAGTGCCCAAGTTGGTAGATGATGGGTGCCTGAATGAGCAGTTTGGGCCCTAGCAGAAGTTGGGTTTGCCTGGTAGTATGTGGGTGAACTGGAGGAATGCAAGACAGGTGACTGTGGAGAGGGATAGATGAGTACCACAGCCGAAATTGTCCCAAATAGGGCACCAAAAGATGAGTTGACTGGTAGTAACCATGGGGCTGAAATTATCCCTAGGGCAACAAGAAGTTGGCTAGCAGTCATCACAGGGGTGGGGTTTGGTGGTGGTGGGGGACTTAAGCTTGTACTCAGGTGGGTAAAGTTGCTGAGGACCTTTAAGAGGAGGTCTAGTGGAGAGAATATGAGGGGGGAGAGATGGAGCTAGTGTGGGGAAGAGTATTTAATAGAGGCTGCCTTACCAAATGTGACACAATGGCAACACCATGGCACCACAATGGCAACACAGTGGTGAGCTACAAAATATACAATGGTACTACCCAGTGGTACCATGGTTGTACTATGGTAGTTTACATTTTGATTATTTTTCTTGGCGTGGTAGGACAGTGGTACAATGGTATCACAATGGAATTGAAACAAACCACTGTGATACCATGAAAACCTTAATGATAGTACAGTGGTAATCACAGCGGTATTGCAATGGCAAATGAGTGGTATTACAGTGGTATTCGAATAACTTTTGTAAGGGCAGCGGTCAGGGAGGGTGGGTGGGACACAAATATGAGTTACAGAGCACTTTTAAAATGAAGTGCCAAAAGCACTGCAAGGAGCAGGACCAATAAGGAGAAGTCTATGCGGCGTCCAATGAAGAAGCCTGGTTCAAGCTAAGCAGCCAATCAGAGCTGGCGGTTTCCACGCCGGGGATTCCAAGCTTTCGAGCAGTCGTACCTTGTCATAAGCAGTGGATCTGAGATCCAGGAGCGGCCGGCACAGCTTCAGGGCTGGTATGGCTAGCAGAGGGGTGCCCGGACCGAGGGCTGGTCCTGAAGAGAAAGAGGAGAGAGTGGCGGTCAGCAATTAATACAAAAGGCTGGCAGCAGAGACAGGCGGGTCAGGGAAGGAACAAAAGATTGTGGGAGTGAGTGCAAAAAGAGGGAGGGAGAGAATAGGCAGAGAGGAAATTGTACAGGGCTGGAGCCAAGGATGTGGTGCCAAGTTCCAGAGGATAAAAGAATACAGATTAGCTGAAAAGGGGGATGGGAGATGATAGCAAAGACAAAGGAGTCTGGCATCAGCCATCCACCTCTTCTGCCATCCAGCACTGGCAGTACTGGCAACAGCTGTCTCCAAAGTAGTCCCTTTTGCCCATGCCACATAATCAAGTTTTTTTCCAGGTCTTGTCCTAATTGCCATCCCCCCGTCGTGGTCTCGGCCCATTGCTCTACCCACTGAGTAAATCAGTGTCTGACAATCCACACCACCCTGCCCTGTCCACTCCCTGGGAAAACAGAAAAAGTTATTAATGTCAATTCCACAGATACCCTTTGTATGCCTGGGAGGCCCACCTCTCCACCTTTTTTACCTCTATGGGACAGCCTCCAAGCCATGCCACCTCTGAGGCTGTCCCAATCCTAAATGAGTGAGTCAGAAAATTACTGGGGTCCTTGCCAATGAATATGATACCCTTTTTTAATATAACTTCAGCCTGATTTGTTGTTGCCGGGTCCCCATTGCTGTGCCTAAAGAACCAGCCCCCTCCTTGAGGCTTGCTGGCTGTGTAGGCTGCTATGGCTTCCCCAACCTCACCCCTGTCTGTCCCTTCTTGCTTTAAATCTATCTGGCCCCCTCTCCCAACTTGGTCCATTTTGGACCACCTGAGCCACACAGTAGCAAGCCCACTCATCCAGGACACGTTCTGGAGCTGTAGGCCTCCTTGTGTATCCCCCTTCCATTTCGCCACCACCTCACTGACCCGAAAAGCTCCTTCGTGCATGACACAAAATATGGTCGTGAACAGTCTGGCCTCATATGCCGATGAGCATATATGTATCAAACTGGCCACCAACTTGCGGAGAAGGTCACTGCTGATAGTTCTGCACCTGTCTAGCCACTGGCCCTGCATCTGGACCCACCCCTATTGCATGCTGCGAATAGCCAGAGACCTGGTGGGATTTCCCCATCCTTGAAGTTGGCATACCATCCCAATCCTGGCTAAGTGCATCCTGATAGTGGATCCTGCCAATCCTGCTTCCCACCTATCCACTGTGTACCTGATGACCTATACTTCTAAGACTGGGCCACTTACCTCTAGCCCCACTCGCTTCCAAAACTCCTGAGAACTCCTCCATGCCATTTCTTAGGCGCTCAGCTTGTTAGGAGACCAGGCATTCTGAAAGAGGAGTTGAGCTTGCTCCATCCCATCTCCCAAAGGTGCGGTGGCACTCGAGTTCTGTGGGTGGCCGCCTTCAGGACAATTGACTGGAGCCTGTCCAACTGCAAACATGAAAGTCCGTCAGCTATGTTGTTCTTTACGCCTTCTTTGTGTTTTGCCTTGAAAGACAAGTTCAGCTTAAGGCCCTCCCAAACAAACATGCATGCTACCCTCAAGACCACCTCAGTGGACCCCAATTGTCGGTTTATCACTGATACCACTGCCATGTTGTCACAGTGGAGCAACACCTTCTTATTCCTCAAGCACTTCCCCATATCACCATGGCCACCTGTATAGGAAACGCTTCCAGGAAAGTAATGTCCTTTGTCAGACCCAGCTCTACCCAATGTGCCAGCCATTGTTCTGATACCCAGTCCCCTTGAGAATAAGCTGCCATGCCGAACCCCCCGACTGTGTCTGTGAATAGCTCCAACTGTGAGTCAGACTCCTAATGCCCTTGACAAAAAGTGACCCCTTTAAACTTTGTAAGAAAAACCTCCAAGGCCAACATATCCTCCTTGATTCCTTTGCTGATGTCCACTCAATGGTGTGGCAGATGGGCCTTCGCCAAGGCCCTGGCAAGCCACCTGGTGAAAACCCTCCCTGGGGCAACTGCTCTGCATGTGAAGTATATGTGCCCCAGCACCTGCTGCAGCACCTTAAGCTATAACCTATGCTCCCCTTTTATTCCCTGGATAAGGCCCCACAGCTTGTCTACCTTGCTCTTGGGGAGTCTGAAGCACTGCTCTTCCAAATCTAGTTCGATCCCCAAGAATTCAAACCTCCTGCAAGGCCCCTCCATATTGTCCTCTGCCAACGGAACACCCTGCTCAGTGCAAATCCCCCATAATTCATGCAACATGGCCAGCATGGCTGACTCACCCTCCCTTATAAAAAGAAAATCATCCGGGGAGTGGACAACAGCCTCTCACCAGTGCCTAGTCTCGAATACCCACTGCAGCCAGGTGCTGAAAACTTTGAAAGTGGCGCATGCTACAGAACACCCCTTAGGCATTGCTTTGTCAAAATAAAACCTCCCCTGAAACTGAAAACCTAACAACTCCCAGTCCTGCTGCCGCACTGGCAGCAGATGGAAAGCTGACTGTATGTCAGTTTTTGCCACCCATACCCCTCCCTGGCCCTATCCAATCCACTGCAGTGTTGATGGTGGTGTATGACACCATGCATCTCTCTGGTGCAATGGCATCATTCACCAAGTCCCCATCAGGATAAAATAAATGGTGTGCCAATCTGTACTCCCCCAAGGCTTTCTTAGGGACTATCCCCAGTGGTGAAACTCTGAAATTTGGAAGCAGGGGTGGGGGAGTGAATGGTCCCTCTACTCTACCAGCTGCCAGTTCCCTCTTTACTTTCCTTTCTACTGTGTCTTCCTTCCCTTTTATAGATATCAGATTCTTGGTCCCCATATTTTTCCGGGATCCCTTGAAATACGGACTGAAACCTATGGTGAAACCCTCCCATAGCATGCTCCCTGCCCCAGTATCTGGATATGCCCTAGTTCATTCATTAACCTTGTCCATGCATATAGGGGAGAGGGCCAATTTCCATTTTCCTTTAGTGAGTCCACCTAGCTGATGTGTCTCACTGACCCCTGTATCTGCCCCTACCACTTTGCCATCTGTACTTGTTAACCTGCCCCACGTGCCCCCCCCCCCCGTTCCCTCCATGGCCACCACGAAAGGACTACCCTTGACCCTGCAGGGAATTTCTGTTCCCATGCGTCCTGAACCTGTTGACAGGATGCGCCCCCCCACCACAACCCAAACAGGCATGCTTAAACTTACAGCTAGCCCAGGTACAGTTAACCTTGTTGAAAGCCCAACATGTCTTGTCACCTGCTCCTCCTGTGCTCTTCTTACCTTCACTGCCTGACCCCACTGAGCAGACAGAGTTCTGATCCACAAATCTGATAATGGTACATCCCATCTGACATCCCCATGGGATGCAACCCTTTGTTGAAACTTTTCATCATAGATCAGCCACCTCTACCCACTCTTTACCCTGTATGCATCCCTGATTATGGCCAAGTAACTGAGCAACAGTATGGCTAACTCTGGCTTCTTTTGTAACAGAATGGCACCAAAATGCATGAAACCCTCCATCCATGCCTCAAATGTTTTACCTTTGTAACTGATGTCCTCGCTGATCTTACCCACTATAGTCAGAGCCACCACCATCTCGGAAGTGCCCATTGACTCTTTCTGTTCGTACTTCTTTGCCGAGTCTTTATCGACCAGGGCAAACATGTTCACATGCTTCCCCTTCCATATCTTCTCTTTAAGGGCCTGAGATACTGATCCCACAGCGTCATGCCTGAAGGTCATCCATAAACACCCTTCTACCTCACTCATTTGCCCCATAAACCTGTACCTCTTTCTTGACCTTTTTCTCTGTCTGTAATTCCTTCCATGCCTTGTCAAGCCTCCTCCCACCCTTTTTCCCCCCTGCTTATCCGTGATACTTGCCAGGTAGTCCCTTAAACGACCTTCCACCAATAGGTTGATTATCGGCTCCTTACCCTTATCCAGTTGAGGCTCACCGCCGTCCTCTGGGTTGCTCCTGGTTGGTCTTTTGTGCAGGTGCCCTTTCTGGGCAGGTGGCTCCTTACGCTTTTCCTCCTTCCATTCATTTTCTTCCTCAGCCCTTGATTCTTTGATGATGGCCTGCACCTGCTCCATCAGTTCAGCCACCTTCTGTGCCAACAGTTCACTGGTCTTCTGTGTAGGAACCTTCTTAGGTATCATCCTGGAACTACAACCATCATCCATTAGCCCTCATTTGCCTTCATGCTCTTCCTCAACCTTCAAAATAGTACCTCCCACCCAATGAATAAAGCTGGCCCACCAGAAACAAAAACCCTTACCAAAAAGTGTAGCTCCCCATGTCCCGCTATCATCATTCCCCCACTAGCTCCTTTATGATCCCCATGTCCAGTTACCATCATTCCCCCCACTAACTCATCATATTATATTTTTTTTTGTTAATTTCAATCCCAATGGCCCTTGTGAAGCCCCTACTGCTTAAGTACATGGGGTTCTTTGAAAGTGCAATGTGTGTGAACATATTATTATTAGATTAAACCTTGCTTCGCCACCTGTCCAATTGTTGCTAGGGGGCACGATCCCCAGTTACTAATCCTTGATGGTGTGCGGACTTGCCCTTTACCCTCTATAGACCACATCACAGAAATTATGTTAGACTGCATGCCCACCACCTTCCCCGCTACTGCTTTGTGCCAAAACCTGTCCTCGATCCCCCTTGCCCCCTCACCTCTGTGTTTAACCACATTTCTTTTCATATTTATTATCTATATATTATTTATTTATTTATGTTTGCCTTGCATGGGGCTCAGAATTCCCTCATGTTACTAAATAGGGGAAGCTAAAAAACACGGGCCAGCAGCCCTGACTTTTCTTCTGACATCCCCCCCCCCAAACCTCCGTGGCTCCCTGGCAAAAAAAAACAAACACCTCCTGTTCCCACCCCTGGGATCTGCCTTTTAAGCTTTGAGGCTGAGACTGCACATGACCGCGGCCAGAGAGATCCTGCGGGTGGGATCCTGATGGGCGCAGCAACCCAGGCTGCGACCGCCATTTAAAAATGCCCTCGGCCTGCTCTCCAACAAGTAAAAAGCTCCAGCCAGTTATTGAGTCGCTACCAGTCGGGAACAACCTCCCCCGCCTCAAGTACCCCATCATTCTGGTGCACGCCGTTGCCGTACCTTCATGTGGGTCCCCCAATAAGACCCACCTGTGCTCCTAGGCCTAGGGCCTTGTGTACTTCACCTCAGAAAACTGGAGCTCCTAACCAAACATAAAACCCCGCTTCTGTACACCCCTCTGGTCCCTTGGGTCCAGAGCGCCAAATAGCCGCGATTCTGCCGCAAAACGTACTCCATGGTACATCTATACCTCCCCACCCTGTGAGCCACCAAGGGTCTTCCTTTAGTAGAGGGGAGAACTGTGAGGCTATAGACCTGCCTGCCCCATTCTCGTTATGCCCCTCAGGCATAGCAATTACAAACCCTCTGTTCTCCCAGCCATGCCATGCACCAACTGCACCCTTCCAGACGCAGGTGAAAAGTGGATTTTTTTTTTAAACTAGGCCAAAGTCCAAGCAGGCCACCCTGCTGGATGCCACAAAATCCACCTGCAAACCGGCCCGCGCCCAGTATCTCCCCTCAGAATCAGGAGAACAATCACTGATCAATGGCAGCCACCGCCACATGGCCAGGAGACCCTGATCAAAAAAAACCCTCCTGAGAGAGGGTCGTGCTCCCACCACCCGTGGAACAATGGCCTGCAGTAAATGGCACTTGCCAGCCAAGCATGCCCTGTTCGCTGAGCCATTCAAGGTGACCACGAGTCCTCCTAAGCACAGCTAGGCCCAGCAGCCTCCCTTATGCACACAAAAAATGGGCCCAAAACCCTATAAAGTGCCAGTCCTGAAGATGTGGACGTCGGCACTGTTCTGCTTGCAATGATCTTTGCTGCGGCCCATCAAGAAAAATAATGGTCGGTTGAAAGAAGCAGGACTACCAGCACAGATAAGTATCAGGCCACCCTCCCTGACCCAGCCAGACTGTAGCCCCGTGGCCTGTCTTGCCGGCCGACCACATGGTCCTCGCAGCTGTGCCACCAAAAACACCAAGATGCCTGTTAGAAAGAAACAAACAGCACAGCAAATCATTGAAAATATCAACTTTGCCGGCCGGTGGCGCGTGAGGGCTGAGGTGCTGGAAGCCACCTCGCGCCTCGCGGCCGGGTTCGAGGCGGACTCGGGTTGCCGAGGTCGGCTGAGGAGAGGAGGATCCCGAGCATCCCACGGATGCTCTTCCACCAGGGGTGGGAACCATGAGGGCGTGCTGCCGCATCACTTTCTAGCGGTGGAAGCACCGGACAGTTGAGGGATGGAGGCGTTCCGTTTCAACGGAGTCGGGGAGGGGGATGCCGCTGACGCATGAGGGTGTTGACGTGCGCTAGCGACCGGCGTCCCTAGGGGTGGGGCGAAGGAAAACGGAAAAACCCCTGGCAGCCCTAGATGAAGGCCCCTAAGTCCCCCAGATCACCTGCAGGACAGACCCCGGCGCGAGGAGGAGGAGGACAAGCACTCTAGGGGCAGATCCCCAAGGTAGGTTGAGGAGGACATGAGCGGACGGAAGGAGGGGGCTCCAGGGGTAGTAAGGAGGAGATAAAGAAAGAAAGTAAAAAAAAAAAAAAAAGAAAATATCAACTTTGCATGCTTACACTGTAAGCTGTGCCCCATGAGGCACCAACCACCTCAATTTAACACAAAATATCACATTCAACCAATACGTTCAGTAGCGAATACAGGCACTGTGAGACAAAAACTTAAAAGACAACATAACTAGGGATTTTCAGCTTAAAAGCTCTAAAATTCTATAAAATCATACTGCCATTGAAGAAAACAGCAGCAGAAATCATGTTTTCCACTGGGAGGGCCTGTCCCCCAACCTTACCCAGTTCCTGAGACTCTACCTTTCTTCAAAGAAGTCAATGCAGCTGTACAGGTCCAAGGTCAAGCTCAACTGCAGGAGAGAGGGCTCTTTCCTCTCTGTAGCCCCTTTTCTACACCCTAAGCCCTACCCCCTCCTCTCCCCTGTGGCTTTCAGCCAATCCCATCCTTGTCCACCAGCCCCCTTAGCCTTCCAAGCCCTGCCCCTCATATGACCTCACTCCCTGTCATTGGTCGTCTATCCACTGCAACGGGGTGGGGTTTTAGACAAAAAGGAAAGGGGATGGGAGAATGACATCACTCCTGTGATGTCATTCCTCCCATCCCCTTTCCTTTTTGTCTAAAACCCCACCCCGTTGCAGTGGATAGACGGCCAATGACCATCCCTGGGCTATCTATCCCTAGTCCCCATAAATCCCACCCTTTATCAGATCCCAGGGGACCAATGACAATCAAGCTTGCCCCTTTATTGGGGCAACCCCCTTTATCTAGCAATAGTTTTTGATGGCCTCACTAGTGCAGTAGAAAGATAATATGGGCTATTGCCTTCTGCCTGTCTTAAACACCAAGTATAGAACCAAATATAAAGAATAAAGATTAAAAGTACTTACTGTATTGAGTGTGGCAGTGTGCAAAACAAACAAGGCAGCTCCTGCAGTTACCCAATGTTTTGGGTCATTGACTCAACACTTCCTCAGGGGCTCCTCCCACTGGACAGAGATATCATTTTTATAGTATCCTCGGTTAAAAACATAGTTACTTAAACCTAATGTCAAGTGTTGGGGGGCAGTTGCCATAGTGCTAAAAATAGGTGAAAATGTGCTAGATAAAAACATAGACTAAAACATGATATATTCATAATAAACATACAAAATATAATCTACAATAAAAACACAACAGCAACAGTTGATAAGTTGGTAAGAAAAATATAGAGCATAAATAACTACAGTCTTGATAGTGTGCATCTTTCTTATGCAATCCTCAAACGTCAATCTTCATCTGAAATTGAGCAACATAACAGGAAATTAATGCTAGAATATAATATTCAAAAGCACACAGTAACAATTCTAATGCATCATTAGAGACAATGTTTAGAATGCACAAGGATAAATAAGAAACCACAGGAGTCTAATCCATATTGGATATCAGCTGAAAGTTTGAATGGCCATAAACTTGTTTGTGTGTGTCCCATCTGAACCGTGTAAGGTGTTTGCTAATGTATTATTCAGACTATTTCTAATGTCTTTAAAGAGTTTGCCAAATTGAATTTTGTTTCCTTACTGTTTTCTGCATGAAATGAACCACAAGAACACATTGCCATATGGTAGGCTGCTTGTCTGAATACATGATGGCGATGAGACTAGTCCAGAGATGACCCTATGTGACAGCTGCTGCTACAATAGGATAAGTTTAGAAAGAGATAATGGAGTACTGAAATGGGCACAGTCATCAAAGGCAGCGGGCCATGGAATAGTGAACCAAGTGCTGTTGAAAATAACAGCATGGCCAAAGCAGGGAGAAGCATCGATAAAATCTTCATAATGTGAGGGAGGGCAAGGAGCCTATTAAAATAGAGAAATGCCATTTAAGTGCAATGAACAATGGGACTACATAGTTAAGCTAGGCTTGGTGGAGGTTGTGATGATGATTTGATGATCCAGAGACTGTACAGATGAGGCAAGAACAAGCAAGTATGGAATGAATGATCTGCCTTGGGGTATAATGCTCATGGGAAAACCAAGGTCACCAAGAAATGAGAGCAGCTCTCTCTTGGTGCATGAAGATCAGGTGGAGAAGGAGGAGACAAGAGAGGAAATACAGTCAAGTTTATCTTGTAGCAGTTTAGCTTCCATATGTAGAGAATTTAATTTTATGCCTAGGAATTAGCTAGCACAGTGAACCTTGGCACTCATACTGTATAAAAAGATTAGCCACAAAGATATATAAAGTGGAAAACATTTGTATTTAATTTCTACTTACACACACATATGGCATATAGCCAACAGGGCATATATCCCCCAGTGAGAACCAAAAACAGCCACAAAGTCCCTGGTGCCATTTCACACCCGTAACCTGGCACTTTATCAAAGGTGACTAAACATACAATTGGCTTGGTTTTCTTAGCCCAGCCCTGCCACATGGTATAGATCAAATAGTCACAAGAATTATTAATTAATTAATCACATAATGAATGAACTCACAGATAATCATAGAAGCACAGAATCATAGAACTTGACAGCAGAAAAGGACCCCATGGCCCGTCCAGTCTGACCCTTCCCCCCTACTAATCTGCCTACCCCCCTCCTTGAGCACCCACCCCACCTCCCCGTAACCCCTTATGCCTGTCCCATGCCTTCTTGAAACCCGACATGGTCTTGGCCCCCACCATCTCCTCCGGAAGCCCATTCCAGGCATCCACCACCCTTTCCATGAAGAATCGCCCTCTCATGTTGCCTCTGAAGTGTCCCTCCTGCAATCTCAGCCATGCCCCCTTGTGATGGCGCCCTCCTTCATGTGGAATAATCACCCCTGGTCCACTTTGTTTATCCCATTGATGTATCTAAATGTCTCTAACATGTCCCCTTTGTCTCTTCTGGTCTCTAATGTGTAGAGCCCCAGCTCCTTACATCTCTGTTCGTATGGTTTGCCCTTCATCCCTTGAGCCATTTTGTTTGCTCGTCTCTGTACCTTTTCAATCAGATCTATGTCTTTGCACAAGTAAGGCCTCCAAAACTGGACTCTGTACTCAAGGTACAGTCTCACTATGGCCTGGAACAAGGGCATCAGGACTTCTCTCCTCCTGCTAGTAATGCCCGTGCTTATACTTGCCAGCATCCCATATGCCTTCCCCACCACCTTTGTACACTGCTTTCCCACCTTGAGGTTACTGGGGCCTACTAGTCCTAGGTCCCTCTCCTGTTCCATAACCCTTCTGCACCCCCCCTCTGCTGAGTGTGTATCCTGTCCTCGGGTTTCTGTGCCCCAGGTGCATAACTGCACACTTCTTAATGTTAAAGTTTAGTTGCCAGATCTCTGCCCACTCCTCCAACGTCCGCAGATCCTGTCCCATGTCTTCAACTCCCCCATTCAGTGTCAACCCTGTTGCAGATTCTCATATCATCTGCAAGGAAAGCCACACATCCCTTCAGTCCATCTGCTATATTGCATATGTAGATACTGAAAAGGAGTGGTCCCAGCGCCAACCCCTGGGGTACCCCACTCATCACCCTTCCCATCCTGGAGTGCACTCCATTTACTACCACCCTCTGGCTTCTATCCACCAACCAGTTTTCTACCAATCTAGTTAGTTTGTTCCCCCATCCCCATACTTTCCAACTTGTTTACCAGCCTTCTGTGGGGTATGATGTTGAAGGCCTTGCTGAAGTCCAGATAGACCATCTCCACCACACCCCACTGGTCAATTACCTGCATCTCCCAGTCAAAGAATTAAATTAAATTTGACTGGCATGACTTCCCTCTAGTGAATCCGTGCCGAATGTCATTCAGCAATCCATTCACCTCCAGATACTCTGTTACCTTTTCCCTGATGAGTTGCTTCATGATTTTCCCCACCACTGCAGTGAGGCTGACCAGGTGGTAGTTCTCCCTCAACTCTCTGCTCCCCTCTTGTGAATGGGCACAACATTTGCCCTTTTACGGTCCTCTGGCACCCTCCCGGTGTCCAAAGACAGGTTGAACAACCTCACCAGTGGGGCAGCCAACTCCTCTCTCAGCTCCCTGATCACTCTCGGGTGCAGCCCGTCACGCCCCATGGCCTTGTCCACTTTTACCCTGCCGAGTTCCTCTCTGACTCTCTCTGTGCTCAAGGGTCTTGTATCCACCCCTATGCCCCCCCCTCCACTCCGGTCCCCTGCCCTCCTCCTGCTTCATAAATACTGAGATTAAGTACCTATTTAGCTCTTCTACTTCCTCCCAGTCCTCCTCCAATGGCTCTCCTCCTTCCCCCCAGAACCTTGCAATCCCTTGGCCAGTCTTCCTCCTATCTTTCTCTATCTAAAAAATGTCTTATTCTCTCTCTTGGCCTGTTTCGCTATCCGTTCCTCCACATCGGCCTTTGCCCTCCTAATTACCTTCCTTGCTAATCTCATCGTTTCCCTGTAAACCTCCCTGTCCTCTTCCTTCTGCATTTTCTTGTATTTTCTAAATGCCCTCTGTCTGCTCCCCAACCACCGTCACCACATCCCTACTGAACCACAGCGGTCTCCTTCTTCTTGTGCCCTTCTTTACCCTCCTAATACACATTTGTGTGGCCTCCCTAACCCAGTCTCTAATAGCTCCCCATGACTCCTCCATTTCATTTATTTCCCCCATACCTTCCATCACTTCCCTCATCAACCTTCACATCTTGTCGAAGTCTGCTCACCTGAAATCCAGCACTGTTGTGCTGATTCGGCTCACCTCCCTCCCTGCCCTCAACTTAAACCTGATGGCTCTATGGTCGCTATTCCCCAGCTTCCCACCAGCACCACCACCACCTCCTCCACATTCTCTCGATTTGTCAGGACCATGTCCAGCAGGTTATTCCCCCTAGTGGGTTCTCTGACTAACTGTTGAAGGAACACCTCCTGCAGCACCTCCAGAATCTCCCTGCTTCTGGTTGATGCTGCATCTGGGATGGTCCAGTCAACAACTGGGAGGTTTAGGTCTCCCACCAGTAGCATTTCTCCCTTGAGAGCCATACTCGTGATGTCCTGTGACATCACCCTGTCCTGTTCTTCCCCTTGTGTGGGTGGTCCATACACAACTCTAAGTCTTAAGGATTCCCCTGTCCTTCTGCCTAGTGTCACCCAAAATAGTTTAGTTTTCCCATCACCCTACTGTCTCTCTGTCACCTTCATATCTTCCCTGATGTATAAGGACACCCTTCCCCCCTTCTTGTCTCTACTGTCCTTTCTTAACAGTCTAAATCCAGGAATAGCTATCTCCTATGTATGAAATTCTGTCTACCATAACTCTGTGACCATTATTATGTCCAGTCTGTCTTGTGCAATGATGGCTATCAATTCCTCTATCTTGTCTGCCAGGCTCTTCGCATTGACCACCAAGCCCTTCCACTATCTTTCCTCTACCTCTGATCCCCCCATACACTCTCCAGAGCCTAGCTTTTCATCCCTTCCCCGGGGAGAGGACCTAGGGCCCCCCCATCTCAGCCGTGGTATGGCATGGCTTTATTTCCAGCCCCCCCTTTTTCAGTTTGAATTATATTCTCTCTCAAAGAACTCTCCCAGCCCACACTTCAGAGTGGCTGCCTTCTCCTTGTTGATAAGCAACCTGTCCTAGGCAAAAAGGCTCTCATCTTCGCATTCGCAAGTTTCCCCCCCCAGTCCTCTATTATCCTGTACCCCATCAGTCTGCACCATCTCACTAGCCAATCATTAAACTCTTTTATACTTTGCTTTCGCTCTGTGCTAGCCCTGGGTACTGGCAACACCTCCAAGAAGGCTAGAGATTTAAAGCATAGCTCCCCAGTGAGTAGTCCACTAATTATGTGCAACAGGGAGTAGGAAAATGTCCCCAGTGTCCTGGCCACATTTCCCATATTTGCTAAAATACCACCAAACAGCTTAGTCCGACTAAATTTTGGATGGTTTGTGTCTGTATTGGCCCCCTTCTCCAACAAGGCTGAAAATAGGCAGCATTGTCTAGCGAAAAATAAACATAGTGGCCTAGTAGTAGGTATAGTCACGATATAGTGCTATGACTGCATTATCATAAAGGAGCTGAATTTTTTCTACATTACTGACAGCGAGTTGTGTGTTGCACAAGTCATCCTAATTAAGGCATATTATTATTGTAGCCTATAAGGAAACTCACATTAAATAGCACTACAACTGTGGCTACACCATAACGGAGCTGATTTATGTCATCACATTGTGTTGTATCTCACATGTAACCATGATTTTCCTGCCTGATATATACCAGTACAGTGTGTACCAATCATAAAGTCTTCTTCACCTTCTCCATACAGTACTATTTTCTATTCCCTAATGCAGTATTAGCCTAGGAAATAAGGCATAAAGCCTTCTCCGAAAGCATTGTGCCAGCCTGGCCCATCAGTGCAGCAGCAGTGTTGCCACTCAGGAGTCAGTGACCCAGGTTTATGTCCTAGTTTCAGCTCACTGCAAGGTTGACGGGGGATTGCTCTTCTTGTCTGGGGTGGGAGAGTTTGCAGGCCTCTTTGCTCTCCTGCCATCTGGAGAACAATAGGTAGTAGTACAGATGCATGCCTGTAGCATGGGAAGGATGCTGGTTGGCCCTGCATTGGCGCACTGAGGCATATGCATGCACAGGGGTGCTTGAGACCATTGTCCATGGGAAGTAACATGGAAGGAGAAACCTCTTGGACAGCAGCTTGACAAACCTGGATACTCTAGGATCCCCTTCCCCCTACCAAATCAGCAATGACATGTTGAGCCTAATGAGGTAGTCCCCACATTGACCCCTGCAGTTAGGCCAGGTAGCTTGCTCCTGCCACAGGGGGCAAGCTGTGTGAGCATGGCCACCAGGAAGGTTGAGCTCATGTCAAGGGAGGTGGGGGGGATCTATATGGGAAAATATGCAATTCCATCTAAATAACAGTCTGGGTCCTGGACATCCCCCCTAGATCCTAGTGCCTGCCAGCACTTGATCCTAGTCCCCACTGTGGACTGTGGTGGGGGGGTGTATGGCCCTCCCACTGGATCCCCTGCCACAGAGGGTAATCGTGTGGGGGGGGGGTAATCAGTGATTTAGTGGGGCCAGGGGAATACATGATGCAGCCCTGAACAGGGTATTTTTCTAGAAATAGGGTATATCCTTGAATGGCAAACAACACTGGGGTGGAAAATTATTTGGGGGAAAAAAGCAAATAAAATAATATCGTCCCCATTCATTCCATGATTCCAAAGAGAAATCATAAAAAGAAGTTGAGTAGCAACATAGGGGGAGGTAGGAGAAGGTAGGGCCTCAAGTGTAAAGAAGGTATAAAATATTTATGTCTAAAGTGGGGAGGAGATACCAATAAGAAAAAGGCAGTTAGTACAAGTAGTTAAACTTCCACAAAGGAGGATATTTCTGTGATTTAAGTTAGTACAGTACCCAGTGGGACAATCTATGACTGGGACATGGATATGTGACAAACATGATCCAGCTGGGAACTTTATCCATGCATAGCAACCTCAAACACAGGCACCATCATATGTGGGAAGAAAAAAGTGGAAAGTGGGTATCAGGAATAGGCAGAAAGGGGACAGTGCACCCAAGTGAGCAAGAGGAGACTGGTGAGATTGTACAGGTGCCCTCTGGCAGTAGTCAGCAATGTATCTCACCTTTTTCAGTCACGCTTACCATCATCATCCAATGTAGTCAGTAAAAAAATAATCAACCATGCAGTTTCTGTTAGTATGGCCAAGAACATCTTTGTGTTCCACTGCGTACAATGCAAGATTACATAAAGTTATGAATTCATGGCCTTGAGCAGTGTCCTAATTTGCTAGTGGGAGATTTCCTGTGTCTGGACTCTCTTGCACCTCCAGTTCTATAGTAAACTTTTTTCAGTTGCCTGGCCACCTGGTTAATTAAAAAAAATGTGTTTTGTACATCATTCATAGCAATGACAAGCTGACTTCTCATGTTGCCTGGGCCTGTGCATCTTACTGGTCTGTCATTCTTCATCCACTTGGATGCCTGTTTAATTTGCACATAACAAGAAAACTTAATGTGTTGCCTGTCCTGGTTTATGCTAATACTACTGCATACTGTACACTTGAGGAATGAACAGGAGGATATCCTGCATAAATGAACCTATGCTTGGGACAGTTTTTGTTGGAGTTTAATTATTATCCTATTTCACAATTAGCTCAGGGTAGGTGGGAGCCATCCCTATGACTTTAGCATGTCTCTCAACGTTGACACTCTGTTGTGCCTGCTGTTCTCTCAACCAGCATTCCCAACTGGTCTATACTTTGTGCTGCTATCATTTACTATACAGTTACTTCACTGATACCTACCTGTCTTCCAGTCCTGATGAGCTGATCTCCCATGTGGCCTCTATTATGTGTACCCCCATCATGCATCAAAATGCCTGCCTCCTGACAGTTTTCCAATACTGGCTTCCCAATGCCAAAAAAGACTGATTTACTTGTTTTTAAGCCCACTGAAAATCACCATAACACTGTGCTCAATGTACTCCTTCCCCTTCCTTCCTTCCTTCTCCGTGTCTATGTTGGAACTCTATTACTCTACCTTCTAGACTGCTTTGTCTGACCACAAAACTATAATGAAAACAACATTTGTATGTTACTACAGTATAGTACTACCACTATTTTTCTTCCAACCTGCCTGCATTCCAGCCTACCCATCAGCCCTGGCCTGGGTCATTAAGATTGTGAGAACTCACATGATACTCCACCAAAATTCCCTTCTTGTGTGACAGCAAGTTTCTTGTTGGTACTTAAAGCAGTATTATTCAGTCAGCAAAGGACTTCATCATATAGATCTGTAAGCAAAAATATATTTCTGACATCCTTAGATTTATCCTCAGTGTGTTTCTAATGTTCTCAGATATTTATTTATTTATTTATTTACGAGATTTACCAGGAAGGCATACTGAACAACATGCTCGATTCCAGATGTGACCTGGGGGCCGAGGCCCAATACATAACAAAGAGTTTGTTCATTACAATACAGTGTTAGAATACAGAAAAGCTTACTCCTGGCAACCAGGATAGATAGATATACAATTGCAAATACGACTGTAAAACAACATTATTGTAGTAATCTGTTAGATTAGCAGGAGCAGCTGGAGGAGAAATGTGCCTTGAGTAGTAGGTTGTAATGATAGGGATTTTGTGCGTGTCTTATGGGGGCAGGTAGGGCGTTCCAGATCTGTGGGATTCTGTAGTTAAAAGCTGCCTGGCCTTTGGTAGTGCACATAAATGGGACGTGGAGTAGCCTAGGGTCCGTGCCTCTGAGGGAGTACATAGGAGGAGGTTGTTGGGAGAGGATAGAAGCCAGGTAGGGAGGGAGGGAGGAGAGGGACCAATATTTAGCAGCAAACCTAGTGCAGTTTATTAATCTACGATCATGGAGGGATGGCAGGGTTAGGGAGCTGTATAATGTGCAGTGGTGTGTGGATTGTGGGCAGTCGAAGATGAAGTGACAGAAGGAGTGGACTAGGGTGTCTAGGCTGGCCAGAGCAGACGTGGGTGCGATAGTGTATACTATGTCGCCATAGTCGATTACGGGGAGTATCATTTTTTGGATAATAGCGTGCCTCATTTGTGTGGGGAGGCAGCTTTTGTTTCGGTATAGTGCACCCAGTTTGGGGAGCAGCCTCTTATGTAGGGAGTCAATGTGAGAGGTAAAATCTAGGTGCTGGCCAAGCCAGATGCCTAGATATCTGTAGCTAGTGCATTTCTCCAGGGGTGACCCTTCCAGGGTTTTGAACAGGGGGCAGGGGGTTTGGCGGGAGAGTCTTTGTTGGGAGCCAAATGTAAGTGACACAGTTTTTTTAGGGTTTAGAAATAACTGGTTTGATCTAAACCAGTTCTGGATGACAGAGAAATCCTCCTGTAGGACAGATGCACACTGCTTATTGAGGGGCCTGAGGCGTACAAGACTGTGTCGTCCACATACATTTGGATGGAAGAGTGGGAGCATGCAGAGGGGAGGTTATTTAGAAAAATGGAGAAGAGCAGTGGTCCTAGAACTGATCCTTGGGGGACACCAGATGTGACTGGTAGGGGGTTTGAGGTGTGTGAGGCAAGTCTGACCGCTTGTTTCCTGCCCACTAGGTAGTCTTGGAACCATTCTATGGCTGGGTACGAGAGCCCTGCGTCAGTAAGTTTGGAGAGGAGGGGGGAATGAGAGACGGTATCGAAGGCCTTTGCTAGGTCAATAAAGATGGCCGAGGTGATATGTCCTTTGTCGATACCGGTGAGAATGTCACCAGTGAGTCGTAGCAGAGAGGTGATGGTTGAGTGGGTTTTGTGGAAACCGGATTGGAAAGGCATGAAAAAGGAGGTGGCGTCCAATTACGGAGTCAGTTGGGACAGGACAAGTCGCTCCTGGAGTTTGGCCAGGATAGGGAGTAGGAAGATGGGTCTATAATTGCCTGGGGAGTAGGGGTCACTGCCTTTTGGAAGGGGTATGATGGTGGCCATTTTCCATGCCGTTGGTAACTTGCCCAGCGAGAAGGAGAGGTTGAGAAGGGCGGCAAGAGGGGCGGCTATGGCAGGGGATGACAGGAATAGCATCTTGGCGTCCAGTGACGTCGGGCATTTGCCTTTGTTTGGGTTCAATGCCCGCAGGGAGCGGAGGACTTCTGCTGAGGAAAGTAGATGGAATGAGAACGGCAGGACTGGAGGGGCCGTGTGAGGGGGGTGGGGGCGGTGGAAGAGGGCCGGGGTGTGCTTGTACTGGAGGGAGGATAGAAGTTTGTCTGCACCATATTAAGCTTTTATTGCTGATTTTGTAATTAAAGATGACTGCAACTCCATTGCCATTTACCTGTTGAATGCACATAATAGATTCATACTGTGAATGTATTAGGATGGTGTAACCACATGTTTCTGATGGTAAGCAGCAAAGCAGTGTATCAAGAGATTTACTTTTTCCATTGTGGGTATGATAGAGGATCAGGAACATTTACAAACTTCAGAATTACATATCTTAGTTCAGGAATGAAAGAAAAGAAAAAGAAAAATAAGTATATTTATGTTGTTTTTAATTTAGTATGCTTTTATCTCCTGTCCAGCCAGCCCCCATCGATCCTGACTACCAGTGCTCAGCCCCGACACACACCCCGAGACTTAGCTCCACTCCTGCACACCCTGACTTCCCCCCAAGAGCGGGGCCACTGGGAGGGGCCCCCTTTCCCCTGATGGAAACTGAGTGGTACGGCAAGAGCAAGAGCCTGATCAGCAGCATGAGGTCAGCGCCATAAGGGTGGATGTCATTGTGCACTATCGGAACCCCCCTTTTTCCTGTTTTTTTCTCTTGGGGAGGTGTGGAATGCAATGACATTGAGGTGTGCATGCCGAACGTCTGACATGCCTCACACTAGTAACCATGCCCTGTTGGACCCCCAGCTTCCACAAGGGGTCAATCAAGTATCAGTGACTTCCTCACCCTCTCCCCTGAAGGAGGACAGCCATCCGTAGGATGCTCGATTCCCCTCCTCCTGGCCAGCCCTCCAGTGTCTCAAGTTTGCTCCCGAACCCGGGTCATTGGCGTCGCGAGTTGCAGTGCTACCACTGTGCCGGTGGCCAGCTATATATTTTTTTTTTTGCCGGAAAAACATTATTGCTGAATAAACTGCATAATGACTAACAAATACTGCTGCTTTAACCACCTAATTAAACTCACTGTCAATCTATTTAGCTTGTTTGTGACACATATAGCTGACTCAGCCAAAATCAGGTTAACAATTAATGAATCCAAGGTAAGGAAAAATTATTTTAAACGGACACTGTCAACCCCATAGGCCTCAAACTGTCCCTAGTTTAAAAAATATACATTATGAGATTGCTCACATTCTGTAGATTGCTGACGTAGCTAGCAGTTTAATTCTGATTCCTTTCTGTTTAAAAGTGAATAACAGACAGCCCACCATCCTGTTGTTACCATACAAAAGCATGGTTATCTACAGTCCTTCATTAACTCCCACTGTACCGTTCCTGGAGTTGGGAACACCCCCAACACAGTCTAAACACTCAAGATGCAGTGGGAAGAGAGGAGACAATTATATCACGAGTGGCTGCACTGTTTTGGGGGTGTTCTTAATGCTCAGGCAATATGTAATAAGAGCAGATTCAGGATTTGAAAGAAAACAAGACTGGATATAATTGTACCATTAGGATGCATTTCAGTTATATCAAGAAAGGAGGCAGATAAAACAACCAGCAACATCAATGAATTTTAGAGAATGTAAGCAATCACATGATGTATTTTTTTCAGCTAGAAATAATCTGATGCAAAATGGGTGGACAGTGTCCCTTTAAAAATATGGCCCAGATTGAAGGTACCCTAGATAAGGTCAGTCTCCAGATAACCAAGGAATCAGCTGTAGAACTTACACAACTGTTAAGGCACTATCTAAGCAACTCAAATGTGAACTCTGGTTGAACTTGGTACAGGCAATTAGGAGCTGTCTGTAAAACATTGACTAGAAATGCTAAAGCAAAGTATCATATTAACACCATTGAAGCATGTGTTCATAACCTCCACCTTGTAGATAGGAAAGGCACCTGGTGACAGCACAGAAGAATTGCACCCTGCTTCCATGCAGGCAACCCGAGTTCAGGAGAATACTTGGGTTCTTACAGCTGAGCAGCCATCACTGGGACCAGTCCTGCCCATGGCAACACATCCCAGCTGAGGACTGGAGGTGCTTTCTGCCACCAAAGTGAAAGCCTGGGTCAAGTAATTCCCAAATACCATTTCTCTGACTCTTTCCCGACCGCACCACAATTGTATATTTTGTTGATTTTATTGCCAGTACAGCCTCTTGCCACACATTGCCTGCTAATCTCCTACTGTTAATATTGCTGCAACTTTCTCATTGTGCCTGTTCTTTTTTGCATATACTTTGTGCCTGCCTGCTGTTTATTTTGCGTTTTGGTTGTTCGCTTTGCCAGTACACTGTTTTGTTAATACTGACTGTGCTTTTCCACTGAATGCATTTGTCTCCCTGTGCTCCTCTCAAGGGTCACACCTGGAAATGACCTTTGGCTTAGTGTGCCTTTCCCAGTTACTAGTTTTCAATAACTAAATAAATAACATGACCCCTTAGAGCAGGCCATGGGGTTTTCTCTTCCCTCAGGGGGCTGCTGAATGTTTTCAGGTTGGCCAGATCGACCACCACACCACTGACTGACCAGCAGCCAAGGGGAGGAAATAGTGGAAAAAAGACCAAAGCTGGAGGAAAGCTACTGGCCCCTCGTGGGCCCTACACTACCAACCAGACACCCACCTCCCAGACCAAATCTTTTACATAACAGGGAAGTTGCCCAAGGAGGTTGAGGTAAGTACCTGGGGATGGCAGGTAACAAGGGCTAGGGGGTCAGATGGGGGCCATCAGCTAGCCAGAGGAGTAATTACAAAGTGGAAAAAAAAAGCTTTATGAGTGCTCAATGAAACATTGAAACTGACAGCAGATAAGGGCCACTGGGCCCCCCCAGTCTGCAAATTTTTATTGCAAAACTTACTAACCACACTCCCTGTACAAAAAGCTGTAACACTATAATAACAGGTAAAACAAGTGCAAACCTTTACTGTGGACCCAGATGACAATAGACACAAACAATACCCTGGAGCTTTGACCAACACTGGTTCTTCCTCAGGGGACCTTCATTTTTGCTGCAGATCCTAAATGATCCACAGCGCTGTCTCTTCCCCTCCTTCCCCCAACAATTCCCTTGTGCCTATCCCAGTCATTTTTGAACCCCACTACTGCTTTTGCTCCCACTACCACCACTTGAAGGCTATTCCAGGAATCCACCACCCTTTCTATGAAGTAGTACTTCCTCACATCTCCCCATGAAGTATTTAAATGCCTCTATCATATCCCCCCCTCCTTCCTCCAAAGTGTACATATTAAGCTCTTTTAGTCTCTCCTCATAGGACTTTTGACCCCAAACTTGCACCATTTTGTTAGCCCGCTTCTGGACCACTTCCACTCTATGTATTTACTGAGATGTGGTCTCCAGAACTGGATACAGTACTCAAGGTGGGGTTTTGACAGTGATCTATACAGAAGTAACACCACCTCCCCCTTCCTGCTGGTGATACCCCTACCTCTGCACTCTAGCATCCTTCTAGCCCTCCTAACTACCTTGTCACACTGGCTGGCCACCTTTAGGTCATCCTTTATGATTGCCCCCAGGTCTCTTTCCTGCTTGGTCATTGTCTGTATCACTTCCCCAGTTTTTTACGCTGCTCAGGGTTTCCATTGTGCAAGTGCATTGTTTTGCACTTTTTCGCATGAAAACCCAGCTGCCATACCCTTGACCACTTATGCAGTTTTTTCAGATTCCTGCCCATCCTTCCTACTCCCCACCCCGAGTGTCCACTCTGTTGCAGATCTTGGTGTCATCTACAAAGAGGCAGACCTTTCCTTCCAGATCCTCAGCAATGTCACTTATAAAGACATTAAAGAGGACCAGTCCCATCACAAACCCATGAGGTACCCCGCTGGTCACCCTCCCTTCCTCGGAGTGAACTTTTTTACCACTATCCTCGGTCTCCTATCCCCTAATGAGTTTCTTATCCAGGTTACCATCTTATTGCCCACCCCAACCTACCCAACTTGCTTACCAGTCTCCTGTGTGGAATGGTGTCGAAAGCCTTGCTAAAACCTAAGCTAGGCTACATCCACCGCTCCTCCCTGATCTAGCTCCCTGGTCACCCAGTCAAAGAAATCTATCAGATTTGTCTAGCATAACCTTGCCCCTATGAATCCATGCTACTTCGGATCCTGTAACCTGCTGGATTCAAGACATTCCACAATTTTTTTCTCTAGTAGTGTTTCTGTTAACTTACTCACCACCGAGCTCTGGATGACAGGCCTATAATTGCCCATCTATTCCTTGCTCCTTTTGTGAAGCGAGAGTACATCTGCTCTTCTCCAGTCTTCCAGTACCACTTGGTCTCCAGTCATCTGTTAAATAGGTTTGTCAGAGGTGCAGCTAGTACCCCTCCCCACAAGCTCTCTCAGCACCCTTGGATGCACCCTGTCTGGTGTCATAGCTTTGTCCACCTTCAGGTTAGATAGTGCTTTCCTGATTCTTTCTCTCTACAAAATAAGGACTAGTGTCCATTTCCCTCCCCTCAAAGCTCCTGGTACCTTTTCATGGTCCCTTCCCTTCCTCTTCTACTGTGAACACTGAGCAGAAGTATTTGCTCAAAACATCTGCCTTTTTTTGATCCCCCACTGTACAGTTTCCCCCCAACTGTACAATCCCTCCCTTTGCCCTCCTTTGCTGCTAATGTACCTAAATAATTTCTTATCCCCTCTTGATACTGCCTGAGCTATTTTTTCTTTAGCTTGTGCCTTTGTACTCCTACTGCTTTCCCTGCCTCCCTCTGTTTAAACTGATTCACTTCCCTGTCATCCTCTCTCTGGGTCTCCTCATACCTTCTGAATGCCACTCTTTTAACCTTTACATTTTCTGTCACCTCTTTTGAGAACCATAGCGGTCTCCTCTTCCTCTTGCTTTTTATTACCTGCTTGACACAGATGTTTGTTGCCTTCACTGTGCCTTCTTTTAGTTAGGTCCACTGTTTCTTCCCTGAGGTCATCCCCCCCCGGCAATGTCATTCCTGAGGCCTTCACACATCTTTATAAAATCAGCCCTTCTGAAGTCCAGGACTCTCACCATTGTGTGGTTGGATTCTGTAGCTGTTCTTATGCTGAGCCACACTGTATGATGATCACTGGTTCCCAGATGGCTTCCACCTTGATATCTGTATACTATCCCTGTTAGTAAGCACCAGGTTCATAGGCATATGCAGGGCCCCCTAGTTTTATGAGGATTTTGGCCCCTCATTGTTCACTGGCTCTGCACATGCCTCTGACTGTCCAGTATTGCCCCATCATGAGTGGGTTCACTGACTAGTTGCCTGAGGAAAGCCCAGTGTAGGGAGTCCAGCATGTTCCTGCTTCTAGCTGAAGCCATAGCTGGGAGGCACTAATCTACATCTGGCAGATTGAAGTCCCCCACTAACAACACCTCCCCCTTTTCAGCCATTTTGTCAATTGCTTCTAACATTTCCTTATCTAAGTCCTGCTCCTGTGCAGGAGGCCTGTAGATCATGCCTGTCCAAATACTGGATCCTTTTCCCGACTCGAGGGTGACCCACAGCACCTCTACCTTTCCCCAAATTCCTTGCATTTCTGTTGCTTTTATGTTTTTCTTGAAATAAAGCATCACACCCCCTTCTTTTCTTCCTGTCCTGTCCTTTCTGAACATCATGTAGCCTGATATGACCATATCTCAGTCATGGTTGTCAGTGCACAGTGCTAACTGTAATCTACGTTTAGGAGCATATTGTCTTGGGACTGGACTGGGGGTTTGCTATAGGCTTGGGTACTGGGCCCCTGAAACTATAGGCATTTAATTGCTCTGTGGTGCACTTTAATTATTTGTGCATTTTTGACCCAGAGAGCTCTAGGTTACTTTCACATTTCTGTAAATGAGAGAGTTCTTGATAGATACCGTAAGTCACTCTGCTACCAGCAGATGAGGCTTGAGATGTCTCTTCCTGTGGAGGCATGGCTTATGTTGGTAAACTCTAACCACACATTGAAATATATAGACTCCATAAAGCAGCATGTTACTTGTCAATGTGCCTTTTACTTCTATTGAAGTAAATTGATGCTTGCAGGTATGTGAAATGCTGTTAATAAGGGTCTTATCTGGTATTCACTCAATAAGTTTTACTATACAAAATAGGGAATCATATGAATCTATTAGACAAAGAACCTCAGTGCAGAAGCATTGAGGCAAGGGTTACCCCCAAAGGGCATTGGCAGTGAAGTCAAGTTTCAAAGAAATACAAAATCACATATACCCCCATAATACAAAGCATCATGGGATGTATATGCAAATCACCATGACATTTTAGGCTTGTTCAGCTTTAAGCAAGAATGCATAGTGCCAAAGGGCTCTCATACAATCTGCAAAGGGTGCAAACAGAAAACACAGAGATGTGTTTCATCCTACCCAGAACTCATCAGTGTGCCCCATCTGTATCACACCTCAAGGGAAATGAACCAGAGCCTTAAGCTGGTCTTACGGGTTTGGGTCACAGTGAGGCCCCCCCAAAAAAACAAGTTACAAGACAAAGAACCTCAGTGCAGAAGCATTGAAGTAAGGGTTGCCCCAAAGGGCATTGGCAGTAAAGCCAGGTTTCAAGGAAATACAAAATTGGGAGTCACGTAATGAGCTCAGAGTGACCAGTCAAGTTCCCATCAGCTCTGTGAATAACTTTAAATAAACTCTTTCAGAGACTATTTTATCTAGACTCTGACAATGAAACATCTGTGAGCACTTTAAACAGGTATTTAGAAAGAGAGACAAATCTAATTACTGTAGTAGGAATTGCACTGTTTAAAACCTTGTTCTTTTAAAAGATTTGTATGTCTTGTGATATAATAGTTCTGTATTGTATGTTTTACATATTACTATCTATTTTAGTAAAACTCTTTTTAGAGCTTTCTTGGTCTGTCTTTGATTTCTTTCCTTTACAAGTAGAGTATATATGGTTACAGCTGACAAGAGGCATAAGCTTGAATGGTGATACCAAACTGGAAAGAGAAGCATTTTAAATCTGAGGTCTTTATTAAAGTTTTTAAGGGTTCATTTCTCTACACCTGGTTAGGTGCCCATAGGCAAAGATATCTGGCCCTTGAAGACAGCTATATCTGAGCCTGTGCACTGGGTACACTAGCAAGAGGTTCACAGTTTGAATCCCTCCAAGACTTGAGACCAAAGGTTGATTTGAACCCACAAAAACAGACAAGAGGGTTACCTTGTTCTGTTAAACTGTTCACAAGACTGCGCTCGGAGGCTGGCACTTTGGGAGTAGAGGGTTGACCTGCTGAGTGGGTTTGTGACAGATTGGTTGGCAGCAGTGCGGATAATTTTGGTATTACAAGCTTTTATTGTTCTGTTTCAGCTTGAGACCATCAGCTCACTTGCAAAGAAAGAAAAAGGCAGAGTTTTGTTTTAAAAAGGAAACAGAACTATACCACTTGGCATACAGTCAGGTTCCTATACATTTTATTTTTTTTCTAAAGTACAAGTCAGAGTAGCATTAGTTAGGGAAGAAGATGGCTTCTGACTAGAGCAGGCACACTGTAGATTACTTAAAGCAGTTGTGCAGGGACGGAGGAGTCCCGTTCAAGGTGACAGCCAAAAAGCAGAACCTCATAGATGCCCTGATGGTAGCAGATACCCAGAGCAGCGAGTCATGGACCATGACTGGAAAGGACCAAACCCTCAAGTGTGGCAGGGCTAGTGGCCAGTGCAGTGTCCAGATCCAATGAGGAGGGCAACAGGGCCACTGTCAGTGAAGGGCTACAGCAGCAGGGGAAGGTCACCAGTATCCTGAATCCAGAGGTATTAAGGCTGCAAATTGAGTTGCGCAGGATGGAGCTGGAGTTCCAGGAGAAGAGAGAGTGGGAACAATAAGATTCAGAGCGAGAACAGAGAGATACAGACCGTAAGGAGCGTGAGTGCCAGCAAGCTGCAGAGGAGAAGAGAGAGGAGCACCAGAGGCAACATGAACTGGAGAAGCTACAACTCCGACCAGTGGCACCAGAGCAGGTAAGTGACTTGGGTTTAACTGGGACTGCAGGACTGGGTTACAAATTGAATTCCAAATTAATAGCCAAATTTAAAGAGGGGGAGGATATGGATGCCTTTTTAAATTCTTTTAAAAAAAGTTTGTATTCAGGCTAAAATTCCTAGAGAGTTCTGGAGCTTCCAGCTATCCCCGCTACTTACTAGGAAAGCTCGGGATGCATTGGGTCAAATGGACAATGAGGACAGTAATGATTACAGCAAACTTAAAGCTGCACTGTTAAAAAAGTTTGAATTAACTGCTGAATCATACAGAGCTAAATCCCGTAAGCTCAGGAGAAGCCCTAACATGAGCTATGAGAAGCTAGCCATGAAACAACGTCAGTTTTTAAAACGTTGGTGGGAAGGAATTGAGGCTAACTCTGTTGATAAATTGAAAATGTGATTTTATTAGAACAGTTTTATTGGGCATGCCTAGCAGAGCTAAAAACCTGGCTAGAGGACTGAGATCCCAAAACAGTGCAAGAGGCTGCTGAACTCTGGGACCACTATGCCAAGAGCAGACATGCTCCGAGAGCAAATGGGGCGGGCGTGGCAGTACAGAAAGGGAAAAGCGCGCCTTCAGGACAGCTAAAACCCTCATTGCCTCCACTGAAACCAGTTAGCCCCAGGTTTCAGAGAAAAAATTTCTCTGACAGAAGAAATGAATGTTGGTTATGTAAAGAAACTGGGCATATTGCCAGACAGTGTCCCAAAAAGGCGAGCAATAATACACAGCCAGGTGCTAGAAAAGAAGTGGGTTGTTTGTGTGTCCCTGGAAACATGCTAGTGAACATGAGGGAACACATGCACCCAGTCATGGTGAATGGTGTACAGACACAGGGATTAAGGAACACAGGAGCATCCCTGACATTAGTGAAAGGGGATATGGTACAGCCTGGTCATCTTAAACCCAATAAATACATCACTGTACAGGACTTTGCAGGTGAAGAGAAAACATTGCCACTCGCTAGTGTTCTCTTAGACTGGGGTGAAACAGGGGAAACTGTGCAACAGGTGGCTGTAGCCTAAAGCTTAGCAGTGGATGTAATCCTGGGCAACAATCTAAAACAGGGGATGGTATGTGCAGTTACCCATAGCCAAGCGGCAAAGGAAAATTGTAGTTCCCTGAACCCCACAGAAGCCACTGTAGAAACCACTGAGAGGCTGATTCCCCAGCCTGTGTCTCCTGATATGGAGACTAATGAAAAGGGGGTAGAAATTTCTCCAGTAGCAAGTAACCACACAGCTACAGAGGGTTACTCCGAAGAGGGAGGGGTGACCCATTGTCAGAGGGTTAGGATTGAAAGTGATCCTGAGTGCCCTGATGCTGGTGCTAGGGACCCTGGTTTAGCAACTGAAGGGGACCTGTCCCATGCCTTGGGAATGTGTGAGGGATTTGCAGCTGCTCAGAGAAGTGGCCCTAGTTTAGAGAAGCTGAGGGATTGGGCAGACTTGGATGGCACACATGGAAGTGATGGCAGACATAAGGTTTATTTGGAAAATGGACTTATGTATACTCAGGCAGTACAGACAGAGGGAGAGATGCTAGGCAGGCAGCTTGTCATTCCCCAGGGGTATCGTGAGCAGTTGCTCAAGATTGCACATGATATTCCCTTGTCTGATCATCTGGGAATCGCACACACTATGCAGCAGTTAGCCCAGAATTTCTATTGGCCTAACTTCACCCAGCAGGTGAAGGAGTATTGCAGGTCTTGTCACCGGTGCCAAGAAATAGGGAAGGCGGGCAAGAAAGCCTAAGCTGCCCTGATTCCATTGCCCATAGTGGAGGAGCCATTCCAGAGGGTGGGAATGGATATTGTGGGGCCTTTATATACCCCCAGCTCCTCAGGGAAGAGATTCATCCTAACTGTGGTGAATTATGCTACCCGGTACCCAGAGGCAGTCGCCCTATCCTCACTGAGGACGGACAAAGTGGCAGATGCCTTACTTGGGATTTTGTCCCGTGTTGGGTTTCTGCAGGAGATAATCATCGATCGAGGGGGTTCCTTCATGTCGGACTAGATGAAATGTTTATGGGAGAAGTGTGGGGTAGTGCACAGATGAATGACACTGTATCACCCACAAGCCAATGGGCTTGTGGAAAGATTCAATGGTACCCTAAAGTCAATGCTCCAGGCATTTGCTGAACAGCATGGGAGGTACTGGGAGAAATACCTTCCCCACCTGTTGTTTGCATACAGTGAGGTGCCCCAAGAGATGACTGGATTTCCCCCTCTATAAACTCTTATATGGACGCCGGGTACGTGGGTTCTAGACTTAATCCGGGAGGACTGGGAAGGCAAGCACACCACCCAGAGAACTCCCATTGTGGATTACGCCCTTAGGTTTAGGGAAAGGCTGAAGGAGCTTATGGGGACAGCCCAGAGCAACCTGGCAGCTGCCCAACAGAAACAAAAAGTGTAGTACGGCCGCAGAACCAGAGCTCACTCGTACATGGTGGGTCAGGAAGTCATGGTCCTTATTCCGGTCCAGAAAGACAGCTGCAAGCAGAGTGGGCAGGACCATACAAAGTGGTTAGGAAGGTAAATGAGGTGAATTACATTGTGGAGTTACCTGACAGAAGACAGACAGAAAGGATGTACCATGTCAACATGTTGAAGCCATATGCAAATATGGCTGACATGGTGTTTGCAGTGTGTAGTCATGGGGAGGGGACAGATGAAGAAGACCCCCTTCTGGATTTGTGGGAGGAAAGTAAGTGGGATTCCTCTGTGGAGGCAGTAAATTTGTCTCCCCAGCTGGCCCCGGACCAGATCCAGAAAATAAGGGAGGTTTTAGCAGACTTTGCCCCATTGTTTAGCACCAAGCCTGGACTAACCCCCTTAGTGACACATGATGTGGAGACAGGGACACAGATGCCCATACAGCGGACAGCACATCGGGTGTCAAAGACTGTCCAAAAGGACATTAGGAGGGAAGAGGAGCAGATGCTGGATTTAGGGGTAATCCAGAGATCCCACAGCCCCTGGGCCTCACCCATAGTCCTTGTGCCTAAGCCAGATGGCTCTACTCATTTCTGTGTGGACTATCATGGACTGAGTGCAGTCATGAAGTCAGATGTCCTCCTGATGCCCCAGATGGATGAAGTCCTGGACAAGTTGGGAGGGGTGACCTACCTAACAACCATTTACCTGATGAAGGGGTATTGGCAGGTAAAGCTGACAGACAGAGTTAGGGAGAGGTCAGCCTTCATCACTCCAATAGGTTTATTTGAGTTTAAAGTAATGCCTTCCGGAATGAAGAATGCCCCGGCCACTTTCCAAAGGTTGGTGAACCAGGTGTTAAATGGTGCTGAGGAGTACACCGTGGCATACCTGGATGACATTGCCATCTTTAGTACCAGCTGGAAGGAACACCTATCCCACCTTAGGGGAGTGCTGGGCAGGATACAGAGGGCCAGGCTCACTGTCAAAGCTGGGAAGTGCCAGGTGGCCATGAGAGAAGTGGCATACCTCGGGCATGTGGTAGGCCGGGGACAACTCCATCCTAACCAAATAAAGATAGAGGTAATCCAGGTGTGGCCCAGACCAGAAACACAGAAGCAGGTCAGGAGTTTTCTAGGGACAGCAGGGTACTACAGAAAATTTGTACCCAATTAGAGTGCCCTGGCTGCTTCCCTGTCTGATCCGACATAAAAAAGGATGCCAAAGAAAATTACCTGGGGCCCAGCCTGTGATAAAGCCTTTACCAGACTAAAGAAGGCACTGTGCAGTGTTCCTGTTTTGACAAGTCCTGACTATAGCAAAACCTTTATAGTTCAGACTGACGCCTCAGACCTAGGTATTGGGGCAGTACTGAGTCAGACGTCCAGCCAAGGAATAGATCACCCAGTAGTGTACCTGAGTAGAAAGTTACTTCCCAGGGAGCAAGCATATTCCACGGTGGAAAAAGAATGTCTTGCCATAGTGTGGGCCCTAAAGAAGCTGGAGCCATACTTGTATGGGCATCATTTTGTGGTGCAGACTGACCACAACCCCCTGGTTTGGCTGATGCAGATGGGAAAAAACAATGGTAGATTGCTAAGATGGAGACTTGCTTTGCAAGGGTATGATATGACAATCGTACATAGGGCTGGAGCAAAAAACCAGAACTCAGATGGGCTGCCTAGAGTCTTTGAGGAGTGAACTGATTTGGGAAGCTCATCCTGTGCAGGGGATAGAGCCCCCAAATTCAGTCTAGGTTGGAAGGATTGTGATGTGGACAGCCAGTTCTGAGTGCTGTAGTATCATTTTTTGTAATATAAAAATGGGGTATGGACTGTCTGTAATGAGAGATGCTGAGAAATCTGGTGCTCTTGGAGTGACCTCGCTCACCCCCCGGTCTCAGCTGAAAGATGAAAGCCATGAGAAAATGCTGAAACAGCATGTGAGATCGCACACACACACACAGGTTTTAGATACAAGGTGTTACTTGGAAGGCCTGAAGCTAATTACAGGCTGGAAGTGGCTTGAGTTGAGCATATCCATTTTATGACGTTTCAAGAGGAGGAAACCAGGTTTAGTAAACTGGTGCGAAATCATACATGCTGATGTCTGTGTGAGAGGGGAAACTGATCAAGTAGATCAAAGAAAGGTCATTTGAAGAACATGAGTCATGCTGAGGTTGCAGAATTTAATACTTGGAAAAGACATTTTTTTTTTATATAGATATTATTTTTATATATTCTGACAGGGAGGACCTAGGTGACCTCATGCAAATAGGTGGGGAAAGCAGCTTTTAGAAATTATTCTGTTTTCCTTTAGAGCCACTTTTATCTAGACTCTGACAAAGAAACATCTGTGAGCACTTTAAACAGGTATTTAGAAAGAGAGACAAATCTAATTACTGTAGTAGGAATTGCACTGTTTAAAACCTTGTTCTTTTAAAAGATTTGTATGTCTTGTGATATAATAGTTCTGTATTGTATGTGTTACATATTATTATCTATTTTAGTAAAACTCTTTTTAGAGCTTTCTTCATCTGTCTTTGATTTCTTTCCTTTACAAGTAGAGTATATATGGTTACAGCTGACACTAGGCATAAGCTTGAATGGTGATACCAAACTGGAAAGAGAAGCGTTTTAAATCTGAGGTCTTTATTAAAGTTTTTAAGGGTTCATTTCTGTACACCTAGTTAGGTGCCCATAGGCAAAGATATCTGCCCCCCCCAAAGACAGATATATCTGAGCCTGAGCATTGAGTACGCTAGCAAGAGGTTCACAGTTTGAATCCCTCCAAGACTTGAGACCAAAGGTTGATTTGAACCCACAAAAACAGACAAGAGGGTTACCTTGTTCTGTTAAACTGTTCACAAGACTGCACTCGGAGATTGGCACTTTGGGAGTAGAGGACTGACCTGCTGAGTGGGTCTGTGACACTCATCAACATCTCGGAGTAAGCTGAGGGCAACAATATTCTAAATTTTATCCAAAAACTACTAGCAGAAATCATCGGGACCTCAGCCAGTACCTCTGCCCCTCTGCTGGAATGGGCACATCGCTCCACCAGATCACTACGCACCCAAACCAGCATCACACGGCCAAGAGCGATCATTACCTGCTGCCAAAACCTGCAGGAAAAAGCAGTCATCCTGTCCCAAGCGAGAAGAAAGGGCACACTGCTCTGGAACAACCAGAGGTTCTTTATTTATAACAGGTTCTTTATTTATAATGATGTTACACTGACAGTGCAGGACAGGCAACAAGAATACCAGCCCATCAAGACTGCTCTCCACCAAGCCAAGATTTCTTTCAGAATACAACACCCTGCACACCTCATTGTTACAACAGAAAAAGGCAGCGCTGAATTTCCCAAAGCGGACACAGCAAGAAAGGGCCTTCTGAAACATGTGACTTTCCCACACTATTTCAGCCACCAACAGACACAGCCACCCAGCCCTTACATAGCAAACACAGCCCAGAAAATCTTTATCTGGTGAGTACACTCTCATAGACCCCACTCTGCTTTCTGTATGGGTAAACTCCCCCCCCCCCACAACTCTCAACCAAGCTCACAAAGCTCACAAACTATCTACTTCTTTTCTCCAAAAACACTTGGAGCTAAACCAACCAGCCATGGAGATGCAGCACACCTTGACCTGCTTGCGGGGATGGGGAACAGCTGAGAAGTGGGGGATGCAAACCAAAACGTAAAATGTTTGCAGAGTCTGAATGAAGGGAAAAATGGCCACCAAAACTGCTATATAAACATTTACCTTCTCTTTGTCCAACTGACCTTCCTCTTCCTTCTCCCATATTATCTCCTGCAGCAGGAGCTCATAAATTACTCAGGAGATGTCCCAGGACAGCCTGCAGTAAAAGGGAAGACACACCCTTCACGCACTGCACCATCCTCCCCTGCGTCCCACGGACCTGAATACAATAACATGCCCCCCCAACCCCTAAACCAGGCACAACCAAATACCTGCATACAGGTCTACTTGCATTCCCCCCCCCCCACTTACACCTGCTATTGCTTAACAGGGTCTGGCATGGGAATCCATTACCCCAGCAAGGGCAACGAATGTAACATAGATGCTGTCACTAGTCAGGCAGCTCCAAGAGTGTGCTGCACTATTTATATAATTCCCCCTTCTTCTCGCAGTTGCCGCTTTTCACAGAACTAACCCCTAGATCAAACCTGCTGCTGAATATCCCCTCACCCACTGTACGTCCAGAACAGCCAGATGAAGGCAACTAATCCACCACCCTCCACCCACCCCACGGGCCTGAGGATGCTACCGGAGAGGTCAGTGGCCCTTCCACATCACTCCTACCAAGTGATCTGGGTCACCTGCACCCAGACGCACCACCCTACCCCTGAAGGGGCTCACAAAATCCCCAATCCCCAAACTCCTGAGTGGATACCTATCCCCCAAGTGGCTCCAACCTGATGCCCCAGGACAGGACTAATGTCACCTCAACCACCTATCCTATTAACCAATCTCATGGACTGGGAACTCCCACATGAGAGCCCACAATGGACCAAGGTTTCATGGCCACTGCCCCTGCTGGCCATCCTTGCACCCAGAAGGGGGCAGGGACACCAGCTCCAATAGAGTCCACCCTCATCCACTACAACGTAAATGGGTGCTACAACTACCACTCACTGTGATGAATGTAATGTACCTAACTTTAGTAGCAGTAGTAGTACTGCAATATAATAGATGTGTGTATCTGTTTGTGTTTTATCCCATGATGAATAGAATGTCAGGACAATGATATGCTTGTAATAATCTACTCAAGTCAACAGGTTCCCCATCAGAGTATGGGAGAGACCTGATCAATCAGGTGACCACTATGTATGTCTCAACACCTGCAAGTCCAAAGGCAGTTCCAGAGTGACCAAATCCAATCGCAGTCTGAGAGACTAAAATCCACAGTCACACACACACACACACACACACACACACACACTCATACAGTATACTGCCATGACAACGAACACTTATAACATGGTGACCTGGAACATTAGGGGGGCACAGACAAAAGAAAAATGCTACCAAGTACTCCGACACCTAAAAAGACAAAACCAATATAGCCTTCTTGCATGAAACACCCACCCTTCCCTCGCAAGACAATCTGTGGTGTAGGGAGTGGGTCGGGCAGGTCCACGTGGTGGAACACAATAACAAGAGAGCGGGGGTACTGATTTTAGTGCACAGAAATACCCCCTTCCAGCTTCACCACATAAAAACAGACCTAGAGGGACATTACATCAGACTCAAGGGGACACTGGACATATTGGATATTGTCCTGGCATCTATATATGGCCCCAATGGGGATTATCCTCAACTCTTCCAGAGGCAGCATAGCACAGTGGGTTAAGGCTCTGAGCTGCAAATCTGGAGACCTGGGTTTGAATCCCACAGCCCCCTACTTGCATACTGTGTGTTCCTGAGCAAGTCACTTAACTTCCTTGTGCTCCCAGGTCATACCTGGAAAAAAGCTTTGGCTTAGTGTGCCTCTCCTGGTTAAACAATTTCCCCAACCCTTCTTCACTACCCTCTTAACAGACCTGCTCGACTACAGGCATATCCCTATGGTGCTGGTGGGAGATTGGAACACAGTGCAGGATGTAGCATTGGAAAGGTCAGGGCAGTGCCAAGGTGGATTAAATACCAACCAACAGGCACTATTGGAACTGCAGGACTCCCTAGGCCTTAAAGAGGCCTGGCGGGCCCTGCATCCGGGGGAGAGGGATGATATCTTCAACTGCCCAGTACACAAGACTCAATTCAGGCTCAATTACTTCCTCACCTCCCTGATGCTGTTCTCCAACATACACACCTGTGAGATCCTGCCCATGGTGGTCTCTGACTACACCCCCATGCTCCTTATCCTAGCCTCAAAAACAGCAATGAAGGGGAGTGACTGCGGCATGTAAATAACTATATACTACAGCACGCAGATTTTAAAAAGAAGATTGCCACCTGTATTGACATCTTTTTCAAAGAGAACACTAATACAGTTGGCAAACTTCCAGAATGTGTGGTGTGCATTTAAATGCACAATACGGGGAGAGCTCATTAGACTGACAGCGACTAGGAGAAGGAAGCAAGAGGCTGAAATGAAACAGCTTCTAGTAGATATCAGATAGCTGGGAAGGTCCCTTTCACATGCCTCGGCTGACGAGGACTGGCTCCACCTCAACACTCTTAGAGCATGATATGGCGAAACCCTTCGGGAACAGGCAGAACACGACATCCTCAAAGCCCCAGCCAAGTACATAGACCAAGGCAAAAAGGTGGGGAAACCATTAGCCCTATGCCTGAAGCAACAGGAAACTTCTAGATAAATAAAAGGAGTATGCCAGACTTCATTAGGCCCCCTGATCACCAACCCCAGAGACCCCAGAGACATCACCACGGCATTTGCCGAGTTTTATCAGTCGCTATATACGGTGGAGCCAGTCCCCCCCCCGGACAACCTAATGCACAAGTTCCTAGATGCTGCCCAGCTCCTGCATCTGCCCCCAGAAAAATTACCCCAGCTATGCATTGAAATCTCCTCACTGGAAGTCCAATGGGCCATTACAGAACTACCTATGGATAAGGCCCCAGGACTGGATGTTTTTTCCAACAACTTTTATAAAATCTTTGCAAATCAACTGACCACACCCCTGACCATGCTCTTCAAACAGCCACAGACACATGCCGCCTGAACCCCACTCTACAAGAAGCCCTGATCACACTGCTTCTGAAACCTGGGAAGGATCCAGAACACCTTGACAGCTACAGACTCATATTGCTCATTAATATGGACATGAAGATCCTTGCCAAAATACTGGTGTCCAGACTAGAAAAGGTCTAGGACCCCCCCATAGGCTCAGAACAAGTAGGGTTTATGAAGGGTAAGAAATCCATGGACCTCCTTCAGAAGTTGGCACACTTGATATCGGTGACCATTGACTCCAGGCGCCCAGGAACCCTACTATCCTTAGATGCCAAAAAAGCATTTGACAGGGTATCCTTGAGCTTCTTGTTCCTTGCCCTCCACCACTTCAGCTTCCCAGAAAAATCCATAGACAGTATCCGGTTCTTAAACTCCCATCCCTCAGCCAGAATCTGATGTAACGGATTCAACTCTGGGGCCTTTTACCTCCACAGGGGAACCTGACAGGGCTGCCCTCTCTCCCCATACCTATTTATTCTGTATCTTGAACCCCTGACCAGAAGAATCTGTCTAAATGAGAGAATAAAAGGAATCAAAATAGGGGGACCCCATACAAACTCTGTACCTATGCTGATGACATCCTCCTACACCTAGAGGAGCCTGCCATCGCCGTTCCAGCCACACTATCACTACTAAAGGAATTCAGCAACATAGCTGGCTACAGGCTAAACTTAGATAAATCATGCTCCATGCCCCTAAGTCCCCAAACTTCAAAGAATGACTCACAAGATTGGGGCACCTGGTGGTACCCCACATCTATTAAATACCTAGGAATACACATCACCAGCAAGCAACACACATATGCTAAAAACATAGACAGCCTGCTAGCGATCATCAAACAGGATCTGGCGAGGTGGTCAGCTCTCTCCCTGTCCCTCTGGGGATGAATCAATACAATTAAAATGAATATTCTATCAAGGCTTCTATACCCACTTGAATTGCTAGATCTATATTTTTATTTATTTTTTTTTATTTATTAAATTCTCGGATTACAAATACCTTTGAGCAGAAACTGCTCGTTTACAAAGGTTCCACGTCAAAGGATGAGGGTCAACATACATACAGAGGTAGTAAAAGAATGCACAATAAACAACCAAAACAACTAAAAGAAAAAATAAAGATACTCAGTTATAACATACTTTGAGATAATATTCATATAACGAGCAGCTTGAGTAGGCAGCTGGCTGCGGTAACAATAAGAGATAGAGGCACCATAGGCAGTTAGTATTGCAGGCATGCAACCGGGAGAGGAAGTTGGCAGGCTAATGGGCCACTGTCTGATGGTGGTGGAAAATGTCTTGTACCAGTGGAGATGTGGAAGAAGGAAAGGAGTCACAAGGAAGGCCGGTGCCAGAGGAATGAGACTGGGAAAGGGTGGGCTGTGGAGACATGAGTGAGCTGGGAGGTGTTTAGAGATTTCTGTTCAGAGAAGCAGTCACATTGAGTGGTAGAGGTGAGGTAAAGTTTGAGATTCCTTTTGAAGGGTCCAAGTGTAGTAGAGAAGTGCTTCTTTATTGAAATTGAACCATTGAGCAGCTCTATAGATAAAGGACCGCTGACCCATGGAGGTACGACATCTGGGAATCTGAAAGGTTAGAGATTGGGCACCAGGTGTTTGTTGAGTGCCACTGTAGGTAGTAAGGAGTGAGCTAACACCAGCTGGCATGAGACCGAGGAGAATCTTTTTGGTAAGTAAGCAGGTCTGGTATTGTATTCTGCTGAGTAGGGGTAGCCAGCTGGCCTGTGCATAGAGGTCACAGGTGTGAGTTTGTCGGGCCGCACCCGTTAGTAGTCTACAGGCTTTGTTGAGAGAAACTGAGATCCTGCGGAGGGCACTTGTTGAGGCAGAGCCATAGATGGCAAGGCCGTAGTCAATGATAGAGGTGACAGAGCTGTAGATGGCTAGTTTAAGGGCATCCACAGGCATACAGTGCTTGTGTTTGTGTAGTCGTCCAATCCGTATATTGGCAGTCTTGGCAACAGTGTCAATATGCCGAGTGTAGGAGAGGGTACTATCCAGGGTAATACCAAGGTACTTGAACTCCTTGACATGTTCGAGTGGGTTTCCAGCATGGTTTATGATGGTGAGGGACAGAGAGTTGTGCCTGCTCCGTCGGTTACAGAAGGACATGGCTTTAGTCTTGCTGTGGTTCAAGACAAGTTTATGAGAATTGAACCAGTCTTTGATGTGCTTGAAGTTGAGCTGCAGCTGGGATTCAAGGACTGTAATGTCATGGTGGCTGGAAAACAGGACCGCATCATCTGCGTATAGTAATATTTTTTGGTGGCAGGCACTGGGGAGATTGTTGATGAAGAGAGAGAAGAGTAGAGGGCCCAGAATTGACCCCTGGGGGACTCCGGAGTGGACCGGTTTCTCATCTGAAGAGATCCCTGCAATCCTTACACATTGGATCCGATTATCAAGGTAGCTGGTGAACCATGGAAGGGCATCGCTGGAGATCCCAATGGAGGACAGTGGCTTGAGCAGTAGGGGGTGGTTAACTGTGTCGAATGCCTTGGTAAGGTCTATAAATACTGCCCCTCCACAATTCCCTTTGTCAAGCATGGCATGGATGAAGGATGTAAATTCCAGTAGTGCAGTGCTGGTGCTGTGCCCTTTTCTGAAGCCATGCTGCTCTGGGCACTGTACGTTGTACTTATCCAGGAATTCAACTAGTTGGTCCGACACTATTCGCTCCAGCGCTTTAGATAGTGGGAGGAGGAGTGAGATAGATCTGTAATTGGTGTGTAGCATCCTATCTCCACTTTTGTGAACTGGTGTGACAGTGGCTTTCTTCCAAAGAGAGGGGGAAATGGCCCAATCTAAGTGAGAGATTGAAGATCTTTGTAAGTGGTTCTAAGATTTCATCGAGGACTTGTGCCAGCAGTTTCAGATCAAGGGAGTCACCACTGTACCCTTGTTTGCCAATGGCCTTTTGAATGTATTTTCTAGCTACTTGTGGTGGGACCTCCTTAAAAAAAACTTTGGGGTTGTACATTCTAGTTGGGGGGTAACTTGGGAGGAGCGGGAGGGGAGGTCGTCGAAAAAATTTGGTGGAAGGACACTGTCCAGGTTTGTAAATGCATTACTAAAAGTGCTGGTGATGGTACCTGGTCAAGTGTAGGAGTACCATGAAGGTTGAGCATAGTGGGTGGTGCTTTAGGATCCTTGCCTGTGAGTTCTTTTATTTTGTTCCAGAATTTGTTTCCCTGGTCCCAAGAGTTGGTCAGAGCCTCTTTGTAATAGCTGCGTTTAGCATTCCGTATTTTTCGAGTGCAATCATTTCTGGCTGATTTGTATAATTGTATGTTTACTTGCGTCAAGAGTTGCAAGCACAATGCTAGAGGTGGTCTCTGTGCTTGAGCAGAGTTAAAAGGTCAGTAGTAACCCAGGGTTGGTCTGTGCTTTGACCTTCATCTTTTCACTGGTGCATAGATGTCACAGGCTTCGTTGAAACGTTTGATAAATAGGTCCAGAGCTTTGTTGGTGTCACTGAGGGAGTCAAGCACTGCCCAGTTCAGCCTGGTTAGATGGGATTTTAACAGCTGGAGGTGCCCTTGTTTGATAGCCCTGGCATAGATAAGCTTGGGAGGGGGCTTGTGGTATTTGTTTGACCAGGAGCAGATGACAGGTGAGTGGTCACTTATCGTATCTGGGAGTACAGAAACATTGGAGATGCGTTCAGGGCAGTTAGATAGAATCCAGTCTAGAAGCGTAAGGGAGCCTGTCCTATAGTTACACCTAGTGCGAGCATTGACCAGTTGAGTGAGGTGATGCACCCCGGCTGCATCCTTATAGGTAGCGGCCTCAGCAGAGAGCCAGTTAATGTTAAAATCACCCATGATTATGGTTTCAGAATTATATTGCTGGACCCTTAGATATTCCATGATGCTATGGAAGAGAGCAGCCTGAAATGACAGTGAGTTCCTTGTTATGTGCACCAAGAAGGATTTTGATTGTGAGGACCTGAGAGGAGTTGCTCAGGCTAGGGAATGGGATGATGTGACCCATAAGGGTATCCTTAAGATAGATGGTGCAGCCCCAACCCCGTTTAGCAATCCTGCCTTGCCTGAAAATGCAGTAGCCAGGGATAGAGACTGAGGTATCAGGGATTTTAGGGTTTAGCCATGTTTCCACAACTGACAGGACATCAGGGTTGTGCTGTAGGATCCATGTTTGGAGGGAATCAAGTTTGTTGAGGATGCTACAGGTGTTGATGGATGCCATGGTGAGTGTCCCTGTCCTTCTGCTTGGTGCCATTGCTGGCTGCCCAGGTGGTCCTGGGTTGGGATGAACATTTCCTGAGAGCAGGAGCAGCATAAGGAGAATTTGTAGGAGAAAGGATTTCAGCATCTTGTAGATACCTGGTGGTTAAGTCATAAGCCAAAAGAAATTATCAACAGCTGAGGTCCAGAGTCACAGAATGTGTTAGAATTCCTGAAGGTGATGTACTGTGCCTGCGCATATGCAGGATGTGAAATCCTTTTGTCTGCATGCTTCTTTGTCATTCCAAAAAGGTTGTTGAAAAGCCCACATACAGATCACGGAGCAGGTCAGACGAAAATGTGTATTCAAGCAGGACCTAGAGTCACTGAGTTTATCAGACTTAGTTGCTTGACTTATGTTTTGCTTGGGATAGCTTCCAAAAAGTTGATTTTTAAATGAAAAATGCAGATACCTGATGATGGTTTTGCAGAAATCCAGTTCAGGAGACTTTCACAGATGTAGTGAGCAAGAATGGTGTAGTTACTCCAAGCAGAAAACCATGTAAATCCACAAAAACTAAGCTACAGACACAGACAAGCAGCCACCACACAGACCCAGGAGGATCCCAAAGAGCTGGTTCACTAAGCTGGAATCAACCCCTGAACAACTTCCTCTGGGCCAATAAAAAAAACATGCAGAGCCTACCAAAAACTGGCATTCCCTAAGGAATTGGGAGGCCTCAGACTCCCAAACTTCCACCTTCTTGATCTGGCATCCCAGGCTGGGAAATTCCTGTGGTGGACCACTGCCGATTCAACCCCCAACACAAATGACTATTCCCTGCAATGGCACCACATAGAGAAAAACCTGTGTGTCTCCACCCATGTAAACATTGAATCCCTAATCCACATTCCACACTCCAAAATCCTGGCATCTCTCAAGACCACCCCAATGGACATCTCCCAGCAAATCAGCCGACAGCTTCACAATACCTTAAAATCCCAACCAATCCTAGCTCCCAATCAATCCGTCTATGGGAACCTTAACTTCCAAATCCAAAAAAAGAGCATCTCCTTGACACGCCTCAACACTGCCCTACAAATCAGGCTAGGACACCTAATCCAGGATGGCTGTTTCACCTCATATGAGGATTTCAAGTCCCACACCCCAGGAACTACCATAACCCCTTTCACCTTCTTTCAACTCCACCACATCATTACAGCAGCACTCCTTCCCATGCCCTGGTGACTCTACGACCCATCAGCCTAGGAGGAACTATCCACCTTAGCAACCCAATGACACTCCACATCCAAACTCTATAAAAAGCTTGTGGAACTGTCGACCCCGAGCAACTCGGACATCTGTCCATACTGGTCGAGGATCTTCCCAAACCTCAACCTGCCAGAGAACAGAGCATGAATCTGGGCAGGAGTTCACAGGTACCTTAAGGCTGACAATCTTAAACTAACGCAACTGAAGATTATACATAATATGTACTTCACCCCTGAGAGACTACATAAGATGGGCCATCTGCCCTCAGCTCTCTGCTCGAGATGTAACCAGGAAACTGGAGACCTGAAACACATCTTATGGGATCGCAATAAGGTGGCCCTCTCTGGCAAGCCATTAAACAGAAATTAGACCCCTATTGGGATTAGGCTCAGCTTTCACACTGGAGATTTGTCTACTTGGCAATGGCCTGGACCAAATCTTCGGTGATAGGAAGTTCCATAGCTCCCTCATAGTAGCCACAGTCAAACAGACTATCCTAAAACACTGATTAGATGATGTCATGCTATCCTACAAGGAATGGCACAACACCTTTCTCAATGCCCTAAGAACAGAAACGATGGTCTGCTTGCTCCAGAACTCCTTACACAAATACAAGCATAGATGGAGTGCAGTGGAAACACTTTTCCTTATCTAGGCGAAACCACCATTAGATGAAATGAACACGATCCCATCTACAGAGGACTGAAGACCGAGCCCCACCTAAACTCAATATGGACAACCCTCTACAGCATTTGATTGTCTATGTTGCCAGAAAACTGCCAACTCAGTCACATGGACCTTATTGAACTTTTTGTCACTGATGTCATCCTGACACTCGATACTTCAACCTTGTAAACAAGCATATCCTGTATCTGTTACTGTAGTGTTTTGGGTATTTTTTCCTTCTTCCTTTTATGTTTAGTATCTGTAGCTTGATAAAATTCAATAAAGTATACTATTTCAAAAAAAAAAAAAAAGGAAATACAAAATCACACATACCTCCATAATGTAAAACATCATAAAATGTATATACAAATCACCATGAAATGTTAGGCTGGTTCAGCTTTAAAGTGATTTAGTCACATTCCACAACTGCCTGTTTCACATAGTATGCCATTGCCACCCACGATTCAGATGTTGAAGCTGCAATTTGTTTTGTAAAAAAATCTGTCATAGACATTTTTTTTGTATGTTTTTGTTTCTGTCCATCCTCCTGTTTTCTGTATGTGGCCACACCCTCAGAATGATGTCATGCAAGGGAACTGTCAATGTTTTACATATACCAACAAGGAATTATGGGTAAATTATAAAGTTGACTTAAATGGTTGTTACTCAGAGGTGCAGTCCTTTATTTTGGTAGTGGGGACTGCAGCATATCACCTAATATGTAGACATGTAAGTTAAATCAACATTTATTGACATTTACCGATTTAAATCTAATACTGCCAATTATATGATATAACCTAGTTCTAGAGTAGCGTGAAGAAGCTTGAAGAAGCTAAGTACTTGTGCACATGGGCAGACTAGGTAGGCCATAGGCCCTTATCTGCCGTCAACATCTATGTATCTAAATGTGTGCATGCCTCTCTCTCTCTCTCTCTCTCTCTATACATATATATAGTAAGGCACTGTGGGTACAGTACATAGCTGATTTTTCTGTCTCCCTTATCAAAGTGCAGTCTCCTATATCGGTAGTGTTTACAGCAGTACAGTCTGTAGAAAAGTTTCTAGAAAACTGTTTTTGTGATACAGATAGGCCAAAAAGATAATTTGCCAGTGTGTGTAGATGTTGTTTGACTTTTACTGCCTGCTGGTGAAGTGACATGTCTGAAGTGTTAGCTACAGTCAGAATGTGGGAACGTGATGATACTTTTCTATGTTTATGTTATAGGGCCTGAATGACTATAAGTAGTTCAGGAGTGTAATTATGGGTCAGACTAATTTTTATTTGGTGTCCAGCTTCTGCTATGAGTCCGAAATTGTGAAAGAAAAGGGATGTCTGCAATACCAAGATTGACCAAACAGAGGTCTCTGTTTCAACACAGTGCTTAAAAACTTTGTTTCTGTTGCATGATGTCACAGATGGGGGTTGCAACACTGAGAAAAAAAGGGTCAGGGTTATGCAAATGAAGCAGAGGACAGAAATAAAATAATTTCTTTTTTCATTGAAAACAGCACTTTTTTGGCAGTTTGAATGGTAGGAGATTGATTCAAAATGCCTATAGTTTACTACCCTCATCTGCTATGGCAAACCTGACAAAATCACTTTAAGCAAAAATGTATGGTGCCAAAGGACCTCTCACACTCTTTGCAAAGGGTGCAAACAGAAAACACGGGCACGTGTTTCATCCTACCCAGGACTCATCAGTGTGCCTCATCTGTATCACACCCCAGGTGAAATGAATCAGAGCCTTAAGTTGGTCTTACGGGTTTGGGTCATGGTGAGTCCCCCCACCAAAAAAAGCAAGCTACAAGACAAAGAACCTCAGTGCAGAAGCACTAAGGCAAGGGTTACTCCAAAGGACATTGGCAGCAAAGCCAAGTTTCAAAGAAATACAAAAATTACACATACCCACATAACGTAAAGCATCATGGGACATATATATATATATGCAAATCACCATGACATTTTAGGCTGGTTCAGCTTTAAGCAAGAACACATGATGCCAAAGGACCTCTCACACAATCTGAAAAGGGTACAAACAGAAAACACAGGCACATGTTTCATCCTACCCAGGATTTATCAGTGTGCCTCATCTGTACCACACCCCAGGAGAAATGAACCAGAGCCCTAAGCTGGTCTTATGGGTTTGGATCATGGTGAGCCCCCCTCAAAAATACAAGCTACAAGACAAAGAACCTCAGTGCAGAAGCACTGAGGCAAGGGTTACACCAAAGGGCATTGGCAATAAAACAAAGTTTAAAAAAAATATAGAATCACACATACCCCCATAATACAATGCATCATGGGATCTATATGCAAATCACCATAACATTTTAGGCTGGTTCAGCTTTAAGCAGGAATGTATGGTGCCAATAGGCCTCTCTGACAATCTGCAAAGTGTGCAAATAAAAGACATAGACACATGTTTCGTCCTACACAGGACCCATCAGCATGCCTAATCTGTATCACTCCCCGGGGAAATGAACCAGAGCTCTAAGTTGGTCTTACAGGTTTGGGTCATAATGACTCCACCCCCCAAAAAAAAAAAAACAAGCTACAAGACAATGAACCTCAGTGCAGAATCAATGAGAAAAGGGTTACCCCAAAGAGCATTAAGTTTCAAAGAAAGACAAGATCACACATTCCCCCATATTGCAAAGCATCATGGGATGTAGATGCAAATCACCATGATATTTTAGGCTGGTTCATCCTTAAGCAAGAATGCATGGTGCCAAACAGCCTCTCACACAATCTGCAAAGGGTGCCAACAGAAGACACACACACACTTGTTTCATCCTACCCAGGACTCATCAGTGTGCCTCATCTGTATCACCATGCTCACCATGACACAAACCCATAAGACCCACTTAGGGCTCTGGTTCATTTCCACTGGGGTGTGATACAGACAAGGCACATTGATGAGTCCTGGGTAGGATGAAACCATATGTCTGCATCTTCTGTTTGCACCCTTTGCAGATTGTGTGAGAGGCCCTTTGGCACCATGCATTCTTGCTTAAAGCTGAACCAGCCTAAAATTTCACGGTGATATGCATATACATTCCTTGATGCTTTGTATCATGGGGGTGTGTGTGATTTTGTATTTCATATGTATCTATTGCTGGATATGGCCCTAAGTTAGATAAGGTATCAGTATTTATATTAGGAAAAGATAACAAAAAGCAGTTACGCAAAAATATTATATTATAATGTCAATGGGAAGGTTTTAGTATTATAGGCTAAGGGCAGTAATCTCCCAAACTATGATCATTTTTTGTTCTCTTACTGACTTGCAACAGGCATGCACATACTTACAAATGTGAACAATAGAAACATACATATTGATGGCAGATAAAGACCGCTTGACCCACCTAGTCTGCCCATTTTCCCTATCTACTCTAACACCTCAGACCCTACCTGATCTCTGGCTTTATCTCCCCCCCCCCACTACCATTAAGGTCCCCTTATGCATATCCCATGCATTCTTGAAAACCATTACCATTTTTGCCCCCACCTCCGCTGGGAGGCTGTTCCAGGTATCCACCATTCTTTCTATGAAGAAGTATTTCCTGACATCTCCCCTATGTCTACCCCTCTCCAGCTTCATAGCATGACCCCTTGTTCTTGAGCATCATTTTTCTGAAAAATGCATCTCTCTTGAACCTTATTTATACCCATGAGGTATTTTAAAGTCCCTGTCATATCCCCCTTCTCCATCCTTTCTTCCAAGGTATACATATTGAGGCCCTTTAGTCTCTCCTCATAGGGCTTGTGATGCAGACCCTGCACCATTTGCCTTCCTCTGGACTGCCACTACTCTGTCTATGTCCTTCCGGAGATGTGGTCTCCAGAACTGTACACAGTACTCGAGGTGAGATCTCATCAGTGATCTATACAGCAGTAACACCGTCTCTCTCTTTTCTTTTTTATGTTTGCTTGTGCGCATCCACAAGCAACATTATGCAGCAGCTTAGGAAAGAAGTGAGTTGTGGAGGTGTGGCAGTGTGGTGGCCAATGCCAGCACTGCATTTGTGGGCTTGGCACTGTGCACCCAATGCAGGCCCAGTGTCCTGATGACACTGGTTCTGCAGAAGTGCCACCAACTTGAAATGATTTGGCTGCTACAATCAGGGGCCACCTCATCATTGCAGTGTCAGCAATTCCGCTGCAATGAGGGAGTGACCCATCATTGCAGGGTGGTACCTTGCCTGGTGTAGCATTGCCAGCAACATGGCATCTCTATTTGGCCACCTCAGAGCCCCATGAATGCCGATGGGGGTGCCCCATTCCCCCCTTTGGCAGGCCCCCGTCCCACTTCATTTGCTGACGGGGAGCCCACTCCCCATCAGCATAATGTCCACACCCCAATTTTGTTGTGTGTCAGGGGTGCCCAATCCCCGGCATCATGCACCTCCCTACCCGTTTCTGTGCCGAGGGAGGAGCCCAACCTGTCGGCTTCCAGTCCCCCCTCCCTACAATGCAGGTGGCACACTGAGGCCCACCCCAGTGTATCAAACACACCTGCGAAAGAAGAAAACTGACCCGCATTGTCTTTTTTTTTTCTACCTGTGAAATGAGAAAACAGTCCCTCATCATGTCCGGTGCCCCTCTCCCAACCGGCGCCCACCCTCTGTGTACCCCACTTCCTCACACTGCCCCTCACCCCATACTTACCTCCAGAGCCCGGTGCGATGATCTTCGGTGGACCAGGAACAATTCTGCACTCTTCAAAGCCGACCTCGAACTGAAGAAATGCTGGCAAGCTGTATAATGGCATTAATAGGGTTTTTTCAACTTTGGTGCATATCTCGGGCATTTTTGGGACTTTTGGTACCAAATTTTCAACATATGGTTATTGGGACATCTCCTCCTGAATTCAGTCACTGTCATGGCGTTATTCAGTCCAGAAAGGTGATTTCATGGTCACTTCGAGGAATCACCTTTCAGGACCAATTAATGAAACAACAGTGCCACTGTTCATGAGGTGGGCTCTCAAAAAGCATATGTTGTAAATTTGGTGAAAAAAATCCAAAAAATGACTGTTTTACAAGTGTGCGTTGCACAGTTTCCTTGCATGCTCATAACTTTGCAAAGTCATAACATTTTCACTCCAGATTTTCAACATTGCCATTTTTCAACACCTCCTTATGAAAAGTACAGCTGTCATTTTACATATAGTGGCCGAAATGTGTTTTCGCACTTCTGGTACAGAATAGCGCGGTCACTGTGGGAAATCAGTTTTTGGGACAGATTAAAAAAATGACAGTGACACTGTTCATGAGCAAAGGTCCTAAAATGCCTATGTTGAAAATTTGGTGATGAAAGTCCATAAAGTGACTGTGTTATAAGCGTACATTGCGCAGTTTCCACGCATCCTTGTAACTTCGCAAATTTGTAATATTTTCGCGTCAGATTTTCAACACTGGCATTTTTTCACACCTCTTTATGAACAGTATGGCTGTCATTTTTCACATCCTGGCCAAAATTTGTTTTCACACTTCCAGCGCAGAATAGCACGGTCACAGTGGGAAATCAGTGTTTGGGACAGATTAAGAACAAGCGAGTGACAGAAGGGGAGTGAACGAGCTTAACAGAGCTCTGTTGGGACTGCTGCAGATTTCTTTGTGGGCAGAAAAGGGTGCCAATGCAAGCAGAAGCCCAGTACAAAAGGACAGCCTGCAGCGCCGGGAGAAGCAGAATGAGCGAGTGAGAGAGGAGGAATGAGCGAGCTCAATGGAGCACTGTTGGGACTGCTGCAGATTTCTTTGTGGGCAGAAAAAGGTGCCAATGCAGGCAGGAGCCCAGTACAAAAGGACAGCCTGCAGCACCGGGAGAAACAGAACAAGCGAGTGAGGGGGGGGGAGTGAGCTCAGCGGAGCTCTGTTGAGACTGCTGCGGATTTCTTTGTGGGCAGAAAAAGGTGCCAACGCAGGCAGGAGCCCAGTACAAAAGGGCAGCCTGCAGTGCCAGGAGAAACAGAATGAGAGAGTGAGAGAGGGAGAGGGAGAGTGAGCGAGCTCAACGGAGCTCTGTCAGGACTGCTGCGGATTTCTTTGTGGGCAGAAAAAGGCACCAATGCAGGCAGGAGCCCAGTACAAAAGGGCAGCCTTTATCACCAGGAGAAACAGAATGAGCAAGTGAGAGAGGGGGAGTAAGCGAGCTCAATGGAGCTCTGTCAGAACTTTAGACTTGTCCACCCAACTGCCCAAGGTCCTGTGTGGTCCTATATTACAGCAGGGTCTCTGAGGTGGAGACAAAGCAATGAGTGGATACTTTCAGGACTGCTATAATAATACAGATTTAGTTGTTCTGTTTATTTCTCTGACTGAAGTGAGTACTGAGCTATACTGTCAAAATTGCTGTAATAACAGATATTTGTTTGTTCTGTTTATTTCTCTACCTGATCTGAGTAATTTTTGGAGTGCAATACGATTTCTAACTGGGCTAAGTGAAACTATGAGGGCTGAGAACAAAATGGACAAGGAGGGGTGAAAAATGGACAAGGAGGCTTTAGGATTGCTGCAGCAATACAGTATCTAATGGATGAGATTTGTGACTCAATTAACCCAGTCAGCAAGGGGGCAGTAGGGGGACTAGTGTGGGGGGAACAGGAATTTGAGTAAATAGGGCCTAACAGTTGTAGTAGGGTACAGAAACTGGGAGTAAGAGCCTGTAACATAAGATGGGGGCCAAAATGGGCAGGTGCCGCATGTCAATAGGGTGGGCATCTTTGAAAGGATGGTGGGGTGTACAGGGTGTGGGTCTGCCATGATCCTGGACTGGGCTTGGAGGATGGGGGGGGTGTATGGTCTGTAGACAACTTGCTAGTTTGTGGGAGGAACTGTGGATGTTAGGGAGCAGTCTAAGTGGCAGGGTAGATGAGTATGGTAGGCATCCTGACTGGGGGGGGAATAGGGGATGGCAAGGGGGGGACTGGGAAGAACAAGTAAGTACTGAAACCAACCCCAGTATCAGAGGCACTAGCAGAAAAGAGAGGAGAAGGGTGGGGCTTCCTGATGGGGAGGAAGAGACCATGAGGAGTACCAGGGGAGAGAGCAGATGGGGGGAGAGAGATGTAGGAGGGGTATCGACTAGGAATAGATTTAAGCCTCTGCTATGGGAGAGAGGAGGAGTAGGAATATACTGAGGGGGGAGGACAAGTGGGGCATGAGAGGGATGGCAACAGGTAGGGGAAGAGATAGCGAGGATGAAAGGGTAGAAGAAGAGCTAGTAAGGAAGAAGGGGGTGACTGGAGGAGAGAAGGTTACAGGAAGGGGAAGGATGGGAGGGCATTACTACTCGAGACCAAGGAATGGGGGCTCTAAATAAACAACAACGGGGATAGGAGAGGGGTTGGAAATCAGCAGGGGAGGAGGGGAGGTCGACATGGGAAGCCAGTAAGAAGTAATCAGGATGGGAAGGGGTTCAAGGGGGATGGGAGGAATAAGGCACAGAAAAAGGGTGAGGCAGAAATAGGGGGTGCAGATACAGAAGTCATAAAGGGTGCAGCTGACGGGAGTAAGGGGCAGGGAAGAACGAATACTGGGGCAGTGGAAGGGGCATTAGAAGGGAAAGTGGGTAAGGGAAAGGGGGTACTTGTCCTGGGGATTCTATACTGAAGGGGTGAGATTGGGCAGAAGGGGGGGAGGCACAGCCATATTTGGGTCGAAGCTATCTCCAGGTTGACTGCAGGAGGGGCAGGCCAAGCGCTGCTCAAATGTGCAGCAAGAGGGAGGAAGAAACCTCATTTACTGTTGCATGTGGGTACAAACGACTTGGCGGGGGAGACTGTGGAAGTAGTGAGGGGGAGGTTCTAGAAGTTGGGCAGGCAGTGTGTGGGGGTGAGGGAGTCGGTGGTATTCTCAGAGGTACTCCCGGTATCATATGCAAGCGTTGGGAGGAAGGGTAGGATCAATGAGTTCAACGAGTGGCTGAGGGATTGGTGCCACACCAAAAATTATGGGTTAGAGACTAACTGGGGTAGGGTCTGGGGAAATAGTGACTTGTATGTGGGGGACCTAGAAACATAGAAACATAGAAGCTGATGGCAAATAAAGACCGCAAGGCCCATCCAGTCTGCCCATTTCTTTTTCTACCTCGTGAATGTGCTATTGGCCTTTACTCTGTCAATGGCCTATCTATTCATACTCATCTGTATTGCTCCCTTATGCCCATCCCATGCCTATTTGAAGCCCTGCACTGTATTCATATCCACTACTTCCTGAAGTAGGCCGTTCCATGCATCCACCACCCTTTCTGTGAAAAATAACTTCCTCACATTACCCCTTAATCGGTCTCCCTCTAATCTCATGCTGTGTCCTCTTGTCCTGCTATTTTTCTTATCTTAAAACATGTTAGACTCTTTCACCTTGTTAATGTACTTAAGGTGTTTGAATGTTTCAATCATATCACCACTCTCCCTCCTTTGCTCTAGGGTATACATATTGAGCTCCGTTAATCTGTCCTCATATGTTTTCTGATGCAGTCCCTGCACCACTTTGGTTGCCCTTCTCTGGACTGCCTCAATTTGGTTAATGTCCTTGTGAAAGTGTGGCCTCCAGTACTGCACGCAGTACTCCAGATGGGGCCTAACCAGTGTCTTGTAAAGAGGGATTATTACCTTCCTCTTCCGACTTGTGAGACTCCTACTAAAACACCCCAATATCCCCCTAGCCTTACCTACTGCTTTAGTGGTCTACTTGGATGATTTCAGGTCATCGGTGATGATGATGCCCAAGTCTCTTTCTTCCCTTGTGACTGCCAGCAACTCCCCTCCCAGCCTATAGGTGGCTTCAGGGTTTCTCTTCTCTATGTGCATGATCTTGCACTTCTTTGCATTAAACCCCAGTTGCCACTCTTCCATCCATTTTGCTAGTTTATCCAGATCTCTTCTCATTCTGTCCACCCCATCTGGATCATCTACTCTGTTGCAGATCTTGATGTCATCTGCAAACGGACAAACCTTACCCTCCAGTCTGTCTGCAATGTCACTGATGAAGATAGTGAAGAGGATTGGCCCCATGACTGATCCCTGAGGTACCCCACTTCTGACTTGCATCTCTTCTGACTGTATACCGTTTACCACCACTCTCTGTTTTCTGCCCATCAACCAGTTTGCCACCCAGTTGACCAACTTCTGACCCACTCCAAGCCTACCCAGCTTATTAATCAATCTTCTATGTGGAACAGTATTGAAAGCTTTGCTGAAGTCAAGGTAGGCGACATCAACTGCTCCCCCTAGGTCCACTACTATGGTTACCCAGTCAAAGAAATCTATGAGATTAGCTTGACAGGACCTTCCTCTTGCAAACCCATGCTGCCTTGGATCCTGTGTTCCTATGGATTCCAGGTGTTGCACTATCCTTTCCTTAAGGAGTGTGTCCATAATCTTGCCCACTACTGAGGTAAGACTGACTGGTTTGTAGTTCCCTGCCTCCTCCCTGCTACCTTTCTTGTAGAGTGGGACACATGAGCCCTTCTCCAGTCTTCTGGGACCTCTTCTTTGCTCAGAGACTCACTAAACAGTTCTGATAATGGCTCTGCTAGTTCCACCCTTAGCTTCTTCAGTACCCTGGTATGTATGCCATCAGGTCCCATTGTCTTGTCCACCCTGAGCTTATCGAGTTCATGTAGGACCCTTTCTTTTGTGAAGGGACTAGTGCACACCTCCCCCCCCCCCCGTATCCATGGTGTTGAGCTGTGGGCCCTGCTCTACCTTTTCTTCAGTAAATACTGAACAGAAGTATCTATTTAGGCTAGATGCTTTTACATGGTCCTCCTCCTCACATGCCCTCTTATACCTTTTGATCTTAGCAATACCCCCTCTGGACTTTCTCCTTTCACTAATGTATGTATAGAAAGTCTTGTCACCTTCTTTTACTGTTTGTGTTAGTGTTTCCTTGGTTTGGGCCTTTGCCTGCCTTACTGCCTTCCTTGCTTCCCTTAGGAAAGTTTGGTATGCCTCCTTATCTTTATCCTACCGCATTCCCTTATATTTCCTGAAGGCCAGCCTTTCAGCTCTGACCTTTTCTGCTACTGTTTTTGAGAACCAAAGTGGTTTCCTTCTTTTGCACTTCCTTTTCTCTCTAACACAATGGGATGTTGCTTCAAGTATTGCATCCTTAATGCTTGCCCACTTTGCCTGTACCCCCTCACCTGTATTTCACTTGCTACACTTAAGCAGGGAGGAAAGGGGAGTATTAAAGGTGGGATTAGAGGGGTATATCTCTACTAAGGTAGATTTAAATTAGTGGGGGGGTGGCTAAAAGAATGAGGTTGGTAGGAAGGTCTGGACAGGGGAGTCTAATGAGCTCACCCCCCTAGTATAGGTAAAGGCGGAGGCGTAGTAACCCTGGGAGGGGGGCAGGCAGAGTGGTCTGGGTGTAATACAGAAGGCACCACCACCTGGTAAGAATAACAAGAAGAAAGGGTGCAGACTACCAGGAGGAGGGACACAGGTCAAGGAGAAGAGTGAGGAGAAGGAGGGGATTGGATGGAAGGTGGCCTCTCTCAACGCAAGACGCCTGGGGAACAAATGTGCAGAGCTTCAGGTGCTTCTTTCAGAGGGGAAGGTGGACACTGCTGCAGTGACAGAGACTTGGGCCACTGAGTACCATGACTGGGACTTGGCAATCCCGGGATACAGGATATACAGCAGGGACCAGGGGGTTGGAAGGGGGGGTTGCACTCTATGTGAGGGAAGGGATCAAATGCATAAGGGAAGAGGGAGAAGAGTAGAGGACAGAGGTGCTTTGGGTGCAGCTCCTAGACTCCAAGGGCAGAAAGCTGAGGCTGGGAGTGATGTACAGACCACCAGCCCAATCCAGGGAACTGATTAGGGAGTTGGCTGAGCAGATAAGGACGGTGTGTAGAAGGGGGAGTGTGGTGATAGTGGGGAATTTTAACCTATAAGGGGCTGACTGGAGCACCCTGGCCACTAGCAGTACCAGGGAGCAGGTGCCCCTTGATGCATTCCAGGACTACCTTCTGATGCAATTGGTAAGTGGGCCTACAAGGCTTGGTAGCACTCTAGACCTAGTACTGGCAAATGGGGTGGCAGTGAGGGAGGAAAGGGTGGAGGACCCACCAGCAGGTAGTAACCACAAAACAGTGTGACTCATTCTCACGCTGGGCAGGGAGACTAGAGGCACAGGCACTAAGGTGGTAGACTTTAGTAGGGTGGACTTTGGGAGGATGGGAGCAATACTGCGAGGGAGACTCCAGGATATAAGGCTGGGGATGGATGCAGAACAAAAGTGGGGTCATAAAGGCTGGGCTAACAGAGGCCACAGTAGTCTTCATCAGGGCCAGGAGTAAGAAGAGTAGAGCCAAGAAACCATGCTGGCTGAACAAGGAAGTGCTGCAAGGGGTGAGGGCAAAGATGGCTGCATACCAGAAGTACAGGAGAACAGGGAAGGGAGAGGATAAGGAGGTTTATAGAAGGTGATCAAGGGAGGTGGCCAGGAGGGTGAAAAAAGCTAAGACCTCCAGGGAATTAAGGTTAGCACAGGGCATAAAGGAAGGGGAAATGGACTGTTTTAGGTACAGTATGTCTGGGAAAAGAGGAAGTGCAAGGAACATATTGTGAGGATAAAGCGGGGATCGGATTGGGTGGAAAAGGGGGAGGAGCAAGCGGAAATTCTAAATGAGTACTTCTGCTCCATTTTCACTAAGGAGAGGGATGGTCCACTACCAGCATGGGTGGGGAAAGGGGGGGGAGGAGGTGACAGACAAAGTGATCACAGGAAGTAGGGTGCTAGAGGGGCTGAGGGCAGTAAGGGTGGACAAAGCACCAGATCCCGGTGGCATCCACCCCAGGCTGCTGAGGGAGATGGTGGAGCTGTTGGTTGAGCCACTGGCAGATCTGTTCAACACCTCCCTGGAAACAGGGTGTGTGCCCCAGGACTGGAGGGTGGCCCATGTGGTGCTTATACACAAGACTGGGCCTAGGGAGGAGCCAGAAAATTATCGGACGGTCAGTCTCACATCCATAGTGGGTAAGCTTATGGAGGTGATACTGAAGCAGAAGCTGGTGGCATTCCTAGAGAGTAATGGCCTCCAAGATGGCCAGCAACATGGGTTCATCTCAGGGAGGTCTTGTCAAACCAACCTAATACAGTATTATGACTGGGTGACAAGGGAGTTGACGTGGACCATGCGGTACATGTACTGTACTTGGACTTCAGTAAGACCTTTGATACAGTGCCTCATGGGAGACTGGGGTGGGAAGCTGACGGCAGTGGGAGTGGTGAAAAAGGTGACCAAATGGATAGAGAACTGGTTACAGGGGAGGATGCAAAGGGTGGTGGTGGGCTGAGAACTCTTGGCACCTAGAGCAGTGACAAGCAGGGTGCCGCAGGGATCAGTGCTGGGCCCGTTGCTATTTGGGCCCTTTAACTCTGATATAGTACACAGAGTTGGGAGCAGGGTTACTTTGTTCGCAGATGATAACAAATTGCTGGCAGTGGTGGACAAAGAGGACGGATGGGAAAAACTGCAGGGGAGTCTAACCAAACTAGAGACATGGTCAGTGGAGTGACAGCTAGGATTCAGCACAAGGAAGTATAAGATGATGTACTTCAGGGCTAAGAACTAGAAGAGGGACTACTGGTTGTGAAGATGAGGTTGGGGATCACAGAGAAGGAGAAGGACCTAGGGGTGTTGGTAACTGGAAGCATGAACAACTCAGCCCAGTGCAGGAGAGCAACAGCGAAGGCAAACAGGATGCAGGTGCATCGCAAGGGGGTTCTCATCCAGACACAGGGATGTGATCCTGTCTCTCTACAGATCATTGATCAGACCGCACCTGGAGTACTGTGTGCAATACTGGAGGCTATACCTGAGGAGAGATATAAAGTTACTGGAGGGGGTGCAAAGGAGGGCAACAAAAATGTTAAAGGGGATGGAAGGAAAGGAATATGAAGTTAGGCTGAAGGAGCTGAACATGTACACACTGGAGGAGAGGGGGCATAGGGGGGATATTATTGAAGTGTTTAAATACCTGAGGGGGGTAAATAAACCCACCACCAAGGGGGTGTTTAAACTTGAGGAGTGGAAGAGAGATGAAGGGGCATGGACTAAGGTTGGAAGGGGGACGTTTCAAGAGGGAAATGGGGAGACACTACTTCACTGAAAGGGTGGTGTCTAGTTGGAATATGCTGCCATAAGGGGTGAGAACATGTAGGACAATCAGTAGCTTTAAGAAGGAGTGGAATAAAGCAAGAGGAAGAGTCAGGGGGCAGGGGCTGGGACAAGTGGGGGAGGAACTGAGGGGGAGGAGGCTGGGCAGCTGCAATCTACAGTGCTAGCTGCACACTCGGGCAGACTTAGATAGACTGATTGGTTTGTTCTGCTGGCAGATTTGTATGTTTGTATGTTCATATGTAAAATCACAGTGACTCTGTTCATGAACAGAGGTCCTAAAATGTTTATGTTGAAAATTTGGTGCCAAACGTCCATAAAATAACTGTGTTACAAGCGTGCATTGTGCAGTTTCCACGCACCCTCGTAACTTCACAAATTTGCAGTACTTTCACTCCAGCTTTTCAACACTGGCATTTTTCAGACCTCCTTATGAACAGTACAGCTGTCATTTTTCACATCCTGCCCGAAAAATGCGTTTACACATCTGACTCAGAATAGCGTGGTTGCTGTGGGAAATCAATGTTTGCGACAGATTAAGAAAATCACAATGACAGTGTTCATGAGCAGAGGTCACAAAATGCCTATGTTGAAAATTTGGTGAAGTAATTCCACTAAATGACTGTGTTACACGCATGTGTTGCACAATTTCCACGCGCGCTCGGAAGTTCGAGCATTTTTAATATTTTCACTACAGATTTTCAACATTGCCATCTCTTCACACCTCCCTGTGAATGGTGCAGCTGTCATTCTTCACATCCTGTCCAGTTTGTGTTTTCGTAGATTTGGCGCACAATGACACGGTCACTGTGGGAACTCAAAGTTTGGGACACATTGGTAAAATCACAGTGCCATTGTTCATGAGAAGAGGTCCCAAATGATTTCATGAGGTGGGGGTCACAAAAAGGCCATGTTGAAAATTTGTAGTGCAAATACCAAAAAACACCTGGGGCATTAGGGTTTCTAACCATAACGTCCCACCCTGTACAGACTGACAGGCATCAGGGGTGTGCCTTTGGATTGACAACTGTAATGCTCATGCCATTCCACACCACTTACCCCCACCCTGCAGCCAATGACAGGCATTGAGGTGTGCCTTGGACTCTTCAACCCCAGAGTTCACCCCATCCTCCGATATTGCACCCATTTCAGCATATGTCCTTATGGAGTGGCGTTACTGTAAAGCTGAACACCCCAAGGCACACCTCAGCACTTGTCAGTGTCTGCAGGATAGGGTGAGGCGAAATGGCATGAACGTTATGGTGACAACCCAAACACATACCCCAATGCCTGTCCGTCTCTGCAGGTTGGAGGTGGGGTTGGCGTGAAGTTCAGTACTTCACTGTCATTCCTACTCTGCATCTGTCTAACTCCTGCATTTCCAATGCTAATACCAGCAAGCAAACATTTGGCATTGAAAATGCTTGTTTCTATATTCTCTTTATCTATTGGTTCTCCCCAGCGGCCACCATCCAATGGCCCCCCCCAGCCTGGTCATCCAGCTCCTCCGAGACTTACATTAACCATCGTCCTCTGCCAGAGGATTGTGGTTGTGCCTGGCCATCAGGAACCTGCGGGGGTCGATCTTCATCCAGCCTAGGGTGTTTTTTCACCATTTTTCTCCCTTCCCTCCCTTGCTGGGACATGATAAGTCAGTGTGCACATGTGGAGGCATATGTATGCTGCAGAGTCCCGCAGCACCCTCCCTTTGTTGACGTCCCTGACTCGTTCTCCCTCAGGCCTCCACCTGGGGCAGTCATTCAGTGAGACTACCAAACCAGCCTCCCTGGTAGAGGAGAACAGTCCTCCAGCCACTCAATCTTCTCCCTCCCTCCCCCACTGAACACATGTCGCTGGCTGGTGTGGCAGGAGGTAAGATGCAATGCCTCAGCCCTCCATGCCACTGAGACGGCTTGTCTCCCTTTCTGCTGGTGACACCCCTCCCTATGCATCCTAGCATCCCACTGGCTCTCCCCACTGCCTTGTCACACTATCTGGCCACCTTTAGGTCATCAGATATGATAACCCCCTATTTGGTGGTGGTTAACACCATGTATGTGACAACCAAGGGTAGGTGGTCGGTGGTGGTCTTTTCTTTATTGTAGTATGTAGAAAAAGACCACCACCAGCTGCATACCCTTGGTTGTCACATACAACCCTGATCTGGAGTCCCTATATAAAAATTATTAAGGATCGCCAACCAATATTTAATGAGGATGACATCTTAAAATATATCTTCCAAGGACTACCTCTACTGTCTTTTAAACAACCACCTAATTTATGTAACCTGATTGTCAGGAGCAAACTTATACCTGACCAAAACAACAGAACACTAGGTGGCATGAGACCCTGCAACTGTTCTAAATGTAAGACATGTGAGCACATTTCCACATTTCCATTTCAAACATTATCACCCTACCCCAAAACAAACAATTAAAGATATAAGGGAATGAAACATGTGCATCTCAGAACATTGTTTATTACATTCAGTGCAAGAAATGTCCACAAACTGGTTATGTGGGGGAGACCAGACAACCTCTAAGAACCCGAATTAACTCACACAGACATGATATTAAAATGAAGAAGACTGAAAGCCCAGTGGGACAACATTTCTCTAAGTCTGATCACTCCATCTCTGACCTCTCTGCCCTGGTTCTCAAAGGACATTTTGAAAATACACAACAAAGACATGTATTTGAGGTCAAATTTATCTTTCTTCTGAGTATGGCTGATGATTGGATGAATGTGGACACTGGTTTCATGTCCCATTATGCTACTTAAAGTGCTCCTGCTTCTTTCTGGTTTCAGGTGCAACACATGGACAGATATTTCTTTTATATATTTCTAATATGTTTATATATAAAATGATCCTATCTAATGTATATAACTAGGTGTATTTATAGGTTTGATTTTAGCTGGTGGGTGGCAATTTCATGGACTTTGCTTTCATACAAGCAGAACTGCAATTTATAGTGCTTTAATATACACACACACACACACATATGCACATAGTTCCCAACTTAGCTTCAGTGAGATATTTCACCCTTAGGCTGTTTAGGCTGTTGGCAGAATTAGAACACATAGTAATTCTGGACTAATATATTTGTCTGCGGCACAGCAAGGCTTAATATCAGATAATTTATAGACCTTCTACAACTACACAACATTCCATTCTGTGACATTTGACCTACATACTCCTTTAGTTTCAGGGATGCTTGCTTATATCTTTTGGGTTGTATTTCTTAGCTAATTACTCCCCTCATCTGTCACACTCGTGTACAATTGTTTTTTTTTTTTTCCTTCTAATATTGCTCTGGGCATTTAAAAGGGAACTTTTTAAAGGAGACTGACATTTCCTTCTGAAGAAGAACTCTGAGTTCAAAAGCTTAAGAATATTCTGTAAATCTCTGTTGGTCCAATAAAAGGTAGCAAATCACTTATTTTGTGCAATATGTTTCAGTAATTTGTGGTTTTGCAATGAGGAGTAAAAATGTTTGCTGCTGTCTTAATGTGGAGCACACACAACTAAAAACTAATGATGAAGTAGAAAAATGTGCCTTTACATGGGATCTACTCACTAGGGCCATTGCAGTTGAAATATTCCTGGTATAGATCTCTTGACTGTGTTAATATCCAGGTAATGTGTAGCCCAGAAACACAGTGCCATTATAAACATTTACTCTGCACCTGGAGTGCAATCATGTCAGACTTGAAAACACTGTGTGTTTGTCTTTTAACCCCTAGCCTGAATCCTATATGATTCTAGGTTAATTTTATTAATATCAACTGTCTACACACGTATTCAGTGTATCACTATCAAATGTAGTAAGTGTTGCTACTCTTCTTGTTTTCTTTCAGTAATAAAAATAAATAAATAAATAAATAATCTGTGGTTGTAATGAGGTCACTTCTGAATCATAGACTAGCCTCACATTTTCAAACAGTGGCGAGAAAGAAGTACATGCCTCAGCTGGGACTTGAACCCAGGCCACCTGGAATGCCATTCTGATTGCACTTACTTCTTTCTCACCACTGTTTGTATGTGTTCCATAAAAAGGCACACCACGCTCTTGTGTGATTGTTACAAGTAAATATTTGTGTTGCCATTGGGTAGCACATTTGAGAAAGAGTAATGTGCTTGGAGACTGCCCAAGTTCCAGTTGTCTCAATGGCACAACTGGTTAGTGCAATCAGAATGGTATTCCGGGTGGCCTGGGTTCAGGTCCCAGTTGAAGCACTTACTTCTTTCTCACCACTGTTTGTATGTGTTCCATACATATGTACACCACACTCCTTTGTGATTGTTACTAGTCTCACATTTTATTCTTTTAGTCTAATGACTTCCTCCATGTTCCACATCTCTTGCTGTACAACCAGTTTGCACCTAACTTGCTACAGAAAAGCTTTTACAAAAGAGAATATTATTCATAAAATGTTCTTTATGGTTTTTAAGTGCAATAATACCAGATGGGGTGGGTGGTATGGGCTACACTTGCTCTTCCAGGGGCTATAATGCCCTCTGTCTGTGGTGTGAAGCCTCATTATGCCACTGGATGGTGGTACAATACCACGCACACTATAAGGTATTATCGCTGATCTAGATGACTCTGCCCCCCAGTCACAAGGTGCCCAGTTTCTTTGGTTATTACTTAGTATAGGTTGGTGCAATGCTTATTTATTTATTTAAAAATGTGCAGGTATATGATAAAATGCTCAGTATGTGTTGAAGCAGGTGACAATGCTTTGGGGATACAGAATTGGACCACAGGCATAACCACATTAATCCTAATTAATGGGGGGAGGGCACATGCAGAAGGGGAGGACCTTAGAGAGGGAAAGGAGAGGAGAGACAGCAACTATCTATGTAGCTGAACATTCTCTCAAACCACAGGTGACTGTTCAGGGCTTTTTTTGTCAGCTACAGTAGGTCACTGCTTGTTTTCTTCTTAGTTATTTCTTGTGTCCTTTTAAGTTAGCAATTAACAGTGTTTTTTTATGTTTGTTTATGCTTGCACAAGAAACATTTTGTTACAAACTTCATTTTAGAGGTGTGTCACTGCAGAGCCCATTGCAGCTCAAGCTGCAACAGGTTCGGTAGTGCAGACCAATGGCCAGACAACCTGGTCATGACACTACTACTGCTTGCTGGGCGGAAAGTTTGTGTAGTTGAAAGGACCGAAATGCTCCTATGAGAGAGGGCTTTGGTCCTTTCATTTGCATGAAGCTGGTCAGTAGGCAGCTCATCAGCTAAGACATGGCTATGGCAGCTTTGTGCTGTTCAGACTCATGAGGTTTGTCACCAATACAATCTGTAAATACAGATATACTTATAACAAAATTAAGCAGGGTTCTTTAAATCAGTTTTTAAGCTATAGAAAATGATGCTGCAGTGGGTTGTGAGAGCATTGTGAATGAAAACAAAGTTATTAGTGAAAGAAAAAACAACTGCCAAGCATTCGTCTGTTGCCTAATGTGGGTTTCTTTAGTCAGACCTGTAGGGGACCCAGAATGGTAATGAGACAGAGCGGGCAGTAGATGCTCATGTATCTTTGAAACCCAAATCTATAGCCATGAATTCCTTTAATACAAACTTTGAATGATGTGCTGGCAGCCTGGTGATGGTGATAGCCCCAGTCCAAGCTATGTGCCACCTGCTAGACTTATTGTTCCAAAAAAAAAATGGCTCATTACAATTACAGAGTTGCCCGCTGCTTCCTGGGATGACTTTATGGCACCACTTAAGCTACATCTGGGTAGCAAAAAACAAGGAGGAACATCTGAGTCTAAAAACAGTAACATTTGTCCCCAGAGCAGTGAAAGGAATTCGGTTGCAATGCTCCCCTAACAGCATGACAATACTGGGCACAAGTCAATTCATAGTGGTCATTTGGCACCAAGACCACTCGCTGTCAGCTATGTGCTCCAGCATCAATCACCTCTGTGAACAATTTGTTCCCAATTCACACACCCCAAAGTTTTTTCTACTATATTTATGCTGGGGGCATGTTGCCAGGAGACGATTTGTTCAGGGGCAGGGTTTACGCCTGAGCTCACAGGACGGAGCGACGTGTCACGGACCGACGTGTCACGGACCAGATTGACTGGTGTGAATTGTCATGTAGCTAATAATACTACTCATCAGTCATTATTAGACTGATATCCACTGAACTCCACACCAGGAGTCAGCAAACTTTCCAATGCCTTAACGCACATGTGGAACATCTCTGTTATATAGTAAAAAATACAAAGAGCAGTGGATGTGCAAAAAAAAAACAACAACAACATTTATTTATCTACAACTAGTTACATTTAAAAACTGCAGTGGAGCCCTGACTGAACAAGTCAGGATCTGCATGCCCTCAAATGAGCTCATGCTGCTTTATATGCTTAGACTGCTCCCCTGATTGATAGCTAGCAGCCTAAGGTCAGGCTGGTAACATTTCAAAGAGATCTGTGGTTCTCCCCGTTGCTGAGAGATGCCGACTTCTCAGAAGAGTTTTTCCCAGGATAATCCAATACTAGCCAGTTCATATGTTAAGGTTTGGTGAGTTACTGTTGGTTAACTTGGTTCCAGTAGTGTGCTGGGAAGTTTTCTGGCAGCATAAATCTCTGTGATTAATGTGCTGGGAAGGAATAATACAGCCTAGTATTGGCGCAGTAATAAGAGAAATTAATAGAATGTGTAAACAGTTGATTTTTATGTTACATTTGGCTGTTGAAGCATTAATTGTCAGTATAGGATTCACCCCCCACTCGTAGTATCACCAGCATTAAGGCACAGGCATCCTAAATGTTAAACTAGCCTGTACACAGTGCTCTCTTCCAATGCCTTAATGAGAGTCAGTTTCTGTATTGTATTATGTTAAAAGAGCAAAATAAAATTCGAAAAATAAGCTCATGCTGAGAAAACAGGCAGACCCAAGAAAAGCACAAAATAGGACATGCATAGAAACATCCTGGGGCGTCAGTCTTACAGAAAAAGGCAGCACAAAAGCACACAAGATAGGAAACACTGTAGTAGTCCATATGATTGCGATAAATAGAAGAGTCAGTGCTAAAGATACAAAACAGGTATGTATTGGGTGCAAGCAGGAAGACAACAAGCATTTGTCAATGCCGAACATTTGATGCATTAGAAGATGTCCACTCCTGCACCTTGTTTATGTTCTTGAGGTACTGTACTTGAATGTTTTGTGTCTTGTGCCAGACTACCCATCTTGTTCATCAGCCTTCAATGTTGGTGGGTGTCAAAGGCTTTCCTGAAATCAAGGTAGGTGACATCCACTTCCCCGTCATGATTTACTTCCTTACTGAGGTATTAGGGTTTCCAATTGTAACGCCAACGCCAACCCCCACCCCCACCCTGCAGAGACTGACAGGCATTAGGGGGTGTCTTTGGGTCATCAGCTGTAAAGCTCACGCCGTTTCACCTCACTTCACCCTGCAGACACTGATAGGCATTGTAGTGTGCCTTGGGGTGTTTGCCCATTATGCTCACCCCATTCCATAAGGGAATAAGCTGAGAGGGATGCAATATAGGAGAATGGGGTGAACATTAGGCGAGAAGACCCCAAGACACACCTCACTTTCTGCCACTGGCTGTAGGGTGGCGAGGAATGTTATGAGCAGTGTGGCTGATGACCCCAAGTCACCCCACCGATGCCTGAAAGTCTCTACAGGGGAGTGGGGGTGAGTGCCTAGTTGAAACCATACACTCAAGGTGTTTGTTAGTATTTTTGCTCCAAATTTTCAACATGGACTTTTTGGGACCCCACCTCAAGAACAGTGGCACTATCATTTTATTACTCAATCCCAAAAGGTGATTTTGCACCATGACTGCACCATTCAGCACAACAGGTGTGAAAACACACTTCAGACAGGATGTGAAAAATGACAGCTGTACTGTTCATGAGGTGGTGTAAAAAAATGGCAATGTTGAAAATCTGGAGTGAAAATATGAAAAATAGGTGAAGTTACAAGTGTGCGAAGAAACTGCGCAATGCAAGCCTGTAACACAATTATTTTTTCTAATTTTTTCACCAAATTGTCAACATGGACATTTTTGGACCTCTCCTCATGAAGGTGGCACTGTGATTTTGTTAATCTTTCCCGAAAGGTGATTTCCCACAGCGACAGCACCATTCTGTGCCACAGGTGTGAAAACACATTTTGGGCAGATGTAAAAAATGCCAGCTGTACTGTTCACAAGGAGCTGTGATAAAATGGCAATGTTGAAAATCTGGAATGAAAATATTAAAAATTTGCAAAGTTGTGAGGGTACATAGAAACTGCGCAATGCACACTCGTAGCACAGGCATTGCTTGGAATTTTTTTACCAAATTTGCAACATTGGCTTTTTAGGACCCCAACTCATGAACAGTAGCACTGTCATTTTGTTAATCAGTTCCAAAAGGTGATCCACACAGCAACTGCAAAATCACCTTTCGAGACAGAGAAACGAGATGACAGTCACAGTGTTCATGAGGTGGGGTCCCAAGAACCCCATGTTGAAAATTTGGAGCAAAATTTCCTAAAAAAATGGCTGAGATATCAACTCAACTCGAAACCCTCCCATTGAGTCCCATTACATGGCTTACTTTGGTTCCTCAGTTCGAAGTTCGGCTTTGAAGAGTACGGACGTGTCCCGGTTCACAGAAGATTGCAGTGCTGGACCTCCAGAGGTAAGTATGGGGTGATCGGGGGTGCAGGGAGGTGAGGTGCACAGAGGGAGGGTGTGGTTGGGGGAGGGGAGACCAGGGAGATGACGGTGGAATGTTTTCTTTTTTACAGGGGAAAAAAAAGACTTTGAAGGACTGTTTTCTTTCTTTTACAGGTAAAGACTTCGGGGACTGTTTTCTTTATTTTACAGGTAAAAATTAATTTAAATTTAGGCACACTGGAGTGTGTTCCCAGTGTGCCACAACATGGGGGGTATGTGAACATGGGGATTGGGCACCTCGATGTTGGCAAATAAATGGTTTGGGGGGAAGGGGGTGCATCTTACACTGGGAGTGGGCATCCCGGTGTTGGAAAAACCTTTTTTATTTTGGCACACTGGGGTGGGCTCCCTATGTGCCACATAATGGGGGGTAAGGAACATGCTGACATGGGGATTGGGCACCCCGATGTCAGCTTTCTGGGACTGTGTAATGGGTGGCAGGAGCCACCGTGTTTTGGCAAACTGGGGTGGGCTCCCAGTGTGCCACATAATGGGGGGAACATGCCAACACGTGGATTGGGCACCCTGATGTCGGTTATCTGGGGAGTGTGTGATGGGCGGCAGGAGCAGACACCCACTCAGATTTTTATTAAAATGTTTCACCAAGAAAGACTCACTGAGCAAACAGGTTGTTCATGGAGTTAGGCCCAGGGACAGAGTGCTCGGTGCAGAAGCCAACAAGGTTGTGTGGGGGGGAGGTGCCGCTGCAATGACGAAACCTTCGTGATTACAGTGGTAGATTCTCTTCAACTCTTTAGCTCTCTTTGAAGTTCCTTATCATCAGCAAATTCCCTTTGATTGATGGCTGTGGGATGCACCCAGTAAAGTGTCCATTGCATTGGGTGACAGTGCCACACCTCTCCTTTGCCATTATTGTCCCAAAGCTTTCAGTGCACAAACGCATCAAACGCAAAAATGGAAAAGCAAGACCCTTTTTCACTGAGCACCTTGACTTTAACTGCTTCCTGATCTGCAGTGATCATTTTATTTACCCCATCAAGACTTTTAACATTAGCAAGTAGCCTATGCCCTTGCTTCCCTACTGGGCTACTGACATATCTGACAAAGCTCTCTGTTTTAAACATGGGATCGTGGCCTTTTGTGCTTTAAGTCCTATGTGAAGCAGCATTTAAAAACTGGGCAAGACTGAAGCACTGAAACTTGCATAAAAAAGGCATTCAGGAAAAGCCCTTGTCAGACCTTTTTTTTTTTTTACATGACTTGAAGAAGCTTTCAGTGTATTCTCCCATGTGCTGCCACCCTTTATCCTGAAACACAGTACTCTGATGTTTTATCAGCCCCTTCCCCCATGATGACTGACACATACCCTGCTGATAATTCCATAGCCAACAACGATGTAGCAAGATAGGCCCTGATATTCAGAGCCAGCCAGTAGTGCAGCACAGTCTGTAGAGCTGCGCCAAAAATAGCGCACAACCAGCAGCACCTCATGAACGTGAAAGCTGTCATTTTTCAAATCCTGGCCAAGATGTTTTTCTGCATCCCGAAAGGTGATTTTGTCATAACAAGGCTATGTTGAAAATATGGTGTAAATATATATATAAAAAACTAATTTTTAATATTTTTACCCCAAATTCCTTCCATGCAGCCCTAGCGGCTCTGGCCAGTTTTTGTTTTTAGGGCTGTGGGTGAAGTCTACAGCCCTATTGGGATCAGATTGTAGCTTTAAAAATGTCCGATCATGAAATCTTCCATTGGACTTTTGGAAGTATCATTCTGAAAGCCCAATGGAGCTTGAACCCCTCCACCGTGATCGGCCACTATGGAGTAACAGTTGCAATATTTTGGCTGTTACTTATGCATTCCAGTGCATGAACTGTGCAAGCATGAATCACGCGCATGCACAGTTCAGCTGGCACCATCATGTGAATGGCAAAATGCCATTCACTGCAACTGCACATGCACAAGTGTTGTGCATCCACAGTTGAGGCACCTCTGTCAACTTCATGGCATTCTGTGCCCCCACCAACTCAATTGGCACACTGGGAGCCCACCCAAGTGTGCCTACCTTTTTTTGTTTCTTCTCCCCGCACCCCTTCAAGATATCAGGGTGCCCAATCCCCATGTCAGCATCCTGTACAACCCCCCAGTCATGTGGCACACTGGGAGCCCACCCCAGTGTGCCCAAATGTTTTATTTCCCTGTAAACAAGAAAACAGTCCCTCATCATCGCTCCCCTCTTTTCCCCCTTGTGAACAAGAAAAGGGTCCCTTGTAGTCACTCTAGTCCCCTTCCCCCATCCCCACCCCCCACTGAGCACCCACCTCCCCACACACACCCCTTACCCCATACGAACCTCCAGAGGTTGGCACCATCTTCTTCTCTGGACTGGGACACATCTACTTTCTTCAAAGTCGAACTGCGAACTGAAGAATCTAAGGTAAGCATGCTATAATGCCATTCAGTGGGGTTTTCAACTTATGTTAATAATTCAGCCATTTTTTGGAATTTTTTGCCCAAAATTTTCAACATGGGGTTCTTACGACCCCACCTCATGAAAACTGTCACTGTCATTTTGCTACTCAGCCATGAAAGGTGATTTCGCAGTTGCTGTGCGGAATCACCTTTTGGGACCAATGCATGAAATGACAGTGCCACTGTTCATGAGGTGAGGTCCCAAAAAGCCCATGTTGCAAATTTGGTGAAAAAGTTCCAAAAAATGACTGCATTATGAGCATGCATTGTGCAATAACTTCACCAGTTTTTAATATTTTCACTCCATGTTTTCAACATTGCCATTTTTATTTTATTTATTTATTAGAATCTCGGTTAACACCTTGGAGTTAAAAGCTCGATTACAAAGGTTCCACATCGTAAGGCAATAGACAAGGTACATAGACATTACAAAACAGATAGGGGTATATACAGCAGGCAAGTACATTATGGTACAAACATATACAGATTCAAGCAAGTACCATTAAAATACATCAGGCAGGAGAGGTCAACTTTACTGCAACAGTACTAAGAGCATACCTAAGGTGGACAAGCAATTTATAGTGGTAGCTGAGATATAGAGTGTGCAGGTAGAGTTATGGAGGGTCAGAAGGGGTGGTGACCAAAGGAGGGAGGACAGAATAGATGAGAGCAGGGGAGGTGGGGGCAGAGACAAAGGGGTGACAGAATAAGGGGTTGAGTAGTCAGAGGATGAGACTGGATAGAATCTACAGGGTTATGTAAATAGGTGATAGGGCAGGGCTGGGTAATGTGAGAGAGAGAGAGAGAGAGAGAGAGAGGGATAAGGAAAGGGTTTTAAAGTGGGGGTGAGGTGAAGGGGAAACCGGGGTGAAAATTGGGGGTTAACATTTGTGAAGAGAAAGCAGGAAGGCAGGGGGGAATAAAGAGGGATGTGGGAGTAAGTGCTCAGTGGGGTCACACCAGGCAGGGGAGGAAGTGGGGGGGAAATGTGTGCTATGCAGGACAGAAAAGCTATCAATAACAGTAGGATTATGCACAGGTGATGCAGCCACAGTTACTAAGAGCGGCCAGGCACTTCAGCAGCTTGGCCTTAAATGGGCGTAGTTTCGTTTCCTCAATCAGCTCAGAGTTAAAGGAATTTAGCCAGCAGGGAGCCCTGTATTTGAAGGACCGTTGCCCTAGTGAGGTCTGGCAGAATGGAATAATGAAGGCAGCTTTACTTGACCCCCTAGTAAGTCTGGAGGAAGTGGAGTTTCTTAGCAGTTGCCTCACTCCAGGAGGAGCAAGACCGAGGGTGGAGTTTTTAGCTAATAGACAGACTTGGTACTGAATTCTGCTATTCAGGTTTAACCAGCCAGTGCTTGAGTATAGTTCACAAGTGTTAGCTAGCACAGTGGTTCTAGTTATTCTTTGTGGCCAGTTGGTTAGTACCCAGTCTATGAGAGTACTTGAACCGGTGTGATAGTTTACACGAGTGGGGGATTGAAGGAGTTGGACCATGTCTATGGCCGCTATTGCATCCTGGTAAGGTGCAGCAACTGGGGATAACCAATTTATATTAAAGTCCCCATACATTATGATTTCAGATTGATGGTGATTACTAGATAAATAATCAAGTGCTAGTTTTAAACCAGCCTCTTGATCTTTAGGGGGTATGTACACCGAGATTATAGTTAAATACTTTCCCTGGGATCCAAGTTGAACCTGGGTGGGCAGAATTTGTGATCCTCCACCCTGGGGTGGGATGGGGAGCGCCCTGCACTGAAATGAGTCATTAACATAAATGACACATCCTCCCCCTCATTTCCCTCGCCTGTCTACCCTGAAAGTTGTGTTGCCCTCAAGTTGGATAGTAGAGTCAGGGGTTCTAAGAGTGAGCCAGGTCTCCATGACTGAGATGACATCTGGTTTATGTTGGGCCACCCATACCTGGACAGCATCAAATTTTGCTAGCAGGCTGCGTATGTTAAGAGATGCAATAGTTATTGCACCAGCCCTGCGGTCTGTTGGTGGTATTAAGGCACTAGTACAAGGTCCAGGGTTTGGGTGAACATTCCCCGAGAGTAGAAGCAGTAGCCAGGCAATTCTAAGAGCTTGTAGCTTTAAATGTTTCATTAGATAGGACTTGCTGTAGGAGTTGGCTATTTTCTTCTTCACTTTTGTGGTGACTATTAGCATATTCAGCTGAGCCAGCAGGATAGTGGACGTATGTTTAACTACGTCCCCTGCTCTTGTGGGATGGCCGGTGGGGGTGGCATGGTGGGATTGCCAGAAGTGGTCTCTGAGCACCTTGTAGTTGGGGCCAGAAGTTGGATTGCATTCCACATTATTTTGGAGAAGGGTAAGTCAAGTGTATGATCCTGCCCATTTGCTTAGGAAGGCTTTGTTTGGTTGTTTGCCTTGGACACTATCAAGGGCAGCACAACTCCTTCAAAACAGTATAGCTGTCATTTTCCACAACCTGCCCAAAACGTGTTTTTGCATCTGTGGCACAGAATACCCCTTACAGTTAGTTACTTCTTTCTTTTTATACATAAACACTACAAAAGTAATAAGTAAGTAGAACAGATTACATTTATTTGAAAGTAATAAGTTAGTTACTAGTTACTTTCAAATAAATGTAATCAGTTATAGTTACGTATTACTTTTGTATAAAAGGAAAGAAGTAACTGGAACTGTAAGGTGTATTACATTTTCTAGTACTTCTCCATCCTTGCTGTAACTGCACAGAGCTTCCTGGAACAAGTTTCCAAAAGTAACAGAAAGTAATAGAAAAAGTAACTTACCCAACACTGGCCAGGACTAAGTCTTTGCTTTTGGCATCTAGCCATTGCCAGTACTTAGAGACTGAATGACAGACGGAGAGTCCACGAACTTCACCTGCTTCTTGTCTCTGAGCAGCAGGTTCTTGCACTTGAGTTCCTGCTGCACAGTGTTGTGTGGTCATGCAGGTAGCAGACAGTGCTGACGATTTGCACAGACATCTCTTTTCTGGATGAGCTACAGTAGGTCAGTGCTGGCCACCTCCATGGTGATGAACAGCTTGCCACTGCACACCTTAAGGAACCTGTACATGTGCATGATGTGCGGGTGCCAGATGTCATGCAGGATCACCTACTCCCATGGCAGGAACTTGTTTATTTTATTTATTTAGTTTTTGTTGACCGGGTAAGTGCACTAGACAAATCCTGCCTATTTTCAGGCACGACCCGGGGGAGGGGGATACAGATGAATGCCAACTGATCTTGAACCAAATTAAGCTGTTGGTGGTATTTTTAGTGAATGAGGGAAATTTGGCCAGGACACCGGGGAAATTCCCCTACTCTTTTCGATAAGTGCCATGGGATCTTTAACATCCACCTGAACTACCACCAATCCAGGTAGATGGGACCTCGGTTTAACGTCTCATCCGAAAGACGTAACGCAGTCCGACAGTTCATGCTCTTCATGGTCACACTCTCCTCATATTTCTTGGAGATGGTGACCTTGGAGTAGCTACCTTTCCTGTTGTTTCAATATTTTATTATTCAATATTTTACTGAGAAAAGTGTTGCTTTTTTTCAGTGTGTAAACATAAATGACTACTTCATTGACTATTGTGACTTCAGCTGAAAAAGTAAATCAACTATTTCAATGTAAAATACTGTGTTCCCTATTTAATAAATGCTAAATCCAGCTAATGTCCTGCACATTATAGCAGTACTATCCTATTAGGACCCACTGTGGCTCTGACCAGAACTTGTTGAATTTTCCTGTGTCTTTTTTCCTTTTTTCTGTTTCACCATGTATCATTCTGTACCCCTTTTCTTGTTCTCTTCAGTACTGCTTTTTCTCTGTTGGAGCCAGTCACAGCACTATACTAGAACCATTAGAAGAACTGTGAAGCTTGCCAACATTCATTGCTGAGGTTTCAAACAACACAGTGTTGTCTGAGTACTGTAGGTATACTGCACTGCTTGCTCAGGAAGTTCAGCACTGGGAAACACTCAAGGCTACAGAAGGGCATCTTAAGGCAGTAAAACGTCTGACTATACTGCTCAGTCCTGAAAAACATACAATTGTAAAAACTGGACCCCTCTGAAAATGTATCATGCCTTTCAGCTGGGCTATCCTGGGTAAACACATTATAAAAATGGGTAGAAGCAGGATCCCATTGAAACTGAGGTATCGCATCTCACTGTGCTATCCCTGGTAAATACAGTGCAAAAATTGGGAAAAGCAGGATCCCACTGAAAAGATAACATTTGAGTTGTGCTATCCTGGCTAAATGCAGTACAAAAAATATGTTAATGCAGGACCCCATTGAAAATAAGATATTTGTTTATTTATTTAGTTTTTGTTAACTGGGTAAGTGCGCTAGCCATGAAATGACAATTTTCAGGCATGACCCGGGAAAGTACAACAATCATAAACAAATACATAGCATGAGTACAAGAAAATTACCTATAGCACAGGTCAAATAGACAATATGTTACATTCAACCAAATAACATAACATGACATCAAAATTCACATAGAGTCAGGGTAAATAATTTGCACAGTAATGGAGAAATAACTCAACAAGGTAACAAGAAATATTGGTTAAAACTGGTCACAACAATGAAGACATTCATGAGTCAGCACATCAAGGCAAGGGCAAGTTCCAGGCTGGGCAGGATACACCATCATGACCTACAAGGCAAGACTCGTATTAAGAGGGGAGGCAAGGTTAGCCTGCTAAGGAGCTAGGAAGGTTGAATGAATGCTAGGGGAGTGGGGTAGTGGACAGTATGGCAGGAAGTAGCTGGAGGTTGAGGGGATTTAGGTAGGATCAAAACAAGTGCAGGAGTCTGCGAGAGATAGATGATGGCTCAGTCCCCTTTTAAAACTGTCATGGGATCCTGCCTGTCGAAGTGCTAAGGAAATGGAGTTCTAGAACTTGGGGGCAGAGTGAGAAAAAGCAACAGAGCCTTTGGATGTATAACAGCTAGGTACATTAAGTAGGGACTTATCTACCAATCTCAGTCCATAGGAGGAGGTTTGAGGTACAAGCATCACAGCGAGCGCTGAAGGAGTTTGATTTCTGATTACTAAGTCAATTAGGGAGCCAAGAGAGTATTGTTGGCAGGCAGAGGGGGACAGCCAGCCCAGGTCTCTAAAAAGTTGACAGTGGTGCTTAAGCCAAGGTGATGAGGAGGCGTACCGACAAATATTATTATATGTTATGTCCCATTTATGGATGGTGGTTTTATGTGCAGCAGCAATGGTAGGAGCACGATATGTGAGGGCAGGGAAAAGGATGCCTCTGGCAATGGCCAGCTTAGCAGAGGGAGTTAGTATAAAGCTTGTCTTATAAGCGACTCCCAGTTTTGCATTCATTGCTTTGAAGTGGACTATATATGTAGATTGAAGTCCAGGGACTGGTCCAAAAGAACCCCCAGGTGCTTAAGAGATGTTACACACTCTATCTGTGCACCACCTGAGTCTGGTACCAGCAGGGAAGTTTGACATGCCTTGAGCTTAGGGGCAGATCCAAATAGCATAGCTTGTGTTTTCTTAGCATTGAGTACAAGCTTATGGGCAGACAGCCAGTTTTGTACATTAATGAAGTCAGAGGAAAGGGATGCATTTATGCTGGTGTTATTGTCGGAGCTTGACTAGAGTACGAGATCATCCACATAGAGAATAGATGAGCATGAATGAAGAACCTCAGTTACATTATTGATAAAAAGTGAGAAAAAAAAGGGGTCCCAGGATGGAGCCCTGGGGACACCAATGTTGATAATAGCTATATCAGAAAAGGAGGAGTTAAATTTCACAATTTGAGTCATGTTTGATAGCTACCTTCTGTACCAGTCAACAACTGAGGGTGAAAAGCTCAAATTGTGAAGAGTGGAGAGAAGCAGGGGGTGATCAATGAGATCAAAAGCATTTGTATGGTCTATAAAAACTGCCCCTGTCAGTAGACCAGCGTCCATGTCGGTAAGAGTATCAGTAGAGAATTTGAGAAGAGCTGTGGAGATACTATGACCTTTCCAGAAACCATGCTGAGTGTCTGAGAGAAGGCTATACTTTGTTTTGTAGTCAATGGTTTGAGTTGCAACTAGTTTTTCTAGAATTTTACTTATGACCAATAGAATGGCTATGGGCCTGTAGTTAGTGATCTCTTTTGGATCACCTTTTTTAAAAATAGGCATTACATGGGAAATTTTCCAGAGGTCAGGAACTTGGCTGTAGGAGAGAGACAACATGAAGATTTTTAACCAGAGGGGAGGCAATAAAAGGTGCTGCTAGTTTCAGGAGCCAAGGCTCAAGGGTATCTGAGCCACAGCTGGTGTTGTCAGAGATAGTCTGCAGTAACTTTAAGACCTCAATCCTTGAAATTGCCTTGAAAAGGAATGAGGGATTGTTAGGCAGCAGACTGGAAGGAGAGCTGGGGTAGCTGACTGAGGAGTACAAGAAGACAGAGAGGCTCTCTGAGATTATGTGAAAGAAGAGGTATGCTGAGACAGATCTGAGAACATTTGATTGAAAGAATTTGCTATGGTGTTTGGGTCATTACAGTGTACACCATTTAATATCATGTTACTAGGGGTAGATGACTGAGGAGCCCCGAGAAAGGACTTGACATGGGTCCAGAATTTCCTGGGGTCCCCGGAAGAGCTTAGTAGTAAGTCTTTACAGTAGGCACTCTTACCTGTTCTGACCTGTTTTTTTACAGGAGTTCCAAAGGGCTCTGTAGGTAGTATAGTCAGCTTGAAGCCCTGACAATTTATACTTCTTCCAGCATTTGTCCCTTGTACACAGATTAGCCAGTAGGTCAATGTGAAGACATCTTGTTTGTTTGCCCCCAACCCTCCAGGTTACTTAGGGTCATGCTTGCACTGAACAGCCAGGAATTCATCAAGGAAGATACTTAGTGCAGAATCAACATCACAGGAGTGATAAATTCCAGACCAATTTATTCTGGAGACATCATACAGAAATGCCTCTACATCTAAGTTGGCGAAATTGGTAAAGGTGACATAGCACGGTGGTGGGGAGGCAGCAGCTTCATGGCTCCAAATGCAGAAAATTGGGGAATGATCAGTAAGTACATCAGACAAAGTGCCTGCTATAGATACATGATCTAGGCACTTGACCAGTACCCAATCAATGAGGGTGGAGGATTTTAGTTATGGAGAAACTCTTATGGGCTCAGATAACAGCTGGCGAAGATTATAACTTTGTGTCAATGAGAGCAGTGTGCTTTGAGCCATCCCCAGCCAGTTAAGGTTTAGATCACCCAATATTATGACCTCATTCTGTTTGGAGTGCATGTAGGTTTGATCGATTAATTCCTGCAGTCCTACAGTGCCGCCAGTTGGAGGGATGTAGGCACAGACAATGTGAAGTTTCTTGGCACCCAGGGTGAAAGTTGCATAGAGGGATTCACAGGCAGAGGAGGTGGAGGCAGGGCCAACCATGGTATTAAGCTGATCTTTGTAGAACAAGGCAACCCATCCGCCATGCATTGAGGAGAGCCTATCCCTACGGTTCAAGGAGTAGTTAGCCAGGGAGCATACAAAGTCAGGAATCTCTAGCTTAAGCCAAGTTTCAGTTAGGCAGAGTATGTCAGGCTTATAAATATTGACTCATGCCTCAAGATCAGTAAAATTATGGGGAAGACTTCTGATGTTCATATGGGCAATAAAGAGCCCTTTGTTAGAGATTTCAGAAATGTCAGCAGAGGAGAAATGGACAGGAGGACCCGGATTCATTTCATCATCCCCTGCAAGAAGGATGGCTAAGATGATGAGGAACCACAGTTTACGATTATAAAGAGGTGAGGGACCTGCATGACTCAGTAGACATTTTCTAAGTGTGGCAGCCGCATAGAAGGTGCACCTGTTAGGGAACAGGAAGTGCTTGAAAGCAGGTATTTGCTATTATATAGTCAGTATATGGGCACAATACTATTAGGTTAGGAAAAGTGCAGGAAGTAGTGAGGCTGCCAGAATAGGGCAGCGGTAGGGAGTCTGTCCTTAGTGTTGAAGGTTCAAACCTGGGTATGGCTATTAAGATAGTGCTATGTAGAAAGAGGAGTTATTGGAGGGTTTCACTAGGGGGCAGCAGGTAAAAACAGGTGGATTAGAATGGCTGGGGAGATGAATCACCAAGGAGATAAAACAGGGTTAGAAGACTCACTAGTGACACCTAGTGGCTGATTAGTATAACCTGCTTATGAGAAAATGGGTATTTCATAAAAAAACACAGATCAGTCACATGACCAGTGCCTCCCAATAAACGTAGGGATGGCCCTAGGTGGAGCAGTCAATGTGAAGCATTGACAGGCTAATACCCCAACAAATATGCAGCTGTAGGTATTAGCGCAGCTCTGCACACAGAATACCTTTAGGGAATCTCCTCTGTCCACTCCCTCATGGAGCAATGTGAAGCTGTATGTGTGTGGGGACAAAGAAGGGATTAGTGCTGGAGACTCCAGCAGGAAACTGAACACAGGACTCCTGACTGAGCATGCCCAGCCGAGAAGAAACAAGGTCTATCCCTAAATGGAGACCAGCAGGAACACAACCTGAGCTCTTCAGAACTCCTAGCAAGCCTGCAGTGAGTAGAAATGCTCTTAAATCACTTATACACATGCAGTGTCAATGCCAGACCCCAGGCTCTCATATGTACTGGCTAAATATCAGACAGTAACAGTTAAAAGGCCACAATGGATCCCCAAAATAGACAAAGTTCTGAGTTAGATTATGTTAAGCAAGGCAATTAAAGTAACAGTTGCAAACAAGAAAATCCCCAGTAGAATCAAGGCAGCTGAGCTAAATCATAGTTTATCAGTGGACTCTGCCTATTAAAAATCTTGGCAGACAGCTGGAAATGCAGTGCAGGTCTCAGTTTCAGGGGATGCTGATTTTAGGTTCATTTTCAGTTCATTTTCCTTACTCCAATATCAACAACACCCCCCAACAAATATGCAGCTGTGGGTAGCAGTGCAGCTCTGCACACAGATTACCTTTAGGGAATCTCCTCTGTCCACTCTGTCATGGAGCAAGCTCTGTGTGTGTTTGGGGGGGGTCCAGCAGAAGCCTTTAGTGCAGCTCCTCTGTCCACTCCCTCATGGAGCAAAGTGAAGCTGTGTGTGTGGGAGGGTTCCAGCAGAAGCCTTTAGGGCAGCTCCTCTGTCCATGCCCTCATGGAGCAATGTGAATAGTGCATCTCAGCTGGATTATCCTAAGTAAATATATTGCAGAGCTGTGTAAAAACAGAACCTTACAGCAGATCCCCACTGAAAAGGAGATGCTGCATCTGAGATGATCTGTCCTGGAAAAATACATTATAAAAGCTGAACCCCACTAAAAATAAGATATTGCATCTCACCTCTACTATCCTGGGTAAATGTAGACTAAAACAGTTTAAAATCAGGACCCCATTGTAAATGACATTACTACTTCTCATCTGGTCTTTCTTGGGTAAATACATAGTAAAAATGTGTACAAGCAGGACCCAGTACAACTGCATGCAAGCAAACATTCAGCATTAACAAATGCATGTTTTCTTTACCATTTTATTACTTTATGTATTTCACTTTTTTATACTCCTTTATTGCATCCAAATCAGCAAACATACAGTAATGTATCACAATACTTTACATGAGAAAAAAATTGGATGTACCAGAAGATAAGCATACAGTACATGAAAAATCAAATAACAACAAATACCCAAACAGTAGTCCAGCGTCCATGGTGCCAGCATAAGAAATTCTGTGGTGAATCAGTGGTGTGGTCTTCCTTTAGGCTGTCAACCCTAATGCCACTCATGAGATTATCAACAGACCAATCCCCTATAATGAAGATAAAAAAGATATCTTAAGTCAACCCATGTTATATACCCTATATATATATATACATTTTATCTATCTGTCTATCTATCTATCTATCTAGTTAGGGTTTAGTTGGCTGTTTAATGTTAAACCCACATTTATGCACCTTTATTTGGCGTGCACAGTCAGGATGCCAGAGTCCCAAGCTGTGAAAAGTTTCATGATGGCATCTTGTATGGTTTTCGAGATTTGGAGCACTAAAAACAAACAAACAAATAGCCTGTACTTAATGTGTATTTTTTGCTCTCACCTACAACCTACTTGGTGTGGAATTTTTTCATGAAATTTTCAGGTTGGAAGGGGCCTATTCCAAGAGTGTCACTTTCAAAGATTTGGTGAAAAAATGCTACACTGTTTTAGACTTATAATGATTTTTTGGGCTAATGTTCAAGTTTGACCAGTGCTTATTTTCATGATTTACCTCTTGTGCTGAAAAATACCTATCAGGATGGACACCATATTTAAAACTCATAAACATTGAGAATACATATAAATGGCCTCTTTTTAAAAAATAAATGACATAACTTGTACAATGGACTGGTTAGACCACACCTTGAGTACTGTGTACTGTGTACAGTACTGGAGACCACACTTGAAGAGGGACATACAGCTCCTGGAGAGGGTACAGAGGAGGGCAACAAAGATGATACGAGGGCTAGGGGATTTGACTTATGAGGACAGACTTGAGGAGCTCTGCCTGTTTTCATTGGAGGAGAGGAGAGACAGGGGGGACATGATTGAGGTCTTCAAGTACCTCAAGGGAATAAATAGGGTAAACATGGAGGGGATCTTTAGACTAAAGCAGGGAGGTATCACCAGAGGGCATGGTTTGAAGTTGGAAGATGGAAGGGTGAGGGGAAAAAGGAGGAGGTTTTCACTGAGAGGGTGGTGGACCCTTGGAATGCACTGCCTGGTGAGCTGGTTCAGAGATCCACAGTGGAGGGCTTCAAGAGAGGTGGGACAGACACAGAAAGTGGATGTATCAGATGATGGCCTGTCCCGGGGGGTGGGGATGGATGATAGGGGTTTCTGGAGCACAAGGGATGGGAGGGTCTCGGCACCCAACTAAGGATCTAGGTTCGAGCAGACTCGATAGACCATAAGGCCTAATCTGCTGGCAAATAGTATGTTAGTAACTTAGTTAATAGGGCCCATTTTGCTAAGTCATGTTGTTTTTTTGTTTGTTTTTTATGTGCCAGAAATACCTTTTCTGGGCACCCTGCAATCCAGGGTACCCTGTTTAGTGAGAGGCGCCATTCAGCCACGTTCTCTGCATGAGAACAGTGGGACTTTCTTGAGTTCTGCAACAGCAACTGTAACTCATGCTGTGGACTGCAGTGAGAGCAGTGAGCCATCAATCCCTTGTTTTGTCTGTCCATCTCTGTCTCGGTCTGTCTCTCTCTTTGTCTCTCTCTCTGTCTCTGTCTGTCTCTCTCTCTCTCTCTCTCTCTCTCTCTATATATATATATATATATATATGTATTTTGTTATTTATTATGTGGACCAGGGTGCCCACCTCAGTGACCCTTTGTTCTCCCCTTCCCCTCCAGGTCATCCACCTGCTCTTCCCAAAGTTTTCTTCAAATATATATTCTTTGCAAAAAAATGTTGTCAATGCACCAGTTAGGGTAACTTAATGTCACAAAAGTAGGGTAATGTGGCATTAGGGTTTCCAACACTAACTCTCCACCCACATTCCCAAGCAGCAAAAGAATAAAAAAAGGGTTTGGGGTCTACGGAGTCTTGGCGAATCAGTGGTGAGGTCTTCCTTGGGGATGTGTACTTCCATGCTCACCCTTCCCCCAAGACCATAGCCTCTAGTCTAAACCACAAGGTACAGTGCCTCTTAGTGATACAGTATTCAAAGGTAGAGAAACATGTCTCACTACATGTTGTCAAGACAATCTGTTTCAGCTTTCTTGTGTGAAGAAAGGAGATCATGTGTGACATTGTTTGCTCAGAGAAAGGGGTAGGCATTAGGGTTGACAACCCCAAGGAAGACCCCACCACTGATTCACCAAGACTCCAAAAACCCCAAACCCTAGGTTTTTACCTTTTGTTGCTTGGGGGGGGGCAGTTAGGATTGGAAACACTAACACCACATTTCCCAATTTTTGTGGTGTTACATTACCCTAACTGGTGCATTAATGAAGTTCTTTGCAAAGAATTTCCTTTCTTTTTGAGATAGTGGAATTGTATCCTCATCCATGCAGGTCCCTTTGGGACCTGCGTGAACAGATGCAGTTGCCCTGCACCAAGGGAAGACCCTGTCCACCTACACCCTGTACTTCCATGCAGCAATGGATGTGAAGAATTAATTGGGCTGTCTGGTAGACTGCGTAAGTGTAGGGCCCTGTGGTCTCTGCACTTCCATGTGGGATACAGATGCAGGGGACAAACAGCACAACTGTCAGCCAATGCACAAGGCCCTCTGTCACCCATGGGTGCAGTGGTACAGAGCCCTATGCCAAGAGGACAGTTGTGTTCACTATATGGCATGCAGGCCCATGCTGACAACCCTCCATCTTTTATTCCCTGACTGGTGGGGTGTTGCATAACAACACCATTCCCCCACCTTCACCTCATCCAGCTGGGTCATTGAGCTCATCCCCCCCCCCCAAACTCAGCCCTCTGGCATAGGATCACAAAGCATACTGCTGGGGTCATGACTGGCACTACACACAAAGTTTAACAATTTTATATATATATATATATATATATATATATATATATATATACACACATATACACTGTATATGATATACAGTATGTGTGTGTAGATACACACACATATATATATTCAATTTTCACTCAGATTTTGAAGATACTTGTTTTATGATTTGCGTTATAAACATGACATATACCATTCATAGTATACTGGCTAAAATGTCATTTCACACCACAAGTGCGAAAACACATCTCATCCAGGATTTAAAAAATGACATGTCACATTTATGAGTTGGTGTGGGAAAAATGGCTAAGTTGAAAGTTTGGAGTCAAAATTCTGAAAATTAATGAAGTTATGAGTGAACACTGAAATACTGCAATGATCACTCATAACCTGGGCATTTTACCATATTTGTGCACCAGATTGTCAGCATCACCTTCTTAGTACCCCACCTCATGAACCCAGTAGGTGAAAGTTTTCAAATCCCCGCTGAAACATCATTCCACACCACCAAAATGTCATTCCATGCCACAGGTACAAAAACACATTTTGGACAGGATTTGAAAAATGACAGCTGTCATGTTCGTGAGGTGGTATTTAAAAATGGCTATGCTGAAAATTTGGGGTCAAAATATTTAAAATTACCAAAGTTGCAAGCAAGTGTAGTAAAGTTTCAACATATGTGCATAACATCGTCATTTTTACATATTTTGCCCCCAGAATCTTCAACATAGCCTTCTTATAATCTCAGGTCATGAACAAGGGAGGTGAACATTTTTCAATCCTGTCTGAAATGTGATTTTGCCAAGTGACCATAAAATTGCCTTTTGAGCCTGATTTGGATAATTCCACCACCATTGGTCATGAGGTGGGGTCCAAAAATGACCATGTTGAAAATTTGGGATCAAAATATGCAAAAATGAGAAAGTTATGCGTCAAAGTTCAAATCTCATGGAAATACATTGAACCATGCTTCCCTTAGTTTCTCATATTGCAGTTGCCCGTTCCTTTTCAAAAAAAAAATTGTTAATGCACCAGTTAGAGTATATTATCACCATAAAAGCAGGAAAATATGGCATTAGGGTTTCCATCTTTAACTCCCCCAGCCCCATCCCACAAGCAGCAAAAGGAAAAAATATTAGGGTTTTGGGTCTCCGAAGTCTTGGCGAATCAGTGGTGAGGTCTTCCTTGGGGCTGTCAACCCTAATGCTCAGTCCCCCCCCTCAGCCCATAGCCTTAGTCTAAAGCACAAGATACAGGTCCAAGCCAGTGCCTCATAGTGATACACTCTTCAAAGGTAGAAAAGTACGTCTCACCACATGTTGCCAAGACAATTTGTTATAGCTTGCTTCACGTAGGGCCCTGTGGGCCCTGTGTGAAGAAAGGAGATCACGAGCGATGTTGTTTGCACAGAGAATGGGGTGGGCATTAAGATTCACAACCCCAAGGAAGACCCCTCCACTGATTCACCAAGACTCCGGAGTTCTAAAAATCTAATATTTTTTTCCTTTTGTTGCTTATGGTGTGGGGAGTTAGGGTTGGAAACCTTAAGCCACATTTCCCTACTTTTATGGCATTAAGATACCCTAACTGGTGCATTGACAATGTTTTTTTGTAAAGATATATATATATCCACAGTTTATGAAAGCAGAGCCCCTGGATGACCAGTTAGTTAATGTGTTTGTCCTTTTTAAATTACCATAAGGTTGGTAATATTGGTAAAAAAGGATACAATGCAGAATTCGCAACTGCCAGGGGGCCTTGATGTCTAAGGGTCCTGTTTCTGTGTCCAGGATATATCTCCACTCCCATAATAGGCCTGAGTATAAGGGAAGGACAGTATATATGGGAAGGAGAGGGGCTAATGTCAAGTTTGGAGGGTTTACCGATAAGTGCAGCTTAGGGGTCCTGCATGCAAGCCTAGTGAGAATCCATCAGGAATACGATAAAATTATACAGCACCACATTAGATCTTCTGTCCCTTGATCTCTTTTCATGTGTGTCCTGTCGTAGATACTGCGCAGAACAGATGTAGTATGTAGTATGTAAAGTCCAGTGCAAGTTGATGTTTTTCTAGCCCTGAATCTGATGAGCTTCAGTACCTAGGTTAGCAGTACTGTGACAGCAATCTTCACCAAGGAAACCCAAACTTTCTGGTTGGGCAGTGAAACGTAGTTGGGGGTACACTATACAGCTGCAAGGGGTAATAGGAAGAGCAGTAAAACTTGACAGTCCAGTCGCCAATGTGCATCATTTCAGGCAGGACCCAACTGCAGTGGCCAATGGGGGCTGTCTCAATGAGATGGAGTACTTCGAGACCAGGGCCTTGTGACACAGTCAGTCTTGCACTTGTGGGCCTGGGTAAATGAGGTTCATAACCAGGAATAAAGAAAAAGTTAATCTTGGGACAGCATATAGTTTAAGGTAACCATGCAAACTAAGAGTGGTGCCTTATCTCGAGTTAGTTAGGCTGGCCCCCTACATACGATGTGGTGTGCTGTTCAAGACTCACAGCTATGGAGAGTACTCACATCAGCATCGCTGTTCTGAGTTGCTTCTGCCCTGGCATCTCCTGGATCAGGTTCAGCGACAACTTCCATGGGTGCTTCAGGCAAAAATTTTACCTGAGTTGGGAGCATGGAGCCTGTGCGGGCCCGGCTTGGCTTGGAAGAATGCGTCTGCCTGGCTGGCATCTGAAAGTATTCCACTTTGCCTTGGAAAGTGACCGCCAAGGTAGATGGGTATAGAAGTGAGTATAGAAGGTTTCTATTTCTCAAGCCCACCATTACCTGATCAAAGGCCTGCCTCCGATCCAGCATGCTACATGAGTAGTCATGACAGATATCTTGGAGCCCATCACCACTACTTCTTTGAGTTCTCTGGCTCTTTTCAGTATCAGTTCCTTATCTTGATACCTAAACAACTTAATGATCAGAGGACATGGTCTGGAGTTTGAGGCTGATGGCTTAGCCCTCCGAATTTTGTGAACTCAATCAATTTCAAAATTGAACTCTGAGGGGGTTAGGTCAAGTGTGGGAGACTGGTGCACAGATATTGTACTACATCTTTCCCTTCAGTTCATTCTGGTAGTCTGATGATACAGAGGATTATTTTTTCTGTCCCCTTCCCTTCAGATCCTTCCATTTCCTTATCAACCAGTTGACTTTGTCTAACTGGAGCCTCTGGTCATGGGCTGTTTGAGCAGCAGTGAGCACTGAGATACTCACTTGGGTCTTGGTTACTGTGGATTTTATCATTTCAGCATTGTTTGTAATCTTCTCAAGTAGGCTGGTCTGCTAGTCATTGGGGAGAGAGGCTAGTGCACTGGCGTCCTGGATAGCCACCACTTTCATCACAAGTGCTGGGAAGGGGGAAGCCTCAACTGATTTTTTTCCATGTCTGGGGTGTGATAGATGTGTCAAAATCAGTCCAATCTGTTTGCATATTGTTCAGCTCCCTGAATGTTGGTAAAGGTTTATCCGATTACAGCAGAACTCTATAGATGAGGGTGTATTCTCCACTGGGTGGCTAGGAGCTGAAGGCTTAGGCTGCTGTCTTGGTCAGGTGCTCATTTGACCTCTCCTGCCTTTGTTTTTCTCCCTGCTTTTTTTCCTTCCTTTGGCATTTCCAGTGATAAATATTTTCCCTCTCTGAGTACTGTTAATTGTTGGTCCCTTGTTTGAAGATGTAAAAGGTACTTATTTTAGCAGTGTTTTGTTTGAGAATGTGTCTCTTTTGTAAGGGGGGCAGAGGCTGAAATCCTTGTTTTAGTGTACATACTGTACTCTCGGCTGAGTTTGTTTGCTCCTGAAGTAACACAGTTGTTTTGGCATACCTGTTCTTGGCTGAGTTTGCTTGCTCCAGAAGTGTTAATTACCATCTTTAGGCTCATACTGGAGATCATAGAGGCCTGCATCCTGTTTTGGTGTTTGATAACAAAGAGATTGCTATACTGTCTGGGGCCATAGGATAGGTGTGGTCTGTCCCCTGAGCAAGGCGCCTTCATATCATTTTTCTTAGTCTGCTCTTACTGTTGGCATCCAGCCAACCTCCCCTTGCAACACACTTCTTTTTCCATGTGCTGTACTGCAATTTCTTATTCCTTGAGTCAGTACATTAGGAAGGATGGAGGTGGGGCAGCAGCCCGGTATACTTTCTCCTAGGGGCGAGTTTCAATCAGAAGCTCAGTACTATAAGTTCAAAAGTGAGTACTGCCGCTTAAATTGATTTTTTAATTACTTTAACAGTGATTACTACTTGCTGCCAGTAGTGGGTGCATCCGAGACCAGCAAGTCAGGGTGGGAGGAGTCACATGGTGCGTTGCAGCCGCAAGGAAGAATCATGTGTACAGTCTCAGGCAGCCATGTGGTCCGGCCAGCATTAAGTACATAAGGTGAGAGCAATGTGTGTGCTGCAGTCTAGAACTATTTGAGATGAGAAATAGTAGAGAGAGAGGAGTAAAGACAATGTTGTGCTGCAGGATTTTCAATGAGCACGTCTGTTTAATAAATTACATTAGTGATCTGTGTAGTGGGTTTGAAAAAATAGTAAAAAAAAACTACCGATCTATTTAAGAAGGCAAAGAGATTAGGATAGGATTATTTGACTACAGTGTGTTTGTTTCAATTGTTTGGACCTTGGGCTGCCTGGCGTAGCTGCATTCTCCCACGCACCCTGACTCCGTCCTCCTGATCCTTGATCCTGGTTCCCCGTCTTGCTGACTCCTGAGGTCAGGAGGCCTGCCCCAGCTCTCTGCTTTCGTAGTTTCTTTCCATCCTTTCTTTCCTGGGTACTGTCTATGCTGGCGGCCAGAACAGGTCTAAAATCCGTTCTCGGTCCCTGAGTCCCAAGTGAAGTGTGAGTGAATAAATATATTGTGCAAATTGTGAAAGGGCACTGAGACTGAGTCAGTCTGTGATGACTAGACTTGCTTTCAAGTTTTTCAACTGTCATCTTGCTGAGCCTGATGAATAAAATAAAAGTTAAAACTTGTATTTCCTTGTGTGTGTGCACCCCTGTGCGTGCCTGTCTGAGTGCCTGGATTTTTTGGGTGAATTGATCATCGCCGCTGCCTTAGTTTGATCTTTTCTTCGGATCTTTGACCGGGGAGGGGCATCCGATTGAAAAAAAATAAAATAAAATGAATGAATTTCTGGTGTGTACAGTGTTTCAATTGCTGTCTGACTTTACTCAGGGTGGGGGGAGGACAGGCTCCAGCAGAGCGGCAGGAGAGACAAGAGTAGTAGTCATCATTACAAAAAAACTGCCAACTTCCTGGCTAGAAGGCTCTTCTGGTTCATACTCTTTCTCTGTGTGAGTGTGCTGGTCCAGCACAGAGAAAGAGAGAGTATGAACCAAAAGTTTCTAGCCAGGAATATGAACGTAATTGCAAATAAGCATATTGTTGCTGTTTTGTGTTATTATTTGTAATTTCTTTTTATAGATTTTCTTACTTTGTTGAAGTTCTGTATTTGTTTAATGTTTGCCCTATTTAAATTAACTGCTTACTAGTCTGTAGCTGCTAGACATCTCCCTTATGCAATTAGTGTACCCGTGACCAGGTGTATCAGTCACCTAACTATTGCTGTAACTGGTATACTGACTTACTGTATCTGTTAGCCTAACAGATCTGTAGTAAGTCAGTATACCAGTTACAGCAATGTCTGCTCTGTTATATCAGTCTTTGCTCACATTTATGCCTGTGTGGCAGTGTCCCATTACACATAGAAACATAAAATTTGATGGCAGATAAGGACCACTTGGCCCACCTAGTCTGCCCATTTCCTACCTACTGGATAAGCTGCAGATCCTAGTTAACCAACAGCCTATTTCTTCCTACCCCCCCAAAGAATTGCCTTCTGTCTGTCCCATGCATTCTTGAATTCCCCCACTGGTTTTGACCCAACAACCTCCTCAGGAAGGCCGTTCCATGCATCCACCACCCTCTCTGTGAAAAAATACTTCCTCACATTACCCCAGAGCCGCTTCCCCCTCTATCTTCAAATTGTGTCTCCTTGTACTTACACATCTCTTTTTCTGAAAGATGCTACCCTCTTGGACTTTGTTGATTCCCTTGAGGTTCTTGAAAGTTTCTGTCATGTCCACCCCTCTGCCTCCTTTCCTCAAGGGTATACATATTAAGCTCCTTTAGTCTCTCCTCATATGGCTTCTGTTGCAGACCCTGCACCATTTTAGTTGCCCTCCTCTGGACAGTCTCCATCCTGTCTACGTCCTTGTGGAGATGGGGTCTCCAGAACTGGGCCTTAGTACTCCAGATGGGGTCTCTCCAACTTTCTGTACAGAGGGATAACTGTTTTCTACTGGTGATGCCTCTCCCTATACATCCCAGTGTCCCATAGCCCTTCTTACTGCCTTCTCACATTGCTTACCTACCTTACGTTGACTGTCATCTGATATGTACCCCTAGATCCTTTCCATTTGTGTTGTTTATACCTCCCCATTGTGTACTCTTCCCCTGGGTTTTTGTTTCCCAGGTGCATTACTTTGCACTTTTTTGCATTGAATCTAAGCTGCCATATTTTTGACCATTCCTCCAATCTTGCCAAGTCCCTTCTCATCCTTTGCACCTCTTCTTGTGTATCAACCCTATTGCAGATCTTTGTGTCATCTGCAAAGAGGCATACTTTTCCTTCCAGCCCCTCTGCAGTGCCACCTATAAAGACATTAGAGGACTGGTCCCAATATTGAACCCTGTAGTACCCCACTAGTAACCCCCTTTCTTCAGAAAGTACTCCGTTTGGTTTACTATTACCCTCTGGGACCTGTTGTCCAGCCAGTTTGTCACCCAGGCTACTACCCTGGGACCCACTCCCAGGCTGGCTAACTTGTTTGTTAATCTTTTGTGTGGGACTGGGTCAAATGCCTTGCTAAAGTCTAGGTAGGCACATCCACTGCCCCTCCTGGTCTATTACATTGGTTACCCAATCAAAGACTGCAGTTCCTCCTAGTTACAGTTAAACAGTGCCTTGGTTATCACAACAGTTTCTCTTCCCACTCCAGTTACAGTTATGCCAGTATCAGCTTCCTGTTATACCAGTGTCTCTTCCAAGTTACACCTCTCAGTATTTCAGTTACAGCATTGTCTCCTTCCTTTTATGCCAGTGTCTCCTCTGAAACATAGAAACTTAGATTTGAGAGCAGATAAGGACCACTTGGCCCATCTGGGGTGGTCTGTCCACCACTCCTCCTTAGTCTTATTTAAATAATAGAATGTGGCCTTGGTTGCAGCTGCTTCCCCACAAGAAAACAAACAGTACCTACAGTACTTTTGTGTTTTGTATATAAATAAATAGAATGTGATGGCATTCGCCCACTGTGAAGGCAATCACCCTTACATTCTATTTATACAAAAGTACTGTATGTACTGTTTGTTTTCTTGTGGGGAAGCAGCTGTAGCCAAGGGGAAGTTAAGTTTAGTTGAAGTTAGTTGGCTGTTAGTACTACGTTGGAAGTGGAACTTGACCTGCTGGCAGCCAGGCGGCCAGCCTGCCTGACTTGTCTGTGTTTGCTCTGCTCTCGATCTCTGAGTGTGAGGGGTTGCCTGGACTTGGTTCATTATCTTGCCTGGGTGATCAGTGATTTACCTTGTGCACCCAATCCCCCTGGGTGGGATGCCAGCACTAAGTTCGCAAGCTGTGATGCACACAAGCATACAGATTGCAACACTGTTGGTGTTCCCCTCTCCATATACCCCTTACCCCCTACTTATGCATTGCTACCTGTGGTCTCACATGTGACATGTGACATGTGGCAGTATTGCACCAGCGCTGACAGCCTGACACTCTCCAGAAGAGAAGGAGGAGGGTTTACCCATGGACACTCGATCCTCCTCCTCCTCCTCCCTCCCACAGCAATCCAGGTTAGTTCCCAAACTTAGGTCACTAACATCACAACAGGTAGCACTACTGTTGTGCCAAGGGGCCAGCCATAAGGTTTTTTTTTTTTTGTCTATAGAGCTACTGATGCCTCAGAGAAAACTTTCAAAAACATAACATGATATTTAGATTTTAAATGTAATTCAGTATGTGTATTGCATGTATCTGCAGAAATCTACATGAACACTAGATCTTTATCCCTTAAAGCGAATTTCTGACTTACCCTATGGCAACTACCACTCGCATGGTGCGGTAGCTGCCCTCCAAGGCAGTCATTGTAGCCAGGTTAGAAATACTGTGTGCAGCTAATAATCTAGATATTTTACTCAGAAATTAGTTTTAGCGTTGGCTGCCTGATGCATTTTCAGAGCCCCATCCCCCCTGCCCAAGCACGTAATGACATGTGGCCAGGGAGAGCATGGGGGGGGTGCCCAATTGAAATGAATGGGGCTAGAGTTTTCATTCATTTTTAACATCAAGAATGGCCAGTAACACAATAATGAAAAGCATCCTTGTTGGACCGCCACTTATCCACAACAATGTGGCTGTATACTCTGATGCCAGCCAGCCAGTGTCTCCCACATCTCATATTCCATGGGAGCAAAATATTCCCTGAAATCAGGGGTTGGGAACATGTAACAAAAGTATGTTTTTTTCTTCAAGAAAAGCTCCAAAACTCACCACAGAGCATGTAAACATCTTAGAGCTTCTGGGGGTCTTGTGGCCCCCAGACCCCGGCTATTTTCTGGGGTGGGGCGCGCAAAATTTGTCTGTTGCCCAGGGCACCAAAATGCCTTCCTACGACACTGCCCTGAGTGATGGGAGGGAGGGGGGTTTCTCGTGCATGCATAACATGAGCCGATGTTATGACATCACGCATATGTGCATGATATTAACATACACACATGAGGATCGGAAAGAGAGGCGCAAACTTAGCTTCAGCAATTTGCATTCAGCAATCTAGCTATGTTAGGTGCATTGGGACTCCCTCAGTGACTCCGAAGATTCGCTCAAACTCCTGAGAGGTGGTTTGGACTGCATCTCTGCAGGTTTGGAGATTCTGTCTTAAGTGACTTGTTTTTTTCTGAAGGGCATGAGGTACTGCCATAGACAGTCTGGTGATATCACTAGTGAGATAAGAGGACATCAGGGGGAGTAGGATTGTTTGTTGTTTGGGCCTTAAAGTGCCAGTACCTGAAAACTAATCAGGGTTAATGCTGTGAACAGTTTATAGGAATTATAAATTGGGATTCAATGGCAACATAGCTTATCTTAGATCGAGTGTTTTACTATAAATTAATAGGACCTCCAAGAGATGTCTCTGAGCCTGAAGTTTGGGCAAGAGGACTGCAAAGTGAAGCTGAGGGGTTCTGTCTGCCCAGGTCTCAGGAGAAGAGTCTCTTATACCACAATATATATCCCTAGGAGGCCCTATTAACTTACAAATCATTAAAATTTAGTTCAGATGATTTATATTACCTCCCACCTTTCCTCCCTCTCCTCCTCACCTACTTCCACCTCCTACTCCCTTTGCAGCTCTCACCCCAACTCTCTCACTCTTCCCCCCTGTAAAATCCTCTGCTGGTCAAACTGCTTTCTCCTTTCACTTCCCCAAACTTTGAGGAAAAGTATCCATCTGCAGAGCAAGACGAGTGGACAGAACACAAAAAAAGGTTTCAATTGCTCTTTGATTCTAAGTCACTGTCCTGTCTCATAACAATGGCTTGTAGGACACTGCAGTTAAAGGAGGTTTGGCACAGAGATGCTTCAGATGTGAACCCCATCCTGCCTGCATTGGCCTTGGCTCAAAAGTGTTTTTCCAAACTCTGTCTCTGTGACCAGATTATACATCAAGAATGAGTTGGGGCAGACAAGCAAAGTAGCTACCAAGGCCTAGGATCCAATGCTATCCTTTGCGAGGAGAACTTATAAAGTGGGGAATTCCTCCAGTGAAAGATAGGTCATGTGTAATGTAGTGAATCACTCCACTAGTCCTTAGAAGGTTCAGCAATGCTGTCAGATGCTCACAAAAGAGGGGACACAACATATAGATGGCAATCACTTTGTATGGCATAAATCTAAGAAAGGCAAATTTGTCCACCACTGTCTCCAGGGCATTAAGCTCTGGGTTACTGCTCTAGGTAGCTTCATTTTACAGGATTTAGAGAGGATAAATATTTTAAAGCTCATATTGATGATGTCCCTCTTTTTAGGGGTGCTGCTGTCGACACTCACTGGATGTTAGCTTGTTCAGCTGACCATGTTGTGGTCGCCATTCGGAGTGTGTGGATTCAGGGTTGGGCCGCTCCTAAACACAAACTGTTCAATATTTCTTTTCTGCTGGATTGCTATTTGGCCCAGCTCTGGATGGTATTTTGAAGGACACCAAGGACAAGAGAGGACAATTAACAGTATCAAGGCAGTATGTAGGCAGCAACAGAAACCCAGCCTGCTGTCAATGGAATGGGGGTTTGAATGACTAGAGCAGTGGAGGAGCAGATTTCATCTCTTTTCAGAATTTTAACAAAAAAAGAAAAACAGTGGGGCATACTTTGTTTTCTCAAGGGCAACAGTAGCAGAGGTGCCTTTGCTTGCAGATACAAGAGAGATGCATCTTCACTATGAAGGTATGCGTGCTTACCTTTGCTCCTCTTCCCATGGTGGAAGACTGTAGACTTTGTTCCAGTGATGGGCTCAACTAACATCAGACACTTTGGTGCTGGAAGTCCTGGCTCTGGGTTGCACTGTCTGGGTTACACCATAGGATTCTTGTCAACCCTGTGAGAGATAATTTTTCCCATTCCTGACCCTTTTGAGCCATGGGAATCAACAGGCAGCGAACCAGACTTTGGCCCCACTGAACTAGATAGAGGCAATAGCACCCATTCCACCCAGTGAGGAGGGACTGTGCTATCTCTTGATTTATTTCATGGTCACTAAGCAGTCATGGGGCTTTTGGTAGATTCTAGACATTAAGGAGTTAAAGACGTTTCTTGGGCTCTCGATATTTGAGATGGAGTCCCTGCAGACCATCATCCAGATGATCCAACTAGGGGATTTTCTGGCTTTAATTGAACTGAAGGACACCAGAAGCTCCTGAAATTGCAATTCAGGGGTAGTTGTGTCAGTACCAGGCTCACCATTTCAGTCTACACTAAGAGTGTCCTTGGAAGTTTCTGATTGTGCTGATTGTGCCACTGAAACATATGGGTTATCTTGCTTACCCTACCTGGACAATCTCCTCCCTGAGCTCTGATAGCACAGATGGTGGAGCAACGGTTTGCAAAGATACTTGAAGTCCAAGAGACACACGGATGGATGGTCAACTGGGAGAAGACCATCACAGAGGTTATAGCTCTGAGGTGCACTGTTTCATCTGGACAAATAGAAGGTTTTCCTTTCAATGGCCAGGAAAGGAGAACCTAATCCAGGAGGTTTTATGGCTAAGATCCCAGTTAGTGGCATCTACCCACAGATTACTCCAGTTATGGGGTCAGAGGACAGCACTGATAGAGCTGGTGACAGGGGCGGAGTTTTCTCATATGATCTCTCCAATTCAGGACATTGACAGCATGGCTGCCAGCCTCAGATGACCCCCAGGACCCAGTTCCATTGTTCCAGATGGTGTTGCAGTCAATTGTATGGTGGGAGAATCTGAGAATCTTGCAAGGGGGCTCTCCTCTAAGCCCTCTAGATGATTTAGCCACTGAAGCCAGGGGTTTCAGATAAATGTTTTTAGAAAGTGGGCAGAGAGCAATCTGTTGTGGAAAGTGGGCAGAGAACAATCTGTTGTCCCCTTTGGCAAGCTCGGTCATGAAAGAGTTTACCTGGGGGAGTGATCCTTGAATCTGGAGGTCTTGGGCCTCCTATGCAGGATATTGGTTTTCCTCAGACTGATCTGTTGCATTCCAGGCAAATACTCAGGTGCTGAAGCTCTTCAGTCGGTATTGGTGCCTGCAGGCAGCAGCAGCAGTGGATACTCTGTATCAGCAGTGGGACTTCCTCAGGGCATTCCTGTTTTCCTCATTTCCACTATTGATCATGGTGCTGCTGCAGAAGATCAGGCAGTCAAGAAGAATCTTACTGCGATAGCTCTGGAGTGGCCGAGAAGGCCATTGTTTTCAGATTGAGTGAACCTGGCATCCTGGGCTCTATTTTCTGCTACTGCTATGCAGGGACCTTCTCAGTAAGGATGCAGTCCTACACCCAAATCTAGAGGCATTGAAGTTGGCAGCTTGTCTACAGAGAGAAAAGACTTCTGCAGCAGGCATTCTCTAAAAGGGTGGTAGGCACCTTGATTGCTGCTAGGAAGGTTTCCACCTTATGGTCTCCAACAGGTGTGGAAAATGTTTCTTGGCTTGGACCAGAATCAGAGGCATTAGGCACACTTAGGCTATGATCACGCAGATTTTTTTCATGAGGGTGTGAACAAATGTTTAGCATTCAACATCATGTGGAGGCAGGTGTTTGCTCCTGGCACATTGCTGTCTCCATCCTGGGATACCCTCTTTTGGAGCTACTTCAGATGTTTTCCATTTTCTCAGAGCAGTCAGCAGAAGCCAGTCATCCTTTAAATCCGTGGTTCTTCCATGGGACCTAAAACTTAGTGTTGCACACCTTATGAAGAGCAGCCTTTGAACTCCTTTCATTAGTGCGGTAGGAAATTCTGTTCTACAAGGTGTGGTTCTTGGTTGCAGTTTGCTTGGCCAAGAGAATAGTGGGCTCCAATTATTTTCTCAAGAGAACACTACTTTATAATGAATAAGAACAAAGTAGTGCTAAAGAGAGTTAGTACATTCTTCCCAAGGTTCCTACAGCCTTCCCCGTGAAACTGAAAAATGTTTCTGCCATCTCTCTGCCTGAATCAAACAAATCTAAAAGAGAAAAACTTTTCATAAGCTGGACTTACATAGGGCAGCCAAGAGATATATGAAGAGAACAGTGGAATTCAGAAAGTTGGAAGTTTCTTGTTTTTTTTTTTTTTTGGAGCAGCGAGGAAGGGCTGAAATGCATAAAAAGCTACCTTAGCCAGGTGGTAAGGTCCTATATCACTAAGGCATATACATCAGAAAATGAAAGGGCTCCAACTCTAATAAGAGCCTACTCCACCAGGGCTTTCACCACTTCCAGTGTGGAAAGAGGGGAGGCCTCAGTGTCAGAACTTGGAAGAGGCAATAAAAACCTACATTCATACATTCAAGAAGCACTGCAGTCTGAATGTCCAGAGCTCTGCCAATGAGGCCTTCCAGCACAGAGTATTACAGGTGGTGATTGGCAGATGAGTCCTGTAGCTACCCTTATGGGTCATACTCTATATGGGACAATAGTCTCTCCCATCCTGTGGTAGATAGGAAATGCTTCTTAGAATCCATATATAATAATTCCCTATTGACAACATGGAGCGATAAGGAAAGAAGAAATTCCTTCATACCATAGTTTTCTTTTCAATTAGCTCTAACGTTTGTGTGCTTGATGAGGTGTTTTGGCAGACCAGGAACAGTGGACTGCGCAACGGTCACTAATCGCGATAGGAAGAATCCCTGAGGAGGTGATGTGTGCGGGGTTGGTGACAAGTATCTAGTCTAGTAGAGATTCATATCCCATTCTGTAGTTGGTCCTGGTGGGGATGGAGATGAGCTGGTGCAGGCCATGGCTGATGATAGATTCCTTGGCCACGACAGTGTGTGCTGACAGCCAATTAATGTTGAAATCTCCAAGGATTATCCATTCCATCCCCAGAGGGGGGGAATCCTTGAGGGAAAGAAAATCATCTAGTTCAGGGGTAGGAGTACAAGGAAGAAGATAGGTGACGCTGATGGTTATTACCTTGTTGTTTCCTAGAATGAGATTAATTGAAAGGGATTCGAGGGTAGGGGTAGCTAGAGGAAGGTCAAATATGGTGGCTGAGAGGTGGTTTGCTATCCAAAAAAGGCAGCCCCCACCCCTTTTACCATGCCTGTTTTTCCTGAATAGGGTGAACCCTTCAAGATTAATTTAGTTGGATGGTATCTTATCGGAGAGCCATGTTTTGGTGGGGGCAATGATGTCAAAGGTATCCACAGATAGCAAGGATTCTAGCAAAGATTTTTTGGCCAGAAAATTTTGAACATTGAGGTGTACAGTTTTGAGGTGTTTGGAGTATCTAGGTGTGTGTGTGTGTGTGTGTGTGTGTGTGTGTGGTTATTTGTGGCTGTGAATGGCAGTCCTGGGTTGGGGTGGCTAGAACCAGAGATGAGTAGGAGAAGAAGGAGAAGCCTTCTGTGCCTTTTGGAGGCAAAGGTAGCCATCTTATGTGATCTGAGCCTAGTAAAATGTTGTGTGATGAATAGTAGCATGCTGTAGGAGGGGGAGAATTCATGATAGAGGCAGAGTTTATAAGGGCAGTTACCTGGGGGTGGGAGGGGGAGATGGTTCTGCCAGAAAGTAATGTAATGGGGAGGGGAACGAGCGGAAGAATAAGTGGAATGAGATGGGTGCGCCTGTTGTGCAAGGGAGGAAAGATGCAGGGTAGAGAGTAAAGTGCCCAAAGGGTTGAGGGTGGTAGGGGCTGATGCAGGGGCATTGTGGAGGAAAGGACTGCCCATGGGTATTCCCGGACAGTCCATAGTAGTAGATAGAAGACTACAGAAAATGGTTAACAGTAGTGTCGGTTTGAGGAGCTTCATAGTGAGTGAAGAGGGAGATTTGAGGTGAGAGTAGTAAGGGAGTGTTGGAAGGTCAGGTAGAGGGTGATGATCCAAGGGAGGAGGAATGGAGAGAAGGTGTGATTGCAAAGTCAAGGGAGCAAGGAAAGAGCAGAGAGAAAGGGCAGAAGGAAAGGTGAGAAACAGGTGAAGGAGTAGAGTAATAGGGCAGAGGGAAGGTGGAGAAAAGCAGGTTGGAAAGTGGAGCTAATAGGAGTGGAGGAGGGAGGGTACTTATCTAAGATGCTAAGATAAAGAACCTCAGCGCGCAAGCACTGAGGCAATGTTTATCCCAAAGGGCATTGACTGGGAAGCCAAGTTTCAAAGAAATACAAGCTAAGAAATAAATAGCTAAGATGCTAAGATGTTCACCACATGAGGTAGGCTATGCCTTTTATTTTTCTGTTTCATGAGTTGAATCGAGATCGATTGGTAAAGTGTTTGCTAAAGAGGGTTCACTTGTGGATATGGAGATAAGTAGTTATATCTGTATTTGAAAGCACTGTGTAGAGATAAGTAAACTTAACAACTCCTGTATCTGGAATGTTCCTGTTTCCAGGGTTCCATGCTGATGTCACAGCTTTTGAGCTGTAACTCTTCTCCAATGGGGGAGCATGTTATCCATATGTAATAATTCCTTATTGACAACTTTGGAATTAACAGAAAAGGAAATTACAGTATGTATGACGGAATTTCTCCTTTAAGGGAGTTAGCTGGTTGCTCTCCTTAAAGCAGTAGTGTTAGATAAAAAAAATCCAATCTTTAGCAACAGTTTGTTTCCTATGCTCTGTTGAGCACTTACCTGGTAATCTTTCTTGTTTTCCCTGTATTATCACCCTGTAATTTGCTTCATTTTTCTTTGTTTTTGTTTCCGTTTCTCCCACCCGCCATGTTGATTTGGAACCCTCTGCTGCCAACCACACGTGTGCATGACTCACAGCACTATGAAGGGGCAGCGGGAACATGCAGCACAGGGTTCCACGGAAGTGAACAAAAAGATGTAATGCGACATGAGGAGGGAGTTCAGCTGAACATTAGGCAGCAGCCATATTTACTGCGGTTCTACAACAATGGAAATACATTTTAAATATTTACAAAACTAAAGATTGCTTGAAAAAAATATTTACAGATAGGGAAACTCAAACTATGGCTGCATTCTTGCAGCCAAAAAACAGAATTTTGATGATTACTTCCTGATTACCTAGTACTGCTGTTTTAATATTCAGGCTTGTACCCTTTCCCTCTGGGTAAACTTAATTCTGTACTGTAAATAACAGCATAAATACATGGATAATATTTTTTCTACCAGCAACCTAGGTAGACATTTTGTGTCTGCCAAAAATCTTGGCAGCACAAAGTCTTTGAAGATGCATGTATCTGAAGTGAATAGATTTTATTCTTGGTCCAGAAATATAAAGAAAACCCAAAAGGCATACACAATTGCTCAGTAACCAAGAGGGATGAGAAGGCATGGGTAAGTCATAATTGCAGTATTCTACAGAGTGGTTAGATGTAATAGAAGATGTGGTGTCAACTGATGGGATTTTCTTCTCTTACAGAAGAAAAATGTGTCAGACTCTCTGGCAGCTGAGAAGTTACTAGCACAACTTAGGCAGGGGGGAGCTGGAGAAGTTAATTTTTTAGTGTTCTTTTTACTTCTCCCTGACCCCCATCCTGATGAAGGGGCACCATGGGGACATGCATCTTCCAGCAAGGAAGACCTGCTGCCTTAACGGTCCATGACCATGCTGCTCCAACAGTGCTGCTCCAACTGAATTTCTCCTGCAAGGCCTTGATTTTGTACTTAACAAGAACTATTTCATTTTTGCTAATACCTACTACCTACAAAAATGTGGGAATGCGATGGGAGCAACTGTTGCACCCACCTATGCTAACCTACATATGGGTTCATGGAAAGAAACATTTATAACCAAACACAGAGTCCATTTTTGTGACAACACTGTAACTTGACATCAATTTATAGATATTATTTATGTCTGGTGAGGCTCAGAGGCTCATGTGGATAACTTCATGCTTTAGTTCAACCAAAACAACATGAACCTTAGGTTGCCACATGAGGCTGGCATTAACAAAATAAACTTTCTTGTCCGCACCCTGAGCTCTCAACCAGGTCAAATAATTGAAAGTGCTTGTTATAGAAAACCTACTGCTGCTAATTCAGGCCTGCATGCTAACGGCTACCACCCTAGAAAAGTGAAGGATTCAGTTCCCTATGGGTAATTATTCTGCATGCATAGAAACTGTTCTAAGAATTTCACATTTGATGCACAGTCAAGTGATCTGATACAAAGGTTTGTGGAAAGGGAATACAGCCACAATCTGCTTGCAAATTCACTCACAAAAGTGAGAAACATTGACCATGTACAGCTTTTGGTCCTCATGAGTAAATCTGAACCCTCACTTGAGACTAACGTTTTTCTGTACCATTGAATTGCTCCTTTTCATATGAAGTGATGTTTGGCATATGGTAACTGAAACAATATGTTTATTTGCAAATTAATAAAAAGAAAGTTAAAAGAAAAAAATGTCACCTTTATGACAAATTTCTGTTCCCTAGCAGGACAGATTGGAAGTCAGGGCCATAGGCTGTGGTCTATACTTTAAACTGACCACGTGTTAAGAAATCATATCAGTGACTCCCCGAGGGTCACTTTTAGAAAGGGCCTCAGCCCAGGTGACCAGCTCACTGCCAGTCAGTTTGTGCTGACACTCCCTTCTAGAACTTATCTAAATTGGCTACCTCTCTGCCTCAAGGGTTTTTTCAAATGTGGAGCTTGCAGTATGTGCAGATTTAACAAAGAGGGGGATTGTTTTAGGGCTGGCAAATCGAACGTTGAAATAAGACAATGTATCAGCTGTGTCACCTCCTTTACTGTGCACATTGCCACATGTGAATGTAACAAGTATTATGTGGGTTGTACTATCAAACCCCCAAGGATGCAAGAACATATGTCACCCATTAGAACCAAAGATGGATCCAATGCCATTGGGCTGCAGTCAAACAGTGCCAAGTTCAGATCCCACTATCTTTAGGTTCATGGCCTTAGAACATGCTCCCCTGCCAAAAAGAGTATGTGACCAAGTCAGACTTCTGTTACGGAAGGAGACATGCTAGATTGTCATCTTCTCCGTTTGGTAACGAAATGGTTTTAATGAAGAAGTGGGCTTTGTCTCATTTTTGTAACTATTTAATTGTTTCCAGGTTCTCATACTAGTTCATCGCTTTATAACTCTGAACCAAATACTTTCATTCTGTTTATTCGTTTTCTGTACTGAAGCTCAATTACTTCTTATTACATTTTTGTCTTCTCATATTTTATAGTTGTATGTCTCCCACATAGGTTCCTGGCATGGATCTAAATGATAGAGCCCTTCAATCAAGAATGAACATAATTTTTGAGTTTATTTATGAATACTATTCCTTATAGATATGTTTGATCTTTTTCCTTGTACCCTTTGCTGGTTCAGCAGATCCTATGGTTTGTTTTGCAATATGCCTGGTCTTGATCCGCTTGTGAACCCCAATGTGGTGTTCCATAAGTCAGTGCTAAATCCTTAAATTCTTACCCTCCCCACTCTCCACAATGGTCCCGTTCCCAGTTCCATTCCCATATATGCCTTCATCTCTCTTCCTTCCCTTTTCCTCATCATGAAGTAGTTGCCGTACCATCCATGTGAACAGCATTTGTTTTTTAATTACCCTTTCATTCCCCCACCTTCTCTTTTCCTCCCCTTTCTCCCTTCTCTTTTTTCCAACCTTGGTACCTCATTTCTCTTTTGAATACATCTTTTTTCTTTATCTTTAACTTTTTTATTAATATTACCTTAGGTTTACTTGTGGCACATTCTAACCATGCACTCTTAACTTTTTGCCAAATGTGGGGTACCTTTCAGCACTCTTCCCCCTTTTTCACTCTATCCTGCCCTGCCCTTCACCACAACATTCACCTTTTCTGCTTTGTTCCTCCCCCCACCTATACCCACATTCCTAGGTCCTGTACTTACAGAACCTCAGCAGTTCTCTGGCATCTCTGACCACTGGACCTTTTCTTTCCCCTTTTATACTTTTATTCTCTGATTATCCATTACTTCACCAGTCTCTATGACTGATACCATTCAACATTTTTCATATTACAAATTTTCTTTTTACAGCTAAACATATTTTCACTTATATTATTTGGCAGGTACATATGTGCTTCTTGCTATGTCTGGTCCTTAGACTATTATTTAATTGTTTTGATAAAAGTATTTGTCGCATGCTAGCCATCTTCCAACCATTATATGCGATATATATTTCTGTTATATATTGTTTTATGGAAGTTCTGCTTATGAAACATGGCAGTGACAGTAAGGCCCTTGGGAGAAACCGAACTGTTTGAAGGGGTTTGACTGCTGACCTGAAGGCCCTTTGCTTGCCGGAGCTAAGCTGGCTAGAGTTTCCTTTTCCTGTTTTAACACATAGCTGCCAAAATCTGTGTTGCTGTTGTTGTTGTTATAAAATCATGTTCTCAAAAGCCACTGCTTTGAACCCAGGAAGACTGCTATAAAAAAGTTGCATTTTATTGAGTATCAAGAGGGAAATTGTTTTTGGAAAGCCTATGTGAAATATCCCAGAATGTTGTGACATAGCTCATTGGGATGTTTTTCTGAAACATCAAAGGGGTTAATTCTAACCTGCCATAAACCATGCTCATTAGTTCTCTATTGAGAAAACTGACTTTTTTTTTATTGGAATATTGCTGAAACTGCAGATTTCATAAGGGTAGTAAGCTGAAATATTTTGGCCTTGTGCAATTGCAGGTTACTAAATAATTATGCAGGAATGAGAGTGACCTCACAGCCAGCATCATCTCAGAGCTGTGACCTCAGACGCTGTGTGGGACACTTTTCTCTCTGATATTGTGATGTACAGTAGCTAGGAAACATTGCTTACTTCTGTGTTTGGTCTTCCAAGACACACACTTCTGTTTTGGACTCCTAAAAATCAATTAGGCACAACTGCAGACTGAACAAACTTCATGCTTGTAAGGTAGAACTTTAGTTAACCAGTTTCAAGCCGTTTTCCTGTATACATGTCCATTTCATTTTCTGACTGTAACCTATTTAATATATGTTCTCTTTTTCTTGTAACTGCATTTAGTTATTTTAGTAAAGACTTTTGTTTTTCTAAAGAATTCTGCCTATGTCAGATTCCTTATATTGTATGTGTGACTGTAGAAGTTTTATTACAAATCTGCGACAACTGTTTATGTTTAGAAGGGTCACCAAATAGCACCCAAATTGAAAAGGGTCAGTGTGGACATCCGGCAGGGTTACAGAGAGTACCAGAGTCTCATACGAGTCTGCAGGGATTGTGAACTGGGCTACTGCATATCCTGTAGGGTAAGGCAGTATGGCGCAGTGGGTTAAGGCTCTGAGCTGAAAATCTGGAGACCTGGGTTTGAATCCCACAGCCCCCTAGGTGCATACTGTGTGACCCTGAGCAAGTCACTTAACTTCCTTGTGCTCCCAGGTTGCACCTGCAAACAAGCTTTCAGCTTAGTGTGTCTCACCTGGTAAAATAATTGGTAAAAAAAAAAAAAAGACCAAATCAGGTGTTGTGCTGCTACCCAAAGAGAGCGTAACACTTGGGCCTTCCTTCTGCGTGTGTAATAGCCACAAAAAGGGTTCATATTTGTCCACAAGACTCGAGACTAGTATTGTGTCCTGATCCAAAGTATAGAGGGATACTCTGGGACCTCGTGGCAAGTGTTCAGTTGTAAATCCAGTGAGCACACTGGGAGTACACGTGGAGCATATCCCTGTTTTCCCCCTTCCCTGTCATGGATTGCACTTAAGGGTGGGCACTGTGAACTCAGTGATCTGACCCTCAGGAGTGGGTTCATGACAGCATTCACTTTGTTTTTTACTTTTTGTGCATATGGTTTACATATAAGATCTGTATCTGGCTATAGGGATTTCTATACCTTTAAGTATGACAAGATAAAAGGGGCTTTTCTGTCTGATCTGGTTATACCTCCTCAAGAAGACAAAGCTATTTGGAGTGCTGGGGCAGCCATTTCTACTGTCTTCCATTGCTATACTTCTTTTGGCTCACAAATAAAAGCCCATGAATGGGCATTCAAAGTTAAGTCTCATTCATTTTTTGTTAAAATATCCACTAGGGAACTGTTTTCAGTGCAGCCTTTTGGATAAATAAAAGCTTAGTGTGCCTTTTCTGACCAGTATTTACAAATAAATATATATTGACCCATTACTGACTAACGTTTTTCAAAATAATCCTTAAATAATTGGAAGAAATATGCAACAGGGTAATTACACTGTATTTACATGTTAGGTGCATGAAACTGCATTGCAGTTGGAATACCTCCCTGCCCTGTCTATCTTGCCAACCTCCTGACTCCTGCCTCACACACCCGTACCCTCAGGTCTTCCTCTGTCCCCATGCTCTCCACTAGACCTTGCATGACAAAAATGGGTGAACAGGCATTTGCCCATTTTGCTCCCAAATTCTGGAACTCACTCCCCCTTATGGTGAAAACTTCAGCCTCCCATTGAGAATTCAAAAACTCACTGTTCACCCACCTTCTAGCCTCTGGCCAATGCAAATGCTCTTAATTTGCTTTGTCCCTGCAGGCTGTCGGATCTGACCCTGAGTACTACACTAATGTTCTCCCATGCAATATGCTTGTCTAGGTGGCTATGAACCTTGATGTCTTTACTGTCCTCAGCTGTCTTATGGTTACCCTAATTGCTTTATTTTACATCCTTATTATGATCTATGCCTAAAATGTACCCTTATGTAACTATTACTGTGCTACCCAATGTATATCTTGTCTTGTTTTGCTCCTGTACACCCATATTATGTCTGTGCATTTCTGCATATTGTAACCAATGTCCTGTGCTCTCCCGGGTCGTGCCTGAAAATAGGCAGGTCTGTTGCCTAGCGCACTTACCTGGTTACCAAAAGCTAATAAATAAATAAATACAGTTACAGTGTAGCTACACTGTAACTACACTGTAATTAACTGACAGTTAAAATAAAGTGTTAACTGTAATAATCTCCTTTCCAAACTATAGGCAGGGTCAGGCTTAAATACTTAACAGTGGGTCACTGTTTTATTCTATCTCAGATAACTATACAACTATCCATAAACAAAAAAAAATCTGTATTGCTGCTATAGACCTTTGTTCTCTGCATTTGATCCCCTCTCATGTAACATTCTTTGGCAAAGGTTAATTGACCTGAAAATTAATCAGACCTTTTGAAAATCATTACTGACCTTTATTCTCAAACATGGTCAAAAATAAATTATTACAAGGGGCACTTTAGCAGAATATTTGTCCTCTAATAAAGGAATAAAACAAATTTGCATCCTTTCTCCCTTATTGTTAAATCTGCATTTAAATGACTTTCTAGTTTCATTAAAAAATGTTCAGTAGATACCCGCCTAAGGTATTTGAAAATAATTCTGGCACCGTTTTTATTAGAAAACTCTGATTATGATTCTCAAAAAATCTTAGCTATGAAAATGTTGTAATTATCTTATACCAATAATATTCATTTGTTATCCTGCTTAACAGTTGAATAACAGTGACTTCATTGCAAGTTACAAGATTTTAATCTGGTTTCCAAACTAAAAAGAAACATAACTATACTCAAAATTGTACAGTTTGGGAAGGGTAGATCTGTAACCTTTCCATGGAAAATAAACAAAGGAAAGCTGGAAACTGAAAACATTAATTTTATTTGGGAGTAGTATTTTTACCAAATATATGAAATGGCATAACCAAGTCAACTTAGTGGCTAAATAAATGCATCAGTCCTTATTAGGGTTATCCAGATTTAATTACTGATATGGGGGCAAGTGGTAAGAGCTGCCCTATTGGCTGGCAAAGCAAAATGAACATTGAAAGCAATATACACTTCAGAAGTATGAGCAGCTTCTAACCTTAGTCATATTGAGAAAAAAAAAATTCTAAAGACTCACTCTTGTAGTCCCATCTGGCCTGACAGTATTTGCAGTTAAAGATTAATTAGGTCAGGTAAAATTGTTTGCTTTGGTTGAAACCAGAGTTTCTAAATATTGGTTAAATTATTTAAAAATTCCTCTTCCAGGATTCCACACATGGTTGATCTTGAGCTCCTTAAAGTGAAAAGTATTGGTCAGACATGTCCTTGTTACAACTAGAAAATATTTTATCAAAAACTGATATGTCTTTTTTTATTGATGGAAAAGGGGGTCACAATACCAATGTGTGACTGTTATATTTATTTGGTCAAACAAAGATATATTACCCTGACAAATAAAAAAGATATTGCATTTGCTAAGAACAGTACATTTAGTACCTGGTTAGTCAGTAATAAAGTTGTGCATGAACTAGACCCATATGTATATGACCTTGTTAACTCCAACCTTAGAAAAATTTTGACTAGGTTTAGATTTCAATTCTTTAAATACAATGTTTTGAGAGCAAGGCTTCAAGGTAATTCTCAGAACTGTGCGGCAACAATTGTGGCTACAGTCTGAACATTCCTGAAGACAGCTTTATGTTGTCCCATTTTTGTCCCAGATACAATAAGAAAACAATGGCTTGTTCCCTTTCCAAACTGTAAAATCTTCAACTAATTCATCGTTGCCCTTCAGCTACAAAAGTGAGGGTTCCCCTGACCCCTCTGACCCCCTGGCTCTGATGCCTATGCTTGTTATTGAATAGGAAAAATCTACTGTTGACCCATAAATGTGCTAATTTCCATTTGGCAATCACAAAGAAAAGGAAACTTTAAAAGGATTAGATGATCCCCCAATTTTGTCTGGTGGTAGTCTCTATCAAGTTCTCCTTCCCTGCCTTTTTGTCTGATTAGCTTGTTTATCGCCTGCTTAAAACCCATGTGCCAGTTTTCACTTTATCAACTGGTCTGTGCAAAAATGCTAACACTGTTTATGCATAGTAATATGCATCTTGTAAATGTCTTAATTTATCTCAATTTAAATGGTTTCTTAATGTATTTTACTGTAAACTGTGTTTGCACTTTTATATTTTTATAATTATTCTTCCAAAGACAATTAAAGACTCTTTCCTTTGTGCCTCTTACAGACCTATTTCTCTGCTACATGCAGATTATAAAATCATAGCAAAGGACCTCCCTAATAGACTCCATGCTCTTGAACCGTATATATGACAAGTAGGCAGGCTTTGAGGCTGGCAGATTTTTGAAAAATAACATCCGTATAACTCTGAAGATTCTGTGGTGCTAGTCTAAGGGCAAATGGATTAAACCAGGTGTCAGCATGGCTGAGCTGGTAGCACATCTGCCTCTGGACCAGAAGGTCATGGGTTCTCGTCCCACACCAGGATTCGACTTGTACCTAAAATGCTGGCACCCAAGTGCAGTATTAGTGGGGTGCTGTACTGTTGGGGTGTGTCATCCTTCAGATGAGACATTAAACTGAGATCCCTTCTATCCATCCTGGTGCTGTCCTGGTGGGTGTCCAGGTGGAAGTAAAAGAACCTAGGGCTCTCTTTGCAAAGAGTAGGGGACATTCCTAGTGTCCTGGCCAACATTCTCATTCCCATAAAACCAGTTCATGCAATTATCCAGGCTGTGTGTGAGTGTTGCTGTGCAATATGGCCACCACTACACATTTAGTAACTTTACTACCAGTCTAGCATTGCTTGTAAGGTGCTTTGGGATACATTGTGTAGGAAAAGTGCTATATAAATGCTGATTTTTCTTCTTCTTCTTATATTAGACATGGAGAAGGCCTTTGACACAACAGAATATGCTTTCACATCTAGCACACTTGAAAAAATACAATTTCAGCTCATAAATATGTGTGTGGATTAGAAAATGTAAAATAAAGCATATTCATGTAGCTATGTTTTATGTTTTTTTTTGTTTTTTTTTTACACATTTAAGGTGTGCAATGACCCATAAACCTCAAGAGCAAAACTCGAGTTTTATGCAGTCATCACACATCGAAGGTGTATAAAAAAACATCATAAGCACACAGCTACATATGGTTTATTTTTTATCATAGTAATGTGTCAGCAAAAAAGGACCATCCTGGTCCATCTAGTCTGCCCATTTCCCACCTGCCCCTACTTGTCTCCACCTCCCAGGGATATTTTCCTCTGTCCACTAGCCAACCTCTTGTGTTGGTCTCATACCCTCTTGAATTACTCCACTGCTTCTGCACATACCACCTCATTAGGTAATCTGTTCCAGCGTTCCACCACCCTCTCAGTGAAATAACATCTCCTTACATTGCTCTTAAATCTTCCCCTTCCAATCTTAAATTATGACCCCTTGTTTTAACTCCTACTTTCCTTTTAAATAAGCTACCTTCATTCACTTTATTTATGCCCTTCATAGACTTAAAAGTCTCTATCATGTCACCTCTATCTCTTCTAACCTCCAGTGGCTATAGATGTAAGTCTCTCCATCTAGTCTAGCAGGGCTTCTCTTGCATACCTTGCACCATCTTTGTTGCCCTTCTTTGAACCTTCTCCAACCCATCTATATCCTTTCTTAAATGAGGCCTCCAGAACTGTACCCCATACTCCAGGTACGGTCTGACTATGGTCTTATACAAAGGCATCAACACTTCCCTCTTCCTACTTGTTATACCCTGAGGTAGACAGGTCAGTGGGGGATGCTGCAAAAGAAGGTAAAGCCATCAAAAAATGGAGAGCAATGAGTACCAATGCCCGTAGTCTGAGTAACAAGCTTCCTGAATTAGTGGCCTTGATGGAGGAGGAACATCTGGATATCGTGGCAGTCACAGAAACATGGTACACACAAAACCATGACTGGGACATAAACATACCAGGATACACTATCTACAGGAGGGACAGGGAGGTAAAGAGGAGGAGGAGTAGCTCTTTACATAAGGGAAGATCAAGGCAACAGAACAAAAGGGAAAACAGGGGAGAAGAAGCACTGTGGGTAAATTTGGAGACCGGCAATGGCACCACAATCGCACAGGGTTGATACAGACCCTTCTCAGGGGAGGAAATGGACAAGGAAATGATAGAAAGAATACTTAGAATGGCAGAAAAAGGGAGATATTGCTGATGGGTGATCTGAATATGCAGATGTTAACTGGAATGCAGTTGCAGCAGCCACTTCAAAGAGTGGGTTATTCTAGATGCCCTACAAGGTGCATGCCTTAGACAACTAGTATTGGAGCCCACTCGAGAGGGAGCAATCTTAGACCTGGTTCTCTCAAATGGAGATGAAGAGAGGATCACAGATGTAGAAGTGGGTAGCCATCTGGGAACTAGCGACCATCAAACAGTATGGTTCACAATAAACACAGCAATACAGTCAAGCCATAGAAAGGCAAAAGTACTGGACTTTAGGAGGGCTGACTTTGCCAAAATGGGTGAGTGCCTAAGGAATGCACTAGCAAATGAGCAGGAAGGAGGGGTGGAAGAACAATGGGGAATAATAAAAACTGCCATCACAGAGGTAACAAGCCTTTGTGTGAAGCAAATTAACAAAATAAAATGATGTAAGAAACCACTATGGTTCTCAAAGGAAGTGGCAGTGAAGGTTCAAGAGAAAAAGAAAGCATTCGGGAAGTACAAGGAATCACAGAAGGAGCAGGACAGAGAACTGTATCAGTTAAAGCAAAAGGAAGTTGGCAAGGCAGTCAGAACAGCCAAGGCCCAAACCGAGGAAAAGATAGCCAACTCTGTTAAGAAGGGGGATAAAACCTTTTATAGGTACATCAGGGAGCGAAGGAAGACCAAGGGAGGGCTAGTGAGGCTTAATAAAGAGGAGGGAGGGTGGGCAGAGGGTGACTGTGAAAAGGCAGAGATACTAAACAAATATTTTTGCTCAGTATTTACAAAGGAAGTGGGGGAGGAACCTAAAACAAACAGTAGAAACACTCTGGATACAGAAGTTGATACCAGCCCATTTACAGAAGAAAGGGTTCTGAAAGAACTCTTAAAACTGAAGGTGGACAAAGCAATGGGGCCTGATGGGATTTATCCCAGAATTCTAAAAGAACTAAGGGTAGAACTAGTGACACCACTGACTACCCTCTTTAACAAATCATGGGAGGATGGGGTGGTACCCGAGGACTGAAGAAGGGCAGATGTGATTCCCTTCACAAAAGTGGGGAGCAAGGCAGAAGCAGAAAACTACAGACCTGTTAGTTTAACCTCAGTGGTAGGGAAAATGATGGAATCACTTCTGAAGGAAAAAATTGTTGAGTATCTAGAGGCCAGAGGGGCTCAGGACCCAAGACAGCATGGATTCACAGCGGGAAGGTCATGCCAGACAAATCTGATAGATTTCTTTGACTGGGTGACCAAAGTAGTAGATCAGGGAGGGGCTGTGGACATGGCCTACCTAGACTTTAGCACGGCATTTGACACAGTCCCACACAAAAGATTAATATACAAGTTAGCCAGCCTGGGAGTGGGTCCCAAGATGACAGCCTGGGTAAAGAATTGGCTGGAGAATAGGACACAGAGAGTAATAGTAAATGGAGTCCACTCTGAAGAAAGGGGGGTTACTAGTGGGGTACCGCAGGGTTCAGTATTAGGACCGGTCCTCTTCAATGTCTTTATAAGCGATATTGCAGAGGGACTGGAAGGAAAAGTATGTCTCTTTGCAGATGACACAAAGATCTGCAACATAGTTGATGCACAAGGTGGGGTGGAAAGGATGAGAAGGGACTTGGCAAGGTTAGAGGAATGGTCAAATATATGGCAGCTTAGATTCAATGCTAAGAAGTGCAAGGTAATGCACCTGGGAAACAAAAACCCAGGGGAAGAGTACACAATGGGGGGTGAGATTCTAACAACAACAAAAATGGAAAGGGACCTGGGGGTAGTCATATCAGATGACCTAAAGGTGGGCAAGCAATGTGAGAGGGCAGCAAGGAGGGCTGGATAGATACTGGGATGCATAGGGAGAGGCATCACCAGCAGAAATCAGGAAGTTATTATCCCTCTGTACAGACAGTTGGTGAGACCCCATCTGGAGTACTACGTGCAGTTCTGGAGACCCAATCTCCGCAAGGATATAGACAGAGTGGAGGCTGTCCAGAGGAGGGCAACTAAAATGGTGCAGGGCCTGCACCGGAAGACATATGAAGAGAGACTTAAGGAGCTGAATATGTATAGCCTCGAGGAAAAGAGAGAGAGGGGACATGATAGAAACTTTCAAGTATCTCAAGGGAATCAACAAAGTCCAAGAGGGTAGCATCTTTCAAAAAAAGAGGTGTGCAAGAACAAGGGGGCACAATTTGAAGATAGAAGGGGCGGCTCAGAGGTAATTTAAGGAAGTATTTTTTCACAGAGAGGGTTGTGGATGCATGGAATGGCCTTCCGGAGGAGGCTGTGGAGTCAAAAACAGTGGTGGAATTCAAGCATGCATGGGACAGTCATAAGGCAATTCTAGGGAGTGGGGGTAGGAAGAAGTAGGCTGCTGGTTAACTAGGATCTGCAGCTTATCCAATAGGTAGGGAAATGGGCAGACTGGGTGGGCCAAGCGGTCCTTATCTGCCGTCAAAATCTATGTTTCTTCCTATGCATGCCATCATTATATTAGCTGTACCTACTGCCTTACTACATTGGTCTCCTACCTTAAAGTTGTTTGAGATTATAATCCCCAGGTCCCTTTCCTGTTCTGTTTGCTTTATCAGTTCTCCCCTCAGTGAGTACTCAGCCAGTGGATTATTACACCCCACATACATCACTGCACACTTCTTAGCATTGAACTTCAGCTGCCAAATGTCCGACCACTTCTCTAGGGTGCTCAGATCTCTCCTCATGACCTCAACCCCTCCTGCTATGTCGACCTTATTACATAACTTTGCATCATCCACAAAAAGACACACTTTCCCTTCAAGTCCCACTGATATATCACTGATATACATGTTAAAAAGGATTGGTCCCAGTACTGACCCCTGAGGAACACCTCTCGTCACCCTCATTATCCTAGAATGTACACCATTTACCACCACCCTCTGACTTCTATCCTTCAGCCAGTTTTCCACCCATCTAGTTATTTTCTGTCCCACCCCCAGGCTCTCTGTCTTATTTACTAGCCTACGGTGAGGAACAGAGTCAAAGGCCTTATTGAAGCCCAGGTAGGCCACATCAACTGCCCCCCAACCCCGTTCAATAATCTTTGTTACCCCCATCAAAAAATTCAATCAGATTTGTCTGGCAAGATCTCCCACTAGTGAAGCCATGTTGCTTTTCATCTAATAGTTTATTATCCATTAAGTATTTTACCACTTTTTGCTTTATTAACACCTCTATCGCCTTACCCACCACTGATGTGAGGTGACAGGGTGGTAATTCCCTGCCTCATCCCTGCAGCCCCCCCTTACAAATTTATAATAACTGGTGTGTGGTGTTTAAAACAAAAAAATGTTTTACCCCTCCCTGACTGGCCAATGATCTTGCCCTTAAGTCGGGAACATGTATAATTAAAAAATGAGCTTAGCTGAGCTTTTGGCCTAGTTCCATACATGCAGGGAATTTTGAAACTTTTTTAGTTCCTAAATCAGGGAGTGGATACCTGGTTAGGAACTGTGAACTCTGTACCTTTAATTACAATTGCGGGCTGACGTGGTGCTAACTACCTATGCTGCTCACAATGAACCCCTAGCTTTTGGAAGTTTCTGTGGGCTGTCTGAAGCTGTCTTCATTCCGGATCACAGAAAGTAATGGTACTGTGTATCTGCAGTGCTCTCATAGGAGGAACGTTGGTTAGTTGAAATGAGAAAAAACATTTGTTTAATTGGCACATGATCTCCCTCAGCAGTGCTTTAGCATGAGTCAGTGATTCAGGAAAGGCCGTAATAACTGGGGGTGATGTCACACTCAGTTATTATGGTGTTTGAAAGCAACCGAACTCAGGTTGATATAGGGGGTCACCAGTTATTAAATTTTATTAAAATCCCCAGGCCCAGGGTTTCTAACTCCTGCCTCTCTAACTCCTTGTGTTTATCCCAAGATACCAGACAGAAATGCCCTTTGATGTCCTTGCTGTGTATCTTAACTAAGGAACCATTAGCCATAGCTGTCCAACAGCATCTCAGTATTTATGTATTTATTTATTTATTTTAAGTTTTTAACCATGAGAGGCCTACTGAGCCGAGACTCATTTCCAGGTGTGACCCAGGGGAAGGGGTAAAGAGGTTACAAAATATCATACACAATACATGGTTGAAACAGGGAAATTGGAGTACAGTGCTAAATGTACATTAGACTAGGTATAACATAGAAGTACAGGCACATAAATTATGGTAAATAGTGACTTGAAAGAGAGAGGAGAGGAGAGGAGAAGAGGAAGGATGAGAGGCAGTGCCTAGAGAGCATAGTGAGAGAGTGTTAAGCTGAGTGTTAAGGTGCAACGAGAGGAGCAGTTAACAGACGACAGGGAGAGGTCAGCCATTACAGGTGCAGTGTACCATGCCCATGAACATAGGTAACTGGGTTAGGGCACGTTTCAGAAGATCGACAGACTGGGAGTGTCTGATATGGAACAGGATGGTGTTCTAGAGTGAGGGAAGTCTGTAAGCGAAGGCCGCAGAACCAGAACAAGAGGAGAGCCATGGGAGGGGGAAGGTATGGGTGTCTCTAGACTGGAGAGGGTAGGAGGTCACAGGGGTGAGAGACAGGAATGAGGAGAGGTAAGAGGGCAAACATCTGATCCAGAATTTAGAGATGAAGAGAGAAGAATAGAGTAGACCACAATGATGAAGGGAAGTGAGGGAGAGGGATGTGTAGAGGGATCAGTGATGGTTCTGGAGGGGGCATTTAGGGCAAAGCATCAGAAAGCATTATATAAGGTGTCAAGCCTGGCTAGGGAGGAGGCAGAAGCTGTACCATACAGTACATTGGCATAGTCAAAAGACGGGATGATCACCCTGGTTAGGATCAGGCGTCAAGTGTTTAGGGAGAGGGTGTCTTTATTTCTATACAGAACGCCCAGTTTATGGCATAGTTTAGGATAAATATGTTCAATATGTTTAGAATAGTCAAGCCAGGAGTCGAGCCAGACCCCTAGGTATTTATAGTGAGGTACTATATCAAGTAGAGAGCCATCCAAGGTGGTGAATGTGAGAGGGAAGGGGAGTTTTTGCAAGGTTCCAAAAAGTCATAGACACCATCTTGCTGAGATTTGCTTCAAGGAGGTTTTTATTGAACCAGTGTAGGACAGAGCAGAAGTCTGCTTGGAGCTGGGAATGGACAGTAGAGGAAGAGGAGCCAGAGGTGAACAGGATGGTGTCATCAGTGTACATCTGGATATTAGCCACAGAGCAAGCAGACAGAAGATCATTCAAGAAAATAGAGAATAGTATGGGGCCAAGAATGGAGCCCTGGGAGACACCAACTTGGATCGGGAGGGGGGGAGAGATGGCACCACCAACTAGGACTATTTCGGTATGTCCAGAGAGATATGAGCGAAACCAGCTTAGTGCTGTGAAAGAGAGCCCAATAGAGGAGAACTTGTCTAAAAGGAGAGGATGAGAGACAGAGTCAAATGCCTTAGCAAGATCTATGAAAATGGCGTCAGTTAAGTGGCTTTGATCCATGCCCGTAAGAATGGAGTTTGTGACATGAAGAAGTGAGGAAATAGTAGAGTGATTCACACAAAATCCAGATTGGAAGTGGGAGAGGAAATTCAAGGATTGTAAAAGTCGGTAAGACACGAGAGGACGAGGGAGTCTTGAAATATGGCCAAACTAGGGAGCAGGGAAATGGGGTGGTAGTTACCTGGAGTGTGGGTGTCCCCACCATTATGCAGGAAAAGAAAACTGAATGATCTTCTAGGCCTGAGGGATCTTACAGAAGTGGAAAGAGAGATTCAACATGTGAGAGAGGGGGTTTGCTATTACAGAAGCAGACAGGCATAGGAGGCAAGGGTCAAGACCATCAGGAATAGATTTATTGGGATTTAGGGAGATAGGGGCATGGAGGACTTTGTGGGCTGTGATGGGGGAAGGAGTAACCATGAGGAGGAAGAAGTGGGGAGGCGGTGGGGAGGAGGGGGAGGACAGTAGAGCACAAGTTGTAAAGAAAGAGTTTAGAGCAGAAGCTACTGCAGCTGGGTCTGTGACAGGAAAGTCATTGAAAGAAAGTGTAGGGGTGGAGGATTAGGTGGGAGGGTCCAATAGAGAGTGGAGGGACTTCCAGAAATTTGCAGGGGAGGATTGATTGGAGTGCAGGAGAGTGTGGAAGTAAGCGGCCTTGGCAGTCCTAATAGCTTTGGTGCAAGTGTTTCTTAAAGCCCTGTAGCTGCGCAGATCCATTAGGGCTTGTGTTGCTTTGTGATGAAGCCAGGCTTGGTCATGGGCTTTGCACAGGTGGACAAGGTCAGCAGAGACCCAGGGAAGGTGATGCTGTTTTACCCTGCGGTGTTTGAGTGGGGCATGGTGATTCCAAACTAGGAGGAGAAGGTGAGTAAACAGGGAGAGGGCTGAGTCCACATTGGGGGCAGACTACACCACTGACCAGTCTGTGGAATATAGATCCTCCAACAGAGCATCAGCTACAAGTGATCTGTAGGAGCATATCCAATGGTAGGCTGGTGGAGAATGGGGAATGTGGATTTTGTGAATGCAGAAAGTAATGAGGCGATCACTGAAGGTGTCTGGAAAAGTGCCCGCAGTGAGAATTCTGTGAGGGTGAGAGGAGAGTATCCAGTCTAGGAGTGTGTGGTTTTGGGTGGAGAGGTTTGGACGGGTGTGTTCTTTGATTAATTGTGTGAGATTTAGAAATTCTATATAGTCAGTGGGTGGTTTTAGTGAAGGGGAGACCCAGTTAAGGTTAAATTTACCTAGTATAATTTGTTCACGTGGGGATGCATGGGAGACAAGGGAAGAGATGATATCCATGAGGGTGAGGGGGGAGATCTTAGGGGAGGCATACAGCACAGTAACCAGGAGTGGTAAGGTGGATGGGAATTCAAGGGAAACTGAGACGATCATGGGAAGAGGTTCAAGATTCTGCAGCTGAGACTCTGCAAGGAAGACTGAGGCAGGCGTAGATGGCCAGACTGCCCCCGTGCTTACTGCGGTTTTGGCGGAACACACAATAGTCAGGGAGGGCAACAAAGGAATCAGGAGTGCAGGGTGAGAGCCAGGTCTTTGATATACATAGGTGGTCGGGGGATGATTGTGTGACTCAGAGCCTGAGCGAGTCCATTTTAGATAGGAGGCTTCTTTCATTGAGGTAATAGATCCAGAAGCCTTTGGGGAGATTGGAGAATTGAGGGGAATGAGCAGCAGGGTTGGGGTGAATGTCACCAGTTAGAATAAGGAGGAGAAGAGGGAGGACAAGAGTACGCGTGGACCCAGAGACTAAGAGCTGTTGTTTGGGATGGGACATGGGTAGGGGTAATGATGGGGAGCGATACTGGCTTAGGAGTTCTATATTTAGGAGGTCATGGGCAAGTAGGCCAGGGTGCTGTGAGGAGTCTGGGGTTGAGGGTATTAAGGCAGGAGGAGGGATGGGGGGTGAGATGGAGAAAGTGAGAGGAGATGGTTGAGTGTGTATTAAGGGTTTATACATAGGAAATATGCATCATGTGATTTCTATATTCAATTATGACATACTGTAGTTTCTCTTAGACCCAAGCCAAGCCATCCCAGTACTTAGGTTTTTTTTTCAGCTTTATGAATCTATACCCAAGACATCAAGGGCCCCATTTACCAGTCAAACCCCTCTGTCAGTGATTCCTCAAATTAAATATCTGGAGAATGTCAACCCTAGCAGGCTGCCCCTATTATGGGAACTTAATTTGCAACCACTTCTCACTAAAATGCAAGCAGACTGCTAGATGCTGGCACAGTAATTACACTACCGCTCACAATGCTGGTGACCTGAGTTAGAAAGCGAGCTCAAGTCATTGGTGTCCAGCTAAAACAAGGAGGGTGGAGAATCCAACAGACTGCTCTACTGTGGGGGCAGGGATGCTTGCATGACCCACCATGTGACTGCCATTTAATGCACACCGGGTGGCAGAGTGGCTGGGTAGGTTAATTTAGGGAGGGTTTGGATGCAGCCAATGCTGGTACAATCCATGCATGTGTGGGAACATGCCCTGTGTATCACTCTATGGCCACATCCCAGGGGATGGAGAAAAGTGGGCAAAATCCACCACTTACCAGGCAGATGAAGCCCTGCCTGCCCCTATATCCAGAATCAGTAATCCTTTTCCTGCTCTTCAGTATGCTTCCAGGCTTCACCTCTGCCATGAGCCGCTGGATGTGGGGGAGGAACAGTGCTCCCACATCCAAAATAACCATTTCCCTGTAACATACCTTCATTTTTCCTATATTTTTCCCATAGAGGCACAATCAAATCCCTGTATAAATCCCTATAGATTTTCCCACAAGTCACTGGTCTCTACCCTGGACATACAACAAAAAGAGTGCTTGGCTCTAGTGGGGTTTGAACCTCCTAGTTCCCCAGTAGCCACTACTGTAATTACTAGTAGATCATGCTGCCCCTCATATACACATACTTTTTACAAAAAAGTCCACAACTAATAATCCTCGATCCAAGTTCTTAAAACAGTGAGCATGTAGAGGTAAGTGGCCTTGGTAGAATCAATAGGAGTACTGGAATTCCTAGAATAGCTGGTTTTGAGTGCCCTTGAAACTTAATTTAATCAACTCCCAATACTTCAGTGGCCAACAATGAACATTTCTGACCAGTCAAACTGCTTGAGTAGCACGAATGTTGTCTCTTCAGGAAACTGGACAGATAAACCTGAATTCAGACATTGATTCAGACACAGATGCACTTGAGAGATCATGCATCATGCAGCAGTTAATGGAAAAGTGTAGAACAAGGTTAGTATCTCTGACTACCACTACAAAACCTGAACTATGCCTCATAATTCATATTGAAAATACAAAGGCTTCAAAGGCCTTTTGTTTTCAATGACAGACCAAAGTAGTTAGTGTTCTTCTCTGCATCTTCATTTTTAAGTTAACCGTGCCTGTGCGCTGCAAACTTTTTGGTACTAGTGGCGTGTGCAAAAGCATCAAAAGAAAGAGCCAGCAAACAGATGATCGCTGTTTGGTCATGAAACAAATATGTATGGAATGTAGCTGATTCCACACATGTGCAGTAGCGCCACGGCATCTGTGCATGTGCGGAAACAAACAGCGTGGGGATGCGCTCCATAGAGTTTAATGGGGTAATGAGCAGGACCTGTTCCTAGTTAGTTTCCTGACATCTCTGCAGGCTGGTCCCTTCACAGAGGGGGAGCTCCAGGAGCACAGATTACAACTCTCTGGCCACCGAGCACGTAGAAGAGCGCAGCAGCGATTCTGGTAAGAAAAGGTTTGCCGCGTTAGTAAATGAACAACATGGGGACATGCTCCATAGAGTTTCATTGGAGGCAATTTTTAAAAGCTTGTTTTTATACTTTCCAATGACAATTTTGTCCAAGAAATGCAGTTGGTTAACTCACAAAGACCTTGTTACTTAAGCAACTGCTTTTTTTTTTACAAAATCATCACTAAAAAGTATAGAAACATAGAAACATAGAATTTGATGGCAGATAAGGACCGCTTGGCCCACCTAGTCTGCCCATTTTCCTACCTAACAGATAAGCTGCAGATCCTAGTTAACCAACAGCTTACTTCCTCCTACACCCCACTAGGACTGCCTTATGCCTGTCCCATGCATTCTTGAATTCCCCCACTGTTCTTGACTCCACAACCTCCTCAGGGAGGCTGTTCCATGCATCCACAACCCTCTCTGTGAAAAAATACTTCCTCACATCACCTCTGAGCCATCCCCCTCTATCTTCAAATTGTGGCCCCTTGTTCTTGCACATCTCTTTTTCTGAAAGATGCTACCCTCTTGGACTTTGTTGATTCCCTTGAGGTACTTGAAAGTTTCTATCATGTCCCCTCTCTCCCTTCTTTCCTCAAGGGTATACATATTAAGCTCCTTTAGTCTTTCTTCTTATGTCTTCTGGTGCAGACCCTGCATCATTTTGGTTGCCCTCCTCTGGACAGCCATCCACTCTGTCTATGTCTTTGCGGAGATGGGGTCTTCAGAACTGCACACAGTACTCCAGATGGGGTCTCACCAACTGCCTGTACAGAGGGATAACAACTTCCTGTTTTCTACTATTGATGCCTCTTCCTATGCATCCCAGTATCCCCCCAGCCTTCCTTAGTGCCTTCTCACATTGCTTGCCCACCTTTAGGTCATCTGATATAATTACCTCCAGGTCCCTTTCCATTTTCACTGTTGTCAGTATCTCACCCCCAATTGTGTAAGCTTCCGCTGGGTTTTTGTTTCCCATGTGCATTACTTTGCACTTCTTTTTTTTTGAAATAGTAATTTTATTAATTTTTTCCAGAAGCAATAGTCTAGACATATACAACATAATACTGAAGAATAAGACCTCGGAACTTGATACAGCAACACATTTTCATCATATCACCAATTTCAGTTCTCATCCTCCCCTAACAGGGAGAAGAAAGAGGAGCAAAAAGAGGATCAAACTCCTAAAATCTATTACAATAAACTCATTTACAAAAAGAGAACCTTATGGTATGAATTAGCATAACAGTTCCTGAGATTACAAAAGGTCTAGCCCTTATTGCGTCTTTCCTATTTTACAGAAACCTACGGATTGAGGGAGAAAAAGGAAAAAAAAAAAGGAGAGTCAACATTAATATCTGTAGCATATTAATTCATTGCCCTGTGGTAGAAGGAGCAGTCTAAGTAAACTTCTTAGATGTTTCATTCTTTCATCCTCCCTTACTCACTGGGGGCCTTAGCATTATTTACGTCTGTTAAGAGAATTTAGCCAGAATTTCCAAAATATCTGCCTGTTCCTTTTGTGCCTGGAACTCAAAAAAGGCATCAATACATTATAAACCTGTCCCTTTGTAGTCTCACCTTCGCCGTGAGAAACTCCATGTCCATGATCGACAGGCAGTTCTTGTACCATAACTCATATGTGGGGGCGGTCTTGGAGAACCAACATTGTGTAATTGTTTTGAGAGCCGAGGCCACCAGAACATTGAACAGGTATCTCAGTGACTTTAACTTAACCTGATCCGGGTACAACCCGAGAATCCAATGAATAGGGTTATCCGGAATGAGAGACCCTAATATCCCACAGATCTGTTCTCTCACCTTTTCCCAATAGCTAAAAATAATTTGACAATCCCAGAATATGTGTAAGTGCGTGCCTCTCTGGCCGCATTCCCTCCAGCACAGGTCAGAGAAGTTCTGGCAAAAATATTTGGTGATTACTGGGGTTCGGAAATACCTGGAAACCACCTTCCATCGAAACTCTCGCCAACTATTAGAGGCGGTGGTGTAATGTATAGCTATCCATATTTGACTCCAATCTGGAGCAGCAATCCCCACCCCAATTTCTGTGGCCCAATTTGTTTTTATGGAGAGCATCGGGTCGGGTTCTAGTTCCGATATACATTTCATCAGCCGAGATATAAACCTTTTGTCCCCGTTCTGGCAGCCTCAGCCCCCATCATCTCCTGCAAGGGATTCCCATTTCCCCCCACCGCCTTATCATCTATGTATTTTTACACAACAAAAATGCCTAAACTGCAAATATCTGAAGAAATCCGAGGTTGGGAGGATGAACTCCATTGAGATTTGTTGAAAGTTTAATTCCTTCGAAGAAAAAACTGACCAATTTTACTAAGGCCCTTGATACCAGCGCTTAAAACCCAGATCCCACCCTAGTGGTCTAAAATCTAGGCAAGCCCTAATTGGGAGTCTGCACTCAGTTCTAACACGGTACCTAGCTTCTTATTGATTTCACCAAGAAGCAATAACCAACTCCGACCAGGGATTACAACTATTCAACTGCGGACTCCCGAATGATCCATATAAATCAAATCCCTAATATCTCTAGTGGCGAGTCAGGTCGTTCTATTGCTCCCAAGTCGGGATCCTCCTCCTCATTAGGGGATAAGAGGTTGAAGTTGTGCCGCTAAATAGTATTTTCTTAAATCTGGAAGACTCAGTCCTCCCTTCCTTTTATCTCTAAGCAGGACCGACCATTTTACTCTGGGGAACAGCGCACCCAAATAAACCTAGATATCGAGATCTTGATTTTTCCAGAACTGACTGGGGGGTAGTCGGGAGATTGGAACAGAAACAAAAAGCAGGGAATATGTTCATTTTATACAGTCTACTCTGCCCATTAGAGAGAGAGCCTTTCGGCCCATCATAGAGCTTCTTCCTGCATCAGTTGTAGCACTCTACCATAATTAAGAGCATAGAGCTTAGACACGTCCCTAGCATACTTATCCCCAAATATTTAATTTCATCTTTCGCCCATTTATATTTGCTCTATTACTGGGGTTTCCCACCTGTTGTTAAGCCCAAAGCATAATTTCGATTTAGAGTCATTAACCTTGAATCCTGATACCTCACCAAATAGTTGGATTAGAGAGTTAACCTGGAAATTGTCTTTCCACATCCAGCGATATACAAAAGCGTGTCATCCGTATATAGTGAAATTGTAACTTCCACCCCTGGTTGTGTATACCCTTGTACTCTACCGATTGTCTTATAAGGGCAGCAAAGGGCTCCATACATAAAGCAAAAAGAAGGGGCGAAAGGGGACATCCTTGTCTAGTTCCTCTGTTAATATTGAATTTATCTGATATTGCTCCGTTCACTTTAACTCTCGCCCAAGGATTTCTGTATAAATTTGAAATCCAGTTACAAAATCTGTCCCCAAATCCGAATTTCACCAGGACGTGTTCCAGGAACATCCAGTCTAGGCCATCAAATGCCTTCTCTGCATCAAGTGTCAATATTGCCCAGTATTTATCTAACGGGAGTGATCGGGAGGCAGACAAAACATTAAGAAGCAGTCTTATATTATCTTGGATATGCTCGACCCGGGATAAACCCCGTCTGATCCCTGTGCACCAAGTCCGGGATATATTCCTGCACCTGGAGACTTAAGATTTTGGTGAGTATTTTAGCATCCTGATTAATCAGCGAAATAGGCCGATAACTATCGCATTCGGTTGGATCTTTACCCGGCTTCAGTACCACAGTAATCAGTGCCTCTTCCCAGGAAGGTGGAAGATTACCTTGATCCTGTACCCCATTACATACTCTACATAGTAAAGGGGTCAAATCATCTATAAAAGCATTATAAAATTCTCCCGTGAACCCGTCAGGCCCAGGGCCTTCCCTGTTTTTAAGCTCTTAATGGCCGTCCTCACCTCTAATTCAGATATTGCTCTATCCAATTTGTCCCTTTGTGGATCCCCTAATGTAGGTAGCTCAACTGTATGCAAGAATTTCTGAACCTTATCACTATGGTCAGGAGTTCTCTCTCATCGAGCTCCTGATAAAACTTACAGAAGCTATCCATAATCTGCTTGGGGTCAGAGGACATAGCCCATCGACCCATGTATCTTAAGTCGAGGATATATCTCAACCTTCTGTTTCCTTAGTCTAAGGGCTAGCAATCTACTCGCGCTCCCTCCTACCTCATAGTATCTTTGCCTAGTATATCTTAAGGCATTTACCGTTTTTACATTCATTGCCTTATTATAATGCTCTCTAGCCCTTTTTAACTCCTCTAAAACCATGGTTTCCCCAGTAATTTTATGTTCCCTTTCCAGGGCTCTGATTTTATCCAACAAATTACCTATCTTGGCCTGGGAGCTACGATGTTTGAATGAGGCATAACTAATGATCTGACCCCTTAAGACAGCCTTTAAACCATCCCATATAAAATGGATATGAGTATCTTCTTCCCTATTTTCTAATATATAAAGCCTAATAGACTCTTTCAGCTGGTTGACAAACCCCACATCGTTTAAGATGCCGAAGTGAATCTCAACCTCCCTGGCCTTGACCTCTGAGCACCAAAGATTCTCGCTCACCATGGCGTGGTCGAGAAGGTCACCAGGTGGTGTTATGTCCTCAGATCATCAAAATATTTTGATTGGATATAAAATCTGTCTAGTCTGGAATAAGTTTTGGTCACTGAGGAAAAAAATGTTAATCTCTAACTTGGGAGTATCGTTGCCTCCATGGGTCCGTCAACCACCCTCCATGAGTAGAGCTCTAAGGAGCCTGGAGCATGCCACTCGTGGCCTCTTCCCCACTCCTGTCTAAGTCACCATTCTCACACAATTCCAATCACCTACCAGTACTATTCTCCCTGGAGCCAAGAGTCTATCTGACAAAAAATTTTCTGAAAAAGCTCCCTGAAGGGGTGTGAGCCCATATACAGCCACCACATGAAGGACTTGCCCCATACATTCTCCAGATATTACTACAAAATGGCCAGACCCTTCTGCTTGTACTCGGTGAATTGTTATTGGGAGCCCTTACAATGAGTATATGCATTCTCTGCTCTGGGTCCATTCAGACACTAATCTGAGTATACCTTTCCACCCAGGCTCTACACAGTTTAGCGTGTTCTAGATCTGATAATTTGGTTTCTTGTAAACATGCTATATCGCAATTTAATCTTCCCAACTCCCTCAAGATTCGTGCTCTTTTCACCACCCCATTTATCCCCTTCACATTAATCGATACAATTTTAAGTGAGGTCATATTTGTATCTTTGAGTTATTATAAAACCCACAACAAACAACCACCCACTCCTCCCACCAGGCAATGCCACATCATGATATACCAAAACATCAACAAAATAAAAATAATACAGAGAAAAAAACCAAAAGAAAAATAATAAGAAACAATACAATAAAAGAGTATGAACATAGATTTTACAAACCTTGAACAACACCCATTTAAGTCAACCAAGGGTGAACTGTCCTCCCCATCAGAACTCGGGAGGTATATAAACTTTAGACACCATCCGCCCAAGTAGAGTACCTGGTGTCAGGATACTATAAGCTCAATCAGAGCTAATTGACTGGAGGTTAAGTAAGCTCTCCAGAGCTAGGCACTTAAGGTCCTAGAGTGGTAGGAGTGCAGATGCTCAACAGCATCCAAGGCGGAAACCTCGCCTCCCAAGAGTCCAGCCTCCCCTGCTAGTACGCTCCGGTTTGCTAGCTATCGAGGCCAGGCACCAGGGGTGCTACTATTGTCCTATAGAAACTATGGTAAGGCACAGAGTGTGCAACACACCAATTCTCCTTCCCACCAAATCAAAATTAAGAGTATTTTACTTAGGGGCGGGGTTAACGCCACCTGCCCCAACCATTCTCTCATGTAGGATCTGGTATCCCCGTGCCCACCATCACTTCAGGTCATCGTCGAGACTCCCCCACAAATTCAAAAAAAACTTATACTTTACACCCTCCTTAAACTGTCCCACTACCCAACCCTTACATTACATAATTAGTCCATGGTAACTGGGCAGTCATTTTAGTCCAAAATAAGTGGGGAGACCATTTTCCAGGTGCTACTGAAATTAGGTCCAGTTAAGAAAAGGATCCGAAGGGGCCCATTCAATGATCCATCTAGGCAAACGAGAGCAATCCGAGGGACCAGAGAGAGACGCAGGGGGGAAGAACCGAAATCTCCACCACAACGGGTAAGATTACCAAACATGCCCCGGCACCTCTCCCTCTGAAATTAATTTAAAAGCAGTCCACTACCCTCAGAAACACCATCTCACCGAGGCAAATTTCAAGATTCCTTCGCTTGAACCCATCTTGCCAGGTCTGCGTGCAGTGGTAGCAGTGCCTCCCCTCGCCTCTTCGCCCGCTTCCTTGGGCCTGGAGCAACCGACCATAACAGCTCTTCTATTTCCTTCTCAGCTTGCTCTTCCTTTAGATCTGGCATCGGGACTTAAGAGTGACGACAGAAAAGAAGCTGCCGCCAGCAGGGAATCAAAAACTTTAACGCCGTCGTCACTCTGAACCCACAGCCTGGCAGGATATCTAATGTGAGCCTTCAACCCTTTTTCCCTCAAGACTTTGACAACCTGAAGCACCTTTTTCCGCTGTGCAAACATAGACGGAGGGAAATCTTGGTCCACATACATTTTCTGGCCATCTACATTCAGATCTCTCTTTGCCCACACCAGTTTTCATATTTTTTCTTTGGTTGTAAAGCGTAGAAATCTCACAATTATTGATCGTGGTTGCATTCCAGGTTTGGGTTTGGGTGCAATTGATCTATGGGCCCGCTCTATCTCTGTATCAAAGCCTTCCTCCAAACTTAATTCTTGTTTCAGCCAGGTATCAATAAAGCTCTCCATACTGGGGGGGTCCACCCCCTCCGGAATTCCGAAAATTCTGATGTTGTTACGGCGAGCTCTCGCCTCAGCATCCTCCGCCCTGGCAGTAAGTTCTTTCTCACGTTTATGCAGGTAGGCCAGTGATCTGCCAAATGCCATATGTTCTCCTTGTATCGTGTCCATCTGTCTCTCCATCGTGGTCGTGTGAGCTTCCAGTTTTTTGAAATCGTTCTGCAAGCCCATAATCCTTGCGTCGATCCGATGCAGGATCTTAAGCATTCTATGACCATCTGCTTTGGTGAAAGTGGCCTCTGAGCCCGATCCATCTGAGTCTTCCCCCGAGACAGTCAGTAGCAATGAGCTGGACTCGGCAGGGCTCGTAGGCCACAAACCTCGGCGGCTACGCGATCGTCCCCTTTCCCCTTCGGCGAGCATTTTTTTAGAGCGGCCCATTAAAAACCTTGGGCAGGGGGATTAAATCTTATGATATAAATATCTGTCTGCTTCACGACAATGACTCAAACCACCAGAGTGTTGCACCCGAGGTGCCCTCGACTCGATTCAGACCGCCATCAGGTTGGTGACGTCACCGGAAGTCCTACCTTGCACTTCTTTGCATTGAATCTGAGCTGCCATATATTTGACCATTCCTCCAACCTTGCCAAGTCCCTTCTCATCCTTTCCACTCCATCTTGTGTATCAACCCAATTGCAAATCTTTGCGTCGTCTGCAAAGAGACATAGTTTTCTTTCCAGTTCCTCTGTAATGTCACTTATAAAGACACTAAAAAGGACCAGTCCCAGTACTGAACCCTGTGGTACCCCGCTAGTAACCCTCCTTTCTTCACTGTGTACTCCATTTACTACTACCTTTTGCGTCCTGTTGTCTGGCCAATTTTTTATCCAGGCTACCACCTTGGGATCCACTCCAAGGCTGGCTAACTTGTGTATTAATCTTTTGTGTGCGACTGTATCAAATGCCTTGCTAAAATCTAGGTAGGCCATGTCCACAGCCCCTCCCTGGTCTACTACTTTGGTCACCCAGTCAAAGAAATCAATTAGATTCATCTGACACGACCTTCCCATCGTGAATCCATGCTGCCTTGGGTCCTGTGCCCCACTGGCCTCTAGGTACTCAACAGTTCTTTCCTTCAGAAGTGATTCCATCATTTTCCCTCCCACTGAGGTCAAACTAACTGGTCTGTAGTTTCCTGCCTCTGTCCTGCTCCCACTTTTGTGAAGAGGAATCACATCTGCCCTTCTCCAGTCCTCGAGTACCACCCCATCCTCCCATGATTTGTTAAAGAGAGTAGTCAGCGGTGTCACTAGTTCTACCTTTGTTCTGTTAGAATTCTTGGGTGAATCCCATCAGGCCCCATTGCTTTGTCCACCTTCAATTTTATTAGTTCTTTCAGAACCCTTTCTTCTGTAAATGGACTGGTATCGACCCCCGTCTTCAGAGTGTTTCTCTTGTTTGTTTTAGGTACCTCCCCCTCCTCTTCCTTTGTGAATACTGAGCAGAAATATTCGTTCAGCATCTCTGCTTTTTCACTGTCACCCTCTACCCACATTCCCTCCCCTTTATTAAGCCTCAGTATCCCTCGTTTGGTCTTTCTTCACTCCCTAATGTACCTATAAAAGGTCTTATACCCCTTCTTAACAGAATTGGCTATCCTTTCCTCGGTTTGGGCCTTTGCTATTCTGACTGCCTTCCCAGCCTCTTTCTGCTTTAACTGATAAAGTTCTCTGTCCTGCTCCTTCTGTGTTTCCTTATATTTCCTGAATGCTATCCTTTTCTCCTTAACCTTCCCTGCTACCTCTTTTGAGAACCATAGCATTTTTTTCCTTCCTTGTGTTTTATTGATTTGCTTTACACAAAGGCTTGTTGCCTCTTAGATGGCTGTTTTGATTACTCCCCATTGTTCCTCCACCCCTCCTTCTTGCCTGTTTGCTAGTGCCTTTCTGAGGCACTCTCTCATTCTCCCAAAGTCAGCCCTCCTAAAGTCCAATACTCTTGCTTTTGTATGGCTTGATTGTATGGCTGTGTTTATCGTGAACCACACTGTTTGGTGGTCGCTTGTTCCCAGCTGGCTACCCACTTCTGAATCTGAGAATCTTTCTCTGTCCCCATTTGAGAGTACCAGGTCTAAGATTGCTCCCTCCCAAGTGGATTCCAATATTAGCTGTCTGAGGCATGCCCCCTGTAGGGCATCAAGAATGACCCTGCTCTTGGATGTGCCTGCAGCAAAGGTGCTCCAGTTAACATCTGGCATATGTAGGTCCCCCATCAACAATATCTCCCCTTTTTCTGCCATTCTAAGAAAGCCTTCTATCATTTCCTTGCCCATTCCCTCCCCCTGAGATGGGGGTCTGTATACAACCTCATGTGGATTGTGTTGCCATTTCCTGTCTCCAGGGTGACCCAGAGTGCCTCACCTGCTCCATGTTTACTCTTTAGTTCTGTTGCTTTGATCCCTTCCTTTACATAGAGAGCTACTCCTCCTCCTCTTTTATCCTCCCTGTCTGTCCCTCTTGTAGATTGTGTATCCTGGTATGTTGACATCCCAGTCATGGTTCTCTGTGTACCATGTTTCTGTGACTGCCACAATATCCAGGCAACACTCTTCCATCAATGCCACTAGTTCAGGGAGCTTGTTACACAGACTACGGGCATTGGTACTCATCACCCTCCACTTTTTGATAGCCTTACCCCTTTTAGCCCCATTCCTGTCCTTACTGCCTTTGCCTTTTTTTACATTTACCTCTGTTCTGCTCCCTAATAACTTCTCTACCTTGGTGTTTACCTCACTAATCACCATGTTTTGTGGGGGGAGGCTGGGATTTCCCTGATCCTTTTCAGTGTCTCCCCCCTTGGCTAGTTTAAATGCTTGCCAATGAAGCATTTAAACCTCTCACCTAGGATCCTGGTTCCCCCCCTGGACAGATGCAGACCATCGCACCAGTAAAGGGCTGCATCCATCCAGGTGGCTCCCCAGTCCCCAATGAAGCCAAAACCCTGAGCTCCACACCAGTTTTTCAACCACTTATTGAATTCCCTGGTGAGGAGTGCCCTAGCATCTCCCTTGCCATAGACAGGCAGCACCTCCGAGAAGGTTACCGTATGCGCTACCTGTCTAAGGCCCTTCCCCAACTCTACAAACTCCTCTTGCACTGCTCTGATTCCATTCCTAGCCTGGTCATTTGTCCCTAGGTGGACAATGACATCCAGCTCCCTCCCTCATGCAGCTCCTCCCACGATCCTGAGGATTTGCTTCCTGTCCCTCCAAGCCGTGGCGCCAGGCAGGCACCTTACCTCCCTCCTTCCTCCCCCATTTCTACCCCCTAATGATTGGAGTCCCCACCAGAGTTGTTTCCTTCCCTGTGGGTCCCATGCACCCTCCTGTGGGTCTCCTTTGTGAAGGTTCCCAGCATCCTCCTTGGTCTCCACTGCAGGTGCCTCCATAGAGGAACCACTATCCACCAGAAGAGCGAATGGTGTGGGAGGTACAGCTGGAGGATGCAACTCTGTTCACCACCCTCTCCCTTCCTGAGCCCACCCTAGTCCAGCCTCTCCTCTTTCTTGGCAACCTCTGAGGTAGTGGCATTGGCCCTGGTGGCCCCTGGGTGGGGGAGGAGGTTTCACGAATCCTAGCCAGGTCAGCCTGGAGACGGGCAACCTCCTCTCTCAGACCAGAGAGGTGTCTGCAAATAGGGCAGCATCACAGCCTCCAGAATGTCTTCTGGAACACTGCCGCCCCACAGCCATTGCACTGCACCACTCCTATACAGTCTTATTTTGTGACCCCTCTACTGTTTCTCTGTATGCTTACTCTCTCCTCTCCTTACAACTCTCACCCTTCCTGTTCTGGGACAGCAACTTCCTATCTTCTTCAGTAGCCTCCTTCTTCCTTGCTCAATGTCAGACCACCAGCAGCTGGGGGGGAGAGTGAGCTACTTTTTTCCTTTAGGGTAGACAAAACCAATGTTTCTCTATGATCCTTCCCTTCCTACTGCCAAACAGGAAGTTCCTGTTGACAGTCAAATCCAGTGGCTATAAAGTAGAACTGGCTTAGGGTGGGTGGGATGGAGGGCAATTAGTAAGAAAAAAGGCTAGCAACAGGAAGTTGTAATTTGAGTCACCTGCTTTTATAGTGTCTAAGCCACACCCCCAATTAAGCTCTCTTTCCTCCTACTGGTTTAGCAAAGTCAGCTGATACAGTACCCTTCCCAGCACAGATCACACACTGACTTTCTTTCTTTTTTAACCCTAAATAAAACCCCTTCTACTTCTAACAAAGTATCTGTCTACTTAATCTCAACAGACACTGACTCCTGCTGAGATACAAGTTTTAAATTAATAAGAAAATGTAGCTTCTTTTAGTTAGCTGCTTTCTGCTCTACAAGCAAGGCTAGCAACAGGAAGTTATAATTTGAGTCACCTGCTTTTATAGTGTCTAAGCCACACCCCCAATTAGGCTCTCTTTCCTCCTACTGGTTTGGCAAAGTCAGCTGATACAGTACCCTTCCCAGCACAGAACACACACTGACTTTCTTTCTTTTCTTTCTTTTTTAACCCTAAATAAGACCCCTTCTACTGCTAACAAAGTATCTGTCTACTTAATCTCAACAGACACTGACTCCTCCTGAGATATAAGTTTTAAATTAATAAGGAAATGTAGTTTCTTTTAGTTAGCTGTTTTCTGCTCTACAAGCAAGGCTAGCAACAGGAATAAAAAACAAGCTTTTGATAATTGCCCCCATTAAACTCTGTGGAGCGCGTCCCTGTGCTGTTTACCAAGGCAGCAAACATTCAGCATTGACAAACGCCTGTTATATTCTGTCATATCCAAAACATTTTCAAGAGAAATGCCCATGCTCTTTAAGAGCCTCTTCCTTATTTCTTTGTCTTGGGTCATCGTTATTGTGACTAGCACCAGTCTAGTATACTGAAAAAGCAGGTACGAACTCCACTCAGAAAAACGTTTTTCTTTGGTTTATTTACTATTTTCATCACACTCTGTAGGGTTACATTTCATGGTCAAGTCACTTCTTCAGGCCCGCAGTGTTGATTTCTATTAATAATAAACAAATCAATGTATAAGCATACATCTCTTAGTACAGTATTCTGCAACTTTCAAAAAGTTCACACATTCTGGGTGTTCACCCCAACAGTAAACCTTTCAGTTCATACTTAATATTATGGTAACTTGAGTCTTTTCTCTTAGTCAAACTCAAAACAAAATATATACTTCCTTTTATATATCTAACAGACCAGTCTGTGGTAGGAGAGGTTCCATTTTCCTCACACTCAAACATTTCATTTCTATAAAACCTTTTCAGTTCTACACAAACTACTTTTCTCCTTATAACATATATACATCTTTTTTTACTTGAGTTTTTCTGTATAAACTTTACTTTCTTTCTCACTTATCATGCAGCTTCTCACTGCTTTAGCTCATACCTCTGCCTTCTATCGCTTGCCGGTTTGTTGCAGGTCTAATGGCACAGAAAAGCAGATTGGTCCTCATGTAAAAAAACTAGGCTCCCTCCTTTCCAAACATTTTTATGTTAGTATCAGCTCCTCACACAAGTACCTGCCTATCTCTTATTCCTGCTTTGACCGTGAGCTCAAAGGCCCCTCTGGTACTTTCTGTGCTGCATTAGGAAACAAAAGGTACCTTTTGTTTCCTGATGCACACAGAAAGTACCAGAGGGGCATTTAAATGAAGGGTTTAAAATAAGGTAAACATTAAAGGGTAAATGGCTACCAACTCAGAATGTTTTAAAAAGCAAATACAGGACAATAAAGCTAAACTAGATATTGTTTGATAGGTGCCATGTAAAAAAAATAAAATTGCCCTAGGCCACTGCCCCCCAGGACTCGCACCCCTAATCCGCCCATCCCTGACACTTAAGCATACTCGTAGCTCTGGCAAACAACTCCTCTCTGTCTCTCACTGCCGTACCTCCCAACTCCAAAGGTCCTTTAGCTACAGAGTCTCGTCTTGGGTGAGCAGCCTACCCACCCCACTTGTAAGTGAGAGCAGACTTGGACCCTTTAAAACTTCTCAGAGACCACCTCCAGTCCTCAAACCACTGTGACTGCCACTGAAACACCTCCCACTACCTTCCTAAGGCCTTTGGCCATCTTCTTCTACCCTACCTGCCCCCCAGCTGAGTCCCTCAAGCCTAGCTCTAGATCTGAGTTTTTATCTGTATTGATTGATTGCACTAATTATTCCTAGTATTTGACTGTTAGCATTACAATTGTACTTGTAATAACCTGACTGTGTACTGATGAACAGCTATGTAACAGCTATGTAATTGCTGTCTTAAGTTACTGTTATGCTGTGTATTTTCTTTGTCTTACTGTGACAAGGTACCTTTGTAAATGAGCCTATGGCTCAAAGGTTTTCCAAACTGCTGTCAAAATAAAAAAAAAAAAAAACTGTATGTATTTGTATGTAATTTCTGTGACGTGGAACCTTTGAAAAGGAGTCTCTGACTCAAAGGTACTTTCTGAACCCTCTATAAATAAATAAATGTAACCTCCATCTGCCCCTGAATATTTCTTCCAACTGTATAGTGTTTCTTTCAGAATAGTCATTTGGATTGTACTCGCTGCTGCAGGGGGGTTTGAAAGTTACATTTCAAGCAGGCAGCAGCTTTCAGTCCAATAAAGTGATCGACTACATCAGACAGCTACCCCCTTCCCCTCCCCTCCCAGTCTAGGAGTTAGATGGAAATAAAGTCTCTGGGAAAGGGGGAGGGCACCATCTTGACTGGCAGCAAAACATCAGAGTGTCAGCACAGTACCTCATTTTTTGAAGAATGGGATTCCACTGGTGATGGTTGGGTTTCCGTCGAGGTGCAAGTTGAATGGTAATGTTCCTCCCTTCATGATTAGTGACACAGGATCACTTGGTATTCTGGAAAACAGTTGAGTTAGGCAAAATACAGAGTAGCAGTTCAGGACTCTCAAAGATTAGGTCCAAACAGGAAAAGGATGCAATCAAGCATTTTATTTAGTCACAGAAAGCTCTGGCTGTTCAATAAAACTCCATGGAGGGTGCTCAAAATTAACAGTTAAAGTTCCACATTTTTTCTATGGCACAGCACTGTGGCACAGTCACTTTGGGGGACCTGGGTTCGAACCTGGACCCTACGCTACACATCCCTCACCGTCGAGCTAAAGGGGGCTCCAATTCTCTTTAGGACACACTCCATGTCCCCATTCTGGTCACAGTTTATAGGAATCCCTGCCAGTGGGAGTGGGGTGCACGATCCTCTGAACCTTGTGACTCCTTCCTCAACAAAAGGGAGGAGTTGTTACTAGTTGGGCACAGTCCTTTCTTCTATGGCACCTGCACCTGCCAATCCTCTGGTAGGGTTTGCACAGTGCAGTGCCAAATACTTCTTGTGGTGCCAGCAGTCCCTATCCCAGGCTAGCAGCTCCTACCTCGAGTGGATACGGATCAAGCGAGAGGTCCCATCTGCCACCTGAAAACCCCATCGGAGATGTCACTGCTACCTCTGCTTCTCAAGCCCTCCATGGCAGCCACTCTTCTACTCAGAATTTGGAGCTGGACAGGCTATTCGTAACTTTATTCTGACTGCTGCTCCCTCTGGATCCACTGCCCCACTGATAGATTGTGGGGGACCCAAGCTTCTCCTTTGGGACAGGGGGAAATCTCCCCATCCCTGCCCCGGGCCTCTCCGGCCCCGACTGGAGACCCTCCCCCAGGCCTTGGAGCAGGTATGACCCGTTCCTCTCCTCTTGACGAATCTCCCCCAAACTCTCCCCCAACGGCTTTTTTCTTCACAGCAGTTGGCGCCTGAAGAACTCACGCGCTGCCTAGACCACGCCCCTGGCCTTACAGCTCGTGCACCTCCCGATGCCAGCAGGGCATCACTTTAGTAACCCCGCCAATTTCAGGACAGGGGTTACACTTTCCCCCCCACAGAAATGCTTCATCTCCCGGAGAAGCGATCTCCATCCTGGCCAACCATGGCTGCTGTGCTCCATGGGATAATGCGCACTCTCCCACAGGCCATCACATCCAGGCTCTACCAGGCTGACTGCATAGTAGCAGCCAATATAGAACTAGCTGGGCCTTCCACCTACCTACAGTCCTCTGGCTCCACTAAGGGGCACGGCAGCTCTACCTGGTTTCCCAAACTATGGCTGTTCCACCAGGCCAACGTCCTACCCTAACTCACCCCCTAAGGACACCACTCTCTGACTATTTCTGGCTCCAAAACTTTCTCTATTGGACCTTGCTCAGTACCCAACCGGACCTATTTGGTACCCCAAACACTTTTTACAAAACACAACAAATAAAAAAATATATATCTTTTTTTTTCCCCAATACACACTTCTATCTAACTACTGCTAATAAATCTTAATCTACCTATCACCACCAGGGGGTGGTGGGCTAACCACTACACTTTTACTGCTAAACTGCATCTTACTGAAGGCTATATTTAACTCTGCTTACACATTCCACACAGGACTGGACTGGTTCCCCCCACAGAAATGTCTAGCCACTACTCACAGGTTTATAAAAGAAGTACACAAACTCTATCTAAGCCTAACTTACATCTACACTTCTATCATACTTACCTACTTAACAGTGGGAAAGGGGACACACTTTTACCCTTCAAATGTCCTTTTTAAAAATGCACTGATGCACATGAAAATCTCTGGATAACTGTCCCTATTAATTAAAGTCCAAGAAATCCTAGGTGTAGTACCAGTGGGTAAGTGTGCTTAATTTCTAGGAGCTCCCTACTTAACAGTTCTAACATGCTATAGGCCTAACATATAACACATTCCTATCCTATCCTTAACTAGCTAGCGATGGTTTTCATTTAAGCAAAACATTAACTTCAAATGATACAAAAGCAGAAACAACATTGCAATGGTTGGCTTTAAACCATAAAACCTTTTGTTTTTTTTCCAAACTGCAACCAACTTTATCAGACTTCTGTCCGTACTAAATACAAATGTCTGTTTTGCTTCACAATATAAAATTAAACAGTCTCACCGAGTGGTTGCAGTCCCTTAAGGCACAGTCTCACAACGCTGTGAGGCATTGGTCTTTTAAGGGGTTTTCTTTCTCTGGGAGTCCTATACTTGGCAGCTGGGTCCTCTGGTGCAAAATAAAAACAAGAGTCTGGTTTGGTGCACTCTTCCCCTCGACTATCATGACTAACCACAAAGTACTCTAAGTGGTGTCCAACTCTGTCTTGCACCAAACAAAGGTCTTGAATAGAGTTAGTCCATCCCAGGTCGAGGAGGTATGCATGGATCTTGCCAGGGAAGTTACCTTGTTTCAGTCGTAGGCCAAATCCCTAAGGTCCATGTTATGTCTGAAGTGTACCTTTTCCACAGTTCCTTGAACACCCAGTCCAATCTTCAACATTCAATTAAGTCCCAAATTCTCTCACATACATAAGAGTAGTTTGATTCAGGGTATTCCGTTTTAAGGTATCTCCTTACCCAACTTTCTGCCTGGCTCCAATTTGGTAAGGACCTGATACTGGGCCGTGGGGCCACTCCTCTGGGCAACCAAAGTCCCTCTCTATAATTAAGCACTGTGAGGTCCAATTGATACCTAGCATCCATGCCTACCAAGTGTCTTTTACAGATTTCTGGGAGCAGAGGGATGATCTCTACTATGCTGAGGATAGGCATAGCATAGGGCTTTGGAATGTCTCTCTCTATGACCAAATCCTCAAACATCCTGGTGATGCCCTCCATTGGCTGATCATAAACAGAGATGACTTCAGAAGCTTCATCAGCACTTTCTTTCTCAGACCCATTGTCTCTTTCTACTGATTCTATTATGACCTCTGGGTCATCAGCGCCAGGAACATTTTCCTGCACCATGGGGAGTGGAGGTCGTAGTCTTAAATGTTTAGCCTCTTCCAATTTCTTAGGCAAATTTTTAGTCCTCCCTGGGACTTCCTGGGTCAATTTAGATTTTGGTGACATCTTGGTTTTATCCTGTGCACCTCGTACCACAGCCTCGGGGGAACCTGACTGCTCAGTCACATCCCTCACGTACCCTGCAGCAGTACTCCTTATCCTTGAGATCCACCCTCGGACCCTCCCTCTGTCACTGAGAAGTTCTGGAGCACTCGTGGGGGCACAGGACTGGGCAGACGACTAGGCCCTGGTACCACCTCTGGCTTTATTTCAGTTTCACTAGCCGTGACCTCCTCCCACTGTTCTGATGGCTCCATTGTAGTGGCCACACTAGCTGTAGGAGAGACTTTTCCGGTCAGTTGCGGCCATTGCCAGGGCGCAGTGTCAGTGGCACAGTGGCCACATAGCTTCTTTCCTGCTAAGGCATATTAGAAGGTCCAATCACCCGAGGAACATTTCCACAGGTACAAGAAATACAAACAGGTTGTCTTATCATCCCACTCCCACATTGTCCACAGTAAATGCATGACTCACCCAAACCACTCCTTTCGACCATGCTCCACAACCAATTCACCAGTCCCTCTGGCACATTAATGGTTTGACCTCCAAATCCAGGGGCATAAACCATTTCTGTCTTTTTCAGTGTCCAGTGTCTTAAATTACTCCAACAAAAGTGTTTAGAAATTAGCTTCCACAAAGTTCTTACATAGGGTTACCACCTTTTAAGAAGCCCAAAGTGGGACATTTCTTACTGAAATTGGATTTTTCGCAGGACAATATGTCATCTCGACCAATGCAACAGATATGTTTTCTCTAAATAATCAGAATTAAGACTAAGTGATGTAGTTTTTTAGTTGTTTCTTGTGTTTTTTATTATTTTAAGGTATTTTAGTTAAGGTATTATAGTTTTTTGTAACATTTAGAGGAAAATCAGAAAATATTTTTTCTGCTATAATGTCAGGACATTTAGTAGTTTTCATGTTTTTCTGCAGGACACAGCTGCCCAAATCAGGACTGTCCTGTGAAAATAGGTACAGGTGGTAACCCTATTCTTACAACTGCAGAAGACGAATAAAACGTTCCCTTTACTTCTGATAGCAGTAAGTCTAACAGCAGGCTCCACCATTGGGTGTGGAACACAAACTTTTCTCAGCACAGCAACAACACTCCTTTCTCTTCTGAAGTTTGCAGCAAACTGAATCCAAGACCACCTGTCCTCCCTTTTCCAGTGCTGCATCTCATTAGTCCCATCCACCAATCAGATTGCTCCATTTCCTCATATTCAGTCATTATGTTTTTATTTCATGTGGGGCAGGTGCCATTTTGTCTATCCACACGATGCATTTAAACTGTAACTTAAACTTCTAAACAGGCTGCAGTCCATCAACATTCCATTGCTGTAGATGCCATCCAGTCATGCCAGGTAGGTGATTTGCACCTCATCTTTCAAATCCTGGATGACAGCCCCAATTTTGTAACCTCTGTCTGCCCCTGAATATTTCTTCGAACTGTATAGTGTTTCTTTCAAATTAGACAGTCATTTGGATTGTACTCACACCTGCTAGGGGGTTTGATAGTTACATTTCAAGCAGGCAGCAGCTTTCAGTCCCATGAAGTGATCGACTACATCAGACAGCTACCCCTCTCCCCTCCCTGTCTAGGGGTTAGATGGAAATAAAGTCTCTGGGAAAGGGGAGGGCACCATCTTGACTGGCAGCAAAATATCATAGTGTCAGCACAGTACCTTATTTTTTGAAGACTGGGATTCCACTAGTGATGGCTGGGTTTCCATCAAGGTACAGGCTGAATGGTAATGTTCCCCCCTTCATGACTGGTAGCACAGGATCACTTGGTATTTTGGAAAACAGTTGAGTTAGGCAAAACACATTTTAGCAGTTCAGAACTCCCAAAGATTATGTCCAAACAAGAAAAGGATGCAATCAAGCATTTTATTTTGTCACAGAAAGCTCAGGCTGACCAACAAAACTCCATGGAGGGTGCTCAAAATTAATGGTTACAGTTTTGCATTTTTTCTATGGCATAGTCACTTGGGGGACCTGGGTTCAAATCTGGACCCTACGCTACACATCACTCACCACTGAGCCAAAGGGAGGCTCCAGTTCTCTTTAGGACACACTCCATGTCCCCATTCTGGTCACAGTTTATACGAATCCCCACCAGTGGGAGTGAGGGTACACTATCATCTGAACCTTGTGACTCCTTCCTCAACAAAGGAGGGGGTTGTTACTAGTTGGGCACAGTCCTTTCTTCTATGGAACCCGCACCTGCCAATCCTCTGGCAGGGTTTGCACAGTGCAGTGCCATACACTTCTTGTGGTGCCAGCAGTCCCCATCCCAGGCTAGCAGTTCCTACCTTGAGTGGACATGGATCAAGCAAGGGATCCCATCTGCCACCTGAAAACCCCACCAGAGATGTCACTGCCACCTCTGCCTCTCAGGACCTCCATGGCAGCCACTCTTCTCCTCAGAATTTGGATCTGGACAGGCTCCTTGTGACTTTCTTCTGACTGCTGCTCCCTCCGGATCCACCACCCCACTGATAGATTATGGGGAACCCAAGCTTCTCCTTTGGGGCTGGGGGTAATCTCCCCACCTCAGCCCCAGGTCTCTCCAGCCCTGACTGGAGGCCCTTCTCTCAGGCCTTGGAGCAGGCATGACCTGCCCCTCTCCTCTTGATGACTGTCCCTCAAACTCTTCCCCCAAGTGACTTTATTTCTTCATGCCAGTTGGAGCTTAAAGAATTCACGTGCTGCTTAGGCCACGCCCCTGACCTTACAGGGCGCACCTCCCAATGCCAGCAGGGCATCACTTTAGTAACCCCCCAATTTCAGCACGGGGGTTACATAAACAACCTATAAAAAGAAACCCTTAAAGGAAAAGGGACTGCTTTAAGATTGCAGAATCAAGAAAGAAGGCAAAGTTTATACAGAAAAACTCAAGTAAAAAAAGATGTATATATATTATGAGGAGCAAAGTAGTTTGTGTAGAAATGAAAAGGTTCTATAGAAATGAAATGTTTGATTGTGAGGAAAAGGAAACCTCTCCTACCACAGACTGGTCTGTTAGATATATAAAATGAAGTATATATTTTGTTTTGACTAATAGGAAATACTTGAGTTACCATAATATTAAGTATGAACTGAAAGGTTTACTGTTGGGTGAACACCCAGGATGTATGAACTTTTTGAAAGTAGCAAAATACTAAAAGATGTATGCTTATGTATTGATTTATTGATTATTAATAGAAATCAACACTGTGGGCCTGAAGAAGTGGCATGACCATGAAATGTAGCCCTACAGAGTGTGAAGAAAATAGTAAATAAACCAAAGAAAAACTTTTTTCTGAGTGGAGTTCATCCCAGCTTTTTCAGTATATCCAAAACATTTCCCCATTAGAACTGAGCATCAAGATGTATGGCTTCATCATTACCTTAGAAAATAATAGCACCATTTTTCCTCATGGTCTCACTGCAGTTTAGCAGCATTTGAAATCAAGCACCCAGCCCTTGGAACATGAGGGATTTAGATCAATAGGCCACCCCGTGCCTAAGTTAACCAACATAGCAAAATAGACACCCTACCTGCCTACCCACATTAGGTCTGTCACAGTTAGAGATGCAGTGAATTTAAATTTTGCCGACCTCAGGCCGGCCAGGTGGCGCTGAGGGTTGAGGCGCTGGACGCCACACCTCGCGTCACACCAGTGACCCGGGTTCAGGAACGAGCCCGGGTGCTGGGAGTCGGCAGGGAGGGAATAGGATCGAGCACCGATCGGCTGCTCTCCTTTCCCTGGGGGGGGGATCCAGGGGCATCCCAGTGCAGGGGGGACCCCCGGTGGAGACCGGAGGTACTACTGCTGCCAGAAGCACAAGTACAGCAGTCAGGGGCTGATGCCTGGCCAGAATGTGGGCGGACACGCGCACGTTCATGGCCATTGGCAACATTGCATGCTGCTGGCTTAGGCGGCAGGAAAAAAGTGGAAAAAAGGGCACTGGTCACGGCGGCATGATGGCCGTCTCCGCAGCAGGACTCTCCTGGCACCTGGGTGCGCGGTAATACCGGATCCTGAGTCAGTGGGTTGAGCTCCGGAGGGAGTGCTCCCCACCACGGGGGGTAAGCCACGGGGGTAACCGTGGGGCCTAATGAGGACATCGGAGAAGATAGTCCGAAGGGGATGGCGGCCGGACAGACCTGGGGGCGAAACCAGGACATGGAAAAAAGGTAAGGCAGATCAGTGGCCCTTAGGGGGATAAAAATAGAAAGAAAAAAAAAATTTTGCTGACCTCGCGGCAAAGTGGCCATTTTTGCCACATGGAGTAATCCACAAAATTTCCCACATTTGGTGGAAGTTTTCCAAGGCAAAATTTTGCCTTCCATGGGTGAAATTTCACCTTCTGCAGGCAAAATTTTGCTGTGGAAAGTGAAATTTTGCCATTTTGCAGGTGAAATTTAGCCATTCTGTGGTGAAATTTCACCCCACAAAAAGGGTGAAATTCATGGATTACTCCGTGTAGCGAAGTTTTGTCACTTCGCCCACCACTGGTCCCAGTGTATCAATATTCCAATAAATAGAGTAAGTAAGGGAAAATGATCAAGATTTAATCAACTTGGATATTTTAACTGAACTCTACGAAATGAACATGGAGATTGACATGACCAATGACTGTAAAATGCCACTTTGGGAAAATATAGGTACACAGTTTAAGATACTATACATAAATACATTGCTTTGGACTGAGCCATTCACATATGCTACAGCACCATGAAATTAAAAAAAAAAACTAAAAGAAAAAAATAAGAGCAGCTGCATACATTTCTCTTGAACAACCAGTCAGTCAATCTACCATGCCTAGATAAAGGAATTGCTTACTATACTAACAACACACACTAACTATACTCTTGTTGGTCTGACTGGAGGGAATTTTAGATTCAGCAGTAAGGACCCCCAACCCACCCCACTATCAGCACAGCTGACAGCTCCAAAGCATGGAAGTATAGAAAATAGAGAATCAAAACAAATTATGCATGACATTTTTAAATGTTTTATTGAAATGCATTGGAAAACTTCCATTTCTGTTAAAGGGCTTAAAACCTAGGTCAAACAATTCCCCAAATAAGTGAGGGTCACTCAGAAAACAAGAGGGTTTATAGATCATTATCAGGAATAGTCGGGAGTTATGATTACTACTGCAAAACTCAGAAAACTTGTGCTTAAAGCAAAATCAACTTTTTGTCCTCCCCGCTTTTCCTGCATGCTAAAATGCCTCTGGAGTTACAACCAGCCTGAATGATTACCATACTCAGCCACCTGGTGAAGAGCTGCAATTTGTCCAACAGATATTTTTCTTTGCACCCTGATTCCTCTGCCTGTAGTGACCCACCCCCCCCCAAAAAAAAAGCCTCTGGATCAGCATTTGTCAAATCAGTACTTGGTTGCTGGTGACAGTCAGTAAACTCCACAGAATGACTGCTCTCTTCAGACTCGCTGAGTTCCAGAGTGGAAGTTAATTACTCGGACCCATCAGTACTGTACCCAAACGTTTGCATGTGTCCAGACCACACCAAAGAACCACCACTGAGAGTAGACCCAGAATGCTGCAAATGAAATCTCAGAAGGAGCCGAGCTGCGAGGCAGTGCTCCCAGATTTATGGGTTTACCAGTGCTAAGGTGCCAGATCATTATGTCACAGCTCGGCTCTTTCTGAGAGATAAGAACTTTATCCCTCTCAGCACAGATGATTTATAGGACTACTTGGATCTCACTGAAAATCAAAGCAACTCATAGGTGCTGTGTACCAATCCGGAGTCCCTGCACTTTCCACTGCATGAATATGGATGGTGATTTTGTGAATGCTAATGCTCGATGTTATGGATAGCAACAACATGATGATCTGGCACCTTAACACTGGTTTTTATTTAGCCATATCATTCCTACAAGCTACCATAAGTGTGTGTGATTCCCCTTTATGTGCTTCAGCACTGTGACCACTGCCGAATCCCCATAGAAATGGCAAGATTCAGTTTTCGTCCCTGCATCCTGTTTTTTGTATCTGAACCACCGCTAAATATGGAGAGCCACATATAACTGGGAGCACTGGAGGAGCTGCTGAAGGAGCTCCAGACAGGCCCTACCTTAGGAGCTTATTCAAGGGGGGAAACGCAGTAGTGCACCGTGAATGGCACGTGTAGTCCCCAAGAGTCCAGGTAAGAGGGCCCTCGATGGATGGGAAGTGGTGTTGGCAGAGATATAAGGAGATCCTAGCCTGAAAGGCCTGGTGGCAAAAAAAATAAGAGTTGAAAAAATAACGATCCAGATTGTGCAAAATGGATACCACTCCCACTCACTTTGATAGATTGGGTAAATCCAGTTAAAACGTGTATCCTTCCCAAACTACTCGATGTGCTTCAGGCTCTTCCCAAAAATGTATTCTTTTTTTCAGAATGTAATATTCTTTTGTTCTTGTTCCTCTGACAGGGGATGCAGTGAGAATAAGGCAGTCTGTTTCAAGGTTTCCAGTACAGAATGAGGGCATTGGCCTCCCTAATTTTACTTACTGCTATTATGCAGCTCATTTGTCCTTTTTGAGGTCGTTGGCTCCATCCTCTCTCCTCCAGCATGGCTCCTAATGGAAAAAAAACCTCAGGGGATAAATAACTTTTAACCCAAACTTTGAGCCCTATTCATACATCACTGTATGTTAAAAGATTAGCTAATCCTTTTACAGCAACCACAGCAACAGCATAGCTCTGGCCACTCAAGCATATAGGGCAAAAGGTGGGCATATCGCCTAGGGCATCTTTTGACAAGATTACAGCAGCAGGTCATGATCAGGGCTTCATGTTTTCAGCGATTCTGTGGTTGCAGCAACCACCACAGAAACAAGGTCCTGCCACTGGAACAAGTCTCTGCCACAGAAACAGCATATTTGGTGCAATAAAGATGGCCACCAGCACTAAAAACTCTCAACTAAAGTGCTAACATGACTCAGAGCAAACCTAAAAAGCATTAGTGTGAGTTTACTGGCAGCTGCATTATACATCTCTCCACCTGGGTTGCAGAGGTCAGTGGGGCAACCCCTTTCTAGGCCACTGGCACGCAGCTCTGAAACTTATGGTCATTATGGCCCTCTGCAAACATTAGGGAAGCATCAGGAAGTCTGTTTCATGAAAATAAACAGTGGTTCTATTTGCCGATTGCCCAACTGTGGAATAAAAGAGTAAAATTATTGCTAAAACACAAAACAGTAGGCTTTGTGGGCCTGTGTCTAATGCAAAAATGGTCCAGCTGCTCTGTAGCCTCGTGGTAAATACTTACAGGGTGGAAGAGAAAGAGATGTGGAAGCCAAGTGGCACTGATGCAAATGGCACCAGTGGTGTTGAATTGTGCAAGTAGAAGGAAGCAACTGGAGCGGCATTACAGCATAGACCATCTCCACTACACTTCAAGCAACTGAGTGGGAGGGAGCAATTTAACAAACTGCTGAAAAAAAACTAAAAAAAATTTATTTTCCCCATGCCCTTCCTCCAGTCCAAATCATGGTGCCAGAATTGCTTTTAAATGCCTTACCCATACATCTGCTGAACAGTCACAGGCTGCCTTTTTCTGGCCATTCTTTCAGGGAAACTAGATTTTGTTTTGGGGCTCATTTGGGGCTGAAGCCTGGAAACTGGCCAGTGTAATCCCTTGACACAAGGGCGGTGACCCCTCATTGCCCGGTAACTACAGGCCGGATAGTGAGGCTGAACAGAATGGATGATGGGTGGGCAGAGAGGGACAGTGAAAAGGCAGGGATACTGAACGAATACTTCTGCTCAGTATTCACAAAAGAGGAGTGGGGGAGATGTCTAATCCAATTAACAGAAGCACTCTGAATGGGGGGGGTAGATCCCAGTCCATTCACAGAAGAAAGGATTCTGAAAGAACTCCTAAAACTGAAGGTGGACAAAGCAATGGGGCCTGATGGAATTCACCCCAGAATTCTATAAGAATTAAGGGGAGAACTAGTGACACCACTGACTACCCTTTTTAACAAATCATGGGAGGATGGTGTGGTACCTGAGGACTGGAGGAAGATGGATGTGATTCCCCTTCACAAAAGTGGGAGCAAGACAGAGGCAGAAAACTACAGAACTGTCAGTTTGACCACTGTGGTAGGGAAAGTGATGGAATCACTATTGAAGGAAAAAATTGTTGAGTACCTAGAGGCCAGTGGGGCACAGAACCCAAGGCAGCATGGGTTCACAGCGGGAAGGTCATGTCAGATGAATCTAATTGATTCTTTGACTGGGTGACCAAAGTAGTAGACCGGGGAGGGGCAGTGGACATGGTCTACCTAGACTTTAGCAAGGCATTTGACACAGTCCCACACAAAAGATTAATAATCAAATTAACCAGCCTGGGAGTATGTCCCAGGGTGCTAGCCTGGGTAAAACATTGGCTGGACAACAGGACACAGAAGGTAATTGTAAATGGAGTCCAGTTTGAAGAAAAAGGGGTTACTAGTGGGGTACCGTGGGGTCCAGTACTGGGTCCAGTCCTTTTTAATGTCTTTATAGGTGGCATTGCAGAGGGACTGGAAGGAAAAGTATGCCTCTTTGCAGATAACACAAAGATCTACAACAGGGTTGATACACAAGGTAGGGTGGAAAGGATGAGAAGGGACTTGGCAAGGTTGGAGGAATGGTCAGAAGTGTGGCAGCTTGGATTCAATGCAAAGAAGTGCAAAATAATACACCTGGGAAACAAAAACCTAGGGGAAGATTACACAATGGGGGGATAATAACAACAACAAAAATGGAAAGGGACCTGGGGTTAATCATATCAGATGACCTTAAGTTTAGCAAGCAATGTGAGAAGGCAGTAGGGAGGGCTGGGGGGATACTTGGATGTATAGGGAGAGGCATCACCAGCAGAAAACAGGAAGTTGTCATCTCTCTGTACAGACAGTTGGTGAGACCCCATCTGGAGTACTGCATCCAGTTCTGGAGACCCCATCTCTGGAAGGACATAGAAAGGATGGAGGCAGTCCAGAGGAGGACAACTAAAATGGTGCAGGGACTGCAAGAGAAGCCATATGAGGAGAGACTAAAGGAGCTTAATATGTATTCCCTTGAGGAAAGGAGGGAGAGGGGGGACATGATAGAAACTTTTAAGTACCTCAGTGGAATCAACAAAGTCCAAGAGGATAGCATCTTTCAGAAAAAGAGATGTGCAAGAACAAGAGGACACAATCTGAAGATAGAGGGGAGATGGCTCAGGGGCAATGTGAGGAAATATTTTTTCACAGAGAAGGTGGTGGATGGATGGAACAGCCTTCCTGAGGAGGTTGTGGGGTCTAAAACTGTGAGAGAATTCAAGAATACATGGGACAGACAGAAGGCAATTCTTGTGGGGGGTAGGAAGAAATAGGCTGTTGATTAACTAGGATCTACAGTTTATCCTTTTGGTAGGGAAATTGGCAGACTAGGTAGGCCAAGCGGTCCTTATCTGCTGTCAAAGTCTATGTTTCTTTCTATGTTTCTAAGGGTTGAGTGGTTAAGTCACTAGCTTCCAGTTTGCTGAACTTGTCTTTGATTTGTCCCACAATATTAAGACCGGTGTGTCTCATTTCCCAACCTTTTGGGTGCCCGTATCCAACACTGCAGTGACAGAATGCTATGATGTATACACTGTCTGCTCAGCCAGGTGGCCTTTCCACTCTATACTTTCTCTGGAAACCCCTGCAGACTAGAATCTGAAGTGGCCATCCATAGACCCATAGCTGCCATTACTGACTGGTGTAGGGTCCACAGCTCCTCTTAATGGATCATGCCCGTCAATGCCATCAATGCAGTACCACCCTTATACCACCCAGCATGTCATTTCATCCTAAAAACAATGCTTTGGAGCATGCATGGTACAAAGCAAAACCTTAGTAAAATGTATAATTTGGAAGGTTAAAAAAAGGTATTCCTGGTGTGCATAGATCATCCTATATAGAAAGAGCGGTAGTACTGCATCATGCCTGTGTACTGCTTCACCTTGACTGCTGAAAGGACGCCATTATGAAAAATCCATTGTAGTTAGGGCAGAGCATGTTAAATCAATATTTTTGTGCCTGGTATGTATAAACAGATATGTCAAAGTTTCTTAAATCCCAAGCCCCTGTGTTTGTTTAACTCTCTCCAAAGAAATCCTAGAACTTCCCCTGGCTCACTTCGCAGTGTAAGAAAACTTCCAGAAGTGCAGGTCTGGTTAATCACAGGGTGGGGGATGTGACTGTCTTTCTCTGCCTGATTCTGTACATTGCCCTGCAGGTCAGGGTGGGACTGTGGTGAGGTGCATGATGATGTTGGCTATTTTTGTACAGAGCTAGAACTGCCTGATTGAACATTTGCTATTATGGTATTCTCTCTGTTTTTTTTTTATTTATTTCAGTTCTCAGATTAATCATTTGAGCTCAGAGCTCTTTACATAGGTTCCACATTAGTACATTTAGAACAAGTAGGTGATTATACAGAGGATTGAGACAAACAAGGCAATAAGATTAGAATGAGAACATTTAGGTACATTTGGTCTTTAAACAAAGGAATGCAAAAAAATACAGTGAAAACTAAAACTGGAATATGTAAACACAGTCAGATACATACAGGAACAGACTAAAAAACTGTGCCCATCAGGGAGCCTGTTAGTTGTCAGCAACATGAGGGTGTTAGCGCATAGAAGTGCTGGAGACACGCGGTGGAGGGTTGACCCCCAAGTGCAGGGTGCCCGGGAGAGAGAGGAGTCTGTTTGGCAGAAGGGAAGATGGTAGGAGATGCCTCTGCTAGGTGCTAGTGATGGCAGACACATTGAGATTCCTGTATTAAATGGTTCTTTAGGTTCTTTCTGAAGGTCCACAGAGTAAGCAGGCTAACAATGTTCTCATGGAGGGAGCTGAACCACAATGGTGCCCGATAAGCAAAGGACCTTTGTCCTTGAGATGTCTGACATGTTGGAGTCAGGAAGGACTGCAGTTCCGAATTTCAGGTGGACCTGGGATTTATGCTGGGATCTAGAAGTTATTGGACCCCAGTCGGGAGCCGACCAAGGCAGATCTTTTTGGCCAGGAGGCAGGATTGATATTTTAAGCAACCAAAAAGCGTTAGCCAGTGAGCCTTTGTATAGAGATTGCAGGTGTGGGTTAGTCGGTGTGCCCCTAAGGTGACCATGCAGGCATTGTTAAGGGCAGTTTTTATACATCGGAGGGCAGTATCTGTTGCAGAGCCATATATCAGCAGTCCGTAGTCCACTAGGGAATCCACAGAACTGTGGACCACTATGCTGAGGGCTTCAGGGGTCAGGCTCTGCCTATGACGATAAAGCAGCCCTATGCATTTGTTGATTGCTTTAGCTGTGATGTCTATGTGGAGGGCATAGGAGAGTGAGCTGTCAAGAGTGATTCCAAGATATTTGAAGTGATGAACACGTTCAAGAGGAACACCAAACCTATCACATATTGATAGCGGGTAGTTTTTGTGTTTGTTCTGAAGGCTGGTGAACAACATGGTTTTGGTTTTTTTGCAGTTCATTATCAATTTATGATTTCTGAACCACAACTCTACACTGGAGAAGTCAAGCTATAGCTGTTGCTCAAGAGCAATGGGGACAGATCCATTAGAAAAGATAACCGCATCATCCGTGTAGAGGAAGATATGGCACTGACTGGCTAGGAGGAGGCAATTCAGAAATAGGCTAAAAAGGAGAGGGCCCAGTATTGACCCCTGTGGAACACTAAGCACACAGGCTTGGTGTCAGAGAGAATGGTATCTATCCTGACTTGCTGTGAACGGCAGTGTAGGTAGCTGCGGAACCATGCAGCCGCCTCAGGGGCAAGGCCTATGGCAGTGAGTTGGTCAACTAGGAGGGCACGGTTGACCGGGTCAAAGGCCTTTGTTAGATCAATATAGATAGCCCTGATTAGCTGGCCAAGATGGAGGGAATTTGTGGATGAAACCTGTGTATTCCAGGAGGGTTGTAGGGATGCTATGCCCAGTCCTAAAGCCATGTTGCTCTGCGCATAGGAGCATGTGCTTGTCCAGATGTTCCACAAGTTGGTCCGCAACAATTCATTCAAGGGCCTTCAAGAGTAGTGGTAGTATAGAGCTGGGTCTATAGTTCCCGGGTGGGCACGGTCCCCACTCTTGTACACAGGGGTGACTACTGCAGCTTTCCATTTTGGGGGGAATACTGCAAGAAGGAGTGAGAAGTTAAGGATATGGGTGAGAGGGGACAAGATTTCTTCGAGTGAGAGTGAGATTAGTTTCAGATCGAGATTATCCCCACTGAATCTCCCCTTCCCAAGCACTTTACACAGATATTTCCTGGCTCCTGCAAAGGTAATAGTCTTGAAGTGAAAGGGGGATGCGATGAGGATTGCATGGGTGCAGCAGGGATGGTGAGGGAGAAGAAGTCAGCTGGGAGAACATGCTGCAGGTCAGTGAAGGCATTGTTAAAGGTGTTGCCGATAGAGTTAGGGTCTAGGATGTGGAAGCCATTAACGCAGAGCATGGTAGGGGCTGTTTTGGGATCCCACCCAGTGATCTCATTTAGGTTAACCCAGAATTTGCACCAGTCATTCCAGTTCTTGGCTAGGGTATCTTTATAGTATACATTTTTGGCTAAATGGATGGTACTGGCACAGTTCTTCTTCGCACATTTGTAGTTCAGGATATCGGACTGCTTGCCAGTGGCCCTAGCTATATGCTAGAGGTGGTCTCTATTTTTCATTGGTTCAAGGGTGTCAGGGTTCATCCAGGGGTTAAAGTAGCCTTTGATCTTCCGCTTTTTTATGGGAGCCTGGGTGTCACAGATTGTATTGAAGAGGAGGAGAATGAAATGGTCGGTGGGAAGGGAGTGAAGAAAGAGGAAGCAAGGGGCACATGGTAAAAAACAGTGGGGGTACACACTGCATGTGACTGTATTGCAGTCTTTTTTTTTTTTTTGCTGGGGCAGGAAGCAATGTGGGAGCAGAATAAATATGCAATAATCAGAGTATTTCTTGGCTTGCATTTTTCCTGTATAACCGATCAAAATTGACCATTATTATTGTGGGCTAGTGCAACCATCTATGGGCTAGCGCAATTTTTAATCAACTTGTCCGGCTGGCTAGTGCAAAAAAAAGTTAAGGTTGACCCCTGGGTGGAGGCAATGTCTTTTGTTAATTCCTACTGTAAAAATAAAAGACTGAGGCAGGTACAATTTCCTCTAAAGAATGTATTTTACCCAGGAAAGATTACACAGGATAGATTCTGCAAAATCTGACTTGTGCCCGAAATGCCAGAGTCAGGAGGGGACCCTCCTGCATTTAGCCCTCCTTTCCCCTAAAGTTAGGTCATTTTTAAGGCTGCATGGGCAGAGCCTTGCTGACATAGTGTTATGACATAAGAGAGAGAAGGGACTCTGGAAGCACTTGACCAGATACTTAGTCTCCTTCCACTAAGTTCTCTGAGTGGAACTGAAGCAAATCTCTCCACCTCTGTAGTGCTGTTCCTTTGTCTCCCCCCTCCCACTGCTGCACTAGCTGCGCTATTTCCTTGCTCACGAACTGAACTCTTAAACCTACTGACATCTGGCTCACTTATGCATACAGAAATAGCACTTGTTTATATGAGCTAAAGAACTAGGGCCCATTTTCAATTGCTTGGTGTGTTGCTACATGGTCATTAATGTCTGTCTGCACTGCATCAGGTCTAATTATTATACCCAGTCAAGCTGTCTGTCAAGAGTGTTCTGGTCATTTAGTCTACTGCCACTCCGATGTGAAGTCAAACATCTTCCTGTCTTTTGTGCTAAGCATGCGGGCACAAAAGAGGGGGAGTGAGAGAGAGTATGGGTGGCATTGAGTGTTAATCGTAGCTGAAGTTTTAACACAAATGTTCAGGATCACACTATTTTGGCAGGAGTAAGGGACATCTGGTGTTGGCACTCTCTTGGCACTGATGTACGCATCCGCATCGTAAAAATCACGGAAAACGGGTGCTTTTAAAAGTGAAAACTCGGATGCTTTCCTCCATGTATTTCTTTATTAGGGTAGTGTTTTTTGTTTCCCTGCATTGTGGCTCCTCAATTTCTTATCTTGGGGTGTAGGCTGGGCCTGACACAGTGCTTCTCCCCCCCCACATACTGTGAAGGGAGCAATCCTGTCCCCCGGGCTGTCCCCCCTCCGTGCCTATTGGTGGCTTTTTTTTTTAATGGAAAGTGCTCCTATGTGTCAAAAGAGCGGTCGAATCTGGGGGAAATCTGCAGCGAGGAGCCCTGAGCATGGCAATTTCCTGGGCAATTTAAACTAGTTGGAGGGAAGGACTCAGCATTGCATGGGGTAGACTCCCTGGTGGATTCCCGGGTGGACTGTGACATTAGTATTTTTCAAGCCTGCCCAGTGTGTGATGCCCAGGTGTGATGAGACTGGGAATGAGACGTGTGGGATGGGATAGCAAGAGCCTCAGTGGAGAGCCCAAACAGATCAGTGCAATGACGAGGGAGCCAGATGAGGGAGCAAGCCAGTCAGTCCCGCAGTCAGGGAGCCAGTGGATTTAAAGTTTGAGCATGGCTGGGGAGCCCGGTTGCCAGGATGGTCACCAGTGGCAGACCAGCAGCAGTGTGCAACACAGTGGGTGCCTCGGGGGGTGCCTGTGCACCTTGGTAGGCAGTGAACAGTGTGGCCAGCCTAGCGGGGTGTGTGTAAGTGTCCGTGTTAGAGTCATTGCCTGAAGAGGAGAGCTGGGAGGAGAGCCTGGAGGAGAAAGAGGACCAGTACAACAGGTACAACTCTGGGGTACGGGAGTTCTCATCACTCTGATCAGTTCACCACAACAGTACTCACTGCTGCAGGAACTTCTGCCTTGGTATTTTAGCTCAGTCCCTGGGCTCAGTCACTTCAAGTGCCCTTACCTGTCACAGTATTAAGAAAAAAATGCAATCAACCCAGACTCCACGCAACCCCATATTACCTTCCACAGCTATCCATGCAGTTATAGCTTGTTTTTTAGCTTTTCAAGCAGAAGTAAGGGCACTGGAATTGGTAAGGGAAAAATACCTGGGAAAATACCCTGACATGAGTTCATGCAGTCAGTAGATTTCTTAATTAAGCTCCAAGCCGGGGTACAACTCTGAGTCTGCTGAATTTTAAAATGCGGGTTAAAATGTAAGGTGGGGAGAATAATGTGCTGGGGCTTGGAATTGCACATTCAGGGAGCATACAGAGTGACTCTTCAAATGCTGCGGTACTATAATGGAGACCTGAATGGCAATGGAGATTATAGCTGATACTAGAAGTAAGTAGGTAGTGCATGGCTGGGGTTCCCTTTTTTAATTGTACAGATCATCACATCCGGGTTTGGCTTGTCGTGTCTCTAGCTCCAGGCCCTAACCCAGCTGCAACCTACAAGATAAGGGTACAGCAGGAGAGATAGAGAGCTGAGGCTGGCAGAGCCACCCTCCCTCCCTCCCTCTACCAGGCTGCATGACAACTGTGCCCCCCCCCCCGGTATTCCTACTATCAGAGCGGTGTAAAAAGGCAGTACAACTGAACAAATATTGGCTTGCTAGTAAGTTCCCCATACACTAGATAGAAAAGTGGCCATAGCAGAATGAACAGAGTACTCTGCAGCACTGTAAAGAGTCAGCTAGCTGTCTATCTGTTGCTTTAATTCTATTATGATCTACTGCACCCAGTGCAGATACAGTGCAAGGTGGTGTTAATCATAGCTGGGCACAAGTAAACTGAATTGATATCATTTTGAAAAGTTGTAATGTCAAATGTGAATCCTCAAAGGTGAGACTGCTCTTTATCATCAAGCAGTCATGACAGAGAGAGTAGTCCCTTAAGATCTGCCCCCACAGTGTACATGTGTGACTGGCCTGGGGCATTCTACACATTTATTACTTCCAGTGCAGTACTTTTAACTGAAAAACCATCCTGAAACTAAGCTGCTCAGCACAGCAGTTGCTCTAGCCTAAGGATTTGGGCACTGCACTGGCAATTAGGGGATCAGGGTTTGAATCTCAGAACATGCTAATATTTTATTACTCTGAGGCAGTGTTAAGTTACAAACCACATAAAGTTTAACAGCCATTACTAATGCCCCTGCAGGAGTCACAGCCTTGTACAGTAATGTTAAGTACAGACTGATAATCTTTCAGTTAGTGTGACTGGAAGGTCTGCGTGTACCATTTTATACCAACTTGCTTTCTTCTTTTTCTGTCCTTGTTACTTGGCACTATTGCAACGTAAGTTGGTTGGATCCTTTGTTTGCATATTATATGATCCAGGCACTAACAATGTCTGTTTAATACATTTGGAGTTGTTTGCAACTTCATACTGCCTCAGTTTTAATTACTATATAGTATTTGGAGTGCGAACCCTCTTTCCATTTTGTTGCTTGTTGAGGGCTGGCTGCTGTGGGATTTGCAACGCAGCTACATTGTATGTACTATATTTTCATCTTGCCTGCATTAAAATGTAAATACACTAGAAAATGACAGGCATTACTGAAGGAATGAATGTCTAGCAACTGCCTATTAAATTCCAGAGTAAATCATTGCACGTGATCCTGAGTTGGATGTTTGGGACAGTAATGGAGATGATATTGATCCCTGTTGTCGCTGTTGTTTTCTGTCTGATATTCATGAATTTAATAATTATCTGTGAGTCCAACCTGGGTCTTCCCTGGGACATGCCTGTGGATTTGCAGAGCAATACACAGTGTGTGATATCAACGCAGAAATTGTTAGTTAAACGGACACTAAATTATACTTCCTCTTTCTTTTTTAAAATAACTGGCCCGATAACTGGACATTTGTGCATGTGTAGCCCCATTAATGTCTGTAGAGTACTGCAGTACTTGCTGTGCTTACTGTAAATTAATATTGTTGTTCCAATTTTTTATGGCCCCTTATTGCCACTATTTTTTCTGCCTGATATTCATCAATTTAATAATTATCTATGAGTCCGAGAACCTAGTGACATCAGTGGAGAAGAAGTGTAGAGTAAAACCTTCACTGCAGGTTTCTACTTCATTGATGCGATGGTTTCCTTTCAGAACTGATTATTAATTAAAAGAGCAACAGCCACTTTCTTTTTTCCAATGCACCGTTGGTCTTCCCAAAAAAATTACTTAGTTTGCTGGCTTTCTTTTTTTTTCTAGTTGATCTTGCCACTTCCTACCCCTATAGTTTAAACATGGCTCCTGGTAGATTTGCCTTCTGGGATGCTGGGTCAGGATGCCTTCCTTAGTTTTAAACTAATAGTTTAAACCTCAGTTTAAACAAATGTGACAGATGTGTGACGACTGGGAATATGACCAGGTCGGGGAACCCGGTCACCCACACCAATGCTCTCTGGGCGGGTCCCAGGGTTTTGCTCTCAGTGTTGCTGTTGTGGTTGGAGGCAGAACAGGGAGCCAGGCCAAGGAGGCAGTGCTTCTGGGGCTATTGTATGAACGAACATTATTGCTTAGGAAATGTAAATCCAATAAGCCTTACCAACCGGACAGGACAATAAGGTTCTCTTTCAAGATGTGCGAGCCTTAAACCAGGGCTCCAGATCTTCTTCTGTGATGGAGGCACACTAACGACGTATGTGTGTTCTGATTACCAAAAAGCACTATAAACATATTTAAGAAAGCATGCATTCAAAACATGTACACAAGCTTTGACTTACAGTTGATTACTGTTTAACAACATTGTGTGTACATATGATGCAAACCCATAATCACATTCCTCACTTCAAGCGAAAAGGGGTGGTGGAGGCCATAACTGACTCCTTGTTTTTGTATTAAAGGGGTCAATTTTTTGGCCAGCAAAAACAAGAAAAGAGGTCATTTCAGAAATGTGCAGATGAGCATGGTACGACTTTTTTCAGAGAGTGCCACCATCGGGAAGGGACGCTGTTGTTAAAATAAGATTGGGTGGCTTAATTGGTTTATGAATTCTGAATCAGGTGTGTCATTAAAATTTAACTGCTGAATTTTCCTGACGAGAGGTAAAAGGGAGTCAAAACTCCAGTGATGAAAAGTGCCTCTGTATCGAAATGAAAACAAAAGTGCATAGTTAACTGGAAGTATCACTTTTGCTTTTTTCATTTCAACACAGAGACCTATTTTGTTACCGGCATTTTGATTCCCATTTACATCTTGTCATGAAATTTGGGTATAGTTAGACAGTATCAATAATTTTATTACATTTCAGGTAGATCTATTCCAAACTTCAGCTACAGATTGTGCCAAAAGGAATGTGCCACAAAGGCTTCTTTTGTACTGTGTCAGACTCACAGGTTCAATATGGGGTGAATTTGAGGATGGTGTTTGCATCAATATAAACCAGTGATGAAACTGTCATTCCCTTCAGGACGAAACTGTGCGTTACTGTGAGTGATGGGGGTATGGATCATATAGGTGGACATATCATGCCTAAGTATGTATTGCAAGATTGCCATTACACAACCGATAGCTGCTAATATATCACACATAGTCTGACACTCTAATACTACATTCTTGCACGAGTGATCAGATGTGTGTGAAAGATTCAAATGCATTACTCTCAGCACTAATATTTACAAATGGCGATCCTGAGTATGGGTCTGTGAGCGCTACTGAAAGTAACAAACACTCAAACAGGACAACAAGTGATAAAAATGTATAAAAAGAATACACAGAAACGATGTCTGACAGCATAAAGACCTCAGTTTGCAGATGTGCAGTCAGTTTGACGATAGCCACTAAGTGGCACAATTGATAACACTGAAGCACTGCAAGAAAAGAGTAGATGATAATTCATCGACAACTATATATCAGTAACTGTACATTAACTTTCTCTTTCTCCAAATATTGGATGTCAGCATGTTAAAGACAATCATAGCATGACTAGATAACAGGAGTATGCTAATACATAAACAGCGCTAGCCCCCGCATTATGCTCCCCCCAACAAAATCCAAATGGGAGCTTATCTTGGTGCCCACTTGTCTCTTGTGTTGCTCCCACTGGTGGAGTGTCTCCCGTTTGCATGCAGGTCCCCCGTTTATGTTCCCCATTCTCACCACCACAGCCAGAATCCAGAATGTGCTGCAGGTTTCCTCAAGCAGCCCCAGTGTAATTTTGGCCCTTTTCAGGCTCAGAAACTAGGCCGCAATCCACCCCTCCTCACTGTTGCACTTCGGTGATAAGCGGCGATCGCGCATGCGTGAACAACACCCTTGATCTCCCGACTGCGAACTTTGCAGTCAATTGGGAGGTAGCTCAGCGGTCCCGGTACCCCTCCTTATCTAAATGGGGACCAGTGACCTTGACCAGGGCTGAGAGAGCCCTCTTCTTTTAAGAGTGCTGAGTAACAGGACTCATGAATATTAATGAGAGCATTTGGGAGCCTATGAATATTAATGAGATGCTTGTCCTAGTGCAATGGCAATTAAATTATTGGTGCTAGTGACAATCATAAGAATTGTAACATAAATGAAAATAACTGGACACCGAAGGGGCTGATATCTAAGGGGCATAGGCGTGGATAAAATAAAATAAACTGTGTATTTACCGGCTGAACCAGTCTATAGCATTGGGACTCAGGAAAACTGTCTGTCTGTTGCCTAGGGGCACTGTATTTTGGCAGCAGTGACAGGCTAAGGATTGAAGCAAGATGTTTAATCAGGGCAGCATTTAAGAGGGCACAGTTGTAACTACAACACTGTGGGGCAAGCAAACAAATAAATAATCTTCCTGGCTGCACCAGAACTTTATATTTGGATCTGTATCAAAACTGGAAAGGGACTGTAAACACTAGCAGCCATTTTTGTGCAGCAACAGTCAATTGGAAAGCCAGCATTTCTGTGCAGGGATTGTTGGGACAGTGTCGGAGACTCATGGGTCATTGCCAAGTGCATGTGGGGGAAACAGCAGGGACCCAATTCAGTCACCAAAACAGGGAGCCTATTGTGCAACGAGTGAGGCTAATAAATATTCATTTTTATTTATTTTATTTATTTAGCTTTTGTTAACCGGGGTAAGTGCACTAGCCATAAAATGACTATTTTCAGGCACGACCCGGGAGAGTACAGACATGCAGAAACTTAACAGGATAACAAATTATAAGTGCTTTACATACAATTAGTTAGAGAGGATACAATATATCTGAACATACAAAGTAAAGCGCTTTACATACAATGAGTTAAAGTGGATACAATATATCAGAGACATACAAAGTAGACCATTCATAAGTTCATAGGTGCCTATCTATGCAATGAATAGAGAGGACCTTGGACAATAAATTTTCAGGTGGCACATCATATGAACAGAAACAAGGTACACAAAAAACAAAAACAGGTAATACAAAAGGAAGAAATAACCATTGAGAGCAGGGGGTGTCATTTAGGAAAAGGTCGGTAAGTGAGGAAGAGGGGAGCAAGCCATGAAATTAGATTATATGAGTGTATGTAAGTGTAAGGGAGATGCCTGCAGTGCAAGATTCTATATGGGCAGGGAAAGGGAGCCGGTACAGGCTGAGGCAGTAAGAGGGGTTATATAGAGGTGAGGAAATACTACTGTATGGCCAGAGACATCAGTCATTAGGTAGGGTGAAAGCAGGAACAGGTATCAGCAATCAGCAGATTCTTTTTATGAACTAATAAGTGCTTTCAGTCAATCGTTGGGACACCTAAGCAGCCTCAGCCAATAGGGAGCCTCAGAAGGACTCCATAAAACCCAGGTTGAGAGTGTGTTCTAGCGGGAGCACCCCAGCAAAGCAAACTGGGCCTAGTAATTCAGCATGAGCCCCTCCACAGGGAAGGGGCCTTTTCTCTTCTGCCAAGGAGACAAGTTGCTGCAGGCCACAAAAGTCGCTAGCCTGGGGGTTGCCAGAAATTGTCCTCCAGGGCTGGCATCTGCCTTTCCACATTTGAGGAAAACGTGGGTGAAATCTGAATCTTCAGCTGTAAGAGAGCTGCATGCACATTCTGCCTCTGCAGTGAGAGTGCTGATGAATCCTGAAACCCTCAGAGAAAAGAAAGCCATTCTGCAACTGATCTGAGTGAGTAAACTTCTGCTTACAAGTATGAGTTAATGAGAGAACTAGTTGGGGCAGAGAAGCCCAGAGGCCCTGAAGTGCCTATCGTCTGTCTTCACCCTGCATTAAACTGAAGCACAGAAATGGGTGAACAAACGACCAGAGAAGGGTCCAGTGATTTGTGAAATGCTGTTTTATGACTATGTAAAGTGCTTCAGGACTATAAGGAGAGTTTCCTAGCCATGCGGAGCTTTTCCTAGCAGTGCCTGGGATGCCAGAAATGTCTAGATGTCCAATTAAAGCTGCAAACACCAGCGTAGTCAAAAGGGACTTTGTCTAAATTGCCTTAATGTCTGATTGGGAGCTGCAAATGCCAGCATAGCTAAGAGAGGCTTTGCTATTGAGTACAAGGCTCTGGGAAGCATCTGAGAAAGAGAATTTGCTAACAAGTAAAAGTTTAAAATGGTTGGGAGCCATGCCTCAAGCTTTGTCTGTGATGGAAGAAAAAAAAAGATTTAGTCTAAAAGGGACTCTGTAAACTTTGGGTCTGCCCTAGCCTTAGGGGAAATCACCCATGCTTGAAAGACTGTGTCCTGTGATCCGCTCTGGGAGCCATGACCATGGCTCTGGTTGCACACACCCCCCCGTGAAAAAGTGTGGGTGCTTGTCTCTAAAATGCTTGGGAGTGCACCTCTGGTTTTGACTCTGGTCCTCAGCAGACTGCACTGGCTGCTGATCAGGTAGAGGATTTTCTTCAAGGTAGGCCTTCTGACTTACAAGACCCTACACAAAAGGGGACCTGTCTATCTGCAAGATCTCCTTGTCCCCTACCATCCACCCCAGGCACTCTGTTCTGCCGGGGGAGGTTTCCTTGGAGTTCCCAAGGGTTAGGTTGCAGCACTCTGGGGACAGGGCATTCTTGGTTGCCGCGCCTACCTGGTGGAACTCCCTTCCTGTTTACTTGAAGGAGGCTCCCACGGTAGAAGCCTTTAAAAAGGGTCCAAAACCTTATCTGTTCCAGCAAGCTTCTTTTAATTGATTATTTGTCTGTTTTAGTGATAGATGAATTTTTAAATCCGCTCCCAGCTGAATTGTTATGTACATCTTTGTACATTATTTTATATTGGTGTTTATTTTTATTGTACAGCACCCAGTGCCCATGGAAATGGGTGCTTTTATAAACAAAATATCTGTCTATCTATCTATCTATCTATCTATCTATCTATCTATCTATCTATCTATCTATCTAACCCAGCTAGCAAAGGGTTATGTCTGCCACGCCGGGCACATGACTAGAGATTGTGACTACTTAATGCAACTGCTAAAGGTATAAATGTGCTGAGTGCAATGCATTCCACTCGGATTGGCCTGGGACATAGCCTGGTAGTGTGCCAGCTAGGGTGCTGCCACATGCGCTCCCCCTGAGAGGTATAGCCTAGAGGTGGGGGTTCAAGTGTGCTGGCCCCGGTCCCAGCCTGGTCTTTCCAGAGAGTGATTTTGGCCCATAGAGGGGCACTGCCAAAAGCAGTTAAAGTGTTGTTTCCATGTGCAAAAGCTGTATGATCTTGCAGTCAGAAAGGGGGTTACCTGGCTGTAAGCCTTTGCCTGCATCTTATCCTCCGAAGTCAAAGCCTGCCTGCTGAAATCACCTAATTCTGCCTTGTACAGCTTGAATGTGACTTACCGATGAAGACTTCTAAACAGTGAGTACACAGGGACCAACCCTATTATTGGAGGGACATATACATAGTTAAAGTGTTGCCATGTTTTGCGATCTACTGTCAGGATGTGTGCTAAAAGTAAATTTAAAGTGTGATCTGCTTATTTTCTTTAAGAGCTCCAACCAGCTGGCCAACAACAGCTGCACCGAACAACAGGCCTGCAACTTTAAGAATTTTAGTACTGGGTACACAGGTTAAATGTGTGGGATTACAAGGTTCTAATGCATTTTCTGGGACTGGTACCAGTGTGGGTTTAAAGTAACTGTGTCATCTTTTCTAGGGTAGCTAACTTAGACAGCATCAGGGTTCTGAATGCCTCAGAGGTTGGTGGGTGGCCACTGTGATTGATGCCTAAAGGTAAAGATGCCAAATAATTATTGTGATTTTAAGCCAATCTAAAACAATTCCCAACTCCAAATCCAAATGTAATTACTGTAAATAGCTTGATCTCTATTCCAATTGACCCTTCCTAGCCCTACCCCATGTAAATAAATTGTTGTTGTTTCTGCATAATCCTGTCTCGTTAGCAATTTATTAGAGAGAGTCAATAATTCAAAATGTGTTGAATTGTTGGGAAATTTTACTGGTTCATGTTTGGAATGGCACATTGGTGTTGTGGGTGGGTATAGCATCCCAGGGAATTGTACCAGGTTTTATCTAGCCACTTTAGTATACTCTAGGTGGAGGCACTGCACAATTTTATTATCTTGGGGAAGAACCAGTTTAACGTTAAAGTAAGGACCCAGGCCCCTCAACCTTGTTTCGGACAGCAAGGCAGGGGTAGTGTAGCCCTTCAGATACCCAGTGCCAGGGTTACATTTATAAATAAATTATGAAAATCTATTGATTGCACAGGCTTTTAACATGCAATATAACACTGCGGGCATAATGTCAGCAGTGACAGTGATGCAATATGTATTGTTTGTATGTATTGTTTACAAGACTGCATTTTAATCACAGCTGCCAATAATCCTCATGCATTTGACAGAGTACACAGTACAGTACAGTACAAACATGCAGCAGCCTTGAAGAGATGTCAGTGAAGCAACTGTTGGTTGTGACTCACGTAACAACTTTTTGATTATCGTGACTCAGAAACTGACTGACCGTGATTTTTCACAGTGAGATTTTAACAGCACTGCAGTCTATAGCAGATGGCAGTTTGGCAACTGCAGAACACAACTCACAAAATGAGTGACGGGATTTTCACAATAAGTTTGTAACAGCACTGCAGCCTTGGGCAGATTGCAGTGAAGCAACTTCAGATCACGACATAATGTGGCTGACAAAATTAACATAGAGAAATTTTGACAGCTGCCTCAAACTCCTCAATTAAAGTGATACATTATCATAGCATCAATAAATATCCTACAGCATGTGCAAATGTGAAATAGCACAGTGTATATCATGAAGTAATGAACAGCTAGAGAACAAATACCACACAATAACAAAATGTAATTCTGAACCTTTAGCAAATGTATGATGAAAAGAATGTATACAAAGTACAAAAGTGCAAAATATGCAGTTTGAACAAAAATATATCAAAAATATAAAAAAGATAGACTGTAACGAGTGAGACAAGCATTCGTCAATGCCGAATGTTTGCTTGCTGGCATTGGCAGTGGTAGTGTAGAAGTTACAGAGCTGCGTAATAGGAATGGCAGTGAAGTATTGAACTGAAGCCAACCACACCACCACCCTGCAGAGAGTGACAGGCATTGGGGTGTGCCTTTGGGTCGTCAGGCATAACGGCCACACCATTTCACCACACCCCACCCTGCAGACACTGACAAGTGTCACGGTGTTCCTTGGGGTCTTTGGCTCTTATGCGCACCCCATTTCATTAGGAAATGCGAAGGAGATGGGTGCGATATAGAGAATGGGGTGAATGAAAGAGTCCAAGGCATACCTCGATGCCTCTCACTGGCTGCAGGATGTGGAATGGTATGAGCATTACAGGCAAGAATCCCAAGTCACACCCCTAATGCCTGTCATTCTCTACAGGGTTGGGCATTATGGTTGGGAACCCTAATACCTCAGGCATTCGTTGGTATTTTCATTCCAAATTTTCAACATGTTTTTTTTTTGTGACCCCACCTCATGAACAGGAGGAATATCAGTTTGTTAGCGGAAAGCTGCTTATGCACAGTGACTACGGCATTTAGCACCACAGGTGCAAAAATATTCGAACAGGATGTAAAAATGAGCGGTACTGTTCATGGGGAGGTGTAAAAATGGCAATGTTGCAAATCTGCAGTAAAAATATTAAAAAAAATGGTGAAGTCACGAGCGTACATAGAAACTGCGCAACACACACCCGTAATATAATTAGGTTGGGGATTTTTTACAGCAGATTGTCAACTCGGGCATTTTGGTGCCTCCAATCATGAACAGTGTCACTGTGATTTTCTTTATCTGTGCCGAACAATGATTTCCCACAGCGTCCACGCATCTCTGCACTGAAATTGTGAAAACACACTTCAGCCATGTTGTGAAAAATGACAGCTGTACTGTTCATAAGGAAGTGTGGAAAAATGCCACTGGTGAAAATCTGGACTGGAAATATTACAAAGTCATGAACTTACGAGGGTGCGTGGAAACTGCGCAATGCTCACTCTCAACACAGTCATTTTATGGATTTTTGTCACCAGATTTTCAACATAGCCATTTTAAGACCTCTGCTCATGAACAGTGTAACTGTGATTTTCTTAATCTGTCCTAAACATTGCTTTGGCACACCAACAGCACCATTGTGCACTACATGTGCGAAAAAACATTTTGGGTGACATATGAAAAATGGCAGCTGTACTGTTTATAAGGAAGTGTAATAAAATGGCAATGTTGAAAATCTGGAGTGAAAATATTAAATTCGCAAACTTACGAACATGCATAGGAACTGCACAACACAAGCTCGTAAAACAGTCATTTTTAGGAATTGTTTCACCAAATTTTCAACATAGCTATTTTAAGACCTCTGCTCATGAACAGCATCACTATGATTTTCTTAATGTGTCCCATACATTGATTTTGCACATCGACTGCGCCATTGTGCACTACATGGGCGGAAACACGTTTTGGGTGAGATGTGAAAATGACAGCTGTACTGCTCATAAGGAGGTGGTAAAATGGCAATGTTGAAAATCTGGAGTGAAAATATTGAAAATTACAACTTGCCGAAAGGCATGAGGGAATCTGCGCAACGACGCCAGAAACAGAACATTTTAAGAATTTTTTCACCAAATTTTCAACATAGCCATTTTAAGACCTCTGCTCATGAACAGTGTCACTGTGATTTTCTTAATTTGTCCTGTACATTGATTTCGCACACCGACTGTGCCATTGTGCACTACATGGGCGGAAACACATTTTGGGTGAGATGTGAAAAATGACAGCTGTACTACTCATAAGAAGGTGTGGTAAAATGGCAATGTTGAAAATCTGGAGTGAAAATATTGAAAATTTGCGAACTTATGAGCGTGAGGAAACTGGCGCAACGCACGCCGAAAAATAGTAATTTTGGATTTCAAATTTCAACTATTGCTTTATCTTTTTCATCGATGTCATTGTCATGGCATTATTCAGGCCTCGAAAGGGTGATTTTGCGAGTGACTGCGTAAATCACCCTTCGGCCCGAATAACGCCATGACAGTGACATCATTCATGAGGATGGTCCCAAACCCATGTTGAAAATTTGCAAAATTCCAAAAATGCCTGAGATATGCAACAAAGTTGAAAACCCCATCTAGCCCATTATATAGCTTACCGGCATTTCCTCAGTTCAAGCGGTCGGCTTTGAAGAGTGCAGGCGTGTTCCCGATCCAGCAAAGATCATCGGCGAGCTCCGAGGCACGTATGGGGTGAGGGGGTGGGGAAGTAGGGTGCGCAGTGGGTGGGTGTGGGTTGTGGGGGGGGCTGGGAGAAGCACCGTGGGACCGTTTTATTTTGCAGGTAAAAAAAAACGACGTGGGATGTTTGCCACGCTGGAGGCTCTCAGCGTGGCACAAGGATAACTTGGGGGGCCGTGGAGCCGGCGGGGATTGGGCACCCGTTGGCCATATGATCGGTTGCCACGCTGGGGTGGGCTCCCAGCGTGGCACCCAGCTCTCTGGGGGTGAGGACAGTGGAGCCCGGCGGAGTTGGGCACCCTGTGGCTATTTAGAGGAGCTGCCTTGGGGTGGGCACCCAGCGTGGCATGTGGAAGGCTTTGGGGGGGTGCGCAGCACATCCCCCGTCGGCTATACGTGTGTGTGGATGGGGAGGGCAGCACGCAGTATGCATGCGTTTTTGTGTGTGTGTGTGTGTAGGGGGAGCTGCGCATGAGCAGGTGATATCTTATCGCTGCTCACTGAAGCGTAGCTCCCCCTTTCAGCTGTATGCCACTACATTTTGGAACTTGTCATAGACAGCTCCAGCATGCATTGGCTTACAGGGCCGCGCCAGCCAACACACTGACTAATTTGGAAGAGCGGGTGAAAGACCACCGAAATCTCGGATGATGGCACTATGTTTCTTGCACATGTGTGCAAGCAAACATAAAAAGGAAGACAAGGGGAGGGATTGTACAGTGAAAGGGAGGATGACAGTACAAAGGGGATCAAGAAAAAGCAAACACTGTTTTTTTTATACACAGTTTATGCCCCCTTACTCATTGCAACTCGTTCCTTTCCTCCAGGACTCCTAAGGCATCCTTTGCAGCTCTGTCAGGATTCCAGGAAACTCAGTGGGCCATCCCTCTTCCAGCCACGGTTTACCACCCCAGGCGGGGAGGGGGGAGAGTCTGGGTGCCCTCCCCCCAACTCACAGTAGCGCGTCAAGTGGTCTCCGCCGAGTCCCCAGAGCTGGTCTGGTGGCTGAGGCACAGAGGCCCTTCTCCAGGTGCAGGTACAAGGATTTCCTCTTTCTCTTATGGTTCCCCCTAAGCCCCTGAGGATGTCACTGTTCTGGGAGGTCCAAGGAGACATGCGCATGTCTAGACGAGCCACCGCTTCGGACCTCAACTGACGTCTTCCCCTTCCCTGACATGTGGTCCAGCTACACTGCCACCTCTGGTCACCCAGGTGGCAGTATAGCAGCAGGACCCACAACCCACCCTCCCTGGAGGAGTGGAGTAGCCCTGCAGGTGCTCAATCCTCCTCATCCGGCAGGCCCTCCGATGACTCAGATTTGTTTCCGAGCCTGGGTCGCTGGTATTGCAAGCCATAGCTCTACTTCTGCGCCAGCAAAAAAAAAAAACAGCAAACAATCTTTTTTTTTTTATTTAGTTGTTTAACCAGGTATAGCACACTAAGCTGAAAGCTTTTTTACAGGAGGTTAAGTGACTTGCTTACAGTCACACAGTATGCAAGTGGAAGCTGTGGGATTCAAACCCAGGTCTGGTCTGCTAGATGTCACCAAATTTTCAGCTTAGCGCCTTAGACCACTGCGCTATACTGCCTCCAGTATCTTGAATAATCTTGAACAAACACTTCTGCTCAGTGTTCACAGTAGAAGGAGAAGGGGAGGGACCATGAAAAGGTGCCAGGAACTTGATAGGAGGGAAATGGACATTAGTTCATTTTCTGTGAAAAAAGTCCAGAAAGCACTCACTAACCTGAAGGTTGACAAAGCTATGGGGCCAGAAGGAGTCCATCCGAGGGTAGTGAGGGAGTTCACGGGGTACTAGCTGCACCTCTGACAGACCTGTTTAACAGATCACAGATCAGTGTGGTCCCATAGGACTGGAGAAGGGCAGATTTTATTTATTGTATAAATCGGATTTACAACCTTTGAGCCAGAGGCTCGTTTACAAAGGTACCTCATCACAGAGAAGACATACAGAGTCAACATATGTACAGAATACAATCATACAGAGAAACATAGTTTTACATAGTTGCTTGAACATAATGAGTAACTGAAAACATTTGAGACATGACAGGTTGGTACCAGCAGGTATTGGCAGAAGAGACGGAGCCCATGGGGGAGAGGGGTGAGGGGTAGTTCAGCCCAGAGAGCTATGTCAATAGTGATTGAGAGCAGCAGAGCATCTCTTAGTGACAGGTGCAGCAGTGGGTGTTGAACAATTGGTTCTGTAGGGCAGTTTTAAAGGGGGCAATTTTGGTGGTGTTGGAAATGGCTGCAGGGAGCGAGATGAACAAGGACAAGGCTCTGTAGCTGAATGATCTCTGTGCCTGGGTGGTCCTAGTTCTGGGTACCAGTAGTGTGACCTTGTCAGTGGTTCAGGTAGTGGGTCTGGAAAGTTTGAGCTGGATGGAGGCAGAGAACCCATGGGGCGAGAGCCTGAGTAGAATTTTCTTAGTTAATAGGCAAGTTTGGTAACAGAGGCGTTCATCAAGGCTAAGGAGTTTGACAATGTCATAGAGCTGACATGTGTGGGCGAGCCTAGGAGCACTGGTCACTAGTCTGTAAGCCTTGTTTAGGGTGAGTCAAATTTTGTTGAGGGATGTGGAGTCAGCAGCACCATAGACTGGAAGGTCGTAATCGACAAGGGCTATTACTGAGGATGTTACGGAAGTCTGAGGGCATCAGGTGGGAAGCAGTCCTTGAGACGGTAGAGTATGCCAGGATGAGCGTTAGCAGCAGAAGCGAGGGCTATAATGTGGGTATGAAAGGTGAGGGCTGAGTCAAAAGTGATCCCAAGGTATTTGTAGGTGTAAACTTGTTTAAGTGGTTGATGAGTTCTGAGGAGGATTTGGAGGGGGTTGTTGCTGGCTTTGTTCTGGTGGTGGGCAAAGAGCATTGTCTTCCTTTTTTTGAGGTTGATGACTAGTCTGCTCTCCTTAAACCAGTTTTCAGCATCATTGAAGGAGTGTTGGAGGGAGTCTTGAAGGGAGGTTGGATTTCAGTTGGCAGCATAAATAACAGCATCATCGGTGTACAGGAGAATATTGCCAGAGCAGGCACTGGGCAGGGTGTTTAGGTAGAGGCTAAAGAGTAGTGGGGCCAAGATAGAGCCCTGGGGAACCCCTGAGTGAATGGGGTGGGTTTCTGAAAGCATCCGATTATTTTTGACATGCTGGGAGCGGGCTGATAGTTAACTCGCGCACCAGGCAAGGGGGCCACCAGAGAGCCCTGTATGGTTGATGGCATTTAGTAGGAGGGGGTGGAAGATGGTGTTAAAGGCCTTAGAGAGGTCAATGAACACTGCTCCAGCTAGGGAACCAGAGTCCAGGGAAGAGTGCAGGAAGTTGGATAACTCCATTAACACTGTACTTGTGCTGTGACCAGCATGGAAGCCATGCTGTTCTGGGCAAAGAATGTCATATTTTGCTAGATATTCAGTGAGTTGAGTGGCTACCACTTTTTCTAAGGCTTTGGAAAGGGGGGGGGAAGGATAGAGATTGGATGATAGTAGCTGGGGGTGGACCTGTCACCTCCTTTGTGAATAGGTGTGACTATAGCTGTTTTCCATGCTGTGGGGAATTGCCCCAGGCAGAGGGACTGGTTTAGTAGGTCAGTGAGTGGGACCAGGACATCATCCAGGACCACCCAGAGTATTTTTGGATCCAGGGAGTCGCTGCTAGGACTGTTGCTGTTTAGTGCTTTTAAGCAGGAGTCGTCTGGCTTCCCAGATGGATATTTTGCATAGGTAGAACCTGGGGCATTGTGGATCTGAGGGTGGTGGGTTGGGGGTTGGGTCAAAAAGGTTAGTCGGGAGGACAGGGCTAAGATCTGTAAAGGAGGAGTTAAGGCAGTTGACAATGTCAGTGGAGTCAGTAAAGGTGGAGCCATTGACCATAAGTTGGGCTGGGGGGAGCGTGATTTCCAGAGACACTTGTTTACCGGGATTGAGAAAGGGTATATTCCATTTTGCACATTGTAAAAAATGGTATTGTCACCAGTGTCTGCTAAGCCAAAATCCGTTTTTTTCCGGTATTTGGTTCTGTGTACTTTATTTAACAATTTTTAACTCTGCTAACATGCATTTTAGCAATTTTGACCTCCACTATTGCACATCCTTCCATCCTTGTACCAATTTAAAGTTCCTTTAGGTACAAGATGTGATGGCAGCAGCAGCACTACAACCCCCATCCCTATGGCATGATGGAAGCAGCACTACCTCCCCATCCCTTAGGTGCAATGGCAGCACCAACAGTACTATGGCCCCCATCCCTCTGGTTTGATGGCAGCAGCAACAGCACTATGACCTCCCTCCCTCAGGTGTGACAGAAGCAGCAGCACTGTGGCCCCCATCCCTTAGATGTGATGACAGCAGTACTACATTCCCCATCCACCAGTGGTGATGGCAGAAGCACTACAGCCCACACCCCTTCGGTGTGATGGCAGTAGCAACAATGCAGTCCACATCTGTCTGGGGTGATGGCAGTAGTGACTGCATTATGATCCCCTTTCTTCAACACCCACACCCCACATGCACAAGTTACAAATAACTTGGTCTCTTTGCTTGTTAGAACTCAGATGTGAATTAATCTGAACCATCACTGCTAAGGTGGACTACCTTTGTTTTTTCCTATCTATAATTTAACTGCATGCATTGGATTTCTGTCTGTGACACCGCTGACCAGGATTAGGGAACAGACTTGGGTGTTGGGGTGCCAGCTGGTGGGTGAGGGCTTGAGTGTCCAACAACCACTCACCTTCCCTGAGGGAGGGAGGGTGGGTTCACGACTCAGCATTTTGTGTCCCCTGGTGGAGGCCAGAGGCATGACAACACATCGGCCCTCACTGCGGGAAGGAGCATGAGGAATGTCGACTTGTGCCTTGACATCATGTGGCCTGTCGCGCTCCAAAGAAAATAGGAAAACACCCGCTGGCCAACCAAAGGACAGCTGCTGGTCCACCCATAAGCCGGAAGCCCCAAACATGTGTCCATTCTGACCCCTGCCATGCCCAGGATACACAGGAAGCTCTTTGGAGCAATTCTTCTCCCCTGGCAGCCTCCCACAGGAGTAGGGGCCTACTCAATAAAGGGTTACTTTGGGTTACCTGGTTGCACAGTAGTGAGAGATAGTGGATGGTGGTCGGGACTCAACAGCGGTGGTAGGGGGCCTTGGTAGGCCTGAAGGAGTGGATGGCCAGGGGGTCGGAGGAGCAAAAAAAAAAATGCTTGAATTTGCTTCTTTGAAATAAAGTGTCTTCGCCTAAAAAATCCACAAGTGATTAGTGGAGGACCTACAAATGGATTCATGCATCTCCCAGACATGTGGATGCTTTTTTTTTACTTGGTGTCCATGAAAAGGGTGTCTCCCAGTTTTCATGTCTGAACTCAGATGTGAATTGTGCACCACTCTGCCTATCAGCATCATACAGCCCCTGGGGTCCTACCTACTGTATGTCATTGAATGTGCTTTCAAAATCCACTGGCCAAACATAAGTACACTTAAATACTTCACATTTGCTTTTTGTTGAAGCAGTCTATGAGAAAACATTTTGTTGTCACAGAGACTGAAACAGCAGGTGGGAGAAAAGGTGCAAATGATCTAAGTCACCTAAATGGGTTGCTGACTGTGAAGTCTTTTCATAAGTAGTAAGGCAGTTTTTCCTTGTGAACATACTTTCATTCAGATTAGTTTTCATTCAAACAACTGAGGATTTTGAATCGCCCTGTTGATTATAAACTTCAATAAGCTAGTTGGTAACAGTGATCCTACGTTTAGCAATCTACAGCCTAGATGCTTATATGCAAAGAATACAATAAAAACCTGACTATAATCTAAAAGCAAGCTTATAAAACACATAAAATGTAGTTGAACATTTATTTTTTCCTATGCAAAATCATTGCAGCCCAAGTAAAACTCAAGTAAATTATATGGTACTCTGACTACTATTCTATGATGTAGTACTAAACATATATTGGTATTTTTTTATATTCTTTGTAAACCAGGTAAGGCCCACTAGGCAGAACTGCCTGTTTTCAGGAGCGACCTAGAAGCACTGAGGAGGTTAAGTGACTTGTTTGGAGTCTCACAGAATGCAGGTGGAGGTTGTAGGGAATCAAACCCAAGTCTGCTGAATGTACCCAGTTCAATCACTGTTTGTTATTCTAACCACTAGGCTATACTGCCAGCCATAATAACACCCATATACAATATTTTAATATATAATTTTAATAATAGTGCACAGTACATACAGTACAAATTATGAACATTAAACACTTTACATTTTACTAAAACTGAGTTATTCACCACTCCATCTGATTATTTTTTCTTACACCAAAGTGGATGAATAGTTGACAGAGCACTGTAAATAGCTTCTGATCAGGCTTCATTATTCTACATCCAGAAACAGATAACATTTGTTTATGCTGGATTTATTTAATATTCTTACTCTATGGCTCACTAAATAGAATCTAACACTGTATGAGGCAGATGTTTTTACATTTTGGAAGTGAGGCAACACATCTTATCCATTTAGGATTCATGTTAGAAACAGAAGTCTTTCTTCATATTTAAAACATATTCAAGTGTCAGTGTATTCATTTAGTAGTTTATGCTGACTAATATATGCTGTAGAAAACAGTAAAGGATTTATTGTGAAGCACTCGGGATCTATAGTAGAACTCCTGCAATTTCCAGCAAGTTTTGCAAAAAAACTCTGCAATTTCAGGTTACTTTTCCTGCAATTTTCCAGTGGCCCTGCCCATGTGTGCTGATACTTGTAGACTCTTAGGCACATACTACAAGAAAACTGTGATTTCAGGAAGGAAAGCAGTCCTCAGGTGATGAAGATGTCGGTGGGAAGCATGGGTGGTTAAACTGAATGACTGATTATAACAAAGCAGTGCGGGTGATTTCCTGACTGACTCTATACGTAACAAAGCAGAAAGAATGCGAAGCACAGCAGCATTCATTTTAAAATGCTGAAATCTGTGTCGGCCTGCTGGCACTGCGTTAGCACTATTGCTTGCAATGCCAGCGACCCAGGGTCAGAAGTGAACTTGGGTTGCTGGAGGTCTGGCCAGGGGAGTAGGATGGAGCACTCGGGGGACTGCTCTCCTCCTCCGGGGAGGGTGGGCTGCAGGTCCTGCTGCTTTACCACCACCACCTGTGTGACCACGGATGGTAGTGCAATGGTGCTGCAGAGTGATCAGGAGGGGAGGACGTTAGCCAGGATCTGGAGCAGTGGTATGTCTCTATGTGACCACCTCCTTAGATCTCCTCTAGTGCCGGTGCCCTCAAGGACAGAGACCAGAAAACCAGGAATAATCACCCCACATCGGCCACTGGCAGAAGGGACCCAGGTGCCCCAGACTTCATAACCATGCTCTATGAGGGACCCACTGGGCTACCCGACACACAGTAAGGTAGTGTGGACGGGTGATCTGGGGTCCCCTCCCTTCCCACCCGGGGGGGTACAACCCAGGCAGGATAAGGGCAGGTCCACAGGAGCTCCTGAGCATTACCTGGGGGTGAAGCTAGGGGATACCCAGCCTAGAGATCTCTGAAAAGTGGAGAATGATGCTGTGAGAAGGGGACGTAGAAAGAGAAAATAAAAAAAATTTAAAAGGATGCTGAAATCTTAGAGATTCTGTGCAGTGACATGAAATTTCCGTGAGGCACCGGTACAAGAATTCAAAATCCACATACCAAGCAGGATTCCGTGATTGCTACTGGTGTTACTGGTAAAAATGGAAAACCAGGGTCCCTGGTGATTTCCGGTTTATTTCTTTTATATTGTCCCAGAAGTTCCGGGCACCCCCCCATGAAGTGGGGAGGGTGGCCTGGTAGTGGTCTGCCTTGGCTTTTCAGATGGCCCACGTGCGCCTATTACGTGCAGCGTTATATGCTTGTCTGTCAGCCATCCGGCCAGTCTAAGTGGCTATAAGCCAGAGTTTATCCCGGTCCCTGAGCAGTTGGAGTAGGGCAGGGGTGACCCAAGGTGCATTTTGCCTTTTGGACCGGATCATGGTGAAGGGAGCAAACAGATCACAGGTCATGTTAAAGGCTTGTGAGAAGAGGTTGAGGGCAGCGTCAATGTTGGTTGCATGGCAGATGGGAGACCAATCAATATCAGCGAGGAACTGTTTGAGTTTTTTCAGTCCACCTGGGCAGAGACGCCGGCAGTGGGTGGCTTGGGCTACCAGCTTGGGGGTGGGGCAGACCAGAGGAATAGGAGAGGGGAGTGATCACTTAAGGAGTCTGGGAGGACACGAATATCCTGAATCTTTTGGGGGTGGTTGGAGATAATGACATCTAGAAGGGTGCAGGTCCCAGTAACTTGGTTACGTCTAGTGGGTTGGGAGATGAGTTGGGTCAGGTCTAATGCAGCGAAGGTGTCTTTTATTGGTGAGGCAGAGGGACTGTGCCAGTTTATGTTGAGGTCTCCGACTAGGACTTGTTATGCTTTACGGGGGAGGGAGGAGAGATATTCAGTGAGAGACGATATAGTTGGGGTCTGGTTCCTTGGGGGAATGTAGCAGACTGGAAATAGAGCGGACTCTTGGATGGGTCTGGGGTAGGTTTGAGGATAAGGGCCTGGGCACCATCTACTAGCTTGGGGACAGGGAGGGCATGGCCAGTGATGGTGTCATGAGCATAAAATGCCCAACCACCACCACGTTTACCTGTTCGATCCTCACGATATAGGGTGTAGCCTGGAAGGGAGACAACGGAGTCTGGGATGGACTTAGTTAGCCAGTTTTCTACTAGGGTTATGATGTCTGGTTGGTGTAGTGTGACCCAGCACTGAATGGCAGAGAATTTTTTCAGTAGGCTGCAAATGTTCATAGATGCAATACAGAGTCCATTGGACCTGGTTGGTGGACTAGTGGTGGCAGGGCCTGGGTTGGGGTGGATATTATTATTTTTTTTTTTTTGTTGACCGGGTAAGTGCATTAGACAAATCCTGCCTATTTTCAGGCACAACCCAAGGGAGGGGGATACAGATGAAAGCCAACTGACCTTGAACCAGATTAAGCTGTTGGTGGTATTTTTAGTGAATGAGGGAAATTTGGCCAGGACACCAGGGGAATTCCCCTACTCTGCTGCTGCATTTCTGCCAGCAGGGGGTTTGGTCGTCATCAGGATGGCCACTCTGCAGCTGACATCGAAGGAGGAGGTTGCTGGCTTGCTAGGAGCGTTAGCCTCTGCTCCCACAGACAGTGTTATGGAGGCTGTTTCTCAATCGGACTTTGATTCAGATAATGATTTTCAGGATGCTCCACTTGTATGGGCAGATTCTGCTCTTCAGTCAGGCCCTGACGATTCTGTTTTGCCCATTTTGGATTTATCTCGAGGATTTGGTGATCCCGATTTAAAACTTGTCGTTCCGACTGACCCTGTGACTTCAAAGGAACAGTTGCAAGACTCTGTGGTATCCCCGGTTTGCAGCGCGGCTACTTCTCCTGAATTTCCTACAGATGTGCTCTCGTCTGGTGATTCCGCGTTGAGCGGTAAGACCCTGTTAAATATGTTTATTTCTAACCATGCCCTTGGTGTTTTGCCTTCTCCTGTGGCAGCTTTGGCTGTACGTGTTGTGGACTGCTTTGAGAAATCTCTAATTTTGACTTGTACTGAGTTTGCCGATATCGATACGGCTCGGTCTCTGGACAACACCAAGTTAATTACAGCTTCTGTGGAGCCTGTCTCTGAAAAGCGCTCGCAAGCGCGAATTAGTTCTGTCAAAGCAGAATCTCTGCCTGTCATACTACAGTCGGCTGTTTCTGCACTGGGAGCTCCCGAGGGGAGCGGTCGCATTCCAGAGACAACTTTGTCTGCTCACAGCACTCCTAGCATAGCGGCAGCACTACTACGGGCTGGCAGTAAAATCGCAAGTTGTAGCGAGTGCCTACAGCCTGAGGGAGTGCATTCTGCTCTGCTGAATGAGGCTTCTAGTTCTGATGTTGGGTGCAATATCACTACAGCAGGGGTGGGCTCCTCTGCGTTTACACAGAATGTTTCAGTTCCTTTATTGAAAGCTGCCGGGTTTGTTTTCAAAAAAAATCTTCCTTCTATGGATATTCAGGAGAATTCTGCTATCATTTATCAATCATCGGCTACTTCTCAAACAGGGGTCACTGAATTCACTTTTGGGGCCTCTAGTATTCAGCGGCCTAAACGGGTTATTGAGCCACCTACAGTGCCAGCCTCTGTTTCCCTTTCGAGTGATATTCTTCAGCAATCCTGGTCTCTGGAGCAAGCTCTTTTGGGGGCGGGTTGGTCACAGACTCCCTCTGGGGTTTGGAAGCCTGACCCGGTTTGGGATTCTGAGTTTCCCCTTTCTCAACATTCACCTGAATGGAAACCGATTCCACAGCCTAAGGACTTGGCTAGCAACAAGCATACTATAGCTATAGGAACTGGGCCTTCACCCCTTACTTCCCCTCCTCAGGTTACAGTACCCCCCCTCCCCCTTACAAGCATTGATTTGCCACTTCAGGAGAAGAGTGCCCCCTCACAGGACTCCTCCTCGGCCCAACTTCCTACAACTGCAGGATTGCCTCCTTTAGTGAATGAAGTACCAATTCAGAACTTTTCCATGCCCAAATTCTCATCCCAGAAACCCCTTATGTCCGAGCTTTTTTCTTCTTCCAAAAGGGAAGCGGCACCCCGACGACATGCAGTTCGAATACGATATAAGGGGCGCCTGCAGGACAGGCCTGACAGACATTATGTGGGTAAAATGCTACTGAAGGATTCTTTTCATTTTACTCCCCAAGACGTGTATGCCTTTATTAACATATCTGGTGAAGATAACTTTGATGTCAGTTTCCGTACTCCTCGTGGTTTGGATTTGTTTTGGGACCGTTATGGTCAGATAAAGTTTTCCCCCACATGGACCCCCTTTATGGTAATACTTCTTTCTAAACCTTTAATCAAATATGTTACGGTGATGTTTAGAAATGAGGGGGTCCATGTGGAGGATATCACTTTTTGGTTGACACAAAAATGTGAGGTCTTAAGCAGCCCTGAACCTATTTTAGATTCAGAAGGTTTTTGGACAGGAGGTTGGAAATTTAAGGTCAAACTGAGGCAATCTGAGTCTGGGGTGGCCCATATTCCAAATTCCTTTATGCTTGGAAGAGATAGGGGGGGTCTACTTTTACGGAGGTCAACCACGTGCTTGTTACAAGTGTGGGTCTAGAACTCACCTTTCTAGCATTTGCGATCGACCTCGTTGTGAAAATTGTGGGGAGGTAGGGCATGTTATTATGCAATGCATTAATATCTCTAAGTGTGACCTCTGTGACGAATCTGGTCATAGCTTTCAGGTTTGCTCATGGGCTGCCAGGAATAAGGTTAATTGTATTAGTTCAGACCTTCTTATTCAGAATGCCCAGGATGCTTTTGCCCTCCCCCTTTCTTCTCCTACTCCTTTAGGAAAAATCTCCTCAAACATTCCCCCTCCTTCCCCCTTCCCTTTCAAGACAACTGCCTCCTTCCTCAGATGTAAAACAAGTGGTGGCTATAGGTACAGTACCTTTCTCCCCTCCCTCTTCTGCTGCAGTGATCTCTGTTACATTGGTAGATGAAAAACCTTGTATGGGCCCTCCCGGCTCCTTGGACTTTCCTCCTGTGTGTTATTCGGAGGAGGTTTCCGGGGTTGCTGGGAAAGAGCCTAAGATCTCGGCACTTGGACCATCTTTGCCCAGGCGCAGATCTTCCCGGAATTTGCATCCTAAAACTCCCCCTTCTGTTACTGGCCTTGAAATCAGTAACTCATATGCGGCTCTTTTCGCCCCTTGGGGGGACACAGAAATGGATTTGGGTGACTCAGACTCCCAGAAATCCTCTTTGTCACAGTCCGTGGATAATTATAAAGAGAAAAAAAGAAGAGAAAAAAATAAGGAGTTTGTTTTTTTTCTTTTTCCCCACTCTGCTCATAAATGAGGTTTCTTTGGGGCTCTCTTAATACCCACAGCTTGTTGAATAAAGCTAAACGACAGGCCCTTTTTCATCATGTTCATGAACGGTATTTATCTGTCTGTTTCCTGCAGGAGACTTGGATGTTTTCTGTGGAACAGTTAGCCTCCTTTAAACGTGATTGGGTTTGGGGCCCTTCCTTTTGGTCCTTTGACTTGGATAGGGCCGATGGTATTGGTATTTTATTTAATTCCTTTTCATTTGTTTTACACAATTTAATCGATCTCATACCTGGCAGGGTTTTGATTCTAGACGGGAAATGGCAAGGTATTTGTTACCGTTTTATTAATATCTATAGCCCCCAAACGAAAGCTGGTAGAGTGGCCTGTTTTAAATCCATACAACCTTATTTGGTCACCTCTGTTAAGATTTTGTGGGGTGGGGACTTTAATTGTACCATTCCCACTTTTGCAAAAAAAGGTAACAAACTTTATTGTGATTCTCAGGCGCTGGCCAATATTATTAAGATAGCTGGCTTATCTACTTGTTTGCATTCCCCTTCCCAGGGTGCTCAATTTTCGTCCGTGAAGGTAAGATTTTTCAGTTATTGATTATATGTTTGTTTCTGGTTTATTGGTTCATTCCTTTATAATGACCCCTAGTGAATTTTGGATCATTCCTTTTATTATGTACATTTCAGGTACCTAGTTTCTTAGAATGTAGAGCGTGTTCGGTGGAAACTTAACAGTTCTACTTTAGGGTTACCCTATGTGCAGAATGGAGTAAAATGTATTTTGAAAGCAAGATTGTTGTTAGCTTTTTATATTCCGATTTAGGGAGTGGTGGTTGAGGACTCAACATTTATGCAGTTGGTTTAAAAATCAAGGGGTTAAAATGAAAAATTCTAATTTTTTTAAGTATTTGTCCCTTAGGCAACAGCTTCAAAGGCTCACTACAGTGGCGTACTCATCACATTGGGATTATTCGGCTCAAATAAGAAATGTACAAGAACAAATGAGGATTTATCAGTATGACCGAACTAAAACCTTACAAGCCATTTTAACTAATGGTATAAAGAAATCCCCATTGGGTGACCCCTGCAAGGTTTTGAGGGATTCCTCTAATATGGTCTCACTTTCTAACCCTGATTTTTCTATAGCAGATACTGTCCCACAGTTAAGAGAATTGATTATGTCCCATTTTCAGTCTTTGGAACTTTCTCTACCGATTTCTGAAGACTCCATGCATTCATATTTGAGTAGTTTCACTATTTCGTCAGAGGCATCTGAAACCTTACAATTATTAGAGCCCATTTCTCAGGGAGAAATTTTGAAGGTCATACAGGCCTTGAAGCCTAATATTTCGCCTGGTATGGATGGTTTGTCTAATTCTTTATATAAAGTCTTTTCTGATGAATTGGTACCTTGCCTTTTCCTTTTATTTCAGTAGTTTGTGAAGCATACTGTGTTTTTTCCTACTTTTTCAGATGGTTTATTGATCTATTTATTTAAATCTGGGGATAGACAGGATATTAGGAACTGGCGGCCTATAACTCTCTTAAACTCGGATTATAAAATTTTTACTAGTATTTTGAATAACCGATGAAAGAATTATGCTAGATTGGTAGTTTCTCCCTTCCAATTCTGTGGGATTCCTGATAGGAAAATTCAATCAGCTTTAATGATGCTGAGGGATGTTATTGAGCATCTATCGGTTTCTGGTATTAGTAGTTGTCTGGTTGCAGCTGATTTGGAAAAGGCTTTTGACCGTGTCCATTCACCTTTTTGGTTTTTAACCCTGGAAAGTTATGGGGTTCCGGTATGGCTGGTTGCCTTGCTTAGGCAGTTGTATCAGCATAATGTTGTTTTTCCCTTTTTAAGAGGGCACACGGCCGCCAGCTTTTCTTTGTCTACAGGAGTACGTCAAGGCTGTCCCCTCAGCCCCCTGCTTTATGTTTTTTCTTTAGAGCCCCTTTTACAAACCTTGGTTCGGGTTCCACGCTGGACTGGGGTTTCGGGAACTTTATCTCAGGACCAGCATCTTTTGCTGCAAGCATATGCCGATGATTTAGTTTTGTATTTTTCTGATCAAACCTCTGTACCTTTATTTTTGGAAGCTTTTGCTGATTTTTCTAGTGTTTCAAATGCTAAGTTGAATTTACAAAAAACAAAAGGGTTGAGCATTGGGGCTGTAGGCCCTGTTGAGGCCTTTCAGGAGGGAATTCATATTTCCAGAACTCCGCTTAAAATTTTGGGTGTTTTGTTTGGTCCTCAGAATTTGCCAGTAGATAATTGGGAATTTGCTCTTCAAGCTGTGGAGCGCAAAGTTACTAGACGGAAGAAGTGGAAATTTTCTAAACTTAAGCGTGTACAGGTGATTAAGCAGTTTCTTTTGCCAAGTCTGCAGTACATTGCAATGATTTTTCCTCTCCTGGTTAACCTGGAGACAAGAGTGTATAGTTTGTTTTTTCAAATGTTGTGGGGTAACCGCTTAAACCTGATTAAAAGGGCTTTTACTTATTTGGCTGTCAAATCTGGTGGCCTCGGGATGATTGATCCTGTTGTTTTTTTACATACATTATTTTTTATGTGTACAGTTAAGAGTGGCTTGGGTTTAAATAAAGGAAATGTGGAAATATGGTCTCCGCAACCATTGACAAAATATTTCCAGAATTGGCTTGTTTTGCCCCCTAAAATTAATCCTTGAGTATGGTTTCCGTGTTATTTTCGGCCTGCTGCCCAGAAACTATATAAGTGGGGTATTACTAAAGAGATGATTTTAACATATAAGAATAAAGGCCTTTACCATTCCATCATGTCAAATATACACCCTCAGGAGCCCTGTTTCAAGAATTGCCCTGCGGCCTTGAACTCTAAAGTTTTAGCTAATTTGAATAGTCTCAGATTGCCTCATCACCAATGGGAAATACAGTGGCTAATTTATTATGGACGTTTAAATGTCCGAGGTAATGCTAAGTATAAGGCAATCGAGGAAAGGAATTGTCCTTATCTTGAGTGCTTTAATGTAGTGGAGACTATGGAACATTTTTTCCTTCAGTGTTCCTTTTCCACTGGTTTGTGAGCCTTTTGGCTCACTTATGAGTTTACCTTGGTTAACCTCACTTTCCTATGAAATTTTGGTTTTAGGATGTTACCCGTGGGCTTTTCTTGTTATCAAGATGGGACTTTATCATTATTTTTTGCTGTTAAGGTTTTATTTATGGCAAGCTAGATGTCAATGGGTATTGTACCAAAGAAAGATGACTTATAATGTTTTCAGTATGTTAGTTGTGAAAGAACTTTCGAAAATTTATTCTCAGGATGAACAGCGATTGGCTCCTGCCACTCTTTTAAAGTGGTGGAAAGGGTTTCTTCATTTTATAAAGTTTAAATGATGTATTGGGTTTCTTTCTTTTTTTATGTTTTTTTTTTGATTATGGTTATTTCTCTCCCTTTCTTGTTTTTTTTTCTTTGCTGATTTGTATTATTGGAATTTGATTGATTTATGAGTTTTATTGTGTTGTCTTCTATGTTTATTATTATAATAAAAACTCCCCTACTCTTTTTCGATAAGTGCCATGGGATCTTTTACATCCACCTGAACTACCACCAGTCCAGGCAGATGGGACCTCGGTTTAACGTCTCATCCAAAAGACAGCACCCCTCTTATGCTGCACTACAGCATCAGTACTAGGATATTAACCCAAGTGCCAGATGTGGGAACTGAACCCACAGTCTTCTGATCTCCCAGCCTCAGAGATGAGTGTGCTACCTACTGAGCCACTGACACTGTGTATTACTAGAGAGGAGTAATAGAATGACCAAGGTTCTAGCCCTGGGGTGGCAGTTTGTTAACTTTTTGGTAGTACTTTGAGAGACTGGGCAGGCAGTAGGGGAGCAAGGGGTGGGCAGAGTTTGGAGGGTCAGGAAGACACAAAGGTGATGGAGCCAAGGGGAGCCAGGGTGGGTAGCGGAGTTGGGGGTGCAGCTAAGGGATGGATGCAGGGGTCCAGGGTGCATTGACATGGTTGAGGGTGAGTGGGTTGCAGTGGCGAGGTATGTGGGTGCAGTTGACAGAGGGCAGGGGGTAAGGTCTGGCAGGTAGGAGGTGAGCCTCAGGATGCTTATGAAGATAAGACACATAAGGTGGAGGTGAGCATTCATGGTGCTAAGTACCCTTGGAGGCAGAGCAAGGTGGCTGGGGGGGGCAAGCATCAAGAGCTTTATGAATCAAGTAGAGATTATCTTGGCTTGTTGGCTTGGTAGTAAGGCTGCTTACTTTGGTTTTAAGGGTACAGGGTTTGAGACCTGTGGTGAGAAAGCAGTGTGTATTTTTTGTTGCTTATGTAAGCAAAAAGCTTTACGAGCTTTCAAAACATAGAAAAATTTATCTTGGCTTGCTGGCCTAGAGATAGAGCTGCTGATTTTGGTGTCAAGGGTACAGGGTTTGAGACCTGTGGTGAAACCATAAAAAGTATTTTTAGTCGATTATGGGACCAAAAGGCTTTAAGAGCTTTAGAAACCAAGAACAATATATTTTGGCTTGGTGGCCTGGAGGTAGTGCTACTGACTTTGATGTCAAGTGTACAGAGTTTGAGACCTGCAAAGGGACAGTAAAAAAACTGTTTTTTAGCTGACTATGGAGCAAGAAGCTTTAAGAGCTGTGGAACCGAGGGGAGTAAATGGCTTGACTTTTTGGCTTGGTGGTAGAGTTGTTGACTTTGGGGTCAGGGTTTGAGACCCACAGGAAACAGTGGCAGATAAGGGGAGGAGTAGAGATTAGGAGTGATGCAGGGTGGGGAAAACAGGGGTTAGGAGGGTGCTATAGTGACTCCTAGTGGCCAGAAACCAGTAGTAACAAATAGGGAGTGGAGATGAGGAAAGTGAACAGAGTGGTGGCTGGAGGGGCACAGCAGCAATCCCTAGTGGTCAGAGAGTATAAGCTGCAAATGGAAAAGTGGACACTTAGAAAAAAATAAGGAGAGGTGATGTGTCATGTGACCTGTAAGCAGCAACAAATGTAGAGCTGACCGTGGGTGGGTGGGGCAGTTGGCACACAGTGCCGACGGGGTAAGAGTTCTCCACAAGTAGGCTGGAAGGAAGGAAGGAGGCTTTACCTCTTAAGACTCTCTGCAGTCCCCTGTTACACGCTCCTCAGCAGGGCAGTGTTCTGAGGGGAGAGGGGTACTTCTGAGGCCTATAAGGGGAAGGGAACAAAGGAATTACATTAGTGTGCAGCAGGACAGAAGAGGGCACTACTGTGCATGTGCCAACTGTTGGAACAGTTCAGATGTAGTCCCAGTTTACAAAAGTGATAGCAAGGAAGAGGTGGGCAATTATAGGTCTGTTAGCCTGATATCAGTGGTGGGTAAATTAATGGAAACACTATGAAAGGAAAGGATTGTGGAGTATCTTGTATATGACAGATTACAGATTACAGGACCCAAGGCAGCATGGTTTCACAGGAGCAAGGTCATGTCAAACAAATCTGATAGATTTCTTGGACAAAGCTGGCTGGGTGACAAAGGAGTTGGATCAAGGAGGAGTGGTGTTTGTGGCCTACCTTGATTTCAGTAAGGTTTTTGACACCATTAAATATAGGAGACTGGTAAGCAAGTTGGGTAACATTGGGGTGGGTAATAAGGTGGTAACCTAGGTAAGAAGCTGGTTAGTGGATAAGACATAGTGGGTAGTGGTAAACGGAGTTTGCTCTGAGGAAGGCAGGGTGATCATCAGGGTACTTCAGGGATCAATGCTGGGACCAGTCCTCTTCAATGTCTTTATAAGTGACATAGCAGAGGAACTGGAAGGAAAGATCTGCCACTTTATGAGTGACACCAAGGTCTGCAGCACAGTGGATACTAGGGGGTGGAATGGATAGGCAGGGACCTGAACAGATGGGAAGGGTGATCAAGGGTATAGCAGCTGGGTTTTAATGCAAAAAAGTGCAAAATAATGCACTTGGGCCATAGAAACCTGGGAGCGGAGTACAAAATGGGTGGAGTGATATTGACAAAGACAAAACAGGAAAGAGATCTAGTGGTAATTATGGCTTGTCACACTGCCTGGCCACCTACAGGACATCTGACGTCAGAACGGCTAGTGGGATGCTGGAGTGCATAGGAAGCAGTATCACCAGCAGGAAGAAGGAGGTGGTGCTGCCCCTATATAGATCACTGGTATGACCCTGCTTTGAATACTGTGTCCAGTTCTGGAGAACACATCTGAGAAATGACATAGACAGAGTGGATGCAGTCCAGAGGAGGGCTACGAAAATGGTGCAGGGTCTGCATCAGAGAAGCCCTACAAGAGAGGTAAAGGAGCTAAATATGTACACCCTGGAGGAGAGGAGAGAGGGGGAATATGATAGAGACATTTAAATACCTCACGGAGGGTAATAAGATACAAGGCGGTATTTTTCAGAGAAAAAGGTGCTCTTGAACAAGGGGGCATGCTATGAAGTTGGAGGGGATACATTCAGGAGGGAAGTGAGGAAGCGCTTCTTCAAAGAAAGGGTGGTGGATACCTGTAACAGCCTTCTAGCAGATGTAGTGGGGGTGAAAACAGTGGTGGGGTTTAAAAATGTCTGAGAAAGGCACAAGAGAATCACAGGGGTAAGGAAGGGGGGGAGAGATTACACCGTAGATGAAGAGGGGTCAGCAGCAAAAATGAAGGTTAAAAAAAATGGTCAGACTGGGTTGACCCAGTGGCCATTATCTGCCATCACATTCTGTGTTTCTATAACAAAAAAGAACTGCAGTTCAGAACTGGGAGATCACTGCTGCCGCCTGCTCAGGGTCCTCACCTTGTAACCATTGTAATCCATCTGAAAAAAATATGTTCCATGTTGCATGATCAGTAAAGAAAGGCAAGATGACATCCACAGTACAGTACCATATACGGTATGTATAATGTTGATATACTGCATAGTGCAGAGTACATATGAAATAACCAACAATGGATCAATTCACTTGTGCTCATCCGCAAAGGATTCACTTTTGGGGGCCTGAGTGAGGCAGTAGGGTAAAGGAGTGCTTTCAGTCAGGACAGGGTGGCGGATGTGGTGACAGGGCTCTACAATGAATATTCCATCTGCTCTTGATTCTCTCTCTCTCTCTCTCTCTCATGAAAAAAGTTGATACTACAAGTCAATGACCATAATGAGGTGAAAGAAAATGCACCAGCTAATATAATTAAGCAGCAATGCACTGAACTTCTTTTTTTTTAAACTTAGAATTTTTATTAAAGTTTTTCCAGTGGTACATGTCAGACATTAAAGACATCACAGGTTTGTCTCAGAAGCATAAATACATCTTTACGACACAATGTAACCCAATAAACAAAAGATATTGCTTTTTCAGGGTTCTTTGGGGGGGACATAAGGGGGTACATTTAACTGTGTAATGAGGGATATTGATCCGGGGGGAGTCGTAGCAGTATAAAAATCTGAATATGCATCTATGAGAATGGTCTGACTGGATACAAGCCTCTTCCCCACTAACTAGGTGCCTCTGCATAAAGGTGTTATCTCTGGTCTATGTGTGGCTATTTGTAGAAACCATATGGTCCACCTATTCATGAGTTTTTCCATCTTATTTTGAAGCCTAGCCGTCATATTTTCCTTATGACAAATATCATATATAGTATCTTGCCACTGTTTAATTGTTGGGAGAGTGGGTTGTAGCCACAATCTAGTGATACATTTTTTCGCTTCTATTAATAAAATGTTGACCAGCTAAATTTGATGTTTGCACTGAACTTAACTTGATTGCGCTTACCATATAGAAGTGTGTAATCTGGTTAAGTCTACATTGCATCTGTTAGGCACTGATATGGCCAGGCATCTGAGTCATGCAGGTAGTGGGTACCCTGCAGGTAGGGAGGAGGAACCATGGAAGCTGCAGCTTCTGCCATCATTGAAAGGCCCAAAAAGTGCAGCACCATAACCTGCTCCACTCAGAAGAAAGGAGGGTTACTAGCGGGGTACCGCAGGGTTCAGAATTAGGACCAGTCCTCTTCAATGTCTTTATAAGCAACCATGCAGAAGGACTGGAAGGAAAAGTATGTCTCTTTGCAGATGACACTAAGATCTGCAACAGAGTTGATGCACAGGGTGGGGTGGAAAGGATGAGAAGGGACTTGGCAAGGTTAGAGGAATGGTCAAATGTATGGCAGCTTAGATTCAGTGCTAAGAAGTGCAAGGTAATGCACCTGGGAAACAAAAACCCAGGGGAAGAGTACACAATGGGGAGTGAGATACTAACAACAACAAAAATGGAAAGGGACCTGGGGGTAGTCATATCAGATGACCTAAAGGTGGGCAAGCAATGTGAGAAGGCAGCAAGGAGGGCTGGGAGAATACTGGGATGCATAGGGAGAGGCATCACCAGTAGAAAACAAGAAGTTATTATCCCTCTGTACAGACAGCTGGTGAGACCCCATCTGGAGTACTGTGTGCAGTTCTGGAGACCCAATCTCCGCAAAGACATAGACAGGATGGAAGCTGTCCAGAGGAGGGCACTAAATGGTGCAGGTCTGCACCGGAGGACATATGAAGAGAGACTAAGGAGCTTAATATGTATAGCCTTGAGGAAAGGAGGGAGAGGGGACATGATAGAAACTTTCAAGTACCTCAAGGGAATCAACAAAGTCCAAGAGGGTAGCATCTTTCAAAAAGAGTGTGCAAGAACAAGAGGGCACAATTTGAAGATGGAAGTGGCTCAGAGGTAATTAAGGAAGTATTTTTCACAGAGAGGGTTGTGGATGCATGGAATGGCCTTCCGGAGGAGGTTGTGGAGTCAAAATCAGTGGTGGAATTCAAGCATGCATGGGATAGTCATAAGGCAATTCTGGGAGGTGGGGGTAGGAAGAAGTAGGCTGCTGGTTAACTAGGATCTGCAGCTTATCCAGTAGGTAGGGAAATGGGCAGACTGGGTGGGCCAAGCGGTCCTTATCTGCCATAAAATTCTATGTTTCTATGTTTCTATGCTAAAGGTCACAAGTCAATAGCAGGGTGTGAGGTCACAGTGCTCTCCAAAGGTCAAGCCAGCAGTCTATGCAGTACAACTATGACATGATGGATTGCGTACTATGAACTGCATGATTAAGTACAGTGTAAGAGTGTTAGAGAGTAACAGTAAACAGAAATCACCATTCCTCATACTGGCCCTGAGGAGAAAAGAGACATTTTGAGAAACTTGGGGAGTGGGACACTTGTGCTTTGGGGTGACACTTGTGGATATCCTGGAAATAGCACTGTGCATTGGTGCTGTATTAAAAGGCCTTACTGCCAAGTGCACTTGATCATCAGCTGCAAGCATGCACTTGTGGTGCATTAGCAAAGCAAACAGAGGAATACACTTACTGCCAAAGACTGAAATAGTGAGCAGGTCATGGCACTGATGCAGCACCACTATAAGTAAGCAGCACAGGCTGCCAAAATCTTACACAACATCAAGGAGTGAGACCCACGCTCAAACCAGGACCACCAGTGGTGCTGCTAAGGGTATTAGCAATACCCAAACTTAACAAGCAAACCGATACAATGCACACTGGAGGATGCAAAAAAATAAAAAAAATACAAAATAACCAAAACTAGAACATTACACTCGCTATTGGTTAAGAGCATACGCGGAGACAGAACTGACATCCTCTAGAGCTCAGTTAGGACATTTGTCAGAGGGCATCCCTGACCAAGCCTTGAGAGTTACCGGGTTCTGTCTCACTTACGGTGTTCTTGGCCAATAAAGCAGTAAAGATTTTCCAATTTTTGGAGTATTTTGTATTTCTTTATTTTTTGCATCCTACAGTGTGAGCTGTATCTGGTTGCTTACCAAAATGTTACAGTCCCTGCGCCAGACAGTAAATTTCAGAATCTAGCCTGCTGAGACTTGACTGTAATTTACATACCCAAACGTATTTATTTATTTATTTTTCTGTTTATGTATTTTATTTTATCAGGAAAGCTCCATTGAGCAATTTAATTTCCAAGGAGGTCCTGGGCAAATATAACAATAGGGAATGCTGTACATAAATACACGTACTCCTTTTTCAAATCAGACTAGTGCAAAATGTGGCCAAGATGTTTCAGCATTCTTTAATTAAATGCATGATCTAGGCTGGCTTGAGGAACTGCTCTTGAAACTATTTACTGTATGTTGTGCAATATTTCTGACCTTTTTTTCTTCTCATTGGCCAACTGTACCTTACTTCTCTTCCAAAGTTCAAGTGCAAAGACCTATGAATCGCACAGCTCTTATGCTTGTGGTAACCATGGAAGTTCCCAGGTTTCCACAAGTATAACAGTACGAGTTATGCTTCAGAGCTGGTCTTTGAACTGAAGTATAAAGCTATCTCTGTTTTGCAATTACTCGTGAAGTGTAACTAAAGAACAAGCGTGGGAAGCATTAGATCAGAACAAAAAAAATATGTCGATCCTTGACTCTTAGGGGGCATTTTCCTATAGTGGCAAGTACATTTTTTAGCGAACGTTTGTTAGTTACAATGGCAAAAACAACTTATTGAATATATTTGGCTAGAAGGAATATTTCAATCAAAAAACAAATGTTGACCCACCCATAGCATAGTAATCCAGTAAATACTGTATTTATGAACAACACAAACGTATTTCTGTGCTGTTGACACAGGATTCTGATTTCTGATGAAACCAACTGTGATTTTATTTTTGGACAGATGAGCCCTCTTTAAAGTATTGCTGTTTAATAACTACTTTAGATTGGCTGGATTTGGGCAAGCAGTAGCAAAACGTGAAAACTGGGGAATGGAATGGCAGACAATAGGAGTCATTTAATATGCTAAATGACATATTTTATATATTTATTTATTAGATCATTGGTTTACAGACCTTTGAGTCATAGACTCATTTACAAAGGCACCTCGTCAGGAGAGCAAAACATCACAGCAAACAATACAGTACAAAGGTACAGTACATAAAACTTAGTTTAAAAGAGCAACTCGTGTTACAGAAATTCACTGGTGGTACAAGCTTGGTAATAGATAGGCCACAGTAGACATGATATAATATATAGACATAATATAGGTACAACAATACCACGTCAGGTACAACCACCAGATATATTTTTTATTATATTAGTCAACAGATGATGCCTGGTGTGAGTCAACATACTCTGTAATCCCCCCCCCCCCATCATAGGTAAATGCACATAGGATTACCTTGTACCTCACAATTCACTTAGGGACCAAGGTTATTACAGTGCATCACCCACCCTGTCACGTACTCTTGCCTTTTTTGCATAGCAAATATTTGTTGGTTTGTTGCCCTGTTTGTTCTGTGTGCATGAGATCCCTGAATCCCGAGTGCAGCCAAGGCTTTATCTGCTGCTTACAGTGACACCCAGTGGCATGCAGGACTACATCACTAATGTAACTTGTGTAAGCAATAAGACATGACAGGGAAGAGGTTGTCATGGGATAAACACCTGACCAGGTGTGTTGTTTTTTAGTTCAGCACCTGGGAGGGTGTTTATCCCTGACAACCACCTCCACTGCGTGTCTTATTATGCTTATATAATGGGTCCCCTAGTCAAAAAATTAAAATACAAAAATATTTTAAAAACTAGTAAAAAAGAAAGAAATTTGCAGATTGCAATTTAATAGGAAAAAAAAAATATTTCTACTGCAGTTCACTATGTTATGCTGTTTTCCCAGTGTCCCTATAGTCATGACAGAGCTTTTCTTGTGGGTTTCTTTTCAATTTGAAGGGAGCGATACAGCGTTTTTGTGAGTTAGAGTGAGGGAGACAGCAACGCAGCCACGCAGCAGAGTGAGAGTGAGGGAGAGAGACAGTGGCTGAGTGACAACGAGTGAGAGAGGCTGCAGCTCCAGTTGCAGCTCTCTCATGTTAAATAAAATGCTGCTTTATTAAAATATACATCTACAAGTACAATGACTGTGATCTGAGTTATTCATTTACTAACTGAGAGCAAGAGAGAGATACTTGTATCTTCAGCTTGGCTTTAAAGGGGAAAGAAAACATGGTGCAACCTTTGGGTGACAGAGAGAAGAGAGAGAGAGAGAGAGCACTAGCACTCTATGGCCATTACAGTATTTATAAAAAGAGAGCACCACTGTGCCTGCTGCCACGGTTGCTGGCAGGCACTTTGATAGCATTGGTCAGTTTGGTAATAATTTCTAAACCTGACTAAAAATAATTACCGAGCAGTGAGCCAGTGATCTGGCCTCATTTAATTATACATCTTGGGACGAACGACCTGGCTGACAAGACAGTAGATATAGTCCAGAGGAGGTTTGAGGAACTAGGACAATTATGTGAGGGGGCAGGAAGATCAGTAACTTTTTTGGAGTTACTTCCAATGCCCAAGGCAAGCACAACAAGAAAGCTGAGAATAGAGGAATTTAATGGATGGCTAAGAACCTGGTGTTGTGCTAAAGGGTATGGGCTGTTGGGGGTGGGAGGGACTGGGAGGACAGTAGTCTCTATGCCAAGGACAGACTACACTTGAGTGAGGAGGGAAAGAAAGTGTTGAAACAGAGTATGGAGGAGTACATAGAGGGAGTAGGGAATTTAAACTAGGAGCGGGGGGGGGGTGGCAATTGGGCAAGAGACATGCAGAGACCACAGGTTGGGAAACCATATGAGCTTACCCCCCATAACAGTGACAACGGACAAATGGCAAGTATTATTGGTGATGCTAGTAAAGGAGGGAAGAATGGAAGGGGGAAAGGATGGAAGGTGTTTACCCTTGATGCTAGGAGCCTTGGGAGGAAAACTGCAGAGTTACAGGTGCTCATGGCAGAGGGAGAGGTGGACATTGCAGCCATCACAGAAACATGGGCCACCCAATACAATGACTGGGACCTGTCTGTACCAGGGTACAGGTTATTTCATAGGGACAGGGTGATTGGGAAAGGAGGGGGTATGGCACTATACGTGAAGGAAGGACTGAAGTGTGTAAGGGAGGAAGGGGAGGAGGGTAGTACGGAGTCAATTTGGATGCAAATCCAGGATTCCAAGAATAGGATTCTTAGAATGGGAATGGTATACAGGCCACCATCTCAGATGGAGGAGTTAGACAGGGAACTAGCAGGACAGATCAGGAGGACCTGCGAGAAGAGTAGTGTGGTGATTGTGGGGACTTCAACATGCCAGGAGTGGACTGGAGTACCCCAACAACCAGGAACAGAAGTGAGCAGGTACTGCTGGATGCCTTCCAGGACAGCTTCCTGCTGCAAATGGTCAGTGAACCAACCAGGTTAGGGAATACCCTTGACCTTGTGCTGGCAAATGGGGACTGTGAGAGAGAACTTACAGTGGAAGAACTGCTGTCAGGGAGTGACCACCACTCGGTATGGCTCACACTGGATATGGGCAAGGAAAGAGTGGAATCTGGCACATGAGTGCTGGACTTCAGGAGGGCCGACTTTGGGAGGATGGGGGAAGTGATAAAAGGGTACCTGGCCAGAATTCAATCTAGTATGGACACTAACCTGAGTTGGGAGCTCATAAAGCTGGGGATAGTGGAGGCAACCAAAACCTGCTGCAAGGCCCAGAGCAAGAAGGCTAGGGCTAAGAAACCGAGCTGGTTGAGCAAGGAGGTCATGGAAAAGGTAAGGAGGAAAAGAGCTGCCTTTAGGAAGTACAAGAAAACAGGAAGAGGGGAGGACAGGGAGGAGTACTTGACGGAATTGAATGAGGTGACAAGGGCAGTAAGGGGAGCCAAGGCATCTACAGAACTCAGGCTGGCACAAGGCATTAAGAAGGGGAGAAGGACTTCTTTAGGTACATCAGGGAGAAAAGGAGCTGTAAGGACCACATAGTAAGGATTAGGAAGGAGGGGGGTTGGGTGGAAGCAGGGTGCGATAAGGCAAAAGCACTAAATGAGTATGTCTGCTCAGTATTTACTAAAGAGAAGAGATGGTGACTCCCAAGGGGGGAGAAATGGCAGAAACAGGGGGGAGGGGTGACAGATGGGGAAATCATGGAGGGCAGAGTTCGAGGGTTTGAAGGCACTGAAGGTGGATAAGGCGCCAGGCCCAGATGACATCCACCCCAGGGTACTTGCAGGACCTTTGGCAGACCTATTTAATGCCTCACTACATTAGGGGTGTGTACCTCAGGACTGGAGGATGGCTCATGTGGTGCTCCTCCACAAGAGTGGCCCCAAGGATGAACCGGGACACTACAGACCAGTGAGCCTCACATCCATCGTGGGTAAGCTAATGGAGACTATCCTGAAAGAAAGGCTGGTGGCCCTCCTAGAGGCCAAAGGACTACAGGACAGCAGACAGCATGGCTTCATATGGGGCAGATTCTGCCAAACCAACCTGGTGGAGTTCTATGACTGGGCAACTAGGCAACTGGACAGGGGCCATGCAGTGGATATCCTGTATCTGGACTTCAGTAAGGTATTCGACTCGGTGTTGCATGGAAGGCTGGGAAGTAAGTTAGTAGGCAAAGGAGCAGGTGCAATGCTGGTGAGATGGGTAGGGAACTGGCATCAGGGAAAGCAACAGAGGGTGGTGGTGGGTGGGGAGCTCTCACACCCAAGGGTAGTGATGAGCGATGTTCCACAGGGCTCGGTGTTGGGACCAGTGTTGTTTGGGATATTCATTGCAGACATATCATTGGACATCAAGAGCAAGATCAGTCTGTTTGCTGATGATACCAAGGTAGGAGCAGTGGTGGATGACCTAGGGGGATGGCAGGGGTTGCAGGATAATCTGGCAAAGCTCGAAACCTGGTCAGACACCTGGCAACTGGGGTTTAATGCCAAAAAGTACAAGGTGCTGCATTTTGGGATGAAGAATTCAAGAAGGAGTTACCAGCTGGGGGAAGTGCAGCTAGCCCAGACAGAGGAAGTGAAAGATCTGGGGGTGCTCATTACAGGGTCAATGAACAACTCGGTACAATGTAGGAAGGCAGCTGCAAAGGCCAACAAAATGCTGGGCTGTATTGCAAAGGGTATATCCTCGAGGAGGGAGGAGGTGATTCTGCCACTGTATAGGTCATTAGTTAGACCGCACCTGGAGTACTGCGTGCAGTACTGGCACCTGTATCTGAAGAGGGCCATTAAGTTACTGGAGGGGGTGCAGCACAGGGCAACAAAGATGATCAAGGGGCTGGGGGACTTATCATATAAGAGGAGGCTGATGGAGTTGAACATGTACTCACTGGAGGAGAGGAGGGAAGGGGGGACATGATTGAAACCTTTAAGTACATGAAAGGAATAAACAAGACAGGTACAGAGGGGCTGCGAGCAGACTTGATAGACCTCTAGGCCTTTATCTGCTGGCAAATTTCATAAATGTTCATGGAGGTTGGTGAGTGGGCAATGCTTGGCATTCAGACGAGCAACCAGGGGAGGGGTAGTATTGAGACACAGTGGAGTGTGCAGTGTGACAGCAGATAGGGGAGAATACACATCATGAATCAGAGGCCTACTGTATTACATATGTAACCCCCTTGCAAATGGGGGTTTCTAGAACTGCCAGTCTGGGTTTACCTTAGCCCGTTTTGTTCTGTCCTTCTCCCACTGTCTCTCGGGCTTCTCCTGACTTGGCCTCTAAGTTTTCTGACTTCCCAGGTCCTGTTTGCCCTCGTGTGTGCCCCAGCTTGCAGTCAAATGAAAATCCAGCCCCTCGGGGCTTAAACACTGACCATGAGCTCCAGCTGCAAAAGCTGCTCCAGGGCAGCGGAGTCACGTGATGCGCAGTGCTTTGATGTGGGAGCCGCTTGTTTTGCGGTCACCTCGGGGACTGTGCAGTGGGTCCCGGGATCCCTTCCACCTATTTGGGACCCGGTGACCATGGACAGCCTGCTGGGGGACAGCTCAGATGGGAATTAAAGGAGTTCTGACCAGGGCTCATTTGAGTATGCCTGTGCAGGGCCCCGGTCATCTGAACAATGCATAACAGTGTATCTGGCTGCCTCCAGGGTAGCTATGTTCAGCTCCAGCTGAAAAGTAAAGAATTAAAATGTTTTACATAATGGAACTGTTGCTGCTTATTGGGAATATACTGTGTATGTGGGGAAAAGTGTTTAAAGTTAAAATGAGTACTGTTTCCCTGGCAATTCCAGTATCTGGGACTCTGTGTGTCAGCCTGCCAGCTGCTGCAAGGGGAGCTTGCATAAGTGCAGTAGCGACAGGAAAAGTAAAAGAGCCATGTTTTTCATCTGTGCAGCGACTGCGAGTACAGCCTTTAAGCTATAGAACTGTGGGGCATGTGGGGCAAATAATTACTTCTTTCTGGCTGCACCAGGACATTATTCAGGACTGTATCTAATCTGCTATAAGGGACAGTGGGTTAAGCAGCCATTGCCAGCAGTACAGCCAATTGGAATTGCAGCAATAGAAAGACAGGACTTGTGGGACATTCACTGCATCTTATGGGCAAGCACCCAAGTGCTTATGGGGGCTTACAGGGACATTATTTTAGGCGCAAATTCCACAACCCAATTGTGCCTCGAGTGTTCTGATTGACAGGTCCTTCAGCAACATGGAGACATGTCACCCCATCCCTGCTACCAATCAGGAGTTGAGCTAGGAGATTTATAAAGAGACAATGTTGCCAGTTTGTCTGGAGATTCAGAGGGAGATTCAGAGATGCAGGGCTGAGAGAGAGCAGCAGAGCAGGCTCCAGCCTGCTGGGAGCCCCCCATGGGGAGGGGCTCAGGCTCTAGCCATTCCATCAGGCCTGGGTCACTTACTTCAAGCCCTTCAATCTTCAGAGGGCATTTGTTATTTTCTTCAGTTAACTAGTTACAGTAATTGTGCTTTCTGCAACAGCTAGTCTGGAGGTTGCCAGTACTGCCCTCCAGAGGCTAGCCTTCCCTCCCACATCGGGGAAAGATGTGGACCGAAGAATCAGATGTCCAGTAGCGGAGAGAGGGCTCACCAGACCAGACCAGAGGACATCATGCAGTGGTGAGAGTGCTGACCGAGTACCTCAGTGATGAGAGAGCTGAAGAAGTCTTCAGGATGCCTTCGATTGTGGATGAGACCCATGGAGGACCTGAGTGAGTACCCTCATACCCCCAGGTGTGAGAGAGAAGCTAAGCAAGTAATCTTGGGGGCCTCAAGCCCCATTAAGAAATGTGTGTTGTTAAGTGTGAAGTACTGAAGTCATTAGTCTGGGCTACTAACCCCATATGAGACTGCCTAGTTCAAGTAATGGATGCATCTTGTCTGTGGCCCAAATGGCTAAGTTGCAGGTGCAGCAAGATGCTGGGCTTAGTGAATCATATAAATGTGTAGCTATGGCTGGCCCGCCGGTGCAGCGGTTGGATTTCCGTATGTGACGCCGGCGGCCCAGGTTCGGGAACAGACTCGGGTCGCTGGAGGGTCGGCGGGGAGAAGGATCGAGGCGTCCTAGGGACTGCTCTCCTTCTCTGGGGAGGAAGGGAGGTGTCGGAGCTCGGATGACCCCTGGTGGAGGCCAGGAGTCATGTAGCTGCCGGCACAGGCGCACTACTGGAGGCGGGGCAGGGCGCTCAGCGTCTTACACGACCCGCCTCCCCAAAGAAAAAAGAAAAAATTACACGCCAGCCGCCGCTTAATGAAGCCTACCACGGCTTTGATTGCTCCCCAGGCCAGCCCTCTGACTAAGTTCCACGTCTGCGGCATGCGAGGGGAGTGCCGCAGCCCCGCCATGGGGGGAAGCCATGGGGCATTGGAGGGCCCGAGGCCATTGTGGGGAGCAGAAGCCAGTGGTCCGTGACCAGGTGGAGAAGGACACCAGGTGGCAGGCAGGCTAGGGGGAGATAAAAGACTAAATAGAAAAAAAATAAATAAATGTGTAGCTATTGGTTAGAGTCCTGCCATCATGGAGCTGTCTGCCAAGATGCGCTTGCCACTTCATGAACCAGTAGGCCCTAGAGCATATTAATGTCTAAGATACCTTAAAGAGAATGTACCTGTGTCTGCACAGAATTTTGTCTCAGAGTGCTTGGTATAAGTGTTAAATGTCTAGACGTGCTGGATAGGACTCCGCTTGTGGATAATGTTCTTGGTATATAGAATGTACTGGATGTGACTGCCTGTGGCTAAAGTATGGGATGCTTGATAAAAGTGCCGTTACCAACTTACTCTGGATAGATGCTTTTGGTATATAAAGTACTGGATGTGACCGTGTTTAAACTGCATTTAGGATGCTTGACAGAAGCATCACTCTCATTGCATTGGATGGGACTTTCAAATATTGTGCTGAATGTTCTGGATATAAGATCCACATAGTTTGTTCTGGAATGTTCAGAAATCTATGAGTGCAGGGCAATCCCTGACTTGTCTGCAAGTGCAGGGCAATCCTTGCTTTGTCTACTAAAGTTCAGGGCAAGCCCTGCTGTGGTTGTAAATAGTAATTTGCTGCTTTACAAAAATCTGTTTCCAAGTTGTCCCCACCCTCAAATTAATAGCCGGCCACCTCGACCAGCTGCAACTCCATCAGGCCTGCAACATCTTGGACTGTGGTATCTGTTTAACCAGTATGGTATGAGATTGCGGGGTTTCTGTTGTATCTGGGACTGGTACCAGTGTGGGTAATAGTAATAATTATGTTTAACATCTGATTTATCAGCAGCTAGATAGCCAGGGCTCTGGATGTCTTAAGTTGAATGGTAAAATGTGATTTATGTCTGCCTTTTAATATGTAGCCACCCAGCTGGAGGGTTCACCAGCAAAATCCAAAATTATCTCTGTACATGTGTAAATATGGTAAGATATCCTCTATTCCTCCTGTTTCCCTTTCCTAGCTCCTTTATTACCCCCGAAATAAATATCTTATTTGCTGTTTGAAATCCTGCGTGAGCATATTATTAGAGAGAGCCTTTAATTCAAAATGTGGAAATTTGGGGAACTGTGTATTGGGGCATGTCTGGGGAGGGTAACTGGTCACTGTGGGTGGTGTAGCACCTCAGGGGGCTACACCCAGCACCATCTCACCCACGTAAAGCACCCTGAGTGGAGGCACTGCTCAAAGGTTTTTAAAAAATGTTATTAGCTAGCGAACCCAAACCCCTTAGCCTATGTCCAGGGTAGTAGGCAGGGGTGTAACACTTGGGGGTGGCACCACCCAAGGGTTACACATACAAACTGAATCAAATAAAAAAGTAAAACGATGGATTTAAATATTTGATTCTTACATATTTGGATTGTTTAACTTTTTTGCTGGGTGGGGAGTTGTTAATACCTGCAATAATTAATGAATAATGTTGTGCTGGGATAACATCATGTCTTGGGTGGTTGGGCACAAGGCAATAGGCCGAGTACATCCAACACCCAAGAAATGACGTTATCAAAGCATAACACACACCCTGAAATGCATTATTCCAATTATAAAATGGCTTATTGTAAAAAATGATGAAAAAGACAGGTTTAAAGTGTTAAAAAGTGATTTTATTCGTAAACAAGACAGATAACATTATGCCACACAAAGTAGTCCTTTTTTAAATATGATTTTTAATTGTTTTATGTTACTTGATTTAATAGTAACATGTCACAATACACTTAAAACATTTGAAAAGTATTGCTGTTCAGTAAATGGATAAATTAAGTACCATCTAAATAATATTTTAAATAACATGAAGGAAGTTTCTAACTTTTAAAATACAACTTTTCTGATAGCTTTTAACAAGGCAAAATCAATCAATCAATCAATCGAGTCTTTATTTAACCAGGCGTTCATCGTTGAGCAGAAGCTCATTTGCAAGATGGACCTGGGTGGAGCATGAACAATTGTATATACAGGTCAACATAGGTATTTACAAGGCAATACAGATAATACTCTTTACAAAGAGGAAGAAAAAGAAGTTCATATGTACATAGAATTATACAGATATTGTACAGATTACATGGTATTTACATACATAGAAATGTCTATAGAAAAATAAAGCAGGTTATCTAAGGTTGCAGGAGGAAGTAAAATGATACAGATGTTGCCAAACAGTTGAGTGGGTGCAATTTGTTTAATATTTATGAATATGGAAAACACACATAGAATTTTCTTGTATGATTGTGTGTTGCACTTGTCACCTGCTCTGGTGCCTGATGAAGTTGTCGGTCGCTTATCTCGACTGTTGTCCTTGGTGTGCTGCTTTGAAATCTCCTTAGTCTAAGACTTCTTTGCTGGGTTTACAGTGTCAGTTTACAGTGTTACAGGATGTGGGATAGACATCAGGGAAGCATAAACAACGATGTGGATCAAAGGAAGTGATGGGGTTTGAAGCTGCAGCATGATGCTGTCCCTGGTCGGTATCACATCGCAATAGCGACAGGAATACAGCAAACACCATCACAGCGACATTTTCGGCAGTTCACTGTGAAAACAAACTTTTTCCAAGCGATGGCACAACACCAACTGTTGGTGTTGTGCCATCGCTATAGTGACAGTCTGTGAATTCCATGTCACCTCAGCATGGTGGAACCGTTGCTGGTCCCTGACAGGATCAAACTCCAGTTGGTGTGATCGATAAGGGCTGGTCCCCAATAGCTTCTTAATGAAACTTCTGTATTTCAACATTGCTAAGCATTTGAATTGCAGTAGCAAGGAGGTTGTGGTCTATGTATGGATTTGGAAATGAAGCTGATTTGGGTAACATCGTAGCCAGATAATTAATGCCTAGTGGTTCTAAAGCATACCAAATGTCTTCCTCTGCCAGGATTACGAAGGCTTTTTACTTGGATGTATATATGTTGGGACTATTAGATGTTAATTTACTCAAATATTAGAGCAACTATAAACAAAAGATGGCCAGTGGTTTTGAACATGCAGCCATGGTACTGGTCACAGTCTTTTTCCTGTGCTTTAACATGGTTCTTGTTTTTTTCTGTAAGCACCCCCTCGGGGGGATGCTTACTAAAGTAACCCTCTCCTCCCACTTCTAACCATGTTTGGGATGGTGGGCTGGCCACCTGCTGAGTGGGAAGAGCCAGTCCTCCCCTGGTGGGTATTCAATGGGCTGTATTGGTCCAGTTAGAGGAGACTCGGGGGAGAGAGAGAGAGAGAGAGAGAGAGAGAGAGAGAGAGAGAGATGAGAGCAACAAGTGGGTCGGGGCTCCATCCCTGGCTCAGGATGCAAGCCTTGGTGACTCAGCAGCTGTTGTCTGCTCAGTGACTGGGGTGGGGTCGCCTAGACACCTGCAGCATGATGGGGACTGGGTCAGCTTGGGGAACTGCAGCCTGGGGAGGATGTAGTGGCCCACCTGCATGCACCATGGCACCAGTGTAGGATCTGGGCCTAGTCCTTGTCTGTGGCCTGGTAGTGAGTAGGACCAATGGGGTGGCACAGTGGTGGTAGCCTGTAATATCGGGTATGGCAGTAGTGGCAGCCCTCCTGCCCTGTACCCATGTCGCACTCCGTTCCTTGGGGATGGCCTGCAGGAAGAGATAAAGGGAGCCCGGTGAGACCCTCAGATTGCCTGTGTTTTTTCTAGATCCAGGGATGCCAAGGGCCTGGGCACCATGGCCCTATGTTGCACAATGAGTTGAGCATTCAGAGGGAGCTGCAGCCTGTTTGGAGCCACAGTGTGGTTTTTTGAGGTGGGAGCGGTTGGCATTTGGTTGAGCTGCCATGTGTATGTGAGGCCGAGGTGTGAACTGAAGAATGGCCTGGTTATGCTGCTGCCTAAATGTTTGAGCTCCTCAGCTCAGTTGAGATCCAGCTCCGCAGCTTTCTCAGCCTTAAGTTATGTGATGTGGCTCTGTGCCACTGTGAGGCTATGTTTCTCTCTCTCTCTCTCTATGCTGTGCCCCCAGGTCCTGGGAGCTGTTTGTTTCTTGGCCAAAAAATAAATTAATTTGTTTGTTTTGCATATTTACCAGAGCATGGCCTCTAATTGTTTTTTCTATGAATTTAGAAGGCCTGCTTATTACAGCTTGGCCCTACAGTCTAAGACTCCATCCTACAATTTACCCCGCTTATGGCTGCGTTTTGCAACCATCTGTGAACCCGGAGAGCTACAAACAGGTATGTGCCATCTTTAGTTTTATGTTCAAGATGGTTCTGCATTGAGTTGATGCCCCCCTGACTTTTACCACCAGGCCCCTAGACATAGCGGGTAGGGTGTGGCTTACATTTCATTAAATGAGAGTATGGCATATTGTTGTCCATTGGAGTCTGCTTTAAATTCCAACGAATCTGGTTTTAGAGCCCTTTCTCCTCACAGCTGAGTCTGGTGAAAAGTACCTGAAGTTCCAGCCAGACGCAGTGAAGCAGACCTTCTATTGCCTCAGGGTTTAGGGCATCAGATTGCTGCAGCTGCTGGACTGGCAAAAGAACGTGTGGGGTAGTGCTGTGTTTTATTGCATTCTTGTATACGCAGATTTTTTATGTTAGCAGTAAACACATTATTTGGTAAGTTGAATACTGAATCAGCCAGAATGTTTATATTTATTATCAAGGGTGGTTTGTTCATGTATCTGTTAATTTTGGTCCTCAGTCTGACGTAAGGGCTAATTCCATAGGGTCGACTGGAGGTGCTTCTCACAGAGCCATAAAACATTCTCAGCACAGAGTTTAGCTCTTCAGGATTCACTGTATTTAAATTTATTTGGTCCAGTCTTAAAAACTTTTCCTGCCCTACTGGTTTGCCGTTTTGTTGTGGGCTCATTTCTGCCATACTCTAGATAACGGAGGTAATCTGAAAGAAGCTGCAAATGACATTTTTGACTTTTTTTTTACTTCCATTTTTTTGTGCTGGAGTCATCTGATTGTTGAGATCATACCAAGCAGTTTTGGAAGACATTGTGAACAAGGTAACGTTAACTTCTGTTGAATTATTGATGAATTTTCAGTGCTGTGTATTGAATCTGACAGGGAAGGCGTAGTGATTTTTTTCACGTCCTACATGTTTTTCTTGTGAAGCTAACATATGCTGGGACTAGACCCTTGCTGTTGTGCTGGGTTAACACCATGGGTCTAGCCCGGAACTGACCAATCAAGAAGCTGGATTATTTCTTGCCATTTTATAATATGCATTTCTTTTTTTGTTATTTTGAGAAAAATACATCGGCAAAGTACAATACAGTCAGTTCATAACCAAAAACACCATTCAAGCAGTTTGTATACAAATGATAACACTGTGTTAAAATATCTTTGGACAGTTTTCGGTCGTGATACATATGTTCTGCAATTCACGTGGCTCATATTTGGATTGATCTAGGAACAAAAACAAAAAGGTGGGGGCTGTTAAGTGTTGAAACCTAAAACTTTAGAGTGAAAAAAACTAATATCTCTGGGCTTCTGATGATATTACTAAATTGAAGCCATGACTTGATCATATAAGACTATTTTTTTTCTCCAACATAGAGTGTGCTTTTTCTATTCTATGAATTGTAATCATCAAATTTAGCCATGCACGATACTCTGGTGGACTGGGATCTTTCCATTTCATAAGGATGCATCTGAAAGTATTGACTATTCCCAACAGCACAGTCCTGCGCTTATGTATAGTACATTTGTTCAGCTCCATACCCCCCTCGCAAAGTAATAACTTCCACTTTTTTTTTCAAAGTTAAAGCAAAAGCTAATGACAATGGAGCTGATTCTCAAATCCTCATGCATGTCACAAAGTAACTTGCGCCAATGAGAATGGAGTAAGCAGCACTTTGCGCCATGAGTTGCGACAAGCAATATTCTGCAAAGCAGCCTATGACAGCTTGTGCCAAAGTGGACTTAAGCCACCAATTGTACCATAAACCCTCTGTGACATGGTGTTAGGGGGTTTACAGCAGCAGTTGCACCCTATTCTGGAAGGGTGGCTGCCACATCCCCTAAATTAGAGTTCTGTAACAACCCCCAGAGGACATCCACCAAAGCTAATAGCTGGTGTAAGTGTTCTTTATGTCCACTGGGGGCTGCACCAATGTGCCCCCAACAGAGTCCCCCATAGGTGAGGCAGTAACCAACCCCTGCCCATTCCCGGTAGTGAGTACTGAAAAAGTCCACAGGGCTAGCGGACCCCCCCCAGAAAAGCCCCACAGGGCTAGCAGACCCCCCCAAGCCCCAACGCCAATGTACCCGCTCCCTGATCCATACCCAGCCAGCGACCGGCACAGCCACCTCTCACCAGCATGGCTAGCCACCAACTGATATATGAGTACGATTTATTGTAATTAGTACGGTTTAGTAAATGAAAGTAGCTGTCATTCACTGCGTGTGTACTATTTATAGTAGTACGCACTCGTACTGAGCTCAGTCGGCAGCTGGCTGTGGTGGTGAGAGGTGGGTTGTGCCAGTCACCGGCTGGGTATGGGGTGGAGGGAACAGGGTGGACTGGCAATGCTGGGTGGGGGTCCACCTGACTACCATGCCTACTGGGGGAGTGGGACCATTTTGTTGCCATGTCATCCAACTGATAGACGTGTCATTGGAGTTCAGGGATCAGGGCTGGGGGGATCTGCTATCCATGTGGGCTTTACACAAATCTGGTATTGGGGATCGGGGCTGGTGGGGGTGCTAGCCCTGTGGGGTTTTACAATAATCTGGTTTTGAGGATTGGGGCTGGGGAAGGGGGATCCAATAGCCCTGCAGGGTTTGACAGATTGGGACTGGGGGGCACCTGCACTCTTCCTGTGACCATGACCCAGGCTTGCATCCAACCGTTCAGGTACACCCTCCATTTGGCGTACCAGTACGGTTGGCGCAAGTCGTGGGACTTAGACACAGGGACCCTACACTACACGGAATCAGGTGCAGGGTCCCTGGTGCAACAGCATTTGGTGCGAGTCACCTTTGGTGTGACTTGCACCAGCCCTTCGAGAATCAGGCCCTATGTTCTCAGGATTTTATCCCAAAAAGATTCAATAGCTAGGCATGTCACCAGCATATGGTCTAAGGTCCCTAAGGAGTTGGGGCACCTGGGGCATAAATTAGATATTTCATTGTTCATTTTATGTAGTCTGTGCTGGTTATAATAAGTTCTATGAACAACATTAAAATCAATTTGTTGGAATTTTGTAGATAATACCCCTACATTAGGATAATCCATAATCCAGTCCCACTCCTGTCTTGAAATATTAATATTAAATGTTTCCTCCCATTTAGTTGAAAGACTGGTAGGATTGCTACCACATCTGTCAAACAGGAAAGCACACCACTTGGATATTAGCTCAGAATGGTCTGGATTCGAGAATATGTCTTCTAGCTCATTTTATACTGGGCCCGTTGAGCTATCCATATTTTTGGCTAAATCTCTTAATTGTAAATATCTAAAAATCTCTATGTGATAAATCATACATGTTTTTATTGAAGTGAAATCCATTAAGTTGTTAATATTAAACAAGTTTTTTTTTACTTCCGCTAATGCTTTAGTATGCCATGTTTGGAAAGAAATATCAAAGATGGAAGGTGGAAAATGGCCATTCAAATAAATGGGTGAATGAACAGAAACTTTCTGAGATATGTTAATAAACCTTAATAGTGTATCCCAAGCGTAACATGCCATAGTGGCAGTAGAGCACAGGTTCTTGATCTTTTTCCTATATGGTCCAGCATATACTGTAAGATATGTTTTATATTTTCATATGGGCAAGATCTGGCTTCACTCTGACATGAAAACCATGATGTTGCGGGGTGGAACCATGAATGAACTAGTACTGAATTAGCTTATAAATAATACCAAAATGGGTTCAGGTTTCCATGAAATAGATAATTTTTCCATTTTTAATCTTGCTTTTTCCTTTCCATAAAATGATTTTATAAATGTTTCCAGATAGATAGATAAATAGGTAGCTATGTTGTTAATTATGATTGGCAATGCTTGTAATAAAAAGAGACAGTTTGGGAAAATATTCATCTTAATTACATTAGCCTGGCCTATTAGTGAGAAGGGGAGAGATTCACAATGTTCCAGGTCTTTTTTAATTTTTGTAACAAGTGGAGCAAGATTTAAGTTGAAGATTTCTTTGAGTTCTGAATCAATATGTACCACCTAAATATTTTAATTTATCTATTTTTAGGATTATGTGATGCTGATCATGTTGACATGATGCTGAGTGTGTTTTTGATTCCATTAATTCAGACTTTTCCCAGTTGACTTTATACCCAGAGATAAATCCAAATTTAGATAGTAAACGGTCTAATTCTGGGAAGCTTGAATCCAAATAGTTTGTGAAGAGTAGTGCATCACCATCGTATAGGCTGATTTTATGCTCAACATTATCTATAACTAAGCCTTAACTAAATCATTGTTTCTAATTGTGATGGTTAATGGTTCTATAACTAAGGTGAATATTAGGGGGGAAGCAAGCAGTCCTGATGTGTTCCTCTTTGTAGTTTGATTGTTTATGAAAATTCCTTGTTCATAGGTATCATAGGTGTTGCAAGCCAGTGAAGTCATTGTGTCCATAATGCTTGCCAGAGTAAATCATTTTAGGCAAAATTTAACTTTGTCTTCCATTACCAAATCCAAGTTATGCTTAAAGGAGTCCATATTAGGGCTATTTACAACCTCTTCTGGGAGATGATTCCATATGGGGACAATCCTATGGTTCTTTCTTCTTAGAGTATTCCATTTGCCTAGATGTAATTGTTTGGAATGTCTTCTGTTACTAACTCTACAGTCACTAATAGCTATTCCAAGATCATTACTAAGGGTGGGGTTGCTTAGTGCTCTATAGGTGAGACACATGTCTCCTCTCAGCCTTCTATACCATAAGGTACACATGTTCAGGAGTCTCAATCTATCCTCATATGGCTTGTTGCCCATTCTTAAAATGTTTTTTTTTGAATTTTCGTTGGACTCTTTCAACCCTTGAGATGTCCTCGCTGTAATATGGAGACCACACCTGGGCACAGTATTCAAGGTGCAGCCTTATTAAAGCTATGTACAAGGGGAGCATCACCTCTCTAGTTCGACTAGCTATGTATCTAAAAATACAATTAAGGATATGATTAGCTTTATTAATTTGGGTTCTGCAGTGTGATCTGAATTTTAGGTCAGGGTTGACAGATATTACTAAGTCTTTCTCTTGATTTGTTAAGAGTAGGATATCATTCCCCAATTTGTAGTCATAGTATTTATTTTCTTTTCCCAGGTGCATAATTTGACATTTGGAAATGTTCAAAATTAACTTGTTTTTGCTGGACCAAGTTAATATATTATCTAAGACTAACTGAAGGGCAGAACTGTCAGATGTGTTATTTACCACAGTACCTATCCGACGGTCATCTGCAAATTTTAGCATCCAAATGTTGAGGTTATCAATGGTAAGAGAAGAGACATATATATTAAAAAGACAAGGGCCCAAAACAGACCCTTGGGAGACTCCAGTTGTAACAGGAGCCCAGTTAGAATATTCTCCATTGATGATGACTGTTTGTTTTCTTCCCTCCAAAAAGTTAGCAATCCAATTTACAATGTTGGTTTTTATTTTAAATGCTCTTAGAGTGTCTACAAGCTCTACATGGGGTAATTTATTGAAAGCTTTAGCAAAGTTCAGAAATACGAGGTCCTCAGAATTACCCCGATCAACCTCGAACTCGAACCATCAAACTTTATCATAAAAATTCAAAAGATTCGTTTGGCAGGATTTTGATTTAATGAACCCATGTTAGAGAGGATCAGATAGCCCATTTAGACAGAAGAACTCCATGATATGGTCTTTAATAATATTCTCTAAAATCTTGCCAATCAGAGAAGTTAAGCTTATGGGTCTATAGTTCTCAAGGTTATTTTTTGGACCTTTTTTTAAGTATGGGTACCACAGTCGCAATTTTCCAATCAAGTGGGACTTCCCCGGTATCGATAGAATGTTGGAGGATGTTAGTCAAGGGTAAGTAGATGCATTCAGCCAACTTTTTTAGCACTCTGGGATGAATTTCTTCAGGACCAGGTGATTTATTGATGTCAACCTTTTTTAATCTGTCCAAAACTTTATCAGCTTTGATGGTGAACTGTCCAGGGAATGATAATTCTGCTATATTTACTAATCCAGAGGTATTTTTATTAAATACCAAGCAAAATATTGATTTTGTATGTCAGCAGCCTCTTGGTTGTTAGCTATATTTCCAGAGTTAGTGAGGAAAGGACCTATAGTTGCTGTTTTGCCCTTGGATTTATTTATGTGTGCAAAGAAGGCTTTTTTATTATCTTTGACCCTAGCAGCCAACTGTGTCTCATATTGGGACTTAACAGCCTTAATCTTGGTTTTAATGTTTTTAACCACGGCTCTGTACTTGGGACATAAGTGGGTTAAATCCCTTTTTATTTGCGTGTACATTTTTTTTTTTTATTAATCAAGCATTTTATAGTGGGATTCATCCAACTAGACAGATTTTTATAGTTGGTACAATTTTTTTTGTTTTAGGGATATTAACAGTTATTAAGTGTTTCAATTTACTAAGCATGAGGCCCCACTTAGATTCGACCAATAAATTGGAAAACAGATTACGCCAATCCCACTCCATTAGACTTGTTTTTATGTTGTCAAAATTTGCTTTGTTAAAGTTCAGGGTTTCTGTGGCTCCAATGACTGTTTGTTTTATATTACTTGTAACCAGAAAATGAACAGTGTTATGATCACTATTTCCCAAAGGTGCATTTGTAATAATATTAGATATGCAGTGTTCGGTATTAGTTAAAATAATATCAAGTATGTTATTATTTCTGGTTGCATGCCGTACTAGTTGTTCTAACCCAAGTTCATTGAAAACATCCAAGTAAAGGCTGTTAGTTCTGCAGGTTGCAGATGCCTGAGTCCAGTTAATGTTAGGTAAGTTGAAATCTCCAAATATCATAATACTCTTTGAAGGATCTAAATTCCCAATGTAATTTAATAACTTGGTGTCATTATCAGGGGTCATTGAAGGAGGTCTATACACCAGACCTAAAATAATTGAGGGACCTATCTGGGGGGACGGTTAGATCCAGAGAGTTTCAAGATTTAGAGAGTCACAAAGAATTTCCTCACAAAGAATTGTGTCATGGACATAAAGGGCCAGCCCCTCCCTTTCTATGATCCCTGCTCTTAGAATACATATTATAACCTTGGAGGGTTTAATCCCGGGGGTCATTTGCTTTCCACCAGGTTTCTGTAATAAGGGCAATTTAAATGTTATTAGCATAACTAGGAGGTACTTAAATTCATCAAACTTATTAGTAAGACTTTTGGCATTTATTAGTACACCCTTCCAACCAGATGTATCAGGTGTGGGTGTATGATTGTTTACTTTGTTGGGGTTATTAAAGTCCCAAGGAGCCCCCTGTTGTTGGTTCTAATTTTAGCAATGGATTTTGAGTATAAAAGGTTGACCCAAGATCTGAAGTTAGGGCCACATCCAACATTTTTTAAAACAGTTTTTATGTGCTCCCATTCTAAGTGGTCAAATGCTTTCTCAGCATCAAGAGAAAGCAAAGAAAAAGCAGTAGTTCTATATTTATCAATGAGATTTATTGTACGTCAAATGTTAGTACTTAATTGTCTTCGTTTTATGAAGCCATTTTGATCCGGAGGGATGATATTTGGGAGGATCATTTCCAGTCTGCTTGCTAATATTTTGGCTAGTATTTTGGCATCAGTGTTTATTAATGGGATGGGTCTATATGAACCAGAGTTTACTGGGTCTTTATCTTTTTTTAATAACAATACGGTTGCATCACTAAAGGAAGATAGGAGTGACTGTTGTAAAAATATATGATCAAATAATTTTTAAGGTGAGGAATGATAATGTGGGAAAAGCATGTGTAGAAGTCCATGGGAAGCCCATCAGGGCCTGGTGCTTTACCTCCAACTAAGACTGTAATTGCTGATCCTATTTCTTCAGCTGTTATTTTGGCTTCTGATATGTGTAACTGGTTTTGATCTACTTTTGGTATTGGTATTTCTTTGAGAAAAAAACACAAGGGCCTGGATATTAAAAATGGTTGCAACAACCCACCAACGCACCCCAGCATGATATTCAAAGGGGCAAGTTGTAATGCGCAACTCTCGATGCACCAGGGTGCATTGGTAATGTATGTGGCTCAAGTGCGGGGGCGTGCCCATGCATATGTGGCACATCCCGATATTCAGCCTGGGATGTGGGGTGCATATGCTGGCACAAACCCACCTTGTGCCACTCAGGGGGGTGCAAAGATATGCCTGGTAAAACCAGGAGCAAGTCCTGGCCACCCACAGGTGAGCTGCCATATTGCAGGGTGCAACACAGCAGCTGCCAGCCGTGGGTGGCCACCCACCAACCCAGACCACTGTCCATGAGCTCTCTGCCCTGGGAGCACTGTGCCCCCCCACCCCATTGCCTGATCATGGACATAAGTACGTATACTCCTGGTGGTCCAGTGGAGTCCCTCCCATCGCCCGATTGCAGGCATTCATATATGTAAAGTCCCTGGTGGTCCAGTGGGTACCCCCCATTGCCTGATCACAGGCATATGTAATACTAAACCCTGGTGGTCCAGGGGAATGTTCTCCAGTGCCAGATCACGGGCATCAATGAATGTAAGGTCCCTGGTGGTCCAGTGAATACCCCCCCTTTGCCCGATCATGGGCAGAAATAATGAAACTGCCCTGGTCGTTCAGTGGTACCCCACCCACCCACCGAGGTCACCACCAGCACCCCTCCAGTCAGTGGCGGGCAGCAGCATCATGCCGCGCCTTACCCCACCAACTGACATCGTGCAGAGAACGGTCTGTATGCCTGTTGGTTACAGGCGTGGGCCAATGGGCGTGCGAGACCATACTACACATAGGCCCACTCATATGAACAAACGTGTTCATTCACATATCGGGCCTCTGTAGGCACAGTATGGTTCAGACACATTGGTCCACGCTTGTGGACCAATAGGCTTACTCACCCATTCTGTACGATGTCAGTCAGCGGGCATCTGGGCAGCATGCTGGCAGGTGCTGACACCCACCACTGACTGGGGGTGCTGAGTGGCGGGGGGACCTCAGTGGGTGGGAGGGAGGGGTACCACTGGACCACCAGGGCATTTTCACTATTTCCGCCTGTGATCGGGTGAAGGGGGGTTATCCACTGAGCCACCGGGGACCTTACATTCATTGATGTCCATGATTGGGCATTGAGGGGCATTCCCCTGGACCACCAGGGTTTCATATTACATATGCCTGTGATCGGGTAGTGGGGAGGGTTTCCACTGGACCACCAGGGACCTTTCATATACTTATGCCCCACGATCAGGTGGGGGGAGCCACTGGACCACCAAGGTTTTCACACAGCTTCTGCCCATGATCAGGTGTACGGGAGCAGTGAACCGACATGGGACTGCAGGGTGTCAGTCCCCAATGGCTGCAGCCTGGCAGGGTGCCAGGTACAAGTCACTGGGGATCGACACACCTCATGCAAATGGGGCCATAATGACATGCAAATGTCCCCATTTGTGCCTTGCATGCATAATGGACTCATTTGCATGCCAAGTGCTGAATATAACTATTGATGCACCTACCATAACAACACTTGTGCTGGTGCATCCCCCAGCTCCTGTTCTGCCACTTGTGCTGGCACAGTGCCACTGCACCATGTGCAGTGCGTGTGCCCTCAGTGCCATATTCAATGGTGCTGAGCCATGGTGCAGCACTGTTGAATATCTGCATCTGGGCTTGCGCCCCTGCCTGCTGCAGTTTGAATATCCAGGCCCATATCTGATATGTTCCCTATCCATTCAGAAGAGTATAATTTGTGATAGTATTTAGCAAATACCTGATTGATCTTCTGTGGGGAATAGAGTATAATTCTTGTATCATTTTTAATGCCAGTGATGGTATTATCATCTTCTTTTTCTTTAGTTGCCAGGCTAATATTTTATGGGGGTTTGTCCCCCAAATCATAGTATTTACTTTCATTTAGTAGATTATTTCTTTCTTTCTGCTTCTAGAGTTGTTAGTTTATTGTATTAGTCTCTTAAGTTTGTTAATTCTTATAGCCATTTTGGGTCACGTGTAGAGCTACTGTATGTATCATTTCTATCTTTCTGATCTGTTGTTCTGTTCTATTCTTTTCATTTATGTTTACCTGTGTTTCTTTCATTGTGAGTTATATGAAATTGGTAATCCTCTTAAATATGTCTTAAATGCATCACAAATAACATTTATTGGTGCATCTGAGTTGTAGTTACCTTGAAAATATTGTGGGGTCTCACTGATAATTTTGTTTTGAACGTTTGGGTCTGAAATAAAGCGGGATCCAAACTGAAGTTAAATTCAGTTTGAATATTGCTAATTTCTAAGTTAGTAAGATTTGGGGAGTGGTCAGAAATGAAAATTCTTTTATATACTGTTTCTGTTATTATATGCATTAATGTTTCAGAGACAAGGAAAAAATAAATTCTAGACTAAGACTGATGAACTGACAAGAAAAAAAAAGAATACTGTTGCTCTACTAGGTGATTTTGTCTCAGAGGATCCACTAATTTCATGTCAGACATAATGCCCAGTAATTTAATGGCAACTGATTGAGTTTTGCTAAGACTGATTGTTAATTTATCCAATGTATTATTTAACATGAGGTTAAAATCTCCTTCTTTTATACTGTATATGGAGACCTAAATGTGGCAATATTTAGGAAGAAATCATTAAAAAAGTAGGTGCATAGATATTATCTAATGTGTAAGTCTGTCCCTGAATTGTTACTTCATGAATAATATATCTCCCTGTTTCATCTACCAAAGATTTCACAAAAACTATGCCTAAGTTTTTCTTAAAAAATATAGCAACTCCTCTTGCATTTGTTGCATATGGAGCATTCACAAATGGAGCAATCGAAATCCTCTTGATTCAGATGTGCTTCTTGAAACATTATGCAATTAACTGCATTCTTATCAGCATAGTTATTTTTTTTTTTACTTTTAGTTCTATCCCTCAGCCCTTTTATGTTCCAGGATATTACTTTTAGTCCGTTAGCTATTTAACTGAGAAATCATATGGATGTGCGCGAACACCCATATACTGCCTAACTTTCTAGTGCCAAGACACAGTGAAAGACAAAAAACATGAAACTTTAAAGGAGTTCATAGGTTCATAGGTCAGTATGAGTCTGAAGCCGCAGGCCATAGTCAAGGCCACTGATTTGCGGTGATTAAAACAATTAAATTCCATTTTCAAGACTTAAGATTCCAGAATTTAACGGTGATTTTTACTCTAATTTCCAGATTGTACCGGGATTCTGCTATCATTCTTTTAGTATATGCATAAATAATCAGAATTAAAGAAGGCTTGATAAATAGAGCATTAAATAAAGCAAACTGAAAATAGTACAGGAAGGAATTAAAAGAAAAACACTCTTTTTTATAGATTTACTGATCTGATAGAAAATGTTAGATTCCATGAAATCTTCATTTTAACCGGTTTTCAGGCAGCCCTAATTCCGGAATTTTACCGGATTTTCCGGTAAAAACCGAAAAACAGTGGCCTTGGCCATAGTGACTCGACCAATTCCAAGTATGTGAATTTCTTATCATTCATGTGTCTGTCAAGTGTGTTTTTAAATGTGTCTAGTGTCTTATAACTCTCTGACTTAATCAATTTGCCTAACAAATACATTTTATAATTTTCACCCTTTAGCCGGAGCAGATGGAATCTGCTTCCCCTGATGTTATCATTTTTTGCTAGTCTTACACATTTCCATAAATAATTATTATATGCTCTGTATGTTAGGCATAGATCTCCCCTTAATCTCCTATATTGTAAGGAGTATAGTTCTAAGTTTTTAAGCCTGTCACCATATGCCATACCAGTTGTCTGAGCAATCCTTTTGGTTGCTCTTCTCTGAGTCTTCTCCAAAACTCGAATATCCCTCTTATTTACTTTTGCCCAGAAATGCACACAATACTCGAGATGTGGCCTCACCAAAGATGTATTCAGGGGGAGTATTACCTGTCTGTCTCTACTTTTAATGTTCCTGAAGATGCAACTCAATATTTAGTTAACTCTACTAGCTGCATTTTGGCAGTGCTCAGTAGAGGAGAGATTATTGGTAATTAGGACACCTAGGTCTCATTCCTCATTAGTGTCTGGTAGTTCATTCCTATATAGTGTATAATTAGTGCACCTGTTCTCTCTTCCTATGTACATTATCTTACACTTTTCTAAATTAAGTATGAGTTGATTTTGTTTCACCCACTCCCTGATGTTATCTATTTCATCTTGGAAATATGTAATGGAGTTTAGATCATTTACTATTGCTCTTATTTTAATATCATCAGCAAAGTTACTGCACCATCTGTTTAGTGATATCTGTATTGGTGAAATTTATAGACTGAATAGTAATGGGCCCAGCACAGAACCCTGGGGCACTCTACTAGTAATCTCCAACCAGGAAGACTGGTGCCCTGCCACAATCACTCTCTGCCTCCTTCCATCCAGCCATGAAGAGACCCATTTGATCACGTTAGTATTTAACTTGAATTCCTGTAATCTCACAAACATGGGTTTGTGAGGCAAGATATCAAATGCCTTTGAAAAGTCCATGCACAAAATGTCCACTGGCTATCCCATGTCCTTAGCACTACTACAGGGTTGAAGAAATTCAATAGATTCATACCTCCTAGTACAGCTACATATGTCCTACAAAGAAAACAACCCTGCATTCCTTTAATCTCTCTTTTTTAACAGTGCAGACAGTCCTCCCCATTAAAGAAAAAAAGAAGAAAAATACTCATCCACCAGACCCTCTCTGAAATTCATCATATCCAATATCGACCATAATCCATCTGAGGGTGGAGGAACCACTGGCAGGGAGTGACCACTGGACAGTATGGTTCCCGTTGCAGCTGGACAGAGACAGAGGGGGGCATCTGGCACAAAGGTGCTAGACTTTAGAAAGGCTGACTTCAAAAAGATGGGTGAAGTTGTGCAAGGGTTCCTGGACAGAATTCAGCCTAATATGGACATGAATCAGAGGTGGAAAATCATTAAGCTAGGGATAGTGGAGGCAACATATTCCTACAGCAAGGCCCAAAGTAAAAAGGCTAGGGCAAAGAAACCTAGCTGGATAAGCAAGGGTGTCATAGACAGGGTGAGGAGGAAAAGAGTCACCTATAGGAGATAGAGGAGAACAGGGAGGAGGGAGGACAGGGAGGAGTACCTGAAGGAAGCAAAGGAGGTGACCAGGAAAGTAAGGGCAGCAAAGGCATCAAGGGAGCTCAGGCTGGCAAAGGGAATTAAAGATGGAGAAAAAGACTTCTTCAGGTACATCAGGGAGAAAAGGCGTTATAGGGACCACATAGTAAGGATTAAGAAGGAGGGTGAATGGGTGGAAAAAGGGGACAAAAAGGCAGAAGCACTTAATGACTCCTTCTGCTCGGTTTTTACTAAAGAGAAAGGTGGGGATATACCTAAGGTTGGGGGAGGATACCATTAGAGGGGGAGGGGTGACAGATGGGGAAATCACAGAAGGTAGAGTGCTAGATGGGTTAAGGGCAGTGAGGGTGGACAAGGCACCGGGAACAGATGGTATACACCCCAGAGTACTGAAGGAGTTGACAGAGGTCCTGGCAGGCCCATTGACAGACTTATTTAATGCCTCTCTGGACTCAGGGTGTGTACCTCAGGACTGGAGGATGGCGCACATGGTTCCACTCCATAAGAGTGGTCCCAGAGATGAACCAGGGAACTATAGACCAGTGAATCTCACATCCATAGTGGGGAAACTGATGGAAACAATCCTGAAGGAGAGGCTGGTGACCCTACTGGATGTCAGTGGGGTACAGGACAGTTGGCAGCATGGCTTTGTCAAGGGCAGATTCTGCCAGACCAACTTAGTAAACTACTATGACTGGGTGACTAGGGAAATGGAAAAAGAGCGAGCGGTTGATGTCCTGTACCTGGACTTCAGTAAGGTTTTTGACTCAGTGCCATATGGGAGACTAGCATGTAAGCTAAGGGGTACATGGGCAAGGGAAAAATTGGTGGGATGGGTGGAGAACTGGCTACAGGGATGACAGCAGAGGGTGGTGGTGGTGGTGGTGGGAGGTGAATTATCTCCAAGGGCAGTGATGAGCGGCACCCCACAGGGGTCAGTGCTGGGGCTAATGTTATTTGGGGTATTTATTGCAGACATCTTGGTAGGCATAAATAGCAAGATCAGTCTATTTGCAGACAACACCAAGATGGGAACCATGGTAGATGACCAAGGGGGTGGCAGGGATTGCAGGAAGATCTAACAAAGCTGAAGACATGGTATGACACCTGGCAACTTGGTTTCAATGCCAAAAAATGCAAGGTGCTGCACTTTGGGGCAAAGAATCCAACATGGAACTACCATCTGGTGGTGCATCTAGCTGTGACTGAGGAAGAGAAAGATCTGGGGGTGCTTATTAAGGGAGCAATGAACAACTCAGCACAGTATAGGAAAACAGCAGCAGTGGCCAACAAGATGCTGAGTTGTATTGCAAGAGGTATAACCTCTAGGAGGATGGAGGTGATTCTGCCATTATACAGGTCACAGGTTAGACCCCACCTGGAGTACTGCATTCAGTTTTGGTGCCCTTACCTAAAGAAGGACATTAGATTGCTAAAAGGGGTGCAATGCAGAGCAACAAAGATGATCATGGGTCTGGAGTAGTTACCATATGAGGTTAGACAGAGGGAGTTGAACATGTACTCTCTGGAGGAGCAGAGAGATGGGGGATATCATTGAGACCCATAAGTACATGTGAGGAATAAACAGAACAGGCACAGAGGGATTGTTCAAGGGGAGGGTGGGGAGAGACACTTGGGGTCATGACATGAGACTGGAGGGTGGAAGGTTTAGGAGGGAGATGAAGAAGCATTTCTTTACAGAAAGGGTGGTAGCATGGTGGAACGCACTACTGGCAGAGGTGGACACCTTTAAACAGTGGAATGCTTCAAGAGGGGCTGGAATAGGGCAAAAGGGAGGGTCATGGGAGGGGGGTAGGGTGGGCGCTGCAGAGTAGGGGTGATAGCTCCAAAATTGAGCAGACTTGATAGACCAAATGGTCTTTTCCTGCTGGCAGTTTTGTACATTTGTATATTCATGATAGATAGATAAATAGATAAAATGTTATTTTTATACAGGAAACTACAAGCCATTAGGGAAAAAAATCCCTGTCTTGTGTATGTTACAAATTGGTTACAATATAAAAACACTTAGTTGTATATTACAATATACTACATTATTACAGCATAGCTCAGCAAACACTGACTATTAAAACTGTAAATATACATTTAACTAAAAGCTCTAGTAACAGTTACAGACAAGAGGAAAACAATTTTCCAGGGCGATTATGAATGATCTGTGTAAAGAAATGGTGTATACTGAAAAAAGTAAGCTGTTCCAGTATATTGCGGCCTGATGCCGTAAGTTTTTTTCATCAAATTTTGCTTTACATCTGGGAGCACTGACTTTGTTTATATGTACTGATCTGGTTAATTCAAGCACATAGTTTTTGTCTTTATTAAAGACTACTCATGAAATGTAACGGTTAGGATTTTGTGTGTAACTCGTACATAAAAGTTTCAGCTAAGCTTTTGTACTCTGTACAATCAGTGTTTGTCAATTTAATGTAGACAACAGCATTCAATGGTGTGTGTAATAGTAACATCTCAGCACATACCTAGCTACTTTGAAATAAAATCCAACTTGTCTAACATTTTTTTTTATTTGCTGTTTGATATATTGTGTTTCTATATTCTAAAGAGGAAAGTATTAATTATTCTGCAATTTTTTTCCTGGCCAATTTGTTTAAGCACTAAGTTCCAATGCATTCTCCCCTGTGGCAATACATGCTGTATCGTCCACATACAGTCATAGTGCAGAAAATCTTGCCAGCTGGGGGAGGTCATTGTTAAAAGAAGAAACAAGAGGTCCCCTATATAGACCCCTGAGGTACTCCTCGAGTTACACTTCTTAGGGTGGAAAGAGTCTGGAACATTGATACCCTCTGGGAATGGTTCATAAATAAGACTGAATCCAATCCCAGGGGCCATTGACTATACCAGTACTCTAAGTTTATCTAGTAGCAGGAAGTGGTCTACCAGATCAAAGGCCTTAGCCAGATCTATAAAAATGACTGCAGTTTCCAGTCTGGAGTCCAAAGTGGAAGAAATCAAGTCATTAAATTCCAGCAAAGCTGTTGTTGTTGAAAAGCCCTTGTGGAATCCAGATTAGGAAGGTGTCAGTAAACTAAACCTATCCACATATATTTAGACAGTTGTGAATGTACAAACTTCTCAAGCATTTTGACAATACTGATAGTAGTGAAATGGGTCAGTAATTTCCCAGATTAGAGGTGTCCCCACTTTTATAAATGGGGACTATCTTGCTTTCCTCACATCCATCATGGGAAAGCTGATGGAGACAATCCTGAAGGAGAGGCTGGTTTCCCTCCTAGAGGCTAATGGGCTGCAGGATGGCAGACAGCATGGGTTTGTCTCTGGCACTTCCTGTCAGACCAACCTGGTGGAGTACTATGACAGGGTAACCAGGCAATTAGACAAGGGCCATGCAGTGGATGTCCTGTACCTGGACTTCAGTAAGGCCTTTGATTCATGCCGCATGGGAGGCTAGGAAATAAGCTGGAAGGCACAGAGGTGGGGGATAAGATGGTGGAATGGGTAGTGAACTGGCTGCAAGGGAGACAGCAGAGAGTGGTGGTTGGAGGACAGCTCTCATTTCCCAGGCTGGTGACAAGAAGGGTGCCACAGGGCTCTGTACTGGGACCGGTGTTGTTTGGGATCTTCATAGCAGACATCTCAATAGGCATAAAGAGCAAGATCAGTCTGTTTGCAGTTGACACTAAGATGGGAGCAGTAGTGGATGACTTTGGAGGGTGGCAGGGGTTGCAAGATGATCTGGCAAAATTGGAGGCCTGGTCAGACACTTGGCAACTGGGATTCAATGCCAAGAAATGTAAGGTGCTACATTTCAGCGCAAAAAAAAAAACAAGGAGGAGCTACCAGCTTGGGGGGGGGGATTCAACTAGCCAAGACAGAGGAGGAGGAGAAGGATCTTGGGGTGATCATAATGGGAGTAATGAACAACTCAGCACAGTGTAGAAAGGCAGCTGAAAAGGCCAACAGGATGCTGGGTTGTATTGCCAGAGGCATATCCTCCAGCAGGGGGTAGGTGATCCTGCCGCTATATAGGTCACTGGTAAGACCACACCTAGAGTACTGCATGCAGTTCTGGTGACCATACCTGACAAAAGACATTAGGTTACTGGAGGCAGTTCAGCACAGGGCAACAAAAATGATCCAGGGTCTAGGGGACTTACCCTACAAGAGCAGGTTGAAGGAGTTGAACATGTACTCCCTGGAGGAAAGGAGGGATGGGGGGACATTATTGAAACCTTCAAGTGCATGAAGGGAATAAATAAGATAGGCATGGAAGGGCTTTTCAGATTAAGGAGGGGGAGGGACACTCGCGGGCATGATCTGAGATTGGAAGGGGGAAGATTCAGGAGGGAAATGAGGAGACACTTTTTTATGGAGAGAGCAGTGTCTGGGTGGAATGCATTGCCAAAGGAAATGGTATCCTGTAGAACAGTGGGCTGCTTTAAAACAGGATGGGACAGGGTAAGGGGGGGTCACTGGAGGGGGAAGAGGACAGAGGGGCAGCTGCAGTATAAGGGCTGCTAGCTGTACAATTGAGCAGACTTGATAGACCATAAGGCCTTCATCTGCTGGCAGTTTCATATGTTCATATGGTTCCTTCCAAATTGAAGGAAAGCAACTTGTGGTTAAGCTCCAGTTAGAAATATAAGTGATTGTTGGGGCTATATATTCAGCTGCCATTTTTAACAATTTGCCCTCAATTTCATCCTGCCCAGCTGATTTATGTATATCAATTCTTTTTAAACTCTTACAGACCTCAGAAATGTTTAACCTTTGCTGTGCCGCCGGCGTGTATACACATCCAAAAAACGTATACATTCTGAATCTTCTGGCAGCGTAAGGGTTAATACCCTGAAACAAAAAGGAGGAGGCAAAGACTTGTTTTCCTTATCTGTATAATTTATGTCATATTTTTTAAAAGAGTCTCTAAGCTTTGATCCAGGTAGGTTAACAAAATAAGCATTGAGAATGTTTTATATCGCAGTTGGATCTTTCATCAAATTGCTTTCACGCATTAATTGCATTTCCTTCTGTGGTCCTTCATTGCCTGGGGTAGTTAAACTATTAATTGTTTGCCAAAATTTACAAGGATCATTATTTTTTCAATTTTTTGTTTGTAATATTTGGCTTTAGCTTTCTTTATCATTTCCTTACACTCGTTCTGCTTAGATTTAAATAATTCCCTGTCTTTTTCCTGTTTTGTTTTTCTTGCTAACTTCCAAATTCTGTTTTTAATCTTACTCTTTTTCAGTATTTTTTCATTAATCCATGGGACTCTAGCTCTCCTCACAGAGGCTTTGCATCAAGGGGCATTCAAATCACAGATGTCTTTGAAAATTCTTAAAAAGTATCCAAAGGTCCATTTTAAATCAGGGATCAGTTTACAATGTTCCTCATTTTTAAACTAAATTTGTCAGTGGAAAAATTATGCATGTCCCCAGTCCAGTAGTTGTTACTGTACTTGTATGAGGGTGGATTGTGCTCTATTTTGATCCCAATTGGAATGTGATCTCCTAGATGTGGTGGTAGTATCTTGGATTCAAACACCTTAATCTGTGGGGAAGCAAAAATTAAATCAAGGATTGCCCCTTGAGTTGAAGTATTAGTATATCTAGTGTTTTTTTTTATATATATATATATTGTTTAAATCCTAGGATTGAAACTACAGTATATTTTTTTAATTGCCTCCCTCTTGGCTGGTACCAGTCTGAGTTCATATCTCCCATCAGAATGAGTAATTTGTCCCCTATGCACTCACAGACTCAGCTGATTGCTGTTTCCAATTTGGCCAAGTTTATCTTGGCTGGTGAATATATAATAAGTATCCCACTCTAACAATCCTCTTCCCCTTGGGGCACATTTTCCTATCCCTTGCAACATAGTTAGTGCAGTCATGTAAATACATCAGTCTCACCCTTATTCCTGATATTTATACAAAACCCTCTAGAGTACTGACACACTGCTAGGAGTGGTAAAATACACATGGTGTCTAGAAAAGCTAGAAGTATGATAACTAGAATTAAAAGAACTTTCATATGCAAATCTGAACAATTCATTCTACCTGTGTACAAAAGCTATGTACGTCCCATATTGGACTATGGGTCCCAAGTTTGGTCACCATAGTTGATCAAAGATATTAAATTGATAGAAGAAGTACAGAGGGCAGCCACTAGGACCATACCTAGATTAAGAAATAAATCTTACCAAGAAAGATTATTAGAAATGAATCTTCACTCATTAGAAGCAAGGAGACAAAGGGGAGACCTGCTTTTCCTTTTCAAACTATTGTAGTCAGATGATTTAATGACTAGCTGTGAATTAAAATATAGTAATACCAGAAATAATCTCCGTTCACATAATAAAAAACTTGAGGATCCCTTGGTAAATACCTCTAAGAGAAATAATGTTTATATGCTTAGAGTTGTTAAGGCTTGGAACAAATTACTACAGGGTATTGTGGACAGTACTACCCTGAATGAGTTTAAATCAATTCTGAATAATCTTTATTATTCTAAACATCTCCCAGTTTAACTTGTCCACAGTTGTGGGGGACATTCCCGATGGGCCGATGGTTCCCTTATGTCCTATTCCTCATAGTAATCCTAGTAATCAGCCATTGCATATTTGCCTTGGCCTTCCAGGAACGTTCCCCCCTCCCCAACATCCATCAACAAAGATAGCTAAGTATGAAGACAGCAATACTTCCCCTTCACAGTGGTCATGCTTCCTAACCCACTATAACCCCATGCAAAGCTACAATCGTGCAATTAACTTTTATGGTGAAGAAATAATGAAAAGAAACATTTTTCAAAACATGGGATATATAGTCCATGGACTATTCAATGGCTATAGTGACTTGAATTTAAATTACTTATCTACTGATAAGCAGCAGGAAAATCCCAGCCTCTCCCTACAAAACAGGGTACTAAATGAGAAAAAGACCGAGGTAGAAAGGTCAGTGGGGGATGCTGCAACAGAAGGTAAAGGCATCAAAAAATGGAGAGCAATGAGTACCAATGCCCATAGTCTGAGTAACAAGCTTTCTGAATTAGTGGCCTTGATGGAGGAGGAATATCTGGATATCGTGGCAGTCACAGAAACATGGTACACACAAAACCATGACTGGGATGTAAACATACCAGGATACACTATCTACAGGAGGGACAGGGAGGGTAAAAGAGGAGGAGGAGTAACTCTTTACATAAGGGAAGGAATCAAAGCAACAGAACAAAAGGGTAAACAGGGAGGAGAAGAAGCACTGTGGGTAAATTCAGAGACCGGCAATGGCACCACAATCCGCACAGGGGTTAGATACAGACCCCTTCTCAGGGGAGGAAATGGACAAGGAAATGATAGAAAGTATACTTAGAATGGCAGAAAAAGGGGAGATATTGCTGATGGGTGATCTGAATATGCCAGATGTTAACTGGAGTGCAGTTGCAGCAGCCACTTCGAAGAGTGGGGTTATTCTAGATGCCCTACAGGGGGCATGCCTTAGACAACTAGTATTGGAGCCCACTCAAGAGGGAGCAATCTTAGACCTGGTTCTCTCAAATGGAGATGAAGAGAGGATCACAGTTGTAGAAGTGGGTAGCCATCTGGGAACTAGCGACCATCGAACAGTATGGTTCACAATAAACACAGCAATAGAGTCAAGCCATACAAAGACAAAGGTACTGGATTTTAGGAGGGCTGACTTTGACAAAATGGGTGAGTGCCTAAGGAATGCACTAGCAAATGGGCAGGAGGGGGGTGGAAGAACAATGAGGAATAATAAAAACTGCCATCACAGAGGTAACAAGCCTTTGTGTAAAGCAAATAAACAAAACGAAATGAGGTAAGAAACCACTATGGTTCTCAAAGGAAGTGGCAGTGAAGGTTCAAGAGAAAAAGAAAGCATTCAGGAAGTACAAGGAATCACAGAAGGAACAGGACAGAGAACTGTATCAGTTAAAGCAAAAGGAAGCTGGGAAGGCAGTCAGCACAGTAAAGGCCCAAACCGAGGAAAAGATAGCCAACTCAGTTAAGAAGGGGGATAAAACCTTTTATAGGTACATCAGGGAGTGAAGGAAGACCAAGGGAGGGATAGTGAGGCTTAATAAAGGGGAGGAGGGTGGGCAGAGGGTGACTGTGACAAGGCAGAGATACTAAACGAATATTTTGCTCAGTATTTACAAAGGAAGAGGGAGGTACCTAAAACAAACAGTAGAAACACTCTGGATACAGAAGTTGATACCAGCCCATTTACAGAAGAAAGGGTTCTGAAAGAACTCTTAAAACTGAGGTGGACAAAGCAATGGGACCTGATGGGATTCATCCCAGAATTCTAAAAGAACTAAGGGTAGAACTAGTGACACTTGACTACCCTCTTTAACAAATCATGAGAGGATGGGGTGGTACCGAGGACTGGAGGAGGGCAGATGTGATTCCCTTCACAAAAGTGGGAGCAAGGCAGAAGCAGGAAACTACAGACCTGTTAGTTTAACTTCAGTGGTAGGGAAAATGATGGAATCACTTCTGAAGGAAAGAATTGTTGAGTATCTAGAGGCCAGAGGGGCACAGGACCCAAGACAGCATGGATTCACAGTGAGAAGGTCATGCCAGAGAAATCTGATAGATTTCTTTGGGTGACCAAAGTAGTTGATCAGAGAGGGGCTGTGGACATGGCCTACCTAGACTTTAGTAAGGCATTTGACACAGTCCCACACAAAAGATTAATATACAAGTTAGCCAGCCTGGGAGTGGGTCCCAAGATGATAGCCTGGGTAAAGAATTGGCTGGAGAATAGGACACAGAAGTAATAGTAAATGGAGTGCACTCTGAAAAGGGGTTAGTAGTGGGGTACACTTGAGGAGTTCAGTATTAGGACGGTCTCTTCAATGTCTTTATAAGCGACATTGCAGAGGGACTGGAAGGAAAAGTATGTCTCTTTGCAGATGACACAAAGATCTGCAACAGAGTTGATGCACAAGGTGGGGTGGAAAGGATGAGAAGGGGACTTGGCAAGGTTAGAGGAATGGTCAAATGTATGGCAGCTTAGATTCAATGCTAAGAAGTGCAAGGTAATGCACCTGGGAAACAAAAACCCAGGGGAAGAGTACACAATGGGGGGTGAGATACTAACAACAACAAAAATGGAAAGGGACCTGGGGGTAGTCATATCAGATGACCTAAAGGTGGGCAAGCAATGTGAGAGGGCAGCAAGGAGGGCTGGGAGGATACTGGGATGCATAGGGAGAGGCATCACCAGTAGAAAACAAGAAGTTATTATCCCTCTGTACAGACAGCTGGTGAGACCCCACCTGGAGTACTGCGTGCAGTTCTGGAGACCCAATCTCCGCAAAGACATAGACAGGATGGAAGCTGTCCAGAGGAGGGCAACTAAAATGGTGCAGGGTCTGCACCAGAAGACATATGAAGAGAGACTTAAGGAGCTTAATATGTATAGCCTTGAGGAAAGGAGGGAGAGGGGGGACATGATAGAAACTTTCAAGTACCTCAAGGCAGGGACACTGGTTTACCGGGATTGAGAAAGGGCATATTCCATTTTGCACATTGTAAAAAATGGTATTGTCACTGGTGTCTGCTAAGCCAAAATCCGGTTTTACCGGTGTTTGGTTTTGTGTACTTTATTTAACAATTTTTAACTCTGCTATTATGCATTTTAGCAATTTTGACCTCCACTATTACACATCCTTCCATCCTTGTACCAATTTAAAGTTATTTTAGGTACAAGATGTGATATCAGCAGCAACACTACAGCCCCCGTCCCTAAGGTGTGATGGAAGCAGCACTACGGCCCCCATCCCTCTGGTGTGACAGAAGCAGCAGCAGCAGCAGTATGGCCCCCATCCCTCATGTGTGATGGCAGCAGTACTATGGTCATCATTCCTCATGTCTGATGGCAGTATCAGCACTATGGCCCCCATCCCTCAGGTGGGACGGCAGTAGGCCTACATTCCCCGTCCACCAGTGGTGATGGCAGAAGCACTACCACCCCCCACTCCTTCGGTGTGATGGCAGTAGCAACAATGCAGTATACATCCCTCTGGGGTGATGGCAGTAGTAACAGCACTATGATCCCCTTTCTTCAACACTCACATCCCACATGCACAAGTTACAAATGACTGATCTCTTTGCTTGTTAGAACTCAGACGTGAATTAATCTGAACCATCACCGCTAAGGTGGACTACCTTTGTTTTTTCCTATCTATAATTTAACTGCCTGAATTGGATATCTGCCTGTGACACCGTTGACCAGGGTTAGGGAACAGACTTGGGTGTTGGAGGGCCAGCTGGTGGGTGAAGGCTTGAGTGTCCAATGACCACTCCCCCTTCTCCTGAGAGGGAGGGTGAGTTCACGGCTCAGTATTTGTTGGCCCACGGTGGAAGCCAGAGGCATGACAACACGTCAATCCTCAATGCGGGAGGAGTGTGACGGATGTCTGCTTGTGCCTTGACATCATGTAGCCTGTCAAGTTCCCAAGAAAATGGGAAAACACCCACTGGCCAACCGAAGGATGGCTGCTGGTCCCGCCATACACCAGAAGCCCCAGACATGTGTCCGTTCTGACCCCCGACATGCCCAGGATACACAGGAAGCTCTTTGTGGCAATTCTCCTCCCCTGGTAGCCTCCCACGTGGGTAGGGGCCCACTCAATGAAGGGTTACTTTGGGTTACCTGGTAGCACAGCAGTAAGGGTCAGTGGATAGTGGTCGGGACTCAGCAGCGGTGGTAGGGGGCCTTGGCAGGCCTAAAGCCTTGGATAGCCAAGGGATAGGAGGAGCAAAAAAAAAAACTGCTTGAATTTGCTTTTTTGAAATGAAGTGTTTTCACCTAAAAAATCCACAAGTGATTAGTAGAGGACCTTCAAATGGATTCATGCATCTCCCAGACATGTGGATGCTTTTTTTTTTCTATTTGGTGTCCATTAAAAGGGTGTCTCCCAGTTTTCATGTCTTTGTTCAGATGTGAATTGAGCACTGCTCTGCCCACTAGCATCCTACAGCCCCTGGGGTCTTACCTTCTGTATGTCATTCAATGTGCTTTCAAAATCCACTGGCCAAACATAAGTACTCTTAAATACTTAACATTTGCTTTTTGTTGAAGCAGTCTATCAGAAAACATTTTGTTATCACAGAGACAGAACCAGCAGGTGGAAGAAAAGGTGCAAATGATCCAGTTCACCTAAATGGGGTGCTAACTATGAAGTCTTTTCATAAGTAGTAAGGCAGTTTCTTCCTTGTGAACATACTTTTCATTCAGACTAATTTTCATTCAAACAACTGAGGATTTTGGATGGTCCTACTGATTATAAACTTGAATAAGTTAGTTGGTAACAGTGATCCTACGTTTAACAATCTACAACCTAGATGCTTATATGCAAAGAATACAATAAAAACCTGACTAAAATCTAAAAACAAGCTTATAAAACGTATCTGATATTTATCTTTACCTATACAAAATCGCTGCAGCCCAAGAATAACTCAAGTAAATTACATGGTACCCTGACTACTATTCTATGATGTAGCAAACATATATTGGTATTTTTTTTTATATTCTTTGTAAAGCAGGTAAGGCCCACTAGGCAGAACTGTCCGTTTTAAGGAGTGACCTAGAAGCACTTGGGAGGTTAAGTGACTTGCTTGGATGCAAGTGGAGGTTGTGGTACTCAAACCCAAGTCTGCTGGATGTACCCAGTTCAATCACCATTTGTTACTCTAACCACTTAACGTGGGTGGTTAAACTGAATGGCTGCTTACACAAAGCAGTGCGGGTGATTTCCTTACTGTTTCTATACGCAGCAAAGCAGAAAGAATGCAAAGCACAGCAGCATTCATTTTAGGATGCTGAAATCTGAGTCAGCCCGCTGGCGCTGCAGTAGCACTATTGCTTGCAATGCCAGTGACCCAGGGTCAGAAGCAAACTCGGGTTGCTGGAGGTCTGGCCAGGGGAGTAGGATCGAGCACCTGGGGGACTGCTTTCGTCCTCTGGGGAGGGTGGGCTGCAGGTCCTGCTTCTTTACCACCACCGGTGTGACCACAGGTGGTGGTGCAATGGTGCTGCAGAGTGATCAGGAGGGGAGGACGCTAGCCAGGATCTGGAGCAGTGGTATGTCTCTGTGACCTACCTCCTTGGATCTCTAGTGCCGGTGCCCTCAGGGACAGAGACCAGAAAACCAGGAAGAATCACCCCACATTGGCCACTGGCAGAAGGGACCCAGGTGTCCCAGACTTCATAACCAGGCTCCATGAGGGACCCACTGGGCTGCCCAACGCACACTAAGGGAGTGTGGAGGGGTGACCTAGGGTCCCCTCCCTTCCCACCTGGGGGTACAACCCAGGCAGGATAGGGGCAGGCCCACAGAAGCTCCTGAGCATCACCTGGGGGTGAAGCTAGGGGATACCGATGCTGTGAGAAGGGGACATAGAAAGAGAAAATAAAAAAAATTTAAAAAGATACTGAAATCTTAGAGATTCTGTGCAGTGACATGCAATTTCCGTGAGGCACTGGTACAAGAATTCAAAATCCGCAAACCAAGCAGGATTCCGTGATTGTTACCGGTGCTACCGGTAAAAATGGAAAACCAGGGTCCCTGCCTCAAGGAATCAACAAAGTCCAAGAGGGTAGCATCTTTCAAAAAGAGGTGTGCAAGAACAAGGGGCACAATTTGAAGATAGAAGAGGGCGGCTCAGAGGTAATTTAAGGAAGTATTTTTCACAGAGAGGGTTGTGGATGTATGGAACGGCCTTCCAGAGGAGTGCTGGAGTCAAAACAGTGGTGGAATTTAAGCATGCATGGGACAGTCATAAGGCAATTCTAGGGGGTGGGGGTAGGAAGAAGTAGGCTGCTGGTTAACTAGGATCTGCAGCTTATCCATCAGGTAGGGAAATGGGCAGACTGGGTGGGCCAAGCGGTCCTTATCTGCCGTCAAATTCTATGTTTCTATGTTACTCGTTGCCCTTCCATTTTAATATTTATTCAGCCACTCTGCTTTATTCAATTTAAGTGAAAAATCTATGTATTATTCTTAAGCTATGGTGTACATCTTATGCCCCCCCCACACATAAATTAAAATGTGATGTATTATATACAACATTGTAATTCATGACACTTAACTCCTGATTAATTGTCTGTCATGTTGAAAATTTGGCCCACTAACCTGAGTAGAAGGCCACAAAATTTAAAGAGCATTTTATCCCCCCCCACCACCACCACCACCACCAGTCAGGCTCATCTAAACATGCAAAATTTCATTTTTATGTTACACATGATTCTTTTGCAGTGTTAATCTCCATGGTTAAGTCAGTATCTCAGTCTTTATTTATTTGTAGTGGTTCAGTCGAGGTTGCAGTTCCATTGTTAGTTTTGCTTGTTTGACCCCGATCACTTGGGGAATGAGGCTCACATTAACCCAGCTGTCTGGACTGAGTGTATTTGGTCCCTCATTGGTTTGCAAAAGCATTAGAGCACTGTTTGAGTCTTTATTATCAGGTTTGGAATATGAAGCAGTCGTAGTAGATGGATTAGTGTTCCAGTCAGATTTAAGGTTAGTTTTCAAAAAGGCTTCTGCTTTTTTGGGGTCAGTAAAGTATTGCATATTACTGTGAAGGAAATTCTAATTTTTGCTGGTGGCAGAAGGACAAATATAATACATTTTCCCCTTAATAGATATTTTACTTTGTCAAAAGCCTTTCTTGATTGTAATGTTTCCATACTAAAGTCAGGTTACACCAAAAATGGTATGCTCTCTGCATATAGCCCATGTTCTATATGGGGTTTTCTGAGGCTTTTTTCTCAATCTTGGAAACAATGTGGTTTTATAAACACAGGACATGAATAATTTATTCCTCCTGCTTTTGCCCTTAAGTCTGTCAGGCCTTCCGCTCGCTGTCTTCTGTAATTTTGATCAGTTTTAGATGATTCCTTCTTTATCTGTCTTGTTGATCAGTAATCCTAGTTTGTAATATTTGGAGCTGAGCAGTGTGGTTATCTACAGTCTCTAGTAGAGGGTGTACTTGATCTTCTAATTTGCTCACCCTTTCTTTTACTTCTCCTCAGTAGCGTAGCAAATTCACAGAGGACCTGGGTGCAAGGATATGTTATAGGGCCCCCTTCCCCCCGGTTTTGAATAAACATTTAAATTATGATTTGGGCCCCTCAAATCTCATGGGCCCGGGTGCAACTGCACCCCCTGCACCCTTGTAGCTATGCTCCTGCTTTTCCTGTGCAAAGTGACAGTGCCTTTATTTTTTCACTGAGCCCAGTAACTGAATTGGCTAAAGTAATTAATGTGATGTTCAGGGTAACAAAGCCTTTCTGAATATTAGCTTTTAGTTCCTCTTTAAATAAAATTTAGTCAGGAATTCCATATTGTTCTCTGCCATGTCTAAAATACTTTCTTGTCCATTTGTGGAATTATGCAGCTTACAAAAAGTGGGTTCCTCTACCAGATCCACTATATTTATTAACTGTTCATTCATTTTATTGTATACAGAAATTGTCTTGACTTTTTTAGTTAACAAAGCCTCCATCTCTGGCTGCGCTGTGTTTTTATGTGCTCTGTTAATGTCTTGAACAGGCAAATCAGTCAGTGGCTCCCAAGAGTGAACACTTTTTAGTGGGTCAGAGTTTTTACTTGTACCTAAAAGAGTTTTATTAACCTGAGCAGCCCCTGGTGCTAGAGTCAACCCCACACTGATGGAGGGTGTATTTGCTGGTCCAGTGCTTCTATTCTTTCCTGTGAATTGGGATTTGTAGCTCCATTACCTAAAGTGTTTTTTTTTTCTGCAAATCCTCCCATGCTCTCCCTGGTGTGCCTGCATTGGCTGAATTAGCTGTCTGAAGTTTGTCCCATATGGTAGTTGCAGGGATCGGGGAAATATGGGGTCTTGGGGCATTAGTTCCGCATTCACAACAAATGGCAACTTTTTTTTGTTGCAGTCATGTTCAACCCAGTTGGGGGACCATATTCTGTTCCCTCAGCTCTGCCAGGTGTTTCATTGCTCTAGTGTCTGTTTTCCTGTTTTTTTCCCTGAGAAAAAGTTATCCACTATATCTTTGGATCTGCTAACTGACTTTGACATACTTGATAGCTGCAAGTAAGTGTATTTATCATATTATATATTGCTATTACCAACTGTAGGTCACCAGAAAGCTGAGGTTTCTATTCCAAACAATGCAGGTTCAAACATTTCTGCATGGTATCGGAGCATGACCCGTGTGGCTGTCTTTCAGGCAGCCACCTGGATCCCTCCCCTCCCCGTAATATGTATTTCTTAACTTATGGCAAGGCATGGTTGCTAAAGACCTAGTGTACTGCCTGGAATTGATAGTAACTTTCAAAAGTAGTCATCCATGACTTCTTATATCTGAAGTTTTTCTTTCTTTTCTGTTTTGCTAATTAGAAGATTTTCTGCCTGACAGTACTCAGGGTGATGCGTGGAACAGAACTCTACCTGAAGGCTAACATAGTCAGGTCTGTTCCTCCCTATACATCATTAGAATTGTAACCTCACTGACTGTGACACCACTAGTAACCAAGAAGCTGCTGCTTGATTAGTAACTTGTGAAACATGTTACTCATCAACAGCAGGGCTTGTGATGTAGCAATGACTGAGGTCACATGGTGATGACTATGGCCCCATCCACACTACACCGCTCTGGCCCGGTAACGGATGCAATCCGTTACGGCCGGGAAGGGGTGCAGTGTGTCACACCTCAGTGGTGTCCATTCACGGGACCGGCACTGTTGGTCCGAACATCGGAGCTGGCACACCGTTACGGCGGTGCCCGATCCCTAATGCAGCTTCGGCGCGCTGCTTCCGGTCCCTGCGGGGACCGTTACGCTCCGTCCACACTACGCCCGATAGCGTTACCATGGCAGGACGGTTTCATAACCGTTGTTGAAACCACCTCATATGTGGTTTCAATAACGGTTACGAAAACTCCTCCTGTAATGTTACAGGTGTAAACGCAAACCGTTGTGGTAATGGTTTAGGCACTCTGTAACATTACAGAGGCGTAGTGTGGACAGGGCCTTAGTGGGAGGAACATAACTAGATATGTCTGCTTCCAGATAAAGCACTGCTTTCCACATCACACCCAATACTATTAGATAGAAAACTATCTAATGAGCACATAGAAAAAGAAAAATACACAGAAGTATCAATTAATAAGGGACTTCTTTTAAAAATTACTCAAATTTTCTGCCTGCTATTTTTTGGCACTACTAGCTCTTTAGGGTCTTTTACCTTGTAAACATGGCTTCCAGAGATCTTTTTTCAAAAGATTTCTGGGAGGCATGGATATGTGCAGTAGGTGCACTGCATCCAGGTTGCCAGAAGAGTTGCCAGACAGGTGGTTGTCAGCCCTTAAGCACCTGGGTTTTGAACCCTCTCCGCCAAGCACAATGCAGCACATTTCTTCCCCATTTTATAACACCATTTAGTTACCAAGGACAGCCCAGCTGAGATGCATTTTTAGTGGGGTCCTATTTCAATTCATTTTACAGTAAGGTGGACAGATGCACTGGAAGGTTAAGCAACTTGTTCAGGTCACACACATACGAATAAGTAGCTTTTGCAGCAGAATTTGTGTCACAAATTGCACCAAAAGCAACAACTTGTATCCCCCAAAAAAGACCCAGATTTAACTTGCATCAGATTTCTTGTGCACAGTTAGCTAGCAGCATAAGAATGTTAGAGCAGTCATTCAGATGCAGGAGTAAATATAGACAGATCCTGTAGAAAATCCCCCCCCCCGATCTACTTTAGTGTGTATTTTTGAAATCATAATTGCTATACATACCACAGTTTATAAGACAACAGTTATTTACAATTCTTTTCATAATTCATTATATACTGTATGTCCGCTCATTTCCAGACCTGCGCACTCCTATATGTGGCTCTGGGCCACCTGCCATCCCCAAGTTCTATCCCCATTTTCCTAAGACTTAACACTGCCTCATGTCATGGCCCTTGGGTGGGGGGTTCCCCTTTGGAATATCTTTGATATGGTGGGTGGTCGGTGCACCACAGTACCCCAGCTTCATCTTGCCGTCCTCTGGGGGGGGGTCCTTGTTCTGGTACTCCCTTCCCCTAGAATGGAAATGCTGGGAGCAGGTTTGTGCATGTGCTCACAATGCATGCCACACCAGACAATTGGTGCCCTCACTGTTGAAATCACCTACTGCACTGCCACATGTGATTACCCAGGTAGTAGTAGTATTGCAGTGAACTGTGAAATCCTGTCCCTCTGAAGGAGGGCATCCTGTGAGATGCTCAATCCTCATCTCCTGTGCCAGCCCTTCAAATGCTTCAACCTTGGGATAGGAACCCAGGTCATTTATATTGAAGTTGGCTGCACTACCAGCCAGCCTTATGTTTACATTTTCAGTTATTTTTCCAGAGTTCACAATACATGTTGCCACCATATACATGAATGTTACATAAAGAAGATTTTCCAACCTTATAATTCCCAAGTTTCTCTTCCAAAAGTGTTAATACATTCAATTTTTTTCTCTTTTTTTTGAAAATAAGATATATGCTTGTCTCCAAATTATGATGGAGTAAAAAAAGAAAGGAAATAATCACAGTTTCTCCTGTCTCCTAGTTAGTGGAGATCTCTGACTGGAACCTTGTTTTTTCAGTTGGTTACATTGGTTGGTATATTTTTAATATGGTTAAGGGGAAGGGATCACTAACTAAATCCTACTCCGGTATTGCAGAAAGGGTGTCAGATTAAATGACATTTTTGAATTCTTTCCTGAAGGGTGAAATGAATTGTTTCTAAATTTGCACAGTCAATCATACGGTTTAACCAACTTCTGAAGGCTGGTGGCATGGGCTGTTTCTAGTGCTGTAAAAAACGTTTTTCGCATTTATCAATGTCCAACTGTGTCTATACTTAAAAACTATTTAAAACATTTTTTACTTACCAGAAGTGTGTGTAAATGTTTTTAATGTGTTGTTTTATACATCGTTATATATGTTTGTCCCATTTTGGTTTTATTGTATTTGTTAAATGTTGGTAATTGGGTGCTTGTGAAAATGGGCAATTTTGCTCACATGCCTTTCCAGTATAAAATGAAAAATGAAGTTAACAAGATGGATTTTCTCTTTACTCGTTTGACTTTCCCTAATAAAAATTTGGCCAAATGGAAGAGTGCTAGGGTCAGAAGGGAAGTCAACTCCCACCACACGTCCAATCACTGATCTTATATCTTATCAGAATTTAAATAACTGTGGGTGGTTTATCGAATATGTAGAAAGGATACTGTAGCATAAACATATCTGGGACTTTTTTGATATATTATGGTTAAATTAATGAAGTTTAGTGGGGCTGAAACATATATTAAACTCAGTTTGCTTTAGCTTGCTTTTTGAGACCTCTAGTATTGTAGGTAATATTTCTGCCCACCACTGCACAACTTTCTTTTCTTCAGTTTTGAAATATATTTTTTCTAGTAGGTTTTTCATTTGATATCTTACATTCCAGAATTTCTTCAGTTGTTGATAATGGAATTGTATTGCAATTACCTAGAGTTTTTCTGATGTAGTCCCTTATTTAAAGTTATTTAAAGAACCTTACATTAAGAAGTAAACTTGGGGGAGGTCATACAAAGCTTTCAAAATAATTAAACTCTATAACTTGACCATTCTTATAAAGATGCCTCAGTTGAGATAGTTCCTTTTCTTCTCATATTTGAATAAAGGTTTTTTTTTTTTGCTGTGGGTATTGAATGGCTAACTTTTATGGATGTAAACGCAAACATTTTTGCCCCTTGCACAAGGATAGAATGTTTTTCTTTTCAATTTTTTAACTTGGCTTTATTCAGAAATTTCACAGTGGTACACACAATTAGCACTGCTAGAGAGAGGATTCCAGAGACTTTCTTTAGCACACTGTTTTATATTCCTGACTCAGATGTACTTAATGGTACTCATACCTATATAAAGTGTCAATATGTCTTCATGGGAATGTGTTTCTTTTCACACTTTTACGTAGAAACATATAAGATGTTGGCAGAAAAAGACCAAGTCCATTCTGCTCGTAGTTTCCTATCAGCCTAGGACCTATTGTTAACACTGCATTCTATCTCTCTATATCCACCCTCTGCTCCCCTCCCTACTGTTGCTAACCCAAGTAACCACCAAACTCTTCATTCTCTCCCAGTCATGCTTGAAACCACTGATGGTCTTGGTGCCTATAACGTCTCCCTGCTCCCTGTCTGCTTTTGCCTCCTTGACCATCTTCTTAGAATCCCTAGTTCTTTTTTTCATATTTAATAATCTTTATTAATAAAAGGAGCAGAATTGGAATGCAAGAACAACAAAACAGTTGTCCCTATCCAGTTTACATGCGAAACTTCAGAATTACACTTAAGACCAATGAAGATAATAAGAGGAAAAACTTCCTGAAATAATAACTCTGCAAGTTAAAGAGATGCTTTCTTGAGTTTTATGTAACATATCAGCCCTTCCTAGCCCTCCCATCCATCCCCCACTCCCCTCCCCGCCACCAGAGGGAGTATACAAACATGCTTGGGTTACACTCCCAATAACCTGAGCTCTCATCTAACAGTGTGCAGAGGTGTTATATGGAATACAAACCCTTTAGAAGTAGAATCCCTAATACTCATTTGGTATTCTGCCAAATCCTCCTCCCCCTGCCTTTCTTTGTACCTGGTGAAATCCTTTCTCTTGGCCCTCACTGCTTCTCTGACCACTTCTGAAAACCATATTGGTCTCTTGAAACGTGTTTTATTTTGTAGCTATTCTTGTGCATGATGTTTTTGCCTCGAGAATGATCCCCTTGATTGCTCCCCATCTTTCCTCTACACCTCAGATGCTGCCCACCCTGGTCAATTTATCTCAGATCAGCTCCATCATCCGGTTGAAGTCTGCTCTTCTGAAATGTAGGACATATGTTTTTGATAGGGGCATTCGGATCTCAAGGGCCAGCCCTGAATCAAATACAGTTATGATCCCTTGACTCCAGTGGCTCCGCAACCCTCACTTCACCCACCATCTCTGAGTAGGTGAGCACCAAATCAAGAATGGTCACCTGTCTCTAGTGGGTTCCTTAACCATCTGCATCAGCAGGCAGTGCTGCAATATATCCAAGAGGGCCTGACTTCTGGTGCATCTGACCACTGGAATGTGCAATATCTGGTAGGATCAGATCACCCACCCCTACCACTTTCCCCTTCTTCACTCCCCTTGCCAGCTCTTCCCCAAGCTCCCTATCTCTCTCTCTCTCTCTCTCTCTCTCTGTCTTCCTTTTGTCCTGATGGACTACAGATCACCCCCATCCATAGTTTCTTGCCTGAGGGCACCATAAGGTGAACACACAGTGATTCAGGTTCCCCTCTGCTTCTCCTGATGTGTCCATCCTCCACAGCCTCTATGCCCTCCCTGACATATATGGCTTTGCCCTCCCTTTGCTTTCCCCCTGTCCTGTCTAATCACTGTGTATCCTGGGACTGAAAAGTCCAAGTCTTTAACTGGCAAGTCCCAGTCCTTATTCTCTGTGGTCTAAGTTGCTGTGATGTCATCTAGGTCCACCTCAGTGTCTGCAGCTGATGCCTGCAGCTCACTGATTTTACTACCTAGACTCCTGGCATTAAGGTATACCCCCTTCCAACCAGCTCCAGATCCCCTTTTGCTGTTTTGTGATAATACTCTTGCATTTTTTCAATTTGACCTTAACTTCAAGTGGAGATTTCCACCTCTGGAGACCTGTATGATGCAATTACTGGAGTCTTCAGTGCTTATACTGTACCACCTTTCAGGGCCAGATGCAAGGAGCTTGTCCATCTTTCTGGAAATACATTCAACTAAGAGACTTGTTCAGAGTGGCACTCATGTCAGTTTTGAAACTCCCTCCAGTTAACCCCCTAGACACCAGGATGACCACTCTCCAATTTTGTCAGCATATTACTAGTCACTCCTCCAAACTCAGAGACAGACACTAGCCCCAACTGTTACCTCTGGACCCTGGGACCATTGGGAAAGGGAACTGGGAATGGCTCTACCCTAAGACATGTGGGACTCAGTGTTACCCCATGCCAATAAGGTGAACTGAGAATTACAAGTGAAAAGGCTTCCATTCAAAATCCTACTTAGGACTTATAGAACCCCCTCCCAGCCCTTTATTGGGTGGAATTGTTGCCACACAGCAGCTGTTGGCAGTGATCTTCCCCAAGGCTACTTTGACCCACAAACTGACCATAGTAACAATTCATGTTCCTGAAGAGACAAGCACTCATGTTTAGTTAGTGTTTTTTTGTTCTATGAGCACTTTCAGAAATATTATGCCACAGCACATGGCCCAGTAAAATCCCTGACTGTGGGGCAATGAATTGGAGGCATGTGTTTTGGTTACTTTTGTGCATATATAACATATAACAGATAAAAATACTTTTCTGAAAATAGAGTTTTACATATATGTATGTTTATATAATGGCTTTTGTTTCATGCTGCATTTAGTTTAGGTATTTACATTACATTTTTAATGGTTTTCTTATTTGGATCTTGCTGACAAAGAAGTTTAAAAATGTTATATTAATTAATCTTAAAAATATAACTTTGTCAGCTGCATGAGTGTAGTTTTGGGCTATTTAATGAGGCTTTTTCTCCCTAAAAATGGAAGGCGTCTCTCAAAAATAAGTACTATGACATACCAGATATTCTTTACTTTTAGCAGGATGCATGAACAGAACGTAACTAGAAAAGGAATGCCTAGGTGTTGGTTAGATGGAATTGTTGAACCAAATCTATTGTAACCAGGTTAGTGAGGATCGTTTGCTCCCAGCCTTTTATTGCTTTAAATGACATGTTGTTTCAACTGGTTAACTGATATTATTCTGTTAACTGATTATGGTATAAAACCGTGACCATCTACAGCACCACCTCTGACAAAGAGGCTGTGCCTAGCCTCAAAGTGCTAGGGTCCGTTGCTTCTTCCTGTTCTCCATAAAATATGTCTGCAATGCTATGTCTAGAAGCGAAACTTTAAAATGGAACAAAAAAATCCAAACAACAGGCATATTGTGGATTCCTGAAGCCTTCTTCAATCTTGTACCTTAAGTTGTTCTAGAAATATTTAATGGAAGTGAGTACCTAGATTTACTGGTGGCACAAGCACCCACCCCCTTGGAATCACCGATCAAGAATATTGGGAAAATGCTACATGGATGTCTAAGGATGGTTCTATTATCCACATGAATAACTGTGGAGACTGGGAAGCTGGTCTCTGATAAGAGCCCTGTCATTTATTTCAAATAGAATAATAGATAGGTTCTGGTGTATTACAAGGCAGTAATTCCATCGAGAGGTTCTGGGGACACAAGAAACCTCGAGAGCGAAGCTCGAGAGGTTTCTTGTGTCAGAACCTCGAGATAGATCTCCTTGAAACACCAGAAACTGTTTGTTATTTTTGTAATATATGGATCCAGGAATTTTCAACTTCTTACTTGTTTGCTATATGGCGCTGTGGTCTGCAGAGTTAGACTCCGAATCTTGTTTCTTGCTCCTCATTCGCACCCCCCTCCTATTCCCGTCCCCACTTCTTTCTCTCAGAAATAAATAAAAAAAAACATGGTTTAGACAGTAGTCACGTCAGTGATCCCAATGATACTATTACGAGGACCAGAAGTATAGTGTTATTGGGCCGGAAGTATAGTATTACGAGGACCGGAAGTATACTATTACGGGACTAACTAGGATATTACAGGGATTTTTTCATATGCTTTTTGGGGGTATTATTTTAACAATCCATATATTACATAACAATAAGCATATTCTAAAGTTAACATATTGCAAAAATATGAACACAAGTGGAGCAAGACCAAAACTGAAACTTACCAGCACTAGCAGAATTAATAAGAGACAGACTACAAATGAGCCATTAATTCATTTGACAGAAGCACCAGTTGATGAGAAACACTTAATACACAAAACCTTTTATAAACTGAAAAATCTACTTGTGAAATAAACCAGTCTGTATTACAATAAATGTTTCCTATAAATATACCAACAATGGGGATGGGCCCTGAGGGGACCCTATATAAATTTCCTACATGTGGACTTGAAAATTTAACTCACCTGTATAAGTGGGAGGCAGCACTAGCAGAGTACACCACCAAACACGTGGACATACTCATTCTGGGGGATGATGTGAACTATGACAAAGTAAAGAAAGAAATTGTGGAGGTACAGGAGGAGACTAATAAGAATCTAGACTTAACACAAAAATTAAGCCAAGAACTGTCCACCTGTGTAAATAAAGCTGAATTGGAGATAATCAAAAGAAAAAAGAATCAACTAAGAGATGAGGATTATACCTCTAATTGTATACATAGCTACAAGAGCAGCATCAGCATTCACATATGAAGAGTTCCAGCAGGAAACCCATCAATAAAACCCTGAGTACAGCAAGAGGGCACTCCAGATCCCCCATAAAAATACTGACAATGACACCAACAGCAATAGACATGCAGTCCTCCAAGAATCAGACAATAAAAAGAAATAAAGAAATCAAAATGCAAAACCAAGCAGGGCAAACATGGTAAAGGGGAAATTTCCTTCACTGCTCTGGGCACTCAGAGAGCAGAGATATCTATCATCAACCTCAGTAATCATCAATTAACAGAAGCCCAACGTACTAACATACTAGAATGCCAGCAGAACAGGCCTAACGGTCTTTCATGTCTGCTCATTTGGTCAGCCCTCACCCTAGGAGTTGGCCTTGCTGCCCCCCTCACCCTCTCTGGCTTCTCCATTCCCAGTCCCGGATATTCTCACTGCACAGGACTTTGCTTCCAGAACCCTTCCCCTGTACCTATCCCACCCCGTCTTGAACCCCTCCACTGTCTCTGCCTCCACCAGCCCCCTGGGAAGTGCATTCCATGGCTCCACCACCCTCTCAGTGAAGTAGCACCTCCTCCTTTCTCCCCTGAATCTCCCCATCCAGCTTCCACCCATGCCCTCTAGTTGCCCCTCCTTCTTTCAGAGCACCCTGACTGCTCCTTCCCTGTTTACCCCCTTCATGTACCTGAAGACCTCTATCATGTCCCCCCGGTCCCTTCTCTCTTCCAATGTGTACATATTTAGCTCTTCAAGCCTCTCTCCATAGGTCCTGTTCCCCAAGCCCCAGATCATTTTGGTTGCCCTCCTCTGGACCCTCTCCAGGAGTTCAATGTCCTTCTTTAAGTGTGGCCTCCAAAACTGCACACAGTACTCGAGGTGTGGCCTCACCAAGCAATTATACAGAGGTAGTATCACTTCCCTCCTTCTGGAGGTGATCCCTCTAGCGATGCATCCCAGCATCCTATTGGCCTTGGCTGCTGCCCTCCTACAAGTCTCAGAGTTGTTCATCTGAACATCCACCACCACCCCAGGTCCCTCTCAGCCATTGAGACTTGTAGCATTTCACCCCCAGGGTGTACACTTGGCCCAGGTTTCTGGCTCCCAGGTGCAGTACCTTGTATTTCCCTGCATTGAACCTCAGCTTCCACTTTCTAGACCACCTTTCCAGAGCCTCTGGGTCCCCTGTAGGGCCACCCTCCCCTCCTCCCCATCCACCATCGCCCCAAGTTTTGAGTCATCTGCAAAGAGACTCATCTCACTCCTGATACCCTTCCTTATGTCAGAGACATAGGTTTGAACAGGAGGGGCCCTAGGACTGATCCCAAAGGGACCCCACTAATGACCATCCTTGAGGATGAGACTATTCCGCCAACCACAACCCTCTGGGTCTGGTCCTGGAGCCAATTTCCTATCCTTCTGATCATCTGGTTCCCCACCCCCATTTCTCCCAGCTTATCCAACAGGCCCTTGTGATGAACAGAGTCAAACACCTTGCTGAAGTCAAGAAAGAGGACGTCCACCGGTCTACCCAGGTCCAAGGCACTCGTCACCCAGTCATAGAACTCCACAAGGTTTGTCTGACACGATTTCCCTGGGACGAATCTATGCTGTCTATCGTCCAAGCACCCCAACTTTTCCACGTCCCCCCCAGCCTCTCCTTGACAATGCCCTCCATCAACTTGCCCAGCACCGATGTCAGGCTGATGGGCCTGTAGTTCCCTGCCACCTCCCTTGATCCCCTACTTAAATGACTAACATATGGCTTGAACTTTGTCCTTACATCTCCAATTAACAGGTTTGCCATACACCTCAATTTATTCAAGTTCTTTCACAAAATCAACCTGCAAAAACATTTCCAAGTCAATATGGGCACATCTATTACTACGGATAGGAACACTGTAACCCAGCCAATGACTGAAACTGCAGTTGATCCAGAAATAACAACCAGCATGGATGAGAACACACTTGATCAAATAAAAGATACAGAATTGCAATATCTGATTACTAGTTCAAGGAACAATTCAGCCCATTTGATAACTCTCCTTTTAAACTTAAATCCACTTTTATCTCGAGCTGCCAGATGAGGCAGGCAATTTCCCTGTATCACCATTTGGGTTTAAGAGATATAAAAAAAATCATAAAATCTCAACAGTCCAACATATAGGAATTTGAATAAGTCAAAAAGGACAGCATTGATTGAACTGTAGAATTTGAAAGGAGTTGTAATTCAAAAGTCAGACAAAGGTGGGAATATTGTTCTGCCAAAAGAATACTACTACTTTCAGGAAGAAATGCAACAATTATCTGACACTACAACAGACAGAAGTCTACCAGAAAACCCAACACCCATCTTTTCCAGAAAACTACGAACTCTGTTATACTCTGCATTACCAGATATGAACATACAAACATGCCAGCAGATACAGGCCTTACGGTCTATCAAATGTGCTTGAGGGTGCAGTACCCAATTTATTAAGCTGCAGCTGCCCCCTTGGCTGTCCTTCCAGTTATTGCCCCACCTTCGAATTTTTCTCCCCACTTCCCTCAGTTTTGACCCTCCCTTAAACCCTGTCCCACCCCGTCTTGAAGCTACCTACAGTCCATAGTGATATCACTTCCTCTGGCAGCGCATGCCAACCCGCCACCACCCTTTCCGTGAAATAGTGCCTCCTCATCTCCCTCTTGAATCTCCCTCCCTCCAATTTGAGACTGTGCTCCCTGGTGTCCCTCTCCCTTTTTAACTTAAACAAACTCTTTGAATTTACTCTGTTCATGCCCTTTAGGTACTTGACAGTCTTAATCATATCCCCTTTCTCTCTTCTATCCACCAGGGTATACATGTTAAGCTCCCGCAGTCTCTCCTCATATGTTTTATCTCCCATTCCCTGGATCATCTTTGTCACCCTACGCAGGACCCCCTCTATTAGTTTGATGTCCTGTTTCACATAGGGGCACCAAAACTGCACACAGTACTCCAAGTGTGGTCTCACCAGGGACCTGTACAGGGGCAGAATGACTTTCTCACTCCTTGAGATGATTCCCCTGATGTTGCATCCCAGCATTTTATTCACCTTTGCAGCTGCCTTCCTACACTGCGCTAAGTGATTTGTGTCCCCTGTTACTAGTACCCCAGATCTTTCTCCTCAACTGAAGTGAATAACTGCACTCTCCCCAAACAGTAGCTGTTCCAAGGGTTTCTAGCCCCTAAGTGCAAGACTTTGCACTTTTTAGCATTAAACCCCAGTTGCCAAGTGTCTGACCAGTGCTCAAGTCTCACCAGGTCCTCTTGTAGTGCTTTACCCCCTTTCTCACTATCCACCTCTATACAGATCTTGGTGTCGTCTACCAGGAGGTTGATCTTACTCCTTATCCTGCTCGATATATCAGCAATGAAGATGTTAAATAGTACCAGTCCTATCACCAAGCCCTGTGGGACCCCGCTGGTTACAGCTCTGGGTGTCGAGAGAGCTCCCTGCAACTACCACCTTCTGCTGCCTGTCCTGCAACCAGCTCTTAATCCACCCAACCAGTTTTTCCCGGATCCTAGGCTGCTCAACTTGCTGTTCAGCCTTCTGTGAGGCACCAAGTCAAAAGCCTTGCTGAAGTTCAGGTAAAGGACATCCACTGCATGCCCCCTATCCAGTGACCATGTCACCCAGTCAAAAAAGTCAACTAGGTTTTTCTGACATGATCTGCCAGATACAAACCCATATTGCTTGTCATCCTGGAGACCATTTCCCTCCAGAAAACTCACTTTCCTTTCCTTAAGGATAGTCTCTATTAGCTTCCCCACAATGGCTGTGAGCCTCACTGGTCTATAGTTCCCTGGTTCATCCCAGGACCCACTCTTATGGAGGGGCACCACACGTGGTAACCTCCAGTCCCTGGGTACACATCCAGTACTCAGAGAAGTGTTGAACAAGTCCACCAGTGATCCCACCAGGACCTCTGCCAACTCCTTCAGGACCTTTGGATGCACTCTGTCCAGTCCTGGAACCTTATTCACCCATAGAGACCTAAGGCCCTCCAACACCCTGTCCACTGGGATCTCTACATCCGTTGCCCCCTCACCCCTGATCCTACCCCACCTTTTCCTGACGGCATAGGCCCAGCCCTCTCCCTGGTAAACACTGAGCAGAAGTACTCATTTAGTGCTTCCACCTGCTTTGCCCCCTTATCTACCCGCCCTCTATCTTTCCTAATCCTTACAATCTGGCCCTTACAATTTCTCTTCTCACTTATATACCTGAAGAAATCATTTTCCCCTTCTCTAATTCCCTGTGCCAACCTTAGCTCTCTTAAAGCCTTGGCTGCCCTTACTACTCTACTCATCTTTCTGTATTTCTTCACGTATTCCTCCCTGTCCTCATCTTGGTTAGATCTCTTGTACTTCCTAAAAGCAGCTCTCTTTTCCTTAACCCTCACCACTACCTCTTTACTCAATCAGCTCTGTTTTTTGATCCTGGCTTTTCTGCTTTGGCACTTTGAATAAGAGGTAGTGGCCTCTATCAGACCTAGTTTATGATGGTCCATTTCTGTTCGGCATCCATGTCAGGTCTGATGTTAGCCAGATGCCCTTCCAAAATGATTCCCATCCTGCCAAAGTCTGCTCTTTTAAAGTCCACAGCTTTTGTTTTTGTATTGATTACCTCCTTCCCTAGATTGAGGGAGAGCCACACTGTACAGTGATCACATTCTACTAGGGGATTTTCCACCCCTATGTCCTGGACTTGTTCTACGTCCACCAGCACCAGGTCCAGAATGTTTCCTTCCCTGGTTGGCTCTGTCACTTTCTACATAAGGAAACCATGCTGGAAGGCCTCCAGGAGAACCTGCTCTCTGGTACTTGAGGTAGTTGGGGTGCTCCAATCCACCCCTGGCAGATTGAAGTCCCCAACCACCACAGTGTTGCTTTTCCTGCTAAGCCTACTTATTTGCTCCCACAGCTCCCTGTCAATCCCTTCCCCCCTTCCCTTTAACTCTGTCCCTATGGTACAGTTTGTACTCAGAGATCAGTAGATCCCAGTCCTGGTAATGGGTGACCTGTGTTTCAGTGATGTCAGCTATGTCCACCTCCTTTTCTGCCATCAAAGCCTGCAGTTCTACTGCCTTATTACCTAGGCTTCTCTCATTTAGTGAGACCACCCTCCAGTGTGAACTGCTTCCCACATTGCCCATACCCCCACAACTAACCTCTCCCCTTTTTGAATTCCGCTTCACTCATCTACTGCCTAGTATTCGGGGGTGGTCTAATGGACTCCCATACCTGGTGCCACTGTTTGCTACCCACCTCATCATCCCTGCCTAGTTTAAATTATACCTAACTTCAATGAATTCCCCTGGCTTTTTCTTTAAGACCCCTTCCTACTCAAGTTCAGCCTATCTGGTGCATACAGGTCTTTGTTTTCCCATGTCCTACTCCTGCCCCCACCAGTCTGTATCCCATGGACTCACATCATGCCTCAAGCCATTCATCAAACTCTGAAATTCTTTGTTTCCTGGCTGTGCCAGCTCTCACTATCAGGAGAATCTCAAAGAACACCACTGTCCTTCCCTCTCTACTGCATATCCTCCCTACTTCTTTGAATCTCTCCTGCACCTCTTCTACCCTACTACCTTCCAAGTCATTAGTACCCAGGTGCACCACAATATGAGGGTCCCGTTTAGCCTCCCCACACACCTATTAATAAACTGCCCCACTTTGCTAGCTGTCATGCCCGGCATACACTGTACCCATATGTGGCTTTTCCTGGCTCTCCTGCCACCCCATCTTACACCCTTTAATACTGAGTCTCCCAGGATGATGACCCTTCCTCCTTTAACAAGCTCACCACCCTGGTGCTTCCCATTCCTCTGCTCCCAGTCTCAATCCCCGTCCCCTGATTTCACTCCTCTAGGCCCCTTTGTCCCACTTGATCCCTGTTGAACTGCTACCCCAGGCCCCCCTACTTCCCCTTACTACTGCCCAGGCTGGCTGTGTCCATACCACTACCATTCCCTACCTGCATCCCCTTCCTGATTCATCTTCCCCTTGTTCTGCATTTGCTCACTCCCTGCCACTGGCCCCCAGTGCCTCTCCAGATACTTTTTTGTTCCCCTACAATTGATCCCCCCTTCTCCCTCCTACTACTCCTACCCTGACTGGCTGCCCCCCACCTTTCCCTTTCCTTCCTGTATTCCCCCACACTTTCCTGAGTTTCCTGCCTCCTCCTATTTTAGCACCCCCTGCCCCTACCATCCTCCTGCTTCCTGCCTCACTTCTAGACCCCTGCCTTCACTACTACACTGCTGCCCTGCCTTCTCTGTGGCTGCCTTCCCCCGCTGTTCCAGGTTTGCTAGCACTGAGAACTTGTTCTTGTCCTCCCTCCCTTTATCCCAAGCTTCCCCATTCTTCCTTCCCTGTGACTTCATTCCATGCTTTGCCCCTGTTGCCATCTTCCCCCTGTTCTTGATCTCCTTCCACCCTTTGGCCTCAGGTCTCAACTGCTCCTTACTGGTAGCATGGTTATCCCCCTGAATCCTCTCCCCTTGTTTTTCCCTTTGTTCACCTGTTTTGTCAACTGGGTTAGTCCACCTTCAGATGGTGCAATATCCCAGACCAATTATGATTTTATTTGTATGTTTGCACCATGAATGTTCCAACATTCTATCATTTACCCAAAATCCACAAAAATGTAAATGCTCCCCCCCCCCACTGGGACACCCCATAATATCAGGGAATGGCTCCTTAACAGAGACCCTTTCACGATATGTAGATTACTATTTGAAACAAATTGTCACAGGGTTACCATCTTATATAAAAGATACCATGGATATTATGAATAAAACACAGGATCTGGTTTGGCAAAATAAATATTGGTGGATTACATGGGACATTACAGCATTATACACATGTATTAAGCATTATCAAGGTAACACCAAAGCGCAAGAGATTTTGGAACAGTTGAGAGCAGTTTTTCCAATAGATTTTGTTATTCAGGCAGTTGAATTCATTTTGAAATTGAATTATTTCCTTTTCAATAAAACATACTATCTGTAGGTACAGGGGAATTCTGTGGGGACAGCAATAGCCCCCTCCTACACAAACCTGTTCATGGGTTCTTGGAAGGAGGGGGCAATCCACAACCCCATTGGGAACCTTTATTGGGCTAACACTGCATTTTATGGCTGTTACAGCAATGACCTGATTTTTGTGTGGCAGGGACCAGAGAATGAGTTATCCAGCTTTTTAGAGTACCTAAATGCTAAGGATTTGGGTCTTAAGTTTATGGTGAAAGTGGACAAACAGAAGGTAAATTATCTAGATCTGGTATTTGAGGGTACAGTAAGGAGGAAGGTGACCACTGCTGGATACAGGAAGGAAATTGCAGGCAACTCAATATTGCATTACAACAGTACACACTCATGACATTTGGTCAACTGTATTCCATGTGAGGTGACACTACAGTTAAAGTGAAATTGCTCAGATTCTAACAAGTTTGAAAAGCAAAGAAGATGCAGTATATATTTTGTTCCAGAGGCTATAGCCAGCAAATCTTGAACATAGCACATAACAAAAAAAAACTCTAGACAAAGAGTTACTTAATAGCAAAAAAATCAATGAATACAAATGCTAACACAATTATGTTTGTGCCTGAATATAATACTGTGGCATTAAATGTAAAGACAACAATCCAAAAATTCTGACCGGTATTAAATGCTGATCTGGATTTGGAATCCATTAGCTGCAGGTAACCACATATTACTTTTAGTAAGGGTTAGAGTTTGCCAGATAATATGACAGTCATTGTACATGTTACAGCATTTAAACCTCCTCTCTTATTTATTTTTAATATCTACCTAATATCTAAGCACTGTTATGTAAACCTATGAATGTTTGTACACTGCTCTAATTTGTATATACTCTTTTGTTCCTGCTTGTACAATTTATTTCCTTCCAGTTTGTGTTTTTGCCTGAATGTTGTGCCACCTGTTGGCCCGGGGTTGTGCCTGAAAACGGTCCTTTGGATCAGTGCACTTACCCAGTTACCGAAGACTAAATAAATGTTCAGAAGTTAAAAGCAGCTGGCTTCCACCCTAACCTGATAGAATTTTTGCATGCTCACACTGCAACGTATGCTGTTACACACAGAAATCCAAAATTTTCAAGCATCTCTTTACAGATTGTATTTATCATATCAAGTAACTTGTCCCATGTGCAACATCCTATGTTGTGTATGTGCTACGGTGTGAGTGTGGCCTCATATATGTGGGCTGCACTATTAGGAAATTAAATGAAAGGATTCAGTAACATTATCAAGCTGTAGTAAACCAACGCAGTGTCACCCCCATAGCAATACGCTGTACCTTAGTCCATAATGGGAACTCTAAGACTTCTAGATTCCTGGACCTGGAATCAATCCCTTCACTAGTAAAGGGAGGTGATCACCTAAACCTTTTATTACATAAAGAGAGCTAATGGGTTTTTAATTTAAGTGCTCTATTTCCCACTGGCCTTAATGATAACTTAAGATTTAAGTTCATGTAATAGAGACCCATAAAAGACTTACAAAACCTTTACAGTTATTAATGGATTCAATACTGTTCAATTTCCTCCTCTTTCTCTGAGCTCTCCTCTTTTCCTCCCCCCATTCCTTCCGAAACCCTGTTTCCTATCCAGTCTCTCACCCTTTCTTTCCTCTATTTCTTCATGTTTGTGTAGTTCTTTCCACATAGTGTTGTGTCTTGGCATTGCATAAATGCAAAATAAAAATTTGTATACCTCTTACCTGGTTTTCCACTTCCCCTCTTGTGTTGTTGCTGGTGAATTTATAGCAGTGCATTACCAACCCCTAAACTGAGGCAGTATAGCGCAGTGGTTTAAGGTGCTGAGATGCAAATCTGGTTATATCCAATGGACCAGACCTGGGATTGAATCCCATAGCTTCCACTTACATACTGTGTGACCCTGAGCAAGTCACTTAACTTCCCTGTGCTCCCAGGTCGTGCCTGTAAAAAAGCTTTCGGCTTAGTGTGCTACTCCTGGTTAAACAACTAAACTAGGTTTATCATTTGACCCCCCACAGGGTACTGTACATCCACACCCTCTATTTTCTTTTTGCATTTCCCTTGTCCACCACTGATAACATATATCAGTCCCCTTAAGATACACCATCATTGTTTAATACATAATAAATATCTATAATCCAGTGTAAACACAAAATGAAGGAAGAAGAGCTTTTTATCAATAACCTAAACACATACTCCAAAATATGCACCAAAGTTATGGTACTCTTGCAAGAAGATAAGGTATCACTTGCAATTTGAAAAAAACTTTCGACAGTAAAACCTAAACTCATATCATTGGCTTTGATCTTAAAACTGGGAACCATAGTAGTTTAGTGCATGACTATAGTTTCAAGATAGGACAAAACAAATGTAATTACCAATGACTCTATGGGTTTTCATGTATGGTTAGAGTAGTACTTGGAATGGGTAGTAATCAATATGTTCCACTGGAAATTAAACCAATATGGTAAAAGAATTACAGATGTGACAGAAATCACTACGAGGGCTAATATTCCAAGATATAGATATGTTAAAATTTTTCCACAGTATGTTTTCTAATATGGAATATTTTATGATATTGTAATATCTCCTGACTTTTTAAATAGCATCTGTGTTATCTCTTTTCTTCCCTTGTGTTTGGTTATTTTTTCTCTCCCCCATTTCTCAGACAGTTCTGTTTCTTTCTCTTTTATTTTTATTTTCACACTGTATGTTTATTGTGCCCATGGGGCTGTGCTTCTGCAGCCACAGGTATTCATACACACTGTACAACATACACATACAGATGTGACTGCAGGAACCTGTGCCTCTGCAGCCACAGATTCAAATCCAGGAAGGTAGCACATCAGTGCTATTGCATTTGTGTCATCTGTAAACAGTTGTATGTAGTTTATCTTACCTGACAATGACTGTCTGTAGTTGCTTCTGTGGTTTGTCCTTTTGATTCATGGGGGGGGGGACTTAGGGTTACACCCATGTCTGCAGTCACATTATAATGTTTCTAAACAACTGTGATGCAGTATGCTTTCTTAAAGTGCAGTGTGTTGTATACATATGTTCAAACTTACCAAATAAGTAGTACTGCACTTATGTCATCTAGAAACAGTTATATGTTTGTCTTATCTGATGTTGTCTGTCTGTGATTGCTTGTGTGTTATTGACCTTTTGTTACTTGGTGGGAAGACAGGGTTGAAAACCCTAATGCCACATTTCCCTACTTTTGTGGTGTTAAATGTAACCCTAAGATGGTGCATTAATGCAGTTTTTTGCAATGAATATTTCCTTTCCTTTTGAGATAGTATAATGTATATGATGTTTCCTTTTGTTTGGTCCTGCATTTTTGCAGCCAGATGGACTCCTCACATGGCAAAGGGTGCTGAGCATCTGCATCTGTGCATCAACATCATCTTCCAGGCCCTGCACAAGGTGAGGGGTCTATCTGGCTGCAGAAGTGCATGGCCCTCTAGGTCCTGTGCTTACATGCACCTACAGGTACAGAAGCACAGGGTCTTTCCTTCATAACTTCATTGTTTTTCAATATTTTCACCCAAAATTCTCAATGTAGCCTTTTTATAATCCCACCTCATGAACCAGTCAAGGCAAATTTTTCAAATCCTGTTTAAAAGGAGATTTCATAGAATAACTGCCAAATCACCTTATGGGCCAAGTTTGAAAATGTTCACCTACCTGGTCAATGAGGTGGGACCATGAAAGGGCCAAATTGAAAACTTGTGTTTAAAATCTTTTAAAACATTTGAGTTATGAATAAAAGTTGTTTTTAATGCAAATACAAATAAAAATCTTTCTTGAGCCAATGATCTTGTTTTGTATGATCTCATGAAAGAACCATAGCTCTTTCATGTGTAATAACCTTCTTTTGTGACACTTGTTTTAAATTTCACCTACCTGATTCATGAAGATGGTTCATAAAAACATCATGTTGTAAATTTGGGTTTATAATCTTTTAAAGAGCACTTCTCCTGGTCATCATTTTAAATGCTCAACAGGAGCCTTAGTTGCCCTCAAGCTCAATAGTATAGAAATCATAAATTTATTATTGCAAGAATTTGAGAGGGAAAGGATCATAATTTAGTTCCATGGAACTGAGAGCCCAATCCATTTCACTTCCTGATTTGGAGACACCCCCAGGTTCTCATGTTTTGTGATGTAAAAGTATAGAGGTCATGAGAGCACGCTTCATAGAGTTGAATAGGGACCCATTCTTAAGTTCTTTTTTCAAACATTTTAGGGTGCTGATGTCAACAAATCAAAGCCATCGCTCAACTAACAAGCACCTTGTTAGTTGAGCGATGGCCTTGCTTTGTGGAAGTTGGCACCTTAAAAATGGGTCCCTATACAACTCTATGGAGCATGCTCCCATGGTTTCTATGCTTTTACATCACAACACGGGGCATCTCCAAACCGGAGATACAAAAAAAAATCTTCTTTTGTGAGTGGATTTTCTTCTTTCATATGATTTCACAAAAGAACTACCGTTCTTTCATATGAAATAACATTTCTTGATATTTTTAAAATTTCACCTACCTGATTCATGCGGTGGGGCATAAAAAGACCATGTTGAAAATGTGGGTTTAAAATCTTTTAAAACATTAAGAGTTATGAACTAAAGTTGCTTTTCTATACAAATACAAAACTTTTCTTTTGTGAACTGATTTTCTTCTTTCCGTATGATCTCACAAAAGAACGCTAGTTGTTTTGTATGAAATACCCTTCTTTTTTGTCATTTTTAAATTTCACCTATATGGTTCATGAGGAGGGGCCATAAAAAAGGCTATATTGAAAATCTGGATTTCAAATCTTTTAAAACATCTGAGTTATGAACTAAAGTTGTTTTTCTATACAAATACAAAAAACTTCTTTCATGAGTCAATTTTCTTCTTTTGTAAGATCTCACAAAAGAACTACAGTTCTTTCATATGAGCCCTTGTTAAGCCCTCACTAAGTCTTCCACCTAGGATTTTAAGGCTGTCCCAAAACCATATTTCAGGGTCATTTTCCAAAAAAACAAACTCCAGAATTGAGGTAAACAGATCCCATTTAGCTATTTATTTTATTTATGAAGATTTTGTTGACCGGGTAAGTGCACTAGACATATCCTGCCTATTTTCAGGCACAACCCAGGGAAGGGGGATACAGATGATTGCCAACTGACCTTGAACCAGATTAAGCTGTTGGTGGTATTTTTAGTGAATGCTAGATTCATATGAAACCAAACCCCACAAATTTTCCACTTTTTGCACTATGTGAATCTCAGAATCCAGACATCCTACTGTCTAGAAACTTGCTAAATCAAGAGACTTGCCCCCCCATACCCTGCTGTTGAATAGGGGAAAAGTTATTAGGATGCAAAGTTAGAGGTTTAGCATTAAACACCCTATTCAACCCTAAATATAGTGCCGCTACCATGCCAGTATAAGATATATATATTCAAACACATCCCAGAGTATTAAACTTCTGAGATGATTTTGCAAATTAAGTTCTATTTTATAGTAAGAACTTTAGCTTCCATCTTGTGCTGCAGGCAAATTCTTCCCATTTTCTGGTCATGTCTCTGTTCTTCATACAGATGTCATTTCTGGTCCTCCAGCAGGTACTGAAACAGAGCTGACAGATGTTCCAGGGTATGATGGTACATGCTCCCTGCTGCTTCATCTGGTAAGGTGGATTTAGGCTTTAAGAAGCCACCTGGGTCATGTAACAGGATCTCTTTTATACCCTCTCAGCCTCACATGGTGACGTAAACAGTCAAAGACATCTCTGGAGAGAGACTTTAAGCTTAGCTGGAGGTACCATAGTGAATCAAATCCTATGGTCATTCAGCAGGCTTTTTATCACTGAAACAGTTTTCTTTTATTTAACCTTTCAGGTAGAAAAATCTGGAAATACTTGTATTGTCAATCCATTGATACATAAGTTATTTTCCACCCTTGCCTTTCTCAAAAGTAATTCTTTGTCCTAGAAGTGGTGTGGCTTTATGGACACACATAAAGGTTATTTTCCTTGGTAGTTAGGTAGTTAGGATTGTTAGCTCCTCAATTAGCCCTGTCCAATTCAAGCTTCTTTTCTGGATAGTCTTTCCAGTGCTTTGGTTAGAAGTTTGCCAAAAAATGGTAGATGATCTGTTCCTTTAAACCTTTCTTGGACCACACACACACACACTTTAATGCTGTCTGTCTCTTTGAGACCAGGAGCCCAATTCTCAAACCAGCCCAAAGAGTGACACAAGCTGCACCAAATAGCAGATCAACGTTGCTAGGACAATGCATCGGTCACCTACAGTGATGGTAGTGAACCTTTTTGTGACCTGATCCCATTATCATTAATGTTGCTGTTCTACCAGTATCCTTGTTCAGCTGTTGCCCTCTGGACTAGGCATCAGGCATGCCTGTGCTCCTCCCACCCTGCACTGTCTGCAGGACTGGTGCATGGGCTTTTATACCAGCATTTGGCTGGGCTAGGCCCTGGCGGGTCAGGCTGGCTTGTAGAATCCTGATTACAGGGATGGTGCAGCTTGCTTCTGCCACAAGCCCTCTACTGCCATAGTGCATCCCTGTCCTTGATGTAGGCCTGGTGCATGGCCGGTCTGGCATAAGGGGTCCCTGCTTTGCTGCAGCCAGTGTCTAAGAATTGGGAAGTCCACAATGGTTACCACAGGGTGCAAGTTGCAGCAATTCTATTTGGCGCAGGCACCATGTGTCAGCCTTGGGCCTTTGAGAATTGGGCCCCTAGTCTCAATCTCTTCCACCTTTTGCTTCAATGCTGTGAGCTCTCTAGCCTGGGTCTCTATTGTTTTTTTGCATAGAGATCAGCTTATCTTCAGGCCGCTCACTCTGTTTTCCAGTTCCCTCATTCTTGATGTTAATGAGTCTTTTTATTTTGTCAGTCCTGAAACTGATTCAGTCAGGCAGCTGAATAAGAAAGTGATGTTAACAAAGCCTTGTCTCACTTCCTTCAGTAATGCTTCTGGATCGCTATGACCACCAGTGCCACCTTTAAACTGCTGTTGCTGCTGTGCTGATTCATTCATGATTTCCTTCAAATATGTGACTAAGAGGAGCTGACGAGTCAAGGATTATGCTATTACCTTGTGCTTGAGTCCAGTTTCGTTTTTTGAAACTCAGTGTAGTGTCGTCCCCTGTTTTAGCATTCATGGGTAAAATTCTTGTAGATTGTTTTTCAGGGTTGAACTTATCAGGCACTGTCTCAGTGTCAGAATAATTTTTACATCCTCACTCCTGCTGCTTTAGCAAAAGTACACCCTTGTTTACCCTTTGGTATGTTTAGTAAGTTCAATACATTTATGGGCTGGTAGCAGAAGTAGGGGGACTAGAAAGTTGTGAGTTATTCCACTTTTCAAGACTGTCCCAGTAAATAACCTGGGTGTCACTTTTGTTGAAGTTAGCAGTGCTGTTACTCATTTCTAAGATTGTTCTTTGGATTTAAATGGAGGAGTGCTGGTAAAGAGAGTCTTTTGGGGTAAATCTCTATATTCTGTGAATCTCAATTTGTACATAATATGTTTTCTATTGACAAGGAACCTTTGTAAATGATCTACTCAAGCTCAGAGGTGTTGTATGTGATATAATAAAAAAATACAATTTAAACTCTTTTACAAAACGGGTAAAGGAAACCTTGCATCCTGAGTGGTCAGGACCCATATCCTTATAAGAGAACAACCCTGCAACTGACACTTTTAATACCAAGCAGGATGCAACACACGGCACATATCCATGCCAAGCTCTGGCAGCCATGTTAGTGATATAAAGCCCTAGTAATTGCTCTAACACTGTAATTTCATTTTTAAAACTTAAAAAATCCTCCCACACCAAACACCAAGAGACACTTAACATTCATAAAAAGACCATTGTGAAGAATAAATAAACCTAGTTTTATTCACAGTCTTTCCACCTCCCACATGTGGTTCTGTCTGCTCTCCCACGTGGCCTGTTGGCCACAACCTCATTTCCCACATCTTGGCAGCAATCATTCCCTTTTTTTGTGCTGTTCATGAACAGCGATGCTAAGTGCCAAAACTGAAATGGTCAATACTTTTTTATGCAGTGCACCAAAACTGGGAGCACTGAAACTAGAAATAGTGCATTGTAATTGCACTTTCACTCACACTGGCTGATAGCCATGGCTTCCACTGAAACAATTGAAAGCTGTGGGCGCTCATTCAAAGCTGTAGCTTTCACTTAACAGAAAATTCAAATCCATAATTGATACACAAATAAACAGTACAGTTCAGTTGTGGATGGGTGGTGGTTGTGAGGAGATTATAATAAAGTAACAAATGCTCTCTACAGGCTGCCTGACAGAACTGCAAAATCTTATTTCTGTTCTGCACTATAAGAACTTATAAGAACTGCTTTTTGACAGAAGGAAAAATATACTTTTAAACTATTTAGTACTGACTCACAGGGAAAGGATCACAGATCTCCAAGTAGAAGGTCACCTGGGGCCAGTGACCATCACATGGTATGGTTCAATTTGGCCACTAGAACTAAATCATCCCATTCCAAGGCAAAAATATGGGACTTCAGAGGAGCTGACTTTGATAAGATGGCCAACAGAACTAAGCTAACCCTGGCAAAAAGAAATACAGATGAGGGGGAACAGGCAAAGTGGGTAAGCATTAAGGATGCAATACCTGAAGCAACATCCCATTGTGTTAGAGAGAAAAGGAAGTGCAAAAGAAGAAGGAAACCACATTGGTTCTAAAAAACAGTAGCAGAAAAGGTCAGAGTCAAAAGGCTGGCCTTCGGGAAATATAAGGGAACGCAGCAGGATGAAGATAGGGAGGCATACCAAACTTCCTTAAGGGAAGCAGAGAAGGCAGTAAGGCAGGCAAAGGCCCAAATTGAGGGAACACTAGCACAAACAGTAAAAGAAGGTGACAAGACTTTCTATAGATACATTAGTGAAAGGAGAAAGTCCAGAGGGGGTATTGCTAAGATCAAAGGGGGATAAGGGGGCATGTGAGGAGGAGGACCATGTAAAAGCATCTATCCTAAATAGATACTTCTGCTCAGTATTTACTGAAGAGAAGGTAGGGCAGAGCCCACAGCTCAGCACCATGGACACAGGGGGAAGGGAGGTGTGCACTAGTCCCTTCACAAAAGAAAGGGCCCTACAAGAGCTCAATAAGCTCAGGGTGGACAAGGCAATGAGACCTAATGGCATACATCTCAGGCTACCAAAGAAGCCAAGGGTGGAACTAGCAGAGCCATTATCAGAACTGTTTAGTGAGTCTCTGAGCACAGGAGAGGTCCCAGAACACTGGAGAAGGGCTCATGTGATCCCGATCCACAAGAGTGGTCACAAGGAGGAGGCAGGGAACTACAGACCAGTCAGTCTTACCTCAGTAGTGGGCAAGATTATGGAGGCACTCCTTAAGGAAAGGATAGAGCAACACCTGGAATCCATAGGAGCACAGTATCCAAGACAGCATGGGTTTACAACAGGAAGGCCCTGTCAAACTAATCTTATAGATTTCTTTGACTGGGTAACCAGAGTGGTGGACCAAGGGGGAGCAGCTGATGTCACCTACCTTGACTTCAGCAAAGCTTTTGATACTGTTCCACATAGGAGATGGATTAATAAGCTGAGTAGGCTTGGGGTGGGTCAGAAGTTGGTCAACTGGGTGGCAAACTGGTTGACAGGCAGAAAACAGAGAGTGGTGGTAAATGGTGTACAGTCAGAAGAGATGCAAGTCACAAGTGAGGTACCTCAGGTATCAGTCCTGGGGCCAGTATTCTTCAATATCTTCATTAGTGATATTGCAGATGGACTGGAGAGTAACGTTTGTCTGTTTGCAGATGACACCAAGATCTGCAACAGACTAGATGATCCAGATGGGGTAGGCAGAAGGAGAAGAGATCTGAATAAACTGGCAAAATGGTCAGAAGAGTGGCAACTGTGGTTTAATGCAATGAAGTGCAAGATCAAGCACATAGGGAAGAGAAACCCTGAAGCCACCTATAGGCTGGGAGAGTAGTTGCTGGCAGTCACAAGGGAAGAAAGAGATTTGGGCATTATCATCACAGATGACATGAAATCATCCAAGCAGACCACTAAAGCAGTAGGTAAGGCTAGGGGGATGTTGGGGTGTATTAGTAGGGGTATCACAAGTCATAAGAGGGAGATAATCCCTTTTTACAAGACATTGGTTAGTTCCCATCTGGAGTACTGCATGCAGTACTGGAGGCTACACCTTCACAAGGACATTAACTAAATTGAGGCAGTTCGGAGAAGGGCAACCAAAATGGTGCAGGAACTGCATCAAAAAACATATGAGGACAGATTAAGGGAGCTCAAAATGTATACTGTAGAGCAAAGGAGGGAGAGAGGTGATATGATCGAAACATTCAAACACCTTAAGGGCATTAACAAGGTGAAAGAGTCTAACATGTTTTAATATAAGAAAAATAACAGGATGAGAGGACAGAGTATGAGATTAGAGGGAGGCTGCTTAAGGGGTAGTGTGAGGAAGTTCTTTTTTACAGAAAGGGTGGTGGATGCATGGAACAGCCTACCTCAGGAAGTGGTGGATATGAATACTGTGCAGGTCTTCAAACAGGCTAAGGGAGCAATACAGATAAGTATGAATAGATAGGCCATTAACAGAGCAAAGTCCAATGGCACATTCATGAGGTAGAAAAAGAAATGGGCAGACTGGATGGGCCTTGCAGTCCTTATCTGCCATCAACTTCTGTGTTTCTATGTTTCTATTTCCTTTTTTATATTTGCTCATTTGTTTATTTATTTTTTTTACTTTCTATTTATGCTCCTTTCAGCTAGCGGCAGCCCTTCTCAGAGCCCTGGGAAGCTCCAACCCTGTCACCCCTGCCATCTCTCAGGACTTACCATGCTCCAGGAGTGTTGCTCTGTGGTATCCCCCTTCCCATGGTGGAGGTCCTTGGGCTGGTCTAGATGCCTCATAAAGGCCATCTGTGGTGGTTCCAGAGTGAGCCTAGGTCAGCTGGGTGCGGAGTCTGCAGGCTGCTCAGAGCATTCGTATGGCATAGTTGGATTTTCTTTGTTTTTCCTGTCTGGGGTTGCTTTGGCTGATGGACGTACTGTAAGCACTCAAGGCATGTTTTTATGTTCAGCCAACCAGCAGTTCCAAATTCTGAAACTACATTACTATCTGGACTGCAACCCCTGGTCACCCAGGAGGTGGTCACATGGCAGCAGTGTTCCACCCTCCCTCCCTCCCCAAGGAGGAGAGCATCCTATGGGATGCTGAATCCTCCTCCCCTGGCCAGCTCTCTGGTGACCTAGGCTCATTTACAAACCCAGGTCATCAGCATTGTGAGCAGTAACACTACCGCTGTGCTGGTGAGCTGACAAATTATTTTTTTTAGATACTTACTACAGGGCCATTTTATAAGTGCAATAAGATCTTCAAGGGGTGTGGGTTGTAGTCTGATAAGAGCCCTTCCCAGGTGCTGAAGGCACTCAGCATATGCAGCTCATGACTCACTATGTACCTCATCAGAAAACAACCCACACCTAGTTGTGTCTTATTGCTTACTTCACCCACTTTTCATCAAGTTTGGTATCTGGATTGGGTCCAGTTTTTGCAGGGAAAGTTTTGCTTGCAGGTTCAGTTGGGATTATGTTGGCAAGTTTCTGAGCATCAGCCAGGGTATTACCATGGCTCAATTCAGAACTGATTTTGGTTGGAGGTGCCTCTTTTGTGATTTTAGCTGAGAGTGTGCTAATGTGTTTTGCAGCTTTGCAGCTTCAGCTGGGATAATACCACAGTTCATTTCTACTGGGGTGTCAGTGCAATTTCTTGCTATGGCCAGGACAGTGCCACAACTTGCTCAGCTATTCTGTTGGTATTTGGAGTGCCAGAGAGCTCCAGCTGATTTGAAAGTGCAGACCTTCCCTGGCAAGGCTGATTTTATTGTTGAGTTAGCAGGTGGTTCAAGAGAGAATACTGGAGAAAGAAGCAAAGTACAAGCAGAGGTACAGCAGTAAGTTTAATATTGTTTTACTTTGTACCTGTTTTATTGCCCTTTATCAAAAAAGACTGAAAGAGAGAGAAAGGTTGCATTTGCTTTTGTGCAACAGTGCAGGTGCTTAGGGTAGCATCAGTTGTATGGACAGAAGTCGAAGAAGCATATCTCAAAATACCTTTGACATTTCTAATGTCTGTCTCTTCTTATTTGTTTTCGTCAAATCATTGGCCTCCTACACTTCATGGTAATGTTTAAACACTATAGAGTTCTGTTTTGAAAAACAAAGAGACGTCGGTAAATTAGCTTACCAATGGTAAGCTCAACCACAAGCATTATGGTGTTATCAGTAAATTTATTAAACTTAGGCAGGAAATAGCCCAAAACTGCATTAAAGCAGTAATTTGTATAAAGTTAACAGTAAACCAGAAATTCTTTAAACTGTAGAAACTGTTGCAAACTATATTCACACAGCCATGTGGAGAAACATTACTCTGTGTCCACCAATCTGAGAATGAGAAAGCAAGGATATTTAGGGCTAGAAACAGGCCTACCATCTTCATACATAGTGTAAAGTAAAATGAGTGTTGCAGAAGTTTGTCTTCAACTGACCCAACTCCTCAGGACACCGAAATATGGGGTTCCCCCAACCGGCTCACAGAAATGCAAGGTGCTACTTGGGTGGCACCATTTTGATTCACCTGCTCCTGCTTCAACCATTTTAAAGTTCAGAAACACTCATGTCTCAGTTAAATGAAAATTTAAATCAATGAACTGCCATGTATGACGGCTAATACACTAAGCCATCTAGGAAGTAGTGCAACATGTCTATCATAATAAAGAATCCCTCTCCCACAGTAAAAAAAGCTGTATTGTTTATCCAAGAAGTGAAACAGCAAGTAATATAGGGGGATATAACTTGTCTAATGTTAAATTTCAACCAATCAGAGCATGCCATGTTATTTGACAGGTGGTTACCATGGCAACACCCCATCCCTTTCTGCCACCAGAAGTCCCACCTTCCGCACAGCATGGCAACACCTCGCCCCCCTTCCTGCCACAAGAAGTGATGTGCATTTTCATCCTCAAACCTGGAAGTCCTCCCCTTTTCTATGCCATACATCCCTCCTGCTCCTTCCCCTCCCCTTGCACCCGTGCCGCAGACTCACACCCGAGTCTCTCCTCCTCCTCCTCCCCTCACATCAGAGTGCCAGCAGCTCCTCAAACCCCTCCTCTCGGACCCCCAGTTTGGCAACCTAGATTGCAGCCAGGTCCCTCACCCTCACATCGCAACACCACTGCACCATCCTAGCTCTCACCAGAGTCCCTCCTCCTTTTCACCACCACACCCCTGCCACTGTGTCCTAGCTCAAACTTGACTCCCTCCTCCTCCTTCTCCAACCCCACCCTTGTGCCAGAGTCCCTCTTCCTCCACACTACCCTGCTCCCTCCTCCAACCTTGCTGCAGTGTCCTAGCTCAAAATTCAAGTCCCCCTCCTCCATTCCCTTCCCCTCAAACTCCTGCTCCCCTCCTTCTCCTCACCTTCATATCGCACCCGAGTCCTGACACCCCCATCCCCTATTCACTCAATATCGATTCACACCCCCATCTGTTCAGGGATATAAGGACAGGATGTGTGTAAATGCTTTGTGACTTGGATTTTTTTCTTGGAATTCTGTATAAGGAATGCATCATCATGCAGATGCGGTGACCACAGAGGACTATTTAGTCACACTTGTTTTGAGACAAGGTACATATTTTTAAAGGGTTAGAAAAAAAATATTAATGTAACTTATCAATGCCCTACCAAGAACACCTTGTAAAATATTCAACGGCATCTCAGACTGGCAAGGCAGCATTCATCATTAGTCTGCAAAATAGTGTGTGTGTGTGTGTGTGTGTGTGTGTGTATGTGTGGCATCAACCAACTTTTAGTAAGATAAAACAATCTCTACAAGACTTTGGAGAGAAAATTGACTTTAAAAAATCTTACCTTGTTTGATGCATAAAGTCCACTGAATGCATTCATAAAATGTCTAATGGTGTTAAATTCATCTGTAGTCATCGCTTTCCCAATTTTTGCCAAGTTTGCAAAGGTATATTTCCCATTAAAAGTTTGGTGAGTCAGGAAAACAAATTACCCTTTTAATACAGAATGAGAAGTACATAAAGTCCTCTAACATTGTTAAATCCATCTGCAGTCATCGCTTTACTAGGAGTAAGTGACTAGATTCTGAAATCTTTGCTTCCAAATAGATTCTCATCCAATTGCTAGCGTCCATGTGAAACACTTTGAATACTGATATGCTTGTCATGAATTCTTAATAAATTAGCTCTGGGAAAGTGATGAGATCATGGACATACATTTACATGTGAAAAGGTTGTTTTGTTAAATCATACACAGGGGTGTGTTTTGTTAGCGAGCTGGGAGACTCCAATGAGCTCATCTTTTAAAAATAGAATGAGACACTGTTTTGCATGTGAAAGGATACTTTTGTGAAATCATACACAGGGATCTTTTGTGAGTGAACTGGAAATGCAGAATTACATTATTCACACTCAGGAGAGCACTCTGTTGAGAGTGTGGGAGATTAAGGCAGATAGGGATAAATCAGTATGATATCATTGGTTACACAATAGAACGATACATACATTTACATAGTAGGCATTTGGGAACAGGCATTCAGTATCTTACAAATTAAAGCACAATGGTATCAGGTGGGGCTTGCAGTTTGAAAGTTGATCTCACAGTCTCATATAAACCCTCTGTTTGGGGCATGATAGCACAGTTTCTAGAGACTTGAGGAATCTCTTTTATAGAATTTGTGCAGATTATCAGAAACATTCAAGAAGATGGCCCAGAACAGTGTGTCAAGCTGATATTCCTGCAGGAGAACAGACTGTCACACCACCAAATGAGAAGAGAGAAGTGAAGATGTCTATTGGGGTGCCCAAGCCTGCATTTATGTCTATACAAACTGTGACAAGGAATGCTCCACTCAGACCTTGTTGAGTGGAAGGATTGGTGATGTGAAAAGGAAGCTGGCTGCACAGTTTGGTGAGTCTGAAAAAGTTAAATCGGATACTCCTGACCAAGAGCCACCACTGCTGGACCTTGAAGAGCACCTAGAGAGTGAATCTGATACCATGAAAATGAAGACTGAAAGAGAAAGTGACCTGGAGGAAGAGCCACAGAATGATGCTGATACACAGCCAGAAGTAGCATCTGAACAAGAGTCAGATGATGGTGAAATTCCTACTACCAGCAAGTCCCAGGCTAAGGAAGAAGAAGAAGAAAAGGATACTAAAAAGCCTTGTCCAGCAGAGGTAACTTCTTGTATGTTTTTAAACATTAATGAAAACATGTAGGGCATGACAGAGACATGCATGCATGCATAGTGTATCTGAATGGATGAGTTAGAGGTTGAACAAGAACCAATGCTGTTTTTTTTATTTTAATAAAGCGATGAATTTGCGATGGAGCAGCAGTCATATTCAAACACCATGGATGCTCGAGTCTCCACAAACCTACTGTGTGATTGTGTGTGCTGTTTTAAAGATACAGATGTAGTTATTAATGAGCAGTGCGAGGGTCAGTATGTTAAAATACAGAGAGTGATAGAATGTGTCAAAAGAAGACAGTCAATACTATTATCACTACACAACCCGAGCTATCTTGTTCAACAGAGATTAGACAGGGTCCCTCAAGTGAAAAAACAGATGTCAGTGTTGAGCCCCTTAAAACTGACCACGACATGTATTGTAAGTATGTTATGTACCATACCATTCATGGCATAATTGCCTCAGTGATACAGAGGGTGATACATTGTGAATTGGTCAATTCCTGTCCCGGGTGTGAGATAGATGATCTGGGTCAGAAAAAACATTCCTGTATCCTTGATGACTTGATGTCTAAAGAAGCATACAGAAATGTTTCTGAAGCCATATATAAAGGGCAGCTCATGTCAGTGATCTTGGCAATTGCTATAAAGCATCAGGGGTTAAATATGACCAGCTGTACACTGGAAACTGTAAGTCACGTTTTAAATGTTGTGAGAAAATCCGATGACCCCATGTGGTTAGTTATACAAATGTTACAGCAGACAGATAGTGAGATTAAAAAAGATGCCCGTCATCTGGTCAGCAAAGACTCCTTTAAAAAATTTATAAAAAGAAGATCATGGACCATATTAATTTTTAAAAAATAATTTACCCTGCTCTGTAGCATTTTGTGTGTGTGTGTGTGTGTGTGTGTGTGTGTATGTGTGTGTACCTTTCAGTACCAAAAGCACAGTATTTTATTTTAGAGAGAGTCATGGAAAATGCAAGCAAAAAGCGCATCCAAGGACTTATGTATCTGATACTGAGACATTACTGCGAGCCCTCAGTTTTGAATTTGCCCAAGTTTGAAACATGTGGTTGTGACCCACTTGCTGCTGCTGAACTGTTGTGTCTTGCCCCCACAGACATATGTGAGGATATAGATGAATTTATGAAACAATCTGAGTTGTCACTTTTAGAAAATGTTATACTGTTTGCTGTTATGTTTCTGAGGGAGCCTGAATGTCTTTGTTACCTTTGTTTAATGATCATTATAGCCATGTGTGTGTCTGATATGAAACAGAAAAAACAATGTGATATCCCTGAAATTGTGAAAGTGGCTTCTCAGCTTGTCAAACTGCTCCATGGGCTGAAAGGTCACTAAATATCACACTGTATGTTTTTTCAGAGAGTAGAAAAATGGGAATCCCCCTGCCAGTGCGTACAGTCACTTATATACAAACTAGTAAATTACAGATCAAAACAATCTGTTTTAAACCTACCTGGAGGATAAGCACTGTGTGTACTTTTAGAAACAGGCTAATAATTTTTTTACGGCATCCCAGAAATACCCTTGAAAATAACCACAGACTATTTTCAGCAAGAAGGTGCTACTCTTCAGCAAGCGATGGAAGATATTATGGAGTTTATGCATAATCCTTACTATCTGGAAAACTTTTTTGGCTTTCTCTGTACCGCTGTTGATCTCTTAGTGTTTAGTCTGCAGAAAGGGAGGGGGGTTGAGGTTATCATCATACACTACGCAGAAGCTGTCTCTTATCTTGTGTTTAATAAAAGTTATTTAGCACTCACTTTTCCTGAATATAAAAAAGTTACACACTATTCTGTATAATGTGTATTATGATATACTTTCAAGATGATACATGATAAAGAAATGATTCCTGTCAATCTTGGAGGGTACCATGTACCATGTGATAAAGGATATACTAAAGGACCCTGTATATGTTGTAAAGAAAACTGCATTTGATGTATCCTCTGGAGCCACATTGAAACCATTGACAGAAGAGACAATGTCTCTTATTAAAAGTATGTCACCATGTTTTTGGCATGTGTATCTAAATGCAATGGACAGAAAAAAATGATCCCATATCTACTGTGAACTGCATCTTTTCTGCTACAAAAAAAAAGCCCTTAAAGAGCACAAACCTCAACATGAGTGGTGTGTGGCTAATGTGTGTATGCTTTGTGAACATCCTGTCACCAGGGGTAAAGTGGACAAACCCCGTGCCTGTGTGAAACACGCTGCCCAGTTGCTACTGTCTCTGGGCATCTTTAAAGTGGAATGTATAAGGACTCATGTTGCATGTACCATAAATTGCTAATGTTGTACTCTTTTGTATGGATTATACTCTGTAGTAACATGGCTAATATAGGTTACAGGGCCTATAAAATACTACTGATATGACTTTTGTAGGATACGTATACAAATAATAGTCAAGCATATCTGTGACAGCTAGCGTAGAAACATGATAGTGTTGTAATCATTTGCATGTTTTAACTTTTGTATTAACATGATTGCTGTGTGTATCACAGTGCATATAAAATACTGTTATGACTTTGTAGGATATGAATAAAATATAGTTACACATTGCTGTTTGTGATAAAATGTTTAAGGAATAAAAGAGCACACTCATTATTTTACTGGTGATGAGAGGTTGACAAGCTAACGGGCATTATTAGGCATGCTGATGAAAGAAGATGACCGATCATCTGCTCCAGAGTATATATATTAATGCAAAAAAGTGGGCAGTTTCACCGGTGTGACTCAGCTGTATAAGGCTGCAAAAAAAATCGATAAAGGTGTCATCAGGAAAGGTGTTGCAGAAAGGCTTTCGAGGCAAGATCCTTACACTTTACACAAACCAGCAAGAGTCAGATTCAAAAGAAATCCTGTCATTGTTTCTGACATAGACAGACAATGGCAGACCGATTTAGTGGATATGAGTCAATACGCAAAGTACAATAAAGGTTTTAAATACGTACTGATGTGCATTGACGTGTTGTCCAAGTATGCTTGGGTAGTGACTTTAAAAGACAAATCAGGCAAGGCTGTGATGCAAGCCTTCAAAACTATTTTTAAAAGCAGATGCACGCCTCAGAAGCTTCAGACAGATCGGGGTAAAGAATTTCTGAATGCTTTCTTAAAGACATTATTAAAATAAAAAAAGTACACCATTTTGTGACAAATAATGAAGTTAAGGCTAGCACTGTAGAGCATTTCAATAGGAGTTTAAAGTCATGCATGTGGCATTACTTTACAGCCCAGAACACGTGGAAATATATAGATGTGTTGCCTGACCTGATGCACAGCTATAATCATACTTATCACAGAAGCATTAAATGCAGGCCAGTGGATGTTAACCCTTCCAATGCCCTGGGTGTATGGAAGAACCTCTATGGCAATACTGTTCTTAGGAAAAAAACAAAAGGGTACCTTTCAGAAAGGTGATCACATGAGGCTATCTAAGCTGAAAGGGGTATTTGAAAAAAGGATATGAACAGACATACACAGATGAGATATTTATTGTGATGGAGGTCTTGACAAGACAGAGACCCACCTATAAGCTAAAAGACTATCAGAGGGAAGACATCAAAAGTACTTTCTATGCAGAAGAGTTGCAGAAAATTGAACCAGATGAGGACAGGCTGTATAGGGTACAGAAAATCCTGAGAGAGAAAAAACATGGAAGAAAAACCTGGTATCTGGTAAAGTGGTGAGGAGGCCCAATAAATTCTATAGCTGGGTTGAGGCAACACAGGTTCAGGACATTAGAAACCCATAAGATTCAACATGTTCAAAAATGGCTTTTATATCACCTTGTCAAGCAATGCCTCACACAACTTTTTCCCCCCAATAATACTATATCCACTCTTACAGTAAAGTTACCACAAATGCTTGAACTACCAGGTGAATGGGAAATGGGGCTAGCAGAAATTCAGTACCCCTATACCTGGGACAATGTACCTGTACACAAAAACAGGTTCACTATGCTCTATCAACCTCTAAAAGTAGCCCACAGTAAAATGCCACCAATCAGCCCCCATACTGAGTCAGCGGCATTTAAAATCTCATTGGGCTATTATCGTAACATGATGAGTGTTATCAGCCCAGTCAATAAAAGTATATTTGAAGTAAATGAACTGCCTGTGGTTTTGGAACAACAAGCTATCGGGAGAGAAATAAGCATCGACAGTGACATCAAATGCATTCTGTTCATGCATGGGCAATTGCAGCACCTTTTGGGTTTTAGCAGACTTGAGGTAGGAGTGGGAAAGAATGTAGCAAAGAACCCTACAGATAGTAATGGTGGCTTTTACACATTATATATCTACACTGACATTATTTCGCATGAAATAGTGGGCGACAGTCTAGTGCCTTTGCTGAGATGCGTACCCATGAGGGGCCAAGACAATGAGATAGTGACCGTGACCTATGATAAACCTCACTACTAAACACTTAGTAAGCATCGGATCGATGCTATCACTATTGAAATAAAGAATGATCAAAATGAACCTGTGCCATTTCGGTTTGGAAAGGTGATCGTGAAGTTGCACTTCTGCCCCCAGATAGTACTTTAAAACTTAAGCCAGGATGGTGATTGCTCAACATTATGGGGATCCTGCATTGTACAGAAGTTATTACAGGACACAGGCCGAATACGGTCTTCCGGTTTTTCATGGACTTCCTGCTATGTACTGGTCTGGTATAGGTGGGATATTACATAGTCTGTTTAGAAAAGCAGTACCGTTTTTGTGAAGGGGGTTCGAAATTGCCAAACCACATCTACAAATGGCCACTAAAAATGTTGCAAAGGATGTTGTGGGGCATGTGACTAGCGCAGTCACTCAAAGGATGTCGGGAGGAGATAAGACCATTCAGGGTGGTTCAGGGCTGATGGTGTTCAAAAAAGGACGAAAGAGAAAGCACAGAGTACCCCCTTCATTTCTCATCGGACCACCCCACTACTTTAAAAGGTGTGCTTCAAAGTGCAAAGCTGCACATAAAAGAAAGAGGTCAAAGTCCAAAGGACATTTAAGGAGGCGTAAAAAGAAAATTAGAGATCTCTTCTAAAACCAAAACATGGCCTTCGTACACTGTGGGTCGGAAGAATGCATAAAGTCAGAACTGGACTTGTTTACCATTGCTCCCACACAGACAAGCATTGAAAAAAGCATTTATGTAGAGATACCCCCTCTGGCTGCCCTTTCAGAAACCTCACTGATTGAATTATATATAGCGGGGAATGGTGAAGACTATTTGGATCTAAACAACATGCTTCTTTACTTGGTTTGTAAAATCACTGAAATGGATGGCTCAGATATACCGGCAGTGGCCAAGGTGGGCCTCACCAACTACCTGGAGACCACCATTTTCAGCCAGCTGGATGTGACGGTTAGGGATCGGCTCATCACCCAGAGCAATAACTGTTACCCCTACAGGGCTATCATAGAATCAATGCTGAACTTCAGCGAAGAGACCCTTTCTACCCAATTAACCACAGGGTTACAGTATTTTACAAAGATACCCCGGGGAAACACGAAATCACAGACAGAGCCAGTGACAATGCGGGATTCGGTAAAAGAAGCTCTTTCGTGCATCTCAGCAGAGGGGTGTAGCTTTTGGGCCGCCTACTCACAGACTTGTTTTTCCAAGAGAAACTGATGCTGAATGGTGTGAATATTAAAATTAAACTGACATGTAACAGGGACAGCTCTGGTTTGATGAGAGGAGATGCTGATCTTTATAAGCTAAAAATCATGTCTGCCTCTCTGTTTGTCAAAAGGGTAAAACTGATTCCCGGTGTTCATCTGGGACACTCAGAAGCCCTGCTGTCCTCCAATAATAAATACCCCATAGACAGAGTGGGTATGAAAGTGTTCAGCATCCCTGCAGGGTGCAGGGTCTGCAATCAGGATAATCTGTTTTGGGGACAGTTACCAAAAATGATGGTCATGGAGTTTGTTGACAATGATGCGTTTAGTGGTTCCTACATTAAAATCCCTTCAACATTAAACATTACAACATTAATTTTGTGGCTCTGTATCTGGACGGTGAACAAATCCCCGCTAAGCCTCTCCAGCCCGATTTTAGAAACGGAAATGCTGTGAGAGAATATTTTACTCTCATGCAGGGGAAGGAAAGCACATGAAAGACTGCCCCTTCAATGTCAACCACCAGGAATTCACCCAAGGGTACACACTGTTTGCCTTTGATCTGACTCCAGACCAAGAATGTGCTGACCATTACTCCCTGATTAGAACCGGGAACCTCAGAGCAGAAATCAGATTTGCAGAAGCCCTTCCTCATATGGGTAATCTAATTGTCTACGCTGTTTTTGATAATGTCATTGAGATAAACCAGAGAAGAAATATCATTTTTGATTATATGTGATAAACCATAAAAATGAACACCAAGCAGCTGAAAAAAGTTTTAACCCATGACCCCCACATCCGTGACTGTTTTCTGGGTGCATTTCCATGTGATCTGCTACCCAAGGAGAGACTGAGAAATCTCCCCATGCCACTGGTCATCAAAACTGACCCCAATGACCTCCCTGGACAGCACTAGTTAGCTGCATACATCTCAGAAGATGGGTCTGAGGAGTTCTTCTACAGCTACGGTTTTCATGTGCTGATAATTATGCATGAATGATTGGGGCCTTTTTAAACAGAAATGAAAAACGTATCCTCTACCAAAACACACAGTTGCAAGATACCTTCTCTGCAGCCTGTGGATTTCACTGCATATTTTACTTATATCACAGATGTAAAGGATTTTCTTAGATCAAGTTCTAAAAATGTACTCTAATGTTTTACTTAAAAATGATGCCATGGTGACTAGTTTTGTACGTCGCCCTTTCAGACATTTAAGCATGTCAAGGCATGCCCCTGCCATCATTCAACATGTTCAGAATTGTTTGACTTATAATGAGTTTAAAATATGCAATTCCTTGTAACTCAAAAAGGTCATCTATAAAAGCATATATGAACCCATGTTTTGATTTGCGTCTTTCTTCAAGCATGACACAGTGTATAAAATATAAAGGTGTTTATTGTAAAAAAGGCCATAAAATGTGATACACATCAAAGGTAGTATTATTAGTAAAGTACAAAAAACAGTAAAGACATCTCTTGTTAAAAAACGCTCGTAAATGAGTCATACATCAGAGGTAGGCTAACATACAGAAATATAAGCACCTTTTATAAAAAATGCTAGCATATTCAATATGAGGTAGACTAACATACATCAAACAACTTCTTGTAAAAACACACTAATATAGGTTGTACACATCGACCAGAGGTATTTAATATTTACATTTATACAGAGAGCCAGGCTGTTTTTTTTTAATGTCTTTCATCTTTTGGGTGTCACTGACCAGTTGCTGACTGGAGAGGTCTCAGCAGTTTTTACATCGGCTGTCTTTCTACTTTCAACATACCTCCTATTTTCTAAATGACCAAAGATGGATATTGGTATGTTAGCCTCAGTAGTGGCTCTCAGGAAAACATTTCAACCCTTTGGTTTTTTATGGTCAGGGACAGTGTGTGTGGCTGTAGGTACCCTTACCAAATCGACCATGTGAGACCCAGAAATAACATTACCTTTATACAACAATTCACCCTTATCATTCCAAAAAAAGAATATAATTGTTCTTTGCCATCTGATTTAATAAAAGTCCAGCATTTTTTTTTAGACCTTTGAGAAACACTGTTTAAGGTGTCTTTTTCCATTGAACTCATGACAGAAAGTGTCTCAGTGAGGGGTTGCTCAGAAACAGCCTCGGAGTCTGGCATTGATAAAGTCAAACTGGTTTTAGCCTGTTCTTCTTGACGTACCAGAGTGAGGTAACATTGTAACACAGCGGAGTACAGCTTGGATTTGTCGTGATCTGACAAATCAGTCTGGGAAAGTATAGATCTCATTTCAGCATCCAAGCTGTAAGTTGCTACTTTTCTCATGTCCTCATCGGGATAGTTTGTTCTCATACTGTCCAATTGCTGTTGTGGTACCAGATACATTTTCTGAGTAAAATCCATTATCTGTTAGCCAGCAGTCCTGTAATCAACAGAATAGTGATCCTCAAAAACATCCCTATGAACCCGCCTGTCTGGTTCACAATCTGTTTTTTTTTTTGTTTTAATGACATCTTCCTGTTGCTTACATTTTTTATGATGCTTCCCCTTTTTTCAGAAAAGCTAGTTGTTTAGCCGACAATGGTATGCTTCCCTTTAAAGGGTTTAAAGCAACCTCCGCTATGGTGGATATCAAGTCATCAGAGGCTGAGCACAAAATAGCTTTTCTTAAATGGGGGGTCCTCTCACTAGTAACTTTAAAACAGACAAATTTCTCTGTAGCCTTTTAGACATAATGACAATACGGCATCATGTATTTCTAGGACCAGAATGTGATTTTTTGAAGACATATGCTGCCGGCCAGTCAGGGGGAAACAATCCACTGCGCAGCCTATATTCATTTGGCATACTGGTTCTTAAATCAACCAATAAATAACCATAAGGTCATCTAGTGGCAACTTTAAAAGCTTCTAAAAAGAATTCTGCCTGGCCGGGGTACATCTGCCTTGCTAGAGTCATGATCTGTAGTTTGTCCTGTGGGTTTTTTAACAAAACCATGTATTTGGCATTTAGTGTGATGGTCCAGCTTTTCTTGTCTTGACAAAAGGCTGACAGACTAAGATGATGGCTGTACTTGGTAAACACATGTTCTATCTCATCATTTTGACAGGCGGATTCCATCAGATCATCAATGACAATCAGATTCATCTTGTCAGGAGGCAGCAGATCATCATTGCTAATGATGCAGGCAGCCCCTCCACAAATTTAATCTGTGCAAACTTTAACATCAGCTCATTATACAAAGGTTGCCAGCAGCTATAAAACCAGACAATATTTTCAGGTTTGTGCGATTAAGTGTTGTCCAATACATTTTTTATGAAAAAGCTTTTACCAGAATTGGATGGTCGGCTATCAGACATGAAAAGGGATGTTGCAATCTAATGTCCATTATTTTCAATCAGTACCCGTAAGGAAGGGTTTTAAATTCATCTTGTAAAACTCGTTTGTCATACACTACTCTCTGTGTTTTGCACAGCGTTCTTGTTTTGAGGGACCACCACTTTTTATTTCTTACTATGCTGGGTTGCCTCACTGTGATTTCTTTAGATGTCTGTGACCTGGTGTAATCAAACATCAGATCTTTTAAGTTTTCAAAATTAATGTGTTCACTGTTGGCAACAGTAAGGGTAAATCCTTTCACTTTGATGACTGTCCATCTGCCAGACAGCAAGTAGCCATAGGTTTTGGGACCTGCGGACACAAATTCAGTAATGTGTGTCACACTTGGACCACTGATTCTAATCCATGTATCAATTTTTTTTTGTATTACATATAATTTACATAAGGGAAGGGCAGTCAGAAGACCCACAGTCTTGCTGAACTGACACATCCAAAAACCTCCAGGGATAAGTTCAAAGAACAGGACATAGCTAAATCTGCAGCTATTTAAAATGCAATTTCTTTGTTAAATTTTCTTTGAAGGCAGGAACCAAAGCATCCACTTTATAATGCCCTCAAGGAGATCCTTTGACTTGCAATAGTTGCCAGGAAGAACCTGTGTTGGGAGGGGTGTCACAGGGAGCCCTTGAATTACATCAGAAAGACCTTTGATATGTAGATAACAAGGATCCAGATGAATTTGGAAGGTCCAATACACATTTCCAGGATGCTTTGGAAGGACATCACAGAAACTGTTTATGTGTGTGTGTGCGGCAGAACAAAAAACAGTTCTGACCAGTTAACCTGAGGATAGGAAATTGAGTATGTCACTTATCATTTTGTTTAACTCTTGTTGGGACATCCTGTGCTGTAAAATATAAGTTTTAATACTCCAAGGCAGAGTCTAATGACCTCAGAGAGGAGGCCGGCTCAGGACTGCTTTTATCCAACTGAGCAAGCCTTAGAGAGACACATTTGATTTTATTTCTGACTGAGAGAAGAAGGACAACATCAGCACTGTAGGAGATAACTATTATGTGGATAAGAGAGCTTAGTCTGTACTTTAAAAACCTGTTTTGTTTTTAAGATTGTATGGGATATTTGTTCTGTTTTGATATTTTAAAGTAAAGATATATTTTACAACAGAAACTGCCTGGAGTGCCTTGACATTTCTCTTTATTTAAGTGGAGCTTTTAAAGGTTACAGTTAACACTGTGTATGGGCTTATTGATATACCAAACTGGGAAACAGATAGAGTTCTCTAAAGTCTTGCATAGAGTTCTAAGGGTTCATTTGAAAGACCTGGTTGGGTGCATGTAGGCAAAGATATCTGGCCCCCCGAAGACAGAATTATCTAAGCCTGATAATTGGGTACACTAACAAGAGGTTGTCAGTTTGAATCCCTCCGGAACTTGAGACTAAGGTGACTTGAACCCACAAAACAGACAAGAGGGTTACCTTGTTCTGTTCACTGTCCACAAATCATACACTCAGAGGTTGGCACTTTGGGAGTAGAGGGCTGACCGGCTGAGCGAGTTTCTGACAATGTGTTCATCTGCTGGAAACTCGCTGGTCAGCTCCCCTAAATAGTCACCTAGAGAAGGGTTCCAGTCACCCTGTCTAGACACAAAAATGACAGAGTCTGTGTCATGATACAAGCACCTGTTCTGTAACTTATCTATCATATTGTACAGTTCTACTCTGGCATATGTGGTGGTGAAACTTGCTATGAATATGTTGATGGTGTTAGAATTCGGGTAGTGGTCTTTGGTGTACTTCCAACTTAAACATGCTGTCTCATCATCGATGAAACAGCATGAGACAACGTCGTAGTAGGGGGCACATACATACTAAAAGAGTCCATTGGGGTCTGTTACTATGCTTGTGGTTGGTAAATTAGGTCTTTGTCCAAATTTACCTCAAAGAGAATTTAAAAACAGTTTAGATATATGTCTCCTTGCAGGGTTAATGGTGATGTCAGCGGCATTCAAATGTACATTTTCTCTTTCAGAATACTGCTGTATGTACCTGGCTTTATCTGGTTCATTTTTTACCCATGAAGGGAAACCAGACACCTCTTGCTTCCCTTTCAGGTGCAGTTTGATGTAGTCAGTAAACAGCTCTGTCAATGACTCCCTGAAATCCCACACTTCAAAAACATCAGTGATTCGATACCCATTTTCTTCTGCCAGGTTTAGCTCCACGGTAAAGTAGGTACCAGTCAGAGCCCTCTCCTCATTGCTGTGCATGCATGACGTTGTCTGAAGTCTCTCTTCAGTGCATGCATGACATAATGCAAACACAAGTTTTTTTCCAATCCTGGACAGCAGCACTGGAAAAAAATAGATCTCTGGGGGTAAAAGTTTTACTTTTGCCAAACCAAAGTATTGAATGAGATCTGTAAAGTTCTCATAGATAATGGTAGGGTGACCCAAGGGGTACCATTTTGTTTTGTTGGCAAAACAGTACAGGCTAGTAAAATCATAATAGCAAATCTTTTCATCCGACTGTGCTTTGTAGTACAGTCAGATGGCATTCATCTTCCCCCTAAACAGAGACTCCCTAGGGTCGAGGGGTTGCAGTAGCTGTCTGTTCCTCAAGAAATTATTCAAACCCTCATCTGTAGCTAACATTTCTTTCAACTCGTGTTCCACAGTACTCTAACGGCAAACCCCTTGCTTTTAAAAAAATTGAATTTACACATGATCCGATTGTATAACTGTCCAAAACTAGTGCCTGTCATGTGGTTTCTGTCTTTCCCACAGTAACAGATGTTGCAACTGTGAAAAAAATCCATTGAATTCAAAGGCTGTGGGTACCCCTTCAATTATCGCATACCCATCCAAAAAATAGGGACATACTTTAAATTTTCCACCCCTTAGAGCATGCTGAATAGAAATGTTTTCTTTCTCAGCTATGTACATTAACCACTGAATGGCCAGTGTGGTGTACCTCTTTTGCTGACCGTAGTAGTTATCTGGGGGGAGAACAGTGAGTGTGTTCTCACTCAAAAACAAATATCTGTAGGTTGCCATACAAACGGAGGCTTTGGTCGTGTATTGGAAGGGATCTAAAGAGTCTGTTTTGTACTCTGCTGTGTCACTGTCTGACTGTTTTAAAACACATTTGGTTGGCTTGTTCATTACTTCCTGCCTAAATCTGTCACAGGCTTTTTGAAGAATTTTAACATCTAACTGACAGCAGTAGCGAAGCTCTTTTTTCAGGGCAAATTCTATATGCCGGTTTGCTGTGTACCATTGTATGAACTCTGATTTTTCACAAAGCATCATATAGTCCACCCCATAAAATTTTGCATCGGGCAGGGGACCTACATAATTTTCATTGGCCTCGGTGTTAAAAAAATGTGGAAAGTACCCTTTAGCCATCTTGTTCTTAAACCCAAATGCCCCTGGAATTTTGCTTAATTTCATGGGCATAAAGCATAATGAATCAATAAATCTGATGTGTAGGGCAGATACTGTCACACACAGTAATCCCCCCCCCGGGTGAGCAACTTGATATTGTTTTTTTCCTTGACTAGCTAGCTAACGATAAAATAGCTGTCATAGCCTTTGGCATTGTGGGCTATAAATGTGCAGTGTTTGAATGGTGTATCTATAAAATGTCTGACAAACTCTTTTACACATTCATCCCCTTCAAATTCCCAGGATCTCTTCCTATCCAATTGCTTAGCAAATATAACATTTGGGATGTGTACACCTGTTTCTTGTCTGGCCTCAAAATCAAATGCTATGTATCTTTCAGAGTTTTTTACTTCTGTGAATGGGGTCATGTAACAGATATGTTTCTCTGCGGTCATCAGAGAGCCACATCTAGCACACTGAATGTATTTGCATGCATGAGCCCTCTTGTAAAAAACAAAACATTCTTCACACAGTTTCATCGATTCACAAGACACCCTGCCCAAAGTCATTCTGTCCAAATGCCTTTCTAGGCAAGCAGAGGACCTACAAATCTTTTTACACTTTGGGCATGATGCTGAGTCAGTTTTCTGTTCTGCACAGTTTGGCTCACAACACGCATTACAAAACAATGCACAGGAATGATTACTTTTGTGACTAAAAGGTGTATGACAATATTCACACAGGTATTTGGCACCTATAAATTTCTTTACATCCTTGATGCCATAGTAATGACTGTCATACAGTAATACAAGCAGTGTTTTAGGAAGTCTTTCTGGTCCTGTCGAAAATGTTTGCCAAGCTACCTGATTGTGATACAAAAATCTTAATTCTGACTCCTAAAAATTGCTCAAATCATGACACGTCACTAAAAGTGACAGGCATCTGTTCTGACAAACCAAGTTCAGTGTGTAAAATTCTACCCTTATTAATCAATTGTGCATCAGTATATCTGTGGGGGTTTAGTAATGCAACTATACTGGCTGCAAAACACAGAGCATTATCTCTGTTTTTCAAATCAATCAGATAGTGTTTCTTTTCCCTCAGTGATTCTGCTGTAAAAAAACCGAACTTAGTACAAGTCTTCTCCCACCCCCTCCCCTCCCTCCCTATTTCTAATAGTGGTTAACACGAGGTGCAAAGACCCATCAGCGATCACCTCAGAATTGCTCTGAAGCATATCAGCTATCTGGTCTAAAAACACCCCAGTGTTAAGTTCTCCAGGGGCCCTTCTCTTTGAGAATAGTGAGTGATTTAAAGAGTCAATATAAAAACGCAATTGCAGAAAATCATTGGGAACCAGTTCAGGTATCATCCTGTCTAACAGCTCTTGGATAGCTTGGTGTATTGCCCTAATGGTGATTGTAAAGGACTGAAGCCTGTCAAGATTGGCAAAGCAAAACTGTTCATAATGTTCTGTAGCTCTGAAATGATTTCTCTCCCTTGTGTAACTTTGAATTCTTCCTAAAAAAAAAATACTACAGGAGGGTACTGGTGGTTTTCTAACATAGCATCATGTGGAGAATCATGATTCTCCACAAGATGCGATAATGCCCTATGTTGTAATAGTTTCCTGGCACGCTTTACTTTCCTTTTCACATTTTCTCTGATTTTTTTATTTTTGTCCCATATCTTTCTTTTCACCAGTCTATTGCATTTGGTCTTATTTGTAGCATTGCCCTCCTTTTCATTCATTCTATTTGGTCACTGTTTTATAGATGCAAACATTTCTGATACACAATTAAGCTGATCTACCAGCTCTATATCATGCCTCAGCTCTAACGCAGACCCCTTCCTTCCTAAACATATCAACATAAATGCAGCATTCAAATTACTATACTTTAGTAGTTTTTTTTGTAAAGCATATACAGTTTCCTTCTCCTTACCACTTAATCTTTTAACGTTGTCAAGCAATTTAAACAACTTTTCAGCAAGCTGTATCATTAACTTTGTCGGCTCATAATCCCTTTTCCCAAACTGGGGAGATGGAACAGGTTTCCTTTAGTCTGTACACCTCAAACTGGTGGAGGCCTGGGGAGGTGAGACAGGGTTTTCATTGTCTGTAGCCCCCAAACTGGCAGATAGCTGTGGCTCATGATATAAAGCAAGGCGCCTTGTAGAATTACCATCAGGTTTAATCACCAAATGTGTGGGTGCTTGGGGAGTTGCATCAGGATTCTTGGAACTATTGGAGTTTTGTGACCCTTGAAGCAAAATTGTGCAATTATGATTTATAGATTCTAAAGCATCACTCCTGGTGTCTCCACTATCAACATTCTTCACAATATTGGCAGCCATCTCTCGTGTGTTCTGTACTGATTCCTTCTTTTGTTTTTTCTGAGATGATTTGCCTTTTTTGTACCGAGCAACAGAAAAGCGGACCATCACATATTTCAAACATGGCCTTTTATAAATCATAGATACATTTAATTAATCTGCTGTCTTAGATCACCATGAAGTTTGTATGTTTGATTTTGAACCAAAGATTTATAATGTGTGTATTGCTGTTCACTTATGTTTAAACTTACAATAAAAGTTTAAATTGTAATAATCATATTTCAAGCATTACAAGTGTAAGAAACTAAGTTAGCAAAAAAAACAGTAAAACAAACCCTATTTTTAATTAAAGCATCTTCTATCTACCGATGATACAATTCTGAGCTAACAAAAACAGTAACATGTATCCTATTTTTCTTAAAGCATCTTCTATTCACTAATGATACATTTCTAAGCTAGCATTGATACACACAGTATCACATATCCTGTTTTTACTTAAAACATCTTGTATTCACTAATGATGCAATTCTAAGCTAGCATATATATATATATATATACATATACACACACACAGTATCACATATCCTATTTTTACTTAAAACATCTTGTATTCACTAATGATGCAATTCTAAGCTAGCATATATACACATAGTATCAAATATCCTGTTTTTACTTAAAACATTTTGTATTCATTAATGATGCAATTCTAAACTAGCATATATACACACAGTATCACATATTCTGTCTTTCTTTAAAGCATCTTTTATTCACTAATACTACAATTCTAAGCTAACAAAAAACAGTAACACATATCCTATTTTTAATTAAAATTTCTGTGTTCCCATATCAATTTGGCATTTTCCCTGTAACTCCCAAGTGATAGTCCTGTCTTTTCCTGTACATTACATTATTTTCTGTGGAAACCAAGTTGCCTTATTTTACCTATATAACCAATATTAGTCTATAGGAAGAGTTTCCCTGTAGATACCTCCAAATCCCTGTAGATATGGGAGTCCTGGCATCTTCTATTCACCAATGATACAATTCTGAGCTAACAAAAACAGTAATATATATCCTATTTTTTCTTAAAACATCTTCTATCAACTAATGATACAGTTCTAAGCTGGCACATATACACCCAGTATCACATATCCTGTTTTTACTTAAAGCATCTTTATTCATTAATGCTACAATTCTAAGCTAACTAAAAAACAGTAACATATATCCTATTGTCACTTAAAGCATCTTATATTGACTAATGATACAATTCTAAGGCAGCAAAAATATGTACATATACCGTGTGGTTTGTTTTTGGTGGTCTCCATCTGTTACATACCAGTAGGAGGCATTTCGTCCTCACTTATATTTTCCGCAACAGCACCATTTAAGAGATGATCCATTTTGCAATTCTCAAAACTTTAGCAGTGTCTCTTCGGTTTTCAGCTGAGACTGTGTCACACTGATAATATCTAGCACTTATATAATATAGCTAACAATACATAGCAACTCCCCCATTTCTTTGTATGAAAAAAGAAAACAGTACAATGTTTTCTTTTAGACTATTTCCCAGATCTTTCCAAATGTTTCCCAGACCCCTACTATGTAAATGTGTGCACCGTTCAATTGTGCATCCGATGATATCATACTGATTTATCCCCATCTGCCTTAATCTCCCACACTCTCAATAGCGCCATTCTCCCATGTGTGAATACTATTTCCCAGATCTTTCCCAATGTTTCCCAGATGCCTACTATGTAAATGTGTGTACCATTCTATTGTGTATCCAATGAAATTATACTGATTTATCCCCATCTGCCTTAATCTCCCACACTCTCAAAAGAGCGCTGTCCTGTGTGTGAATAATGTAACTCTGTATTCCCAGCTTGCTCACAAAAGATTCCTGTGTATGATTTCACAAAAGTATCCTTTCACATGCAAAACAGTGTCTCATTCTATTCTTACGAGATGCGCTCATCTGCTAACTCATCAGTATTCAAAACAACCTTCTGTGACTGTCACATAGGAGCCCCTGCCTAAATTATATTTCAGTAGACTGTCAAAAATAGATTTATAGTTGTAAAGACTTCAGTCTTCGTTCTGTAACATACACTGTACACACTTACTTAGTAGATATTGTACACTGTTCTGAATCCTATTTTGTGGAATTTATGTATCAAACAAGGTAAGATTTTTAAAATCATTTTTCTCTCCAAAGTCTTGCAGAGATTTTTTATTTTCCTAAAAGCTAGTTGATGCCCACACACACACTGTTTTGCACAGACTAATGATGAATGCTGCCTTGCCAGTCTACGATGCCGTTGAACATTTTACAAGGTGTTCTTGGTAGGGCATTCATAGGTTAGTTTAATACTTTTTTCTAACCCTTTAAAAATATGTACCTTGTCTCAAAACAAGTGTGACTAAATAGTCCTCTGTGATCACTGCATCCGCATGATGATGTATTCCTTATACAGAATTCCAAGAAAAAATCCAAGCCACAAAGCATTTACACACATTCTGTCCTTATATCCCTGAACAGAGGTGGGGAGAATGAATATTGAATGAATAGGGTATGGAGGTGCTAGGACTCAGGGGCAGTGGGGAGGGAAGGGGAGGAGAAGGAGGGGAGCAGGAGTTTGAGGGGAAGGGAATGGATGAGGGAGACTCGAGGTTTGAGCTAGGACACTGCGTCAGGGGTGGAGGAGGAGCAGGGTGGTGTGAAGGAAGAGGGACTCAGGTGCAAGGGTGGAGTTGGAGGAAGAGGAGAGGGTTGAGTTTGAGCTAGGACACAGTGGCAGGGGTGCGGTGGGGAAAAGGAGGAGAGTCTCTGGTGTGAACTAGGATGATGCAGCGGCATTGTGATGTGAGGGGGAGGGACCCAGATGCAAGCTAAGATGCTGAACCAGGGGTCTGAGAGGAGGGGTTTGAGGAGCTGCTAGCACTCCAATGCAAAGGGAGGAGGAAGAGGAGGGACTCGGGTGTGAGTCTGCAGCATGGATGCGAGAGGAGGGGAAGGAGGAGGAGGGACGTACAGTGTAGAAATGGGGAGGACTTCTGGGTTTGAGGATGAAAATGCATATCACTTTCTGCGGCAGGAAGGGGGACGATTCTTTGCCACACTGTGTGAAAGGCGGGACTTCTGGTGGCAGAAAGGGGCAGAGTGTTGCCATGCTAACCACATGTCAAATGACATGGCAAGCTCTGATTGGCTGAAATTTAACTTTGGACAAGTTATATCCCCAATACTACTACTGCAGATATGTTGGAAAGGTTTAGCGATGTGCTATAACTGTTGTCCTCAGCCTTCCCATTACTCCTTCAAAAGCCTTGTACATGAGCCTTGTGGCATAAAAGTAGGCAGGGAAGAATAACATTTTTGTTTCCCCAATATGACTAGCAACTGTTCTTTTGCTGCCTTCAAGATCTGGGGCAGGATTCTCAAAAACAGCCCAAAATCCTGCAGTTGCGGGAAAAAGGCCTGCAGCACTGTGGAAATGCAGATGCATGACATTCTGAGAGAAAATCCTGCAGCTACAGGAATTCCACAAAAAGTCCCACAACTGTGGAATTCCAGCAGCTGTGAGAATTCCGCAAGTGCTGCAAATCCGCAACTGCAGATCCGCAGCTGCAAAAATGGCTGAGAAGGCACAGCAATAGTACACCTCAGTAGCTAAAGCAGCAGACTTTATCATTGCTGCCATAATATGAAGCTGACAGCACACAGAAAGAGACCTGCAACCAGTCCCTCAACTGGGACCACTGCAGCACCACAGGTACCATGGCACCACAGTGGCCAACTGTCACTGCTGGTCATCCCTCTCTAGGGTGTTCTTGTGGCATGTGGGGGTAGCACTTACTACAGGCTGCTCAGGCTCTATCATGGGTCACCGATAGCCGCCTGTCGCCATATTGTGGTGTCGGTTTTGCTACATTACCGTTGTTATCTGGTTATCGTATTGCTTTATCATTTCCACTGATTCCAGAGTTGTCAGCACGGCTTTGCGAGAGTTACACTATTTTACTGTGTGTAATATTTTTTCACAACCTGTGAAAGGCCTGGCTGAATAGTTTTCAGGTTTGTGCTCATTATCTCACACCTTTTTCCCTCAGGGACTTTCCACAGTTGCACTTTTTTCACAGTTCATAGTGTTTTTTTTCTACAGCTGCAGAGGTTTTTGTGAATAGCACTTAGAGCACTCTCCCCTTTATTTCCATAGCTGAGGCAGTTTTGGGGACTTAGGGAAGGTTTTGCACCTTCTGAAACCTTTGTGAATCCAGCCCCTGTGGCAGGATTCTCAAAGAACAGTAAAAATCCCACAGCTGAGGGGAAAAGGGGTTGGATTCACAAAGCTTTCAGAAGGTGCAAAACATTCCCTAAGTTCCCCAAACTGCCACAGCTATGGAAAAAATTGGGAAACTGCTCTAAGTGCTATGCACAAAAACCTCCACAACTGCAGAAAAAAACACTATGGGCTGTGGAAAAAAGTGCAGTTGCCGAAGTCCCTGAGGAAAAAAGGTGTGAGATAAGTAAGGCACATCCCCCAAAATGCTATTCTCAGACAATTTTTTTCCACAGTTACGGAATAAATGTTACACACAGTGGAATAAGATGTAACTCTTCCTCAGCAAACTCAGTAGTGCCCCAACAATTGGAATCAATTAAGGAGGAGATGAGGCACAGGTAATAGCATCCCAGATAGTATAGCAGTGGTTGATGTTACAGCAACAAAAGCACACATTGCTATGCTATGGCAACAGGCAACAATCACTAGACCCAGTGTAGCCCATGACGGAGCCCCACAGGCAGTAAAGCATGATCAGCCTGCAGCAAGTGCTACCACTGCAGGCAATAGGAATGCCCCAGGGAGGGACAACCAGCGATAACAGTTGGCCACTGCTGTGCCATGGTATTGATGGTACCTGTGGTGCTGCAGTGGTCCCAGTTGAGGGACTGGTTGCTGGCATCTTTGTGGGTGTTGTCAGCCTCATACTATGGCAGCAATGTTAATGTCTGCTGCTTTAGCTACTTATTGTACTATTGCTGTGCCTCCTCAGCCATTTCCACAGCTGCAGATCTGCAGGTCTGGATTCTCAGCACTTGTAGAATTCCCACAGCTGCTGGAATTCTGCAGCTATGGGACTTTTTGTAGAATTCCCTCAGCTGTGGGATTTTCTTTAAGAATATCATGCAACTGTGTTTCTGCAGTGCTGCAAGCCTTGGGCAGGATTCTCAAAACTTTCAGAAGGTGCAACACCTTCCCTAAGTCCACAAAACTTCTTCAGCTATGGATAAAAAGGGGAGTTTTCTCCAAGTGCTTTTCACAAAACCCTCCACAGCTGCAGAAAAAAACACTATGGACTGTGGAAAAAAGTGCAGCTGCAGAAGTCCCTCAGGACAAAAAGGTGTGAGATAAGTAAGGCACAGCCCCTGAAAGGCTATTCACAGCCAGTTTTTTCCGCAGCTGAGGAAAGAATGTTACACACAGTGGAATGAGGTGTAACTCTCCCTCAGCACACTGCAATAGTGCCCCAGCAACTGGAATTAATTAAGGTGGAGGTGAGGCACAGGTAATAGCATCCCAGATAGTATAGCAGTGGCTGTTGGTACAGCAACAAATGTGCACATTGCCATGATATGGCAACAGCCAACAACCACCAGACCCAGTGCAGCCCATGACAGAGCCCCACAAGCAGTAGAGCCTGGCCAGCCTGCAGCAAGAGCTACCCCCCACAGGCCACAGGTATGCCCCAGGGAGGGACAACCAGCAGTGACAGTCGGCCACTGTGGTACAATGGTATCGCTGGTAATTGTGGTTCTGCAGTGGTCCCAGTTGAGGGACTGGTTGCAGGTCTCTTTGTGTGTGCTGTCAGCTTCATATTATGGCAGCAATGTTAAAGTCTGTTGCTTCAGCTACATAGATTTACTATTGCTGTGCCTCCTCAGCCATTTCTACAGCTGTGGATTCACAGCACTTGCAGGATTCCCGCAGCTGCTGCAATTCTGCAGCTGCAGGACTTTTTTGCAGAATTCCCTCACTTGTGGGATTTTCTTTAAGAATATCATGCAACTGCATTTCTGCAGTTCTGTAAGCATTTTTCCTGCTGCTATGGAATTTTTCCTTTTCTTTGAAAATCCTGCCCCTTTTTAACACAGCTGAGGGATTTTTACTGTTCTTTGAGAATCCTGCCCCAGGCTTGCAGCACTGCAGGAATGCAGTTGCATGATATTCTTAAAGAAAATCCCACAGCTGAGTGAATTCTGCAAAAAGTCCCACAGCTGCGGAATTCCACCAGCTGTGGGAATTCTGCAAGTCCCTTGGGGCTGGATTCACAAAGCTTTCAGAAGGTGCAAAACCTTCCCTAAGTCCCCAAAACTGCCACAGCTACAGAAAGAAAGGGGAGATTACTCTAATTGCTATTCACAAAGACCTCCGCAGCTGTGGGAAAAAACACTACGGACTGTGGAAAAAAGTGCAGCTGTGAAAGTCCCTTAGGAAGAAATGTGTGAGATAAGTAAGGCACTGCCTCTGAAGGGCTATTTTCAGCCATTTTTTTTCCACAGTTGTGGAAAAACTGTTACACACAGTGGAATGAGGTGTAACTCTCCCTCAGCAAACTCAGTAGTGCCCCAACAATTGGAATCATTTAAGGTGGAGGTGAGGCACAGAAATAGCATCCCAGATAGTATAGCAGTGGCTGATGTTACAGCAACAAAAGCACACTTTGCCATGTTATGGCAACAAGCAACAACCACTGAACCCAGTGCAGACCATGACAGAGCCCCACAGGCAGTAGAGCCTGACCAGCCTGCAGTGAGTGCTATCTCTGCAGGCAACAGAAATACCCCAGGGAGGGATGACCAGTGGTGATGGTCAGCCACTGCAGTGCCATGATATTGCTGGTACCTGTGGTGCTGCAGTGGTCCCAGTTGAGGGATTGGTTGCTAGTATCTTTGTGGGTGCTATCACTCTCATACTATGGCAATAATGTTAATGTATGTAGCTTCAGGTACTTTTTGTACTATTGCTGTGCCTCCTCAGTCATTTCCACAGCTGTAGATCCACAGCTGCAGTTTCACAGCACTTGTGGAATTCCTGCAACTGCTGGAATTCTGCAGCTGCAGGACATTTTTGGAATTCCCTCAGCTGTGGGATTTTCTTTAAGAATATCACGCAACTGTGTTTCCACAGTGCTGCAAGCCTTTTTCCCGCAGCTGCAGGATTTTTACTGTTCTTTGAGAATCCTGCCCCTGGTCTCTAACTAATGAAGTAGTAATGAAAAACAATATAGTACAAGGATCATCATTTGATGTTGTGGCTGTATGTGGGGTGACTGTAAGTTTTCACTATAGGGACTGCAAATCCAATCTCTATAGCTTCTGGCAGCCAGCATTCCAAAAATGTAATAAGGTACCCATCCTCTGAGCCCTCTGGTATTCCTAAAATCCTGATGTTAGCTGATCTGGCCAGGTTTTCCAAGAGCCTTTGTCTTTTATGAGAGTGGCAGTTGTGGCCAACACTTTGCCTGCCATTATCCTGGATTCATTAACTGGTCCAGCAACTGAGTCAACTTTTTGCTCAACCAGAACTAAACATTCAGTCTGCTGGTCCATGTTTTTATCAATCCTTTGGATCATCTATGTGAACATGTTCAGTGCAAGCTGTAAAGATCTGGTATGCACCACTGACGGTGACACATTTACAGCAATCATCAGTACAATGACTACAGCACCAGGTGACTGTACAGACAGTCTCTGGACCCAGATACTGTATTCAGGGGATTCGCACCCCTTCCCCAAATCAGCTCAGACTCGGAGTTGATCATTTAAAGTGGAGGGGTGCAGGGAGCATATCCCCCCGCAGGGGTGGTTTGGGGGGTAAAGCCCCTGAAAAAAATAAGGTTCCAACTTGAAAATCATCTGTCAACTGCAAATGCAGTCAACATGATAGTTTCGCTGTCCGGTCATTCGACAAACTTTTTGTCGAACATCGGTCATAGATCTTGAAGATTCTAAGGTCACTAGCTGATCATCTGCGTATTCTCAGGCTTCTGTCCTGTCAGATTTTTCATCAGCCCCACTGCAGTGGTATAATTGATTCCCTGTTGTCTGTGTTCTACCCATCTTCAAAAGTAAGGACACCACAGTATAGCTGCTACCTTTGTCTATTGAATTGTTCACTTTGAAAAAATAAATAATAAGGTTTTCCATGGTTTTTGACTATTTTACTGCCACACCATCACAGCTCAAAAAGAAAGCATGGTCCAACTTTGATGGCTGGCCACTCCCCCTTCTTACCTTTTCTACTACAGTATCTCCTTTGTCTCTGTTGGCAGTCATTCTTTCAGTGTCTCTGCTCTCCATGGATGGAATTACCTACATATTCACCTTTGCCAAACTGACTGTACTCCATGCTTTAAATTTCTTTCAAATCATGCTTATGCTCTGTAGTCTATCCTCTCTCTTAAATCTCTCTATCAAAGCATTTTATCCCAGTAATTGTTTATGTTGTCTACTAGTAGTACTAATAATACTATTATCTATAATAATCTATTAGTAGGTATGTATTAAAATCTTTTTGTAGCCATGCAGCATCATGAGACTTACACAGGGAGAAAATCCCTTCAGACATCTCCATCACAGTGGTTAACTGGCAACTCAGGCCCAGAACTGCCTGCCCTTCCTCCAGATCAGACACTTGTGACCTGATATGAAACATACCCAGCTGGAGGACCTCACCACAGAGAAAAAAGTCACAGAGGACCAAAAGGAGGGCTGGCCACAGCAAGGCTGAGTAGTTGCCAGTGGTGGCCTGAGCCTAGGATGGCCTGATGGCTTAAAATACAAAGTGCAGAAGATAAAAAAAATGCACGGTGCAGTTAATTATAACATGATTGTGCTTTACATGACAACAGACTATGAAAGTCACAAACAACAAGTATAAAACAGATTTTTAATGACAATTCAATAGAGGGGGCAGCATTCTAGGCATTGACCATTGGTTTTGGTTATCCCTACTGTCTGATAGCCACTCCTTCTGGTATTATAATTATAGTGTATGGTTTGCAGTTATTGTGCACAGAAATCACACATGCCAATAACCTTACAATGTATGGTAGAACATTGTTGAGCATGGAAATCAATGCTCAAAACAGCATTGCTGTGCTTCATTCAGTGCATCATGATCTTGTTGTGCTGCACTGAGTATGTCACCAGTGCAGAACAACAAAATTGAACACATTCATGCATTCGTGGTGTTGGGCCGTGGCAGTGACAGCAGACAAGGATGCAAGCAGCAGTGCCACAAAGGTATCTTTCAATATGGGAGGGTGGGGGCATTTTTTCAGAAATGGAACTTACTGTATGATTGCCCATACACCATAAACAATTGTGTATGAACAATCAGACACAAACAAAGCAGTTTTATGATCTTGAGGATTCTGTGGCAATGGACCTCTTGAGCTGCACTCTTGAGGTCTCAGGTTACCACAGAAACCTCGTGATCGTACAACTGCCTTGATGTGTATGAGTGATCATACATGATCCTCTATATTGTGCTCCTTCTAAAGGGCCTATTGTGCCCATTCTATGCTTGTTGAGCTTGTTCTAAACCCCTTATTGTGCATGTCCTATATGCAAAACACCCCCCAGTAGCTCGTGCCGACTCCTGCCAATTTCTCTGCCTGTTTTCCTTTGTGTCACTTCAGAGAAGTCAGAACAGCACTTCTTAAGCAAAAAATGTCACACACAACTCAGTCAAACATGGCTCAGTGTAATGAACTGTCTGAAAGACAGTTCAGAATTGATCAAGAAAACAAGCAGACTGACCAAAAAACAGCACTCAGCATGAGACTAGTAAACTCTTTTTTTCTTATAAATAAGGGTGAAACAGTCACAGCACCTCAAACAGCACAACATCAACCCCCCCAAAAAACTCACTCTCTCTATTTTTGTTTTCCTCTTACAGACAACTGCCAAATCTGAACCTCAGTAGATGTATTGATGTTTATTTAAAGCAGCAAACATAACTAAAAACTCTATCACACTGTCTGACTCTTTTATCTTTAATAAACCATACACTATAAGGAATAAAATATGGATGACCATAGACAACTCGCCTTGCATTTCCATCTTGAGGTTGAGTTACTAGCATGGACCTCTCGAGCTTAACTCCTGAGGTCCATACACTGCAGTCTCAACACCTTGATGGAAACATGGGATTTTTGTGTATGGTCGCCCATACTTTATTCCTTATGTTGTGCTCTGTTTGAATTAAACATAATGCTAAATGTATAAAACTAAGAAATATGGAGTGTACAAATGGTTTAGGTAAGAAATATAGGTATGTCTACAGTGGGAGGCAGCAAAGAGGCACCAAGGAGTCCTACCTTACAAGTTATATTTTTCTAGCTACACCTCTGTCTCTATCTCTTTCTTCTATCCTTTAGTGATAGCTCTACCAGCTGGCCTCTTGCTGGATAGCATGGGCCCTTACTACAGACTAATGAGAGTCAGGGTTGTCCCCTCTGTTCCATAGATCAGATTATCCTATTTCAGAATTTGAGGGTAACAGGAGTCAAGGCAGCACCCCCTCATTAAAATTGATAACCTGTTACAGAATTTGAGGGGCTCATCTGGAAAAAATGAAATCTCTTTGAAAATATCACATCAGCCTTTTGCTCTTATATACCAAGTACTATAATAAAACTCAATGGCCTCCATTTTCAGAAGGTTAGTACAGTGCCGACATGAATAGTGCTGCATTCATGCTGAGTACACCAGTACGCCCATGCAAACAAGGGCACCCTCCAGACAGGTGCAGGGGCATATTCTACAAATTTTCAAAGCAGTAAAAGGCTGCTGTTGCAATGCTATTTACCACTTCCTAAACCTTACTTTTGACAATGCATACAGTGGTGCATGATCATCACTCCAGGAGACTGTTAAATTCATTGGTGTCAATAAAAGGAACCCTTGTAGTTTAGTGGGTCCTGTATCCCAGAGTAGATGTCAAAACTACATGAAAGGAGCCCTGATTCTAGTGGTTCTCTGATCCCCAAAAAGATTTAAATAAAATTAGCCCTGGTAGTGTAGTGCTCCCCGATGCCTGAGTAAATGTCAATAAAATGAACCCTGACACTCTAGTATCATACCCAACCCTTATGAAGATATTAACTAAATGAACTTTGTTAATTCAGTGGTACCCAGCCTCCCACCTGATGCCCATTATACAGAACGTACACCCACACCCTTTGCAGCATGCCCATTTAGCACCCACCACCAGCAGACCACCCCCTGTTCACCCCTAAATCCTCCATACAGTGACATCCTGGTCCACCATTGGATCCAAAGATGATAACTGGCACAGATTATCCACACATTACTCTGGCCATCTGCCATCTGAATGGTACTGAGTGAGCGAGTGCATACTGTAGAAACAGCATACCTGAAACCTCAGATAGGCTTCACATATTCCTCATCACCCTGTTAATACACCTCATACCTTGCCAGAGTCCAGTACATCTTCTGGGGGTACCACACCTTGTGAATTCTTATGGACCCCTTTCTATAGTTTACTGTTTACTTAATCAAGCTATCCGAGCCCCGTATATAAGATCTTATTTTCAGTGGCAATCCTACTTTAAATTCTCTAAGAAGCAAGGAAATGGTAAGCTCTTTCAATCACTTTTCACACAGTAGGAAGCTTATCCCAACACTAGCCAATGAATAGGCATGTTTTAACTCTAGGAAGCTCCAAACAACCTTTTCCCACTTCAAGCTTCTGAAAGATCCCCTAAAAACAACAGACTCTGCACAAGAAAATCTGCATCTGCAACTAACCAAACAAAAAAAGCAAAAAGGAAATCCAAAAAACCTTCTGATCATAGGAGACTCCATGATTCAGGGAGTTGATACATATCTCCAGCAGGGGGTAATGGTCAGATGTCTTCCAGGTACATCAGCATGGAGAGACACCGACTGCATTGCTAAAATTGTTCAGGAAGCAGGAGAAAACATTGATGTCCTGGTACACATAGGGACTAATGCTCTCACCAGCCGGTCAGTTGTGGAGACCAAGGAACACCTGACCAGGCTGGGTGACAAACTATCATCCATTTCATCATCTCCTTCTCTGAGATCCTACCAGTCTGGGAGGGGGGGCAGATGGACGGAAGGTCAGTGAAGGGGAGATACGGGAGCTAAACATGTGGCTCAAGGGCTGGTGCCAGGAAAAAGGACACAAATTTGTAGGGAACTGGCAACAGTTTTGGGAGCGCAAGTTCTTTAAATTTGATGTACTGCATCTGACAAAGGAGGGAGTCAGTGCATTGGGGCAGAAGTTTGAGGTCTTTGCAGAATATTTAAACTAGCAAATGGGGAGGGGTTGCAGTACCCGATATGTCGAATGGGAAGAACACCCCTCTCCCTTCAGCTAGTGGTCAAACAGGAGTTCAGCATGTTTGTAGTTCATTTGCATCACCAGGTAAGGAAAAAGATCTGACCCCCCATACAATGCACAGGGAAAATGCCAGACCTCACCCAACAACTAACACACCAAAATCTGGTCAATGGAAAATCATGTACACAAATGCTCACAGTTTGGAAAACAAGATCCCAGACCTGCAGGCAATAATGACAGAGGCTAAACTGGACATAGTAGCCTTTAGCGAGACATGGTTTACCAGTAAGCACAATTGGGAGACTTCAGTACCTGGCTATGTACTGTTCAGAAGAGACCGAGGTGCAAAAAGGTGGGAGGGTGGAGTGGCCCTTTATGTCAATGAAAATATCAAAGCTACAGAAATTCAAAATACACATAAGGAGCCAGGAGAACTGTGGGTCACCCTGGAAACAGGAAATGGGACAACTATACGATCTACAGTTGTATACAGGCCCCCAGACCAGGGGAAGGACATAGACACATTACTGTTAGAAGATATACAAAACATGACAGCTAAAGGGGAGGTTCTGATAATGGGAGACTTCAACATACCAGATACAGATTGGTCAATACCAGCAGGAACATCTGCCAGAACTAGACACATGGTGGATTCCCTACAGGGGGAGGGACTCAAATGACTGCTACAACAACCCACAAGAGACAAGGCTATCCTAGATCTAGTACTGACTAACAAGGAAAGGATCACAGATCTCCAGGAGGAAGGTCACCTGGGAGCCAGTGGCCATCACATGGTATGGTTTAATTTGGCCACTAGAATTAAATCATCCCATTCCAAGGCAGAAATATGGGACTTCAGAGGAGCTGACTTTGATAAGATGGCCAACAGAGTTAAGCTAGCCTTGGCAAAAAGAAATACAGGTGAGGGGGTACAGGCAAAGTGGCCAAGCATTAAAGATGCAATACTTGAAGCAACATCCCACTGTGTTAGAGAGAAAAAAGTACAAAAGAAGAAGAAAAACACTTTGATTCTCAAAATAAATTGCAGAAAAGGTCAGAGCCAAAAGGCTGGCCTTCAGGAAATATAACGGAACACAGCAGGATGAAGATAGGGAGGCATACCAAACTTCCCTAAGGGAAGCAGGGAAGGCAGTAAGGCAGGCAAAGGTCCAAACTAAGAAAACACTAGCACAAACAGTAAAAGAAAGCGACAAGACTTTCTATAGATACAATAGTGAAAGGTTACAGTTCAGAGGGGGTATTGCTAAGATCAAAGGGGATAAGGGGCATGTGAGGAGGAGGACCATGTAAAAGCATCTATTCTACATAGATACTTCTGCTCAGTATTTACTGAAGAGAAGGTAGGGCAAGGCCTACAGCTCAGCACCATGGACACAGAGGGGGGAGGGAGGTGTGCACTAGTCCCTTCACAAAAGAAAGGTTCCTACAAGAGCTTGATAAGCTCAGTGTGGACAAGGCAATGGGACCTGATGGCATACATCTCTCAGGTACTAAAGGAGCTAAGGGCGGAACTAGCAGACCCATTATCAGAACTGTTTAGTGAGTCTCTGAACACAGGAGAGGTCCCAGAAGACTGGAGAAGAGCTCATGTGATCCCGCTCCACAAGAGTGGTAGCAGGGAGGAGGCAGGGAACTACAAACTAGCCAGTCTTACCTCAGTAGTGGGCAAGATTATGGAGGCACTCCTTAAGGAATGGATAGTGCAACGCCTGGAATCCTTAGGAGCACAGTATCCAAGACAGCATGGGTTTACAAAAGGAAGGTCCTGTCAAACTAATCTCATAGATTTCTTTGACTGGGTAACTAGAGTGGTGGACCAAGGGGGAGCAGTTGATGTCGCGTACCTTGACTTCAGAAAAGCTTTCGATACTGTTCCACATAAAGATTGATTAATGAGCTGGGTAGGCTTGGGGTGGGTCAGAAGTTGGCCAACTGGGTGGCAAACTGGTTGAAAGGCAGAAAACAGAGAGTGGTGGTAAATGGTATACAGTCAGAAGAGATGCAAGTCACAAGTGGGATACGTCAGGGATCAGTCCTGGATCCAGTCCTCTTCAATATCTTCATCAGTGACATTGCAGATGGACTGGAGCGTAAGGTTTGTCTGTTTGCAGGTGACACCAAGATCTGCAACAGAGTAGATGATCCAGATGGGGTGGGCAGAATGAGAAGAGATCTGGTTAAACTAGCAAAATGGTCGGAAGAGTGGCAACTGGAGTCTAACGCAAAGAACTGCAAGATCATGCACATAGGAAACAGAAACCCTGAAGCCACCTATAGGCTGAGAGGGGAGTTGCTGGTTGTCACAAGGGAAGAAAGAGACTCGGGCGTCATCATCACCGATGACCTGAAATCATCCAAGCAGACCACTAAACAGTAGGTAAGGCTAGAGGGATGTTGGGGTGTATTAGTAGGGGTATCACAAGTTGGAAGAGGGAGGTAATAATCCCTCTTTACAAGACACTGGTTAGGCCCCATCTGGAGTACTGCATGCAGTACTGGAGGCCACACCTTCACCAGGACATTAACCAAATTGAGGCAGTCTAGAGAAGGGCAACCAAAATGGCGCAGGGGCTGCATCAGAAAACATATGAAGACAGATTAATGGAGCTCAATATGTATACCCTAGAGCAAAGGAGGGAGAGGTGATATGATTGAAACATTCAAATACCTTAAGGGCATTAACAAGGTGAAAGAGCCTAACATGTTTCAATATAAGAAAAATAGCAGGACAAGAGGACACAACATGAGATTAGAGGGAGGTCGATTAAGGGGTAATGTAAGGAAATTATTTTTCACAGAAAGGGTGGTGAATGCATGGAACGGCCTACCTCAGGAAGTGGTAGATATGAATACAGTGCAGGGCTTCAAACAGCCATGGGATAGGCATAAGGGAGCAATACAGATGAGTATGAATAGATAGGCCTTTGACAGAGCAAAGACCGATGGCACATTCATAAGCTGAAAAAGAAATGGGCAGACTGGATGGGCCTTGCGGTCCTTATCTGCCATCAACTTCTATGTTTCTATGTTTCAAACAGAACAGGTGTCCTGCATACCTGCTCAAAAGGGAAATAACTTGGTGTAGTGCCAAGCCTTATTGGGACAGTCCCAGTCTCAAATTTGCATCTACCTCAAGTGGCATCACTATATGGAAAGAATTTGTGCAATCATTCCAATAATTAAGATACTCAATGAAGATGAAGAAAAATGCTACCTTTGTTGAATAATGGAGAGGTATGTAGTTCCTCAGCTAAAACTACTTACATCTCTGGCACAACAGGGAGGCCTACATCTGTTGTATTCTTAGTAGTGCCTTTATTCCTAGCAGTGCCTGTTTCCTAACAGAGAAGAACTTCATTATTGTAGTCACAATGAGTGTGAAAGTGTCTCAAAGAAGGGTACCACTGACATCTGAAAGATTTCCAAAACAGATCCAGTGTCTAAACTGCAACTACTGAAATAGATTTGAATAGCGGTAGCTTCAAGCAAGCAAAAGTATGAATAGGAACATATCTTTCTCTGAGGCAGGCAGCTTCATAGTCCTCACTTAAAAAAAGGATGAGAACTGCAATCAAGCAATGAATAACTGTGACATTTGTTCACTAAACTCATTCCATGAGTAACAAACAGAATTTTTCAGCAAAAACGCAAGCAGGTCCCCAGTGCTTCTAGGCAACACCTCTTCCTCAGAGAGGCAGGTTCCAGAAGAAGGATGGCAGCTTAAAAAGAAATAAGTTTAGGGTCATGTGATGCCATCTGACTGAGAGCAGCAGGAAGGGAGGGTTCCGATCTACCTAAACTTGTAAAGCATCTACCACCTAAATGAAAAACTTGGAACTAAAGGACAAAAACAACAGCTAAATGAAGATAAAACTCTGCAGCACATACCAGTATATAAAAATCTGCCCAAAATAACAAAGACGAATGAAGAAAAACAAAGCTTGATTCAGAGCACTCCAGTATCAGCGAGAGCTGAGCCATAGAAGTGCAGTAAACCAGACTCCTCCACAAACAATGCACCCAAATAGCGACAAACACATGGATGAATTTGCATTTTTGAAAAACAAGCTCCTGGCTGTAATGGAGGATTTGAAAGCTTTCCAGCCAGCGGCCCTTACAACAAGAATGGGAGGCGCAGAAACTCACATCAGCTCTGTCAAGGACACAGTGGAGAAGGAGAATAGTGACATTATAAACATAAAGAGAAAGCTGCAAAAGCTGGAGACAGAATAGAAGATCAGGAGGGATGTAGCCAAAGAAACAACCTTGTGATTGTGGAGTTGCTGGAGAGAGAGGAAGGCAGGGACTACATAGCCTTCGTACAGAAATTATGTCAAAAAATAGCGAGCCCCTCTCCCAACAGCCCGACATACATAATAGAGCAGGCTCATTGCACACTAAGACCGCCACCGATGGAAGGGGAGAGATCGAGGCCAATCATCTTCAAGCTACTCAATTTTTTGGACAAAGTCCATATTCAAGCCCAAATTAGGAAGATACAATCCGTCCAATGGGAAGGACGAAAAATACTTTTCTTCAGTGACTTAAGCCCACAAATAAGAGCAAAACAAGCATTATACAAATAAATTAAAAATGCATAATATGCAGCACAAATTCATTTCAGAGTGAGCTATCCAGCTAAGCTTATTGTCAGCATTGACAGCAAAGGTCAGCAATTCCTATCAGCGAAGCAAGCAAAAAAGTGAACTGCCAAAATTGCTCACACAATTGTTTAAAAGATGAGTAGACAACTCAAGGCATGCAACATATGAGCGAAACACATAGCTTTAATCAAACTCTAAAAACCTTTCGAACTGCAACTAGTCTCAACACTTGGACTTATTGAGCCCCCTCCACAATAATGGACTACGGTATTGATGTCTTCTTGGGATAGCAGTTAAGGAAGAGAGTGCCTCTCAATGTGGGAAAGGTGGGTAGGTCTGAAGCAATTCACATGTCTGATCGGGGAAGAAATATAATTTAGAGGAAGTTTGCATAAACATATTCGATAACTGGGTGAATAAATAACTAATAATACCAACAAGTAACAGAGGGAGGGGTGGAGAAACTGCATCAGAGACAAAAAAGCTCATTATCAACTAGTGACAGTAATATGGCGGCTTGGTATGGTGGCCTAGTCTCGCCCCTCCCTTTCTTCATTAAATTCAACAGGACAAGGCTTTCTTGATTTGGCACCCAAAACACTGTAAAATGGTGGTCCTGGAATGAAAATAGGTTGGCTCTATTGGAAAACTCACAGTTGATGGAACACGGAGTCCATGGAGTTCCAAACATGGTGGTGCAGGGATGGTGGTAGAAGAGCATCGCACAATCGAGAAGGCATGCTGCAGGGATTTGGCTGGCTCTAGACTCCACCCTGACCACGTCATGAGATCAGACACTCAAAGTACGTGAGAAGGAGGTGGACTGGACCAGATCTCATCGAGGAGAATGTAGATCGGCCTGGTCCGAGAAGTAAACAACCAAAATGGTGGATAGTTGGAATCACGAGTGAGGAATAAAAAGAGCTGGGACTCTCCTGATGTCAAGTGCTCCAGTCAAACAACAGATACAATTGCGACCACCACACTTAAACTGGCAGTGTAAGTCACCGTGGGTCAAACGGAACCTCGCGCCATGGACTGAGAGAAGTAAGCAAGGGGTCAGAAGTTTGCAGCAGAGGCAAGCCCTCACAAAACAGAAAAGGTACGTACCAGTAGAGCAGCCCGATAAACTCCATGGGCATTCAACGCCTTTCCAGAAAGCAGAAGACATCTTCAAGGAGAGAGCTAAAATGGAGCCAATATGTGGGGAGAGGGAGGTTGAATCATGGGTCGGCTCCCCCTCAGGGGGAACAACAACGGACAAAACCAGAACCCTTGTAATAAAGAACTTATATATACAGTAGATGTCACTTTTGAGGTATACTAAGGGTATATCGGGGAAGGGGGAATGTGGGAAAATGCATATAAAGACAGAATACATATCAAATAAGTGAGAAAGTGACAAGACACATTATATCATAAAGTAAAGTGCAAAAGAAGGGGGGCAAACTTTGAGGGGACAAAAATGAAAAGTAAGAGAAGGACATGATAGAAGGATAACCCATCAGTAGGAAAAGAGATGGGGAGGGTGGCAGATCCCAACCTCACTGCGAGGGGCCACAGAACCCTTTGGTGGGGCAAAGTGGAACCCCTTAATGGGGGGGACACACACACAATTACAATCAATGCAGAGCAGCCTTTAAGGATCGAGTGGGAGTACCAAGAAAGAAAGGAGCACTCTTGGGGTTGGGGGGGGGACCTGAGGAGATCAGTGTAATATAAGGGAAGGCACGAACTAACAGAATCCAAGAGAGGAGACTGAGCAGGGGGAAGGGTAATAGAGTATTCCTGTGGAGTCAGTACATGTAGATAGTTCTAAATCAAATAATTAAGTGTGTACAATAGATTCTTAAACCGTAATTACGAGTAAGTTAGAAGGGATATACTGGGCTCCCAGTAATCCCCCTTTTAGGGTTGATTGGTCCTTCCATGGCTTCATGAGGAAGGGGAGAAGCAGACTAGAAGGATTTCAAGGAAGGAGAAAGTAAGAGATAATACTGGAATACCTGAGGCACTGCCTCAGAACATAACTCCAGAGGGAATTCAGATGGATAACGAGAACAAGAAGTGGTAGCAGAAAATCGTGCTCACCTGAGACACCCTAGATCTAGGTTTAACTAAGTGTGCACTTAGTAACAGTCTTTGGGAACAAGTTTTGATATTCAAGGGGTAGTAAATGGAAGGCTATAGCCTGATGTTCAATGGGGGAAAATAGCTCCTCCCCATTCCCTATTTAACCATCAGGCTGCCTCTCACTCTGCTTTGAGCGATTCGGTGGCGCGGCTGCGTGGCTGGCCGGCTGGGCTTCCTCCCCTGCTTCTGGTCCCATCTTTTTCCCTTGTCATTCATTCCTCAATTTGCTCCTACCACTTCTGTTCATTTTTCTTCTGCTCTCATTTTGCCCTGTGTCTCCCCCCCCCCATGTGCCTCCCCTCATCGTGCTTCTTCATTCCTCTCCCTCACCTGGTTCCCTGTACCTTTTATTTTTTTTCTTCTCTCTCCATTTTCTTTTTGGGCTTTTTTCTTCCCCAGTCGACTGCCATGCTGCCTCGCTTCAGTTCTCCTGCCATTTCCGCACTTGGACTTCCTTCTCCTCACTCCAGGTCTGCTCCCCTAGTCCTTTTGTTTGCTCATCCAGCCATTCTCCGCCTTTCCAGTCTGCCGTGCCTGACTGGAGACATTGGATTTTGGAGCCTCAGGTTCACAGAGGTTTCATCACTAGTGAGTTGACTTTCCACTTTGCCAGTTTCATGAACTTAATGGTAGAGCATTCCCTTAACCAATGGCTCCAATCATTACTCATACTGAACATGCCAGCTGCCTGGATGGCGGAAAATGAATACGCTGGAGCCTCTGTCCTTTTACTAGCATTTCCTATGTTCTTATTTTATTTTATTAAAGCTACATTAAGCAAGACAGGGATAACAATACTGTATACAAGTGCAGCCTGGGAGAGGGGCTTGTGAGGAAAAGTAATAATATGGCAAACAATTACTCAAGATATCAATATACAAGCAAACAAAACAACAAAAAAACATAAAACAGCTGGTAGCAACAGAGTCGTGGCTTACATTCACAGTTGTTTTGCTGCATAATTTACTTTGGCTATCGCAGACTCTCCTTCAGGCTACCCGCTTCTGATGCACGTCTGTTGTTTACTTGTGGCTAGCTACCCTATGTTGTGGGCCCGCCTGCATATTGCCTGAACTGACAGCCGCCGAGTAGACTCCTGCATATCTTCCAGAAGCATGGTTTCAATGCCTTATTCTGCCCAAGTGCTTCTACCACTGTATCACCATTCCAGCTTATTAATTCTGTTCATTAAGAGGACATTAAGGTACACAGTGCTTCTATCTGGGATACCTCAGTCATGCCTCTCATTTCCTGCCCCTGTAACGCATTTGGTCTGTAAAATGATGTGACTCATTTCACGCCCTTCTCCATTTCTTCCAGTCATCAATGTCCTTCTCCCTAGTATGTCTTGGCCACATCTTCCCTTCATCATTTATATTTATTGCCCCACTACCGGACTGCAAGGGCTGTCATTCTCAATATTCTTTCGCTGCCTCATAGTACTGTTAGACTTTGTGGGGTTGTTCACTCTGACCATTTTTCATGCTATATACCACTGACCATTTTTCATGCTATATAGACCACTACTGAGTTTTCGTTGTTGTTCAGGACTATGCTTAACCTATTATCAGCTTTAGCATTTACTATGGTACTTTTCCAGGATCATATGACCAGACTTCCACTATGTATTCCATTCCCCACTTCAGCAGTTCTAAGTGTACGGATAACTTCAGCCATACCTGACATAGTGGGTCCCCATCTCATACCGCCATGCCCCACCAGGAGGACCCCTCTCATAACGCAATTGCTTCTACTCTCAGACCATCCATCATCTGCAATGAAGAAGGCATTTCCTTAAGGCACGATCACTACTTACTTTCAGGTGGACTCTTCGAATTTTGCACCTCTTCCATGGTGAAGGCGAACCACATGGGGTCTCGCCTTCCCAATCTTGTACTGTTCAGTGATATGGCAATGGCGGACCACATGGGGTCCCGCCATCTCTATCACGCACTACTTGATAAAAGGAATCGCGTTACTCCAATACAGTGATGGAGTCCTATATCCGTTCCTTAATCGCCTATTCCTAGTCACAAAGCTTCACATTACAGAGAGGCACATGGCAGGGATGACCCATGTCCCTGCTTCTGTTTAATCTCTTCCTGGAGCTCCTGGCCCACAAACTCAAAAACTCTCCAGTCATTCAGGGTATTCAGATAGGAGACAAACAGTACAAACTGTCCTTATACACATACAACATTCTTCTGCATATTAGGGAACCAGATACATCCTTACCTGAAACATTAAGAGTGATAACAGAATTTGGAGCAATTTTGGCCTATAAATGAAATCTAACCAAGACTGTTGTCATACCATTAAACACTGGAGCAAGAAAAGCAGGAGTAGAAGAGTTGGATCTACAATGGGCACCCAAAATTTTAAGATACCTAGGCATTGACATAACCAGAAGCAAGAAAATTTAGAAGAAAAATAATCTGGATACCAAAAAATACTCCACTCAGGCTGTTGTAAAATTTCTCAACGTTCTTTATTTATTTTTGTTAATTGCCCTGACGTTTTGTATTCTTGTGCTTTTTCAAAGGGCTTTTCATATATTCTGTAGGAATAATAGATAAATATGGTTTATACATCTTACATTTTTGAATTCCATTTCTTTTCATTATTCTTCTGTTAAGGTTTCCTATTATACTTCATTACCACTGTGCTTCTTTCCCATGCTACTTTTAGTACACACTCTGTACTCTATTCACTCTTATAACTAAAACGTTACAAAAATAATATACAGTAATAAAGAATATGTACCATGTATTCGTGCTTTGTTTCCACACTGGCCAGACGCTTTTAACTTCTGCCTTTGCCTGTTCTACTGATTCTACATGGCAAGGAATTGCACCAAACTTGTGTCCTAACTATAATAATATGAACAATATACTGTATGAAAATGCCTTCAGCAACCTTACTTAGCAGGTTATTTTCAATACAATAATCAAACAACTTTCCCTTATTGCTACCTTTTCTGTTATAACAGTGTACCATTTTAAAATATCTTAATTGGCTACATTTTACCTTTTGCAGCTTTCTGCTTTATCTTTCAGCTCAGCATGTTCAGTTTCCTTTGTTCTTTGTCTTCCTTGAATTTTAGGTTCTGTTTTTAAAACATTTAAAGTTTTAATACAATCAAATTTCTTGGTAACTGTTTAAACACTTCTACAATGTGTCTTTCCCTGTATAACTGGTTTTAACACTTTTTACTCTCTTTTGTGCTGAACGTTGTTTCCAATTCCTTATTCCTTTATTTTTTTATTTTATTATCAGTCCCTAAAAAGAGAATCAATCCTTTCAGTACCCTTCAATATTTTATTTTTTCAGTCCTATTAATCTTCAATTGTATATTACTATCTCACTTTACCTGGCTGGTATGTGTAGATACTTTGAGTATAGTGTTAAAAGTCACCTTAAATTCTTTCTTTAGCTTTATTATGTTAGCCCTGTATCTGTATGTAAAGAAAATAAGCTCTTTTAGTCACATTTTAAATTTATTTGACTTAGCCACAGCTCCTAGATATCTAAATATTTGTCTTTTCTTACCTTGTGCTGATTCTGTTGTTCCTTGCATTATTTGGTGCAGCTACTGTGTATATATGTGTGTGTGTGGTGCAAACTCGCTTGCTAAGTACCTCTCGGCCTGATCACCACATGCAGATTCACCTGCAATGGATGAGCTCCAATTAAGCTCAACTCATTGTTGCTTAGCAACCTTTGTTGTGATCAGGCCATTGCCTGGCCACAGTGTCTTTTTTTATTTATTTAATTACTCATTTCTATGTTTAGTTTATTGAGAAACTAATGATGCCTTGAGGTGTTTGGTTTTCTTAATAAGTTGTGATTCTTCAATGTGTTTAAGTTTGTGTTTATTTATTTAAACAACGGCTGCCTGCGCCCCTCCTCACGGCCGAAATCTCTGCAGTCTGGTGCCAAGGCTAGAACAGAACAGTATTTTTAGGAAAAGCTTCCTTGTGCCCTATAGTTAGCACTGTCAACAATTTTAAATGTAGATAGTTTTGTTAACTAGCAGAGCCTGTGCAGTTTTGAGATCGAGGCTTCTTGTATTGGACTGTGCTATCTGTAATAGGGACTACTCTGGGCATTGAAATAATAAGCTTTTAAAATTAATCCAACCAGCAGTCATAGGTACAAAGTGTATACAGATTGACTCTGCATAGCCATTGGTCCTGTATTAAGTGTTTTTAACCTCTAGACCTATCACCCCCCCGCCTGTACATACTCACCACTTGTATTTAACCTCCCCTGTCTCTCCCTCTTCTGCAGATCTTCACCCCCTTCCCCCGAGGACGGAGGTCACGAGGGCCAGTGTTGGAATCCCTCCCTGCCGCAGGACAAGCCAGCCCCCCGAAGCACAAACAAAGGTAATTGTACCGGAAATCAGAGCAATCGCGACCCCAGGAAAAACTGCTTGCCTTCCTTGGACTTTGGCACCTTTTTTAAACAAAGGCTCCCTGAGCCCCTTCTCACGGCCGAAATCTCTGCAGTCTGGTGCCAAGGCTAGGCCCTGCCACCCCCACCACCACCCTTGGTCGGCATTCGGATTTATAGGCAAGGGTTGTCAGGTGATGAGCTGAAATAACCTATCAGCTCACTTTTTCAGCTACAGGTTATACTAGGCTACCACTAGAGGCCACTGATATATATCCATCACTATCAACTTATAGTATGTTATCCCTGCTACTAACTGCCCTCCTGGCTTCCAGGATCCTACATTATGATCAGCAACCCCCCCTTGAGGCACCAAAATCACACTGCCACAACATTTCCATTTTTTACTTCTTTACCAATGTTGACATTAGACCCAGCCTCAGCAACATCTCTCATGCAAGCCAATCAGGGCCAGCTGGCTTATACCCTCATGTCCTCACACTAGCTCTCACACCCTCACATGCTACTCACTGCACCTCAGCGCTCCTCCTCCTCTGCCCTAGGCAACAACCTCCCACCACCATGGCTAACACCACAACAGCCCCCCACACCTCCCTTGCCCTTCTTGCTGGCATCTTTCACAGTCTACCTGTCCCTACCTCCAGTGACAAAAGCCCCTCTTCCTACCAATCCCAACGACGCTCATCCAAACTCTTCAGGTTGGCCCTCCTATGGCACACCCTCCTACTACTATTACTATCAGGCAATATCCACCCCAACCCAGGACCTCCCAGCACAAAGGCTTCCCCAAACCACTCTAGAGGTAGACTACTGCTAGCAACTCTGAATATTTGCAGCCTAACTAAAAAACTCACTCTTCTCCAAGGTTGGGTTGCTCAGCATACACCCGACATCCTAGCCCTCTCGGAGACATGGCTCTCTAATAAAATACCCAATAATGCGGTCCCCCTCAGTAATTATTCTCAGGGACCCTGGTTTTCCATTTTTACCAGTAACACCAGTAACAATCACGGAATCCTGCTTGGTTTGCGGATTTTGAATTCTTGTACCGGTGCCTCAACGGAAATTGCATGTCACTGCACAGAATCTCTAAGATTTCAGCATTTTTTTAAATTTTTTTTATTTTTATTTTCTCTTTCTATGTCCCCTTCTCACAGCATCAGTCTCCACTTTTCAGGTTGGGTATCCCTTAGCTTCACCCCCAGGTAATGGTCAGGAGCTTCTGTAGTCCTGCCCCTATCCTGCCTGAGTTGTACTACTGCCAGGTGGGAAGAGAGGGGACCCTAAGTCACCCCTCCACACTCCCTTAGTGTGCATGGGGCAGCCCAGTGGGTCCCTCATGAAGCCTGGTTATAAAGTCTGGGGCACCTGGATCCCTTCTGCCAGTGGCCGATGTGGGGTGATTGTTCCTGGTTTTCTGATCTCTGTCCCTGAGGGCACTGGCACTAGAGGAGATCCAAGGAGGTAGGTCACATGGAGACATGCCACTGCTCCAGATCTTGGCTAGGGTCCTCCCCTCCTGATCACTTCTGCAGTACCATTGCATCACCACCTGTGGTCACACAGGTGGTGGTAAAGCAGCAGGACCTTCAGCCCACCCTCCCTGAAGGAGGAGAGCAGTCCCCCAGGTGCTCGATCCTACTCCCCTGGCCAGACCTCCAGCAACCCAAGTTCGCTTCTGACCCTGGGTTGCTGGCATTGCAAGCAGTAGTGCTACCACAGCGCCAGCATGCCGACCCAGATTTCAGCATCAAAATGAATGATGCTGTGCTTTGCATTCTTTCTGCTTTGCTGCATATACAGTCAGTAAGGAAATCACCCACACTGCTTTGTTGTAATCAGCCATTCAGTTTAACCACCCATGCCTAGTGGTTAGAGTAACAAGCTGTGAATGAACTGGGTACATCCAGCAGACTTGGGTTTGATTCTACAACCTCCACTTGCATACTATGTGACCTCAAGCAAGTCACTTAACCTCCCCAGTGCTTCTAGGCCACTTCTGAAAACAGACAGTCCTGCCTAGTGGGCCTTACCTGCTTTACAAAGAATATAAAAAAAAAATGCCAATATATGTTTACTACATCATAGAATAGTAGTCAGGGTGCGATGTAATTTACTTGAGTTTTACTTGGGCTGAAATGATTTTGTATAGGTAAAGATAAATGTTCAGATACATTTTTGTGTTTTATAACCTTGTTTTTAGATTTTAGTCAGGTGTTTATTGTATTCTTTGCATATAAGCATCTAGGTTGTAGATTGCTAAATGCAGGATCACTGTTATCAACTAGCTTATTCAAGTTTATAACCAGTAGGGCCTTCCACAATCCTCAGCTGTTTGAATGAAAACTAGTCTGAATGAAAGTATGCTCACAAAGAAGAAACTGCCTTATTACTTATGAAAATACTTCACAGTTAGCACCCCATTTAGGTGAAATGGATCATTTGTAGCTTTTTTCCCCCTACTGTTTCAGTCTCTGTGACAACAAAATGTTTTCTGATAGACTGCTTCAACAAAAAGCAAATGTTAAGTATTTAAGTGCACTTATGTTTGGCCAGTGGATTTTGAAAGCACAGTCAATGACATACAGAAGGTAAGACCCCAGGGGCTGTATGATGCTGGTGGGCAGAGTAGTGCTCAATTCACATCTGAACAAAGACATGAAAACTGGGAGACACCCTTTTCATGGACAACAAGGGAAAAAAAAGCATCCGCATGTCTGGTAGATGCATAAATCCATTTGAACATCCTCCACTAATCACTTGTGGATTTTTTAGGTGAAGACACTTTATTTCAAAGAAGCAAATTCAAGCAGTTTTTTACCCCCTGGCCATTCACTCCTTCAGGCCTGCTAAGGCCCCCTACCATCACTGCTGAGTGCCAACCACCATCCACTGCCACTTACTGCTGTGCTACCAGGTAACGAAGTAACTATTCATTGAGTGGGCCCCCACCCTGTGGGAGGCTACCTGGGAGGAGAATTGCCCCAAAAGCTTCCAGTGTATCCTGGGCATGGCAGAGGTCAGAACGGGCACATGTCTAGGATTCTGGCTTATGGAGGGACCAACAGCTGTCCATGGGTCAGTGGTGTTTTCCATTTTCTTGGGAGCGTGACAGGCCACACGATGTCAAGGCACGTTTAACGGCCCATCACGCCTCCCTCCTGCAGTGAGGGCTGACATGTTGTAGTGCCTCTGACCTCCACCAGGGGCCAGCAAATGCTGAGCCATGAACTCACCCTCCCTCCCAGGAGAAGGTGAGTGGTCATTGAACACTCAAGCCTTCACCCACCAGCTGGCCCTCTAACACCCAAGTCTGTTCCTAACCCTGGTCAGCAGTTTCACAGGCAGAAATCCAATTCAGACAGTTAAATTAGATAGGAAAAACAAAGGTAGTCCACCTTAGCAGTGAAGGTTCAGATTAAGTCACATCTGAGTTCTAACAAGCAAAGAGACCAAGTCATTTGTAACTTGTGCATGTGGGTGTGGGTGCTGAAGAAAGGGGTCATAGTGCGCCACTACTGCCATCACCCCAGAGGATTGGACTGCATTGTTGCTACTGCCATCATGCTGAAGGGTGGGGGCGTGGTGCTTCTGCCATCACCACTGGTGGATGGGGAATGTAGTACTGCTGCTGTCCCACCTAAGGGATGGGGACCATAGTGCTGATACTGCCATCACACCTGAGCAATGGTGAATGTAGTACTGCTGCCATCACACCTAAGGGATGGGGGCCACAGTGCTGATGCTTCTGTCACACCTGAGGGAAGGAGGTTGTAGTGCTTTTGCTGCTGCCATCACACCAGAGGGATGGGGGTCATAGTGCTGTTGGTGCTGCCATAGAACCTGAGGGATGGGGCCATAGTGCTGCTTCCATTACACCTTAGGAATGGGGGCTGTAGTGTTGCTGCTACCATCACATCTTGTACCTAAAACAACTTTAAATTGGTACAAGGATGGAAGGATGTGTAATAGTGGAAATCAAAATTGCTAAAATGCATGTTAGCAGAGTTAAAAATTGTTAAATAAAGTACACAAAACCAAATACCAGTAAGAGCGGATTTTGGCTTAGCAGACACCGGTGACAATACCATTTTTTACAATGTGCAAAACGGAATATGCCTTTTCTCAATCCCGGTAAACCAGTGTCCCTGATTATTCTCTCTTCAGGACTGATAGGGCCAGCAAGAGAGGTGGCAGCTGTGCAATTTATGTTAAATCCCCACTCCATGCCACCGAAGTTTCCACCCCTGTGCCACAACATGGCGCCCAGACACTAACAGTCAAACTCAGTCTGGGCACCAAAACGCTGTACATGATTTCTGCCTACATCCCCCCGAGAAACCAAAAACTAGCCTTTGATTCTATCCTCTGGACAATCTCCAACCTACCCAATACTAGTGAACTCATCTTATTGGGAGACTTCAACGTCAACTGGCTATCCCCTACCTCGTCCAGCTACAAGGATGCAGCTCTGGCATATGACCTAACCCAAATAGTCACCTCTTCTACCAGAAGGGACATTAGAACTGGGACCTCCACCCTCATAGACCTTATCTTCACCAATAGGCCTCGGAACCTCTCCCAAGCCTCAGTGCTTCCAGACTCAATTAGTGACCACTCTCCAGTAACCAGCTGGTGGAATGGCAAACTCCCCCTGCCCACCTGCAAATCTCCATGCAGAGACAGCTAAAAAGAGGAGGCCTACATAAACTCATAGCCCATCTAGTTACTTGCGACTGGCTCCCTATGTACACCACGCAATCTGTTGACCTAGAGCTCGATCACTTCATTACCACCTTTAATAAGGCCTGCGACATTTTTGCACCCCTCACCAAACAAGTATGGAAATCCAGAACCACCCCTTGGTTCTCACCCACACTACTTAACATGCTCCAATCGAGGGATAACCTTTGGCATAAGGCTCTTGAATCCCAAAGCACACATGATAGACAATTATACCAAGCGGCCCACAATAAATGTACTTGGGCCTTATGACAGGCTAAGGCCTCTTACTACCACCAAACTCTTACTTCCTCCTGGGGAGATGGGAAAAAATTCTGGAGAAACATAAAAGAACTAAATGGGAATTCCCATCCCCCCTCCCAACTCTCTATAAATGGAGAAGTCACCCAAGACCCCTCCACTATAGCAGAAGCCCTCAACACCACATTCTCAGACCTCTCTCATATCCTCCCTCCAAAATTCTTGCACCCTGTCCCCCCACCCTCCCCCCGACACTCCTTCTAGCTCAGATTCACTACCCTTCAGGCTGAGAATCATCTCCAACCAGGAGCAAAACATTACATTTCCAATGCAATTTCCAATTCCTGGTACAGCAATGACTCACTAGATCTTAAACTTCTTCAGCTGACACTGGATGTCATACTTCCCCACCTTACAAAAATTCTCAATCTCTCTCTCTGCCTCGGTCAGTTCCCCTCAACCTGGAAGAGTGCTTTAATCACTCCCATCCTGAAGAGTGGAGACCCCACGCTCTCAAGCAACTATAGACCTATCTCTATACTTCCTCCTCTCTCTAAAGCACTGGAAAAAATAGTCTCTGACCAGTTTACTGAACACCTAACTAGATACAACCTTCTAAGCCACGCACAGCACGGCTTCTGGACAGGCCATAGCACCGTCACTGCACTTTCCGAGCTCACCTCATTCATACATGAGGCCCTAGACCAAGGAGCCATTGCAGGTGCAATCTTTGTGGACCTTACCAAAGCCTTTGACATGGTCAGTCACGATCTGTTGCTTCGTGTTATGTCACAGCTACATGTGGTCCCCAAGACAATGGCCTGGTTCAAGGACTACCTTTCAGGCCGGTCTCAGCAAGTTAAGTTAAATACTACCATCTCCACTCACAAAGCAGTGAGCTTGGGGGTCCCACAGGGGTCTATCCTCAGCCCTCTTCTCTTTTCCCTCTTTCTAAACTCACTTCCCAAGGCTTGCAGTGATCATTTGCTTCTCTATGCGGATGACGCGGTACTATTCTAGAAACACCCGCAACCCAGTGCCCTACAACAAGCCCTACAGGGTTTCTTTGGGGAGCTTGAATCATGGTTTGATGAGCACCGACTGATCATCAACTATAAAAACACAAAATCCATGTTATTTGCACACCGACAAAGCCCACACAGCCATTCGGCACTACTAATTAAAAACACACAAGGAACCCCCCTTGAACTTGTCTCTAAATTCAAATACCTGGGCATCACATTAGATACCACTCTCTCTTACCATAGCCACATTCAACTGCTTTCCACCACTGTTAACACTAGAGTGGGAATCCTCTATAGAGTTCAACACTGTTTACCCCCTCAGGCCTTGCACCTAGCTGTATCTGCCTCAGTCCTCTCCCTAATTGATTATGGGATTGCGATATATGGATCAGCAGAACCCACCGCTTTACACCATATTAACACTGCACTAAATAAAGCCTGCTGACTAGTCACCGGCAGTGACTATCTAACTCATACATGTGACCTTTATGCCCTGACTGGTTGGCTAAATCTCCAACAAAGACTTCAGTACCACACTTGCATCCTGGCAAAAAAAACACAACTCCAGATAGCCCCACTTGGTCTTCTCCCCATAATCAAAATAGCCCCCCCCGGCGCAATACTCGACTACTAAACTCTCATTCCAGGTCCCCACTGTAGGACATCAATGGGTCAAAGATCGATCGGGTACGTGCTCTCCCATGTGGCTTAATGCGCCACCTCCTCGGCTCACTCAGACTCTCAGCATTTCCCTGTTCAAAGCAGGCCTCAAAGCCCACCTAATTGAGTCTGCAACCTGTGACTGTGGCTAGCTCTGCCCTCCTAAATATGCTACCTAACCCCGTTAATTACAGACACAAGGTCTCCTTAGACCCCACGACTACACCTCCCCCCATTCTCTAACAAATGATGCCCCAAACACTGCCCACCACTGCCTCTGCAAAACTAAGATAAAGCCTGTATGAAATGCCAGTACTGTTTGTCTAAAAATGAGTGTGTATGTTTTTCTTGTCTACTGCTTTACTACATATGTATCCTTGTATTACGTTCCCCCTCCACCCCTGTAACCGACGTGGAGCCTTTGCAAATGAGTCTGTGATTCAAAGGGTAGTAATTCTGATTTTATGCAATAAATAAATAAATAATGTGTTCTTTATATGGGGGGATAGTACTATGGGGTTGGGGGGAAGGACCTCAGAACATGAAGTGTTCTTAACTTTATAGTTTCTTACTTTACCATGTTTTTGTTAAAATTTGCATGTATATCCCTTCTTTTTCATGAACATTCAACTATTTTTGATGTTACTTTCATGTTTCTGACATATAATTTGTTGATGGAATGTTGCTATCTTCTTCTATTAGATTCCGATATACTATTTGTATATTAAAGTGGAGGATAATTTTCATTATGGCTTACTAGTCACATTTTATCATGTTGCCATTCTGTTTTTAGGAAAAAGAACCCATTTTGTAAAGTATTTATTTTTTAATGTGTCTAACCTTACTATTTTATGTTTGTTTTTTATTTTTAGTTTGTTGTCTATGGAGGCATACTCCGTCTCTCTTACTTATTTTAACATTACCAACAGGAATTCCAGTTTGTGTCCTTGTTCATCCCTATATTTCTTTCCAGGGTTTGTAACTGAAAAATCCATTTATTTTCTGCTCTGTCCAACTGTTTTTGATAGTCCCCTCCCCTTACTGGTTTTTGGATTTGTTCAAGTCCCCAGAATCTGAGTGAGGCTCCCGTATGTCCTTGCTCAGTGAAGTGATTTGCTACCTGTGATTTTTCTTCCTGTCTTCTAATATCCCCTTTATGTTCTTGTATACATATTTTTAGAACTCTGGTTGTTTGCCCCACATATAAGTGGTCACATGGACACTGTAATACATATATTACCCCCTCTGTTGTACAATCTATATGTTGTCTTATAGGGTACTCTTTACCCGTGTTACTGTCTCTATTCTTTGATTAGCTTTTTTAAGTACTTAAAAAAGCTAATCAAAGAATAGAGACAGTAACTAGACAAGACACTCTACAAACCAAACAAAAACAACATAAACCAAGGGTGGTATTTACAACTAAGTTTAATGATCGAGTTACAGAAATCAAAAGAATTATAAACAAACGCTGGTACATAATGTCAGTAGGGGAACAAGTCCCTATGTTCCGTTTTCGTTTGATGTCTGGAAGGTATCGTTTATTGCAGCTGTGCAGTAGCTGCTAATTCTTATATCTGTGCAAGACTGTGTGGCTGTTTAAACTGTGGGCTTTACTTCCTCATCACCTAGTGCCGAAAAACAGCGTGAGAGGCTGTTGTAACCTGCACCAACCTGTTGGAGCTGAGGGGGGCTGTCGGCTGATTGGTTGTGGAGTGGGAGGTACTGCTTAGTTACAGGCGCCGCTAGCGTATTCCTATGTTCCATTTTCGTTTGATGTCTGGAAGGTATGTTTATTGCAGCTGTGCAGTAGCTGTTAATTCTTATATCTGTGCAAGACTGTGTGGCTGTTTAAACTGTGGGCTTTACTTCCTCATCACCTAGTGCCGAAAAACAGCGTGAGAGGCTGTTGTAACCTGCACCAACCTGTTGGAGCTGAGGAGCTGTCGGCTGATTGGTTGTGGAGTGGGAGGTACTGTTTAAGTTACATGCCGCTTAGCTAGCTGAAGGGCAGAGTGGCGTGAGCTTCACTGAGCTGGAATTTTGCTGTTTATTTGTAAGGTGGGAAAAATGTTATGCAAAATAGCTTGTATATGTTAGATAGTTTTATCATAAATTTGATTTATGTATGTTGCCTGCACAATTTATATGTGTAAACTGGTTTTAATTAGATATGTGTAGGGGTTTTGGTGGACAACTCTTGGGGCCTAGGATTGTCTATGGATTTTCGCAGCTGCATGAGCTACATCCTTTTATCCCCCTCCCAGTGTCTGATATTACTATCAGACGTTGTAGGGAAGTGGGGATTGAGGGGGACCATTTTGCGCACGTGCTGTGGGATGATCTGGGGCAAATAGATCCATGGATTGAGGTGGTTAAGTCCAGGAGACATCCTGGAATGAATAGAGCACCTAGGAGAAGTCAGAGATGGTTAGTGCCTATTGCCAGGGAGGCCACCAGGTCAAGTGGCCAGGTGACTTCTAGGGCTGCATCACCCTCAATTTCTCTGACGGCAGTGTTGTGCAACGCCAGGTCGATCAGAAACAAGACGGCTATTATTAAGCGCTTTGTTTCATCGGTCGACCTGGCGTGCATTACAGAAACCTGGGTGGGAGATGATGCTGGCCCTGTTTTTGAGGCTGCAGTCCCCCCAGGTTATACTGTGGTTCACTGCCCCAGAGAAAATCGTAGGGGTGGAGGTGTAGCGATTTGTTTTAAATCAAATTTGGACTTCACTGTGCACCCGGTGGGAACCCCGGGTTCTTTTGAATGTGTGGCTGTTCATGGAGGACTTGGCGTTGGCTGCAGGATCCTCTCGTTTATTGCCCTCCTGGGCCGATGGGGGGGTTCCTGCAGGATTTTGCCGAGTTTGTTGCCGGGGAAACATTGGACTCCCAAGATGTATTTTTCTTGGGGACTTCAATGTTTGGGCCGAGGATAAAAGCCAAAGGTGTGCCGATGAGTTACTGCAGTATATGTCCTTTTGGGGCTGGTGCAGTCTGTTGGCATGCCTACTCATCGGGATGGCCACACATTGGACCTGGTGTTCTCACTGGGACTCGAGATCATTGATCTCGATATCGACCAAGTAGCTTGGTCTGATCATTGCACAGTGAAGTTCACATTTAGTGCTCCCGTCACAATTTCTTCCCCTTCTGAGATATTTCATTGCCACCCGTTGAAAGATCTTACCCCTGAGGGTTATATGGCGGCAGTCGATTTATCAAGGGTGGGTGATGCATGCGTCGGAGCCATTGACATCGGGGTAGCTGCCTATAATGAGGTGCTATCCGATGACCATTGACTCCTCGCATCTGTCCGATGTATGACCCGAACTTCATACCTGAGATCGCCTTGGTATGATCGCGATCTCAGGAAATAAGAAATTGGGTCGGAGATTTGAGCATTGCTGGAGGAAATCCCATCTGGGGTTGACAACTGGTCCTGTAAGCATTATCGCAATATCAGGAGGCAATTAACCAAAAGAAGACATTATTTTGTCCGGAAATTGCTGCTGGGAGAAGCCGACCAGCCTCACTCTTCCGGACTGTTGACAGACTTCTTCATCCTTCCTGTCTTCAGCCCGGGAGAGTTTCCTCGAATGAGGATTGTGAGGAATTTGCTCGGTTTTTCTCAGACAGAGTGTCTGATATCCGGCGGGAGGTTTCTTCAGCCAGTAATATCATTGCTGTCAGTGGTCGTCAGTCATGTTCAAAGAGCACTCATTCTGAGTGGGGTGAGTTCAAGCCAGTGGAAGTTCGTGAGGTCATTGAGATTGTGGCCAATTTGAGGTATACCTTTTGTGAACTGGACCCTGTGCCAACGTGCTTCTTGATGAGGTGCATTGACACTGTTGGCCCGATGTTTGCTCTGATTGTCCGGTGCTCCTTGAGTCAGGGTGTCTTTCCGGATGCCTTGAAGGAGGCTCTGGTGAGACCCCTTTTAAAGAAAGCTTCTCTGGACCCGGAGATTAGGGCAAATTATCGTCCTGTCTCCAATCTTCCATTTTTGGGAAAGGTTGTTGAGAAGGTGGTATCACTTCAGTTGGGAGAGCATCTCATGACCCACGAGTTATACTGATCCCTTCCAGTCAGCTTTTCGGGCCAGGCATAGCACTGAAACTGCATTAGTTCGGTGCAGAATGATCTCCTTAGGGCTAGAGATCGGGGAAAAGACAATTTTTGTCCTCCTTGATCTCTCTTCAGCATTTGACATTGTGGACCATTGTGTGTTGCTTCTCCACCTGAGGGAGTTGTGTGGACTCACCGGTGTTGTCATCAAATGGTTTGAGTCATTTCTGACCAACAGGAGGCAGCGGGTTGTGATGGGTAATTTCTCATCTACGACCTGCCTCCTTTCATGTGGAGTCCCTCAGGGTTCAGTATTGGCCCCAATGTTGTTTGCAGTGTACATGCTGCCCTTGGGGGAGATCATTAGGAGGTATGGTTTGAGTTTTCATTGCTATGCCGATGATACTCAGCTATACCTATCCTTTGCACCAGGAACATCGAATGCAGTGGATGTGATGAATATCTGTCTGGCTGAGATAAATGACTGGATGTCTTCCAGCTGGCTGCGACTTAACCCTAATAAGACTGAGGTACTGGTGGTGGAGTGAACAGAGCTCGTGATGGGATGGCCTTTGATTCAGCGACTGGCATTAAGCGGAGCTGTATCATTGATGGCATCCCCAAGGAGTGCGTAATCTTGGTGTGATCTTTGACAGGAGCTTGTCCATGGAGCTCAAATATCCTCCGTGATGCTCCTGTTTTTCATTTTAGGAATATCACCAGGATTAAGCCGCTTGTTCCGGCTCTGGACCTCCCTACTTTGGTACATGCCTTGGTCACGTCGAGACTTGACTACTGTAATGCGCCTATCTCGGGTCTCTGGACTTCTCTTCCAGACTGCAGCTGGTGCAAAATGCTGCTGCCAGGCTTTGACCGGACAAAGTAAGTTTTGTCATATAACTCGGTATTTGCGCGATTTGCACTGGCTGCCTGTCAGGAGGAGAGTTTGTTCAAGGTGGGGTTTCTCACCTATAAGACCCTATATGGACAGGGCCCTGGTTACCTTACTGATCTACTGGTACTCCACCTCTGTCCGGGATCTTCGCTCCTCTGGTGATGGCCTCCTCACAGTTCCGAGATCTAGGTTGAAATCAGCAGGGATCGCCTTTGGAGTTGCTGCTCCAGTTCTCTGGAACTCGTTGCCGTTTGATGTGAGAGAGGCCACCACTGTAGAGGCTTTTAAGAGAGGTCTAAAGACCTTTTTATTTGCGCAGGCTTTTGGGTTTTAAGTTATATGTTTGTGATTTTACTTGAATGTATACAGTATGATAGACTGTAAAGCTTTTTGTACGGCGCCCAGAGCCTTTGGGATTGGACGTCTTTTTTTTTAAATAAAGTTGACTTGACTTGACTTGACAATGGAATTTAAAGAAAGACCCATTATTGCAGCAAAAAAAAGTTAAAACTATTAAAGACAAACTAGTAAGATCCCAGTACAGCAAGGGATGCAACTTTTACTAGGACCCCTCAAATCTGGAATGGTACCATGTGGAAGATGCTCGGTATGTAACCATACCAGCAAAAAAAAAGTGTTTAAACACCCATACACGGGTATTAGATATTAGAAGACAGGAAGAAAAATCACAGGTAGCAAATCACTTCGCTGAACAAGGACATACAGGAGCCTCACTCAGATTCTGGGGACTTGAACAAATCCAAAAACCAGTAAGGGAAGGGGACTATCAAAAACAGTTGGACAGAGCAGAAATTAAATGGATTTTTCAGTTACAAACCCTGGAAAGAAATATAGGGATGAACAAGGACACAAACTGGAATTCTTGTTGGTAATGTTAAAATAAGTAAGAGAGACAGAGTATACCTCCATAGACAAAAACCTAAAAATAAAAAACAAACATAAAATAGTAAGGTTAGACACATTAAAAAATGAATACTTTACAAAATGGGTTCTTATTCCTAAAAACAGAATGGCAACATGATAAAATGTGACTAGTAAGCCATAATTAAAATTGTCCTCCACTTTAATATACAAATGGTATATGGGAATCTAATAGAAGAAGATAGCAACATTCCTTCAACACATTATATGTCAGAAACATGAAAGTAACATCACAATTAGCTGAATGTTCATGAAAAAAGAAAGGATATGAATGCAAATTTTAACAAAAACATGGTAAAGTAAGAAATTATAAAGTTACGAACACTTCACATTCTGAGGTCCTTCCCCCACCCCCATAGTACTATCCCCCCATATAAAGAACACATTAACTAAACACAAACTTAAACACATTGAAGAATCACAACTTATTAAGAAACCCCAACACCTCAAGGCATCATTAGTTTCTCAGTAAACTAAACACAGAAATGAGTAATTAAATAAATAAAAAAAGACACACTGTGGCCAGGCAATGGCCTGATCACAACAAAGGCTGCTAAGCAACCATGAGTTGAGCTTAATTGGAGCTCATCCATTGCAGGTGAATCTGCATGTGGTGATCAGGCCGAGAGGTATTTAGCAAGAGAGTTTGCACCACACACACACACACACACACACATATATATACACAGTAGCTGCACCAAACAATGCAAGGAACAACAGAATCAGCACAAGGTAAGAAAAGACAAATATTTAGATATCTAGGAGCTGTGGCTAAGTCAAATAAATTTAAAATGTGACTAAAAGAGTTTATTTTCTTTACATACAGATACAGGGCTCACATAATAAAGCTACAGAAAGAATTGAAGGTGACTTTCAACACTATACTCAAAGTATCTACACATACCAGCCAGGTAAAGTGAGATAGTAATATACAATTGAAGATTAATAGGACTGAAAAAATAAAATATTGAAGGGTACTGAAAGGATTGATTCTCTTTTTAGGGACTGATAATAAAATAAAAAAATAAGGCAATAAGGAGTTGGAAACAACATTCAGCACAAAAGAGAGCAAAAAGTGTTAAAACCAGTTATACAGGGAAAGACACATTGTAGAAGTGTTTAAACAGTTACCAAGAAATTTGATTGTATTAAAACTTTAAATGTTTTAAAAACAGAACCTAAAATTCAAGGAAGACAAAGAACAAAGGAAACTGAACATGCTGAGCTGAAAGATAAAGCTACAAAAGGTAAAATGTAGCCAATTAAGATATTTTAAAATGGTACACTGTTATAACAGAAAAGGTAGCAATAAGGGAAAGTTGTTTGATTATTGTATTGAAAATAACCTGCTAAATAAGGTTGCTGAAGGCATTTTCATATATTGTTTATATTATTATAGTTAAGACACAAGCTGGGTGCAGTTCCTTGCCATGAAGAATCAGTAGAACAGGCAAAGGCAGAAGTAAAAAGCATCTGGCCAGTGTGGAAACAAAGCACGGATACATGGTACATATTCTTTATTACTGTATATTATTTTTGTAAAGTTTCAGTTGTAAGAGTGAATAGAGTACAGAGTGTGTACTATAAGTAGCATGGGAAAGAAGCACAGTGGTAATGAAGTATAGTAGAAAACCTTAATAGAAGAATAATGAAAAGAAATTGAATTCAAAAATGTAAGATTTATAAACCATATTTATCTATTATTCCTACAGAATATAGGAAAAGCCCTTTGAAAAAGCACAAGAATGTGAAATGTCAGGGCAATTAACAAAAATAAATAAAGAACATTGAGAAATTTTACAACAGCCTGTGTAGAGTATTTTTTGGTCCCCCCCCCCCCATTTTTGAACATCAACACTGACTTAGTCCTACAAGGGGAACCATTCAACAAACTGTCTTAACAGTATCCCATTACCCATGGAGTGAAGCATTATAGCTACACACCTTCCACCAAATAGTCTGGATACCCTGACAGAAGTAATAAAACTGGACTTAGAGAGATGAACAAAACTTACAGTGTCATTAGCAGGGAGTATAAGTGTGATCAAAATTTATATTCTGCCCAGAGTCCTATGCCCTTTAAATATGCTGAACATGATGCTACCCCAATATGGTTTAAGAAGCTACACTCCTTAATCACACAATTCATATGGGCAGGCAAAATGGCCAGAAGATGCTATGTAAAACTCATAGGAATGAAGGAAAAGGGTGGACTAAAACTATCAAATTTTCTCTTGTATTATTTTGCAGCTCACTGCAGCAAATACCTCAGATGGTATGGGGAGTGGGACATGGCCCTTGTTGCTGGATACACACCAGGCTGGCTAGACATAGAAAAAGAATCATGCAAAAAAGAAAAAATGAACTCCCGAGTATTGTTGTACTATCCACTTAAGAAAGTACCTCCCAACCTTAAACAAACTCCAATAGGAGCATCAGTAGGGGCACATCACTAACTATGCAGAGTCCTTAAAGTGGATCCAAACACAGATCCCCAACAGCCGGTTCTAAACAACCCTAACATATGCATAGGGAACAAACATATTAATACTGCCCCATGGACATTATGGGACATCCCCATGGTCAGAAGTATCTTGGGGGAAACTGGAGTGAAGAGTAGTACAACATTTTTAGCAGAAGCAGGTAATGGCAAGGGTACAGCCTATCAATGCCTACAGGTCACACATGCAATTGTACAGCATATGGACCCCCAACCATGGTCTGAAACCCACAGCCAAACAATTAAGCAGCTATTAACCTTGGCAAATAGTCATCACGCTATATCTAGACTGTATGCCCAGATCTCTACATTCATTACCCCGGACGACATGGAGAAGAGTCAATGCGGGGTACAAACTTTACTACCAGATAATAGCCATGAGGATGGGGGTGAATCTGGAGGAATTTGTATAAAAACATCAACATTGAACCTCTCAGACTAATGCAGTTCAAAGTATTGCATAATCTATATTATACGCCTGAAAATATAAAATGGGGAATAGAGCCAATGAAGCTTGTTCTAAATGCAATGCAGAAAAGGGTACTCTACTTCATGTCCTATGGGAATGCAGCAAAGTGAGACCATAATGGGACAGAATCAAACAAGAACTAGATCCACTGCTCAGTCTAGAACACGCTTTCAACCCTGAAATATGTACTGTGGGCCAATATGATAGGGATCTATTATCCTCCTAGAGATATGTTATATTGCATTAATAGCTGCTACAGTAAAGAAAATAATTCCTAGACATTGGCTAGATGACTCAACACCTTCTTATGGAGAATGGCATAATGAAATTCTGGCAATGTTAAGAATAGAAAAGATTATTGCACTTACAAATGATAGATATAAAAGCTATCAGAAGAAATAGGAAAAGTTACATGTACGCCTAACCCTGGAATCAGTTACAAGGTGAGAGGCGAAAGAGGTTAGGAAGCAGTGGAACACCAAGAAAGAATAAGAATGTACCCCATAGATAATAGGCCATGATGATAGATAATCAAGTGTGATTAGAAATAAATGAAATATGTAACAGTGTTGGTTATAATAGACATAAACAGCATCCTTGGGGGGTGGATAGGAAATATGTGTAGAAGTAGTAATGTATGTAATGTAAAAGTATGTATTAGATGTTGCATGTATGTGGTGTGTATGATGTTATTGCTGATAAAAGATTCAATAAAATATATTTTGTTCAAAAGAAATGGTAATGATTTTTTTTTTGTATTTAATTCTAGCAGTTAAACAAACAGCTGTGAGAAGGAAACAAAACTGTTCAGGAAATGATAGAGTTCTAAAGAACAAGAAGGACATAAAGTAGTTCTGGAGATCATACATTCCAGAGTCGATTGCTACTTAGAAGGGCTGTGGAGAATGTTATATTAAAAAAAATTATTTAATGGACATCAAGCAAAGAAATGAAATGTATTTAATAGCTACTACAAACTCAAATCAGAAAAACAGAAAAAAATAATAACAAAAAATCAGTGACGGTCTCATCCCAAATGCAGCCTTAATCATAACATGAACACAAATAAAGTTTACATTTGCCACTGAATTTAATCCAGTGGCAAATGACTTGAAAGAAATAATAAAACAACATTGCCACATCTTGGGAACTGATGATCCTGTACTGTAACAACAGAGGGTATACACGTTACCTTCAACAAGGGACAACATTTAAGTGATAAGCTGACATGGAGTCACTTTGTTCCATCCCTCACTTCCAATCAAAGTTCATTGCCAACACACCCAAATGGCTTTTTTTCATTCAAAAGCTGTAATATGTGCAGATCTGCAATGCAAGGAAACACATCTTGACCCTTCTGTACAGATAAAACTATTACATGTGAGACACCTTTTGTAATTTCTGTTTTTTGCTGCACATGTGCCAAAATCTACGTAAGTCGTACAGTGAGACTACTAAGTGTCCAAATATAGTAACACATATGGGCCTTTGAAAATGGATGCCTGAACAGCCCCATGGGAAATCCCTGCCTATACACCTACAACAGAGAAGTCCACACTGTAAAATGTATATGTCTGGAGGCCGTCGCATGATCCATTAGAGTAAGGGGACCACACACACTCACTTCAACAAAAAAAAGTCACTGGATTTTCAAAGAGGGCTACTAAGTCTGTCCTCTGAATACCATTTAATGAGCACGCTCCTGCTTCCTTCAGAGGAATGTGTTTCTTGCAACTGCTCAGTTCCTTCAGCTTCAGGGTCCCCCTGGCAAAGGCCCTTCCTGTCGAAGAGCGGGGGACAGTTATGTTCTCTGGCTGTTATCCTGCACAACAGTGATGGATTCTTTTAAGTACCTTACTGCATGATGAATCCGGACAGCAACATGCAGTTTCCACCATAGTGCTGAAGCTTTTACTCATCTTGTGCAGCTGTAGTGCACCATTCTTTTTCCGTGCTTGATATTAGGTGCCCCTTTGATGCACCATCTTTCACACTAGGAACACTCAGCATAATCTGTGTCTGTGTGTCTAACAAGCCAGGACCTAAAATCTAAAAGAAACACATTCCTTCTTCACCTTTGAAACTACACCATAGAAAACCATTCCAAGCCTGGTCATCATTCTACTGAAGTAACTTATCCACCAGAAATGTGCTATTGTCTTGTCAACCCATATCGAAATCTAAATGGTCTTGATGTCACTGACATTTTGCTTCAATGAAGACTATATGAACTTCATGATTTGCTAACTTCCCTACATGTGTCAGACTAAGTATTATTAAACCTGTGCTTCCTTTTTTCCTAACTATGCCTCTCAACCTTCTAGGAACCTCCCCTTCAAAACTCCACTCATTTCAACATTTACTCCCTCCAACTCAAAAGGACATCAGCAGTACTTCTACTATACTGGCCCAGAATGCTCAGACAACACCAGCTCACTTCATCTCATTCCATACTGCCTTTCTTGACATGTTGAATGATATATACATATATTTTTTTCTAATTCTTTTTTATTGCCTCCTTGATCCAGTGAACTCTCTCTGGCGACCTTCTATGCCTCCCTTGTCTCTGCCTTCTGTCGTGACTATGCCTGCCCCACTCTCCTGGCCAGGCACATCCCCCAGGTCTGAACCCTACAGGGAAGGGCCGCCCTATCTGCTCAGGGTGCTCTATCTAGAGTGCTGAGCTCTGGACTGGGGGAGGAGGCTAGCAGGGAGGCAAGCCCAACATTGGGAGTGTGGAAGGTGGAGGCAGAAGGTGCCATCGCCTATTGCTGGAGGCGGGTTTTTTCCATGTTGTTACACCCTCTCCCTCCCTCCCCTCTGAGCCCAGACATACAATGACATCTTGACAATGTCTGCCATCGCCCAGCCCAACCCCTCTTTAAGCCCTTAATTTTGACAGTGCCTCCGACTTCCACCAGAGGCCGCTGCAATGCTGGGCGATCCCTGGATCCCCCCTACCCGAGAGAGGAGAGCTGTCCTCCGGATGCTCAATCCTCTCTCTCCCCCCAGCCAACACCCGGTGACCTGGGCTCATTCACGAACCCTGGTCACCAGCGTGGCATGAGGTGTGGCATCCAGCGCCTCAACCCTCAGTGCCACCGGGCCAGCTGACATGTTGAATGATATAACCTACAGTTCTGTTATACATAATATGTTAGTAATCTAACCAACCTTCAGTCTCATAAGGTTTGGAATACATAGAACAGCCTAAAAATTCTCTCATTATTAAAGACTCCACTCATAGTGGATCCACAACTTGCCTACAGAAAGACAGTTCTATCCAACATTCTCAACAGCCATCAACCTTAACCAAACTCATACACTACCTTGCCCTTGGTATGGCCTGTTGAACTTTTAATACTACAAACAATTTATGCTTGGATGGATAGGAACCCAAGGGCTTGGATCCACATAGTTTATCTCCACAGGGATTTTTTTCCTCTCCTCAGTGCCCCAGATCATAACAATTCTGCCATGAGTTGGGTCTGGATGGTTTCCTGTCTGTCAAGGGCTAGTTCTCCATTTCTTCTCTTCTTAAAGGAAAGTATGCAATGAATTTGTTAGTGCTTTCCACTAAGCCAGGGGCTTTGATTTTTAGGCATTTATTGCTATAGTTTCCTAAGATATCTATAGTCTAAAGAGACCTAGTCCCTGTGGTACCTCTAGAAGTGGAACCCTCAGGAAGGTTTCTTTGCTTCATCAGTGGTACCTCGAAACGGTGATTGTCCCCTCCTGGGATAGACAGAGGAATGATCAAAGATCATGTTGCACAAGCATTCCAACTATTTTGCATTACCCTACTTACACATACTTAAGTTGCCCACTGAACCAATGAATTGAAAGCATTATGCTCTCAAGGGTTAAAGGATGAATAAGATCTGGTACAGTTTCTATAAACTGATTGCATGATAACCACTGCATTTTTTATTCATTGTTTTCAACTGGATTATGATGTTCTCTTTTTTTTTTCTTTTTTTTTTTCCAGATCTTCACTGTTGGAACACATGCAAATCACTGTATGATTCCTGTGATATATGAATTTCCTTATTATTGTATCTAGCTTCTATTAGAAGTCTTAGCTCTCCATTCCATTTGCTGGGTGAAAGGTCACAGCTGCGGTGCCTGCTGCCAGAATCTCGGTCACAGAAGAGGAGTCAGAGACAGAAGGGTAGCCTACCAGCTGAGGCCTAGGTGAAAGAGAGGGAGAGGGAGAGATGGGATGCACAGAGGCCTGGAGAAGCTCCATTTATTGTATTTGTCTGTCTGTAAAATGGAAAACTCACATATTATAAGGCAGAGATGGCTTGGAGTACCATAAATTAATCACTCTGTGCAAGGTGATTGATTCGAGAAGAGAGAGACGGCGGCTGTATTATATATCAATTAAAAAAACTTTCCAGAATTTGAGGTCCTAGAAATCGGAGATCAACTGGGGGAGGGACTTCAGCTACAGGAAGATAGTGAAAATTAGTCTGTGCCGAGCATCAGTCGAGAGGGTGAAGAGGTTCCTGCATCAACTGCACACTGAACAATATACCTACACACCACAGTCATAACTTATTTACTGCAAACTGAGAGGGAGACTGATTATAGATAAAGAGAGCAGAGAAGGACCATGGCAGCAAGGTAGATAAGAAATCAGAAATTGTAGACAGGAGGAAATGGGGTCCTGTTTCAGTTACAGTATAATTATTTGATATATGTGTGTACATATTATACGTGTAATTTAATAAAGTAGAGAGGGACTCCAGCACTTCTAGGGGGCATAACTGTTGTGTGACCTGTACAGGAAACTGTTAAATAGTGGAAGGGGTACAGTCCTGAGAGGGATTGAAGGGAGCATTACTGCTGTATGATCTGTACTGAGAGCTATCAAATAGTGAAGGGTAAAAGTCCCGAGAGGGACTTGAAGGGGCTTTAAAGATGTGTGATCTTTACTCAGAATCTGAAGAGGCAGAGGAATTTGTAAAAAAATTTTTTTTTTTGGTTTAACCTTGGCAGGAGTAACATTAGGAGCCTTGTGACTTTTTGACAGGTGACTGGGTAATAGGCATCCAAGGTGTCAGTTTAAGAGTACAAACATATAGAGCCAAAATTATTACTGAAATATTGTTAACAGCATTGACTGTTTTGCTAAACCATATAGGTTACGTATCTTACATTCTACCAAAATTATTGGTAGGACTGACATTAACATGGAAAGACAGTGCTGCTGGAGGGGTAGCCAAAGAGGGGGAATCTTTGGTAGCGTGTGTAACCCCCAGGTGGCGCTACCCCAAGGGTGACTACCCTTTCCTGCTTGGCTAGTTGCAGGTTAAGGGGCATGGGTACTGAAACGGGTGCCTCCACCCAGAGATCAGGGTTGTTAGTGGTCAAGCTAACCTGAGTACAGCCCTCTGGGACACTGTAAACCCCCCTCTTTCCCTTCTAGTGGACGGAATAATATACAGTAATCACTTTTGTAATAGCCCTTAGTCACCATACAAGTGCCCACAATGTTTGCACTTACCACCAGGGCTGGTTCCACCAGTTCGACCCTGGAGACCCCCTATAAAACAAGGTTAGGCACAGCAAACAACAGTACAGTGCTTTCAATACAAACTGGAACCACAGTCAGGTTAAAAGCAAAAAGAGATAGATCTGATTTATTCAGGGGACTTGAACAAGGAAGGGGCATAATTAGGTTGATTGGCTTAAAGGCTAAATCAATCAGACAGTCATGCATGCACTTCAGAGTCCCTACACAGTCACAAACTCTGGGTACCCAGGTAGGAAAAAGGTGGGCTAGCAAGGAACATTGCCCAGGGTAGGCTGGAGTCGCAGCTGGTTGGGGCCCCGTGATGGAAGAAAGCAACATGCACAACACACACTATTGGTAATCCGGAGCTGGAGGGCTCAGTTCGTAAAAGAAAAGACAACAAGGTAATCAGATGACAACACTTTAGATTTAGCTGTTGTTGCAGGGAGCTACCCTGATGTTTACTCACGATACCCAATACTGGACACAGGCAGGATGAAATTGAGACTGCATGTTGTGGAGCAGGAGTGCCAGGAGAAGCAGGGCCCACATGAATCACCAAGGCGTCATTCCTATTTAAGGCATTGAGCAGGGGGTTGATCCCCAGGCAGGTCTCTCTTCAATGGCTTTCTCTGTGATGTGAGTATTTGGGCTGGGACAGTGTGGCAAGGCCCAGGCCAAGTGGAGATGAATGCGGATTCAGTCCAGTGGGGCTGGATGCAGCCTCCAGCAAGCAGAACACAGTTCAGCACACTGTGGGGAACCAAATCATGACCCACTAGCAGCACACAGCACATTTACATGTAAGAAAGTTCTACTGTATCAGGCAGATTGCTATCCGGTCGCAATTACAGAGTCGCTGCACAAACTGGGAGTTCAGAGGTAGCTGGAGGTCCTGACAGGCTGATCACGTTCAGCAAATCTTCGGTCTTCTTCAGGTTTTAAGCCTGGTCACAGTTCAGTGGCTGTAATCTCTCTCACAGATCGGATTCAGTCCGATAGGTTCCCAAGTTCCCCCTCAGGGACAGCAGACAAGTAAACAGGCCAAAACTCAGCCCTTCCACAGTTCTCCCATGTGAAACTACGCAGGACTGCTGCTCGACTATCTCGAGCTGTTCACCCTTTCACTTCCCAACTCAGACTGACTGTAGCTGCAAGCAGCCTGGGACTTTCCCCAGCATCCAAAAGGTTCGGTTGGCTGATCTGTCTGTCAGTCACAACAAGGGCTCCCCCTCCAGGTCCATTTGTGCACCAAAGTTCCAAAACTACAATTCCTACAGAATTTTGCTCCCACAAGACCCCTGGGGACAGGCTCCATTTTAGAGTCCCCAAAGGTACCGATTGGCCCATTCTGGCAGTCCAGGACCAAAATGGTGGTGATAAATGAAACTGTCCATGCTGCAAAGAAGGCAGGTTAGATGAACTACAGTATCGCTAACATGCTAATAGAGAATCAGCAAATAAGTATAGCTTCTAACAGGGCTCCCTCTGTGCAAATAGCAATGGCAGAATGGAGCAATTATCTGGCAGCCTGGGTGGGACTCGAGCATAGAAACACTCATCCTTCTCCCAGATCAATTATAATTGCGATAAGGCAGCTCTTAAAGAGACAATACACAAAGGCTACACAGGCAGTCTCTGGCAATAACATTTAAACTACTAAAACGCAGTACTCTAGCCTGGCAGTGAGCATTTAGGCAAGTCCAAGGAAGACTTTTGGGAACCCCCATTTGTAGAGGCATTACACCCTTCCCTGCCTGGAGAAAACTTGGCATCCTCGTCAAGTCTATACCATCACAATATTGAAGATGCAATATAAATGAGACATATATAATATTAGTATGCTATGCAAATAACATCTTATGCATCAGTTAACATAAACGTATCACTTTACTATACGTATTCACAACACTTCACAATACCATATCCATAATGACAATACTTATTAACATCACAATACTGATTCACGTTATAACTTCTTGTACATTAAACAATGTAGAAGGGGGCCCTTCCCTATCAGTTAACTTGGGGATGGGTGGGGCAGGGGCACCATACTGAGAAGGAAGAACAATCAACCTGGAATTGGCCATTAAGTTCAGTTTGGGTAGTGAGCTCTGAGTAATATAAATACCCTTGTGAACCACATTGAGAGGCAGGTCCACAGGCCTCCCAGGGGAATCATAACTAAAACATAGCACTGGCTTAACAGATCACCCAGATTTTCTGGGGGAAACAGACACAGGCTCTGGGCAGTCATCACTGGCACTGATTTCTTCTCCTGTAGTGAGGGATGCCTCTGCACTGGTTAAGATGTCCAGATTAGGAACACTATCAGCTCTGGGTTCTACAGTCTCTTTCTCTGTTCTCAGTTTTTATCAATCCTATTGTTGGAATGCCACAATTTTCCAAGTTATTGTTGTATGCTGATGACATCATATTGTTTTCCAGTTCTGCTAAAATTAATGAGATTAATAATTCCCTTCAACATGATTTTTATAGCATTGAATAAATGGTTGCAAGATCATTGTTTAGTGTTGAATTCTAAAAAAACTTAATGTGTATTGTTTGGTTCTGTACCAAACGTTCGTAATGCTATACCATTGGTTATAAATGATTTGGCAGGTAATATGATTAGACAGGTAACTAAGACAAAGTACTTAGGAATAATACTTGATGCTAGTCTAACATTTTCAATGCATATTAAATATATAGTGAAGTCTGTAAATCAAAAATCAAATCAAATCAAATCAACTTTATTTTTATAGCACCTTTCAAAACCATGGTGCTGTACATAAAACCAAATACATAAAAATAAAAATTTAAAGCAAGAACATTAAAACAGATCATTCATAACTAGGGAAAGCTAAGCTAAATAAATACGTTTTTAACTCAATCTTAAATCTGTCAACAGTTGGGCATTTTTTCAACCAGCGAGGTAGAGAATTCCACAGGGTTGGCACTGAAAAAGTGAAGGCATGAGATCCAGATGTTTTCAATCATACCCTGTAAATCTCCAGCAATCCCTCATTGGTGGAATGGAGAGGACGGAGGAGGCAGTAGGGTACCAGGAGATCTTGCAGGTAACTGGGTCCCTGATCATGTAGGGCTTTAAAGGTTAGCAAGCCAACCTTAAAGGTGATCCACCACCAAACAGGCAGTCAGTGCAGCTCTCAGAGCACAGGCATAATATGACTGGTTCTAGAAGTCCCAGTCAAAAGCCTGGCTGCTGCATTCTGCACCAGCTGCAGGCGGTGGATATCAACCCCTGGTTGCCCTAGGTAGAGGGAATTACAGTAATCAAGACAGGGAGTGACAAAGGCATGGACCAGTGTTGGAAGATCATCCAGAGGAACCAGGGGTTTCACCCAGGCGATATTCCTCAGATGGTAAAAGGAGGATTTGATGATAGCTGACACCTGAGATTTTAGGGTCAGACCATCATCAAAAATAACGCCTAGGTTACGCACCTGGTCTGAGGTAGTGAGCGACATACCACTAAGTAATAAGCCTGATGGTTGACCAGCCCCCAAACCCACCCCTGGATGACCTGGGTCCACTACCAGCACTTCAGTCTTATCCGGATTCAGTCTCAGCCAGCTGGAACACATCCAAAATCTGATCTCAGTAAGGCAATTATTTAGCACGGAGAGTGCATCATCCTGTCTGGGCAGAAAGGACATATACAGCTGAGTATCATCTGCATAGCAGTGAAAACCCAGACTGTATCACCTGATGATATCTCCCAATGGCAGCATATACACTGCAAACAACATGGGGGCTAGAATGGAACCCTGTGGTACCCCACAAGGCAGGGAGTGAGCACCAGAGGAATAAATTCCAGTGGCAACTCTCTGAGACCTGCCCATGAGGTAAGAATGATACCATTTAAGGACTGTACCAGACAGTCCACAAAAGAGCCGCAGGCGCTCCAACAGCACACCACGGTCTACAATGTCAAATGCAGCAGAGAGATCAAGAAGGACCAGAATGGTACGTGCCTTTCGATCTCTAGCCATTAGGAGATCATTCAGTACCCGGACAAGGGCAGTCTCCATGCTATGCTTCTTCCTAAAACCAGACTGGAGAGTATCATAGACATTGTGAGTTGTAAGATGATCATCCAATTGCAACGCAACCGCCTTTTCAATAACCTTACCAACAAATGGCAGGTTAGAGATAGGCTGGTAGCTGGCTAGACAATCTGGATCCAAGGAGGTTTTTTTAATGAGTGGTCGAATGACCGCCTCCTTGAGGGGGTGAGGAAAGACCCCCCTCTCCAAAGACTTCCAGACGATGTCAGCAAGGATCAGGCAGATAACATCTACACATCCCACTAAAAGAGGTGTAGGACCAGGATCCAAACTACAACTGGTTGGGCACAATGTTTGGATGATCTTCACAATGTCAGTGAACTCCAGCCAGTGGAAATCTGACCAGATAGACCGAGTGCATGCCACTTCCTGTGAACCACTGCAATCCCTCATAGGAGAGGTCGGACCAATGCCAGACCTGATGCTGGCAACCTTATCCGCAAAAAATCAAGCGAACTCCTCGCATGTCAGCTGAGAAAAAGCTTCTCTAGGCTGGAGACAGATTGGATTGCACAATCTGTCAACAGTCCAGAAGAGCTGAGCCGGTCGATTCTGTGCGGCAGAAATCTCCCTGGACAGGAATTCTGCCTTATTAAGGGTGATTTCTGATTGCTAGCCATCATAATGTGCCATCAACCTAAGCCTGTCAGCATCATGGCCGGACTTCCACCAGGCTCTCTCCATCCTTCGGCCAACTCGCCTTAACTCCTTCAAGTAGCCATCAAACCAAGGGCCCCTTGGGCGAAGGGTGAGAGGTCGAACAAGAACAGGAGCAATCTTGTCCAGAGCATCTCTCACAGCCTTATTATAGGCTAGTATAAGATCATCTGGACTCATGCATTCACCCGACAAGCCCAATAGGTCCAGTATCGCCAGTAGGTCACTAGGGTTAATGCCCCTTAAAGGACGGTACTGAACCATCTCCATAGGGGTAGACCTATTAAAGGGAGCCCTAAAGCTGAACCTTATAGTGTGGTGGTCAGACCAGCTGACTGGTTCCACCCCTAAATCAGCAATCTCCATACCCAAAAGAAAGATCAGAACCAATGAATGACCCCCTACATAGGTCGAGGAGGTAACTACCTGTGTCAGGCCCAGCGTCGTCATTAGCTGGAGGAGATTTTGACCAAAATGCGAGAGTTCATCATCAACCCAGGCATTGAAGTCCCCCAGAACTATCAATTTGTGGGACCTCAACACCATGTCGACGATGAAGTCTGCTATCTCCTGCAGGAATTCTCCACTGTCTCCTGGTGGACGGTAGACAAGGAGAATCCCACAGCCTACACACTCTCCCAGGATATATTCAAAGGATCTGGTACTCCCCAATGGCACATCCACAAGGACCAGCTCAGTCTTAAACTTAATGGCCACACCCCGGCCACTACGATCAAACCTCGGACGGTGTATCACTGAGAACCCGGCTGAAGTTGCCAAGGCCAATACAGGGCCTGGATTTTCATCCAGCCAGGTCTCGGTGATGCAAGCCAGATCAGTTGATCCAACAAGATCAGCTATAATAGCTGTTTTGTTTTTAATAGATCTGGCATTGCATAACACCGCCAAGGTGGGATGAGCTGTTAGGGAAGACCTCGGCACCTGCCCACTAAGGTCAGAGACCTTGGGTATGCGGACAAGATAGGAATAACCTCTATCCTGACTCCATTTTGCCCCAGGGTGTCTGCTGGACCTCACAACTCCAATCCACCCTCCCCTTTCCTGTCCCCCACCAGGCCCAGCTCTCCACCTTCTTTTACACTTCCTAAATATGCCCAAAGCACAACACCTAAAATAGGTGTCGGATGACAGTGGGGGACATTCAAAAGAACATAATTCCCTGAGCCTGGTGGGGGAATAATGCCCAACTGTCACTAAACCTCCCCAACACATTATAAATAAAACCAGATAAACTAAAACCCACCCCAAATAAAATAAGTAAATCTAATCTTAATAACAATACTAAATTAAATACTTTCTAATATCTAATAAAATATATCAGATGTCTTTACCCCCCTTCTTAAGTATCCAAATAATTCACTCCTCCAATCTCTCTCACAGAGAAGGGGGGTGATAAAAAATAAAATAACAGAAAAATCAAATTAACAAAACAAAGATCTACCCACTCTCAAATAATCAGATAATTCACTCCTCCACTCTCTCTCACAGAGTGGGGGGAGGGAGGGGTCAAAATTCCCACTCACTGTCTCTCACACAGTGGGAGAAAATAAAATATATAAACAAATAAACCACCAAACACTTAAAATTAACACTTATTCAAAAATAAAATACTGAAACAAAAAGTCATTTGATTTCTCCATTCATTTATAAATCCTGATTAATCCAGCACTTCCCAGTTACAGACAACTTAAAGTTCCTATTGTCCTTTAAAATGGATGAATATGCCCAGGAGCTCACACCTGAACACTACAGGGTGCCACACAATTAGGCAGTTCAATTATGAAGTACCACACTTTATGCAATTCACTTTCAGAAAAGAAAAAAAATATGTCAAACATGCATGGCAAGTATCTTCAGCTCCCCAAGGCCCTCTCACAGCCTCGGGAGACTTAACAAGGCACAGGCACTCCCACTGTCTGTCCAAGCTAAAAGATGGTAAAGGGTTATGAGTAATTTCAGCCGCCAGGCCTCTCACTCCCTGGGGGACTGACAATGAAGCACAGGCACTCTCACTGCCTGAAAGTTAACAGTAAATAATAAAAGAATAAAAATCTGACCAGGTGCAGGCAGAAGGTCTTCAAAACGAAAGTCCTCACTCACGATCCATATGCCAGGAAAGCGGAGACCCCAAAAATCCCATAGAAGGCACCACAGCCAGAAAATATCTGCAGCCGCTTCCTAGGTTCTCTATCGATGCCAGCCCACCAGCTGGCCTCCCAGAGAACCTAAGCAAGCTGAAAGCCCGCTCCGTCGACTACCCAACAGAACCACGGCTCAGCTCCCCGAGCAGCCCCAAATTCCAGCCACCAATTACCCCACAGGGACAGGCCAACCACTGCCAACAATCCAATTCCTGTACCCAAAAGTACCGCCACAGGACCGTCCAGTCGGGAGCTAAGTTCAAAACGACATCACACAAATCCTCTCCCGCACTGCACCTAGTCCCAAGTCCAAGCTCCAAGTAATCCACTGCCTCTCCTCAACTCCTCTCCTCAAGGCTTCCTGTCTCCGGCCCAAAACACAACGCTGCACTAATGTGAGTAGCAAATCCCAGTAGGTAAAAAGGTAGTAGCAACAGTCCAACGGATTGAAAATACAAGGCGGTAATGGGTCAACGCAAACCAGCCCCCAATATGTGCTGTAAAGCGGTATATTGCAGTCACTGCAGCACTGCTCGAGCATATGGTACACCCAACTGCCGCAACTTTGTTTCCAGTCTTCAACAATATAAACGAAAGTGCAGGCAGGCAGGAAACTGGTCCCTAAGGCAAAAAGAAAACCTCTAAATGTAGAACTTAAATGCTATAAAAACACTATAAACTAAATTAAAATAAAAGCTCTAAAATAATGAAGCACTTAAGCTGTACTAGCAGCTGACAGCTCGCCCAGCCCGGCGGCCATCTTCCATCATCCTGCTGCATGCCCTAGCTCAAAATTGGGCGCTTCATATTGTATTAAGGATTGCCTAACTACAGAAGTAAGAGAAACAATATCAGAAAGTGTATTACTGACCACTCTGCAATACAACTCTTTTCTGTTTTCTAAATTAGTTTCCTAGGATTTGGGCATGTCAAATAAATGTTTTAACTCTATTTGTAGACTTGTCCTGGCAAAACCTTATAACACACACCATTGTGTTTTATATAATGAACTTAATTGGCTTCCTCCCAAATTGGCCTACTTTTATAAGCTTGGTTGTTTGACTAATGTTATTCTTTCAAATGGCTGTAAATCACCTTTTTACAGGTTAATTAATCTGAAGGAGGATGTTAGATCTTTACGCTCTTTAAATGTGTTACATTTACAGACTCCTAAGATAAACATTTGTATGGGTGAGAGAGCCTTCTCAGTGCAATGTTCTGCTTTTTGGAACACTCTTCCTGATTACTGTGTTGCTGTTGTTAAACAGGACAATTAAAAAAAAATCTTTGTATTGTTACCTGCAATTGTTGTATGTAAATGTATCTAGTATTGTGTTTATTGTTCAAATATTTTGTACTTGTTTTGTATTGTTTTTTTGTTGATGTCTTACTTCATTGTTCGAAGCACCAGGTCGATACTGAAAAAGGGCCTTGGCCCAGCTTACCTGGTAAATAAAGTGAATTGAATTTAATTGAATTGTATAACACTTTGCTCATTATTATCTTCTGACGAGGGCCCAGGTTGCTCATTCTGAGGAGACTCTGGCACAATTAGGTTTTGTGGCACTGAGGGGGTGCTGCCAACACTGTCATATTGCTCCTCAGGTTCTGGCATGTCTCCAGGGAGACTCAGACCATCGGCCCCTTCTTCGGGCAAGTCAGACAGTTCTACAAGACACAGAGGGCTGGATATTCAAACTGCGCCATTCTGAGGCACAAGCTCTTGCGCTGCGCAAAATAGTTGAAACGGGGTGTGGTCAGGGTGATATTCAAAGGAGTTGCGCTATTGAGCAACTCCTTTGAATATCACCCCCCAGCCACAGCCACTGTGCATGGCGCAGTGGAACTTACGCCACTGCAAGTTGTCAGAGTGGAGCATTCAACTTGCGGTGGTGCAAGTACCATTGCGCCATGCGTTAAATCATGATATTCAAAAGGTGACATGCAAATGGGGCCATAATTAATGCAAGGCGCAGGGGGGGCCATTTTCATGTGATTATGGCCCCATTTGCATGCCATTAGCATGTAGGTGCACCGATCCCCGAGGACTTGCGCCTGGTACCCTGCCAGGCAGCAGCCGTCGGGGACCGATGCCCCCTGCAGCCCGATCGCGGGCATAGGTACTCCTCCCCACCAGCCCGATCACGGGCAAGGTCGTGGTTTCTGTCATCTTTTCAGGGTTCAGTGCCCGAAGGCTCACAGGGCAGAGGCACTGGAATTTCTCACTGCCTTCTACAGTGTCCACCTCACTACTCACGAAAGTTTCACCACCCGCTTCCAGCCGGGTAGCATCTCACTCACCAGCTGCGCCTGCCGCCGCCGATTGACCGCCCGCAGGGCCGTGCCCATTGCAGAGCAAGAGCCATGGGTGTGTAGCTCTATATTGAGATAAGGTAGTCCAGATTTGTGAATGAGTTCATTCACAGATCTGACTGCCTTAGTACGGGTGGGCTGCACGCCCATTGGCTCTTGCTCTGCACCAATGGGCATGCATCCCTACCGGCAGTCAGTCGGCGGGCGCGGGCCGGCAGGTGGTGGGATGCTGCCGCCTGCTGGCTGCAGGGGGCGGGTGGGGCTTGGTGGGTGGGGTGGGGGACACTAGCCACCAGGGAGATGTCTGGGGGTTCAGTTTACTTTCTGCCCACGATCGGCATTTCGTCCACTGACCACCAGGAGATGTCTGGGGTTCTAGTTTGCTTTCTGCCCTGATCGGGCACCAGGGAGATGTCTGGGGTTCAGTTTACTTTCTGCCCGTGATCGGGCACCAGGAGATGTTCGGGGTTCAGTTTACTTTCTGCCCGCGATCGGGCATTTCGTCCACTGGACCACCAGGGATGTGAACGGAGGGGGATTTATTAAACATACTTGGTCCACTGGACCACCAGGGATGTGAACGGAGGGGGAGCCACATTGATGCCCGCGACGAGCTGGTGGGGAGTATACTATGCCCGCAATCGGCCATGGGGAGGCACAGGATTGAGTTAGGGCCAGCCACAGGTGGCAGCTGCTGTGTTGCGCCCTGCAATACAGCAGCTCACCTGTGGGTGGCCTCGACTTAAGCCTTTTTTTTGGCTCAAAGTCCTGCAGGCGCAGGTTGGGGTTGCGCTCAGACCCCACAGCTCCGGCTGAATATCGGGCTGTGCAGTTTATGCATGGTTCCTCCCACTCCAGTTCAGCATGCATTCATTTGCATTGCACTGTTGCTCAGCATGTTTTCTGTGGCGCAACTGCCTCCTGCTGAATATCGCAGAATGGAGCAAGTTTGGACTTTCGCAGGCGCAACCCTATTGCACATGGCGCAACCCTTTTGAATATCTGGCCCAGAGAGTCTGCAACCTCAGACAGGATACTTTGCATCTCACTTTCAGGGGACCCTGGGTCGAGGGAAGAAAATGGAAGGGTTAGGCAGTCCAGAAGGACCAGCTTCATCCCCACAATTTTGCATAGGATTGCCTCGAAACAACTGACTCAGTTCATATGAGGGATAATGGGCATTACTACAGTCACTTTCATCAGAAGTGGATTGACAGTCACTATCATTCGAGGCCTGCCAGGGAGAGGGCTCTGAATCTTTAACAGCTGAAGCAGATGGACTCCATCTCCTTCTTGCAGCAGCAAGAGTCACTGGCACAGGGGAAGCAATTTCTGATGGTTCAGCCTCAATGATAGTTTGGCCGATAGGCAACAAGTGGTATGGTGTATGGTCCTCACACCTTTGGAGTTATTCTCTGGGTACACCTTGTACACTGGTAGATCATCCAATTTTTCAACTACTACATGGGGAAGATGGTGCCACCTATCAATTATTTTGTGCTTACCATGCAGTCCCAAATTGCGTAACGACACATGGTCTCCAGGCCGAAACTCTTGATCCTTTACTTTCTTGTCATGCCTCTCTCTGTTAACAAGGTTTCTCTTAGTGGCCATTATCTGGGCCAGTTGATACACATGGTTCAATTAAGCTTTCAACTTCTGTACATAGTGCAGGCAGTTTTCGGCCTGGACCCCATCAGACATCAACGGGCAGTCGGGCCTCCCTCCCAAATATGAGATGGTAGGGGGAGAACCCAATAGCATCACTTTTGGTGCAATTGTACACGTGTACCAAGGTGCTAATCTGCTGGCTCCACTTATGCTTTTCCTTTGGATGGAGGGTGCCCAGCATGTCTAGAAGGGTGCAGTTAAAGCATTCTGGTTGAGGGACCCCCTGCGGGTGATAGGGGATGGTTCCTGACTTCTGCACCCCCCACAGAGAGAGCATTTCTTTGATTAACCTACTTTCAAAGTCTCTGCCTTGGTCAGAGTGGATCTGTTGGGGGGCACCATAGTGGACAAAGAATTTTTCCACTAGCACCGTGGCCACAGTAGAGGCCTTTTGATCTTTAGTTGGAAAAGCTTGTGCATACTGTGTGAAATGATCAGTAACCACTAACACATTGCCAATATTCCTTTGGTCAGGTTCTAAGCACAAAAAGTTTATGCAGACCATTTCCATGGGGGTGTTGGTAGTGATGTTGACAAGGGGGCAGCCCTCTGAGGCAGAGCTTTCCTTTGAAGGCAACAACTGCAGGTCTTTACACGGTGCTCAACATCGGCCCCCATCTTGGGCCAGTAGAATCGAGATTGTACCAGGTCGAGAGTCCTGTTAATACTGAGGTGCCCAATGTGATTGTGCAGGGACCTCAGTACCAAGTGTTTAAAGGCTGTGGGCAGGACCAATTGTTGTTTGTCTATTTGACCACTATGATCCACTGTCTCTCTGTATAACAACTGATTATGCAACTTCAACCTGGGGCCTTCTTTAAACAATAGGGCAGTTCGCAAATCAGGGGAACGTAACTTACACACATCTTTCCCTGCACGCAGGGCGTCAAGTGCTGGTTGAATCATAGGATCTTGGAATTGAGTCCACTGAATACTGTCATTTTCAAACTGAAGTAGTGCACTAATATCTAGAGCAGAGAAATGGCAATAGGCAGCCAGTATGCAGGTATCAGGAGAGCCCAAGCAATCTACTAGACAGTCCACTGTGTCCGCAGACATCTATTCATCTCTGTCAAACTTTTGGCACAGTGCTCGGATGTCAGGTTCAGACAGCCTGACCCAATTACTCTCGGAAGCTAACCTTCGTGACAGGGCGTCAGCATCAATATGGTTCAGTCCCGCTCTGTATTCAACAGCTTAATCATAGGTTGATAGGGTGCAAAGCCACAGGTGCCCAGTGGCGTCCAACTTAGCTGAAGTATGCAAAAGGTTAATGAGTTATTGTCAGTCTTCACCAATATCTTTGCCCCATAGAGGTACTCATGAAACTGGTCAACTATGACCCATTTCAGGGCAAGGAACTCCAGCTTGTGCACAGGATAGTTTCACTCTGATGGGGTCAAGCTCCTACTGGTGAAAGCTACTGGTCTCACATCATCCTCATGGTCTTGATACAGCACAGCTCCTAGGCCCTGCAGACTAGCATCTGTATGCAGCACATAGGGCTTGGTAGGGTCAGCATAGGTGAGGATGGGGGCATGGGTGAGCTGGTATATGACTTCATAAAAGGCTGCTTCACATTTGGGTGTCCGGTGGGGCCCAAAAGGTTCACCTGTTTGGAAGTACACTTTCTCAGGTTCTTTGGCAGACCCCTTTTTGTATTTATGGTTGGTAGGGGGGTAACCCTGGGTAAGATTCAGGAGCAGTTGAATCACCTTTGAATTGTCTTTGATGAACCTGCGGTAGTAGCTGCAGAACCCCAGAAAACATTTTAGTTCTTTCAAGTTATGGGGCTGGAGCCTGGTAGTCAGCAATTCAACCTTACTGGGATTGGTCTCTATCCCTTCCGCAGATACTATGTGCCCCACATACTTCACGGATGTTTGAAAAAACTGACACTTGTCAATGGAGAGCTTGAGGCTGAATTCTTCCAATCAGTCTAGAACTTTAAACAGTCTGGTCTCAAGCTCCCCTAACATGCATCTGAACACAATGACATCATCTAGGTACACTAGACATTCCAGCAAGTTCATATCTCCCACCGCACTTTCCATCAGTCGCTAAAAGGTTGCTGGGGTGCCCGAAATCCCCTGTGGCATTCTCAGGAATTCGTAAAACCCCAAAGGAAAGATAAAGGCTGTTTTCTTATGGTCCCCCAGGGCCATTCGGAATCTGGTAATATCCACTGCGAAGACCCAATACCAAGAACCAATTGCTCCCATTCAGACAATCCAGGGCATCTTGTATACGTGGCATGGTGTATTGATCTGGGACAGTCCACGGTTCAGGGTTTGATAATCAACACACATCCTCATGGACCCATTCTTTTTATGCACAGCCACAATGGGAGAGGTATATGGGCTCCTTGATTCTTGCATAATGCCAGCAGCAAGCATTTCCTGCAGGTGCCTCCTAACATCATTTATGTCTGCTGGGGCAAGGCATCAGGATCTCTCTCAAAATGGCCGGTCATAGTTCAGTCGTATGTGATGTTCTGCACCCTGGACAGACCCCACGTCCCATTCCTCTAACAAAAACATTTGGTCTCTCTGGGCGAGTTTCTTCCTAATTCTAGCCTTCCATTCAGCTGACAAAGGAGAATCACCAAAGTCAAATAGGTCTGGGATCACCCTTGCCTTGTCACTTGAGGGCTTGCTGCTGGGTAGTACTGCAGTGTCTGTGCAGTGCACTGTAGCTAAGGTGCACCCTCTGTTCACCCGAACCTCCCGATCTGACACATTTTGAATCTGGACCATCACTCGTCATGCATAGTCATGGGCATGGGCAGGCAAGATGCTAGGTTTAACCAATAATCCTACTGGCAACTTTCCATCACCTGGTGCATCCAACATTAATATTTTGTTCTTTACATCTTTCTGGAGGTGGACCTCCCCATGAATGGTACACTGGGCATTGGGTGCCAGTACCAGAGAGTCAGGATCCTTCTTCCACATGATCCCCACAGGCTCATCCTGGTCTACTTCCCCAGGTTTCAGTTGCAAATCATAGGCCCTCTTGATTAGAGTCGGAATTCTTAGGGCCCGTCCAGTCCATTGCCCTTGCTTCTCATGGCAAAGTTGCACCAGTCTCCCAAATATGTGGGCATCTGTCCCAATTAAAAGGGGAACCTCGTCATACAGTCCAGTGGGGGGATACACTAAAGCAAGTGTCTCAACTTGTTCATCTACTCTGGCCACGGATGTAGGGAAGGACAGCCAGATCTGAATATATCCCAAGTACGGATAAGACTTCGCACTCAACCCCCACACATGTAAACCTTCCAAGGGTTGTAGGGGCACATCAGGCAGATGCTTCTGGTACCAGTCTTGGAATACTATAGTTACTTGAGAACCACTGTCAAGCATGGCCCGGGCGGACACACCGTTCACCATCACTGTAGTTTCCATTGAAGGGCCCACCACCTTGGACCAGTCAGGCGACACAGACTTGGATGTCAACTTGGCAGCAGCCTTTGAAGAATAACTTTTCCGAGCAGCCCCATCTTGCGGCCAGTTGTTGTTCCGTCGAATCAAGGCAAGTAGCCTAATAGTAACCTTTCTTAGGTTCTCCGGTGAGTGACAGGTGAACCAGGTGTGCCTGTCCTCCCCACAGTGGTAACAAAAGATAGGTTCTCTAGAGTCTCTGAGTGGTGGTGGGCCATCTCCCTGCTTGGGCACATCAGGGGCACCTTGGGGCCCTTCTTTGACTTGTGACTTGTGTTCTTGGTCCTCTGGACTTCCACAGGGGTTAGTGGTTTGTGTAGCTTGTAGTAGGTCCCCCACCAGGGCTCTCAATTCTCATACTTCTTCCAGTGGGTTACCCTCAGTCCGGGTTTCCAAGGAGATGATGTGCACCCCCACTCCACTAGGCAGGGTCTCACGCTTTGACTCAGGAGGTGCCTGATAGAGGTTAGTATCTCTGGCTGTCTTGGTGGCTTGTTGACTGACTCTCAACTCAGTCAATTCTTTAATTAGTTCTCTCATCTGCTGCACCTCAGTCTCGTCACTTCTCTCAGGGGTCTGGCAGGTACGGGCAACCCCAGCATAGGGCTCCCATCCCTCTTCATCATTCTCTGCTTCATGAATCTCTTTCATGAGGTGACAATACTCAGGAGGGTTGGCCTTCCTATCTTGCAACTTAAGTTTTAGCATCATCACACTAGAGTATCTGGCTGATTTGAGAATATGGTCCAACCTGACCCGATTCAGTTCACTAGCAGGCACCCCTCCTTTCCTCTGAGCCCTCTGCAGAGCCCTCTCAATTCTGGTAACAAACATAGACAACTTCTCATTCTTCCATTGCTTGGCGGATTTAAATTTCTACAGTAAATTGTCCCCTGACTCAGTAATCTCTTCCAAGGCAGAGGTATTCGGCTGCATTAGCCTCCATGCTAGTGGCTCGTAGGAAGTGAATGGCCTCTAGTGCAGGGCCCCTCAAACTTTCCATGAGTCTTTTCCTTTTCTCCCCTCAGAGCAGTGCCACTACTGGACGGGGGTGGTAGCATAGTCCATCCATGTTTCCAGGTCATCCTCCCCTACAGGTACTGGAACTGTACCCGAAAAAAGTCTCAGTCTACTGTAATAGTCCAGATGCACAGAGGGAATTTCTATGTGGGAGGTGACCATGGGGGAGACCATAGGTAGGCAGGAGACACTATCGGGGACTGCAATGGCATGGGTTCTTCAGAGAGGTCTAGCATCCTTACTAACTCTTGTGCTGATCACCCCTCAGGTGCTAGCAATTTAAGCAGCTTATCCTTGAACCCCTCTATACTGGGAGACCCTCCTGGGGTGGCCGGATCACTGTGCAGATGGATGACCCTCCACCCCTTCTGGGACCCCTCTAACAGAATTACAAGAGGTACTTTCTCTGGGTCTAGAGGAAAACTGCAGGAGAGTAGGACCACCATGGTCTGGTCAAACAGGTCAGAATCCTTCCCCTTCACTTCAACCTTCCCTAAACACGTAACGTGCTCCACAGCCTCAACAAAAACAGCATTAGTGGTCCGTAATGGGACATCCATTAACAGGAAGGCCTGTCAAGGGTCTACCCCTTCAGCCTCACTCCAGCCCGTCATTCAGTGTACTAACAGCTTATGGGGGCAATCTTGAACTTAGGCGTAGCAAGCTTCTGCATTTGGTCACCAGTTCTAAACATAATGGGATAATTCCCACCTCTAGCCACTAGAGTATGCTAATCCCAGTGGTGCCTCCAAGATGTAACCCCTAGGTGACACTGCCCCAAGGTCTACTACCCCTGCCTGCTTGGCTAGTTGCAGGTTAAGGGGCCTGGGTACTGAAACGTGTGCCTCCACCCAGATGTCATGGTTGTTAGTGGTCAAGCTAACCTGGGTACAGCCCTCTGGGACACTGTAACCCCCCCTTTCCCTTCTAGTGGCCGCAACAATATACAGTAATCACATTTGCAATGACCCTTAGTCACCATGCAAGTACCCACACCGTTTGCACTTACCACCAGGGCTGGTTCCACCAGTTCAACCCTGAAGACCCCTTGTAAAACAAGGTTAGGCACAGCAAACAAAAACAGCACAGTGCTTTCAATACAAACTGGAACCACAGTCAGGTTAAATGCAAAAAGAGTTAGATCTGATTTATTCAGGGGACTTGAACAAGGAAGGGGCATAATCAGGTTGATTGACTTCAAGCCTAAATCAATCAGACAGTCATGTATGCACTTCAGAGTCCCCATACAGTCACGCACTCTGGGTGCCCAGGTAGGAAAAAGGTGGGCTAGCCAGGAACGTTGCCCGGTTCAGGCCGGAGTCACAGCTGGTTGGGGCCCTGTGATGGAAGAAAGCAACATGCACAACACACACTATTTGTAATCTGGAGCCAGAGGGCTCAGTTCGTAAAAGAAAAGACAACAAGGTAATCACATGATAACACTTTAGATTTAGCTGTTGTTGCAAGGAGCTACCCTGATGTTTACTCACGATACCCAATACTGGACACAGGCAGGATGAAATCGAGACTGCAGGTTGTTGAGCAGGAGTGCCAGGAGAAACAGGGCCACACGAATCACTGAGGTGTCATTCCTGTTCAAGGCATTAAGGCAAGGCAAGGCAAGGCAAAATTTATTTAAAAGACGCCCAATCCCGGAGGCTCTGGGCACCGTACAAATTTTAAAACAAACATTTAAACATAATAAATATACAATTTATACACAATAAGAATACAAAATCTAATAAATCAAAAACATTACCATAAATAGCAATCTAAACATCAAATGTTTTAGAAAAAAGAAAAGTCTTCAACTGAGCCTTAAAGATATCTACTGTGGGGGCTTCCCTGACCATGATTGGCAAAGAATTCCACAGAACAGGAACCGCAGCGCTAAATGCTCTATCGCCAGCGGATTTTAACCTAGTTCTGGGAATGGCCAGGAAGCCACCACTAGAGGAACAAAGAGGGCGTGAGTTGGAGGGCAGGTAACAGAAGGTCTGACAGGTATTAAGCAGGGGGCTGATCCCCAGGCAGGTCTCTTGTCGATGGCTTTCTCTGTGATGTGAGTAATCGGGCTGGGCCAGTATGGCAAACCCCAGGTCAAGTGGAGATGAGTGCAGATTCAGTCCAGTGGGGCTGGATGCAGCCTCCAGCAAGCAGAACACAGTTCAGCACACTGTGGGTAACCAAATCACGACCCACTAGCAGCACACAGCACATTTACATGTGAGGAAATTCTACTGTACCAGGCAGACTGCTATCTGGTCACAATTACAGAGTCTCTGCACAAACTGGGAGTGTAGAGGTGGCTGGAGGTCCTGACAGGCCGAACACATTCAGCAAATCTTTGGTCTTCTTCAGGTTTTAAGCCTGATCATGGTTCAGTGGCTGTAATCTCTCTCACAGATTGGATTCAGTCTGATAGGTTCCCAAGTTCCCCCTCAGGGACAGCAGACAAGCAAACAGGACAAAAATCAGCCCTTCCACAGTTCTCCCACGCAAAACTACGCAGGACTGTCGCTCGACTATCTCAAGCTCTTCACCCTTTCTCTTCCCAACTCAGACTGACTGTAGCTGCAAGCAGCCTGGGACTTTCCCCAGCATCCAAAAGGTTCGGTTGGCTGATCTGTCTGTCAGAGTCACAACAAGGGCTCCCCTTCCAGGTCCATTTGGGTGCCAAAGTTCCAAAACTACAATTCCTACAGAATTTTACTCCCACAAGACCCCTGGGGACAGGCTCCATTTTAGAGTCCCCAAAGGTACTGATTGACCCATTCTGGTAGTCCAGGACCAAGATGGTTGTGATAAACAAAACTGTCCATGCTACAAAGAAGGCAGGTTAGATGAACTACAATATCGCTACCACGCTAATAGAGAATCAGCAAATAAGTACAGCTTCTAACAGGGCTCCTTCTGTGCAAATAATGATGGCAGAATGGAGCGATTATCTGACAGCCCAGGTAGGACTCGAGCATAGAAACACTCAGCCCCCCCCAGATCAATTATAGCTACAATAAGGCAGCTCTTAAAGAGACAATACACAGAGGCTACACAGGCACTCTCTTGCAATAAAGTTTAAACTACTAAAATGCAGGGCTCCAGCCTGGCAGTGAGCATTTAGGTAAGCCCAAGGAAGACTTTTTGGGAACCCCCATTTGTAGGGGGGTTACACATGGTAGGGTATAGTGGGTGCAGGATTGCCATGATCTTAAATTTGGCTTGGAGGATGAGAGGGTGCATGATGTGCAGACAGCTTACACAGCTAAGGAAGGAAGTGGGGTGATTGAAGTGGGTAATAAGCAGGGGGAGAACAGTGGGGAGGAGGGGTGGAGGAACAGGGACAGTACCAGCTGGATGGGGAAGGGAGAAAATAGGGAGTACCACCGAGGGTTAGGCACATGGGTTGAGAACATCAAGGTATGGAGGAATGAGGATGGGTGGAGCCCCAGTGGATGCATCAGAGCATGTAGAGAAGATAGTGGAAACACAAGGGGGGAGGCAAGGGACCTAGGGACAGGAAGTATAGAGGAAACAAGGGTTCAGGAGGTGTGGAAGGTAGTAGGTTCAGGAAAAATTAGGCAGACACCTGTAACTTGGGGTGGAAATCAACAAGGGGCACAACAGACAAAGGAAAGAGAAGCAAGGGAGCAGAGCAGGAAAACAGATTTGCACCCCTCGAGGTACTAGTGGAGGATGATATGGAGGAGAGCATCTGCGAGGAGCCAACAGAGGAGGGAGCAGGGGCAGGGAAATTGGGATAGACGGGGATAGACCATATGAGGCCAAACCAGGGAAAGGTAATAGTGGAGGATGGTCTTCGGCTAAGAGGCAGCGAGGAGCCCATAGAGGTAGGAGAAAGGGCAGGGAAAGCAAAAGAGCAGGAGATAGCACCTTTGGGGTCATCCATGGAGAGGAGTTCATAGGGAAAGGAGAAAGAGAAATTAAGGAAATGGCAGGAATGCCTGGGGGGTGCAAACAAAGAGGGAATTATCCAAAAGGATCAAGTGGTGAGGAAGAAAATTCCCTCTAGGGGGACACAGAGGAGTCAGAAAAAGAGAATATATGAGGAGCAAGTAAGGAAAGAGTCAGTGGGGAGGAGTAGGGGGGTAGTGCATGCTCTAAAAGAAATGCAAGCAGTAGAAGTGTAACCACAGAGCACAAGGACAGGGCAGAGCTAGTGAAGAGGGTGGATAGGAGAAGAGGGACTGAGGGAAAATCCATGGGGGGAGGAGGAGAGGAAGTGGAAATGGGAGAGAGTGAAAATCCAAATAGGGGCAAGGACAAGGAGGAAAATGGAAATAGGGTGGACAAGGGGAGGCATGAACTAAGGTATAAGCTGGAACACCAAAAGAACATGCAGGAGGAAGGAAGTACAAAGGTGGTGCTCATAGGGGACTCAATTATAAAGGGAGTCCGATGGGGGAGGAAGGGAGCAAGGAACAGTGCAGTATGGGTTCAGTGTATGCCAGGAATGACAGCACTAGAGGTGAGGCACAATATATCATCTTGGGGCAAGCATCAGGATGGGAGGACTCACTTGGTGTTTCACCTTGGCACCAATGATCTGGAAGGGAACAGTCTGAAAGAGGTACAGGCAAGGTTCAAGAAGTTTGCTAGGTTCCGCAGTGGTGCGGTTTTCCCTTCCATTTCCTTCTCAGAGGTGTTGCTTGTACAAAAAGCAAGCACACCTAAGATGGAAGAGATTGTGGCATTCCATCAGTGGCTGAAGGGATGGTGTAGGCAGATGGGATTTGGATTAATAGGTGACTAGGGATCAACATGGGAGGAAGAGGGACTATATGCCCCTGATAGGCTGCACCTGAGCTTAGAAAGGACAGCTGTACTAAAGGAAACACTGGAGGACTTTATAGTAAGAAAGTTAAATTTAAACTGATTCTCAGAGGTTAAAGAAAAGACCACTCATACAGGTAAAAGAGTTAGGAGGCTATCAGCCTCCTCCCCCAGGACAAAGAGGAAAAGCAGGCAAAATGCAACAACAGGGAGGGGTTGGAAGGGGAGGACAGAAGAGAGGGGGATACAAGGTGGAGGGGATTAGTAGCAAATGCCAGGAGCTTGGGGAGTAAACTAGGGGAACTGGAGGCCACCATGGTGGAAGACAGTCTTGACATAGTAGCAGTAAGTGAGACTTGGTAGACTGAGCATCATGCCTGGGAGACAGTCATACCTGGTTACCGACTGTTTAGGAAAGACAGGGCGAGGAAGAGGGAAGGGGGTAGCATTATACATCAAAGAAGAAATTGGGGCCATGGAGGGCCTGGAAGAGGAAGGAGAGACTGAGATAATGTGGGTCACTTTAGACAAAAGAAATGGGAAATCATTGAGGGTGTGGGCGGCTTACAGACCTCCTATGCAGGGGGAAGAGGGGAATAAACAACTCATATAGTCAGTGACAAAAATGGCACAAAAGGGGAGATTCTGCTAGTAGAGGACCTAAACCTCCCTGACATTGACTGGGAGATCTCAGCAGCGGTATCAGCTAGGAGCACGGGGATCGTAGAGGCACTACAAGGGGTATTCCTGCAACAACTGGTAAGGGAGCCCACTAGGGGAGAAAATCTGTTGGACTAAGTCCTCACAAATGGGGACAGTGTGGAGGAGGTACAGGTGGGGAAGGATTAGGCACAAGTGACCACAGGGCTATAAGGTTCAGGGTAAAACATGGGGAGGGAAGTAAACAGGACAAGAACTAGGGTAATGGACTTCAAGAAAGCAGATGTTAACAGAATGAAGAGGATATTTGGGAAAAAATGTCAGGGACAGGGAATATAAAGAATGTGGAGGAATTATGGGCAGCTATTAAGGGAGGAGTGCCGAAAGCCACTGAATTTTGGGTCAAGAAGGTTAGGAAGAACAGAAGAAGGAGGAGGAGACCTCTATGGTTTACAAGGGAGTTGACAGGGGCGGTCAGGGAGAGGAAACGGGCATTCAGGAGGTATAAGATGACACAAAGGAAGGAGGATAGGAAGGCATATAGAGAGAAAAGGAAGGAGGCAGGGCAGAAGATAAGGAGAGCTAAGGAGGTCACTGAGGAAAAAATAGCAAAAGCAGACCAAAAGGGGAGATAAAACCTTTTTAGGTATGTGGGAGAAAGAAGGAAGGCATGGCAGGGAATAGTGAGATTGAGGAGGGAGGGAGGAATAAAACTGGAGGGGGACTTTGAAAAAGTGGATGTATTAAATAGCTACTTCTGTTCAGTCTTCATGAAGGAGGGTGAGAGTAGAGGACCAGAGCTGGAGGGGAAGGGAGGGTAATACAGGGGAATGGATTCTAAAATGTTCACAATCAATAGTGTAAGAAAGGAATTGGGCAGGTTAAAGGCAGATAAAGCAATGGGGCCAGACGGCTTGCACCCAAGGGTACTCTGCAAGCTCAAGGAGGAGCTGGCAGCACCTTTGACAAGACTATTTAACTTGTCCATGGATACAGGGTGGGTGCCTGGGAACTGGAAGAGGGCGGAGGTGGTTGCACGACACAAGGGGGGAAGCAAGGAGTAGGCCGAAAACTACCGCCCTGTCAGTCTCATCTCAGTGGTGGGAAAGGTAATGGAGACGTTAATAAAAAAAAAGGGTGGTAGACTACCTAGTGGCCAGTGGTATGTAGGACGAAAGGCAGCATGGCTTCATAAATGGGAAGTTATGTCAGACCAACCTGATAGTTTTTGACTGGGTGATGCAGATAGTGGACCAGAGAGGGACGGTGGACGTGACATATCTGGACTTCAGTAAGGCCTTCGACACTGTTCTGCACAGAAGGCTAGTAAATAAGCTGGAGAGCTTAGGGTGGGCCAGAAGGTAACTAGGTGGGTGGAAAACTGGTTGATGAGAAGGAGCCAAACAGTGGTGATAAATGGAGTACATTCCAGGGTAAAGGGGGTAACGAGTGGGGTGCCTCAGGGGACAGTACTGGGACCCCTACTTTTTAACATTTATATCAGTGATCTAGCAGAAGGACTAGAGTGTAGGGTGTGTCTATTCATGGATGATATGAAGGTCTGCAGTAGGGTGGACACCCAAGGTGGAGTAGAGGCCATGAGGCAAGACCTGGAGAAGCTGGAGAGGTGGTCAGAAACCTGACAACTAAAATTCAATGCAAAAAAGTGTGTGGTGATGCACCTGGTGTTGAAAAACATTCGAGCAACTTATACCCTTGGGGAAAAGGAAATCAAGGAAACAGCAGGAGAGGATCTGGGGATTATTATATCAAGCAACCTTAAGGTGGGGAACCAGTGCAGCAAGGCGGTGGGAAAGACAAATGGTATGTTGGCCTGCATTGGAAGGGGCATAACTAGCAGAAGGAGGGAGGTGCTAATGCTGCTATGCAAAACAATGGTGAGGCCACACCTGGAGTATGGGGTGCAGTTCTGGAGACCGCACCAACGTTGGGACATTTAGGAGATGGAGAGGGTTCAGAGAAGAGCAACCAAGATGGTGCATGGGGTGTGGGGAAAAACATATGAACAGAGGTGGTGGGAGCTGAATCTATATCCGCTAGAGACTAGAAAGGAGGGGGGACCTGATTGAAACTTTAAAGTATTTGAAGGGGATCAATAAGGTGAAGGAGGGGAGCTTGTTCAAAAGGAAGGTGGGAGCTAGAACAAGGGGGCATAGCCTCAGATTGGAAGGAGGGAAATACAGGGGCAATGTGAGGGGGAGGTTATTCACACAGATGGTGGTGGAGGCCTGGAACAGGCTACCAGAGGAGGTGGTGGGATCCAAAATGGTGGGAGCATTCAAGAGGGCATGGGACAGACATATGGGGTTGGGAGGAGGGGGGAAGTTCTGAGCCACTAAAAGGAGGAGGGGGAACGGGTGGATAAAGGGCAGACTAGATGGGCCGGTGTGGTCCTTTACTGTTGTCAAATTTCTGTGGATCTGTGAATCTGTCTATTTAAACAGACCTTCTGAAATCAGATTTAACCAGGGGGTTCTTTTTTTTTACTTGCTACGCTTTTCACCTCTTTCTCATGCAAGGCAAGGCACATTTTATTTTTCTGGCACTCAATCCCAGAGGCTCTGGGCACCATACAAAAACAAGAAAATTTAATTTAAACATATAATCAGGTGGCCCCCATCAGTTATGCTCCTGTCCCCAGCCCCATCACCCACGGTCCCCAGGACTTACAACCACTGCTTGGTCCTCCCTAGCTTGCCCACCAGGGTGGAGCCTTCGGGGGGCACTGTGCCTCTGACAGAGTTTAGTATGATTTGGTGGTGGGAGCCACAGTTGGCAGTAGGGGACCTGCAGAACATTGCTGGCATCCTCCTGCTTACCTGGCATTTTCTCCTTTTTCTCCCATCCTCTTAGATGTGACATGACCCCTAAGAGTGTGCACATTCATGCTGGTGCACTGTGATGCATGCCACGGCAGTCAATGTCCTTTCTCCCATCTTCTTGCAGCTCCAGTTTGCACCACCAGCTGTGGTCACCCAGGTGGGAATAGCACAGCAGACTTGACAGCCCTCCTTCCCTCCCTGTGGAGGGCAGCATCCTGTTAGACTCATGATCCTCCTCTCTCAGCTGACCCTGTAAACACTTGGGCTTGTTCCTGAACATGGGTTGCTAGCATTGTAAGCAGTAGCACTACCACTGCTCCAATGGGCTGGCTTTAGCTTGGGTTTCTTTCCACCATGAGTGTTTATCAGCTGTCCTCCATTGGTTTTCCAATAATAAATGACATGTAATGCATTCTGAGCTATAGTACACATTTCGGTATTTGTACTATTAGTATTTTTCCCCTCCCTCACTTTTTCATTATGTTATTTCCTTATGTAACCCCCTCTCCAGCGCCGTACGGAAGAGGGCCATTTCCCCTGCCTTGCTGGCCATTACAACGGCAAGGGGCCTGGGTTCCCATTAGCTGACCTACAGGGGTTCTTTCCCAAAATCTAAAATAAAATGGTGATGTCTCCACCCAGAGTACATTTTAGTGGGTCTGATTATCTGCAGTACAACCCACTGGGATGTTGTACAAACCCATCTCCCTAACAGCTACCCCAGATATGGACTTACCAGGATTCGAACATCCCCACATTCAGTTACACATTTACTTTTTCCATTTCATCAATACGCAGGCTCACTAAAATCAGGCTCTGGATTTATCTTTGCTGTAAAACAAGAACTCTGTGGTTTATTTATAGGGGGAGGGTTTAGGATTGTGGTAAAGGAATAGAGGTTAAGACATTTTCATTTTGATTCTGCATTTCCCCAAATCACATTTCCCTTTGATTCATTCCCATGTTTCAATCCATGCAGCCATCAGTATCTATCTATCTAGCTATCTGCTGCAATTGCCCAAAAACAGACCCACAGGTCTCAGTCCAATTTCCCTTAAGTCTCTCACTGGGTACCCAGATTTATTTGCAGGCCTGAGGTGCAGCTGGTAGCCAACATTGGCGCACTTACTTGAATTAAACTTTATACATTTTTCCCTTGGCTTTCCCTCTAGCTCTAGTGTACTTGCTTAACTTATTTACTGTCCCCAAGTGCAGGGCAATTCCTGCATTTTACTCACGGTTCTGCAGAACTCAGTCCTTCAGATGGTACAGTTCCCTGACATCCTGGGGGTTGATGGCACAGGTAGAACTGGGCACAATTTCTTTAACCGGGGCACAGAGGCTTCAGCTTGCTCTTCCTTCATCTCTTGCTCACGGATCTTGCAGCTTGTCCACTTCTGCCCATTACAGGCCCCTATACAAAACACATGCGCAAAGCCTACCACCACAGAGGACCCAGACCAGGGAGTGGACCCATGGCCCAACTCCCTGATCAGAGCACCCTAGCACTCGGCTACGAGACCCGTGGCCCCCCCCCCGCAGCAACAGACCCCACTCGATAGGGGTTAACAAGCTCCCCACCTGGCCCTGGATACCAGCAGCAATATTCAGCACATTCTCTTCTGCAGCTTCTCTTCCCATCTCTTTACCCACTGCAGTGTGTAGCCACAGCCATTCCTTTCTCTCTTGGCTGTACCTCAGGAGCAGACAACAGGTACTCGAATCTTTGAAAACCACCTGTCCATCCTTTTGCTCTCACAGTCTCTCAACATTAACATGGCCACACTATTTGCACTGGCACACACATCATCCCCTGCACACACAGTCCCTTTTCTCACCATGCAGGTACTGGCAACTCTCTGAAACAAAGAGATTCACTCTCCCTCTTCTTTTAGCACATTTATATGTCCGTTTTCCTCATTCTCTGTACTCCGTCTTTTCACAAGGTTTAGATGCAACATTCGTTCTTTTCCCATGCTCAGACTGTAACCTTTGTTCTTTTCCAGGCTTAGAACACAACCTTGGTCTTTTTCCAGGCCAGACCCAACCTTTGTCCTTTTATCTTCAGTCTCAGAACACAACCTTTCCTGCTCTGCTTCTTTGACCTCACCTATGTGGTGCATTTCAGAACAATGCAGATGCTTCACAACCTGCAGCTTACCTTTTTTCTCTTCCAAGCTGCTTCTTTCCTTTTACAATGGGGTAGGCCCACCCTGCCCTGAGGAAAAATTGTTGGCAGCCCCCAGGCAGGCCCATCTCTCAGCCCTAATCTCTCCAGGGGCAAGAGCCCCCCTCCCTCAGGAGGAGCTCTTCCCGAACTGACTCAAGTCCAACAGTCCTTGCTTTATTTGGGAACCTTTTCCTCTCTCCCCATTGGCTGGAGCCACTTTCCTTAAGCAAAAATCATTATGTATGAGGCTGTTTCGATGCCTCATAGGCTGTTCAAAAATGCGCCTAGGTATCCCCCCACCAAGAGTCTGTTCACAAGCCCCAGAATCCTCCAAGCTAGTCCTGGTTTGGTGGCTGGCTGACTGGTGTCACATGGCTGCCTAAACATGGTGGCCATTGTTAATAATGTCCACACATTTACACAAAATCCCAAGTTTAAAACAGTCCTGCAGCCAAGCAGTAATCTTTCATATTCCATTTTTTCCATACAGCTGTAGCCACCCCTGTACCCTGCATAGCGACTGCACTTCTTATCGCATTTATCTATCCTGGCTTCAGTCGCTGCTGCCATTTCCTTAAGCCCCTAGGCAGCACACACATTGCTTTCTTTATTCCCTGGCTGCAGTCCATGGACACTTTATATTTATTTATCCCCCCATGGACTGGCAACCTTCTCATTATCCTGGGCACACATGTCTTTATTCATTTATCTATATTCCCTGCCTGTCCTATTGCTACACTTCATTTCCCAGCACTAGACAGGTTCTCCGCTCTTCAAAGGGATGCCACCTCATTAATATTCATGAGGTGGCTCACGTTCTTTACATCATGATTGGTGCACACTAAAATACTTTTTCTGCTTCCTGGTTGCCTCTCCCTTTAACCTATGGTCTCCAGTCCCTCTATTGTTTTGCCCTGGGACTGGGACCACCCAAGAGGCAACCCAAAACCGGCCCTGAAATGGATGCGTGAACCTGCGCATGTGCTCATGCGCAGCGCTTGCCAGCACTGCAGTGCCTTCCAAAAAGCCGGTGGCTCCATGAACCAACTCCTCCAGACCCACTTTCTCACTAAATCCATTGCAGGGTCCAGCAGGAGACCAGAAAACACAGGGGGCAAGCCAGAAAAACCAGACCCAGGGACAAAGAAGAATGGAGATGGAACCAAAACCCCAAGGGAAACAAGCCTTTTTTGGGGGACTCACATGTAAGCCCCCAAAAGGGGGGTTACCCTTACAACTTTTCACTCTTCTGGCATTTCCTTTTTATTATTTTCACACTTGATTCACCTTTTCTGTTTGCCTGTCAGTGTGGTTTAATAATGTGGCATTTTGGTGCTGGTCATCCACTAAGATACTTCTCTTCAGGTCTGCCATGTGAAGCTCTCACTGTACCAGCAGACGCCATCTCACTGGAACATGTAAATAACTTTAGTCAGTCACATAAAATAAAAGTAGACGATGTCTTTAGTCAGCACAGGGAACCTCTGAGTAACCCCTAGATGGCGCTATCCCAGGGGCTACTACCCCTGCCTGATTTGCCACTAACAGGTTGAGGGGCCTGGATCCAATGGCGGGTGCCTCCACCCAGAGATCAGGGTTTGCAATAGTTAAACTTACTTGGTCACAGCCCTCTGGGACACTGCAACTCCCCTTTCTTCCCACTAGTGGCCCACACAATATATCAGAATTACCTTCACAGTATACACTTACCCCAGGACTAGTTCCAGCACTGGGACCTCCTGTGAAATAAGATACAGTGCAAAACTCACAGTACAGTACTTTAACATAGACAAATACCTCAGGCAGTATAACTTTGCTGAAACAAGCAGCTCTGATTTATTTAGGGGGATGTAACAAGGACAGGGGGAAATCAGGTTAATTAGCTTATCACTTTACTATCTACCTATGGCTCTGTGCACAGGCCTATCCCTACCAGTTACTGTCCCTGGGTACCCAAGCCCTAGGGGCTAGTCCAAACCGTGGCAGCTGGTAGGGGCCCTTTCACACAGTGAAAAGAAAAATTAGTTTAAACAGTCAGCAGTACAGTGATTCCATTTGGATTTAATGTGGCAATTCAACAGGGCGACCCTGAATTAGTACTCATGACCTCCAAACAAGATAGGGTCCTTCAACGTCAGCAGGGCTACTCTTGAGCTCCACGAGACTCTTCACACATTTATATGGTAAAAGAAAGTACTATATCAGGCAGGCTGCTTCTCTATCCCGATCGCAATTACTGCACAATACCGGGAGAACACACAGCAGATTCAGTTCCTGACAGACCGAGTGCAATTCAACAATTTCTCCAGTCTTCTACAGGGTGAGCCTGGTTTCTACTCTTCAGAGATCCTTTGATTCTTTTCACAGGACGGATTCAGTCCTAACAAGCAGTTACACAAGCTGCAGACCGAACTCGGCCTATACACGTTTTTGACTGAACTGTGCACTGAAGGAGCACAGGGTTTCTTTCCTTCACTCCAGAGCTAAACTGAAACTCCAACAGACAAACCGGCACTTCCTTTGAGTTCCTCCCAGTTCTTGACTGGATTGGCTGTCACTCACAATAGACTGCTGCTGTTGGTCCAAAAGGCGCCAAGTCTCAAACTACATCTCCTAGAGTCACTGCCCATACAATCCTCTTGTGGCTGGCTCAGATTATGAGTCCAAGTTCTGATTCATCCAAGGCACCATTTTAGAGCTAGCTTACCCCACACTGATTGGTCCAGTTCAGCAGTTCAAAACCAGAATGGGGAACTAGGCAGACACAGTTCTGACTGCAAAGAAAGCAGGTTAGACAAACTGTAATTTCATTATTACTGTAAATGATTTCTGGCAAACAGTTACATCTTTCAGATAGGTTCCTTTGCACTCCTAGTGACTGCAAAATGGAGTGAATTGGCAGCAGCTCGAGTGGTACTCAAACAGAGAAGCACACAGTCCCCCCATACAAACTAATTATGTCTGCAAGCAGACAGCTCTTAAAGAGACAGTACCAGAGGCTCTAAAAACACTCACTGATAAATGGCTTAAACGCCAAACACCATTCAGGCTTGGAGCATTCAAGCAAGCTCCTGGAAGTCTTTTGGGAACCCCCATTTGCAGGGGGGTTACATCTGCATGCCATGAGGCTATGCCTCAGACTGAGGGATTTCCCAGAGCACTTGAAATGACATGGCATTGCCAGGCAGTGCAATAGCTGGCAACAACAACCAGTGTTCTTTGTTCTGTTAAAGGGAGAGCTGCTTAGCATTAAGCCCCATGCTTAATTATGTACTTCACATCACCCCCTAGGGTCATTAAAGTGAGTACCACTCAAACAAGCAATAAGATAACACTACAAAACATGAAAACAGTTGAAAAATAATCAAGCATTACATGGCACAACCTGACCATAGGAGTACTCTACTGCTGGGGAGTGGGGGATGGGAAAGAATCTGGACTAAAATGGAGACCAATCAGAGTGGTACTAAAGGAGGGGGAACACCATAGTGACTTGAAGCTTGATCAGAGTGACAGATGCCACTGTGCAAGGAAGGGAGAAGAGAAAAAAGTGAAAGGGAAAGCAGCTGGAGATTATCTAGAAGAGTAGGCTGGAGCTTACAGAAGAATTGTTCAATTTGCCCAAAGTTGAAGTTTTATCTTACTTTGCCCTAAACTGCTCACCATAACATGATGCTGCCTTAAATTGTTCCAGAACTGGCAACTTGCTGTTGATAACTAATTTTACATCCCCTCCTGACTGTGTATTATTTTTATTTGTTAGACCTCAATGGATCTGGTGTTTTAAAGCTGGAGAGTGATTGGGTTTGTGATTGTTTAGATAGTTATTTGATTGCATCGTGTAATTGGTGTGATTGGGTGAGGTAGTGTAGTGTGTTTTGCCTGAGTGGTATATTGGGAATTTCAGAACTGGGAGTATGGAGGATATTTGTGCTCTGAAAGGGTAGTTTTGTGTGACTTTATGTTTTTGGGAGAGGAGTGGTTTTTGGTTTAATTGTAGTAGAAGGAAATAGTTTATTTGTTTGTGTTTATTTTTAGTGAGATTGTGTTACTATATGTTGCACAGTATCCAGGCCGTATCTTGTCTACTCCAAGAGCAGCTATGGGAATGATGTCCCTTTGGGGGGCTCCCTTGTACCCTACCTGCAGCAGCGATTGATCACTGTAGGGAGCTGGGATCATCCGGGGTTGCTGTTCAAAATGTAGTTGGGCTCCAAGGGTGGATGGGGGATAGGATCAGGAGTGTGAAGTTAAGCAGATGCCCAGCAAATAGGCCTCATCAGGCAAAGGGTTCCCAATGCCTGGTTCCTGTTCCCCGAGTTTCTGAGATTTTTGTTCAACAGGTAGCTGATGGACCAACCGACTCTGCTCCTCCCTTTAGAGCAGTTCTTTGTAACACCAGATCACTAAGGGATATAACAGCCATGATGAAGGCTTTCATCATGGATTCCTTGGCTGATCTGGTATGTATCATGGAGACCTGGTTGGGGAATGACTTGGGCCCTGTGCTCGAGGCATCCATACCACAAAGTTATTCCGTGGTGCATTGTCCTAGGTGGAAGCACAGTGGTGGTGGGGTAGCTATCTGTTTTAGATCTGCTTTGGGACTGACAGCGTACCCCACAGGGGTGACCTGGTCATTTAAATGTGTGATGGTGAAAGGTGGGCTGAGTACAAGTTGCAAGATCATTCTCATATGCTAGCCTCCGGGGTATGGGAGTGAATTCTTGCAGGAACTAGAGAGTTTCATGGCCGACCTGGTGTTGGAGTTGCTGAGACTTCTAATTTTGGGTGACTGCAATGTTTGGGTCAACAATGAAAATTCTCTATTTGGAATGCAGTTCATCCAGACAATGATGTTACTGGGTTTTGTAGAGGCAGTTGCTTCCAGTACCCATCAGCACAGCCATGCCTTGAACCTGTTCTTTCCATTAGTTCTTGACATTAATAATGTCAAGATTTATCTGGCCATTCAAGTGGATCATCATTCCATGAAGTTTCTTTGCAGGGCTCCTTGTTTTACCACTCCTGTGGAGATGGTCAGCTACAACACGTTTTGTAATCTGGACCCTCAGAGCATCCAGGCAGTGCTGAACATCTCAAGCATGACTGTAGCTTGTGTAGTGGGAGCTGAGGTGGCAGTGGAGGGCTATAATATGGCTCTTAAGGAAACATTCAACTCCCTAGCACCTCTCTGTGTCTGCCCCTTGATTGATCGACGTAGGTCACCCTGGTTCAATGCTGATCTGCGGAGGCTGAATACAAAGGGGCAGATGTTGGAGGGTTGTTGGCAGAGGTCCTGTTCAGAGCAGGAAAAATTGGCACTGTGTGCTCATTACAATCAGTATCAGTGGACAATCCCTCTGAAAAAGTCAGCGTTTCTATCACATGTGATTGCTGCCAGAAAGAATCAACCTGCTCAGCTCTTAAACACTGTGGACAGATTATTAAATTCGGTCAGCCTGCAGTCCTGTAGAGCTCTTTAGACTGATAAATGTGATGAGTTTAGTTCATTATTTTTGGACATGGTGTCTTCCATTCATGCTGGGATATCCCCAAGTGGCCTGTCATTGGTTGGCAGTGCCCACACCTTGATGAGCAGTGGCACTCGGACTACATGGGAGGAGTTTAAGCTGGTGTTGTTGGATGATGTCCTCCAAGTAGTTTCTGGTTGGCATCCAAGTCACTACCATTTCTGGTGAAATGGACTCACTCCTCACATATATTTTTCAGTTTGTCCAGTTTTTATTTAATAATCATTGGTCAAAGTACCATTAAATTTGCCTGCCAACATTCTGAAGGAAAAATCTTCTTCCTCAGGGCAACAGTTACTCGCCAGATGTTTTTTTGAGCAATGAGAACAGTTTTTCGTAAACTCATCCTAATACCTTATTTTAAATGTTGTCACCTTGTTGGTATACCCAGAGAGATCTTATCTCCTCATGTGCTGTTTCCCAGACTCAGCTGGGAGGACAAGCTGGTGCCCTGCCTCCCAACTGACTTCAATATTTGTGGAGTTCGTTGGGTGTTCACTTAAGGAGGGGATTTTTCCTGCCACCTTGAAAAGGGTGGTGATGATACCCCTGCTTAAAAAACATGGTTAGATCCTGATGATCTCATAAATTGCAGACTGTTTTGAACATTCCCTTTACTGGGAAGTTGATTGAGAAGGTGGTGTCAGTGCAGCTGGAACTACACCTGGAGAAATTTGATATCTATGTACCATTCTAGTCTGGTTTCCAACTACATCATAGTACAGAGATGGTCTTAGTCAAGGTGCACCATGATCTCTTCCTGGCTAGGGATAGCAGGTGCTGTTCCACCCTTGTCCTGCTTGATCTGTCATCAACATTTGATTTAGTGGACCATGGGGTACTGGTGACCCATTTGAGGCATTAAGCTGAATATGGCAGAGTTGCGCCATGGCGCAGAGATGCTCCAGCACAACTGTGGGAGCAGAGCAGCAGAGCAACAGAGGGGGGCATGGCACAGAGAACAGACCCAGGGACAGAGCCATGGAAGCACAGTGACAGGCCACAGGAGTCCTCCACCAGCAGGGCACACACAGGCACCCAGACACATGACCCCAGAACACAACAGTGGCACAGAAAGCAGGTGATAGGAAGTGCCAACAGCCAATGGAGGGTCACCAAGGGAGCCCCCTAGAATTCTGGCCATGCCCCCCCTCCAAGACCATAGCAGGCCACACCCAGGACCATGCAGCCAAGCACACACATGCCACACAGGCACACAGGAAGCCCACACAGTAGGCACTGAACATGCTGGGTGGCAGGTAGCATGAAAGACCACATGGAACAGGTCGCACAACACAAAGCAGGGGCCCCAACACAGCATGCAGACAGTACCTGACCAATGACCATGGCTGTGTGCCACCACCACACACACAACTGCCACACACCCCTGAAAGCTGCCCCATGGGCACCCCAAGGCACAGCTACTGATGCAGGGGATGGACACCACCACAGTGGGACACACCACAGCACACAGCAGTGAACCACAGAAGCACAACACATGCCTCTTCTCATGCACACCACACAGACAGACACTGGGCCACTGCAGCATGGCTCCGCATGCCACCTGCAAAGCAGACACAGACACAGGCAGGTAAGTCAGAAAAATATATTTTTGAAGCAAACTATTTACATAAAATCAGGGGCTGGGAAAAGGTAGATACAGCAAGGGAAGGGGACAGGGAACAGGGACTGTACAATGGGGGGGACTGTAGGGGAAGGTACACCGTGGAAACAGAGGAAAACTGGGGCAAAACTAACAGCGGCCATGTCCAGCCACCCTGGCGAGCCAATGCTCCCTCCTCTCAGCATGCAGCACCACCACCTCCAGGATAGACAAAGCCACAAGTAGTGTCTAGCGCAGCAGTTGGCTCAGAATCACCCTTGGCGGTCTTCGCCGCCGGACACCTACAACACGGGACAGGACAGGTGATCAGTGCAATGGCCCAAGAAACCATGCCCATCCACAGTGTGCAATTGGCTGCAGCAACACACACCCCTGGAGGGCCTATAACGGCCACCCACAGGGGGGTTGGCCAGTGTCAGCCAGCAACTCGGCGCACCATGTCATTGCACAGAGGTGGCCCCTGCCACATAATCGCCACATGACTGTGCAATGACAGTCACATGGCACAGTGCACTGGCAGCACAACAGCAACAACAGTGGCAGCTGGGTGCATGCCCACCCCACCAACAGCCGGCACATGTGTCCAATGGACATGCCACAGTGGCATGCACCACGCACAGTGCGACACACACAGCTGCCACAGCACATGGCACAGGCGTCCATGCCCACACCCACTCTCCCTGCCACCCCCTATGTACAGTGCAAAAGACCATGACAGTGCTTACCTGCCCACTGTGGCCCTGCTGGTGCTGGTCCAGTGCCGTCACGGCGTGCTGCTCTCTGCTGCGCTGCGGCAGCCCTGGCCTGCCATCGGTCCTCTGGTCCTGGGAATGGAAGGACGACAGATGAACATCAGTAACCAACCACAGCAGCTGTCCCCCCCCAACTCCTGTGCACAGGGCATACCTCTGTCTGACACATCCTGCACACCTGCACAGCTGCATCGCAATGCAAGCAGAAGCTGGCAATGCCACTCCATGGTGCGCATGATGACAGTGTACCCCTCTGCAGGGCATGCCAGGCAGCCAAGCCAACACCACAGTACAGCACCAGGGTAGACATGCAACATGGGAGGACTTACCTGGCTGTGGCACAGCCCCATGCCTGGCGCATGCCTGTAGCCTCCTCAACCTCTCCGGGTCCTGCCGCATGAGGTCCCCATAGTGGTGGTGGCATTGCTCACCTGTCCTGGACACCCCCATCCTGTGCTCCATCCTGGCAGCTATCTCTTGCCACACAGTGCCCCTGGCCCACTGCAGGGGCACCTGCCCAAAGAGCTGGGGGGATGGGACTCTATGCAGGCCACAAGGTTCGCCAACTCCACCTGTGACCAATTTTGGGCCCGTCTGCATCTTTCCTGTGCCATGTTCACAATAGCAAGATCGGTGGTGAAAATGGCGGGAGGAGGCGCACGTGTCCACAACATGCACCTGATGCACGATGCTTGGGAGCATGCACAGTGCCCACCCATCACACAGTGCCTGAGATGAATGGAGTGGGCATGACTAAGCGGGGTCACAGGGTCAGAGGTCTGACCCAGGGGTCAGGGGTCACCTGCCATTGCGCAGTGCGCATGAGAATGATAGGGCACAGTACCCCATGCGTGATCATGCACTTAGCTGGCCATGCACATCATGTGCAATGTCATTGCATCACATTGTCCACACACGGTGCACAATGGACACCATGTAACCATGATGCGCATGCACACTGCAGGCCTGAGCACCGCCCATGCATGCACATTGCACCACAACTTGCTCCTGAGCAATCCCATTGCACACAGCACAATATCACGATATTCAGCTGCCACATGCAAATGAGCTCATCAGCCCATGTGTGGTGCAGTGGGGTGCATTAGCATGTCATTACTGTTGTGCCCAGCCTCATTTTCATCCGTTGCACCTTATAAGCACCACAGAACAGCACAGGCCATGGACCAGTATTGCAACCTTGATAGGTAAGTGGTGCATGCCACTGCAGTACACTGGGAGTGGACAGCACTTCAGGGTGGGACGGGCCGGGGAGATGCTGCCACTGACACACTGTGCTGTCCATGTCCACAGGCAGCAACATGTCAGCACATGAGGAGAGCAAGGAGCGGGGGCCTGCATGGAAGTGCAGGCCCAACTTCACAAAGGCAGAGACTGATGCCTTGTTCAAGGCCTACCTGGATAGGGAGGACAGGAAGCCCCTGTTGAGTGGTGCCATAGGCACACCACAGGCCAGGGCCGGTGCATGGGAGGAGGTGGCAACCTACGTGAACCTTCATGGCAGCCATCAGTGGTCAGCACACGAGTGCCACAGAAAGGTGGGAACAGACAAACGGCGGATCAAGAAGAAGGTGGCAGCCATCTGGGCATCCCGTACTGCCACTGGAGGAGGGCTAGCAGATGCACCCACACTAACGTCGCAGGAGGAGTTGGTGGCAGCCACGGTGTGACGCACCACAGTGGAGGGTGTGCCAGGAGGAGGATTCCAGATGGGTGGCAGCCCATCACTGTATGGTATGTATGTATGTCAGACACACACAGCTGGTGGCACAGAGGGTGCATACATGGGCCTGGTGGTGTGCATGTGGCTGGCATGCATGCCAAGTGCATGTGTGCGCACCCACACGCATGCCATGCTACAGGTCACGTGCAGCAGCAGTTGAGGGGGCAATGCATCACTGACACACCATATTTTTCTTGCAGCACCAGCACACCTCCGCACAGAGGATGGGGCGCTGGCAGCGGCAGCACCAGTGGATGCTAGTATGGCCCTGGAGGACCAGCCATCCATATCCACTGGCATCCAGGGGCCCAACAGGCTGCAGCTCAGCACCATGGTGTAGACAGATGTCCTGGACCTGGGGTCGGACGAGGCCCTGGATGTGATCCTGTAGGATGCCAGACTTGGTGTCCCACATGTGGAGACACAGATTGGGGCGGGGTCCGACTCTGCTGAGGACTACTCTCAGCTCCCGGACTGCATGAGCGACATTGTAGGTGTGTTGCCCCTGCTGGCATCTGACACAGGCCCCATGCCCAGTACTCTGCCAGTGGCAAAACAGCTGTCTGCCACCACTGTATGTGTGGTGGTGTGCGCTGCCACAGCTGTGTCCTATGGTGGTGGTGGTGCAGCCGCACAGGCACAGGGTGGCATACAGCGGCTGGATGGGCGATGGCAGCAGGATGTATGTGCCATCGGGCAGCTGGACACAGAGTCCACCGCCAGTGCACCTGCTGTGCCCATTCCCCCTGCAGACCCCACTGTGCAGCATCCACTGGAGACAGAGACTGTGCAGCATGGCAAGTCACCACAAGAGGATCGGTGTCTCACCTGGGAGCCCCAGGATGCCGACCGTCTGGCTGAGCACACCTGGCTACTGCGGGCGTCTGTTCAGCAACAGATGCAGCTTGCCACTGGGGTGCATGCACTGGGTGTGGAGGTGCACCAGTTGACTGAGCAGCAAGAAAGGGGCACTGCGCAGATCCTGGCAGGGATGCAATGCACGCAGGAGGCCACAATTGCATCCTTGGATGGCATTGCCAGTGCGATCATGGATGGCTTTGCGTTGCTGGCTGCCACAGGGTGTGGCCATGCACAGGTGACCCCCCACAGTGCGCTGTCCAACCCATGGACCCAGCATCAGGTGACCCCAACACAGTCGACACCGAGCTCTGATGTAGGCATCCCAGGCATGCCCGGAGCTGGCCTGCTTGGGAGTCTGCACCCCCCCCAGGAGGATACGGTTGCAGTCACATGGTTCCACCCCGGGGGGGCTGTTGCAACCCCCCCCAGCTGATGCACAGCCTGTGGCTGCTGATCAGCCCTGGCGTGGCAGCCCCTGTGGCTGTGGTGACCATGGTACCGTGCAGCAGCCCTGATCCACAGGCCGCCCTGACTGCAGTCTGCAGCTACTGCCCTGTGTGCACATGGGCAGTGTGTGTGTGTGCCCAGCACTGGTGTCGCACCGCGCACTGCATGTGTGTGTGTGCTTGCCTGGCCACTGGACTGTGTGGCATGGGTGTGATGAGGGCAATCTAGCACCAATTGCACCTGTGCACTGGTGCAATGTGTCTGATCCACACCACATACCAACGTGTGTGTGTGTGTGTGTGTTGCTGTGTGTGGTTGTGTGCCACTGACTCCCTTGCACCTGCATCACACCTCTGCATGTGCATGCCCATTGCCATGCACACCCCTACATGTGTGCTGTACGTGTTTGTCTGTCCCATGCTTGTGTACTGCACCACCTACCTATGTGCACCATAGTGCTCCTGTGCGATGGTGTCCCGTTGGCGTCATGCCTGCTGGAACAGCTGGGGGTCCCTCCGCCCAGGAGGTGGATGTCCACCACCCTCCAGCCCATTGCCTCTGCCGTCCCCACTGCTGTCGCCCTCAACAGCCTCAACAGCCTCAACAGCTATCCCATGGTCAATGGCCATGTTGTGCAGTATGCAGCAGGCCAGGAATAGGCCACAGGCTTTTGAGGGGCTGTACTGTAGGGCACCGCCTGACCTGTCTAGGCAACAGAACCATGCCTTCAGCATGCCAATCACCCACTCGATGATGTTGCGCATGCTGGCGTGTGTCTCGTTATACTGTTCCTCTGCTGGGCACGATGGGCTCCGGTAGGGGGTGGGCAGCCAGGGCCTCAGCAGGTATGCACTGTCACCTGTGTGGAGACTGACAGAGATAGCCCTCTGCTATTCTGTGCTGCTCCCCTTACCTGTCCCTGGCAACCACGCCACCATGCACACCCTGCCCACCCCCATCCCCAGGTCTGCTCTGCCCATCGCCCCTTGGCCCTTGCCATACTCACCCACTAGGTGGCCCGGGGGATGTCCCCATGTTCAAATCTGTGGCACAGCACATAGCTGTGCCACCTGAATGCGTCATGTGCACTCCCAGAGTGTGTGGTGCAGACATTGGTGATGCTCCCTGTGGCATTGCACACCACCTGGCAGTTGACACTTGGGATCCCCTTTCTGTTGATGTATGCAACACCCTTGGGGCCAGGTGGCATGCAGATGCCCATGTGGGTGCAGTAAATGGACCCAATCACACCAGACATGCATGCCACCCTGTGGAAGTCCTGCATGGTTGTTGTATGCTCTGCCTGTGTGCTGGGGAAATGGATATATTCTGAAGCATGTGGCAGCAGTGCATTAAGGAACTGTGTGAGGAGGCGGGATGTGGCTGACTGGGTTATGCCTGTGGTGTCCCCTGTTGGTCTTTGGAAGGTGCCCGTGGTGAGCAAGCACATGACGGCAGTCACGTTCATCTCCATGGACATGGCGTGGCTCCATCTGGTGGCTTCCTGCATCTCCTCACTGCACAGCTCACAGAGCTGCCTCAGAATGGTCCTGTTCATGTGGCACTGGCTCACTATCTCCGTAACGCTGTAGTTCTCAAAGGTGATGCAGGCACGGTACCACCTGTATCAGGCATACCGCCGACGGGCCCTTCCTTGGGCACATCGCTGTTCTTCCTGCCCCCTCACACCCCTCATTATGGCCTCCCTCATGAAGGGTGCACTGTCCATGGCCCTTGCTGTCCACTTTCCCCCTGAGCGGTTGACTGCTGGATGTGTGACACCCTGGCACATGGTATATGTGTGTGTGTGTGTGTGTGTGTGTGTGTGTGTATGTGTGTGTGTGTCTCTCTCTGTCTCTCTCTCTCTCTGCCCCTCTCTCCCTCTCCCAAGCCACCTCTCTGTCCCTGTCCCTCTGTGTGTGTGGCCTTTGTCTGTCTGTGTCTCTATCTGTCTCTCTCTGTCTCTCCCTCTCACTCTCACCCCTGGCACAAGTGCTGTCTGTGTGTTTGCGGCTTGCGCCCTGTATTTATAGGAACAAGTCTGCTCGGAGCAACTTCGATTTGCTCCACACTTGCGCCATGGTTTCATGGTTGAATATGCCACTGCACTGGATATTCATGGGAATGCCCCCTGCACTTGTGCCTGCATTCATTATAGTTGCACATTGGTGCAATGGATTTTGCGCTGTGCACTGGCTCTTGCTGAATATGGTTCCTTGGCGCAATTCCACACTTGCGCTGGTGCAACTCAGTTGCACCATGTGCAACTGCTCTGAATATCTGGGCCTTTTGATTCAGCAAGCTATAAGAAGTGGAAGAGGAACAGACAGCACTTGTGGCCAAATACAATAATAACATATTCTTCAAATTTGTAAACCAATAGAGGAAAACAAAGAGCTATCCACCTACTAAAGTAACAGTGAAATAATAATAAAGGATGAACAGACAGCAGACTGCCTCAATACGTATTTTGCATCAGTATTCACAGATGTATGGGGCCAGATATTCAAAAAAGTCAAAATGGAGTGAGGCATTTGCACTCTGTCCTGCAATAGCGCCAGTGAGCAAAAATGCTACTGACATAGGAACAGTGCAGGGCACTACTCATCTGAATATAGGGCCATTACCACCCAGCACTAAGCCACTTAGCGCCGCCCGATAGCACTCCCAAAATAGGGCCTCCACAATGGCCAGCGTCGTAGCTAAATTTGCAATACTCAAAAGTCCCCGTGCAAATGAGTACATTGGGCATGCAAGGTGTTAAGAGAAAATTTGCATGCCCATTATGGGCTAGTTTGCATGGGGAGCAAGGCCAATTTACCTGGCACAGACCCCTCAATTGCCCTAACCCAGTGAGCTGTCCCTGGTGATAGTGGTGACCCCCTCCCCCGCCAATCACTGATTCCCACCTGATAATAAGAATATACGAAATCCCTGGTGTTTGGTGGTCCTTCCCCCCACCCACACCCATGTCCAATCTCATAATAAGTATCCCTGGCGTCCAGTGTAACCCCCTCCCGATCCCCTATATAGTACAGTCAAAAATTTCCCTGGGGATCTAGCGGACCCCCTTCTGTCTTCTCAAGCCCTGTAAATTGCAATACACCCATACCCTGGCATTTGGTAGTTCCCCCACCGCCCCACCCTGACAAGTAGTGATCCACCACCCTGCTCCCCCCATCCCATCTCTAAGCTGGTGAACAGCACAGCTCTCTGCTCACCACCATGGCTGGCCACTAACTGAACTCTCAAGGAGCAGGTACAGTATACAGTATGTGCCCATTGATTGACAGCCCACTCTGAGCTGTCAGTCAATGTCAATGAGTGCATACTGTATACAGTATGTGCTCATTGAGAGCTCAGTCAGTGGCCAGCCATGGTGGTGAGGGGAGGACTGTACTCACTAGCTCAGGGATGGGATGAGGGTTCACTACCTGCTGGGGTGGGGGGCAGGGGGAACCACTAGACACCAGTTGTACCACAATTTACAGGGGATTGGGGAGAGGGGGGCCACTAGACACCAGGGAGTACTGTGTTGGGGTAGGGAAGGTGCCGACACATTACCTCCAGCAACCACTAGGGTTACATCAGGTTAAAACCAGGGTTGGGACAGCAGTATTTTCTCTGTGCGAGGGGACTACTAAAGTGCCCTTGAAAGGAGCAAATGCTTAGAATATCAGACTGCGCTGATATTCAGGTCCCCACCCCCTGATTTACATAGTTTTGCCTTGTGCCCCCCTCCACTGTTTGCCCCAGGTGCAAGCCCATTATGCCAGCTCAAATTAGGCTTTTAAATATGGGACCTTGGTGCAAAACCCGGTTTGTGCAGGCAAAATGGGTTTTGTTCCAGGGCAATCTTTTCAATATCAGGTCCATGGATGTAGTGATATCGAAGATTGGAATCCAAGTCAAGGAAAAACAGGACAAACCACAGGACATGCTGAATATGTTGGACCTGAAGGAGTTGAGAAATGCTAATGATAGTAAAAATAAATGAGATTATAACATGGAGTTAGCAGTCCGAGTGATGTGATTGGTGCAGCGCTGCCATCTGACAGTGCATTAATGCACAATATACTCACAGTTGATGTGAGCAGTTCGGATTCTAAATCAGTGAGTAGAATGGATCTTTTTTCCTGCCTGACAGCAGGAATGTGAAAAGCAGCCATGTCTGAGAGGCAGCTTAGCGAGCAGTACTGTGCTTCCCACCCACCTGGCAGATCTCCAGGGACCGAGCTGACTGGGGTGTGGGAGTGGTGCTCCAAAAATCATGTCAGTCAGACTGCTAACCATATGTTATACATGTAAAACAGCAGCCATTGAAACTGTAGAGCAAAGTGAGGAATAGTTTTACACAAGGACTTAAGCATGTGTCCATACCTTTGTCAGTCGTTTTCCCTCCTGTGCCCTAGCATTGCCCCTTGCTCCATCTTCTGCACTGTGTCCCAACCTGTACCATTTTTCCTCACTGTGTTCATTAGCAAGAAACAAGCCAGTGCGGTCACTGCAGTGGCCTGAGCTGTCTCTCACTCTGTAGCCTCTCCTCCTTTAACACTTCCCCTCATATGTCCACTCCCCATCCTCAGGAGTCTCGGAACACATCCGGTACTCGTAAGTGACAGCTACTGTGTGTATGGGCTTCTGACAGTGGGTCAGAGATCAGCAGGATTGCAGGAGAGCTCTGACCCACTGTAAAGCCACTGTGACATGTAAATTGACTCAGCAAACAATTTCAAGGGGGGGAGAGAGACAGAGACACTGAACAAGTACAGCGGGACATGTGTGTGTGTCTTGTCTCTCTCACACTCTCTGTTCTTTGCATCAATGGAATGAAACCATGTGAGAGCCTGTCCTCCTGCCCCTCCAGCCCCGCATCATCCCTCCTCCTCCAAGATGTGCTCCCTCTCCTCCAGTGTCGCATAGTGCGCTGTCGTCTGGTGTGTGATACCGAGTTGGAGATGAACAGAATTGGGATTGCAAGACAGCACTGACCCAGTTACAGAAGCTACGAGCTGTCTCCCTGCATGTGTGTGTGTGAGAGAGAGTTGTCAGAGGGGGGCACACAGCGGGACCCAGTAACCGAAGGGAGTGAGAGAAAGAGAAAGTGCTGTGAGACAGGGGCACAGTGAGGGACTCAGCAACTGAAGGGAATAAGAGAAAAAGAGAGAGAGAGACAGAGTGACGTACAATCAAAGTGAGTCACAGACAGAGAGAGCGGCAGAGTTGACATTGCAGGTTTCCCCAAGTGGCTTACATTTCAGGAGCATGGCGTCCGAATGGGGCAAGAGAACTGAGCTGTGCAATCCATGAGTGAACAGCAAAGCATCAAGAGGAGAAAGAGTGTGTGTGTGTGTGTGTGCGCATGCAAAATCTGTGTCTGTGTGTTGCTACTGCTGCTGTCATCAACAGTGACCCTGATGTTGTCATATGAATAGGAAATCCTTTCTCTGTTTATTAATGATGGGGACTACTTTCTCAGGCCGCAGGATACAGACAGATTTGTTTAATTTGAAGATGAATAAAACAGTTTTGGTTAATTATTTTGTTTCGCTGACTTAACCCATGTTATAAGCATAATAACCCACTCTAGAATGTGCGGTTATTGGGGATTAATCAACACCCCGTGTGCTGTGAGAGCACTTGGCCTGCGGCCTCATGCTTTACAATGCACCCGGGGTGTTGATTAATCCCCAATAATTGTACACCTTGTTGTGGGTTATTGCTTACACATCTTTATTCAAGAATTCTGAAACATTCTGACAAAAATAGGTGAAATCAAGATTGCCCTCCTATTATTAAAACATATTAAAAAAATCAGTCTTGCTATCTACAGAAAATTATTTAAAAGGCTTCTCAGAAAACTTAGAGAATAAAATAAATAAAACAATTTCAAAATGTAATAATGCAGTGTTAAAGTTGCACCAAGAAAATAATAATATTCACCCATCCTTTTCCTACAAGATGGATATCAGCAAATAAACTTCAGCAGTATGCGAAAAACAAGAAAATACAGTACAAAATACTATCAAGAGCATACATTTTTGCAACAGGATTATGTAAAATGGGATATAAACCGGACTTGAAATGCTGGCATAACTGTAAAAAAGTGGACAATTTCTTATGTCTTTTCTGAGAATGTTCTTTTGTATTAAAATGGTGATCAATTACATGTCAAGAAATTCAAAAACATTTTGAACATCACAATACCACTGACATTCCAGACTTTTATATTTAATGCTTTTTTCTGAATTACAACCTAGTCCTACATAACAAAAAATATTAGCAATAGCAAACATTGCTACTAAAAGACGAATTCTAGAAAACTGGAGTGACTCCATTCTCCCTGAATTTAACACAAGGAAATGACAAACTAAATTCTTAGAAATTCTGTCAGTTGAAAAACTATTAATACACTTCTCAGAACCCACTGACTGTTTAAATTCCACGTGGAAAGAGAGTATTGCTGTTCTTCTTCCACTTCTGAGAATCTAAGAGAACTGTTAGAGGTCTGCCTATAAAAACATAAAAATGCAAATAAAACGTTTATGGAAAAAATGTTATATAATATTATCTGTAATTCCAGATACAGCTAAGAATTCTATAAAACTGCTTATAATATGAATATTGGGACCTGTATGTGTAATATCATTGTATTGCATGATTTTGGGGAAGGGGGGTTGAAATAGAACATTTAGTTCTGTTATGAGCAAACTAAGTATGTATGTGTTTCATCTTTTGTAAAGATTCATATACTATTGTACTAAATGCCTATATGATAAAATAAAATAAAAGTAGATTAGTTAAAAAAAAGAAAGCTCCAGGATGGAGCCAGAGAACTATAGTCAAATTAGCTTGACGTCAGTACTAGGGATGTTGCTATAAACAATGTTAAGAAACAGAGTTCTTGAAGGAACACTTAACAAGAAAACAACTTGGACTCAATGGCCGAGTATGGATTCTGTAAGAGGAAATCATGCCAAACAAATCTCATTATATTTTTTTCTGTGACAATTTCACAGAATGAACTTGATATGGGAAAGTATATTTCTGGACTTCAGAAAAGTATATGGTATGTACCACACAGGAGGGTAGTTCATAAACCAAAGAACCTAGGTACAGTATACCAGTAGTGTGATAAAATTGGTTAAAAACTGGTTGTAGAATATGAAGCAGAAGATCATAATAAATGGGTTAAACTTGGCATCTCCCATGAAGCAGGGTGTGGGAGCACACCAGAGACCACCCAAACATGTCTGGATTCCAGTAATCAGTCAGGTCAGCTTCTTTCATGCAGCTTGAATTGCTAGGTGTTTGTCATTGGGTTGCAAGTGTAAAGGGGCTCAAATCCCCCGTCCCTCAACCAGCCAGCACTCTGTCTTTCGTTTGAAATTTGTGCCTTCTGTGAAGTGACCAATTAGTCTGCAGGAGCCCCAAAGAAAGCCCAGTCAAGCCTCCCTGCATTGGCATGTACCAGAATCTGGAGGTCTGTTGGGCTAGTTTCTTTTGTGTGGCAGGAGCTGCTATGTGTTTGTTGCCTGCATGACGAAGGTGAAAGGGCTAGACCCCAAACTCCCCTAACAAGCCTGGAGTGGGACTTTTGATTGAACTTATCACCTCCTGTGAAGCAGGCCATCAGACTATGGGAACATGCCAGGGACTGCTCAACCAAGTCTGCCCACGTTGGTGGATCCCAGAATCTGGAAGTCAGTCGGGTTAGTTTCTTCTGGTTACAGGAGTTGCTGTGTATTTGTCACCGTGGTCAAGACAGTGAAAATGCTAGAGTCCGCTCTCCCCCCACCAGCCAGGAGTCAGCCTTTTCTTTGACCTTTAGGCCTTCAGTGAAGCAGATAGTCAGGCTGTGGGACCACGCAAGTGATCGACCAAATACCCCATTTGACTCTGATACTACTGTGTGATACACAGCGTAAAGGCCTTGGCAGATGACTATAATATGTGAGTATCAGCTTTTGGAAGCTGCACTTTATGTTGCCCATCTGATCCCAGACTCTCTCTGTGCTGGTCCCTTGTTGCAGACACCTCTGCCTAACACCAGTCTGGTATGCCTAACCTACTAGCACCTGAAACTGCCTGATTCCTTAGTTATCTCATTATATTGTTACATTGCTGCATATAGCATTCATTTGATCTGTTAGCAGATACTATTTATTTGTCTAAAACTGAAAATAAAAGTAATGCTGCTGTAACCTATTACTGTTTCCTACTACCTCTTGTGTGGCCCTATTGCATTTTATAGCTGGTACACCATAGTTTGTATAGCTTTTATGCAACTTTTCCAAATATTAGTGCCATATAAATGTAGACTTGCCTCTATACACCCACTACCCTGCTAAATATTATAGCTGCAATGTTGTCTGCTGTTAATTCGAACATGGTGCTCTTCCATGCAATGTATGGACTCTTACTTTAGTGCTGCTCAACTACACATCAGTGCTACTTTTATGCACTTACTCATTATACTCCTCCTAACACTTACCCTCCTCCCACTCCTTGTTCACCTCTCCTATCTTTCCTCATCTTCTGCACCATCTCCCTTTGTCATACTCAGCACTCCCTTCCCTTCTCCTAACCTTTTCTCCTATTCCCTCTCTCCAGGCATCTTTCCCCCATCCCCATCTCCTCTCCTCCATCTATCACTCCCATCTTCCCTCTCCTTGTCGCTCAAAGGTTCTGTTAAGCTTGTTATCTCCTGGCTCATTCTAGTGGTAGTTGATATTGAACCTAATCCTGTTTAAACTTCCATTTATTTTTCCCGATTGCATCTTCCCAAAGGGCTGAGGGTTACCACTTGAACATCTGCAGCTTCCTTCCGAAGCTAGATCAGTTGAATCTGCTGATGTTGAACCTCCAGCCATTTGCTCTGTTCATCTCAAAGTCTTGTCTCTACTCCAAGATTAGTGATTTAACCAAATCCTTCCCTGGCTACTAGGTGACCAGGAAAGACCAAGACAAAAGGGTCGGGGGGGGATTGCAGTGTACGTCTGGCATCAGTTTGAGACTGTTCCTCTGTCCCCTCTTCACATGAGCTGCTGTTTCTCAAAATCAATATCCCTTTCCCTTTGCACATCTTCATAGCTAGCATCTATTGCTACCCCAGCTTCAACTCTGATTCTATCAGCAACCTCCTCTCCTCCGTCTCCTCCCTGACATCTACTAGGAAACCCCTAGTTCTGGGCGACTTTAACTCAGATTTGCTTCCCCATCCTTCAAGAAATTGTGCCAAAATGTTAAATCACTCCAACTCAGCCTGCATATCTCTGAGCCCACTGGGCTCAAACCTCAATCCTTTAACGACTCCCTTATTGACTGGGTCCTCTCCTCCAACCCCCACCGTATAGTGCAAGCTAGAACTCTTCGTGACAGACTCAGCGATCATGTATGGTCTACTCTCTGCAGAATATCCACTCCACTGTCCCAAGGTCCCCACCAGGATTAGCCACATATGTTCTTTCAGATTCCTTGATCTGTCTGCACTAATTATTGAACTGTCTAATACTGACTGTTTTTTCATCTCAGTGGTTTCTGACATAAATGTTGCCCTCCTAAATTTCCAGGAAAAAAATGAATGACTACCTGGAATTCTCATGCTCCTCTAAGGAGGACCAAAGTCATAGACTCCAACCTTCCCTGGATCATTATGAGTTACTAGCTTGTCCTAAGGCAATGAACATAGCCCGATGCAACCAAAAGGCCTTCAGTTCTCCAGGAGTCTTTGAAAAATATTAGGCTATATGCTATGCTTGCACTAAAGCTGGAGTACCTGCTAATATGAATACTTTGTGTCTGCCCTCAATAAAAATATTAACCACCCCTCAAAGATCTTGATAGTTATCCATGCCTTTCCGTCTCCCCCATCCCTCTGCCCCAGTCCTCAAACAAGAGAGTTCAGCCATCATTGGTCATGCAGAAGTCACCTCCTCTTTTAAAAATTGTTTCACCACTTGCTCCCATTCCCTTTTCTCCTCCTCTTTCCTCCCCACACCCAGTGCCTCTGCCCCCCACTTCTCTTTTAGATAGATAGATAAAATGTGTATTTTTATACAGAAACAGTCATTAGGGAAAAAAAAAACTATTTTCAACAAATGCCCTGTACAGTTGTAAACATAGCATTAATCTATAATTCATACAACACAAAAGCACATACAAAGATCCTACAACAAATAAGAATTACATACCTGTAGAAACATAGACACAGAGAAATTTGCCGGCAGAAAAGGACCCCCTGGTTCATCCAGTCTGCCCGAATACCCCCTCCTTCTGTCTATTTCATCTTACACCCTCCGTTCCATGCCCTTTTACTTTTATTTAGCCCCATGTAGTTGTCCCAAGCCCTCATGAGTTTGCTTACTGAATCTCCCCCCACCACCCATTCCGGCAGTTTATTCCGTGGACCCACCACCCTCTCTGTGAAGAACTTCCCCTTTACATCCCCTCTAAATCTACCCCCTTCAGCTTTAAAGTGTGCCCTCTAGTGGATTGGTTTTCACTCATCCTGAATATGCTATCTTCCTGCACTCTGTTTATTCCCTTCAGCTGTTTGAAGGTTGTACCATATCCCCCCTTCCCTCATCTCCAGTGTGTACAAATTTAGTTCCTCCAGCCATTCCTCGTATGACCTCCCACATAACCCTTGAACCATCTTAGTTGCTCTTCTCTGGACCCTTTCCAACCTGTCCCTGTTACCCTGTAAGTGTGGCCTCCAGAACTGGACCCCATATGCTAGATGTGGTCAGACCATAGTTTTGTATGGTGACATGATCACCTCCTTTTTCCTGCTTGTAAAGCCCCTCCCTATGCATGCCAACATTTTGGTTGCCTTCCCCACCGCCCTATCACATTGGTTCCTAACCTTCAGGTTATCTGAAATAGTAATCCCCAGGTCTCTTTCCTGCTCTTTAACTTCCAGTTCTTCCCCCCCAAGCCAGTATTTTGCCCTCTGGACTTTACGTCCTATGTGCATAATTTTACATTGTTTTGCATTGAATTGCAATTGCCTCTTCCTGGACCATTCCTCCAGCCTGGCCAGATTCTCCTTAATTCTTTCCAACCCTCAGCCCTCCCCATGTGTCTACCCTTTTACAGATCTTCATGTCATCTGCAAACAGACACACTTTCCCATTCTGTCCCTCTGAAATGTCCTCAATGTACATGTTAAACAGTATGGGTCCCAATAGAGACCCCTGAGGAACCCCACTTGTCATCCCTCCTTCCCTTGAGTGTACCCCATTAACCACCACCCTCTGAGTTCTCCCCTCAGCCAATTCTCCACCCAGTTTGTTAGTTTGCTCCCCACCTCTAAGTTACCTAACTTGCTTTTTAGTCTCCTGCGGGGAACGGTGTCGAAGGCCTTCCTGAAGTCCAGATAGGCCACATCCACTGCCCCTCCCTGATCACATATCTTCGTTACTCCCTCAAATAATTTAGTCAGGTTTGTCTGACACAACCTTCCACCTGTGAACCGATACTAGTTGTTGTCTTTGAGGCCTTCCTCCTCCAGCTATTGTACCAGCCTTTCTTTTATAAGTGCTTCTATCAGTTTTCCCACTACGGAGGTAAGGCTAACTGGCCGGTAATTGCCGAGCTCATCCTTTCCTCCCCCTTGTGTAATGGCATCACATCAGTCCTTCTCCAATCCACCGGGACTCTGCCCTTGTTTAGAGACAAATTAAATAACTTTGCAAATGGCGCCACAAATTTCTCCCTTAAACTCCTTGAGCACCCAGCAGTGGATTGCACTGGGACCCATTGCTTTTTCCATCCACAGTTTCCCTAACTCCTCTAATACCCTACCCTCTGTAAATGGGCTTGTGTCCATCTCCCTGCACACCCTTCCCTTGGTTCTCAGCTCTGGCCCCTTCCCTTCCTCCTCCACTGTGAAGACTGAGGCAAAGTAGTCGTTCAGCAGATTTTCTTTTTCCTCATCCTCCTCCATCAGAACTCCCCAGATAAAAAGTTCCCCTGAATAAAAGTGCATAATACACAGGAATAATATTACAGTGTCATATATCATGTGTAGCAGCCATAGGTTTTGTTTAAAATTTTCTTTTGCCCTCACCTCTCAAACTGCCTCCCTAAAGAATCTATTAGCTATTAATCCTCACAAAGGACACGACTCTGTGAGTATCAACCCCAAGCCCTGTGTATATCTGCCACTGCTATAGCAACCCCTATCTCTTACATTCTCAGTCTTTCCTTTCTCCTGGGTGCTATCCCTTAGGCATAGAATAGGGCTACTGTAATCACACTTTCAAAAGTGGATGACCCCCTCTATCCCATGAACCTATTGCCCTATCTCTCTCCTGCTAGAATTGGACAAATTCCAGGAACACCTGGTTTATTCCCAGTTCTTTCCCTTTTAAATTCTGCTTCTTTCCTTACTCCTGACCAGTCTTGGTTCAGGCAGACTTACTTCACTGCCTCCTCCCTCCTCTGATGTATTGATTTCATTCTGAATTGGATGGATTACTGCCTGAACACCTCCGCCATCCTTGTTGACGTGGCCAAAGACTACAGCGCTGTCCCCAACTCCATTAGAATGCAGGACTCACTTATTATTCAGATCATGGTTCAGCTCCTACATAGAGGGTAGATCTCAACCAATCTGCATACTTGGCACCCTCTCCCGCTCATTCATGATCTGTTCAGGTGTAACCCAAGGCTCTTTTCTTGGTCCGAGCATGTTCTTGATATTCCTTAATATCCTCCCCTATGTAACCTATGTGTCTCCGTGCACATACAATGTAAGCAGATGCCACTGTGCTGTTCCCTTCCAGACCCTCTGCCTCTAATCTGGGTGTTCAGTTTAAACAGGATTTTAACAACATGGTTATGTTCCAATCAGCTTACACTCAATGCCACAAAAACAGTCCCAATGACGTTTGACACTAGGCAGCATCTGACTAGAAATCAGTCCTACACTGCTTCAAAGTGGTGAGGGCAGTTACCCTAAATGGGTTTAAAGATGACAGACAAGACAAGACAATGGGAATGATAGTCTGGGGGGGGGGCAACAAGTGAGTGAGAGGACTGACAGCAGAAAAGGAGGGAGATAGCTCATCAGTCCAGTATATCGGTGGGGTGAGGTATTATAATAAAGGGCAGACTTGATGGACCATCAGTCTCCTTCTGCCATCAGATTCTGTTTCTAATACTCTGTATTGTGTCTGAATTGAATAGGTTGCTTCTTTCAAGTACTTGGGGTTTGCCATTACCAGCACCTTGTCTTCTTCTGCCAGTTGGGTGCCATCAAACAAAACTTCCACCCTAATGTGCAGAGTGAACAGAAGAGAGCAGTGATTGGAGATTCACTCTGGAAGGAGGGGGCGGGTAAAATCAAAGCAGGGATTTCACTGTGCCTGTTTCTGTTTTGCAGTAGGAGATCCTGATTGGCCAGAGGAGGTCATCTTGACCAGGAAGTCGGTGGGCACAGTGATGGTAGGCTCATGGACAGGCTAAAAGAGCAGCCCCCCAATCAGGAGACAAGGAGGATGGCCTGAGGGGAATGAAACACTAACATTTCTGCCAATCAATGGAGTGAGGAGAAGGAAGTAGCAGTAAGAGATTCACTTCTGGCATTAGGGATAAAATCAATCCTGGGATTTCACTGTGCCTGTTTGTGTTTTACAGCAGGGGATTGTGACTGACCACAGGAGGCCATCTTGACCAGGAAGTTGGCAGTGGCTGTGACGATCAACACGTGGGTGGACTAAAAGAGCAGCTCACCAATCAGAAGACAAGGAGGATGGCCTCAGGGGGATAAAAACAAGACTCCTTATGTGTCTCATCACATGAGTGCCCCACAGCACAAGTGTGGTGTCTGCCTAGTGGCATCTGTAGGAAGACTGCAGGACAGCACTGTACTCTGGTGAGTGGAGCAAAGAAGGTAAGGCACTAAGGGGCAGAAACTACACCGGAAGAGGGGTAACACATAGGAGAGGATGTAAGAGAGGACAACTGAGGTGCACATAATGTAAGAAGAGTAAAAAGTGAAAAGCAGATTGTGTAAAGGGTCCTAAAAAAAAACTCTATGGGGGTAGCCTAACTGTGCAGTTTGAAATTGAAGGATAGGTTGTGCAAGACAGTCCTCGAGATAGCCTACCTAGGGTAACTCATTATATTAACTTACAGAGAGTCAGTGTACCACCAATGAAACAAACAAAAATCAGAAGCATTTCTGTTTTTGAGTTTGTTACAATTTACCACACACACACACACACACACACACACACACACACACACACTCACACACACAGTGATGCAAGGGGCACATGTTAGTAGGATGTGAAGGGATTGCAGGAGGTGTGGGATAGTGGTGAACCCGAGGGTGCTCTGGGACTTTAGCCACTATCTCAGCTGTAGGAGGTTCCAGGCAGTGTGGGCAGAATTGGAATCCACAAGGGCTGAAAGGCCAGAGAAGGAGGCTGGAAAGTGTTGAAGGGGCAGAAAGGAGGTAGTGGGGGAGTCCAAGCCTGAGGAACCTTGCCTGTGCACAAGCAATAGGATTAACCTATTGCAATAGGAGGTATCCAAATCTACCCTCACAAGGGAAGAAGGGACCAGCACACCGAACAGGCAGGCACTGCCAAACAGCATACCAGACAGTGGACCGAGCACCAAAGGGGGCAAGCGAAAGGTACATATAGTGGGGAAATTTAATTATATGGGACACAAGGATGGAACTGGATCCCATGCCTGATGGCAAAGAGGGAGTCTGCTGCTTCACTGGAGTGACAACTGGCAGACTTATAGCCAGGCTGGTAAAACACATGGGAGGGGGGAGAGATGGCCATAGCTAATTGTGTACATGGGCATGAATGCTCTGAGTAGACAGAGAATTGAACAGGCAAGGTCAGACTTCCTAACAAGAGCCACGCAATCATGTGTAAAGCAGGTTAGCAAGGAGAAAAGGAAACATAGGCCATTATGTTATTCCAAGGAGGTAGCAGACAAAGTGAAGGCCAAAAAATCTCATTCAAGCAATACAAAAAGACACAGGCAGAAGGAGATAGGGAGAGGTACCAGGAGAAACAAAGGGAGGCAGGGAGGGTAGTAAGGGAAGCCAAAGCGCAAACAGAGGAATGCATTGTGAAATCAGTGTTTAGAGAAGACAAAACCTTTTACAGGTACGTAAGTGAAAAAAAAGGAAGACTAAGGGAGGGATAGTGAGGCTGAAAGGGGAGGATGGGGGTAGAATGGAGGATGACAGCAGCAAAGCAGTCATACTGAACAGATATTTCTGCTCAGTCTTTGTAGAGGAGGGGGTGGGTAATGGGCCAGAAGGGGACAGAATAGGTAAGAAGGGCACAGAAATGGATACAAGTCTTTTCCATGGGAAAGAGTCCTAAAGGAACTTACATAGAAACATGGACTTCGATGGCAGATGAGGACTGCTTGGCCTGCCCAGTCTGCCCATTTCCCTACCTTTTGGATAAGATGCAGATCCTAGTTAACCAACAGCCTACTTCCTCCTACCCCCCACCAAAAATTGCCTTATGACTGTCCCATGCATTCTTGAATTCCCCCACTGTTTTTCATCCCACTACCTTCTCTGGAAGGCTGCTCCATGTGTCCACCACCCTCTCTGTGAATAAATACTTCCTCAATTTGCCCCTGAGCCATCTCCCCTCTATCTTCAAATTGTGCCCCCTTGTTCTTGCACATCTCTTTTTCTGAAAGATGCTACCCTCTTGGACGTTGTTGATTCCCTTGAGGTACTTGAATGTTTCTATCACGTCCCCCCTCTCCCTCCTTTCCTCTAGGGTGTACATATTAAGCTCCTTTAGTCTCTCTTCATATGACTTCTGGTGCAGACCCTGCACCATTTTAGTTGCCCTCCTCTGGACTGCCTCCATCCTGTCTATGTCCTTATGGAGATGGGGTCTCCAGAACTGCACGCAGTACTCCAGATCGGGTCTCACCAACTGTCTGTTCAGTAGGATAACAACTTCCTGTTTTCTACTGGTGATGCCTCTCCCTACGCATCCCAGTATCCCCCCCCCCAGCCTCCTTTGCCTTCTCACATTGCTTGTCTCACCTTTGGGTCGTCAGTATGACTACCCCCAGGTCCCGTTCCATTTTTGTTGTTACAGTACCTCCCCCCCCCATTGTGTACACTTCCCCTGGGTTTTTGTTTCCCAGGTGCATTACTTTGCACTTCTCTGCATTGAATCTAAGCTGCCACGCTTTTGGCCATTCCTCCAACCTTGCCAAGTCCCTTCTTTACCTTTCCATCCCCCTCTTGTGTATCAACCCTGTTGCAGATCTTTGCGTCATCTGCAAAGAAGCATACTTTTCCTTCCAGCCCCTCCACAATGTCATCTATGAAGACGTTAAAGAGGACCAGTCCCAGTACCAAACCCTGCGGTACCCCACTAGTAACCCCTCTTTCCTGGGAGTGGACTCCGTTTACTATTACCCTCTGTGTCCTGTTGTCCAGCCACATTTTTCACCCAGGTTACCACCCTGGAACCCACTCCCAGGCTGTCTAACTTGTTTATTAATCTTTTGTGTGGGACTACGTCAAATGCCTTGCTAATGTCTAGGTAGGCCACATCCACAGCCCCTCCCTGGTCTACTACTTTGGTCACCCAGTCAAAGAAATCTATGAGGCTATGAGGCCAGATGGGGTACACCCCAGAGTGTTGAGAAAGCTAAGAGAGGTGGTGGCTGAACCTCTGGCAGCCCTGTTTAGCTGGTCACTGGAAACAGAAGAGGTACCCAAAGACTTGAGGACAGCTGATGTAGTACCCCTATTCAAAAGCAGGAGCAGAGAGGAAGCAAGAGACTACAGACAAGTCAGCCTGACCTCAGTAGTGAGAAAGATCATGGAAACACTACTGAAGGAAAGAACAGTGGAACACCTGGTTGCCAGTGATCTACAGGACCCAAGGCAGCATTGTTCTACTGGAGGGAGGTCATGCCAGACTCAGCTCATTTAATTTTTTGACTGGGTAACAAGGGAGGTGGATTGGGTGAGGGGAGGACAGTGGACATGGCCTACCTGGATTTCATCAAGGCCTTTGACACTGTGCCACATAGAAGATTGTTAAACAAGCTGGGGAGGATGGGAGTGGGAAGGAAGATGTGCAGTGGGTGGGGAACTGGCTGGATGGCAGGACACAGAGGGTGGTGGTAAATGGCTGTTACTCCACAGAGGGAATGGTGACCAGTGGGGTGACACAAGGATCAGTGCTAGGTTCAGTCATCTTCAACATCTTTATCAGTGACATTACAGAAGACTTAGAAGGGAGAATGTGCCTGTTCACTGTTGACACAAAGCTCTGCAACAGGGTGGACACGCCGGAGGGTGTGAGTGAGTGAAAAGAGATCTGCAGAAGCTTGAGAACTGGTCAAGGGAGTGACAGTTAAAATTTAATGCAAAGAAATGCAAAATAATACACATGGGGCACAAAAATCCAGGTACAACATATCAGCTGGCGGGGGGAGGCTATAGAATGCTCCAAGCAGGAAAGGGACCTAGGGGTTATCATCTCTGATGACCTCAAGGTAGGGAGTCAGTGCAACAAGGTGGCAGGAAAAGCTAACAGAATGCTTGGTCGCATAGGTAGGGGTATCACCAGCAGGAAAAAGGAGATCATAATTCCACTATACATGACACTAGTGAGGCCATGCCTTGAGTACAATGTCCAGTTCTTGAGACCTTACCTACATAAGGACATAGACAAGGTGGAGGCAGTTCAGAGGAGGGCTACCAAGATGGTGCAAGGATTACATCACAAAGCCTATGAGGACAGGCTGAAGGACTTGAATATGTACTCCCTGGAGGAGAGGAGGGATATGATTGAAACATATAAATACCTCACAGTGAAGAACAAGGTGCAGGAAAACACAATCTTTCATAGAAAAAGATGTTCCAGGACTTGGGGGATATGGGATGAAACTGGAGGGAGGTTCAGAGAGAACATGAAGAAGAATTTCTTCACGGAAAGGGTGGTGGACAAATGGGACGCCCTGCTGGAGGAGGCGGTGGGGGCTGAAATGATTACAGGATTTAAGAATGTATGGGATAGGCATCATAGGATCCTGGTAGTCAGAGGAATGGGACAACCAAGTTCTAGAGAAGCTTGAAGAAGCTAAGTGTGAGTGCACATGGGCAGACTAGGTGGGCCATGGGCCCTTATCTGCTGTCAACATCTATGTATGTATACTCTGGTGAAGGCAGCAAAGGAGCGAGCATAGAAGGTAACCTTTGAGGTGCTACCATGGCCATGCCTGAATGAGAAGTAACAGTCCAATGTGTTCCAGTTCAATGCATGGCTAAGGGATGATTCAGGGAAGAGGGATTTGGGTTCCTCGAAGACTGGGGCTCGACCTGGAGTGATTGGAAGCTGTTCAGAAGGGACAGCTTACATCCCAACAAGGAAGGCAGGAGGGTGATGGGATAAGGATGGGTGCAACACATAGTTCATTTAAACCAGTCAGGGGAGTACTCAGTCCAACAAAGTACACAATTAATGTCACAAACCAGTGGGGGACATGTTGGACACCACCCATAAGACAATGTAATAGAGGCAGCCATATGAAGGGTAAATAGTTTGAGGAGCTGGGCCAGTCATTAGAAGATGATATGCACCAATGCAAGGAGTCTTGGCAACAAAATGTTGGAACGGCAGGTGTCGCTTGAGGAAGGGCAACCTCAAACCATGAATGGAACATGACCATACCAGGATAGTCATTGTTCAAGAAGGACAGGAAAAAGGGCAGGGGAGGGGGAGTAGTACTGTACATAAAGGGAGGGATAGAAGCTACAGAAATTGACAGCCCGGGATATTTGGATAAACTAGAAACCCTGTGGGTACTGCCAGCAGAGGGGAATGGGAGGCATATTAGGATTGGTAGGGGGAAGAAAGCACTAGGACAGATGCTAAGGAAGATGAGCAACCTAGGGGTGGTAGTAGTAGTAATAACACGGGATTTTAATATGCTGGATGTGGACTTGAAAGTTTCAATCATGCCACAAACTAGTAATCAGCACCTGGTAGATGCATGCCAGGAGGCATTCATAGTAGAGTTGGTCCAGGACCCAGCAAGGGAAGAGGCTCCGCTGGATCTCTTGCTCACCACCAGTGAGAAGATACAGAATGTGGAAGTCTAGGAACTACTAGGATCCAGCAACCACAATATAGTGAGGTTGGAGGTCCAGATAGGGACCACCAAGGAGGTAAATGCAGTAAAGGTATGAGATGTCAACAGGGTAGAGTTTTATGGGATATGGGGTCTGCTGGGAAAAAGCATGGAGGAAACTGGGCAGCTAAAAGGAGCAGACAAACATTGGGAGCATTAAAAAAGGAATGCTTGAGGCAGCAGAAAGCTCAGGAGTGTATCTCAAGGAAGAAGATCAAGAGGAACAATATGGTCATGACAAAAGTAAAAAAAGACCATAAGAGTAAAGAGGGCTTTCATGAAATATAAAGGAAGTCAAAGGAGGAAAGACAGGCGCAAGTACGTTGAGGCAGCAAAGGTAGTTAGTAAGAGGGTCAGCGAGGTCAAGGCAAAAAAAGAACTCTGTCTAGCAATGGGGGTGAAGCAATGGGACAAGGCATTCTTCAGTTGCATTCAAGAAAAGCAAAAGGAAAAGGGAATAGTGAGGCTTAAAAGAGAGGAAGGATGAGGTGAGGGGGACAAAGGAAAAGCAGAGATCCTAAAAAATTAGTTTTGTACAGTATTTACTGGAGAAAAGGATGTTCCACTGCAGGAATGTGGGAGGAGGAGAGAAAGAGAGAGTGCACCTGCAGCAGCACAGGCATAATAATTGGGGAAAGGTTGTTAGAAAAGTCAAAAGGGTTGAAAATAAATTAATCTATGGGACCTGATGGCCTACACCATAGGATGCTCATCAAGAAGGTTACAGAACTGACAGCGGAGTTGCGTGCAGACACATCCAACTGTTGGCTGGCAACAGAGTTAGTACCTAGGGACTGACAGACAGCAGATATGGTCCCTCTGCACAGAAGCAAAAGGAAAGATGATCCAGGGGTCTATAGAGCCATCAGCCTGACATCTATAGTGGGAATTGAGAGAAGAGCTAGTAGATGTCTTTGAGAGAAATGGGTTACAGGGCCCCAGGCAGCATGGGTTTATGAGGGGGGGAGGTCTTGAAAGACAAATCTGGTTGACTTCTTTGACTGAGTGACAAGGTGAAGTTGATAAGGGGCAAGTAGTAGAAATAGTGTACTTAGATTTCAGCAAGGCTTTTGATTCTGTACCACACAGGAGGCTGGTCAAGAAGCTAAGGGACTTTTAGGGATGGAGTTAAAACTGGTGGCCTGGGTGGATCTGACTGAGGAGAAGGACTTAAAAGGTAGTGGTAAATGAGGAATTCTCAAAAGTACAACAGTTTAGAAGTTGTGTACCAAAGGGATTAATGCTGGGCCATCCTTTTTGGTATCCCGACAACAGTGCGGAGGGTTTAGCACAGGTAGATGTGAGCACGGGAAAGGAGGGCAAAGGCAATGGGTACAGCACGGACTCGAGTGTGCGCTCTGACTGCCATACACATATCGTATCCTACAGGATCATTGCCCCCTCCACTATTGCTGCCGACGAGAGGCGTTTCTATAATAGTTAGGAGGTGCAGGGGGCAGAGCCCCCCATCATATTGTTTGAGTGTGTTTCTGTTCCCCCCACTTTCTGACCTTATTGCTGCTCACTCTGTCAAATTCTGACTTGTCACTATCATCTCTTGATGTTCAGCGACTGTTTCCACTCTGATGTGGGTGACCTGTCCTTTTCAATATGTTCATTTGCAGCATAAGGATAGGCATTAAGGGTAAGGTCTGACTCTTTGCAAATAACACAAAGATCTGCACAAGGGGGGACACAGAGAAAGGGATTAGGGCACTCAGGGAAGATTTGCACAGACTGAGGAGCTGGTCAAAGATCTGGCAGCTGTCCTTCAATGCAAAGAAATGCAAGGTGATACAAACTGGGAGAAGGAACACAAAAGTCCAGTATGTTATAGGGTAATGTGCTGGAAAGCTGGTGATCGCCCTAGATGCCGACCACCTTAGATTGATGGAACATTACCAAGTCTACCACTCTCCAATCATCCACATGAAGGAAGAGTTCCTGTCCAGGGAGATTGCGGCTGCTCAGAACCAACCGGCTCAGCTCTTTCGAACTGTAGACAGGCTGTGCAACCCAGCCTGCCTGCAGGTTCAAAGAGCCTTTTCACAAGGGGAGTGTGAAATGTCCACTTGATTCTTTGTGGCTAAGGTAGCTGACATCAGGGGGGAGCTCCAACCAGCACATTCTATGGGAGATACTATGGATTGGTGCTCCATCACCATCCCTCAGTTCTCCTGGAGTACCTTTGATCAGCTGGAGTTCAACGATGTTATGTGGATTGTCCAGGGTATGTGCCCTACATGCTATAGTTTGGATCCAGGCCCAACTACCCTGATTATAGGTTGTTATGATACTATCGGCCCGGTCCTAGCATGAATAGTTTGGTGCTCCCTTGAGACGGGTGAGTTTCCCAGCTCCCTAAAGGAGACAGTGGTAACACCCTGAAGAAAACTTCTCTGGACGCAGACTACCCTGCCAACTACAGACCAATCTCTAATCTTCCCTTTGTGGGGAAGGTGATTGAGAAAGCAGTGGCCCTACAACTGAAGAACCACTTGACCATCCATGACATCTATGAACTTCTCCAATCCAGTTTCTGAAAGAGGCATAGTACCGAGACTGCACTGGTTCGGGTGCTCAATGATCTCCAGCTGGTAAGAAATTGGAAGAGCCACTCCATCTTGGTTCTTCTGGATCTCTCATCAGTGTTTGACACTGTGGACCATGGGATTCTTCTCGAATGCCTGAGGTTCATCTGTGGCCTGTCTAGTATGGTCCTCAGGTGGTTTAAATCTTTTCTCACTGGCAAAACTCAGAGGGTGGTGTCAGGGATTTATTCCTCTGACAGAGTCTCTCTTTCGTGTGGGGTGCCTCAGGGTTCGGTGTTATCCCCCATGGGGTTCATAGTGTACATGCTACCCCTCGGAAACATTGTAAGAAGGTATGGGCTGAGATTTCACTGCTATGCTGATGATACCCAGCTCTACCTATCTTTTGCACCTGACCAGAGCTCTCTCGGTATTTAACAGCTGCCTCACTGTAATCCAGGGTTGGATGAATTCAAGCTGACTGAGGTTGAACTTGGAGAAGACTAAGGTGATGGTTGTGGACCTGGGTCATCGAATAGAGGGGTCGGGAGCAGGTTTACCATCGGGACTTTTTCTTGGAGGCTCCCAGCTCCTTACCTCCGAATGGGTGTGAAACCTGGGGGTGATTTTTGACGTTGGGCTGACACTGCAATCACAGGTGTCGGCAGTCATCAAATCTTCCTTTTATCATCTGAGGAACATCTCCAGGGTTAAGCATCTAGTTCCATCCAGTGATCTGCTTATGTTTTTTCCATGCCTTTGTGACCTCGTGCTTTGATTATTGCAACTCCCTTTATCTAGGGCTACCTGGGGTTGATATACTGTATGCCACTTGCAGCTAGTGCAGAATGCTGCAGCTCGGTTATTGATGGGAACTCCCCGGACTTGTCACATCTCTCCAGTGCTGTGCAAACTGCACTGGCTGCCGGGGCAGCGGTGGGTCACCTTTAAAGCCTGACTTCTGATATATAAAGCCCTACACAGACTGGGCCCGGACTACCTGAAAGAGCTTCAGGTTCCGTACTGCCCTGGGCGATCACTCCACTCAGCTGATGAGGTGTTGCTAGAGATTCCAAACATTTCCTTAAAATCTTCAGGGGCCCATGCATTTATGAATTCGGCCCCAGCCCTTTGGAATTCTCTACTCCATCAGCTGGAGTGCATGACCATGGAGGGATTTAAACAGGCCCTAAAGATCCATTTGTGGCATCGAGCCTACTCTATATGATAGTATATTTACCTTGAATTTTTTGAAACCCTGTATTTAACTGTTTTTATCATATCCTGTTTTATTTCATTTTATCTTATTGTCAAAGTGCCTTGATTTTTAGAAAGGTGCGTTGTAAATAAAATATTACTATTATTATTATGTATACGTATCCTAATACTAAAATCCACGATACACTATAACAAAGTTGTGGGGAAGGCAAACAAGATGTGGGGATGTACAGGAAGGGGAGAAGCAGCAGAAGGTGAGTGATGACCATCCCACTGTACAGGTCATTGGTGAGTCCACATTCGGAGTACTGCACAAGGTACTGGAATCCACACCTGAGGAAGGACTATGACAAAGTGGACACAATACAACACAAGGCAACCAAGATGGTCCAGGGGCTAGGGGGCACGTTTTATGAGGTTGCAGGACTTGGATGTTTATACCCTTGAGAAGAGATGGGAAAGTGGGGGACAGAACAGAAACATATAAGTACCTCCCATGGATAAACAGTGTGGAGGTCAAGGAACTCATCTCCTTGAGCTCAAATACAAGGACCAGGGGAGGAACTCAATGAAACTGGCCAAGGGAGATTTAAGAAAGATGTCCAGAAGCATTTTTTAATGCAAAGACTGTTGGAATAAGTGAAACAAGCTTCCAGAAGAAATGATGAAGACCAAACTGATAAGCAGTTTCAAGCAAGGATGGGACAGGCATATGGGCTTAGGCAGAAGGGGGACATAATTGAGGAGTGGAATAATCACTAGGGTCAGTGCAGACTAGTTTAAGTAGTGTGAACATACTGGATTGGCCAATGGATCTTTTTCTACTGACAGTATCTATGTATCTATGTTCGGTGCGCTCTACAGGAGCAAATCATGCATCCCCCTCTCCACCCATAGACAGATGGCCATTACAATTATCCTCTCAGTTTTTTTAATATGGGGTGTTGTACATAGTATGGCACCCATATCCACCCTTGAAAGACTGGACCCCCTTTTTCACTGCTTCTGCTGCTTCGTCCTTGACTGTTCCCTTCATGCATACCTTTGTTCCCCGTACACCTGCCTCTTATTCCCCTCCCTAGAAGTTAGGCAACTCTCTGACCTATTGGCAGAGTAGTAGCACTAATGTTCATGATGCTGGAGACCTGTCATTGGACAGCTGGCTGCAGAAGGAGAACTGAGTGTCCCAGAGAATGGTCCCCTACTCAGTGGAGAGAGGGTCAGTACTCTAGTTGCAGTGCTGTCACCTAGGTGACCACAGGTGGTAGAGCTGCTTTAGGCAGAGTGAGAAGGAAGACATTAGCCTGACATGTGACCAGCATGTCATCTTGGGAGCACCCGCACTGTACCCTGGCATGCAGAAATCCTAGAAAGCTTAAATAGAGGTACAGTTATAAGTACCAAAAGAGTTAAGGGGCATCATGATGGTTTGTTTAAAATAATAATTATAGCTTTTTACACCAAAAGGACTGAAATAAGACACAGGAGACAAGTTAACAAACAATATATAATTATTTTATTATTGTCAAATTATATGAATAGCATGAAGGAGATGTTGCAAGGTGGTGAAGTACAGCAGGATCAATTTACCTGGAAATCCAGGCATTCTCTGGTCAGGATAAACTGTGTGGGAGAGAATTGGATGTCTGGAAGGACTTTAGGGAGAGTGGTCCAGATCAGGGGGAGGTGTCAGAGTCTAGAAAGGGGGGAAAAAAGAAAACAAAATAAGGCAGATATACATTACAAATGGAAGGCTTAATACTAAATAAAAATGACCACACAACCAGGTAGAATATATTCCTTAAACATAAATGGACTACATAGTCCCTTCAAAAGGTCACGTTTTATGCAACACAGAAATCCTAGAAGGCTGAAGGAAACAAGGAAAATGACCCCAGCATCTGCAACAATGGATCCTGATATATCCAGGCTGGTAATGCCTCAAGATAAGAGATCGAAGGTAAATCTCCCTCCCTCCCCATGCAAAGGTATGCCATAGCCATATGGAGGATCGCACTAACAGGTACAGCAGGAATACAGAAGGTCAGGAGGTGCTTTAGGAGCTTCTGAGGGAGGCAAGTAGGTTCTGGAGGCTGAAAACAGGCAGAAAGAGTAAAAATCAAAGTTCTGGTTTGGAACACTCACCCTTATCTTAGCTCTTTTCTCACTTGCTCCTCTCCTTCACTTCCTCTCGCCACAACTCTCACACTCACTCACTCTCTTTCCCCTGCAAATAGTCACCTGCAAGGTAATGTGCCTTTACTTGCAGATTCTCCTTACTTTGGTCCAGTCTTCCTCCTGCAATTTGTTCTGCCGCTTCTCCTTATAATCTAAAAACCCTTCTTTATGAGTGCATGACCCACACCTGCAACTGAAACTGGCTCCCCCAGTATCATCTCCATTAGTTCAAGTTCAAGTTTATTGCAGGAAAACTCCATTAAGCAAGCTCATTCACAAGGAGGTCCTGTGACATAAACACTTAAAGTACAAACACAGATAGGTAATAACAGTATATACATGAAATACACGCTACATGATACAGGCTGGATATACATACAAGGGTACCACATAGGGTGACCGCAGGTGGTAAACATTGATATGAGACAGGGAAGCGACTTATAGGTCGCATACTGATAAATGAAACATGATGACTGGTGTGATTTGATTTAATCAAATCAAATATACAGTATTTTGGCAGCTAGAACAAACAACAGTCTACAACTGATATGGGAGGGAGGAGAGATTTGATAGAGTAGCAGTGGAGCGTAAGCAAAGATAAAGCCAGGAGTAGAAGGGGAAGGGAAAGCAGTTAATATGACAAATCAATTATACCCTTACCAGTGGATAAATATGGCACACATGGGGAAGGAAGAGACTTAATGACAGTTACAGGTGTCTTTTATTTTGGCTGAACTTAGCGATTTGTAGAAGTTTATTGAAACTGTGCTAGTTAGTTTCAGTACAGTTTGTAATTGGTTCCAAATGGAGGGAAGGGCATATGCAATAGCACGTTTACCAAAGGAAGTCTGCGTCCTTGGTATGTCAAGCATAGTCACCTAAAAAAAGACAGGAAATGGATTTTACCTCGTTAACTCCCCTTCCATCTCCCTTTCCATGCCAGCAATGTATTGTGATATGCTTTGATCAATTTTTGATAAATTATCTAGCTTTGATATGCCCTCAGATCTGTATATAGTCCCATGCTCCTCACCAGCTACTGCTCTTTCTTTTCATATTTCTAGGATGTTCTGTGACATCAATAGCACCATTCAAAGATATCCATCTGAATGGCCTGGAATGGTGTTACTGATGTCATAGACTACTCAGGCAGTATGAAAAGGGAGAGCAGCAACTGAAGAGGAGAGAGGGATTCAGGATGGCTATAGAGGCAACAAAATTAGATTATCAAAATATTAGATATACACTAAAAGGACAACTGGAGGGCATCGTTATGCATATGTTAAGCACTACCACTGCAGACTCCCTACATAACATTTAGAACGGTGACAATTTGGTAACTTGGGCTTGAACAAACATAGGGGAGAGCCTAGTTACACACACATAAATCAACAGTAAGGAGTGGGTTCCCTCAGGTTTCAATTTTGTGCCCTATATGTTTTCCATCTACATCAAGGACATGTCTGAAAAAATTAATGATCAGTAAAAAAAACAAAAACATTTACAGCTGTTACCATAATTGGGGGTCCAGTGAACACCATCATTGGGTGCCGATTATTACAAGTCAATTTAGATATGCTAACCCTGTGGTTTAATCAAATGGGGTGCCATTTGACAAGGGAAAAATTTGTGGCCCTTCATCTTGGCTCAGAAAATTTAAAATAGTGCAGCAATCAATGAAGCTGAATCAGAGAAAGACCTAAAGAGTTTGATTAATGAACGTTTCAAGCATAAAACTCATTGTACTACAGTAGTGGCAAAGGCTAATATTGTCTTAAACTGTAAAAGGAGAGCTTTTATCAACAGGAACTGAGAGGTCATATTGCCATTATCAGGAATTATTTAATACCATATCTTGATTTTTGCTCCCAGTTTTGAAGCGCTTATAACCAAGAGGATGAACAATGTATTGAACAGGTCAGACACACAACAAAAATGATACACAGAATGCAAAATAACAGCTATGAAGGCAGATTAAAGTAGTCTGGGACTGTTTAGCCAGGATGATAGGAAGCTAAATTGGCGGGGGGCTGTTGCTAATGTTTGAAATAATTAAAGATCAACAACTAGTTAATGAACTCTTTTTTTAATTTTAGGGGCAGTAGATATGAACTAAGATGTCATAGCCTCCAGCTACAGTAAAAGGTGAAATATTCAGGATGAACCAATTGAAATACTTCTTTACACAAAGAATAGTCGGGGCCTGGAACAGGTTAGCAGCCAAATCAGTTGAGATCAAAACTGCAAGCTGTTGTTAATTTGCTGTATTTGTTTTCTCCCCTGTCAGATCATAACTACCAGCACAGACAGGAGGGACAACAGCTACTGCTTTGAAGTAGGAGACAGCCCCAATGGGCCTGCACCTTCCTCCATCCTTACTACCTTGTATAGTATAATTAGTTTAGCATATTGCACACTCCTGTTCCTTCCCCTGGATTTCTGCTTACTTAACTTGCTGTTAATAGTTATTTATCTGCTGCTGTTGTAAGTGTGATGCACTGTATCTTTGTTTTATCTCTGTTTGCATTGTTCTCAGTTGCTTATCAATAACTGCTGAATTTTATTTTTCATTGCTGTTTTGAGTATGATATACTACAGAATATACCTTTAGTGCAGTGATTATAGGCTTAGGTTAATTGTTCGACAAAAAAGTCTTTACAAACATTTAATCACATATATCAAAAGGCAATAAGACATCATTTGTGTAAACAATAAGGCACAATGGGGTATGCATTGTGCTGAGATAACTGCTGCATGCCCAGGGGCATACTGAGGCACATGGCAGTAGGCCAAGTGTCTTCAGCCCATGGACATGCAGTTATCACAATACAATGCATACCCCAGAAGTGCCTCATTGTGCTTATAGAATGGGTTTCTTTCATTCAAATGTGTTAGGATTTTAAAAAATTATGTTAAAATATGCAAAAAATTGAAAACTGTACTTGTATTTTCAGTTAAAAAGCTCTTCCACCTGCTGGAACTACATGACATGTTGACTTTGCTTTAGGAAGTTTGCCCAATGTGGCATCCCTATTTGTAGTTTTTCTGAATTTGTGTATTTGTGAATACAGAACAATAAAATAAATGATTTGCCAGGATTGATATTTATTTTGTTCATTTTGTATAAAATGTAGTCATTCTTTTGGTTCTTGACATCTTTTCTTCAGTTACTGAAATGTTCAGGACTTGTGCAGTTTCTCCTCAGACCCGCTCTCTTCCCCACCCACTTGCACTGTAACAGAAAAATGAGGGGCAAATATGGACTGGTGAGAAGAATGAAGCTGGTTGTATTATTTTAATTCAATAGCTGATGTTGTCCTGTTGCTGTCATGATGTGCGTCATGGAAGATGGCTGACAGATTCGAGTGCTGTGAGTGACAGTCTGAATGACCAGTTATGTAATTTCTCCTCAACCCACCCACCCCTGCCTCCTGCTTGCCTGCTAACAATTTCATTCATTCACACAAACTGTAAAACAATTGAGGGGCAAACATGGATTGGTGCGTAGAAAGAACCATTCATTGTTGAGAGATCCTGGTGTTGAGAGGTTCTAGTTACGCCATGAGTGATCAGGAAGACGTCTGGCAGATTTCAGTGCATGCTCTTCGTGCGCAGTCTAAATGAGCATTGCAATTGGTATGCACTGCACTTTTCATAAGGGTGCCAAAAATTGGCAAGTCCTGGATACAAGTGAAAGATGTTGTTTTCTTTAGTACTCCATTATATTCCTGGTACTGTTTTTTATTTATTTCCAGGGTAATATGAGGATGTAGGGTTGAGTATGTGGGCAGGAGCCATGGCAAAGTTATGGACAGCAGCAGCTAAGTAATTAATTTAATAAAAAAATTAAAAAAGGAAAATGCATGTCTATTAGAATATGTAGCGATGGAGCACATGTGTGTGGGGGGAGGGACAAGTATGCAAAAAAGCTATTAATCACCCTAGTAATCAATATATGTAGTGCCTTACTGAGTACAAAAAATGGCTGCCAGATGCATTTGTAAACATTCTATTTTGGTGAATTGATTTGACAGTAGTTCAAGTACCAGGATGACAGTGCTCTATTAATGTATAGTCATGTGACAGGTTTGCATCAATTACAGCTCTTACAGTATATTTTCCTGCCCATTTTATAATACAAAAGTATTACCATTGTAACCCCCCTACAAATGGGGGTTCCTGAAAAGTCTTCCTTGAACTTGCTTAAATGCTTACTGCCAGGCTGGTGTCCTGCGTTTTAGCAGTTTAAATGTATTGCCAGAGAGTGCCTGTATAGCCTTGTGTGCCGTCTCTTTAAGAGCTGCGTGGATTGCAGTCATAATTAATCTGAGCAGGAGCTCTGTTAGAAGATGTACTTGTCTGCTGATCATTTGTTAGAGTAGTAATAATAGTGCAGTTTGTTCTAACCTGCCTTCTTTGTAGCATGGACAGTTCTGTTTGTCTCCATCATCTTGGTCCTGGGCTGTCAGAATGGGCCAATCAATACATTTGGGACTCTAAAATGGAGCCTGCCTATCGGGGCTTGGTGGGGCCAGAACTTGTAGGAACTGTAGTTTTGGGCTTTTGGCATCTAAAATAACCTGGAGGGGGAGCCCTTGTTGCGACTGATAGACAGATCAGCCAACCAAACCTTTTGGATCTTGGGGAAAGTCCCACACTGTTTGCAGTTTCAGTTAGATCTGAGTTGGGAAGTGAAGAAGTAACAGTTCGAAATAGTTCAAGCAGCAATCCATAGTGGATTTGCATGGGAGAACTATGGAAAGGCCTGAGTTTGGCCTGCATACCTGCCTACTGTTCCTGAGAGGGAACTTGTGCTTTTTTCAGACTGAATCTGAATTTGGAGAGCGAATTAAGCCACTGAATTGTGACCAGGCTTTAACCTTAAGAAGACTGAAGATTTGCTGAATGTGGTCAGCCTGTCAGGACTTCCAGCTACCTCTGAACTCCCGGATTGTGCAGACACTCTGCAATTGTGACCGGAGAGCCATTTGCTTGGTACAGTGGAATTTCCTTACATGTGAATGTGCTGTGTGCTTATAGTGGGTCATGATTTGGTTCCCCACTGTGTGTCTGAACTATGTTTTGTTGCTGGAGGCTGTATCCAACTCCACGGACTGAATCCATATCCATTTTTTATTTGCCTGGGCCCTGCTACACTAGCCCAGACAGAATGCCTGCTATGCAGAGAAAGTCATTGACGAGAGACCGGCCTGGGGATCAGCCCCCTGCTCAACACCTTGAACAGAAACAATGCCTCAGTGATTCGTGTGGCCCTGCTTCTCCGGGCACCGCAGCTCAACAGCCTGCTGTCTCAATTTCATCCTGCCTGTGTCCAGTATTGGGTATCATGAGTAAACATCAGGGTAGCTCCCTGCAACAATAGCTAAATCTAAAAGTGTTGTCATCTGATTGTCTTGTTGCCTTTTCTTTCATGAACTGAGCCCCCAGCTCCATATTACAAATAGTGTGTGTTGTGCATGTTGCTTTCTTCCATCACAGAGCCCCAGCCAGCTGCAACATTCCTGGCTAGCCCACCATTTTCCTACCTGGGGTACCCAGAATGTGTGACTGTGTAGGGACTCTGAACTGCATGCATAACTGTCTGATTAATACAGCTTTTCAGCAAATCAACCTGATTATGCCCCCCCCCCTTGTTCAAGTCCCTTGAATAAATCAGATTTAACTTTGTTTACATTTAACCTGACTGTGGTTCCAGTTTGTGCCACAAGTATTGTACTGTTGCTATTTGCTGTGCTTAACCTTTTTTTACAGGGGGTCCCCAGGGTCAAGCTAGAGTAACCAACCCTGGTGGTAAGTGCAAACAGTGTGGGTAATTGTCTGGTGAATACAGGTCATTGTGAAAATAATTATTGTATATTGTTCAGGCCACTAGAAGGGAAAGAGGGGGGTTACAGCGTCCCGGAGGGCTGTGCCCAGGTTAGCTTGACCACTAACAACCCTGACTGCTGGGTGGAGGCACCAGTTTCATTACCCAGGCCCCTTAACCCGCTACTAGCCAAGCAGGCAGGGGTAGTAGCCCTTGGGATAGCGCCACCTAGGGGTTACACCATTATTATATTAAACATCATTGGCCTATCTACACATCTCTAAGAGGAAGATATAATGAGGTTGATCTTAGCTATTTTTAGTTAACATGACAAAATGTAAGCAGGACATCAAAGGGTTTGGGCCTGGCTACCTATAACCCTCTTCCAGTCACTTCTGTCCTTGGACCGATACTTTTCTCTATATTTCTAAATGGCCTCCCTGCAGCATGGTCCCACTCATCCATCCAAATGTATGCCGACGATGCTGTTCTGTACGCCTCTGGTCCCTCAACTAGCAATGTGGCATCTCTCCTTCAGGAGGATTTCTCAGCTGTCCAACACTGGTTCATGTCAAATCAGCTATCTCTTAACCCAACAAAGACTGTGTCGCTTACATTTGGCTCCCAACAAAGACTCTCCCGCCAAACACCCTGTCCCTCGTTCATTACCCTCCAAGGGGCACATCTTGAACAATGCACCAGCTATAGATATCTGGGCGTCTGGCTTGACCAACACCTAGATTTCACCTCCCATATTGACTCCTTGCATAAGAGACTGCTCCCTAAACTGGGGGCACTCTTCCATAACAAAACATGCCTCCCCAAGGAAACAAGGCTCGCCATAGTCCAAAAAATTATACTCCCAGATCTGGATTATGGTGACATAGTATATTCTACTGCCCCTGCATCTACCCTGACAAGTCGAGACACCCTGTTCCACTCCTTCTGCTGCTTCATCCTCGACTCCCCACCATCCACCCACCACTGTGCGCTTTACAGCTCCCTAGCCCTGCCATCTCTCCATGACCAGAGACTAATAAATTGTGCTAGGCTTGCTGCTAAATTCTGGACTCACTCCCTCCCTCCCTCCCTACCTTGAATCTACCTTATCTCAACAACTTCCCCCTGCGTACTCCTTAAGAGGTGCTGACCCCAGACTTCTACACATCCCACTAATGCGCACCACCAAAGGCCAGTCAGCTTTCAAATATAGGATCCCCCAGTTATGGAATACCCATCCAGCCCCCATCAGACATGCACAAAATCCCGGTCAACGCACTAGACTACTCCAGGCACACTTCTCCTCCAGCTGCTTATGCTAATTTGCAGTTAGTCCTCTACTAAGTAATCATAATTTGTTCAGGAGTACTCCTGGTATGCGTTGTGTATTCTGTCTGTAATTTCTTTCCTGCTTGTGATTGCTCAAAAAACTGTACTATTCTGTGTTTGAAATCATAGACAATGTTTGCTATTTTCATTTCTGTATTTAAATGTTCTTCTATAGACATGTACCGGGATAGGCCCCCAGGTCGCATCTGGAATTGAGCATGTTGCTCAGTATGCCTTCCTGGTGAATCTCGTAAATAAATAAATCCCTCGTGATGGTATTAAATGGCCCACTTATAGGCCTAAAAAGACTCTTGTCTTCATATGCCCTTCTACTGAAATTAAAATGCTCACCCTTTCTAGCGAAGCAGCATAAACATTAAACAGAAGTAGCTCCAATAGATCAGGTTTTCATGATAACTTTGATAAAGTTACTAGATCTCAGTAATCCAATATTCTTTTTTATATTTTCTGATTCCGAGGTCATCAGTCTATTAGTTTCAAGTTTTCAAGTTTTATTGTTCAACCACAGGCCATTACAAAAACAATAAATGTTTACAACTGCTCATTGCAGACAATAAACAGGTACATAGCAGATAAATACTCCTTACAAAGACAGGCAATAAATAGGCACATAGCATCTTTACATACAAAATATTGCACATAGTCACACAGTTAATATTTTTATTCACAGCTGTTATTTTCTTCCAATGTCTCAAGACAGCAATGATATAATTTGCTGCAATCAATACCTCATCAGCTGTGAAAGGATTTAACAATATCTCTAAGCAATCTTTTAGAGAGTTCTTTTATCTCTCTATAAATGCTCTAAGGAAAATACTTCTCCATTTTAAATACAAAGGGCATTGGAACATTATGTGAAATAAAGTTCCTACCTAACCCAAATTACAATAACATTCTATGTTTTTGTTTTCATTTAAATTATTATATCTTGCCTCTGTTGGCTTAAGACCAATGCAGGCCAACCTGCATTTAGTAATTATTTGTTTCTTATAAAATGGGCAAAACAGATCCTGTGATCTGATTGGTCAATAGCTGTCCAGACCTGTGTGGTAGCTGTCCAGTAACCACACAAGTCAGGAAACTGTAAGTGCAGGAACTTGTGCCCTACCTAGTGACCAACTGCCATCTAAGTCATCAGTTTCAGAAAATATCAGCTTGTTTTCCAAAGACCCTACTTCAATACTGCACTCATGCCTGACACAGCCAAGAACTTCAAATTACCTGTAGAGCTGTGTTTTGTCCCTGGAATGGCATTTGATGATCTGCCTCTTCATCTCGATCCCCACACTAACAAGAGCCAGCAGCTGCATGGTAACCCAGACACAGCACATTCAGTGACCGGTAGAAAGGATGAGACCACAGGGCACGTTTGGTCCTCTAGCACTGTGGCTTCAACAAAAATGTTGGTGACTCCACTTCCTTTGAACTCTCACCCCCACAGAACTGACAGATTGGTCAGTTTCCATAACCCAGCAACCATCAGAGACAGGAAGAGGGAAGTTCATGAATTGTTCCTGTCCCTGATTAGCATATGCTGGCATATCTGAAGTTAGGCTACAAAAGGTCAGGAGGGAGGATGTGATTTGCCAGTGTTCCTCTGCAGCACGGTCACTGCTTACTTCAAATCACATTGAACCTTTGCCAATGAATTGAGAAAATGTCCCTATTAATGGAAATAACCAAACAACTATTACAAATAGATGTTAAAAAATAAGAAAGTGATGTGGTTGTAAACATTTAAAAATGTCCCTATTGTCTGCAGTTATGTCAGTATATGTTGAAAGGGGACTACTTTGTGCTCAGTGCCTGTAAAGTAATGGGAGTTTTAAATTAAAAGTTTGCTTTACATTGTCACCTCTTGAGTCTTTTATTTCTGGGTCCACTTTATAAGTGTAATAACACACTTCAGGGTGTGCGGTTATTGAGTAATTACCACACTTACCCATCGGGTTGAAGGGCACTCGGCTAATGCCTCGTGCCTCCAACCTGGGGGTGGCGTGTGGTAATTACCCAGTAACTGCACACCCTATCATGCTTATTGCTTATTTATCTGGCAAGAAGGGAAGCTATAAATATGGTTCACATCACGCCGTCTTTTATGATCAGCATACCATTTTGAAATTTTGGAATTTGACACTTTATGACTATCCCTTACTTTAAGTGCCATAAAATTATGTTATTTAATAAATGAACTAAACTAAAGGATGGTGAAATTACAATCTCTTTTAATGAGTCTTCCCTTTACACTGTTTGTTAGCAAAATTTTTTTAAGATTTTTGAGCCAAGGGGAACTACTTGGATGGTCTAACCATTTCACTTTTCTTGCAGACAATGATGTGTCCTGATGTTAGAGTTATGATTCATTACCCTTATCCAATAGCAAACCATCCTTGAGTCAGTTATGGCTTTTATGGGGATTTTACCCAATACAGCTCTTACAGGACATGCCAGCCAAGTTTTACAAAGTTTTAAAAGTTAGCGACAAAATAATGAAAAGGGGATCTCTACTTCATTTCATACATAATATCCCCATACCTCAGAGCTGTATAACATTATTGGGTTAAGTTTTGCATAACCTACTTTAAGTGCCAGAACTACTGTGGCACCACCATAATGAAAGCTAAAGCATAATATAGCACTAGTGTTGTGTCTTACTTTTCGTATTTGCTTTTTCAAGTGTCTTGACCATTTGCCATTTACAGAGAACAGTACTCCTAAATATAAGTACTCTTAAAGTGCTGCTATTCTAGTTTCATTCATTCTGAAAGAATATGCTTTTCTCCTTCCAGAAATTATTATTTTGGTTTTATCGAAATTCACAAAAAAATTGTATTTCTGACAAAGTTGATGGAAAATATTCAATTTATGTCAAAGCCCCACTGGGGAAAGTGAGAGGAGGATCATGTCATCCACATAATCCAATCCTGGACAGGAAAAGTTCATTACATTACAGGAATGAAACTATTTAACATCTGGTCCTTGTAAGATTTCATGAATATATAAATAAAGTAACAGTGGAGCTAATAAACATCCTTGTTTTACCCAACAATTAGAACTAAATGGCTGAGTGAGATAACCTAATAAATCATACCTAATATATGTGCTATTATTAGAATTAATTGTGCAATGGGTACTGATAAATTAATTCTAATCCTCTGTTAGATTATCTTCTAACATAACAGTGTTCTATCTATGGAGTCAAAAGTCACCTGTAAATAAATGAAGGCTGCATATGTTTTTTAATCAAAATAAATGTTTCTATTATATCAGCAAGAGTAAAACTATGGTGTAAAGTAGCTGAATTATGCCTAAAACCTGCTTGTAAATCAGACAATAATTTATTGTGATCAACCCAATATTGCAACTTATTTAGTAGAATTCTGGAGTATACCTTGGAATAGCATCTAACATGATAATGGGTCTATAATTCTTGAGTTCTCTCATGTCACCTTTTTTGTACAGCCATGCTATTACATTTGTTTTCCAACTTTCAGGAGTATATTTATTTTTAAGACATTTATTAAATAAGTTTGTCAGCATGGGGACCCAAACGTCAAGGTGCACTTTATAAACATCAACAATAATACCATCCATACTAGGAGCTTTATTTGATTTAGATACAATTTTGGCATATTCTACTTCTCGAAAGGAAAATATTAATGGCACAAAATCATAATCCACACTTTTCTCAGAGCTACTTTGTTCCTGTACAACTGAGGAATTAAAAACAATTTTTGAAAAATAAGTAACCCAACTGGCTGTAGGAATTGATGATAAAGGGTTACTTTTATAATTACAGGTACCTTTTGCCACCATAAACCAAAAAGAACATGACTCATTGGATTCAATAAATATAGACATTTGTTACCATAAATTCTCCTTGAATTTCCTTTTTTCTTCTGCCAATGTGCACTTATATTGTTTCCTGGATTTGTTAAACTGCAGAAGGTTTTTCTTGGATGGATTACTTTCTGTTAACCTTACCAATTTTGTACATGCTTTTTTGCTGCAATGCACACATGATTAAACCAGGATTTAATGGTATTGTCTGAGGGAGATTCCCTGAAAATAACACATAGACAACTTCTTAGTGAGTGCTCAACTGGCAATTAATTTATTTTATGCATCACTTCACCACCTTTACTTTGCCACTTTAAAATTTACATATTTGCAAACATTCCTTTTTCTTTCTCCACATTATCTATCATAAAGTCCAACAGTTGATAGTCTGTTCAATCACATAGTTCATCTGTCTTTTGTAAATGTCTCTGGTTCTCCTGTCGTCTTCTCAGGGTCCAGACATTTGTAAAGCCCGATACCCCTTCATCCACTTTCTCTTGAACAGTCTATTGTCCATTTTCTTCTCAGGGTCTGGATGCTTGAAAAGCCCAATACCCCTTCTCCTAGTCCCATTGCTGCCCTCTCTTTGGATCCGGTTGCTGGCCCCCCCATGTTGTTACTTCCTTAATTGTATGCCTTCTTTTTCATCTGCCTCCACATCCAGGCATCTGTGCCCCAGCCCATGGATCTTATCTGCCCTCTCTTTCCACTCCCTCATTTTATTTTTCTCAAAAAGTTTCCACTAGCCCATCTCCAGCTTATGCAATGGAATGATGAGCTTTCCCCCCACCCCATCCTTCTTTTCCCAAATTTCTACACTATCTCCCATTTGTAGCACATATGTTGACATCCCCTGGTCTCTACCTCCCTGGGTTGGTAAATGAAATGTCTTATGGGCTATGTATGTTCTCCTTACCCACTTAACCATGCTTCTGCCTGCCTGTTAATCCTTTTCTTAGCCTGCTCCACCCCTTTTATGTCCCTGGCCTGCCGCCAAACCATCCTAGGTGCCATTTCTGACCATGCTGTCCTCACCTGTGGTCAAAACTGCTGAACTGCCCCTAGGTCTCTTAGCATTTCCTTGCACAACAATTCCCATAGTCGATCTCCCAAATCATTACCTCTCAAATGTATTATTAGCCGGTCTGGCTGTGGTCACTTTTTCGTCAGCTCTTCCAAGTTTGGCATGATCTGTACCCACCTCATGCCCCAGATCCCTTTCCACTAAACCATCACTTTTAGTCAGAGTCCTGCCCTAGCTGTTTTTCTTCCCGATGGAGTCCAGCCCACATCTCTGCCCAATATATGTAATAATGCCAGAGGATCCAGACCTACCTGCTCCTTCCCTGCCCTGTGGAATACAGAAATACAGAAATACAGAAATACACAGGTTAGACCATTTTTCTCACATATCTCCATATAGCAATTAGCACACCACCTTCCACATTCTTAGTATGTCCCCAGTGTGTTGGCAGACTAGGAACTCCTATATAGCAGTCAGGCTCCAACTGACATGTTTAGTCTTAGCCCCCACAGCACCAGTTGTCTCAAAACCCTGTTTGCTGACACAGAGTGTCCTCCTTGCAGATTGATGACTTCCACTACTGCTCTATTGTCACACCAAAACATTATCTTCCTGTTAGTTAAGAATTCCCCCCATGTCAGCACCACCACCCATATGGGAAAATCTCCAGAACTGTTCTGTCCTTCAATAGCCCACTCTTTCCAAGACTCTGGCCAATGCTTCTACAATCTACCTCCCCCTAAAATATGCCTACATTCCAATAGACCTTGATCCATCCATGTATAGGTCCAGATTGTTATTTGCTAGCCACTCTTTCTGCCAGAATGTGACCCCATTGTAGCCTACTAAGAATTGCTGCCACACCTCCAGATCCTGCCTTATCCCCTTTGAAATATCCACCCAGTGGTGGAGCAGTTTGGCCCCTCCCCAGTTGCCCTGGCTAATCTTCTGGTGAAACACCCTCCCAGGAGCCACTGCCCTGCATGCAAAATTCAAGTGCCCCAACAGCTGTTGTACCAGACCCAATGGGACTCTCCTCCTCTTCTTGACCTCCTGTATTAGTTCCTTGAGTCTGAAATTTTCTGATGGGGTAACATAGAAACATAGAAACATAGACTTTGATGGCAGATAAGGACCGCTAGGCCCATCTAGTCTGCCCATTTCCCTACCTACAGGATAGGCCATAGATCCTATTTAACCAACAGCCTATATCTTCCTGCCCCCCACAAGAATTGCCTTATGTCTGTCCCATGCATTCTTGAATTCTCCCACAGTTTTAGACTCCACAACTTCCTCAGGAAGGCTGTTCCATGCATCCACTACCCTCTCTGTGAAATAATACTTCCTCACATTGCCCCTGAACCGCCCTCCTTCTATCTTTAAATTGTGTCCCCTTGTTCTTGCAAGTCTCTTTTTCTGAAAGATGCTACCCTCTTGGACTTTGTTGATTCCCTTGAGGTGCGAAGTTTCTATCATGTCCCCCTCTCCCTTCTTTCCTCAAGGGTATACATATTAAGCTCCTTTAGTCTCTCCTCATACGGCTTCTCTTGCAGACCCTGCACCATTTTAGTTGCCCTCCTCTGACTGCCTCTATCCTGTCTATGTCCTTGGAGATGGGGTCTCCAGAACTGGACACAGTATTCTAGATGGGGTCTCACCAACTGTCTGTACAGAGGATAACAACTTCCTGTTTTCTGCTGCTGATGCCTCCTATACATCCCAGTATACCCCCGGCCCTCCCTACTGCCTTCTCACATTGCTTGCTAACCTTAAGGTCATCTGATATGATTACCCCCAGGTCCCTTTCCTGTTTTGTTGTTGTTACTACCTCCCCACCCATTGTGTATTCTTCCCCTGGGTTCTTGTTTCCCAGGTGCATTATTTTGCACTTTTTTGCATTGAATCCTAGCTGCCATACGTCAGACCATTCCTCCAACCTTGCCAAGTCCCTTTTCATCCTTTCCACGCCTCCTTGTGTATCAACCCTGTTGCAGATCTTTGTGTCATCTGCAAAAAGGCATACTTTTCCTTCCAGTCCCTCTGCAATGCCACTGATGAAGACATTAAAAAGGACTGGACCCAATACTGAACCCTGCGGTACCCCACTAGTAACCTGAAAACCTGTTCTTCTACATCCACCTCGATTCCCAGGAATTCCAGCTTCCTAGCTGGACCTTTCATCTTCCCTTCTGCAAGTGGCCCCCCCATCTTTTTGCACATATGCTCAAAATCCCGGATCCTTAACTTTGTCTCCTTCCGGCTCTCCCCCACCAGCAGGAAATCATCTAACTATTGTATGACCACATTGTGCCCATATCTTTTCCCAAATGCCCATTTTATCCAAGTGCTAAATGCCTCGAACTTCGCATAGCTGTGGAACAGCCCATAGGCATTGCCTTGTCAAAATAGAGGAACCCTTGGAAACTGAATCCCAACAGGTCATTGTCTTCCTTCCTGACTGGTATTAGCTGACTCAGTGTTGGTCTTTGTGAGCCATGCCCCTTCCTTTACTCTAATCAGCTACACCACCTGTTCCAATTTTGCTTAAGAAACTGTGCTACATTCATCATTCATCAATGCCCCCTCTGGATATGACAGGTGATGGATAAGCCTAAACTCCCCCTGTCACTTCTTTGGCATCAGCCCCAATGGTGAAATACACAGATTGGGCAGTAGGTAGCACACTCACCTCTGAGGCCAGGAGATCAGAGGGCTGTGGGTTCAGTTCCCACATCTGGCACTTGGGTTAATATCCCAGTACTTACACTGTAGTGCAGCATGAGAGGGATGCTGCATTTCTGAGGTGCCATCTTTCAGATGAGATGTTAAACCGAGGTCCCATCTGCCTGGATTGGTGGTAGTTCAGGTGGATGTTAAAGATCCCATGGCACTTATTGAAAAGAGATGGGGAATTTCCCCGGTGTCCTGGCCAAATTTCCCTCATTCACTAAAAATACACCAACAGCTTAATCTGGTTCAAGGTCAGTTGGCATTCATCTGTATCCCCCTCCCCCGGGTCGTGCCTGAAAATAGGCAGGATTTGTCTAGTGCACTTACCGGTCAACAAAAACTAAAAAAAAAAAAAGTTGGGGTCTGAAATGGACCCTCTATCCTCCCAGCCTCTGCTTCCTCCCTTATTTTCCTTTCTGCTATATCTTCTTTCCCTTTAATGAGGCCAAGTTCTTGGATCTCCTGCTCCTTCTAGCCCCCTGATATTCTAGACTAAAGCCCCTTTCGGACCCCTCCACTAGCATCTTCCTTGCCCTCACATCTGGATATCCTTTTATCCATTCTTTCCTCACCTCCAGCTTGATTGGGATCCTGGCTAACCCAAACCCCCCCGGTGCCCGATCCTCCCTCATTGGCTCTCCGTGCCACCCAACCCATACCCTTGTCCTTACCACTCATGCCTCCCTCAGCCTCAGGTTCCTCAGCCTGTTTCTGGTCTGGCACCTCCCGTGGTGTCCTTTTCTCCACTGGGCTCTTCCCAGAACCCCCTACTGGTGTCTTCCGTTTTTATGAAGTTTCCGCCACTTCCTTCTGCTTCACTGCCGCCAAACAAACCCTTACCAACACAGCATACCCTTCTCCATCAGGCTTTTCCCCCGTTGCCCCCTTTCTTTGTGTATTGTTCTTGTGGCCTTGTCTTCGGGGACCTCTCAATCCTCCTCCTCTTTCACACCGTCCTCCTACACCCTCCCTCTGACTCTGGCTTTATATATTGCTTCCCCCTTTTTTCTACCTGTCTATGGCCTGTGTAAATATATATACCTACACATAAACACACTGGCCCAGATATTCAAACTGTGCCAGGTTGTGGCGCAAGCCTGGGCGCAGCTCAACTTGATTGCGCAGGGGCATGGACTGGGCGATATTCAACGGAGCTGCGCCATGGCTCAGCATTGTTGAATATCACACCCTGGTCACCCGCAGTGTGCATGGTGCAATGGCACTGTGCCAGCGCCAGTGGCCAGAGTGGATCATGGGGATGCGCTAGAACAAGTTCCATTGCGCTAGTCGCAACTACCGCGATATTCAAAAGTTGACATGCAAATGGGGCCATAATGTATACAAGGTGCAAATGGGGCCATTTGTATGTCATTATGGCCCAATTTGCATGCAGATGTGTGGATCCTCGATGACTTGCACCTGGCGTCCTGCCAGGCAGCAGCCGTTGGGGACCGATGCCCCCTGCAACGCGGCAATGTGCCCCACAGCCCGATCACGGGCTTCAGTAAAAAAAGAAATGCATCCTATATCCCTGGTAGTCCAGTGGACCACTGTCTGCCCAATCGCGGGCTCCAGTAAATTAAAAATGAAATCCTATATCCCTGGTGGTCCAGTGAACCTGTCTGCCTGATCATGGGCTGAAGTAAAATGTAAAGGAACCCATATCCCTGGTGGTCCAGTGGATCTGTCTGCCCGATTGCAGGCTGAATTAAAAAAAAATCTATATCCCTAGTGGTCCAGTGGACCCCTCTCCCCACCCGGCCACTGATCCCCACCACACCTCCCCCTGGTCAGCGGCGGATAGCAGCACCCCACCTGCCTGCTGTCACGTTGCCCGCCAACTGACACCGGCCCGGTAAGGGCTGCTCCATTGGTCCACAGCATGAGCTGACAGGCAGTAGTTTATGACAGACACATATTCCAGATATGTGAATGGATCCATCACATATCAGGAATGTGTAGTACGGTGTGGGCTGCATGCCCATTGGCTCACGCTGTGGACCAATGGGTATACAACCCTACCAACGGTGTCAATCGGTGGGCGGCAGGGCGGCAGGCGGGTGGGGTGTCGAATGGACACAAGACAAAAAATTACAAAAATAGACAGCATGAACAAATCAAGTAGACAATTAGGTACAAAGCTGATTAGCAAAAACAAATAGGCAGGTACAGTACAGTGATAGTTATGGTTACATGGATTCAGAAGTGCATTAAGGATATTCTAATACAAGATACTGTAAACTGCAGAGATTGGCATCTGATAATCAATCTGTTGCTAAGTGCAAGGTAACAAGCAGGTAGTAGCCAGAGAGGGCTTTGTCACAAAGGAGGAACGTGGAGTGAGGAGAAGGGGACCAGTGCAAAAAGCAAGGTATTAAGGAGTCAGCCACCAGGGGGCTTTTTCAGGAAGGAGGACAGGAGAGAGGAGAGAAGGGGAACAAGGAAGGGAGAAAAGGAGAGAGAGGGGAAGGTCTCTAGAGGTGATGGTGGTAGCCTGCGTTTAGTAATAGCAATCACATTGGTTATTTTGGGCCAGGAGAATTTGCAGGTCTCTTTTAAAAAGGGCCAATTTTCATATGCTCCAGGATGTGGGTGGGGAGTTCATTTAACCATGTGGGCCCACGGTAGGAGAGTGACCATTGTGCAAAGGAGGTTCATTTGAATGGGACATGGAACACTCCCTTAGCTGTTCTCCTTGTGACTTTTGAGGAGAGGTTGTGCTAGAACAAGGCAGCAGTGGATTCAGGGGTGAGACCTAGGAGGGCTTTTTTACCAATCAGGCAAGCCTGATACCTGACCCTGAGGTACAACAGGAGCCAACCAGTAGTGGAGTAGAGAGTGCAAGTATGAGTAAGATGTTTGGCCCCAAGGACCAGGCAGCAAGCCTTGTTGATTAGTAGTTTTGTGCATTTTAGAGATGTTTCAGTAGCAGCACTGTAAATGACTAGTCCATAGTCTGTGATAAACAGTATAGAGCTACAAGTTACTAGGCTTAGAGCCTCAGGGGTCATGGCTTGCTTGTGCTGATAAAGGATGCCGAGTTTAACATTAGCAGATTTGATAACATGGTTTATATGGTGTGTGAAGGAGATGGAGTCATCTAAGTGAATTTCAAGGTACTTGAAGGTCCTGTTCAATGGCATCTCCTTTTTGGCTTAGAATAGACAGAGGTTCAGCATTCCTTTTTGCATGTGGCATAGTGAGGTGCATAATTTTCATTTTTTTATAATTTAGTAGAAGCCAATTTTGAGAGAACCAGGTTTCGAGCATTGCAAAACTATGCTGTAGGTTTTTTGAAATTTCTGCTGTGTGATTACCAGGCACTGCGATAACTGCTTCGTCTGCATAGAGCAGCATCTTTGCAGGGCAAGCACTGGGGAGGGAATTTATAAAGAGACTGAAGAGAAGTGGTCCTAAGATCGATCCTTGGGGGACCCCCAGAGTTACCTTTCTGGGGTCAGAAGTTACCCCTCTTATCCTCACACACTGCGTCCTGTGAGAAAGGTAGCTGTTAAGCCAGGAGACGGTATCTACTGACAGGCCAAGGGTCATTAGGTGCTTGAGCAGGATGTGCTACCCATTTGAGGTTTTCTGAGACTCAGATCCCCAGATAATCATATTGTTTAACCTTTTCAAGTTTTGTTTAATTTATGTATTGACTAGCCGTCTTATTAGGTTTCCTTACAACCATAACCTATGGTGTTAAAATATGTATATACATAATTTTAAATGGTAACAGTTCTCTTTCAAGAAATGCAGCTTTTGTTGTAGGCCCAAACTAGAGACAGACATCATATACAGTAAGGTGTTCATGTAAGCAAGACAGCTACAATGTTCTTTGAACAATTTTGAATTATATAAAATCTCTTTATTTCTTTATTCTGGTATAGAATTTATGTAAATGTTACCAGCTGAGTTCCTATATTCACTCTGGTCCATTCTTCTAGAACCCTTGCATAACGCAGTAGTAGAAGCTGATCGGAAAGGAAAACTGCCACCCTCCATGAAGACAACAGTGATTTCTCTCATTTGCAAGGCAGGCAAAGACCCACTACTGTATGGAAGTTACCTGACCTATCTCTCTCATTATGCTGGATGGTAAAGTGTATGCCAAGGTACTAGCTATGAGGCTAAAAGAGGTTTTTGCAGAGCTGGCAAATAAGGACCTGCTTGGCTTCATTCCACAAAGAAGAGGCATGGATAATACTAGGTGATTGCTAAACCTCATCTTGCAAGCAGGGCAGCCTCACCCCCCCAACAGTGCTGATCTTACTTGATACGGAGAAGGTATTTGACACGGTGGAATGGTGTTACCTCTTTCACACTCTGAACACCTTTGGCTTCAGGAAAAAATTTCTTGATTATGTCTGTACCCTGTACAATGGAGCCACAGCATCAGTCACCATAAGTGGGCTTGCCTCACAACCATTTCAGCTGGGAAGGGGCACCCGGCAGGGCTGCCCACTCTCACCACTGCTTTTTGTTCTAGCTCTAGAACCTCTCCTGCAGGCAATCCACCCACAGAACAGCATACATGGGGCACAGATGGAGGAAGAACATAAGCCACTAGCATATGCCAATGGTATCATCTCCTTGCACAACCAGAGATGTTGATGCCAGCAGTACTGGGGCTGCTGGACAAATAGGGACAGCTCTGAGGTTATAAGGCTAATGTCTCCAAAGTCACTGCTTTTCCTCTCCAGTGTGGCTGTGGCCTCCTTGATGAGCTTTTGATGGTGCCTGAAATCAACAGAGAGCACCCTAAAATATCTCGGCATTAATTAAACACGGAACACCGACGGTATTATCAGACCTAATCTTCCCCCCTTTCAGCAGAACTAGATAAGAATTTTACATGGTGGGGCACATTGCACATCTTTCATTGGGGGAGAGCGCATGCCTTCAAGAAGATGGCTGCCCCCATATGCTGCAATCTCCCCATAAGAATCAATCTTGAATTCTTCAAAGCCGTGCAGTGGAAGATGATAAATTTCTTGTGAGGTAGAGGGCCTACAGGAGTCAATTACCATAAGTTAACCCTGCTCTGGATCAGCAAGGCCTCAACCTACCAGCCTTTGAACTTAAGAGCACAGCATACATAACATTGCTGCTTTCTCAAGCATCCTCTGTGGGGGGGGGGTATACAGCTACAGCCCAAATGGGTGGCCTATGAATCATGTCTTGTGGGGTCAAACTTACACACAGGGCTTGTGTTTGGGAGTCTAACTCTAAACCTGATGAGGCACCTGACACTGAGACCACTGGCTGTAGCATGGGCTCATAGTGTCAAGCTAAAGGGATGGTCTTCAAACCTATCTTTGACTTTCCCTTTGTGGAAGAATCCTGCTCTCATAATAGGGGGAGTCCCTATATACTGGAACAGCTGAGGTGATAAAGGTAAACATTACCTAGGCCAAATCACTGATACTGGATTAAAGCATCTGAAGTCTTTCAGCCAGCTCCAAGCAGACTTCAGCCTGGGCAAAACCCAGCATTGGCAGTATCTACAGCTCCAACATGCCTTGGGTGATATACTAGGGCCCAAACACAGGTGAGGGCCCACATGGCCTGGAACATATTACTCCAAGCTCCAAAAGGCAAAACTTCCAAAGTCAGCACAATCTATAAGAAGCTACTGGATTGCTGGGTGGATCCAATGGAATTGCTCAGGAGAAAATGGAGTGCTGAGCTCCAGCTGGACATCACAACAGAAGCACAGAGTAAATGCTGGCGGGGCCTGATAGGAGTGATAAGGGACCCAAAAACTTGTTTTACCTAATTTAACGTTCTCCACTAATTTCACTGAACTCCATAGCAGCTACACAAATAGGAGCTACTGAGCTCGGACAAGTGCCAGAAATGTACCAAAGCAGGTGGAACTATAACCCACATTATCTGAGAGACTGTCCATCATTGGTACTTTACTGGGAAGCAGTGGAGAAAGTTTTCTTGACTCTTTTGAACAGGCATCTCACCTCCATGCCAGACCTAGTAATGCTGGGCATTACAGAGGCAGTGGACATGGACCTGGGAATCCCACTGGCACAACAGTAATGACTGCAGAATGCTCTGATCATGGCCAAAAACATTATCCTCAGACACTGGAGAGACCCTATGCCTTCCCTCCTCTCAGAGTGGCTTCTGGAGCTAGGAAAGGTAGCCAGTTACAGAAGGGCCCAGTATGCGTGCTGTGACAAGCTGGATTTATTCACTAAGACATGGGGAACCTTACTGAGTTCAGACCATTGCAGAATCCCTCCAGGCCCTTATATACTACATTACTTGATGGGCACTAAGGGACCCAGTTATGGGGACCTCACCTGCACCCAGTCCTCCATGTTTGCCTGCCACACAATAACATACCACTAGGGTACCATTCACCTTTAAACATACTATATAGACCTAACCTTCCCTCCACCCCACCCCACAACTTAACAGGCTTCATCAAATATACAACTTCCCTCTCCCACCACACTTTTGTTCTCAAGGAAGGTTGATATAGCTCTGGCTCGACCACTCCTTGAAGTCCAGTATTGATGGTATGCCATGTTTGCGTCCTTAGGTGCTTCATGGCTTATGCTGAACTTAAACAGGATAGTCTGCCTCTCACTCAGTAGTTAATTTCCCTTTTCTTTTTACATGTTAGTTCTCACATTTTAACTGTTGATACCTGGAAGCAAGAATACAATGGTGTTCTATAATGTTTAGAGTTGTGTCTCCAAGGGGCCTTGCCCTGGCCAGGATTTTTTAACAGTTGATGTATATATTTTGATCTCTTTATGGAAATAAACTTTGAATAAAAAAAAAAAAGAAATTGGACATACATTAAGGGATCTGTTGATGATCTCTTGAAGAGCCCTTATTTATATGTATTGGAACAATTGTTGTACCCTTCCATGAGTCTGGAACCATTTTCAAACACCATACATTTTTAAACAGGTGAGTTAAATTGATGCCCACCAACATGGTTGTTTTTTATAAATGTCTGCAGGAAGCAGATCTGTCCCTGAGGCTTTATGCATCTTTTGGGTATCTTTGCCAATATTACCTCCTCCATGGAACACAGGGGAAATGCATCACCATCCCAATCTCTTTCAATAAGCAGCAGTTGTTCATTATCTTGATCATGATGGGCACTCTTAAAGAATTTGCTCCAACTGATGGATGAAAAAAACTGCTAATACTGTATATTTCTTACTGGATTTAAGGTATCCTTTCCTACTAGCTATCAGAAAACATTTGAGTCATTATTAACAAAATTCTGGTATGAGGCAAAGGTTCTTTTTTGTACTTTACATTTATTTAATCATTTGCTATTCTCCACTTGGCCTTACACCTCTTAAACCTTCATGGGCTGGAATTGTAAAGGCCATGCAACGTGCTTCTTAAAAGCTTTCTAAGTGTACCATGATTCTTGAAACAGTAAGACTTGACAAGATTTAATAAACTCAAGGGGCCTGATTCTCAAAGGCCTTAGAGTGGCGCAAGGTGTCTGCATCAAAGTTTTCTGATGCAAGTGGCACCTTGCATCAAAAGATGTGTCAGAAGCTATTCTGGAAAGCAGACTCTGTCAAATGCAGGCTGCATGTGCCAAAGGGGGCTTGCACCAGCCTTGCGCACAGAAATGGGTCATGGCATGGTGCTAGGGAGCTTGTAGCAGAGGCAAGCTGCCACATCCCTTAAATCAGTATTCTAAAAAACTCCCCCAGAGGACAACTGGGTAAGTACCATTAAACCAGCCAGGGACTGGTCTAAGTGTACTTAGGTGTCCTCTGGGGGTTGTGCCAATGTGACACAGTCTTGATCCCAATGTATTAAATGCTCCCCCAGCCACTATCCTCTGTTCTGTAATATAATAAGTTTCCTGGTAGTCTAGCACTCCCCAAGCCCCCAACCTCTGTTCTGTAATATAAGTATTTCCCTGGTAGTCTAGGGCACCACCACCCCAGCCCCAATCCCCGATCGTACAAAAAAATCTTCCCTGGTAATCTAGGACACCTCCCCCCAGCCCTGATCTCCAATCCCAATGTAAAAATGAATAAATTCCCCAGGTAGTCTACTGGCCCCCCCCCCGCCCTGATACCCATCAAAATATGAAACAACTCCTGATAGTCTACTGCTCCCCCCACCCCCCACCTCAGTTAGCAGTGCCCCACCACCCCACTCCCCCCAGAGCCAGCAACCGGCACAGTCTCATATACCTCCATGGCTGGCCATCAACTGAGCTATTAATGAGTACGTACTGTATACAGTATGCACTCGTTGATAGCTCAGTCAGCAACCAGCCATGGAGATGTGAGGAGGGCCATGCTAGTCGCCGACTCTGGGATAGGGGAGTAGGGTGGTGCAGCACTGCCAACTGGGGTGGGGGAACCTCTAGACTACCAAGGAAAGTTTTTTAATATTTTTCATGGGGATCAGGGATCAGAACTGGGGAGACCATTAGACTACCAGGGAAATGTATTCATTCTTACATGGGGCTCAGGGATCAGGGCTAGGGGGTGCTAGCCACCAGGCATCTGTCCATGGTACTATTGCCACACAGCTGACCCACAGCTTGCTGCAAACCTTCCTGATGTACCATCTGTTTGGCTCAGGGCCAAGTTTGCCGCAAGCCATGAGACTTTGATGCCAGGATGCTACCTAACAGAGAATCAGGTGCAGGGTCCCTGACGCATTGGTAATCAGTGCAAGCCACCTTTGGCGCGATTTGTGCAAACATTTTGAGAATCAGGTCCAAAGCATTCAGTATTATTCAACTTTGGTAAAATACCTACTACATTCCAGCTATACATTCTCAAAACTCCCTCCATCAAACTATTCTGAGTTTTCTTAATGTCATGCTTGAGTTTCATCCAGGACTGCATATTGATTTGGGGGTAAGTATTGCAATCACAGTTACTTGTTCTCTATCAATTCTGTTTTCTTGCATTCTCTTCTCCATTTCACTGTCTTTTGAACCCAGTTCAGTTTGTACTTCCATTGTTTCTTCATAACAATGATTAGAATCTCTAATTGTTCCATTTTAGGTGCTTCCTACCACGCTGCCACAACACCATGTGGTACTAGCAGATAATTCAGATAAAAGTGATGATATGCCCAGTAGTAGTAAATAGACAGAAAATTGCACAAGGAAAAGGAGCAGAGAAGAAGATTTAAATAGTAGCTTAGACAATGTCTGGGTTACTGTTGAGCACAAGCGGCAATATAAAAAAGGCCGTAAAGGACAGCTGTTCACAATTCCATTACATAATGGATTTACACCCTTGGCCCACATGAATGATGCTAATGATAATTCCTCCAATTCTATGACCTTCAGTGACACCAACCCAGCTTGTCGTGCAGCCACAACTAGTAATAACAGCGATACATTAGTGGGCACTCGAGCATTAATGCAAATGCATAGCCAGCAGTTGATTACTCCATCTACGAGTTATGAGACTTCAACAGGAGTTGCATATGGGCCTCCTACTAGTCTAGTAGTAAATGAACTATCAGCAGCAGTTGAGGAAAGTACTCCCAATGTTGGTACACTAATGAGAATGGGTAAGGAGGACACTGCACCACCATTAGACATTAGGATTAACGTGGAAGGGGTTATGGAAGAGGGCAATATGGGGAGCCTGCAAAGTCAAATTTATGTATTGGGAGAATCCATTGTCAAATATACTGAGAGGTATTCAGCTGGGAATAACAAAGAATTTATAACTACAAGCTATTTCTCTGGGGCAAAAATTAAAAACATTGAGAATATGTTACCCAATATTATAACAAAGGGTGAACACAGGCTGATGGTTATAATTCACACTGGCACTAATGACATAAATTCCAAGGAAGCGGTGGACATACAAAATGATTTCAAGAGTCTGAATGCTACCCTAAAACGCATGAATTGTGAGGTTTATTTTTCAGCAATCTTACCAATCCTGAGGGCAAGCTTGCACAAGCATTTAAAAAATCAAACAAATTATCAACTGGCTAAGAAGATGGAGTATGCAGGAAGGAATTAAAGGCATTTCACACTGGGAGGAATATGATGTAATGTATAGATACTGCTGTCAGGATGGATTATATCTTAATAAGCATAGAAGTAGAAAACAGTATGCCAACCAAAGGTCGAAACCCCTACGTCGAAATCCCCCACAGAGACAATTTCAACAGGTTTCGAAATTGTCACTGTGGGGGATCTACAGGCAAAATTTCACCCTTTCACCATGTGTGCCCCCCTTCAAATCAACTCTGACTCTGAGCTGATAATCATTTGGAATGGGGTGTGTAGGGGGTGCAGCCCCCCATGTGAATGGTTCAGGGGCACAGCTCCCCCCCAAGAGAAACACCCCAATGTCAGACAGGTGAAATTTCACCTGTCAAAATTTGGGATCTCGCTATGCCAAACGTCAACAATGATGTTGTCACATTGGCATAGGTAAGCCATAGAAAACTTGGTATCAAATTCAGAAGTTACATTGACACATTTTTAAACTTGGTGCAAAGGGGGTGAGGACAATCATTAGCAAGAGAGATAGATCAAAAGAGAAATGGACCAATCATTCCTTTTCAGAGAAACAAGAAGATGTTAAGAATTCTTTCGTAAAATGCCTGAAGCCTTAATTTACAAAAAATTTCAGAATTACAGGCTATACTTTACAAACAAAATATTGACATATATTCAGTGTGTGAAACTTGGTGGGACGATAAAATGACATGATCACAAAAAATTCCAGGATATCAGATTTTTCACAGAGATAGATTGGATAAGAAGCGAGGGGGTGCTGCAATTTTCATAAAAAAATGGAACAGAATGCACTGTTACAGACTTGATTAACATCACTTGCTCATTATATTTATTTATTTGCTTTTGTTTACCAGGTAAGCACAGTAGACAGCCAAGTGCCTGTTTTCGGGTGTGACTCAGGAGGATTACAGGGTACATACAGAGCATCAGACAGAGACAAGGTAACATACAACAGCATCCGGCATAACAGGTTGATAGGTAGATAACAGAATATGAGACTTCAGGCATAATAGTAAATAGGAAGAAAACAGCAATATACATAACAGATTAAATGGTAGAATAACAAAATACAGTCAATGTCAAAAAGGCTTATGATATGGGGTAAGCCAAAAGGCCCCCTATCAGTCGAGTTGGGAAGAGAGTGCCTCAGCTGGGACCTATATGGCACACAGACAGACAGAGGCCGATTTTAGGAAGCTCCACAGGGAGGCTTTGAAGCATGAATTGGAGGGAGAGAAGTGAGTTAATGCAGGAAGGGAGTTCCACACACTTGGCGCGTGGACGGAGAAGGCCAGATCCCCAGCAAGAGTCAGGGTTTTTGGAACCAGGCGATCCTGAGCAGCACTAGATCTTAAGCAGTAGGCTGGGGTTCTGTGTTTGAGGGGAAGGGCAAGTGTGAGAGGGGTAGCCATTCTGACGATGTTGTCAATGAAATTGCTGAGGACAAAAGCGTGGTGCTTTTCAGGGGGGGAGCCATTCCAGCCATGAGTATAGCTCACAGTGATGCATAAGGCGAGGTGCAGAGAGCGCAAAGCAGCATATATTGCATGCGGTGTCCCATTTTGTGAGACTGGATTTCAGGACGAGGCAAAGGATACGAGCCCATAGCAAAGCATAGGTAGGAGGACCCCCCTGGCTAGTACAAGCCGTGTGGCTGGGGTGAGGGAACTTTTTGCTCTGTAGGCAAGTCTGAGCTTGCCGTTTGTTGCCTTACATATATTCTGAACATGCAGGGTGAGGTCCGGTTGCAGGTCAAGGGTTACTCCCAGGTACTTGACTGAATCCACAGCCTGCAGGAGGGAGCCATTAGCTCCATAGATATGAAGGGGAGTGGGGCAGGTTTTAGTTTTGGCCAAGGAGCCAAATAGCATGGCTTGGGTCTTTTTCAGGTTGATGGTCAGCTTATGGCCCTCTAGCCAGTTTTGGATTAGCTCAAAGTCAGAGTTTAACCTGGAGTTAATGATAGTGATGTCCTGGGAGCTGGCCAGGATGACAAGATAATTTGCATAGAGGATGGAGTGCCCATGGGTTATGATGGAGGGCAGTTCATTAATGAATAGGGAAAACAGAATGGGACCAAGCGTGGATCCCTGGGGACCCCACAGACAGCTGAGGAGGGGTCAGAGAGGGCATGGTTGAAGGTGGTGTATTGCTGCCTGTCCGCGAGGTAGTTGGAGAACCAGGCATAGGCAGGGGGGAAGAATCCAAGAGACCGAACAGTGGAGCAGAGGAGGCAGTGGTCAACCCAGTTGAAGGCCTTGGAGAGATCCATGAAGATGGCTCTGGTAAGTTTGCCTTGATCGACAGCGGTTCTGATCTTGGAGGTAACCACGGCAAGTGCAGTAGAGGTACTATGCCCTTTTCTGAAGCCATGCTGAGCAGGGGAGAGAAGTGCATAACTCTGGAGGTAGTGGGAGAGCTGAGAGGCAACTACCTTATTTAAGAAGCTTACAGATTGCAGACAGTATAGCAATGGGGCAGTAATTCTTGATATCTTTAGGGTCACCTTGTTTGAAGACAGGGATGATCTTGGCATTTTCCATATGTGAGGGATGTGCCCCGAGATTAGAGATGTGTTAAAGATGTGAGTGATAGGTCAGGCTAAGAGGGGAGCCCCCAGGCTGAGCAATTTGGGTTCAAGGCTGTCGTGCCCCACTCTGGTGAGGTGGGAGAGACCAGCAAGGAGCTTCTGGGTCTCCATGACAGAGACACATTTTAGATAGAAGGACGGTCAGGGGGTATGTCCGCTCAGAGACTTGGGGGCAGGGGACTGGGACAACGGGGAAGCAGACAGGTCAGAGAACATGGAGATAAATGCATTGGCGATAGTAAGGGGGTTATTGCAGATGACCCCGCCAATATGCAAGTCGGTGACCTGCTCCCTGGCAGACCCTCCGACCAAATTTTTTACATTTTGCCAGAAACTCCTTGGATTTCTGGCTAAGGATAGCAGGGAAGATTGGCAGTACTCACTCTTGGCAGTGCAGATGGCTCTTTTACATATGTTTCTGAGCTGCTGATATTCTATGAGGTCGTTATTGTTGCAGGAGATCTTGGATTTCTCCCAGCATTTGTCCCTACTCTTCATGAGGGAGAATAGTCCACCATGGAGCCACTTAGTGACGGTGCCCCTCACCCTTCTTATTGTGAGGGGGGCATGTTTGTTTTGCAAGGGGACAAACACCACAAGGAAATGGTCAAGGGCTGCTGCAGGGTCGTTAGAGGCTGTGACCCAGGACCAGTCAGCTTGTCGTAGGTCAGCAAGATAGTCATTTAGTATAAATTTTGAATAATCTCTCATCTGGATCACTTTACTGGGGATTTTGGGTGAGAAGATAACCCATATGCAGTAGGTTGGGGAGTGATCTGATATGACATCGGGGAGAATACCTGCGGAGACTATTCTGCCTGGTCTATTGCTCAGTATCCAGTCGATAAGGGATCCTTTCTCCGCCGGGAGGAGAGCCTTGTGGGTACCGTAATGAGCTGGCTGAGGGCAAGGCCTGAGAGTAGGGGCTCGTATTGCTTAGTATTAGGACCCATCCAATTGAGGTTAAGGTCCCCCAGGATTAGTACCTTATTGGAGCCAACCTTGTTACTAAGGCAGTCGAGTAGTGAGGAGAGTCCTAGTTCTCCTCCCTTTGGAGGATTGTAGGCACAGACCAGGTGTACCTTTTTTGTATTCCCTAGCAGGAGAAGGGCATGCAGAAACTCACAGGCTGGGGATGTAGGGGGTGTATGATCAACAGCAGACACATTTGGTTGCACCTTATAGTAGAGGAGCACACCGCCCCCACGCTTGTTTCCTGCCCTATCTTGTCTGGTGAGGCTGTAGCCCAGAAGGGCATAGAAGGAGTCAGGGATGTGAGGCTTCAGCCAAGTTTCTGAAATCCCCATAATATCAGGGTTCTAGTGAGCCATCCAGGCCATTAGTTCTGCTAGGTTGTAAAGGATACTGTGGACATTCAGGGTTGCCATTTTTAAGCCTTTGGCAGATAGCCAGGTGGGGGGGACTTGAAAGAGGGCAAGGTGGCCTGAGGACCTTGATTTTTAGCCAAGACCCAAGCTGGTCCAGGGAGGGCCATGGCGACAGATGTGAAAGCTGCAGATATAAGCGTGGCACCGGGTTAGGGAATTCCCAAGAAAACAGCACAGCAGCCAATGTCAACAGGGAATTTGCTCAGGTAGGTTGTGTGAGTGCAATATACAAGCAGCATGTCCTTGCTACAGAATTTATTTCTAAGCCCCAGGAACAGTAGCACAGGGACGTGGCTAAGGGCAGATGTCAAGGAGGCTCAAGGGAGGTTGCTGTAACAATAGCCAAAGAACTACCTACCTACTGCTCAAGGACAGCGTGTGACCTTAGAATACTGCTAGGTAGCGATACCACTGGTGTGCAGGATGGCAAAAATGCGCTTATAGAGTCCAGCTATAGGGATCAAAAGCAAAGCTACTGAACACTAGTATGTAAGTAAGTAATCACAGCCAAACATTCAATCCTCTAAGCTAGTTTGAAGCATGCTGTTGCCTAGGAGTAAGTAAGCCAGGAATAAATTATTAGTCAGGGGAAAAGACTAAGTGTTTGAGACAAACTGATCGCTATTTGAGGCAGTAGGGTGGCCACTAGAGGCGAAAGCAGATAAACCGCCTATGGAAAAGAGGGCTGATAGGTTTAGCAGTGCACATGACCCAGCCTATATAAGGCTAAGTTCAGCTAGGGTGGTGGCGAGGGTGGCGGGGCCTCTCTGCACTCCAATGTGATCAGTGCTGGCATCTGAGAGTTCCAAGAACAAAAGGCTGCCATTCATGGCTGCAGCATGGCGTACCTGAAACACCAGGGCTTGAGGATTCCACGGGGGTCTGGCTTGCTATGGGGGAGGCAGGCTCCGAGGTACTCTTGAGCTACTGAGGAAAGAGGAGAAGTGAAAGACGTTATATACGGAAAGCAGGTAGGCTGTAGGAGGAGTCAGTTCAAAACTCTAACTTTATAAGAGGGTTACTCTTTAAATTAACAGCAGTTTACAGGCTCTCCAGCTGCAGTGAGCTTAAGGTAAATCAGCAACTCTAACTTTATGGAAGGATTACTCTTTAAATTAACAGCAGCTTACAGGCTCTCCTGCTGCAGTGAGCATTAAGGTAAATCAGCAGAAACACGGCAGCAGATCAGTAAGGCACCATTCACTGTAGGTTTAGTTACAGTTTAAGGCACCCTTCCGAACTGTGTAAAGATGAGCAGATTTCAGGCTCTCAGTTACAATTAAGGCAACCCTCCCGAGCTGTGTAAAGACGAGCAGATTTCAGGCTCTCCTGCAGCTGTGTGCTTCCAATACATTTACAGGAACCTTCCGTGAGAGTTTAAAATTGCAGAAACCTTTTTCCGTGTGTTAAATACAGTTTAGGCTCCCTCACCGAATTTGTGCAAAGACAAGTTGATTTCAGGCTCTGCTGCTGCTGTGTGCTTCAGAATAAATATACAGAACCTTATGTTGTAGGTTTACGATAACATTAGGGCTCCCTCCAGAATAGTGCCCAAACGTGCAGATTATTAGGCTCTACTGTTGCTAAAGCTAACTTACAATTAAGGCACCACCCCAGTTTTAGCAGAACACTGCAAGAAGTCCAGTAAATAAGTGAGCCTAAAATACTGTCAGCATTGTTGTGTCGATGGAGGTGGTGTGGCACTCTCAAAACGGCACCAAGTTTGAATCTCTGCACTCCAATGTGATCAGTGCTAGCGTCTGAGAGTTGCAAGAACAAAAGGCTGCCATTCATGGCTGCAGCGTGGCGTACCTGAAACACTGGGGGTCAAGGATTTCACGGGGGTCCGGCTTGCTGTGGGGGAGGGCAGGCTCCGAGGCCCTCATGACCTGAGTCGCTCTGGATCAGTATATGAGGTAAAAACAAGAATAAAATAAATACAGAAGTATATTATAGACCACCAAATACCATTAGGCATACAGACATGATTGTTAGAGATGAAGTGAGGAATATGGTTAAAAAGGGGGACACGATCATCATGGGTGATTTTAATTTCCCCAATATTGATTGGAGCAACATGGCAACTAGATCTGGAGGTGATAAATGCTTTGTAGATTTACTGTTGGAACTAGGACTGGAACAAATGATTAACAAACCAACTAGGGGTCAGAATATACTTGATCTGGTCATAACTAATGTTGCACATACGATAAAAGACATTAAAGTAAAAGAACCTCTAGGCAATTCAGATTATTGTGTTACAGAATATTCTTTACACTTCAGTGCCAGGAGTGCTCAAGGAAAAAACATTATTAGGAATTACAATAAAGCAGATTTTCACCAAATGAAGGAAGAATTAAAGAGGTGGAACTGGAGAAAATATTTTGATTCAGAGACAGCAGAGGAAATGTGGGTTATCCTGAAAACAAAGTTGCTGGATTTAGAATCAGATTATGTACCCACAAAACAGTTGTGTAATAAGAAAGGCAAGATTCCAGTACGGTGCACTAGGAAGGTAGTAAATCAGATCAAACGGAAGAAACATGCTTACTTTAAAATGAAAAAGGAAAATGTAGCAAACAATACTGTTAGTTATAAGGCCGAACTTAAAAAACTCAAACTCCTTATAAAATCTGAATGGGAAAAATTGGAATTTAGGTTGGTCCATGTTAAGGACAATAACAAATTATTTTACTCATACATTAATAGTTTAAATACATTCAATAATTCTGTGGTTCCTGTACTATGAGATGGAATTGAAATAAAAAACACAGACGAAATGACAAAAGCATTTAACAAATATTTCTTCGAGGTCTATAATCCAGAATCCCAGATTAAATTTAGAAAATGAATAGAACCTAATACACCGTCGGAACATTTTTTCTTCTCCAATACAGAGGTATTAATATTATTAGATTAAATAAAACCCAACAAATCCTTTGGGACAGATTTATTTTACCCAAAGATAATATGCGAGCTCAAAGCAAAGCCCTACTTGTGCATCCATTGACATGCATCTATAATAGATCTTTTGCCTGTGGTGAAATCTCAACAGATTGGAAGAAGGTGATAGTGATGCCTCTCTTTAAACAAGCATTTGCCAATGCTGAATATTTGCTTGCTGGCATTGGCATTGGTAGTGTAGAAGTTACAGAGCTACATAATAGGAATGGCAGTGAAGTATTGAACCGAAGCCAAACCCACCACCACCCTGCAGAGAGTGACAGGCATTGGGGTGTGCCTTTGGGTCATCAGGCATAACGGCCACGCCATTTCACCACACCCTACCCTGCAGACACTGACAAGTGTCACAGTGTGCCTTGGGGTCTTTGACCCTTATGAGCACCCTATTCCATCAGGAAATATGGTGAGATGGGTGCGGTATAGGAGAATGGGGTGAACTTTGGGGCCGAAGAGTCCAAGGCATACCTCGATGCCTCTCACTGGCTGCAGGGTGTGGAAAGATATAAGCATTACAGGCAAGAATCCCAAGTCACACCGCTGATGCCTGTCATTCTCTGGGTGGGGGCGTTATGGTTTGAAACGTAACACCTCAAGCGATCGTTATTATTTCACTCCAAATTTTCAACATGTTTTTTTTTGACCCCACCTCATGAACAGTGGCAATATCAGTTTGTTAGCAAAGCTGCTTATGCACAGTGACTACGGCATTTAGCACAACAGGTGCAAAACACATTCCAAACAGGATGTGAAAATAACAGCTGTACTGTTCATGGGGAGGTGAAAATGGCAATGTTGCAAATCTGCAGTAAAATATTAAAAAACTGGTGAAGTCACAAGGCATAGAAACTTTGAACGCACACCGTAATGTAATTAGTTTGGGGATTTTTACAGCAGATTGTCAACACAGGCATTTTGGGACCTCCGATCATGAACAGTGTCACTGTGATTTTCTTTAACTGTCCCGAACAATGATTTCCACAGCGACCACGATCTCTCTCGCTGAAAGTGTGAAACACATTTCGCCATGTTGTGAAAAATGACAGCTGTACTGTTCATAAGGAAGTGTGGAAAAATGCCACTGGTGAAAATCTGGACTGAAAATATTACAAAGTCATGAACTTATTTAGGGTGCGTGGAACCGCGCAGAATGCTCCACTGACACAGTCATTTTAAGCGGACTTTGTCACCACCAACATAGCCATTTTAAGACCTCTGCTCATGAACAGTGTCACTGTGATTTTCTTTAATGTGTCCCACATTGGCTTTCAAGACACCGACTGCACCATTGTGCGCCATATGTGCGGAAACACATTTGGGCAACATGTGAAAATGGCTGCTGTACTGTTCATAAGGAAGTGTAATAAAATGGCAATGTTGAAAATCTGGAGTGAAAATATTGAACATTCGCAAACTTACGAGAGTGCGTAGGAACTGCACAATGCATGCTCGTAAAACAGTCATTTTTAGGAATTTTTTCACCAAATTTTCAACGTAGGCCTTTTGAGAGCCCACCTTATGGACAGTGGCAGTGTCATTTCGTTACTCAGTCCCAAAAGGTAATTTCACGCAGTGACTGCAAAATCACCCTTCAGGCCCGATTAACGCCATGACAGTGAGAGCATTCATGAGAAGGGTCCCAAAACCCCATGTTGAAAATTTGATGCAAAATTCAAAAATGCCTGAGATATGCAGCAAAGTTGAAAAACACTATCTATCCCATTATTACCGCATTTCCTCAGTTCGGGTCGGCTTTGAAGAGTGCAGACGTGTTCCCGTCCACTCAAGATCGCCGCGCCAGAGTCCGGCAGGGTATGGGGTGGGGTGGGAGGCAGGTGCAGTGGTGGTGTGGTGGGGACAGAAACAGTGAGGGACCGCTTTTGTGTTTCAGGGTTGTTTTTTTAGAAAAGGATGATGACGGACGCTTGCCACGCTGGGGTGGGCTCCCAGTGTGGCACAAGGACAGCTGTTTGGGGGTGTGGAGCCAACGGGGATTGGGCAATCTTCACATGAGAAGATCTGCTGCCATGCTGGGGTGGGCCCCAGCATGGCACCCTGTACTTTGGGGGGGACAGTGGAGCCAATGGTACTGGCACCCCGTCAGCTATCGATGTGTAGCCAAACTGGTGTGGGCACCTAGCGTGGCATGTGGAACTCTGTTTGAGTGAGTAGCACAGCCGACGGGATTGGGCACCCTTCGGCTATACAGTATGTGCATGGGGGCGTAGCACGCAGCATGCGGCATGTGTATGTGTGTAGGGGAGCGTGCATGAGCAGGCCACATCTTATCGCTGCTCACTGAAGCATAGCTCCCCCTTTCAACTGTACTCCACTGCATTTTCGACTGCTGACATAGACAGCTCCAGCAGCCATTGGAGAACTACGGCTGCGCCTGCAAACACACTGACTGAATTGGAAGAGGGCTGCCACACCTCCAAAAACTCGGATGATGGCACTATGTTTCTTGCACATGTGTGCAAACAAACATAAAATGGGGATAAAAAACTAATGGCCAATCATAGACCCATCAGCCTAACAGCTGTACTTTGTAAAATTGGGGGAAAGTTAATTAAAAATAAAATTGAACAGAACATGTCAGAATTAAACATCCAAGATGCAACTCAACACAGATTAAAAAAAAATAGAGCTAGCATAACCAATATGTTCTGCTTTTATGAAAAAGTTAACAAATGTTTACATGAAGGGAGCTCATTTGATATAATTCACCTTGATTTTCAAAAAGCATTTGACAAGGTTTCTCATTCAGTATTAATAAGCAACATGGAAATGATGAGGTTAGATACGGGAATTATAACATGGGTTAATAATTGGTTGAGTGGTAGATCTCAAGTTGTACGTATAAAAGGTGTTTTATCAGATGAGGGTCCAGTGACAAGTGGGGTGCCACAGGGGTCTGTTTTGGGCCCCATGCTGTTTTCACTTTTTATTAGTGATGTAGATAACAACTTAAACAGCTCCATAGTAAAATTTGTGGATAATATTAAAATTGGGGGTACAGTTACATTCATCAAAGATAGACGTAACCTAGTAAATGATCTAATTAAGATACAACAATGGGCACAAAAAATAAAGTGGCATTTGGCATTGAAAAATGCTCAGTGGTTCATTTAGGGAAAAACAACCGAAGCCAACCATATTATTTAAATAATAGTCTAATCAAACAGGTAGAGACAGAAAGGGCTCTGGGAATAATTACAGATAAAGATTTAGGTCTAGATATTCAAAGCAGATGCACTGCACATCCCAAGATGCGTCAGCACAAACCAGAAGATGCGCTGCGGTGCAATATTGAAAGAACAGGGATGCACAGTACAAAGTCGGATGCGCCTGAGCACAAATATAATGTATGCAACACATGTGCAAGGGGCATTCCCATGAATGTGCCACACAGCCACATATTCAGCAAAGATGAGCTGCACATGCGTGGCACAACCTGCAGATGCGCTGCACAAAGATAGGCATATAAAAGCATGCCTAAGTGCAGTCCACCCACAGGCAGAGAGCAACATAGCAGCCATGGATGGGACAGCTTTCCTTATGGCAGCAGTTATGAGGGGGAGTGAGGAGATGGGAGGAACAACAGCGTGGACGTAGAAGGGCCCATAGACGGTATGCCCAACAGAGAAGGTACCGCACTCAAGTCACATTTCACCACCTGAATGACATGGAGATTGTGGGCCGGTACAGACTCAACAGGGCACTGCTGAGACAGCTCTGTGAGCTGCTCCACGATGACCTACAGACACCAACACACAGGAGTCACGCCATAACAGTGGAGACAAAGGTGAAGCAGCAATGTTCCTGCTTACCACAGGCAACTTCCAGATGTCGGTGGGTGACACCACTGGCATTTCACAATCCGCCACGTCCCGTCTCCTCATCCAGTTCCTCACTGGTCTGCTGCAGCATGCTTCAGAGTACATCAAATTTACAAGCACACAGGTAGAGCGGGCAGAAACCATGCAGCAATTCCACAGGGTGGCATGCATGCCAGGCATGCTACGGGCCATAGACTGTACCCATGTGGCAATACACACACCACCTTGCCCAAGGGGAGTGGCATGCATCAACAGAAAGGGCTACCGCTATGTAAACTGCCAGGTGGTGTGCAATGCCACAGTGCGCATTATCAATGTGTGTGCCATGCACCCTGGAAATGCAAATGATGCCAGCATTTGGCACCAGTCGGCCCTGTGCTGCATGCTCAAGAGTAGGGGGATACCCTGCAGCCACCTAGTGGGTGAGTGGGGCATGACAATGGGCCCACACAACACACAGTGGCACACAATACAGTGTGCATAACTGCTGTGTGGGAAACAGACAGGGCCTGCCATGCCAAACAGGCAAGCAGCACCATGGGCCACGTGTGCCCACTGCATTGTAAACCACATGTGGCAGGTGTGTGCTGGGTGGGAGGCTATGTCCGGGGACACACACAGCAACCACATGTATACAGGCATGCAGTGGCACAGGGCACAGGCCCAACACAGGTGCCACAGTGCTACAGAGAAGCACACCTGGGCAGGACAGTGGCTGTCACCAGCAGGGGCAGGGCACGTGAACAGAAGTGCCTGGCCGTGGGAGGCCATGGCATGCCAGGCACGTGCCCTGCATGCAACTCATATGCAGCGTACACACTGACGTGATGATGCATGCATGGCCTGTGTGCTGTGGGGTGGGAGAGTCAGGGTGGAGGCCACACAGAGCAATGACAGACATGTATTAACATAGGGCTGTAGTAAACCTTTAAATGACAGATGTACACATAATGCTTTCTCTCTTTCACAGGTGACTGTGCATACACCCTATAGCCGTGGATGCTCACCCCCATATGCCAGTCCACATCCGTGCTGGAGAACCAGTACAATGAGGCATATGCCAAAACATGCAATCTCATTCAGCATGAGTTCAGCATACTCAAAATGAGATTCAGATGCCTGGACAGGTCTGGCTGTACCCTACAGTGCAGCCCAGAGAAGGCCTGTGGCATATTCCTGGCCTGTTGCATGCTACACAACATGGCCATAGACCATGGAATCCATGTCCAGGCTGAGTTGGGTGACAGCTCTGAGGATGAGGGGCACAGGCAGGGGGGTGGTCAGGAATGCCATGACCATAGGGACCCACAGCTGGTCACCAGGGTGAGGCGGCACAGGGACATGATCATGGAGGAGCACTTTGGAGACCACAGGTGGGTAACAGAATGGGATAATGTGGGGTTGGGCAATGTCATGTGGGAATGGGATAACATGTGAAGGTTGGCAGATGTGGCATGGCTGCCAGGTCCACAGTGGCAGAGGTACACACACATGTAGGTGTGGCCAAAGTGGAACAGTCATGTCCAGGCCTTCATGGGGCACTGCGGTGTTTGGTATGGATCAGTGAAAAATGCCCGCACACATGCACAGCGGACACACATGGCTGTACTCATCACACCCATGCCAGAAAACACAAAAGCAGTGCCCCCGTCACAAGCCCAGAATACCACACAGACAGCATGGATGTGCAGGCCACAGGCCCAGACCTGGAAACAGACAGCAAGGTGTATGGGCAAACAATGGCTGGATAGTGAATGTGCTATGACAACTGCACACAGGTAGGATCACTGTGACCTACCATGGCTGCCATGGATACATGAGCGGCCACGCCCACAACATGTGCCCCCCTCTGGGGTGGCAACCACATCGGCAGGGAACCCAACCATGCTAGCAGGGGTAGACCTACAAGACCGTGACCGTGTGTTCATGGGTGTCTCGTTGCCAAAGTCCAGATGGGACCCAGGGGCATTGAGGATACCTGAGGCAGGGGATGGTATCAGAAGCTATGGGGCCACGCTACGCCATGAGGCAGGAGTGCTGGTGTCACTAAGAGGTGTGCACTGGGCATTCCTACTCCGCAGGACGTGAAGGCAGCACAGCCTACCTCGATGGCCTGTGCTGTCCTCCTGAAGCATGCGGTCATGTCCTCTTGCAGTTGGCAAATCTTGCCAACAACGTCCACCCGGAGTTTGCGTATCTCGCCAACCAACCGGGAGTGGCCCGCAGAGGCATGGTCATCCATGATGCCCACCTGCACACACACAGGCCCTGACATGCCTCCCTAAGTGCACCCTGATGCCCTGCAGAGGCCTGCAGGAGCCGGGTGTGCTCATCAAACCCATCAACAGGGGACCTGTCCTGTGGGTGGTGCCCATGGGCGGGTGGTGTACCGGCCTGCAGTGCAACATCCACGATCTTCGGATGCTGCATAGCTGGCTGCTGTTTGGGTGGGGACTGTGCATGGGCAGGCACAGTGAGTCCCTGTACAGTTGCGTCATGTGCACGGGCAGTACATTGCTACCGCACAATGCCCTGCTGCTCCAGGGTGATGGCACCTGTCCCCACAGCCACACCCCGGAGCTGGCCGCTAACAACCACAAGTGCGGTAGTCATTGGGCCATCTCAACTGGGGCTGTGTGTGGATGCAGGGTGCCCCACCCTGTCCATTGCAATCTGTGTGGCCACCTGCACTGTGGCAGTGGCACTGCTGTGTGTTGTCACCTCAAGCTGCGTGGCATCATCAACATCATCATCCTCCATGGCAGATGCCAGCACTGTGAGGTCATCAGGCAACTCAATGTCAGGCAGGGTGCTCAGACACATGAATCTCAGCAGGTCCTGGAACAGGCCATCCCTGCCCACACCAGCCTCAATCTCGGCCAATGTTGATGGCCTTGGTTCTTCCTCCACCTCCTCCACCAGTCCTTCTGCCTGCATGCCATGCCCTGCAGCTCCCTTGAGGCATGATGGCACTGTAAAGCAGACAGGTATGCATGGTCAGGGCAGCATTTCCATGGATGTCCATTGACAGGTGTATATGGGGCAATGTGGCATGAAGCACAGTTTTGCAGACACTGCCACACGTGGCATGCACCAACACTGTGACCTATGTCACACATACCACCATGCGATGTATGCATTGCATGATGAAGGGCCATGCACACACAGTTTTGTGACATGAATGACCACTGAGTCATGGCTGTGCACAGGCCCCCCCCCCAGGCAATGGGCACATCTGCCTGTGTGCGGGCACACCAGCAACAGTGACAGTCCACAATGGTGCATTGCACCATCTTGTGTTGCTGACGTTCAGGAACATGGCACATGAACACTGGTGGACAGTGACCACCACTGGCCACCCCACCTCAGCAAGCAGATGTCCCTGGTGTCACAGCCAGTCATGGCAGCACACACAGGCTGCATGGGGGACACTGCATGGCCATGGGGGGGACGTGCAATGGTGGATGCACTGCATAGCAGCATGGTGGCAACATGTGCATCCATGTGTGGTATACCCTGCACACTCAGGATCACAGCACACAGACAGACAGACAATGTGACACACACATACTCACAGTGCTGTGCAGGGCCTCTGCTTGTCTGGAAACCACCTCCAGGGATACCATCCACAGATGCCCAGGACAATGTGGATGCGAGCACCTCCTCCCATGCAGTTAGTGGTGGCACAGTGTGTGGCTCACCCCATGTGGCTTGCAGGAATGCCCGCATGTTGGCCAGGCACTCCCTGGTCCTGGTCTTTTCACTATTCATGTGCTTAATACATTCCTGGGTAGTGTGGTTGTACACTCCATGGGCATTCACAGCCTGTGCCACCACAAGCCATCCCAGTGTCCTCTCCTGCTGCATGCCTGTCTTCCCTGACAGGAAGTCCTCCATCTGGACATAGGCCTTGACAAGGGCCCCCAGCTCATCATCCATGAAGTTCGGATGTCTCCTCAGTCTCACCTCCTCCTCCTCCTCCTCCACTGCCATCCTAGTGCCTGTGGGGTGGAAGTGTGACAGCCATTAGAACAGTACACAGTAATACTGCACTGCTCCCAGGCATGGAGTCCTCCTGGCCAGAGACCCATAAACAGTGTGGGCTGGATATTCAAAAGGGTTGCGCCATGTGCAAGTCCGAAATTGCACCATTCTGCGATATTCAGCAGGAGGCAGTTGCGCCACTGAAAACAGGCTGAGCAACAGCGCAATGCAAATGAAGGCATGCGCAACCGAAGGGGGTGGATCCCTGCATAAAGAGCGCAATGCAATATTCAAAGGGTTGCGCAATGCGCAATAGCGGAACAGCCGGAAGGTGCGCCACAGCGGAAATGAGCCAAAATAAAAGGCTCAGGAAGAGGCGAAGAACGGCTACAGGGATGCCAAGCGAGACAGACAGAGAGAGACAGACAGCGACAGTCCAGAACAGGGCAGGCAAGGGAAGTTGTGTGGGCCATAGGCTGCAGAGGCCAGCGGGGTACCGGTGCAGTGGAGGTAGCAGTCAGGACAGCGGGGTAACAGAGCAACATCAGCCAGGGGGTCACAAGCCAGGGAGATGGACAGTGCCAGCTTCCACATGGAAGCTGTAATGAGGGGGTGAGAATGCATGCAGCAGGGGACATGGCCGTGAAGGCCTGGTCAGCTGTACACCCCCAACAGGGCAGTACCAGACCAAGATTAAGGTTTTGAGCTGTACACAGAAGTAGATTATGGCTGGTACCGCCTGAACAGGGCAATACTGAGGCGGCTCTGTTAGCTGTGCAGTGATGTGATGCAGGCACCCTCACGACGGAGTCACGCTCTGTCAGTGGAGACCAAGGTGACAGCCTGCATGTGCCTGCTCACCACGGGCACCTTCCAGAGGCCGACAGGGGACACCACAGGCATCACACAGTCGGCCATGTCACGCATCCTCACCCAATTCCTCAGCGCACTGCTGCCACATGCTGTGGAGCACATCCATTTCCCCAGCACCGCTGCAGAGCGTACAGCAAACATGCAGGAGTTCCACAGGGTAACACATATGCCTGGCATGCTGGGAGCTATAGATCTGCACCCACGGGCTATTCGCGATGCCACCTGGCTCGATAAGCCACATATAGGAACAGGAAGGGCTATTCCAGTGTCAACTGCCAGGTGGTGTGTGATGCCACTGGGCGCATAATCAATGTCTGTGCCACACACCCTGGCGGAGCACATGATGCCTTCACATGGTATCAGTCCGCACTGTGCCATCGATTCGAGAGTGGGGACATCCCCACAGGCCATCTAGTGAGTGAGTATGCATGTAGGAATTGCAAACGTGGGGCAAGGGTGGGAATGCCACAGGTGCTATGGTAGTGGCACACAGGGATATTGGCAATATGGACCTGAACATGAAACTTATCTCCACCATCTCCACACAGGTGACAGCGGATACCCACTCCATCCCTGGCTGCTCACACCATACCGGCGCCCCATGACCCCATCGCAGCAATGCTATAATGAGGCGCATGCCGCCACACGCAACATCATCGAGCGGGTGTTTGGGATGCTCAAGGCACACTTCCGATGCCTAGACACCTCCGGCGGTGCCCTACAGTACAGCCCCTCAAAGGCCTGTGGGATATTCCTGGCCTGTTGTATCCTGCACAACATGGCCAAAGACTGTGGAATAGCCATTCAGGTCGAGGAAGGGGACAGCGATAGGGACGCCAGCGGCGCTGGTGATGATGGTGATGAGCAGCCCCCCCTTGGACGGCGGGACCCCCGACTGATCCAGCAGGCCCAGCTGCACCGGGACACCATCACGGAGGAGCATTATGCATGACACAGGTAAGTCAAGGGGCCATGTGCAACCAACACTGTCCGGGCGCAACCCACAGGCACACAGAGTAACACACCAGGGGTGCATGACGGCAAGGGAAATGGAAGGGACCAGGCACACAAACACACCATCAGGGAGGGGTGAACAGTCATATGGACATACACACACACACACCAGGCACAAAGCGTACATGGGCAGGTGCACAGCAGAGCAGGAACAGACATGGCAAACACACAGATCCACAGACCACACCACCACCTGTACTGTCCAAGGCACGCAGGTCAGATGCTGGGCACCCTTGCACCTGGTACAGTACAATGCAGGCATCATCATGCACACACCTGTGGACAGCAGTCGGATGGTGTGTAGGTGGTCCATGTGTCGGCATGATGGGCAGGGCACCCACCAGTGCACTGCCCACCATGACACACATTGCACACAGGGCAGCACCAGACAGGGCCCGCACTGGGAGACAGGTCAGTCATGTTGCACTGTTCCACGGCCACTGCGGATGCATGGGCGGCCCCGCCATGACCCAACAGCACTGGCAGGCTGAGCAGGGGCCACATGGGATGGCACCGATGGACCACCAGGGGTCCCACTGCGCAATCGCGACCTTGTCCGCACAGGGGTCTGTAGCATGCCAAACATATCTGCACCAGGGGTGCTCGGGATGCCCACAGCAGAACCCGGTGTTGACAGGCTGGGTGTCTCATGATGCCAGGAACGGGGAGTGGAGAGCATACTGTGTGGGGTGCGTGGTACAGGGGCACCTGCTTATGTGCCCAATGCAGCCACAACAGTGACCAATGCCTGGGTCTGCCTGTCAATGGCGGCGGTCACATCCATCTGCATATGGACCATCTCTGCAAGGATCAGAGCACAGTCCCTGCTGTGCCACTCCACAGCCATGCACAGTGCCTCCACGGACATTGCAACCTGCCTTTGCTGCTGTACTGATTCCCACAGCAGGCGGGTGTGCTCTTCGAATGGGTATTGTGCCACAACAGCATCCTGTCCCCCAGGGTATGGAAGGTCCTGATGCTCAACACCCCTTGAGGGTGGGTGCTGTTCACCAGGACCAGGAATTGGCATATCAAAGGGCAGTGGGCATGTGCCACCGCTGGACACTGTACCCCCAGACCTGGTGGGTGACTGCTGCTGCTGCCCCTCCAATCGCTGTGCCCCAAGGACCACTCGTTCCGCTGCTGTGGCTGCAACAGTGCCAGACACCTGCACAGCCACCGGTGCTGCCCCACCAGTGCTGACAGGCACAGCCTGGGACTGTGGCGACATGCTGGCACACACGTTGGAGCCAGCTAGGTCCAGGGGCACATGCTGGCCTGCTGTGTGTCCGTCATGGGACACACACATGTCACTGCCCATTGCAGTCCTTGCATCATCAATGGTGCAGGTACGTGCTACAGCCACACTCACAGCATGCGCATGCCATACTGCTGAGACACAGGCTGTGCACCCCCCACACCTGACTCACCGACAACAGAGGTGGCAGCCAGGCGTGCATGCTGGTGCAGTGCATGCTGGCTGGCGACAGAGGGGGATGGACCCTCCTCCAACTCCGGCAGGTCTTCCTCACTGCCTGGACCCACCACCACCATCCCCTGAAGATGAACAGGATCTGTAACAGAAAGTGAGGACATGTGAGTGCATGTGAACAACCCCCCAACACCACCGCCATGTCATACCGTGCAGTGATGGGCTTCCACCTGTCTGGAATCCACCTCCTGGTACGCCCTCAATAGCACTCCGCTGCATTGATGCAGCCAGTCGGTCCTCAGTCAGGGTCAGCTCCGCCACCACTGGCTGGCCCCGCCTGTGCCAGCACGTGCCGCCTGAGGGCTGCCACCTCTCCTTCACCCTCCTGCGGTCTGTCCCCATCTTCTTTGCATTCCTGCGGAGGCGCTGGTGGCTTCGTGCAGGTTCACTGCCCGGGCTACCCCCTCCCAGCCCGCACGGGCCTGAGGGTGCCCCCGCCGCCCACTCAGTAGTGGCTCCTCCTCCAGGTAGGCCTGGAAGAGGGCCTCTGTCTCCACCGTGGTGAAGTTCGGCCTCCTCCTCCGCCCACCATCCTCACCCTCACCTTGGCTCTGCTCGGTCATGTCAGTCTGCATGGGTGGAAGTGGACATCTGTCACTGTGCAGTCTACAGCGTTATCCCATGACCATTGGCCAGAACATCACACAGCATGCAACTCACCTCTCACCTGCAGTAACCGAATCTGGCCAGCGCAGCCCAATGTCGCACATTTATAGCGCAATGCATGCAAATTAGGAGTGGAGCAACTGTAATGAGATGCAAATCATGCCACTGAGCCTTTGAATGGCTGATCAGATGATTTGCATGTGTCGGCTGAGTATCGCGCCATTGCGCTTTGCGCAATACGGTTGAGCCGGCTGAGCCAATGGTGCAGTTCTGTGACTGTGTGGTACACTGCATTGCGCATGCCCAGGTAGCTTATGCAGGCATCTGCCATGCTGATGATGTGCTGTGCGCAATCAGCAGTCAGACCACGGCCACCATTGTGCCAATGGCGCTACAGCGCTGGTCACCATATGGAGCTGTGGCAGTACTGCGCAATAGTCTACTGTGGCACTGGCACGCAGGTGTCTGATCACCCAGGACGTGTGGACGTCCGATGGCACTGTGCGTGGCCTTGTGCCACTGACCCATGACCTTGTGCCCGACCTTTGCCCCCTGGCGCTGTACGTCTGGCATGTGTACAGCTCTATCGCGCTGTTCGGTGACAGCGCAATGTGGACCGACGGCGCTGTCCGAACAGCGCGATAGGCAGTGATGGAGTTGTATTGCGCAACATTTCCATGTGGGGTTGCCGTGCTGCAGAGCGCCATATTGCCACTGTACTTTTTGAAAATGGCACGCAGGAGAGCACCACAATGGGGGGCTTTGGAAATAGCTAACCTGGTGGCTGTGGTGGAGCCTCACTATGGCTCACTGTTTGAGGGAGTGCCCCTGCAGGTGCCATGCACCCATGTGTGGCAGCAGGTCGCCGCTGCCCTGGAGCAGGCCACTGGGCGGAGGAGGACCCCGGAGCACTGCAGGCACCACTACAGCGACCTGCAGAGGAGCATGCTCTGCTTGCGCGCGGCCAGGTCAGCAGTCTGAGGGGCATTGTGCCCAGGCCAGGTGGTGTGCTGTGTATGCACCAGTATTGTCTGCATGGGTGACTGTGTAATGTAATCTGCGATGGGGGTGGGTTGAGCTGTGGTTTGCTGTGAGGGTGTTTGCGGGTGTGTGCTGTTTGGGTCTGGTTGTGTGGGCAGGCACACTCAATGGGGCAAGGGGTTGTCTGCTTTGGGATCTCACTGATGTGTTTCTCTTCCTTTGTCTCCCACAGGCATGGAGGAGCGGAGGCAGGCACAGGCTGAGGCCTGGGATGGCGGTGCCAGGGTGGCTGGTGGAGGAGGTGTGCAACAGCCACAACAGCAGCAACAGCAGCAGCCGCAGCCGCAGCAGCACCTGCTGCAGCAGCTTGATGAGGGTGAGTGTCATTACATCATGGATGCTATTGCATGCTGGGGGGGCATGGACACCTTCCAGGGACAACACTACCATGCATGCAATATGTGACAGTCATCACTGTCCAGTGGCACTGCATGTGTGTGTGTGTGCATCACTGGAGGTCCATGCATGCACCGGGCACATGGCTGTGGCACTAGCATCCCACCACGAAGCCACGCCACTGGGCAGCCTTTTGTGCTGTGCTGGACATGAGCGTGTGTGTGTGCAGTGGTACACATGGCCATTGCTGGCTGGTTGGGCTTGTCTTGTGCACGGTCACTGTGGGTGGGTGCAGTCCATCACAGGAGCGGGGCACTTGGCTGTCTGCCATGCATGATGGGTGGGAATCAGGGATGTGGACAGTCACAGCCATTGACTCTGATCCCTTGTCCTAGGTATCCGGATCCTGCGCCTCATGGAGAGGGGCCTGCGGAGGCTCACTCAGGTGGCCATTGACACACACACCATTCTCCTGGACTTGCAGCAGCATGGGATGCGGTGCCGGAGGAGGCCACGGGCACAGCACCAGGCAGGAGGAGGGCAGGCTGCCAGGTGGTAGCTGAACATCAGCAACCCCACCTTCCCTCTCCTCGGTTAGTTCACCTCAGTTCCTTACTCCACCCCTACCTCATACCCATACCCCCACCCCTGCTTTGTAAATATGTTGTTGTTTGTTGTTCTTGTTATGCATCTTATTATTACATTTATATTTTGATAGGAATACTGTGGTGGTCTCTGATTTGCAGCTGGCTATAGGTGCTCAGTTGCAGTGGTGTGCAAGGCATCTAGTGTGGTATGGTCATGGGTATGTGTGTGCGTGTGTGTGGGGCGGTGTCTCTGGTGTGGGTGAGGCTTCCAGTCAGTATTGCCGTGTGCTGCCACCCACTGCTGGGTGCTCATGGTGGGTGTGGCTTGTATGGTTCTGTGGTTCACAAGGTTGCAGTGTGCCGGGGGGGCCTGGGGATTCCTGCAGTGCTGGTCACTGTGCATGGGTGGTGTCTTGGGGTCACAGTGCTGGGAGTGCTGTGCACACGGGGGCCACTGGACACTGGGGTGCTCCGCCCCCTTTGTGTGCCAGTCTCAGGTTGACAGTGGGTGTGCTGCAGTAACACAGCCGGGATGTGCTTTGTTTGCTTGTCCCATGGTCCGGTGGCTGTTCCATCCTTCCCCCAGTTATGCTGTGCTTGGGGTGTGGGGGTACATTGTTGGTTCGGCAGTGTGTCCCTATGCCCATCTGTGGCATGGGTGGTGGGCCCCTGCCTACCTCCATAGTTTTGCAGTTCCATTGCTATGCTGCTGGGGCCTCTTTGCTTGCGCTATGACGCCTCTGGACTGCTCAGCTGGGCCGCCTTTGTTGCGCTGTGGCGCATCAGCTCTGCTCAGCTTCCCCTTCCGGGTTGCATTATGGCAGAGGTTGTGCGATATTCAGACATTGGCTGCTTGCGCAATTTGTCTTGCTCCATGTTTGAATATCACGTGTGTTGCGCATGTGCGCAATTGACTTGCACTTGCTCCTGCTGTTGCGCACTTTTTGGGCGCAGTTTGAATATCTGGCCCTGTAGCTCTGGTAAACAAACCTCCAAGGTGCAGTACCTGCTGGTAACTAGTGGTGTGTGGTGGCACCGAGCAGCCCATTTATAGCTCAGCATATGCAAATTAGGGACTGTACAGCCTATAATGAGATGCTAATATGGGGACTTGTGCTAGGATTTGGCAATGAGGCAATTTGCATATCCTGGCTGAATATGGCTCATCTGCACCCAGCCTATGTCAGTTTTCTCAACACACGTAATTGGGCCCATTACTTCAGCATTGTGCATCTCCACGCATGCATGGTTCTCTGGCACACACTGGCCATGTGCAGCAGTGCAACTAGCCATTACCTGGCAACACATTGTGCATACACATAGCGGCGCAGTACATCATCACGAATGCATGATACTATGCGACATGCACATTATGTGCGGCGGTGCATGCGCTGTGACATTGCACGATGCATGTACATGTTGGTGCGCGATTCCATTGGCTGATGTGCGGCATGTTGCACCCTTCCCAATATGGCTGACATTCCGGTCGCACATGTGCAGTGCACGATGACATGACCCCATTCTCCTGCCCAGCATTGCGACAACGCGTATGCGAACTGATGCACAATGGACTGCGTAGTGCGCATTGGCATTGCGCATCCGTGTGCTGCGCAGTTCATCACATGCATGCCTATCACGCATCAGCTGCGAGCAGGCCATATGGCGTGCAGTGCTGCATGCAGGAAGTGTCACTGTCTTTTAGCACACTGTTTAAACAATGGCACGTGCAGGGGAGCAGGGCTACGGGCGCTGAATTGAAGCGACACTGAGCTGGCCAACCTTGTGGCATTGGTGCAGCCTGTGGCAGGCCAGCTGTTTGGTGCTGAGGCCTTGCAGGAGGCTAGGTCCCAGGTCTGAGCCAATGTGGCAGACAGGCTTGTGAGGAGGATGGGGGGTGCCTTGCACTGGGGAACAGTGCAGGCACTGCTATAGGGACCTGCGGAGGAGGGACCCTGAGTGGTTGAAGGTGCTGCAGGAGTGTGCCCAGAGGGGTGATGTGCCATGACCAGGTATGTACTCTGTTTCCTCACTCTGCCATAGCTGGCATGCAGTTCCTGTACATGAGGGGTGGTGTTGCTGTATCCTGTGGGCGTTGCAGGGTTTGGGGGGTTGTGTGTATTGTTGCTGGGGGGGGCTGTGGGGTGGTGACAGCATGCTGCTCATGTCTCCCTTCCATTATGTTTCCCTTGCAAGCTGGGAAGAGCATCAGCAGGTGGCAGACAGGGGCCACGAGCACGGTAGGTCCAGGGGACCATGGGCAGTGGGCGCTGGCTGTGCAGGGTGCCATCTCAACCTGCAGAAGATAGGTGTGCTTTTCTGTTCTTGTACTGTTCTGTTTATGGTGGGGGTGTGGGTGGTCAGGGGTTCCTGTGTCCACCAAGGCCACATGGCCACTAGCCATGTATGCCCCATTTGTGCCAGTCAGCACACTGTGGCCATTGTCATGGCACTGTGTGGTGGTCCCACTGTGCACCACGCCCATGTGTATCTGACGCATTCTCTGTGTCCCATCAGGACTGCTGGTGCCCGGTATGGCACACACGTGGTCCACTGGGCCTCTCTACATGGTGCCCATGACTATAGACCATATACGGTGTGTGTGTGGCATGGCATCATGACCCATGGCAATGTGCATTGCATGCACCTGCTGCCATTACATTGCACTGTCCGACAGTGCGGTCACTGTGTGGCACTGTTGTGTGGCTGTTCGCTAGTATATCGTGTGTGTGGTGCGTTGTTGGGTCCGTGCCTCTGTCCCGTCAATGTCCAGCGTGCGCATCATTCCGGGGGGGGGCAAGCCTGTGAATATTGTGGCACTGAGTGCATGTCATTTGTTTCACCACACAGGTCAGTCTGCTGAGTGTGGTACCCATGGTACGAGCTGGTGTGGAAGCAGAAGACAGGACCAGGTCCAAGGCTCACCGGGGATGTTAACTGCAATACATCACAGGCAGGGAGCAACATTCAGGTGGCTGGGGACAACTCTACATGCCACATGGGAGCAAACCGTGGTGCTCAGATTGTTGAGCCAGATCAACCGCTCCCCTGACGGGGACCAGGAACTGTAAATACTTGTGTGGTCATTGGACTGGCATCGCCCAGACTTTATTTTATGTACCCCTACATAACTCCCCTCCCCTGTTACATCACCTGCAGTTCTCAGCCCCACCTGCATTCCCTGTACCCTGATCATCCCCCCATGTTGAGGTTTTAGTTACTGTTCTTGGTATTGTTGCATATCTGTGTTACCTTTTTACTTGTGTGTTGTAGTAAAGCATTTTATAATGGACATTCCTTGTGTCTGTGGTCGGTTTGTGCTGTGGTAGATGTCTGCTGTTCTGTTGCTTACACTGCCTACTGCCCCTTGGACTGCATGGCTTGCCTGTTCATGTCCTGTAGCGCATGATCTCCCTGTCTTGCCACACAGGTCAACACCCTGCTTGCCATGGTCATCTTTGTGGTGCCTCTGTGCTGACACCAGCTGTTGCCCACAGCAGCATGTTCGGTGTGGCTAACCCCCTAGTGCTGCACGTACTGCAGTGTTTGCACCATGCACCATGCTGCACTGTTTCCCACATCATGTGCCCCTGGACATGTGCAGCCTACGTGGCCTATGCACATCTGGCTTCCTGGCACTGTTATGCCAGTGCCTGTGTTGGCCGTGCTGTCCATTGCCATCCCCAATGTTCTGTCTTGTCGTCCATGTCCTTGTCAGTGCTGTGCCATCAGCATGTGCTGGGCACATTGCATGCCTCTGTGTGTGTTGCAATGTCCTGTGCCCCTGCTGTGCTGCTCAGTGCCCATCCTGATTGTGTGCAGTGCCACTCTGTTCATTATGACCATGGTTGCTGGGGCTGCCCTGTCTCTGCACTTGCACTGTGCTCATGGCCCACCCTGGGAACTAACATGTTCCTCCAGTTTTAGGCAGGCCTGCTCCACTTGCCATATTCAGTCCTGCCCTTCTACACTGCGCATGTGCAGTTGCGCTATAGTGTAGCCATGGTATATTCAGCAGCAGCTGTGCTGGTGCATCCTGTGGTGCATTGACTGAATGTGGCAGTTTTTTTGGGGTGGCGCATCCTGGTCATACTGCGCAGGCACTTGCGCTATGTGCCTGGGAACCTTTGACTATCTAGCCCTTAAGGTTTAGCATTCATTTTCCTAAAGTAGTTCATAAGACCAATTACATCATACATTGTTTTAAAAAAGTATTTTTGTCTAGAAGTAGGAATTGCATTATGCCAGTTTACGAAACTTATAAAAGACCTCATCTTGATTATTGCATGCAGTTGTGGAGTTCATATTTGAGGGGGTGATGTTGGTAGAGTGGAGGGGTCCAGAGAATTACAAAGATGGTCTCTGGGCTGCAATACTTGGCTTATGAGGACAGGATTGAAGCTCTGGGGCTATTCTCATTAGATCAAAGGCGAGTTCAGGGTGACCTACTAATGATGTATAAAATTTTACATGATACTGAATTAAAGAAGGAAATGGGGATCGGGATACAAATGAAACCAACAGGATTAAGACTCCATAAGATGCAGATCTAATTAGAGGATACTAAAAAGAATGGGAGACTATCTTTCTTTGTACAGAGGACAGGTAGATTGTGGAATGCATTACCTAAATCAGTTGTATACAGAAACAATATGGAGCTGTTTAAGAAAAGACTGGATGACTGTATGTAGTACTTAAGAAGGTGAGCCAATGAGCCCACTCTTGTGGGCGGACAGTCTCCAGCAGCCTTCTTCTGTCCATAAATCCTAGTATAAGACCTAGTATAACAGTGCACAGTCTCTTGTTCACATGTTCATTTGTCCTGATCCAGATACCCTTCTTGTCTCTCTCTACCCATGTAATGCCTATATGTAATTTTTTTGTTATTCCAAATACATTTTTCAGAATGGAGCACACATTTTTCAGTAGGCAGTTGTTTGACTCCTTCTCTTACTGTGGAAACCCATGTAAAGTAAGAGTTAGCGCCTGACTTCCCTCATTCTCAGTTTCAATTTGTTTTTTTGCAAAGAAGTGCAAGGTGATGCACTTCAGAGCAAAGAACCCGAGGAGGGAGTACTGGCTGGGAGTGGTTAGGTTAGGGGCCACCAAGGAAGAGAAGGACCTAGGGGTGATCATAATGGGGAACATGAACAACTCTGCTCAGTGCAGGAAGGCAGCAGCTAAGGCTAACAGGATGCTGGGGTGTATATCACGGGGTATCTCATCTAGGCATAGGGATATACTGTACTCATGCTACTGTACAGGTCATTTGTCAGGCTGCACCTGGAGTATTGCGTTCAGTACTGGCACCCATATCTGAAAAAGGACATCAGGCTGCTGGAGGGGGTGCCGCACAGGTGGATGAGAATGGTCCAGGGGCTGGAGAGCATGACCTACAAGGATAGACTGAACATGTTGGAACTGTACACTCTGGAGGACAGGAGGGATCGGGAGGATATGATTGAGACCTTCAAATACTTGAAGGTGATCAACACGATGGGCAAAGAAGGGTTGTTGACATTGAAGAAGGGAAGGGAGACGAGAGGGCATGGGCTCAAGTTGGAGGGTGGCAGATTTAGGAGAGAGAGAGAGATGAGGAAGCATTATTTCATAGAGAGGGTTGTGGCAAAATGGAACACACTGCCAAAGGAGGTGGTCTCCCGCAGGACAGTGAGCGGCTTCAAAAGGGTATGAGACAGAGAGCGTGGAGGGGGTCAAGGTGAAGGGGGAGGAGGGCTAGGCAGCTGCAGTTTAGGGGTGATATCTGCACAATCAAGCAGACTAGACAGACCTAGTAGCCTGTTTCTGCTGGCAGATTTGTACGTTCATATGTTCATATGTTTGCAAGTTTTGTCCCACTTTTATTTTGCGTGCTTCAATAATATTTAATAATATTAGTCAGACTTCTGTTTTGGAGAGAAGTTTCTGGAGTAAATTCCTTTTCCTCAGATGGCTGGTACACATCCATAAAAGGGATCGATTGGTTCTTCAACATATATTCTTACATTTTTGAGCTCTCCACTAACCCTCCAGAGTGCTGTCGCTACCTATCTCAATTGATGAAAGCCCCAGGATGGTCTGTCCCATATTATTATATGCCACATGTCTATGAATTAGTTTTATATAATCATCCAGTGTACAAGTGACTGTGGTATTTTGAAACTGCAGTTTTACCAGCCTGAATAAGTTCAGTGATGTTTCATCTTGTCTTTTAATCAGGCCATGAATTTGAAGAACACCTTCCCTACCTGTAAAGTTCATCTTAATTATTTGATTTGTCAGAATAAATCCAGTCTCTCCCACTCGATCTGTTGCTGTCACTTTCATTTTCATTAATACCTTTGGATGTACACTGAGGTTTATTTAAGTGATAACATTCAGTTAGCTGGAGTATGCAAAGGAATAACCAGCCAAACTGGGTGATTAAATGCCATTCCAGAAGCCTAGGAACCCTGCCACAGAAATCAGAGCAAAGTACCGTACAGCACTAGGGGTCCTGATAATAGCTCAAATTACTATTCAAGTGGTATAGAGTGATACAGAAATTACTACTAGCAACCAAAAGAAGGACATGGACTTGTTTGTGAGCAAGAAAATAAAATGGAATCTATCAATCTTCAGGAAGTAAAGTAAATTAATCAAGAGTCTAAATTATTCAAGAGATAGAGCAAATTCCTTGTATAGATTCTTCTTTAGATTCCACTTGCAGTATAGTACAGGCCTAGTCACTTCACCACACCATACTATAAAACAAGCATTTGCCAATGCTGAATGTTTGCTTGCTGGCATTGGCATTGGTAGTGTAGAAGTTACAGAGCTGCATAATAGGAATGGCAGTGAAGTATTGAACTGAAGCCAACCCCACCACCACCCTGTAGAGAGTGACAGGTATTGGGGTGTGCCTTTGGGTCATCAGGCATAACGGCCACGCCATTTCACCACACCCTACCCTGCAGACACTGACAAGTGTCACGGTGTGCCTTGGAGTCTTTGGCCTCTTATGCGCACTCCCATTCCATCAGGAACACGTGAGATGGTTGCGTATAGAGAATGGGGTGAACTTTGGGGTCAAGAGTCCAAGGCATACCTCAATGCCTCTCACTGGCTGCAGGGTGTGGAATGGTATGAGCATTACAGGCAAGAATCCCAAGTCACACCCCTGATGCCTGTCATTCTCTACAGGGTGGGCATTATGGTTGGAAACCCTAACACCTCAAGCATTCGCTGGTATTTTCACCCAAATTTTCAACATGGTTTTTTGTGACCCCACCTCATGAACAGTGGCAATATCAGTTTGTTAGCCGAAGTTGCTTATGCACAGCGAGACTACGCATTTAGCACCACCGTGCAAAAACACATTCCAACAGGATGTGAAAATGACAGCTGTACTGTTCATGGAAGGTGTAAAAATGGCAATGTTGCAAATCTGGCAGTAAAAATATTAAAAACTGGCGAAGTCACGAGCGTGCATAGAAACTGTGCAATGCACACCCGTAATATAATTAGTTTGGGAATTTTTTACAGCAGATTGTCAACACAGGCATTTTGGGACCTCCGATCACTAACAGTGTCACTGTGATTTTCTTTATCTGTCCCGAACAATGATTTCCCACAGCGACCACGCATCTCTTCGCTGAAAGTGTGAAAACACACTTCGGCCATGTTGAGAAAAATGACAGCTGTACTGTTCATAAGGAAGTGTGGAAAAATGCCACTGGTGAAAATCTGGACTGAAAATATTACAAAGTCATGAACTTACGTGGGTGCGTGGAAACTGCGCAATGCTCACTCGTATACACAGTCATTTTATGGACTTTTGTCACCAAATTTTCAACATAGCCATTTTAAGACCTCTGCTTATGAACAGCATAACTGTGATTTTCTTAATCTGTCCCATACATTGCTTTCGCACACCTACTGCACCATTGTGCGATACATGTGCGGAAAACACATTTTGGGCGACATGTGAAAAATGGCAGCTGTACTGTTCATAAGGAAGTGTAATAAAATGTCAATGTTGAAAATCTGGAGTGAAAATATTGAAAATTCGCGAACTTACGAAAGGTTATGAACCAGCAACGACGCTGTGAAAACAAATATTTTAGGACTTTTTTCACCAAATTTTCAACATAGCCATTTTAAGACCTCTGCTCATGAACAGTGTCACTGTGATTTTCTTAATGTGTCCCATACATTGATTTTGCACACCAACTGCGCCATTGTGTGCTACATGGGCGAAAACACATTTTGGGCAAGATGTGAAAAATGACAGCTGTACCACTCATAAGGAAGTGTAATAAAATGCAAAGTTGAAAATCTTGAGTGAAAATATTGAAAATTCGCAAACTTACGAGCATGCGTAGGAACTGCACAACGCACGCTCGTAAAAGTCATTTTTAGGAATTTTTTCACCAAATTTTCAACATAGCCATTTTAAGACCTCTGCTCATGAACAGTGTCACTGTGATTTTCTTAATGTGTCCCATACATTGATTTCTAACACCGACTGCACCATTGTGCACTACATGGGCGGAAACACATTTTGGGCAAGATGTGAAAAATGACAGCTGTACTGCTCATAAGGAGGTGTGGTAAAATGGCAATGTTGAAAATCTGGAGTGAAAATATTGAAAATTCACGAACTTACGAGCGTGCGTAGGAACTGCACAACACACCCTCATAAAACAGTCATTTTTAGGAATTTTTCCACCAAATTTTCAGCATTGGCTTTTTGAGAGCCCACCTCATGAACAGTGGCAGTGTCGTTTCATTACTCAGTCCCAAAAGGTGATTTCATGCAGTGACTGCGAAATCACCCTTCGGGCCCAATTAACGCCATGACAGTGAGAGGATTCATGAGAAGGGGTCCCAAAAACCCCATGTTGAAAATTTGGTGCAAAAATTCCAAAAAATGCCTGAGATATGCAGCAAAGTTGAAAAAACCCTATCTACCCCATTATACAGCTTACCGGCATTTCCTCAGTTCACGGTCGGCTTTGAAGAGTGCAGATGTGTTCCCGGAACACCGAAGATCATTGCACCGGAGTCCGGAGGTAAGTATGGGGTGGGGGGTGTGGGGAGGCAGGGTGTGCAGTGGGTGGGCGCAGGTGGGCTGGGTGAACTCTGAGGGAATGTTTTCTTGTTTACAGGTTTGTTTGTTTTTTTTAGCAGGAAGATGACGCGGGGCATTTGCCACGCTGGGGTGGGCTCCCAGCGTGGCAGCTAGAAGGCTATTTGGGGGAGCTGGAGCCAACGGGGGATTGGGCACCCCCATCAGCCATACGGACTTGTGCCACACTGGGGTGGGCTCCCAGCATGGCAGCTGTAAGGCTGTTTGGGGGGGCTGGAGCTAACGGGAGATTGGGGCACCTCTGTCGCCTATATTGATGTAGTTGCCATGCTGGGGTGGGCACCCAGCATGGCACTGAACTCTGTTTGGGGAAGAGGCACAGCCGACGGGGATTGGGCACCCCATCGGCTATACAGTGTGTGCGTAGGGCGAGCACACAGTATGCGTCGGCTGTAAGTGTGTGAGCTGCATGAGCAGGCGATATCTTTATCGCTGCTCACCGGAAGCGTAGCTCCCTCTTCAACTGTATGCCACTGCATTTTCAACTGCTGTCATAGACAGCTCCAGCAGTGATTGGAGAACTGCGACAGTGCCTGCAAACACACTGACTGAATTGGAAGACGCTGACACACCTCCGAAAAACTCGGATGATGGCTCTATGTTTCTTGCACATGCGTGCAAGCAAACATAAAAACTAGTGCTATGCTAGAAAGAGTTCAGAGGAGAGCAACAAATGCTGTAGATGTTGAGGGGGATTTAAACAATGAAGATAGCTTATCTGACCTAGTGCTGTTCTTAATAAAGAAAAGAAAAATCCAAAGAGATACACATTGTAATAGTCTACAAATAGGTGAAAGGAATAACTCCTTCTGATCACATAGAGCTTTTAAATATATCAAAAGATGAGAGAACGAATAGAACTTACTGCAGAAATAACCCTCTATTCTATCTATCCAGATCATGCCCCCTCCTGGCATAAGACCCTCTTGCCTATATACTTACTAGCAGCTAAAAAAGCTATCACTGGCAAATTGATGACCAAAATTATACCAGCTATGGCTGACTGGAGACTAATAGTTTGAGGAAAATATCAAATGGAGAGTCTGACAGTGGCCATCCATGATAAATCAATGGTTTGCCAATCCAAATGGCAAAGGTGGATCCAATACTTGATGGAGGTTGACCCAAAATTTGTCCCTTGAGGGGCTGGGGGCCCCCTGTGGTCCTCCCCTTGGAGAACAAATGTATTTTAAAGGAGTCTTGGCTGGGATAGATGATGTATTCTGTGGGGGATATTTATTCATTGTATGTCATACCTTTTTTGATTTAAATGCATGACTTTGTTCTGCTTTTTAATGATAAGCTGTATTGGAGCCGACTATAATTTATAGTTTCATAGTTTGAGTCCACCTTACCTGAATTCAGTATTGTGACCTGCTGTATGTGCTGTCTCATCTTTGTTCAATAAAAATCATATTTAAAAAAAAAGATGAGAGAACAAATGGATCACTGTACTGTACAACCAGGTAAGTTAAAGGTCATTCAATCACAAAGGCTGGATGCAGTTCATCCAATGGTATTGAAGAAGCTAAGATATATATAATAATAGCTGATATGCTAATAATTATGTTCCAGAAGGCACTGACAACCAGACTGAAGGAGGGAAAATGTCCTTGTTTAGCTATTCCACTGTTGTTGCAATGCATCTACAGTACCTTGTATTGTAGAACTTTGCAGCTGTCACAGACATGAACTACATCATGCAGTTCTTAAATGGTCATTACCAGCAGTGCGTAAATCAGAAATACACACTGGTTTTATAAACGCCACTTACAATGGAACAATAACAAAATGGGACCCAGTACTTAAAATACAGTGTCTACAAAAAGAAATAACTTACATGCTTGATTCAGTTCACTTTTAAAGAAGATGTTATTTGCTTTCTTCAGTATGGCAATGCACAGCCATGTTTCTTCTCTTTCCATTGTTCTGCTGAACAAGATCCAGAGCAGTCTGGAAGATGCAGTGATGGCATCATATGACCTGAAATCCAGGAAGAAATCAGAACCTCATTCTCATTTGGTATCAGCTGCAGGTATCAGATCAGGTCACAAAGCAAGCCCTTGTAAAACACATTGCAGTAGCCCAGATGACTGCAGACAAATACCTGAACAAGTGTTTACTGGGCAGCAGGTTCTAGAAAGGGCTGCAACCTGTAGATAGTCTTCAGATGATACAAACACTGACAATGGCTGACAGCTCAGATTCTAGCCTCTATAATTTATCAAGTGACACTCATAACCTGCATGGCACCCTCCCTGCCTCAGGCTGAACCCCATCCAAGACAAGTCACCAGAAGCTGCATTTTAATGTAGAGACCTGCTGATCTGAGCCACCCAGAAGCAACTCCTTCTTATCAGATATTTTTTTAACTCTTTTTCTGCTCCACTGGGTCCTTGGGAACTCTCTCCAGCTTCCTCAGGTCTCTGGGTCTCTACCTCCAACCGTGACCACTAGCTCTCCTCTCCCTCATGCGCCCAACACAACCCCCGGATCTGCACCCCCCAGAAGAAGGGCCGCCCTACTCGCCCAGGGCACTCTATCTAAGTATAGCATGCCAGGTACACAAGTCAACCGTGAAGAAGAGGAGTGGGTCCGATGTCAGGAGTGTGAACGTCGGAGGCTGAGGAGCCTTCGCCTATCCCCAGGAGTGGGAATTTTTTTCTGCTTTTTCTGTTCTGCCCTCCCCCATCCCCCCAGCAGAGCCCTGACATGCAGTGATGCCAGGGAATGTTCTGTCATGGCTCCGCAACCCTCTACAGAAGCCCTGAGCATCGCGGTACCTCCGTTCTCCACCGGAGGTCACTGCTGTGCCAGGCATGGTCCCTGGAAACCCCTGAGGGAGGAGAGCAGTCCTTCGGATACTTGATCCTCCCTCTCCCCTGCTGATCCCTGGCAACCCTGGCTCATTCCCGAACCGGGTCACCAATGTGGCATGAGGTGTGGCATCCAGCACCTCAACCCTCAGGCCACTGGGCTGGTTCCATCTTATCAGATTTGATAGCCGGAAAAACTGAGGGCTTCCAGTTGTTGATCTCAGACACACATCCGTCTAACCCCATAAAGAGAGATCCAATCAGGTGAAAAAGAGAGCTACAACCTAGTATTATCTGTGTAGCAGTGAAAGCCAACACTATATCTTCTTATAATCTCCCCCAGCAGAAGTATGTACCGTGATAACACTAATAGTGACCAGCACACATTCCTGGACTATCATATTGGTCGTGATAGGAAAATGGACATTTTGACCCACTGTTCCCAGTCCCTCTGGAAAGAGAAGAACCACACAAGGATGGTGCCAGCAAGTCCTCTGTACACACTTATTCTATTGGCCGTCACCTGTAGTCCACCATAGCAAATACTGAGGACAAGTCAAGGAGGATCTAAAAGAAATGTCTGTGTAATTTTTTGCCAGAAACAGATCATTGCACACTCTGACCAGTGCAACATCTGTACCGTGACACTAAAACCTGACTGAAATAACTCTTAGATGCTATTGTTCTTAAGAGGCTGTTCCATGACAAAACACAGAAAGCCCAGTTTGTGCGGTATTGAAGGGCTGCCCCCAACCTCTTCCTCACCCACACTGGGTGATTTTGGCTCTTTAAAACTGCACTAAGGGGTTTGGCAGTCTTTGAAACACTAAATGTGAATCTATGTTAACTTTAAAAACAAGAATTTGTCTTTTTAAAATAAATTTTTAAAGGACATAATGAAATTTTGACCTGTACTGTGGTAATATCCTGAACATTCACTGTATTTCTACTGCTATATGAGATTTGATCATCATGAAGCTGCACATGAAAAACGACAAATATTTTGTTACACTACACGTTTCATTAAATTATTATAACTGCAGTATAAGTGTTGGCTCATGACTTAAAAGCTACATTAAAATGTGGTTTTACTTTTTCTATTCCTTGTGTATACATTGCTGTTGCTTTACTGTACCCACTCGTGCTGTACATGTCTTTTGAGATAAGAATAATATACTGTGCTTTAATACATGGCTCTTTAATTTAATACCCCACTAAAGCATACAAAAAAATTTCAGTAAAATTATCACTCCCGAAGTGGTAATACCACACTTCAACAGTGATAATGTTATTGTTCAGGTCCTGTAATAGTATTATTTGAGACCTGAACGATAGTATTATCACCAAAGCTCAAGAGTGCAAGTCCACAACTCTCAAAATCGGTAAAGCTGCAAACGTCACTCAAGCATTGAGATTCACAGCACGGCTCATCATTAGGCGCTTTCTATCTGTGGGTGGGCAAAACAGTTTAAAAAACTTGGTGGCAGTCTCTCGCTTAGCGAGAGTGTAAAGCGTGCATGGTGCTTCCCCTTTTTTTTTCTTTTTTTTTTTTCAATTGAAACACAATAAGGATTTATCTGGCTGATCATGTGCATCCCCCCAAGCAACTAAAAGGTAGGAGTAAAACAAAACTCTTTGCAATACCGTGGGTATGTGCATGTGAACGGCGGGGCAGGAGGAACAGAGAGGCACAGCAAGACTGTCCAAGAATGTGCAGCGGTCGGCTAGGACTCAGACAGTCCTTTACTAAAGAGCCGACTGCCTGTAACAAAACAACAGGGAAAGAAAAAACAACTCACATCCAAATATTTTAAAAAAATAATGCGTATCTCACAGGGTATTACCGGTGAGATACCAACTCGAGGTTCTGGACACTGGAACCTCTCAAGCTTCACTCTCGAGATTCCTACATGTCCAGAACCTCTCGATGGTATTACTCACTGGTAATACCCTGTGAGATACCCATTATTCTCTTTATCATTTGAGATCAGTGAATAACTGTGACGTTTCTAACTCTTTACAAGAAGACCGTGCAATGTTTTATTTCTATAGAACCAATTCAATAAAAAAAAGTGTTAGAATAACCAGCAGCACCACCATCCAGAGGGAGGAGAGAAGCCAGTGCTGTTGTAGTTGCACTGATTGTAGTCTATTTTATGAGCATAAACTGAACAGTGCACGTTATAGCTTTTATTAGCTCTGAACTTTTGCTTGCTGTCCCGACTGTCCTCCCTGGCCTATGTACAGTCCCAGAGGACTGTACTTAGCACTGGGAGAACAGTGGGACTGGTACAAATCTAACAGAGCTGATAAGACTCTAACATGAACTGTAGGCTACTGAATATCCCACTTCTGCAACCCTCCTCTGATGTCAGCTGCAGGGCATTCTGCGATTTGTAGTTACAGAAAATGTCAGCATGCAAGTCAACAGAATCAGCCTAATGCAATCTTCTATACTGCAGTCAGTAGTAAATATAAAAACAATTTTGCTCCCAAAGTACAAATTGGGACCAGCCCCACGTGTGTGGGGCTCTTAGTGCTCACCATTCCCTTTAGAAGTACAAGTCTGCTCACGTGTAACAAAAACAAAACAAAACACCAAAACATGAAGATCCCTTATCTTCCAAGGAGTAAGATGGCTATAGTTCCACATTTTATTTTATTTTTTTCCCAAAAGGAAAAGAAGGGAGCACCTTTTTGCTTTGAGGAGCTAGCAGCCACAGACCTTCCAATTTACTATTCAGTTGGTTCCATCCCCATACGTCAGTGTTCTCTGATGTCGGAATTTGAAGAGTGCTGTAGATCTTTCCATTGGGACAGATGGGATGTCTTTCTAGTTTTTTTTTTGTTTATGTTAAATGGTCATTTCTTTAAAATCTATGACGTTGCTCAAGAAACAAGGGTTTAAAGACAGATAAATCAGCTGTAGTCAATGAATTGTATCCAAGGCTGCCTAAAGAATAGGCTCATGAGTTAAAAGAGCCTTTGACAGCAATCTTTAGAAAAATTCCTTAGTGATGGGGAAGTGGTTAGTGGTTAGAAGGAAGTGCTGGATAGTACCACTGAACATAAAATGGGATAGGAGTGAGATATCAAATTATCAACCAGTCAGCTTGACATTGGTAGCGTGGAAAATGACAGAGTCATTCATTGGAAAGCAAATGGAGGGAGCCATGTGGGGTGGCTAACCTGGAGACAGCTTAGCTGAGACAGCTCCATCCTCAGACAAGCAATCTATGAACATCCTTCATTTTGGTCAGCCAACTTCATCAGAATGACCCACACTGTGATAGTGCTAACAATGAGGGGTCTCTGGGGTTATCACAGCCCTCCAAACAGCAGATTTTTGGATCACCAGAAGCCCCACTGAGGTCTTCACTGAGGACAGCCCTCTGGTGGCAACATCAAAAGGATTGTAGATCTGTAATGAGCTAAAGTAAATTAAACTTTTCATGGACTTAATCAACAGTAAGCTCTCCAACTAGAGAACACTGTCCATTAAGTCAAGGCATCAGTGGATGGCTTGACAGGTCAACTGGAGGCAGTGGTGAGCCCAGTGGAGTGCCTTGATAAAAAACAGGGGAAGTAGAAGTGCAGCTTGAGATGATGGAGTGGCAGATAAGCACATGGTCATTGATCCCTGTGCACCACAACTCAGTAATGACATCCAGCTCCCCCACCTGCCCCTACTGATGCTTAGGATCTGCTGTCCATCCCTTGGAGCCAAGGTGGCAGGTAGGCACCTTACCTTCCTCTTTTCTATCCTTCTTATTCCTACATCTACTATCCTAACAATTGAGTCCCCCACCAGAAGTTTCTTCCTCCTCCTCTGCTGGGGTCCTCTACCTCCCACCTTGGGGCCTCTCCTACAGAGCACCACCACATTCTCCCTTGTCACTACCACAGGCATCTCCTCCCAGCAGTCCCATCCCACCAGAGCACTGAATGAATTATGTGGTTGCACAGGCTGGGGACTGTGCCCCTGACCCACCACACCCACCCTCCTGGAACCCACCACAGTCCAGCCACACTTCTTCTTCTAGGCAACCTTTGGGTCAATGATGGTAGACTTGGTGGCCTCTGGGTGGGTGGAGATGTTTTCTGGATCCTAGCCAGCTTAGCCCACAATCCAGCAACCTCCTCCTTCAACCCAGAGTTTGGCCAGTTCCAAGAGGAGAGGGTAAAATAATTGGGTAAGAAGCTTTGTAAGAAGGGAGTTAATTGGGTGGCAAAGGAAACAAAGAGAGAGATACAGACAGCAGATGTGCTCTTATCAAGGGGAGATAGGAGGGGAGGGAGGTGCTGCTTGAAAGTGTCTGTGGACTTAATGAAGATGATGTGGAGTTCATTGCTGGGCTAACTCAGGTCCTGGCACATATGAATGTTCCATATATGTTGACTTGGGGACAGGAAAAAGGATGTGAATAGGTGTCTAGATAGAAGTTCCCCAGAGCAGGGGATATACACAAAGAGGGCAAAAGCTTGGGGGACTATGATGAAGCAGGGGGCTAAAGGGTATTTATAGGATAAACAACACCATGGGCCAAGACTAAACACACTACTCAGTGGAGCATGATGTCTACAGTAGAACTGACTTGCTATTGGCCTCCAGGGCAGTGGTGCAGGGAACTCTTCAGATGAATATTTAGCTTAAGGTGATCATGAACATGCCCCAGCTATTTTTTCCATTCTAGCTGGGGTGAGTGCATAAGGGCACCAGAATGTGGCAATTTAATTTGTCCTTGCTGTGAGAGCCAGACTTTGTGGCATGACTTCAAAGGGAAGCAACCATGTATAGTAGATTAAATTAATGGACCACGTCCCAAATGGCTGTATGAGAGGGCTACAAGGCCTGCATAAGGAAGAGAACAGTAGCCTATCCATCAGCTGGTAAAACAGAGCATTTCAAAGCCTTGGGCCAGCTAATTTTGAGCCTGAGAGCTTTAGAGAAGATCCAAGGGTGTACAGGTGCAACAGAAACTGTAATGATAAAAACTCATGCAAACCGCTTTAGGGTCTCCCCAAGCAAGAAGCTGGAGTGGTCATGGTAATCAACAGTTTTCAAACACAACAAAACAGCCTAATCAAATGCAGGGCAAAAACAGAGAATTGATGTTATTGAATTTAGACAAGGTTATTACAGAAATGAAGTACACCTTCCTCTCTGATAAAGGGATATTTTGGGCTCCCTGAAAGATTGGTGTCCTATGGTAGATCCAACATCTGTGTATTTAAATAAACATTATTAATATCATATGTTCTGAGTGAGTGACAGATATTTTCTATGTCTCCTAGTGGTACCCTTAGAGAAGAGACACAAGGCCAGTTATAAAAGTGCCTACTTAATGCGGGAACCCACCAATGTGAGGTATGAGATCAAAATACACAATACTCAGGTGGCAGAGTTTGGCATTTAGATGACTGGGCAGGATTATTGGGAGAGAACCAGGTGTCTGTTAACATATATAGACTAAAGGAGATAGACAGATTCTAGAATCCCTGGAATTAGGGTAGCAGGAGGTAGCAGGAGGTAGCAGTACAGAACCAGAGGTGAACAACTGAGAGTTCTGGAGCTTTTACCAAGGGCTATACACAACCAAATGGGAAGAAGGGGACCACAAGGTATTCCTGGTGAACTCGGAACTGTCCACACTACAGAAGGCCAACAAGACTGCATTGGAAGGGCCTTTCACAGTCTAGGAGTTGAGGATATCTTTGCATAACATGTCTGGGGGTAAAACATTAGATCCACACAGACTATCCACTGAAATACATAGGATAGTGGGAAAAGCAGTAACAGACACCAAGGAGGGAGTGCGATTGCTTAGCACGATGTAACAAGTTAATATCTTGGTCAATGGGGAAAAAATGAAGGACTGTCTCCAGTGCTGTAACTGCCACCCATCTCTGTCCTTAATGTAGACATTAAAATCATGGCCAAGCTCTTAACAACTTGTCTGAAGAAATTTCTGCCCAGGCTTATTCACCCAGACCAGGTGTGGTTTGTAGCAGGGAGAGAGATGGTGCAAACCACATACAGAGATCAGTAAATCTTATGTGGGAGACAGAATCTTTTGCAGGACTCTGCTGAAGTTATTGTACTGGATACAGAAAAGGCATTTTGTCGAATGACTTACTTGATTGGGGTATTGGAGAAATCTAGCTTTGGAAGCTACTTTTATGGTGGGTCTAGTCTATCGTTTCCACTCCCAAAGCATAATTCCTGACAAACAGGAAGCTCTCAGTCCCTTTTACTCTGGAAAGGGGGATGAGGCATGGTGCCCCCTCTCTCTGGGCCTGTTTGTCTTGGCAAGTGAATCCTTGCTGGCCAAACATAAGTCTCAATGGCCTTTGATTGGTGTTAAAATGGGGGGTCTACAAGCCTATGCTATTCACAAGTAACATCTTTCTGACCCTGAAATCTCCTGCACAAACCCTGCTAATACTGATAAACACATTAAAGGATTTCTCTAGGATCTTGGGGGCTTTGCAAACAAAACACTAGAGTAAAACTAAGATCATGTCCCTCAACAAATATTGCATAAAACCAGGTGCAACAAGTGGGGCTGAGATGGGCCAGTGAGGGGGTTGTGTGCATGGGCATTCAAGTATTTTTGAAGTAGAAACATTGGGTGCAGGGGAACCTAGATCCACTGCTGAAAGATCAGCATTGATTTTCAGAGATGGTCTAAGTTAGTGCTCACACTTTAGGAGACAGTCCAGATCCTTCGAATAATGATGCTCCCAAAAATTCTGTATCTCTGGAGATACAGCACAGTCAGCCATGATGCAGCACTTTGTGTTCTGCATGTCATTCTTTACTGTGTGACAAGTTGGAATAATTGCCATTGAATTACAATGAGTTCCTGCCATATTCTGCAGCATGTCATTGGCAGAAATTGTGATGAGCGTTTAATCTTGGCTGACTCCACTGTCCATATCACTGGTGCTCCAGAGTAAACTACTGTATGTTGTTCTATCACCAAAGTGAGGAATGGTTCTCTGTGGCAGGGGCAAATGCCCCTCTTCTCAGGGAATACAATGGTGTACTCCTAGGATGGGTGAGTTCTGACTGCCATGGTGGGAAGGTTTCTATCTACTAGCAACAGGTTTGTATCAGATTGTAATTTGCCTTTAGGCAGAGGTGCTCCACATCCAAACCAGGTGGCCTCTGCTGTAAAATGTGATCCTGGTGAACTTCCCACAGCAGTCAAAATACTTGGGAATGGGACAGATCTAGCTGTGCATCCTACCCAAAGGTATATACAAAGGGTATGGAGGTGAGTCACCCAAATAAGGGGAGGAAACTTTCAATACAACTGGAATTCTGGCCACATCAGGGTAACCCAGGCTACAAGTGGGAAGGAGGTGCATTAACTGGTTAGCACAAAGGGCAGGGTGTCTACACAGGGTGGGGCAGCTTTTTGACCCAAGGTCCAGGATAATGCAGCACTTTGAGCAGGTGAGAATGCAAGCTGGCCTCTCACATAACCACTTGTGAAATTATTTTCAAATTAGACACCTGCTGAGAATTATATTAAATGTGCATCTTACCCTCCTGGATATGGGAAAATGGAAAGACCATCAAATGTAGGTCCAGCTTGGGGGGGGGATCTTGGGGGACCCTAAGTTATCCAATATTCCCCATACCTGGCTAAAATCCAAAGAAAGTGGGACCAACTATTGGGCGTTCTCTGTCAGTCCAAGAGTGGGAAATGTGTTAGTCTAATGCCTTTGAGGTCTGTAGAGATAGGAAGCAGGCTAATAGGTTCATAGGTTCATAGGTAAAATACAAAGTCGAGGGAACTAGCCCATTATGGCTTCGCCACCCATTAACTAGAATGGAAGTAGTATTTATTTTCACCCATATAGTTATCCAAATTTATTTTAAATACATTGAAGCTAGGACTATTTACCACCTCTTGTGGTAGAGAATTCCAAACTGGAATTACTCTTTGAGTTATAAAACTTTTCCTTTTATTTGTTTTTACATTAGATGTCTTGATTTTAACGTTATGAGATCTAGTAGAGCTTAAACTATTTCCCCATTCAAGACATAGGGTTTCAAATAAAGACTCATTTTTTAAGGCAAGAAAAATTAGGCATAAGTCGCCTCTCATAGACCTGTATTCCAGTGAGTAAAGGTTAAGTTTTTTTAGTCTTTCTTGGTAGGGGGTATGTTTGAGACCTTTAATTCTTTTAGTGAATCTGCGTTGTACATGTTCTCTATTTATCTCATCCTTTGTAAATGTGGGTGCACAGAATGGAGAACAATAGTCAAACTTAGACCTTATCAAACTGCTATATGAGGGAATTTAATACCTCTGGGTCTCTACTTTTTACATTTTTAAATATGCAGTTTATTAGACGATGACATTTTTTAACTATTAAGTTATTATGGTCAGTGAATTTTAAGTCATTAGTAATTACTACTCCTAGGTCACTTTCAGATGAAACTTCAGTCAGAGGTGCATTTTTTAACATATAATGTGCCATTCGATTGTTCTTACCCAAATGCATAACTTTGCATTTATCTATATTTAATGATAAGTTTTTATTAGTAGTCCAAGTTAATATATTATTTAAATTTGTTCGGAGATTATGAACTGAGACTGAATCATTAACAATGCAACCCAATTTAACATTGTCAGCATATTTATTTAACCATACCCCATTTATTGTAGACATACTGGAAACCACAAAATTAAACAAGATAGGGCCCAGCACAGAACCCTGGGATACTCCACTTGTCACATTACTCCATGCTGAATCATAACCCCTAATTCTAACTTGTTGTTTTCTTTCTACTAACCATGATACAATCCATTTGATTATGTTTGTGCATATCTTTTGCTTAAATAAACATTCAATTATTGTCCTATGTGAAACAGAATCAAAAGCCTTTTCATAATCTAGGAAAATTACATCCACTGGAAAACCAGTATCCAATGCCTGGCTCACTGGTTCAAAAAAGTTTATCAGGTTTTCCTGACACGATCTTCTCTTCCTGAAACCATACTGAAAAATGTCAATATCCCCATTACTTATAATATGCTCTTCAAGTTTTTGTAGGATGAATTTTTCCATAATTTTACCAATACTAGAAGTTAAACTAATAGGTCTATATTGTTTAGTATGGAATTTTGACCCATTTTTATGTATTGGTATAACTCGAGCAGATTTCCATTCCCTAGGTACAATACCATACTGTAAAGATTTATGAAAGAGTAAGGTCAAAATATCAGTCAACTCAGCTGCCAATTTTTTTAGAAAGATAAAGGGTATATTATCAATACCAACCAAAGTTGAAGTTTTAAAGGTCATTAAAGCAGAAAAGACCTCTGCAGATGAAAAAAATAATGTTTTAGTTATTATCAGAATCTAATGAAAAATTTAGTTTTTCCTGCTTTTTAAATACACTAGAAAATTGCTTATTAAAAGTGTTTGCCATGTCTGATTTTTTAGATATTAACAAATCAACTATCAAGGGTCCAACCTGAGTTTATGAATTTTTTAATGAACCAATATAGTTAAAAAAAAGACTTCTTATTATCCTTCTGTTTAACCAGGTTTTTTTCAAAATTCTTTTTTGCAATACGTATCTTTAGCTTAGTGTCTTTAGATTTTAATTTAAATCTTTGCCAATTTTCTTCAGTTTTATTCTTGTTATACTTGTTAAAGGCCTTTTTTTTCTTAATATAGATTTCCTTATAGTATTATTAAACCAAGCAGGATTATGTTTTTTATTTGTATATTTAGTTCTATCAGGTACCCAAGTATTTATGCATAATTGAAGATTAATTTTTATTTTTTGCCATATTTCCTCAACAGACAGATGATTTAAGTCTTTTTCCCAGTCCCATTTTAATAAATATTTTTTTATTTCAGCATAATTTGCCTTATTATAGTTTTTCATTTTTGCGATTCCTCTATTTTCCAAAACAGTAACAAATAATTCCCCAAAAAGTGTATTATGGTCTGATAATCCAATAGGTTCAAGAATTATTGGGTTTTTATAATATTGTTTTGTATTTGTAAAAATCAGATCTAGAATATTATTATGTCTAGTAGGTGCTGTAACAATTTGATCCAAACCTAACATAAAGATAGTTTCCAGGAAATCTTTCTCATTTTGAGTTATGCCACATAAAGAGTTCCAATTTATCCCAGGGAAGTTAAAATCTCCCATTATTATTGTATTAGCTGGCAGTTTGATACTTTGAAAATAACATAAAAAGGATTCAAATTTATCATTATCCAAAGATGGAGCTCTATAACATATTCCAAAAGTAAAGGTTTCAATCTTTAATTTAACAGAAAGCCATAATATTTCAACTCCTAAAGGATCTGGAAGATCAAATTTTAAATCCAAGCAATAATAGCCTTCTTTTATATAAATTTTATATAGAAAGCAACACCTCCTCCTCTTGAGAATTCTCTATTTTTTTATAAAGATGGTAACCAGGAATTTCAAGACCCCATTGATTATCTGAAAACCAGGTCTCTGTGATACCACATATGTCAATGTCTTTGGATTGTAGTAGAATCTGTAACTCAGAGATCTTATTTACAAGACTTCTAGCATTCAGTAATATCACACTTAGGGAGAGTTTTTCTTTATTCATTGTGACATCCGAGATTGTTAAGTCACTTTTTGAAAGTACTGATACTTACTTAGGACTCAGAGTAGCAGATTTATTCCCCTCCCTCCCATTTAGCAGTTTAAACAGTCTGTAATTGCTGTATTGAAAATCTTTCCCAACATATTGGATCCTTTTCTAGTCAAGTGAAGACCATCAAATGCAAAGAAATCTTCATGATGCATAAATAATTCCCAGTTTGTCAAACACTTTAAATTCTGTTTAATGCACCATTGTCTAAGCCAATTATTAATGTGTTTAATTTTATTAATAATTATATCATTGGCTCCGAAAACAGGTAATATTTCAGAAAAAATTATCTGTGCTCCCTTTTCTACTAATAGATTTGTTAATCCTACATAAGCTTCTTTAATCTGTTGGACAGTCTGGTATTTGATGTTATTTGTACCCAAATGTATAAGCACCAGTGGATCAATACCACAATTATGTAATATATTTTTAGTCATTTTTGTAACATCCTGTATTTTTGCAACCCTAAAACTAGAGAGGGTACGAGTGGTCTTATTAACATTACATATTTGACGAGCAAGGTTTGCAATGATTGAATCTCCCAAAATGTATATTTGATTCTGATTATCCTGTTGGTCAATATTTGTATTCTGGTCAAAATGTAATAAGTCATTTTGACTACTATTTAAGACTGTTGGAGTAGTAGGAGTCAAAACTGTTTTTCCATTCACCAAAAGTGGAGTAGGTTCCAAGTTTATTATCTCATTAGAATTTTGTGAAACAGAAAGTGGGGCTAGTGGGTCAAAACTATTTGATAAAAGCAATACAAAATCTCCTGCTTTTCTCCCTTTTTTTGTAATTTTTGATGCCTGAACAGTGAACCATTCATCTTCTTTATCTATTAAGTCAGATTCATTACTAACTCTTTTTCTCTTGTTTGGTTCTTTAATATCTTGAAAAATGTCTTTATTTGGCAAAGGGTCATTTATAATATTTGGCATTTGGAGCATTTTTTCTAGTTTCAAATTGGCTAATTTCCAATAATTTTAGTCGTTCGTCAAACTGATTAATTTCCTCTTCAAGTTCTTTGTTCCTTAAGCATTTTGAGCATTCAAATATTTCAACTGGCTCTAATTCCGGTGAAAAACTGTACACAAAGCAGATTACACACATATGTCCCATTTGCCCATCTTTTGTAAACAATAGGGAAGTCATTACCCAGATTTATTTATCTAACCAAACTAAGGTGAGAGAAGAAATCATTAGATACTAAGAAAGCAAGAAGTTTTTAATTTTTTAACTTATTTTACCTTTCTTCAGAAAATGTAAGTATCCAGACTCACCTAAACTCGCCAAAACCGCCAAAACACGTGCAGGCAGCGTATCTTTCTTTCGTCTTGGCGGCATAGCGATCACGCCGGTCGTCTTCTGCTCACCGCAGGTCTTGTTTATATAGCAAAACTGAAACTAGAAGTAGCGCGAGGTGGCTTCCTGTACCGCGCTACCTTAGAAAATTAAAATGAATTCAGTTAAGGTTTAAAAGATTCCCCCAAGGCGAGGAATTGACTAAAAATGTAATACACAGTCTGCCTGAGCATTTTTAATGAAAAAACGTTTGTTAACAGCCGAGCTGTAGTCCAGTAATGTGCTCCATGGGACTACTACTCCTCTACCTAGAGTGCTTGTTACTGCTAGGGCTCAGAAAACAACACGTGCTTCTGAAAAGCTTGCATTTAGAAACAAAGAAACAGAAAAATGTCAGCAAAAGGCCAGTTGGTCTATCCAGTCTGCCCGTTGCCCTACCTAACCTTTGAGACTGAGCACCCCAATTGTCACTCGTTTCCTTCCCCTGTTTTTCCTCTACCCCTGATACCCCCTTCTAAATCCATGTGTCTATTCCAATCCTGTTTGAATCCAACCCCTTTTCTCGCATAGAGTATTTCTTGAGCAGTTCATTCCACTTTTCCACCACTCTTTCTGTGAAATGTACTTCCTTGTATCCTTCTTAACCACCCCCCAACTGGTATCCTTGTGTTACCATTAGTATTTGCACTGGAAGTGAATAGCACACTGCCCTGTGTTACCATTAGTGCTTGCACTGGAAGTGAATAGCACACTGCCATCAACTTTGTTAATCCCCTGTAGAAACTTAAATGTCTCTATAATGCCCCCACACTCTCTCCTGGCTTCCAGCAAGTACATGTTCAGGTCCTGTCACCTTTCGTCATAGAATGTCTTCTGCTGCCCCTGATTTATATTGGTGGCCATTCATTGCACTGCTTCCATCCTGTCTTTATTTTTTTTCAGGTATGGATTCTAGAAGTGTACATGGTACTATAGCAGCAGCCTTACTGGGGATAGGTACAAGGGCAGTATCACCTCCTTATGCCTACTGTTTATTCCCTTAACAATGCACCCAGCACACTGTTTGCAATACCCACTGTCTTACTGCATTGAGTAGAATGCTTCAGGTGACATGATAACCCCCACATTCCTTTCATCCCTTATCTGTTCCACTCCCACTACACCAATCCTGTATTTGTTTCTTGGGTTATTTGCTCCGATGTGCATAATTTTGCATTTCTTCACATTTAACATGAGTGACCACCGCTTGGACCTCCTCTCTAACGTCCCCAAATCCTCTTTCAGTATCCTGATGCCCTTCTTAGTGCCCACCATCCCACATATTTTCATGTCAGCTGTGAAAAAGCATATTTTGCCTTTGTTGTACCATACACTATTTGCCCTCAAAACAATAAACTTGATCTCAGGATCACAGATGTTGGAAATGCCTTGGGAGGAGGCGACTCTGTGGCATATGTTGTGGTTTTGCTCCCAGCTGGCAGGTTGGTAGGAGCCAATTCTTGACATATGTAGTGGTTTCCTAGACATGGAGATCCCTGAGAGGCCTCACTGGGGGTGTTGGGCAAGCCAATACACCCGCCATACCTGAGGAGGTATGGACAACTGTGGCTGGTAGCCACATTAATGGAGGTAAAGAGACTCCTCCTTTGTATGTGGAGATCTTCAGAAATACATACCATAGAAGAATGGGTTAATAATTTATATAAGGTGACAGAGTGTGAGCGCTAAAGTTACATAGTCGGGGTACAGCTCACTGTTATGAAATGTCTTGGAAGCTTTTCTACACTGTGGGTAGACTAAAGAGCAATAAATCACCACAAAGAGATCCACCAGGATGTGCTCCTTACAACACTGGCTCACAGTAATATGGGATTGTCGGACTACTTAGTTTTCTTCTCCATTCTGCTTTTACACATGGAAAGGTATTTATTAATTTATTCTGTCTGGGTATGTTCTTGTATTTTACAAGTTATGTGATTTTTAATTTTCTGGTTTCTTCTTGTGCCTTTGCTTTAGTCTGCAGCACAAAGTTTGAAGTCCCACATTATAGTATACTTAAGCCTCAGAGAAAATGGGAACCTTTGAAGAGAAACATAGCATGTAACTCCAAGAAGGTCCCTGAGTAGAAGATCTCTGGCTAGGAATTTTCCCCTGTAATCATGAGAAACTGATGTATTTTTCAGAAAAACAGAAACCTCATAAAGAATAAATTACAAACAAGCATTGACCAATGCCAAATATTCAGTATCCCGTGAATATAGCAGGGGGAAAAGAGCGAGTCAAAGACAGTGTCTCAATAACAGCGAATGCAAGATTAGCTACAGTGTTACTATAGCGCATAGTTAGTTCAGCTATGTATACTTGCTTTAGTGAGGTAGGTAGTAATGTAGTCGTAACCCCACTACAAATAAGGGTTCCCGAAAAGTCTTCCTCGAGCTAGCCTAAATGCTTACTGCCAGGCTGGTGTTTTGCGTTTAGCAGTTTAAATGGTATTGCTAAACAGTGCCTGTGTAGCCTTTATGTACTGTCACTTTAAGAGCTGCCTAGTATGCAGAAATAGTTAATCTGAAAGGGGGGTCAGAGTGTTGGCATGCTTGAGTCCCACCTCGGGCTGCCAGAAAATCGCTCCGTTTCTGCCATCATTAATTGTGCAGAGGGAGCTCTGTTGAAAGATGTAACTAATTGCAAAAAATTATTTAAAGTGATAAAGATATTGTTGTTTGTTCTAACCTGCCTTCTTTGCAGTGAGGGGTTTCTGTCTATAGCCACCATTTTGGTCCCGAACTGCCAAATTGGACCAATCAGTACCTGGGGACTCTAAAATGGAGACTGTCTGAAAGGGCTGAGTGGATTACAAGCTTGGGATTTGTAGTTTTGGACTGTTGGCACCTTTTTGTAACTGAATGGGGAGCTCTTGCTGTGACTGACAGCTGAACTGACCAACCAAACCTTTTGGGTCTGAGGGAAATCCCCCAAGCTGCCTGTTGTTAAAGCAGTTCTGAGTTGGAAGTTGAGAGAGGAGCAGCTCGTGAGAGTTCGAGCCATAATCTGCGTAGTTTTGAGCTGGAGAACTGTGGGAAAGGCCTGAGTTGAGGCCTGCAAATCTGCCTGTTGCCCTAAAGGGGAAGAGAGACATTCTTTTGAACTAAATCCGAGGTGGTGAGATCGAATTAAGCCACCAAAGTGTAGCCAGGCTCAACCTGCAAAGGACTGAAGATTTTGCTGTATGTGATCGGTCTGGTAGGAACTCCAGCTACTTCTGAGCTCCCAGTCTGAGCAGGAACTTTGCGACCGTGACCGGGGAGCACTGGGCCTGGTATAGTGAGACTTTTCTTGCATCTAAATGTGCTGTGTACTGAAAGGGGATTGCAATTTGGTTCCCCACATTGCAGATTGTGTTCTGCGTGCTGAAAACTGTAGTCTGCTCAAACGGACTGAATCCGGGTTAGCTCCATGCGGCTGGGCCTTGCCACGAGGGCCCTGCCATACTACCCTACTGCACAGAGAAGAGCCATCGACAAAAGACTTGCCTGGAGATCAGCCCCCTGCTCCAGACCTGAACAGGAATGATGCCTCGGTGAATCATGTGGGCCCTGCTTTTCCTTGCACTCTAGAGAGTTCACCTGCTGTCTCAATTTCAGTCCATCCTGTGTCCAGTCCTGGGTATCATGAGTAACCACCAGGGTAGCTCCCTGCAACGTCAGATTAATTTAAGTGTGTCATCTGATTGCTTTGTTATTTCTTTTACTTCATGACTTGAGCCATCTGGCTCCAGATTACAAATAGTGTGTTGTGCAGGTTGTTTTTTCCATCACAGGGCCCCGACCAGCTGCAACGCCGGCCTACCCCGAGCAACGGTCCTGGCTAGCCCACCTTTCCTCCACTTGGGTACCCAGAGAGTGTGACTGTGTTAGGGACTCTGACTGCATGCACAGCTGTGTGATTGATAGAGTAATTAAGCTAATTAACCTGATTATCCCCTTCTTTGTTCAAATCCCCTGAATAAATCAGATCTACTTGTTTCTGCCTTCAACCAGACTGTGGTTCCAATTTTTGTGCTCGGAGTATTGTACTGTTGCCATTTGCTCTGCCTAACCTTGTTTTACAGGGGGTCCCCAGGGTTGAACTGGAGAAACTAGCCTTGGTGGTAAGTGCAAACTGTGTGGGTACTTGCAAAGCATATCAGGGTATTGTGAAAGTAATTATTGTGTACTGTTTTGGCCACTAGCTGGGAAAGAGGGGGGTTACAGTGTCCCAGAGGACTGTGTCCAGGCTAGTTTGACAACTACCATCCCTGACCTCTGGGTGGAGGCACCCGTTTCATAACTCAGGCCCCTTAACCTGCTACTAGCCAAGCAGGCAGGGGTAGTAGTCCTTCGGATAGCACCATCTAGGGGTTATATCATGAAGGCATGTAATCCAGTCACTGTGGTCCCCAGCCATGCTGCTGCCATAGCTTAGCGGTCAGAATAACTGCCTCTGTGATGCTGCTCTATATAGGAGACCTAGGTTTGAGACCAGTGGTGATTTTTTTTTATGTTCTCCTTCCCCCACCTTGCCCCCCACCCCAAAGTTACAATATTACATTTGGGAATTGGGGGGGTGATCATTGGGAGAGGAACAGTTTTTGTTCACAATGACTGCCCTAAAAGTGCTGTGCGTTTGTTGCCAGTCCCCCCCCCGTTTCACCCAAGACCAGAGTTTACAGCTGCACATCCCCCACCCTCAGTGATTTTGTGTCCCTCTCCATCCTTCACCTTCCCCTGGAGACTGTTAGCCTGTATGGTTTGTTTCACAGTTTTTGGTTATTGGTGCATTGTGCGCGCACGGTTTTGCTGTTCGCGATTTTGTTTGCACCATTATTGTCATTGCTATGCTGTTTTCACTTTTTTCACACAGAACCAAATATTTGCTTGGTTGTATTTGCCATTTAGTTTTCAGGCATCGATAGTGCAGTAGTTAAAACTAACACATTAATAACAAGAGTTATAATAATGAAATATTCATGACCATGAAATAAAGAGGTTCTCACATAACACTGGTGTTTTCTTAGACTGTGACCCTGAATTTTAAACGCAGTATTTTTTAACCCTGGTTATGAACATGACAAGTGTCATTCATCAAATGAAATCCAAAATGTGATTTTGAAGAACAACTGTGAAAACAGGTTTTGAAGGGGGATTTGAAAATGGCGCCTTTCAAGTTCATGAAAAATGTCAATGTTTCTACATAACTTTGTTGTTTTTTGAGATCTTGACCACAGATTTTCAACATAGTCTTTTTTATGACTCCACCTAATGAACATGACATGTCTGTTATGAAGTCCTGACTACAATCTCATTTTGCAGAGTGAGCAAAAAAAAAGTGTTTTGGGCAGGATTTGAAAAATGACACCTGTCATGTTCATGAGGAGGGTGAACGAAAGTGCTATGCTGAAAATCTGGGTTCAAACTCTACCAAAATAAAAAAGTAATGAGTAAATATTGAAAAAATCCAACATTTCTCATAGCTTCATTGTTTTTTTGACATTTTGACTCCAAATCTTCAACACTGTCTTTTTATGACCCCCCCTCCCCCATCATCAAGACAGTTGGAATGTTTTAAATCCTATCAGAAAAGTGACTTTGCTGAGAGACTGCGAAAACATGTTTTGGAGGGGATTTGAAAAATTACACCTGCCTTGTTCATGAGGTTGGGTAAAAAGGGCTATGTTGAAAATTAAGGGCAAAAATATTAAAAACTACAGAGTTACGAATAAAAGTTAAAAACACATTATTTATTTATTTAAAATTTGATAACCGGGAAAGACACCATGAGCAGAAGCTCGTTTCCAGGTGTGACCCGGGGACAGGGGTGTAAACAGAGGATAACAAAAAGCAAGTAACATGGTAACAGTGTACAAAAGCAGTTTGTACAAATGAAAAATACATAAAAAGGAGCAGTATTTACAATTATATACAATATAGTATAACCTGTACAATGACAAAAACATAAAAAATAGATATGTACACATTAATAGGTTACATGGATAATCCAACAGGTATATAGAAGGAGATCAGTTATACAGAGTAGAGATTTGGAGGGAGCCTGCTGAAAACAGAGCCAAAGTGGAGCCTGTTGGCGTGGAGATGGAGTAAAGGAGAAGCAAGCCAGGGCAGAGGGAGAAAAGCATTAGGACGAGGGACAGGTCCAGGATGTGGAGGGGGAGGGTCTGAGCAGGTGCTTAAGGGCTGAAAAGGAGGGAGTGAAGCAGGCTTGGGGAGGGAGGCTGTTCCAGAGGGAAGGAAGCCTATAGGAGACCAGTTTGCCAGCCGGAGCACGGACATGCAGGAGGGTGAAGGAATGGGTGCTGATTGAATGCGAGTTGTACAGAGAGGGAGTGGCAGATTTGAGAAGAGAGGCAATGTCTGAAGGGAGAGTCCCAAACCAGCATATTAAAAAGCCATTAACTGATATTTACCTTGCTTTCAGTCAGTTCACTCTCAAGTGCTACAGGGAGAGGAATTTTGCTGGTAATTAGAGGATTACTTCATGGGACTCTTCTTAGATATGTGAGGGGAGGTGGGTGTGGGATGGTGGGCACCAAGAGAGGGTAATGGGGGTGGGGACTAGATGACATTAATGGACTGTTTTCTTCTTTCAGGTTAAAAAAAACAACTAATGAAGGACTTTTTTTTCACAGAATTTGGCACGCTAGTGTCAGGGTGTTATTTTATTTTTTTATTTTATTTAAACAGCAGTTTGGAAAACCTTTGAGCCACAGGCTCATTTACAAAGGTACCTTGTCACAGTAAGACAAACGAAAATACACAGTATAGCTGTACAACACATAAGTATAACAGTAACTTAAGACATAGATACAAACAAGCTGGTACAGGTAGGATTGATGCAAACAATTCCAGAGTTATGTTGTCCTTAGCAGCTTAGTAGTAAGCTTTGTCATAAGTATTGAGTACGGCTTTGACTAATGGCAATTACAGCATCGGTGTTAATAAGGTGGTTACGTAAGGAAGTTTTGCACACGCATATTGTTGGAGCTTCGGAGATGGAGGGGGGCAGTGTGTTGAACCAGGAGGGGGCCCTAAAGCTGAAGGCTCTTTGGCCGTGAGAGGTCCTAGCTCTAGGGATAACAAGAGAAGTTTTCCCAGAGGTCCGAGTATGAAGTAGTGGGACAAAGCGGCGTATGGTGGTGGTCAATCCTGGCGGGGATAGCCCAAGGAGGGTCTTTTTTGTAAGGGTACAGGTCAGATATTTGAGGCGCTCATCAAGATCAAGTACCAGTGCTTTAGTGTACAGTAGACAGGTGTGTGTCAGCCTAGGTGCCCCAGTAATTAACCTGCAGGCCTTATTCAGAGTAGTGTGAATTTTATGGAGTGCGGTCTGATCAGCAGCACCATACACCAGCAGTCCATAGTCCACTAGGGACAGGATAGAGGAGGTGATCATGAAGTTGAAGAGCCTCCGGGAGGCAGTGTTTATACTGATGTAAGATGCCCAATCGGATATTAGTGGCAGTGGCTAGGGCAGCGATGTGTCCATGAAAGGAGAGGGAGGGGTCAAATGGATCCCTAGGTATTTATAGGAGCAAACTTGTTCGAGTGGAAAGAGGACCCAGAGTGAATGAGGAGTTTGAAGTTGCAGGACTTGTTTTGAGGATGAGTGAAGAACATGGTTTTGTTTTTAAGATTTATCACCATCTATATTCTTGAACCAGCCCTCGGCTTCAGCGAAGGACTTCTGCAGCGAGTCCTGGAGGGCAATAGGGTTACGACTTGAGGCAAAGATGACTGCATCATCAGCGTACAATAGAATGTTCCCCGAGCAAGAGCGTGGAAGGGTGTTAAGGTAAAGGGAGAATAGTAAGGGGCCCAGAATGGAGCCCTGGGGACCCCCAGAAAAGATGGGACAGATGTCTGAGTAGGTCATATTAATTTTTACACGCTGTGAGTGGTCAGACAGATAACTGGTGCACCAGGAGATAGGCCCAGCAGCAAAACCAGAGAGACTAAGGGCATAAAGAAGGAGGCGGTGGGAGACAGTGTCGAAAGCTTTAGAGAGGTCAATGAAGACCGCACCAGCCAGAGAACCAGTGTCTAAGGAGGAGTGGAGAAAGTTGGAGAACTCTAGGAGGGCTGTGTTGGTACTGTGGCCCGCTCGGAAGCCATGCTGCTCAGGACATAGGTCATTGTAGGTGGAGAGGTAGTCAGAGATTTGAGAGGCCACCACTTTTTCCAAGGCCTTGGAGAGAGAGAGAATGGAGATTGGTCGAGGTTTCCAGCCACAGTCCTATCACCACCTTTAAAGATAGGGGTGACAGTGGTGACTTTCCAGGCAGTTGAAACCTTCCCCAGGCAAAGAGAGTGGTTGATGAGGCATGTGATCGGGGTAAGGACTATGTCTAAGACCAGCCGTAGGATACACAGATCCAGGGTGTCACTGCCTGTACTATTACTCTTGAGGGCAGTGACAAGGTGCGGCCTAAGTTCTTGGGCAGAAACACAGTGGAGGAGAAAATAAGGGTGAGAAATATTTATGGCAGCTGCTTGGGGAGGAGGGTCAAAAATATTTGTAGGGAGGATAGGGCTAAGGTCAGTGAATGAGGTGTTGAGGTGGTTGGCTATGAGGGCTGGGTCTGAGGAGATCTCACTATTAATGTTGATCTGGGTGGGTGGGGGAGTGTGCACTCCCATTTAACTGTTTAATGTTATCCCAGAAGGTTCTGGGGTTCCCCATGAGGCAGTGAGTGAGGACCGATAGTGCTCAGACTTGGCTCTTCTGATGGCCCGAGTGCACTTGTTTCTGGCGGCATATAACCGCCTGTCATTGGGCCGGCCAGTCTCAATGGCACGGTGCCACAGGGTTGTCCCTATGTTTGAGTTGGTAGATCAAAGCTGGGGTTACCTAGGGGCATTCTGCCTTTTAGAACGGCGGGTCAACATTGGGGCAAAGATATCACAGGCATTATTAAAAGTTTGGGTAAAGAAGGAGAGAGCTGTGTCAATGTCAGGAGTTGCCTGTATAGGAGACCAGTCAATTTGGGACAGAAGTTCCTTAAGTTTTATCAGTCCACCAGGTATTAGATGCCGCGCATGTGGGCTGTGCTATGGGTTTGGGGACTGAGGATGACCAGTGGAATAGAATGGGGAGTGATCACTGAGAGTCTGGGAGGACTTGTACATTGGGGATCCGATTAGGGCGGTTGGTGAGTACCACATCAAGCAGGGTACTGGAGCCTCTCTTGGGGTTAGTCCTGGTAGGGTGGGTAACTAGTTGCAATAGGGTCTATAGCAGAAAAGGAGTCTCGGGTAGAGGAGGAGAAGGAGGGGCTGAGCCAGTTGACATTTAAGTCACCCACCAGAATTTGATCAGCGGAAGGAGGTAGTGAGGCAAGGTATTCTGTAAGAGAGGCAATGGCCTGCGTTTGGTCCCTGGGGGGCACGTATGCAGTAGTCAGATAAAGGGGTCCCTTTAAAGGGTCAGGGGTTAGTTATTTGGCAGCACTTACCACTAGGGGTGGGCACCCCAGTGTTGCATACATAGGGAGGGAAGGTATTAGCCAGCACCAGGGGTTGGGCACCCCAATGTCAGATTTAAGAAATTGGTTAGGTGGACAAGGGGATACCGGCAGTGGGTTTTATTGTAAAGATGGTTGGGTGTGGGGGGACTGATACCAGCAGTGGGATGTAGCCCCTGCTGCCACTTTTAATTAACAACTGGGTTGGATGGGTAGCATGGATATCATCCACAGAGTTGAGCAACTGCCACTGGTTTTTGGCACTGGCTGGGTTGGTTGGGGGTAGTATGAGTGGCAGGGTTAATCACCTGCCACAAGTTGTCTGTACTGTCTGAGTTGGCATGGAGGGAGTATACTGTCTTCAGAGTTGAGCCCCAACTATCAATTTTGTATAGTGGCTGGGTCAGGCAGGAGGTACCATCAGTGGGATTAAGTGCCACCACCAATTCAGATGAAGAGCTGTTGACATGGCAGCCACAGACAGTGAAAACCTGTGGCCATTCTCCAAGAAACAAATTATTGAACAGTAGCACACATGAGAATCAAACAACAGAGGAAAGGTTCCAAACAGACATTAGGAGTTCCACAAGAAAACATACTTACACCTTGCATTTTTTTACCAGATTATTATTGGGCAACAACTTGATAATTCAGTATTCTGAAACCAGCAGAGGTGGAAAACTCAGGCTAGTACCAATATGTAGGTGCACTTTGCAAGGAAACATAACAATAAAGGTCTATTGGGGTATATGAGTTTTAACATGTTTGTTTATGTTGTAAAGACCAACATGCATTTTTTTTATTCAGTGTCCTAAACACAGGTACACAGATTAAGACAACTTCTTTGCTAAACTGATCAGTGAGTAAAGAAGCATGTCAGAACTACTGTTTTACGTTCATGAGAATGCATTAATTCTATGAGTTTCAAGCACTGCATCATGGGTATGCAAATTATATGGCTTGTGTAAAACTTCTGCCATTTGCTAAAAAACAATGTACATCCCCCTTACCCCCTTATGAGTCCTTTCTTACTATCCCAGTCACACAGCCAGGAACAAATGCCCAGTTCAAAGGAAGCTAAATAATTGATGCCCTGGACTACTGAAGGGGACACTGTTAATCCTGGACCCCTAGACTTCATTCTCTGTGCTGAAGCCCTATCCTGTGGTACACTTGCTAGAACTGAGGCCGCATCATCTCCCATTCCCTTTTTCTCTCCATTTTCAATCTCCCCTACTGAAAAATAACTGTTCCCCCACAGGCAAGCAGAGCAACACAGTCTCTTAGCTATACAGATCAATTAGTGTAAAACATCTTAGAGCATCAGTTTTACTTGTATAAGAATGCATTAATTCCATGTGTTACAAGCACTGAATCATTGATATGCAAATCATATTGGTTGTAAAACATCTCTGCCATTCCCTGACAAACAAAACATTACACAGCAGCAAATTTGAAAGAAGTAAACAGTGGCACATATATCGGAAGAAAAGCAGGAATTAGGAGTTGCACAAGGAACCTCCCTACCCTGCATGTTGCAGCCTTGTTGGGCATAGAAAGCACAGCAGTTAAAATGAACAAATTATTAACACAAGTTATAATAGTGGAACTATCATGACTAGAAAATGAAGAAGTTCACATATAATATTATGATTTGGCAAGGACTTCAAATGGAGAAAGAGGAAAAAGGCAGAGAATGGGCAGAACTGGGGGGGCAGTATTCTGATGCTGTAATAGGTTAAAAAGGGGCACAATCCCAGACGCCCTCTCACAATTCAGAGTAATACCATTTTTATATGCTTTGTGAGCAAACAAAATCAACTTTATTTTTAAGGGATTAGAGTGTATGTGCTAAGTCTTGTTTATTTATGGTGTAGTGACAAAAATGCTTTCATTTTTAGTGCTCAAAACACATGAAAGTAGAGTTATACAGCTCCTTACCTAAACTAATCAGTGAGTGTAGGAACATGTTAGAATATCTGCGTTACATGCTTTAAAGCACAGTACAGTATGAAAATACATTAATTCCATGAGCTGCAAGCACTGCATCATGGGTATGCAACAACTCTATAATTCCCTAAGAAACAAAGCAGTAAACAGTGCCACATATATGGAACAAAAGGCATGGGGAAGGTTTCAAACAGGAACTGGGAGTTGCACAAGAGCACCCACTTCCACTTTTCATTTTTTTTTCATCTTATGGCTGAACAAGGACTTTAATGGGAAAAGAAAAAGAGTGGGCTGAATTAAGAAGGAGATTCAATATTCTAAAGTTGTAAAGAGTTCACCCTACAAGGCCCTCTCAGAGTTCAGACTAATGCTAGTATGCTTTGCAAAAAAAAAGATAACAATAATGGTATACTGGGGTACATGCATTTTGCCTTGTTTATTTATGCTGTTAGTACCAACATGCTTTACATTCCATGTTCAAAATACAGGTAAGCAGAGTAACACAGCGTTTTAGCTAAACTGACCAATGAGTGAAGGAATATGTTAGAACATTTATTTAACTTGCATGAGAATGCATTAATTCTATGAGCTGAAAGCACTGCATCATGGGTAGGCAAATGATATGGGCAGTGCAAATCTCTGCCATTCCCTGATTAAGTACCAAACAGTACCACATATGAAAGTAGCAAACAGTAGCCCATATGTGGAACAAAAAGCAGGAGAAAGGTTTCAAGCATGAATTAGAAGATGCACAAGAAAATCTAAAACCTTGCATTTTCCAGCCTTGTGACTGAGCAAAGACTTCAAATGGGAAAAGAGGAGAACAGAAGAGTTCACAGAATTAGGGAGGCGAGTCAGTATTCTGCAGGTGTGGTGGATGGAGAATAGGCATGCCCCAAAAGACTCATCACAGCTCACACTGACACCAATATGTTTGCATGTTTTGCAAGCAACCATAAGCAAGCAGTGACCAATGCCAAATGTTTGATTATTTGTATTTGTTGTGTACTTGTTGGGCATAGATAGCACAACAGTTAGAATGAACAAATTAATAACATGAGTTGCAATAGCGAAATTGTCATGCTTGAGCAAATGAAGAGGATCACTTATAACATTATGACTGGGCAAGGACTTCAAAAGGTAAAGGAGAAAAAAGGCAGAGAGTGGGCAAAATTGGGAAGGAAAATAAGTATGCTGATGCTGTGGATAGGTTAAGAAGGAGCACACCCTCAAAAAGGCCTCCCACAGTTCAGAGTGATACCAGTTTTTTATATGCTATGCATGAGAACATAATCAGCTTGATTTTTCAGGGCTAGGACTATATATGTGATAAGTTTTGTTTATTTACGTTATACCAACCAAAATGTTTTAATTTTAGTGTTCAAACCACGGGAATGCAGAATAACACAGTTCCTAGCAAGTGCAGACAAAAAGCTGGGCTAACCGAGATTGCCAAAACTAACAGCTTGGTACTGATATCAAATAGAGTTTATTTAAACAGATACATACACAACAGTAGCAACCCCCCTAAATGCTAAAATTTTGGCACTTTATCAAGGTGAAATGTCATAACTTAGGCTCCTTTGTTATACATGATTCTTAAAAAAGACTCACCCACAGCAACAAATAATACAATTAATTTGTGCAGAACGTAAGTATAAAGTGCTGGACAATAAATCACTAACCTGTAATAACAGGCAAGTGAAGACTTAATATTCTAACAGTGTACCCTACAGAGATCAAATACGGACAAAACTAAAAGACTGGGGATGGGGGACTAGGGTTTAAAGTGGACACACACAAGAGACCTAAGGTAAAATTGAATTTCAAAAGGGAAAAAGTTGCCACTAATAGTTAAATATTAAAGGTAAAAATATTTAGCAACATTATAGATATGAATAAATACGGTAATAAATGCAGCAGTTACTACAATACCTAACACAATGTCTGTTTAGACTAAATAATTCCAAATGCAGTCACTTGTTATATCAAAGCCCATTGTAAATCCATGAAGAAGAGCACTGCAAAATCATACAGCAATAAATACTGAAAGTAGGAATGACATTCATCAGGACTTATGTAAAGCAGAATAAAATCTTTTGGAGGAAAGGTGCCAGTTGGAAGCTTTCAGTGATTCCCGGCATCTCAAAAGCCTTCAGTTTAAATTGTTAGAATGCATCTCTGCAGAAAAGTAAATTGTTAAGGCCACTGCCTCTGGGTCCAAGGGTGATTTGCTCAAAACCTGTAAAATGAAAAATGATGATTCACTTGAGTATTGCTAATATGAACAGATAAGGCATTGCCCTTGTCTTCTTTACTGATACTCCTCAAGTGCTCTCCATTGTGAATCTTAAATTTGAGCTGGAGTTTACCACATAGTAACATTCTCAATCACAGGAGGCTAAATAAATGACTGAGGCACTATTGCAGTCAATGAAATCTCTGGATTCAAAAACATGTTTACACCCAGTACTGAAAAACAATTGCTTACCTAGTAAAGTGTCACAGAATTTACAGTCTCTACATTTATGAATACCACTAGGCAGGAGCATCAACAGGATTCTAAAAGTGTGTGTGGGGGAGGATGCCCCCATCAGGGACGTTTGCCAAAAGGGAGGTCTGGGGGGATTTGCCCTCCCCCATAAGAATTTTTTTTAAGAATTTTAAGAACTTGGTGCCAAATTATGCATTTTAGAAGCATTTTCTATGAAACCTGCAGCAAGACACATATAGGGATTTAGTAGCTGAAACCCTGAAAAACAACAGGTGACTTGAATCAGGAACAATACTTAATCTAATTGTTTTGTTACCTTAGTGCCATACCCACACTACATACAAAGACAGAAGAAAACAGACTAATGAATAACTTTTCTTTTTCCCAAACAAAATGAGGTCTGGCAGGTCTGGGGGGATTTGCCTCCTGGAAGAAATTTTGAAGAATTTGGTGGCAAATGGTGAACTTTAAAAGCATGTTCTATGCAGTCTGCAGCAAGGCATGCATAGGGAGTTAGTTGCTGAAAACCCTGCAATACAGTACGTGACTTGAACCAGTGAACGTAGGTATTCTAATTGTTTTATTGCCTCAGTCTTTTTATTAGGTCATCATGCACAAACTGCACACAAAGTCAGAAAGCAAACATTTATTCAACATGAAACATTTTCGATGAATGTGTCTATTTTGACCTGGGTGCTAGAGACAGAGACCAAAAATGTTTCATCCATTGACAATGGAAAATGTACACACGAGTCATCAGAGATTAAACAGATTTTGGATGTGATATAATCTACAAGTTCAAAAACAGTCAGCACACACAACTGCACTTCTTTGATCCTGCCATGCAATTCAGGAAAGTACAGTTACATAAGAACTTAACAGTAGACTTTGAGAGAATCTCTTTCATCAGGCCACACCTATGGAACTATAGCCACTAGGCACTAGGACCACATGGAAACTTTTTCACTAGCAGTCTTCTAGGGGCTGCCCATGACAATGCCATACATCAGCGTCCTCACCATATAAACATGGGCAGCCCTGCACCCTCCTCAGGTCCCTTGCCAAAGACCATACACAGAGGACCTCCTCTTGGGGAACTGAGGGAGAGCTAGAGGTTCCCACCACTAGACAAGGTGAAACAGAAAGTAGACTGTCCTAGAGAGAGAGAGAGAGAGAGAGAGAGAGAGAGAGAGAGAGAGAGAGAAACTGAGTAGCCCCAAGGCCAAGGGGGACGGAAGGTGGGACGGCATGGCCTGATGAAGGAAATTTGCTTGAAAAACTACTGTTACATAAGTTTTTACATAATTGTACTATTTTCTTTGAAGATATCTCTTTCATCAGGCCACACCTATGGAACAAGTCCCAAGCAGTACTGACAGAGAGACAGTCTGGATGTCTGGAGGCTAATATCCCAAGAAAGGAGGCCCTGAAGCACAGCCAGGCTGAAACCTTCCCTTCTCCTAGAGGCAATGTCCAGACTGTAGTGTTTAGTGAAAGTGTGGACGGTACTCCAAGTGGCAGTGGCACAGATGTCAGTGACTGACACATTCCTGAAACAGGCAATAGAAGTGTCCATGTCTCTGGTAGAGTGGCCATGCACAACCCCAGGAAGTTCTTTACCATGCTTCCTATAACAGAAAATAATAAAATTGGCCAGCCATTTGGACAGGCACTGTTTAGAAACTGGTACTCCCCCTTTCCCAGAGGTGAAGGAAGCAAAATGCTGTGAGGACTTCCTGCAGTCCTTCATACGGTGAACATAATATTGGAGTATTCTATGTACATCTAAGGTATGGAGCAATGCTTCCCCTGGATTGGTATGCTCCAGAAAATAAACAGAAAGGTGGATGGTTTGATTCAGAGTAAATTCAGACACCACCTTCTGAAGAACTTAGGGTTGGTATAGAAAGACTTTGTGGAAAACCAAATAAGAAGGCCTAAACATTAGAGCCTGAAGCTCAGAGATCCTTTGAGCAGAGGTAATGGCAACCGAAAATAATGCTTTCCACAACAGAAAGCATAGTTCACATGTTATGACCTGCTCAAAAGGAGCCAAAGTAAGTTCCTCTAGCACAAAACTGAAATCCCAAGGTGGGACTGGATTGCAGATGGGAGGCTTCAAATGAAGAATGCCTCTCAAAAACATACGTGACACCTCCAGTTGTGCCACCATACGGCCATCAGTGGGCACGTGGAATGCTGAAATTGCAGCCAGGTGCACTTTAATGGAAGAGTATTGCAGTCCAGTGTCTGAGATGTTCAGCAAGTACTCCAGAATCTGATTCACTGGACAAGTGAAAGGATCTAAGTGATGGGAAGCAGCCCACAGGGCAAAGCGCTTCTACTTCAGGGAATAAGCAGCCCTGGTGGAGGGCTCCCTAGCAGCCACAAGAACATCAGCCACATTTTGAGATTCCCCAGATCTAACCATAGCTATGTCTTCAGGGCCCAGGCATGAAGATGGAGTGACTTGAGGTCTGGATGAACCAGGGTGCCCTGCTCTTTTGATAGCAAGCCTTTCCACAAGGACAGATGTACTGGATGTTTCTCTGCAAACTGCTGCAGTAAGGGGAACCAGACCTGATGAGGCCATAAGGGGGCTATGAGTATCAGAGTCGCTCCCTCCATCTGGAGCTTGATCAGCACCCTCTGAATTAGACGGAAGGGAGGAAAGGCATAGAGGAACCTCCCTTTCCAAGAGAGGGGCAACACGCCTCACCAGAGAACTCAAGGCCCTGGAGCAAATGAGCAGAAAAGTGGCAGTTTTGCATTTGGGGGTGCACAAAGGTCCAGCTCTGAATGATCCCACCTGTCAAACATAGATACATACATAGACAGTGTCAGCAGATAAGGGCCTATGGCCCACCCAGTCTGCCCATTTGAGCTTGTAAGTTCAGTTTATGTTTTCAAAGAAGTCTGTTGCCCCTTACCCCTGACCTCCAGAATTCCTTTATGTCTATCCCATGCATTCTTAAATCCCGGGATTGTTTCAGCCCCCACCACTTCCTCTGGCAGGGTGTTCCACTTGTCCACCACCCGTTCTGTGAAGAAATTCTTCCCATGTTTCCTCTGAATCGTCCTCCCTCCAACTTCATCCCATGCCCTCTAGTCCTGGAACATCTTTTTCGCTTAAAAACAGTGTATTCCTGCACCCTGTTCCTCCCTGTAAGATACTTGTATGTCTCTATCATATCCCCTCTCTCCCTCCTTTCCTCCAGGGAGTACATGTTCAGTTCCTTCAACCTGTCCTCATAGGACTTGTGATGCAATCCATGCACCATCTTTGTTGCCCTCCTCTGAACCTTCTCTACCCTGTCTATGTCCTTACGTAGGTAAGGTCTCCAGAACTGTACAGTGTACTCCAGGTGGGGCCTCACTAGTGTCTTGTATATTGGAATTATGACCTCCCTTTTCCTGCTGGTGATGCCCCTGCCTATGCATCCCAGCATCCTATTTGCTTTACCTGCTGCCTTGTCACACTGTTTCCTGCCTTGAGGTCATCAGAGATGATAACCCCAAGATCCCTTCCTGCTTGGTACATGCTATATCCTCACCCCCAACTGATATATTGTGCCAGGTTTTTGTGCCCAATATGCATTATCTTGCACTTCCTTGCATTGAATTTCAACTGCCAAACCCCTGACCATTCTTCAAGTTTCTGCAGGTCCCTTCTCATTCTGTCTACACCCTCTGGTGTGTCTACTCTGTTACAGAGCTTTGTGTCATCAGCGAACAGTGAAATTCTGCCTTCTAGGTCCTGCGCAATGTCACTGATGAAGATATTGAATGGGACCGGTCCCAGCACTGATCCCTGTGGTACTCCACTGGTCATTCTTCCCTCTGTGGAGTGACAGCCATTTACCACCACCCTCTGTGTCCTGCCACCCAGCCAGTTACCTACCCACCACACTACTGTCCTGCCCACACCCATATTCCCCAGTTTGTGCAATAGTCTTCTATGTGGCATAGTGTCAGAGGCCTTGACAACCAGATGTTCCACCAATCTCTCCTTCAGTAGTGCTTCCATGATCTTCCCCGCTACCGAGGTGAGGCTGACTGGTCTGTAGCTCCCCGCTTCCTCTTTGTTCCCACTTTTGTATAAGAGGACTACATCTGCTATCCTCCAGTCTTTGGGTACCTCCCCTGTTTCCAGTGATCGGCTAAACAGGATAGACAGAGGTTCAGCCACCACCTCTGTTAGTTCTTTAAGGACCCTGGGGTGCACCCCATCTGGCCCCATTGCTTTATCAACTCTTATTACTTCCAGTTCCTTCAGGACCCTTTCTCGTGTAAAGGGACTTGTGTCCATTTCTGCACCATTCTCACCCCTTGTACTTCGTTCAGACCCATTACCCTCCTCTTCCTCAGTAAAGACTGAGCAGAAATACCTGTTCAATATGTCAGCTTTACTGTTGTCATCCTCCACACAGCCCCCATCCTCCCTTCAGTCTCACTATCCCTCCTTTGCCTTTCTTTTTCACTAATGTACCTGTAAAGGTTTTGTCCCCTCTACCACTGATTTTGCAATGTGTTCTTCTGTCTGAGCTTTGGCTCCTTACTGACCTCCCTGCCTTCCTTTGCTTCTCCTGGTACTTCTCCCTATCCCCTTCTGCCTGTGTCTTTTTGTATTGCCTGAATGCAATCTTTTTGGCTTTCACTTTCTTTGCTACCTCTTTGGAAAACCACAATGGTCTCCTCTTCCTTTTTCTCTTGCTAACCTGTTTAATACATAATTCTGTTGCTCTTGTAATCCCCATTTTAAATACTGCCCACTGTTCCTCAACCCCTGATTCCTGCCCCATTCCTCTTAATGCCTCTTTCAAGTATCTCCCCATTTTCCCAAAGTCTGCTCCCCTAAAATCCAGGATACGTGTTTTTGTGTGGTTTGGTTCTGCTCTTTCTGTGATTTCAAACCACAGTGACTGGTGGTCACTGTTCCCCAGGTGCTCCCCCACTGTTACCCCCATCACACTGTCTCTGTTTGTGAGCACAAGGTCCAGTATTGCCTTCTGCCGAGCTGGTTCCATGACCAGTTGCTTGAGGAAGGCACCCTGAAGTCCAGGATAAATCTGCTCCTAGTTGATGCTGCTGCTGGGATGCTGCAGTCCACGTGTGGAATACTGAAGTCTCCAACCAGTACTACCTCACCCTTGTCTGCCATCCTTTGGATGGCTAGCATCAGCTCCCTATCTGTTTCTTCCTCCTGGGCTGGTGGTCTATAGACCACACCTGTGCGGATGGCTGGCCCCATTTCCCTTTCCAGCTTAACCCACATTATCTCTCCCCCATTTTGTTCCTCCTGGATCTCTGTGGCCCTTATGTCATTTTTCACATACAGTGCCACTCCTCCTCCCTTCCTGCCTGCCCTGTCTCTTCTGAATATGTTAGCAGGTAGGGCCAACTCCCAGTCATGGTTATCATTACACCAGGTTTCAGTGATGGCCACAATGTCCAGGTCTGACTGCACCATGACAGCCTCCAGATCTTCCATCTTGTTGCTAAGGCTCCTGGCATTTGCACAATGGCTTTCCATGATTTGACCTCCCTAGACTGTTTGCTGTTCTACTCAGCCCTTCCTTGGTTGTCCTTTATCCCTGGTTCTCCTTGCTGTCTGCCCTTCTGCTGAATTTTGCCCCTTTTCTGCCTATCCACCTCTTGGGTGCTAATCTCCATCTTTTGCACACTGCTTTGTAGAGACAGCAACTCCTCTGGTTCACTGGTTCCACTGCTAGCTGTGGGGGGTGAGCAAGTAGGTACCCTCCTTGCTGATCTGCCACCCCTTTGCTAGTTTAAATGCTTGTCAATGTAGCATTTAAACTTATCATTGAGTGCTTGGATTCCCCTCCAGGATGGATGCAGGCCGTCAGGCTTGAACAAACCTCCATCCTTCCAGGTGGGTCCCCAGTCACCAATGAATCCAACCCTTCCTCACAGCACCAGTTCTTCAACCATGAGTTAAAGTTCTGGTGCATGCACCCCTATGCTCTCCTTGCTCGTCTATAGGTAGTACTTCTGAGAAAGTGACAGAAGTAGCCTTGCTTTGAGACTCCTCCCCAATTTCCTAAACTCTTCCTGAACTTCCTTTGGCTCCCCATTTGCCAGGTCATTAGTACCTAGGTGGATAATGACATCCAGCTCACCCTCCAGTCTTGCCTTCCCAGTGATCCCCAGGATCTTCCTTCCATCCCTCCATGCCGTGGCACCTGGTAAGCACCTCACCTCCCTGTCCTCCCCCTCCTGTGTTCCTAGCTGGATCCCTCTTATGATGGAGTCCCCCACCAGGATTCACTTCCTTCTCTCTGGGGTCCACTGCTTTCCCCGCTGAGGTCACCTCCTTGGCTAATCTCCACATCCTTTCCTTCCACTTCTTCTATTTGGTTGTCCCCGTTTGCCAGTGTGGCATATGAGTTCTTGAGTGGAATAGGATCTGAGATGTGCCTCTGCCTGACCACTCTACCCTCCTGAGCCCACTGTCATCCAAGTGCTCCTCGTTTCTGCATCCTTTGAGGCAGTTGCATTGGACTGGGTGGTCTCTGGATAGGGTGATGGTACTCCTGACCCAGTTTACTTCGCTCTGAGTCTGGCTACCTCATCCTGCAGTCCAGAGAGATGCATGCAGATAGGGCAGCACCTCAGTGTCCAGAAGGTCTGCCTGAATATGGCTGCCCCACAGCCACTGCATTGCACCACTCCCCACATTATACTGCAATTATACTGCTATTCCACTACTTGTCTGCTACTGAAGCTCTCCTAGTTCCCTTTTTTTATTAATTTACTGTCCTAAAAATCCTGCCACTGATCCTCAGATACTTTTCTTTTTAAAAAAAAGAAAATAAACCAAGAAATAAATAAATGAATCAAAACACTTGTCGTGCTGAGGGTGGGCTTCTTCACCCTTATGCCCCTCCTACTCCACACCCCTTACTATACCCTGTGTTTAGCTCCTGTCAATCAGATTTAACAGGGCATATAATCAAGAGTTGGGGGAAGGGGGGGCGAAAATTTGCAGCAAGCAAAGACAGCAAAGAAATACACCACCACTACGTTTTAAATCCTCAACAACCCAAAAACAATTCTAAGTAAAGACAACAAAGAAAGTACAGTGTCACCAAAAGCCCACAATCCAAGTCTAAAAGAAAAACAGCAATTACCAGTTACTGTAAAGCATTGAATTGAATATGCTTCCTTCCCCTTCTGGCTTCTATAACATTCAAAAATACATACATTTCTATCTCAGCTCTTTACCCTTACCATCAAAAAGGTAACTACAATCACAATAGTCTACCTTCTACTAATACAGATTCTATCACAGAACCAGAGCACAATGCAAAAACATCTGCTACTTAGCAACAACAAACAGGTGACAACATACCAAGTTGATGTAGCTTTTTGTACCAAGATCAGCAGCTCCCACTCATGCATTCTGAACTGTGATCTGCTTAGTCTGTCTGCCAAGATGTTTTGGGTGCCTAGAACATGAACTGCTGACAGTTCTAGACCATGGTCTACAGCCCAATACCAAACCCTCATCACTTTCCTGCAAAGGGGGTATGAATGGTTCCCCCTTGCTTGTTTACGTAGTGCACTACACTGATGTTTTCCATCTACACCAGCAGAGGCCTCAGGGACAGGTAAATCTGGAAGGCTTGCAGGCCATACAGAACAGCCCTCATCTCTAGGATGTTTATGTGGAGGGAACTCTCCAACGAGGTCCATATACCTTTGGTCTGCTGAGGTCCCAGATGCGTCCCCCCCAGCCCAGCCTTGAAGCGTCCGTGGTGAGGATCTGATGAGGGGAAGGGATCAGGCAAAGAACCCTTTTGAGCAAATTGTTGGGTTCCATCTACCACTGAAGCATCTTCTTTACTGACAAAGTTACTAGAACCCTTTGTTCTAGACAGTTGGTACGCTGATCCAATTGAACTCTTAATGTCCACTGGGGGATCCACATGTGCAGCCTTGATAGGGAAAGTGAGGCAGTAGATGCTGCCATCAGGCCCAGTAGCTGCCGGATTGTCCTGGCTGTGACATATCAATTACTGTAAAGGAGGTGGGCCTGTGCAGTCAGGTGTTCTGCCCTGTCCTGGTGCAGAAGGGCCATTCCTTTGGCGGTATCCAGTATCGCTCCAATGTACTGGAGGTGCTGGCAAGGAGTCAAGACTGACTTGGGCAGATTGACCGTGATCCTTAGAATTTTGAACAGTTGTCTAGTAGGTGCTAGGGTGTGAGATAGTTGCTCCTTGAACTGAGCTTTGTGCAACCAGTGGTCCAGATAGGGGAAGACGTACAGTCCCTCCCTCTTGAGGGCTGCTGCCACCACTGCTAAGCATTCGGTAAAGACCCATGGCACAGATGACAAGCCAAAGGGCAAGACCCTGAACTGGTAGTGCTCTACCTGAAAAAGGAACCTGTGGTACTTCCTGTGAGGAGTGCAAATCTTTATGTGCAGGTATGCGTCCTGCATGTCTAGTAAGCATATTCAATCTCCCTGTTGCAGCAGGGGCAGCAGGCCTCGCAGGGTTACCATCCTGAACTTCTTGTACTGAATAAAGTAGTTCAGATTTCACAGGTCCAGGATGGGCCAAAAATCCTCTGTGGATCTGGGGACTAGAAAGAAGTGGAAATAGAACCCTCTGTTCCTCTGATCCCCAGGAACTAGCTCAATAGCCCTCTTCTGTGGCAGAGTGTGAACTTCCTCCAGTAACACTGACATGTGGTCTGGAGGATAGCTTGAATGAACTGGAGGCTACTCCAGAAGTGTGGCCTTGCTCTATGAGCTGCAGGACCCAAGCATCTGCTTTGATCTCCCTCCACCTGTACAGGTGAAGGGAGAGGCAACCCCCTACTGCCATCTCCTGCAGTACTGAAGGGTGGTGGTCTAGCAAGGAGTTATACTGAGGTAGATCTGGCAGCTGAGGCCGCACTTCCACCTCTAGGGGCTTTACCTGTGGTGGAGGCAGAGACAGGGGCAGGGAAGGCTGAACTCATTCTGCACTTGCCCTGCTGTGAGTCTCCTGACTTCAGTCTGTGGGTGGCATGACAAAAAGGCACCCTCTGCCCACTCTTTGGCTGAGTATGGTAAAGGGAGTGGACCGACTGCAGAGTCCTTCCTGAGGTCTGCAGGTAAGACAAGATATCCTGCACATCTGCCCCAAAGAGTATATAACATCTGAAGGGGGCATTCAAAATAGATTGCGGACATCACCAAAGAATGCCTTCTGAGACAGATGCCATCTGTGGCTGCCCTGGCTGAGGCATCTGAAATATCATAGGTAGACCTCAAGAGGTGCTTACCCACATCAGCCCCAGTCTGGAGGGCCTCATGCATCTCCTGTTTCTGGGAACCCTCAGGAAGTGCCTAGGCCATGCTTTGGCCTTTTTCCAGAGAGAGTTCTGGAAGTTTACCATATGGGCCTTCCAACTGGCTAGTCTGAGGCCCAGTGTGGCAGAGGCAAAGGTCCTTTGGCCCCTGAGATCCAATTTTCTTGATTCCTTGTCAGGAAGAAGAGAACTGAGGTGCTGAGGTCTCTTAGACCTATCATGGGATGCATTTATCACCACAGAATCTGCTTGCAGTTCCCTATAAAAAAAAAGCTTCCCTGAGGGAGCCTGGTACAGTTTGTCTGCCTTTCAAGGCATGGCAGGGATCATACTTGGCCTGTATCATGCGGCCATGGTGGCTATCTCTAATGCAGCCAGAAGAGGAGGGATGATCAGAGGGGGAGAATCTGATAGTTCCAGAAATTCAACCAGGTTTCTTCTGGTAATATGTTACTCCTCAGCATCAAACTCCATAGCTGTTTGGAGCTGCTTCATCACTGAGATGAAGGCTGGGTCATCAGAAGGGTACCTCGGGGTTTACCTGGTGGAGTCCTCACCTCCTAAGGAGACAGTAGAGGTAGGCCTAGATGGGTGCCTGACCCCATCTTCCTCCTCCTCCTCCTCTTGTAGGATGAGGTCAGGATTGTACTCCACATCCTCATTGATGGGCTCTGAGTAATGCAGAGAAGGCAAAGAGGACATCAATGTCCTGAAGGGAGATGGGCCCATTGACATGACAGGCGTCAACACAGGGGCTGGTCTGGTAGACCCCAGTATCATCAAGCCCAGAGGAGGAGCAAGGCACTGAATGACCTCCATAAGGGAAGAGAACATGGTCAGGGCATTGACGGGGCTTGGCATCGCTGGGCACCTTGCGACATCGATAGAGAAGGCTGGGTTCCCGGTATCGATGAAATGGCCTGTGTCATTGATGGGGAAGACAGGAGCCCTGATGTTGATGGTTCATTGCCAGCCAAACCCCGCTGCCAGCTTCCCCTGAGAAAGCAGGGGTCTGAGTGGCAGGGCTTGTATTGTCGGTGGGGGAATCCAAATGCCCCATGTCAATGAGCCGTCACAGGCCATGGACATCTCAGTGGAACTTGCTGCCAGAGCCGATCCAGAGGTAGTGAAGGTGTGGGTATCAGGAGGGGTTGCTGCCGAAGCATACAAAAATGCTGCAGCAGCTGGCACTCATAGCAGCAACTGAGAGCATGCTGGGGGGACTTATCTTTGCACCTCTCCCTGTACTTGTGTTTCCCAGAAGATTTGTCCCAGGCCTTGGAAGAAAGGGAGCCTGTGGATGGTGCCTGTGATGCAGAGGAGCTTCTTGCTGGAAGCTCCCTCTCCATTCTGGCTACCTTCTGTGCAAGGAGGAAAGACTGCAGGACTTTCTGATGGTGCTGCTGGGTAGCCTGTTTGAAGCTGCAGTAAATTTTGCAGGTCTTGATGTTGTGGGCTTCACCAAGACAGTGGATGCAGATGTCGTGGTCATCATGGTTGTAGATCTTTCCACCATACTCGCAATATCAGAAGAGTTTCACAGAGTTGGTCAGCATACCCAACAATAAGGATCACTTTAAAAATAAAGTGATAACTAAATAGGGTGAGAAAGATAATTAAAGAGTGGAAATCAATGATTTGGTGGTCGACTGTCTGAAGTACAATGGTCAACGGTGGGAAAAGAAAGGAGGAGTGCACGGTGCTGCCCACGTTTATACGGTGAGGACATAAATGTATGACATTGTTGTGGATGGCCCCTAAAAGACTGCTAGCAAAAAAAATTTCTGTGTGGTCCTAGTGCCTGGTGTCCATAGTTCCACAGGTGTGGCCTGATGAAAGAAATATTCTTGAAGAAGATTTTTCCTTGGTGATGTCAGCAGGAAGCAAAAGATCAATATGTCTCTTTGACAATTAGACAAATCTGTCAATGACTTTGTCTGGATTTATTCATTTTGTTGCCTCACCCTCAATTGCTGATGTGGCAAGACCACTTAGTCTGTCCTGACCCATTGTGTTTCTCATGTATGTTTTTATTCATTTTAGGGCATTGAAGGATCATTCATATGTACATGTAGGGACTGGTGTGGCAAGAGCGATGGTACCCAATTGGTGGGTGCCAGGAAACACAGCCAGTGGCAGTGATTCAAGCAATGAAGAGATGTTCTGTGGACAGTTTTCAGAAGGCAGAAATTCAATAAACCTTTGTGCTACAATCAATTCTTCTTCAGGAAGTTGTACTCCACAGTGATTGCACATAATATTTAGTGTTGTCTTATCTAGAAACAAAGGACTTCTTGGTTTCAAAGCCTGAACTGCTTCAAGTAGGTCTACCCCCTATTTTGAAAATCATCATCTTAATTCTGCAATCATGTTGTCTAAACCTAGGTAGTAAATTTTGGTTTGTTAATCTGTTTCAGAGGCAAATTAGTCACTGTTCCCTAAATATCATGTCAACCACATATGCATCAGAATGAGTTGCTAAGTGATGGGTATGTCGTGGCTGAACCCTTTCTTCTGTTACACCGCCGGGAGCTACGTTAAGTGCTACAGCGAATGGTGTTGCTACATGGAGTAATTCTTTAAATTTATTGTCATTTCTGAATAAAACCAGAGTATCAATAAATGCTCCTACTGCAAAGCCAGCATTGGCTAGGTCCAGATCTTCAGTCTGCAGTAGATTGTGGAATCTTTCTACGAATCCAAGAATGTGATCAAAGAAGACAAAATACAGTGTTGAGCACCATCATGAAGTTGTAAAGGCCCTGACCTTTAGCTGCATTTCCATGGTCACAGTGAAAGAGATAAGAGATTATAGACACATATATACACTTCAGTGCTCTCAGTGCTGTTTTCTGACATCCCCACCTAGTGTTGCTCAAAGGTGTGACTCTGTATGTTTTGTCAAGCCCCATGTCTTGCTGTATCTGTTTCAGTCTGTCACTGAATACTAAAGATGTCAGAAAGAATGTATGCACGCATTGCACAAAATCAAAAAAAGTCTTTAAATGGCAAACCCTGCGTTCATTATTAAGGTCAGAAGAAATACTCTGAGAATGTAGGCAATAAAAATAAATAAACTAGTGACAGCTGGCAAACAAACCCTGCCCTTTTATTACTTTCTGGAGATATACCCCAAGACTGTAGGCATTTAAATTGTCTCCTCTTTCTTCCTCCACAGACCATCTGGCGGCTCCCTGAGGGTTGCAAGGGCCAGAGAACAAAGTCCTCCACCACAGCAGTCCACAGGTACGATCCCAACAGCTCTCCATGCTCTGACAGGACTCTTGGTGCCATTTTTATTTAAACCACAGAACTATGTGGGCCCCGCCAATGCTCCACGTCGGCTCCCCACCTCCCCCACCACCACCCTTGGTTAACACTACAATATATAGTGTCTAGCTGTGCAGTCAGGTGACAGCCTAAACCAATCAGCCAGCTTTCCCATTAGCAAGTTATGTTGACCTGCTACTAGTGGCCGCTACTGCTACTAACTCTGTTCTCGTGGCCAGCTATTGTATTAAACCTTTTTCTACTCCTGCCTCTCTAAGCCACTATGCTGCAGTCCCTGCACTGTGCCTCCTCCTAAACTTTCCACTCTCCTCCCCACCACAACCTACTCTCTCCAGCCCCCATACTGGTGAACCATCACCACCTCCCACTCACTATACTACCCTACCATATCCCAAGAGTCATCCCCAACCACCCTGCTTCACCCACCTCCATCTTATCTCCTCCTCTCTCTCCTCATCAAACCCATTCCTTTTCCCTCCCTCTTATCCATCCCCTCCTACCATCCCCTACCATTCACCATGCATTGCCTCATTTGCACCTATTAAATTTGGTGGCTCTCCTCTGGTGCCTAAACCTCCGAGCTCCACCCTCCAAGTCCAGCCCCAGAAGAGGCAAACAATCCCCTTTTCTCACCATATCTCTTCTACTGCTCCTGGCAGGCAACATTCACCCAAACCCTGGCCCTATAGTACCAAACAAATCCACACCGGCACTACCATCCTCTTCCAGCCTGTCCTCAGACACTCTCCCCAAGGGCCTCCGTATATTCTACCTCAACATCCGGAGCCTCCTCCCCAAACTGGATGACCTCTCCATCTGAGTCACCCAGTACAACCCAGACATACTCTGCATCATGGAAATCTGGCTATCTGCCAAAATTCCCCACTCTTCTTTTGCCATCCCAAATGACATCCTTTTCCGCCAGGACCACGACAAGCGAGGTGGGGGGTATCTCTGTACATCAGGGATTCCATCCCATACTCCATTATATACAAGGAGTCCTGCCCTTCCTCCATGAAACCATCACTGCTCACCTAACCTTTCCCTCATCCAACCCCCTCTACATCGTGGCTCTGTATGCCCTGCCAGAGACCTCACCCGACTCCCTGATTAAAGCCATCTCAGAAATTTCCACAAGAACTACAAATGGTGAACTCATATTATTAGGTGACCAATCTTGACTGGCTCTCCTCCTCTGTGAAACCCACTGCCCTAAGGATTGAAGCCCTAAATCTCTCCCAGCTAATCCAGGAACCTACCCGTCTAAACCACCGGTCCTTAAATCACACCCTTCTGGACTGGATCTTATCCACCCATCCCCAAAAGATCTTGTCAGCTGGCATCTTCTCTGATGCCCTCAGCAACCACTGCATCACTTACTGCATCTGTAAAATCTGCTCCCCCCACTCTCACCCCAAATTTATCTGGTCTTGCCACCTTCACCTCCTCAATGAATCTGCCTTGCAGCAGGACCTAACAAACGCAGACTGGTATCCAGTCTTTTCCATGCCAGACATTGACACTGCCCTATCCCACTTCTGCAACATCTTCCAAAGTACCTGTGACCTCCATGCTCCACTCAGGAAAGTTAAAGTGAAAAGGCACCACCACCCTGGATCACATCCGACCTCATTGCTTTGTGTCAAGTCAGGGACAAGGCATGGAGGCAATACAAAGCCACCCATACCACTCACGACCTCCAATCCTACAAATACCTCCGAAATAAATGCACTAAAGCTATTCGGCAATCTAAATCTTCATACTTCCAAGTACAACTCATCCAGAACCAAAACTCCCCTGCATCCTTCTGGAAGGTAATCAACTCCATCATCAAACCCCCTTCCCAGCAGACTTGCCCAGTCCTTAACATTGATGGCAGACAAGTTTATGATCCTGTTTCTGTAGCTGCTATATTCAATTCATTTTTCGTCTCATGCGTCCTATCCATCTCCCCCTCCTCCACCTGACCCCACCGAACCCTTCCCTTCCGCCCCCAGCTTCCTCTTTCCTCCATTCACACCCAGGGAAGTCTACAATGCACTCTCCTCTCTTAACCAGGCCAAAACCAGCCCAGACAGCTTGCACCCTAGACTTCTTCGCATCTCGGCTTCAGCCATAGCAGCACCCTTAACACACATACTAAACATCTCCCTTGCCACTGCAACAGTTCCTTCAGCTTGGAAATTGGCCAAGATCCTCCCTTTGCACAAAGGTGGTGACCCTTCTTCACCGGGAAACTACAGGCCCATCTCGCTCCTTCTCTCTCCCGCTAAAATACAAGAATCCCTCATGCTGTCCAAACCAACTGATTTTCTCTCCTCAAACAGCTCCCTCTCTCCCTATCAGTCAGGTTTTAGAAAACACCACTCCACCATCACCGCCTTGCTATGTGTAACAGACTCTATCCACACAGCCATGGACAGCAGTCTGACCACCTCCGCCATATTTATCGATTTGGTGAAAGCATTTGACTCAGTCTCCCATCCCCGTTGCTCCACAAACTCAGCTACTTTGGCCTCGCCCAAGCTACCATAAACTGGTTCCACTCTTACCTCCAGAATAGGCAGCAATCCGTTCAAATAGGGGATACCCTTTCCCCCCTTCCCATCCTCTCAGGCATCCCCCAAGGCTCAATCCTTAGCCCCATCCTATTCTCCTTATTTATAAACAACTGCCCCTCTGCCTGCCTCTCCGCTAACGTGCATCTGTACGCTGATGATGCAATCATTTTTGACTTGGGACCCTCCCACAACAGTGTCCTCTCGGATCTCCAAAATGACTTCAATAGAGTCCAATCCTGGTTCCTGAAAAAACAGCTTAAACTAAATGACAAAAAAACAGTCACCGTGGTCTTCGGATCTAGAAAAAAGCTTGCCTCCCTACCGGCTCCCCCAGTAATCTCCACTCTGGATGGCTCTCCCCTTGACCTGGTCCCCACTATCAAATACCTGGGAGTCTAGCTAGACAGCCACCTAAATTTCTCTACCCACATAGAGGCCGTCTACTCCAAACTCTGGCCCAAACTTGCCATCCTCTATCACCATAAAGACAGCCTTCCCCTTTCAGCCCGCAGTGAAATCATACGTAAAACAATCCTACCTGTATTAGACTATGCAGACTTCATATGTTGCACAGCACCAACCTCATCCCTCTCCAAACTTGACATCTTACTAAACGCATTCTGTCGTTTTGCCATGCCTCCCCCCACTTACTCATCATTGCCCCCTCTACACCACTCTCTCCTTGGCCTCACTCTCCCACAGGAGAACCATCCGTAGTGCCTCCCTCATAGCTAAATACTGGCTGGGCTCCCTGCCTCCCTTCCTCACCTCCTGCCTTGCACCAGCTAACTCCCTAGGCTACTCCCTCCACCACAGGGACGACTGCACTTTCAACCTCCCTCGCACCCACACTGCCTCCGGTCAAGCCGCCTTTTCATTCTGTCTTCCCTTCCTGTGGAACAACCTCCCACCCATATTTCACCAGGCCTTCTCCCTCCCAGCAATTAGGCAACTCCTCAGACTCCTCCCAACCCATCCTTGCCAAAGATGCGCCTTGGGACCCACCCCTACATGGGACTAACTCCCGCACCATGAAGCCTCAGTTGGTCAAATATCTGCCTACGCTTATCTCAAGTTATTACTAATTCCTGCATCCCTACTGTACTACTCCTGCATCTGTTTATGCCATATTGCAAGACAAATGTTTCTATTGTAAGTTCTGGATGTTGTACCTACTGCCTGTAACCCAGAACTGTTTGTGCAATCTGTCTGTAAAAATGAATTTGTTGTACTTATTTCCTCTGGATAACTTCTGTGTACACCTCTGTACCCAGGTCACACCTGGAAACAAGCCTCGACTCAGTGTGCCTTTCCCGGACACCAAATTTTAAATAAAATAAATAAATAAATGTATGCACTTATATGCAAACCTGGCAGCCACTGCACTTCTATGAGTGTGAATTGATGTGTGCATTCTGAATTTCTCCAATGCCTTTTTCCAATTTTGAAATTCACAAACTGTAAATGCTTCATCAGCACATCCCTGCCTGTGCATGAAACATCTACATGTGAAGCAGAATGTGCTCTGTTTTTCACAGCTGTACTCCAACCAACAGAAATCTTTGTACCAGTGATGACTAAAGTCGCATCTTCTACCTTCATAAATGTCAGTACTGAAATTAGTCATAGGCTGGGTGGGGCCTTTCTCTTTGTTGCCAAGATCAGTAGGGGGCTATCACCAGCTGAAGATACCGTAAGGTACTAGGACAAGTCTGAGGTAGAAGGCTGTTAAGAGAATTCAGTTGTTATAATGCTGCTAGTGCTGATACCTTCGCCCTGACATATTTTGTCACTTGTTTGATCATTACGTGATGTATCTGTATCAGTTATCATTATATCTGTGCACATGATCTCATTCATGGTAGATGTCGCTGATGAAGAACTGAATCTTGGCCTTTTGCCAGCTGTTCCCACATTAAAGAGACACTGTCAACCCCCTTAGGCCTCAAAGTGAACCTAGTTTAAAAAACACATTTTATGATTATTCATATTCTATAGAGACTGTTGATGTGGCTGGTAGTTTGATTCAGATCCCCTTTTTCTTTTAAAAATTGAAAAACTGAGTGCTTACCATACTGGTGTTATCACACCAAAACATGTTTATTTACATTTTTTGACCAACGCCCACTGCATCTTTCCTGGACTCAGGAACATCCCCAACACAATCTAGCCACTCATGTAGCGGGAGTAGAGGAGACAACTGTATCATGAGTGGCTGCACTGTCTGAGGGTGTTTCTAACGTTCAGGAAGAATGTATAAAAGTAGTTCAATGATTTGAAGCAAAACAAAGCTGGGTATAGCTATACATTACCATGCATTTCAGTTCTAATAAGCAGGAAGGCAGCTAAAACACCCAGAAACATCAATTAATTTTAGAGAAGGTAAGCAACCATAAAATGTGGGGTTTTACCTAAAAATAATATGATGCAAAAAAGGTTGACAGTGTCCCTTTAAAGAAAGACCTTATGTCACAACTCATTGCCTCTTTTGTTGATCTTTACTTCCACTTTAATTCAGCTGCACAAGAAAATAATAAAAGTATTGGTTTATTATTTTGTGTTATCTATGTAGATGGGCTAGATCACCAGAGACTGTTAGCAATAAAGTAATTAGCGTGAGAGCAACCCTTGCCTTTTCCTGGAGCAGAAGAAATGGTACACCTAGAATGTAGGCAATGAAGCACTTAGTGATGACAGTAAACCTTGCCTTATTTTTTTAGACAGAAAAAAATACTCTGAGCCTGTGTGCAATATAGAAGTTAGCAAAGACAAATCCCAACTTTATGTTATTTTCTGGAGATATACCCCCCCCCCCAACACAATAAAACAATGATTTTCTGGGGATAGAAGAAATACCTCAAGACTGTAGGCAGAAAAAGAAATTAAAAATGGCAAACCCTGCATTCATTATTAAGGTCAGCAGAAATACTCTGAGAATGTAGGCAATAAAAATAAATAAACTAGTGACAGCTGGCAAACAAACCCTGCCCTTTTATTACTTTCTGGAGATATACCCCAAGACTGTAGGCAATAAAGTAATTGGTGACAGTGGGCTACCTAACCCTGCCTTTTTAGTACTTTCTGGAAATACACCAAGACTGTATGCAGTAAAGAAATTAAGAATGGCAAACCCTGCATTCATTATTAAGGTCAGAAGAAATACTCTGAGAATGTAGGCAATACAAATAAATAAACTAGTGACAGCTGGCAAACAAACCCTGCCCTTTTATTACTTTCTGGAGATATACCCCAAGACTGTAGGCAATAAAGTATTTAGTGACAGTGGGCTACCAAACCCTGCCTTTTTAGTACTTTCTGTGGAAATACACCAAGACTGTAGGCAGTAAAGAAATTAAGAATGGCAAACCCTGCATTCATTATTAAGGTCAGAAGAAATACTCTGATAATGTAGGCAATAGAAATAAAGAAATTAGTGACAGCTGGCAAACAAATCTTGTCTTTATATTACTTTCTGTGGATATACCCCAAGGAGACAGTAGGCATTAGGCAGTAAAGAAAGTAGTGATGGCAAACCCTGCTGTTTTTGTTTATTAAGGCCAGAAGAAATACTTTAAGAAAATAGGCAATAAAAATAAAGAAATTAGTGACAGCTGGCAAACAAGCCCTGCCTTTTTATTACTTTCTGGGGATATACCCCAAGACTGTAGGCAATAAAGTAATTAGTGACAGTGGGCTAACCAACCCTGCCCTTTTATTACATTCTGTAGAAACACCCCAAGACTGCGGCACAAGGCAGTAAAGAAATTAGTGATGGCAAACCCTGCCTTTCTTCTTTATTAAGGCCCAAAGAAATACTCTGAGAATATAGGCAATAAAAATAAAGAAATTAGTGGCTGCTGGCAAACAAACCCTGCCTTTTTATTACTTTCTGGGGATATACCCCAAGACTGTAGGCAATAAGAAATTAGTGATAAGGGGCTACCAAACCCTGCCTTTATATTACTTCTTGGGCATATACCCCAAGACTGTAGGCAGTAAGAAATTAGTGACAGTGGGCAAACAAACCCTGCTTTTTATTATGTTTGCTTGCACTTGTGCAAGAAAAGTTTTGTTACAATGAGTGGCACTTCAGAGCCCACTGCAGTTCAGTCTGTAAGGGGCTCAGCCATACAGACCAATGACCAGACACTCTAATCATGACACTACTTACTGTTTACTGGGCAGAAACTTTGCATGCTTGAAAGAAGTCAGCTGCTTCTATCAGATAGTGGTTGGCTGCTTTCCCAGCAACCAGCTAAGTGGAGTCACAAATTCCGGGTAGAGCAGCAATTAATTTCTACTCCCACTTGTTTTGATTTGGAGAGATAAGCGGCAACACTAGCTGAGTGATACAATTTTTCTGGATCAACAGGGGACATTCTGTGCAAACCCAAAGATTGCCCGCCGACCCCTATGTGTGATGTCTCACCAACCTTCATTTCCATCCCAGTATGTAGAAGAAAAGCCTTCCTGCTCCCTCCCTCCCTCTATGTGTTGTCCTACTTCCACCCTCCATTCCCTGTCCCAGTATAAAGAAAAAATAATCCTCCCACTCCCTCCCTCTGTGTGCTGTGCCACCCCCACCCTCTGCTCCTGTTCTGGTAAGAAGAGAAACCCTCCCGCTCCCTCCCTCCCTCTGTGTGCTGTCCCATTCCCACCCTCCATTACCCATCCAGGTATGAAGAGAAACCCTCCTGCTCCCTCCCACTGTGTGCTGTCCCACCCAAACCCTCCATTCCCCATCCCAGTATGAAGAACAACCCTCCTGCTCCTTCCCTTTGCGTGCGCTGTCCTGCCCCCACCATCTGTTCTCATTCCTGTTATGAAGTACATTTTTTATTATTTGGATTTTTTACTGTTGAGCTGCTTAAATATATCATGGTTCCTTTGTTTCTATAGCATTCAAACACATATATTCTCAGTCTTGGTCCCCACTTCTCCTTGTGGAGCAGAGTAGCAAACAGCAGGGTGACTGTGTTAGCATGTGATGGCTGCAGGGCTGAGAGCAAGCATACCTACTAAGCTTTCTTTTAGTTACTTTATATCTTTTTCAATTAACATTTTGTTAAAAAACTTTTGATTTATAAATTTTGTATGGAGAACATTTAATGGTGGTCCGTTTTGTATTTACAGCACAAAGTGAAAAAAATGGAGGTTTCTGTACTAGCAAGCTGTAAGGAAGGCAGCGTGCTTTGTAGCAACTATAAGTCACTTTAAACTCTTCACCGAAACAGTTTCATGTCTGGAATGATTAAGTGGTGTGTAGTGTGTGGTAAATGACATAGATACATATGAGCCCTTGGCTTTTCCTTGGGGTCATGTGGCACTTGCTGTCCTTTTGCCAGGGCCATTGCAAGCAAAACATTTTAACTTCCCTGAGGACATAATGGCAGCTGCCCCACTCAGAACAGACAGAAACTTTATTGCAGCTCTGTTTGGCCAGTTGATTGCAACTATCAGAAATAGAGACAAATTACTGTTTTTCATTGCTAACTCTGTTCTGTTTTTTTTCCTATACAGTATGCATAAAGTATGATGAAGCTAGCTATGAAGTCAAGTGGCATTCTAAAAGGTAATCATCTTTGTCTCAGCCTAGATATGCATAGAGTCTAATTACTTAGGCATGATTTACAGCGCCGTTTCAGGTGACTACATAGTTAAGAGTTGATGCTGGATAGTTGTCAGTACCATTCTTTGCTGTCATTTACAAGGTTGCCAGTGCCTATTGTCTGTATACAGTATTCACCACTTACTTGGTATCGAAGGTGAGGTATTATTATACTATAATTTTGGGTCTCCCCTTTTTTCCATAGGGAAACCATGCCATAATTTGCTGTAATAAAGGAGTGTTTATTTTTTTGTTGTTAAAGATTTTTATTGTTTTTCAAAAAATTAAAATCCATATAACAGTAAAGGTTAAATATTGTGGTTAAATAATGATATTTGTAGGAAAATCAAACAGAAGAAAAAACTATTTACTGGTTTAAAAAAATGCACATCAGACACACAATAACTCATACTGAGACAATACAGAACTGCCATTAAAAAACTAAAAAGGACTATCAGGAAGGCAAAATGCAACCTCGAGTTCCACATAGCCCATTCCAAAGATAATCACAAATCCCTATTTTCTTATCTCAATAGTAAAAAAGGCAGTAACAGACAAACTGGGCCATTGACTATTGGCACAAACACCATTACATCTGATAGAGAGACAACCAACACATTTAACACCTATTTTGCATCAGTATTCTCAAATCATACAGTCATAAATAATACAAATACTATCATATCAAGTTCAGAAATGCAAACTCTAGGCATTATCGACCACTCACAACATGGGTTCAAGCAAGGCTTTTCTTGCACTACCAATTTACTAGCCTTTTACAATACTGTCAGCCAAGAACTAGACAATAAGATTCCCATGGATGTCATCCTCCTGGATTATAGTAAAGCATCTGATAAGGTTACTCACAATATTCTCCTAGCTATGCTATTAGACCTAGGTTTTTCTTGTAACATAATAAAATGGATCAATTGCTGGTTAACCAACAGGACCCAGCATGTTAGGATCAATGGTGCCTATTCCAGTAATATGGGTGTTACTAGTGATGTGCTGCAGGAATCAGTTCTGGGCCCAGTACTATTCAATATTTTCATTTCAGACATGCAGATTAGCTCCACGAACATACTTTTGAAATTTGTAGATGATAAGGTCTTAGCGTGGATTCCGACTATAATATGGACTTATTAGTAAATGACCTCTCAGTATTAGAGCATTGGGCACAGAAAAACAAAATGACATTCAATACAGACAAATGTTCTGTTCTCCACTTAGGTTACAATAATCCCAAACAAACTTATACACTATACAATATTATCATTAAATCTTCAATATGTGAAAGAGACTTGGGCATCCTGATAGATGACAAATTATCCTCCTCCAATCACTGTAATCATGTAGCTAAAACCGCTAATTCACTACTTAGGTGCATTAACCGTACGTTTATATCTAAGACAGAGGAATGTATGATCCCATTGTTTAAAGCATACATCAGACCATATACAGATTATGGGTCACCAGTGTGGAGTCCATACATGGTCAGGGACATTCAAGTGATTGAAAGAGTTCAGAGAAGGGCAACAAAAATGGTGCCCCATTTAGCATCTCTACCATATCCAGACAGGCTTCAAAAAACAGGCCTACATTCACCGGAGTTTAGGCGCTCCAGAGGTGATCTTCTGTTCTTATATAAAATTCTCAAATCATCCCCTCTGATGGACAAATGTGGTATTGTTAAAACACAAAGAAAAACAGTATCCAGACTTCACAATCAACAACTAATGGTGTGTAAAGCAAAAACAAACAGGAGGCTTCCTTTCTTCTCAGTAAGAACACCAAGGCTCTGGAACCAGCTACCACAACAGCTAGTAGACTATAATACCTTTGAATTCTTTAAAAAGGGTGTGGATCATTGGCTCTCCAAAAACTACAACAAAGTGTAATTTCCCACAAATGTGGGGGACAATCAAGATAGGCTTCATAGCTTCCTTTTGTCCTCACTAGCCTAGTCAGCCTAGTAAACCTAGTAATATCTCCATATCCGCTGTGTGCGACCACACAGTACAAGCAAGTAATACAATGCAGGGATAGAGAAAAGCACATTGGACTACTCCTATTGCCTAAGGCATTCCAAACATATGCCTTGTTACATGAGGACTGTAGACATCAAAGGCCTTAAACATTGAATCCCAGAACAGTTTAAAACAAGGCCTACATGGTATGGTCTGGAGTATCATCTCTAAGAGGTGATTCTCAGGGTGCTGCATATAATGTTAGTGACAGTGCATTCCCCTTAGGAGCATACCTGCACTGAAACAGAGAAAATATAACACACACAAAGTATCTAGAAGGTCTTAGGAGTGCAAAAAGGGCTAGTACATGGATGCTTATGAGGTACCATATAGACCTTGAACACTAGGTCCTCAGTGCCTTTATCCCTGCCATTCCAAAGTGTTGGGGGAGCTGAAAAGGCTATCAGTGACTTACTCAACCAATCCCCTCTCTGGGTTTCAGAAAGGAGGTGAAAGGGGACCAGAAAGTGTTGTATTTCTGTAGCGTATTTTCCACTACATATGATGTGTGGGTTCCATGTCATAACGGCGATCATGCAATAGCAATCACCGTTATGGTGAGTGTACATCACCGAAAAAAAAGGCGACGTACACTCACAGACAAAAAACACGTGACAATGGAAAAAGATTGCTCTGGTAGGTATTACACCCCACACACCTCTCAATAAAGATTACTAACTCTAGAGGGGGTGCATGTTGGGGAGAGGGTGAAACGCCCAAAAAAAAAACCCAAAACAGTGTGGTTAACAAAACTGCAAAAATTCTGTATCCGTCCTCAGCCCCAAACCCTGCACCCTCCCCATTGTAGCCAGCCACTCTCACCACTCCACCAAGCTGCCAGCTTGGTAACCTTTTGCACACTACCCCTTACGTAACCTCCATCCTCTTCCTGTCTCTCCCCCCCTTCTTCCTGTCACCCTGTTCTTCCCATTGCTACCCTTGCAGGATAGCCCACATAACCATTACTACCCTTGCAGAGTAGTCCACATTACAAGTGTTGAAAGTGAGTCACTCATGTTGGAGTTGCTCACTTTCAGTCACCGTTATGATAGTATACCAACATATGTGCTAATTTGGCAGTCTGTATCAGGGTATTTAGTACTTCATTGGTCTAAGTGTTGTGGTAAATCCAGCTTACTATCAGATTCTTGTATGTTGGATTGGCTATCCAAAGAATATACCACAAGCAGTATGTAATAAAGAGCAGTTTTATTACAAATACTCACGTCAGACATGTGGCAAAGAAATCACAAGGGAGCCGATTCCCCACCATTCCTAGAGTATGTGCTCTTTCTCTCCGAGGACCTGGTGTGCATACAATTATATATGACTGATAAGAGTGCAGTTATAGATATGATAAACATACAGTCTGATCTCTGTCATGGGGAAATTGATGGAATCACTAATCAAAGAGGACCTTGTGGACTACCTACAGAGTAAAGGGCTCCAGTATAGTTTTTGGGACAGGAAGATCATGTCAGATTAACCTTATTTTTTAATTTGAATGGGTGACCAAGGAAGTAGACAAGGGCCAAGCTGTGGATCTGCTGTACTTTGACTTCAGCAAGGCTTTTGATTTGGTACCACACAAAAGGTTGCTCAAAAAGATGAAAAACCTGGATGCAGCTAAAATCGTAGTGAACTAGGTGGGTAGTTGGCTAAAAGGTAGGCAGCAGGGGGTGGTTGTCAATGGGGTTAAATCAGAGGAAAGGGAGGTTATGAGCAGGGTTCCACAGGGATCTGTCCTGGGTCCGGTCTTCTTCAACATGTTCATTAGTGACATTGGTGAGGGAATCCAGATCTTGGAGGGTGGATAGTGATGAGGAAATAAGGGATATACAGAGGGACCTACAAAAAACTAGAGGGGTGGTCAAAGATCTGGCAGTTAATATTCAGTGCCAAAAAGTGCAATGTAATGCACCTAGGGAAAAGGAACCCCAAGATGAAGTACTGGATGAGTGGGGTGAGACTTAGCACCACAGAAGAGGAATGGAATCTAGGAGTTATCATCAGTAACTCCATTAAACAAATGAGCCAGTGCAACAAGGCCTATAGCAAGGCTAACAGGATGCTGGGATGTGTCGGGGAGGGGTACTGATAGCAGAAGAAAAGAGATAATACTACCCCATACATATCCCTGGTGAGGCCTCACCTGGAGTACCGTGGTCAGTTCTGGACCACTTACCTCAGAAAGGACAAGGGTAAGTTGGAGACAGTGCAGCATAGAGCAGGGATCTTCAATTGGTGGCCCACGGGCCATAACCAGCCCACGGCAGACTTCAATTTGGCCCACCGGACGATCCACCCAATTAAGGTATTGTGCCACAATCAAGATATGCACAATATGCAGCAGGGTAAAAAAAAGGAGCAAGAGCGAGGGAAACACACAGACACTCACTGGGTGTGTCAGAGATTGTGAGAGAGAGATGGAGGGAGGGGTAGATACACACACTCAGTCACACAGACATGCATCATAGTCTGCTGTTACGATCAACATTGTCCCAAACAGGGCATGATGCAGGTTTTGTGGCTGACAAGTACACTGGAGCAATAATACTGCCATTAATATTAAAAATGGGAGTAGTAACATTATTCAGTAATCTGCAATAGCAAACGAACACATGGGATTAACAAGTAAATTCCCAACAGGGCAATAACTTTGAATTATATTGAAAATCACAACTACAGCAAAAGAACTTTTCTGCACCATGGCAGCAATAGTATAACACAGCAAGCAAACTGTTACTCCTGGCTTAGGCAAAATCAGTGAACAACAATAACATCTTTGAAATTATCAACCCTTCTAATAATTTGCAGTGCAGATGCATTATTAAACCACACTGAAGTTGTGGCTTTGGGCTTAAAGCAGCAGTGAAAGGCAACAGGCAACAGCTGCAATATAAAAGTGACCAACTTAGTAATGTTCTGAGTGCTAAGTACTGCAACCCTCATTTCAGGCTGAATAACAAACATGCCCAGATAACAGTAGCAAGAACTTTAATTTTAAGTGACACGGATTTGGCTGCAGCAGCAGTGTCACTAGTGAGCAAAGTGGCATTTCTTGCTTTGTGCCACTTTGTTGAAATTGGGCTTCAATGAAGTGACAGCTATGCGAAGGCAGCTCTCCAGAGATTCGTTGGACAACCTGTTTCGAGCACCACTCTTGATGACGTTCATCACTGAAAAGCTGGATTCACAAGTATAGGTTGAACCAAACATTGAGAGGACCATAAGGGAGCATTTTTTCAGGTTGGGGTACTTTTCTATGTCCAGATAACCAGTCCAGAATGTCTGGATGTCAGTTTTTTTTAATTCTCCTTTCAGAATGTCTAATGACTGCAGGTCAACTAGTTCCAGCCGCAGTGCTCTCTCATCTATGACAGGGAGGAGCTTGTGTGCATGGGATGCAAAGTCACCCTCAGGTGGTATTACAAAGGGATCGTGCACAAAACCAATCACATCCGTTGGCACCTCAATGTCATCAAATCTTTTGCTGAAGTTCTCTCTAAGGTGCTGAAGGAAGCCTGTCATGACGGGCATGATCACATTATCTGCCTCCTGTGCTACTTGCTGGTTGTGGAGTTCAGTGAAATGGAGAAGTTTCCCAGAGCTCAAGTCAGAGATAAATATGTCCTGCTTCTTGATAAAAGCTTCCAGCCTTTCAGCTAGGTTGCTAATGGTCTTGTCCCGTCCCTGTAGCTGCAGGTTCAGTGTTTTTAGGTGGCCAAAAATGTCACAAATGAAGGCAGCATTGTTCATGAATTCATTATCTTGCAGAGAGGCCAGAAAGTCATTACCGTTTCTATGTGAGCTCTGCTGCATGAACTCAACAACTTGCCTCTTCTGCTCATTGAAGCGTGCCAGAGCTGTACGTTTACTAAGCCAACGAACATCATTGTGCAGCAGAAGATCTTCATGTGTGGCAGAGGACTCGGCAACCAACTTGCGAAATGGTCTGTGCTGCAGACCTGAGGAGGCATGGATGAAATTGATTATTTTCACCACTGTATCCATGATATCTCTGAGTTCCCCACCCAGCTTGGCACACAGCACACTTTGCTGTACCAGGCAGTGCAGGGCTTTCATCTCTGGTGATACTTCAGCCAGTCGTGCTGCCAGACCCCTCTGCCTGCCCACCATAAAAGGTGCTCCATCAGTCACAAGAAATCTAATTTTGCTTAGGGATACTCCATGTTTTTATAAAAGTGCTGAGACTTTCTCAAACATGACATCTCCTGTGGCATTCTCCAGAGGGCTCAAACCCAGGCGTTCCTCTCTAAAGATTTTCCCATCAAAGTATTTAGCATACAGACAGAGCTGTGCTATGTCTGTATGATCCGTTGATTCATCAACAGCCAGGGACAGAAACTCAGCACCTGTCAATCCCTTCAGTATTAAGTGCAGCACTTCATCATCCAATGTCTGTACATGCCGCAGTGTGGTGGTGTCTGACAGGGCACTTGTTTGACAGCATTTATAACAGCTGCTTTAGTGTTTTCATCTCATACCACTTCCTCCACAGCTGCCAGGATACATTCCTTCACTGTTTCAGCATCAGTGAATGGCTTTTTTTTTTGTGCCAGAATCCATGCCGCACATAAGGAAGCTGCCATTGCCTTCTCTTGGTGTGATGCAGTAGTGGTGAGCATTTTACTGCTATAATGATATGATGCAGTGAGTGACTCCACCTTTGCTCACCTTGTCCCAGACATAAATGGATAGCTTTCATTAAAAGACTGGTGGCTCGTTTGAAAGTGGCGCCTCAGATTATATTCTTTATTAACTGAGACACATTCATTGCACAGGAGACACATTGGCTTTGATTTGGCCACATTCGGAAGAATGAACAAATACTCATGTCCATTCTTCCTTAAAAGATCTGCTCTCAGTGTCTACTTTACATTTCTTCTCTGATACAGCCATTATGCAGCACTTTTAATTTCTCTTGTTGACTCACTGCATGGAACAATCACTGAGGAAACTTACTGCAGGTCAAGAGACAACCAGCACGCCAGCACAGAATGAGTGCCACTGTGCTGCTACATGACATGGACTGGCCATCTCTGCACAGGCACACACTGGTACTCCATTCAGGGAGCACATTTGGGATCTGCTTCTGGTGTCTACTAGTGTGCATTCACTGGATTACCTGCTAGCTACCATGTTTGTTATTTTTTCATTTGCAGCAAGTCCCTTTTCTACATTCTCCAGACAACTTGGTCAGTTCGCACAGTGATTGGAAATGATCACAAAAGAAAACAGCAATGAAAACCAATCAGGACAGCACACATCACTGAAAGGACTAGCAACCTCTGCAGCGGCATGTTGAACCAGCTCTGATACCTGTGCCCACATGTCGACGGGGTGGAGGGGTAACTGCAGTGCCTTCCTAACTAACAAGCACCTCATGAAATGTGGTGGTTGCAACATGGAACTCTGTCACTAGGTGAGGTGCATTTCTGACAGTTATGTGGACTCTTACAAAAATATTAACGAAATACGGTGTCCCACCGAGGGGAAAATGCACCTTCCTATGTAACTTGCTGCCATGTGAATGAGCACCCGGAGAATTAGTGTGGTGCTGCTCTGAAGGGTGAACATGTTTGTAAGACTAAATTGTTTGTAAGACTAATAGTCTGTTTGCTAGCCACTTTGGCCAGTGTTATATTTATTTTGCACGTTTTGCACATAAGGATTTAATAAAACAAGCCTTGGTATCCGAATTGACTGTCTACTCTGGCGTGTGGGTGCTTACCTTCCTGTGTAGTAAATGTGGTTATCTTGTGGCTGAAACATGAACTGGTCACTACTGTAGTTATAATTTGGGCTGTTCTGGGCTGCTACGGTGGCACGTGGGCTGTTTTAAAAAAAATGGTTGCACTGTGGTCCCCCGAGGGTTTTCGCTTGCTGTGATGTGGCCCACCACCAAATGTAATTGAAGACCCCTGGCATACAGTAACAAAAATGATTCAGGGCCAGCAGGTCAGATCCTATGAAGAGTGCCTCAAGGCACTAAATATGTATTCACTGGAAACCAGATGGGAGAGGGGAGATATGATAGAGACCTTCAAGTTCCTTAACGGAATTAACAAAGTAAACTGTGGGGAATTAGTCACCCTGAATACCAACTTGAGGTTACATGGTCACGGGTGCAAATTAACAGGTGGGAGGTTCAAGAGGGACATGAGGAAGTACTTCTTTACAGAAAGGGTGTTGGAACCTTGGGACAGTATGCCAGCCATGGCGATGGGTGCAAACACAGTCAAGGGATTCAAGGAAGCATGGGACAGAATGAATGGAATAGTAGTTGCCTGGGGCAACAAGATCCGGGAGGATAACGGGGATAGGATGGGGAGGGTTAGTACCCTGGAGGAACAATAGGTTCCAGGGAAGATTTCAGGGATTATAGGGAATATGGGCAGACTAGATGGACCTCTGGTCTTTTTCTGCCACCATTGTCTATGTTTCTATGTATTTATAGCACAAAGTGACAAAAATGGAGTTTTTGTACTAGTAAGCTGTAAAGAAGGCAGTGTGCTTTGCAACACCTATACGTTACTTTAAAATCTTTTTTTTTTATTTCTATTTTGAAAAGAGGCCTCTTACTGTATATATATTTTCACTGTAAATCTCTCACATTGAGTTATTTTTTTAATTAAAACTTTTTCAAATGAATTGCTCATCTCACTCTGCATCCCTGCCACACACACTGTGCAAACAAATGTTCAGCATTGACAATTGTTACTTTCTGGGGCTATACCCCAAGACTGTAGGCTAAAAATGATGATGGGCTAACAAACCTTTTATCCTGCCTACATTACTTTCTGGGGATATACCAATTAGTTATGGACTGGCAGGCAGTCAAACCCTGCCTTTAATATTTTCTTGCAGCTAGAGAAGAAGAAATCCTAGGCCATATTACTTGTAGCCAAGCTGCTGCAGTCTGCAGCGTGTCTCTATCACCTGTCCCATTCTGCTCCTTTCTCTCTGTTTTGCCTTCTTTTAAATTCAAATCACCTATCACCTTAAGTCTTAAGCTGATTTTCTTGTAAGTTTATTTGGGGAAGGGGGCTGGCATAAATTGGTACATATTAAAAAAAAAAAATTATGAAATCACCAAGGAAGGAAGGAGGCAGGCAGGGAACAGGAAAATACACTGCAGCTGCAGCTCTCCAGTTCCACTACTGCTGCTGCACACTGCCCGATGCCCCCTCTCTCTTTAACTCAGCTATCTGCTTTCTTGTTAATTTTTTTTGGGGGGGGTATGCAGTTTGTAAATTTGTTTATTCCTATTCCTAATCCCTTCCTTAAGGCAACAAAGAAACAGAACAAAGGTCGGCTACAGGGCAAGCTGATCAGCAGATCCTGCTGCAGCGCAGTCACTGCGTTTTGCTTGTCTCTCCCTTCCCCTAAGTTCCCTCTCATATTTACTTACTTTGTTTAAATTTTTTTTAGATTATACCAATTTTTGAACTACCTATTAAAAAAATTTTGTATTAGGTTTTGGAAGGCACTACAGCTACGACTGCAGCGCAAATATTTGCTGCAAGTAATCAGTAAGGATTCTGCTTGTTATCCACAGTCTGTCTTGATGTTCGCTCAGGCTGGTGCTGGAACAAAATGATGACCATGCTCACCTCAGGTAGTGTGTGTAGTCAGGTGGGCCAGCCCCATCCCAGACCTTGCTCCAATCATGTTGTGGCATTGACCACCCTCACCGAGATGGCCACACATGATTGGAGCAAGTAAGAATCAATTAATCTTAATTTCCAATTCGCTGATTTTCTGCCTATTGCTGTGACACTGTTCCCTGCCCTGGACAGACCACAAACCATTGGTACCACTTATAAACTGCAAAGACATAGACAGAGCACTGGTGAGGTGTTAATGACTTCTCATGTGGATGATGAGGTACAATCCCCAAGCAGAACATGTGCCAGGCAAGGTGATGGTGGTAGTAGATACATTATCTAGATATCCAATGACTGTAATAGATTCAGAACTCTATACTAGGACTGAGGAAATTAAGTCCTACAAAGAATGCCTGCTGTCCTTGAAACCAACATTGAGTTCAAAAACTGCAACAACTTAAAGTACATGCAGAGAGTCTGAGCTCTAGACAGTAATGCTATTCAGAGGCGAATAGCCAAGGTACCTCAAAAGTATGCCTAATAGTGTCAAATCTTTCTAGTAAGATGCAGCCCTACAGAATATAATAGACTGTTTCTATATGATGACAGAATAGTCATTCCAAGAAACCTGTGTAACCCTGGCTCCGGGTATCTGAGGGCTACACTATCCCTGCCTTGGCTGGCCACACCAAGGTTGAGGGGCCTGGGTCCTTATTTCTACTTTAAGCTGGTTCTTTCCCAAGATATAATATTTTGTGCAGTGCCTCTACCCAGGGTATATGTACGTGGGCTAGATTAAACCTGATACAACCCTTTGAGATGCTATGCCCACCCACATTATCTCAATGCCACCCCAAGCATGACCCAATAACATTTCCCCACAATTTAAACATTTTGCAATTATTGACTTTCTACTAATAATATGCTCACGAGACAGGATTATGCAAAAAACAACAACAACTGTTTATTTACACAGGGAAGGGTTAGGAAGGGTTAGGAAGGGTGAATCGGAACAGAGGTCAAGCTATTTACAATATTCACATTTTGATTTGGTAATTTGGTTTGACTAGATATTGCAATTGGTATTCAGGTAATCAGTATTTATTTCAAATGTAACATCAATTACAGTGGCCACCCACGAACCTCTGAGGTAATCAGATCCCTGGCTATCTATCTGGCTAGCTGCATAAATCAGTTTACACATTTTCATTAATGCCCACACTGGTACCAGTCCCCAGAAATGCATAAGGATCCCGCAGTCCTATACTTTTAACCTGGGTACCCAGCAATTAAAGTTCTTAAGGTGCAGGCTTGTTGGTCGGTGCAGCTGTTGTTGACCAGTAGTTGGGGCCCTTAAATAAAGAGTTTGGTAACACATCCTGATTGTGGTGATCACAACTTGGAGATTATTACTTAAGCTATGGTTACTGAACTTGGCAACTTTAACTATTTACAAGTCCCTTCATTATAGGGATTGGTCCCTGTGTACTCACAGTTGGACATCTTCATTGGTAAGCCACAATTGAACTGTACAAGGCAGAATTAGGTGCATTCAGCAAGCGGGCTCTGACTCCAGAGGTTAGGATGCATGAAAAGCTAACAGCCAACCCCCTATACTGACTGTAGGATCTTACAGCTTTTGAGATGGAAACTCACACCTTTACATCTTTTGGCAGTGCCCCTCTCTGGGCTGAAATCACTTTACTGGATAAACCAGGCTGGGACTGGGCCGGCACATCTCAACCCCACATCTGGGCTATACCTTCCAGGGGAAAAGCATATGGCAGCACCCTAAGTGGCACGCTACCAGGCTTTGTCCCAAGCCTAATCAGAGCTGGATATGTTGCATTCAGCACATATATTAGTCAGCATATTTAAACAATAAGGCATGACAAGGTGTGTATTATCGTGTAATAACGTCACTCCTGGGGTGGGTTGAAGCACGAGGTGAAGCCGAGTGCTTCCACCACCCCAGGAGTGATGTTATTCCACAAGATAACACACACCTTGGAGTGCCTTATTGCAATTATACAATGGCTCGATGTTATACAAAACAAAAATAAAAATAAAAATGTTTTTAGTAGATTTTTAGGGAAAAAAAAAGCTCAAGCTCAAGCTCAATAAAATCCACGCAGTGATGTTATTGTGTAATATCATCACTGTCACAGGCACACACTGACCAATCAGAGTCCAGGAAATTTTCTTGCCATTGTATAATTATACTTTTAGGTCACAGTCACTACAACCATGGGCCAGCATAGCCACTATGGTCCTTTTAGCTCTCAGATACAGACTTTCATCAGACTGGGTGCTTTCCTCCTTAAGGCTAGGGTGACCTGACTGCTTACAGTCCATTTTACACAAATCTGGTTTCTTTATCACACTTTAAACAGAGCTTGAGGCAAGGCTCACTACCACTTGAGACAACACTGAGCTAGACAAAGCTTGAGGCATGGCTTTCTACCCTTTCACAGGCTTTACTTGGTTGCAAAGTTGAAATTGTAACTCTTTACTCTTGAAACACTTTACATTTGGCAAAACTGTTCTCTGTAGCTCTCTCAGGCTCATATTATTTTAGTCCCTTGTGGCTTTGCTGGCATTAGCAGCTCCAACTGGACAAGTACTGGACCTCACAGGCAATGTCAGGAAGAGCCACACACTCTCTGGGTACTCCCCTTTCAGTCCTGTAGGCATTCTCACAACAGTCACATTGACACTTTTCAAATCGGGACCCTTCTCTGGTCGCTTAGCAGATGTCCGCCCTTTCTGTGCCTTGGATAAATGTAGGGTACAGACAGACAGTCAGTAATCATTAATCTCTAGGCTTAGCTGCCCCTTAAAGATCTCTTAAACTTGTACTTGTAAGTAAAGATTTACTCACTCAGATCATTTGCAGAATGGCTTTCTTTCCTCTGAGGTTTCAGGATTCATCAGCACTCTCACTGCTGAGGCAGAATGTGTGTGCAGCTCTCTCACAGCTGAAGGTTCAGATTCACCCACATTTTCCTAAAAACATGGAAAGGCACTTGCCAGCCCTGGAGGACAATCTCTGGCAACCCCCAGGCTAGCGACTTCTGTTGCCTGCAGCCAGTTGTTGCTCTTGGCAGATGAAAGGCCCCCCTCTCCAGTGGAGGGGCTTTTTTTTTGTAAACTTTATTTAAAACAAAGTCAGCAGAATTAATTGTACAGACAGACACTGTCATTATATACAAGATTGCATAAGTACAAGAAATAAAAGGATCACCTAATATTGGTGATATTGACACAGGGTGTGAATATTTTAACAATTACAGAGTATTTGATTATGTAATCTTATTTAGATGAAACCTTATTTAGATGAAATGCCAATGGACCCATCAACAGGTTGGTTTAACAGTTTATGTACAAAGTGAATTAATAGGTTTAACAGTTTATGTACAAAGTGGAGTAACAGTTGGGCAACAAAATGTACTTAATGCCCTCTCAGTGGTGCCATATCTGGTTTTATATATATATATATATATATATATATATATATATATATATATATATATATATATATATATATTGGCTTGATTTCCTACTAGATATTGGGTGTGTTCTAATGTCATTGTTTGTAGGAGGGAATTCACCCAATGTGATATCGGTGGGGCAGTTTCTGCTAACCGATATTGTGCTAGTACCTGCTTGCCAACTACTATAAGCAATTTCTTAAAGTGGTGATTTACTGGTTTACCTCCTATCCCCGGAGAAAGGCCCAGCAGAACATCAGTTGGGTCTAATTTACATTGGAGTCCCAGGGTTTTTGATAAAACTGCTAACTTGAGGATCAAGTACCATCCACTTCGGGAACAGCACCTGCCCCAACTTTATACCCAATGTACCCAATGTTCACTGAGTATGCTCAGTTTGAACAGTTCGGTGATAGAGATGAAGGAGTGAGTAACGAAAAGACATTTACAGTGCTCTAAAAATAAAACCAAAAAAAACAAAACACTATCTCTGTCACAAGCATTAAAAGGAAAAAGAAAAAAAAACACTGTCACTGTCACAAGCATTAAAAATAAAAAATAAAAACTATCACTGTCACAGGCATTAAAAAAACAAAACAAAAAATCACTTAAAAACATACAGACTGTGTGTCGCAACTGTCATTACAGTACAGTACTGCACCAGCGATTTTATCAGCGCAGTAACGGACTACAGCTCTGCGTACATCCGTAATAGGGCTCCACAGGGTCAGTCTGCAACTTCTGTTTGCTGGGACGGTCGCTTAAGTGGGATGATTTGCAATCCACCATGCCATCCCACTTAAGTGACTTCTACTGTACCATACAATGAATGAGGCATAATATGTACAGACAGTATGAGTTATCTGGCATGTTCAAGGTACAAGGTTGACAGCATGGCAGGATGAGAATCCATTGTCGAGGATGAGAGGTGACAGGGGGGCGTGGCAGGGGGAATCCTTGAGTGGCACATGTGGCGGGAACCCTGGGAGGCTAGGACAGGCACCTCATTAATATTCATAGACTCCTGGGGGCTCTCATTAATATTCATGAGCCCTGCTAAAGAGATTTCTTAGCATTCTTTATTTACCAGAAGAGGAAGGCTCGATTAGCCCTTGCTGAGGTCACCTGATCCCAATTATCCCAGTAGGGGCACCGGGACCACTAAACTGTCTCCCGAAAGACTATAACATTGGGGGTCAGGAAATCAAAGGCACGGTTCATGCATTTGCGAGTGTCACTTGCGCTGAGGAGCATTTACAACATTGGCGGCTTGTGACCAAGCCGCTGAGCCCAAAATGGGCCAAAAATACACTAGGGCTGCTCAGGGGAAAACCTGGGGCACATTCTGGATTCGGGCTGTGGCGGCGATAACGGGGAGCAGATCAGGAGAAAACGGCATGCACCAGGAGGCAGACAGGAGCAACGGGAGAAAGGGCAAGAAGGTTAAGTCCCCCCATTTGGGGGGGTTACATGTGACGAGACATGCTAACAAGACTCCATGAGGGCCATCAAGGTATCACCAAATGCCATGAACAAGAAAAAAAGATGTCTGTTTGGTGGCCAGGGATTGAAACTGATATTCAAATGACAGTTGCAGCATGTAAATTTTGTCAGGTGAACAACTAAGTGAAAGAAGCTGCTAGTAGCAACTCCATAACCAGACCGCCCATAGAGGGCTGGTGCTGATACAGTTGAAGCCACTTAAAGGGGATGACTTGGTGGCAACAACATTGTCCCCTATAAGCGGCTGTCCCTATAAAGAGAAGCAGCGATATCTGTGGAACACAGACACACTAAAGCACAGCGGTACATAAAGACATAGAGAGCACACAGAACAAGCACAGAACTGAAACATAGCAGCATGTTTAGTACTTTACAGCTCCTTTTTGAACAAATGCTCTTTGTCTCTTGAAAAAAAAACCTGTATTTCCTCATGTTAAAAAGTATTTAAAATGTGCACTTATCTTTCCTGTGTATTGTGAGGTGCCACTGTGTTCCTGATTCCACCGTAAAGTGCCACTTTAGATGAAAAAATCAGTAATCTTCCTTTGCTTTGATTCTACTGCCATAGTTTTGAGGATTTCTCCCTCGAGCTCAAAGAGGTGCTCCAGTTCCACGATTCCCTCATTGTGCAGACACCAGTCCCGCAAAGGTCCAATGTGCTCTAAGGTTTCTTGACTGGTGATTGCTACTGGTGCTGGGTCCACATCCAGGGCTTTCTCTTCATCCTCTGCCTTGCCTCTTGACCTCACTCCAACTTCATCACTGACTCACAGACTGATTGGACTGTGAGCTCTTCCTCAGTCACCTCATGTGTGTCTATGTCCATGAGTAGCTGGAACTCTTCTTCAGTTAAGTCAGCAGGTATGGCAACATCGGATAGGGCATTCTCATCTTTCGTAACAACTGCAGCCCCCTATTTGGAACCACCAGCTTCTCCCAAGAGTCCATCAGTGCCAGCAACTAAATTAAATCCAGCCTTTTGAAAACAGTTAAAGATTTTGGAAGGTTTGACGGCTGTCCAGGTTTTATGCAGCATCAATATAGCATCCAGGAGGTTCACACAACCTGTAATTTCAGATGCTAAAGCCATGGACCCACCATCTATGATCCCCACAATTCTTTCGCAAAAAGAGATCTGTAATGCCCTTTTAGGTTATGGATGACATCCATATCTAAGGGCTAAATCAGGCTGGTAGTGTTTGGGGGTAAAATGTGCATTTGGATGTGACTGTACTTTGCTGCTATATTAGCAGGTTGGGTGCTACAATTGTCCAGAAAGAGCAACACCTTTCTATGCCTTCTTCTGAGTTGACTGTTCCAGGTGTTCAGCCAGTCATCAGAGATTACACCCATCATCCATACATTAGCAGAGCTAACATATTTGATGGGGAGGGTGCTGCAATCTTTCAGTAGGCAGCAGGGGCACTTGCTTTTATCGATCACGGCCAGAGGTAGTTTTTCAGTGCCCAGTAGATTGCTGTAACATAAGAGGGACACCCGATCTTTAACTTTTTTACCCCAAATTAATTCCAAATCCTTTTGGATGTGGCCCCTATCTGGATAGCCACAATAAAAGATCCTGGTCTTGTCCACATTAAAAATGTTAAGTGGTGCATAATCTGCTAGGAGAGAAGGGAGCACATTAGCTAGCCAGTCAGAGGCAGAAAGCTCATCCGCGTCCATGTGCTCTCCCTACTCTCTTTTACAAACTATGTTGTGGTGCCCAATCCAGTGTAATAGCTACCCATCTGTTGCCTCAAAGTTGGCATTCTGGATATGGGTGGCTATCTTGTTTAATTTTTTTCAGAGCAGGACCTGATATGTGAGCCCCCTTGCTGACAGCACTCACAAACCAAAGGTGAAGCACAACTTCAACTACAGTGTCCTGACAGTATCCTTGCCTTCTCATTTGCACATCCAAGAAGGGTTGCTGTTCATCTGCCAGGTTTGCAAGAGTTCTTTTTTCTTACTGATCCAGCCCACCTGACTCTTCGATATAGAGAAATGCATTGTGACTTTGGCTATAGATGCCCCAGGCTGTTGGAGTGCTTCCAGCTCTTTTGTCATGTCAGCCAGTGGAGGTCAACATGTTTGCAATCCATGGGAAAGATAAGGCACACAGACACAACAAACCTGCAAAAACAGCAGCAGGATGCAGCAATGAATGAGGGGATTAACTAAAACAGCCATATTTGAAACAAAATGGGTCAGGCAGTTCATTCATGATGAGGCTCTAATGAGCACTAATGAGCAATTGGCTGCAGCAGCTCAACATAATTGTCCCCTTAAAAGGGATACACCATGCCCATTAAAAGAATTTTACATACTGGGTTAACTAGCCACTTAATCGGTGACGTGGGGAGCATTCCCTTTAAATGAACATCTTCTTTAACCGTGTCCCTATTAAGTGGATTGTACTCTATTTGTGAGCTGGAGGGACAGAAGTATTTGTTTGCAACAGTCTATTTTTCGAGATTCTTGGAAACTGCCTATTTACCAGACCTTTCAAGCTCTAATACCGTAAACCATGGAATAATACATTTGCAAGATGGGGCTGTCCAGATGAGCTTGTTACTTACAATGGTTCACAGTTTACAGTGACTGAGTTCCAAAGGTTTATGCACAATCAATCTAACATACTAACATACTAAAATGCCAGCAGAATAGGCCTAACGGTCTTTCGTGTCTGCTCGTTTGGTCAGCCCCCACCCTGGGTGCTGACCTTGCTGCCCCCCTCGCCTTCTCTGGCTTCTCCCTTCCCAGTTTTGGATATTCTTGCTGCATTGGATTTTGCTTCCAGAACCCTTCCCCTGTACCTGTCCCACCCCCTCTTGAACCCCTCCACCGTCTCTGCCTCCACCAGCCCCCTAGGCAGCGCATTCCATGGCTCCACCACCCTCTCAGTGAAGTAGCACCTCCTCCTTTCACCCCTGAATCTTCCCCCCTCCAGCTTTCACCCATGCCCTCTAGTGGCCCCCTCCTCCTTCCTTCGAAGCACCCTGACTGTTCCTCCCCTATTTACCCTCTTCATGTACCTGAAGACCTCTATCATGTCCCCTCGGTCCCTTCTCTCTTCCAATGTGTACATATTTAGCTCTTCGAGCCTCTCCTCATAGGTCCTGTCCCCCAAGCCCCAAATCATTTTGGTTGCCCTCCTCTGGACCCTTTCCAGGAGTCCAATGTCCCTCCTTAAATGTGGCCTCCAAAACTGCACGCAGTACTCAAGGTGCGCCTCACCAAGAAGTTATACAGAGGGAGTATCACTCCTCCTTCTGGAGGTGATCCCCTCTAGCGATGCATCCCAGCATCCTGTTGGCCTTGGCTGCTGCCATCCTACAAGTCTCAGAGTTGTTCATCTTGACATCCACCGCCACCCCCAGGTCCCTCTCAGCCATTGAGACTTGTAACATTCCCCACAGGGGAAATCAATCAATCAATCAAAATTTTATTTTTAAAAAGCGCCTTTCCAAAGCCAAGGCACTTTAACAATAAATAAATCAAATACATAAAGTTAAAACAACATCCTAAAATCAGTTAATAAAATGTACTTAAAAATCTGGATATGCCAGGCTAAATAAATGTGTTTTCAATGCTAACTTAGAGCTTTGAACAGTCAGGCAATCTCACACCCGATGAGGTAGAGAATTCCACAGGGTTGGGGCCACAAAACTAAATGATCTGGCCCCAGGTGTCTTTAAACAAACCCTGAGAATCTCTAGCAGTCCCTCATCGGTGGATCGGCGCGGACGAGAGGGACAGTAGGGACAAAGAAGATCTTGTAGGTAGCTAGGTCCCTGAACGTGTAGGGCCTTATAGATCAGCAAACCGACCTTGAAGGTAATCCGCCACTGTATTGGCAGCCAGTGCAGTCCACGGAGGACAGGTGTTATATGACTGGTCCTAGAGGTACCAGTCAAAAGCCTGGCCACCGCATTCTGCACTAACTGCAAGCAGCAGATATCCACCCCCAGTAGTCCTAGGTACAGGGCATTGCAGTAGTTCAGGTGAGAGGTAACGAAGGCGTGGACCAACATTGTAAGGTCGTTGGCGGGAACCAGATGCTTCACCCGGGCTATATTCCTCAGATGGTAAAAAGAGGTTTTGACAACAGCTGACACCTGATGTTTAAGGGTCAGGCGGTTATCAAATATAATGCCCAGATTCTGCACCCGGTCTGAGGTAGCTAACTGGGTCCCCCCAAGCCAAAGACCCGAGGGTGACCCCTTCAGCAAACCTGCCTCCCGAAGACCTGGGTCCACAACCAACACTTCAGTTTTTCAGGGTTTAACTGCAGCCAGCTCACAGTTATCCAGTCCTGAATGTTGGTGAGACAGTTGTTAAAGACCGAGACAGCATCACCCTGGTCAGGCAGTTGAGTATCATCTGCATAGCAGTGAAAACTCAAGCCGTACCACCTAATAATCACTCCTAATGGCAGCATATACACTGCAAACAACATGGGTGCCAAAATGGAGCCCTGTGGTACTCCAGAGGATAGGGGGAATGATGCCGAGGAAAAAATCCCAGACACCACCCTCTGGGTTCTACCCTCAAGGAATGATTGAAACCAACTGAGGACAGGGCCCGATAGTCCACAGATAAACCGCAGGCACTCCAAAAGCACTCCATGGTCCATGGTATCAAATGCCACAGAGAGATCAAGAAGGACCAAGATGGAACGGGTCTTTCGATCTCTCGCTATTAGGAGGTCATTTAGTACCCGAACAAGGGCTGTCTCAGTACTATGTCTCTTCCTAAATCCGGACTGGAGAGAATCATAGACATTGTGGCTGGTCAAGTGGTCATCCAGCTGCAACACGACCACCTTCTCGATAACCTTACCAACAAAAGTATAATGTACAAGTACAAGTATATGCTTGCCACATTACAACAAGCCCATATTACTCACAAGTTAATGGTGAGGTTGAGAGGGCAGTGAAGACAGCTAAGAGAAGCTAAGAGAATTCTGAAGCAGGATGATCCATTTCTCACTTTACTAAGCTACAGAGCTACTCCAATTAATGCAACAAAATGTAGCCCAGCACAGCTGATGATGAGAAGACAGCTGAGAACACAAGTTCCTGTGTAAGAGACTAACCCAAAACCATGTTAGCCAAACCTAAAACAAGTTCATGACACTGACAAGTCTGCAAAAGCAGCATACAAAGTCAACTTTAATAAAAGAAATTCTGCAAGAAAGCTACCTGAACTGTATCCGGGTACTGAGATGAGCATTAAACTGGATAGGGAGAAGCAATGGACAGTACCGGCTGTAGTGCAAGAGAAGTGCCAGATGCCAGGATCCTGTCTTGTAGAAACAGAAAGAGGTACATTCAGAAGGAATAAACAACATTAACAGTCTATTTCAGAACCAAGAGCAGTATTTCAGCAGGAAATTAGATCTGACTCTGAAGTTTAGAAAGATACCAGTTGTTCCACTGAACAAAGACTGGAGACTAAAGCAGATGCTCAGGTTGGTTTACCTGATGTTTCAAGCCCAGGAAAGGAGACAACTATTGATTTTCAGCCTCAGAGTCCTGTGCTGAAAACCTCAAGTGGGAGAGTAATTAATAAGCCTATATACTACAGAGACTAGTTTATAGCTAGACAGACATGACAAACGTAATGGGCTGAATAATCCTCTGTTTCTTGTGTGAGTCGACTGATAGTCTATTCAGTGCCTCAAGTTAAACAGTTTTACTATAACTGTTATGTGAAATGTGTTTTGAAATGTAGTTCAAATGTGATGCTAAGTACTTAAAGAATATACATCCTTGAGAATGTTACCTAGTTAGTCATTCAATGAAGAAGAAATGCACTGATAACTAACAGTGTTCTAATGATTAGCCACTAGGTGGAACCAAGGTGCAGTTATGTGTTGTAGTACGGACCTTTTCTAGAGAGACACTTGAGAAAGTACATGTAATAGAGCATGCAAAGGAAACGTGTTGCTGTAAGAACCTTGCTGGCGGCTGCTAGTTTCAAGAGCTCAGCTCAAGTAAATCAAACAGTGTACTGTATGGCGGACAAACGTAAAGTTTTATCGTCCTCTTCATCTGAAGAATACACATCACCTAGAATCAAGCCACTTGAAAAATATTTCAGGCTTGAATCCAGCAACAAGAGTGTCTGCAAAGCCAGAGAGACCTCTCGTTCTGAGGAGACGCCAGTTGCAGACCAGCAAAGAACCGCCAGGCAGAGATTAGAGGCTAATCCACTCGACTACAGGAAGTTGTGTAATATCATTCCCCTTGCCTCAGAGATAGAACAAAACCTGCCAACTGACATGTGTGCCTTTTCAGTGGACCAAAATCTTCTGGCTTCAGAAATGGTGACTGCAGACTTCAAACAAGCGCAGGAGAGACAAGGCCAAGGAAAACAATTTTTGACTGCTTCATCTGCTCTATCAGAGAAAGACACAATTATGGCGGCTTCAGGTGAGGCATCATCCAGGTGTGCAATTGATTCCATGGGGATACCCTAGATAAATTATTTAAATGGTCACAGCTTTTTGACAGAATGTTTCAAGCATTGCTTGATGAAGTTGACTTTTTATAAGCGGATGTAAAACAAAACACGGAGAAAATAGAGTTACTGACAAAAGACGTGGAATCAAACAAGGGATAAATAAGCAAAAACACTAATAAACCTACTGAACTGGAAGCCACAACAGCAAATTTGATTACAGACAAGTACAGCATGTCGAGAAACATTGAATTTTTAGAGAACCAACAGCGTTATAGAAATTTGAAAATAGTGGGATTGCCCCGAAGTTTAGATGAAACTTTTGAATCAGTACGGGACATGTTAAAAGATATTTTCATTTCCTTGTTTGAGTTGCCAGAGGATAATTTACCATTCATTACAAAAGCATACTATATTATACTAAAACCACAGGATAAAAGTTCAAACTGCCATGTAAAAATTGAAGTCCTCACCAATAAGAAATGAACTATATTTGTTTCTTTTGCATTTGACTCTGACAAAGATCTGCTAATGAGATTTTCCAGGTTTAAAACATCATTAGTCTGGAAAACTTTTACATTTTTGATTTTTCCTGACTATGCCTATGCAACTCAGCAGAGAAGACAACGCTTTTCGGGGTATCGCCAGGAACATCTGGAAATGGGTGCAGAATTTCAGTTATTGACCCCAGCAAAACTGAGAATAAAATATAAAGGAGTACAGCATTTGTTCTATGAAATAGATCAACTACTGTAGCTTCATTTATTCATACTCAATATACTCAGAACAACGACACAGAATCTCCCACACTTTCTGAAAAGGAAATGATAAATATGTGATGAATACTTGATAAGTATTTGATAGAAATGCACTGTATTCCTTTAATATCAATTGGCTTTGTATTGTTAGTTTCATGTAAAATCTAAGGTGGATAGGGTAGTGAAGGTACAATAATTAAGAGAAATATTATTTCTATATTTGAATAAATATATAATAAGTAAAAATAAGGAAATGCTGTTGTATAAAAAGAAGTTAAATATTATTTATGTGCATTATAACTAATAAGTGCAGCTGGTGTACTGTTGTATTAAAAATTAAGATTCATCCCACCCCACCCCTTTTTATGTATTGGTCTAGACAACCACCATCAAGGTATAACAACAAAATATTGTGTTGTTAGATAATGTATAATCAATGGTTTATGTTGTTTTCTCTTTTGGATGTAAAATATATAAAATCCAACAAAATATAAGTATTAAAAAAAAGAACCTTGCTGTGATGTGTTGTAATAAAACTGAAGTTAATCTCTCTCTAAGCCTCCTGAGCATTACATTACAATGTCTAGAAGCTCTTTAAAAGTTTGACATACAAATTGTATAGAGTCCTGCCCCTCTAAATTTTCTGGAATTCTCAATAGTCTTAACATTAGCGCTCCTGTCCCCATATTCCAAATGTTCTAGTCTTAATCGTAACATTTTTATTCTCACTTATAACCCTTGAAATGGCCCCAACAGATCTATTAGTTGTGTTCGTGGCAGCTTTCAGCTCTAAAGTCATTGGCCCGGATATTCAAAGCAGTTGCGCATGGAGCAACTGAGTTGTGCTAGCACAAGTGCATACTTGTACCAAGGAGCGATATTCAGCAGGAGACAGTGTGCAGCGCAAATCTCATTGTGCCAGTGCACAACTATAATGAATGCAGGTCCAAGTGCAGGGGGCGTGCCCACGAATATCCAGCACAGTGCGATATTCAACCGTGGAACCATGGCACAAGTGGGAAGCAAATCAGAGATGCGTCGAGCAGACTTGTTCATATAAATACAGGGTGCAAGCACACAAAAAGCACTTGCGCCAGACGAGAGGGTGTGAGAGAGAGAGAGAAAGAAAGAAAGAAAGAAAGAAAGAAAGAGAGAAAGAGAGAGAAGAAAGAAAGAAAGAAAGAAAGAAAGAAAGAAAGAAAGAAAGAAAGAAAGGGAGTGAGAGACAGGCAGACAAACACAAAGATAGACCAAGGCAGACACAGAAGGAGAGGGATAGAGGTGGCAGTGGAGAGGGAGACAGGAGCAGAGAGAGTGTAACAGACAGGCAGACACACTGCCAGGCAGTGCACCAGGGTGGTGCACAGCCCACAGCAGCCAACCATCCAGGGGGATAGAGGACAGCAAGGGCCATGGACAGTGCGCCCTTCATGATGGAGGCCGTAAGGAGGGGTGTGAGGGGGTAGCAGGAACAGTGGCGTGGCCGTGGAAGGGCCAGTCAGTGGTATGCCTGACACAGGTAGTACTGCGCCCACATCACCTTCGAGCACTACAGTGACACAAAGATCGTGGGCCGGTACCACCTGAACAGGGCCATTCTGAGGCAGCTCTGTGAGCTGTGCAGTGAGGAGATGCAGGCAGCCACCAGACAGAGCCACGCCACGTCCGTGGAGACAAAGGTGACAGCCATCATGTGCCTGCTTGCCACAGGCATGTTCCAGAGACCAACAGGGGACACCACAGGCATAACCCAGTTGGCCATGTCCTGCCTCCTCACACAGTTCCTCAATGCTCTGTTGTCACATGCATTGGAATACATCCATTTCCCCAGTACACAGGTGGAGCGTACAGCAACCATGCAGGACTTCCACAGGGTAGCACGTATGCCTGGTGTGATTCGGGCCATTGACTGCACCGACGGGGGCATCCACATGCCACCTGGCCCAGAGAGTGTGGCATACATCAATAGGAAGGGGAACCCGAGTGCCAACTGCCAGGTGGTGTGCGATGCCACGGGGTGCATAACCAATGTCTGCGCCACACACCCTGGGAGTACACATGATGCGTTCATCTTGCACAGCTCTGTGTTGTGCCACAGGTTCAAACATGGGGATATCCCCATAGGCCACCTAGTGGGTGAGTATCGAACTGGCACGGGGTGATGGGCAGAGCATACCATGGGATGGGGGAGGGCAGGGTGTGCATGTTGGCGTGGGTGGCGGGGCCCGTCATCCCCAGCAGAGGAAAACAACAATGAGGCACACACCAGCAAACGCAATATCATCGAGAGAGTCTTTGCCATGCTGAAAGCATGGTTCCATTGCCTAGACAGGTCAGGAGGTGCCCTACAGTACAGCCCCTCAAAAGCCTGTGGCCTATTCCTGGCCTGCTGCATACTGCACAACATGGCCATTGACCGTGGGATAGCTGTCGAGGCTGATGAGGGTGACAGTAGTGGGGACAATGGAGACAATGGGCTGGAGGGAGTTGGACAGCCACCCCCTAGGCGGAGGGATCCCCAGCTGATCCAGCAGGCAAGACAGCACAGGGACACCATAGCATGGGAGCACTTTGGTGCACACAGGTAGGTGGTATGGAACACTAGGCCACACAAACAGGTACAGCACACATGCAGGAGCATGCATGGCAATGGGCATGCACACACTGAGGTGGGAAGCAGGGGTACAGGTGACAGGGGCACATACCCACACACAACCACACACAGCACCCCACACACCCCAAACACACACACACATATGCACCCACACACACAGGCGTGGGTATGCGGCATGGATCAGATGCATTGCAGTGGTGCAGAGGCACAACTGGTGCAGGACTGCTATCATCATGCCCATGCCACATGGCCCAGTGGCCGGGCAAGCACGCACACAGGTAGTGTGTGGCATGACACACAGGTGCCACACCTGTGGCAGGCATACACGCACCGCCCAGGCACACACTGGGCAGCAGCTGCAGACTGCAGGCAGGGTGGGCCACACATCAGGGCAGCTGCAGAGAACCATGGCCACTATGGCCATGGGAGCGGCTGTGCCTGGGCCAATCGGCAGCCACAGGCTGCACATCAGCCATGGGGGGGGTGTGCAACAGCACCCCATGGGTGGAACTGCGGAACCGCTACCATGTCCACATGGGTGTGTCGAGGTGCCCAAACAGCCCAGCCCCAGGCATGCCTGGGATGCCAACATCTGAGCCCAGCATTGACTGCACAGTGGTCACCCAATGACGGGTTCGCAGGGTGGATAGCGCACAGCAGGGGGTCATCTGTGCCCAGCCATGCCCTGTGGCAGCCAGCAGTGCAAATCCATCTGAGATCATGGTGGCAGCGATCCAGGGAGGTGGTCATGATCTCCTGCATGCACTGCATCCCCTCCAGGATCTGTGCAGTGCCCCTCTCCTGCTGCTCGGCTAACTGGTGCACCTCCGTGAGCAGTTCACGCACCCCAGTGCTGAGCAGCACCTGTTGCTGAATGAACTCCCACAGCAAGTGGGTGTGCTCGACCATTGGCTCAGCATCCTGGAGCTCCCGGGCTGGACGCCGATCTCCATGTGGTGACTGGCCATGCTGCACAGCCCCACTCTCTAGTGGCCACTGCACAGTGGGGCCTGCAGGGGGATTGGGTATGGCAGGCACACTGGTGGTGGACCCTGCATCCGGCTGCCCAGTGGCACCCACAGGCCCCTGCTGCTGCCCATCTGACTGTTGCATACCATCCAGCACCTGCACAGCAGCACCACCTCCACTGCAGGGTACAGCCTGGGCAGCACACACCACTGCGCCTGCAGTGGTGGCGGGCAGCTGTTCTGCCACCGTCAGGGTACTGGGTGTGCTGCCTGTGTCAGTGGCCAGCAGGGGCATCTCCCCCACAACAGTGGCCATGCTGTCCAGGATGAGCGTTACATCATCATCGGTGTCGGACCCTGCCCTGATCTGTGTCTCTGCACATAGGACCCCAAGGCTGGCATCCTGCAGGAACACATCCAGGGTCTCATCTAACCCCAGGTCCAGGACATCTTCCTGCACAGCGGTGGTGAGTTGCAGCCTGTCAGGCCCCCGGATGCCCATGGAGGTAGAAGGCTGGTCCTTCGGGGCCGGTCCAGTGGCCACGGCTGCTGCCGCCGCTGCCACCCCATCATCTGCATGGAGGCATGTTGGTGCTGCACGAGAAAGAGAGGTGTGTTAGTGATGCATTACTCACATGTGCCCCCCCACTTCCATTGCCTGTGCCCTGCAGCATGGCATGCACGTGGGTGCGCACACATGCACATGACAGGCATGCTGACCACATGCACTCCAGCACGGCCATGTCTGCACCCTCCATGCCCCCAGCTGTGCTTGGCTGACATACTTACCATGCGGTGATGGGCTGCCACCCATATGGAATCCGCTGTCAGGCACACCCTCCACCATGGTGTGGTGCATGGTGGCTGCCACCAACTCCTCATGCGCCGTGAGCAGTGGCGCAGCTGCAAGCCCCCTCCAGTGGCATTCTGGGAGGCATGGATGGCCACCACCCTCTCCTTGATGCACCTCTTGTCCATGCCCACCTTCTTCCTGCACTCCTACACTGAGCGCTGGTGGCTGCCCTGCTTGTTCACACATGCTGCTACCTCCACCCAGGCCCCAGCTCTGGCCTGTAGTGTGCCCATGGCACCACTCAACAGGGCCTCCCTGTCAAGGTAGGCATTGAACAGGGCCTCTGTCTCTGCCTTAGTGAAATTGGGCCTGCACTTGCAAGCAGGCCCACGCTCCTCACCCTCCTCACGTTCCGACATGTCGCTTCCTGTGGACATGGACAGCACAGTGTGTCAGTGGCAGCAGCACCCTGTTCCATCCCCCCTGCTGTGCTGGCTGCACCCAGTGTGCTACAGCAGCATGCGCAACTTACCTCGAAAGGATGCAGTACCGGTCCATTGCCTGTACTGATCCGTAGCACTTTTATAGCACATCGCATGCAAATGAGCTTTGGCGCAACGGCAATGACATGCTAATTCACCCAGTGCACCACACATTGGCTGATGAGCTCATTTGCATGAGGCAGCTGAATATCACGATTTTGCTCTGTGCGCAATGAGTTTGCTCCGGAGCAAGTCACGGCGCAAAGCACACACATTCACAGTGCGCAGGACCACAGTGCACATGCGCCAGATGGTTTAATGTCACCAATCATGCGCTGTGTGCTGACTGTGCAATGGGGACCATGGCGCATGGTGCACCAGGCCTGCTACTGCACATGTGCGCACTGTGCGGTGGCAGAACCCTGACCCTTGCTGTGACCTCTGCTCCTGGGTGACTCCCACACCCGTGACCCCACCTAGCCATGCCCATGCTGTGCATCTCCATGACTGCATGGTGGGCGGACACAGCGCATGTCCCCTCGGCCAGTGCATCTGGTGCATGCTGTGGCCACATGCGCATACCCCCGCCATTTTGCTCACCGGCTCACACTTGCAGCATGGCACAGCAGAGAGCACCATGGGTGGCTAATTGGATGTAGATTGAACTGGTCAACCTTGTCGCCTGCATCCAGCCCCAAGCCCCCCTCAACTATTTGGGCAGGTGCCACTGCAGCAGGTAATGGTGTGGCAGGGCATTGCCACACTGCTGCAGCACACCGGGGTGGCTAGGATGGAAGAGCAGTGTCACCACCGCTATGGTGACCTGGCATGGAGGGATCCAGAGCACCTCAGGAGGCTGGAGGTGCATGTGAGGCATGGGGCTGTGCCACAGCCAGGTGAGTAGTCCCATAATGCATGTGTGCCCTGGTGCTATACTGTGGTGTGGCTAGGCTGGCTGGCATGCCCTGCAGGGCAGTGTACTGCCATCATGCACATCACAGGGTGGCATCACCCTCCACCACTTGTATTGTGATGCCGCTGTGCAGGATGTGTCGGGCAGGGGCTCACCCTGTGCACAGGGGTATGGGTGGTGGGCAGCTGTTTTGGTTGCTTACTGATGTGTACCTGTCTCTGTTCCATTCCCAGGGCCTGAAAACAGGAGGTGGGCAGTGGCAGCGGTGGCAGGAAGGCAGGCTGCAGTGGGTCAGGGTGGCAATGGAGGATCGGCTCCAGCACCAGTTGGGCCACAGAGAGAAGGTAGGCACTGACATAGTCCTTCGCACTGTATGTGGGGGGTTGTGGGGGCGTGGGTGCAGGCATGGCTGCTTGTGCTGTGTGCCATGGCAGCTGTGTGTGTCGCACTGTGCATGGTGCCCGCCACTGTGGGCGCATCCATTGGACATGTGTGCCAGCTGTTGGTGGGGTGGGTGTGTGCCTGGCTGCCATTGACGTTGCTGTGGTGCTGCTGGAGCTCTGTGCCATATGACTGCCATAGCGCAGTCGGGTGACCACTGTGCGGCTGGGACTACTGCTGTGCACTGTTGTGGTGTGCCGCGTTGCTGGCAGGCATTGGCCCACCCCCCTGCTGGTGGCCTGTACAGACCCTCGGGGGAGTGTGATCCTGCTGCCCATTGTGCACTGTGGATGGGCATGGTTCCTTGGGACATTGCACTGATCACCTGTCCTGTCCCGTGTCCTAGGTGTCCAGCAGTGGTGCAGGAGGCCCCTCTACTGCCGGCTACTACACCAACTCATCCTCATCACCTCGACGACCATGGAGGCGGTGCTGCAAGTCCACAGGATGCTGCTGGTGGACAGAAGGCAGTGAAGACTGCAAGGGGTGACAGGTTGTGGCTGCCACTAGTTGGGTCCTGAATTCCCCTGTTTTCCCAGCTGTACCTCCCCCTCCAGTTCCCCTTCCCACTGTACAGTTCCTGTTCCCTATCCCCTTCCTTCACTTTCCTACCCTCCCCCACACCCTTCTATTATACATAGTTGATTTTGCAATATATATATATATATATATATATATATCTTTTGACATACCTGCCTGTGTCTGTGTCTGCTTTGCAGGTGGCATGAGGAGCCATGCTGCAGTGGCCCAGTGCCTCTCCATGTGGTGTGCATGTGTCAGGGCATGTGTTATGCTTCTGTGGATCACTGCTGTGTGCTGAGGTGTGTCCCACTGTGGTGGTGTCACTCCCCCTGGTCGGTGGCTGTGCCTTGGTGTGCTCATGGGGCAGCTGTCAGAAGTGTGTGTGGCAGGTGTGTATGCTTGGCTGCGTGGTCCTGAGTGTGGCCTGCTCTGGTCTGGGTTTGTGTTGGGGGGCACAGCCTGCAGCCTGTGGGGTGGCACCCTTGATGGTCCTCGATTCACCATTGGCACCTCCTGTTGCCTACTGTCTGTGCCACTGTTGTGTTCTGGGGTGGGGGGTCTGGGTGCCTGTGTGCATCCTGCTGTGCCCAGCTGGTGGTGGCCTCCTGTGGCCCGTCACTGTGCTTCCATGGCTCTGTCCCTGGGTCACCTCTCTGAGCTGTGCCTTCCTCTGCTGCTCTGTTGCTCTGCTGCCATGGTTCCCCTGGGGCTTATCTGTCTGTGCCATGGCACACTTGTGTTTGCACCATGGTACAGCTCTGGTTGTGCCATGGTGCATCCACGGTTGTACCATGGTGTAACTGTACCATATTCAGCTGGGTTGCACTGACGCAGTGCAGCCAGCTCAACCTCTGAATACGGCTCCTGTTGCACCATGGCACATCAGATTTGCGCTGCGCTGGACTTGCGCCAGCCTTTGGCGCATTTCTGAATATCTGGGCCATTGTTGCTACTGCTTTCTCCATTACGGTGACATAACTGTTGAAAGAATAAACTTTGAGGTCAAGAACCTTAACCATTTTTTCAAGTTTTCTAACCACACAGTGCACCTCTCCTCCTAATGATGGTTTAGTCTTTTTGCTCCCATCTTGTTCCTGGCTGCCATATCCCACAACTGCTGTTCATTTCTGTTGCTTTTCTTTACCCAAATCTTGCAACGATCTTCACTGTGGCTTCCCCATCATTGATTTACTCCAATATGATGCTGAAAATGTCTGCTACTAGATGCACTAAAAAATGAATTCAAATATTTTAAAAGTCTCACACACACTTGCAGCTGGCCTGGGAGTGCAAAACTGCACATGGTCACCCACACTGTCAAGGCTCCTCCACCATGCTACCCCAAGAAGCTGCTGGAACAGTGGGTGTGATGAGCAACCCCCCCCCCGGAGGAGAACATTCATTGGAAACTCTGAACCCTCCCTGCTGGTCTCTGCTCATGACATCCCAGGCTCAAAGCATGAACCCAGATCTCCAGCATGCCACAGCAATCCCCCATCACCTGACACCACAGAACTGGCACCATGTTTCCATTCTGAAGAAGACTGGGTTATATTATTTTGTTGCCAAAGCTAGATCAGATAGCATAGTTCTCACTAGGCTGTCATCAAAAATCAGTTAAACACTCTGAGGTTGGCAGGAGCCCAAGCGTGTTGCAGAGATGAGGGGTTCAGCTCTAGGGGCGGGAGGATGCGGGCCACTCAGCATTTGTACATCCCCTACTAACTGGCCAAGGAGTGGCACTGGTGTTGATTATGAAGACTGCCACTTGCCCATCCTCCTGACCACCAGAAGGGTGCAGCTATGGTGGCCTCAATTTCTGGGGCATGGCATATGGGAGAAAAAAGGGAACAATGGAAGAAAAATATATTTTAGGCCAGTTATAGGTCTGAGAAGACAACATATATTAAGTGTGCAGGGAGATCTAACTTGACCCGGGGACGCAAAAAGAAGTCTTAATTGCAACAAAGAGAACAATTTCAATATAAGCAAAGTTCCAGTCTTGAGGCAGGCAGGTAGGTAGGAAGGTGAGGTGAGATGAATGGAGTTGGGATTGGGTAATCACTGCCAGGAAGGGGACATGTATATGGGCCATAACTGGCTAAATAAAAAAGGTGAAGAGTCAAATTAAGGCACATCCTTTGGGGCAGGAACCATTGCTGCAGAAGCAATAAAGACCTACCAATTAATTTTAATTATTTTTATCTTTTGACACTTCACCTGCAAAAGCCACTACACTAGGTGTCACTGTAGTCAGTGGGTTTGGCACCCAATTGGGCATTTAAGTGCTCGGCTTTGAACGCACCCCACGGTGACAGCTCCCACATCACTGAGGTGCCTGCATCTTTCTGCCAGATTCTGGTAATTATCCACAGCACAAAAAGTCACTTTCTGGATGATATCCTGCCTACTGCAGTTACTTTCGAAGGTGCCTGATGGTCATGAGTAAAAGTTACAGGTACGAGAAAGACTTGTTTAACTCTCAAGTTAATGAAATTGTGTATGCATTAATATGTAATAATTATGCTGCTTTTAATTGATATGGCAAACTGTTTTATATTTTCTGAAGATAAAAAGAAGTTGCATTACTTAGAAAGTAGACAATTAAAATTTGGAGACCAAGAATTGCACAGCTTGTAACAAGGTGGGATTAGAAGCCGGCAATACATATTTTTTAATATTGTGTGACGTCAGAGTATGGAGTGAATAAAAAAAGTTATAATAGTCTTTCTAGATGCAGTAAGCTAGAAAAACTGAGGAACTGGATAAACTTCATATTTAATGTGAGCAAGGCTTTTTGCTCTCTGATGAAATTTTATATACAGGAGTTGTATATTTATTTAAGTAAAAAGTTAAATTCTATTTATTTTTTAGAAATTGTACACCAAATTTCCTGAGGAAGGGGATTATTATTCCCTGAAACATAGGAAAAGAAGCTGGAGGTTATGCTAAAATAAAAATTGACTTTTTGTTAAACTTGCAGTGAGTGGGACCGTTATTTCAGTCTGAGTTTCATCACAGTATATAGCAATAGACAACATGTTCACAGGTAAAGGTAACATTGTACAACTTGTATCACAACCAGTTGGCAAGTGCTAAAATGCAGTAGGGAGAGAGTCACATGGTAACAGAACATCATTCTCTATACAAATACTATAAAAACAAAATTATCATCTGTGGGCAATAGGGAGAGTCCAAGGCAACAAAAACATCATTCTATATACACACAGCATAAAGCAGTATTACCATCTGTGGGGAAAAAGCAGCAAAATACCAATACCATAGTGACAATCAGAATCTAGAGTGAGTTAGGAGCCCAATAGCCAGTTCACCTCTTGGGGAAGCATTTACATGTAGATCTGCCTAGGAAGTGCTTACAAAGGAATTTTTTGAAGCTCCCTGCGGTGGCACAAGTTTGAATATCAGCTGGGTTGTTGTTCCATAATTTGGGGGCAAAGTACTGCGATGCTGCAGAACCAAGGTTAGTCCTCAGCTTGGGGATCACAAGCAGGCCAGAGCCTGAGGATCTGAATGGATACAGGCAGCGATGTGGCTGAAGCCACTCAGCAAGCTGTTGTGGCTGCTATTTTCTTAGCATGTTGTAGACAATGCTTCCTATGGGCATGGTCTCTCAAGGCTTCAGGGGGGTAGCCATTTTAATTTCTCATATAATGCACAGTGGTGAACAAGTCTGCTGTTGTGAAGCACAAAGCAACATGTTCTATGACATACCACCTCCGCATTCTATGACATCCCACCTCCTCAGCACAAGTTTAGACGTTGAGGGTGTGTACACTGCAACATTACACATGAGCTTAGTAAGCAATATTTCCCATACAATCGACAGGGAGGCATGGTGGGTGAGGTTGCATCTAATTCTATAGGACATGCCCAATCTAGAGTTAACATCTTTACAGGTGTTTGATATGTGCAGGTTAAAGTCAAGTGTGGGATCTAAGGTAACACCAAGATGGTTGAAGGACTGCACCTCCTCCAGCAAGGTGCCATCTAGATGGTTCCATGTCAATTGAGCTATTCAATCATAGCTACACCAATTTGGGTGATGCTATTATAGTGACTGCAATTAAAGCACCCTGAAATATGGGCGACCACCATTAGGGCAATGTTTGCAAAATGTTTTTATCGTGGGGGCTGCCCCACACCCCAGGGGACCCCCTTTCTAAATTAACCAACCTAAGGTCGTAGCACTCGGGAGAAATACATTAGTCACCCTAATGGTAGTCGCCTGTATTTCAGGGTGCTGTAATTGTAGTCACTATAATATCGTTGCCCAAATTGGTGTCACTATTATTGAATAGCTCAACTGATGTGCTACCCATCTGGACAGGCAATCTGGATGGGTGCTTGGTAAAGTCTTATTTTAGAAGGGGAGCCAAACAGCATGGCTTGCATCTTAGCCACATTTATGAGCAGCTGGTTCTGTTGCAGCCAGGTTTGTATTTCTTGCAGATCATGAGATAACATCCTGTTTATGTCACTTACATTCTTGAAGCTGACAATAAGTGCAAGATCATCTGCATACAGTATAGGTGTACTGTATTTCAGACACTCATGCAGCCTACTGATATGGATCAAGAACAGAAGCAGCCCCAATATAGATCCTTGAAGGAACCCGAATCCGGAGAACATTGGCTTGGAGAAGGTAGTACCTAGTTTTATTAGCTGCTATCTAAGGTGGAGATAATTGGCTAACCAGCTATGGGAAGGGGTGCCAGACAGAGGTCTTTTAGCTTCTGGATGTCGTCTACAAGTTCAAAGCCTTGGTTAGATCTATGAACACAGTGCCTGTATATTCCCCTCTATCTGTGGCAGAGGCAATATGGTTGGTGAGTGTTAGTAAGTCAGTAGAGGTACTTTACCACTCCTAAATCCATGCTGGTGGGGTGATAGCAAGTTGTATTTAGTCAAATGTTCTGTTAGCTGGGTAGCTACCAATTTTTCCAATCGTTTATTAAACACAGGTAAAATGGAGATAGGCCTATAATAACTGAAAGTTTTTGAGTCTGCTTTCTTAAAGTCTGGGGTCATGTGAGATAGTTTCCAAGCAGAGGGAACTACTCCACTCATGAGGCAGAGGTTGAACAGCCTGGTAATAGCAGGAGCAATTTCATGTGCAGCTAACCAGAGCAGTTTTGGCTCAAGCCCATCAAAGCCAACCATTTGGGATATGGGGATGCGTTTAAGCGGTTTTCTTACTTCGGGTACTTTGATTACTTTAAAGCAAATGGGAGGGTGAGTAGCCTGATTATCGGGTACAGCAACTAGTTTGGGGGGGCTAATCCTAGCAGTGGGTACTGTATAATTAGATCACAGAACTGTGTATTAAATGCATTTGCAATGGTGGTGAGATAAATACATAAACTGTTGGAGAGAGAGTGCCTTTATTGGAATAACAAACAACCTTGAACTAGAGAGAAACATCACCGAAAGTAAAGCACATATTCTTTTCTCATTCAGCTTGTTTATTCCCAGTCACTATAATGTCTGCACATTGAATTTCAGTTATGCAAACTATGCTGTTTACTCCACAAAGTTGAGACACCTTTTGGTGGGAACACCCATAAGGCATGATCGCAGAGGTATGCCGAGTCCAATGTCTTAACTGCCATCTTGATGCTGCTAGAATGTGCACGTTGGCAAGAGAATTTTGAGATGCGTGAAGAAAGGACAGCGTGCATGTACCTGAAGGAGCATCAGGCCATTCACTTGCTGATCAACAGTACAAGGAGGAGTTCAGACCTCAGCAATCAATTAAACACTCTGCACCACCAAAACATTAACCTCCCTCATAGATGTTTTTTTTTTTTAATTTAGTTGTTTAACCAGGTATAGCACACTAAGCTGAAAGCTTTTTTACAGGAACGACCTGGGAGCACAAGGAGGTTAAGTGACTTGCTCAGGGTTACACAGTATGCAAGTGGAAGCTGTGGGATTTAAACCCAGGTCTGGTCTGCTGGATATCACCAGATTTGCAGCTCAGAGCTTTAGACCACTGCGCTATTCTGCCTCCTTGTAAAGATGTAAAGAAACAAAACCCCTCTGCACTTGTGGAACCAGGCAGTTCAAATCAAAGGAAAATTTGAGGCAAAATATCCTTTCTAGCAAATTTATTTCATAACCACCATGTGGAGGACAGTCTGACTAGGACCCTGAATCCAGTGCTTCAGCCCAATCTGGGTCTCCATCGGGGGTGGGTCTAGTGAACATAAGGAAGAGACACCCTTTTAAATGATGCATTTAAAGTGACATGCACACATTTATACAACCTTTAAATAATCAACACACACAAGTGAGCAACTCCACTTCGATGGAGAAGAAAGCCAGATGTAACCTTAAAAGACTTGTGAGAACAACAGATAAAGGCGGTCTCAAGCTCACAGATATCAAAATATACAACTGGGCAACCCAAATGAAATACGTGAATAAATGGATAACATCACCAGATGGAGATCAACAACATGCACATGAACCAACATGGGTACAAGCAGAAAAATAACTGTCTCAATACTAATACAGACATTGACACACTCACATGTAGTACTATACCACCTACACTTAAGGACTGGCCACTGAACTATATGCATGAAACATTAACCAGAATTATGAAAGAAACAGAAACTATGCTGAGACACACCCTAAATCAACCTTTATGGGGAAATAATAACTTCAAAGTAAATAATCTGATAGTCCCAATATGCCCACTGGAAGGAAATGGGTTAAACACAATGGCACAACTAATAGCAGAAACAAAATGTATTCACTCTAGTGTACCACAAAATAGATATGACCTATGAACCAGTAATTTTTATAGAGTCTAGATAGACTATATAGACCATTACAAATATAACATACAGTTAGATAACACTGGTGTAGAACAGCGTTAACAGACGAGGTCTCTCCATGGATAAAGGAATTTAACAACACTGTAGAGGGAAATTGTTCATTGTCACAATGGTATATAAATCTGCTAAACAAGAAATATGGAAAAGCTGAAGAAACAATAGAATGGTGGAGCAGAGTCAGGCTGGTGTTCTGCATTTTAGCAGTTTAAATGTATTGCCAGAGAGTGCCTGTATAGCCTCTGTGTACTGTCTCTTTAAGAGCTGCCTGGATTACAGTCATAATTAATCTGAGAGGGAGTTCTGTTAGATGTACTTATTTGCTGATCATCTGTTAGAGAAGTAATAATATTGCAGTTTGTTCTAACCTGCCTTCTTTGCAGCATGGACAGTTCTGTTTGTTTCCATCATCTTGGTCCTGGACTGCAGAATGGGCCAATCAGTACATTTGGGACTCTAAAATGGAGCCTGTCTACAGGGGCTTGGTGGGGCCAAAACTTGTAGGAATTGTAGTTTGGGGCTTTTGGTGCCTAAAATAACCTGGAGGGGGAGCTCTTGTTGTGACTGACAGACAGATCAGCCAACCAAACTTTTTGGATCTTGGGGAAAGTCCCACACTGCTTGCAGTTTCAGTTAGATCTGAGTTGGGAAGTGAAGAAGTAACAGCTCAAAATAGTTTGAGCAGCAATCCATAATGGATTAGCTTGGGAGAACTGTGAAAAGGCCTGAGTTTGGCCTGCATGCCTGCCTGCTGTCCCTAAGAGGGAACTTGTGTTTTTTTTTCAGACTGAATCCGAATTTGGAGAGCGAATTAAGCCACTGAATTGTGACCAGGCTTTAACCTGAAGAAGACCGAAGATTTGCTGAATGTGATCAGCCTGTCAGGACTTCCAGCTACCTCTGAACTCCTGGATTGTGCAGAGACTCTGTAATTGCGATCGGAGAGCCATTTGCCTGGTACAGTGGAATTTCCTTACATGTGAATGTGCTATGTGCTTATAGTGGGTCGTGATTTGGTTCCCCACTGTGTGTCTGAACTGTGTTTTGCTTGCTGGAGGCTGTATCCAGCTCCACGGACTGAATCCATATCCATTTCCATTTGCCTGGGCCCTGCTAACCTGGCCCTGCCAGAATACCTGCTAGGCAGAGAAAGTCATCGACGAGAGACCGGCCTGGGAATCAGCCCCCTGCTCAACGCCTTGAACAGGAATGATGCCTCGGTGATTCGTGTGGGCCCTGCTTCTCCGGGCCCTCCAGCTCAACAGCCTGCAGTCTTGATTTCATCCTGCCTGTGTCCAGTATTGTGTATCATGAGTAAACATCTGGGTAGCTCCCTGCAACAACAACTAAATCTAAAAGTGTTGTCATCTGATTGTCTTGTTGCCTTTTCTTTCATGAACTGAGCTCTCCAGCTCCGGATTACAAATAGTGTGTGTTTGTGCATGTTGTTTTCTTCCATCACAGGGCCCCAACCAGCTGCAATGTTCCTGGCTAGCCCACCATTTTCCTATCTGGGTACCCAGAGTGTGTGACTGTGTAGGGACTCTGAACTGCATGCATAACTGCCTGATTAATATAGCTTTTAAGCAAATCAACCTGATTACACCCCTCCCTTGTTCAAGTCCTCTGAGTAAATCAGATTTAACTTTGTTTGCATTTAACCTGACTGGGGTTCCAGTTTGTGCAAGAAGTATTGTACTGCTGCTATTTGCTGTGCTTAACCTTATTTTACAGGGGATCCCCACGGTCAGGCTAGAGGAACCAGCCCTGGTGGTAAGTGCAAACAGTGTGGGTAATTTCCTGGTGAATAAGGGTCATTGTGAAAGTAATTATTGTATATTGTTCAGGCAACTAGAAGGGAGGGGGGGTTACAGTGTCCTGGAGGGCTGTGCCCAGGTTTGCTTGACCACTAACTACTCTGACCTCCAGATGGAGGCACCCATTTCATTACCCAGGCCCCTTAACCTGCTACTAGCCAAGCAGGCATGGGTAGTAGCCCTTGGGATAGCACCACCTAGAGGTTACATTAGCAAAGTAGCAAAGCAATCACAAGAACTAGAATAGCATAGAATAATTATAGTCTATGATATGAAAGAGGAAAACCAAACTCTGTTCTATTCTATAAAATTGTAGAATTGTAGAAACCTAACAGCTATCCAGGCATCTGACATGTTACGTGAACACTTACATGTTGCTGTTACACTGGGCACAAAGAAACTCCATATTGTCTGTTTCTATACCCCCACCCCCCCAGGGGCTTAGCTGGGCTACAGGATCTACTTGACGTTACATTCAGTAATGGCAAACTCAATGAGGCCATAATACTGGGGGACTTTAACCTAAATTGGTTGGGTCCTGCACATAGCTCCTTGGTTTCTGTGACTAGCAGCTTTGACCTGCATCAGTTGATAACAGAGCCCACTAGGATTCCCAATTCAGCTAAATCTGGTACCCTGATTGACTGGATACTTACAGATCAACCTGAGCATGTGCCCTCAACTGGGATCCTTGCGGATGCTATAACTGACCATGCTCCAATTTTCTGCCTGTGGACCTCAGGTTTTACAAATAGGTAATTGTTCTGTATTGTTCCTATTTCTATCTACTGTTTACTGCATCACTATACAATGCTGTCTACCATGTAAATTGTATGTTCATCTATGTACCTCATCGAAATGTTACAGTACTTATTCATTGTGTCATGTACTCTCCCGGGTCATGCCTGTAAATAGTCATACTGTTTGGCTAGCGCACTTGCCTGGTAAACAAAAACTAAATAAAAATAGAATAGAACAGAGTTTTGTTTTCTTCTTTCATATCGTATTCACTGTATCCCAAAGTGCTTTACAAGACTGTGAGTGAGGTATTGGGCAGTGTAGCCTTAGCACCATAAAGAGTGTGACAGGATTGCTTCCAATGTCCATATTATATAATACTAATTGTTCTTTTCTTTTATTCGTTTAATGAGTAAGCACAACTGGACACTGAATCCTTTTACAGGTGCAACGCACACAAACAAAACATAATAAATACATTCAAACAAACAACACGTAGACATTATAGGAATAAAATTCCACATCGATATTCGTATCAAATATAAAATCAATTAAAACAATTACATTCATATAATGATTTGTGATACAAAAATAATGAATGTGAAAAAGCAGCATAAGTAGGTAGACCCCTGATAATAGTTGGAATGGGATTCCAAATGGTAGGTGCTATGTAAGAGAAGGCACTCTGACCACTAAATCAAACCCACCCACCCTAGCCTAGTTAATCTACCCAGGTCCTGACACTGCAAAAATTTACAAAGACTGAGTGGCTCTCCTAACTGTAGTATTCTGTACACAAATCTGACCACAATGTAATTATAATTAGCATGAATCGAGAGCCATCCCATTCTTTCCAAAACTATACAGTGATGGGTAGCACAAGGAAGAAACAGTGCAATTTTACCCAATATCTGCAGCAAAATAGATTTTTTAGATGCAAAATTTACAGAAACATTAGTAATCAGAGATGCATAGGTAACAATTGGCAAAAAGCACTGTTTGACAATAGCCATTTAAGTTTCATCTGTCATGAAAGACCTGAGCCTATACAACATGCCTAACTTACTATGAATTGTTTGTGACTAAATGGCTTCTTTTCTTTTGCAAACAGAATGTTGTCCAACGTGAATGGTATGCAGTCAGGAAAATTATGTTAAATGAAATAATAAATATAGAGAATACAGGCTGGGCCACTGTGCGCAACCAGCCTGTGCTGCCAGTGCTTCCACTGAGGGGTTCTGATTCTGTTTGACCTCAAGAGCGAAGCTCGAGAGGTCCTACGGAATCAGACCCTCGAGGTGGCAGCACAGGCTTGTTGGGCACAGTAGCCCAGCCAGTATTTCATATAGTGTATGGAGACACCTTGATCGCTTATTTTGCTGCTTGTCAATGAATTTCAAGCGCTCCTCAACCATCTTGGAAAAAGCTGGCGCCATCCTGTCACAGACTCAGTACTGACTGTTTGACTACTGAGATGCGAGCACGCCAGTTTTTCCATTACTGAAAGTGCTGTCTCGTGCACTCTGAAAAATAGCCAAGATGTTGTTGTACCACAGTGTGGTGTAACCGCGTTGACGCATTCCATGAACTTTGAACTGTGGTACAACAACATTTTGACTGCGATGGATTTCAGTGTGGAACAAGGGGTCTCCATACACTATAAAACTGTATTCTCAAAAAGGGTAAGGTATATGAGAATAAGTCTTGTGTTAATCCGCATACTATCACGTGCATTTGTTCTTGTTCAACAAGAGAAAGTGCACTCCTGTCTCTGATGGTGCCTGCAAATATGTGCTTAAAAAATTGTAACTGGACAAAACCCAAAAAATATCAGCATGCCCCGTATGACTGTAGGGCACTGTGTATGGTGTCTGTCCTGCATCTATTACTGAATAAAATGCCATAATTGTCTGTTGGTGTGTGCTGCAATGTTTTTGTTTGTCACCATTATTACTGAACTGGAGTATCAGCATTAGGTGTAAGCCCAGGTCCCTATGTGTAATTTGTACCCGTGGCCTCCAATGATCAACCTACAGTACTTTCCTTGTTTTCCCCCTTGAATCCGACACCAATTGTTGATACTAGTCTGGTATTCAGAGTAAAGACACTTATCACTTTCACGTATAGACGGGAAAGAAGGACAGCAGATTCCTTTGCTGGTTTCAGGCTGAAAAAAACAATGCTGCTCCATTAAGTTGACTGTTAACTTAAGAGAGGAGCATGTGGCCCACCCAGACAATTAATCCGCTTGCCAGTGAAGTTGACTGGCAAGGGGATTGATGGTCTGTGTGGGCCACACACTCCCCTCTGGAAGTCAACATGTTTTTACAATTTATTTACCTAAGATAGTAAGTGCAACTAAGCTCAACATCTCATATTCACCATCCATCCAAGCAGTCATTTAATTTCGGACAAAAAATTCAATGTGATACAGCATTGATTGCTGCTGCTGCTGTGGAAATGGAAAGCCCAGTTATGTGAGGTTGCATTTTGCAATAGGGAAAGAAAGCCTACCCCGGACCCCAACAATGAACACACACACTCATGTTGGAACTTGGTTAGATGGGACTGGGAGGTCAGGTCAGTCAGCTCAGCAAAACTGGCCCAACACCAACACAATCCATTTTATGTTAGATCTGAGCTCTGAGGCCACTAGGCCAGCAAGATAAAACTGTCCCACCACCCCAGTATATATGGTCATGTTTGTTAGATAGGGGTAACCTAACTGCTGAATTTAGGTGTTTTGCCCTGAACTCGATAAGTATATGTCAGGAAAGCTATACCAACAGTAGTAGACTACTACTGTGTTGGTACAGCTGAGCTTTCCTGATATACACTGATGTAATTCATGGCAAAATACTTACCTTCTAATATTTGTACCAAATATGTTTGGGAGAACAGTTATTCTGGAGGAAAGGGAAACCAGAGAGGCAAAAGCATGTCCTGGCCTGAACAGACCGATACTATTTAATCAGATACTAAAATACAAACTTTGGTGGGAAACCAAAAATGCCTGGCTTCCCCCAGGATAGGCAGGGAAATGTATTGTTTTGCCGAGTATGCCACATTGTTTGTGAAGGCAGTGGCTGTACCTATTTTCTTGAACAGAGGGCAAGTGGTGTGCACTGACCAGCCTGAATGGGCAGAGGTAAAAGTTTTGCCTCTGCCCATTCAGGCTGCCCAGTGCATACCACTTGCCCTCTATCCAAGAGAATGGGTTCAGTCACTGTCTTTACAAACAATGTGACATACTCCTGGTTGTTTGAGTAATATCTCTGCTGCGCCTCCTGAGGCAGGTAGCAACAAACTGCTACATGGGGCTCATGGAACAGTGTGATTCCAGACTGTATCCCATGACACATAACTCCATGTCCTTATCTACTTTGCAGCTTTGGAATGAGAGGCATTGTTGGTCGGTCAGTTGCCCACCACAGTTACTTGCAGCCTTGCCGCACAGGGCATATTGTATTGCATGTGGGGTGGGTGGTTGATGGCACTGTTGGACAGCCAGTTATCCACAACCATTGGAGGTTCTGCAGACTTTAAAGCCAGCCAGAGTCTCCACTCCCTGACCCACACCCCTGATTCCATGGGGAAAAAAAATTCCCCTGAAATTAGGGGTGGGGTACATGTAACAAAAGTGTGTTTTTCTTCAAGAAAAGCACCAAAACTCACCACAGAGAATGTAAATCCCCCAGAGCTTCAGGGAGTTTTGTGGCCCCCAGACCCCAGGCTACAGCCTTTATGTAGAAATCTTTTACAGATCACAGTATATTACAAAAACTGCATATGGGGAGGGTGGTTGATGGCACTGTTGGATAGCCAGTTGTCAACAACCATTAGAGGTGCTGAAGCCTGTAATGCCAACAAGAGTCTCCCACACCCCTGATTTTATGGGAAAAAAATTCCCCTGCAATTAGGGGTGGGGTACATGTAACAAAAGTGTGCTTTTTCTTCAAAAAAAGCACCAAAACTCACTACAGAGCATTTAAACCCCCAGAGCTTGTGGGGCCTTAGCGGCCCACAGATCCCCAGCCATGGCCTTTATATAGAAATCTTTCAAAGGTCACAGTATATTACAAAAACTGCATATGGGGTGGGTGGTTCATGGCACTGTTGGATAGCCAGTTGTCAACAACCATTGCAGGTTCTGCAGACTGTAATGCCAACAAGAGTCTCCCACACCCCTGATTCCATGGGGAAAAAAAATTCCCCTGAAATTGGGTTGGGGTACATATAACAAAAGTGTGTGTTTTCTTCAAAAAAAGCACCAAAACTCACCACAGAGCATGTAAACCCCCCAGAGCTTCTGAGGGCCGCTACCGGCCACAGCCTTTACGTAGAAATCTTTCAAAGATCACAGTATATTGCAACTGCATATGGGGTGGGTGGTTGATCGCACTGTTGGATGGCCAGTTGTTCACAACCATTGGAGGTTCTGCAGACTGTAATGACAACCAGAGTCTCCCACAACCCTGATTCCATGTGAAAAAAAAATGTTTCTAATGAAATTAGGGGTGGGGAACATGTAACAAAAGTGTGTGTTTTAGTCAAGAAAATCCCCAAAACTCATCACAGAGCATGTACACCCCCCAGAGCTTCTAGGGGACCTAGCAGCCCTCAGACCCCTGGTTTTTATTGGTCCCATTTCGAAAATGTCACGTCTAAACACCCTGCCAAAACAAATCCTGGCTACACCCCTGTACAGTATATAGCTGTCAAGATTTCTTTACTGAGAGATTCAGTCTCCTATTTCTGTAGGGTACAGAAATATAATAGCCTGTATACTAGGATACATAGTGAGGCATTGTGGGTATCGTAAATAGCTGATTTTTTCTGTCTCCCTAATCAAAGTGCAGTCTCCTATTTCAGTAGTGTATATAGCAGTACGATCTGTAGAAAAGCCTCTGGAAAAATGTTTTTGTGATGCAGGTAGGCCAGAAAGATCATTTTCCATTCTGTGTAATGCTGTTTCACTTTTACTGCCTGCTGGTGAAGTAACAGGTCTGAAGTGGCAGCTCTTGTCAGAATGTCGGAGAGTAGTGATACTTTTTTATGTTTATGTTATTGGACTTGAAAGGGCGTAAGTAGTTCTGGCATGTAATTATGGGACACTAATTACATGGCTCAGAGGTACTTTCAGCCAATCAAATCAGTATGGTTTTTCTACATGTTATAATCTGGAAGAAAGAATAGCTGAGCTTGAATGTAAGTCAAGTAAAAGACTGCCAGGGAGGAAACACTGGTCTGGTTAGTGCATACAAACTCTTAGTACGGTTTCAAAATAGCAATACTTTTCCCAACCCCATTTACAGGGAGACGGGATAATTATTTTAGTGCAATCCTGAGAAATTATCTCTATCGGATGTCAGGTGTGAATATGCACAGCAGTCTCTAACATAACAATAGGACTCATGCCTATCACCACAACAGAAAGTTACAGAATTTGTAAACTTTACATCAATGTGCTACTCTCCCTGAGTTCTGCACAGGCTAAAATAATTAATGTAAACTGTTTTTGTGCATTTCTGTCATAGAGCATGACACAACCACAGTCAAACAGCTTTCAGTTTCTTACAACAGGCACAGTATAAGAAAAAAAACTCTTTACAAATCTCATCAATGTGACAGTCTCCCTAGCTTATGTATAGATGAAAGAGAATAGCACCCCAAATGACATCACCAGGGTGGAGATGTTCTGATTACCACAGGGGACAGAAAGTCTCAGCATCTAGCAGTGGTGCTGAAGCAGACCACACAATAAGTGGCTATAAATGGTAGGTTTTCATATAAAACACTAGGTAGACACTGTTTTTATAACAATATTTAATGAATGATGCTTACAGTTTAATGTCTGTAAATTTCACCATCCATGATCTTTAAAGTGGAATCCTCACGTAGCCACAGTTATAAATATTGATTCCTTATGTACCCATCTGCAGAATAGCACACAGATATATTTGTTTTGTATATTACTTACTTTAAAATGTTAATTATGAGAAAGACCTTCATGCAGTTAGGGTTGCCACCTTTGGATGAGGCAAAAACAGATCTTAAGCTCCGCCCCTAGCCCCATCCTTTTCATGACTCATCATGCATTGCTCCTCCTAGAAAGCCATTTGTTATATTAATAAAATACAACACTAAAAGCAGTGGTTCAACATAAATGTTAAGATACTGTACCTGTTAAAATTACTTCCCCAGGTTCTTCCTAGTTATTTATTTACTTACATAGAGTATGTATTTATTTATTGACATTGGTTTACCAGATAAACACACAGAGATAAAATAAATCTCATTTACAGACATGATCCGGAGGAGACAAGGGAAATACTGTAAATAGCATACAACAGTACACGTGGTATAGAATAATACATAATAAAGAAATTGTTTCCTATAATGTATACTTTATATATTTTTCTACTCCATTTCTTTTTCATGTCCACAGTACTATTTCAAAGCCAAAGAAGTGACCATACTTTTTTCTTGAGAAAAACAATAATTTAAAACATTTAAAATGCCTAAATTCTGTTAGAGATGAAAATATTTACCAGCAAATGAAAGTGGAAGACAACTGGCTGTGCTGTTGTTACAAAAGGTGGAGGCAGCTTTGCTGCTATACCACTTTAAGGTGCAGTGGAAAAGATTACGTTAAGTAAGTGCTAATGGTGTTAATGGCCATACTCTACACCTCCCAGGTTGACTGCTTTCACAAACAAAAGGCTATATTGGCAACAGAACTTGTTTGTAACCTGGACATGTAGCTGAAACAATGAATGTGATGATAAAATCTGTTTCAAAAGTATATGAGCACTCAAAATGGCTCAAAAACCTGACCAGCACAGAGCAAAACTGGATTACCTGATAGGGACTCTGAAAACCTGATAACCAGGTAAAAAACATGATAGGTGGCAACCCTACATGTAGTAGCACAATAACATTCAGCTTAGCTGAATCCTTTTTTTTTTTTTTTTGGTCTGTACCTGCAAAGTGAAGCTGTGTTGTACCTGCAAAGTGAAGGTATGTGGGACTGTTTTCCCTTCAAGCATGCAGACAAGGAGTAGTGTGAGTGTTGCATTCCCCAGTGTCTCACTCTGTGTCCTCAGTACTTATAAGTGTGATTTATTGCCCACTCACTGATAGTGTTATTATGATGGAGTGGCATTACTCAGTCTGCTTACATAATTAATTAACTGCAGTCTGTTCAGAAAACAGTGATTTTGCATGGAACAGTAATGAGCTCTATTCCAAGGAAATGGAATATGTGTAATGCAGATACTAGGGTTGGCTTAGGAAAATAGTGTCCACAGTACCACAGTACTGCAGTATCTCATGGGAACCATCAAGTGTTTCTTCCAAGAGTGTTGTGGCTTCCGTACACTAGCTGATGGTAAAGTGTGCACTGCTCTGAGGGGGAAGGCATGAGAGGCTCCTTGGATACATCAGTAAAATGCATGATTATCTGGGACTGCTGAACACTGAAACCAGGTACCCTAATAGATATTCAAATAGACAGACAAGATGGCTCAGTTCCAGAGTAGGACAACTCACCATTTTGCTCTGGAGTTTTACTGGTGTCAGAGTTTTTGCTGTTGTGTAAATGCACTGTTCCACTTGCACCAATGCAGCCATGCATACCCCATGCTGTCCTGTGTGCCGATATTAAAAATGATAGAAAATGGACTAAAAGTCTGACTATTAACACACGTAGCATACACAGTTGGAATGTGCTGCTAAAATGCTTACTCCACCAGTGAAGTCAATCAGCTAGATATATTTCCAAAGTACCTGTGACTGTAGCTGTCAAATGCCATATTTCTCTCATATAGCCCACATATCATGCAGTGGGCAGCAGCAGACTTACAGATATTAGAGGTCTCTCTCTCTTGCTTTAGTTTTTTTTCTGTGAAAAAATAAAGGTGTGTGTGTGTGTGTGAGTGCATATGTGTGTGTGTGTTGGTTCCAAGGGACACGGCTTCAGTATTTCATAAATGTTTCAATTTGCCAGCAGAAATGCTGTGGGAGAAGCTGGAAGTGCTGGGTACAATGTAGCCAGAGCGTACATTGCTGCCGACCAGCACCCATGTCAACAGTAATCAGGAATGCAGCAGGCCGAGTGGCGGTGAAGCGCAGAAGACTACAATATTACCCTTCAGGTGATATAATTAAGCAATAATGCACGACAGGGTGTGTGTTGTACTGGGATAACGTCATGCCTTGCGTTGTTGGGCGAGGCTGAAGGTCGAAAGTGCTACCAACAGCAAGGCGACGTTATCCCAGTACAACACACACCCTGGAGTGCATTATTGCTATTATAAATGGCTCGGCTGTAAAAAATTAGATGTAGATAGTTTAATTTTTTTATTTTTATCATTTTGTTAGAGAAATGCTGTGTGTATTTCCACCAAAGAAAGCAGTCCGTGACAAATATTGCTTTTGAAACAGTAAGTATATATTTTATTATGGCTTCTGTCAATACTGGTTGAACTTTTAGAAACAAGTTTTAAATTTAGTAATAACATACATTTGTGAATCAAGTAATAACATAACATTTGTAAAAGAATAAATATATTTGAACATTTTTTAATAGGTGTAGAACTTATAACTAGCTGTAAAAGTTTTTCAATTGATTAGGAAGCAGATGTAAAGTAGATAAGTGCAAAACTGCAGAACTTCTATATTCATTTTAACATTAAAGGAGTTATAGTAAACTACATAAGTGCAGAGATATTGAAACAGATGAAGGCAATGTTATGGGACGTTTTTAAAAATTACACTTAAGCAATTTCAATGCAATTACTTGTTATAGATGTTGAACACACACGAAGAATTGCCTGTTATTATTGTTTGTGTGTGTAGTTGGTGATTGGTTGACATGGAAGCATTTAGCGTCATTGCTGATTGGTCGCGATTCCCATTTGACCGTTGCTGTCATTTTCTGTTGTGATGGGTTCGTCTCACGTCCGAGCTTGCTGCAGGAGTCCTGGTGCAGTTTGAATGTGCAGTTGACCGTTTGGTAGTAGGCTGCTTTATGGAGGTGAGTGTTGATGGGGATGTTTCGCTTTACTGCTGCAAATGTTGTTGGGGACGGTTGGTTTTCCTGTGAGGTGGAGGATGAGGTAATCTGCTCCAAGTGTTCCGGTTTGTCAAAGAAGGGGCCCAGTAACTGCGTAGGGAGGTTTCTGCTCAGTGGCCTGTGACAGCCATTATTTGGCGAGCCTGTAGCCCAGCATCAGATAGTATTTGATTGCTGTATGAGGCTGTGTTCATGTAAGCTGTCGGTAATTGTGCTGCAATGCAGATTTTAGTCAGCATTTTGGCTAGGTAGTTGATTCCCATGCTTTCTCTCGTGTACCAGATGGATTCTTCGTTCCATGGGTTGGCTGCGTGTCTGCGAGGGTGTAGGTAGAGACTCTGTGCATTTGGGGGAATTTTTTGTAAGTACTTTTTAAAGGTTTGTACTGGGCAGTGCGGGTGCTCTGGGAGGGCGAACATGCAGCTGCGGTAGTTCGCTGTGCCTCTTTCCATTGTGTTGGCGTGATTTTTGTTTTTTTCAAATGTCATCGTGAGGTATTCTTGTCCGTGGAGTCGGGTACACAGTTGGAAGAGTCTGGCTTTAGTTTTTCGTTGACCTCGCGAGCCACGGCCTGGCAAAGTGCAGCTGTATTTCTAGCCAGACCCGGCGGACTAGGCCTTCTGGGGTTCCAACTGACAGCGCTTGAGTTTCTGAGGTGCTCGAGATGGGATGTGGGAATGGCTGTGGTGTTTTGTGCGATCTTTTCCTTCAGGCCTGAGGTTTTTAGGTAGCCTAGAAAGACGTTATTTGCTGACTGGAAGTCTGGGCGCATATTAGGTTAATGTTTCTGCTGATTGGTGGCTCATTGAAATATCTGTTTATGCCAGCATGAAGTCCGTGTAACTGCTGATACTGTAACCTTCTCCAATTGAGTTTCTTACTGTGCCATAGAAGTTACGGAGGATGGTGTTTAGGTCCTGTGGAGGTATTTCTGTGAAGTTTATTTTGATGTTCTTTTCTGTTAGCCAGTCTAGGAAGATTTTCATAGCCCATGAGGTGGCTCTTTTTGTGGTTGGCTCATTTCTTTCTTTTTCTAACTGGTCCAGTTGTTTCAGGTGAAGTTCAAGGTGTCTTTTTTCTCTTTTTTCCCAGTACTTGTACTTGGTTGTGGTTGCTGTTCTGGATTTTCACGTTCAGGACCAAACCATTTCTGTAAGTCATCAGGATTGTACATGTTGAAGTTTACTTCAAGTTGCTGAGACATTTTTCTTGACAGCTGTTCTGAGGTGAGATTTGACAGCCAGTGACAGGCGTAGTGATACATTTTTTTTTTTTCAGATTTTGTTGTAAGGCTGCCGGGAATTCATCTGTGATGTTGTACTGTATTATCCTCACGCCTTATGAAGAGTGTTGACCAATCAGGTGAGTGCATTTTTTCTTGCCATTTTATAATCATGCATTAAGCTGCATGTATTCCTTTAATATCAATTGAAATTTGATAAATCAGATGTTGATTCATACAGAAGACATTCTAATCAGACCAATTGTAATTACTTTTGCTGTTAGTTCCAATGTTGTCAATGTCACAACACATGGGTTACATGGTTACCTAGTGTCCTAGTAGGGACACTGACAAAGCTCCAAACTGACAGCATAGACATAGGTGACATGAGAGTTCCACTGTCTGCAACTGATCAGTTAAATGTTTTGCAATGATGTATAATCGTAAGAACAAGATAAGAACCCCACTAATAACATACTGCATCAATCACAAGGCATACTGTAGGTAACGTAACAAAGAACAAAGCTGCACAGTACACTGCAGATGAATCAGGATGTTGTAGTTTTTGACTGCTTTCCCCAATGACTGTAGAAGTGTCTGGCTTGTTTCGCCACCCAGGGGGTCATCAGCGAACTACGAGTCAAATAAGCTGAACAGCTACCACTTCAATCAGTACTCTCCAGCTGGAAGATTAAAGGGGAACAGTCAGCACAAAGAACCCCACACCTCAGTATGGGGCTGTTTCCAATCTGCACTGTGTGTACAAAACCATTTTTTTACTTACTGTTTACTGCAGTGTTCTAGATTCTATCAGACACATTATGTTGCCTTGCAAGCTGACATTTTCTATAACTACAAATCACAGAATCCCCTGTAGCTGACATCAGAGGAGAGCTGCAGCAATGTGAGATTCAATAGCCTGCAGTGCAAGTTAGAGATTTTACAAGTGCCAATATTTTTCTTGCTGGTCCCACTGTCATCCCGGGGTTAAGTACAATCACAAAGTACTGTACTTAGCCCCAGGAGAACAGCTGGACCAGTAAGCATCTGATCAGAGCTTTTAAAAGCAGTATCATGCAATGCAGATTATTTTAGTCAAGGGAGCGCTCTCCCAACCAATTGGAGTGCTCCTTTCCACTGTACGTGAGACACTCTTATTCTGTGAAGAGTGTCTCATGCACAGATGCCCTGGAAACCGGCACGTTCCAGGAACAGTTTTTTTTTTAAAATATATTATTGATCACTCTCAATCAATAATATATTAATACATCCCCCATCACCACTCATTCCTGTATTAGAGCAATTTCACTTGCCTTCAGCTTGAGACAGAACAGTTCAGCTTTGCTTTGCTGTTTTTGCTTCAGCTGAAGGAGCATGAAACCACTCTTATACAGCAACATGTTTCTCAGGGGGACGTATTAACATATATTAGATCTGCCACTGCTGCAGCTCTCCTCTGACATCAGGTGCAGGGTACTCTGGAATCTGCAGTCATAGAAAATGTCAGCTTGCTAATCAACAGAATTAGTCTGATACTGTTTATTGCAGCACAGTAGGTTGTGTGTAAAAAATAATGTTTCTGCACACACAAAGTGAAAACTGGGAACAGCCCCGCATGGGGGGGTGGGTTCTTCATGTTGACTGTTCCTCTTTAATCAATCTGCCTCTATAAGCAACCCAATCACTTAACATATGCCTCAATAATGAAATTTGTTTATAGGGGTTGTGGTGATTTGGCCACCTCAGTCATATTGCTGTCATATTTCTCTGTAATATTTTCATGTTTAATTTTCAAAAAGGCCAGGACATAAGGTTTGTCAGAAAAGATGCCCATTTTACTGCAAGGGCACTTGAGAAGAGTTGATGTGTATTTGCCGAGGACAAAGGCTTGCTTAGAGGTAAACAGGAGTTAAATTTCAATAGGGGATTGGAATTTCCTGAAAGCTGATCAAAGGGGAAAATTCCATGAATGACAGGAGATGGAAGGGCCATCTCCTCTGTTTATAACACTTTGAACTTCAAAGAGAAATAACTTTAGAGCAAGGTTCTGCAGATGCCAAGACTAGGAAGCTATTGTTAAATTTCCTACCAACTGCCATAGTCTATTTCCATTTTAATAAGTGTCAGGAATGTAATGCAGATCAAAAGCAAGCCCATGGAGGTGGGGCTGTGGGAAAGCAAAATACTGATATTTTTTGTTCACTTAAAATTTTGGGAAAGAGCAAGAGAGACCTCTGCTGGCCTAGAGATGAACAGTTGGACCTGGAAATATTAAGGTCACTAACCAATCACAGGCTAGTTTTTCAGACTGCAGAAAGGGCATATAAGCCTCCTACACAGAGACTCTGCAAATTTTCTGACACACTGAGGACTGCCAGACACACTGAAGACCACTGCAGGAAAAGCTGGGACTCTGAGATACAGCAGCGAGAAAGAGAGATTTTGCAAAACTCACTTATTTTTGGAACTTTGATTCCCTACAGAAAAGGTAGAAATTATCCAGTTAATTCACTAGATCATTTTGTATGTATTTTCCAACTTTTTTTGTAGTTTTCCTGTAACCAAATATCTAAATCATTTATCTGTAGGTTTGTATGGTAATTATTTAAGAAATCAGTAAAAACTCTTCATTTTATTTTAAACTACTACTGCCTGGGAGTGATTTATTGTATGTGAAGGTTTTTGGGAAGGTTTATTCAGTCTGCAACATGCATGTTTAGCACTAAGGTGCCACACGCTACTGAGACTAGGATTCTAGAAGAGAATCTGGGACCCTAAAGCAGTTTAAAAGTACACAAGGTCTCCAGAGGGGGTCTGTGGGGTTTGAATCAGGTTCCTACACCCCTGTGGGAGAAGACACAATCAGGATTACAAGAACAGCCCCGAAGGTCTAGTAGGGCCTGTGTTTTCCCCCAGCGCAGCAACCAAAGAGGGTTCTCACCTGGCTACAGACTCAAACTGTATTTTACCAATACCCAGAGAGAAGAAGCCCTGGGCCTTCATGGCGAGTGTTCAATTGTGAAATCAGTGAGCACTCTAAAAGGACACAAGGAGGATATTTCCTGACCCCCCTGTCATGGGTTGCACTTAGGGGAGGGCACTGTGAACTCAGTGGACGCAGCTCCCAGTAGTGGGTTAATGACAGATATTGGTGGCATAGTGGTCGGATTCGAGGCCAGTGTAACACACTGGTAAACTGAAAACAAACCACACACAAACAGGGCAGAGATTGGGGGGGAGAACATCTGGTTCCCTACCCCCTTTTTTTTTTGTTACGGTGTAAGCTAGTGTAGCAGTAGTTAGGAAAGAACATAGCTTCCAACTACAGTGAATGCACTGCAGACCAGCTAAGGCAGTTGTGTCAGGAAAGAGAGGTCCATTATGAGGGGTGAACCAAAAGGAACCTTGTGAAGGCTCACATGGAAGCTGATGAGCAAGCAGCTGCCCAGGACCTCAAGTCATGGCCAGTGACTGGAAAGAACCAGAGCTTGGGCATGGGGGTGCCAGGGGACATGCAGAGTCTAATCCCAGAGAGGAGGACAGCGAGACTGGAGGGGACCCAGAGCCATGGCACCAGGTGAAGTCCACCACAGATGGGGAGCTGGAGAAGCTGAAGCTTCAGTTGGAGCTGCAGAGAGCTTGCCATACAGGACAGACAGCTTGCCCTACAAGCCCAGCAGCAGAGCAAAGCCCAGCAGTAGAGGGAACTCGAGTCACTCCATTCTCTGGAGACTATCTGTTCAAAATTAAGAAAACTCTAAAAGCAATTGTGAGTGTTTCCAGAATTAGTCAAAATAGGGTTCACCAAAACAAGAGGAAAGAACAGTTACCTACCTTAACAGTAGCTCAAGAGAATCTCCTATATTGAGCCACGTCGTGGAACTGTAAGCCATCAGCATCAGGACCACCCAGAAATGTTTTGCAGGCTGGGGCCACCCACATCAATGTGCCTTGTCAGTGTTCATATAATATTGACATGCCCAGCATTCCTCAGTTGTACTCCCTGAAGACAAGCTCAGAGGATCATTGGACCAGCGGGTACTGAAGCAAACATGATCAGAACCAGGCATACAGGAGAGGATATGGAAACTTTTTTTGTAAATAAAACTTTTCATGTCTACATAACCTCTGTGCCATCCAACAAAGTTATGTTGCAAAACAGTACATGGTCTTAAGTCAGTTATTCAGCAATATATCGATGCATGTTAAATGGCAAGCAAAATTATCTTCTCCACTCCCTGAGTTCCAGCACAGGAGGGAGGGTGGAGTGATTAAAATATACAATATCAGCATTCAACCTAGTGGATCACTTTAGTGACCCAAATTGTCCAATTGACACAGTTCAGGAATGTGGGGGGGGGAGGGTGACAATTCCCAGCATGCTGGAGGGTGGGGAGGAAGAAGGGGGAGGCCATCTGGACCAGTCCCTTAAGGCAGTATTACTTTGTTAGGTATCTTTAACCAAAATAAGCATCACTGTTGTGGGCTCTACAGAGTTGGGGGGGAGGCAGAACAAACTCTGTCTTTAGCCATCATGTGCAGGAGCCACTAAGTCCATCTGGAGAAGTACAGCTCTACTCTTTCATTCAATGTGTGTGCAATCCTTTCCATGTTGTATATTTGGTTGACTGTCACCCAGCAAGCAGCAAGTGTTGGGATTTAGGCTGTAAGCCACATCCTAGTGATGACTTTTTTGCAGCAAGTATTAGGGTATTAGGTATCTGGTAAGGGGGTCATGCATGCCACGGGGGGTTGCATCAGTAGGAATAGTTCTGCATTAAGGGGAATCTCTTTATTGTAATGCTTATAAAATCTAGCTCATCTTGCAGGGCTTTGAAGAAAGAGTGTAGGGCTGGACAAGCCCACATCACGTGTGTATGATGGGCCTGCAATTCTCCACAGTTTCTCCAGCAGGCAGCATCTCTTGTGTCATGGTAATGAGCTGTTATGGCTGGGGTTTGGAAAGAGCACACTTGGTATTTCCAGGCATACTTATGCCACTGATAAGAAGAGGTGTTTTTTGAAATTGTCTGGCAAGACTTCTGCCACTGTGTGGTGGAAATAGGGGAAACCTAATTCCTCCTGCCATCTCTGCATAATGTACTCTGTGGAGTTCCTGTCTCTGGTGATGAGCGCCACTTATAGCGAGGATATCAAATGCTCAGTATTCCCAGTTTGCATGATGGCAATAAATAAAGTGATAAGACTCAGGTGAGAATCCGGGGGTAGTCAGGTGAGAATCCAGGGTGTGGACCCCTAAGGGGAGGGTACCGTAGTAATGTTGCAACTGTAAGAACCCATAGAAGTCTGCTTGCTGCAAACCAAATTCTCTTTGGACACCAGAGAGGAGCTGATGCAGAAATTGCAAGGAAAGGCATTCCCATTATTGAAAAGTATGGTGAGTGCGGACTGGGTGGAAACTTTCAAGTAATGCTATAGGCCAAAGAAGACAAAGGAAGGGCACTAGATGGAGTGCTCCTCAAATTCCTAACCATGTTGATATCTGGTATCTAGACCATGGGTTCAAGGCTCAACGTATGAAGCTGTGTGTCTGTGTGGTACATATTCATTACAAATTCATAGTTAGGGAAAATAGCTAATTTGATCTGCTGCCAAATTGTATGGGATTTACCAATATGTCTGAGTGCCATGAATTTGAGGTGGGAAGCCTGATAGTAAAGCTTTAAACTGGGAAGTGCTAGGCCACCCTTCCCTTTGGGCAGGAACAAGACCTGGAGCATTACTTCTGCATGTTGTCCAGCCCAGATGAATCTTGCTATTTCCTTGTTCCATTGTCTAAAGAGCATTAGGAGTAATTGAAGTAGGATATTTTGAAACAAATATAACGCTCTACATAGCATTCCAATCTGCATTACTTCAATTCTTCTGGGAAGGCTCTGGGGAAGCAGATTCCATGCAACCAGGTCATGTGCCATTTGGGCAAAAAATAGGGCATAATTATTGCAGTATGCTGCCATCGGGGTCTTACCAGTAGAATGGTACACCCCCAAATAATTTAATTTTTCCAAGCCCAGTGGAATTGACATGTTAGCCTAATTCTCTGTGATGGTTGGTAGTGGAATGTCAAGGCCTCCTTTTTTCTGGAGTTAAGCCTGTACCCAGATACTGCCCCGTAGTCATCCAGGATTTGAGATATCATAGGGAGTGAATTCTCAGGGTTATCCACGTATAGGAGCCTGTTATCCACATATCGGGCTATATGGTGGTCCTCACCCCCCAAGGAAATCGGGAGAGGAGGTAGTAACAACAACAAAAATGGAAAGGGACCTGGGGGTAATCATATCATATGACCTTAAGGTTAGCAAGCAATGTGAGAAGGCAGTAGGGAGGGCTGGGGGATACTGGGATATATAGGGAGAGGCATCACCAGCAGAAAACAGGAAGTTGTTATTCCTCTGTACAGACAGTTGGTGAGACCGCATCTGAGTACTGCGTCAGTTCTGAGAATCCCATCTCTGCAAGAACATAGACAGGATGGAGCAGTCCAGAGGAGGGCAACTAAAAATGGGCAGGTCTGCAAGAGAAGCCATACGAGGAGAGAGACTAAAGGAGCTTAATATGTATACTCTTGAGGAAAGAAGGAAGGGGGGACATGATAGAAACTTTTAAGTACCTCAGTGGAATCAACAAAGTCCAAGAGGGTAGCATCTTTCAGAAAAAGAGATGTGCAGGAACAAGGGGACACAATTTGAAGATAGAGGGGGGATGGCTCAGGGGCAATGTGAGGAAGTATTTTTTTACAGAGAGGGTGGTGAACACATGGAACAGCCTTCCTGAGGAGGTTTTGGAGTCTAAAACTGTGGGAGAATTCAAGAATGCATGGGACAGACATAAGGCAATTCTTGTGGGGGTAGGAAGAAATAGGCTGTTGGTTAACTAGAATCTGCAGCTTATCCTGTAGGTAGGGAAATGGGCAGACTAGGTGAGCCAAGTGGTCCTTATCTGCCATCAAAGTCTATGTTTCTATCCCTTTAATTTGGGGGATTCACAAATGGCCTGGGCTAGTGGTTATATATAGACTGCAAATAACAATGGTGTGTGAGGGAACAGCCTTGCCTGGTTCCCCGATAGAGGGGGAAGTAGTCTGAATGGTGGCCCAACACTTTGACTCATGCTCTAGGTGCCTCATATATTGTCTGAATGAAATGAACAAAGGTATTCAGAAAACCTAGCTTGGTGAGTGCAGCACATAGAAAAGGCCAAGAGACTGGGTCAGACACCTTCTCAGCGTCTAAGCCGAGAAAGACCAAGGGGGTCTGCCTACTCTACATCTCGTGAGTAATGTGCAGAGTTCTTCTTATATAAGTAGTGGTATGAGTGCAGAAAAATCCAGTCTGATCAAGGCCAGTTAATGACAGGAGAAACTGGACTATTCTGTGGGCCATGATGGACATGAAGTATTTATAGTCAGTATTTAACGCTGATATTGGGCGGTATGAGCTACAGAGATGTGGGTTTTTATCCTGTTTTGGGATGACAGAGATAGCTGCATATGCCCAGCTTGGGGTGGTGTTGTCTGACTTCCAGAACCTTGTTAAAGGTCCAGAGGGCGTGGAGTGAGTATAAGGTCTTTCCTTTTTCTATAGAGGTGCTTATTGCTCCAGAACGGATCGGGTGGCTTTCCCAGACCTGTCCTTGCTGACTGCAGCCATCCCACAATTCTTCCAGTAGACTGGAGAGATTGGGCAGGCCAGTGGTGGGATGAGCAGGGCTTCATATAGCCCATCCTCCATTTTCCTTCTGATTCTCTCTCCGGGGCTCAGCTGGACATGCAATGAGTGCGCGAGTACGCTCCACTTCCAAGGAGGTGCTCCAGCACTCTGCGCACTGGCCCTTCTCCCTAGCTATGAGACCTGCATGCACTACCACCTGGATCCTTCCAGGTGGCAGTCAAGTGGTGAATCATGGAACCCCCCCCTCCCCAAGGGAAGAGAGCTGTCCTACGGACGCTCAATCTTCCCTCTCCCGGCTGCACCCCTGAGCGACCAGAGTCCATTCCCGAACATGAGTCGCTGATGTGGCAGCAGAGACGCATGACTGAGTATGAGGTCTTTGGTTGTTTTATAAAATTCCATTCCATACCCATCAGGCCTGGGAGCCTTTTGGGTTTTGGAGCAACCTATGGCACACTCTACTTCTTCGAGAAGTATTGGCCCCATTAATGAGGCTCTTTGATCCTCAGATAAACTAGGTATAGTAAGTGTGTTTAGGAAACTGTGGATAACTTCCAGTGCTGCTGTTCATTTGGGGTTGTACAAGTCTTGGTAATTGGTTCTAAATCCTTGTGTTACTTCATGAAGTTTTGTAAGTTGTTTCCTGGTTTGTGGGTGTAAGATTGCAGAGATGGTTGCGGTACACTTATGTTTCCGAAGCAGTTATGCTAGTAACCATGTGGCTCCAGCATTTACTTCATAATATCTTTGGTGCAGGAAAGTCAAGGCTATTTCAGTTTGTTGCAAGCAATATGCATTGAGGTCAGCTTTTACCTGACATGGCTGCTGAGCAACTAATTTGTTCCCCTGCTGGTGCACCATTTGTAAAAAAATGTAGTGTGTCTTCCCACAGTTGTCGTCCGAGTCTCGGTTTGGTTTGCTGTGCGGTGTATTGTATGATGAGACCTCTTAGGACAGCCTTCTGGGTGTCCCAAGTCAGGAAATGTGAGGCATCAAAAGACCCGTTATCTTGAAGAATTTTCTCAGTTTTATTTTGAAGGAACTCCTGAAAAGGCTGCCCATGGAGGTAAATACAATAGTGAGTATAATTACACGTACAAGACTGCATAAACCTCAACGCATCCGTCCAGCCCAACTCTCTGGTAAAGCACTTAAACGTCTTATGTGATGCTGGTTGTCTCGGAGGAGATGGGTTGGAGGAGTCCCAGCATGGAGTCAGTGCAATGTTGAAGTCTCCTGCTAGCAAGAGGAGCCCTGTCATCACAGTGAGAATCTTATGAAACATTTTAATAGTGGGGGAGTTGGCTCCTAGGGGGAGATATAAGTTAGTGAAAGTGATCTCCAGATTGTAGATTAGGTCTTGAACTATAACCAGTCGACCCTCTGGTTCCGACCATGTTTGGGACATCTGGAAAGTAGTATGGTGAGGGATTAAAACAGCCACCCCCTGTCATTGACCACCTCTTAATGTCGAAGAGTGAACTGCAGAGAATGCAAATTTAGCCGAGGATATGGAAACGTTTGATTACAGATGAATAAAACAAATAGTACTCACACTCACAAACTGCTCCAAGGGTCTGAAATGGTTTAAAGTAAAATCACTTAATACAGTCACCCCCCATTGGAGAAGCCCAAATAGATAATGTAATTGTAACCCCCTTACAAATGGGGGTATACTAAAACACCCCGTCTGTCTCTTTAAGAGCTGCCAGATTGCGGACCCAATCAGTCTGCTAAAAAGGGAGGGGACCGTGGGTTCTCCTGCTTGAGTCCCGCTCAAGCCACTGGTTATGTGCCCTGTTTTTGCCGTTGCTAAGCAGACAAAGCAGGCACCTTCTGGGGCTGTATTGTTGATGTAACATATGTTGACTGAGTATTGGAAAATGTAGTGTATCTAACCTGTTTCCCTTGCAGCTGGGACTTTGTGTGCTTTGCCCCTCCATTTTGGACCAGAACTGCATTTTGGGTCCAATCAGGAAGAAGGGGCGCTTAAAATGGAGTATTGAGTAGCCATTTAGGAATGGGACTCTCTTGGGAGCTGACTGCCAATGGAGGTATGGCCAGTAATCCTGGGAGCTGACATTCAGGAAGTGGCGCCTTTTCGCACCAATAGAAGAAGGCAGAGGGGATTGGCATCTGAAGCCCTCCAATAGGGTCAGGTGGTGCCTGAATTGTTACTCTCTGCTTAATGGCCCAGAGAGCAGAGTCGTTGTGGCCATGAGTGAGGAAGGAGCTCCGGGGTCCTGCGCTGTTGACTTTTCGCTCGGGAAGCGCGTGAGAAAGGCAATAAGTCGGGCAGCTTGATCGCCGAAGTAGTCGGACTGAATCTGCTGGTGTTGCTAACAGAAGAGGCTGTGCTTGTCGCAGCTACCTACCAGGCTCACCCTGTAGAGGACTGGAGAATCTGCTTCATCGCTCTCGGTCTGTCAGGAAAAGTGAAGCTGCGTTGTGACTCCCCGGTCTAGCAGTGAGTGCAGTCGGGATTTAAAGCAGCTCCTGGCATGGTACCCTTCTGTTTTACATAAAAATGTGTGGAGAAGTGTTCTGATCACAGGCCTGTGTCCTGGGGTGGTGTGAGAGGGATCCTGCTACAGGAGTCATGAGTAAAACATCAGGGTAGCTCCCTGTCAGATGATCTATTGAGTGCAAGTTTGGTCGGTTTGCCTCGCTGGCTATACGAACTGAGCCTGCTGGCTCTGGATTACAAATTTGGGTATTGTACAGTTGTCTTCATCTTCAGGGCCCCAACCAGCTGCACTGAATTGGCTAGCCCCTTATTGCCTGGGTACCCAGTGACAGTGACTTATTGGGAAATTAGCCTGTGCACAGTGCTCTGAAACTGAAGAGTGTTAAGCTAATTAACTAGATTTCCCCCTGCCATTGTTATTTCCTCCCTAAATAAATCAGATTTAGTTGTTTTGCAAAGTATACTGTCTGAACTGCGTGTTTGTGCAAAAATACTGTACAGGGGTTATTGTGTTACTGCATCTTATTTTACAGGGCGTCCACAGAGTCAAGTTGATCAACCAATCCTGGGGGTAAGTGTATATCGTAAAGGTACGGTTGGTAACTTGTGTGGGCCACTGGTGGGAAGAAAGGGGGGCTGCAGTGACCCAGAGGGCTGTGACCAAGTTGTTCCCAACTGTCCTAACCCAGACCGCTGGGTGGAGGCACCCACCATTGGACCTGGGCCCCTCAACCTGTTAGCTGCTACACAGGCAGGGGTAGTAGCCCTTGGGATAGCACCACCTGGGGGTTACATAATAAACACAATACTGGCTAAAGAAGGATACAAGCAAGCTGCAGTTTGATGCAAAGAAAGGGGAACTGTCAAAAATGGAAAATATCTCCAAGATTTACCTGAGGCACCAGACTAAGAAATTCTGACCAAATATAGCAACAGCTCCCACACAGACCTGCACCAATAAAGCTGTTTGTGGGAAAAAATGAGCAGGCTTGCAAATTCAAATTGAAAGCTGGCAAGACTAAATCTAAAGAGTACTGCTTGTAGGGACAAACAGTATATTCCTGCTAGATTTACTTGATGAAAACAATATTGTTTAGATTCAGGCAAAATTCATAAGCTACATGTGCTTGTATTCCTGATTATACTGGCACAGAAGACAGATTCCAAAAAGGGTCTCAGAAATGCTGCAATCTAATAAACTGTAAGTCTCCCACGACTCTTCCGCTAATCTCTGTTACACTGTCATTTGCAGCCTACTTACCATGGTGCACGAACCCTTCCTGTCAGCATTCCATGCTTTACCACTGCTGAATGACTGGAATTATGCTTTCTAATTCTAAACAAGCATTCTTAGAGGTTGGCAGACAGACTATTTTATTAAACAGCTCCCTGTCAATGAGGAAAACATTCAAAAGGTAAACATCTAACACTTTTCTTTTGGAAATTTTTTTATAATAGCAATAAGGCACTCCCAGGAGTTAGATTAACAGTCAATCATCCCCTAGGGGAAATAGGGCACTTGACCATGCCTTGTGCCACATTATGCCCCTAGGGAGTGATAAAGACTTATTGCTTAGTTATAGGCCATGGAACTCTTATTTCACCACTGTTTCATGCTGATGTCACAGTTTTGAGCTGTTTCAGAGTCTTCATGTATTATGACCTCCCAGTAACAAACTACTATAGAACATACATTTTTATGTTCCTTTAAGGAAACTTCCTATAAAGGTACAGTGGCACCAACCAGGATGAAGCACCCTGTGATAAAGATGTTACACTTTCAATACTGTTCCACATAGAAGATTGATTAATAAGCTGGGTAGGCTAGGGTTGGGTCAGAAGTTGGTCAACTGGGTGTCAAACTGGTTGATGGGCAGAAAGAAAAAATTACTCACCTTAGTAATTGCTTTTCTTCTCATGGAGTCTTGCTATATTATAACATTAGCAGTCAGCCACTGCAGCTGAACTGCCCCGAGAGGAAGGAGTTAACTCCAGAGGATCTGAGTTCTACAGCGAGGGCGCTGTGCCCAAAGTTTCATCTGGCAGTTTCAAATGAAACTGCAGATCTTTAATAGCTAACATCAAAGAACAGAAAGTCTGTGTGGAAAACTACACTAGCCCATGGCTACCTACTAGTAGTAGTAACAACAATATAAACAACAAAGAAACACCCAGAACCATAATAACAAAATTGATGGTATTATGGTTCGCTTTTCTACCTTGACAAGCACATTATGAACCCCCTTCCCCCCAAGACTCAAGTCCAGGAAGGGGGCAATATAAATAACCTAAATGAAAGCAACCAGATCCCTAACCCAAAGGAAAGAGGGTAAAGGGATAACTACAATGGCATGACACAGTGCTTGCACCAATTCGACACCCCTACCCAAGTAGAGGTTCTGAGAGGGGCAGGAGGGAGGGTGGTTATAATATAGCAAGACTCCATGAGAAGAAAAGCAATTACAAAGGTGAGTAATTTTTTCTTCAAACACCATGAAGTCTTGCTATATTATAACATTAGCAGATTACACAGCAGTACCTCCATGGAGGAGGGTCAGAACCTACTTAGGAAATAGGCTCTGAAGCACAGCTGTGCTAGAGCCGAGCATCTCTCCTGGACTGGACATCCAGGGAATAATGCTTGGCAAAGGTGTGAACTGTCTTCCAGGTAGCAGCTTGACAAATCTCCAGAATGGGAATGTCCCTAGCAGCCGCTAGAGACGCAGCTGTACCCCTGGTGGAGTGGGCCCTCAATCCTGAGGGGGGTACTCTACCTAGTTTCTGATAACAGAATTGGATACAAGAAACAATCCACCTTGCAATTGTTCTCTTAGTGGCAGGTTTTCCTTTGCCAACCTCGCCATAGGTAAGAAACAGTTGGAGGGATTCGAACCTATGACCTCTGGTGCGCTCTAAATAGTAGCTTAAGGCTCTTTTGACATCCAAGCTGTGCAGTCTCCTCTCACCTGAGGAAGAATGCTCAGTGAAACTACTGGGAGAGAGATAGATTGATTCAGGTGGAAATCAGAAACCACCTTAGGCAAAACTTTCTATTAGTCCTAAGGACTACCTTATCTCTGTGGAAAGAGATAAAATCTTCTTCCACTGACAGGGCCTGTAACTCACTTATCGTCTGGCAGAGGTGATAGCTACTAGGAAAACGGTTTTCAAGTTAAATACTTGAGCTCTGCTGAAGACAGAGGCTCAAAGGGGTTGCATTAACTGAGCAATGCAAATATTCAGGTCCCAGGCGGGAGCTGGTTCCTAAAAGGAGGGTTAGTATGAGTAACCCTTTAAAAAACTTGGAGAACACAGGGTGAGAAGAAAGGAGGCAGGCTTCCTGCTGACACAAAAGCAGAGACAGCTGCCAGATGAACCTTCAGGGTAGCTGGTCTAAGGCTAGGAATTCAGATGGACCAAATATTCCAGAAGAATGGGAAGATCAGCAGATTCTGGGATAATCTGCCTCTCAGAGCACCAGATGGAAAACCTCTTCCACTTAGAATTATAAGTGGCTTCTAGTGGAAGGCTTCCTAGAAGCCTTTAAAATATTCATGACACCTTGAGAAAGTGCAAGTCAGCAAATTCTAGCTCCTCAAGAGCCAAGCCTTGAGGTGGAGGGATTTGAGGTCCGGATACCACACCTCCCTGTGCACAGGCCAGTAAGTCGTGGACTCTGGTAGGCTCAGGGCAGGGTGGACTGCCAAGGACAGAAGCAGAGGGTACCAGGGCTGTCTGGTCCAATCTGGGGCAATCAGAATCACTCTGCAAGGTTGAGATCTGATTTTTACTAGTACCCTGAAAAGAAGAGGAAAGGGAGGAAAGGCATACAGGAACTTCCCTTTCCAGTCCAACAGAAAGGCGTCCAGAGGACTGAGCCCAGTACTGGAGGCCTGCAACAGAAAAGAGGAAGTTGATGGTTGTCTGGGGCTGCGAAAGGTCTATCTGAGGAGTGCCCCATCTGGCAAGATGGACCCCAGCACTTGTGATTCAGAGCCCATTCGTGATGGCCCTGAGAAATTCTGCTGAGGGCGTCCGCCAGACATTGTCCTTCCTGGGAGGTGAACCGCTATCAGGGAGGTGTTCAGGAGTAGGCCAGAGACCACAACTTCATTGCTTGGTGCACAAGGCTGAAGACCGAGTGCCCCTTGTTTGTTGATGTACCCATTGTGGTGGTATTGTCTGTCCTGACTTGAACTACTTGTTCTGGACAGAATCTGAAAACACCAAGAGCTAAAAAGACAGCTCTGAGTTCCAACAGATTGATGTGGAGCAGAGATTCCTGAGGAGACCACACCCCTGGGTGGCAAGATCGCTAGTGAGCCCCCACCCTAACAGGGAGGCATCCGTGGTGAGGGTGAGGGAGTGAGAAATGGGAATGAAGGAACCCCTGTCTTAAATTGCTCTGGACCTGCCACCAGTGGAGGGCTAGGATCAGAGTTTGAGTAACTGGAACCAACTTGATAAGGGGTCCTTCCTTTGAGACCAATAGGCCCTCAAATGGAACTGAATGTCCCTCATCTGAATCTTGCTCCCTGCACGACAGCTGTGGAAGCAGCCATGTGCCCAAGGAGTTGCAGAAAATGCCTTGCTGGTCGAGAGACCCAGGGTAAAGGAGGATGCCAGGGTGATGAGTCTGTCCACCCTTTCCGAGGGAAGAAAGCCCTAGCTAACCTTGTGTTCAATTCTCGCCTATGAAAGTTAGGACCTGAACGGTTCCAGAACTGACTTTGGTAAGTTTAGCAGGAATCCCAGGGAAGTGAGAAGCTGCTGGGTGACTTGCAAATGGGTTTCACCTGACCTGAGACTGACCCACAATGAGCCAGTCGTCCAGGTAGGGAAACACAGCAACCCCTTGCCTTCTTAAGTGAGCCACTACTACAGCGAGACATTTTGTGAATACCCTTGGCGAGAGGTCAGGTCAAGGGCATTGCCCTGAACTGGTAGTGGCCTGAGGGCAGTTCGAACCTGAGGTACTTTCGGTGAGAAGGCCTGATCAGAACATGAAAATAGGCATCCTTGAGGTCCGGGAAGCTAGCCAGTCCCTGGCCTTAGGGAAGGCAATATCATTGCCAGAGTCAACATTTTGAACTTTGGTTTCAAAGATGCTTGTTCAGGTACCTTAAATCTAGAATGGGCCTCCATTCTCCTGTCTTTTGGGGTAAGAAAGTATCTTGAATAAAGCCCTTGCCCTGATGGCAGGAGGAACCCTTTCACTGCTTTGCAGTCCAGAAGAGAAGAAACCTCTGCTTCCAAAGCAAGGGCTTCTGAAGGATTTGCAGGTGGAAAATGTCTGACTCTCATCTTTGGAAAGTGTTTGAAGTGAGAACTAGACCCTCCTATTACCTCCAGAACCCATCTGTCCGTAGTTAGGGACAGCCAGTTCCGGCTGAAATAGGCCAACCTGCCCCCACTGGTACAGGAGAATCGGCCCTGGGCACCCCATCAGGGTGCCTGCTTGCAGCAGCCTTAGGCTGAGGGAGGGACGGTCTGCTTGTGCCTCGCTCTACCCCTGCCTCTGAAGAAACCCTTCTTGAGACAGCAGAGGAGGCTTGAAATTGGTAAAAGGCCTGGAAAAAGGCCTGCCCTCTACCTCTGGGAGCATGCCTTTGTGGCATGGCATGCTTCTCCTTAGCCTAGGCACTTTTGTAGGTAGTTCTGTATTCATCCATCTTTTTCATATAGTTTTCTGTTTGCTCCCCAACAGAGAATTTCCCACTACAGGAAAATCCATAGCCTTTGACTGGGTATCTTGGGACAGATTAGTGCATCTGAGCCATGCCAACCTCACGGAAAGCTACAGAAGTGGCCATGACCCTAGAGGAAACATCATTAACATCAACAGCAGTATGAAATTGAACTTTAGAGGCTTCAATGCCATCAGCAGCCACCTGTTCCAACTCACTAGCCAGCTGGCCATGGGCCTGCTTGGCTAACTAGCAATACTGTGTCCCACCTAGATTTCTGATATCTAGCCACATAAGCCATATAATTTGCCTGCCTGAGTCCCAAAGAAGCTGCCATATACTGTTTCTTCGCCATGGCATCAATCTTCCTGGAATCCTTATCAGGAGGATGTGAGGCCAGAGGAATATTAGCCTTGTCACAGGCTGCAGCTTGTACCACACCCACATGACTACACTGTTCAGTAAGGAAGTCTGTATCCGAGCCTGACAAAGTATACCTTCTGTCCATTTTTTTATCTACAGGAGGGACAGAATGAGGATTGTTTAAAATCTTTGTTGTTTGCTTCCTAAATGACTTATGCAAAGGAATAGACAACCTCCTAGACTCTGGAATATCCATCATTTCCACATAATCAGGCTCCTCTTGCTCATCCACAGCCTCCTCTAAAGGAAGCTGGAGGGTTTCTGCAACCTTTTATAAAAATAAAGAAAGAAGGGGACTCAGACAGAATAGGAGGAGATTCTAAAGGTCTGTCTGGAGAAATGTCCGGTTCAATGGGCACGTCCAGACCCCCCCAGCCACACATATATTGATCAAATTCCTCCTCCCCCTCCTGTGGTTCATAAAAATCCTCAACTTCAAAATCCTGAACCACTGGGACTGAACGAACCAACCTTTTACCAACTGTTGGTGGTTCTACAGATCCCTGAGACAGTGACTGGACAATCTGAATGGCTTTAGCTATCTCTGCAGCAGTTGGAGACACAATTTTGGACCCCAAACCTACTGATTTCCTTGTCTTTTTACTCGGGACTGGTTCCTCTGAACCAGCCTTCCTTTTGCCCGAGGAAGTCTCGCCCTGGTCAGAGGGCACTCCCTCTGGTCCAGTGGGTACTGGACCCGGGCTGGCCATCCGGGTCAATGGACTTTTGGCCTCGTTCCCTAAGCCGCCCAATCTCTTTTCCAGGGTGGCTGCAGGGAATTTTTACACACCTGGCAGTCTGACAGGAGGTGGTCAGCCCAGACAATAAACACAAGTGGTGTGGGTCAGCCTTGGCAAAGGCCTCCCCACAGACATCCACAGTGTTGAAACCAGTGGGCCGGTTTTCTTTTGGGTTTCTCAGACATAATGCCAGCCTAACCAAAACTTGCCCTTTTGATGGCAGTGCCAGAGCAAGACACCCACTGCTCGGTTCTAACCGTGTCACGGTGTTGAAAAAACCGTTATAATTCTGTTTTTAGAACCGATGGAACCGGAACCGCACTCTAAAACCCACTGTACACTTTTAAAATGTAGAAATAACAAAGCGATCGGTTCAAAACCAAACCGATAATTAATTTTCCACACAGACTTAAAATTTAGTACTTACGGTTACCAGATAGAGCTTTAAAACCAAATGCGGTAAAATAATGACTTTGCGGTTCAAATGAACTGAAAAATACTCGCTTGAACCGAGAATGAACCGAGCTGAAGGAGCTGATCTCCGGAGCGACTGTTCAGTGAAGCGGAGTAAAGAATCTGACAGTTTCATTTGAAACTGCCAGATAGAGCTTTGGGCACAGCGCCCGCGCGCTGTAGAACTCCAGATCCTCTGGAGTTAACTCCTTCCTCTCCGGGGCAGTTCAGCTGCAGTGGCTGACTGCTAATGTTATAATATAGCAAGACTTCATGGTGTTTGAAACAGAGTGGTGGTAAACGGTATACAGTCAGAAGAGAGATGCAAGTCACAAGTGGGGTACCTCAGGGACCAGTCCTGGGGCCAGTCCTCTTCAATATCTTCATCAGTGACATGGCAGATGGACTGGAGGGTAAGGTTGGTCTGTTTGCAGATGACACCAAGATCTGCAACAGAGTAGATGATCCAGATGGGGTGGGCAGAATGAGAAGAGATCTGGACAAACTGGCAAAATGGTTGGAAGAGTGGCAGCCGAGATTTAACACAAAGAAGATCATGCACATAGGGAAGAGAAACCCTGAAGCCACTTATAGGTTGGGAGGGGAGTTTCTAGCAGTCACAAGGGAAGAAAGAGACTTGGGTATCATCATCACCGATGACCTGAAATCATCCAAGCAGACCACTAAAGCAGTAGGTAAGGCTAGGGGGATGTTGAGGTGTATTAGTAGGGGCATCACAAGTCATAAGAGGGAGGTAATAATCCCTCTTTACAAGACACTGGTTAGGCCCCATCTGGAGTACTGTGTGCAGTACTGGAGGCCACACCTTCACAAGGACATTAACCAGATTGAGGCAGTCCAGAGGGCAACCAAAATGGTGCAGGGACTGCATCAGAAAACATATGAGGACAGATTAGCGGAGCTCAATATGATGCCCTCCAGCAAAGGAGGGAGAGGTGATATGATCGAAACATTCAGACACCTTAAGGGCATTAACAAGGTGAAAGAGTCTAACATGTTTCAATATAAGAAAAATAGCAGGACAAGAGGACACAGCATGAGAGAGACCGATTAAGGGGTAATGTGAGGAAGTTCTTTTTCACAGAAAGTGTGGTGGATGCATGGAACTGCCTACCTCAGGAAGTGGTGGATATGAATACAGTGCGGGGCTTCAAACAGGCATGGCATAGACATAAGGGAGCAATACAGATGAGTATGAATAGATAGGCCATTGAAACAGCAAAGGCCGATGGCACATTCATGAAGTAGAAAAAGAAATGGGCAGACTGGATGGGCCTTGCGGTCCTTATCTGCCGTCAACTTCTATGTTTCTATGTTTCCATGTGACAAACTGGAGCAACTGCAACTGAATTACATTGTGTTCCTGCAGTACCTGCAAGATATCACTGGCAAAACTGTGATAAGATCATGTGGTAGAGGAGTAAGTCAGGAAGTACAGACAGACTAAGGAAAAAGGTGCAAGGTGCAAAGAGCATCATTTTAATAACAACACAACAATAAAAATAATAAAAATACAATCTGTTGGATAGGATCAGAATGGCAAACACATTTAGAAAACAGATTTGCTAGCTGCTTTACATCTGTTCTAAAACGGTAAGTTCAGCAACGTTTTTGCACTGCATATCTGCTTTAAACGTTCTTGCTTGCATCAAAATTTGTAGATCCTCTTTCTAAGCAGTAGGCAATGATACTGTGCAGCCTCAGGTTAACCTGTTTCACTAGGGTAGGTCTTTCTTTCTCTCAGCTTCTTAGCTGCCCCTTCTTCTCAGGGACTTCAGAGTATGTTGAGAGCCTCTTCCTTTCTAAGCCTTTCTATGGCTATTGATTTTTTTATCTGACTGTCCTGTGACTATTTGTTCTCAGCACACAACGCTCAATTAACTGTCCTTCCCAAGTTTCCAGAGATAGACACGCAAGAAAAACAAATATAGCTGTGGCTTGTAAACAATTCTTTCAACTCCTAATTTTCAGGAAAACAAACTAGCTCCTTTTCACAGCCTGAAAAGCAGCTCACATTCATGTTAACAACTCCTATGTGCTACACACCCTGTAAGTCTAATTTCATGGGGGATTCACCACGTATTGTGGCAGAGAAAGGGGAAGAAATTAAAAAAGAAAAACACAGTATGAGAAGCAAGACAGGGGAGTACAGGAGAAAGTGCAAGGAATGGGGAGGGTTGTAAGACTGCCAGTGGGGCTAGCTCCTAGTCCCACAAGAAAACAGTTGTGCAACCAGTTTTTGAAAAGACAGGGCAGGATAGGTAAAGGATGACATGATAGAACAGAACAGATCTTTAGTCATTTTATTTTTCCCTATAAAAATGTGACAGGTTCTTGACAATGTCACAAACCACTTCATCCTGGTGGGTGGTCCTGTATGAATTTTTGGGCTCCCACATTCCACCAGTTCACACATAAAAGCAACAGGAATAAGCAGTATCACTGACCTTGTTTATTAATCAGAAACTACTGTACTGTAGCTTAGAAAGGCACTTTATTGGAACTAAGCCTGTGAATACACAGAAATGACATACACCTATTTATTAACATGAAAGACGCAAAAAAAAATCATACAAGTAGTAATAAAAAATACTCCACTGGAAAAACGGTATATCAAAAATTTAAGGGTGTTTTAATGTTTCTTAAGATCTCATTATGTCTTTTAGAGATACAGCTGTATAAAGACTGATGCAGGAAAAACAGCACAGTACAGTTATTTGTCTTAATTGTTTTGCTGCAAAGCATAAGGCAGTTCTAAGAAAATGTGAATTACATGTCACCTTCCATGTTCATTCTGTACTCCAAAATCCTTAACAGTAAATGCTTTGAAAAAGTTAATCTACTGTTAAGAATTTACAAAAATGCATATTAATGGCTCCATTGGGTGTTTTCTTTACCTGCAGAACCCACTCTAAATGGCTAGGCACATAGTCGTTTTTGGTGTGACTTTTCAAATTAGCACAGTTAATATATACAGTATATACCTCTCTAAGCCTCAGAAAAACCCTGACTCTCTCCGGTCCAGAATTCAAAGCCTAGTATCTTCCTAAGTCTTTTCTGTTCTTCCTGTAAACACTAGACCAAATTACATTTCTATATTGTGGTACACTATGGGCATTATGAAACAGGATTACACAGTCATAAAGGAAGTAACCATTAAGAGGCATATTGAATTCAGTTTTTTTTTTATTTGTTTTTTATTAAGATTTTTCAAAAATCCATGAGACACTTACAAACATTGGCATTCATTACAATACTGCAGATTTACATTCTTTATCATTTTCTAATTAGATCTGAATAAGAGCACTTATTTTATTGCTTAGATGTTTTAGTCTTGTTAAATAAAAGAGAAATAAAAGCTTGTTTGTGAATGACATTTCCCGCCCCCATCTCTCCTTTCCCACCTGTCCAGTCTTGCTATGGGCAAAAGTCAAGATCAACTGCTGCCTGATATAAGGCCCATCGCTGCCATCGCCTATTGAAGGATTGAGACTGGTTGTTAATTTTAGCAGTTAGACTTTCCATTTGGTAAATGGATATCATAATATCTCTCCAGACGTTTATGGTAGGGATAACACAAGACATCCATTTCCTTGTGATGGATTTTTTAGCTGCTAACAACACAATAGGTAGCATGGTTTTTGTCCATGGTGGGGAACGATTCAGGTAGATAGCCAGTAAAACCATCTCTGCAGTAATGTCAACCCTCTCTCCCAAACTTCCTGTTATTTCCTTTTGAAGGTTAATCCAAAAAGGCATTAATAATGGACATTGCCACATTATATGAGCAAGGTCAGCCATCTCACATCCACACTCCCTCCAGCATTTTCCACAATTTTCTGGAATAGAGAATTCAATTTTTAGTTTACTATTCAGTCTCTCCCACTCCTGCCTCCACATACTGTACCTGCTATGAAATCAGTAAGTGTTTGGTGGCAATAAGGAGGATGAGAGGGCCATCCAAGTACAGTACAGCACTGGGTTACAACCCTGATACATTTGGAGCCTTTGGCGGAAAGTGACACTACTAAAGAACTGGGGGGAGATTTAATATTAATACTTAAAAGCTGAACTAAAGAAACACTGTAAAAGAAATCGCATGGGCAACACTTGGCTCAGTCTTAATCTTGAATCGTCATCATTCCTTGGAAGCAAAATACAGCCCTTCTGATTTTTAAACACCAGGAAGTTTGTCCTCTGTGCTTTCACAATCATAATACATATTGAGGTGTCACATGTCCTAAATATCAAATTTGAATGATTTTGTATTTCCCTTCACTCTCATTCCTTAATACTGAGGAATTCTCAAGACAGTATGGACTCTGTTTTCAAGATATTTACCATAGGCATCACGTCTGGAGAAATCTTTTGTGAAAATAGGGCTCCAGATTTCTTTTTTCTATTTAGACTTTTATCTGCACCTGCAGCTTGCCTATAGTACATGCACTGCCATATTCCCACTTATGCAGGAGCAAATGAAATCAGGAGGATAAAGATCCTGTTTTCATGCTACCACCCTAGTTAAAATAAAGAACAATAAGAAGACAGTGTAAATACTGTGATATAAGCTGAAATGTGTCTAAATATAAATTTTCCTTGAGTCAACAGGTCTTTAATGGGGATGGGCAAAACACTGATTAATGCCGATTATGTTTTGCTTTTCAATCCTCCCAAGTTAACTAGGCATAGTTGGGCAGAGGTTTGAAACTTTTAAGACACAAAAATGAGGACAGAAGGTTCAATAACAGATATATAAAGACATGCAATTTATAAGGGAGATGCCCTTGACAGATTGCATTTTTCTTATACATATAACTTCATAAATTGTATTTGCATAACTTGAGGGGGAAAAAAACTTTATTGTTGCTGTTTTCATTTGGAATTTTGCACAAGAGGATAATCTCATTTAAATGAAATGTCTATTTTTCAAGTGGGTCTTGGGGGACCAGTTTCAGCAGCAGAGCTGATGCTACACAGTTGCACGCTGTGCTGTTCTGCATCTCTTCTCCAATGTTGTGTCTGACCTAGTCTCATTATTTCTCAATAAAGAAGTATAGTCTATTTAAAACGGCCAAGTAATTTATAAGATTTAGATAACTACAGGTATGTTTCTGCTTTATCAAACACTTTGGTTTTGTCTTTTTTCCCCTAAGACTTATCACAGGTTTTACAAATGTTATTTAAGGTTATCATATTTGATCTGATGTAAAAATATAGCACATACACTACATCTTTACATTTGGCAGTTGGTAAAGGCTTAAAGCAGAAGGATATGTTACACAGAAATTGTATATATTTACCTCATTCCCCCTACCGCAAACACTGTGTCTGTACATTAATTCCTCCCAAGTTAGATTGCTGTTTCCATTTTTGAGTTTACTTTAGCATTTCTTAATATGAAAGAATTAAAGGACAGCTCCATTAAATATTACTGCCCTAAGTTTTCATGAATATTATCAGCTGTGTTTTCTTGTGACTAAAATGAAGGAGCATGCAACAGAAGCTGCACCCTGACCTTAAGAGGCACTGAGGACATCAAGACTAACTCCAGGTTACAAAATGTACTACACCCTGTAAGCTCTAACTTACATAGGAGGTGATGGCAGAAGGGGACCACAAGGTCCATCTAGTCTGCCCAGGATTTATTTGTTTGTTGCTACCCCCCCCCCCCGATTACCTGTTCTGGGTAATGATGTCCCTCTGCCTGTCCCATGCTCGCTTAAAACCCCCGATAGTTTGGCCTCAACAGCCTCTGGGGGCAGGATTTTCCAGGCATCAACCACCCTCTCTGTGAAGAAAAACTTCCTGAGGTTTGTCCCGAACTTGCCCCCTTGTAACCTCAAATCATGCCATCATGTTCTGCTACCTCCTGTAAAGTGAAAATGTTCCTGCACCTGAACTCTGTTTACACCTTGATGTATTTGAACATTTCTATATTGGCCCCCCCCCTCTCCTTTGTTCTGGGGAGTACATGTTCAAATCCTTTAGCCTTTCCTCATATGATTTCTGGAGCAATCCCTGAATTATCTTTGTTGCCTTCCTTTATACTGTCTGCATCCTGTCTATGTCTTTTCTGAGGTGTGGCCTCCAAAACTGTATACCATACTCCAGATGGGGCCTGACCAGAGCTCTGTACAGTGGTAAAACCACCTCCCTCCTTCCTTCTACTTGTGACCCCCCACATGATGCAACCCAGCATGCCACTAGCTTTTAGTGCCGCCTTTTCGCACTGTCTTCCCACCTTCAGGTTGTCTGTTATTATGATCCCCAGATCATGTTCCTCATTAGTTTCTGCTAGTCTTTCTCCCCCCAGATAGTATTCAGTTCTTGGGTTGCTCCTTCCTAAGTGCATAACCTTGCACGTTTTGGTGTTGTATTTCAGCTGCCATGCTGCTGACCATTTTTCCAGTTATTCTAGGTCTGACTTAATTCTTGTCACTCCTTCTGTCGAGTCCAATAAATGTTCATCATGAGATGTGGTGCTGCAGTAAATATACTCGTAAACAAAATGAGCAGTAGGAATCTTCATCAGCAGTTAAAAAGAAAAGTATAATTAAATCACTGTAGGCAATATCACACAAAGGGTGTGCCTTTTCGGGGAGACGAAGGCACTCTGGTGTGTGTTGAGGCAGGAGGTCCCAGGCCAAGGGCTCCATAACACATCCTAGAGGAGTGTCTATATCTCTGAGTAAACACAACACCTTGGAGTGTTTCACTGCACTTATAATATGGCCCGACATGAAATGTTTTGGCTTAGAAAATATAGCACCATGTGTTCATATACATATAGGTATGGCATACATATAGCACATATAGGTATGGCAGGTGACTGGTTCATCAAATCAGTCAGACATATGTGACTGCCATCTTGACCATTTTTTTTAAACAAACTGCTGCTTTGATTATATATATATCCTATCATAGTTGTTCTCAATATAAAGCAGCATTTCACAGGCAAATGTTGGTTTAATTTTTGATTTCATTTTTCTGAAATATGAACAGCACTAAAATTGGGGGTCCCATATCTGTAGGAAGTGCAAAGCAGACGGTCAGGGCATCCTACAGCCCACATTTACTCCTGCACCTGAAACTGCTGTCTTTGTAGATGCGTTCCGATGCTCTGTCGTATTTATTTTTACTCTCGCTGTAATCCCTCTCCTTTCTTCCGTGGGTTGCACCTGAAAACGAGTCTCTGCTCAGTATGCCTTTCCCAGTTGCCGATTTTAAAAAAAATAAAAACTTTCTCCACACTGTGCACATACAATTCAACCCAGATGTAGAGACCTGAATTTGTTTGAGGCAAGAAATTAACTGAATTCCATATCCACGGAATCCTATTTAGCAAAGGCTGCTTAATGTACCACTAACTGAAATTCTGACATGCCACTTAACCATGAATGCCATTTCACTTTCGAGTAGAGTCTAATTTAAACTTGGGTCTCCAAAACTGAAAACAGGAATTTCAGAGCCCCTAGACTTTTTTGTATCATACTGATATTAAAGTAGTAGACACCCAACAAATATCAATTCCTTCACTATGACACTGCTGCACTGTAAACACAAGTCACTCTTGTACATTTAGTAAAAGACCACTGTCCTTTGTATATATAACTGTTTTTTTGTATAAAATGCCTACTTTTTTTCATGTCAAAAGCCATGATTTCCAGATTTGGGAAAACATTAACATTACAGCAAAGGATATTTAAAATGGCACTGGATCAGAAGAGCGCTGTGAATAACAGCACCATCCACTACAGCGCTGTATTGACAGCACTCTCCTCTACAGCAGTAGGACAGAATGCCACTGCACAACAGAGCACCAACCACTGAAATAATGTATTTTTACGTGGGGGGGGCTTCATCCCCCCCCGTGGGGGCTCTGACCCCCACACCCCCAATCTAAAGGATTCTCACGCTGGGGAGAGGGGAAGTGGATCACGGGGAAAGACAAAATTCATGGGACCATGGAATACTGTTTCCACTGCCCTTTGTAAAAAAAAAAAAGTCCCGCAAGATGAAATACAGGGAGATCAGGATTAGAACCCTGGTCTCCACCACCATTCTGCCGAGCTGCTCCATGCCTCAGCCCTCCCCTGCCATGGTAGCAGCTCAGCAAGCCTCCTGAACTTCTCTGCCTTCTGTTAGCACCACAAACAGTGACCTGGGGAGCATGTACTGCATAGCGCTGTTCATCCCCTATCGCTGTCCGTGGTAACACTATAGAGACCGCGCTGTGTTGTCTGGTGCTATTATTGTAGTGCTATTCTAACCGGTTACCAGTTAAAATTAGTATCAATTCTTTCTACACATATAAAACAGATATTATATACAGGTAAAATATCTAAACAAGCTATGATTACCACTTAATCACATAAAACAGGCAAACTTTTTAAGTTGTAAACCTACCCGTGTATTTACATTACTCATCCAGGACAAACTAAGTAGGTTATTTTCCTCAGTGATTACTTCATTTTTTTATACTTCTTTTATTGTTCAGTTCACACATTACAAAGGTAGTACACAGTTGATTACTACAGTCTCAACATTGATAAATTATAATTAGTAGAATTCTCATTATGCTTAGTGATTACTTCATATGAAATAATTACATGGACCTTGATGTTAAAGTGAGTTTGTCACTATTTAGAAAACTTTGAGAAACATATTAGACATAATTCATCTTTTAGTTTATATACTGTCAGCATTTATCTTCCCTTTGTTCTTCACTATTAGGTACATTTTTTCTCTGAAACAAGATCTTTGTCCCCTAGAGTTCAACTGCATTTTCTGCGTAATCCTTTGCTGAAGTGATAATCCTCGGATTATGACATCACGGTTTGTTGCTGAGAAAAATTTTGCAATGTCACAAACAGGACTAGGACTTCAGAAAAGAATTAAATAGCAGCAGCAGATCAACTCTAGGAGACAAGGGTCCTGTTTCCATGTAAATAAATGAGCCTAGTAATGAAAAAAAAGGAAGCAAAATACAATCTATTAAACATGAGCTGAACTGTGTCTAAATACTGTTTTTTTTTAAAGTGATCCCAAAAGTGCCAAAAACAACTTAAAATGTTTTTGACAGAAGTAGTGTTCATTAATGCACATTTCTGAAAGCTCATCCAGCATTTTCTGCTTCACAAATACAGCATGCTGGCAAAGGCTGACTAAGGAAACAAAACCCTTGCCCAACACTGTTGTAATAAGATCAGTTTCTTGAACTGACAATGCCCTGTAGTAGGTCTATTGGTAGAGGAAAGATAATGGTAGAGTTCTTTTCAGTTGCAATGGTTGTCAGAGTCTGCAGATATCGAAGTTGTAAGGCGGCTGGAGACTCTGAAATAACTATGGATGCCTCTTTAAGGGCCCGGGATGCATTCATTTCACCCTCGGCTGCGATCACCTATGGACAGCGAAAGGAAACACAAAATGAATCGCTTGCTGCACATAACTTACTTGCCTCAGTTTTCTTTCTAGATGTGCTTTTATACTTTGGCAGGAAAGAAAGAAAGGGTTTTGCTTTATATAGTGCCTTTCATACACCATGTATCCTTACGTGCTTTTTAATCCATGAACAGCTGGCAACAGATAGTGGGAATGCACAGAGATGCAAGGTAAGATTTAGAGAGATTAAAGAAAGCTGCAGGATTAATTGCGGAGTGCGTGAGAGAGAATGTTATACACATGGGGCGGGATATTCAGACTGCGCCAGGCTGTGGTGCAAGCCTGGGTGCAGCGCAACTTGGCTGCGCAGGGGCGTAGACAGGGTGATATTCAATGGAGCTGCGCCATGGCACAGCATCATTGAATATCGCACCTTGGCCACCCGCAGTGCGCATGGCACAGTGGCACTGCGCCAACGCAAGTGGCCAGAGTGGAGCAGGGGGATGTGCAAGCACAAGTGCCATTGCGATAGGCGTAACCACCGCAATATTTAAAAGTGCACATGCAAATGGAGCCATAATGTATGCAAGGCACAAATGGGGCCATCTGCATGTCATTATGGCCCCATTTGCATGCAGGTGCGCCAATCCCCGGCAAATTGCGCCTGGCGCCCTGCCAGGCTGCAGCCATCGGGGACCAACACCCCTTGCACAAGTGGCAACACGCTCCAATGCCCAATCATGGGCATATGTAGTAAAAGTAATAGTCCTATATCCCTGGTGGTCCAGTGGACCACTCACAGCCCAATCACAGGCATATGTAGTAAAATATATAGTCCTATATCCCTGGTGGTCCAGTGGACCGCTCGCAGCCCGATCATGGGCATATGTAGTGAAATATATAGTCCCACATCTCTGGTGGTCCAGTGGACCGCTCACAGCCCAATCGTGGGCATCAGTAATAAATAATTACACACCAATCCAACCCTGGTGGTCCAGCGGTACCCCCCACCTGCCCACTGAGCCCCCACTGCCCCGCCCCAGTCAGCGGGCGGCAGCTCCCCACCTGCTTGCCGCCCGCCGACTGACTCTGTACGGTAGCGCTGTACGCCCATTGGTCCACAGCGTGAGCCAATAGGCTTGCAGCCTGTACCATACTACACAGTCCATATATGTGAATGGATCCAATAAAATACATTTAATTAAAAAAAATCTGTCCAGAATTGCCTGGAAAATTGCTTTCATGCACACTGTCTCTGCTGCTAGGCTGTTCCATTGATTCACCACTCTCTGGGAGAAGTGTCACCTAATGCTACACCTGAATTTAACACCAGAATTTAACACCTTTGAGCTTCAGGGCAAGTCCCTGCACCCTGCTAGAGCTCACTATAGTAAACATTCCTGGTCATTCGTCCTTGCTGATACCTTTCAGTGCACAGAACATGTTAAGAATAGTAGCAGGGAAAAGGCTGGGGCAAGGATAGTGAGGGCTAGTACCCTGGAGAATGTTTAAATACTGGGGATAGCTAGAGAACCATGGGCAGACTGTACGGTTCATCAGTCTTAATCTGCCAGCATTGTCTATATTTCTATGTTTCTATACGTTATGTTCCTCTTTATACCTCACTCATTGTGACATCAATAATAACCAGTCTAGTAGTTCAGTGGCTCTTCCTTGCAGCTGTGATGTCACAGACAGGTCACAATCCTTATGAGATATGAAGAGGAGCAGAACTAGATATGTGAACCTCCAGGCAGAGTGCTCTTCCACATATCACACCTAGCACTGTCAGACAGGAAATATAATCAGCCAAAGGGAAAAGGAAAACTGCCTCAGATATATAAAGTAATAGTTGACAACTTTAAAACAGAATATAAATGTCAGGCAGTGCACTAGCTCTTTAACACTCCTCTTCCAGAGAAAGGATTTAGTCCCTATTCCTCTCCATACCCTTAACCATTTTTGCTGCTCTCTGTTGTATCCTCTAGATTGATGCAATACACTTCTTTAACTGTGGCCACCAGAACTGCTGACAGCTTCATCTTCACATCAGTGATGATGCCTTGGTCCGTTTCATTTTCTTTTGCTGTCAGTCATTTGTTGTTTTTTTTGTTTGTTTCTTTGTTGGTTTTTCATTTCATTTCTAACAAACATTTTTTTGTAACAACATCCAGGATTTTCTTGGTACAGCATCAAATGTATACAGGAAAATAGTGCTTGACAACGTACATGCATTTTATATCCCAAATGAGTCATGTACCTCGTACTTTGCTCTAATAAAAAGACATACATATTCTTAGGTCTCTGTGTGTCTTAATCAAGGTCTGGTCATACTAGTCTCTGGTTTATAAAGGTTGGTTATGACCTGGGTGCGGGGGGGAATAAAGGGGGTGGACCCCTGCTCATCAGATTAAAGGAATTCTCTATAGTATAGGTGTGACAGGGTGACCCCTGTCATAGTGGACACCCCTGGGATAAGTTAGAACCATGTCCCAAGCAGTTAATATGTTTTGTATAATGTCCAATATGCTGCTTGGCTGGCTGAAACAACACTATTTTGATATGGGAATAGCAAAAGCTTGTGTCTGTGTTTTTAAGAAGCTTCCCTGCTGCCCCATATTATTATGTAAAAAAACAGAATGTCCCTGCAGGAGAGTACAGAATGTTCTGACCTTGGGTCTGACCTTTCCCAATGCTGTAACATGCCTGCAGCTGCCATTTGAACTGTTCTCTATGGAGTAACAGTGGCCCCTAGTGGCTAATTTTATGTTATCTGATGAATGGAATTTTCCTAATTCCCAGAGAGACTATAAAAAGCTGAAAGGGGCTAGTGTTCTTTTAGACTGAGACTGAGACTAAGGAAGGTGAAAGACCTCCTGGTAGTGTGTGCTATCACACTGTTAGACTGAATAAAGAGCCTTAGACACTGCTGAAGCAAAGAAGTTGTCATCTGATTTATTTTGTCTAACCAATTTTTTTTTTATTTTCTATAATTTTTACTTGATGAAAATAAAATTATAAATGTAATCATGCATTTTGTATGCACCTAACTTGTGGTCTGCCTGAAATTAAACCCACCCCCGGTGACAATAGGACAATCCCAGAATGCCAACTATTCCTGCATCTTCCAAAGCTACAAAAAAAAACCACCACAGTGATTTCAAACCCCCTCTCCCCTGTCATCTCCATTCATAGGACAAGGTCTGGGCAGCACTGCATGACATAAAGGATCCATATGGTCCACATATTTTGAAAGACTGGTTGTTGCTGCTGGAAGGTCAACAAGACTTTTTTTCCATCCTATTGACATAAATGACTATGTCCTGCTACTGCTGCAATAAAGGGATTGAGGCAGTGAGGCACTTTGTGGTGTGTTCACTTTTGTTGCTGTAAGAATACAAATGTGCAACAATTTACTGGTCGGAGATTAATTTCGGGTTGGGGGGAACAACGGTAGGTGTGAATAACAGATACAGAATTTGCCACCAGATAAGGACTACTTGACCTACCCAGTCTGCCCATTTTCCCCCCTGCCTATAGTATCACTGCAGAGCCTACTAGATCTCTCCCATTCACCCACCTTCCCTTTCCTTAAGATTCCCTCATGCCTCTCCCATGCATTATTGAACCCACCACTGTTTTCACCCCCATCACTGATGCTGGAAGACTATTCAAGGAATCCACCACACTTTCTGTGATGAAGTACTTCCTCACACCTCTGCTGAATCTACCTCTCTCCAGCTTCTTATCATACCCCCTTGTCCATGGGCACCTTTTTTCCTGAAAAATACTTCCCTCCTGTACCTTATTTACCCTGGTGAGGTATTTAAAAGTCTCTAGCATATCCCCCCTACTCTCTTACAGGGTTTATATATTTTTTGGTCCTTAAGTCTCTCCTCATATAACTTTAGACCCTGCACCATGTCCGTTGCTCTCCTCTGGACCACCTCCACTCTATGTCCTCCTAAAGATGTAGTCTCAGGAACTGGACATCAGTACTCTAGGCAATGTCTTACCAGTGGTGTATACAGAGGCAATACCACCTCCCTCTTTCTGCTGGTGATACCCCACCCCAGCATCCCACTAGCCCTCCTAACTGCCTTATCACACTGCCTC